>OY728157.1:739513411-744313411 GCA_963277665.1 Viscum album | reverse complement strand
CCAAAACTGATGTTGGAGGTCCTGGTACATATTTTCCACACCTATATGTACCACAAAAGGGGATGTATAGAACTCCCTCAGTACCTCCTCCCATAATGTCTCCGGTACAACTGTACGTCCTCTAAAAAGGATGACGTACTCCCCACATTTCGAATATCTATCAGGGGCATGCCTTGTGAACATATGAGAATGTATAGTCTCACAGCTGACATATTCGATTTGTGCCTCCTGCACATGCTATAATATTATATGGGTAACCACCATCAACTAGAGGTAAGATGTTTCATCTACATCCATGAAGGATTTCTGAAGTGAGGTCAACTGCTCTGAGGCCTCGTTCAGTAATTGTGAACTTGATCTCCAGCTAAGAGCATATGTCACCACGTTCCTCTTCCCAGGAGTATAGAATATTTAAAATTCATGGTCTTCAAGTAACTTTATCCAATGATATTGTCTCAGGTTTATATATTTCTGATAAAAGATATACCTGAGGCTTTTATGGTCTCAGTAGCTGATAAACTGCTCGCCCATAAGGTAGTGTCGCCACATATTCAATGTGAAGACTACCACCACCAAGTCTAGATCATGGGTCATGTAGTTTTTCTCATGTGGTCTCAATTTCCATGATTCATAATCAATTACTACTTTACCCTGCATCAAGACACAACCAAGCACAGTTCCTGATGCTTTGCAAAACACCACGTACTTGACACCCTCCTCTGGAAATATCAGGATGGGAGTGATCATCAAACTCTGTCTCAGTTGTTGAAAGCTCTCCTGGAACTTCTCCATTCATACGAAAAGTTTCCCATTTTGTGTCAAGGATTTCAGGGATGCTGCTACTCTGGAAAAGTCAGGCATGAACCTCTAATAGTACCCAGCCAACCCAAGGAAACTTCTCACCTCGGTAACATTATTGGGTGGATCCCAAGCAAGCACCGCCTCTATCTTCACTGGATCTATTGAAACTCTATCCTCAGAAATTACATGTCCCAAAAATTGGACCTCTCGTATCCATAAATGACACTTAGATATCTTCTCATAAAGCTTGTGCTCTCGGAGTAAGTCTAGAACCATCCTTAAGTGTATTATGTGCTCCTCCTCAAACACTGAGTACACCATGATGTCATTAATAAAGACCAATACAAACCAGTCTAGGTAGGGATAGAAGACCATGTTCATGAGTCCCATGAACACTTTTGGGATGTTCTTTATTTCAAACGATATCACTAAGTACTCTTAGTAGTCGTAGCGACATCTTAAAGTCATATTTGGAATGTCCTCATCTCGCACCCAAAGTTGGTGATAGCCTAATATGAGTTCTATCTTTGAGAACCATCACACTCCCTTCAATTGATCGAAGAGGTCATAAATCCTCAGAAGTGGGTACTTATTCTTCACCTTCACCTGATTTAGGTTCCAAAAGTCCACACATAACCTCAAGATATTATCTTCCTTCTTGGAAAACAATATTGGGGTTGTCCACGGTGAAACATTAGGTCTCACGAATCCCTTCCTCTGCAAGTCCTCCAATTGTATTCTTAATTTATGAAGCTGCACGAGAGTCATCTAATATTATGGTGTAGATATCAGTGTCATATTAGGGTATAGGTCAATGTATAAGTCTACCTCCCTATGAGGAGGTATTCCTAGAACATATTTCGAAAACACATCCTTGTACTCATCCACCACTACATGAAACTAAGGACTCATCTCATCCACTGCACGGAGGGTCATACTAGCCAACTGATGTGTGATTAGCTACACCCTCCTATGTACGAGCCCATCCCATGCTGCTCTGGTTTCCTTTTCAATAACAAAGTAAAATCTAGTCCCATCTCTGCAGACACACCACATTGTGTGCCTAAAACAGCTGATCTAAGCATAAACTTTGGATAACCCATCCATACCCAGAATGAAGTCGTAAGGAATCGACGCTGCCACCAATAGATCCCACCCGAAACTCTCACCCCCATGATTAAGGGAACACTATTGGAACTAGTTTTTGATCATCTAATCTCCTCCTGTATGAGTCTCTAAGCATAGGGATCGAGTTAACGGTTCCACTATAATCTTCATGTCTTGAAAAAGATTCATGGAGAGAAAAGAGTGATTGGAACTCGTGTCTATAAAAACTGTAGATAGGGTGGAAAATACATAGATCATGACTCTAATCATCCCATGATTATTTGAATCGTAATCCTCCATCTCCTGGACCTAGCCTCTCCCCTATCAACAAACTCCTTGAACTTGGGGTGGACCACTTGGGGGTGGTGTTGGTAGTTCCTAAAACCTCTATCCACCTTCTACCACTCATCCCGGTCCTCTTCCATGTCTGTCGCCTGGAGTACCTCCATGTTCCTACCTCCTAAGCTACCTCAGTGGTCCCTTGAACATCTCCTAGTCAGTTGTATGGTTGGTCGTACAATCTCTAGACATATCCCCCTGACTGCAGCACGGGTAGAACAACATCTCCTTCGGCTGACCTATTCTTCACTGGAATCCCCGCACCACTGATCCTATGTCCTAGGGTCATACCCTATACTATTTGGTCCTCTTAGACCCTTGTGTTAGCTATTGGATACCTACTGTTGAAGAGCCAGTTGCCTAACGCCTGGTGGTAGCTCCCACCGTCGGTGCCTTCTACGCAAGAAATCTCTCTACCAGTAGATCTCTCTCTAGCACCCCAATATGCGTACAGATGCTAAGGGATATCATAGATTCCCTTATCTCCTAGTATAGTCCCTACTTGAAAGTAAGGGACCTAAAGAATGGGTCTCACACCATGTCTATAGAGTAGCGATAAAGATATGTGAATCTCGTTGAGTACTCCGCCACCATCTGGCTTCCCTACTATAGATGCAGGAGCTCCTATATATGAAAAGAGCGTAACATCACTAGAAATAACTCCTCCCTGAAGAGATGCTCAAAGTATGTCTAGGAGAGGGTCACCTCCTCGTTCATCTGAATCATCAAGATCCACTATCTCCCAGCCAAGCACTGTAGAATACTCGCAGCTAGGACTGCCATCTGGTCAAGAGGCATCCTCACTAGACGAAAAACTCACATAACCACCTATAGCCAATCCTCACCTACTTGAGGATATGTCTCACCTTGGAACCTGGGAGGTCTCTATCTCTGGAACTCATGCAACACACTGAGCCTGCGTGCATTCTCTATGGGTAACGCTAGTAAGAACTGTTTCTCTCTGGGTGGTGGTATCGCTGGTACACCACCAAGAGGTGCTACCTATGAAAACAGTACTTACATTGATTCCTCATCACTTGGTGAACCATCCTCATGGTCATGCCCCAGAATCCTGGCTGGCTACCTGTGTGGAAGTATCCTGAAACAGAATCAGATGTACAGCAGTCAATAGAGTATACCCGGTGAGTTGACTCTGACTCAAGAGGGACATGAGAACACACTCAATTCCTATATTATGAATGAACCATTAATTTCCCATGCAACTATCATTTTCATGTACCGAGTTGCAAAACAGAATTCAAGGTCCTGGTGTATGGATACGTCAGTCCCTGCACCAACACTGGGTTCCCTGGACTGAAAGTCGAACTCTAAACACTTAACATTGTTGTCCCAAAACAAAAGTAAAACTGATCACCCTTTGATATCACTCTTTCACGTCCCATCCCCCGGGGCCCACGCCATGACAACTCCAATCCTGCCTCTCATAGGCCAGGGGCTGGCGACGAGTGCCGAGTAGGAATTTCCCACAAAGGGGTGGCATTTTTCTATAAACCTACCCACACACATTTCCCCAAGAAAATTATTGAAACTAAAAATACTGAGTAAAAAGATATGCAACCCACTAAGAGTAATAGTACAAACTGAAAATTAAATAGGTCAAAATACAAGCCCAACTGAAATAGAAAAGTACAAGATCCTAGGTCTTGTCCACAGAAAACCCTACCTGAAGGGTAGGTACAATAAGTTGTATGAATGTCGCTAAATCATACCATGTCCATTGGGTAACCCTAAAGCACACCTATCTCTGACCCACCAAGGACTCTATCAAAGTTTTTGATCATCTGCACAAGACATGACACGTACGAGCGAAGCCTGTGCAAGGGTGAGTAAAACAATACTCAGTGGGGACCCCAAACCAAAAAGGTATACCACAAAGAAAGACACAAGATAGACTACCAAAGAGGTACATGAAGTGTGTCCTATAAATATAAAATAAATAGAGTAATTAGAGTTAGCTCACACTAGGATACATATACTAAGAAAGTTCAGGCATATCCAAATCCAAGGAGACACACTCCAAATCTTAGTAAGAGATACACTCCGTATATTTGTAGGAGACACACTCCCTATAAATTAAGGAGACACAATCCGTGTAATCATTGGATACACACTCCTTATATCTATAGGAGAAATGCTTTGTATAACCGTAGGAGACACGCTCCGTATATTCGTAGGAGACTCGCACCGTATAACCGTAAGAGACTCTCTCTCCATATAACCGTAGGAGACACACTCCATATATGAATAGGAGACATGCTCCATATATGCATAGGATACACACTCCATATATGCGTAGGAGACACACTGTGTATATTCATATGAGACATACTTTGTATATGCGTAGGAGACAAACTATGTATATGCGTAAGAGACACACTCTATATCTTCACACAGCCAGCCACATGATTTCACTCTTATCACGCTCGTTCCGAGAGTACCTACTCCTCAATCCAAAAAGTTCATACACCAAACTCCACAAAAACTCATGTAGAGTATATCAAAAGGATTGCCTCATCGTGAGGGTTCCTATGCCACATGGCTCATCAAACGAACACATGGTTTGATAGTTATGGGGATTTAAGTAAAAAGGGTTCGGTTGGGTCTAGGTCCGGTCTAACTGTCACGAACCGTCCTCGGGGCCCGTGTTGTGACTACCCCAAGCCTGCCTTCCATAGGCCAGGGGCTGGCGACTAGCGCCAAAGGCGTAAATCCTAGAAAAAGGGAAGTCATTGCCTTTATATAAGTAAACAAAGACAAAAAAGTACGCAAGTGGAGTAAGAACTAAGTAAAACTGAGTACAAAAGTAAGTGGTGAAAAGTAAATGGGCCAGTATACAAACCCAACTGGAAGTACAGTACAACTGAGAAAGAAAGATCAATAGCATTAAAGTAAAGCGGCAACCACTGAGTCGTCCTCCGGATATCCCACCTGAAGGGTGGGTACATATGGTATCCTCAGCTCCTCGAGTCCGGTCGTCCGCTCCGTGTATGTCCCATCTAGTGGTCCACCTCCGGGTACCGTCCAGCTCCACAAGCCTCCACCTCGATCAGTGTTGTCCATCATCTGTATCCAACACAACATAGTGCGAGCATAGCCCGTGCAGGGGTGAGTATACGATACTCAGTAGGGACCCCGAGACCCCCGATGGTCTCCCAAAATCCACAAAGGATAAACCACAAAGGAAAGATACAAACAGAAAGTATCAACCAAATCTACTTAGGTATATGCCCATACATATACCTAAGTCATGAATCTTAGTTCGTCTCCAACTTTCGAGCCCAAGTACAATCTGGTCCACACAAGAAATAAGTCAATCACATCAATGATAATGATTGAAAGACAAGACTCAGCTCACACAGGTATACTTCTCACGAAGAAAGGTGGAGATGATTAGATGTAGTCTCTAAATCATCTCCTCTACCAAACCCACGTATGATCCAAGTACAGAAGTCTTCGCTGTCGAACCCACGTAGGATCCAAGTACAATTATCCTCACTGTCGAACCCACGTAGGATCCAAGTATAGTCGCCATCGCTGCCGAACCCATGGATGATCCAAGTACATTCTCCATCACTGAAGAACCCACGGAGGATCCAAGTACAGTTTTCCTCACTACCGAACCCACGTAGGATCCAAGTACAGTCGTCTTCGTCGCAGTCCCAGCCAGCTCTAGGGTTCCCGCACACGGCATACTCGATTCTGAGAGGGTCTGCTCCTCGAGTAAAGAGGTTTGATACATCAAATATCACAAAGTCTAGAGTTGATGTATCACGATGTTTTGTCTCGTCAAAAGGAACTCAACGCAATAGACGGTGCGTCGAACGGACGCCCGGTCTGAGAGATATTGGCTTTTTCGTTCTAGGGGCCAGGTTGGAAATATGCTCGTTCCAAACCCAGACATTTACCAAAGTTGTTCGAAACTCACTTAGAGTATCGCAAAGGGACTGCCTCGTCGGAAGGGTCCCAGTGTCACAGACGGCACGTCGTTCGGACATGCGGTCTTCAAGATATTCACCTTTAAGTGAAAACGAGCCTGACCCGTTAGGACCAGTGGGCTGGCAGGTCGGGTTAACCCAGTTTGACGGGTCCGACCCAGCAGGGGTGTCGGACTGGCCCAAAGATTTGCGCGGCCCGGCCTGAAGGGCGCGGCCTAGCCCAAAGAGAGCGCGGCCCGGCCCGGCGGGGCGCGGCCCAGCTCGGCCCGGCCTGGTGGGGTGTGGCCCGGCTCAGCCCGGCGGGCTCATCCCGAAGGCCGAGGGGTCCGAGGGGGGCGTGCCCCCCCCCCCCCCCCGGCTGTCCGAACCGGCAGCGCCAAGCGGCGCCGCCCTTCCAAACCGGCCGGCTAGTCCAGCCAGCCTTCTGGCGCAAGAGGCCTGCATGGGTGGGCTGCGGGTTCTCTAGCATGGCGCCCTCCTGGCGTCGCGGCCTTCCTCCGCCCGCCCGGCCGACAGGCCGGCCGGTCCTTCCACCGAAGTGGCCCAAAAAGCAGGCCGTGGTTCCCGCTTCACATCCGGCACGACGACACCAGCTTCCTCCATCGCGGCCTACGCTTGGTCGCGACTTTTCTTAGCGTGCGCGACGGTGGCCCTTGCATCGCCAGTTTCTTCCATGTTCCGCCTTTGATCATAAATTCTAAAAAGATCAAGTTCTAGCAGAGGGTCATCGGGTGGTGTTCGTTCAGCCCATGCCCTCTACGTTAAGTGATACCATTTGGCCATGACAATCAAGGTTATGCAACGATGAACCGAGGCACAAAATTAATCCATTAAAATGAACATAACCCCTACCTCGATAATTGATGTCGTACGTCGGGCATCACGGAAGATGGCATTACGGGGAAAGGTTTTGTAGGCGACGTCGGAGTGTGTCTGAGGAGGAAGTGGCGTCTCCTCAATTGTTTCGGAGGAAATAATGGATGGCACATCGATCTTTCTTCATGGAACGGGCGTTCTTCTTCGAAGAGGTTATCGTTCTTCGTCGGAGGCTCGATGTTCTTCCCCAAATACTGAAGAGCCCCCACACAACGAAAACCTCACCAAAAATAAAATAATAGACTTATGCTATTATTTTATTATCACATAAAATTCAAAATTCAAACCACTTAATTAATTAAATGGTGTGGTTGGATTCATTAAATTAATGTGTTGGAAATTAATAAAGAGAGGGAGAGGAGGAGGTGAGAGGTATCATAAATATGGGAGAGTTGTCAACATTAAACAAGGGAGTTTAATGGGGGGGGGTTTAAAGAGGGTTATGGGAGATGAAAGGTTGGGGATCGTGTGGGCCCCACCTATCATATAACCACACATGGGAAGTTGGGTGGTTGTAGGCCCCACCAACAACTTCCCATGGGAGGGTTTAACTTCCAAGGTTATAAAATAAAATTGTTCAACAATTTTATTTATTTTAAACTAAATCCCCAAATAATAATTCTCAACCTGCTTAAAACGCAACTGTGGTAAAGGTCCCCTTAAGCAATTAATGGTGCTACGAGTTCATCGGTACCCTCATATTTCAATTCTGAGCACCGGTTCAAAAGATAGAAAAACCCACTCGTTCTTTTACTGAACGTACCCGATCTAAACTTCAGAAATTAATTTCGGGCACATCGGGCCTCAGAATCAAGTTCTGTCAGAAGCCACAGACTCGTAAAATTACAAAGTATTTAAGAAACAAATTTCCTTGAAATTTATGGGTCTTTAAATTACTCCCACCTCAGGGATTTACGTCCCTGTAAATCTACAACATAAACTATGGAAATAAATGCGGGTACTGAGCACGCATCTGAGCCTCCCGCTCCCATGTGCTCTCCTAGAGGTTTCGTGCTACCAACGAATGCGCACCAGAGGAATCGACCGTCCATGTAGGACCCCCTCCTATCGATCCTAGATCTCCACCGGGACCTCCATGAATGTAGCCCCGTCATCGATGTCCAGCTCCCCGTGGTCGATGATGTGGGTCGAGTCGTGCACGTATCTCCTCAGATGAGATACGTGGATGACGTCGTGCACCCGGTGCATCTGAGGCAGAAAGGCCAGGAAGTTTTCCACCTCACCTACTCTGTTGAGAACCTAGAAAGGTCTGATGAGATGTGGAGATAACTTGCCGCCCCGGCCAAATCTCTGTAGACCTCGTCGAGGTGAGACCTGTAGGAAGACGTGGTCGCCACCCTCGAACTCTAGTGGTCTCGTCTCCTATCAGCATAGGACTTATATCTGCTATATGTAGTCTTCATCCGCTCCTGGATGATCTAAACCTTCTCCGTCATAGCCTGAACCATCTCTGTTTCTACATGTGCTGACTCCATCACTATCCACAAAGGATATCTAAAAATGCGGCCAGCTTCTGTCTTGCCACTCCTAATAGTTGAATGCCTGATCTCCTACTAAGAGAATCTTCTACAATGTTCCCCTCCCCAAGAATATAAATTATCTCGAAGACATAGTCCTGTAGGAATTCAAGCCATCGTCATTGTCTCAGGTTCAGGTCTTTCTGAGTGAAGATACACCTGAGACTGTTGAGTTGGAGAGAACCGTAAACCGTTCGCTCAACGAACAATAGTGAGACTAGCCAATTATAATAACTCATATCCACCCTTCTTCATCTACGTTCTACAAGAGCTGTTGAGATTTCTCCTCCACCGAAAAGAGAAATCTGGTCTCATCCCCTGAATGAACCACGTACTTTGACTAATACAGTCAATCCTGACATGAATGGTACTGTTTCATGCCATAGACGACGTCGTAAGTCCTCGAAGCTACTAACAAGAGATCCAACCGTTACTCTCACCTCCAAGGTTTGAGTCACACTGTCAGCATCAGTGCATGGTTACTAGGTCTCCTCTAGTAGGAATATCGCAAGTGAGGTTCAAGTCAACAGTTTTAACCGGAACCTCTCAATACCAAACAAAAAGGACAGGAAAACAAACGTCACAAAGATAAGTGTCTTTTATTACTGAAGCTCGTAGTACAAAGACACAAAGAAAACACAACAACACCAACATGGAAACTAGAAGCACCAAGAACAAAGGCCTCCATGCCTGGAAGTAGTTCCGCTCCTGTCCACCTACTTCCGGAGCTCCATAGTTGTATGCTTCAGTTGCCTGAAGTTGTGCTCTCCCATATACAACTGTTCCCTATGGCCGGGGTGGACCTCTTGGTGGTGGTGGTGGCAACACCTCGAAGTGTCGTCTACCTCCAGTAGCACGGCCAGCTCCCCTACCTCGGTCTCCTACTCCTTGCGGTCCGCCTCGATTGAACCTCTGCCTCTGCCTGGGAGGTCTTTCTTCTATCTGTTGATTGTCTATACGGCGGGTCGGATAGTCACGAGCCATGTGACCATATCCGCCACATGAGTATCACAGCCTGGCAGGTCTGGCTCTGTCTCCACCCTGGGTTCCCCGCACTACTGACCCTGCATCATGCGGTCGACCATCGGTAGGTCTGGTCCTCTTGGACTTTTGCGTCATCTGTCTACTGCCAGCTATAGAAGAATCTGCTGCATGTCGGCTAGTAGTGGGTCCCACTACTGGAGACTGCTCAGCAAAGAAACTCTCCACTAAGAGGGCTCGCTCCAGTACTCCTGCATGCGTCGGAATGCTGAGGGAGATCATCGAATCCCTGATCTCATGCCTCAGTCCCTGCTCAAAGGTCCGGGGCCAGAAGAATGGGTCACGTACCATGTCTGTGGAGTAGCGTGATAGGTCGGTAAATCTCGCCGAGTACTGGGCTGCTGTCATGTTGCCCAGCCACAGATGAAGTAACTCCTGGATGCGCACCGCACGGAGGGTGGCTAGAAAAAAATCTAAGCGGAAGAGGCTCTCGAAGTCCGTCCAAAGTAAAGATCCCTCGTCGTGCACCTGGAGAATCAGGCTCCACCATCTACCTGCTGCTGCGTGCAGTAGACTCGTAGCAAGGATCGCCATAAGGTCAGCTGGTTTTCCTACCAATCTAAAGACTCTGACGATAGCCTCCAGCCAATCCTCAGCTACCTAAGGATCCGTCTCTCTGCGGAACCTAGGCGGCCTCTGTCGCTGAAACTCGTGCAACCAACTCAGGCGGCTTGCTCTCTCTACTATTGGGGCTGGTGGCATCAGCGGATCAGCGGGTAATGGTACCACTGGTGCCTCTGCTATAATGGGGCCCTTCACCAAGGCCTTGTCGCTTGGTGGGCTGTCATCTCGCACGTAGCTTGGAACCCTAGCTGGTTGCCTACATGGGGACATCCTGAAAAGCAAAAGGTGTGCCACAGTTAATATAGTATACCTGGTGAGCTGACACAAAGTAATCACAAATAAAACTCTTGAAACACACATTCAATCAATGTTTTAGTGAACTAAATCGGAAATCAGAAGTCAGGGTCCTGATGTATGGATACGTCGGCCATCGCACCAACACTGGACTCCCTAGACGGAAAACCACACTCAATACTCTTAAAACTATTGTTTCACAGAGAAGAAATTATCAGAGTCCTGATTTCTGTGGTAGAACTGACTCCTCTGATACCAATTTTTCATGACCTATCCTCAGGGCCCGTGCCGTGACTACCCCAAGCCCACCTTCCATAGGCCAGGGGCTGACGACTAGCACCAAAGGCGTAAATCCTTGAAAAATGGAAGGCATTGCCTTTATATAAGTAAACAAACACAACATAATACGCAAGTTAAGTAAGCACTAAGTAAAACTGAGTACAAAAGTAAGTTCTAAAAAGTAAATGGGCAAGTATACAAACCCAATTGGAAGTACAGTACAACTGAGAAAGAAAGATCAACGGCAGTAAAGTAAAGCGGCAACCACTGAGTATTCCTCCGGATATCCCACATGAAGGGTGGGTACAGATGGTCTCCTCAACTCCTCGGGTCCGGTCATCTGATCCATGTACGTCTCGTCTAGTGGTCCACCTATGGGTACCATCCATCTCCACAAGCCTCTACCTCGATCAGTGTTGTTCGTCGTCTACATCCAACACAATGTAGTGCGGGTATAGCCCGTGTAGGGGTGAGTATACGATACTCAGTAGGGACCCCAAGACACCCGAAGGTCTCCCAGAATCCACGAAGGATAAACCACAAAGGAAAGATAAAAACACAAAGTATCAACCAACTCTACTTAGGTATATGCCCATACATATACCTAAGTCATGAATCTTAGTTCGACCCCAAATTTCAAACCCAAGTACAATCTGGTCCACACGGGAAAGAAGTCAATCACATCAATGATAATGATTGAAAGACAAGACTCAGCTCACACAGGTATACTTCTCATGAAGAAAGGTGGAGATGATTATATGTAGTCTCTAAATTATCTCCACTGCCGAACCCACATAGGATCCAAGTACAGAAGTCATCACTGTCGAACTCACGTAGGATCCAAGTACAGTAACCATCGTTGCTGAACCCACGTAGGATCCAAGTATAGTCGACATCGCTGCCAAACCCACGGAGGATCCAAGTACAGTCTTCATCACTGTCGAACCCACGGAGGATCCAAGTACAGTCGTCCTCACTGTTGAACCCACGTAAGATCCAAGTATAGTCGTCTTCGTCGCAGTCGCAGCCAGCTTTAGGGTTCCCGCACACAGCATACTCGATTCTAAGAGGGTCCGCTCCTCGAGTAAAGAGGGTCGATACATCAACTGTCACAAAGTCCGGATTTGATGTATCCCAATGTTCTGTCTCGTCAAAAGGAACTCAACGTGATAGACGGCGTGTCGAACGGATGCCCGGTCTGAGAGATATTGGCTTTTCTGTTCCAGGGGCCCAGTTGGAAATATGCTCGTTCCAAACCCGGTCATTTACCAAAATTGTCCGAAACTCACTTAGAGTATTTCAAAAGGACCGCCTCTTCGAAAGGGTCTCAGTGCCGTAGACGGTGCGTCCTTCGGACGCGCGGTCTTCAAGATATTCACCTTTAAGTGAAAATAAGCCCGGCCCGTTAGGCCCAGTGGGTTGGCGGGTCGGGTTAACCTAGTTTGGCGGGTCCGACCCAGCATGGATGTCCGACCGGCCCGAATATTTTCATGGCCCGGCTTGAGGGGCGCGGCCCGGCCCGAAGAGAGCGCGGCCCGACCCGAAGTGGCGCGGCCCGGCCCGGCGGGGCGCGGCCCGGCTGGGTGTGCGACCCGGCCGGCTCGGCCCGAAGGCTGAGGGGTCTGAGGGGGGCGCCCTCCCTCCCCCCCCCCCCCCGGCTGTCTGAACCGGCGGCGCCTCCCTTCCCAAACCGGCCGGCCTTCTGGCGCAAGTGGCCCGCATGGGCAGGCCGCGGGTTCTCCAGCGCGGCGCCCTCCTAGCACCGCGGCCTTTCTCCGCCCGGCCGACCAGTCCTTCCCCCAAAGCGACAAGAAAAGCGGGCCACGGTTCCCACTGCAAAGCCGGCGCGACGGCACCGGCTTCCTCCACCGCGGCCTACGCTGGTCGCGGCTCCGCATCCCCGGCACGGCGCGATGACGTCGTGCTTCCTCCACCGCAGCCTACGCTTGGTCGTGGATTTTCTTATCGTGCGTGATGGCGGCCCTTGCTCTTTCGGTTTCTTCCACATTCCGCCTTTGATCGTCGATTCTAAAAAGATCAAGTTCTAGCGAAGGTTCTTCAGGCCGTGTTTGTTCGGCCCGCGCCCTCCGCGTAAAGCGATAGCATTTGGCTGAGACAATCAAGGTTATACAACGATGAACCGAGGCACAAAATTAATCCATTAAAAATGAACATAACCCCTACCTCGATAATTGATGTCGTACGTCAGGTGTCGCGGAAGACGGCGTCACGGGGAAAGGTTTCGTAGGCGACGTCAGAGTGTGTCCGAGGAGGAAGTGGTGTCTCCTCACTTGTCGCGGAGGAAAGAAAGGATGGAACGTCGATCGTTCTTCATGGAACCAGCGTTCTTTGTCAAATAAGTCGTCGTTCTTCATCGCAGGCTCGGTGTTCTTCCCCAAAAACTCAAGAGCTCTCGCACAACGAAAGCCTCACCAAAAATAAAATAACAGTATTATGCAATTATTTTATTATCACATAAAATTCAAAATTCAAACCACTTCATCAATTAAATGGTGTGGTTGGATTCATTAAATTAATGTGTTGGCAATTAATAAAGAGAGGGAGAGGAGGAGGTGAGAGGTCTCATAAATATGGGAGAGTTGTCAACCTTAAACAAGGGAGTTTAATGGGGTAGTTTAAAGAGGGTTATGGGAGATGAAAGGTTGGGGCTCGTGTGGGCCCCACATCTCATATAACCACACATGGGAAGTTTGGTGGTTGTGGGCCCCACGAACAACTTCCCATGGGAGGGTTTAACTTCCAAGGTTATAAAATAAAATTGTTCAACAATTTTATTTATTTTAAACTAAATCCCCAAATAATAATTCTCAACCTGCTTAAAACGCAACTGCGGTAAAGGTCCCCTTATGAAATTACCGGCGCTGCGAGTTCATCGGTGCCCTCGTATTTCAATTCTGAGCACCGGTTCAAAAGATAGAAAGACCCGCTCATTCGTTTACTGAACGTACCCGAGCTAAACTTCAGAAATTGATTCCGGGCACACCGGGCCTTCGAATCAAGTGTCGTCAGAATCCACAGACTCGTAAAATTCCAAAGTATTTAAGAAAAAAATTTCCTTGAAATTTTCGGGTCTTTACACTAACCCAGTTAGACCGACCCAACCCAACCTAGTTCCCGCATGACCTGACCCTTCGGGTCCGACTCGATCTTCTAGGTCTGACCCGGCCTGCTGGGTATGGCCCGCCCCAGCTGGGCCCGACCCGCTACTGACTCACTGCCAGCCTGGCCCGCCACATGCGGGCCGGTTCACTAGCATCAGACGCAGCCCGACTAGTCACTCCCTAGGTCAATGCAGTTGGTCCATGTTTTACGCAGCCGGTCTGTGTGACCATCTCGCACCCACGGCTTAGCCATGGGTCATCCGTCTGACAATGCTTAGGGAGCCGCATCCTCCCACCACCGCAGCTCGCTATCACGGCTTGTTGTTGTCTCTCTTAGCCGATTTCACCGCATCCCCCCCCATCCAACGTGGCGCTGGCGATCCGCGTCCCTCCGTCGCGGCCCACCTAGCTGTGGAGCCTGCACACCGCCAGCGGCTGCCACCACTACGGGATCCTAACACCGACTATCTCACTGCGCTCCGCCGAGAAAGGTAGGATCCTCCACCTCCGACCGCCACTTCTTCCTGATTCCACCACACACCATCATGGTCTTAGAACCCACTCTTAATTGTTGCTCCCATGAAGAACAAGTAGGGTTAGGGGGAAGGGGTCGTAACACAAGAATTAACAAATGTGGACGGATTTATGGCTTATTCATGTCGATCTTGATCCATCCATGTTAGAATTGAAGATGGGGAAAATATAAACAATTATAAACATGGATAAATTCTAATCATGGTTAAAACCCTAATTCAAACCCTAAAACATGAATCCCAACCTCGCACTATGCACGATCCATGAATAAATTCGTTCGTTGATTGATTCATGTTCATCATAGGGAAAAGAATAAAGAACGGGTAATGAAACCAAATAAAATCACATGCCCTACTTGGAAAAAGGATTGGTCGAAGGAGAGAATTATTCATTGAAGGCGATCCATCCATGAACATCCTTGATCCATCGTTCATTGGCGTTCATCGTTTTTCATCATCGGCAGGAGAGCTTTCTTATCCTTGCCTCAGGGAAACTTCAGGAATCCAGGAAGGAATTCTATAGAATTATTAATTCTAATGTTGGTCCCTACTTGTGATTAATGGAGGAAATTTGTTAACGCATTTCAATGTTTTAAACATGTTACAACGTTGCCACGACGTTGTATTGCAGTGTCATTCAGTCACCACATCGCAGTGCTGCTGAGTTGCTGGGTAACATTGAAGAAATAAAATAACATAACCTTTTATGTGTATTTTATTTTTCTCCTAAAATGTCCATAAATTTATTTTTGTAGTTGGCCCGCGCCGGTCGATATTAGGCCCTACCTAAGGTAAAATCGTTGTTCTGATATCAATGATGCCCTCGAATTTTCGATCCGGGCACCCATTTAGATGTTACTAAAACCGCATATGCATTCTATTTTTAATAAACTTAAAAATAATTTGAACATTTATTCTGGGTACCCCAGGCCACGGAATTACATGTCGTCTCAGCGCCTGGTGTCAAAATAATCCCATATAATTTTCAAAAAAATTACATGGAAAATATGGGACATTACAATGTAGCATGCTAGGTTCTCTTCTCATCTATTGCCTTTGTAGAGGGATGGTTTGGAGGTGATGGTTGGTCACATGGATACTTCTTAGTCTTTCCTATTTATACTTTTCTGGTTTAGCTTGTTTGTCTTGGGTTGTATGTATATTATTTTATCTCTTTCTTCTGCACTATACTCTTATTGTATGTTGTGTTTTGGTTATATTCAAGAATTGTTTCCCTTATCTTTGTTTCCCCTCACCATATGGCACAACACCTTGGCTCACTTTTCTAGTTATCCTGGGTTGGTTCGTTATATGATCTCACTAGGTGATGTTGTTTTCCATCTTGAATTATATCATCTACATTCCATGATAATTTTCTAGTGGAATCCTCACATCCATACAGATGTATAAACCTTGGAATGATTGGAAAGAACCATAGATCATTCAAAATATTTGATTCATCAATTCGGTATCTAGTCACGCCACACTTAGGTTAATTTTTAATTGTTTCATAGTCCTTTAGAAACAATATACAGTCATTTGGACTTGCATGTATTCTTTTAGAGATTATACCCATGAATATTAGAATTTTTTTGGTGTCATTTGTTTGACAAGGAAGCTTGTTTTCTTTTGGTAGCATACCATTCAGGAGACCAAGTAGTTCTTTAATGCAAGTATCGCTCCATCTGATGACAGTTTTCAAATTATATAGCTTTGGTATGGCTAAAAATGTTTTACATTTAATACAACTAATGTACAATGGTCCCTTTGAACAACTTTTTACCTTGTCAAACCACATTGGATAATTATGAAGGTCATATTCAATTTACATTTTCATTTTTTTAATATGATCTCCATCAGTATTTACACTTGTAATCTTATCATATGATCCATAAATCACGATATCATCCTAGTAGATTTATAAATTCAGTTATTTCTCATGTTTAGTCCAACATTTATTTTTTCAATCTATTTCATGACATATCAAATATTCTACCAACTCCCTTGTACTAATTTGTCTTGAATAGAAACAAAGTAAACATGAAAAAAGGATTTGAAAAGGGGCATATGCATACTCTATTGAAAACTTGATGAAAACTTTAACCCAATCCTCATACTCCTTTTTTATATGATTATAATCCATCGATTTTTTTTCCTATTCATCATATTTAGTTTAAGAATATTCATATTTTACAAAAAATAAATAAGTATACACAATTTAATCATATAATGTACCATTTTTTATATCTTTAAATTATATAATATATAACTTTTAAAAATATAATTATAAATTCTAATACATACATATATAAAATAAATAAAGGACTAGATATAAAACATATGTTTTATAATATAATGAAAAATATATACTTATAAAAAAGTCTATGTTTTAGAAAGAATCAAGTATTCTCTCTTGGTGTGATTTGTTTTCCTAGTGTGAAGTAGGTAACCTCATGTACAATGTGATGATATAATGTGATGTTTTTTTCATTGATGATTTAATGGATAAAATAATGATGATATCTCATTTTGTTTTATTATTCACAGACCTCTTTCTTCAACTATTAAATCATTTTTATCTCCCTTCTTAAAACTCATTTGACATATAGTATATTTAATGATTCAGGTTTTGAATGAAATACAGGATGCGATTAGAACTTTGAGTTAGACCATACACATTACAGAGTTGTATTTTATGTTCGTTATCCAAAAATAAAGTGAATGTTTATTTTGTTTTGATAGTCCCACATCAATAGGCTCTTGTTCATTGTGAATATAGAGGAACTTCAAGAGATATTGGAGGCTTCCATGTATTCGTTGATCGATCACCAGATTTTAGCAAACCAAGACAAATTGTGGTTCCTTGAAGAATTAATGTTGAAATTTTCTTGTATTTGGGATATAGAATACTTAAAGATAATCTCAATAGGTAAAGGTTATAATCATCATTCCTTTCAATTTGGTGATGATTATCTATTTCTTAGAAATATGGATTATATAACCTCAACCTGTTGGTTTTTAGGATTTTGTATGGGGACATCTGTTGGAGTTGGTCGAATAGAACCAACTACTTTTTAATTTATTCATTAATAAATACCATATCACATCTTTATTGTTCTTCTGTGTGACAATGCATGTGATTTTTTCCTAATTATAGTTGTTTCATTAAAGGGTCATAGCAGATCTATGCTATGATGAGAACCTGGAAGTGCCATAACATTGTTCTTGAATATATGTTCTATGGTCGGATGATGTTATTTTAGGGACACAAATAATATAGGCCATTAGGGGTGAGGACTCATAAAACATTGAGGCACCTTCTCACGGTGTGCGCCCTTGGTAATATCTAGGAGGATATTATGAGAACGATACTCGTCAGTAGGAAATCCACATTTCATAGTGTTATTGGATGTTCCTATCTACAAACGTGTGTATTGTTCCTTATAATTTAAGATTATTATTAATGGGTATTAAAACTCATGAACTTAGATGTATTGATGAAAACGGTGATGACACATTATTCATAGTGAGGTAGGATATGTTCGGTGCATCATGAGTAATACAACATTAATAGATAATGCGATAAAGGATTTGTCCCTTCAGTTTTTATAACAAAGTAGATATCTCAGGCCCTTTGATGGAATTGATATTGCCTAAATAAATCCATGGACTTGGTAAGGAATGGGAAAGTTCAATTCTGGAAATTCAAAGAAAGAATAATCGAGCACATGGGTTGATGGCACTAGCATGCAACCCACTTGATTCGATATATCGAGACAAAGGGATTACATTACACGGTAATTGTTCGTAGGAGGTGACACGTCATTATGGAAATAACTTATTTCTATATGGGTACCTTGGCGTGTTTCTAGATGCTAACCTTGGACATTAAGAAGGCTCCACCTAATTCCACTGAGAAGGAGGCCTAGAGGGTCACACACTAAGTGTATCAAAGTATCTCAATTAAATATTAATTTAACAAGTTGAATATATATTATTCCTGATTGTGGTTTAATAATTGTTCAAGGATGCCTAGTCACATTTATTTCAACACTAGTTATTTGATAGAATATATTGTGGTCAAAAGAATATATTTATTAGCGAGTAATGCAGTGATATTTATTTGAGAAATAAATAGCCATTATTCAAGGTCTAATAAATATGGTGGAGGAAATAAAGAAAATGGAAAAGTATAAGTCGTGTATATTAATATACACGCCGTGTAGTTTTTCTAGAGATTTGTGAGAAATAATATTATTTATTTCATTAAATAATATTATGTATAATTCATTAGTCTCATATCAAGTAATAATAATAGTTAACTGTTATTATTAGACATGGGGTATTATTAAGAATTAAATGAAATGAATAAATGATTTCCTGTAATTAATTCATTTTATTATTCTAAGTAATTAAAATCTCAATTATATAATTCTCATTAGCCTATCCATTTTTGTAGGTTGTGCATAAAGGATCTAGATAAATCTCTCAAGCCAAAAGAGAATATATTTTCTTCTAAGAACACTCTCAAGCTATGAGAGAGATCCTCCTCCACCGAATCAAGGAGAGTGTTTTGCAAGTGGATCTCAAGGCGATCTAAGGCGGACATCGCAAGAGAAGGTGCTTATGTGATAGCACCCAGAGACCCCTTCGAAAACATCCAGAGATACATAGATCATGTGTGGATCACCGCTATAGAAATCCTACACTTGGATTCTATGACGCAATGACGGATCACATCAGATCATGATCAGAAACATCAACGGAGAGAGAATTCCATCAAGGTGATTCTTGTCTTTTAATTAAATTAATTATGAACAACATATGATGATCCTCTCTATGGTTTTGGGACTCCCTTCCTTTCATTATTTTTTCTATTCCAAAGATCTGGCGTTTTATTATCATGATGGATCTCATATTGATCATTGTTAACAGAAAAATTAAAGTTGGGTACACCCACCAATGGGATTCTGCTGTGCCCAAAACCTACAAGTGATGTTAGAGCAATCATATCATTAATTATAATTATTTATTTTTTGTTGATGATTTATGCATTTAATAATTTATTTGTTTCAATTCAAGTTAATCATTCTACAAATCTGAATCTTGAGATTTGTTCCTCCTCTATTGTTTGTTGTTCACCTTACAAAAACGATTTTTTTTCTTTTAATTTTTTTTCAAAATAAAATAGAGGATCTCATCTGGAGGTGCCAAACGTTCCTGGCTATACAACACCAGAACACATGGTGTGTATTTTCCAGTACACGCCGTGTAGTCTAGGTTTAATGCATTAGACTGGTTCACCAAACCAGGTCGTGTCAATGGATCATATCTAAGTATTTAAGACTCCGTGTGTTGACCAAGAATAGGTGGAACACAGTTTTCTAATTACACATTGTGTGTCCCATTGAACACAGTGTGTAGTCCCTTCAGGTTTGGGGAGGATCGTGTACCCCGTACACGGCTTGCCCGACTAGAAACCATGTAACGCGGATACTACATGGTGTGTTTCCCACTGAACATGCCATGTACTCTGAAGATTTATGAAGTACATCTACATGCCATGTACCAAGGCGTGTACTTCATATGGATGGTGAACAAAATTAAACGTCATGTAGTTGGAACAACAGGTCGTGTACTCCTCCAAATTATGCAGATTTATTAAAATTTATTATTATATTATACAAACTCTTAAGATGTATACCATAGTGTAGGTATAAAGCTAAGGCACAACACATGATAGGTGTTTTATATATGTGTGTTTAATTTAACATCTACGTAATGTTCATTTCTACTCATTAGGTAGTTATGAATGGGAATTCATCAGGTTTACTCCAAAGTACAAGTTACGTAAAAAGATAATTTTAAATGAATTTATTTGTTCAAAATTATGATGGATGGGAATCTTAAGGAAATTCAAAAAAATGGTTTTAAGATAAAAGGATTGATTAATTAAAGATAATTAATTCATTCAAACATGATTTATCTTAAACAAGAATGATTAAAGAATTGAATGTTAGTTTTATTTATGCATAAATATCATTGCATGTATGGATGATCATGAGCTAGACCAAGACCTTTGTATGTAAATGATTTCTTTTAATTTATTTATTTAAATTAAATTTGTTGGCATGTGAGCCTTCTCCTCATTAATATGTAGGGCATGCGTGCCTAAGGTTTCCTTTTTCTATAAAACCTAGTACTTTCCCTCACCTGTGAGTGAGATAAAAAACATATGTAATGGATGGAGCTCCCAATCTAGTAGAGGCGGCTCAAGTTAGGAGCCAAGGTGAAACCAATCCAAGGAGATACAAAGGTGAACAGGTGGAAAGCTGTAAACACGAACCCAAAAGGTTCAAGGTGTTTCACCCCTAGGTCTTGTGTTAGTTTATCAACCGCTAGATAAAATAACCAATAGAACAATCTCATGATCATACCATTTATTTTATTTCTTTCAGTTTCATGGTTTATTTATTGTGGGTGTGTTTTCATGATCACACAATTAATGAATTAAACAAGAATACAAGAAGGAACTAAAATAAGATCGAATTATGCGTAAATATTATCTTAGACATGGTTAATCACTTAATTATATCCCACTTAATATTAACAAGCATATAATAAAGATAATAAAATCGAAATTAACATATAAGGATAAAATCCCTCAAATAAATATTAAGTCGGTATAGCCTTCCATAATCTTGGTTAGAATCGAACCATAGTTCAAAGTGATTGACCAACTCTAGTTGGGGTGATTTCAATTATCGGGAATTCTAATTCAAGGTTTTGGGATGAATTGACTTGGTTCACATCAAGGGTTGACTGCCACAGCAGGACTTGGTGTAACCCAGAGGCAAAGGTTGAGGAAATCCAAAAATAAAATGATTTCAGGATTGGAGAGTCCACTCAGCGGATCAAGGAGCTGCGAGTTAATGCAGTTGAAATTTGGAATGCCTACCTAAAACCCTTCAAGTTTCTTGACCAACCCTAGTTAGGGTAATGCAAAGGGAAATATAGATTCTTTCCACTAGAATATTCAGGCAACAGAATATTCTGAAGTCAATGGTGATGGATATTGGATTTAGATAAAATAGTGGGAGACTAATAAGTATTAATTTATTTATTTGTCTCTGTTTTATCATGATAAAGTACTAAACCTTTTATCATATTAATTTTTAGAAATGACAAGAAAAATGAATTCAAACATATCATTGCGAACCATACTCGAGAAGGAAAACCTTCTCACCAGCACCAATTTCCCGGAATGGCAGAGGCGTTTACGCGCCATCCTTCGCCACGAGAGGAAATTGTATGTTCTGGAAGAGCTTGTTCCAATTGCACCTAGAAAAGAGGCCAGTGATGAGGAACTATCTCTCTTTATGAAACATGTGGATGATGCCACATATTTCCAATGTTTCATGCTATCGGTCATGTCTAATGAGATCTTGAAGAAACGTGAATACATGGACGTGTATAGCATGATGTCTCACCTTAAGTATCTCTATCAAGAGAAGACAAGACAGGAGAGATTTGAGATCTCCAATGATTTTTTCACAACTAATCTTGGAGAGTCTGCACCAGCTGGGCCTCATGTAGTCAAGATTATTGGATACAATGAACACCTAGACATCTTAGGGATTAAGTTCCCTGATGAGTTGCGTATAGATTCACCCTATCATCGCTACCCAAGACCTCTAGCTTTATTGTCAACTAAAACATAAGCAACAATGAGAAGATTCTATCAGAACTTCTAAACTTAATTCTCCAGGTAGATAAGTACATGGGGAATGAAAAACCCACTGTCCTTATGGTGAATAAGAAAAGGAAGGACAAGGCAACGGTTCTAAGGACTTATAAACGGTCTGAAGCCCCTGAGTATCATCCCTTCAAGAAGGGGAAGATCCAGAGGTAGGGAAAGGTATATGAGGCGGTGTGTTTTTCATGTGGCAAATCAGGACACTGGAAGAGGAATTGCACCCAAAATCATGGGGATGCTAAAGGTGTGTTCGTTATCGAGTTTAGTATTTCTATTTCTACACATTAGGTATTAGATACAGTTTGTGAGGCTCAAATTTGTATTCAAATGCAGAAACCAGGTATATTTAGAAATATTTCCAAAGGAGATGTGGATCTTAGAGCTTCCAGTGGAACAAGGCTGGCTACATTAGCCATTGGTGATTACCATCTCTCATTTCCAACTGGAATGCTTTTGGTTTTACGTAATTGTTATTATGTACCTAGTGTTACTAAGAACATAATTTTTGTATCTTGTTTGGATATGGATGGATTTATTTTCAAGATTGGAAATAAGGTTTGTTTATTTTATAAGAACAACATATGTTATGGTATGAATCATTTAAATAATGGTTTGTACATATTAAATTACGAAAACCAAGTGCTGGCAGTCGATAACGAAACAAACTCACATGAATCATACATCACCCAGTTGTGGCATCACCATGTCGGTCATGTAAACGAGCGCTTAACAAAGCTATTCCAAGATGGTTATTTAGACTCTACTAAGCTAAAACCACTTGATAGATGTCATTCTTGTTTACGAGGTAAAATGACCAAGCCCCCTTTCAGTGGATAGGGTTAAAGGGCCATAGAGCTTCTAGGATTGGTGCACACAGATGTGTGTGGACCATTTTTAGTAGAAGCTAGAGGTGGATATTCTTACTTCATTACTTTTACTGATAATTTGAGTATATATGGATATGTCTACTTAATGAGGTATAAGTCAGAGTCCTTAAAGAAATTTAATGAATTCAAGAATAAAGTAGATAATCAACTTGGTAAGAAGATAAAGAAGCTTAGATCGGATCGAGGTGGAGAATATCTGAACCAAGAGTTCATCGATCTTCTACGGGAGTCTGGGATTTTATCTCAGCTCACTCCTCCTTATACACCACAGTGTAATGGTGTTAGTGATAGTAGGAATTGTACCTTGATGGACATGGTGAGGTCGATGATGAGTCATTCCAATCTTTCATTATCCTTTTGGGGATATGCAATACAAACTATAGCATACACATTAAACCGAGTACCAACTAAGGTAGAAAATGTAATTCCCACCGAGTTATGTAATATAAATAAACCCATTTTTCACACACACGTATATGGGAATGTGAGGCATTTGTTAAGGCCTTCTTAGGAAACAAGATAGCACCCCAGGGCACGAGGTGTATCTGTATAGGATGTCCCAAGGGAACGAAAGGATATTACCTATATAACCCTTCAGAAAAGAAAGTGAATGTCGCCAGAAAAACTATATTTCTTGAGAGGGAGCACATCCTAAAAAAGGATAGTGGGAGAAATATTGAATTTGATGAAGTTGATGCTCAAGATACACATAAGTTGTTATAGGAACAAATTCCAAATGTCCCCATGAAAGAGGTTCTGGAAACACAAGTACTAAGTATGAGCTCAAGAGTGGTAAGGGAAACAGAGAGATTTGGTTTCCTAGTCATTGAGGATGATGAATCATTATTGTTGGACAATGATGAACCTATCTCTTAAAAAGAAGCAGTAGAAAGCTTAGAAGCTGCAATATGGCTAGAAGCTATGAATTTTGATATGGATTCCATGTATTAGAACCAAGTCTGGGTTCTGGTCGATGAGCCAATATATGTAAAGCCTATTGGATGCATATGGGTATTCAAGAGAAATTTGGACATGGAAGGTCAAGTTAGCACCTATAAAGCAAGGCTAGTGGCTAAAGGATTCAGACAGCGTCAAGGAATTGACTATGATTAAACCTTCTCACCAGTTGAAATGTTTAAATCCATATGAATCATACTTCCATATCAACTTACTATGACTACGTGATTTGGCAGATGGATGTCAAAACAGCATTCCTTAATAGGAATCTTTAGGAAGATGTCTATATGACACAACCAGAAGGGTTCGTGATGCCAGGTGAAGCGAAACGGGTTTGCAAGTTGCAGAAATCCATTTATGGATTAAAGTAAGCATCCAGGTCATGGAACATTCGATTTGATGAATCCATAAAAGAGTTTGGTTTCATTAAGAACGAATGTGAGCCATGTGTTTATAAGCGGTTTAATGGGAATGTGGTCATTATCCTAGTAGTATATGTTGATGACATATTACTTATTGGAAACGATGTACCAGTCTTACAGTCAGTTAAGGACTGGTTGAACAAGTGTTTCTCTATGAAGGAATTGGGTGAAGTAGCCTACATTCTAGGGATCAAGATTATTCATGATAGATCCAAGAGGCTTCTTGGACTAAGTTAGGGTACATACATTGACCAGATACTAAAGATATTTGTTATGGAGTAATCCAAGAAGGAATTGGTTCCAGTGTCACATGGCCTACATCTTTCTAAGAAAATGTGTCCTCAGACACAACAAGAGAATGATAAAATGAGTAAGATCCCATACGCTTCGGCCATAGGATACATCATGTATGCCATAATATGTACCAGTCTTGATGTTGTCTATGAACTGAGCATGGTAGGAAGATATCAAGAAGATCTAGTATAACAACATTGGATTGCTGTTAAGACTATCCTTAAGTATCTGAGAAGAACTAAAGATATGTTTTGGTGTATGGAGGAGATGAGAAGATTGTCATCAGAGGGTATGTTGATGCTAGTTTTTAGAGAAATCAAAATGATCTGAAGTCACAATCTGGATATGTTTTCTGTCTCAATGGAGGAGCTGTGAGCTGGAAGAGTTCAAAGCAACTAGTTGTTGCTGATTTTACAGTGGATTCTGAATATATAGCGGCTTTTGATGTATCCAAGGAAGCCGTCTGGATTCAAAACTTTGTCCAGGATCTTGATGTGGTGCCTAGTAGTAAAGATCATATCACATTGTATTGTGATAATACTACAACAATGGCTCTTGCAAAAGAGACAAGGTTACATCAACGAACAAAGCACATACTCTAGAAGTATCACCTCTTGAATAATTTCTATCAAAGGGGTGAAGTTGTAGTGAGCAGAGTGTCCACAGAAGAGAACATGGCAGACCCCATGACTAAAGGTCTATCTCAACAGAAGCATGAATATCATGTGAGAGCTAGCGGGTTAAAGGTCATTAGCAGTTGTCTCTAGTCCAAGTGGGAGTCTGTTGGAGTTGGTGTCCTAGAACCAACTACTTTGTACTTTATTCATTAATAAATACCTTATCACATCATGATTGTTCTTCTGTGTGACAATGCATGTGATAATTTCCTAAGGATAGCTATTGCATTAAAGGGTCATAGCAGATCTCTGCTATGATGAGAACCCAGAAGTTTCATAACAATGTTCTTGAATTTATGTTTTATGGTCGGATGATGTTATTTGAGGGACAAAAATAATACATTCCATTAGGGGTGAGGACTCATAAAACTTCGAGGAACCTTCGTATGGTGTGCGCCCTTAGTAATATCCAAGAGAATATTATGAGAATGAGACCCGTCGGTAGAAAATTCACATTTCATAGTGTCATTGGATGTTCCTATCTGTGGACATGTGTATTGGTCCTTAGACTTTAAGATTGTTATTAATGGGCATTACAACTCGCGCACTTAGATTTATTGACGAAAAATGTGACGAAACACTACTCGCAGAGAGTAGGATATGTTGGGTGTGTCATGAGTAAAACAACATTAATAGATAATGAAATAAAGGATTTGTCCCTTCCATTTTCATAACAGAAGTAGATATCTCAAACCCTTTGATGGAATTGATATAGCCTAAATAAATCTATGTCCATGGTAAGAAATATGCAAGTTCAATTCCAGAAAGTCAAAGAAAGAATAATCGATCACATGGGTTGATGGTAATAGTATGCAATTCGCTTGATTCGAGATATCGAGACAAAGGGATTACATTACACGGTAAGCGTTCGTAGGAGGTGACACGTCATTGCGACATTAATTTCTTTCTCTATGGGTTTCTTGGCGTGTTGCTAGATGCTAACCTTAGACTTTAGGCAGGCTCCGCCTAATGCCACTAAGAAAGAGGCCTAGAGGGTCACATACTACGTGTATCCAAGTATCTCAGTTAAATATAAATTTAACAAGTTGAATAAATATTATTCTCGATTATGGTTTAATAATTATTCAAGGATGTCTGGTTGCATTTATTTAGACACTAGTTATTCGAGAGAATATATTATGGGCGAAATAATATATTTATTAGAAATTAATGCAGTGATGTTTATTTGAGAAATAAATATCCATTATTCAATGTCTAATAAATATGGTGAAGGAGATAAAGAAAATAGAAAAGTACACGCCGTGTATATTAATATACACACCATGAATTTTTTATGGGGATTTGTGAGAAATAATATTATTTATTTCATTAAATAATATTAGGTATAATTCTTTGGGCGCATTTCAAGTAATAATAATAGTCAACTGTTATTATTATACATGGGATATTACTAAGAATTAAATGAAATGAATAAATGTTTTCGGGTAATTAATTTATTTTATTATTCTAAGTAATTAAAATCTCAATTATATAATTCTCATTAGCCTAGACATTTTTATAGGTTGTGCACAACAGATCTAGGGAAAGCTCTTAATCCAAGAGATAATTTCTTTTCTTCCAAGAATGCTTTCAAGTTACGAGAGAGATCCTCCTCCATCGGATCAAGGAGAGCATTTTGCAAGAGGCTCTCAAGGCGATCTAAGGTGGACATCACAAGAGAAGGCTCTTCCGCGCTAGCCCCCGGAGATCCCTTCGGTGATATCCAGAGATATGTAGAGCATGTGCGTGTCATGAACCAACCCGGGTTGACCCTGAACCGGTCACCCGAACTGATCCGCGACATGGCCCGAGAGGCGTTCCCGATCCTCTCGGGATGGCGACAAGCGCCAGGGCGTCAACAGAGGCTGTGGGAACGATTTCGCCCAATAGAAATAAGTAAATCAGTATGAACAATACAGAGCAGCACAGAATAAATAAACCAAATAAAGTGACTAAACATGATAAAAGAAAAAGAATAAAACTGATCAAACACGACGTCTGAACAAACTCTGTGCGACCTCGCGGGTCGCTCTCCAACTCAACGATCAAGCATCGCCCTAGGCGAGCGTACTCAAGCTATAGCCTGCACAAACACTAAAAACAGAAAATAACTATAGGCGTGAGTATTAAAACTCAGTAGGCTAGCCCGATATCTATTCCCAATGCACTACCTTTAAAATAAAAGAAACATCATTTCAATTTTGAACTACAATTTATAAAAGTATGTTTTTTCTAAATATTCTACTTAAAAACAAAGTACCAACCATTTCCCTTAGCCATTTCCAAATTCGGGTTCATTTCATTAGTGTCAATGACATTTCAGGAAAGGGGAAAGTGATGTTTTAAAATTTCAAATTTGTACAAAGGGGATTAAACACTTCCATTTGAAAACAATTTTTAGAAACCTAATCAAAATCAATTTATCACTTTCCAAGGAAAACAATACACCATAATGCACAAAGTAAAACATACAGCAAGGGAAATGTAGGTATACATGTGAGCAACAAAAGCTGAATAGACATGGGTGAACCTAGGAGATCAAGAATAAACCAAAAGACACCAATACATGAGAAATCATCCTTATCGACATGTCACGATGAAATCAAAACGCACAATACGCTCGACCATCCACTCTCGGGCAGGTCGAGGGAAAATCCCAGAGTAATAAACCCAATATATCCACCTACTATGGGCCACTGGTCAGTACCATAACCTACGAGTGCAGCAATCATTCTTAGAATATTCTCTCAATATGCCAGATTCCCATGTCTCAGGTGTTTGGAAAAAGGGGGTGAGCCAACCGATGTCAGTCGAGCATTTAATCAGATATATCTATATATAAAGCACAACAGGCATCACCCCGAGCCACTCCATAGGAAAACCTCTTGCCTTTAACTACTCAAGTACCTGGGAGCCTCCAAGCATGGCCTCCCAAACAATCAATTGCAACCAAGGCATGAGAGTCGTCCTAAGAGGGTTTTTATCAAAACATTTCATCGATTTTCATAAAGTGTCAAACGGGCATTAAATATATTTTACAATCACTACTCAAGCGAAGGTACAACTTCTTTATAAGAAAAAACCCAGTTTAAAACCATTTAAAGAACCCCAAAAAAAACTACAGCACAGACTGACAATATTTTTATAAACCGAACCCAAAACAAAACATTTTATTTTTCCAAATAACCTTTAAAAGTCAACCAGACAACTTCTTAAAAGAACCAAAGTACTTGTTCACGCTTCAAAAGAAATCATTTCTCATTAAACCAGAACTCTATTTTATATTCCGTAAATTATGTTTAAAATCCAAACGGGTATTCTTTCATTATTGGGTGTCCTCTCGTCAAAAGGATGTTTCATGTGTCGTGTATAAAATAAACGGCTCCTTTTTACACTAAATAACCATTTAAAAATTAACTATCTTATATGAAAAATTAATTATCGTATATTATCTCATATTTATTAATATTAATAAAATATTTATTTTGAACAATTAGGGTGCGCAAGCAGCATGAAATAATATAACTTAAATTTTAAAAGTAGTGCAAAGGGAACCTACCTCAAGATCAAGCGCGACGACAAAACAACCCCGGAACCAAGGCGCGATGACCCAACGTGTGTCTGAAACCACGTGATAAGGTCCAATACTCTGCATAATCAATATCAAGGACTCAGACACATAAAAAACACACTAGAGCATACGAAACCAAACGTCGGGGAGAAACGCTCACCTCGAAACTGAGGCGCAGCAACGACGGAACCTCGGAAACAAAGCACAGCGATGGCGCTCACTCGGAAACACCCTGCGCGGGTCCTAAAAATCCTAAACTAACAAATAACAACTCTCCATCAATTAAAACCCATAATCCAACAAGACTACGATGATAAAAATAATAATAATGGAAATAATAATAATAATAATGAGAATAATAATAATAATAATAATAATAATAATAATAATAACAATCATAAATGGAATAATAATAATAATAATAATAATAATAATAATAAATAAATAATAATAAGAATAATAATAATAATAATAACAAGAATAATAATAATAATAATAATAATAAATAATAAATAATAATAATAATAATAATAATAACAATAATAATAATAATAATAATAATAAATAATAATAAATAAGAATAAGAATAATAATAATAATAATAATAATAATAACAATCATAATAATAAGAATAAGAATAATAATAATTGTAGTAATAATAATAATAACAATAAAAGTAAAAATAAATAAAAAAACAAACAAACCTTTCAGCGGGGAGCAGAATAGGAGGCAAGGGGGGGTCCTGCGCTGGCAGGGTGCTGCGCAGCAGGGGAGTCGGGGCGCTGGATAGCAGTGGCACACTGGAGAGGGGGAACAACGCCGGGGTGCAGGGTGCGGACGACGCACCGGGAAGAAGCCGGTTAGGGCGGCCGAGGCAGAGGCCAGTCGGGGAGGTCGTGAGGGAGCACGACAGAGGACAAGTAGGGGGGGCTCGGCGGCAGGATGCAGTTCTTGTGCGGAGCGAGGCTCAGGGAGGCGCTGTTGCGCAATGGAGAAAGGGAGGAGAGGCCTCTAGAGAAGGTGGAGTGGCCAGTGCGGCGCTGCAAGGGGGGGGATCAGAAGCCTGCTTGGCTAGGAAGGGAGGCGGGCAGGGGTGTGGTGTCCGGAAGGAGCTGGTCGGGCGGTGCTGCTGTGCCGGTTGTGCGGCGGCGGACAGGGAGCATAGGAGGTCGGCACTTGCAGGTAGAGGGAGAGTTGAGGCTGGGTGTGCTGAAACGGAAATCAGGAGGGAGGCCCGGGGGCTGCGCGCTGCACCAGGAGGGAGGAAACGGAGCTGCGGCTATGAGAGGAGGGGTGCGCCGGACCGAGCAGGAGCAGGGGTGGTCCGGTGGCTGTTGCGTAGCAGGTGAAGGGGAGCGGGGCGTGGCTACAGGAGGCTGGAGCGCGTCCAAGAGTAGGGAGCAAGTCCGGGCTGGCGCTGTGCAGGTCGATGGTGGAGAGGAGGGTGTTGAGGCGGTGCAGGCAGGGGCGCAGGTGGCGCGAGAGGTCCGGGGGCTACGCCGGCGGCCTGGGCGCTGCAACGAGGGAGGGGCGGCTGCTAGGGTTCGACGCAGGAGGGGGGGAAAAGATGTATAAATAGAGTAGTAGTGCGAGGGAGAGAAAAAAAACAGAAAAAAAAATAAAAATAAACATAAAATAAATAAAAATGAATAGATAAAAAAATAGAGACCCAAAAAAATAATTAACCAATCTAAAAAAAGTGACTAAATAAATTTGATAATTTATATTAACATAGAGATTGACAATAATAAAAAAAAATTATTGATGTAAAAGAAATACATGATTAAAATGCTAATAATAACAATAAAAAGGGGGTCTGCTCGTGCGTCGGGCAGGCCACACCGCTTCGCACGTGCCCTGCCCGCGTGTTGGGCATTGTCAAGCTAAGGATCATTCACTAGCACCACTAGTGCACCACCTGTGTTGGGCACGACTTCATTTATCGGCGCAAGAAGCGCACGACTCAAGGCGGACTCGGGCCACATTCCAGCAAATAATTATTAAAATGTTAAATAAAAATTATGAGATAAAAATAAAAGTTAAAAACATACCTCACTACAAACTCCGGGTGTGACAATTCTCCCCACCATAACGCTTTCCACCCCCGGAAAGCCACAACACTATCCAGTCGATCGATCAACACCTAAGGGTTCCACACAACATGATCCAACCTCTTATCCCAAGGACATCACACTGACTACCAACGAGACTAAACCTCATTTCCCAAAATAAATTACCAACAGAGGGGAGACCTAAACGGGCTCCCCACCATATGAACCCGACTAGAATTCGTTAACGACTTTAGAGAAAATCCAAAGAGACTCACGGTGGGTCTCCCCACCATAATGGACCAACCTAATAGCGACCAACCAGGAATCCAACTTAGGGCAGAACTGGGCCTTACCCAAGTTATAAAAATCACAGCGAAAATATTTAAACCACTCACTCCCGTCCGAAAGGGATAGGAGTTGATCCGAAAAGTCTACTCTAACCAAAAACCCTTACCCCATGGGTGGGGAGGGAGGGCCCAAGGATTGGATCATTGAAACTTGGATGGAAAACTACTCACGTACCACTGCTTAGGGACGGACACAAACCAAATCCGTAACCAACTCACATCGGTGGCCCATGCAGGGTCACTAATCAGCAATTTACATCCAAAAGGCATAGTCTCCGACATTGAGCGAGGGATAAGTACAACACGCACTTTATGAAAAGAGGAAAACTACAAAGATAGAGAAACCAGAGCAGCAAAACCAGAATTATCTCACCACACGATAGAGGCACAACTTTAACCAGACTCCTTAAAATTCCCCAGGGGTTCCTGACTACGCGCTGGCTTCACTCTAAGACCTTTTGGATGGAGCTCTGATGGATGAAGCATCTTCTGTCTCGCAGTCAGGTTCTGATAATCCCAATGAGATACATACATCTTTTGATTTAACAAAAATAAAGGACAAGATTTTAAAATTTAAAAACATACTAGCATTGAAAGCCGAGGTTCGTCAAAAGACCCATGAGGTTCCCATAAATTTCAAACCCAAAACAACATCAGTACAACTACAACAATAAAAGATCCCTTAAACTGAAAGGAAACTTACACCAGAAACTTTGAACAAAGACCCAACAACACATTACTTTCGAGAACTTCCTCTTTGACGCTTTCTTGCAACGCCTCGACAAAATCGTCGCAAGTGACCCAGGCGTCCACATTCCTGGCAGGGCTTCGGAGTGCTTGGGCACAATGACTTCTTGTGACCCCGCTTGCCACACTGATAACACACAATAATATCTCGCTCCGAAGAGGTTGATGAAAGATCCTGAGGCCTCTTGATTCCACGACCTGATCCATCCACTTCCATTTACTTACTCATTTCCTTTCTAGAATCTTCACCACTGCTCATAGGGATCGAAGGAGGGAGAACTACTTCAAGCACTCCTGCCATTGCGGCTTCGACACGAAAAGCTTGTCTTGCCACATCGACAAAAGAAGTTAGGTTGGACTCTGACACCTTCGACTGTAGATTAGGGTGGAGACCCGCCTCGAAGCGTCGAGCCTTCATGGGGTCATTCATGGAATACTCTAAATCATAAGGGACTAGCTCCACAAAGCGATGGAAATATTCTAACACGGATTCGTCGCCCTGCTGCAGACAACACATTTCCATCCCCTTTCTCACCCTTTCTTCCTCATAGAAATATTGACAAATGAACGAGGCCTTGAAAAACTCCCATGTAATATCTTTACGGGGCTTGTTCCGAGACACCGACTTCCACCACATCCACAGTGAACCTTCAAGCATAAAGATCGCAAACTTGACCTTCAACGACTCGGGCAACTCAACGAGGTCAAAGTCCCTTTCAATCTTCCGCATCCACTCCTCTGCCACAGAAGTTTCTGCTTGACCATAAAAGAGAGGTGGATCCAACTTCCGAAACTCAAGCATAAAATCCTTATGTTGATCAACCGCACTACGATCACCCATCAAAGCTTCAAAGGGATAACCGCTGGACAAGGAAAAGTCGAAAACCCAATCAAGGCCAACACAATGAGTGAATAAAAACCTCAAAATCAAACATTGCATGGGTAATAAGCTCAAAACACAAGGAAACAAGTTATCATACCATTAGAACTTTTCTCTTTGAAAACATCTTTAATTTGAAACAAAATTGGTGAGTTAAACTCTCGCCATTGGTATCCCTTAGTGTCTCACTCACATGCATGTATTTGTGCCACCTTGGGCATCCATCCACCATACCAGAGATCCATCCACATTTCCAACATACCACAATGCATGTAAGTACTCATCGGAACACCAAGGCCAAAACAAAGCAACTTTATTTTTTTCCCAAAAGCAAATCATTTATACACTTCTTTTAAAACAATCTACAAATTAAACATGTTATTTCAAACAACCATTTTTTTTCAAAACTAACTTTTCTGATTCAAACCACTTTCAAAAATCAAGGTAAACCCAAAACAAATCAAACAAGGGACTAGTGTCAGTGGGTGACTTGACCATATGGTTGGCGGCCATATGCCAAACATGTCACTGACATAGAGAGCCTTCTTGGATCATGCCCCTAGCTCTGCATGGCTTGCCAGGCCGTGCGAGTTAGGAGGACTAATGGCCCAAACTCCCTTTGTCATATCCCAGTTGCAAAACCTTTTCATAAAAACCCAAATAAGCAAATTAAACTGGACTTCCCCTGGAAACCTGAGGATCGGTACGAGCAAGAGTTCGCGACGCTCTTCTCGCACCTACCCCTCAAGTCCCGACAATCCTACCCCATCTACCTTGACATCCCAAATAACAAAGGGCACTCTGAAAAGTGAGGTCTGCTAAGAGAAAACCTCCTCTGATACCATTTTGTCACGAACCAACCCGGGTCGACCCTGAACCGGTCACCCGAGCTGATCCGCGACATGGCCCGAGAGGCGTTCCCGATCATCCTGGGCTGGCGACAAGCGCCAGGGCATCAACAGAGGTTGTGGGAACGATTTCGCCCAATAGAAATAAGTAAAGCAGTAGGAACAATACAGAGCAGTGCAGAATAAATAAACCAAATAAAGTGACAAAACATGATAAAAGAAAAAGAATAAAACTGACCAAACACGACGTCTGAACAAACTCTGTGCGACCTCGCGGGTCGCTCTCCGACTCAACAATCAAGCGTCTCCCTAGGCGAGCGTACTCAAGCTATAGCCTGCACAAACACTAAAAACAGAAAAGAACTATAGGCGTGAGTATTAAAACTCAGTAGGCTAGCCCGATATCTATTCCCAATGCACTACCTTTAAAATAAAAGAAACATCATTTCAAGTTTGAACTACAATTTATAAAAGTATGTTTTTTCTAAATATTCTACTTAAAAACAAAGTACGAACCATTTCCCTTAGCCATTTCCAAATTCGGGTTCATTTCATTAGTGTCAATGACATTTCAGGAAAGGGGAAAGTGATGTTTTAAATTTTCAAATTTGTACAAAGGGGATTAAACACTTCCATTTGAAAATAATTTTTAGAAACCTAATCAAAAGCAATTTATCACTTTCCAAGGAAAACAATACACCAAAATGCACAAAGTAAAACATACAGCAAGGGAAATGTAGGTATACATGTGAGCAAAAAAAGCTGAATAGACATGGGTGAACCTAGGAGATCGAGAATAAACCAGAAGACACCAATACATGAGAAATCATCTTTATCGACATGTCACGATGAAATCAAAACGCACAATACGCTCGATCATCCACTCTCGGGCAGGTCGAGGGCAAATCCCATAGTAATAAACCCAATATATCCACCAACTATGGGCCACTGGTCAGTACCATAACCTACCAGTGCAACAATTATTCTTAGAATATTCTCTCAATATGCCAGATTCCCATGTCTCAAGTGTTTGGAAAAGGGGGGTGAGCCAACTGATGCCAGTCGAGCATCCAATCAGATATATCTATATATAAAGCACAACAGGCATCACCCCGAGCCACTCCATAGGAAAAACCTCTTGCCTTTAACTAATCAAGTACCTGAGAGCCTCCAAGCGCGGCCTCCCAAACAATCAAATTACAACCAAGGCATGAGAGTCATCCTAAGAGGGTTTTTACCAAAACATTTCATCACTTTTCATAAAGTGCCAAACGGGCATTAAATATATTTTACAATCACTACTCAAGCGAAGGTACAACTTCTTTATAAGACAAAACCCAGTTTAAAACCATTTAAAGAATCCCAAAAAAAACTATGGCACAGGCTGACAATATTTTTATAAACCGAACCCAAAACAAAACATTTTATTTTTCCAAATAACCTTTAAAAGTCAACCAGACAACTTCTTAAAGAACCAAAGTACTTGTTCACGCTTCAAAATATATCATTTTCTCATTAAACCAGAACTCTATTTTATATTCCGTAAATTATGTTTAAAAGCCAAACGGGCATTCTTTCATTATTGGGTGTCCGCTCGTCAAAAGGATGTTTCATGTATCGTGTATAAAATAAACGGCTTCTTTTTACACTAAATAACCATTTAAAAATTAAATATCTTATATGAAAAATTAATTATCGTATATTATCTCATATTTATTAAAAATTAATAAAATATTTATTTTGAACAATTAGGGTGCCCAAGCAGCATAATAATATAACTTAAATTTTAAAAGCAGTGCAAAGGGAACCTACCTCAAGATCAAGCGCGACGACAAAACAACCCCGGAACCAAGGCGTGATGACCCAACGTGTGTCCGAAACCACGTGATAAGGTCCAATACGTCTTCATAATCAATATCAGGACTCAGACACATACAAAACTCACTATAGCATACGAAACCAAACGTCGGGGAGAAACGCTCACCTCGAAACTGAGGCGCAGCGACGATGAAACCTCGGAAACAAGGCACAGCGATGGCGCTCACTCGGAAACACCCTGCGCGGGTCCCAAAAATCCTAAACTAACAAATAACAACTCTCCATCAATTAAAACCCATAATCCAACAAGAGTACGATGATAAAAATAATAATAATGGAAATAATAATAATAATAACGAAAATAATAATAATAATATTAATAATAATAATAACAATCATAATAGGAATAATAATAATAATAATAATAATAAATAATAATAAATAATAATAAGAATAATAATAATAATAACCAATAATAATAATAATAATAATAATAATAAATAATAAATAATAATAAGAATAATAATAATAATAACAATAATAATAATAATAATAATAATAATAAATAAATAATAATAATAAATAATAATAAGAATAATAATAAGAATAATAATAATAATAATAATAATAATAATAACAATCATAATAATAAGAATAAGAATAATAATAATTTTAGTAATAATAATAATAACAATAAAAGTAAAAATAAATAAAAAAAACAAACCTTTCAGCGGGGAGCAGAATAGGAGGCAGGGGGGTCCTGCGCTGGCAAGGGGTGCGTGCTTGCACACAGGGGAGTCGGGGCGCTGGACAACAGCGGCACACCAGAGAGGGGGAACAGCGCCGGGGTGCAGGGTGCGGACGACGCACCGGGAAGAAGCCGGGTAGGGCCCGGCCGAGGCAGAGGCCAGTCGAGGAGGTCGTGAGGGCGCACGACAGAGGACAAGTAGGGGGGGGCTCGGCGGCAGGATGCAGTTCTTGTGCGGGGTGAGGCTCAGGGAGGCGCTGCTTCACAATGGAGAAAGGGAGGAGAAGGCCGCTGGAGAAGGTGGAGTGGCCGGTGCGGCGCTGCAAGGGGGGGTCGGAAGCCTGCTTGGCTAGGAAGGGAGGCGGGCAGGGGGTTGTGGCGTCTGGAAGGAGCTGGTCGGGCGCTGCTGCCGTGCTGGTTGTGCGGCGGCGGACAAGGAGCAGAGGAGGTCGGCGCTTGCAGGTAGAGGGAGAGCTGAGGCTGGGTGTGATGAAACGGAAAGCAGGAGGGAGGCCCGGGGGCTGCGCGCTGCCACCAGGAGGGAGGAAACGGAGCTGCGACTATGAGAGGAAGGGTGCGCCGGACCGAGCAGGAGTAGGGGTGGTCTGGTGGCTGTTGTGTAGCAGGTGAAGGGGAGCGGGGCGTGGCTACAGGAGGCTGGAGCACGTCCAGGAGTAGGGAGCAGGTCCGGGCTGGCGTTGTGCAGGTCGATAGTGGAGAGGAGGGTGTTGAGGCGGTGCAGGCAGGGGCGCGGGTGGCGCGAGAGGTCCGAGGGCTACGCCGGCGGCCTGGGCGCTGCAACGAGGGAGGGGCGGCTGCTAGGGTTCGACGCAGGAGGGGGGGGAAAGATGTATAACTAGAGTAGCTGTGGCGAGGGAGAGAAAAAAAAAATAAAAAAAATAAACATAAAAAAAAATAAATGGAAAAGATATGATAAAATAAATAAAAATGAATAGATAAAAAAAAGAAAATAGAGACCCAAAAAAATAATAATAATAATTAACCAATCTAAAAAAAAGTGAGTAAATAAATTTGATAATTTATATTAACATAGAGATTGACAATAAAAAAAACATTATTGATGTAAAAGAAATACATGATTAAAATGCTAATAATAACAATAAAAAGGGGGTCCGCTCATGCGTCGGGCAGGCCGCACCGCTTCGCACGTGCGCTGCCCGCGTGTCGGGCATTGTCAAGCCAATGATCATTCACTAGCACCACTAGTGCACCACCTGTGTCGGGCGCGACTTCATTTATCGGCGCAAGAAGCGCACGACTCAGGGCGGGCTCGGGCCACATTCCAGCAAACAATTATTAAAATGTTAAATAAAAATTATGAGATAAAAATAAAAGTTAAAAACATACCTCACTACGAACTCCGGGTGTGATAGTGCGGATCACCGTTAGAGGAATCCTACACTTGGATTCAACAACGCACTGACAGATCACATCAGATCGTGACCAGAAACATGAACAGAGAGAGAATTTCATCAAGGTAATTCTTTTCTTTTAATTAAATTAATTATAACCAACATATGATGATCCTCTCTATGGTTCCAGGACTCCCTTTCTTTCATTCTTCATTATATTCCGAAGATCCGACGTTTTATTATCGTGATGGATCTTAGATTGATCGTTGTTAACAGAAAAATTAAAGTTGGGTACACCCACTCACACGCTTCTGCTGCGCCTAGAACCTACAACATCAACTTCTACCCATATACACATAAGCATATTAATGTTTTAATATGTGTGAGGATTCAGTTTTGATCATCATGCCTTTCAATTTGGTGATGATTATCTATTTCTTAGAAATGTGGATTATATAACCTCAACCTGTTGGTTTTTAGGATTTTGGATTGGGGCATCAACTTCTACCCATATACACTTAAGAATAGTAATGTTCCAATATGTGTGAGGATTCATGGGCATGGGAAAGTATTTTAATCATCCTCTAGTTTTAAATAACATTGTTTTATGTATAGGATCACCCTTGAAGAAGGATGAAAAAATAATTTATTGCAAATCAGGGTATTACACAAGAGTTCTTATCGATGTAGGTCTTCAACCACGCCACCTAGAAAAAGAAAATATTATTTCTAATGGAGTTAGGATTGATGTTGAATTTAAATATGAGTTTATCCTCACTTTATTTAATTTCTATAAATTAGTCAAACATAATGTTACAAGTTACAGGAATGTCAGGAATATTTAATTAAAAATGTAGTATTTTACATAAAAGGGGACATGGAAGATAGTATAAAAACAAGGAAAGTGAGGGTGTTTCTTTGAAAATGATGAATCGTTAATGATTCCATGGAAAAGATTTAATGTTTTTGAAAAACATTTAAAGGAGCAGATGAGTCCTTCAAGAAAGTCATGAGACAATTGGATGATCAAACCATGTAAATATCAAATAATAAAATTTACATTTGGAAGATTAAAACATTTTCATTTCGGACCCCATTTAAATTTTAAATTAATATAAAATAATTTTTTAATTATTTTGTTGGCGATCCATATCAATAATCTATATTTATATATACAAAGACAAATAACTACCAAAAAATTTGGAAAATCAAGCAAGATCAGTGAACCAAAATGGCAAGCCCCCTAAACAGGTCGATTCGTCCAAAAAAAGGGAATAACAATGCAAAAAAAAATGTTCTTAAAAGATAGGGGAAGAACCATTACAGATGAACAGGGTATGATATACTCAAAAAAAATCATAAAAACACATGAAAAATCGAGCGAGAATCCTTAAAAACAAGTTTTGAATTATATATCTTTGGTTTTGAGGTTCAATTTATCCAAAAAAAATCGACTTCGACTACAGTAAAGCTTCGATTTCATAAGAGCTTGAATGCGGTGCAAGTAAAAAGTGATATTCTAATATTCTTTTTTTAAAAAGGCAAAAGGTTTTATCAACACTAACTAAATAGCACTCATAAAAGCTCATTTTATCATTTATAAAAAAATAAGTGTTAATAAATAATGTTTTTGTCAGGGATTTTTTAGTGTTGATAATCCCAAAACATTTATCAGGACTAAAAAGCTCAGACAAAAGCAGTATTTATGAGCGTTTATTCCTTGGCACTAATAAAATGCACTTTTCTTAGCACGTAATAAAACACTAACAAAAATGTAAATATGAATAAAAATGAATAACTAAATAACATTTTTTATATAAATAACAAAATTATAAAAAATGATTTATACTAACTATTTAACTTACAAAAATATTAAAAAATGCATTTAAATAAATTAATAAGATAAATTACAAACATGTTAAGAATGTTAAAACTAAATAAATAAAAATGATAAAATGTTAATCATATAAATTAAAAAACTTATTGAAAATATTAAAACTTTTAAATAAATATCCATAAATAAATATTAAAAAAGAATAAATTCCAAAAAAAAAATAAAAATTAATAAAATGTTAGACATGATTAAATAATATTAAATGAATGAATATTAAAAATTAATAAATAAAATTGAATACATTACAAAAATATTTAAAAAGTGAATTCATAACATTGACTACATAAATTACAAAAACATAAAAAATAAATAAATAGTGTTAATTATATAAATAACAAAATTTAAAAAAAAGAGTTAAATTAACTATTTAAATTAAAAAAAATAAAGAATGCATTTAAATATTTTAATAATATAAATTACAAACATATTGAAAATATTAAAACATGGTAAATAAATATGTATAAATAACTATTAAAAATGAATAAATTTCTAATACATTAGAAATTAATAAAAATAAACAATATTATATGAAAGAATATTAAAAAACAATAAATAACATTGAATAAATTACGAAAATAATTAAAAAAATAAATTTATAACAGTAATTACATGAAATGAAGACACATAAACTATTGAATAAAAATGAATAAATAAATAATATTAATTATATAAATAGCAAAGTTATTGAAAATGAGTTATATTAGCTATTAAAATTAAAAAAAATATATTAAAAAATATATTAATATTTCATTTATTTATTGGGAGAACAGTAACACATACACCCACGACCACGGGGTTGGGGGGGTGGGTCATTGCCCCCCAAATGGATAACTCATCCACCCGGTCATTTACAAATTTTCATTGTCCCGAAGACCCATCAGTTTGATGGCCCAAAGTCCCTCGTTTTTTGAGACCCGAAAGACCCTTATATATTTTGGCATGAAGACCCCTCCTTTATTCACGACCTGTTATGGACCCATTTTTTTGAATTGGTCAAGACCCTGAAGGTAAGGCGTTGACCAACGCCTCCCACGTTGCACCGCCATCTCGGTGTCGATCAGCCGACGCCACGCCTCGACGACACCCCGCCGAAGGTATTGTGTCTGCACATCATCGACCGTCGCCAGGTGAAAGCGTCATCATCCACCCGCATCGACACCAAGTGTGTGTGTTGTTTTTTAAAATATATAAATATGTTCTAATAAATTAAACTATAAGATCATTATTTTAGCACTGATAAAATGTATCATTTATCAGCGCTAAGCAAGCACTCACAATGGATGTATTTTTATCAGCGCTAATTAGAAACATAGAAAAAAGTCCACATTATCAGTGTTATTATTATAGCTGATAAAAGTCCACTTTTATCATTGCTTTTAATTGGTGATGTTAAAAGTCATTGCGGAATAAAGCGAAATCTGTATTTGTGTTAACTAATAATGACTTTAAATGGTAGTATAATATTTTGATATTTGAAATGAGAATTTTAATGACATGTTGTGGATTAATTAAAAGGACAAAAAAAAGATAATGACTTTGAAAAGGTCATGGTAATTAATGGTGAATGATATGAAAGAGCTAGATAATTAAGGAATTAATGACATTCAAATGGTTGAGAAAACATTTAATGTTGACACGAGAATTCTAAAATTTAATAAAGATAACGAATTAATTTGATTTTATGTTTTAGTGTTATGATGATATGATTACTGATTAATGGGAATAAAGTAAATAAATCATTGAAATTATTACGAAATTATAAAATAATATTTTGAGAACATTAAAGGCTTTTCCTAAAATTCATTATGAGTTGATAATATTAACATGCTGGCATTTTTTACGTGAGAAAAAAGTTTGAATTATTTTTTTTACGTTCACAGATTAGTATTTATTAATTTTTCTTTGCATTTACAAATAAAAGGGTAATTATAATTTTTGTTGTGAAGCAACAAATAGCGGAAGATGGAAACCCGTCCTTCCTAAAATACAAAGGCCCAAACCACCCTAGCATCGTAGCCAGCTGTAAGTCGGTCTCTTCCACCTCGGCTTCCATGAAGTCAATGATAGCAATCTATCCCCACAACACTACCGACCAAACACTCACACAAGCTGCCAACATGAATATCCGTTCCCCACCACTACCTCGGCATGAGATACCCACCACCACTAAATGAAAATCCCTACAAATAAAATACTAAAATAAGAACACCACTACATGATGTGCAATATCAAGGGTTGCTATGTATTCATGTTAGTTAAAAATGATGATAAAGAGTGTCTTTTTTCAACGTTAAAAAAACACTCATAAATTACTCATTTTACCAATATTTTTTTAACCTTGATAAAAATACTCTTTATCAGTGTTTTTTTGTTAACGTTGATAAATGACGTTTTTATTGACGCTAAAAAAACGCTGATAAAAGTTTTTAGCACTGATAAAAGTTTTTAATAATAATATATATATAATTATTATATTTACATTAAAAAATAATGTTTATTTGTATATATTAAAAAAACGCATGTTTATAATTAATATATATATTTTAATAATTCAAATATATATATAATGTTTTAAAAAAAGTATAAGATTATAATTAAATATATATGTGTTTCTAATGAATTTGGCCAATTAACGTTTTGATCATGCATGATATATATGTTATGTATCATCATGAATGTTGATTTATACATTACACTTATTATTATCCATGTTGTCTATTGATGACATGTTTTTTATTATGTATATTTTAATAGGTGTATATGATTAATTCATGTTACCCATATATATACTATATTATGTTCTCAATACTTGTAAAATCACATTAAATATATTTAAAGAATAAATATATTTATTATATTTATAATTATTAAATTTTAAGTATATATAAATACTTTTTATATATATTTATTTGTAATTATAATTATAAATATATATATATATATATATATTTAAATAATTACAAAATTACAATAAATACATATATTATAATTTTATAAATAAATATATATATATATTTATAAATATATATATATATATATATATATATTTATGAATATATAAAAATATATATAAATATATTTATTTATAGTTATAATTATAACTATAAATAAATAAATAAATAAATATATATATATATATGTAAAAAATTATAAAATTATAATAAATATATTTATAAATATATAAAAATATTTATAAATAAATAAAAATATTTATAATTATAATTCCTAAATAAATAGATATATTTAAATAATTAAAAAATTATAATAAATATATTAATTATATATATTTATATACAAATATCTATAAATAAATACAAATAGTTATAAATATAATTCTAAATAAATGTAGATATATTTAAATAATTAAAAAAATATAAAAAATATTAATTATATATATTTATAAAATTATAAATATATTTGTTACACTTTTATAATTATATATATATATATATGTATATATATATATAATTACAACTATAGATAATATATTTATTATAATTTTGAATTACAAACAAATAAATAAATATTTATTAGTTATAAATAAAAATAAATATATATTTATTTAAATAATTCTTAATTCATAAAAAATATATTTATTTTTTTCATATATAATGTTATATATAATTAAATAAATATATAGAAATACTGAGAAATAAATACAAATATTTATATTTATAGTTCTAAATAAATACAGATATATTTAAATAATTATAAAATTATAATGAATATATTAAATATAAATATTATTAAAATTATAAATATTAGAAATATTAATTTTTATAATTTTATAATTATTGAAATAAATAAATAAATATTCATTTATAATTATAATTATAAATATATATATTCATATAAATAATTATAAGATTAGAAGAAATATAGTTATATACATCTATAATCTTATAAATATATATAATTAATATATTTATTATATATATTTCTAAGATTATAAATATAATAAGTATATTTCTTATAATTTTATAATTAGTTAAATTATAATTTTATAAATATAAATATTTATTTATCATGTATATAATTTTATAAATATATATAATAATATAAATAAATTATGAACATTATATCTTTATCAGTGCTAAAAAAGCGTTGATAAAGGCATGTTTTATCAGTACCTTCTATTTTAGCGCTGATAAAACATACCTTTATCAGTGCTTTTTAGTTATCGTTGATAAAAGGTTCACTGGGGTTTATAAAGAAACTCCAACATTCTCCTCCTTCCACGCACCCCTCAAGCTCTTGTGGAAGCCGATCACCGCTGCCTCCTCCTCCTCCCCCTCTCCCGTCGACTCCTCTGTCGTGAACCCGCCTTCCCTAGGTGCCTCTCCTCTATTGTGCACCTCTTCTCTGTCGCGATTCCCTCCGCTATGCGCCTCTCCTTCGCCACTGCGATTCCCTCTACCGCGCGCCTCTCCTCCGCCACGCGACTCTCCTCTGCCATCGACTACTCTGTTGCGTGCCTCTCCTCCGTTGGAGGACTCCTCCACTGCGCGTCTCTCCTCTGCTGCGAATGCACCTCTGCCGCGCGCTGAATCACACCTCCGCGGTGAGTTTTCTCCTCTTTCTCATCTGCTTCGCATATTATTACAATTTGATATTGATGGTGATATTTTGAATTGTACGGGCTAAATACTTCGCTAAAAATTGTGACCGTTGGTGGTTCTTGTTTGCGCACTAAATGAATTGCATGTTGGTTTCCTTGGTTTTAGAGGTTTTGTCTCATGCTCGATCGGGTGATAGGTTAGGTAAACCAATTATGGTTCCTGAACAAATGGTATCAATTCCGCTTTGATTACCAGATTCCACATGTTGGGATATGATGTAGTTGCTATGGAAAAATATTCTAATTTATAGTGAAGTTGGCTTCCTTCGTATTTATGAGTTAGCTCAAGATACACCAATGTCCATGGAAGTCCATAGGGTAGTCAAGTTGGTTACGATAGAGGTGAAAACAATCCCTAGAAGCCCCCATGTGAACAATGATTTAAGTGACATCATATAAGGTCAAGGGTTTCCTTTAAAAATTAAACGTTTCACATATCCTTGATCCCAAATCGATTTGTTTGTGACATTTACTTTATTACACAAGATATTCCATGCACTCACCCAATGAGAAACACTAATGCCCACCCACATCAGCCGTCTTTCCTAGTACTGGCCAGCAACAACCTAGTCTATCTTTAATCTCTCCCACTGAGTATTTCCAACTCTTATTGTGACTTTAGTGCACACTTCTCCCCTTAGAACCCTTGTTGGTGCTGCAGTTGAGCATCTAGATACCTCATGAAGTTTTTATCTCATATTATTCTATTATGAGGGTTGGAACACTTTTTTAGTAAATGAATGAATTTCCCATTTACAAAATTTTGACTTATCCAGATTTCTTATTTATATTTTCATTTATTTTTCTCCGAATTCCTACAAATTTTCCCTTTGCATGAAATACAAAAAACATTAGAAATTAAGCTAGAAAATATTCTTGAATAATATGATCAATGAATGAAATATAAAAAATTTAATGCACGAATTATAGCTATTAAATCTCCCCAAGATTAGAACATTTCATGTCTCGAAGTGAAAAATCTCAACTCATTCAAAAAGGATTAACCATCATACAATTATTAAAATTCCATTAAAAATAATATAAAACAATTATCAGTGAGAGAATAAATTTTCTTATATCGTACAAAATATTTCTCTTTAAATCCTCACTTTTTAGAGAAACTAAATTCAACAAATATTTAACATTTCCCATTATGAAAATGGTGGAACTAATCATAATTGCTATTTACATATATCAATTCACTCATTCAATATTATATTTTTATTCAAAAACCTTGGATGTTTAGGGGTGGATGTGGTGGAGGCCTAGGGAATCACCACTTATGATGAGGTAACAATCATATGGAAATGAACTAGTACCTTGGTAAAGAATGATAATTTCACTCGACCTCCCTTTTATTGTTAAGATGTATATTATGAAATTATCCTCCCTCCAAGTGTGACAAACCATGATGCACTAATCAATGATTATCCTACACTTCTTGATGTATTATGCAAGATCCCATAGGGTGATAGAATTCCCTCAATAGAAGCCAACTATTGTAGGTTTTGGGCGCAGCGGAAGCGCATTGGTGGGTGTACTCTACTTTAATTTTAGCGTTAACAACGATCAATCCGAGATCCATCACGATAATAAAACACCGGATCTTCAGAATAAAATGAAGAACGAAAAAGAAAGAGGGGAGTCCCAAAACCATATATAGGATCATCATATGTTGGTTATCATTAATTTAATTAATTGACAAGAATTACCTTGATAGAATTCTTTCTTCATTGATGTCACCGGTCACGATCCGATGTGATCCGTCATTGCGTCGTAGAATCCAAGTGTAGGATTCCTCTAGCGGTGATCCACATGTGCTCCACGTATCTTTGGACATCGTTGAAGGGATCTCTGGGTGCTAGAACAGAAGAGCCTTCACTTGCGATGTCCACCTTTGATCGCCTTGATCCGGTGGAGGTGGATCTCTCTCTCGTAGCTTGAGAGCATTCATGGTGGAAAAAGAATTCTTTCTTGGCTTGAGATCTTTTCGAAATCCGTTGTGTACAACCCCTCAAAATGGCTAGGCTAATGATAAATATGTAATTGAGATTTTTAATTACATAGAATAATAAAATGAATTAATTACCCGAAAGCATTTATTCATTTCATTTAATTCTTAGTAATACCCCATGTCTAATAATAACAATTGACTATTATTATTACCTGACATGCACCCAACGAATTACACCTAATATTAATTAATTAAATAAATAATATTATTTCTCATAAATTCACAAAAAAACTACACGACATGTATATATTAATATACATGTCGTGTACTTTTATTTTCCATTTTTCTTAATTTCCTCCACCACATTTATTAGACCGTAAATAATGACTATTTATTTCTCAAATAAATATCATTGTATTACTCACTAATAAATATATTATTTCGCCCACAATATATTCTCTCGAATAACTAGTGTCGAAATAAATACAATCAGACATCCTTGAATAATTATTAAACCACAGTCAGGAATAATCTTTATTCAACTTGTTAAATTAATATTTAACTGAGATACTTGGACAAACTTAGTGTGTGACCCTCTAGGCCTCTTTCTCAGTGGCATTAGGTGGAGCCTGCCTAAAGTCCAATGTTAGCGTCTAGAAACACGTCAAGACTCCCATAGAGAAATATGTTAACACCGCAACGACGTGTCACCTCATACGAATGCTTATCGTGTAATGTAATCACTTTGTCACGATATCTCAAATCAAGCGGGTTTCATGCTAGTGCCATCAACCCATGTGCTCGATTAGTCTTTCTTTGACTTTCTAGAATTGAACTTTCCCATTCCTCACTATGGCCATGGATTTATTTAGGCTATATCAATTCAATCAAAGGGTCTGAGATATCTACTTCCGTTTTGGAACAGAAGGGACAAATCCTTTCTCACATTATTTGTTAATGCAATATCACTTGTGATGCACCCAACGTATCCTACCTCATTGTGAATAGTGTGTCATCACAGTTTTTGTTAATACATCTAAGTGCATGAGTTATAATACCCATTAATAATAATATTAAAGTCTAAGGACCAATACACACATCCATAGATAGGAACATCCAATGACACTATGAAATGTGGATTTCCCACTGGTGGGTCTCATTCTCATAATATCCTCCTAGAGATTACCAAGGGCGCACACCATGAGAAGGTGCCTCAATGTTTTATGAGTCCTCACCCCTAATGACCTGTATTATTTGTGTTCCTCAAATAACATCATCCGACCATAGAACATATATTCAAGAATAGTGTTATGACACTTCTAAGTTCTCATCATAGCAGGGATTCGCTATAACCCTTTAATGAAACAGCTATCCTTAGGACATTATCACATGAATTGTCATGCAGAAGAACAATCAAGATGTGGTAAGGTATTTATTAAGGAATAAAGTACAAAGTAGTTGGTTTTAGGCCACCAACTCCAACAGACTCCCACTTGGACAAGAGCCAACTGCTAACAACCTTTAACCCGCTAGCTCTCACATGATATTCATGCTTCTACTGAGATAGGAATTTAGTCATGGGGTTTGCCACGTTCTCTTCCGTGGACACTCTGCTCACTGTAACTTCACCCCTTCGATAGAAATCCATTAAGAGGTGATACTTCCAGAGTATGTGCTTTATCCGTTGATGTGACCTTGGTTCTTTTGCAAGAGTCACCGTTGTAGTATTTTCACAATACAACGTGATAGGATCTGTCACATCCGTCTTTTTAAATTAATTTTTATTTTATTAATTCTTGGCTTCGGGTTCTCGTGCCAAGGTCTGAGCTGGGTCCCAGGTTAATTTTTTTTGTTGTTTAATATTTTTAGCAGGTTACGGACCCGTGCGCGGTCACCGCACGGTGAGCGGTAGCCGCGTGATCACCTCAGGTGTTTGTGTGGATTCCCAAGTGGTTTGGGTTGAGGCGCGCAATTTGCGCGCAGTTTATTAAGTCGCGCGATGAGCGCGCAGTGACCCAGTTTTCAGAACAAGATAAACAAACAGATTAAATTTTAAAAGAAAAGAATGTTAGATAATAATAATAACATTATGTTGTTATTTTTATCATTATTATGATTATTATTATTGAAACTAAAATTATTAATGATATTATTATTCTTTATATATTATTATTATTTGCATTATTATTATTCTCATTATTATTTTGATAATTATTTTTTTTATTGTTAATAAATTTTATTAATATTACATTTATGTTAATTTTATTATTATTATTTTGGTTTTATTATTATTATTATTATCATTCTTGTAACACCCCAAGCTTCCACAGTACTCTTCTCCTTCAATAATGCAATAGCTTGCATTGTACGCAAGTTTGAGATTCTAACACACCACAACTAATCAAAGTAGCCGCTATGAATAGTAATACACACTTTTTGAATTATATAAATTTTATATTTCAAAATGGAATTCATTTTTGGATTCAAAATATCGAAATTAGCCTATGTTGAATTTTTGGTATTTTTCTGATAACATCCAATTTTCGATGAATAGGGAAAAATACATAAAAACAACTTTTTTAATAAAAATAATTTATAGTGATAAATTATAATATTGTGTGGTTTTAAAGTATAATTAGAATATAATTTTACCATTTTATCCAATGGTGGTCATTAGAATTAATTTCTCTTTGAAATTGGACATAAACAATTGTCAATCTTTTGATTGATATTGTTTCTTAAAAACACGCTATTTGTTTTGACATCGGGAATTAATTATAAAATTAATTAATGCTGCTTATATGTTTTGAATTTTTTAAAATATACATCATTTTTGAATTCGGAATATCAATTATATCTTAGGGTGAATTTTTGGTATTGTTCTGAAAAACTTCAATTTTTGATGAATAGTGAAACCACTAAGTGGTAGTTAAAAAAATTGATTTTTCGTTTAAATGAAACTTTACCGCTTCTATGAATTGAATTTAAAAAATACGACATACGTGGTTGTCATTAGTAAGTAAAATGTGGTTCAATGGGATGAAAATAATTTTTGGTGAATAGTAACTTTTGGGTTTTATTAACCGTGATTAGAGGTAATTAGGGTAATTTAAGGTAAAAATGATATTATAAGAATATAAAAATATCTTGACAGATGTCCTACTCTTATTTTATGAGCCATGGCCAACCAAGACAAACCATGGGACGATTTTTGGGACCCCATGGAGCCACTTCGGTAAGATAATGACATTAATATCTTTTATTTAAAGTAAAAATAAAAATGTCACAAACATGTATTGTTTTACTAAAACAATTTTTACAAGGGGTTATACAAGTTATATTTTCGACTATAAATATTAATTGGAAATATAAAAATATTTCCTACATCATGGTAATTTTTTTTATAATTATTATACATTAAATAAATAAATTTATTAATGACACCATGATGATGCAATGATTACCTCATTAATGAACAATTTAAATAAAATGAAAAGATAAGGTAAAATCTAAGACTTACACTTGTCAAAAACCTATTGTATGGATGTATTTCGAACCCTTATCACCTTATATTCTAAATATATCATTGTGGGACTTTTATAATCTGAAAACCATTTTATAATAAAATAATATTTTCAATCTTTCCAAAAGAGCCCCTCCTCTCCTCTTATAAAAGACCCCCACCTCTACCAACATATTCACATCTTCAAAGCCATTTGGATCGGCCAAACGCTGCCCAAATACCCTCTCAACTTTCCTACCTTCATCTTAGAAGCCATACCTTAGGCAGAAAGCTCTTCAAGAAACCCTTTTGGTTCAAACCAAGGGGAGTTACCCGATTTAAAGGTAATGTCTTCTCTTATGTTCTTCTGTTTTATTTTGCTTCTCCAACCCCATAAAATATTTTTATTCATTTCTTTTGTAACAACACCAGTATATTAAATATACTAGGATGTTTTTATGAGAAGGATTTGATTTACACTTACACACACTCCCGTCTAATGGTTAAGGAACATACTGTTTCTGTGGCTGGGGAATTACTGCCTCATGAAACGATGATTGTTCAATATTCTTTTAACACCTCTCATGGTGGCCATCAAGATGTCACTATATTTATATATGATATATATTATGTTTATGTTTTCCTTATGATTATATATTTTTCATTTATGGCATACCTTTATGATTTCTATTATGGGTAAACGCGATAATTTCATTTTAGGAAGTGCTGACTACCGCCCCCTCAAAGTGATTTGAATCGTTAATGCCATATGTGGGACGTATAAAGGATGGAGTTAATGATATTATATATGATATTATACTGAAATTATAATATAACTTTATATCATTATGATTTCATTCCATTAAATATGAAATAGAAATAAAAGTAGCGTTCATGCGTACATACGACTTACCATCTCCATGAACGATGCATTTCATTTCTCACCTCTAAATGTTATGTAATATTATAAATTCATGTTTATAATTGATATATATGATATACATGATATATACATCATGAATATAATTCTGGAGATAATGAAAATTTTACCACATAAACAACTTGTAATTATAAGAAGTTTATTTTTGACTCAAGTACCAAGGACCGACAAAACGACCGTTATTAAATTAAATGATTACATAATGTTCATAACATGGTAATAAGTGATATAAAAGGAATAATGAACTTTAAAAAGGTTCTTAAGAAAATATAAATTAACTATATTTTATTATTTAGGAGATTAAAGAACGATCGAGTCAAGTCGGACACAAGGTAAGGGACTTCGTCTCAATATCCTTTCATTGAGGCATATTTATTTTATACGGTGTATAAACCCCTTTGACTTTTAATTTTATTCAAAAGGAATATTTTTATACGAAGTGTTTTACTAAATGAAAAAAGGAATGTTTTGTCTTATGTATGTGGCGACAATGACTTCTCCGCCACAGTGACCATTATTTGAGTTTCGGCTTCCTCTACAAGCCATAACTTTTTTTAAATGAAAAATAAATATCATGTTTTACTTTTCTTTTATTTTGGTATTGAAAATGGTTTTGATAATGTTTTGATTATATCAATGTGTTGTATTGATATCTTGTGATTGAAGTGTGGAAATGTTATGTTTCCTTTAAGCATGTTTTATGTGATATGATTATGTTATGGTTCTTGGGCATTGTTTATGATATGTTTAAACCTTTTCATATAAGGAATTAATTAGACTTAGTAAGTGACGGGTGGATCCCACTATAGCTCCTCGATGAATCGGTAGGTCTCATAAGACAAACTAATGTCTTGGCACAAGGCCTTGACAAAATCTTATTTGTAGTCTTGGAACAAGGCCTTGACTATGTGGTGATGATAGTATGGAATTATGCATTCCATTATTATGAATTTGGTTATTGATATTTCATGTGATTATTTGACTAGTAGAATATCCATGTGAATAAGTAAATGGAATTATTTAATTTTATTTTTTCCATATTATGCTGAAGTTCAATTTTAAAAGGATTTTGCTTTAGTTATAAATTGACTTAAATGTTGTTGCATATTTATAAAATTATCTGCTATTTTTTTATCCTTACTGAGCATCTGAGCTCACCCCTTTCTATGTTTTATTTTTCCCAGGATGTGAAGAAATATTTTATGACTGACCTACATGGATAGTCTGGGGGGTTGTGAGTGTGGACTATGGAGACTATGTTGTTGTAGTTTTTCAATTTATGATTTAATGTAAGACTTATGAATGTATCTAGTGTTTTCAAGGCTACTCAACTAATCGGTCTTTCAAGAATTGATCTTTTGTGATCATGCCAATGTTATGTAATAATGCACCGACTCTGGGTAACTAGAGTTGGGGCGTTATAGTTGGTATCATAGGCAGTTTATTACTAACATTGGAAACTAGATTTAGGTAAACTCTAATTAGAGCACATAACCCTAAGATAGTCTTTGAGGATTAGTCTAGAAGAACATCCTATAATTTTGGTAAATTAGAGATTTTGTGTATTTTCTGAGCAATACATCACTGTCTGGATATGAATAGGTAGAGGCGGCTCTGGCACAGATGTACCTAGGTGTGAAAACTTTGACAAGGAGTTTCGGGCTTGACCCAGGGTATCCTGGTAAACAACAACGGGCCTTGCTGCACTCTTAGTTACGACACTCCTGGGGGATATGCTTAGGATAATTATCATTTTCTTTACAAACCATTATGAAGGGTTTATGAGTATATACTTCCTCAAAGAAAACATTTTTATGATTATGGATTATATCCATAAACTGTTCAATTTATGTTAAGTGTTTTACAAGTTAGATTTATGTATTGCGATTTATAAACTAATCTAGTGTATGCCATTGTTTAGAAATTGTTCCTAGTGGAAGAAATGGAAACCATATCAATGCAGGCACTCCATGTAGGGATTTCCTTCCTGCTCAAGATAATTATAGTGGAGCTGGTGAAGCAATTGGTGCCGATCATCTAATCACCATACTGGGACAACTCACTCAGGTTATGAATAATAACCTTACTCATATGAAGCACCCTGATCCACAACATGGAGGATCAATGTTAGGCCTCTTCATGAGGCAATAACCAACAAAATTTAATGGGGGTACAAATCCATTAGTAGCTGAGCAATGGATAAATTCCCTAGAGAAAATATTTCAGGCTTTAGGGAGTAGTGAAAGGGAAAAAGTTTTCATGGAAGTTTACCGCCTCACTGAAGATGCTGATCAATGGTGGTCATTGATTCAAAATTAAAAGGAAGATTAATAAATTTCAAGTATGGAATGGAGAGAGTTTAAATATATTTTCTTAGAAAAATAATTTCCTCATGACCATCGATCGAATATGGAAAAACAATTTCTGAGTTTGAGGCAAAAGGAGGAAGAGAATGTTGCAAAGTATGAATCTAACTTTACAAGGTTAGCGAGGCATGCTGCAGATTATATATGTAACCCAATAAGTAAGATTGATCATTTATTTGATGGGTTAAAACCATTTCTCTGTCGAGCTTTAGTATCACAATCCTTCTCATCGTATGAAGATATTATCTCGTGTTCTATCAAGACAAAAAATGAATTCTCTAAGTCTTATGACAACAAAGTAAAGCAAGAGAAGAAGAGAACGGTGGAGCAAGAGACAGATAAAGGGAAAAAGGGAAATAAGTATTTTCCATTATGTGATAATTGTGGTAAGAAACACCCTGGTACTTGCCTAAAAGGAATGAGAGTTTGTTACCAATGTGGATAAAAAAGTCACCAGACTCGTGATTGCAAGGGAAAGAAAGAGGCTGTCAATATTGAATTCTAAAATTGTAGTGAAATGGGGCATTGTGCAAATGAATTCCCTAAGAGCCAAGGAAACTTACCTCAGAAAAGGCCAAGCTTATGCTGTTACTACAGATGAAGTTTAATAATTATTGTATTTGTGTTTTTGGACTCAAGAACTATATTATGGTTATAAGAATAATGTGATATATATAAGTATTGTACTTCATTACTTGTTGTTATCATTAAGGTTTTAATATGATGAAGGTAATCATATTTTTAGTATGTGAAAATAAGAGAAACTTTACTTTGTTTGGGGAATCTGATGTTACAATTGATTTTAGAATTTAGCGACCTTTTAGAGAGAGTCTGAACAGTGGTATTTTGGATAACTATAAAGGTTGGAATGGATTAAGTTGAATTTTGGATAGTATTGTTTAAGGTTAAAAAATTTCTAAAGATTATTTTTGGAATATTATAATACTATAGTTTTTGGAAAAGGACAAACTGCAGGTCGGGGGATAACCCGCCGCATCGGACAAAGCTGCAGGAATCGAACCCACAACCATAGTGCGACAGACCTTTATTACCTACCACTAGCCTATAAGAAGTCCTTGGTTATTACAAAATAGTTTTCCTAATCTAAATGGTATGTGTTAATATTTGGAACCTTGTACGATTAGGATAAATATAATATTTTTGAGTTCTATTATCTTTTTGAGTGAAAGATGAGTTTGTGGTAGAAATTAGTTGAAGGTTGAAACTCTACTTGTCAAGTATATATATATATATACCTCCCTCTTATTCTATGAATAAATTAATTCCTAAACTTTAGGAAAGGGATATTAAAATAAAAAATGTGTTATCCTAATACCTTATGTTTTGTTGAACTGATGATATTTTAAATCACCATAGATTGAAGGCTTTGAGGCCCTTAATTTTACACTTGTTTGTGATTGATGACTTCAATCACTCCCAACAAATATTTACGTTTTTCCTCCAATTATGTGTCTCTAATTTCCACAAAGGTTCTCCTAATAGAGATCATAATTTGGTGGTGACTTTTTCATTTCCCTTTCCCTCTTATTAAGGCTAAATTCTATTAACCTTATTTCCGATGTGGGTTTTCCACAAAGGTATTTTCTATTTTCAACCTTTTATTTTCGAAGAACAATTTCAAATTGCGAGGATGCAATTTATAGAAGGAGGAGAGAATGTAACAACCCAAGCTTCCATGGTACTCTTCTCTTTCAATAATGCAATAGCTTGCGTTGTACGCAAGTTCGAGATTCTAACACACCGCGACCAATCAAAGTAGCGGTTATGAATAGTAATACCCACTTTTTGAATTATATAAATTTTATATTTCAAAATGGACTTCATTTTTGGATTCAGAATATCGAAATTATCCTAAGTTCAATTTTTGGTATTTTTCTAAGAGCATCCAATTTTCGATGAATAGTGAAAAACACTTAATTTTTTTTTAATAAAAATAATTTATAGTTATAAATTATACTATTTAGTGGTTTTAAAGTATAATTAGAATATACTTTTACCATTTTATCCAATGGTGGTCATTAGAATTAATTTCACTTTGAAATTGGACAAACAATTGTCAATCTTTTGATTGATATTGTTTCTTAAAAATACGCTATTTGTTTTGACAACAGGAATTAATTATACAATTAATTAATGCAAATTATATGTTTTGAATTTTGTAAAATTGAAATCATTTTTTAATTCGGAATATCAATTATAGATTAGCGTGAATTTTTGGTATTGTTATGAAAAACTTCAATTTTTGATGAATAGTGAAACCACTAAGTGGTAGTTAAAAAAACTGATTTTTCATTTAAATGAAAATTTACTGCTTCTATGAATTGAGTTTAAAAAATCCAAAATACATGGTTTTCATTAGTAAGTAAATTTTGGTTCAATGGGATGAAAATAATTTTTGGTGAATAGTAACTTTTGAGTTTTATTAACCGTGATTAGAGGTAATTCGGGTAATTTAAGGTAGAAATGATATTATAAGAATATAAAAATATCTTGACACATGTCCTACTCTTATTGGATGAGTCATGGCCGACCAAGACAAACCATGAGACAATTTTTGGGACCCCATGGATCCACTTGGGTAAGATAATGACATTAATACCTTTTATTTAAAGTAAAAATAAAAATGTCACAAACATGTATTGTTTTACTAAAACAATTTTTACAAGAGGTTGTACAAGTTATATTTTAGACTATAAATATTAATTGGAAATCTAAAAATATTTCCAACATCATGGTAATTTTTTTATAATTTTTAGAAATTAAATAAATAAATTTATTTTTGACACCATGATAATGCAACGATTACCTCATTAATGAACGATTTAAATAAAATGAAAAGATAAGGTAAAATCTAAGACCTACACTTGTCAAAAACCTATTGTATGGGTGTATTTCAAACCCTTATCATATTATCTTCGAAATATATCATTGTGGGACCTTTATAATCTGAAAACCATTTTATAATAAAATAATATTTTCAATCTTTCCAAAAGAGCCCCTCCTCTCCTCTTATAAAAGGCCCCCACCTCTACCACCTTATTCACACCTTCAATGCCATTTGGCTCGGCCAAACTCTGCCCAAATACCCTCTCAACTTTCCTACCTTCATCCTATAAGCCCTAGCTTTGGCAGAAAGCTCTTCAAGAAACCCTTTTGGTTCAAACCAAGGGGAGTTACCCGATTTAAAGGTAATGTATTCTCTTATGTTCTTTTGTTTTATTTTGCTTCTCCAACCCCCTAAACTCTTTTTATTCATTTATTTTGTAACAAAAACAGTATCTTAAATATACTAGGATGTTGTTATGAGAAGAATTTGATTTACGCTTACACACACTCATGTCTAATGGTTAAAAAACATACTGTTTCTGTGGGTGGCGAATTACTGCCTCATGAGACGATGATTGTTCAATCTTATTTGAACACATATAATGGTGGCCATTAAGATATCACTATATTTATATATGATATATATTATGTTTATGTTTTCCTTATGATTCTGTATTTTTCATTTATGGCATACCTTTATGATTCCCATTATGAGTAAACATGATAATTTCATTTTAGGAAGTGCGGACTACCGCCCCCTCAAAGTGATTTGAATCGTTAATTCCATATGTGGGATGTATAAAGGATGGATTTAATGATATTACATATGATATTATATTGGAATTATAATATACCTTTATATCATTATTATTTCATTCAATTAAATATGAAATAGAAATGAAAGTAGTGTTCATGCGTACGTATAGCTTACCGTCTCCATGAACGATGCATTTCATTTATTACCTCTAAATGTTATGTAATATTATAAATGTATGTATATAATTGATATATATGATATATATGATATCCAAATCATGAATATAATTATGGAGATAATGGAAATTTTACCACATAAACAACTTGTAATTATAAGAAGTTTATTTTTGACTCAAGTACCAAGGATCGACAAAACGAACTTTATTAAATTAAATGATTACATAATGTTCATAACATGGTAATAAGTGATATAAAAGTAATAATGAACTTGAAAAAGATTCTTAAGAAAATATAAATTAACTATAGTTTATTATTCAGGAGATTAAATAACGATCGAGTCAAGTCGGACACGAGGTAAGGGACTTCGTATCAATCTCCTTTCATTAAGGCATATTTCTTTTATACGGTGTATAAACCCCTTTGAATTTTACTTTTATTCAAAAGGAATCTTTTTATATGAAGTTTTTTACTAAATGACAAAAGGAATGTTTTGTCTTACGTATGCGGCGACAACTACTTCTCCGCCGCCGTGACCATTATTTGAGTTTTGGCTTCCTCTACAAGCCATAACTTTTTTTAAATGAAAAATAAATATCATGTTTTAATTTTCTTTTATTTTGTTATTGAAAATGCTTTTGATAATGTTTTGATTATATCAATGTGTTGTATTTATATCTTGTGATTGAAATGTGTAAATGTTATGTTTCATTCTTGCATGTTTTATATGATACGATTATGTTATGGTTCCTGAGCATTGCTTTTGATATGTTTAAACCTTTTCTTATAAGGAATACATTGGACTTAGTAAGTGACGGGTGGAGCCCACTATAGATCCTCGATGCATCGGTATGTCTCATGAGACAAACTAGTGTCTTGGCACGAGGCCTTGACTATGTGGTTATGATAGTCTGGCATTATGCATTCCATTATTATGAATGTGGTTATTGATATTGCATGTGATTATTCGACTAGTAGAATATCCATGTGAATAAGTAAATGCAATTATTTCATTTTATTTTTTCCATATTATGCTGAAGATCAAGTTTAAAATGATTTTTCTTTAGTTATGCGTTGCCTTAAATGTTGATGCATATTTATAAAAGTTTACACTATTTTGTTATCCTTACTGAGCATCTGAGCTCACCCATTTCTATGTTTTATTTTTCCCAGGATGTGAAGAAATATTTTATGACTGACCTACAGGGATAGTCTGGGGGGTTATGAGTGTGGACTATGGAGACTATGTTGTTGTAGTTTTTCACTTTATGATGTAGTGTAAGACTTATGAATATATCTAGTGTTTCCAAGGCTACTAAACTAATCGGTCTTTCGAGAATTTATTTTTTGTGATCATGCCAATGCTATGTAATAATCCACCAACTTTGGGTAACTAGGGTTGGGGCGTTACAATTTCGGTATTATTATTATTATTATTACTACTACTACTAATATTATTAATGTTAATATAATAGAATGAAAAGAAAAAAAGGAGACACAAACCCTAATCTACCCACAACCCCCTTCTTCCCCTTCCCTGTCCGTGCCCACCAGGCCCCCCTACCTGGTCCTCTCCTCCGCGCTGCCTCCCCCATCCAGCTGCCTCCCCCGTTCGGCTGCCTCCTTCTCCCGGCGGCGCCCCATCCCAGCCTCCACACCACTACCCCAGCCTCCCTCTCGCACCCCAACTCTGTTGTCCCGACCTCCGCACCGCCGTCCCGACCTCCGCACGCTGCCCCGACCAGCCTCCACCTCTCCTTGCGCCTCTATCTGTCCCCGAAGGTCCTCGTCACCTTCCCCGCTCCAGCTCTGGATTCCCTTGTCCCAGCCACTCTGGCCAGCCGACCCTCCCTTTCGTACCCTATTTTCTAGTGGCCCTAACTCCCTCGGCACTCGCCCCTCCACTTCTCGACGCACCAACCAGCCTCCGCTGGACTCCCTCCGCACTCGCCCCTCCTGTTCTCGATGCACCGACCAACCTCTGGACGACCCCCCTTGTAATGCCCAGACCCTAGTTAGCCAGAGTCGGTGCATTATTACATAACATTGGCATGATCACAAAAGATCAAGTCTCGAAAGACCGATTAGTTTAGTATCCTTGGAAGTACTAGATATATTCATAAGGTTCACATTACATCATAAAATGGAAAACTACAACAACATTATTTCAATAGAAAACATTGAGATCCCATAGACTATACCTGTAGGTTAGTCATAATATAATTCTTCACATCCTAGGAAAAATAAAACAAATAAAGGGGTGATCTCAGATGCTTCGTAAGGATAAAAATATAACAGAAACATTCATAAATAAGCATAAACATTTAAGGCAATGTATAAGACGAAAACAAAAGATTTTTAAACTTGAACTTAAGCATAATATGGAAAAGATAAAAATCAAATAATTCCATTTACTTATTCACATGGATATTCTACTAGTCAAATAATCATATACAATATCAATAGCCACTTTCATAATTATGAAATGCATAATGCCAGACTTCCATAACCACATAGTCAAGGCCTTGTGCCAAGACTACAAATAAGATTTTGTCAAAGCCTTATGCCAAGACACTAGTTTGTCTCATGAGACATACCTATGCATCAAGGAGCTATAACGGGCTCCACCTGTCACTTAATAAGTCCAATGAATTCCTCACATGAAAAGGTTTAAACATAACATAAACATTTGTATTAAAACTAGCATACGAAATGTCAATACTTTATCTATAAACCATGAATGGAGTAAAAATAACACATCCATAGTCAAACATATCAAAAAAACTTCAATACAATATGGAATTTTTATACCATAATAAATCAACTTCAAATAAGCTTAAAATCCATCAAAGGATGTTGACATAGATGAAATCAAAACCCTTTTTTTGGGAGAAATATCTCCACATATTTTGAAATCATTTAAGAGACACATAATTATAAATAAGAAATTTATTTTGAAAATATTCTTATAAGATTGTAAGGGAAGCTTTGACGATGTTATAACGGTGGAAAATATCCGCACCAGCCGTATAAGTTAAAAAAATTCTTACCTTAATTTTGTCGAAAAGTTCATAAAGTACCTTATTTGGAAAATGACAGAAATATTCCTTTAAAAACATATAAGGTCAAATAAGGGTATAAATTAATTTAACCCATTGTCTAGTAAATAATAAAAATGTTTTGAAATACATTTTTAATAAACATGGATGTGTATGATAAAGATATCTCAGTAGATACTTACGTAAAAACAACCTCGGATAATAAAAAGATTCTGAAATTAACCCTTACCTTGTACTTTTCCTTGGTCGAGGGTAGGTTAAACTCCTATATAATGGTGAAATAAATGTTATTAAATTATACAATAATCATATACATTAATATGATATCATATATGATCTTTTAACATTGCTTTGTTAATAATATCTTAGTATTATCGTCGTTTCGGGTGTTAACTGATTCGTTTTACTTCATATGCTTTGTTACGTAAGTAATGTTTTTTATGGATAGGATGTATATTATTCGTATTAATAATGATATTAATTATTTAAACATTATTTTTAATCATCTAATTAAAATTAGTCTGGAATGGATTACAATGGGGAATGAATCTCATTGCGTTCGTGGAGACGGTAATCCGTACGTACGCACGAGCGACAATATCATTCTTTTGATATTAGAATAATATATAATTGTATGGTATATTATATATAAAGAATAATTATAATGTTATATTTTTTATTTACATCAATTAAACATCATTATTATACCCATCCAAATAATAATGTATTGAATAACAATTACACCACGACGTGGAGACGGTAAGCCGTACGTACGCACGTATGGTGACATGTCATTCAAAGGATGGATAAAATAATGAATATGGTTGTACCATATTTATAATAACATAAAAGTATATATAATATACTGGATTTATTAATTTATAATGTAAACAACAAAGAAAGAGGAAGTGGAAGAAGAAAAGAACTTGAATGAGGTGATGAAATATTCACCTCTTCTTCGGGTTCTTCCTTTTGATTTGATCAAAAGGGCTTCTTAAGATGGATTTATGACAAAAGGAAGGCCTTTAGGATAAATGGATGATAGTTTAGAGGGTATTTGGGTAGATTTTGGCCGATCCAAATGGATTTTAAGGTGTGAATTAGAGAGAAGGGGGAGTGCCCTTTTATAAGGGGGGTGAAGGGCACCTTAGGAAAAGCTAGAAATATTATTTTATAATAAAATAATTTTCGGTTTATAATGTCTCAAAAATGAATTATTTAAAGGATAAGGTGGGGATGGGTCTAAAAACACTCAACCAATAGGTTTTATATAGGTTTGGGTCACTATATTAACCTTATTATTTAAATTTAACTCTTAGTTAAATAGTTTGACATTTACCATATCTCTTTGTATTTTTATATTATATGGTCAATAAACTTACTATATACTTCCAAGAGAACCCAAAGTGGTTCATTAATGATAAAAATATAATTATATTAGTCTTTTGGCCTAACCTTATATTTTTATGAATAGAATATAAATTGATAATATAATATTTGTTTTAAAAACTCTTTTATGTCAATTTTGACACTATTTGGTATTTTGTTTTTGCTAAATTCATAACAGCATTATTAATTCTAAAAAAATTCATCTAACCAACCCCAACATTTCATATTAACCTATAAAATTAGTGAAATTTATAAAAAGTCTCAAATTACATTTATTTGGATATTTATATTATCAATTATTTTAATCTTTCATTAATACGGTAATTACTGCATCATCATTGTGTCATAAATAAATTTAATTATTTAAGTTCTAAAAAATATAAATAAAATACCATTATGTAAGAAATATTTTTATATTTATAATGAATATTTATAGTCTAATTTATCTTATGTGTAACCCTATATTAAAAATGGTTTAGTTATTAAACTTTGAATTTAACACTTTTAACTCTTCTTTGAATTAAATAATAATAAATGTCCTAATCTAATCCAAGTGAACCTAGAGGATCAAATTTTACTACTAAGGTTGTTTTTGGTAAAATTACACTTATCCAATATAATTAGGACATGTTTTAGGGTAATAATAATGTCATTTTTACCCTTAATTACCCTATTTACTTTTAACTGTGGTAAATAAAAGTAAACAGTTACTGTTCAAAAAAAATATTTTCATCTTATTGAACCAAATTTTTCTTAATAATATCAACCATATCTCTCAGATATTTGAAATTAAACTCACAGAAGTAGTAAAATTAATTTTTATTTAAATTTTCAAATGCTCCTAGGAGGTGGGTAAAAGACGGTAAAAAGTTCAATAAAATTTTTATATATCTAAAATTATTATAAACTGACTCCAATGAATTAAATTGAACTTATATAGGTATTATGTATCTATTTTGACCTAAAAAAATTTAAATAAAAATAAATAATTATTTAAATAAAAATTATGTTTTATACTTTAACTCAATATTTTTCACTATTCATCAAAAATTGAAAATTTTCAGAAAAATACCAAAAATTCACCCTAAGCTAATTTGGATATTCCGAATCCAAAAATGAAGTCCATTTTGAAAGATAAAATTTATAAAATTTCAAAAAGTGGGTATTACTATTCATAACGACTAGTTTGATTGGTTGTGGTGTGTTAGAACTCGAAGTTGCGTATAACACATGCTATTGTATTATTCAAAGAGAAGTGTACCGTGGAAGATTGGGGTGTTACATTCTCCTATCCTTCAAATAATTTCATCCTTGAAATTTCTAGAATATTACTACATAAAAAGACGCGGGTGGTTCTTCATCATAAGTTCCTCGGGTTCCCATGTTGCCTCTTCCGTCTTATGGTTTCTCCATAGAACTTTTACCAGACAAGTCGTCCGGTTTCTCAGCACTTGTTATCTTGTATCAAGAACCTTGACAGACTCTTTTTCAATAAGATAGATCAGGTTCCAGTTCTAATTCCTCATAGGTACGTACATGCATTGGGTCAGGCATGTTTTTTTCCCAATATTGATACGTGGAACACATCATGAACTTTGGAGAGACTTGGCGGCATTACCAAACGGTAAGCTACAGTCCCAATTCATTCTAGAATTTAGAAAGGTCCAATGTACCTGGTACTCAATTTCCCTTCTAACAGAAACGTATAACACCCTTCCATGGAGATACCTTCAAGAAAACATGATCTCCTACCTAAAATTCCAAATCCTTCCTTCGGTTATCAGCATAGCTCTTCTGCCTACTTTGAGTTGCTTTGATGTGGTTTTAGATTACCTTCACCTTTTCCATTGTTTCATCCACCAGTTCTAGGCCTATGAGTTTTCTTTCACCAACATCTTCCCAACAGGTTGGTGTGTGACATCTCTTTCCGTATAATGCTTCATATGGTGCCATTTGAATACTTGAATGGAAGCTTTTGTTATAGGAAAATTCTACCAGAGTTAAATATTGATCCCACATACCTTCAAAGTCAAGTGATCATGATCTCAACATGTCTTATAAGGTTTGAATAGTCCGTTCTGATTTTCCATCAGTTTAGGGGTGGTATGCAGTGCTCAAATAAAGTTCAATATCCAGGGTTTTCTGAAGACTTTCCCAAAATCTTGATGTAAAATGTGGATCATGATTAGAAACAATCGATAGTGGTACTCCATGAAGTCTTACAACTTCATTAATATATAGTCTTGCTAATCTTTCAAGTGGTAAATCTTCTCTTATATCAAGAAAATGTGCTGACTTGGTAAGACGATCAACAATGACCCATATTGCATCATTCTTTCTAGGAGTCTTTGGTAGTCCCATGACAAAGTCCATTGTAATATTATACCATTTCCACTCAGGTAAGGGAAGAGGTTGCATGAATCCTCTAGGCTTTTGCCTTCCAACATTCACTTGTTGACAAACCATACATCTTGACACAAAATCAGTAATCTCCCTCTTCATGTTGTCCCACCAAAAATGTTCCTTCAAATATCTATACATCTTAGTGATACCAGGGTGTATAGAGAAATTGGAACTATGATCATCATCCAAAAATTCAATTTTTAGATCAGGTATATTGGGAACACAAATTCTCTTCCCAAATTTCAAAATTCCATCTTCATATACGAAGTCACTCAATCTCCCATCATTCAAAGCTTTAATCTTCTTTTGAAACTCCTCATCATCAACCTGCAAAATTTTTATCCTTTCTAGTAAAGATGGTTTGGAAAACATTTGAAAAAGCATTAATGTTTCACCTTCCATGGTGATTCCCATATCCATCTTTACTAGAACCATAAAAATAGGATCCATTTCAATTCTTATCTTGTTCAAAACTCCATGATCCTTTCTGATCAAAGCATCTTCCACCTAATTTTCCTTCCCTGGATGGTAGTGTATCGTGCAATAATAATCCTTAAGTAGTTAAATCCATCACCTTTTCCTCATGTTGAGTTCTTTCTATGAGAAAATATACTTCAAACTCTTGTGATCAGTATAAATCTCACATTTTTCACCATAGAGATAGTGTCTCCATATCTTCATAGCAAAGATTACAACTGCTAACTCAAGATCATGAGTAGTTTAGTTTTGCTCATGATTTTTAGCTGTCGTGATGCATAGGCAATAACCCTATCATTCTGCATAAGGACACAACCAAGTCCTTTCTTTGAAGCATCACTATAAATAAAAAACCCATAATTCATCGATGGTAGAGTCAATATAGGATAATTGACTAATATTATCTTTAATTCTTCAAAACATTCTTCACATTCTTTTGTCCAAACAAATTTCACCCCTTTACGTGTGAGCTTGGTTAATGGGTTAGCCAATCGGGCAAAATTCTGGATGAAATGCCGATAATAACCTGCTAAACCAATAAAACTGCATACCTCAATTATACTTGTCGGTGCTGGCCATTCTTGGATTTCTCTTGTCTTAGAAGGATCAACGGAGATTCCATACTTAGAGATGATATGTTCAAGAAAAGAAATCTCCTGAAGCCAGAATTCATACTTGATAAACATCCCATATAATTCTTGTCTTCTAAGAGTCTTCAAGATAATGTGCAAGTGATTTTCATTATCTTCGTAGATTTTGGAGTATAACAAGATTTCATCAATAAATACCACTAAAAATTCATCAAGATATTCCTTGAAAACTTTGTTCATTAGATCCATGAAAACAGAGGGTGCATTAGTCAATCCAAAAGGCATTACTGTAAACTCTTAATGCCTGTACCTAGTTCGAAATGTTGTCTTCGGAATGTCTTCCTTCTTCACGCACAACTGATGATATCTAGATCTAAGGTCAATCTTTGAAAATTATTTAGCTCCATGAAGTTGGTTGAATAAATCATCAAAGCGAGGTAGGGGATACTTGATCTTTATTGTTATATCATTGATTTCCCTGTAGTCAATGCACAACCTCATAGATCCATCTTTCTTTTTAACAAAAAGGACAAGGGATCCCCATGAAAAAACACTAGGGTGAATAAATCCCTCATTACTCAATCACTCTAATTGATTATTTAGTTCCACTAATTCCACAGTGGCCATTATATAAGGGGTCTTCGATATGGGCTTTGAACCAGGAATTAAATCAATGGAAAACTCAATTTCTCATTCTGGAGGATGTCCAGGTAAATATTCTAGAAACACATCAATATATTCTTTCACAATAGGTGCATCCTCTTTTTGAACATTCCTTTCCTCAGCCACATTTATTTCATTCTCTTCCTTCCCAATAATTGAATTTAGTTGAGCTAATGGGGGTGGATCTAGATAAGAATCAGGTGGTGACGATTCTACTCTAAAGATAAGGTGTTCTTTATCATCATCATCAAAAATCGTAACCTCCTTCTTATTACAATAAATTTTTGCACCATGGTCTGAAATCCTATCTATACTTAGGATTATATCAAATTCAATCATGGGTATGATGATGAGATCAACAGATAAAGAAAATTTATATGCTCTAATGGGGACTGATTCACAAAACTTTGTTGCAATGATAATTCTATTAGAAGTTTTGACTGATAACCCCCTTGTTAAATAAAATTGGAAATATCTAATTTTATTTGAAAATTCAGAAGATATGAAACAATGTGATGATCCAGAATCAAATAAAGCATTTTCTAAACTTGAGGAAACCATTAAATTACCTGCTGCCACATCTTTCAGAGCTTCAACCTCAGCAGTAGTGATAACATAAGCTTGGCTTTGATCCCTTGACCTTTTTGAGGTAAGTTTCCCTAAATCTTAGGAAATTCATTCACATAATTCCCCCTTTCTCTACAATTGTAGCATTTAACATCGACAACCTCTTTCTTCCCCTTGTAATCATGATCTTGGTGGCCTTTTTCACCACACTTGTAACAGAATCCCATTCCCTTCAGGAAAGTACCAGGGTGTTTTGTCCCAAATTTACTATAGGATGGATATTCAACTTTTCCCTTCTTCCCCTTATTTCCATTTTTAGAGTGTTCAACAGATCTCTTCTTCTATTTCTTTGATTTAAATTCATAAAACTTAGATAATTATTTTTCTATCTTGATAGCACATGAGACAATATCTTCGTACAATGAGAAGGATTTTGAGACTAATGATCGACAGAGAAATGGTTTTAACCCATCAAAGAAATGATCAATCTTACTTCTTGGGTTACGTATATAATCTACTGCATGCCTTGATAACCTTGTAAAGTTAGCCTCATACTTTGCGACATTCTCATCCTCCTTTTGCCTCAGACTCAGAAATTTCCTTTCCATATCTGCTCGATGGTCATGAGGAAAGTATTTTTCTAATAATTTTTTTTAAACTCCCTCTATTCCATATTTGATGCTTCATCATATTCCTTTTTGTTTTGAATCAATGAACACCATTGATCAGCATCTCCAGTGAGGCAGTAAACTGCTATGCCAACTTTTTCCCTTTCACTACTCCCCAAGGCATGGAATATTTTCTCTAAGGAATTTATCCATTACTAAGCTACTAATGTATTTGTACTCTCATTGAATATTGGTGGTTGTTGCCTCATGAAGCGATCTAACATTGATCCACCATGCTGCCAATCAGGGTGCTCCATACGGGTAAGGTTATTATTCATAACCTGGGTGAGTTGTCCAAGTATGGTGATAAGCTGATCAGCACCAGTTGTATCACCAGATCCACTATAATTATCTTGAGTAGGAGGACAATCCCTACATGTAGTGTGTGCATTGATATGGTTTCCATTCCTTCCACTAGGCGCAATTTCTAAACAATGGCATAAACTAGATTAGTTTATGAATCAAAATACATAAATCCAAACTTGTAAAACACTTAACATAAACTGAACAATTTATGGATATAATCCATAATCATAAAAAATGTTTTTTTGAGAAATTATATACTCATAAAACCTTCATAATGGTTTTCAAAGAAAATGACAATTATCCTAAGCATACTTCCGGAGAGTGTCGTAACCAAGAGTGCAACAATGCCCATTGTCATGCACCAATTCTTGTTCGAGTCTAGCTCAAAGCGGTGTTTTTGGGTTTTACCCCTATGTACATCTATGACAGAGCCGCCTCTACCTGCTCGTATCTAGACAGAGATGTATTTCTTTGAAAACTCACAAAATCTCTACAATACCAAAATTCTAGGAAGTTATTCTATACTAATCCTCAAAGTTTATCTTAGGGCTATGTGCTCTAATCAGAGTTTGTCTAAATCAAGTTTCTAAGATTTGTACTAAACTTCCTTTGATACCAACTATAACACCCTGAACCTAGTTACCTAGAGTCGGTGCATTATTACATAACATTAGCATGATCTCAAAAGATCAAGTCTCGAAAGACCGATTAGTTTAGCAGCCTTGTAAGTACTAGATACATTCATAAGGTTTACAGTACATCATAAAATGGAAAACTACAAAAATATTGTTTCCATAGACAACACTGAGATCCCTTAGACTATCCCTGCAGGTCAGTCATAATATACTTCTTCACATCCTGGGAAAAATAAAACATAGAAAGGGGTGATATCAGATGCTCAGTAAGGATTAAAATATAGCGGAACTTTCATAAATAAGAATAAACATTTAAGGAAATGTATAAGACTAAAACAAAAGCCTTTTAAACTTGAACTTTAGCATAATATGGAAAAGATAAAAATAAAATAATTCCATTCACTTATTCACATGGATATTATACTAGTCGAATAATCACATGCAATATCAATAGCCACTTTCATAATGATAGAATGCATAATGCCAAACTTTCATAACCACATAGTCAAGGCCTTGTGCCAAGACTACAAATAAGATTTTTTCAAGGCCTTATGACAAGACACTATTTTGTATCAAGAGACCTACTAATGCATCGAGGAGCTATAGCGGGCTCCACCCATCACTTACTAAATCCAATGCATTCCTCATATGAAAAGGGTTAAACATAACATAAACATTCGTATTAAAACTAGCATACAAAATGTCAATAATTTATCCATAAACCATGAATGGAATAAAAATAACACATCCACATTCAAACATATCACAAAACCTTCAATAAAATATGGAAGTTTTGAACCATAATAAATCAACTTCAAATAAGCTTAAAATCCATCAAAGGATGTTGACATAGATGAAATCAAAACCCCCCTTTTTTAGAGAAACATCTCTTCCTATTTTGAAATAATTTAGGAGTCACATAATTATAAAGAAGAAATTTATTTTAAAAATATTCTTATAAGATTTTAAGGGAAGTTTCAACGATGTTATAATGGCGAAAAATAACTGCACCTGCCGTATAAGTTAAAAAAACATTCTTACCTTAATTTTGTCGAAAAGGTCCTAAAGTACCTTGTTTGGAAAACAATTGAAAGATTCCTTTCAAAAAATATAAGGTAAAATAAGATTATAAATGACTTTACCCCATTGTATAGTAAATAATAAAAATGTTTTGAAATACATTTTTAGGAAACATGGATGTAGATGATAAATATGTCCCAGTAGATACTTAGGTAAAAACAACCTCGGATAATAAAGAGATTGTTAAATTAACCCTTACCTTGTACTTTTACTTGGTTGAGGGTAGGTAAACTCCTGTATAATGGTGAAATAATTGTTATTAAATTATACAATAATAATATACATTAATATGATATCATATATTATCTTTTAACATTTCTTTGTTAATAATATCTTAGTATTGTCGTCGTTTTGGGTGTTAACTAATTCATTTTTCTTTATATGATTTGTTACATAAGTAATGTTTGTTATGGATATGATGTATCTTATTCATATTCAGAATTATATTAAGTCTTTAAACATTATTTTTAATTATCTAATGAAAATTATTCTTGAATGGATTATGATGGGGAATGAATCTCATCGCGTTCCTGGAGACAGTAATCCGTACGTACGCACGAGCGACGATATCATTATTTTGATATTAAAATAATATATAATTGGATGGTATATCATATATAAAGAATTATTATCATGTTATTTTAATTATTTATATCAATTAAACATCATTATTATACCCACCCAAATAATAATGTATTGAATAACAATTACACCACGACGTGGAGACGGTAAGCCGTACGTACGCATGTATGGTGACATGTAATTCAAAGGATGGATAGAATAATGAATATGGTTGTGCCATATTTATAATAACATCACAGTATATAGAATATACTGGATTTATTATTTTATAATGTAAACAAAAAAGATAGAGGAAGTGGAAGAAGAAAAGAACTTGAAAGAGGTGATGAAATATTTACCTCTTCTTCGGGTTCTTCCTTTTGATTTGATCAAAAGGGCTCCTTAAGATGACTTTATGACTAAAGGAATTCCTCTAGGATTAAGGGAGGACAGTTGAGAGGGTATTTGGGTAGAGTTTTTATGAGTCAAATGGATTTGAAAGTGTGAATTAGAGAGAAGGGGGAGTTTCCTTTTATAAGATGGGTGAGGGGCACCTTAGAAAAAACTGGAAATATTATTTTATAATAAAATCATTTTTGGTTTATAATGGCTCAAAAATGAATTATTTAAAGGATAAGGTGGGTATGGGTCGAAAACCACTCAACCAATAGGGTTTATATAGGTTTGGGTCACCATATTAGCCTTATCTTTTAAATTTAACTCTTAGTTAAATAGTTTGACATTTACCATGTCTCTTTGTATTTTTATATTATATGGTTAATAAACTTACTATATACTTCCAAGAGAACCCCAACTGGTTCATTAATGATACAAGTATCCTTATATAAGTCTTTTGGCCGAACCTTAGATATTTAGGAATAAAATATCAATTAATAATATAATATTTGTTTTAAAAACTCTTTTATGTCAATTTTGACACTATTTGGTATTATGTTTTTTCTAAATTCATAACAGCATCATTACTTTGAAAACAATTCATATAACCAACCCCAATATTTCATATTAACCTATAAAATTAGTGAAATTCTTAAAAATTCTCAAATTACATTTATTTGGATATTTAAAATATCAATTATTTTAATCTTTCATTAATACGGTAATAACCGCATCATCATTGTGTCATAAATAAATTTAATTATTTAATGTCTAAAAAATATAAATAAAATACCATTATTTAGTAAATATTTTTATATTTATAATGAATATTTATAGTCAAATTTATCTTATGTGTAACCTTATATTAAAAATGGTTTGGTTATTAAACTTTGAATTTAAAACTTTTAACTCTTCTTTGAATTAAATAATAATAAATGTCCTAATCTAATCCAAGTGAACCTAAATGATCATATTTTATTCCTAAGATTGTTTTTGGTATAATTAAACTTATCCAATTGAATTAGGACATGTGTTAGGGTAATAATAATGTCATTTTTACCCATAATTACCCTATTTACTTTTAACCGTGGTAAATAAATGTAAAAAGTTACTATTCACAAAAAATTATTTTCATCTTATTGAACCACATTTTACTTACTGATATCAACTGTGTCTCTTGGATTTTTGAAATTCAACTCACAGAAGCGGTAAAATTATGTTTTATGTAAATTTGCAAATACTCAAAGGAGGTGGGTAAAAGATGGTAAAAAGTTCAATAAAATTTTTATATATCTAAAATTATTATAAACTGACACCATTGAATTACATTGAACTTATATAGGTATTATGTATCTATTTTGACCTAAAAAAATTTAAATAAAATAAATAATTATTTAAATAAAAATTCTATTTTAAATTATAACTCAGTGTTTTTCAGTATTCATCAAAAATTGAAAGTTTTCAGAAAAATACCAAAAATTCACCCTAAGCTAATTTTGATATTTTGAAACCCAAAATGAAGTCCATTTTGAAAGATAAACTTTATAAAATTTCAAAAAGTGGGTATTACTATTCATAACGGATAGTTTGATTGGTTGTAGTGTGTTAAAACTCAAAGTTGCGTACAACACACGCTATTGTATTATTCAAAGAGAAGCGTACCATGGAAGATTGGGGTGTTACACCCATGCTCTACTTTTCCGCACCTCACGCGCCTCTGGCCGACCTCCCGCGCGACCCGGCTTCCAACGCGCGACCTCTTTCTCCCCCCGTTGTGGTTTTCTTCCATTTTTTGGGGGTTTTCTTCATTTTACCTAAACCCTAACGCATTGAAGGTGTGTTTTTCACGTTTTTATCATTGTCTAGGATATGCGCTTGGTCCGCGAGGCTATGTTCAAACTTCTGTTGAGGTTCCATCACGTCCGCTCTTAGTTTGAGGTAGGTAATTCCATGGGTTTCCTTTCCATAGTCTAATTAATGCTTGAGTGTTTCGATAATTTTATTTTATATGACTCGAAGCTTTTTTATACCCATAATTTTCCTGCTATAGCGCTTTTAAATTTTAAGAACTAGTCAAAAGCATGTTTTGAGTCAATCCCTAGTTCGAGTCTGCAGTTATTTGATTATGTGCCAAATCCTGTTTTGATATTGTTTATGGCTATTTTATTAGGGAGTTTCTTTTTTATGTTAATTCAGTTTGATAAAAAAATGCTTTGAAGGTAAATATTTGGTTTTGATAATGTTTATGTGCACTCGAAGAATTGGATAAAATACTATAGTGTTCAAAGTGGAATTAAGAGTTTTTATGAAATGTTTAGCCATGATTATGTTGTGTGTCAGCATTGGTTATTGGTAAACTTGGGTTGGTTTATAATTTTGGTATTGGTATAACTTTCTAATTATGTTAAGTTGTTAAAATAAAAAGGGGGATCTTTGGTTTTTAATGCGGCGATGTGAGTTATTTTCAAATAAAGTGAGTGGTTTGTTTTAGTTTCAAAGTGGTAGTTTTGTGGGAATAGTGTTGGTTGTTTTCTTGAAACGCAGGCGTGCTATTGGATGTTGGCACATTCATGGGTGCACTCGGTGCACCCATGAATGTGCGTTCAAGTGACAATGACACCTTTAAACTAGTGTTTCCTTAAAACCTTGGTTTTATAAATGGTTTTTGTTTCCTAAGTAAGGTTAGGTCCTTTGTGCGGCTTTTGTGAAAGGTTTGAAGTGTGATCACAAGGGTGTGCTAGTTTGGCTTTGAAAATATAAAAGTTGTATTTGCGTAATGTTTTTGGACATGATAACTTAAAGGCCCATTTGGATATTCCAATTCATGAGTGGAGTTTTGTTAACTTTTAGAATGGTTTGTGTTTGGAAATTGTGTGTGACTGGTTGGAAGTTTAAATGTTTTTGGAATAATGATTTCAACATGGGTGTTTTGTGATGGCCCGTTTGGAACTTTTAGCATTAATGTAATGTTTGCGTTGTCTTTTTGAAATGACGACGTTTTGATTACTGTATGCCCATATAACAACTTTAGTATTTTAAAAAAGGTATGAAATGGTTTTAATGATTTCATGGTATGAAGGCCTAGTTGTCACCTTTGATGATATGGTATATATATATATGTGTATATATATACTGGTGCACCTCTATAGGGGGATATCTCTTATGGGTTATCATATAGAGTGTCCATGTTTGGGGTAGGCAAGTGCGATGAGATGAGTCACGCGTGTGAGGGCCTCTTACTTACACAGTATTATTATAACCACCATGGGTTCCTGGTCATATTTTAGAGATCGAGTGACGGTTACTGACCAACCCCAATTAGACGGGTTGGTGCCCCTGGATTTGTTGTTAGGCCAGGCGGGCTTGGCCACTGGATTGGTCAGTTATGGAGGCTATTTGGTTATAGACTTAGGAGCTTCTCCATACGCCGGTAGGTGGTTCCAAAACCGAGTACGTCCAGGGGTCTTCTAGGGATGTTTAGGATCACCCATGTTTACTGTATTATTTTCATTTCTTGTTTACTTTCCGTGCAGTAGTTTATTTTCAGCTTTTACTCTTACTCGTTTTACTCTAGCACAGCATTGGTATATTATAATATGGATTTTATTTATAAATTGAAAAATTATTTTTGGAAAATTGTATGTAGCGTGTGTTGGGGTTTTAAATGGGAAAAAAGTTTTGCTTATTTTCAAATGTTTATCTTGGAAACCATACTGAGCATCTTTAATGCTCACGAATATCTTTATCATTTCAGTTGCAGGTTTCCTTGCTCAGGTTTTCTTGGCTGAGTTGCTCGTTATTGGATTAAAGTCATCCTTTGGTCGGGAGGTGACCTAAAAGGTCACGTGGAGGTATGTTCGGTTTTATTTTCTTTCTGCTGCTAGCGTTATGTTTATCGACTGTTTATATTTATCTATTTTCTTGTTTATTTGTTTTTTTCATGGTTCAAATCATTCCCAACGATTAAGATTTTGATGTCCGATACTGGTTGCTAGCCCGTGGGGATTGGGAACGCATGTCGCGGACCGGCTCGGGTGATCGGTTTAGGATCGACCCAAGTTGGTTCATGAAAAAATGGTATTATAGGAGGTCCTTGTTATTTGGGGTGTCCGGTAGATGGAGATTAGGACTTTCAGGACTCGAGAGGTAGGTGTGGGAAGGACATCATGAACCCTCACCCATTCCGAACCTTCAGTCGCCAGGGGTAGTCTGGGAATTGATTTCTTGTCTTGTTCTGGTTTTTTTTAGATTGAGGGATGATAACGAAGGTAATCCGATGTTACATCGGTATTTCACATGGAGTAGTGACCCATTTGGAGTCCGAGTACACGGTTTAAGTTCCTCCTAGTGGTTGATGCTTACTTGGGGCATGGACCACTACCATGTCGCCAGGTTAAGCATAACTACTTATCCCTCCCTCTGATAGTTTGATGCATGTTGAGTGTTGTCTTGGTTTTGATTGGTGTAAGTGCACTTTTGAAAATTAAAGAGGGTTTTTGAAATGAAAATTATTTATTTTAAATGGATTTAAATTTGTGAAAGGGATTTTTAAAACTGAAAGCTCTTTGTCTAAAAAAACCGGTGGTTTCTTGGAACTGGTAGAGATATGGTTTGGGTTCAACCTCAGGTACTCTTTATGAACGTTTTCACATGTGAGGGAATTCATGGGAAGTGTGTGTTTGTGTGTATGGATGAAAGTGGATGAAGACATGTGCAATGGTTCATGGGATTACTGGGATGTGCACTTGGAATTAAAGTCTTGACCTTGTTTTTATAAAGTGATTTTAAAAAGAGAAAATGATTTTTGGAAATTAAAATTGGTTTGAAAAGTGGGTTTGGTATTTGGAAAATGGCCTTCAAAGAAGGTGGGTTTTAAATCTAAAATAAAAAGGGGGTTTTTGAAAATGAAATTTTGGGTTGTGTTTTCTTTTGTTTGTTCTTTTTTTAGCTGGCTGTTTTCGGATGACAATGCGTTCAATGATTTTGCTTCGGATTGAGATTGGTTTTGATTCTGTGTTTTATATTTTGTTTAGAAAATGCCGCCCATAAAGGTCCCTAAGGGTTCTGATAATTCATGCCTAGTTTTTGGTCCTTCTCGGACATTGCATATCCTTCACGGTGATCGGGGTCCACTAGAGGCAATAGAGTGGATTGAAGAGGTCGAACACATCTTCAGGATATTGGGAACTCCCGATGATGTAAGAGTGCATGATGTTTTGGGTTTGTTCGAAGGTCTAGCTCTGGACGAATGGGAGTTGGTTTCCCCACCATCAATGCGAGTTGGGATGACGTGAGATGTCTTTAAATCCGTCTTCATCTGATGGTTTATACCTGAAGAGGTAAAGATGAAGAAAATGGAAGAGCTCATGCGTATTCAATAAGGCCAATAGATGGTGAAGACATGTGTTTACCATTTCAAGGAGCTTGTGTCCTTTTCTCTGAAGGTAGCATCACAGGATTTGATTAATACTTCTCTCTTCATTGGGGGTCTTAGCCAAGAGATTAAGGAGTGGGTACTCCTTTATAAAGACCATCGTTTCGAGAAGTTGGTGGATGAGGCGTTCTTAGTTGAACTGGTCTCTAGAGCACAAGTGCTTGGAGATCCAGTATATCCAGTTACTCATGAAGGTTTCCCATCTGGTGAGAAGGATGTTCTAGAGGAACTTGTTTCAAAAGAGTCCTCTTTAGTGATTTTGGATTCTAGTTCATCGGACTCTTAAGTAGTGTGCCACCAGTGTGGCCGGTTCGGGCACGTGAAGCCATCATGTCACATCCCTCAAAAGACGTGTCATCATTGCGGGTGCTTGGGTCACCTAAAGAAGTTCTATAGGAAGCATCGCCTGAAGAAGATGTTGTGATCGGAGGAATTTTAGTGCCTGACTGTGAGGCAGGAGATGCTTCAGCCATCAGATCCCCAGCCACAGGCCTTGAGGTGAAGCTCGCGCTTAGTCAGGTTTTTCCAGAGGTGTGAAGCCTTGGTTTGGGTCTTGTGTTCCGTGTTGGCAGTGGAACATTTGAAGTATTTTCATTCTTGTTTTTCTACTGGTTAAATTTTTGACGTTATGGTGATTTTGTTGTTTCATTGTGAAGTTATGATGAACTTGTTCTATTATAATCCAAACAGTTTTGGTTGTCTGATTGTGGTTTTCTGAATCGTGCGTTTTCTTAAAGTGTTTTTGGACCTTGTGTGGGTTAATTTTGGTTTAGCTATGTTCGTTCGAAGATGTAAGTGCCTATGGAATATCTGATGTTTGTGGTTATGCTTGGGTTCACTATTTGAGTTAATTTCTACTCGGGGGTTTTTCTCTAGTGTTTGTGGTTTTTAGTATGGGTCGAGAGTTCCAAGTTTTAGTGGAGGTGTTGTTTCGCTCATGCTATAGAAGATAGTTTGGATCGGTTGGGATTTCCCGTGTCGCCCCCCTCCCAGGGTGGTATGTTTAGGTGTTTAATTTCCACGCTAGTTGAATTCTTATGGTGGGGAGAACCCTCTCGTGTTCTCCTGTTCTCTTTTGGTGTGGTTCCTTTCAGTTTCAGTCAGGCATGAATTCTTGCTTTGTCCATTGTTCAGCTGAGTGACTTTTTGGGGGAAGAAAGTGTCTGTGGTGGGGAGAATTGTCACATGCATCTTTTTAAATTAATTTCTATTTTATTAATTCTTGGATTCGGGTTCTCGTGCCAAGGTCCGAGCTGGGTCCTAGATTAATTTTTTTGTCATTTAATATTTTTAACGGGTTTCAGACCCGTGTGTGGTCACCGCATGGTGAGCAGTAGCCACACGATCACCTCAGGTGTTTGTGTGGATGCCTAGGTGGTCTGGGTTGAGGCGCGCAACTTGCACATGGTTTATTAAGTCGTGTGACGAGCACACAATGACCCTATTTTCAGAACAAGATAAATAAACAGATTAAATTTTAAAAGAAAAGAATTTTCGATAATAATAATAATATTATGTTGTTATTTTTTATTATTATTATGATTATTATTAAGGAAATTAAAATTATTAATGATATTGTTATTATTTATATATTATTATTGTTTGCATTATTATTATTCTCATTATTATTTTGATAATAATTTTTTTATTGTTAATAAATTTTATTAATATTACCTTTATGTTAATTTTATTATTATTATTTTGGTTTTATTATTATTATTATTATCATTCTGGTATTTTTATAATTATTTTTAATATTATTAATATTACTAATATTATTAATGTTAATATAATAGAATGAAAAGAAAAAAAAGAGACACAAACCCTAATCTACCAGCGGGCCATCCTCCTCCTTCCCCTTCCCTGTTCGCATGCACCAATCCCCCCTTACCTGGTCCTCTCCTTCATGCTGCCTCCCCCATCCGACCACCACCTCCTCCTTGCGGTGCCCCATCCCGACCTTCGCACCGCTGCTCCAGACTCCTGCTCGCACCATGGCTCCGTTGTCCCGGCATCCACACCACCATCCCGGCCTCTGCACGCTGCCCCGACCAGCCTCCACATATCCTTGTGCCTTCATTCGTCCCTGCAAGTCCTCATTGCCTTCCCCGCTCCAGCTCCGACCGGCCTTGTCCCAGCCACTCCGGCCAGCCGACCCCCCTTTTCGTACCCCATTTTCTGGCGGCCCGAAATCCCTCTACACTCGCCCCTCCTCTTCTTGACGCATCAACCAGCCTCTTCCGAACTCCCTTTGGACTCACCCCTCTAGTTCTCGGCGTACCGACCATCCTCCGGCCAACCCCCATGCTCCGCTTCTCTGCGCCACACGCGCCTCTGGCTGACCTCCCACGCGAACCGACCTCCGATGCATGACCTCTTTCTCCCCCCCGGTGCATTTTTCTTCCATTTTGTTGGGTTTTTATTCATTTTACCTAAACCCTAATTCATTGAAGGTGTGTTTCACACGTTTTGATCATTTTCTAGGATGTGCGCTTGGTCCGTGAGGCATTGTTCAACCTTCTGTTGAGGTTCCATCGTGTCTGCTCTTAGTTTGAGGTAGGTAATTCCATGGTTTTCCTTTCCGCAGTCTAATTAATGCTTGATTGTTTCGATAATTTTATTTTATGTGATTCACAGCTTTGTTATACCCATAATTTTCCTTCTATAGTGCTTTTAAATTTTAAGAACTAGTCAAAAGAATGTTTTGATTCAATTCCTGGTTTGAGTCTGCAGTTATTTGATTATGTGCCAAATCCTGTTTTGATATTTTTATGGATATTTTGTTGGGGTGTTTCTTTTTATGTTAATTTAGTTTGATAAAAAAAATACTTTGAAGGTAAATATTTGGTTTTTATAATGTTTATGTTCACTTGGCTTATTTGATACAAAACTATAGTGTTCAAAGTGGAATTGAGAGTTTTTATGAAATTTTTAGCCTTGATTATGTTGTGTATCGACATTGGTTATTGGAAAACTTGGTTTGATTTATAATTTTGGTATTTTCATAACTTGATAATTGTGTTAAGGTGTTAAAATAAAAATGAGGCTCTTTGGTTTTTAATGTGGCGATGCGAGTTCTTTTCAAATAAAGTGAGATGTTTTTTTTAGTTTCAAAGTGGTAGTTTTGTGGGAATAGTGTTGGTTGTTTTCTTGAAACACAGGTATTCCATTAGATGTTGGCACATCCATGGGTGCACTTGGTGAACCCATAGACGCGCCTTCAAGTGACAATGACACCTTTAAACTAGTGTTTCCTTAAAACCTTGGTTTTCTAAATGGTTTTTGTTTCCTAAGGTTCAGTCCTTTGTGTGGATTTTGTGAAAGGTTTGAAGTATGATCTCAAGGGTGTTCCGGTTTGGCTTTGAAAATATAAAATTTTTATTTGTGTAATGTTTTGGGTAATGTTTTTGGACATGACAACTTAAAGGTCCATTTGAATCTTCCAATTTATGGGTGGAGTTGTGTTAAGTTTTAGAATGGTTTGTGTTTGGAAATTGTGTGTGCCTGGTTGGAATTTTAAATGTTTTTAGAATAATTATTTAGACATGGATGTGTCGTGATGGCCCGTTTGGAACTTTCAGCTTTAATTTAATGTTTGCATTGAATTTTTGAAATGACGATGTTTTGATTATTGTATGCCCATATAACAACATTAATATTTTGAAAAAGGTATCAAATTGTTTTAATGATTTCATGGTATGAAGGCCCGGTTGGCACCTTTAATGATATGTTATATATATGTATATATATACCGGGGCACCTCTATAGGTGGGATATCCCTTATGGGTTATCATATAGAGTGTTCGTGTTTGGGGTAGGCAAGTGCGGTGAGATGAGTCACGCGTGTGAGGGCCTCCTACTTACAAAGTATTACTGTAACCACAATGGGTTCTTGGGCGTATTTTAGAGATCGAGTGACGGTTGCTGACCAACCCCGATTATACGGGTTGGTACCCATTGGATTTGTTGTTAGACCTGGCGGGCTTTGCCACTAAATTGGTCAGTTAGGGTGGCCAGTTGGTTATATACTTATGAGCTTCACCATACTCTGGCAGGTGGTTCCGAAACTGAGTACATACAGGGGTCTTCTATGGATATTTAGGATCACTGATGGTTATTGGATTGTTTTCATTTCTTGTTTACTTTCCATGCACTAGTTTATTTTCAGCTTTCACTCTTACTCATTTTACTCTAGCACAACATTGGTATATTCTAATTTGGATTTTATTTATAAAATAACAAATGATTTTTGGAAAATGGTATGTAGAGTGTGTTGGGTTTTTAAATGAAAAAAACGTGTTTCTTATTTTCAAATGTGAAAACCCTACTTTTATAATTGTATTTCAAACTTGCATTAATGGATTTTTTCGAGAAAGGAGACATTAAATTATGTGGTTTATCTTGGAAACCCTACTGAGAATCTTTAATGCTCATGCCTATCTTTATCATTTCAGTTGTAGGTTTCCTTGCTCAGGTTTTCTTGAATGAGTTACTTGTTATTGGAGCAAAGTCGGCCTTTGGTCGGGAGGTGACCTGAAAGGTCACGTGGAGGTATGTTCGGTTTTATTTTCTTTCTGCTACTAGAATTATGTTAATCGACCATTTATATTTATCTGTTTTCTTGTTTAATTTTTTTGTTCATGGGCCAAATCATTCCCAACGATTAAAATTTTGATGCCCAACACTGGTTGCCAGCCCGTGGGTATCAGGAACTCCCTTCGGGCCATGTCGCGGACCAGCTTGAGTGACTGGTTCAGGGTCGACCCGGGTTGGTTCGTGATAGGATCTTTACTACTAGACACCATATCATGCTTCTGGACAAAGTTCCAAATCCAGAAGGCTTCCTTGGATGCATCAGAAGCCGCTATATATTCAAACTCTACTGTAGAATCGGCGACAACTGGCTACTTTGAACTCTTCAAGGTTAAATCTCCTCTATTGAGACAGAAAACATATACAAATTGTGACTTCAGATCGTTCTAATCTATCTGAAGACTAGAATCAGCATAACCTCTAATGACAAGCTCCTCATCTCTTCCATACTCTAGGAACATATCCTTAGTTCTTCTCAGATACTTAAGGATAGTCTTAACAGTAGTCCAATGTTGTTCTCCTGGATATGCTTGATATATGCCTACCATGCTCAGTGCATAGGCAACATCAAGCCTGATACATAACATGGCATACATTGTGTATCCTATAGCCGAAGCATATGGTATCTTACTCATTCTATCTTTCTCTTGTTGTGTTTGAGGATGCATTTTCGTAAAAATATGTAGGCCATGTGATACTGGAACCAATACTCTCTTGGATTGTTCCATACTAAATTTCTTTAGTATCTGGTCAATGTATATACCCTGACTTAGTCCAAGCAACCTCTTGGATCTATCACGAATGATCTTGATCTCTAGAATGTAGGCTGCTTCACCCAAGTCCTTCATAGAGAAACACTTGTTCAACCAGTCCTTAACTAACTGTAAGACTGGTACATCATTTCCAATAAGCAATATGTCATCAACATCTACTACTAGGATAATGACTGCATTCCCATTAAACCTCTTATAAATACATGGTTCACATTCGTTCTTAATGAAACCAAATTATTTTATGGATTCATCAAATTGTATGTTCCATGACCTGGATGCTTGCTTTAATCCCAAAATGGATTTTTGCAAATTGCAAACCCGTTTGGCTTCACCTAGTGTCACAAACCCTTCTGGTTGTGTCATATAGACATCTTCCTAAAGGTTCCCGTTAAGGAATGTTGTTTTGACATCCATTTTACAAATCTCATTGTCATGGTAAACTACTACGGGAAGTATGATTCTTATGAATTTAAACATTGAAACTGGTGATAAGGTTTCATCATAGTAAATTCCTTGATGCTGTCTAAATCCTTTAGCCACTAGCCTTGATTAATAGGTGGTAACTTAACCTTCTATGTCTAGTTTTCTCTTGAATACCCATTTGCATACAACATGATTTACATCTACTGGCTCATCGACCAGAACCCTTACTTTGTTCTGATACATGGAATCCATCTCAGAATTCATAGCTTCTATCCATCTTGTAGATCCTAAGCTTTCTACTGCTTCCTTATAGGAGAGAGGTTCATCATTTTACAATAATAATGATTCATCATCCTCGGTGACTAGGAAACCAAATCTCTTTGGTTCTCTTACCTCTCTTGATCTCCTACGCAGTACTTGTTTTTCTGGAACCTCTTCCACGGGGACTTGTGGAACTTGTTCCTGTACCAACTCCTGTGTATCTTGAGCATAAACTTCATCTAAGTAAATCTTTCTCACACTATCCTTTTTGAGGATGTGCTCCCTCTCAAGAAAGATGTCTTATCTAATGACAGTCACTTTCTTGTATGAAGGGTTATATAGGTAATATACTTTCATTTCCTTGGGATATCCTCTAAAGATACACTTCGTGCCCTGGGGTGATGGTTTGTTTCCTAAGAAGTCCTTAACAAATTCCTCGCATCCCCATACATGTGTGTGCAAAAAATGGGTTTCTTTCCATTCTATAACTCAGAGTGAATTCCATTTTCCTCCTTAGTTGGTACTCAGTTTAATGTGTATACTGCTATTTATAATTCATATCCCCAAAATGATAATAGAAGATCTGCATGACTCATAATTTACCTCACCATGTCCAACATGGCGGGGTTCCTCCTTTCACTAACACCATTCCACTATGGTGTATAAGGGGGAGTGAGCTAAGATAGAATCCCAGACTCCTGTAGAAGATCGATGAACTCTTGGTTCAGATATTCTCCACCTTGATCTGATCGAAGCTTCTTTATCTTCTTACCAAGATGATTCTCTACTTCATTCTTGAATTCATTAAATTTCTCAAAGGATTCTGACTTATACCTCATTAAGTAGACAAATCCATATCTACTTAAATCATCACTAAAGGTAATGAAGTATGAATATCCACCTCTAGATTCTACTGGAAATGGTCCACTCACATCCGTGTACACTAATCCTAGAAGCTCTGTGGCCCTTTCACCCTGTTCATCGAAAGGAGTCTTGGTCATTTTCCCTTGTAAACAAGCATGAAATCTATCAAGTGGTTTTAGCTTAGTATAGTCTAAATAGTCATCTTGGTAGAGATTTGTCAAGCACTTCTCATTTACATGATCGAGATGGTGATGCCACAACCAGGTGATGTATGCGTCATGTGAGTTTGTTTTGATATTGATTTACAACACTTGGTTTTCGTAATTTATTACATACAAACCATTATTTAATTGCACCATACCATAACATACGTTGTTCTTATAAAAGAAGAAACTCTTATTTCTAAACTTGAAAATAAATCCATCCATATCCAAACATGATACATAAATTATGTTTTTGGTAACACTAGGAACATAATAAAAGTTATGTAAAACCAAAATAATCTCAGTTGGTAATGAGAGGTGGTAATCACCAATGGCTAACGCAGCTAGCCTCGCATCATTGGAAGCTCGAAGATCCACCTCTCCTTTGAAAATATTTCTAAATGTACTTGGTTTCGGAATTTGAATATATATGTGAGCCCAAAAGCTGTATCTAATAGCCATTGTGTATAAATGGAAAGATTACACTCAATAACGAATGCACCTTTAGTTTCCCCATGCTTCTAGGTGCAGTTATTCTTCCAGTGGACTTGTTTTCCACATGAAAAACATACCACATCCTGTTCCTTACCTTGCCTCTGGATCTTCCCCTTCTTGGAGGGACGATGCTCTGGGGCTTCAGACCATTTATAAGTCCTTGGCCCCTTTACCTAGTCCTCTCTTTTCTTATTCACCATAAGGATTGTGGGTTTGTCATGCCCCATGTCCTTATCTATCTGGTGAATTAAGGTCAGACATTTTGATAGACTCTTCTCATTATTTCTCATGTTATAGTTGACAATAAATCTAGAGAAGGTCTTGGGCAGTGATGATAGGATGAGATCTGTATGCAACTCATCTGGGAACTTAATCCCTAAGATGTCTTGGCGTTCAATGTAGCCAATAATCTTGATTACATGATGCCTAACTAGTGTAGACTCTCCAAGATTATTTGTAAAAAAATCATTGGATATCTCATATCTCTCCTGTCTTGCCTTCTCTTGGTAGAGATCCTTAAGGTGAGACATCATGCTATATGCGTCCATGTTTTCATGTTGCTTCAAGAGCTCATTAGACATGGACGATAGCATGAAACATTGGAAATATATGGAATAATCCATATGTTTCATATAGAGAGATAGTTCCTCATCACTGGCCTCTTTCCCAGGTGCAACTGGAACAGACTCTTCTAGCACATACAATTTCCTCTCGTGGCGAAGGATAATGCATAAATGCCTCCGACACTCCTGGAAATTGGTGCCGGTGAGAAGGTTTTCCTTCTTGAATATCGTTCAAAATGACATGTTTGAAGTCATTTTCTTGCTGTTTCAAAAAATTAAGATGAGAAAAGTTTTAGTACTTTATTATGATAAAACTGAAACAAATAAATAAATTAATACTTATTAGTATCCCACTATTTTATCAAAATCCAATATCCCTCACCATTAACTTCAGAATATTCTGTTGCCTGAATATTCTAGTGGCAAGGATCCATATTGCCCTTATCATTACTCGAACTAGGGTTGGTCAAGAAACTTGAAGGGTTTTAATTAGGCATTCCAAATGCCAACTTCATTAACTCACAGCTCCTTGATCCATTGAGTGGACTCCCCAATCTTGAAATCCTTTTATTTTGAATTTTCTCAACCTTTACCTCTTGATCACACCAAGTACTTCTATGGAAGTCAACCCTTGATGCGAACCAAGTCAAGTCAACCCAAAACCTTGAATTAGAATTCCCCAATAATTTAAATCACCCCAACTAGGGATGGTCAAGCACTTTGAACTATGGTTCGATTCTAACTAACATTATGGAATTCTATACTGACTGAATATTTCTTTGAGGGTTTTTTATCCTTATACATAAATTTCCATTTTATTATCTTTGATTACATTCTTGTTAATATTAAGTGGGATATACTTAAGTGATTAACCATGTCTAAGATAATATTTTACGCATAATCCGGTCTTATTTTAGTTTCATCTTGCATGCTTGTTTAATTCATTAATTGTGTGATCGTGACAACACACCCACAATAAATAAACCATGAAACTAACAGAAATAAAATAAATGGCATGATCATGATCTTGTTCTATTGGTTAGTTTATCTAGCGGTTGATAAACTACCCCAAGACCTAAGGTAGAAACACCTTGAACCTTTTGGGTTCGTGTTTACAGCTTTCCACATATTCACCTTTGTATCTTCTTGGATTGGTTTCACCTTGGCTCCTAACTTGAGCAGCCTCCACTAGCTTGGGAGCTCCATTCATTACATATGCTTTTATCTCACACGCAGGTGAGGAGTAAATTGGGGTTTTACATAAAAGAAATCTTGGGCACGTCGTCCCTACATTTTAATGAGGAGAAGGCTCATAGACCAACATATTTAATTTAAATAAATAAATTAAAATAAACCATTCACATACAAAGGTCATGGTCTAGCTCATGATCATCCATGAATGCAATGATATTTATTCATAAATAAAACTAGCATTTAATTATTTAATCATTCTTGCTTAATATAAATCATGCTTGAATCAGTTAATTATCTTTAATTAATCAATCCCTTTATCTTAAACCCTTTTCTAAATTTCCTTGAGATTCTCATCCATCATAATTTTTAACAAATAAATTTATTTAAAATTATCTTTGTACGTAACTTGTACCTTGGAGGCAACCTGATGAATTTTTGTTCATAACTACCGAATGAGTAGAAATGAACATTACATAGATGTTAAATTAAACACATATATATAAAACACCTATCACGTGTTGTGCCTCAGCTTTACGCCTGCACTATGGTACATGTCTCAAGGGTTTTTATAATATAATAATACATTTTAATAAATCTTCATAATTTGAATGAGTACACGACGTGTAGTTATGACTACACGACGTGTACTTTTTTTCACCGTCCATCCGAAGTACACGCTCGAGGACATGGCGTGTAGATGTACTTCAGAAATTTTTGGACTACATGACACGTTCAATGGGACACATGCCATTTAGTACCCGTGTTATACAGTTTCCAGCTGGGCAAGCCATGTACGGGGTACATGGTCCAACTCTAACTTGAAGGGACTACACGCTGTGTTCCATGGGCCACATGGTGTGTAATCCGGAAACCGTGTGCCACCTATTCTTGGTCAACACACGGAGTCTTAAAGACTTAGATAGGATCCATTTACATGGCCTGATTTGACGGACTAGTCTAATGCATTGAACCTAGACTACACAGAGTGTACTTCCGAATACACATCGTGTATTCTGGTGTTGTACGGCCAGGAACGTTTGGCACCTCCAGATGAGATCCTCTATTTTATTTTAATCAAAATTAAAAGAAAAATTCGTTTCTGTAAGGTGAACAAGAAATGATAGAGGAGGGACAGATCTCGAGATTCAGATTTAAATAATGATTAACTTGAATTGAAACAACTAAATTATTAAATGCGTAAATCACCAATGAAAAACTAAATAATTATAATCAACGATATGACTCCCACTGATACCACTTGTAGGTTCTGGGCGTAGCAGAAGCGCGTTGGTGGGTGTACCCAACTTTAATTTTAGCGTTAACAACGATTAATCTGAGATCCGTCATGATAATAAAACATCGAATCTTCAAAATAGAACAAATAATGAAAAAGAAAGAGGGGAGTCCCAGAACCATATAGAGAATCATCATATGTTGGTTATAATTAATTAAATTAATTGACAAGGATTACCTTGATGGAATGATTTCTTCGTTGATATCTTCGGTCATGATTCGATGTGATCTGTCATTGCATCATAGAATCCAAGTGTATGATTCCTCTAGTGGTGATCCACATGTGCTCAACGTATCTTTGGACGTCACCAAAGGGATCTCCAAGTGATATCACAGAAGAGCCTTTTCTTGCAATGTCTGCCTTCAATCGCCTTGATCCAGTGGAGGTGGATCTCTCTCTCGTAGCTTGAGAGTGTTCTTGGTGGAAAAAGAATTCTCTCTTGGCTTAAGAGCTTTTCCAAATCCGTTGTGCATAACCCCTCAAATTGGATAGGCTAATGAGAAATATATAATTGGGATTTTTAATTACATAGAATAATAAAATGAATTAATTACCTGAAATCATTTATTCATTTTATTTAATTATTAGTAATAAACCATGTATAATAATAATTGTTGACTATTATTATTAGTTGACATGCACCCATGAATTACACCTAATATTATTTAATTAAATAAATAATATTATTTCTCATAAATTCCCATAAAAACTACATGAAATGTATATATTAATATACACGTCATGTATTTTTATTTTCCATTTTTCTTAATTTCCTCAACCACATTTATTAGACCTTGAATAATGACTATTTATTTCTCAAATAAATATCACTGCATTACTCGCTAATAAATATATTATTTCACCCAAAATAAATTCTCTTGAATAACTAGTGTCGAAATAAATTCGACCAGGCATCCTTGAATAATTATTAAACCACAGTCAAGAATAATCTTTATTCAACTTGTTAAATTAATATTTAATTGAGATACTTAGACACACTTAGTGTGTGACCCTCTAGGCCTCTTTCTCAGTGGCATTAGGTGGAGCCTGCCTAAAGTCCAAGGTTAGCGTCTAAAAACATGACAAGGAACCCATAGAGAAAGAAATTAACACCGTAATGATGTGTCACCTCCTACGAATGCTTACCGTGTAATGTAATCCCTTTGTCACGATATCTCAAATCAAGCGGGTTGCATGCTAGTGACATCAACCCATGTGCTCAATTATTCTTTCTTTGACTTTCTGAAATTGAACTTTCCCATTCCTCACCATGGAAATGGATTTATTTAGGCTATATCAATTACATTATAGGGCCTGAGATATCTACTTCCATTATGGAACATAAGGGACAAATCCTTTCTCAAATTATCTATTAATGCAATATCACTCGTGACGCACCCAACGTATCCTACCTCACTGCGAACAATGTTTGGTCACAGTTTTCATTAATAAATCTAAGTGAGCAAGTTTTAATACCCATTAATAATAATCCTAAAGTCTAAGGACCAATAAAAATGTTCACAGATAGGAACATCCAATGACACTATGAAATGTGGATTTCCTACTGGCGGGTCTCGTTCTCATGATATCCTCCTAGACATTACTAAGGGTTCACACCATGAGAAGGTGCCTCAAAGTTTTATGAGTCCTCATCCCTAATGGCCTGTATTATTTGTGTCCCTCAAATAACATAATTCGTCCATAGAAGATATATTCAAGAATAGTGTTATGGAACATACGGGTTCTCATCATAGCAGGGATCCACTATGACCGATTAATGCAACAGCTATCCTTAGGACATTATCACATGCATTTTCATGCATAAGAACAATAAAAATGTGATAAGGTATTTATTAATGAATAAAGTAAAAAGTAGTTGGTTCTAGGACACCAAATCCAACAACTATTAAAATGGATTTAGACTCCACTATAGAATTATCGATATTGTAAATCCTAAAAACATAATAGAACTGAACACCACCTTTTTCTATGGAATAATAGAGATTCCTTTTCCATTGTAAGATTGAAATCCAAAGATCACCTAACCCCTTTCATTCTACACAAAGACCACCATCATTCAAAGCATAAAATATCCTTACCCATTCAGTTTCAAACCTATACTAGGTGTCATATATCTAACCCATCACCCTTGGTTAGGCTTACCTCCTCCCTAAGGGTCATGTTCAATCCTCAAGAGAATCCTCTTAAATGAGGCTGATGACACACTTCCCGGGGTGACAACACCATGGTTAGCCATAATTGATTTTCGGAAAACCTTAATATGTTTTTGTGAGCTAGGACTTCATTCTATCACATTGTTCCTTTCCTCCAAAAGAACCCAACACACCATAGAATAAACCTTGTCACATATTTTTATCTTAGTACCATGTTTCCCAGCCCTCAAAAACAAGGTCGTAATAAAATCTTAAGGTGGGTACCCATTCAATATATTCTCTATGCTCTGCCCGACACTTTATAGAATTGTACTCTCCCATTATCCTTTAATGTGAAGATTCCAAGATGATTGATATACCGGGAAGTAAGAACACATACAATGTAACACCTAAAAAATACTATTCTTATAAACATTATCATATGTTTGGTATCACCATGTTCCTCAACTGCCAATCCAAGAATTTATTTTTCATATATATCAATTTTCATCATATCTTTCACATACACTCATCAGATTCATGGTTATAATGAATCATCAACTAGTAATCCTTCCCACTAAAGCGTTTGGGAAATGAATCAAAAAAATAGGTGTCATGCACATCCACTTTGTTGATATTCTAGTGAAGGATCTTATCATATTACCTAAGTGTTGTGTTTATAAATTTGGGATGGATTATGGATTCTATGAAGGATATATTATTAACTTGGAACCATAAAAATGATAGGTCATCAACAACATATTTATGATTCTAGTAACTGATATTGTCTCGACCCAGCACACAATGCACCTTCACCTTCAAAAACTTCATCTTCTCGATCATGATACGTGAAAGGATAGACATAATCTTGGTTTGACCAACCTAGACACTCCATTCATATTTATATATATTCTTTATAAATATCACATATAAATATTTCAATTTTATAATGTATCATTCTAGCCTCACATTCATTCTCTTCATGTCTTCAAAAACACTCCTTAAATTAATACCCCTTCCTTTATCACATTCATCATTCTCTTTGAATAATCATAGTGGAATCCCCCAGTTATCATCTTAGATGAATTCCTTTATGGGTTTTTTCAATATCATTCATGGTTCCCTTAGGTTACTAGATTATTGAGAGGATTTTCATTATAATTGATGTAAGTAAAATATTCAATAGTTTTATCCTTCCCCCGAATGATAGAAAACAGATATTCTAGTTGGAAATGTTCCCATTAATATGAATAATGACTCATTCAAATAAAACCATCCTTAATTTTATATTTGAAATGGGTTTACCAATATACTCTATTGGTAGGTTTCACCATTGACTTCCAAGTATATCTTGTATGGTTATATAATGCTTTCTTGGTATGTTTTTTAACATGTAAAAAATTATTTTCCCTTGTTTTATTTGTTGTCTGCTCTAGTTTTTATAGGAAACCATAATCATATTGAAGCCATTGATGAAAATTTTCCTACTATGAACAATTAATTAAATATTGTTAGAGGTCATGAAATGAGAAACCATTCTGGCCATTAACTAATTTTATTATGGAATGATCTTCCTATCTACCGTGCCACATTAGATTCTCCTAGTGAGAGCCACCTATTACTCTAAAACCCATTACATGCACCACACCACCAATAGATTAAGGTTATATCATCAATGGATTAAGGTTATATCATCAATCCTCCAATGATAAAAGTTATAGTAAGATGATTCAATAACAATTACCCATTGAACACTCATTGTTAATAGTAGATCCCTATTTGATCAAGAAACTATGACAAAATGTAATATTCTCCACCGATCTATAAAGAAAGGAGGAATTCACCATCAGATCGTCAAGGAAAACATAGATCCAATATATATCTATAATAATTTAACAAAGAAGAAGAGAGAAATGGAATGAATCTAAGAAGAACTTACCGATCAAATGCCACCATATCTTTTAAAGGTTGATGGATCAAGAGGAGATAGATGGGAGAACTTTAGAGACTAGGAGAGAGATCTATAATTTGAAATAGGCACATGGGGGTCAGATTTGGGTGTAGGAGGTGAAAAACAAACACATACAATTAAAACTCATAAGGTGTATTAATTACACCCCTGGGAAGGGTGCACTGACCAATCTATAATAGGAGGATTAAATTTTGAAACAAGAAAAAGCCACTTCTTCTAGTGATAAGTGACATAGGGAAATTATTTGTGTGAAAGAAATGACACTTGAGAAATTTTTGATTATGTAATGGGTTCATGCTTATATATTTTCTTAGGTGTATTTATAAAGTAAGGAACCAATATTACTTCATGTGAGAGACATATATATTGTTCTTAGGGTGTACAGCTAATTTATTGGGTTTGAGCCAGTGATCATTGGGATAATGTAGTGTTTGCAGTAAATTGGAACACGAGTGTTTCATGGTTGCGAGTGTGGTCATTGATTATGGAACATATCTGTTGAAACTTTGGTGTTGTGGTGAAGGATAATTGATATAACTGGACAATGGAAGCATGGATAAGGTATATCCAATGGCGGGGATTACAATATAAAATGATTAAGGAAATTATTATTATTACACCAACCTTTTGAATAATGTGATGGAATCATACAACACTGATTTATTAGCGATGAATCAAGGTGTTTTCTATGTATCTTTTATAAAGTGTCACTCTTGGCATCTATGTCTTTGTGAAAATTCCTAAGTGACTCTTTTAAAATGATTCAACTATTTTGAAATGTTTATTAAATGTTTTTGTCTCATTTTAAATGATTAGGATTGTTGGTTCATAAATCATCCTTGAATGTTTAAGAAAAGGAATTGTGGTTTTTTGAAAGAGTTTTTGCAACTGATTGATTTATTTCAAAAAGGGTGTGTTATATTAAAGATGATTTTGTTTAAATGGTTTATTTTTAATGGCATTTCAAGTGTGATTTTTTAAATTGTTTTTAAAGGAAATCTGAACTATATTTTTTTCATAATATTTTAAGTTTAGATTTTTATAGAATTAGTAAAACCATTAAATTATATCAATATTTTGTGTATTTATTTTGTTAAATACTAATATCACTGAATCAAATATGATAGATATTAATAAATAATGGATGGATGAAAATACTTTGACAAGAGAGTGTGAAGATGGAGTGAAAGAGTTCATCAAGTTTGCAAAAGATCATGCATATGACCATTCTTGAATACTTTGTTTTTGTTTATGCTATTATTATTTAAGAAAAGTTAGTCTAAAGGATTTAGAAGAACACTTGATCTATCACATAATAGATCTAAGTTATAAATGTTTGAATAAACACAGGGAAAAAGAGAATATAGCTAGTGGGTGGGATAACGGTGCATTTTATGGATCATCTGATATGATTACAAGTGAGGACAATGAAGAAGACCGTATCAAGGACATTATTACATATGTGAATGATGATAAAGATCATATTAAGTAAATTAAAAGGGCATTTGAATATGAACTTCATGATTTCCCAAAATTGTTTGAGCAATTAAAGAGTTATGCAAAGACGGATTTGTATAGTGGTTTCACTAAATATACAACATTATCAGCCATAATTAAGTTATATAATTTGAAAGTAGGCAATGGATGGAGTGACACCAGTTTTACAGAATTACTTGATCTCTTGAATGACATGATCCCAGAAGATAATGAGATTCTGATCCAAACATATGATACCAAATGAATGCTACATTTGATGGGTATTATCTCTGAACTAATATATGCCTACCCAAATGACTATATACTATTTTTCAAGGACCAAAAATCACTTAGATAATTCCCAAAGTTTGGTGATTCTCTATACAAGAAATTTTAATCTGTTCCTATGAAAGTTTTATGATAATTTCCAATCATTCCAAGGTTTAGGTGCCTATATGGAAGTGAGGAGATTGTAGGGTAATTAATGTGGCATGCATACAGAAGAAATAAATATGAGAAACTAAGTCACCTGGAAAACTCTCCTCAATGGAAGAGAATCGATCATGAGTATCCTGATTTTGTAAACAAGGTGAGAAACCTTCCTCTTGCATTATCTATAGATGGAGGGAATCCTTTTGATTTTCAAATCAGTACTCATAGTACATGGCCAGTTATGTTGGTAAATTATAACTTACCACTGTGGTTATGCATGAAACAAAAACACATCATGCTATCTATGCTTATATCATGGACGAAACAACCGAGTAATGATATTGATGTTCATTTGGATCTATTGATCAAGGTTTTGAAATTATTGTGGGATTTAGGTGTTATGTTGTATGAAGCTTATAAAAATGAAGAGTTCACGCTGAGAGCCATGTTGTATGGGATGATAAATTAATTTCCTTCTTATGGAAAATTTTCAGGGTATAGAATTAAAGGAAGTCATGGGTGTCCCATCTACGAACAAGGTACACAGTCAATTAGGTTAAAAAATTCATCAAAAACCATGTTTCTAGGATGTCACAGATTTCTACCCCAATGACATAAGTACATATCTCAGATGACATCATTTGATTGAAGTTCATAAGAATGTACATCACTATCTCCACTAATAGGTGATCAACTGTTTGAGAAAGTAAAATATGTAGACACTGTTTTTGGTAAACCATTTTCGAAAACCCTTATGAAAACCAATTGGAAGAAGAGATCAGTTTTTTTGAATTACCATAATGGAATTGTCTGTACATCAAAAACATTCTTGATGTTATACATGTTTGAAAAAATGTATGTGATAGTATCATTGAAATGTTGCTAAATGCATCCTAAAAACAAAGGATTGAATTAAGGCTAGGTTGTACATGGTTTACATGGGAATATGAGAAGAGTTAGCTCCAGTGAAGGGTGAAAAATGAAATTTTCTTCCTCCAGCTACTTACACTATTTCCAGGTAGGAGAGATATCAAATTTTCAACTTCTTAAATGGCGTAAAGGTTATAGAGGGGTATTTATAGAGTATCAAGAACATCATTTCAATGATTGATTTAAATTTAAAGGGTCTGAAATCACATGACTGCCACATTTTGATGAATGATCTAATTCCTATAGCTTTACGTTTCATTTTTCCCAAGAATGTCCATTATAAATTAATGAGGCTCTATTTTTTATTCAAAGATATATACAACAAAGTTATAAACCTGATGAAATTGCTGAGTATAAAAATAGAAATTACCATTATATTGCGTGAATTGGAAATGTTCTTCCTGCTGACATTATTTAAAATGATGGTTCACTTGGTGAGAGAGATTCGACTATGCGGTCCTATACACTATAAATGGATGTACCCCATTGAACGGTATATGAAGATTTTGAAAGGGTTTGTCAAAAATTAAAGTCGTCCATAGGGTTTTATTATGGAGTGATATATTGTTGAGGAATCCATTGGATTATTTACCAAATACCTTTCCGATGTGGAAAACATTGGTCTACTAAATTATCATCACACTGGGTAGCTTGTAGGTGAAGGAATTTATGGAAGAGAGTTTGTCACAATCAATATTACAGATCGGTAGTAGTCCCATTTTTATGTTTTTTATAACAGTTTAGAGGTTGACCCATATGTAAAAACCCACAAAGAAATTCTTAGGCATTTGAATCCATCAAGGGATAAAAAATGAATATCAAATACACATAATCGATAGTTTATAGGATGGTTTTGGGACCATATATTTAATGAGTCAGATGAAAATCTGGACTCAATTTTAGAATGACTTTGATGGCTAGCTGGAGGATCAAGTGTGTATGTATTATCTTATAATGCTTATGTAATTAATGGTTAAAAATTCTATAATAATGAACATGATGAAGAAAATACCATGCAGAATAGTAGAGTTACACTTTTGGTTGAAGCGATGCATGTTTCTGGTGCTAAGGAAAAAATACAATTTATGAGAATATGTCATACTTTGGCATCATCAAAAAAATATGGGAGTTGGATTATACGAACTTCCAAGTTCCAATTTTTTAATGAAAGTGGGTTGATTACACGAGTGCTGTTAAAATAGTTGAGTTGGGATTTGTGAAAGTTGATTTCAGTAAGGAAGGGTACAAATATGAACTGTTTATAATGTAATCACAAGTAGTAAAAGTATTTTATGTTACAGATTCTTCAAACTAAAAGTGGTGAATTGTTCTGTTATCGACCAAAACCACTGATGAGTTAGATGAAAATTCAACAGAGGATGAACATTTCATTGGGATGTCACAATAATTTCACAGTGGTACCAATATAGATGACATTTTGTATGTTAGTGGAGACTATAATGAAGGGAATTAGATAGTTGATATAGGGGTCAAATACCTTCATCCTTAAAAAAATAGAGTTTAATAATCAGGTTATATATTTTTTGTAATATACATCGTGTTAAATAATGTTATTATTTGTTTGCTGTTGCTTTTATGTAATCTAAATTAAATGTTAAACCACTTTTGTATAAAATGACTTATGTACGTGATGATTCTCTTAATCCCGAGGCACAACATGTATCTCAACCTACTGTTTCTTGCAGTGCAGCGAAACAACATGTATCTCAACCTAATGCTACTCATAGTGCAGATGACCAACAGGTTTCTCAACATGTTTTTGCTGCTACTCCCATTGCTGAGGTACAACCACCATCTTCACATGCCAGTGATAGCACTCTATAGGAACATATTAATTATGTTAAAACTAAGGAAATGTTATAAAACGAAACACTATAGGCATAGAAAAAATAAGAGCGCCATAGTTTGATGGTGCTAACAGAAATCATTAAGTCAAAAGTGAAAGGCATCAACTACGAGGTCATATAGAATAATCGAGTCCAACATGTTATCCCCAACATGTCCATGTTCAGTAGTTACATTATAATCATCACTCAACAATGCATGCCGATTGATGTATAGTCGTGGAAACATGTTGTCACCAGGATTAAGACATAGATGTAAAAAGATATTATGGTTACATTATGATATCATTTTTTTAATTTACTAAAAAATAAAATAATGAAACATTGACTTACTCTTCATCATGCCTTGTAGAGTTCATTTATAGTGGATGAATCACACAAGGAATATGTATTAAGGGTTGCTGGAAGGATTCATAGAGGATTTTTCACAATTTTAACGAGATGTTATCTTAAAGATGATGAAGGAAAAATAAACCCGCACCCACCTACTATTTATGCACACATGATAACCCATGGAGCGTGGGATGAATTTACTAGCCATCATGCAGAGCAGCCTTTTTAGGTACATTGGGTTTGGTAATACATTGTTTTATGATACATGTATTCATCACTTTGATTGATAGTTTTTTATTTATGAAAAATCATCTGAGTGCTGAAAATAAGGATCAAGCAGCAAAACCAACATACCCATACTGTAAAGAAAGAATGGGATACGCTTCACTTGAAAAAAAATTGATACATATTTTAAATCTACTACAATACTTTTATGTGACATAAAAGAACCATAACTATGTTCCTCTATTTATATGTAGATTGGTGAATCCAAATCCAAAGTCACTTCCATCCCATTCCACGTGTTATGGATGGAGGCATGTGTAAATAAATATGGGATAATAATAGATGTAAACACACAAAAAGTGTGGGAAACATGTGTAAGTATGACATAATAAATATTTGTTTTCTTTAAATCGATATTACATAAAAATGATTACTTATTTTCCTATATTTTATATCTGACATAGTCACAGGAATCAACAATATCCAAACTAGATGCAGACATACTTTTTGTGTCCTTGAATTATGTAGAAAATTATGGCCGTATTAGAGGTGTATGTTTTGGGGTGACACTCCAAACATTTTTTGAGAAAAAAAAAGAGGAGGATCAAAGTGAAGAAATAAAAATAATGAGAGAAAGAATAGCTATCATTGAATAACATATTCAATTGCAGAGAGAGTTTATAACAAATTTTATGGAGGAGGGGAAAAGAGAATAAATAACTCAAGAACAACCATCACATGGAGATACCTCCCCACCCCCACTAGCTTTGAGGTGAGCCATTCTCCTCAAAAATATGTATTAGATAAGTTAATCAATGTTCTAATAATTGTTTCTATGAATTATGAATCAGATAAACACTAACACCTTTCTTGTACTGATATTGTATAGGGTGAAAATGACTGTGATTTAAATCTATCAACACCCACCCATCGCCTTTTAGCGAGGGCTATGGTGTTCAATATCCAGAACACCATGCTACACAATAGACCACTTCTAACAAGTCATGTCAAATAATTGATTAACGTATCCCATGATCCAAGTGTTGATCTAATTATTCCAATTGATGATGAAGATATTCATAAGTTCGAACAAGCTCTTGGAACATTCATCGCATGGCTGTCACAACTTGTAAATAAACATGTCGACAATGAGGTATTCATTTCCATTTTTTTTAAGATAAACCTTTAAAATTTAATGAAAAAAGGTTTGAACTGATGAATTTTATTATAGACAAACATAGGGGAGGGTTTTAAAAGAAATAACGTCTCAAAACCATCTCAGGGATCAACCAACCAATCGAAATGATTTACCAAAACACCTTAAACCCTCCCATTCTATATTCGCTTTTATTATCATTTAAAGCTCATGTGGATATAAAGTTGAAAGATGGGGGTACTAAAACAATTGTTTTTGATGAAAATATTTATGGAGGTAAAGATCCATATTTCATTAGTGTTGACAATATAAGTGAAATATTAGAGTATGATTGGATAGGTGGCTCAATTTTAAATGTATACATGAGGTATGTTTTCATGATTTTATTTTACAAAATTTGATATACTATGATAATTATGAATAAATAAAATTCATATTTTTCATAGGAATATATATGAAAAAAATTGAATGGATTTCTACATGAACAAAAATTTGGACTCATTAGTCCTGACACCACCTCTACAGAGAAAAAAAAATCCGAGAAAGAGGGTGAAATAGTGGCAGGCCTCCTCAAATCATTTAACAACAAAAATGCAAATGACAGACTCTTCTTAATACCAACTATGTAGGGGTAAAACTCTAAAATTTAATCATATAAAATAAATTTTAATTTCTTTCATTACTCATTCCTTTTTGTATTTTTTGGCAGCATTGGATGCTCATTACAGTCAATTTGGATACTCCAATGATTTATTTCATAGATTTAATGCATGGATATCCAACAAACCGACCACACATGATTGCATTTTTCAATTTGTAATACACTATATCCAAAATTTTAGAACTAAACATATAATTATATAATTTACATTATCTTTTAATAAGGATTCTATTATGATATGGTGGTGCGTGAATATCATCTACATCATGTAATGAGGCTAGGGGAAAAGGACAAAGAACATCACAAGTACCATGACTAGATAAGTATCGGGGTATATATAATAATATTTCACTATCCAAACACATATAAAAAGATTAATTATTTTTCTCAATATTTTTTTAGTGTACGAAACATACAAATGGAAAATAATGTGGTTATTATGTTAGTAAATTTTTGAAATTGATCATATTCCATGAACAAATCAGCATCCCTAAAGAGGTATTTTCAAAGATAATTACTATTTCATTTAAAATATTTATTAATTCTTTGTGTATTTATATTTTTTAGTACTAATATGATTTTTGAAAATAATACTATTCAAAAGATTACATATATTTGTTTATAAATGAATGGTTAATATATTGATGGAATAATGTACACAAATAGCATGAAGATGTGACCGGTATGACTCAAAGTGTCTATTTTTATTTAAAATTGTCAATATTTTTAGTATAAAGAACATGTGACATATTGAAAACTAAGTAAACACATTAATATTGATTTGATAATTTAGGAAAATGATCCATAAGTCATTTTTTATGTGTAGGAATCAACCGCACCTAAATTTGATTCATGGTGTGACTGTTATGACTTTAAGTGTGTATTTTTATATTAGATTAACAATAAATTTAAAAAAAAAGAAAAAGTGACATACTAAAAACTGAGAAAAATCATTCATATTTCATTTATACTTTAGGAAAATGATCTATCAGTCATTTGTGATGTGTAGGAATCAACCACACATCAATCCGAGGAACAGTGTGACTGATATGACTAAAAGTGTCCGTTATCAGTTTAAAATTGACATTTTATCTCAAAACGTGTTACTCACTGAAAACAAAGAAAACTCACTCTGATTGTCTTTATAATTTAGGATAATGATTCATAAGTTCTTTATTACATTTATGAAGCAATATCATGTCAAAATAATGCATGATGCGACTGGTATGACTCAAAATGCGTGTTTCTAGTTTGAAATGACATTTTAGTAAAAAAACAAAACTAACATACTAAAAACTATGAAAAAGAATTTAGATTATTTTGATACTTTATGAAAATTATCTATAAGTAATTTTTGATGTGTAGGAATCAACCACATCTCAATCAAATTCACGGTGCTACCAGTATGGCTAAAAGTGTCTCTTTTTATTTAAAATTGACATTAATTTTAGTAAAAAAACACAATTGGCATACTGAAAACCAATAAAACACATTCATATTGTTTTTATAATTTTGGAAAATGATCCATGAGTTATTTTTGATATGTTGGAATCAAACCCACCTCAATACAATGCACTATGTGACCGGTATAAATCCAAATGTGTCTTTTTATTTAAAATTGACATTAATTTAAGTAAAAAGAACAACTAACATACTGAAAACTGAGCATACATATTCAGATTGGTTTGATAATTTTGGAAAACGATCTATGATTCATTTTTTACATATAGGAATCAACCTCACCTCAATATAATGCACGGTGTGATCGGTATGACTAAAAGTCTCTGTTATCAATTTGAAATTTACATTTTAGCTCAAAACATGTCACTCACTAAAAACCAAGAAAATGCTTTTTGATTATCTTCATAATTTAATGAAGTTATTCTTAAGTCCTTTATGATGTGTATTAAGTATTATCACATCAAATTGATGCATAATGTGACCAGTATGATTCAAAAATCATGTTTCTGGTTTGAAATGATATTTTAGTATAAAAACACAACTGATATACTGAAAACTCAGCAATCACATTTGGATTGTTTTGATACCTTAGGAAAATGATCCATGAGTCATTTTCGTCATGTAAGAATCAACCACACCTCAATACGATGAACAGTGTGATTAGTATAAATCGAAATTTATTTTTATTTAAAATTGACATTAATTTAAGTAAAAATAACAAGTGACATACTGAAAACTAATCAAACACATTTGGATTGTATTGAAACTTTAATAAAATGATTCAATTGTAATTTTGTATGTGTATTAATCAATTTCACCTCAATCCAATGCATGGTGTGACTATTATGACTAAAAGTGTCCATTATCATTTTAAAATTGGCATTTTAGCTCAAAATGTTTCCCTCACTGAAAACCCAGAAAATGCCCTCTAATTGTCTTTATAATTTAGGATAGTGATTTTAAGTCCTTTGTGATGTGTATGAAGTAGTATCACCTCAAAATAATGCACGATGTGACTGGTGTGACTAAAATGGGTGTTTTTGGTTTGAAATGATATTTTAGTAAAAAAAACACAATTTCCATACTAAAAACTGAGAAAACCCATTTAGATTGTTTTGATACTTTAGACCAGTGATATATGAGTAATTTTTGACTTGTAGGAATCAAACACACCTCAATCTGATGAACTGTGTTAGCAGTATAAATCCAAATATTTCATTTAAATTTGATATTAATTTAGTAAAAAAAACAAGATACATACTCAAAACCAAGAAAACCCATTCGTATTATTTTTATATTTTAGAAAAATGATCCATAAGTCATTTGTTACGTGTAGGAATCAACCACACATCAATCCGACATATGGTGCGACTAGTATAACTCCAAATTATTCTTTTTTTATTAAAAATTGACATTTTATTAATATATTATTTCATATTAATTTTTACTTTATTTCTTTATAGTATAACTAAAATAATATTTTTTTCTTATATAGGTGGAACCTTTTGATTGAGTTGAGATGATTTTTTCAGAAACTAATACCATGGGTGGAAATTTTTAATAGGGGATCAAAAATTTCAAAGGATGAAACATTAATGTTTTTAACTTTTTGTTGGATAATTTTAAATTTAATTATATAAAACATTACCTGAAATTTATATAGCATCGTTTTCCAAACCCTTATGTACACTGCTTTGTTCTTATGTGCGCTACTGTGTACGTTGTGCAAGTGGTGTGTGTGTTTGTTATACATGTTCTATTTTGTGTAGGTGGTGTGTGTGTTCTATGTAGGTGCTGCTGATGGGTGTGATATTTATATATGTAGGTGCTGTTGGTGGGTTTGCTGTTATATAAACAACACATCACAGGCAGCTTGGCCTTTATCAGTGCTATTTAGAGCGCTGATAAAGTCTCACTTTATCAACTCTATTTAGAGTGCTGATAAAGGTCCCCTTTATCAGTTCTAATTAAAGAATTGATAAAGTGATCCGTTATCAGTGATAAAAATAGTTCTAATAAAACGTATCCTTTATCCATGCTAAAATAGAACTGATAAAGGGGGCCTTTATCAGTGCTTCTTTTAGTGTGGATAAAGGGCACCCTTTATCAGTGCTTTTTTAGCACTGTTAAAGGGGACCCCCTTTATCTTCACTGATATTAACATCACTTTTCTAGCGATATTAAAAGTGATTTATAGTGCTTTTAAAAGCACTATATTTAGTAGTGTGTGCTGAGTTGACTAGGGGACCTTTATCACTGTTTTTCAAAGTCAAAATATCTGGAAGATATCCAAAATTGAGTTTTTAGTTGGGATACCCTAATCTTTTAATATTTGATGGGATTTCAGTATCATTTAAGATGGTCTTATTTTACTTTTTTAGTGGTGAATTAATTCATTCCCAAGGCTTAAATTCATATATATATATATTATGGTTTTGAAATTTTATCATTTTCCATATTGTAGTTTTATTTATAATTTTTTTGACAAATGAAGGAAATTATATTAATCACAAATATCAAGAGTAACAAGATCAATCATCCATGAATGGAAGAAATAAATCCAGAGGTGATTTTCTCCAGATGCACGATGAGAATCCAGATGATGAGTAGCTTTGTTTACCTCCCTTTTGATGAATGAGAATAAGAAAACTGCAAATTTGTGACTGAGGGATTGCATTTTACTTATGAGGAAGCCATAATATTGGAAGAAAAATTCATTTGTGTTGATGGAATTGATTATGTTGAGATATTCAGAATCAATATGTATAACATTCTATCCAATATCTTTTGTGATGTTCAAACAAGCAAGGACAATATGGGCTTCACCAACAACGGGCTCCTAGAAAGCGTTGATCGAATCTTGTCTAGCCGTGATGATCTTGCCAATATGGTCATGGACTGTTAATAAAATTACAAAAAATCCAATCTTAGATAAATAATCATCAACATTGATCATAAAGATCCCTTCCGAAAGGGGATTCCATCTCATTTCAGCTGATCAGGAATCAAAGAACACATTCTGGTCAGTCCCGATTCCACCCATTAATCTTGGAAGTTGCACATTCAATCCAGAAGCCACAAGGTTTTGAGGTGTGATTAAAGATGAAATCATTCTATCTAACCCATAAATATATGTATATTTTCTAATATTTACATATAATAAATTAATTATACATATAAATATTTAAACATATTTACATAAAAATGTATTTTTGAACATATAAATCATATAAAAATTAATATTTATTATTCATTTTATTTAAAATAAAAAATTTTAAATTTTATTTAATTTATAAAAATGCATTAATATATATACTTATTCATGTAATGTTTATATATAAATATGTGCATGTCAAAAAACAAATTTATATTTATGTATATATTCTAATATATGTAAATATATACATATATGTAAATACTTGTGCATTTATGTGAAAAATATAACTGTATACATGTGTGTAAATACATGCATATATGTGTAATATTGTGTGAATACATCATATATAAATTTATTTTTGTAAATATATCATTATCATTAAATATAGTATATAAATATGTTTACTGTAAATATTTATATATATATTATAAAACATTTGTATCTAAATATACAATTATATGTAAATATGTATATATATATGTAAATATACATACATATAACTATATATGTAATGTATAAAATTTATATCTAAATATGAAATATATAAACACATTTTAAATTTTTTTTAAAAAAATATATATAAATCATATAGAAAAAATTATGATCTATTTTATTTAAAATAATATTGAACCATTTTTTTTACAATAAAAATATATATGAATATATATACACACACACATACTTATAAAAATGTATATATACAATTTTTATATATACATATGTGTGTATATTGATAAACATAAATAAATAAATATATATATATATTTATATTCTAATATATATAAATGAATATTAATATATAATATATTTAAATAAATATAAGTGTGTGTGTATATATATATTACACACAAATAAACATATAATCTATAAATTTATTTAAAAATAAATATATAGATATATAAATAACAAATATATATGTAAAAATATATAAATAAATAGAAATATTGTAAAATATAGAATAAAACAAGTTTGAGGTAGTGGTAAAGTGGTTAAAAATGCAAAAGGGGGTCCCATGATCGAGTCTAAGCACACACAGAATTGAACAGGTAACTGAGAAATAGAAAAGCGCCAACAAAGGTGAGTTTCAAGCACTGAAGGGGGGGGGGGGGGTGAGAGTGGGAGCACGTTGAGGGTGGGGTGGGGGGAACACTCATTTTTTCCCAAATTTTATGAGTTCTAAAAAAACACTAATAAAGGGGGTCTTTATCAGCGCTAAAACAAAAAACTGATAAAGGATGTTTTTATCAACATTTTTTTCTACTACTAATAAAGGTCGAGGCTTTTAATGACACTTAGGTTCACATCATTTTTTTAGCACTGATAAAATCAATTTGTAGTGCTTTTAAAAGCGTGATCTATAGTAGTGAATGTTTCCAACCAAAATGGATTCTAATCCATATAGAAAATAATTTCCCACATTTCCAATAATGAAATCACCTACACTTATCATCATCTATGCCCGGGGGTGTCACTATACTTCAACTATGTTTCCACCACCAGATAATTGAACTCATAACACAAGGTTATAATGAAGGAATTTCTAGTTACATGTGCATGAATCAGTCATAATTTATTCATTGAATGGGATCAAAAAATAAAATATTAACAAAAATAAATGTATGAGAATAAATGTATTGCATATGGACAATACATTTTTCATTAAAAAACTCATCATGCATGACTATAAAATTAGTCCCATAGTAGATTACACAGATCATCTAACTCTGAGAGTCTTGAGAGCTCCAAGTGGGAGAATTAAAGGGAGGAGTGGGTGGGGGTGGTCCTTCATGATTATTTTATTTATAGTTCTTCATGAAATATATTTTTGATTACATAATCATTCTCTTTCTTAGTGATCATTCAATCACAACAAGTGGTTTTGAAAGGAGTTTGGTGGTGAAATTATGGTGAGATGTTACAATTTGGTGCCGAAGAATTTTCCAATGCATTTTTCGGTGGGTTATATGTCATGCCACACCATCAAAATGACATTAATAAAACTTTACCATTGATAAAGTTTTGATTGTATTTTTATCAATCAGAGTCTAATTTTAACGATATAGGAGTCCATTTCACTATTTTTTTTTCTATTCTAGAGTCAATGATATAATACATTTTTCCAATTTTTTCTCTAATTATTACAGAATCAAAATTGTGTAAAGGGAATATCCACAGTAGAGATGATCATGTTGAATTCCTCAAACCACTCCATTTGAAATTCTCAAATGAAAGATCTTCTTAGTGCTGATGATTTTTTGAACCAATTGATAAGGGAGTGAAATGCTAATGCCATGGAAGATGCCCAGTAAAATAAGATGAACAAAAAGACAATCTCTCAAAAATTCTAATGGATCAATCACATCATCTATCACCAAGTTTCTTAAGATATTAGCACATACCACTATAAAAAAACTTGAATTCAGAAAAGTTTTTTTTAAAATGTAACTAATTTTAAATTTAGCGACGTTTTTCCCAAAACACCACCAAAATTATATATATTTATATAACCCATTTATCCGCATCGATGTAAATATATATTTAGATATGTATATATATTAATATATATATATACACAGACACACACACAGATATATATATATATATATATAAACATATATATATATATATATATATATTTATATATTTATAAACACACACATAAATATATAAATATACATATATTTATATATAAAAACATATATATATATATATGTTAAATTTAGTCACATTTTTAAGAAAACGTGAATATTTTAGTGATATTTTTACCAGTGTTTTAAAACGTGACAAATTATATATATATATATATATATAAATTTATAATTATATTTATATATATGTATAAATACACATATATATTTAGACGCACATACACATATATATATAAACACACATATATAAACATATATAGATATAATATAAACATATAAATAAACATAAAATATAAACATGTATATACATATAAAAAAAATTAAACACACACATATATATAAACACATATATATAAACATATACATATATACATACACACACACACACACATATATATAAACACATACACATAGATATATATAAATATAAACATATCTATATATATTTCTTTTTTTAGGGAATCCCCAAGTGTGGCCTTTGGATTCCCTAAAAAAAGAAATATATATATATATATATATGTTTATATTTTATATTTTTTTATATGTTTATATTATATATATATGTTTATATTATCTATATGTTGAGTTAAAAGTAGCTTTTTAACTTTTCCATTCCTTTTAATATGGGAATAAAAAACTCATTCTTAAAAATAAAATATCCAAATAATTTTGTATCCAATGTACTTTTACAATGTTTTTATAGAAAACATATTATTTTACCACTATAAAAATAGTTTTGAAGCTTTCATGAATTCACATTACAATTATCATAATGAGCATGAATCCAATTATTATCGGATTCACTTTATCAAATCATTTTAAAAGTATTTCTGTATTGTGTTTGTACTGGACAATGTTTTAATCAAATTTGACATTAAAATCAATACCATCAGATTCACACTCATTAAGAAAATTGTAATAATATGTAAATACATCAGATTGACCTCTTCTTTATTTATGAATATAGAAAACTATTTTATTTTAAAGGAATACATTTTAATATGTATGAAACAAAACAATGTCATTTTTTCAGTTACAAGATGACCGTTGAAGTACCAGGTGTCCAGGTCCCTCTGAGAATTCTGGAGAAAATACGACCATTGGAGATCAAGATGACCATTGGTATGAATACCTATAAACACCCAGTCATTTGAACGAGATCAATATACGTGAGAGTTTATTGACACTGTGTGAAATATCTGTTAAATTTGCTATGTGCAAAATATCTGAATCTTACAATTTGTGAACTGATTGTTCCATACACTTGTAACTTTATAGATTTTTTTCTTTGTATGGTGCTGATTAGTGTTATTAATATTGAGGTCTTCTAGGGATAGTAATATAGAGGATCCAATCACCATCTTGATCAAGGGATGCTGAGGATAGGCAGACAGACCAAAGCTGATAATCGCATCGAGGGCTTACCCTGGTGCGGGTAAGACAAACATTCTTAAAAGTTTAAATCAAGAGATCTTTATCCTAGATTATTAGATACCCTACACTTTAGTTTAAAATAATTGTATTCATTTACTTGTATTTAATTTCTTCTGCATTTGTTAAATAAAGTGATTTAATTCATTTTTCAATTTGTATTTATTTTATTTTAATTACTTTAATTACGATACAATTGTTTTACATCGTAATTATGATTTTTGTGATTATGATCATTCAAATTACTCAGTACGATTCTATACACTTTATGATAAAAACATTATTTTGTTTTACTCTTATCATTGTAACCACTGTGATTACGATACTTACCATGCTTACTATGAATATGATTAATTTCTAAATACTACCTATGGAATACATGTCAAAATAAACTTGATTATTATATTCATCGAATCCTAAGTCTTAGTCTGATTATTATTTTAATACTTAATAGGTTTTTTTAATTCAATTAGTTTAAATTATTTTAAACTAAAGATTAAAAATGAATGTTTTTAAACCTACAATTCACCCCTTCTTGTGTTTTTTCATCTACATATACATTTCGATCAAACAATTGGTATGAGATCCAAGTCTCTATAATAATGATACTCACATTTGGTATCAAAGGAGGTTTCCACTTCTCATATACTTCATAATTTTTTTAAGTTATATTTATTTCTTATTATAAACGTTTTTTTATAAATATCTATTACACTAACATGTATTGTGGAAAATATTTTGATTGTATATTTTTTAAAAGATGGTAGGACTAAATGCTGGTTATATTTAAAATATTAATCCCATGAGACCACAAATTTTTGATGGTAATTATTATGAATATTGAAGGGACAGAATGAGGACTTTTTTGATCAACACAGGAGTTGATAATTTTGTTATGATGACCGGTGACTACAAAATTCCTGACAAAGAAATGAAGGCCTTCGGGCCATTCGGGCATAAATCAAGAAAATATAGAATATCATCTAAATTACAAGGTAAGTAATACTTTATTATGTTTTATGTCAAGAAACATATATATCCATATTTAATATTGTGAAGCAGCTAACAATATTTGGAAGAAGTTAGAAATCGCTCATTTTGGAACTTCTAAAGTTGTTGAAACTAGAAGAGCTATGTTAAGAGTTGATTACCAAGCTTTTGAATTTCCTTATGGAGAACCTGTTGTTAAGGTACAACAAAGTTTTATAAATTTTTTTAATAGTTTAAAATATATGGGATAAAATGGATTAGTTGATGAAATTATTTTTTAAAAGATCATTGATATTATTCCAAATTAATGGGAATCAAAGAGAACAATAGTTGATGAATCCAGGAAGATTACAAATCATTCACTTGATGATTTATTTGGAACTCTATTATAGTATGAGGGTAGGATAAAAAGGGATGGTGAGAAAGTTAAAAATAAGAATGGTGGATTTTATTTTACTTCTACTTCAAATCCAATGAAATCCCAGACTCCTGGTAAGATTGTTAAATAAACAAAGAAAAAGGTTATTACTCAATCAGACTCAAGTGATTCAGAACATTCTGAGAATGAGTTAGAAAATCTAGCTCTAAGAATGAACAATATTTTTGGTAAAAACGATTTTTAGTATCATTATAAGAAAAGTAAAAAGTAAAGGAATTATAAGAAATATTTTTAATTTATCTATCATGAATGTAAAAGAGTTAGACTCATAAGACACAATTTTTCAAAACTCAAAAGAAAAGATAGAAAGGAAATACATCCTAATAGAAATAAGAAAAATTATTACAAGTCAAAAGGGAAGAAATTATTGAAAGATAATGACTCATTGTAATGGCTTGGACCTCCCCATTCCATTAATTGGCCAAAATCTTGTGTTTGGGGTGTTCTGAGAGGCAATGATGGCTCATTTCAAGAGTTTTTCAAAATTTTGACTTTTTCCATCAGTGAGCCAAGAGTTAGTGAGTCGTGTTGGAGGATCATCATCAGTAGGTTGGTGTCGGTGAATTAAGGAATCGGTAGGTCAAGGCATCAGTGAGTCAGGGCATTAGTGAGTCAGTGTGTCGGTAGGTCAAGGTGTCAGTAAGTTGGACATTAGTGAGTCACATCAGTGGCTTTCTTTTGGAAAGTCACATTGATGGATCAACATTATTGGATCATCCGTTGGTGTCTCATAGTCATTAGTTCGTCTGTCAATGACTCATCGGTGACTCACCCATTAGTGAGTCATTTCCAGTTTTTCCCAATTTTCAAGTTTCACCCCTTTGATTCTTTCATTGATGTTAAATGAGTTAAATTCCATATTTAATGATTTTTTGGGCTGTTTCAAATGGTATTTATCTTCTAAAAACATGAAGCTTCCTTTAAATTCCAAAAAACATGGTCTTGATCATGATCAGACTTTAAAGTCATTTAAAATAGTTTTCCCCATAGATTTAGGATATGGAATTTCTAAATCCAAAATCCTCTATTCCTTTGAACCCTTCCGCTTTCTCTTGGTGCGCTAAGAAACTTTATTCCCCAAGGAGTTGTGTTCTTATTCTGTAGAACTCTTTTCAGTTTTACCTTGGAGTCTTTCCCTACTACTCATGCGACCCCCTATTTTGGCATAAAGAGGGATTATTGATCATCTATTGTTCCAAGTAGGGATCCCTTCCTATCGCTTTTAATTGTGTATCGTGAAGGGTGGGTGTACTCATGTAACCTTGTGAATACGGTTGGACCCATATTTAAAAAAGATAATAAGAGGTAATAAACAAGCGGTTGGGAAGATTATGATGATCACTTTGTTTTATATTTTATTTTTGTTTTATAAGGTCTGTATTACTTCTGAAAATCATGGACGTTGGTGGTCTCTATTTGTGAACCGGTATGATTTGTGAATCATTGATACAAGAATTGGAATCTGGTTAATCACGTACATCCGGTTAAATAAATTAATGCTCCAGGATCAAACCTTTACTGTAACAACCCATGTTTTATCAAGTGGAATTAAATAATGAGTATTTTCTAAACCTGAATAAAAATTGCCTTGTTGGTGTGGTTGTGTGATGTGTGTGGTTCTATTCAGCCTTGTGTCTGTGATGTTCATGTGGTGCTATGGCTGTGAGTATGGATGTTAGTAATGGGTGGTGTGGGTGGTGTAATAGTATCTCAAGCTGAGAGATTGATTGATTGTGGAATGGATGAACTTGTTATGCAGTGGGACTATATCTAAGTAGTGATTGGGCAGTAGGGTTGTAGGACTGGATTGTTTCGTGTTCATGTTTATAGTGTGCTGGGTTTTGTGTTTTGGTGCAGTGGGTATACTAAGTATGGTAGTAATGAGGTGTGTTTGGGGTCTTACTTTTTGGGAGGATGGATATGGTGGATTTAATTTTAAGAATGATGGTGGTAGTGGTTGAATGAGTGTTCAGGAAGGGGGAGTATGTAGTGGGACCGCAAGCTGGTTGAATTTTATTTTCATTTATGAATGGGTGTTAGAGTAGATTCCTTTACCTTGGACCTTCTTTCCTTGTTTGGATTTAGTAGTGGTTGGTATGGTTTCTTCCCCTTATAACGTTTGCAGTGTTTGGTAGTTGCTCAGGTAGGGATGGCATAAATAAATAAATAAATTGATAATGTAGAATGAAAATTGGTTAAATGAATTTGGTTGGGGGTATGTTTTGAGTTGTGACTTGTAGTGAAGTAGCATTCATTTATAGACTTATGAAAGTGACCATCATTCGTGGTGGTACATGGATATATGGTTGACAGCAAGAGAGTTTTTGGTGCAGGCTGGTTGTTGTTTTGAAAACCCATAGGTTGGACTGAGTGTTTGGTACACATATATATACTCACGTAGTACCTTTTGATTTCTATAGTCACCCCACCCATGTTGAGCACTACGTGCCGAACACCCCCGTTGTTATGGGGGAGGGTTCCCTTTCCAAAAATCTCAGTGGGAGGATGGATGGATGGATAATGGATCTTCCATGCTCCATATTCTAGGCATTAGTATCCCTAGACTCTTTGGGCAATTTTTGGTGTGGTTGTGAGGCCCAAGTGTTTGTGGGTGAGGTGTACTTCCAAGGTGTCTTCAGGATGAGTTGTGTGGTGATTCCTAGGTGTCTTTATGATGGGGTTGTGGTTGTGATTACCAGGTTTTTGTGGGTGAGATGTTATGTGGTATGTGGCCCAAGTGTGTGTAGGAAGGTTGTGATAGTGGAGATTGTGGAAGAGAATCATAGTGTCAGGATGTTCACCGTTAGGGATGAGTGGTTAACTAGTGGGAAGTGGTTCAGGGTACCAAAATATCAATGTGCTTATAACTTTACTTTACTTGCATTATTTAGTGAGTGTGGCTTGGTGAGGTTGGGGTGGATAGTATACATTGTTAGGTGCTTTTGAGTTTCTTCTATTTTCTCATAGGGGCATTAGTATGATTCTCCCACTTGTGCATGAGTGACTTTGGTTTTTCCCCACAAAGTATACTTACATGCTCATCCTATATATAAAACTATTTTCAGGTTTCTAGGGAGATTTAGCAGATCGTGTTGGACCTTACTAGCTCGGATGTTGGGGACAATTGTTGTTTCACTACTTAGTTTTATTTTGGTACTTAATTTAGAGTTTTACTTGTATTTATAGTACTTTAAACATGAATGTGGGGTAAATTTTGGTTTCTATATATATATATATGTGTATTGGAGTTGTTTAAGGTTCATACATCTTATCTCCCAATCTTGGTTACTATAAAAAGTGTAATGCCTCACATTTTTGTGATATTTCTATACCCTTGGTGCTGATCGCCATCTCAAGGCCTATTGGAGGTAGGACTCAGGGGTCATTATCTCTCCTTCATCTTGAGAAAGGATGGTCTCAATATATTTTTATCCCTTCCCTCATCTTGAAGAAGGCAGGTCATGATAGAATGCTATCAGAGGTGATGGTTGAGAGATACGATGGAGTTTGGAGTTAGGAATAGTTAGGATTTCATGGGTTGGTAGGGCAGTAGTGTTAGGTGATCTTGGTACATGACATAGTCCAAGTAAGAACAGCTAGGAAAAAAGATTTTAGGGCTCTCTGTGATCTGATGTAAGGACTCTAATCTTACCGAACTACAAAGTGAGACTACATCGATTATGGGGTAGAGACCCTAGGGAAGGTACATGCATCATTATGAATTGTGTTCTTGTTTGTATTGGGTGTTTTTAAGAAATTAAAATAAACAATGAGTTAAAATGAATCCTAAATAAATTTCATAATACTCAGGCTTAGTAATTTATTGTTCACCTTTTATCTATGAAACCTGGTCATTGTCTACAAGTGGCTCGAGTAGTGTAGGCTCAACAGGATAACCCGATTGACCTATAGAGGATTGATCTAGGGGAAGAGGACAATCAGTGATAGAATACACTTCTTGATTTCCTATGGTAAACTCTAGGAAAGTATGAGGGTAGTGTCTCAGGCATGGAGATAGAGAGTTGGATCGAGGATCTGGTGATCACTTTTAGCTTGATTCATGCTCTGATAGAGTATTGAGTTCCCCTACAAGTGATCCAGATAAGGGGAGAAACATGTCAATGGTGGATGATTTACCTCAAGGAGAAAAAGGTGATCGATGTTTTGTGGGATTAATTTGAGAAGGAGTTCCAGATGGAATTACTTTCTTCCATGATGAAGGAAGAGAATAGGAAGGAGATACTCTCCCTCTAGTAGGGGAGTATGTCAGCGAGGGAATTGGGAATCAATTTCAAGGATATACTACATTTTTCTCCAAATCTCTTTCTGGTTGAGGTGTCTTGGGCAAGACACTTAGAAGAGGCACTATGTCCTTCCCTCTAGTATATGGTTACTCCCTTCATCCTACCGACATACTTATAGGTTTAGAAGAAGGATAAAGTAGTGGAAATGATCAAATCATGAGGATGTCTACCATAAGAGAGGATCTAGCTAAGATCTTTAAAGGGGAAGGCTTTCAATAGTAGGTCTCTGGTGTCAAGACCTTCTAGTTTTCAGATGGCGGGGAGCCAAACCTAATAGTTTCAGTTCCGACCTTCGGGTTATCATCCCTTTCCCATAGGCTTGGGACCAAGTTGTTTTTCTTGTTGAGGATGTGGGAACCTTTAGAGTCAGTGCCTAGTTAGAGACTAGTACGGTGGAGGTGGGAAAGTCCATCGCCCACCTCAGTAGTAGTTTTTAGCCAGGCCGTTTCAGTAGTAGGGACAACAGGCTCTTTCTCCACTGAGGGGAGACAGAGTAGGCAGAGGCCGACCTGAGGGTGTTCAATAGGGACCTCAAATCAGGTGTGGTTAGGGATGTATTCAATAGTAGAGGGGTAAAGGATATGGATGTGGTCAATTATACACCGTAGGGGCAGCAGTTACGCCACCTTCAGGGATCATTCGAGGTACGATCAATGTGTTCAGTACTCTTGCTTGTGATTTGATTGATTCAGGATCTTCACACTCCTTAGTTGCACCCAATCAATCCCATTACTTTTTTACTATATGTGTAGAGAATTTCCATGCCCTTGTGTTGAGTATGCCAGTTGGAGGTTAGACCAGTTTGTTTGACATTTTCTAGGGATAGAGAGTGATGTTGGGGCCACATCAGTCCACTGAGGATCTATTTCTGCTATAGATGTAGTCATATGATTTCATTCTTGGCATTGACTATTTGTTTTTGGTGCATGATATTATCAACTTATTTCAGAGAAGATTAGTGTTTTTAGATGTGAAAGTCCATCATGTAGCTTTCATTGGCGAGTGGATCTGTCTGGGGGGTATCCAACATATGAAGTATATTCTTTCCTTGTTATCCAAGATGTCAGTGGGATTGATGGATGCTAAGATGGTGGAGGTTTCGAGAGTTTTCAGAGATCTTGTGGATGTTTTCCCCGAGGATTTTGTGACTTTACCCCATTGATGTGTCGTTGAATTCAGGATAGAATTATAACCTGGTTCTAGTTCGATTTTGATAGCTCATTATCAGATAATGCCTTCTGAGTTACTGGATTTGCAGATCCAAATTGATGATCTGATGAAGAAGGGATCTATCTGGCCTAGTGTGTCACCATGGGGTGTTCTGATATTGTTTGCGAAGAAGGAAGATGGTGGACTGAGGCTATGTATAAACCACTAGAGTTTGAATCAGGTAATGGTAAATTACAATTACCCTCTACTGAGGATAGATGATCTTTTCGACTAGCTGAGAGGAGCAATTTGTTTTTCTAATTGATCTATAGTCTAGATATCACATGTTGAGGGTGAAGGAGGGTTACATCCCAAAGACTGATTTTAGGTGTATGTATGGGAACTTCGAGTTTGTAGTTATACTATTCGGTGTTACGAACATTCAAGTCATGTTCATGGGGCTCATGAACTCTATATTTTGCGAGTTTCTAGACCAATTCATTATCTTATTTATAAAAAAAATCCTGATATACTTGGAGTTAGAGGAGGATAATGCCAAGAACCTCAGGACTATCTTGGAGGTCCTTCGACACCACCTACTCTATGGGAATCTATCCAAGTGATTTTTTTGGACAAGGGAGGTCCACTTCCTTGGGCATGTGGTGTCTTAGTAGGTTGTAGTAGTGGACCCATTGAAGTTTGTGGAAGTTTTTTCTTGGGCAGAACCCAAGAATGTGGTAGAGGTGCATAGTTTTCTTGGTTTGGCAGTATATTACCAGAGATTAGTACCTAATTTCTATTGAGTAGCAGCCATGTTGATAGATATAATTAGAAAAGTTCACCCTTTCATGTAGAGAGAGTAGTTCCAGGCAGTGTTTGATCATCTGCAGGGGATGTTGGTCAGTGCCCCAGTGCTCAGGTTTCCAGAGGATGGGGTGATGTTTAAGGTTTTTTGTGATGATTCCCATTTTTTATTGGGGTTTGTGATGATTCATCAATGGGGAGTTATCTATTATGGGTCTAGGCAGTTGTGTCTCCATGAATATAACTATGCCACCCATGATCTGGAGCTTGTAGTGGTTGTGTTCGCAGTAAATCTATGGCGACATTACCTCATTGGGGAGAACTATTTGGTCTTCAAAAATCATAATATCATGAGGTATATCTTTTCCAAGTGAGATCTAAAATTTTGGAAGTGAAGGTGGATGGAGTTTCTCTAGGATTACGATTTTGAGATCACCTACACCTCATGAAAGGGGGATGTTGTGGCCGATACCTTGAGAAGAAAGTTGCAGAAGGAAGTGGTTCAGGAATCTGCGGATTCTTGGAGAGAAATGAAGAAGTTGGATTCCTTGTAATTAGATACAGGAATGGATGGTGGCATAGGCTATATATTTAATATGAAAGTGCAGTTTTCTATGAGGTAGCAGGTGTAGGAGTCTCAGTGGAGATATTCATAAGAAGAGGTAATGCATGATCGCGTTGACTAGGGAAATACTCCATAGGGATGGTCAGAGGATGGTCAGAAACATATTCTATTCCATAATAATCTATTCATCCCAGTGGTGATACATGAGGTAGTTCTTTGTGAGTATCATATCTCTCCCCTATCGGTGCACCTGGGAATTTCCAAGATGTAATGTGGAAAGAGGGAACAATTTTGGTGGTCCAGGATGAAGCGAGCAATGGCAGAGTTAGTGGCAAAGTTCTTGGTGTGCCAGAAAGTGAAGGCTGATCATCGTATTCCCAGTGGTTTATTGTAACCCTTAAATTTCACAAGTGTAAGTGGGATGACATATTAATGGATTTCATCATAGGATTACTCATGGCTTAGGGAAGATGTGATTCAATTTGGGTAGTAGTGGATCAGTTGACGAAATTATCTCACTTCTTAGAAATCAAGGAGTTGAGCACAACAGATTCCTTAACCTAGAGGTATGTGGATGAGGTGGTGCAGTTTCATGGAGTTCCAAGATCCATCATCTCAGATTGGGATACACGTTTTACATCATGAGTTTGGAGGGGATTGCATCATGCCTTTGGCACTCAGTTATTCCCCAATACTACTTTCCAACCTTAGATAGATGGGAAACAGAGAGGACCATATGGACATTGGAGGACATGTTGTGGGAATTTTTTCTAGACTTAAATGTGTCTTGGGTGTGACATTTTAACTTGGTATAGTTTTATTACAATAATACCTATCACTCTTCCATTGGTATGGCTCTGTTCGAAGCTCTATGTGTAAGGTCATGTCATTCGTCCTTGTGCTGGTAGGAATTTGGTAAGGAAACTATTCTTGATCTGAACATGGTGCAGAGTACGAAAGAGAAGGTGCATATTTTCCATGAGATTATGAAGGTATCACAGGACTGATAGAATTTGTATGCCGATCGCAGGAGGAGGCCCTTGGAGTTTGAGGTTGGGGACCATGTGTTCTTGAAGGTTTCCCCTCGACGTGGGAAGCAGAGGTTCGAAAGAGAGAGTAAGATTTCTCCCAGTTTCATCGGACCATTTGAGGTGTTGGGATGAGTTGGAGATGTGGCATAATAGTTGGTGTTTCCACCATAACTAAGAAGGATCTACGATGTATTTCATGTCTCTGAGCTTCTTCGGTATCTTCACGATGACTCTTATGTCATTGATTGGGGATAGTTGGATATCAAGAAAGATGAAATGTTCATAGAGTGTCTAGTAGATATCCAGGATCATTGGGAGAATGTGATACATGGATGGACCATTCCCTTTATTTATGTGTTGTGGAGTCACGGTGTCCTGGAGGAGAGTACTTGGGAGTGAGAGACTCAAATCTGTGCCCAATACCCATAGTTGTTTTGAGTTTTTCTTGTGTGTTTTGATATGTGATTTAATGATTGAACCTTTTTTGTTATAAGAGGGGATGATTCCTTGTTTCTTAGTGTGTTATGAAGTCTTAACATGTGAAAAGGGGGAGACTTGATTCCTAATCGAGACACATTAATTGATATGCGATTAAACCCGTGCGAGCGTGTTAGTGCCAACCAGAGTGGATAATATCTTGACATAGAGGAAGGAATTCCCTAATTCATATGTCCATATAGTTGGTGTTTGTGTGAGTTATATTGTAGATGGTTGGATTAGAATATGTGGGAAGATGTGTTCTTGGATGTTGATGTTTCACTCCATATTTCAAACAATATGTGGTGGTTGATCCTTGAGAGGTATCTTGTGGGGTGGTTGTTTGGACCCCTATTCCTTCTGGGTTTAGTTTTGAATTCTTGGGGGTGAGAATAGTTTGAGAGGTATTTTATGTAATAGGTTTTGTAACCATGGATGTTCTGTGCATGAATTGGAGTATGGTTTGTGTTTGTTGTCAATCCTCAGTGGAAGTTCAGAACGTGTACCAGTAAAGTGATCATACAGTTCAAGCAGACAACAGTATTGAAGATGGCGCCGTTTCCTATTGTTTGCCAAATTTTTGGGCCTCAAAACTTGAAATATAGAGAAATGTGTTTTTGGAAAAGAGACTTGCGTGCTGAGGCCTTGGAGGCTTAGAAACTTGCGCGCCTGATGTTTTTCAAAATGAGAACATGAAAATATGGCAAAAGAAAGAAAGTCGCGCAAGTATTGGTTTGGTCATGCAAGTGACTTACGTTCCGTGAAAGGACTTGCGTGCCGGTACCTTAGAGGATTGGAATGTTGTGCGCCGTTTTACTATCATGTTTTGATCATCAAAATATGGAAAAGTAAATAGGGGCGCCCAAGATTGGAAGTTGGTCGCGCAAGTGTCTAGGAGGACAGAAGGGTTGCGCATCGAGACTTGCGTGTTGAGGGAAGACTTGCACGCCGCTGCGCAGGGTATCCGAATGCCTATAAATAGAGGACCACCCCTCCTCATTCAACACGAACTTTGGACTTGAAGAAATCCAGATCTCCCATCACGCAGGTGTTGAAGTCGCGCAAGTGTTGGTGGGTCGCGCAAGGTGGAGCAGCGCCGCATTTGTTTGCTGCATGTCCAGTAGTCGCTCAAGTGATTTGGTGATACTTGCGCGCCAGAATTGAAGTTGTGTGACATGTTTCCATTAGGTTTCAAAATAATCTTGAGTTGAGAAAAAGTTGAGTCGCGCAAGTTTGGCTTTAGAGAAGACTGAATCACGCAAGTGTTGAAGGTGGACTTGTGCGATAGTTATAACTTGCGCGCCATCCTTGAAAGTTGCGCGATGCCTTGGAGTTGTGCGCCAGGTGCTGTTGAGGCTTTCCGGTTGTCTTGGTGCTGTATGAAAGTTGTAGATCAGTTCATGGGTGATAGTTGGACTTCAACAGAGCATCCACATATTGCATAGGATGCATTAATTGAGAAATGATGAAGATACCTTCACATCTATAAACTGAGTGGGAATTCAACAATGGCAGTGAGCCAGGGGGAGTTAATGGGAGTGACCCGAGGGACGTAGTGAGCTATCCTTAAACAATTATAAAGGCAATGAGCCTGAGACAGAGTGACTGTGCCCGAACCTTTGTAATCCACAACTAGTGAAGAATAATGGAATTTGTTACGCCAGACAACTTTTCGGCGTATGCTCCTTGGACGTAGCCCTTAGCGGTGAACCAAGTAAAATTTGCTGTGTCATCTCTTTGCATGTGAATGTTTCATTACAGATCATATTCTTCATACAGGTTTAACTAGTTCCTACCAATGTGGGAACAAGATCCTCAGTTTAAAAGAAAAATTTGTCACCCTGATTCACCCCTCCTCTCTCAGGGTGCCCCGGGGTCCTACAATAGATCGAACCTCCCTAGTCCATTACTTTGTCAAAATCCTGGTGTTTGGGGTGTTCTGGGAGGCAACGATGGCTCATTTAAAGAGCTTGTCAAAATTTTCAGTTTTTCCATTGGTGAGTCAGGTGTTAGTGATTCACGTCGGTGGTTTACCATTGGTAGGTTGGCGTCAGTGACTCGAGGCATCGGTAGGTCAGGGCATCAGTGAGTTAGGGTGTTGGTGAGTCAGGGTGTTGGTGATTCAGTGCATTGGTGAGTTATCCCATCGGTGAGTTAAGGCATCAGTGAGTCAGGGCATCGATATGTCGAGATGTCGGTAGGTCGAGCGTCAGTGTCTCAAGAATCAGTGAGTTACATTGGTGACTCGCTGTTGGTGAGTCTCATCATTGGATTAGTGTCAGTGGCTCATCCATTGGTGGCTCAGCATTGGTCACTCATCCATCGGTGACTCACATTGGTGACTCACCCATCGGGGAGTCATTTACTTTTTCCCCTATTTTTCCAGTTTCACACCTTTGACTCTTTCTTTGAAATTAAATTAGTTAAATGACATATTTAATGATTTTATGGGACATTTAAAATGGTATTTATCTTCTAAAAACCTAAATCTTCCTTTGACTCCCAAACCACATGGTCTTGATCGTGATCCGACTTTAATGGCCTTTAAAACAATTTTCCATATAGATTTAGCATCTGGCCTTTCTAAAGACGAAATACTCTATTCCTTTGAACCCTTGAACTTTCTCATGGTGCACTGAGAACCTTTCTTCCCCGAGAAGTCATTCACTTGTGCTGTAGAAGTATATTTTGTTTTCCCCTGGAGTCCTTCCCTACTACTCGCACAACCCCTTGTTTTGGCACAAGGGGGGATTGTTGATCATATATTGTTCCAGGTATGGATCCCTTCATCTCTATTTTTATTGTGTATTATGTGGGGTGGGTGTAGTCATGTACCCTTGTGAATATGTTTTGACCCAGATTTAATAAATATAATATGAATTAATAAATAAGGGGCTGGGAAGACAATGATGATCACTTTGGTTTATATGTCATCATTGTTTTGTAAGGGATATATGCCTTCTAAAAATCATGGCCTTTGGTGGTCTCTAATTGCGCACCTATATGATTTTTGAATCATTCCTATAATAATTGGAATTTGGTTAATCATGTATATTTAGTTAAATAAATGGATTCCCCAAGATCAAACCTGTAGTGTGATAACCCCTATTTTATCAAGTGGAATTAAATCACAAATTTTTGCTAAATCTGAATAAAACTTTCTTTATTGGTGTGGTTGTGTGTCATTATGTTCAGCCTTTTGTATGTGATGTTCATGTGGTGCTATGTATGGGAGTTTCATTGTGAGTATGGGGTGGTATAGGTGGTGTAATGGTATCTTAGGTTGAGAGATTTTTTGATTGTGGAATGGATGAACTTATTATACAGTGGGACTGCATATGGGAAGTGGTTGGGAAGTGGGGCTACAGGAATGGGTTGTGTCATTTTCATGTTTTTGGGCGTGCTGGATGTGGTGTTGTGGTATAGTGGGGCTACCAAGTGTGGTAGCAATGAGGTGTGTTTGGGGTATTACTTATTGATAGGGTAGACAAGGAGACTTTACTTTGAAGAATGATTATGGAATTCATTGAACGAGTTTCCAGGAAGGGTGAGTGTGTAGTGGGACCTCAAGATTGTTGAGTTTTGTTCATTTTTATGAATGGGTGTTAAAGTGGATTCATTTACCTTGGCCCTTATTTCCTTGTTTGGATTTGGCCATGGTTGGTATGGTTGCTTCCCCTTATAATGTTTGGTAGTTTCCCAGGTAGGGATGAAATAAATAAATAAATAAATTGATAATACAGAATGCAAATTTGTTAAATGAATTTGGTTGGGGGTATGTGTAAAGACCCGCAAATTTCAAGGAAATTTTTTTTTCTTAATTTTCTTTGGAATTTTACAAGAGCGCAGCTTCAGACGGCACCTGATTCCGAGGCCCGGTGTGCCCGGAATCAATTTCCGAAGTTTGGCTCGGGTACGTTCAGTGAACGGACGAGCGGGTTTTTCTATCTTTTGAACCGGTGCCCGGAATCAAATTCTGAGGGCACCGATGAAATCGCAGCGCCGGTATTTGCTTAGAAACGCCTCTTCCGGAGTTGCGTTTGCTCAGACGTGGTTTTTAAATTTTACGGCTTTAAGTCAGAAATAAAATAAAGTTTGTGCGACAACTTTATTTTATTTCACTTAAGCTGCTTGGAAGCCACTTGAAGTCACTTAAAGACGGCTTGAACTGATTTGAACTGGATAGGATGCTATCCAGAAATATCCTACCCCCTTGGTAGGATATTTGTGCGGTGGGGCCCGCACGAGCCCCGCCGTTTCTTTCGCTAAGTAACGCACCCGCGAAAACCCGTCAAAGTAACTGAAAAGTCAACCGACGCGTTTTCTTAAATTCTTAACAGACCATTTAATTGGGCGGTTTATTTCGTGAATTAAATGGGCTGTTTTATTCGTTGAATTAATTCAACGAATTAAATGGGTCGTTACTTACGCGTTTTGCGTTTGTCGGCAAAATAATAAAATAGACAAACTTGTCTATTTGGGAGGATTGCTATTCCTCTGAGCCTCCACCCTCTCTGCGAAGAACGCGAAGAACGCGAAGAACGCGAAGAACGCGAAGAACGCCGGCGACCGGAATTCGACGACGCACGCCGTGATCTGCGACGTCGACGAGCCCTACCCGCGACGTTCTTCGGCGACGTCTTTCTTCCGCGGCCGACCCTCGTTCGGCAACAAAGGTGAGAATCGGATCTTTTCTTCTCCCTTTTTAATTTCAATATCAACGGAATTAAACTAATTAAATCCGTTGATCTTGATCCGGAGATTGGCGACGCGACGAGCGATTCCGCGACGAAGCGACGATCTCCTTCCTCCGCGACGAGCAATTCCGCGACGACCCCTCGTCCGACGACGACGACAAAGTAAGGGATGTTGGATTGTATTATCCTTTTTCCTTGTTTATTCTTTTCAAGTAAAGAAAATAATCTCCGACAATTTTAATTTAATTAAAATTGTTGTTGATTTTCCCTCCCGGTGACGTTTATGACTAACGCGGAGGGTGCGGGTCTAACGAACAAGACCCGGCAACCCTCCGCCGATCTTCTTTTTGTTGTGCGGATATGGCGGACGATGACGAACCGTGCGGCAAGGGCATTTTGTTGGTTCCGCAGTGAAGATCGTCCCCCGGGAGGAGCATCGGCGCAGACGGGAAAGAAATCGGGCCACCGGAGCATCTCCGGCGGCCCGCGGAAGGAGGCGGCGGCGCCGGCGACCGGAGGCGGCGACGCCCGGCGCGCCGCCGTGGAGGAAGCCCGCCGCGGCTGAAGCCGCGGCGGCAACGGCGGCCGGTTCCGCGGCCGCGCGGAACCGGGACGGACGCGGCGGCCCGGCCGCGTCCGCGTGACAGGCGGCCCCCCGCGGGGGCCGCGTTTCCTCAAGCCGCGGGTTCAACCCCGCGGCGGCGGCAGTTCGGCCGCTCGGCCGAGGCCGAGCCGGCCGGTCCGGTCGGCCGGGCCGCGCCCAGGCCGGACCGGACCCTGCCGAGCCGGTTCGGGCCGGGTCGGGCCGACCCGGTTCGGGCCGACCCGGTTCGGCCGACCCCAGGGGGGGTTCGGGCCGGGTCGCCCCGGGCCCGGAACCCCCGTTTCGGGCCCTCTACGGTCTTTCGCCCATATTTTGGGCCTGGGACCTCCGATTGACGAACCGTCAGCGGCTACGCGATCCTTGGATCGAGACGGTCGTTTCAGTATATTATACTCAAGGTTTCGGAAGACTTTGGGTTCGGCCGGGTTGGTTCGTACACGAAACCAACCGGGCCCTCGGAGCGGAAACGCTCATAACTTGAGCTACGGACGTCCGAACGACGTTCCGTCAGCTGTGGTAGTTTCCTCTAAGTGAGACGGAACTTTTGGCATACCCCGCCCGAGGATCGGATACAGGCGGAGTACGGTCGGGTTGGTTTTGCCCTAAAAACCAACCGGGCCCCTGGGACGAAAATGCCAATAACTCTCAGACCGGGCGTCCGATTGACGCGCCGTCTGTCGCGTTGAGATCCTGTTGTCGATACGGAACTTTTGGATTCATCAACTTCGGACTACGTGTCAGTTGATGTATCAGCCCCTCGGCTCGTGGAGCGGACCCTCCTAAACGAGCTCGCTACGTGCGGGAACCCTAGCGCTGGCTGTGACCTCGACGACAGAGCAGAGATCCTCCGTGGACTGCGACGACGGCAGAGCAGAGATCCTTCGTGGACTGCGACGACGGCAGAGCAGAGATCCTTCGTGGACTGCGGCGACGACTGTGCAGAGATCCTCAGTGGACTGCGTCGACTACTGCACTCAGCGATCCCATGTGGATCAGTGCCTACAGGTTCTGTGTGAGCCCGATCCTACGTGGGTCCTTACTACCGGTTCTGTGTGAGCCACTGCCTACAGGTTCTGTGTGAGCCCGATCCTGTGTGGGTCTTTTGCGGGGGTTAGTACCTATCGATCCTTCGTGGGTCCGACGACTGAGACGGATCAGTGATCGTCTTTGACGTCATCTGAAAAAGTATACCTGGTTGAGCTGAATCGTATATTACTCTCCTTTGTGGATTGTGTTGAACTATCCTATGTGGATTTTACTGTTTACTCTCCTTTGTGGATTTGAGTCTTGCTTCCTATGTGGATTGAGTTGTTCTTGAGCTCGTGAGCAGAGCTAGAAGTGGGGACTTAGGTATATGTATGGGCATATACCTAAGTCAAGTCAGATGTTACTTCGTGATTGCATCTTTCTTTTGTGCTATATCCTTTGTGGATTTCGGGAGACCTTCGGGGGTCTCGGGGTCCTTACTGAGTAGCTTGTACTCACCCCTGCACGGGCTATGCCCGCACCTTGTTGTGTTGGTTGCAGACGACGGACAGCGCTGATCACGGTTGGGGCGTGGAGCAGGACGGTACCTGGAGGTGGACCACTGGGCGATACGTACTCGGAGCGGACGTGGGACCCGAGGAGCTTGGAGGCTATCTGTACCCACCCTTCAGGTGGGATTGCCAGTGGACGACACGAGGCCGCCGTCTTTTCTTCAGTTGCTGTTTTTCTTTTCAGTTGTACTTTACAGATGGGCTTGTATTTCCGGCCCCTTTACTTTTCTGCACTTTACTTTCCGCTTGCTGACTCTGTGTGGTTGTTACTTATAAAGGCAATGCCTTCCCTGTTTACTGGGATTTTACGCCTTGGTGCTAGTCGCCAGCCCCTGGCCTATGGAAGGCGGGCTTGGGGTAGTCACGGCACGGGCCCCGAGGACGGGTCGTGACAAATTGGTATCAGAGGCGGTCGGTTCTACCGCAGAATCTGATCGTCCTTTCTTTCTATGTGAAGCAATAGTGTTTAGTGTATTGAGTATGGTTATCAGTTCAGGGAGCCCAGTGTCGGTGCGGCGGCCGACGTATCCGTACACCAGGACCCTGACTCCTGATTTCCGAATTAATGCATGAAAACATTGATTGCGTGTGTGTTTCAAGTTTTTCTTTGTGATTACTTGTGTCAGCTCACCGGGTATACTGATCTGCTTTATGAAAGTCTCAAGTTTTCCTTGTGATTACTTGTGCCAGCTCACCAGGTATACTGTTCTGACTGTGGTGCTCTTGTTCTCCTTTTCAGGATGGCCCCGCGACGACTGCCAGCTAGGGTTCCGAGTGTAGGGCGCGATGGCAGCCCACCGAGCGACGAGGCCTCGGTGCAGGGCCCTTTGCCAGCAGTGGCACCGGCGGTAGCCTTACCCGCCGAGCCACCGATGCTCCAGTACCAGACGCTGACGATGCACGTCGCCTCAGGGCACTGCACGAGTTTCAGAGCCAGCGACCGCCCAGGTTTCGCGGTGAGGCGGACCCCCAGGCCGCCGAGGACTGGCTAGAGGCGGTGGTACGGATCTTTCGGCTAGTGAGGACACCAGCGGATCTCATGGTGATTCTCGCAGCGAGCCTCCTGCAGGCGGCGGCAGGACGATGGTGGAGCCTGATGCTCCAGGTTCACGATGAGGCATCCTTGCTCTGGGCGGACTTCGAGAGCCTCTTCCGCTCTGAGTTCGTCCCGGCCACCCTCCGAGCGGTGCGCATCCAGGAGCTTCTCCAGCTGCGCCAGGGCAGCATGACGGTCGCTCAGTACGCGGCGAGGTTCACGGACCTATCTCGCTACTCGACCGACATGGTACGGGACCCCTTCTTCCGGGCCCGGACCTTCGAGCAGGGCTTGCGACAGGAGATTCGGGCGTCGCTGATCTCCCTCAGCATTCCGACCCAGGCGGGAGTGCTGGAGCGAGCCCTCCTGATCGAGAGCTTCCTGGCAGAGCCTTCTTCAGCAGCGAGACCTAGCGCAGGGCGGCAGGTAGCTGAGTCATCGGCAGCAGGCAGCCGACGGATGACTCACGGGTCCAGGCAGACCAGACCCCCTCGCAGACGGCCTCAGGACACCGGCTCAGCAGTACGAGGCACACAGCGGAGTGCCAGCCTTTCGAGAGGCAGGCTGTGCTACTCTTGCGGCGGGCAGGGTCACATGGCTCGTGACTGCCCGACTCGCCGATCAGAGGAGCAGCAGACGGTGGAGGGGCCACCCAGGCAGAGGCAGAGGGTCGACCGTGGCGGTCTGCAGGGAGGAGGCGGACGAGGCAGAGGAGCTGGCCGAGCAGCGGGTGGTGGGCGACGCTTCCAGGCTCTACCCCCACCACCACCAGGAGGGCCACCTCGACCACAGGGAGCTGGCGGGCAGGGACAGGCCCAGCTCCAGGCAGTGGAGGCCTACGACCCCGACTTGCCAGAGATGATTCGAGGTACGATCTGTGTCTATTCCACCCTTGCTGCAGTACTTATAGACACAGGAGCGAGTCACTCTTTCATAGCCTCTGCCCTTGTTCGGAGCTCGGAGATTCCGACTGAGCCGTTGGCTCGATCCTTACGGCTAGAGACTCCTACGGGATCAGACTCGACGATTACGCACTGGTGCCGGCAGTGTGAGCTTACTCTAGGAGGCGAGAGCTTCGGCTGGGATCTCCTTGTAGCGGCGTCGAGGCCTTACGACGTCATCTTGGGCATGGATTGGCTATCCACGGTTCATGCCCAGATCGACTGTTTTAGGCGCAAGGTGCGATGTGTTCGTACCGACGGGAGCAGGTTTACCTTCACCGGCGAGAAGGGAACCTTTGCAGCACAGGATGGACTTCCGCGGAGGAGAGTGCAGCCCATCTCTCATCAGTTGGCTAGCCTCATCCTAGGAGCAGTGGACGTGCGGAGTCCAGCTTTTCCTGCAGTGGTGGACCAGTACGTGGACGTCTTTCCCGACGACGTTCCAGGGCTACCTCCTCGTAGAGAGGTAGACTTTTACATCGACTTGTACCCCGGGACAGCCCCGATATCTACTCCAGCATATCGGATGGCCCCCGCCGAGCTTCGGGAGCTGCGGGTACAGTTGGAGGACTTGCAGAGCAAGGGGTTTATCCGACCCAGTGTTTCACCCTGGGCTTCCCCGATTTTGTTCGCCAAGAAGGCGGACGGGAGCTTGCGACTATGTGTCGACTATCGTCGCCTGAACCAGGTGACAGTGAGGAACAAGTATCCGCTGCCACGGATTGATGACCTCTTCGATCAGCTCAAGGGAGCGCGGTGGTTCTCGAAGATAGACCTCCGGTCAGGCTATCATCAGCTCAGAGTTCGAGACGAGGACGTGCAGAAGACGGCCTTCAGGTGTCGGTATGGCCATTATAAGTTCTTGGTTATGCCGTTCGGCGTAACCAATGCACCAGCAGTGTTCATGAGCCTCATGAACAGGATCTTCCAGCCATACCTCGACCGATTTGTCGTTGTCTTCATTGACGACATTTTGATATACTCGACGACTGAGGAGGAGCATGCCTACCACCTGCGAGTTGTGCTAGACACACTCCGAGAGCACCAGCTTTATGGCAAGCTCTCAAAATGCCAGTTCTGGTTACGTGAGGTCCATTTCTTGGGGCACGTCATTTCTGAGGCGGGAGTTGCAGTGGATCCCGCGAAAATCGAGGCAGTGCTGGCTTGGGAGCCACCCAGGAGCGTGACAGAGGTGCGGAGCTTCTTGGGCCTAGCCGGATACTATCGGAGATTCGTGCCAGACTTCTCCAGAGTTGCGGCACCACTCTCAGCTTTGACAAAGAAGGGGAAACCCTTCGTGTGGTCAGACAGATGTCAGCAGAGCTTCCAGGAGCTGAGACAGAGATTGACCAGCGCACCTATCTTGAGGTTGCCTGAGGAGGGAGTTGGATACGTAGTTTACTGCGATGCATCAGGGACTGGACTCGGGTGCGTCCTGATGCAGGAGCGGGCCGTGATCGCCTACGGATCACGTCAGTTGAGGCCGCATGAGCAGAACTACGCCACTCATGACCTGGAGTTAGCAGCAGTGGTCTTCGCTCTGAAGACTTGGCGGCACTATCTGATGGGCGAGCGCTTCACAGTCTTTTCTGACCACCAGAGTCTCAGGTATATCTTCTCTCAGAAGGACCTGAACCTGAGACAGCGGAGATGGCTTGAGTTCCTCCAGGACTATGACTTTGAGATAAGTCTATACTCCTGGAAAGGGGAACGTGGTAGCCGATGCCCTCAGCAGGAGGACGGGCATTCAGCTACTTGAGGAGGCGACGTAGCAGCTAGCCTCCTTGCAGATATCCTTCGTGGATAGAGACGGAGCAGCCTTTCTTCAGTCTCTCACAGTCTCTCCTCCACTTCTACAGCGGATCAGAGAGGCTCAGCGTGAGGACGCCGACTGTGAGACCCGACGTGCACTGATATCCTCAGGTCAGGCGCCTGATGGTTTCTCCCTTGGAGCAGAGCATGACATCCTTTTCAGAGGATGTACCTTCGTACCAGTCGCTCTACGAGAGGAGGTGCTGAGAGAGTTTCACACTTCTCCCTTGGCGGTACATCCCGGAGTGGCGAAGATGTACCAGGACCTCAGACGACAGCACTGGTGGCCGGGCATGAAGAAAGCTGTGGCAGAGTTCGTTTCACGATGCCTCACATGCCAGCAGGTGAAGGCAGAGCATCAGGTACCAGCAGGCTTGGTACAGCCCTTGGAGGTCTTGGAGTGGAAGTGGGATAGCATATCTATGGATTTCGTGACTGGACTTCCACGCACTTCCAGAGGTCACGACTCCATTTGGGTGATTGTCGACCGACTCACCAAGTCGGCACACTTCTTACCCATCAGAGAGCAGGGCTCAGTGGAGAGCTTGGGACGTCTTTACGTCCAGGAGATCGTACGGCTTCACGGTGTGCCATCATCTATCGTCTCCGATCGAGATGCTCGTTTCACTTCCCGGCTTTGGAAGGGGTTGCAGGAGGCGTTCGGGACGCGGCTCCATCTGAGCACAGCCTTCCACCCTCAGACGGATGGTCAGACGGAGAGGACCATACAGACACTCGAGGACATGCTCCGTGCATGTGTCCTCGACTTTGGTCGTAGCTGGGAGGACCACCTACCCTTGGTGGAGTTCGCGTACAACAACAGCTACCACTCCACCATCGGGATGGCACCATACGAGGCGTTGTACGGCAGACCCTGCAGATCACCGTTGTGCTGGACAGACCCTGGGGAGTCAGCACTCGTGGGACCAGAGATGGTCCGAGCCACGACAGAGAAGGTCCAGATCATCCAGGAGAGGATGAGGACAGCTCAGAGCCGGCAGAAGTCATATGCTGACAGGAGGCGGAGGCCACTAGAGTTCGAGGATGGCGACCACGTCTTTTTGCGTGTCTCACCTCGACGTGGTTTACGAAGATTTGGCCGAGGCGGCAAGTTGTCTCCATGCTTCATCGGGCCTTTCCAGGTCCTCAGCAGGATAGGAGAGGTGGCTTATCGCCTGGCTCTACCACCTCAGTTGCACCGGGTGCACGACGTCTTCCACGTGTCTCAGCTGAGGAGATACGTGCACGACCCGACGCACATCATCGACTTTGGGGAGCTGGACGTGGACGATGGGGCGACTTTTGCGGAGGTCCCAGTGGAGATCGAGGATCGACAGGAGCGGGTCCTACGTGGGCGGTCGATTCCTCTTGTGCGCGTCAGATGGCAGCACGGGAACCTCCAGGAGAGCACTTGGGAGCGGGAGGCTCAGATGCGTGCTCAGTACCCCCATTTGTTCCCCTAGTTTTTGATGTATCTTTACGGGGACGTAAAGCCCTGAGGTGGGAGTAATGTAAAGACCCGCAAATTTCAAGGAAATTTTTTTTTCTTAATTTTCTTTGGAATTTTACAAGAGCGCAGCTTCAGACGGCACCTGATTCCGAGGCCCGGTGTGCCCGGAATCAATTTCCGAAGTTTGGCTCGGGTACGTTCAGTGAACGGACGAGCGGGTTTTTCTATCTTTTGAACCGGTGCCCGAAATCAAATTCTGAGGGCACCGATGAAATCGCAGCGCCGGTATTTGCTTAGAAACGCCTCTTCCGGAGTTGCGTTTGCTCAGACGTGGTTTTTAAATTTTACGGCTTTAAGTCAGAAATAAAATAAAGTTTGTGCGACAACTTTATTTTATTTCACTTAAGCTGCTTGGAAGCCACTTGAAGTCACTTAAAGACGGCTTGAACTGAGTTGAACTGGATAGGATGCTATCCAGAAATATCCTACCCCCTTGGTAGGATATTTGTGCGGTGGGGCCCGCACGAGCCCCGCCGTTTCTTTCGCTAAGTAACGCACCCGCGAAAACCCGTCAAAGTAACTGAAAAGTCAACCGACGCGTTTTCTTAAATTCTTAACAGACCATTTAATTGGGCGGTTTATTTCGTGAATTAAATGGGCTGTTTTATTCGTTGAATTAATTCAACGAATTAAATGGGTCGTTACTTACGCGTTTTGCGTTTGTCGGCAAAATAATAAAATAGACAAACTTGTCTATTTGGGAGGATTGCTATTCCTCTGAGCCTCCACCCTCTCCGCGAAGAACGCGAAGAACGCGAAGAACGCGAAGAACGCGAAGAACGCGAAGAACGCCGGCGACCGGAATTCGACGACGCACGCCGTGATCTGCGACGTCGACGAGCCCTACCCGCGACGTTCTTCGGCGACGTCTTTCTTCCGCGGCCGACCCTCGTTCGGCAACAAAGGTGAGAATCGGATCTTTTCTTCTCCCTTTTTAATTTCAATATCAACGGAATTAAACTAATTAAATCCGTTGATCTTGATCCGGAGATTGGCGACGCGACGAGCGATTCCGCGACGAAGCGACGATCTCCTTCCTCCGCGACGAGCAATTCCGCGACGACCCCTCGTCCGACGACGACGACAAAGTAAGGGATGTTGGATTGTATTATCCTTTTTCCTTGTTTATTCTTTTCAAGTAAAGAAAATAATCTCCGACAATTTTAATTTAATTAAAATTGTTGTTGATTTTCCCTCCCGGTGACGTTTATGACTAACGCGGAGGGTGCGGGTCTAACGAACAAGACCCGACAACCCTCCGCCGATCTTCTTTTTGTTGTGCGGATATGGCGGACGACGACGAACCGTGCGGCAAGGGCATTTTGTTGGTTCCGCAGTGAAGATCGTCCCCCGGGAGGAGCATCGGCGCAGACGGGAAAGAAATCGGGCCACCGGAGCATCTCCGGCGGCCCGCGGAAGGAGGCGGCGGCGCGGGTCGCCGGCGCGGCGGCGCCGGCGACCGGAGGCGGCGGCGCCCGGCGCGCCGCCGTGGAGGAAGCCCGCCGCGGCTGAAGCCGCGGCGGCAACGGCGGCCGGTTCCGCGGCCGCGCGGAACCGGGACGGACGCGGCGGCCCGGCCGCGTCCGCGTGACAGGCGGCCCCCCGCGGGGGCCGCGTTTCCTCAAGCCGCGGGTTCAACCCCGCGGCGGCGGCAGTTCGGCCGCCCGGCCGAGGCCGAGCCGGCCGGTCCGGTCGGCCGGGCCGCGCCCAGGCCGGACCGGACCCTGCCGAGCCGGTTCGGGCCGGGTCGGGCCGACCCGGTTCGGGCCGACCCGGTTCGGGCCGACCCGGTTCGGCCGACCCCAGGGGGGGGGTTCGGGCCGGGTCGCCCCGGGCCCGGAACCCCCGTTTCGGGCCCTCTACGGTCTTTCGCCCATATCTTGGGCCTGGGACCTCCGATTGACGAACCGTCAGCGGCTACGCGATCCTTGGATCGAGACGGTCGTTTCAGTATATTATACTCAAGGTTTCGGAAGACTTTGGGTTCGGCCGGGTTGGTTCGTACACGAAACCAACCGGGCCCTCGGAGCGGAAACGCTCATAACTTGAGCTACGGACGTCCGAACGACGTTCCGTCAGCTGTGGTAGTTTCCTCTAAGTGAGACGGAACTTTTGGCATACCCCGCCCGAGGATCGGATACAGGCGGAGTACGGTCGGGTTGGTTTTGCCCTAAAAACCAACCGGGCCCCTGGGACGAAAATGCCAATAACTCTCAGACCGGGCGTCCGATTGACGCGCCGTCTGTCGCGTTGAGATCCTGTTGTCGATACGGAACTTTTGGATACATCAACTTCGGACTACGTGTCAGTTGATGTATCAGCCCCTCGGCTCGTGGAGCGGACCCTCCTAAACGAGCTCGCTACGTGCGGGAACCCTAGCGCTGGCTGTGACCTCGACGACAGAGCAGAGATCCTCCGTGGACTGCGACGACGGCAGAGCAGAGATCCTTCGTGGACTGCGACGACGGCAGAGCAGAGATCCTTCGTGGACTGCGGCGACGACTGTGCAGAGATCCTCAGTGGACTGCGTCGACTACTGCACTCAGCGATCCCATGTGGATCAGTGCCTACAGGTTCTGTGTGAGCCCGATCCTACGTGGGTCCTTACTACCGGTTCTGTGTGAGCCACTGCCTACAGGTTCTGTGTGAGCCCGATCCTGTGTGGGTCTTTTGCGGGGGTTAGTACCTATCGATCCTTCGTGGGTCCGACGACTGAGACGGATCAGTGATCGTCTTTGACGTCATCTGAAAAAGTATACCTGGTTGAGCTGAATCGTATGTTACTCTCCTTTGTGGATTGTGTTGAACTATCCTATGTGGATTTTACTGTTTACTCTCCTTTGTGGATTTGAGTCTTGCTTCCTATGTGGATTGAGTTGTTCTTGAGCTCGTGAGCAGAGCTAGAAGTGGGGACTTAGGTATATGTATGGGCATATACCTAAGTCAAGTCAGATGTTACTTCGTGATTGCATCTTTCTTTTGTGCTATATCCTTTGTGGATTTCGGGAGACCTTCGGGGGTCTCGGGGTCCTTACTGAGTAGCTTGTACTCACCCCTGCACGGGCTATGCCCGCACCTTGTTGTGTTGGTTGCAGACGATGGACAGCGCTGATCACGGTTGGGGCGTGGAGCAGGACGGTACCTGGAGGTGGACCACTGGGCGATACGTACTCGGAGCGGACGTGGGACCCGAGGAGCTTGGAGGCTATCTGTACCCACCCTTCAGGTGGGATTGCCAGTGGACGACACGAGGCCGCCGTCTTTTCTTCAGTTGCTGTTTTTCTTTTCAGTTGTACTTTACAGATGGGCTTGTATTTCCGGCCCCTTTACTTTTCTGCACTTTACTTTCCGCTTGCTGACTCTGTGTGGTTGTTACTTATAAAGGCAATGCCTTCCCTATTTACTGGGATTTTACGCCTTGGTGCTAGTCGCCAGCCCCTGGCCTATGGAAGGCGGGCTTGGGGTAGTCACGGCACGGGCCCCGAGGACGGGTCGTGACAGTATGTTTTGAGTTTTTACTTTTAGTGAATCAGTGTTCATTTATCAAATTAAAATAGTGATTTTCGTTCATGGTGGTATGCGCATGTAGGGTTGGAAGCAAGGGAGGTTTTAGTGTGGGATGGTTGTTGTTTTGAAAACCCATAGTTTGGGCTGAGTGTTTGATACCTATAAATATACACATGTAGTTCCTTGTGATTTCCATATGCACCCACCTATGTTGATCACTACATGAGGAACACCCCCATTGTTATGGGGGAGGGTTTCCTTTCCCAACATCCTGGTGGGAGGATGGATGGATGGTTGTTGGCTCTTATCATCTCCCTATTCTAGGCATTGGTAGCCTTAGACTCTTTAGGTTGGTTGTGGTGTGGTTGTGAGGCTCTGGTGTCTGCGAGTGAAGTGTGCTTACCAGGTGTCTTTGGGGTGAGTTTTGTGGTGATTCCTAGGTGTCTTTGAGATGGGGTTGTGGTTGTGAGGCCTATGTGTATGTGGGTGAAATGTGATGTGGTATGTGACCCATGTGTGTGCGGGCAGGTTGTGACAGTGGAGCTTGTGGAAGAGTGTGGTAGTGTCAGGATGTTCACCATTAAGGATGAACAATTAATTAGTGAGAAGTGGTGAAGGGTACCCAAGTATCAATGTGCTTATTACTTTACTTTAATTTTCTTTACTTGACTTGTGTTACTTGGTGAGCGTGCCTTGGTGAGGTTGGGGAGGATAGTATACCTTGTTAGGTGCTTTTGAGTTTCTTCTATTTCCTCACAGGGGAATTAATATGCTTCTCCCACTTGTACACAAGTAACATAGGTTTTTCCCTACTAAGTATACTTGTATTCTCACCCTATATATATATATAACTATTTTCAGTTTTCTAGGGAGATTTTGTGCACCGTGATGGACCTTACTATCTTGGATATTGGGGATGGTTGTTATGTCACTGATAAGTTTTATTTTGGTACTTATTTTGGATTTTCCTTGTATTTATAGCAGTTTTACTTTAAACATGCATGTGGGGTAGATTTTGGTTTCTTTATATATATATATATGTGTGTGTGTGTATGTCTTGGTGTTGTTTGAGGTTGATACATCTTATCTCCTAATCTTGGTTACTATAAAAAGGGTAATTCCTACCATTTTTGTGAGATTTCTATACCCTTGGTACCAGTTGCCACCCTAGGGCCTATTGGAGGAAGGACTCCGAGTTCATTATATCTCCTTCATCTTGAATAAGGAAGGTATCACGATCTTGCTACCCCTTCCCTCATCTTGAAAAAGGCAGGTTATGACACTCAAGGAGTTTTATTTTAGAATATTCTTTTGATGATTATTTAGACAATAAAAATTATGGATAGATGAATATTGGTCTCTATGCAAGAATAACTTTTGAAAATAAATGTCTTTTGAATAAGGTACACACTTCCGATTCTTTAATAAATATGTCTTTAAATGAAAACTATCCTGATGATAAAGCTTATATTTATTTTGATGAATAAAATTCCTCAGCAGAAGATAATACTTTACCTTCATGTAAAGATGTCTCTAGATTTTTTAAATTTATTAAAAATGAAAATTATAAAGTAAGAAACTTGAGAAATAAAATGATTGAATTAATATTTTGAAAAAAGAAATATTAGATCATTCAAAAGACCTTGATAATAAGAAATTTGAAATCGATTCTATTTATTATAACCTTGAAAAATATAATTATAATAAGGTTAAGGTTTCTAATGATTTTAAAAAAGTCATTTCTGAGAAAAATGTTTTAGAAACAAAAGAAACTTTTTAAACTAAAACCAATATGGATAAAAATTTAGTTACAAAAGTCTAAATTTTTTTCTTTAAATAAATTTTTTTCAAACATTGCCATCAGTAAGGAAGGATTTGATATAATGTATAGACAACTCCATCCAGAAGGTAATAGTTCAGGAATGGGATATACTCATTCAAAACCTTTTTTACTACCAATTATTTTTTTCCTGAAAATTCCCCCTTTTGAAAAAAATGTAAAATTGGAGATCATTAGAATAAAAATTGTTCCTTAAATAAAATCTAATCTTTAGGATTTCACAAAGCACATTTTTCAAAAAAAAATTGGATTCTTAAAATTTTGTTCTCTAACATTTTCAGACCCAAGAAGGTTTGGGTTGCAAAAGTATAATTGTTTTGTTTTCAGGAAAACAAAGGAAGTACCAACAACAAGAATATATGGTACATGAATAGTGTTTATTCTCGATATATGACTGGTAATGAAGAATTATTTGAAAAGTTTATCAAAATTAAATGTGGAAGAGTTACCTTTAGATACAATTATCAAGGAAATATTATTGGTATATGTAATATTGTTCTTCTTGGAAAAGCTTTAATTTCAAATGTTTTATTTGTAAAAGGTTTTAACCAAAACCTTATAAGAATAATTCAATTATGTGATGAATGTTACATTATGAATTTTAGGAATGATAAATGTGTAGTACATAATTCCAAGGATGAATTCATTGTTTCTACCCATCAGTATGAGGATGTTTATAAACTTAACTTAGAAGAATTTAAGAGTCAAGACTTATCTTGACTCAGTGAAATGGAAGATCAATCATTGATATGGAATAGAAGGTTAGGAAACTATAACATTATAAACTTATGTAAATTAACTAAGAAAATACTTTTTACGAATTTATTGGAACTTAGATTTGATTCTTAAAAAGTTTGCAACCCTTGTCAATATAGAAAGCAAAATAAGTCAAGATTTAAATCAATTAGTGAAGTCTCAACTACTGATGCTTTACAGTTAGTGTACATGGATTTATTCAGTCCCACACAAACTGGAAGTATTAGAGGCAAGTAATATGTATTTATTTTAGTTTATGACTACACTAGATATACATGAGTCTATTTTATAGCAAGGAAATATGAAGCCATTTTTTAATTTAAAACTTTTGTAGCTAAATTAAAAAATGATAAAAAATTCTATTGATAACTATTCATAGTGATCATGGTGGATAATTTGAAAATTCTAATTTTTAATCTTTTTGTAGTAATAAAGGCATTAGTCATAACTTTTCAACACCTAGAACTCCTCGGAAAAATGGTGCTGTTGAAATAAGAAGTCATATTTTTCAAGAAATAACAAGAACCATGTTGAGTGAATAGTCAATTGCTAAACATTTTTGGGCCGAAGCCATAAGTACTTCTTTCTATACTATAAATCAAATTTTAATTAGACCACTGTTTAATAAAACAACTTATTAATCATAGACATACTGAAAACCAAATGTTTCATACTTCAGAGCATTTGGATGAAAAGTATTTATATTGAATAAAAAATATAATTTATACAAATTCTCAACCAAATCTGAAAAAGGTTTATTATTAGGATATTCCACTATTTTTAAGGCACATATATTTTTCAATAAAAATTAATGCACTGTTGAGGAAACTGTACATGTCAAATTTGATGAAGCTGATCCTTTTGTTTTCAAACAATCTCAACCTACATCTTCTAATATGATTTCAAAAATTGATTAATAACATATTATAGAAGACTCCTCTAATAAGGAGAATACTCAAGAAATTGTTTCTAAAGAATTCACTTTGGAATAATTTCCACCTTATGTTGATGAATAGGTTTTATAAAACCCAAGTCAATTGTTTCTTAGGAATCATCCTAGTGATAGCATCATTGGAAATGTGAATCAACCTATAAGGACTATATGTTCTTTGATAAATTAAATAGAAAATTGTTATTTCCTTTCTGAATTAGAACAAAAATTCTTGATGAGGATTTAGGTGATGAATATTGGATTAAGGAAATGCAAGATAAACTAAATGAATTTGAAAAGAACAAATTCTGGACCTAGGTTGAAATACCTATAGAAACTTTAGTCATTGGAGTAAAATGGATTTTCAAAAACAAGTATTCTGAAAATGGAGTCATTTTTAGAAATAAATAAATACTAGTTTCTAAAGGATATAATATAAAAGAGGGAATATATTATGAAGAAAACTATGCTCAAATAGATATAATTGAATATATTCGAATTCTATTAGCCTCTGCAGCATTATTTAATTTCAAACTTTATAAAATGGATGTAATGTTTTCTTTCCTCAATGAATATGTTCAAGAGATAGTTTTTGTTGAAAAAACTCCTTGTTTTAAAGATACAAAACATCCTGAATATGTTTTTAAACTTATAAAATATTTACACGGCCTTAAAGAATCCCCTATAGCCTGGTATGATAGATTAACAAGATTTTTGTTACAAAATGATTATGTTAGGGGAACTAATGATCCAAATATTTTCATAAATAAAGAAAAAAAATGTTTTTATTGATCAAATTTATGTTGATGACATTATATTTGGATCAACTCAATAATCTTTAACAGATTATTTTGAGAATATTATGAAATCCGAGTTTGAAATTAGTATGATGGGTGAGTTAACATTCTTTCTTGGTTTTCAAATTTCTCAAAAACTATAAGGAACTTATATATATATATATATAAATTATTATATTAAATATTTACTTAAAAAGTATGGATATAAAGATACCAAAAGTATTAGTACTTTAATTAGTACCTCAAAAACACTTGATCTTGATGAAGTTAGGAAACAAGTTGATCAAACAACTTTTAGAGGTATGATAGGAAGTCTACTATACTTAACAACTAGTTATATAGACTTAATGTTTTCAATATTCTTATGTTCAAGATATAAAAAAAATATAAAATAATTCCATTTAAAATCTATTAAAATAATTTTTCATTATTTAAAGGGAACTATGGATTCAGGATGATTCTATTCTTGTAGAAATGATTTTGTTTTAAAAAGATTTTCAGATGCTAATTATGGTTGTTGTAGAATGGATAGGAAAAGTAAATATGAAACCTATCATTTTTAAGGTGATTCATTAGTTTCTTTGTCTTCTATGAAAGAACATTCATTATAAATTTCCACTATTGATGCTGAATATATGGCATATAGAAGTTATTATGCTCAAGTGTTGTGGATGCAACACACACTCATTGATTATGTCATGTTTTTTTACTAAAATTCAAATACTATGTGATAACACTAGTTCCACTGATTTAATTAAAAACCCCGCACATCATTACTATAAAAAAAACATATATATTAGGAATCACTTTCTTAGGGATCACACACTCAAAGGAGATATCATTTTAAAATTTTTTGGAATGCAAGAACAACTTGATGAAATTTTTAATAAACCACTACCTTCCGATAGATTTGAATACATTTAATAGAAGATAAATGATCACTATAAAGTAATTATTTATATTTCATTCTTGTTTAAACCATCTCCTTACATAAAGATACTCTTTTTTCTTAGGGAGATTACATAAGATTGATTTTTATAAAAAAAATTAAGTTAATTTTTTTTTAAAATTACATTTGAATTTTATATGGATTTAAAACTTTCAATCAGATTCAGAAATACAATCAGATTTAAATTTCTAATCAAATTTATAAAAACAATCAGATTCATATTCCTAATCAGATTCAGAAAAATAATCATATTTGGAATATCAATCAGATTTTAGTTTTCAATCGGATTCAAAAAAGTTCTTACATTTTTATTTTAAAAGTTCTTATAGAATTTCAAAATTTTTTAAAATAAAAGAATAACTATTTATCATACCAAAGTCTCTACTCTGAAAGGTAATAATTTTTCTCTTAATCTTGAAAACTATTTCATTAGTTTAGCTCTTAATTGTTGTAATATTGAATGTTTTTATTTCAAAATTATTTCACTTTATTAATCATATTAACCCAAATATGATAAAAGTTTTTTTTAAAAACCTCAAGAGTTTATATTTTTAATAAAATAATTATTCGACTTTAATCTCAACCGTCAGATCAGAAATATTGTTTTTCATCCATTAAATTATTCTTGGACGTTCAAACATCAGTCAATTTGTTTCCAATAAATAGGGAACCAACCCTTATCACACATCAGTTATCCTCATGATTTTATCCATGAAGACTGCCAACTTTAAATCTCAAACTCTGATTTCTTCATGTTTTCTTCTTCCATTTCAAGCCCTGATAAGATGAATCAAACTTAGGATTAAAAAAAGTGGTTTTTATTCTGAGAAAGGTTAGTATCTAGATCATTCTATGAAAAATATGATTCATCTTTACAAATAATGTTCCAGTTTCATGGAAGGGAATCACATTGCATTGAATAGTCATATCCAAACTTTGATTTTTTTTATTTAGATATTGTGCATGATTTTTATGAAATTATTAAGTTCTATAAGAAAGATGGAAAATAAATGATTGCATTCTGGATTTATGATAACTCTTATGAGATGAATCTAAAATTCACTGATAGTTTTCTTGGTGTATCAGATGAGGGAGATGCACTCAGCCCTTCTCATAATTTATCAGATTTAAAGGGCTCCATTCTGAAAGAAAGACTAGAAAAATCATTTTTCAAAACAAATTAAGAACTGAAGAAACTCAAACATCTTATCCCTAATCATAGACTTCAATCAACATGGATGCAAGAGTTTCTTATCCTAAGGAGAGGGGATAAATATACTCTTAAAGTCTCATATTTTTTTGTTTTATATTATCTTGTAAATTTGAGAAAGATAAATCTTGATGACATTATTCTACTAACTATTAAGAACATCAAGAAGAAGTCAATCAAATATAAAATCATCATGTTTCCTAGTCTAATTATAAAAATGCTTGAAAATAGTCTTAGGAAATTCAACATTGTTATCAAATATAATTTGGTTAGATAAATGATTAGTTTTATCAGTGAGGATACTATTAAAAGGATGAAACTTGTTTATGATTCAAACTCAAAATTGGTTTTAAGGAATAATTTGGTATTTTAATTAGAGGAAAAACCTTACTGGACCAAGAAATCTGAGAAATATGATAAGAAGAAAAGAAAAGTTGGCTCCCTTTCTACTAATAAAAAAAATAAAAAAAAGAAGTATTCAAAGGAATTCATGGATAAATGGAAGAAAAGAAAAGAAAAAAGAAAAGTGGGAGAACCTCAGATCAGTCTTGAACCTATAAAATCATTTACTGCAAGAATTTGTGGTGAATAATTCTTGGAGAAACAATAAAAAAGAAACAAATAAATAATCTCTCATAAACAAAAACTTGTGACAAGTTATTAAAGGGTATAGAATCGACTTCAACCAATGTTGTTTTACCTAACACCAATAACGATATTGTTTTAAAGAAAAAATCTATATTTAATAAAAAATTTTCCAATAACAAAGATAAAGGGAAAAAATCATTATTTCTCAAGAATCTATTCTAGTGGTAAAGACTGACTTGATGTCAAAACGTCAAATTTGTGAAATTTTGGAGAATGATCCTGAAGAAATAGAAGAAGAAGACAATGTATGAAAAAATATAGAAGAATGTGAAAAAGAATAAGGAGAATAAGAAAATGGAGAAGAAGAAGGAGAATAATAATACTAAGAATAAGAAGAAGAAGAAAATTCTATAGTAAAGTTAAACCAAACTCCACCCACAGGGGCATGGTGGAGTGGTTACGGCTGTGGCACCCTAACCCAGAGGTTCCTTATTTAATTCCTCACAAGGAAATACCTGTGATGCCTTTAATAATAACTCCTGGACCCTCTACCCCATTGGTAATTGGACCAAGCCCAAGGTTATCCACCTTGGGCCTTGTTGGGGATTTGTGGCACGCATGTGGTGACGCCGAACCTATACCTCATTACTCGAATACATGTTTATTTTCTGTTGGGGATTAGTGGAGTGTTCACGGCTATGGAACCCTAACCCCAATGTTCTGGGTTCCATTCCTTATAAGGAAACACTAATTATTTCTTTAATAATGACTTATGGACCCTCTAAACCATTGGGAACTATCCAAAGACCAAGGTTGGCCACCTTGGGCCTCACAGGGGACATGTGGCACATAGGTGGTGAGGCCGCAACTATACCTCATTACCCAAATACTCGTTTTTCCAATTAAGAAATGGTGTAGTGGTGAAAGGCTGAGGGTCATAGAAATGGGGTTTAGTGAGGTACGAGGTTTGATTCCTGGGAGCTCACTCTTGGGGGAATTTCGTCCTCCCATGCTCTAACCACCTTGCCGGGTCACCTAGTGTCTCACAAGGTGGGAAGAAGGGTGAAGAAAACCTAACTAGTGGATTTATATGTTGAACCAGTGCTGATCAGACTGTTAACCTATGGGACTCTCTTCCATCTTAGCTGGCAATGACTCCTTCCCAACCAGGGCTTCTCTAGATAAACTCTTTGTGGGGAGGTGGGTTCCTGGGCATGGAGGGTTCAAAAAGGCCACTTCTAGGGATTCCCTTTAAAAAAAATAAAAACCAAAATTCAAAGAAAATAAATAGGATAATGGTTCTAAAAAACTTTTTATAATAACTTCTTTGGATTTATAAAATAGATTATCTAATTCAAAAAATCATATGGAGAAGAAAAAAATCCAGGAGAAACAAAAATATCCCCTGGTTTACGAAATTGGTTTTTCATCCAATAAGGATGATGAGAATCAAAAGTCAAAATGTAGTGAAAAGAATGATGTTGAAGTAATCCAAATTTCCAATAAAATTAATGGTGATAAGAAAGTATAGTTATCAGATCAAAAGAAAAACAAATGAAAGATAGTGAAAGAAGAAATCATAACAAACAAAAGAAGATTTCAATTAGAATACGATTACCAAAATACAATCACTACACAATGAGTTGATTTTATTTTTCATACTTTAATCAGAATGGAGAATATGTTTCCTTTCTTTCCTAGGATTGAAAAAAATGTCTTGGTGGTGGAAAACTAGTATAAAGACTTTAATTCAGTAAAATCTCTCATAGACAGGCTGATAAAAATGGAAGTATATTTAATAGAATTCAAAAAAAATACTAAATCCCATAAAAATAGTTGCAATAGAATTATAAATTAGTCTCAAGGATTTGATAAATACTTTAAGATCAATTATGAGAATATTGGAAAAATTAAGAAATCCTTGTAAGAGACCAATAATTATTTCAATATTCTAACAAGGGATATTTCTAAAAAGTAAAGTTTCATGATACTTTCAAAGATGACTCTGAGAAGATAACCAAAACTATTTCAAATATTCAAAAAAAAATTAATTTATTGATTAAATATATTTCTAGACTCAATGTTTATAAATATGACATTTCTAACTTATTGAGTCATAGAGATGTTTTCTAAAAAAGAATCAAAGTTTTAGAAGAAAAGATTCAAACTCAAGAAGAAGAGAAGAAATAGTTGAATGAAAGGTTTCAGATTCAAGAAGAAAATATTCCGGAACTGGAAATAAAAAACAAGTCCCATGAGGGGATTTTTACAAAAGTGGAAGAAGATAGAAAGGAGTTAAAAAAATCAGTGTAATTGTCAAATCCTTGATGCCACAGAAGAAAGACTTACCTTCTTTAAAAACTCTTGTTGTATTATCTGTACTTTTGAAAATTCTAATGAAACACATTTTCATCCATATTTATTTATTATAGAATATCTTCCAATATTTCTTGGTTGAATGTTATTTAAACTACTTTTGGATGATTTATTAATATAAATTATTTCGTATAGATTGTTTTTCTATCCCTTTTCAGGTAACTAAATGATTATTCCCATTCCTTTTTTAAAATCACAAAGGGGGAGAATTTCATAAAGGTAAAAATCTATAGATAATGGGATATTTTTTTAATCCCATAGATAGGGGTATAATTTCAAAAAAATAAAAAAAATACAATCCTTATGGAATATCTTACCCTATGGGGGAGTTAGTCATATTTAATCATGCATTCATAAGAGTTATAAACTTAGGGGGAACTAAGTAAATGTTTAATCCTGATTATGATAGTTCTGAAAAAAATTGGAATTAAATTTTCAAAGACATTGTCATTTAAGCTTTGTGGTTTGTACTTTCCAAAAAGGGGATGATGATTGATTAAAAATTATATTTTTAACTTTTCCATTCCTTTTATTTTGGAAATAAAAAACTCATTATTAAAAATAAAATATCCCAATAATTTTGTATCCAAAGTATTTTAACAATTCTTTTATAGAAAAAATATTCTTTTACCATTCTAAAAATAGTTTTTAAGCTTTCATGAATTCACATTACAATTATCGTAATGAGCATGAATCTGATTATTATTAGATTCACCTTATCAAATCATTTTAAAAGTATTTCTATATTCTGTTTGTAATGAAAATTTTTTAATTGGATTTGACATTAAAATTAATACCATCAGATTCACACTCATTAAGAGAATTGTAATAACATTTAAATCCATCAGATTTAAAAATCCATCGAATTGAAAAATCCATCAGATTAACCTTTATTTTATTTCTAAATACGGAAAAATGTTTTATTGTAATGGAATGAATTTCAATATATATGAAACAAAATGTTGTTGTATATTTAGTTACAAGATGACCGTTGAAGTTCCAGGTTTCCATGTCCCTCTGAAAATTCTGGAGAAAATCTGACCACTGGAGATCAAGATGATTATTGGGATGAAAATATATAAATACCAGGTCATCTGAACGAGCTCAATATGTGTGAGAGTTGGTCGACACTACGGGATAGCTATGCTAAATTTTCTATCTGTGAACGCTCTTGAGCTTACAAGTTGTGAACTGCTTGTTCTGTACACTTTTAACTTTTTAGAGTTTGTTTTGCTTTGTGTGATTCTAATCGTTGTGATTACAATTGAGGGCTTCTGAGGATAGAAAGAAAGAGGATTTGATCACCTTCTTGATCAAGGGTTGTTGGGGATAGGCAGACATACCAAAGCTGATAATCGTATTGAGGTATTACCCTAGTGTGGTTAAGATAGAATTTCATGAAATTATAAATCAAGGGAACTTTATCCTAGGTTATTGGATATCCCACTCTTTGGGTTAAAAGAATTGTATTCATTTACTTGTATTTTACTTCTGCTGCATTTGTAATAGAAAGTGATTTAATTCATTATTCTTTTTTTATTTTTTTTATTGTAATTACTTTAATTATGATACAATTGTTTTACATTGTATTACATCGTAATTAAGATTTCTCTGATTACAATCATTCTAATTACTCAGTATGATTCTATAAGCTTTATGATTGAATCATTATTTTGTTTTATTCTGATCATCGTAACTACTGTGATTACAATACTTACCACACTTGCTGTGAATAAGATTAATTTCTAAATACAACCTATGGAATACATATCGAAATCAACTTGATTATGATATTCATCAGATCCTAAGGATCAGTAGAATTATTATTTTAATAATTAGGAGGTTTTTTTGAATTCAATTAGTTTAAATTCTTATAAACTAATGATTAAAAGTGAAGGTTTTTAAACCTACAATTCACCCCTCTTATACTTTTCCATCTACATATACATTTTGATCCAACACTATATACATTATAAACACACACACACACACATATAATATAAACACAGACACACAGACACACAGACACACAGACACACACACATATATATAAACACACACACACACAGATATAAACATATATATAAACATATATATAAACATATATATAAATATAAACACACACACACACACATATATAAATATATATATATATATATATATATATTTATATATCTCTAAACATACACACATATAAACACACACACACACATATAATATAAACATAAATATATAATATAATCATATATATAAACACACACACACACACACACATATCTAAACACACACACATATAAACACACACACACACACATAAACATATAAATAAACATAAAATATAAACACATATATATAATATAAAAACACACACACATATTTATAATATAAACATATATATATATATATAAACATATATATAAACACACACACACACACATATATATATAAACATATAAATAAACATAAAATATAAACACACACACACACACATATAATATAAACACACACACACACACACATATAATATAAAAGCACACACACACATATAAATATATATATATAAACACACACAAATATATAATATAAACACACACACATATATATAAACATATATATATAAACAAATAGATAAACATAAAATATAAACACAGATATACACACACACATAAAATATATAAAATATAAATACACACACACACACACAAACTTATATAAACATATAAACACACACACATATATATAAACATATATATATATATATATATAATATAATATAAACATATATATATATATAATATAAACATAAAAACATATATAAATAAACCTATAAATAAACATAAAATATAAACACACACACACACACATATATATAATATAAACATATATATATTAAACATATAAACATACATAAAATATAAACCTATATATATATATATATAATATAAACATAAAACATAAACATATATATATATATATACAAATATATATAAACATAAAATACAAACACACACACACACACACATATATATTAACATAAAATACAAAATAAAAAATAAAAAAAATACAAAATAAAAAATAAAAAATAAAAAATAAAAAATAAAAAATAAAAAATAAAAAATAAAAAATAAAAAATAAAAAATAAAAAATAAAAAATATAAACTATAATGTATAAAATATAAAGTATAAAATATAAAGTATAAATTATAAAATATAAAATATAAAATATAAAATATAAAATATAAAATATAAAATATAAAATATATAATATAAAATATAAAATATAAACTATAAAATATAAAATATAAAATATAAAATATAAAATATAAAATATAAAATATAAAATATAAAACATAAAATATAAAATATAAAATATAAAATATAAAATATAAAATAGAAAATAGAAAATAGAAAATAGAAAATAGAAAATAGAAAATATAAAATATAAAATATAAAATATAAAATATAAAATATAAAATATAAAATATAAAATATAAAATATAAAATATAAAATATAAAATATAAAATATAAAATATAAAATATAAAATATAAAATATAAAATATAAAATATAAAATATAAAATATAAAATATAAAATATAAAATATAAAATATAAAATATAAAATAAAATATATAAATATAAAATATAAACACACACACACACACATGATAGAATAAAATAATGTATCCAAAAATCCATAGGCGAGTTGGTCACTGTTGGGGTTCGATGCTGGAGTGCTGGGGTTTGAATCCAAATGAAGGTGGATTTTCTGATTCTTTAGTGTGTGGTGGCTGTATCTAGGGCATACGGCAGTGGAAGCCCTCTAGACAATTACAGTAGTGACCTCTAAAGCCTTGTGAATCAATTAGTGTAATATGGTAAGATTCTGACTAATGATGTAAGAACCCGATTCTTATTTTGAGGTACAATTTTCTTCTTTTTCTTTTCTTTTGAGTTGTTTTTGAGAAAACAAGGAAAACTGAAAAAATGTTAAGTTTTAGTAGTACACATCGTGTAATCTTGTGTACACGCTGTGTAGTCTGGCTGTGTAGGATGGGGATACATGGTGTATGCTTGTGTTGGACAAGGGGAGAAGAAAAAGACACTACACGCCGTGTACTTCCTTGTGCACATTGTGTAGTCATGTCGGCTAGGTCGGTGAAGGATGTGTAAAGTAAGTAAGCGAATTTATGAATAATAAAATGATATGCACACCATGTATATGAACTTACATGCCGTGTACTCCTAATTTTTAGCTTAAAATGGACAGTAGCCTCGTTTTCTCTTCTTCTGGACAGAAGAGCCGTCAGGTGAAGAACAAGGAGCTGTGAGATCATTTCCTTCTTCCATTTCGTCATCCAAGACTTGATTCGAGTGTCGTTGGTCATGTTAGAACCCAATTGGTAAGGTATTTCTTCTTCTAGAGCCGTTCTCGGTGATTTTGTCTCTTGATAGAGTTATTTAAGGTTGAATGATTTACCTATTTTCTTAGATCTAAATTGTTCTAAGCCTATTCAAGGGTTGACATCAGATTATATTAGTTGTACAACATCAAGGTAGGTGGTCCCGTACCTATCTTTAATTTTCGAGATGTTTATATGTGTCGTTGTGCCGCACACCCATGTTTAGGGAGTTGCCTTGGAAGGAAATTGATCCTTGTTATCATTAAATGTTATTTTGGTTATGAATTCAATGAATTAAAGAACGATTAGATTGTTGCTTGATTAAGGGCCACCCTATGGGTGCATTTCCCTTGGATGACTATTGTATAGCCATTTTTTCCTAGCATGTCCTTGGACATGCCTTCGTTTTCCTATTTGGGATTGTTTAAAGTGAACTTGATTATTATCTGGATTTGCAATTGTGTAAAAATTGTAAGTGTTTGATTACGTCTTTGGGATTGTGGTTTCCCCTTTGCTATGCAGTGTTTTTTCTTGTTAAGAAGGTTGAAATGTTTTATTGAATTCTAACGAGTAAATGATAAATAGAATTGGGTGATACATGGATTTAGCTTATAACACTATGAATAGACTCACTTGACTATTGTACCTTGCACCTTGGGTGATACATGGGTTAAACTTAGAACACCATGGATAGACTCGAAAGGCTTCTAATTTATATGTTGTTAGTGATACTTGGGCTCCCTATTAGGACCAACAGGGACATACTAAATTGACATAATCTTATAATAAAAATAGAGTGATACCTTGGGGCTCCCTAGTAGGACCACATAGGATGGACTCGCTTGAACTTATACGAACATCGAGAGTGATACTTGGGGCTCCCTAGTAAGACCGATGAGAATATACTGATAGGATGTCAGTAAAATTACACCTGTAGTGACAATTGAATTCCAACTTAGGAATATCAAGCACGAACTCGGGCTATACATAAATGATGTAATGAGATGAATTGTGATACATCTTCCAAGCCAAATCACATGCTTGGATTTAGACTTACTTACTTTTTAGAAGGTCTTCTGAGACTTCTATTGTCCTTAATATGCTACGGGGAATGTCGGGCTTAGGCCAAATTTTGAGACCTAAATACTTCAAATGAATTAATTACTAATTAATATAGTAAAATCTATAAATGAATACCAGTACATGTAGGATTGTTTACTTATGAGTTCCTAATAGTTTACTGTATTTAATTTCTATACACAGCTGTTGCATATACTCACTGCTAGATTGTCATAGACCTTTGGTGGTTGACTAATGGGATTAATTTCTCACACCCTGTTTGGGTCATGATTTTGGGACCAAACATACAATATTGCAGTAGGTGTTAATAAGGGAATGTCTCCCTATACAGGTACTTGATAAATGCTTAGGATTAGGAGAGTATGAGACCAAGATGAGGCTTGCAATGCTGCTGAGTTTCATTTTGTTTTATCATACTTTGGTACTGTATTGTACTTGATTGAAGTTGTTGAAGCTCCATTCCCTCACAGATTCCAAATATTGACTAAGGGAAGTACCTCAAGTAAAAGAGAGGGAAGACCATCAAGAATTTTGCAAAGGCATTAAGGCGCACAAGTTTTCTTGCACGCCAGCCTTGGGCACGCAAATCAATTGCGTTCCAGATATGAGGCGCGCAAGTCACTTGTGTGACCTAAGTGAAATTTCACCCAAGGTGCTCAGTGGACTATAAATAGCCCATGTGGGCCTCGCATTTCAAGGATGAATATCCAAAACTCAGATTCAAGCTCTGGTCGCCCAAGTCTGTCACGAAATGAATCTGGTCACCGCCAAAACCGACACCAAACCCAGCCCATGACAAGTCCTGAAGGGCGTTCCTGATCTCCACGAGCTGGAAGAAGTGTCTGGGTATCATAAAATGAAAATTGGGAATGATTTACCCAAGTTTATAAACTTAAAACAACAAAAGAATCCAATAAAACAAATCTGGATTTTTCAATCCAAAAAATCATTTACAAAAAATCATAACTGAATTCCATATTTTAAAACAACTCAAAAAGACTATAACAAAAGGTATAAAACCAAAATGGAATAGCCCAAGAACCCTCATGGTAAGGGGCACTGCCCTTAAGCCATCTCCATAAGACTTCACCACCAAAGACCTACTAGAAACCCGAACCACTGGAACTAAAAACTGTACCCAACATGCGACAACAAAAATAACCAAGTATAATTACACCCAAGGGTGTAAGTAGGGTGTGAGACAAATCCCAATAGGATACCACCTCTAATAGGTTCCACGTGATAAACATTTAATGATGAAAAACATGCAAGTTTTTAAAAACATGAAATGCTAGTTACACTTTCTAAAAGATGCAATATTAAATAAAAAATAGTTTCAGGTGGTCTAATTTAAAGAATAAACACTTTTAAAATAAATACCAAAGCTACTGAATTTTTCCCGCCACTCATACCGTATGCTGACGGTAATCACAAAATATCTAGTGAGCACAAGCAATGGGAAATAACCCCTAGGCACTAGCTAGCTGTGGGTCCCAGGTACCTCAAATCTCGGTGAGAGTAACCATCACAAATATCCATTCTCGTGCACAATCCACTAGTAGGGAACATACCCATAACCTAGTGGTACCCAATCATCATCATCATCATAGTTTAGTTAGATTTGAAATCATCAATCTTGCTAAGTGAAACTGAGGCCAAACCCCACGGATTCACTAGCATACTTGTAAACGTCCACCCACCTAGATACCTGGGTTTTCCCTTTGTGCTCAAACAAGTTCAACAAGTCAATGAATATACTTATCACATGAAAATATAATTTCTATATCATAAATTTACCAAAAATCCCACATGTATACAACACAAGTCACAAAATTCCACTTTTCATTCAAATTGATTTTGAAATCTGACTCACACCAAAATAGCCCACAACACTTTTCACATTTCTTTAACACTTCCACAAATCCATTAAAATTTTTTATAAAACCATTCCAATATAATACAACTATCATAACATCCCACTCACATGTTACATAATAACATTTTTACCTTCAAGATAATTTTATCATCAAACTTACATGAAACAGCCCACAAAAAAGTTTCGATCCAACATCACAATTTAATATAACATTTCAGAAATTCAAAAAAACATTCTAAAAATGTTTTACATATTAAAACATCACTTTAACTTTCAAAACCCCTTAATAGGTTAACACTCATACCAAACAGTACATATGCACCCTTTTCCCACATTGTTTAACCAACTAAAACATTTACAATTTTCATAAAAAGAACCCTAGTGATGTAAATATGTCTTACACAAAAAACCCATTTCAAAACCCCTGTTTAAGACCAAAAACCATACCAATTCATATCAAAAACATAATTTTAATCCCTAGAGACATTTATAAAACCACTTTCAAGTTTTATAAAATCACCATGAATAATACTACAAAAGATCCAAATGAAAACACACATTTTCATAAAATGATCTCAAGAAGTATAACAATGTTTTACACATAAAACCTATTCAAAAACCCTTTTTTAGTCCCACATAACACTAATAAATTACCAAAACTGAATTTTTAGGCGAAACAAGATTTATTAAACCAATTCCATATGTTATAAAATACACCCAAATAATACCCCATGAGTAACACATGAAAACACCCAATTTCAAGTTAAAATGAAACTATATGATTAAAAACTTAACCAAATAAATCATAAAAAGTTTTTACACGACACCCAACATATGAGGAATATTAAAAATGAGTAAATACAGCAAGTTAACTCATCAATAATTGTTTACACATGGATCCACCTACCGAAAGTTTTGAATCCCTCAAAACTTGGTGCGAAACATCAACCACACCACCGCCGCATCACAAGGATGATAAATCCAGCCCTAGACCACAATATTTAACCAAAAAGACACCAAATAAATCCAAAGGTTCGAACCCTATCTTATGGACATTTTATAACATATTGAAAGAGGGAGGAAACCCTAAGAAGAAATAAGAAATTGAAGAGAGAAATACTTACTCTAAACAATCTTGAATAAAACGACCCAAAATCCACCAGTATCTGAATTTGAAAACATCCAACCATTCAAGGGATGTTCTAAAAAAGATTATAAGATCATGTAGGAACTATAATGGGGAAAAAAGAGTAAAAATAGAATGAGTTATGAGAAGATCAATTTACCTCTTCAAATCTAGGAGATTTCTAAAATCCAGAGAAGTATCGAGCAATTTCGCAATTCCTTTGAGGTCCAAATAGTGGGAAGAGAGACTGGTGGATCGAATTAGGTATGTGGTCTCAGGTGAGAGTTGGAATCACTGAAAAAAGGTAAATATTAAAGGAGATATTAAAGAATTTAAATTTATTTTTAATGTTGAAAATGGGCTTTCGGGCAGGCCCAAACCCTTAAATAAAAACCCATATACACCATGATTATGGATTCCAAAATGGTCCAAATTAACATGGTAGTGTTAATAGGTTAGGGGATGACAATTAGGAATTGGAATAGATGAAAAAGGTAGAAAAATTAAGGAGTTATAAAGGAATCAAAATTAATTTTTAAATCAGGAATTGGGCTCACGGTTTGGCCCAATTCATGAAAACTCACCCATTCTTCCATAAAATGATGGAAAACCCCCAAAACAAAGAATTAATGGAAATTAAATGGAATTTAAATTTAAAATAAGTCATTTATGTGACAATTATCCCCACCATGAAAACTTTCTATCCCCATAAATCTACAACAAGTCCAGATACCAAAACCAAACCCAACCGATAAACCAAGATTTACTTCTTTGCCAAGCTTCACCCCCAAGGGCCAAAAAACCTCCAGTGATCAATTAAGGAATGATTAATCTCACAACCCAAACTTACAACAATTTACTTAAATGATCAATCACATTCATACTCTATCCCAAAATGAAACTCCTCGAACACTATCCGAACAAGAATCAAGAAATTCACCCAAACGAAGAACAACTTCAAACAAGGTTACACTTACCTAACATTAACTAAAACATTGGGAGATCTCCAATCCCAATGTTTACTCAAGGAAGATATTGGTATCTAGATAGTTCCAAACGAGAATACCTACCACCAAGCCAATACCATGGATAAATATGAGCTATTGGTATGGGGGGACACAAATAGGCACCCCACCATAAGAGGCAACCTATATTATTTTCCTAGATAGAATCAAGACACTAACAGGGGGAGCCCTGAACGGAATCCCTAGTACAAAGGGTAGAATACCATTCACATTTTACGAAGGAACGTACATGAGGATCATAGTGGGTCTCCCCACCATAAGAACCAACCATCTTAACCAACTAGCATGGGCCGGTACAAAAAGACCCCAAAATTTAAAGAGTTGGGACGACCACATGGTTAGTATACACGGTTTGGGAAACCATGCACTAAAAATGGGGATCCTTCTATATACATGGTTTTCTAGTGCATGGTCACTACTAACCAAGTGTATACCGTGTGCTCAACCTGTCTATCCAAACTTCAAACCTTTCTCCAGAGAATCAATGGAAACCAAAGGTGGGGGAATAACATTGGGCAATGACATGAACAGGAAAAACAGAAGAAAGATGATGACACCAAAGGTTTAAACTCTTCATATCTTTCATACTAAGGACTGGACTTTGTAAATGGGTTTAAACGAACCTGTGATTTCGCCTGACTATGAGCCAACTTCTTTCCGAGACCTATGGCTAGAGCTCAAATGATTGAAGCATCTTTGGCCTCACAGTTAGGCTTTGGAAACCCCCTGAACGAGAATTCATCATTTGGTGCAACCAAAAACTACACCACAATACCCGATAAGTTTTCCAAGACCTAACACATTACAAATTCACTTTACCCTAACCTGATATTTCACTGAAACCAGGGATTAGAAGATGAACACACATCACACCTTGATTATTCGAGTGAGAACAATAGAAGTAAAGAACACCCATACTCACCTGCCTCTAAAATAGAATATTTTTAAGTTTTTACGAGGGATACATTCTACCAACATAACAAAGACTCTCAGATGATTGCCCAACTTTCACCTTTATGACCAATCGAGCACATGACATCATAAGGCATCACCAAACATGACCATTGCGACTGATATAAACAATGCATGGAGAGGGACCTTATACAACATCCCCAAACAACACACAATTCTAGAAAGTGGCCACAGTATCCTATCATGACCATATTTCTCACACTGGTGGTTTATCATGAAATCAAGCTTCCAAGAAATTGTGAAGAACCCAGAGGCCCTCTTAGACACCATCAAGACACTCAAACCCACTAACAACCCTAGACCACTTCTAGATTCGACGAATTAGGAAACTTAAGAAACTAAGGTCTCTTTCAACCTTCCAGGAGAACTCTCCCACCACAAGAGGATCTAAAAAATCAAATAAAGGAATGGGTGTAGACTCAATCAACAAAGATCAATAAAATATTCCTTATATTGATTAACTGGAGGATTTTCCAATGGAAAAACAATCTGGGTTGCACTTCAGTTATGCATTAACCCTTAATAGTGGCGTACATTATCCAATGAGAGAACCCAAAAACCCAAACAAGCTGGTCCATTGGTCAAAACAAGCCATAAACCAGATCCAATCACATGAATGGAAATACCATAAAGGTGTTCCAAAACATATCTCATAGGAGACTACTAACCGGTCCTTCTACACAACATACCAACCAAAAATAAACCCAAAACACAGTTCAAACAGGAGGGGTTCTTGGACTCAAAACATCCCACAACATCAACATTTTCCAAAATCACATAATATAAACCATCCCAAACAATTCATTTAGACATAATGTTTTTCTTTAAAAACTTTTCTTTGAAAAAAAAATGGTTCAGCAGTTAGCGCATCCACTAATGGTACCCCATGGGCCTTACACATGCATGTTTCTGTGCCACACCGGGCACCCTCCTCATATCCATCCTGATACTCATCCAGTCATGTCATCAACCATCCATCTTCCCATATAACCCCATGCATGTGGTCACTCATGGAAATACCAAAGGTTAAAATAAAAAAAAATTCTTTCCACTTTTCAAAACCAAAACAGTCAACCAATACCTCCTTTTTCTCAAAACCTCTAACCACGAAATCAAACCCAAATTACATCTTAACAATATTTTTATAAAGGAACAATCATTTAAATGAAAACTCACTTTCAAATCATACACATTAATTTCCAAACATATCATCCCATTAAAAAACCTTTGAATAGTTTAGAAAACTCTATTGGAAACACTTTTTCAAAACCAACATTGACATAGTTCATGCTTTCACGAGAGGTAAAAACACAATATTTTCCATTCCAATACAATTCTGAAAATTCAGTTTGACATTTTAAAAAATCTAACCATTACCTCTTTATTAGATAATCATTTCACAAAAACTTTACGCTTCGTAAAACCAAGTCACTTTAAAACCAAAGTTCCAAGATTTCAAAATTTAAGAACACAAGACAATGCAAGAGATTACTAGTTTCAGTGGGTGAATTGTACATATGGTTGGAGGCCATATTCCAATCACTTCACTATTACAGAGAGTGTTCTAGGGAATATCCCCAGCTCCACATGGCTTGTCAGGCCTTACGAGCTCACTGAGACCATTAACCCAACTCTCTTTTCATTTCCCCTAATCATCATCAATCCAAGAAATCCAAAGGACTCATATAAATCCTGAAATCCCCTAGTGACTTGAAACCCATCATGAGTTGTGGTGATCATTTACATTATTCATAACTAGAATGACAATTCCCGACAATCCTAACTCCTGAATATCCCGACTGTTCCCCAAATAACGTGACCCAAAGAGAGAGGACCTCCTTTGATACCATTTTGTCACGAAATGAATCTGGTCGCCACCAAAACTGGCACCAAACCTAGCCTGTGACAAGGCCCGAATGGCATTCCCAATCCCCGCGGGCTAGCAAAAGTCCCTGGGTATCATAAAATAAAAATTGGGAATGATTTACCCGAGTTTATAAACTTAAAACAACAAAAGAATCCAATAAAACGAATCTGTATTTTTCAATCCAAAAAATCTTGTACAAAAACTTAGAACTGAATTACATATTTTAAAACAACTCAACAAGACTATAAAAAAGGTAAAAAACCAAAATGGAACAGCCTAAGAACCCTCATGGAAAGGGGCACCGCCCTCAATCCATCTCCACAAGACTTCACCACCAAGGACCTTCTAGAAACCCGAACCACTGGAACTAAAAACTGTACCCAACCTACGACAACAAAAATAACCAAGTCTACTTACACCCAAGGGTGTAAGTAGGGTGTAAGAAAAATCCCAATAGGATACCACCACTAATATATTCCATATGATAAACATTTAATGACAAGAACATGCAAGTTTTTAAAAACATGAAATGCTAGTTACACTTTCTAAAAGATGCAACATTAAATAAAAAATAGTTTCAGGTGGGATAATTTAAAGAATAAACACTTTTAAAATAAATACCAAAGATACTGATTTTTTTCCAGCCACTCATACCGTATGCCAACGGTAAGCACAAAACATCTAGTGAGCACAAGCAATGGGAAATTACCCCTAGGCACGAGCTAGCTGTGGGTCTTAGGTACCTCGTATCTCAGTGAGAGTAACCATCAAAAATATCTGTTCTCGTGCACAATCCACTAGTAGGGAACATACCCATAACCTAGTGGTCCCCAATCATCATCATCATAGTTTAGTTAGAGTTGTAAGCGTCAATATTGCTAAGTGAAACTGAGGCCAAACCCCACGGATTCACTAGCATACTAGTACACGTCCACCCACCTAGATACCCGAGTTTTCCCTTTGTGCTAAAACAAGTTCAACAAGTAAAAGAATATACTTCTCACATGAAAATATCATTTCTATATCATAAATTCACCAAACATCCCACATGTATACACCAAAATTCACAAAAGTCCACTTTTCATTCAAATTGATTTTGAAATCCGACTCACAACAAAATAGTCCACAACACTTTTCACATTTCTTTAACACTTACAAAAATACATTAAAAAATTTTATAAAAACATTCCAATATATTAAAACTCTCATAACAGCCCACTCACGTGTTACATAATACCCTTTTTACTTTCAAAATCATTTTATCATCAAACTTACATGAAACAGTCCACAAACAAGTTTCGATCCAACATCACAATTTAATAAAACATTTCAGAAATTTAGAAAAGCATTCTAAAAATGTTTTACATATTAAAACATCAATTTTTCTTTCAAAACCCCTTAATAGGTGAACACTCATACCAAACAGTATATATGCACCCTTTTCCCACTTTATTTAACCAACTAAAACATTTACAATTTTCATAAAAAGAACCCTAGTTATGTAAATATGTCTTGCACACAAAACCCACTTCAAAACCCCCTTTTAAGACCAAAAACCATACCGATTCATATCCAAAACATAATTGTAATCCCTAGAGACATTTATAAAACCACTTTTATGTTTTATAAAATCACCTTGAATAATACTACAAAAGATCCAAATGAAAACAAACATTTTCATAAAATGCTATCAAGAAGTATAACAATGTTTTACACATAAAACCTATTCAAAAACCATTTTTAAGCCCACATGACACTAATACATTACCAAAACAGAATTGGAAGGTGAAATAAGATTTATTAAACCAGTTCCATATATTATAAAATATTCCCAAATAATACCCCACGAGTAACACATGAAAACACCCAATTTCAAGTTAAAATGAAACTATATGATTAAACACTTAAACAAATAAATCATAAAAAGTTTTCTCACCACACCCAACATATGATAAATATTAAAAATGAGTAAATACAGCAAGCTAACTCATCAATAATTGTTTACACATGGAACCACCTGCCGAAAGTGTCGAATCCCTCAAAACTTGGTGCGAAACATCAACCGCACCACCGCCGCATCACAAGGATGATAAATCCTACCATAGACCACAATATTTAACCAAAAAGACACAAAATCAATCCATTGGTTTGAAACCTAGCTTATGGACATTTTAGAACATAATGAAAGAGGGAGGAAACCCTAAGGAGAATGAAGAAATTGAAGAGAGAAATACTTACTCTAAACAATCTTGAATAAAACGACCCAAAATCCACCAATATCTGAATTTGAAAACATACAAACATTCAATGGATGTTAGAAAAAGGATTAGAAGATCATTCAGGAACAGGAATGGGGTAAAAAGAGTACAAATAGAAGGATTTATGAGAAGATCAATTTACCTCTCCAAATTTGGGATATTTCTAAAATCCAGAGAAATATCGACCAATTTAGTGATTCTTTTGAGCTCCAAATTGTGGGAGGAAAGAATGGGGGCGTGCCTTAGGTATGTGGGATCAGGTGAGAGTTGTAATCACCGAAAAAAGGTAAATATTGTAGGAGATATTAAATAATTTAAATTTATTTTTAATACAGAAAATGGGATTTCAGGTTGGCCCAAACCCTTAAATAAAAACCCATATCCACCATGATTATGGATTCCTAAATGGTCCAAATTAATATGGTGGTGTTAATAGGTCAGGTTATGAAAATTATAAATTATAAAGGATGAAAAAGGTTGAAGAATTAAGGAGTTATAAAGGAATAAAAATTAATTTTTAAATCAGGAATTGGGCTCACGGTTTGACCCAATTCATGAAAACTCACCCATTCCTCCATAAAAGCATGGAAAACCCCCAAAACAAAGCATGAATGGAAATTAAATGGAATTTAACTTTAAAATAAGTCATGTATGTGACAAAGTCTCTATCTGAAGTCTTCTGAATACTTCTAAGGTAATCCTTTTCCTAGAATGGAAGCTCTAAAAAGGAAGAATAAGGCCTAAGTGTTAAAAATCATCAATACTTGCGCGCCTAAGTGTCCAACCCTTAAGGGAGATGAAGACACTTGAACACCACCTTGTACTCTCTTGGAAACTTGTGTGTTTCCCTTCTTGAATCATCTAGGGATAATACCAAGGGCTTGATCCAAGTCTCTCTCAAGTATTTCCCTACAAGTTCTCTATCACCCAAGTTAACTCATGTTAAGCAAGTATACTTGCGCAACCAGGACTTGCACGCCAGAACAGTACTTGAGCGTCTCCTTCCAATTCACTTCCTTTCCTCAAATCCACCTATCCTATTTAAGATTTAGCCTTCAAAACCCTCTTCAAATCCATTTGTGGCATGGTTCCTTTGTTGTATTCCTTATCTGAAAGGAATTCTGAGAATTTATTTTGATTTGGGCCTCCTTCTCAGGAGTAAGCCCCAAGTCTCAAGTCCCCTTAACCTGGGCCTCCTTTTTAGGAGAAATCCCCAGTCATAATTTCTCTTAACCTGGGCCTCCTTTTCAGAAGTAAGCCCCAATCATAATTTCTCTTAACCTAGGCCTCCTTTTCAGGAGTAATCCCTAGTCATAATTTCTCTTAACCTGGGCCTCCTTTTCAGGAGTAAGCCCCAGTCATAATTTATTTTGATTTGGGATTCCTTTTCAGGAATAAAACCCAATCATAAGTCCCTCTAAAATTTTGGCTTCCCTTTTAGGAGTAAGTCCTAGGTTAAAATCTCAAATCTCCATAAAGTAAAAACAACTTTATGGACCCTGCTTTTGGGATTTTTTCCTAAACTAATTCCTAATCTTCATTTACTTGGGTCGTCATACATACGTAATCCCCACATCCTTTCTTATGATTGCATTTTCACAACACAATAGTCAGATTTACTGATACCTCTTGTTTCTCACACCGTAGTATGACTCACGTGAGCTTAGAGTGTAAAAGTAATCCTGACATCTCTTTTTGGTCCATTAACCATGCAAAAACCTCATACTTATTCACTCGAACTACGTGGGTTCTGATTCCTTTTCTAACAAGGATACATAGGTAGCCCATCTGTGGGTACGATCCCAACTCCAAAATAATCCCTATCTTTCTAAATGACAATAAACTTCAAGTGCCCCACTGAGTGGCTTTAAAACCAGTATGGTCATCGTAATGACCAAGAGAGTTCTATATAATGTATTGAAGGATACCATTGAATAAGAATCACTAATTCATATGGATGATTCTCTATTGATGAAGATCCTCAAATACATATAAAAGATTATCTAAATCCCCTACATATCAATCATTGATTGCAAGGTCTAAAGGAAAAACTGATTTTAATGATTGGAAAATTAATAAGGATTCACGAACATAACTCAAATCTATAAGTGAGTCCCGGAGAAGACAATAATTCCCCCCAAAAAGGTGTGATGAGTCTGAAATTACATCCTCTCGACCAATGCAAATTCTTAAACCTCATCAGTCCAAAACTAATGGGAATGTACCTTTGGAAAGTAGATCCAAATGGATATAGAATCATTGGATGTTTCTGGTTCTACGAATAAACCTGTTAGCAACCTATTGGAAAGTTTGAACCTTAAACAAACAAGGTCATCCCCATTTCCATAAGAAACAAAAATGGTGAACCCGACATGAATCCTTAACCAAGTTAAATGATGTTTCACTTATTTGTTAGGACCCTATTTAACTTAATGTGAGGTCCAACAAAATCAATCAATAACATATGTGCTCATCCAAAAGATGTAGTCTAGCCAAACTTATCTTGTTTGTGTCTGTTATATCAAACATGCACTCTTTTCCAAGATCTCTCTACATTACAGAAATTGATTCCTTAAAGTTCACACCTGTGAATTCCTCGGCCGCTAATCCTGCTGGATCCTCGTCCACTCTGAGGATGACATAACCTACTCAGTGTCTTCAATGATGGGTCTCAAATGCATTGGTAAAGGAATACCGTCAACACGGTACCATTCTGACTCTGGAGGCCACTCGAAAAGCCCTCTAAGTTAAAAATTCACCCTGGTTTCCCACACTGCGATGACCATTGGTCAAGAAGTAGGTGGTTTCAACCACCGTCTCCAACCGTTTCGGGTCGTTATCCCTGGAATGCAATCATTGGTCTCTCCCATATTATGGGGAGGTGAAAGAGAAAGTCACTCAAGGCCTTAATTCAAGAAGACAGGAGTCCTTCCCAAGGGCTCCCATCAACAATCGTCGCCAGAATCGTGCGGTAGTGCACCCTCAACATGATGAGGGTATCACCTTTAGGGGTTTGGCTCAGGTTCCTCAGACCCGATCACACAAGACGAACTGTCAAAGATGAAATTCAGACAACAGGTAGCATGTTCTTACTTCTTCGCCCTCAGAAGAAATCCATCAAGATAACTTGATGGAAAACAATGAGCGGACATATACACCCGTCCATCCTGATATTACTACCCAGTAGACTCATCTGACAGTAACATGAAAATCCCTCCAGGCAATTCCAGCGGAGTAATATATGCAGGAACATACACCTGTTTATAATTAATCAGCTAGTCAGCAGGCTTGTCTGACTGCAACCAAAGAAACTCACCAATAAAATGTGGCGGGGAACAATCAGTAGGAACATACAACTGAAATTCATCTGGCTAACCAACAGTCTCGTTTGGTAGCAGCCGGAGATGTCAATTGGAAATCTCTAATGAAAAGCATGAGGCAAACACAATTTTCTTCCCCCACACATGAGTAATGTCAGAATTCACTGACAGGAAAAGGAGGACAGGAGCAGGAATACACAACTACTCCAAGCACTAAATGGATGTATATTCCCATTCCGGCAGCTGAAGTCACCAATAACATTCTGAAAATGGTGAAAGAGAAGAAGAAAATCCCAACCCATATTCTGGATGCTTGTCAGAATATTATAACAACTTCAGCAGCTTCACAGGGAAGGAATAATAAATCTATCCCTATCAGTGGAGTGATTCATCAACATATCACTCTGGAATAGATACACACCTCTGTCTCAGTACAGGAGGGTTGTGGGGCATACTCCCCCATGTCATACGAACAATCAAGTTCGGAACATACACCCAATTTGAATGGAGATAATCACCCTAACCTATCTATTTCTCCTGAGCAGGCACATACACCTACCCATAATAACCACTTTCATCAACAAGTGGTTTCTAAAGTGAGTAAGAAGGCGTCTAAGAAAAAGACCCATCCAGCACAATAGAGAAATCAATATCTAATATGTAATAAGGCCTTGCTCAATGCTAGAGTTCTTGAACCCCTCAGACAACTATATATTGCAACTCAAGATTATACTCTTTCATTTTAAAATTCCGGAAATAAAAACAATAATTCCAAAGGTCTTCATCAGACACTTCCTCATGAAGGCTTGCTTCATGATAGTTCAATCCATCTCGAAGTATCATCTTCAGATGAGAGCCACGATAACCCTCTATGTGGCCAGAAGATCAAGGAGCAAAAGGTTTCATCTTTTACTGTAACCCACCATGGTGGTCCTCCCCATGATGATGAATTTAGTTGCGAAAGTCCTCTCCATAGTAGTAATTCACATTGCATGGAAAATTCGTCAAAGGACAATGTAGTAACAAGAAATCCCTCTTATCTTGAGGCACTTGCAAATGTGAAGCCAGTCATGTCTGATGCTTTACCGCTAGCAGGTGAAATACTTTCTCAATCAGAAGATAGCCCGGGGTATAGGTCATTCTCCAAACCACCCATGGGTCATCCATCTTCTAATTTTATAAATTAATTCTATACCAATCTTGTTGAATCTGATGAAGAAACAAAGAAGCAACATCTTTGGTCTAATCAGGTTGAATAATCTTCATCTAATGATAAGGAGGAAGTGATTAATATGAGAAAACAACTGGCGCAAGTTGAAGTACCAGTCATGTTTTGGCCTTTGGCTGACTCTCAATATGATATTCTAGAAATGTTGACGGAAGATTGTATTCACGATATTTGTCTCAACATGTGGAAAACTATTTGTCATTTAAAAGAGAGAATATTATCTTATGATGAGTATGAAAATCATATTAGGATAATAGAAGGGTTACAACGCCAAATTGATTTGGCATCTCTTTCAGTTTCTCGATATCCAAAGGCTGAAAAGTAGTAGAGAGACCTTCAGCATGCATGATTTGGTGCACTAAAAGGATTGCGCTAGTTAATTACCAATTCCCCATATGGAATTCATATCAGGGGATGAGGTGTTCATGGAGCACTGCATTTAATTGTACTCTCCATTAAACAAAGCCTACCAAAGGTGGTGTCATGCAATGTTATTTCTCATGGCTGGCCACATCTAGCTGGTTTTGTGCATAATCAAAGGCTTGCCCAAGAGCATGCCTCAACTAGTTCTTCTCAAAGTCAGACATATAAAGAACAAGTTGTCAAATTACTCTTGCATCAAGCAAATGAGAATATCAAACATGCCTCTCATTTAGAGCATGCACATCATCAGGTGAGAGAAGTGTCAGAAATCATCCAATGGTCATTTGAGCCATGTGATTTGAGTGGATGTAGGTTGATGAATATGGCCAATTTCCAGACTAAAGTCCACAAGATAAGGAGATCTTTTAAGAATGTCTCAGATATAGCAGCTCAAGAGCCACCTCAGATTTCCAGACTGGGGACTCTTTTAGCTCAACCCTTGGGATCAACAAATGGGATTCAAGGATTTGAGCAGGGAAAGCAGGAATAGCCCCGATTCACCAGACTGGGGACTTTTTCAAATCCTTAATCTCTTCCTCAGTGAAATTCAGTTTTCTCTGAGTTAGGGAATAATCCACAAGGGGAACGCAAAGCCAAAATATCAAGAGATTCCCTCCAAATTATGGTTCCTCATGAAGTTCCCAAGGGATCAACTCAAAAAAAGGAAATGTCTCATAAAGGACATTGAAGAAGACAGTATTGCAAAAATGATGATAGAAGGGATGAAATGCATTTTGCATCGATAAATGTCATCAATGCCGTTGTCACTGATCCCCTAGAACATGAGGTTCAATCAGAGGAATCAGATGAAGGAGTTCCAATTCAAGAAGCTGTACACACAGAAATAAATGAAGAAGGTGTGGATACCAGAAGCCAAAGGGCTTCCCAGAGGCAAGACATTCCTTCGGGTAATGCCCTTCTATACTCCATAAAGGCACATGCCAAGGAAAAGGGTAAAAGTTAGGTTACGTACCACCCTACCTCTGGAGAAGGCCAATCACTCTCATTAGAGGAAAGGTTCACACAACAAGAGGAAGAAATGAAGGAGTTAAGGAGGTTAAATGCAGAACTACTTCAAGGTAGTCTTCCTCCTAAGTGTGCTGGAGTTAGTCAGTCAAGGGATTTTTTTTTTCAGTTACTGGGATGGATCAAGAATATCCTCCTTTACAATTACACCATCACATGTCCAATCCTATGGGTCATGCACGACAACAACCATAAGTACTACCATCAGTTTCAGTACCAGTCACCACACATGTCCAAACTCCAGTTATTGCACCTAATCAGTTCAAAGCTCAACTAGATGTTTCTCAGAAGTTATTAACTACCATTGAGTCATTAATAGCTTGGTTGGAAGCTATGGAGGGAAAATGTGCACAAGTTCAACTGAAAGAGAAAGCTTAACCTGAATGGGTTGATGCAATTCCTCCCCCATCAAATTTTATGAATACCACATTCCCAATTTTTAATGGTTCGAGAGACCCATAACAACACTTAACACATTTTGTTTCTCGTTGTAATCCTATGATGGGAACTCCTCAACAACAAGACGCAGTTAAGATCAGATGTTTTGTGTAGTCATTACAAGGGACTGCTTTTGTCTGGTATACAAGTTTTCAGTCTCAGTCAATTACCGGGTGGGAAGATCTCCGTCAACGATTCCTTATTCAATTTAGCTCAACATTACCAAAGACGATAGTTTTTGATCTTGCAAATTGTATGAAAAGGGAAAATGAAAGAGTTTCAGATTTCATTGCTCGCTGGAAGGGATTAACATATTCCTTAATCTTAGTACTCCCTCAAGAAGAGTTGTTTCCAATCTGTGTGGAAAATTTTCGTGATGAATTACGCACACCGTTGATACCTGTGAAATACACAGGATGGTTTCAAAACATTAATTCAATCGCTCAACAGATCAAAGATTCTCTTATAAAGACTAAGGCTAAAACTCATGTAATTCCATCAGCTCCAGGAAGTAGAATGGGGAGAGCAGAGACTGCTACAGTTACACTTAAACAAGCATCTATACCGGCTTCCACTTCAAAAACTTCATCTTATCGAAGGGCTCCACCTCCTGAGCGTCAACAACAGAGTCCTTCTCATAAATATGATCAAAGAGATCAAATATGGAAACAATTCGAGGAGTTAAAGAACAAATTTTATTGTTTCTGAAATGAACAAATTTTGGGTTACTTCTTTTCGGATCTGGAAAATAATTTGGTTCAGTTTCCAAGGCCTAAAAGGCCAAACAAGGAAGGAGATGAAGACCTTCCCAACTATTGACCATTTCATCAGATGTTGGGGAATCCCATTCAGGAGTTTTTTGTCTTCAAAGGCCTTATACAAAAAATGGTGGACTCGGGAAAAGTAAAACTGAAAGGTTCTTCAGCCCAGGTAGCATGTGTTACTACTACATATCCAAAGGAAGAAGGCGAGTGGCATGAAGTCAAAAGAAAAAATGCACAAAAATATGATGATTGTATGGTCAGGAAAACAATCAACCGAACTCATTCCATTTTATGAACACAATTGAAGAAACCAGTTGTGTCTTCTGATATGAATGCCATAACAAAACTCCCTTCATCAGAAGGAAAATCCTCAAAGAGGCGGCATAATTTGAAGAAAGAAGAGCAGTCATAAGAAGATGAGCTTATGTCAAAGCCTAAGTTGTCTTTGACAATGGAAGATTTTATTCCATCTACTTCAAAAGCATGAGCACCGCCCCACCAAACGGAACAACCTAAAATGGTTCATCAGGAAGAGTCTTCATCAGAAGAAGAGTTGATCTTTGGTTCTGTTAACATGATTCATTTAACTGATCCTTATTCCAGTCACAGTTTCGATCTTGATGAGCCTGAGTTCCCTGTATCAAACAGAGGAATTAGAGGGAGTTCCATAGGTCTAGGATATAGGAGAAGACATGGATATTTAAGAAGCCACTATTCCAATCCTTCACCTTCTAGAACTGTATATGCTGCAGAAACTCATGGAAAATCCCTTCAGCGGACTCAAAAAGAACAAGAAAGTTCTTCCACACATGGCAGATTTAGTCATGGCATAGTTATTTTAGAAGATTAGTTAGAAGTTACACCTTCTTCCTCTCAGAAAATAAATAGACCTAGTCAGTCTAATTTTCCAAATCCAGGAGTATTTCCAAATCTTACCCCGATACAGGATGCATCTACTTCCAAATAATCAACTTCTAAGGCACCTACGAAACCACATGTTCCTGTTGGGAAACACAGACCTTTGGACAAAAAGTATGATGTCTTGAAACATTTTTCCCAAGTACCAGCCAAGTTATCAATTCTGGATGCCTTGAATCTATCAAAGGATCTTCGGGAGGCACTCATTGAGGCTTTGTCAAGTCCTCAGGAATTCGAAACTAAAATTGATATGGCTGAAGTGTACCATATAGAGAATGATCCTGCAGAATGCCATGCAGTGATATATTTTACAGATGAAGATGAAGATGATGTTGTGCGTAGAGATATTAGACCTTTGTATTTATCTGGCAAGGTCAATTATGTAAACATCTGACGAGATTTCATTGATAATGGTTCAGGATTCAACCTCATCCCTATTCGTACACTTCGTCAATTGGGCCTCACGGAATCTGATTTATCTCCTTCTACTTTGATGATGCAAGGATATGATAAAAATGAACAAGAACCTCTGGGCGAGATTACACTCAGATCTCAGTTTGGAGACCTTGTATACAATTCATATTTCATGGTTTCTCGTCATGAAATAGCCTTCAACATTTTTCTTGGAAGACCTTGGCTACATCAACATGTGGCTATACATTCATCATACCATCAATGTCTCAAATATTGTTTCAATGGTCAAATTGGGACATTGTATGGTGATAAATCCCCATTCAAAACATGTGAATCTCAATACATTGAGGCATAATTCTATCACATGGAGGTAAAGGAGATATCTATGACAAAGGATGTTACCAAAATTAATACTCCATATGGTTTGGAAAAGATCCCAGTAAACCCGTTCATACATTTGAGTACGGATTATGTGTTTCCTATCAGTCAAATTGATAGGATAGACCCAAATCCAAATACTCTTATAGAAACTTCTATATTGTCAATTACAGAAACTAATTTAGATAACATGGTAGAAATTGTTGATTCACTAGGCAATGATGAAAGCTCAAATGGAGATGTCTTCATTTAATTCACTGAAATCCAGCAATTCTATACTTCATCAACCAGGCCAGAAGAAGTTATAGCAATGCCAGAGATGAACAATGATGTTGATTCTCAATCCATCATCTCCTCTTTATTACACAAGGAAGACCCTTCATCATCAATAAGGTTAGAAATGGTAACCTCTTCTTCAAGATGTTCAAATTTTAACTTCTCTCATGATCATGGAAATTTCACTTCATTATCTACTATTCAAGTAGAAACAAAAGAAGTAACACATATTGAAGAAGAAGAGGAAGATCTAAGGGATGCTCCTCTAGAATTTGAAGAAGGTATCTCTACCACTGTGGATAAACTCATAGAAATAAATCTGGGTACAAAAGAAGATCTAAACCCCAATTTAATTATTGCATCTATGACTCTTGAAGAGCAAGAAATTTATATTTCATTTTTAAAGAAAAATTGAGATATATTTTCTTGGAATTATAAAAAAATTCCATGTATTGATCCTGATGTTTCCACTCATTATTTGGGTTTGCTAGAAGAACATCGAGGATTCAAGTAAGCCACAAGAATAACACACCCAACTTATGCCTCCAAAATTGAAGCTGAAGTGGATAAGCTTATCAAGGCTAACATCATCAGATAAGTTCAATATCCCAAATGGATGGCTAATATTGTCCCTATGAAAAAGAAGAATGGAAAAATTAGAGTTTTCATTGATTTCAGAGATCTTAATCGGCATTGTCCCAAGGATGATTTTCTAGTTCTGATCATAGAACTCTTAATTGATGCAAAATCTAGATATGAAGCACTTTCCTTCATGGATAGATATTCTGGGTATAATCAAATCCAAATGTCTCTAGAAGATGAAGAATCTATAGCCTTCAGAGCCCTTCAAGGTGTGTTTTTTCCATCGGGTAATGCCCTTTGGCCTGAAGAATTCAGGTGCAACATATCAACGTGCCATGCAGTATATCTTCAAACCCCTTTTAGGGAAATTTGTTGAATGTTATGTGGACGATTTGGTGGTTAAATACAGACAATGTTCTAATCACTTGGATGATTTGGAAATCATATTCCACACACTTCGACAACACAATTTGAAGATGAACCCCTTGAAATGTGCTTTTGGGGTAACCTCAGGAAAATTTCTCAGATTTTTTGTATGCCATCGTGGTATCGAAGTTGATCCTAAGAAGAAAAAATCAATCCTTGGTATGTCACCTCCTCTAAATTTGAAGGAATTGAGAGGAATTCAAGGAAACTTGGCCTATATTCGGCATTTCATCGCCAATATGGCAGGCAAATGTTTACCCTTCACCAAATTAATAAAGAAGGGAGTCACTTACCAGTGGTCTAAAGAATGGAAATAAGAATTAAATATTCTCAAGAAATATCTCTTGAGTCCACCAGTATTAATGCCACCTATTGAAGGAAGACCACTTATTCTTTATGTGACAGATTTAGAGCGATCATTGGGTGCCTTATTTTCCCAAAAGAATGATACTGGGAATGAGAACAACATTTACTATCTTAGTCGGACAATGCTTGAGGTAGAAACTCGATATTCAAGCATTGAAAAGTGCTTCCAAGAGTTAATATTTGCAGTTCAGAAATTGAGACACTATCTGCAATATCATGAGGTCCAATTGGTATCTCGCAATAACCCACTCAAATTTATCCTTAGTTGTCCAATGCTTACAGGACGTCTGGCAAGGTGGTCAGTTATTTTGCAGAATTTTGATATCCAGTATGTGTCTCAAAAGGAAATAAAGGGAAAAGATCTGGCTTATTTCCTTGTTGAACACCCTTTAATATAAGATACATCTTTAGATATTGAACATCCTGATGAGGAAGTCTTCTCTATTCAAGATAATATTCAAACATGGGAAATGTACTTTGATGGTGCTTCTAGAAGTCCAATATGGAAGAAAATGGAAGATCCTAAATTCAAAAAAGTTGGGTTATGAATTGTACTTATATCCCCAGAAAAGGCAGTGCTACCCTATTCCTTCTTATTTTTGGAAGGCGGTACAAACAATGAAGTAGAGTATCAAGCTCTCATCTCAAGATTGAAATTGGTGCTTCAGGAATAGGTGAATCACTTAAAGGTTAAAGGTGATTCAGACTTGGTAATAAAACAAGTCAATGGGGACTATGCCATCATAAAAGAAGAGTTAATCCCTTTGTATGATTATGTCAGAGAGTTAATGGTGGAATTTCCTTCGGAACCGACATTTTCTTATGTCCTGCGATCACAAAATGCTCAAACTGATGCACTGGATAATGTAGCCACAACTCTGGCAGATCCAAACCGGGATGAAACAATCATCAGTATTGCCCACCATCGTACAATTTCACCTTATGTTCAAATCAGAACAGAGGAAATCAATGAAATTAGTCCCATTTCTGAACCATATGGTCATACTACAGGGTTGATGATACCTATCAGGGAATACCTTCAAAATGGAATACTACCACCTGATAGAGCCGGGAAAGAACAAGTCCAGCAATGTGTGGCCAATTTTACTCTTTATGATAGCCCAGATCACCTAGAAAAAATTCTATACAAGCGAGTTTTTGATGGAATTCTCTTCAGATGTATTGATAGTGAAGTGACAATGACTGTCATAAAATAAGTACATGTAGGAGTATGTGGTGCCCACCAGTCTAGACATAGACTGTCTGATCAAGTTTGAAGGCTTGGATACTTCTGACCTTCAATGATACAATATTGTGTCGATTTCACTAAGAAGTGTCATTATTTCCAAGTATATGACAATTTCATTCATCAACCCCCAGAGTTTCTCCATACAGCTAAATACTCATGGCCATTTTCCACATGGGGAATGGATGTAGTAGGACCTTACCCTTCAGCTACATCTAAACAGTTTAAGTATATTCTTACTACTACTGACTTCTTTTCCAAATGGGAAGAGGAAATACCTCTCAAATAAGTTAGTTCTAATAACATTTTTAGCTTCATCAAGTTTGTCATCATTACCAGATTTGGTGTCCCTCATACCATATTGACGGACAATGACACCAACTTCTGTTCATCTGAGGTAAGGAAGTTGTATCAAGAATACAACGTAAAATCCAACCATTCATCTCGGTATCATGTAGCGGCCAATGGACAAATAGAAGCCTTCAATAAGACTCTTTCAAACATACTGCAAAATATGGTGGATAAAGATAAGAAATCACGGCCTGATAAACTTTTTCATGCTTTATGGGCTTATCGAACCACCACCCGCACTGCTATGCGGTCAACTCCATATTCATTGGTATATGGAATAGAAGCAGTCTTTCCCATTAAGGTTCAATTACCTTCACTCACAGTATCCATTTGTGATCAGTCATCTACAGATGAACAATATCAAAAGCGATTGGATTAATTGGAACGATCAGATGAAAAAATATTGTGCACCCTCCACCACTTTGAAGTCTATTATAATCGAATAGAATGAGATTTCAACAAAAAAGTTCGTCTTCATTCATTCATTCAAGGAGAATTGGTATTGGTCCACAGAACTCCAATGATACTAGGAAATAAACCTCCAAAGCTTGAGTCAATGTGGGAAGGACCTTACTCAATACATAAGGTCTACTCCAATGGAGCTTATTCTTTAATCTCAATGGATAGAGAAATCATCACGACTTCAACCAATGCCAGATTTCTGAAGAAGTATTTTGTGTAATACAAATACCCCTTTAGTCCTTACTGCAAGACTTTAAACTGCATGGTCCCTTTAGTCCTTACTGTAAGACTTTAAACTGCATGGTCCCTTTAGTCCTTACTGTAAAACTTTAAACTACATGGTCCCTTTAGTCCTTACTACAAGACTTTAAACTACACAGTCCCTCCATTGTCCAACATGACGTTAAACTGTGCATCGTTAGGGTTGTTGCTACCTCTTGTTTTTCACATTGAGTATGACTCACGTGAGCTTAGAGTAAATTTCAACCATAATACCCTCTCTGGGCTCTTAACCATGCATAAGTCCCAACACCATTTTTAGGTCATTGTCCTCAAGTACAACTCGATCAACAATTCATTTTCAATTGAACTACGCCGACTTTGATCCTTGCCTTCTAGGCTGGGTACGTAGGGAACCTCCTGAGGTTCAAGCCCAAAACCAATATCTTCACATTGGTTCACCATTGTCCTTTCTATATGACGTTAAACTATACAGTCCCCCATTGTCCTCACTGCAAGACATTAAAATTCATAGAAATATGTCTTAGCTACATGATGCTAAACTATGCAGCACCGGTCCATGTATATGAACCTAAACTATTGGTAATTTATTCCTTTATGGAAATAAAATACCATAGTCTTTGACACCCTCACCTGAGAGGGAATCATTATTGACATTGATCTCCAACCATGTCATATTCCAAGGACTACGTGAATACATGGTAATGCATGAACCTTTAATCTTGGGTCAAACCATCATTGCACTAAAGTCCCCTTTCACCCTTCACTTGTATGAACCAAATCTGTACAGATGGTATTTCAAGAACTACGTATGGCTTGATTCCCATCCTTATGGGATACGTAGGAACGTTCGAGCGTCCCTTGAATCCAGCCTCAAGTCTTTGGGACTAACCCCAAATTCCAATTTCAGTCCCTTGGCTGAAAAGTCCCCCTGTGAAAACATGAATGTGGTATGAAAACCCTGGTCTTCATTCACATCATGTTTATAAAACACACAATGTGTATTCCTCATTATGGTCCGAATTCTATGACCCTAAACTAAGATCTCCTACACTCTTGTCCCACATGATGTTAAACTGTATTTCCAGAACTACGTATAGATTGATTCCCATCATTATGGGATATGTAGTGAAGTCCAACATCCCAATTCAGGACCCAACCACAACATGATTATGGTTAGCATTGGTCTGTGTATCTCTTTCATACATTGGAAAATGCCCATTTTGATGTGTCATACTCCTAACCTTAAATACTTTCAGATCTCCATAACCCTTTTCTTGACTTCTGGTAACAAAATGTCTGATACCTGAGAGTTCTTTTGCCTAACTATGCAGCACGTGCCCCAAGGTGGCCTTGCATAAGTAGTCTACATAACAGACCTGTCAGCCAAAAGATACTATTATTTGACTATGCAGCCAATTACCTTAAATGGCCCTACATAATTCACCCCCCTAATGGGTTTGTCAAATAGTGGTAACTTCATTCTTGGGAGAAAAACCTCTTTTGTCCTTATTCATCTTAACGACAATATGTAAGGATCTGCAAAAATATCCATCCTTAATATATTTGTCCCATACTCTTTTTCATGATTTAAAAGTATTTAAGTCTATGGTTTATATTTACCTTCCCTACATTTGGGTCAGACCTTCGTAGGAGTTACATTCATCCAATTCCTTGAAAATATTGATTTGAAATATCCTCTCCATATTTAAGTACCTCTCTCCATAGAACAGACTCTATGCTTTGGAAAATTTGAATCTCCATAAACTTTCACTGGATTTTAGCAGTAGAAAAGTAAAATTTCTGAGAGTTATTTTTCCTGACTAGGCAGCATGTGCCCCTAGGTGGCCTTGCATAAGTAGTCTACATAACGGACCTATCAACCAAAAGATGTTATTATTTGACTATGCAGCCAATTCCCTTAAATGGCCCTGCATAATTCAACCCCCTAACAGGTTTGTTAAATAGTGGTAACTTCACTCTTAGGAAATACTTCATCTAATGCCTTTTAGCCCTTTTTTTCATATCATTCCTCAGATTCAAAATTTCTTAAGTCATAGTTTACATGTTTTCCCCCATACTTGAATGTGGTAATATGTTTTCAGATAAATTATCAAGGAATTGAGTCAATTTTAATCCATTCGGTCAAAGCTATTTGACCTTAAACATTAGCCTTTTTATGTCCGATGTGCATGCCTTTAAACTGCCCACAAAAGAAAAGGAAACTCTGAACAAAAGTAAAGTCCCAGATCACTAAACATACATTTTGAATGATTTAGGTAATATTGAGAAATTAAAAGATGCAAAGTTTTTGGGGTTGTTTGTATCACCCTAGGAAAAATCAAAATATGCTTACTAGGCCCATTGGCTCAGGTAAAACTTTAAAGCAGGTAGCAAGAGAATGCAGGCACAAATGATTGAAGATGAATTTTTTTTTCATTGATGCACAATAGTTAGAAGGAAATCCACAGACTAGAGTCTCTTATCTTTATCAAGAATTACAAGAGGATTTCAACATAACTCTTCATTTGATTTACGACATCCCGAGCTTCATCAGCAGCCACCTGGAATTCATTCATTCAACTGGACACAATAAGAAATTCGATGATACCAAATCTTCTTGGAACAATTGTAAAAGAATGTTCTTGAGTGCGGTTTGAGAAAATTTTCTGCTTATCAAACAATGACTATGTTTCTGTCCAAGAGACTTGGAAGATGGATACATTGATTTGAGAATGGATCATTGGAATTAAAGAACCATTGGGAGAGAGTACTGTTTTTAGATATTGTTCTAATGTCATGATAGTCTTCTCTCCACCAACCGGTAGTGGAAAACATATCAGCCCATGGGTTTTCCATTTTCATATCTACAAGGAAATGGCATGGAGAAAAAAATTTGAAAGTTCACACCAATGTTGCTGCTCTTAATGAAAAGTATAACCGAAATAGAGGGGTAGCAGTGTGGCTGCATCTCGGGCATATAGTTCTTTGCATCTAGAATGTTTACTCCTTGTAGATGACCATGGCCATATAAAGGCAAGTAAATACTTTGTGGGAAATTGACATGATATTTCTTCAAATACTTGGTCAAATATGGGAGAGTGCTGTCGTAGATATCATAATATTCATGGCCAACGATGTTCATCATATCATCAATTCTCTTTCTATCCAATTCATCAGCTGATCCAATTCTTTTGGGAGCCATTGAATATGCACAAAGATTGAATAATTAACTTTTAAGTAAGTTGGTTTTTCATAAAATTTGTGAAGAAATCAAAAAAAATGGCTAAAGGCATTAAGGCGCGCAAGTCTAATCTTGGCATGCAAGTCTAAAGCTGGTCGTGAAAGTTTTACCACGCTAGTATTGGCATGCAAGTCAGAAACAGACTGAGGAAGCGCAACGCAACGAACAGAAGCATGTACAAGTGAAAAGACAAGACGCCTACGTGAAAAGAGCTCACTTGCGCGATAAGATCTAGAAGCTTTGGAATCTGAGTGCTTTTTGCGAGAGTGGTGCCCATATTTATAGGCGAAGTAGTACCCCTACACGTCGTAACCTGCATGCCTCGCACCTGTGCGCTGATACCTATGCGCTCAAAACCTGCGCGCCCAAAATCCTTGGTTTTATCATTTACCTTAGAGTCAAATCCTCTTTACTTTTTCGGATCCAACTCTGAGGGGGGACTTTTGTTGAAGCTCCATTCCATCACAGATTCCAAAGATTGACTAAGGGAAGTAACTCAAGCAAAAGAGAGGGAAGAACATCAAGAATTTTGCAAAGGCATTACGGCACGCAAGTATACCTGTGCGCCAGCCTTGGGCGTGCAAATCACCTGTGATCCAGATATGAGGCACGCAATTCACTTGCGCACCCTAAGTGAAATTTCTCCAAAGGTGCTCAGGGGCCTATAAATATTCCCTGTGGGCCCCCGATTTAAAGGACGAAAAATCCAAAACTCAGATTCAAGATCTGGTCACCCAAGTCTCCATCTGAAGTCTTCCAAACACTTCTAAGGTAATCCTTTGCTTAGAATGGAAGCTCTAAAGTGGAAGAATAAGGCCTAAGTGTTAGAACTCATCAATACTTACGTGCCTAAGTGTCCAAAGCTTAAGGGAGATGGAGACACTTGCGCGCCTCCTTGTCCTCTCTTGGAAACTTGCGTGCCGCCCTTTTGGAAGCATCTAGGGATAATACTAAGGGATTGAGCCAAGTATTGCCCAAGTTTTACCCTACAAGTTCTCTGTCTCACAAGTGAACTCATGTCATGCAAGCATACTTGCGCGACTAGGACTTGTCCGACAGAACAGTACTTGCACGCCTCCTTCCAATTCACTTCCTTTCCACAAATCCACCTCTCCTCTTCAAGATTTATCCTTCAAAACCCTCTTCAAATCCATTTGTGGCATGGTTCCTTTGTTAGATTCCTTATCTGAAATGAATCCTGAGAAGTTATTTTTATTTGGGCCTCCTTCTCAGGAGTAATCCCTAAATATCAAGTCCCATTAACCTAGGCCTCCTTTTCAGGAGTAATCCCTAGTCATAATTTCTCTTAACCTGGGCCTCCTTTTCAGGAGTAAGACCCAGTAATAATTTCTCTTAACCTGGGCCTCCTTTTCAGGAGTAATCCCCAGTCATAATTTCTCTTAACCCGGTCCTCCTTTTTAGGAGTAAGCCCTTGTCATAATTTATTTTGATTCGGGCTTCCTTTTTAGGAAAAAAACCCAATCAGAAGTCCCTCTTAAATTTTGGCTTCCATTTCAGGAGTAAGTCCCGGGTTAAAATCTCAAATCTCTATAAAGTACAAATGCCTTTATGAACCATGCTCTTGGGATTATTTCCTAAACTAATTCCTAATATTCATTTACTTGGGCCGTCATACATACGTAAGCACCACATCCTTTCTTATGATTGCATCTTTCATGGAACAATCGTTAGATTTACTGATACCTCTTGTTTCTCACACCGAGTATGACTCACGTGAGCTTAGATTGTAAAAGTAATCACGACATCTCTTTTTGGACCATTAACCATGCATAAAACTCATACTTCTTCACTCGAACTACCTGGGTTCTGATTCCTTTTCTAAAAAGGATACGTAGGTAGCCCATCTGCGGGTATGGTCCCAACTCTAAAATAATCCATGTCTTTCTGAATGACAATAAACTTCAAGTGCCCCATTGAGTGGCTTTAAAACCAGCATGGTCGTCGTAATGACCAAGAGAGTTCCATATAATGTATTGAAGGATACCATTGACTAAGAATCACTAATTCATATGGATGATTATCTATTGATTAAGAACCTCAAATACATATAAAAGATTCTCTAAATCCCCTACATATCAATCATTGATTTCAAGGTCTAAAGGAAAACTCATTTTCATGCTTAGTAAATTAATAAGGATTCACGAACATAACTCAAATCTATAAGAGAGTCCCGGAGTAGACAATAATTCCCCCCAAAACGGTGTGATGAGTCTGACCTCTCATCCTCTCGACCAATGCAAATTATTATGCCTCATCAGCCAACAACTAATGGGCACCTACCTTTGGAAAGTATGTCCAAATGGATATAGAATCATTGTATGTTTCCGGTTCTACGAATAAACCTGTTAGAAACCTATTGGAATGTTTGAACCTTAAACAAACAAGGTCATCCCCATTTATAGAAGAAACAATAGTGTATCATGTTTTCATTATTTTCTTAGAACATGTGACATGCTACATCATTTTGATATTATATGCATTATAGTTAACTTTATCTTTCAGTATTCAACTGTTTACTTGAGTTTCATGATGTTTACTGCTTCCACTATTTTTTTAATATTTATTCGGCTGTGTTACAATTTGCCAACGGGGGCATAGTTTCCTTATTATCACACCCTAGGCCCTCGCTGCTAGTCAGCAACCTCTAGCATTTGAGGAAATGGGCTTGAGGCCATGTAGCCAACCAGGTATAGGGCACCGTTTAGTGGAATCCAGACCTGGGACATTGCAAATGAAGACCAGGTGTAAAGGCCCGGATTTTCATACATAAATATTACATCTTTTTAGATGAATATTCAATGAATTACACAAATACACACCTAAGGACCATAAAATTTTAGTGTCATTAGAGACAAGATATACAATTTTATTATTTAATGAAATATCTTTAAAATCATCCATAAAGATCTTTCCATTTAGTATTATTTATAGACATACCCTACTTAATCATTTTTTCATAACCTAAGTAAAAAAACATAAGAAGAGGTGAGCTCAGATACTCAGTAAGGGTAAACATGATAGATATTAATCAATGATCATATGAAAACATAAAATAATAATATGGGTATGGGATCATTATAATAACATAAAAATTCCATACCTAATCTATCAAAGATTATAAATAGGATTCATAACACAAAACATTATTATTTCATAATTCACGAATCATATGAGTGAGAAGTCTTCATAAATCAATCATAAACCATAAGTTCATGTAATCAAAGTGTGAAACTATCATAGGTATAGAAATTTTTTTTGTATGTCATGGTTAACTAACAAGACAATAAAATCATAATAGATCATGCCTCAATAACTATTTTCCATAGTGGATGAAACACATCGACTTGTTTCCCATAATGAATCAATTACATCAACTTGTTTCCCATAATTATCTCATGATAAATAATACTTCACCCAATTAATTAGAGGGATATAGAATTCTAGGACCATTATTTGAATAATAAAAACTATACATATGTGTTCCAAAAGTTCATAAAACATTTATCATATCATTATATCATAACCCATGCAAAGAAAATAGTTTTCATAAACATTTCAGAATCTCATCATTGCATAAGCCATGAAAAGTAAATGGGTTTCATAAACATCTCATTATCATAATGATAAACCATCTAGAGAAAGAATAATTATGGTAATATTGTATCATATCCCTAGTAAAACATAATAAACACTAAAGGTTGTTATCTCTGATGAATAAAAATACCATTAAAAACATTCTTGAGGATAATATCCTTTCCATTTTGAAATATATTCTTTAGAATTAAAAAGTTAAAAAATATTATGGAAGAAATTTTCTTTGAAAATATTTATGAAAAATTATAAAGTAATCTTCAAAGTTTTAATTGGGAATGATGGTGTAAAATTCCATTCATACTATATATGTTAAAAAACATTCCTTTCACACTTTTTTAGAGAAAGTAAAAAATAACTTATTCTGAAAATGATAAGAATAACCATTTTATTTTTTTTATAAAAAATAAATCATGGATAAAAAATAATTTAAAAAATCATAATATAATCTTAAAAAAAATCTTTAAAACATTTTTCTAGAAAATATGGATATAGATGAAAAAATATTTTAGACCGAAGAGAAAAATAAAGTTGATTTTCTTTAAAAACACTCTTTTGATATCTTTAATACTTAAAGTGAGGAAAATAAAATGAAAAAAAATTATTCTCAATAAATGAAAAGGGGAGAATAAAATAAAATGGATTCATCAGATAAGAATTATATAATTTCCTCAACATAAATTCAAGCATAAACACTCTCGATTAAAATAATATTGAAATATAAATCCCTTACCTCAAGCATTACCTTTATTCATACAAATTTGAACCTCCTGTATAAGAAATATAGATTTTCAATATGTATATTCTATAACTATATTAATATCTATCATAACATGTATGATTTATTTATGATATCTTGTAAGCCGGTTATTAATAATTTGTTATTAAAATCACTGCTCTCAGTGATATTTGCTTCATTTTTCAAGCATGTTCTAGTTCGGCAGTCCCGGTCCTTGCAAATTGATTGTAGTTATAAGATTTACAGAATATAAATAATGATATAATTATCATATATTTTTATTATATATATATTTATATTAATTCATTAAAGTTATAGATATAAAAACGAATTACATCGGTCATGGAGATGGTAGGTCGTACGTACGCATGAACTCTATTTTTGAATTTTTGATGGATGAAATGAAAGAAAGGTAAATAATAATTCATCATTAAAAAATCATTATTATATCATATAAATAATATACATTCATAAAATCCATCCTTATTACTATTCATGTAAAATGGAGATGAAAACAATCAAATCGCTTCGTGGAGGTGGTAGTCCACACGTATGCATGAACGACGTTATCATTTTCTAATGGTTTGGAATTTAAGAAGGTAGATATGATATTATAATTACATAAGCATAATTAAATAATTAATATAATATATAAAATTAATTACATAATAATACTCATCCATAAAATATGGTGATCAAAAATGATTTGCATCGCTATGTGGAGACGGTAAGACGTACATACGCACGAGTGATACTTTCACATCAAATTTGATGGAAAGGAGTGTGAATAAAGGTGGTTTAATAATAATAATTACAATTTAATTTATTTTTTATAATTAAGTTAGTATTTAATTAAGAATATAAAATATTTAGAGTAGGTAAAAGAAAAATTAAAAAGAAAGTGATCGGTTATGGTGATTACCTCTTCTTTGAAACAATACCTTTAGATATCCTTTTAAGGACTGCAGGGTTGGTATTTTGGGAAGAAAAACACATCTATAATGTGTATAAGGGATTGTAGAAGATAATTTATTAGGTGTTGGTTGAGAAAGAGGATCAAAGTGGTGTAAAGAAGATAAAGGAGAGGTTCCCTTTTATAAGTGTGGGGAGATACACTCTTAAAATTTCTTAAAATATTAAAATATAATAAAATCATTATCTAGAAAAAAATCCTCCAAAAGGATTTGGATTAAAATATAAGATTATATATAATTTAAATAAAATAAACCAACAAAATTTTTACATGTTTAAGTGGTATTTTAAACCTTATCTTTTGGTTTAACCCTTTAGTTAACCTATTTTAACTTTAACCGTGATAACATATTTTTCACTCATAAATGGTTATAATTTTAATTATAAGGTAAAAATTGGATCATAAATAGAAAAGGGGTAAATTTTATAACTATATATTATCCAACTTTTCATATTTAAATATTCTTATTTTTTTTAAATAATTTTATAAATATTAGTTTGATAAAATATCAATAATGTAAATTTTGACACTATTCAATTAATTTGACTTAAAATACATAATAAAAAAGTTGAAATTAGAATATAATCGATTTAAAAAAATAATATGTAATATTAATCTATAAAATTCATGTAACAACACAACTCATTCAAATTATTTGACTTTTAATACTTTTATAATCATTTATTTATTTTCTATTAATTGAAGAATTACTATATCGGTGTTTCATAGGAATTTAAGGTAATTATATAATTTATAAAAATTATAAATAAATTTACATAATCAAAATAATTTCATTAATCTCAAAATAGACATTAATATTTGGTTATAACTATATTTTATTAATATGTGGACATATAATAGACATTTAAAACTAATAGAGTTACATTTTGTAACTTTATTTGATTTAAATATTATATAGGTTATTTTCATAGAAAAGTGTCCCTAAAAAAAATAAAATATCAAGAATAGTGTGATAAGGGTCAAATTAACTTCATTAAATAAGAATTATTATGAAAAATTATTTCCCTGCCACTTCATTTTAACCTAGATAAACCCGATTTACCCTTTACTGAGGTGACAAATTTTACCAATGTTACTATTCATAATGCCTAAAAATAAAAAGGTACTATTTACCAAATTTTAAACTAGTGATTCCAAATATTGAATAAATTTTATTGAATTCAATTTCTTTAAGTAGCATAAATTAATTTTAAATTAAGCTGCAAAACACGACGAAAACTGCTTTTTAGAAAAATACATTTGCAAGCATAAAACTGGATTTATTCTTATCTCATGTATAAAAAAATATTAGATAAATGATAAAACATTTTATTGTATATATAATATTTAAATTTCATTAATATCATTCACCAACAGTGATGAATTTAATTTATGAATATAAAAATACATTGTACACATAATTATTTTTAGAAAAAAAACTCTCTTATTTTCATATGAAATTTTTATTTTTTTTCTAATTAATTGATAAAAAATGAATTAATTTTATTAATATATAAACCAAAATATTTTCATAATTTATTTATTTCTATTCATATCCTCTAATCCAATGACTAGGTGATAACCATCACATTAAATAATAATATTTTAATAGTATATCGTGGTTCACTTAAACTCAATATTGTGTGTAACACAAACTAACAAAGAATTAAAATTTATTTATAGACAAATATTTTATAAAATCTACATGTGATACATTAAACCTCACATAAAATGAATCTCTACCTCAAAATTCTTCACTCTGATACAAAAAATGAGGATATATCCATTTCATTACATACTTGGGTTCCCATGTAGCTTCTTTAGATTTATGATTTATTCAAAGAACATTCACCAAGTGAGTAGTCTTATTCCATATAACGTTACCTCTTTGATAAAAGATTTATATTGATTGTTATTCATAATAAAAATCATTCTCTAGTGGTATGATCTTTCAGTTCAGTACATGTGGTGGATTGAGTGTGTACCTCCTTAGGAGTGACACATTGAACAATCATGAACATGAGAAAGGTTCGATAGAAGCACCAAGTAGTAAGCTATCATCCCTAATTGGTCAAGAATATAGAAAGGGATAATATACCCAAGTCTCACTTTCCATTTTTTATGAATCCCATAACCTTCTTCCATCGTGAAATCCACATAAAATCCTTTTCACTAAATTCAAATTCCAGATGATACCAATGATTGTTAGTATAAAGTTTCTATTGACTGTGAGCATCCTTGATGTGTTTTTGAATGGATCCAACGTTTATTACAATTTACTCAGCTTTCTTAGGTCACAATATCTTTATTTCTCCAAATTCATCCCAACATGTTTAAAATTTACACCTTTTTCCATAGAGGGATTCATAAAGACCATATGAATTCTTGAGTGAAAGTTGTTGTGAGAAAAATAATTTAGAGGAAGGTGTGGATCCCAACCACCTTTGAAATATATAGAAAAATATCTCAATATATCCTCTTGGGTTTGAATTCTTCTCTCATAATGGACATCTATTTAAAGATTATACACTATACTAAAACTTAACTCCATATCCAAAGACTTCTGAAGGCTTTTCCAAAACTTCAAGGTTAACCCCATATCCCAATTAGATAAAATGGAATGTGGTACTCCATAAAAACTTACCCCTTCCTTAATATGTATCATGGAAAGATGATACAGAGAGAAATATTCTCTAATAGTAATGTAGTGTGCTAAATTTTTAAGGTGAATGACTATAATCCAAATAAAATTGTGTCCCTTATAAGTTTTAGGGAGTCAAATGACAAAATCCACAATGTTGTTTTCCCATATCTATTCTGGTATGGGTAATGTTTGTAAAATACACTTAGATCTCTATCTCTTAGCCTTAACTTACTGACATACTGAGCATTGAGATATATACTCAATAATATCACTTTTTATGTTATCACACCATAGATAATCTTTCATATCTCTATACGTCTTCATACTTATAGGATAAATAGAGAATGATTAATTGTGAGCCTCCTCTGACAACTCCTTCTTCAAATATGCTATGGAAATAACACATACACATTGGCAAACCTTATCATTCCATCATAATCAAGGTTAAACTGAAGATATTTCTCACCTTATTTTTTAGTTCCACAACTTCCTTTTATGACTATTTAATATTCACATGGATAGATGGTTTGAAATTTATTTTAGTGATATAATATTTATCCCCTTCCTTTATGATTTATAGATCTATCATTTTAAAATATTGAAATATTAGATCTTTTTTATCCTCATCATAGATAATCTTGTATGATTCTTTCAACTCAGAGCATCTTCCACATTATTCACTTTCCTAGTGTAGTAATGTATTGATCAATCATAATATTTAATCAAATCCATCCATCTTCTCTTTCACATATTCAAATACATCTATGTGAAAATATAATTTAAAATTTTATGATCATTATATTTATCACACCTTTTTCCATAAAGATAATGCCTCTATATATATATTATAAAAATTACAGCAGTTCTCTCTAAATCAGGAGTTGGGAAATATTTATCATGAACCTTCAATTGGTGTGATTCATAAGCTATAACCATATCATTCTTCATGATAACACATCAAAATACCTTATTTTATACATCACTATCTATTACAAACCCTTATCTAGTATAGGGTAGTGTAAGAAAAGGTGCACTGGCTAGCCTTCTCTTTAGATCCTTGAATCTTTCCTCACATTAATCCATCCAAAGGAACTTGGCTCCCTTCTGAGTTAACTTGGTGAGTGGATTAGACAACCATGATAAATTCTACACAAATCATTGATAATATTAAATAAAACCAAGAAAACTAAGGATCTTAATAACAATGCTAGGTCTATGAAATTTCTCAATAACATCCATCTTTTAAGGATCCATTAAAATACCCTCACATGAGTTTATATGACCTAAGAATGAAATATTAGAATCCAAAATTCACACTTGGTAAATTTTGAATATAAATTATCCTTCCTTAGGGTCTTTGGTATAGTTTTCAAGAGATCTTCATGCTCTTCCTGACACTTTGAATATATAATAATATCATCTATAAAGACTACCAAAAACTGATCAAGGTAATCTCTGAAGACCTATTCATTAAATCCATGAATATAGAGGGGTAATTTATAAGGACGAATGAAATCACTATAAATTCATAGTGTCCATATCTACAGAATTCCATATTGGATATATCCTATTTATTAACCCTTAATTGATGATATATAGAATGAAGTTAAATCTTAGAAAAGTATCGATCTCTGCACAATTGATTAAAGAAGTCATTAAAACAAGGTAGAAGATACTTGTTCTTGATAGTGATCTTATCAAGTCCTTGATAATACATGAAGAGTCACATTGATCCATCTTACTTCTTAACAAAATTAATAGGTACACCCTAAGGTGACACACTTGGAGGAATGAATCCATTTTCCAGATTCTCCAAGAGCTTTTTTTAATTCCTAAAACTCAATCAGGGCCATTCTATGTAGAGACTTTGAAATAAGTGTAGAACCAAGTATGTGTTCTATTGATAACATAACTTTACAATTTGTTATAAGACTAGAAAATTATTCTAGAAAGAAAATAATAAACTTGAATATAATAGGTATATCTTTGATATTCAGTTTCTCCCCAACTATCTGAGATAAACATCCCTTTTGAATAGGAATCAAGACCCATATAATGGATGCGATTTCCATCGAATGTTCATCTTTATCGTTGCACTGATAGAAGATCATAGGTTGATTCATAATATCAAATGTGACTTCTATTCTTCAAAAATTGATGTGGGATTAATTTAAATAAATCCAATCCATCTATATAATAACATCAAATTAAACAAGATAATGGATAACAAAATTTGTAGGAAGCACATTCCCATAAAATTAAACTAAGGAATAATCATAGACTTGAGATACAATAATCATACCATTAGGGGTTTTACTAATAATTAAACATATAATAATTTGGTTGTCCTTTTTATACCCTTAGAAAATTCTTCAGATATAAAAGAGTGGGTAAAACAAGAGTCAAATAAGACATTAAAAGTTCTAGAGATGATGGTAAGTGTACATTTCATCACATAATTATAATAACCCATTTAGTTAGAAGTGATCACAAGAGATTTACACTTGTATTTTAGATTAATAGGTTTCTAATGACGATCATCATAAAAAATCTTTGGATTTGTGCACTGGTTGGTGTAATTCTCATACTCTGTACATTTGAAGAATTAGAACATGGGTAATACATTAGTTGGTTTCTCATCCTCCTCTATTTCATTAAGTGATATATTTATCCCCTTTTAAAATTCATGGGATTTATGACCCACCTTTCCACATTTCAATAACCTCCTTGTTCCATTAAATAAATTCCATTGATGTTTCTTCCCACATTTATAGCACGTAGATGGATGAAATTTATTTCCACCATGTTATCTATTCAAGTTTTCATGAGACTAGATCTTCCTTTTCTTATCAAAACCATGTGAATGGTGGGAATAAAAAATTTATATTTATTACTTGAGTACACAATGAATGATTTATTCGTAGCTACTAAATTCTATAATATCCAATGAATTTTAGAGAGTTTGTTTTAAACCAATAAAGAATCAACAAATTTTTATTTCATGGAAAATGATTAAACCAGAGGAATACATTGAAAGTCTCGTAAAAGTTTCCCTATAGGTACCAATGGATTCATCATCCTTTTTATTTAGCTCAAGGAATTCATTCTCTATCCCTTTTCATTGAATGTGAGGGAATTACTTACTATAAAATATCTTATCAAACTTATCCCATTACATAGATTCAATTTATTCCTCTTTAATCACGTTCTTAATAAGATTCCACCATTGATTTTATTTGCCTTATAAATGATAAATGAATAGGATAAAATTTTCATGTTATAAGCACCAAATAATAAAAAAATATTTTCTTAATGGTGATGATCTATCAATTATATACTAGTGGATTATAAAACCCACTAAAATATGTTATATGTTTCCTCATAAAATATTAAACAATACATTATTCCTTCTTTTGATCATTTGGAAGCTCAAGATGATTCACAGCTTGAGAAAGTTTCATTAGAATAGCCACAAAATTCAATCTTCTAGTTCCCATAGAATTTGGTTGTTTAGGTGGAAAACCATTTCATTCTCTATCACATTCATTGTTAGTTTTATGTATTCTAGTTCCATCCATTGACTAAAACAAAATGGAATAGTGTGAGAAACAATAATCACAACAGAAAACCACACAATCATGAAAAATAATTTATTGGATGTCTAAATCATAACACCTTTTTCTCAATATATGAATCATTATGTTTAACCTAGGTTATACATGGACATTAAAAAAACTTTAGGGTGTTATCCTTTACATAGACTTATCCCTAGCATTTTAACTATTTTTTTTCATCTTAATTTCCAAAGGTTAGATTAATATTTCTCTGATACCAATTGTAAAGGCTTAGGATTTTCATATATAAATATTATATCTTTTTATATGAATATTCAGTAAATTAAAAAAATACATGCCCAAGGACCATCAAGGTTTAGTTTATTTGGATACTAGATACACAATATTATTATTTCATGAAAGATCTTAAACATAACTCATAAAGATATTTTCCTTTAGTACTCTTTATAGACATACCCTACTTAATCAATTTTTTATAACCTAGGAAAAGTAAACATAATAAGGGGTGAGATAAAAATATCAGTAAGGATAAACATGAGAGATATCAATTGATGATCATATGAAATTATAATACAATAATATGAGTATGAGATCATAACCATGGCATATAAAGTTCATACCCAAACTTTAAAATATCCTAAATATGAGTCATGGAATAAAACATTATCATTTAAAAAAACATGAATCATAAAAGTGAGAAGTCATCATAAATCATTCATTAACCATAAGTTCATGTCATGAAATTATTAGACCATCATAGGTATAAAAATCATTTCATATGTCAAGGTTAACTACCAAGTCCATAAAATCATAACAGATCAATCCTCAACACTTATTTCCTATAGTGGATCACGAACATCAACTTGTTTCCTATAATGGATCAAACACATCTAATTGTTTCCTATAATGGATCATGCACATCGATTTTTTTTCCATAATTATATCATGAGGTATAATACATTACCCAATGAATTATATGGCTATATAATTCTGGGAACACCCATAACATAATGAAAACCATACATTTATGTTTCACATGATCATAAAATATTCATCATATAATTATATCATAACTCATGAAAATAAAATTGGTTTCATTAACATTTTAAGAACCTCATCATAGCATAACCCATGGAAAATAAATGGGTTTCATAAAAATATAATCATCATAATTCTAAACCATATAGAGAAATAATAAGGATGGTACCACTGGATAAAATCCTTAGTAAAACATAATCAAAACAAAAGGTTTTTATCATTGATGATATAAATATGATTAAAAACATTCTTGATAAAAATTTCATTTGCATTTTAAAATCCATTCTTTAAAATATAAAAATTTACAAAATATTATGGAATTTTTTATTTAAAATTAAATATGGAAAATTTTAAAGGATGATTCAAATTATTGACAAGTCACAATGACATGAAATTTCATTCATGCTGTATAATTTTAAAGAAAACATTCATTTCAAACTTTTTTAGAAAAAAGTAAAAAGTACCTCATTCAAAAACCTACAAGAAGATTCATTTTAAAATATTTTGTAAAAATAAAATCATGGGTAAAAATAAATTTAAAAAATCATAGTATATTCATTAATACATCCTTGAAAACATTTTTTTAGGAAATATGGATATATAAAAAAATTATTTTAGACCAAAGAGATAAATAAAGTCAATTTTAATTAAAAAACACCCTTTCAATATCTTAAATACTTAAAGTGAGGAAAATAAAATGAAAAAAATATAATATTAAGAGATAACCAGATGAGAAGAAAATAAAATGGATTCATTAGATAAGGATCATATAATTTTCTTAATGGAAATTAAATCATAAACAATCCCTATTAAAATAGGATTAAAACATAAATCCCTTACCTCAAGTCTCACCTTTTTTCATACACATTCAAAAATACTATATAATAAATATATATTTATTATAAATATATTATAGAATTATATTAATATCTATAATATCATTTTTATTTATTTATGACATCTTATCACCCATTTTTTAATAATTTGTTATTAAAACAACTATTTTGGGTGATATCTGCTTCACTTTTTGAAGCATGTTTTGGTTCGGAAGTCCCAATAATTTTACTTTATTATGGTTCTATAATTTATATAATATTAATAATTATATAAATATAATATATTTTAATTATATATATATTTATATTCATCCATAAAAAATACAGATAGAAAAATGAATTACACCGTTTATATAGATGGTAGGCACACACAAGCAAGAACACTGTTTTCACTTTTTGACGAATGGAATTAAATAAAGGTAAATAATAATTAATAATTAAAAAATAATTATTATATAATTTAAATAATATATATTCATAAAATACACCCTTATTACCATCCATCTAAAATGAATATTAAAAATGAGTCACATCGCTCTGTAGAGGTGGTAGTCCATACGTACGCACAACCGATGTTCTCATTTTCCAATAATTTGGATGGTAATAAGTTACATATGTTATTATAATTAAATAATAATAATTAATTAATTAATATCATATATTAAAATTAAACCCATCATAATACACATCTATAAAATATGGTTATGGAAAATTAATTGTATCACTAAGTGAAGACGGTAAGCCATATGTACGTACAAGTGATACTTTCACTTACCATTTGAAAGAAAAGAGGGTGAATAAATGTGATTTAACAATAATAATAATATTTAATTATATTTAGGATATTAAATTTACAATTTAATTATGAATATAATATATTTATATGAGGTAAAATAAGACTTAAAAATAAAGTGATCAGTTAAGGTGATTACCTCTTCTTTGAAACAACTCCTTTATATCTCCTCTCAAGAACCCTAGGGATGGTATTTTAAGAATTAAAACACCTCTAAAATGTGTATAAGAGAGTATAAAAAATATTTTTTAGGTTGTTTTTATCTAGAAGGCTCAAAGTGGTGTGAATAAGAGTAAGGAGTGGCACACTTTTATAAGTGAGGGGATGGACACTCTTGTAATTTCCTAAAATATTAAAATATAATAAAGTAATTATCTATCCAAAATTCCTCAAAAAGGGTAGTTATTAAAATATAATATAATATAGAGTTTAAATACCAACATAAAACAAATATTTGATAGGTTTAAGTGGTTTTTTAAACCTTATATTTTGGTTTAACCCTTTAGTTATCCTATTTTATCTTTAACAACATCAACGACTTTTTCACTCTTAAGGGGTTATAATTTTACTTAAAAGGTTAAAATTATATTATAAATGGAAATGGGTGACATTTTATATCATATATTATTGACATTTTCATCTTTCCATATTTTTATTATTTTTAAATAATTTAATAAAATATTCTTTTTGATAAATTATCATTAATGTCAATTTTGACACTATTCAATAAATACAAATTAAAATACATAAATATAAAGTTATAATTAGAATATAATTATTTTAAACAATAATAATATGTCATATTCATCTATAATATTCATATAACACCATAAATCATTCAAATTATATATATTTTAATATTTTTCTAATCATTTATTTTATTTTTCTGTTAATTGAAGAATTATTGTTTCAGTGTTGCAGAAGAATTTAAGGTAATTATATAATTACTAAAAATTATAAATAAATTTTCATCATGAAATTAATTCTAAAAATATCAAAATATAAATTTATATTCATTCATAACTTTGTTTTTTCCCTATATGGACCCATAATAGATCTATAAAACTAAGAGAGTAACATTTTGTAACTTTCATTAATTTAAATATTATATAGGTCATTTTCATGAAAAAGTGTCCCTTAAATAATTAAATTTAGAGATTAATGTGATAAAGGTAAAATTAAATTCATATAATAATAATTAGGATGATAATTTATGGCCTTATCACATAGTTTTAACCTAGATTAATCTGATTCACCCTTTACGGAGGTGATAAATTTTCCATGATTACTATTCATAATGCCTAAAAATAAATGAGAACTATTTACAAAATTTTAAAATAATAATTAAAAATATTCAATTAATTTTATCAAATTCAATTTATTTAATTGGAATAAATTAATTTTAAAATAAGTGCACAAAACACGATGAAAATTGCTTTTAAGAAAAACACATTTTAAGCATGAAACTAGATTTATTATTATCCCATGTCTAAAAAAATATTAAATAAATGTTAAAAAATTTGATTAAATATATAATATTTACATTTTATTATAATAATTCACCAATATTGATTAATTTAATTTATTAAGATAAAAAAGCATTGCACGCATAAAAACAATTTTTTTTTTCAGAAAAAACGTCTCTTTTATTTTTAAATGATTTTTATTTTATTTTATAATTAATTTATAACCAATTAATTTATTTTATTCATATGTAAAACATAATTTTTTAATAATTTATTTATTAATATTCATACCTTCTAATCCAACGGTTAGGTAAAAATTGTCACATTAAATAATAATATTTTAATGGTATATCACAGTTTGTTTAAACATGGTGTTGTGTGTAATGAAAGCTATACAAAAAATAAAATTTATTTATAGATAAATATTTCATAAAATCTTAAGGTGTTACATTAGGAAAACCCCATACTATGCATACTTCCGAATACTTGTGATACATTGGTGGTATCCCTTAACAACTCAGAATTCAGAGGAAAACTTACCATGGAAATGGTGAAGGACACACTGCTTAATGAATAGCCCTGAAGGAAAAATATGAGGTAAAACCTGATGTAAGATCTCATCTTTAAGTAGTTAGGGAGAAAAATAGAGGTGTTAAAGGGTCATGAAGAAGAGGTAAATGGAATAGTAAAGGAAGGACCAAATATGGTAGGAGGCCAACACACAAATGCTACCATTTTAGCATGGAGGGACACTTAAAGAACTACTAAAAGTTACTAAAATATACGGGACAATGTATAAACTAGAAATTAAGAAGTTAATACACACATGTGGCTATAAATGAATAATTTATGCTTTTATCCAATGTTAAAAGAAGATACGTGCTTTCACATATCAATACAAGACACAGAATGGGCAGTCAATATTGAAACATCGTACTACGCACCACCATATCATTAGTATTCCTAGACATATCAAGTAGGTGACATTGGAATATTCAAAATGAATAATACCATTTTGGAATATAATATTGGCATGGTTGATATCCAATTCAAGAAAAACATTGAATATATAATCACCATGAAGGATGTTCAGCATGTTCCAAGCCTTTGCCTTAACTAGTTATCAATTATAGACTCTGATAGACAAGGCAATGAAAACATATTCAGAAAAGGAGAAATGAATATGAGGAAAGTATTCATCATCATCTCTTAAGTACAAAAATTTGGTATGTTGTAAAAAACTCCTGTGATGATATGTGAAAAAAACCTCAACATAGTGGAATGAGAGGAATCATCTAATATATGACATTGGAGGCTCAACCACATGAGTGAAAGAGGGATATCAACCCTGATAAAGAAGAGGTATATTATTGTTTAATAGGATGATTCAATAGATACTTACAACTACTACATGTATAATAAGAAACACATAATCTCATTCAGTACTACTTCATCAAGGAGATTAGAGTTTCTAGATTGAGTTCACTATGATGTATGTGGTCCTATAGAGGTGGAATCACTGGTAGGGAACAAATATTACCAAACCATTATAGATGATTCATCTTGAAAGGTGTGGGTGTTTTTCTTACAAACAGAAGACTATGTGATAGACTACTTAAAGGTGTTCAATGCTATGGGGGAGAATGAAACTAGAAGTAAGCTAAAATATCATCATTCAAACAATAGAGGAGAGTCCATGTCTAGGGAGTCTAATGCTCATTACAAGAGTCAAGGAATCATACATGAGAGAATAATACTGTACAACCCACAATATAAAATTATTACTAAAAGGATGAAAAAACCATCATGAATAAGGTAAAGTTAATAATGATTTTGGACAATATTCCCAAGACATTCTAGGGATAAACTGTTCGATTTTCATGCTACCTATTCAATAGATTACCATGACCCCCGTGAATTTTGAGATTTTACACAAAATATGGTCTATAAACATCCATATTACTATAATTTACGAGTATTTGTGTGTTTTAATTTTCTAAATGTATCCAAATAGCTCATATAGAATCAATATTATAGATATAATCTATACATATTTATTATTTTTGGAGAATAAGTGTTTAAATACAAGATTCAAGACATGAAGGTGAATATGGTGATTAGAAGCAGAGATTTCATATTCCATGAGAGTGATATGATCATGGAAATTCAAAATCCTATATTTTATCAAGGGGAAAGTTTTGAGGAATCAATTCCTAATCTAAAACCCATACTAGTATCACATGGAATGGAAGAGGATGAGGTGAAATATGACTCATCAACAACATAACTAAAAATAGTGAAGGTGGATATTGAGTATGGGAGAATCAATACTCGCCACCGAAAATTAAAAAATCATCATAGGATCTATATGATGGTGTGCCTCCCAAAACTAACATTTTACTGGTTTAAATATTTCCATGAGGAAGGATTCCATCCAAAAAATATTTAGAGTTCGGGTACCTATTACTGACTAATTAATGTGAGAGAAAAGGATATCATGAACCAATATCTCATCCATAAAAACTTAAGTGGCTACATTCTATGAAGGATTTTACAGAGTTATTGATTAATAAACATACATATGATTTAGTAGAACTGCCCAAAGGTAAGAAGAAACTAATAGAAAAATGGGTGTTTAGGAAGAATAAGGATGAAAAAATAAAGGAGTTCATTTACAAAGCTCAGTTGGTGGTCAAAGGATTCCTTCAGAAGAATGGAGTTGACTTTGATGAGATACTTTTTATAAGATCCCATAGTTTACCAGGTATGTATCTTTCTAAGTTTTTCATTAATCTTTTATATCAGTTGTTTTTTCATCATGAAAGTTTTTTGTTTAAATAAACATAGTCTTGGGTTTCAAGGAAACTTGGGAAAGATAAAAAAGTATCCAAAAGGAGAACTAGTTGGAGAAAATGACATAAAGTACATGGATTTATTATTTTTTGAATTAATAGAGTATATGTTTAAATGGGTTAAGTATCTCATGGGTTCTTGGTGATTTGATAATATTTAAAAGAGTTTTGGTTTGTTTGAAAGGAAAATGGGCTGAAAAATCAACTGTATAAAATTTATAAACTATTAAAAGCGATTACAAGTCATGTAATTGTTTGAGGGTTTTAATAAAATAAATATAAGGTGACAAGTTTTTCAGTGTATTCCATTAAAAAAATTTACACGATGTGTAATAACATTACACACCCTATAAATGCCCAACCTGCTATTTTAAACATGGTTTATAGATGAATTATCATTTGTTTAAAAGGAATGTCTTCTCCTCTCAACCTTAGGGATTTCTACAGGTTATTTTAGGGTTCCAAATTCCCTTATAAACGTTTCATTTCTGTGAAAGATCCCTGGTAAGTGTTTTTGGTTTGGTTTCTCCCTCCTCTTCCTTCCTATCCAACCATTGCAGTGAAATCCTTTGACTGATTGCATTGTTGGTTTGATTATGATCAATTTTTATCTAGTAATCCCTTTGAAATCATCCACACCTTCTTCCTCATGGGATTTGGTCATTGGAAGTGTTGTTGGATCATCAGTTAAAGGCAGGGGGTCGAAATCTTAACCCTACGGTTTGATAATTTCCAAGTTTATGCAATATCATGATTTCACCATCATTGGGTGTGACCAAATTAATTAAATAAATGAATGGAATTATTCCTTGAAGTCATTTGGTTTCAAATGGATTTTAACTAGCTCATGGATGAACATGGGGTAAGAAAAACAGGATTATAATTGAATTAGATAACGTCTTAAGGAACATTTAACATGACATGTGACCTAGGGTGATTTATTATCATATGATCCCTAAATTTTGGATTATTTCTTATTGATATAACTATTAATAAATTTTGAATTAAATTTTAAGTGACATATGAAAGAATAATGGAAATTATCATAATTAACCATTGAGAATTGTGATGTGATATTGTGATATCTATGTTGTATAACAATGATTTTGTTCTATGTTGAAATTCTTATATATCAGGCTCTTCCCTATAACTTATAGACTTATATTCTATAATGATGATATTGAGCATTTTCGACCTAGTCCAATGCTACAATGCTTATAGAGAGTGGGTTATTCCCATTCCAATGCTCTAATCCTTATTTTTATTTGACCTAGATGCTATAATACTTATAGGGATTTAACCTAGATTGTTTTGGCTATACCATGGTTATATGGTTGTGGTTATAATGGTAGTAATACATTCTTAGAGATATTCTAGCATGGAATTGAAGAAGTTTATTTTAACTTGGTTATATGGTTGTGGTTGGCATGGTCATAAGACATTCTTAGAGATATTCCAGCATGACACCGAAGTATGTTATTTTACCTTGATCATATGGTTGTGTTTGGAATGTTCGTAAGACATACTCAGAGATATTTCAGCATGAAGTTGATTTATTTTATTAATGGTTAAATTAATTAATACACCTGGTTATCACTTTTTTCCATACAATTTTATCTGGCTAGTTTGGTTTGAATATGGTGGTGTTGACCTACTGAGTTATACTCACACCCTATTTGGGATTCTATTTGGTACCTGAGAAGATTATGTGGATTTAGGTTTGGATAGGAGAAAATGACCTTGTTGTTGATTTATTGTTTGTGGATGGGGTGGAGTTTGGAGATGGGACCGATGTAGGGTTTGGGACTTGGGACTTTGTGTATTCTATTTGAGTCTGCTAGTCTTTTTCTTGTACTGTTCTAGCATGAAATTTAGTTACATTCCATCACATCATTTCATTATTCCTTATATATTTATTAAATTATTCAGTTGGATTTTTTTGTTGTCTTCCTTTATGTATTTAATTTGATTATTTTCATTTTATTGTGAAATTTTTCTACTAATATGACACTTCATATCCGAGGGTATAGTCTCCTTATAATAATTTTCAAACCCCTACTGCTATTCAGAATCCCCTAGAATATGAGGAGGCATGCTTGAGGTCTTGTAACCAACCCTTTCTGGCTATGTGAGAGAGTTTAAGATTGGGGGATGTTACAAAGTGGTATCTGATTAGCCAATTTTATTTTATTTTTCCTTACAGTTTGAAAACAATAAAAAGGAGACTAGGATGTGTCAAGACTTAGTAATGATCTTGTGTATGGTAGTATCTAACCCATGTATGAGGGAAAATCTGAGTTCCTAGGGATTTAATTGTTGTTTTTATTGTGTTTCTATAATAGTTGATGTTATTTCACCTTGAGAGATTCACATGTTGTGTGTGGTTAATTTTTTATGATGTAATTATTTCTTTATATTGGTACTCGAGGCCTAGTATGGCATGAGATGAGAATACATGCATCAAAATAGGAACATAGGGATATATTGACATTCATTGTTCAAGATAGTGGCATATATATTTTTTCATGTGATATATACTTTCTAGTAGAACTATGATATGAGATATCTATTTCATTGGATAAATTAAATGAGTTATCATGTCATTCTAAAATACTTGTAAGCTATGTCTAGAGAGACCAAGAGTTAGTGGTTATCTATTGTAGTTATCTATTGGGTTGACCTTGTTGATTTCTAGTTATCTTAGGTGTGCATTTGTCTTGTAGAGAAAATTCCTCCTCCTCATCTTCAAATTGGGTTCTAGGTGAGTGGAAATCAACATGCTCCTAACACAGCTGAGTTGGAGATTCTTGTAGTTCCTGAGGATCATAAGGATGTTTATCTTCTCGAAAGCTTCCTGAGGGTTATGCAATCCATGGAAAAAGAGATTGTTCGTACCGTTCCTTTGATGTATGAGCTGATGAGAGAGTTTTAGCTGCTGCATCTGCCTATGTTTACTGGGGAAGGGGGGACCCAGATAGCTCAGTTTTGGATTGAGTCAGTCCAGATGATCTTCAAGCATCTCGAGACACTCACTGATATGAGGGTTAATATTGATGCGTATATGATTCATGGACCTGCCAAGCATTGGGGGATATTCTAGATGAAGCTGGGTAGTATGATGAGCTATATTGGAATGACTTTGAAGAGAATTTCTTAATCCATTTCTATCCCAAGACTTTAAGGGATGACAAATCTCATGAGTTCATGCATCTTACGTTGGAGGGTTTGTCTGTGCTGGATTAGGCTGGACATTTTACTGACTTATAGTGCTTTGCACAATATTTGGGAGATGATGAGATATCTAGGGTTATACATTTCCTTGGAGGTCCTCATTATGAGATCAGGTCAGGTAAATGTTTTCTATTTAAGCAACTTTTTAGATGTGATGAATAAATCACTCATCATAGAAGGGAATCTAAGAGAGGCCATGAGCAGTGGACAAGTTTTTTCTATAGGGTGATATGGGAGTTCTTATTCGAGTGGTAAAAATCACTGTTATGATAGTTTCCACCAAAAAAGTAGTGGGAAGAGTAGTCAGGGTAGTGGAAAACCATCTCAAGATCATGTTCCATTCTAGTGTTATGAGTGTGGAAAGTTTGGTCCCAAGTGCACGCAGTGTCCTTACCCTAAATTTGAGTGTCATATATGCGGTATAATAGATCATCTTCATAGGTTCTTTATGAAATTTTCATAGTATACTAGTGGAAGAGGATTATGATAGGAACTAGAAGTAGTAAGGGGCTTAACTACCCCTAAACAGGATAGTAGATGGAGTCCCACAGGCTATTTAGGATGAGGAAGGGGATGTGGCACACCAGTGCATGATAAATAGTACCAAGAAAGGAAAACAGACCAGGGTAGTCCGATTGGATCCCAGGTTAGAGGGACAAGTCAGTTTCACATTATGAAGACAACTCAAGCTAACATGGATACATGACCGTCTACCATTAGGGGTATGATTCTTATATCATCTACCTTAGATTATGTTTTTTTAATACAGGAGAATCAAATTATTTTCTATATTTTATTTTTATAAATAGTTTGGTTTTGGATTTGGAAATATTAGATGATGTTTTAACCATTGACACACCGTTGGGAGTGTGGTCAAAGAATAACAAATGTTGGAAGGTATGCTCTCTAGAGATTGGTGGTTACCACTTCTTTTGGGAACTATTCATGATGAAAATTATTGGATTCAAATTGATTCTTGGTATGTATTGGTTAGTTCTATACGAGACTCATATAAAATCTTATAGGAGTAGATTTAATTTCCTATCTTCAAAAGGAATTAACTATTCTCACTAGGGTGAGAGAGATCTTCAATCTGGTCATGTGGGACTAATTCAGTGTATACTAGATTTTCTCACAGCTCAGATCGCTAGTATTCCTCTATATAATGGTGGAATATAGTAGTATTATTTTCTTCCAGGATTTTATGAATTCATATTGATGTCATTTAGGTTGATTAGTGCACCCGTGGTATTAATGGTATCATTTAATACGATCTTTAATTCTTTTCTGGATCATTTTGTGGTATTTTTAGTCAATTTTATCTTAGTGTACTCCTAATCAATATATGATCTTTCCAAACATCTTGAAATATTCTTGAGTACATTGAGAGAGCATTGAATTTATGCTAAATTAACCAAATTCAGTTTCTAGATTAATGAAGTTCACTTCTTGGGCATTTTCATCTTAGAGGTAGGAGTGTTAGTGGACTCAGAGAAAATCACAACCATGATATCTTGAAAAAAACTGAAGAACATCTCTGAAATTCGGATCTTTTTGGGTTTAGTAGGTTATTACCATCATTTTATCCAAGATTTATCTTGTTTGGAAGCACCAATGTATGAGATGAATAATAAATGAGTGATGTTTGTTTGGTTTAATCCTCGAGAGAGATATTTTTAGGAGCTGATAGGAAGAATGAACTCAACACATATACTCACTTTACCTGTGCTCGGTAAATCATATAACATGTATTGTGATGCACTTGGAGTTGGAATTGGAGTAGGTTTGATGAAGTAGGATCAATTGGTTTCTTATGGATCTAGGAAGCTAAAATCTCATGAGAGGAATTACCCTACTCACAATCTAGAGATAACAGAAGTGGTACATTCCCTGAGATTCTGGAGACACTATCTCATGGGTGAGAGGTTGTCGGTATACATGAATCATAATATCATTAAGTATATCTTTTCTCTATGGGACCTAAACCTTTTGCAGAGGAGGTTGGTCTAGTATCTATAGTCTTTCAGTTTTGAGTTGGATTATACATTAGGAAATGGTAACATCATTACTGATGCCGTGATCCGAAAGACACAGACATAGTTAGTATGGGATTCTTGTGATGAGTATATAAATAATGACCCTTTTTACAGACATGCATCTAGATATTCGGGAATCTCAGGTGTGAGTAACTCTAACTCCTAAATCTATTATACCCGTGCTTTTAGACTAGATTAAGATCGAGTAGTTGTTTGATCCGGAGGCCTCAGTTCTGAGAGAAAAATTATATGGTGGGGAGACACGATCAGGATCGTCTCTCATCTATGAAAATTCTCTTATTTTCCATGGACAAGTATGGGTTCTTATCGGCTTTCATGAGGATCTGATGAGGGAGTTTCCTGCTTCTAGATGGGTGGTGCATCCTAGTTTAACAAATATGTATTTTATCTCTGTAGAAAATACTATTGGTAAGGAATTAAGAATTATGTTTCAAGGTTATTTGTTAGATGCTTCACTTATCAATAGGTGAAAGCCAATCATCAGAGGCCAGTAGTGATTTTTCATCCTTTACCTATTCCTGAGTGGAAATGAGATGATGTCACAATAGATTTTGTGAAAAGACTACCTATGAAGACCCATAAGAATGATGATGTATTTTATTGTCATATCCATGACTTATTTTAAATATTTTTTTCATTTAATTTCCATTATTACGTTTTTGGAGGTTTCCCATTCATTTTTGTGGAAATGGCGGGTTTTCAAAATTTGGGCCAAACTGTAATCCCATTTTCAGATTTAAAAATAAATTTTTTTCTTTTATATCTCCTTTATTTTTCAACATTTTACACCCATTCCACTTCCCAATTGGAATACCCTGGTATATTAAAACTACCATATCAATTTGGACCCCATAAGAATCCATAATAATGATGGATTTTGGGTTTTTATTAAGGTTTTGGGCCATCCCGTAATCCCATTTCCTAATTTAAATTATTTTTTTAATTTTTAACATCTTATTAATTTTGTACTATTTTTTGGTGACTCAAACTCCCACCCAAATCCAAAAACCCTAGGATCACTCTCATTATCTATTTTCCACATTGGAGCTCATTTTTATCACAGATTAGGGATAAAATTCTCAAGGTTTGTCATATAGACCAGATTTGAGAAGGTAATTTAATTCTTTCATAAACTGTTAAATTTTCACTCTTTTACCCATATTTTAGTCCCCAATTAACCTACTAAGCCTCATTAGATCCTACCTATCTGTTTTGGTTGCTTGTAGATTCATCATTTGGTGGATTTGTGGTGATTTCTTCAAGATTGTTCAAGGTAAGTGATTCCTTCTTGGTTTCTTCCATTTTCTTTAGGGTTTCCTCCCTCTTTCATGAAGTTATAAAATTTACAGAAGTTAGGTTTCGAACCTAGGGTTTGATTTTTTGTCATTTTGGTAAAATCTTGTGGTTTAGGGTTGATTTTCACCCCTTGTTATGTGGCGGTGGTGCGGTTGATGTTTCACGCCAAGTTTTGACGGTTTTGACAAAAAAAGGTAGTTGATTCCATGTGTAACCATTTTATGATGAGTTAGATTACTGTATTTACTCATTTTTCATATTCCTCATATGTTTTGTGTGGTTTTAGAACTGTTTATGATTGATTTTGTTATGATTTTAATTTTATAGTAGCATTTTAGCTTGAAATTAGGTGTTTTTTATGTGTTACTCTTGGGGTATTATTTGGGTGTATTTTATAACATATGAAATTGGTTTACTAAATCTTTTTTGGGCTTCCAATTATTCTTTTGAAGGGTATTGGTGTTCCATTATGTTTTAAAGAGGGTTTTTGAATGGGTTTTATTTGTAAAACCATGTTATGCCTCTTGAAAGTGTTTTATGAAAATGTGTGTGTTTTTATGTGCATCTTTTGTGGTATTATTCGATTTGATTTAATAATTCTTGAGAGTGGTTTATCAAATATTTATAGGGATTAAAAATTTGTTTTTTATTGGTATTTGTGTGATTTTTTCCTTGAAAGATGGTTTTGAAATGGGTTTTATGTGCAAATCTTGGGTATACTCATTAGAATTGTTTTATGAAAGATTTAAATGGTTTAATGATTTATGTAAGAGGTGAAACCATATTGGAAAACTGTTTTGGATTGTGTATATTATTAAATGTTCCATTTTAAATGTTAATGGGGCTTTCATGTGATGCATATCCTCTTGGAAATGTTTTATAAAAATGTTTAACGGAATTACCGAAATGTGAAAGTGACGTGAACATGATGTGGGTTGTTTTGTGTGAGTGTGATGTGAAAAATGGATTTTTTTTATGAAAAAGGTATTATGTAACATGTGAGTGGGATATTATGTTATGTTTAAAATATTGGGAAACATTTTATAAAATTTTTAAAGGATGTGTTGAATTTTGAAAGATATGAAAAATGAGTTGTCGGCTATTTTGGTATGAGTTAGATTTCAAAATCAATTTGAATGAAAAGGGGGATGATGTTCTTGTGTGATGTACATTTGGGATATTTGATTGATGTGTGATGTGGAAGTGGTATTTTCATGTGAAAATTATATTTCATGCCTTGTTTAACTTCTCCAGCATGAGAATAGATATTGTGATGGTTACTCTCACCGAGATACGAGGTACCTAGGACCCACAACGAGCTAGTGCCTCAGGGTTATTTCCTATTTCTTGTGCTCATTAGATTCTTTACTCATAACATAAGAATACAATATGTTTTTATGGAAATTTTATTAGCTTTGGAATTTTATTTAAAAGTGTTGATTCTTTAAAATAGACCACTCGAACACTGTTTTAATTTTTAAAGTTTCATCTTTTAGAAATTGTAACTATCATTTCATGTTTTTGAAAACCTGCATGCTTTTTATCATTGAATGTTTATCACATGGAATATATTAGTGGTGGTATCAAACTGGGATTTTTATCACAACCTACTTACACCTTTGGGTGTAAGTAGAGTTGCTTAATTTTTTGCTGCAGGTTTGGGTACAACTTTTGTGCCTATGGTTTGAGTTTTAGCGGTCCTACATGATGCGGTGTTGTGAAGATGGCTTGAGGGTGGTGCCTCTTGAAATTTGGAGGTTCATGGGATTTCATTTATGGTTTTGTAACTTTTTAATGATCTTTGATAATTGTTTTAAGTTGTGTAATTAAATTATAAAATTTAATAAAAGATGATTTTGTTTTAAAAATCCAGATTCATTTTATTGGATTCATTTGCTATTTTAAGTTTATAAACCCAGGTAAATCATTCCCAATTTTCAGTTTATGATACCCAGGAACTTGTTCCATCCCGTGGGGATTAGGAACGCCCTTTGGGCCTTATCATGGGATAGGTTTGGTGCTGGTTTAGATGGTGACCAGATTCGGTTCATGATAAATTTGGTATCAAAGGAGGTTCTATCTTTTGGGTCATGTTATATAGGGAAGAGTCAGGATAGTCTGGAGTTAGGACTATTTAGACTTGACATTTCAGTTATGGTTAGTGTTCCTATCCAGCACACCCCATGATGGTATTTGAATCGCTAGGGGAATTTAGGATTTATTTGAGTCCTTTGGTTTTCTTGGTTTGATGATGATTAGGGGAAATGAAAAGAGAGTTGGGTTAATAGTCTCAGTGAGCATGAAGGGCCTGAAAATCCATGTGGAGGTGGGGATACTGAACTAGAGAACTATCCGTGATGGTGAAGTGATTAGAGTATGGCCACCAACCATATGTCCAAGTCACCTACTGAAACTATTTTCCTCTCATATTGTATTGTGTTCTTTAGTTTTGAAATATTGGAAGTTTGGTTTTAAAGTAAAAATTACTTGGTTTTAAGAAGTGTAAAGTTTCTATGAAATTATTTTCTAATAAATAGGCAATGGTTTTATTTTTGAAATGGTGGAACTTAATTTTTATAATTTTTTTAAATGGAAAATGGTGTGTTTACTCCTCTTTTGAATGCAGGAAATTATGTTAGAGTTGGTTTTGAAAAAGTGTTCCCAATAGAGTTTTCTAAACTATTGAAAGGTGTTTTAATGGGATGAGATGTTTTGAAATTTATGTATATTAATTTAAAGTGAGTATTCATTTGAAGTATTTTTTTTATTTTGTGGTTAGAGGTCTTGAGAAAAAGGAAGTATTGGTTGATTGTTTTTGTTTGGAAAAGTGGAAAGAATTTTTCTTTTAACCTTTGGTATTTATGTGAGCGACCACATGCATGGGGTTATATGGGATGATGGATGGTTAATGGAATGATTGGATTAGTAATGGTATGGATATGAGGAGGTTTATTGATGTGGTATAGAAACATGCTTGTGTGATCCCCATGGGGTACCATTGGTGGATACGCTACCTGCTGAACCATTCGTTTTCAAATAAATGTTTTAAAGAAAAACTTGATGTCTTGATGACTAGTTTGGGATGGTGCGTATTATGTGTTTTTTTAAAATGTTGATATTGTGGGATGTTTTTAGTCCAATAACCCCTCCTGTTTGAACTATGTTATGGGTTTGGTACCGGTTTAGATGGTGACCAGATTCGGTTCGTGACAAAATGGTGTCTTCTGAGAAAAGTTTAGGAAGCATTTATGATTTTTCCCCTCATGTGTTTGGTTCTGGTTTTTGGAACGTTTTGACCAATGTACCATCATGTTTGGGTCCTTGGGTTCTTTATTTGGATAAGGTACACCCCCATTAAGGGTTAGTGAACGATTGAAGTGAAATCCGAATTGTTTCTCCATTGGAAAATCCTCCAGTTGATCAATATAAAGAATCCTTTTCTCAAACATGGGGTATTGAGTTTAAATTATTTCCTTTATTTATTTTGTGGACCCTATTGTAGCAAGAGAGTTGTCATGGAAGGTTGAAATGGACCTTAGTTTCTTAAGTTACCTGAATCATTGAAGGTGGAAGTGGTCTGGGGTTGTTAGTGTGGATGAGTATCTGGATTGTGTCTAAGAAGGACTCTAGGTCCTTCGTAGTCTCTTAGAAGTAGAGGTTTATGTTAAACCAACAGTGTGGGAAATATGGAAATTATAGGATATTATGGCCACTTTCTGGAATTATGTGTTGTTTGGGGACTTGGCATAAGGTCCCCTTTCATGTATTGTTTCTATCAGTCACAATGGTCACATTCAATGACACCTTGTGATTTTGTGTTCTCATTAACTATAAAGGTGAAGGTCATCCAATACTTTGAGAGTCTCTAACATGTTGGGAGTATGTCCTTAATGGGAAAACTTCAAAATCCTAAATTTTAGAGGAAGGTTATTAGATGTGTCCTTTCCTTATATCCTTTCTCACCTAAAGAAACAAGGTGGGATGTGTGTGTGCATCTTATAAACCCTTGTTTTAGTGAAATGGTGGGTTATGGTAAAGTGAGTTTTGGAATGTGTTATGTCTTGGTGAACCCATTTGGGATTAGGGTATGGTTTTCATGGCACCTAAAGAAAAATTTTATTTTAGGGGTTTCTGAAGACTAACTATGAGGCTGAAGATGCTTCAATCATTTGAGCTCCAGCCATAGGTCCCAGAGAGAAGCTGGCACGTAGTCAGGGGAAATCCCAGGGTCGTCTAAAACCTTGTACAAAGTCCTATCCTCAGTATGAAAGATGGGGAATATTTTAAACCTCTGATGTTTCCATCTTGATTTTGTTGTTTCTGTTTGATGGAAAGAGGTTGGAGGACCTCATGTCTATGTTATCTCCCAATATCATTCTTTTCCCCTTTGGATTTCATTTAGTTTTTTGGAGTATGGTTGGGAATTTGGCTAGACAGGTTGAGTGAACTGTTTGTGCATGGTTAGTAGTAACCATTCCCCAGAAAACCATGCAAGTAGAAGGATCCACATGGTTAGTGCATGGTTTCTCAAATTGTGTGGATTAACTATGAGATCGTCCCAACTCTTTAAATTTGGGTTCTTACTATGCCAGCCCATGCTGGTCGGTTAAGATGGTTGGTTGTTATCATGGGGATACCCACTATGATTATCATTTATGTTCATTTGGAAATTTCTAATGGAGGTCTACCCCATATATCGGGGAGTCCATTCGGGCCTGCCCCTATTTGTGTCACGATCCTGTCTTGGGAAAATTTGAGTTGTCTCTTATGGTGGGGAGCCCATTTGTGTCTCCCCATACTACTAACTCAGATTGGTACTTGGTTTTAGATTGGTATTAGGTAGTCTTGTTCAGAGCTATCTAACTACCTACATTTTTCTTGGGTAAACTTTGGTAGTAGATAATTCCCAATGGTCTGATTAAAGCAAGGTAAGTGTAACCTTGTTCATTGTTGTTGTTCGTTTGGGTAAATTGATGGTATCCTATTTTTATAGTGTTTGCAGAGTTTTATTTTTGGGATAAAATCTGAATATACTTGATAATTTTAGGAAGTGGTTTATGTTATGGTTGGTGAGAGTATTCATTCCTTGATTGATCAAATGGAGATGTTTTGGCCTTTTTGGGGTGGGTGAAACTTGGGAAAGGAGCCCATTTTGGCCTTTCGATTGGGTTTGGTTTTTTTCCTTTGGCCTTGCTGTGGCTTTCTCAGGGCAGGAAGTTTTATGGTGGGGAGAATTGTCACACCCATGAATTATTTTAAAGTTTTTTTTTCACTTAATTTCCATTCTTTCTTTGTTTTGAAGGTTTCCCATTAATTTTGGTGGAAATAGTGGGTTTTCAAAATTTGGGCCAAACTGTGAGCCCATTTTTAGATTTAAAAATAAATTTTGTTTCTTTTATAACTCCTCAATTTTTCAAAATTTTACACCCATTCCACTTACCAATTGGAATACCCTGTTATACTAAAACCATCATATCAATTTGGAACACATAGGAATCCATAATAATGATGGATTTGGGGTTTTATCAAGGTTTTGGGCCAGCCCGTAAGCCCATTTGTTGGTTTAATTTTTTTTAATTTTTTAATATATAATTCATTTTATAATATTATTTGGTGATTAAACCTCCCAACTAAATCAAAAATCTCGAGTCTCACTATCAGTTTTGGTTGCTTAGAGATTCAAACTTCGGTGGATTTGGGGTGATTTCTTCAAGACTGTTTAAGGTAAGTGATTCATTCTTGGTTTCTTCCATTTTCCTTAGGGTTTCCCCCATCTTTAACGAAGTTATAAATTGTCCAGAAGTTAGGGTTCTAACCTAGTGTTTTATTTGTTGTCATTTTGGTCAAATATTGTGGTTTAGGGTTGGTTTTCACCCCCTTATGGTGCGGTAGTGGTGCAGTTGATATTTCACACAAAGTTTTGAGGGTTTCGACACAAAAGGAAGGTGATTCCATGTGTAACCATTTTATGATGAGTTATATTGATGTATTTAATCATTTTTCATATTCCTCATATGTTGTGTTTGGTGAAAAAACTATTTATGAATGATTTGGTTAGGCGTTTAATTTTATAGCTTAATTTTAGCTTGAAATTTGGTGTTTTTCATGTGTAACTCTTGGGGTATTATTTGGGTGTATTTTATAACATATGAAATTGGTTTACAAAATATTTTTTGAGATTCCCATTATTATTTTGTAGGGTCTTGGTGTGCCATTAAGTTTGAAATAGGGTTTTTGAATGGGTTTTATGTGAAAAACCATGTTATGCCTCTTTAAAGTGTTTTATGAAAATTTGTGTGTTTTCATGTGCATATTTTGTGGTATTATTAGAAGTGATTTTATAATACTTGAGAGTGGTTTATTAAATGTTTATAGGGATGAAAATTATGTTTATGGATTGGTATTTGTGTGATTTTGTCCTTGAAATATGGTTTTGAAATGGGTTTTATGTGCAAAGCTTGGGTATACTCCTTAGAATTGTTTTATGAAAGATTTGAATGGTTTAATGATTTATGTAAGAGGTGGAACCATATTGTAAAAATATTTATGATTATTTATATTTTTAAATGGTCCATTTTAAATGTGAAAGGGGCTATCATGTTATGTTTATCCTCATGGAAATGTTTTATAAAAATGTTTAACGAAATTACTGAAATGTGAAAGTGATGTGAACGTGATGTGGGATGTTTTGTGTGAGTTTGATGTGAAAAATGGATTTTGTTTATGAAAATGGTATTATGTAACATGTGAGTGGGATTTTTGTGATGTTTATAATCTTGGTAAAGATTTTATAAAATTTCTAATGGATGTGTTGAATTGTGAATGATATGAAAAATGTGTTGTGGGCTATTTTGGTGTGAGTTGGATTTCAAAATCAATTTGAATAAAAAGGGGGATGATGTGATTTTGTAATGTAAATGTGGGATATTTTGTTGATTTGTGATTTTGAGGTGGTATTTTAATGTTTAAATTATATTTCATGGCTTGTTGAACTTGTTTGAGCACAAGAGGGAAACCTATATATCTAGGTGGGTGGACATGTACTAGTATGCTTGTGATCCCATGGGGTTTGGCCTCAGTTTCACGCAGAAAGATTGATGATTAAAACACTAAATAAACTATGATGATTATGATTATTGGGGAACACTAGATTATGGGTATGCTCCCTACTAGTGGCTCGTGCACGAGAACAAATAGTGTGATGGTTACTGTCAGTGAGATACAAGGTACCTGGGACCCAAAATGAGCTAGTGCCTAGAGGTTATTTCCTATTGCTTGTGCTAATTAGATGATTTAATCTTACCATAGGCATATGGTATGTTTGGATGGAAATTTTATTATAATTTTAATTTTATTTAAAAGTGTTGATTCTTCAAAATAGCCCACATGAAAACTGTTTCAATTTTTTAAGTTGCATCTTTTATAAATTGTAACTTGCATTTCATGTTTTGGAAAACTTGCATGATTTTCATATTTGTATGTTTATCACATGGAATATCATAGTGGTGGTATCCTACAGGGATTTGTCTCACACCCAACTTACAACTTTGGGTGTAAGTAGACTTGCTGAATTTGTTGCCGTAGGTTTGGGTACAACTATTGTGCCCATGGTTCAGGTTTTAGTGGTCCAATGTGATGCAGTGTTGTGGAGATGGCTTTAGGGAGGTGCCTCTTGCTATGTGGAGGTTCTTGGGTTGTCGTTTCTGATTTTTTATCTTTTTAATGGTCTTTGAGCATTGTTTTAAGTTGTGTAATTAAATTATGAAATTTTATAAAAGATGATTTTGTTTGAAAAATCCAGATTCAATTTATTGGATCAATTTTATATTTTAAGTTTATAAACTCGGGTAAATCATTCTCAATTTTTAGTTTATGATACCTGGGAACTTGTTCCATCTCATGTGGATTTGGAACCCCCTTCAGGCCTTGTTACAAGCCAGGTTTAGTGCCTGTTTAGATGGTAACCAGATTCGGTTCATGACATGGATATTGTGGATCGACCGAATAAGGTAGACCACTTCATACCTATTATGGAAACCTTCAAATTTGATGATCTAGGTAATATTTATGTGTGTGAGGTGGTTCAGTTTCATGGTGTTCTATAGATTATCATTTAATACAAAGATCCTCGTTTCACATCATGTTTCTGGAAGGGTCCTCAGAAATCCCTAAGATCGCGAGTTCTTTTAAGAACAACCTATAATGTCTTAGAAATTCTATATATATATTTTAATTATATGGAATTATTTTGAGACCAATAAATTTGACGGTGCACGATTCCGAGTACTGGAGTGCCTGGAATGTTCCGTCGAAGTTTGGTTGAGTTTTAATTAGCACGCGTAAGTAGTTTTCCTGAAAAAGTAGAAAAACTCTTAAATGGTAACTCAGATCAGAAATACAGGGGCACTATTGCATTCAGGATGGTGGGTTTACCCTAGGCGTGACTTAATTTTAGTCGGCACGAGCCTCCTGTGGGAAAACCCAAAAATGACCTAATCGTGAATAAAATAATTAAATAAATTATTTTATTTTTCAAATGCTTATAACTCAAAAACGTAGCTCGGATTGGAAATCTAAGACCACCTCTAAACTCATGAGGGCATGATTTAGTTAAGAAGATACTAACTTTGGCTGGCACATGCCACTAGTGAAAGTTAGCTTTTGGCCGTATATAAAATAATTAAGTGACAATTTTTTTTTAAATCCATAAATTTTAAATGGTAACTCGGATAGGAAATCCGAGAGTACCGTTGGGTTCGTTGGGGCCTGTTTCACCTAGGCAGAGCCTAACCTTGACCGGAGCGGGTTGACGGTGACTAATAATAATTTTCCAAACTTTTTTTTGGGTACATTCAGTAAACGCATTAGTGGCATTTTCTAACTTTTGAACTGGTGTTCCGATTATAAATCTGAAGACACTATTGAACTCGTAGCGCCAGGATTTTCTTATGGGAGGTCTAACCCCGACAGTAGTGGGTTGAGAGAAGAAGTTGGTTTTTGCATTTTTTGTGGAGGATTAAATAAAATAAATATATTTTATTTTAAATATCCTCCCACCTCTCCTTTTAATTATTATTGGTGGGGACCACCCGAACTCACCTTTAATGTGAGAAAACCCTTGGAATTCTCCCAAGTTAATGATCCAACAATTAATTGATCTACTAATTAATTAAGCGGCTCCTCACCTCTTAGTTGGGGGGATCATCGGCAAAGGGGAGCTTTTGGAGAGAGCCTTTGGGAGAGCCTTTGGGATAGCTTTTGGGAGATTTTGGTTGGTGGAAGAACATCCTCCAATGAAGAACGTCCTCCAGATCAAGAACGAGGATGACGCATGATCTCAGATCTAGAGCGTGGTGCAGGAGCAACGAACATCGACGTCTTCATCTCCTTCCTCGCAATATCTCCAAAGAACAACAAGGTAGGGGGTTTATTTTTAAGTATGATAAATATCTATTTTTTGATTCCCCATATTCTTGATTCTCAACGATGATGTCCAAACAAACACAACCATCGATCCACACATATACCATGATCTTTTTATTTTATTCTTCATGCATTCTTCAGGTGTTCTTCAATGCCTAATCTTTATTGGTGATGAAAACATGGAGTTTTTCTGAGTGTGATATACGGATGTGAAGCCCTCGATGCAAGGATCAAAAATATGTGATCTTTTAATTTTTCACTCTTGGAACGAAGCTGTAATGGCTCACGGAAGGAGGCGGCCAAATATTTATTTGCACTGGAAATGAAATATTCTATTGAGTGCGACATATGGACGCGAAGACCTCAACCTGAAGATCACGAATATGCGATAATTTTATTTTTTGTGTTTAGAACAAAGATGCAGTGGGATGCAGAAGGGGAAACATGAAAGTGAAATTCTGGTGAGTCTTCAGGGTGTCTCTGGGTGAGGTAGACGGTGCGACATGCTGCGACAGTTGAGCGTAGGCAGAAAGGCCGAAGGGTTCGGCTGGTGTGAGTTAGGTGAGGCGTCTGGTGGCTGAATGGGTGATCAACATGATGGTGCATGGTTCAGGTGAGTGAGGGAAGAGGCGGAGGATCCGTCAGATGCGGTGCTTGCGTTTGGTGGCCGAATAGGCCTGAATTTGAGGAGGAGGAAAAATGTGAAGAAGTTAGATTGGAGAGAGAAAGGGTTGAAATGAAATGAAATAAAATTAAAAGAGAAATAAATAAAGGAGGATTGAATTGAGGGTAGTGTGGTGTGCATGAGATCTTTGGTATATTGAATGTGGGTTTTGGGATTGAATAAAAAAACGGTTAAATAAAATTAATAATAATATAATAATGTTATTATTATTTTTTTGGGAAAACTGTGTTTTGATTTTAACTTATCCGTGTGACCTCAGTTTCATAAACTCCTAGCAGCAGTGTGACCCTGACTTCAAGACAGAAATTATGAGTCCAATATTGGATGTCTGTTTCAGGTTTTTGGATTGGGTACTCGAAATTCTCAAATAATAATAATATATTATTATTATTAAATCTTCGACACTTTAAACTCCCGCGTGCGACGTTCGATTGGATTAACACCAACAGCGATGTGATCCTATCATTAATATGGTCGATTTAAGTCTAATGTTGAATATTAAAATCTGTTTTGTGGCTCAGGTCCATGAAACACCCAATAATATTATTAATATTATTATTTCGAGATCGTGTATTCGACACATCTCCCTCATACGGTGTCGAAATGACCAACCGTCAGCGGCGCCAGAAACCTTGGAGCGAGATGGATCTTTTGGTATATCCCACTTGAGTTTTGGTTAAATTTGGGGTATGGCCGGGTCAGATCGAACATGAATCCAACCGGCCCCTTAGGACTAAAAGGCTAATAACTTACAGACTGGGCGTCCGATTGACACACCGTCTATTGCGCTGAGACCCCTTTTACTTGGAGGTCCTTTGGAATACTTCTTTGTGAGACTTCATGGAAGTTGGAGTATCGACCTGTGGATTGAGAAGTGGACCCTCCCAGAGATGAGAAAGCATAGTGCGGGAACCCAGTAGCTGGCTATAACATGAAGAATTAATAGAGATCCTATCTGGGTCAGCACCGAGCGATCCTGTGTGGGTCAGCACCGAGTGATCCTGTGTGGGTCAGCACCTAGCGATCCTGTGTGGGTCAGCACCGAGCGATCTTGTGTGGGTGAGCACCGAGCGATCCTGTGTGGGTCAGCACCGAGCAATCCTGTGTGGGTCAGCACCTAGAGATCCTATGTGGGTCTAACGACGTACTGGTGATGTACTAGTATCCTGTGTGGGTCTGACATTGAAATGATGAGGTACTAGGATCCTGTATAGGGCTGATGATTTAATAAAATCCTCCTTGGGTCTGATGATTGTTAGGGATCCTTCATGGGTCTTCCTCTTAATAGAGTAAGATGATTCAGTAGTTACATATAATCATCTCTAACACTGTACCTAAGAAATACCTGGTATGAGCTGAGTCCTTACCTTCGTGGTGATACCTTTATGGTATTCTTATGTGTGGTGTACCTATGTGGTACTTTCCTTCATGGTGACACCTTGGTGGTATTCTTCTGTGTGGCATACCTTTGTGGTACTTACCTTCCTGGTGATAACTTTGTGGTATTATTCTGTGTGGTGTTACCCTTGTGGTCACTACTGGAAACATGATCTTTCCCAACACTTCTATACCAACGGTTTGTAAAAACCGTTGGTATAGCTAACCTTTCCCAACGGTTCATCAAAACCGTTGGGAAAGGGCCTAAAAACACACCCTTTCCCAACGGTTTTGGTGAACCGTTGGGAAAGAGTGACCTTTCCCAACGGTTCACCAAAACCGTTGGGAAAGGGGTGGATTTTTTCCCACTTTTTCCCAACGGTTCATCAAAACCGTTGGGAAAGAGTACCCTTTCCCAACGGTTCACCAAAACCGTTGGGAAAGGGTGTGTTTTTAGGCCCTTTCCCAACGGTTTTGATGAACCGTTGGGAAAGGGTACTCTTTCCCAACGGTTCTCAAGAACCGTTGGGAAAAAGTGACAAAAAATCCAGCATACACCTTAATAAAATTACACCCACCCAGAACCTATCCCAACGGTTGTCAAAACCGTTGGGATAGGTCTATCCCAACGGTTTTCAGAACCGTTGGGATAGGTTCATTGATGTTTTTCCAGATCTACTAACGGAGAACATTATATAAATCAAAAATTTATATAATTATGATAATACATATATATATTTATGAAATTATATTTACAAAGTGATGTTAGCCTAGTGGTTAAGTCGTTCGATTATAAACGAGGGGGTCCTGGGATCAAATCCCAGCGGTGATTTTATTTTTGGAATTTATATACCAACGGTTCCATTACCGTTGGTATAGATTTCATATTACCTATACCAACGGTTTCCAAAACCGTTGGTATAGGTCTATACCAACGGTTTTCGGAGAACCGTTGGTATAGACCTATCCCAACGGCTTACTTGGCTACGGTTCTCCAAACCATTGGTATAGGCTATACCAACGGTTTGGAGGCCTATACCAACGGTTCCAAACCGTTGGTAAAGGTTGGTTTTCCAGTAGTGGGTACTTAACTTTGTGGTGTTACCTTTATGGAATTCCTTTATTCGTGGAATAGTTTAGCCTTGGGATATGGATTTGGACCTTTTGTTTCCTCATCAATGAGATGGGTATACTTGATAACTTAGGTATATATATGAGTATATACCTAAGTAGGTTTGACGGTTGTTTTCATGCTTTTTGGTTCATCCTTTGTGGATTTTGTGAGACCTTTGAGGGTCTCGGGGTCCCTACTGAGTATCGTTGTACTCATCCCTCCACGGGCTACACCCACACCTTGTTGTTTTTGGTGCGGACGATGAACATCACTGACTAAGGATGAGGGTACCATAACTAGAGGTAGCTCGGAGGTGGACCATAGATTAAGCGTACCACAGAGATGACTGTTCGAGAGCTGTACCTACCCTTCAGCTAGGATCCTTAGTGGGTGTTCACCGGAGCTGTTCAGTTTACTTGTAATTTCCAGTTTTCTTGTACTTTCTAGTTGGGCTTGTATTCTGGCCCCTTTTACTTACTGTACACACTCTTTTTACTATTCAGTTTACTTGTGTTCGTATCGTGCTTTGTTCTTGGTTGCGTGAGTTAGAGTTTATAAAGGAAATGTCTTCCCAGTTTTAGGGAATACTCCTTCGGTGCTAGTCTCCAACCCCTAGCCTATGGAAGGCAGGATTGGGGTAGTCACGACATGGGCCCCGAGGGATGGGTCATGACAAATTGGTATCAGAGGAGTCAGTTCTACCGCAAAACATTAGACTCTGATCTTTTTAACGACAATAGTGTTAAGTGTAGTGAGTGTGGTTATTAGTTTAGGGAATCCAGTGTTGGTGTGGCGACCAAAACATACATACACCAGGACCCTGACTTCTGATTTTAGACTATGTGCATGAAAACACTGACTGCGTGTGTGTTTTGAAATGTTTTCCTATGTTTTATTTGAGTCAGCTCACGAGGTATAACTTAATGACCATGGCACACCTGTACCTTATCAGAATGACGCTGTGTAGAAAACCAACTATGATTCCCGAGAGAGTACATGATGATGGCCCACTAAGCAATGGGGCTCTGGTGTAGGGACCTATTACTATGTTGTAACCATTAGGTGGTGTACCAGCACCAGCACCACCCATTGGGAAGCAGTTACCACCAGCCGCACTGGCAGACAATGCATTCCGATTGAGCGCATTGCACAAGTTCCAGCAGCAGAGGCCTCTGAGGTTTCGAGGCAAGACAGATCCTCACGTAGTTGAGGGCTAGCTGGAGGTAGTTTCTAGAGTTTTTCACCTAGTTGAGACACCAGTAGTGTATATGGTGATCTTAGCTACTAGTCTTTTTCAGTGAGTGGTCATGAGGATGGTCGGCATAGTGATGAGGCTTCGATACGTGAACCGTTGCCCGAGATAGTACCTTCGGGTAGTGTGTCAGCTATATCAATGCCCGTTGATCAGCAGTTACAACTAGTGGTACCGGTAGAGGACACATTTAGTCTAAGTGCCTTACACGAGTTTCAACATCAGATACCTCTCAGGTTCTGAGGCGAGCCCGACTCACAGGCAGCTGAGGACTGGCTTGAGGAGGTGGATGAGAGTTCTTTAGAGCATATAAAACTTTGGAAGGATGAAAAGTTGGTAGCTTAGTATTCATCTAGGTGTACTAACCATTCCTGGTACTTGATGAATATGATACGATCAGTGCTTTTGGCCTTGGACTTCCGAGCGAGGTGTGTTTAAGGACATTCGATCCAACACTATTCCTCTATGCATTATTACTTATGTTAGGGTGTTAGAGAGAACCTTTGTGGTTGAATGTTATTTGGCTGAGCAGATACAGCCGGTGAAATGTTAGCAGTGGGAAAGCAGGAAACTGGCACCAGTCTTAGAGACTTGGGCGTGTAAAATATTTCGAGAAGAGGATGTGACAGGGAAAAATGAATCTGCAGGAAAATAGACATGGAAGTAGAGCCGGAGAGCAGCATGACTTGGTGTAATTTTTGACATGTTAAAACAACCCCCATTGTGGTCCCCTCCAGGCCCAAGGAGCTGGAGGATAGGGCAAGAGAGTAGCTGCATGCGGTCAAGGAGTGCGACCCAATGGCTCTAGGAATGATTCGAGGTATGATCTGTGTGTACTAATAGCTTCTGTATCAATAGACATAGGTACCAATCATTCCTTCCTTCAAGAATCTTGTCCAAGACCTAGACTTTCCGGTTAAAATGTTGACTTGACCCTAATGTCTAGAGATAAATTTGGGAGGAGACTCGATAATCACACTTACGTCGACATTGTGATCTGACCCTAGAGGTGAAAGTTTTGGTTAGAACCTCTTGGTGGCAGCATCAAGGCCTTACAGCGTTAGTTTGAGTATGACTGAACATCCACAATTCATACCCAGATTGACTATATTAGGAAAAAAGGTTGTGGTTTATCTATAACATTGGGATGAGGTTTTCCTTGGTCGGCAAAAATGGAAACCCAAGCAGCACAAGATAAACTCCTGCATAGGAGGGTGCAACTGATCAATCTTGAGTTGGCCAGCCTTACCCTCGTGGCAGTAGGAGTCTTGAGTTTTCAGTTCCCAATGGAGTAGCTAGAGTTCCTCTAGGACTATGAATTTGGGATAATTTATACTCCTGGTAAGGGGAAAGTGGTACTAGATGCACTCAAAAGGAGATTTGGCCTACAACTGCTGAGTGAGGTGACAAACCAGCTAGTCGCGCTATAGATATCTTTTATCGATAGAGATGAAGCTGCTTACCTACAGTCAATGACTGTCACTCCCCCACTCCTTCATCAAGTTGGGGAGGCGCAACTTGGGGGTATTGACTGCGAGGCTTGACGTGCTCTGATATCCTCATGGCAGGCACCTGATGGATTTTATGAAGGTGGGGAGCATGTCATCTACTTTAGAGTACATACCAGGGTACCGGTAGTGCTACAGGAGGAGGTGTTGAGGGAGTCCCATACATCCCCTATAACGGTACATCTTAGTGTGGTGAATATGTATTAGGATCTCTGACGTCAGTATAGATGGCTTGGGATGAAGGAAGAAATGAAAGAGTTTGTATCACGATGTCTCACTTGTCAGCAAGTGAAGACTGCATAGAGTTGGAAGAATTCTTATGTCGAAAAGATACAAAAACTCTTGGAGTTCCAGTATGGGGACCACGTATTCTTGCGAGTATCTCCTCGACAAGGACTATGAAGATTTGGCCGAGGCGGTAAGTTATCACCGAGGTTTATCAGTCCTTTTCTGATACATCGAAGGATAGGCGAGGTAGCATAATGCTTGGATCTTCCACCGCATTTCGAGAGGGTGCGTGATGTCTTCCATGTATCCTAGCTGAAGGGATACGTGCACGACCCATCTCACATCATCGACCACGTCAAGTTTGACTTAGACGATTGGGCTCCGTTTTCAAAGGTTCCAGTGTAGATTGAGGATCGAAAGGAGCGATTACTTCATGGGTGGTCTATAACTCTAGTGTGCATACGCTGGAAGCATAAGAACCTCCAAGAGAGCACATGGGAGTGGGAGGCTCAGATTCATGATCAGTACCCTCTTTTGGTTGTTTTTACTTTTTTTTGGCTTTCGAGGACGTAAAGTCATAATGTGAGAAAAATGTAATGTCTCGGAAATTCTGTATAATTTTTTTAATTATATGGAATTATTTTGAGACCTCGAAATCTGACGGCATGCAATTCCGAGGCCCGGAGTGCCCAGAATGATCTATTAAAGTTTGGTTGAGTTTTAATTAGCGTGTGTAAGCAGTTTTCCTGAAAAAGTTGAATAAATATTAAACGATAACTTGGATCAGAAATTCGAGGGTACTATTTCATTCAAGATAGCGGGTTTACCCTAGGCACGACTTAAGTTTAGTTTGCGCAGACCTCCTATGAGAAAACCCAAAAATGGCATAATCATGAATAAAATAATTAAATAAATTATTTTATTTTTCAAATGCTTATAACTCACAAACGGTAGCTAGGATTAAAAATCCGAGACCATCGCCAAACTCGTGAGGGAATGCTTTATTTAACCAGATAATAACTTTGACAGGTGTGGTCTTCCAGTGAAAGTTAGTTTTTTTCCATAAATAAAATAATTAAGTTACAATTATTTTTTTTGTAAAATCCATAACTTTTAAACGATAACTTGGATTGAAAAACTGAGAGTGTCATTGGGTTCGTTGGGGCGTGTTTCACCTAGGCAGAGCCTAACCTCAACCGGTGCGGGTTGAGGGTGACTGATAATAATTTTCAAAACTTTTTTTGGGTACGTTCAGTAAATACGTGATCAACATTTTCTAGCTTTTGAACAACTGTTCGGATTAAAAATTCAAAGACATCGTTGAACTCGTAGCATCAGGATTCTCTTAAGAGAGGTTTAACCTCAACAGTGGTGGGTTGAGAGAAGAATTTGGGTTTTTCATTTTTCATGGAGGATTAAATAAAATAAATATATTTTATTTTAAATATCATCCCACATATCCTTTTAATTATTGGTGGTGCGGACCACCTGAACTCACCTTTAATGTGAGGAAACCCTTGGAATTCTCCCAAGTTAATGAGCCAACAATTAATTGATCTACTAATTAATTACATGCTCCTCACCTCTTAGTTGGGGGGATCGTTGGAAAAGGGGAGATTTTGGGGAGAGCCTTTGGAAGAGCCTTTGGGAGAGATCTTGGGAGCTTTTGGTTGGTGGAAGAACATCCTCTAACGAAGAACGTCCTCTGGATCAAGAATGAGGACGAAACACGGGCTCAGATCGGGAGCGTGATGCAGGAGCAACGAACGTCGACGTCTTCATCTCCTTCCTCACGACATCTACAAATAACATCAAAGTAGGGGGTTTATTTTGAAGTATGATAAATATCTATTTGTTTATTCCACATATTCTTGACTCTCAAAGATGATGGATTAACAAACACGACCATTGATCCACACATATACCATGATCTTTTTATTTCGTTCTTTGCGCGTTTTTCATGCATTATTCAACTCCTAATATTCATTGGCACTGGAAACACAAAGTTATACTGAGCACGATATATGGACGTGAAGCCCTCGACGCAAGGATCATAAATATGCGATCGTTTAATTTTTTGGGCTTAGAACGAAGCCGCAATGGATCACAGAAGGAGGCAGCCAAATATTTATTGGTGGTGGAAACACAATATTCTATTGAGTGCGACATATGGATGCGGAGCCCTCGACTCGAGTATCGTGAATATGCGATCAATTTATTTTTCAGGTTTAGAATGAAGATGCAGTGGGATGCGGAATGGGAAATGTGACAGTGCGATTCCGGCGAGTCTTCAGGGTGTGGCTCCGGGCAAGGTAGACGGTGCGACGTGCTGTGGCGGTCTAGCGGAGGCAGTGAGTCTGAAGGGTTCAGTTGGTGCAGTTAGGTGAGGCAGCTGATGGCTGAATGGGTGACCGGTGCGGTGATGCAAGGTTCGGGCGAGCGAGGCTGGAGTGGGAATATCCAGCAGATGTGGCACTTGCGCTTGGTGTTAGAATAGGTGTGAATTTTAGGATGAGGAAAAAACATGAAAGAGTTAGATTGGAGAGAGAAAGGGTTGAAATGAAATGAAATAAAATTAAAAGAGAAATAAATAAAGGAGGAGTGAATTTAGGGTTGTGTGGTGAGCATGATAGCATTGGTATATTGAACGTGGGCTTTGGGATTGAAGGAAAAAATAGTTAAATAAAAATAAAAATAATATAATAATGTTATTATTATTTTTGTTGGGAAAACCGTGTTTCGATTGTAACTTATTCGTGCGACCTCAGTTTCACGAACCGCCAGCGGCAGTGTGACCCTGACTTTGAGACAAAAAATATGTTTCCAATATTGGATGTCTTTTTCAGGTTTTTGGACCAGGTACCCGAAACACTCAAATAATAATAATATATTATTATTATTAAATCTTTGACCCTCTATAACTCCTGCGTGCAACGTCCGATTGACATACCATCAACAACAATGTGATCCTATCATTAAGATAGTCATTTTAAGTCTAATGTTGAATATTAAATTCTGGTTCATGGATCGGGTCCACAAAACACCCAATAATATTATTAATATTATTATTTCGGGATCTTGTATTCGACATATATCTCTCATACAGGGTTGAATTTAAGAAACATCAGTGGCACCAAAAACCTTGGATCGAGACAGACCTTTTGGTATACCCCACTTGATTTTTGGTTAAATTTGGGGTATGTCCTGGTTGGATCAAAAACGAATCCAACCGGGCCCTCGTGACTAAAAGACCAATAACTTATAGACCGAGTGTCCGATTGATGCACCGTCTATTGTGCTGAGACCCCTTTTATGTGGCGGTACTTTGGGATACTTATTTGTGGGACTTAGTGGCAGTTGGAGTATTGACCTTTGGATTGAGGAGCATACCCTCCCTGGGATGAGCAAGCTTAGTGCGGAAACCTAGTAGATGACTGTGGTGTGAAGAATGAATAGCGATCCAGTGTGGGTCAACATCGAGCGATGCTGTGTGGGTCAACATCAAGCGATCCTGTGTGGGTCCGCATCAAGCGATCCTATGTGGGTCAACACCTAGAGATCCTATTTGGGTCAACACCGAGCGATCCTGTGTGGTCCAGCACTGAGTGATCCTGTGTGGGTAAGCACTGAGCGATCCTATGTGGTTCAACACCTACAGATCCTATGTGGGTCTGACGACGTACTGGAGATGTATTAGGATCCTGTGTGGGTCAGATGACATACTGATGAGGTACTAGGATCCTGTGTGGGTCTGACGATGTACTATGATCCTCTGTGGGTCTGATGATGATTAGGGATCCTTCTGGGTCTACCTCATAACCTAGTAAGATGATTCAGTAGTTACATCTAATCATCTATACTACTGTACCTAAGAAATAGCTGATGTGAGTTGAGTCCTTACCGTCATGGTGATACCTTTGTGGTATTCTTTTTTGTGGCTTACCTGTGTGGTAATTTCCTTCATGGTGATACCTTGGTGGTATTATACCTTGGAGTTATTATTCTGTGTGGTACTTACCTTCATGGTGATAACTTTGTGGTATTATTCTATGTGGTGTTACCTTTGTGGTACTTATCTTTGTGGTGTTACCATCATGACATTCCTTCTTTTGTGGAATAGTTGAGCCTTGAGATATGGATTTGGGGCCTGTATTTATTCAGGAATGAGATGGGTATACTCGATAAATTAGGTATATGTATGGGAATATACCAAAGTAGGGTTGAAAATTATTTTTATGCTTCTTGGTTTATCCTTTGTGGATTTTGTGAGACATTTGATGGTATCAAGGTCCCTACTGAGTATCATCATACTCACCCCTGCACGGGCTACACCCGCACGTTGTTGTGTTTGGTGCAGACGATGGACAATGCTGTCTAAGGACGAGGGAACTTGGACTGGAGGTATCTTAGAGGTGGACCATAGACGAGGTGTACCATAGAGATGACCGTTCGAGAGCTATACCTACCCTTCAGGTTGGATCCTTGGCGGGTGTTCACAGGAGCTGTTCAGTTTACTTGTACTTTCCAGTTTTCTTGTACTTTTCAGATGGGCTTGTATCCTGGCCCCTTTTACTTACTATACACACTCTTTTTACTATTCAGTTTACTTGTGTTCGTATTGTGTTGTGTGCTTGGTTGCGCGAGTTAGAGTTTATAAAGGAAATGGCTTCCCAGTTTTAGGGAATACACCTTCAGTGCTAGTCGCCAGCCCCTGTCCTATGGAAGGCGGGCTTGGGGTAGTCACGACACAAGCCTCGGGGGACGGTTCATGACACAAACTGTCATCCAAAGACTGGTGGTCAATCTGAGAAGACTATTCAGGTTATGTAGGATATGTTATGAGGGTGTGTTTTCAATTTTGGGGGGTTTTTGGGAGTAACATATGGCACTCATGTCTTTTTCATATAATAATAGCTTCTCAACATCAATCCAAATGTAATATTTTGAGGTTTTGTTTATAAAACCATGTCGTTGACCTATTTGTTGGATGGAGGCTGGTGAGTCAACACTTGTTGGGCCTAGTATCTTGCACGAGACATATGAAAAGGTTCAGTTGATCAGACAGTGGTTGGTGACCGCAGAGAGTAGGTAGAAATAGTATGTTGACCATCTGAGATAACCTCTAGAATTCAAGGATGGTCATCATGTTTCCCTTCAAGCATCACCTAGGTTAGGGTAATGCTAAATCAGAAAACTGGGAAACTTAGCACCCAGTTTTGTCAGGACTTTTGAAATTGTAGCAAGGTTCAGTCCAGTGGTGTACTGTTTAGACCTTCTACACTACTATAGTGTAATTCATGATGTGTTACATGTGTCACAAATATAGAGATGTCATCTAGAAACTTCCAATGTGATAAATGCAGTAGACATTGAGCTTTGTGATGATACATCCTTTGAGGATCATTCGATATGGGCTATGAATCATAGTGAGAAATATCTTTAGGGTATGACTATACCATTTATTTGGGTATAATGAAAGTGCATTCAATTTTAGAAGGAGACCTATGAGAGAGAGTATGATATGCAAACACAGTGGTCAAACTTGTTTGATAAGACCTCACAATGATGCTTATAGAATCTCACGAATGAACTATTATAGGGTGGGAGGTTTTAATATTCATTATTTTTCAAGGTACATGTCTCTATGAGTTTTTCATTAATCTTTTCTTTCAATTGTGTTTTTATCTTGAAAGTTTGTCATTTGAATAAATGTAGTCTTGGGTTGCAAGGAAACTTGAGAAAGACTGAAGAGTATCTTTGATGAGAGATTGTTGGAGAAAATGACTTAATATTTGGGTATGTATGATTTTTTGAATAAATGGAGTTCGGGTTTAAATCAGTTAAGTGTTTCATGGGTTCTGGGTGTGTTAAGAAACTTTGAAATAGGTTTGTTTTGTTTAAAAGAAAAATGGTCTCAAAAATCAAATGTAGAACATTTACAAACCATGTAAAGGGATTAAAAATCATGTAATTGTTTGAGAGATTTAATAAAATAAATCAGAGGTGATAGGGTTTTTAGCGTATTCCATTAAAAACATTTACACAAAATTGCATAACAATACACATTGTGTAAATGCTCAAATTTATATTTTAAACATGTTTTGCGGCTGAATTATAATTTTTTTGGCTGCAACTCTTCTCCTTTTGACCTTAGGGATTTATCCAGGAGATTTTGGGGTGCCAACATCCCTTCTATATGTGTTGTTTGTGTGATAAATCCCTACTAATATCTTTTGGTTATGTTTCTTCCTTCTCTTCCATCTTCTCTAATCGTTGCGGTTAAATACTTTGAACAATTACACTGTTGGTTTTGATCTTGATCATTTTTGATCTAGGAACCTCTTTTCAATCATTCACACCTTCTTCCTCGTGGGTGTTATCCATTGGAATCATTTTTGTATCATTGGTTATGGTAGGGGGTTTATATATTAACCCTATGGTTTTCTAATTTCCAATTTTATGAAATATTATGATTTCACCATCATTACATGCACCCAAATTAATTAAATAAATGAAAGGAATTATTCCTTGAAGTACTTTTGTTTAAAATATATTTTTATCTAGATCATGGGATCCCATGGGGTGAGGAATCCGTGATTATAATTGAATGGGTTTACAACTTAAGGAATGTTTAGCATGAAATGTGACCTAGGGAAATTTCTTATTATAGAATCCATAAAATTTGGCCTATTTATTATTGATATAATTGTAAATAAATTGTGAATTAAATTACAAGTGGTATATGAAAGAAGAATGATAATTCACAAAATTAACCATTGATAATTTTAATGTGACATAGTGATATCCATGTTGTATGATAGGGATTGTGTTCCATAATGTAATGCTTATATATCGGGTTCCGTCCTAACACTTGCACACTTATATGCTGTAATGATGACATTGAGTGGGCTTGGCCCAGTTCCATGATGTAATGCTTATAGAGAGTGGGCTATGCCCTGTCCCATCCTGTAATACTTATAGGTATTTGACCCGGATGATATAATGCTTATAGGGATTTTACATGGATTGTTATGGTCTTACCATGGTTCTATGGTTGTGGTTGGAATGTTCATAATAAATACTTAGAGATATTACAATATGTCACCAAAGAAGGTTATTTTTACCTTGGTTATATTGTTGTGGTTGAAATGGTTGCAATACATGCTCAGATATATTCTGGTATGACATCTAAGTGGGTTATTTTACCTTGGTTATATGGTTGTGGTTTTCATGGTCATAAGTCATGCTCATAGATATTCAGGCATGGATCCAAATTAGATTTATGTATTTTATTAATTGTTAAATTAATTAATACACTCAGTTATCACTTTATTGTGTACACTTTTTATCTTAATGGTTTTGTTTATACATAGTGGTGTTGAACCACTGGGTTATACTCAAACCATATTTAGGTCACCATTTGGTACCCATGAAGATTATTTGGATGAAGGTTTGGACAAGGGAAAATGACCTTGCTATTGATTTCTTATTTGAGGATGGGATGGTGTTTGGAGATGGGACCGACATGGTGTTTGGGATGTGGGACTTTGATCCTTCTATTTGAGTCTTCTAGTCTATTTTTTTATTGTTCTAGCATGAAATTTAGTTACATTCTAGTACATCATTACATTATTCCTTATTTATTTATTGTATTATTGAGTTGGTTTTTTTTGTTTTATTATGTCTTTACTTTTATTATTTCCACTTTATTATGAATTGTTTCTACTTTTATGAAACTTCATACTAGGGGGTATAGTCTCCCCAATATACTTTTCACACACCCATTGATAGTCAGTAGCTTCTGGTGTATAGGGAGATTCACTTGGGGTATCGTAACTAACCCTTTCTGGTTATATGATAGGGTTCCGGATTGTGGGATGTTACACTTTCACCCATGGTGAAGATGTATTCAATCAGATTCATTCTCAAATTGGTGTCCAACTTGGATTAGGGCTTGAGCATATGAATGTAGAGATATATTTTCTTCATAGAAACCTCACCGAGGAGATATGTATGAAGAATATTGAATGTTTTAACATTTAAAGACATGAAAACCTCATGTATGTTTTTGGAAGAGCTTATATGAACTAAAAAAAGATCCAAGAAAGTGATATAATATGTTTGTCTCATTCATGATGAGTCATGGATACAAGCGGTCATAGGTGAACCAGTGTGTTTACTTCATGATATTTTAGGATAGTAACTTTATTTCTCTTCTAATTTTTTTGATGATATGATGATCATTGGGAAGGATGAAATAACAATAATCTAGTTGAATAAGGAGTTATACACATCTTTTGATATGAAATACATAATATAATCTCAATAGATTTTAGGGATTTATGTGACTCATGAAAGTAAGAAATGGTTATTATAAATATATCTAGAGATTTATATTGAACACATTCTAAAATGTTTCAACATAGATAGAGACAAAATAATGATAATTCGTCTTCCCATACATATAATATTGGGATATATTTCATGTGTATCATCCAAGGAATAAGTCGACATGATGGAGATGATACCATACTCCTCAACTATAACACCACCAATTTCAATAACTTTACCCACTTTTTTATATTTTTTTAGCTATATAATGCTTGGGTTAAGTTTTGAGATTTTTCAAAAGGGTTTTGAGTGTTTTGAAATCATTTATATAGGTCCACGGTTAGTAAAAATAAGGAAATATCACCAGAAAACCATGAAAGTGAGGACGAGAGTCATTGGGTAGGTGCATGGTCGGTGCACAGTTTGAAAAAACAGTGCGTATTCTAGGGTAAATAATTCATGTTAAGATAGCAAGAGAAGAATTATTGGCACATGGTTTGTCAAACCATGCAATCAAATTATGCAAGGTGTTTGCCTTATGATAGTATAACCACACAACTATCACATAGTTTAAAAAGCCATGTGGAGTAACCATGTGGCTACCGAGGCGATATATAATAACATGCACACAGTTGGAATATGGTTTGATAAAATGCATGACGTGTGATTAATTCTCCAAAAATTATGTTTTAATTTAAATCAAGTCTCTGAGGCCCTCATTTTCCCCCATTCTTCCAGAGCCTCGAACCACCTTTCCTCCTTAGTCTCCCAAGACAATTCCCTTTGATCCTGAAGTGACTTTTGGATAAATCAAAGTGATTTGGTGATCTGGAATCATCATTAAGTCATTTTTCTTCCCTTTTCTACTTACATATACTCTTATCCTATCTCTTGGATCCATATAACTAGTATATTAGGATAAAACCATGTTCTTTGATGTGAATCTTGATGAGATCTTGTTGGATATTTTGAAGGGATGGTATTTTGAGCCCAAATTTAGAATTATTTAGTACTACTCTACATTTTTTCAATCTGTTCTGAGGAAGGTAGATTCTCTATCATCTACATTTATTCTATAAATTGAAGGATTAGTTTTATTAAATGATTTGTCTTGGAACTAATATGGAATCATTGTTTTATTTTTTTTTAAGGAAACCCTTTTTTATTTTCATTTTGGAAAAATGGAAAACTAGATGGCTTTTGGATAACCCCCTTTTCTTATAATTTTAAAATAACGATTTTAGTATTATAAAATGGTTGTGATACATGTTAAATATTTTATGAAATTATTTCAAAGGAATATTTTTTAAGTGAAATGCATTGACATAGAATTTGGCATAGTTGGGTTGGAATTTATTTAAAGTTGATAGGTTATGGTTAAAAGTACCACCATCAAGGTAAGATTAATTATAGTCATGGAGTACCACTATTAATTACAAAAATAAGGTGAGTGTATGGATGGGTGTGTGTGTGTGAACATGGAAATGGATATTAAAAATATGAATGAATAATAATGTGTTTTTATGGTTTTCTCTCATGGGTTTCACTTATGGATATATACAAACCATTTACCAATTTTCCAAATGTTTTATATAAATTATGCTAACCAGTTCTTATACTAGTGGTGTGTATTGGGAAGTATTCGGGGGGATGCCTACTAAGTTTATACTCACCCCCTGATTGGTAACTTCAGTGCCTTTATAGATATAATATATCAAAACATAGGATAGGGAAAGGTATCTTATATCTCTAGTGATGCATCTTGATACCATGGGAATGATAAGTAGTGTTAGATCTTGGAGTTAGTTAAGGTGATACTTGGGAAGAATCCACTTTGGCATCTTTGGGTCATATCATATTTTGGTTTTCTTAGTTGTTATCCCTTGTTATGTTATCACTATGATATTGTTGTTTTTTAGATAGATATTTGGGTTGTATTACTTATATTCATGAATCATATAGAAGGAATGGATATTTATATTTAATTTTAATAGGTTGTTATATTTCTAAATAGAAAATTCCCCTATTTCTTCCTTAATATCTTGGCATTTATTATCGGCGTTTGGTATCTTAGGGATGTCACCTAAGGTTAGTGACACTCTGTTTCTTCTCAATATAATGATTTGGGGTAATATGTTACAAATAGTATCCATCTCGGTCATTTCATAAATCTTTTAGGATGACACTAAGGATATAGGAATGTCATAACTTGAACTGTATAGCTTAAAAATACATAACTAACATTTTTATGTTGAACTTCAATTTACTAGGGTGTCCAAGTATAAAAGTTTTATGAGAAATCTCTAGGTGTGATATTATCTCATCGTCATGGGTTTAGCCGATGAGTGTTGCAAAACATGAATTATTAATGAGATTTTAAAATATAACTACATTGTTCATTTTATGTTTAATGATTTATAAAAATGGTTAAAATGGTTTATTTTTGGAAATTCGGGTTATTATTCTTGTTTATTTTGTTGATTTTGAATTTTATAAGCCTTCAGTTTCTATTGAGTTTTGACTAAATGAAGTTTTCACTAGTTATAATTAATATCATTGGATAGACGTCTTAAAAATCAGTCATAATAGGCTGTCAGAAATGTTGTTTTATCTGAACCATAGGTGAAAAAAAACTTTTCCAAAGCATCGTTAAGGATTTTTAAGCCATAAATAAAGGGAATCAGAATGACAAACCCTAACAAGTGGATCATCCTATCTAGTTTCAAAAATATAATCCCACCATATTTTGGGAGGATTCTAAGAATAAAAAAGAAAAAGTGTGACTTAATAGGATGAATCAAATCTTAAAATTATTGAATAGGACATATGAGTTAAATGTTAAGTTGACAACATATATTCTAGAGAACCTTTCACACCAATGGTGGGATTTAGTTGTCAAAGATAAATTTGACCAAGGTATTTTTTTGGAGGAATTTGAAGAATTTTTCAACAAAAACATTTACCCTCGCACATTCAATATCATAAGAACAATTGATTTTTGCAGCTTAATGAAGTTGAATCTATCTTTTATATATCATGAAGCTAAGTTTATAAACATAGTATTATTTTACCTAGAAGTTTCTGCTACTATCTCCTTGAAGGCACACATCTTTGAGTCTAGTCTATGACTAAATATTTTCTTTATGATAACTATTCTTTGTATTTCCAATTATACAGATATGGTAAATAGATAAATAGTGATAGAATGGAATATTTTTGGAAATACTACAAGATGGAGTATGTTTATCACTATGGGAATAGGTGATAACTCAAATACTAAGAATACACAGAATACAGACACCTAATTCCAAGGTGATTGACCTTCTCAGAATCCGAAAATGTGATCAGTTAATTTCCCCCCATTATCCAATATAAATCCTGGCTACTTTCAATGTGGTTCAACTTCTTATAATAAGAGATACTGCATGAAACCTCTTAGAACTTTTCACAATTGTAATAAGATGATACATATCTAAAATTATTGTCACATCACTCTAAAGTCTAGTGAAGGAGATGTATCTCATGTTTCTCAGACATCATATGATTCTATGGGGGTGATCTCATCAAAATAACTCGCATCCTCTGAACCGAGAAAGACAAGGTGATTCTAGGAACACCACAACTCTTCATGTTATATAATCTCAGCAAGGAAACCAATACCAGGGAGAATTTAATAAGTAGATTTATGTTTCTAAGAATATTATCATGGATGATCAATCTATACCTTCAACAATTCAAGGTAATATTCTATTGAATTATAATATCATGTAATAATTTTTTGATATGGGTGAATCCCAATATTTTATCACTTCTAATTTTATGGATTATATGGGTTTACATTCCAAGATAATGCCTTCTATTTTGACACTTCAAACACCTCCAGGACAATGAGAGTATTGAGATTTTAAGTGTGAAACGTGTCTTATAACCATTGATAGTGATAAATTGGTTTGATATCTCTCTATTATTGAGATTGATATCTATGACCTATTCCTGGGAATTGTTTAGTTAACATCATCCAAGTCCCACATTTACTATTATTCCTGGAAGGTCAGTTTCACATCTCTCAATGGATTTAAGCATCACTTTAAAGGATATTTGGACAAGAATTCAATAATAAAGGGACCTTTGATACCTATGGTTAGGGATATCTATTATCAGTTGGTATCATTTACTTTGTAATCTATTGATGAAATTGGGCATATATTTTTTTTATCCATCGTTAACCAATTTCATAATGTCTTTCATGAAAATTTCTCTGGGTTTCCTCCCAAAAGAGAAGTGGAATTTATAATTGATCTCTTTCTTGAGACTAGTTATATTTCACATATATTTTATAGGATGTCACCAAAAAAATTAATGGAATTTAAATTCAAGTCAGAAGAGTTGGAAAGAAAAGGTTTCATTCGATTGAGCATATCCTTGTGGGCAGTACCGATTATTTTTAAAAGAAAGGAGGATGAAATTCTTAGGATTTGTGTGGATTATCATAATATAAAATAGTTTATGATAAAGAATAAATATACTTTTCTATGAATTGATGAAATTTTTGATCAATTTAGTGAATCCTAGCTATCTTAGTAAATCAAATTATAATCAAGCTATCATCAACTGTGAGTTCAGAAGGAGGATATTCTGAAAATAGATTTATAGAGTCGATATGGACATTAAGAATATGTGGTTATGCCATTTAGTCTTATGAATAAAAAAAGTGTTCATGTAATTAATGAAAATTATATTCAAAAGATATCTTGATTCATTTTTGGTGGTGTTCATTGATGATATACTAGTGTATTCTAGGATAAATTCTGATAATGAACACCACTTGACTATAGTGTTAGGTATCTTATAGGAATATCTCCATTATTCTGATATTTCAAAATGTGATTTGTGGATATAGTAGGTATGTTTTCCTAGCCATGTTATTTTAGAAAAATAAGTTTCTATAGTTCATAAAATATATAAGCTGTTATATCTTGGAAAAAACTGAACAATATTTTTGAGATACATTGTTTTCTTGACTTATTAGGACATTACAAACACTTTGTTCATGATTTTTCATGACTCACCAAACTAATAAAAATTTTAACATGGAAATGTTTTCCTTTATAATGGAGTGATGAGTGAAAGTAATCTTTCCAAGATATTTGTTTTAGATAACATCAACACCTATACTTAAATTTCCAGAGCCAAGAAAGTGGTATGTGGTCTATTATAATGCATTGGGATCTATGTTGGGTAGTGTTCTCATGAAGATAGATAATTTTATTGATTGCGGCACATGGTAGTTACTGTTGAATGAGAAAAAATACCCTACACATGATTTGGTATTGGTTATTTTAGTTCATTCCTTAAAGACTTGGCATCATCAACTTTTTGGCGATAAATTTATGCTATTCACAGATCATAATATCTTGAAACAAATTTTATCAAAATGCTATTTGAATTTATGGATACATATATGGTTGAAATATATCAAGATGATCGAATTTGATTTTATGTATACACCTAGAATAGTGTAAGAACTTGATTTTTTTGTCAGGGATGTTTTTCCTTTTCTTGTAGTTTTTGAGAAAAAGAGGAAAATCTAGAAATTTTCGGAGTACACACCGTGTACTTTATGAGTACACACCATGTACTTCAATGCCACTAGAATCTGTGTGCTGGCCATGTCATGGCCACACACACGGCCATGTAAGGGTGACTTGGAAGCCGCCTAAAGCAAATTATGGAAAAGGAAAGTACACGCAGTGTACTTTTTTTTTGTTAAATGGACCGGTGTTGGGTATAATCCTTATTTCCATATTCTTCTTTGCCTATTTACATCCAGAACGTTTGAGGAAGCCGAATCTTCTCCGAGATTCCGATCCATCACCGGTTATCCGAATTGAACGTCGTCAGTTGCAATAGAATCACAGTAGTGAGTTCTTGGTTCTTCTTTGGCCATGTTTCCTGATTCTTTTTCTTATGAGAGTTATCGTAGGTTGAAAGTTTTGTATTTTTTTTGCAGATCTACTCCGTTCTAGGCCGATTCATGGGACGAGGTTCAAGTATATTGATCTCCTAGAATTGAGGTAGGTGGTTTGTTTCCTTATGTTGAATTTCTTTGAGTTTTTGTGCAAAAGTGCCAGATTCCCATGTTTCAGGTATCCCAGGTTTGAAATTTTGGTCCTATTGTTTAATTGCCTTAGTTTTATTATCGGATTAAGGTTAATTGATAATAATATATGCTTTTTTTAATGTGATAGGATCACCCCATGGGTGTTATCCTTGTTTGGATGTTTATCACCATTTGGCATAGTTTGCCTGCAAGGAAAACCCTACTGCAATAGCTAGTCTTCTTATTATAACTGATTGTTTGTGTTGCCTGCTGTTTTAATGCTTCTGATGCATTTTAGCTTTTATCCAAGTAGTTTCTAAACTTACTTAGGGTTTCTAATAGTTGATTACACATGAATGGACTGCTCAGGGCTATGAGAACCTGGTGCGGGAGACCAAAGAGGGAATATACGATTAATTGCTTCCCTAGGGGGTCTGTTGGAATTAGTTTCATACGCAAGAACTAGGATAATTGGACTTTTTGATTCCAAGGAGTGTCCTTAGTTTACGCACATATTAAGAACACATGAGGAATTAGACGTAAGAGCTTCCTCAGAGAGTCTGTATCTATCATTGCAAGACCACCAGGTAATCGACGTGAGAGCTTCCCAGAGTGTCTGTGCCTTTGTATATTTACTTGACTATAGGGGTCTGCTAGTTTGAGCCACCCAGAGATTCAGTGTGAATGTGTATTGTTTGGTTGGTTTAGATGAGTCTACCAAGGCAAAGCACAATCCTGGATCTATTGTCCTGCTTGTGATTTATGTAGTATTTTGATGCCTGCTGTGTTACCTATTTACCTGGGAATAGAGATTTCTATATTCCTTGGTTGTTTAATTAAATGAATGAATTAACTGTTAAATGAATGTGAATAGTAATTGGTTGTATTTTTTACTTGTTTACCCCTAGTTCATTACTATATTTTCTTTCATTACTTCTGCTATATTACTCACTTACAGTAGGGTACAGATCTTGTGGTGGTTGCCTACTGGGATTAGTCTCACACCCTGTTTGGGTCCTGCATTTTGGACAAAACAGGTTATATGGTTGCAGGTGTGGATAGGTATTGTGGCCCTTCTACTTCAGGTACATGATTTCTGGTTGGAGTTGGAGAGCATAGGACCGAGCTTAGGCTTGTGATGCTGCGGGAGTTGCTGTTTACTTTTCATACTTTGTTTCTCAGTTGTATTTCAGCACATTGTTGTGTTTTCTGTTTTCCTTAGATACTTTTACCTGCTACATCCTTATCATCATTACTATATATTCATTGTTTCTGATGTTTAGTTTCAGTTATTGTATGTTGTTTACTAGTTCCGCTATTGACTGTTATTTCCCTTCCCTTGTATACTTTACTAAATGAGGGCATAGTTTCCCCAATGAATCTCCAGGGCCCTCGTTGCTAGTCGGAAGCCTATAGCATTTGGGGAAATGTGCTTGAGGTCATGTGTCGAACCAGGTATGGGGAACTAGTTGAGTGGCTCTAGATTCGGGTCATTACAAAGTGGTATCAGAGGAGTTTCTTTTCTTTTCTATTGACTTACTGTTTTGCGACATTAGACAGGGATAGGACGGAATAGGTAAATGGTAAATAGCTGTGCCCAGGAGTTCTAGAACCCGTGTACAGGGAAAAATCCAGGTTACCTCGAATATTTCAATTTTCAAGTTTTGCAAATGTTACAGTTTAATTGACTTCACCGTTGGGTGGTACACTTGTGTTGTGCTGTTATTGTTTATACGATTGTGGTTCTATTTTGTTGCAACCCAATGGGATGAGGGTATTCCATCTCATGCATCATATAGGCACCTGTTAGAAAATCACATGTCATGCATATTTCCATGCCCTCTAAATTGCATTAGAAATTTCATGCTGTTGTGATAGTATGTGTGATAGACTATGCATGCTGTTGTGATAACTGCTGTGATAGAATACCTGCTATGTTCATAAGGTATCATTTTTTATAGATTCTTTAACATGGATGCCAAACTTTGGTCTTAGAGGAGTATGGGCCCTCACAAATCAAAATTTGGCACCTTAACTCTTGTTTTCTGTGTTTTCTGGGCTTCAGACCAGTTTCTGAGCTACTACCTGAAAAAACTCAGAATACATGGCATGTGTTTTATTGATACACGCCATGTAGTTTTTTGAACCATGTAACTGACTGTGTGAGCAGAAACACAAGGTTCTGAAAAATCTTGTAGGAACATGTTGTATACTAGTTTAGCACACCATGTAGTATGAATTAGGTACCCCAACCATGTCACGAACAACATGGGTCATGTTATCTTTTAACACACACACTGTGTCTAAATCTTACATTCCATGTAGTTCGATCTAGGTACCTAGCCGTGTCACGAACAACACGGGTCGGTGTTAACCTTCCTCGTACACACCGTGTCTATCTGGAACACGTCGTGTAGTGTCGGCCGTGTCGCTAGCAACACAAGCCAGGTAAGGCATGTCTAGTACACACCATGTCTTCCTTGAACACGCTGTGTAGTTTTGTATTAGAGGAGTCATGTGGCTTAACTGTGTAGAAGGACTCAGGTAGGGAAGAAGATTCAAGTACACACTATGTGTTAGGACAACACGTTGTGTATTTGGGGTGTTACGCGACCAGTTTTGGTCACGCCCATGTGAATGACCTAAGGGAACATGCCATGTAGGGAAAGAACACGCCATGTAGTCATGTTTTTCATAACTTGAATTCCTTATTTTACTTGTTCCTTCTTGTGCCTTCAGTTTTTCTGTATTTGTTAATCCTGAATCTAAGGTGTGATTTTGACCTTTCAGAGCTATGGCACTGATACATCCTCCGGTTGTCTGTCAGTTGTAAGGCAGTGAACATACGCATGATACAATAGATCAGGGACTACCAGTAGTTCCGCCTATCATTTCAGACATGGAACATGTAGTAATTCCAGACACTGTTGCCGACACTCAGTTCAGAGAGGGTTTCATGAGATTCATGTAGAACTTCCAAGGATCTCACCATCTTGCCCCATCTATGGCAGAGCTGATGTGGGTTTTTCAGCAGCAGCATCCTCCCACGTTCATAGGGGATGGAAGACCACATGCTGCAGAGTCTTGGATATAGGTCATTCTATCCATCTTCAAGCACCTGGAGATGCCTACAGATAGGAGAGTGAAGCTCACAGCTTATATGTTGTGAGATTCCACCAAGAGATGGTGGGAGGTGGTCTCACAGGCTGGGTGCCAACATGCTATAGCTTGGGACGAGTTTCAGCGTACGTTCTACGACAACTTCTGCCCGGCAATGCTGAGGGCTGACAGAGCCAGAGAGTTCATGAACCTGCAGTAGGGTACTCTCATAGTTATGGAGTATTCCTCTCCCTTCACAGAGTTACAACGTTTCACTCCTGTTCTGGGAAATGACGAGCTGTTTTTAGTGAGGAAGTTTGAGGAAGGCCTCGGACCGGACATCATATAATAGGTGAACATATTTCAGTTGAATTCTATTAATCTGATAGTAAACTAGGTGATTATCATGGAGAGAAATATGAGGGATACTAGAGCTGTGGATTAGGGTAGTTTGGCATCCAGGGCTGATTCATTTCAGATGGACAGCAGGAAGCGCCACCGAGAGTCTACATGAGTTGACCTGAGGAAGTGAGGTATTCCTTCTGGTAGACAAGATCTTCCTTATGGAAACCAAGTGGTGTGCTATTAGTGTGGGAAAAGCTGTCCTAAAAAGTCTCAGTTCCTGAGATACCCAGTGGAGTGCCGATCTTGCGGCAAGATGGGTCATTTGCAGTGTTTCTGCATGGTTTTTATTCCAGCTACTAGTGGAGGAGGATTAGTTTCGACTCTGTGTATAGGAGCAGGATTACCAGTTCTACAGCAGACTGGGGGATGGAGTTCTTCAGGTCATCCAGGCTAGGGTAGAGGCCGTGGACGCAATAGTTAGGCTCAGGGAGGGTTAGCTCAGGGATCTCAGGCTGCTACACAGGGCCGCGGTGCAGGCCAGACTTTTTCGGTAGAGTAGATTCACCAGGAGCAGGATCCTGGACCTTCTATAGTTAGAGGTACGATCTTAGTTGACTCAGTTTTATCTTCTGATCTCTTTGATACTGGTGCTATGCACATCTTTATCTCTATTACTGTTGTGGAGAGCCTTTAGCTCTGCATCTTTTCTTCTGCATACATGTTGACACTAGACACCCCATTGGGGACTAGTATAGCTAGTGTATGTCAGGGAATGGAGTGCCCTCTATAGGTGGTTGGGTATCACTTTCTATGGGAGCTCTATATCCTAGAGATGACAGGATATGATGTCATTCTCGAAATGGACTGGATCGTTACCTTCTGGGCAGTCATCGACTTTTATCACCGCATGGTGAGTTTCATATCACCAGAGGGTGAATCTTTTCTTCACAAGGGCGAGTGGGATGTCCAGGTGAGTAGAGCAGGACCGGAGTATCATGGTCTAGGTGGAGTTATAGCTCAGACTGCCAGTCTGTATTTGGATGACCAGGGGACTTCACAGTTAGACTTATCTCCAGTGGTGGATCATTTCAAGGATGACTTTCCAGAGGACTTTTTAGGTTTGTCTCCAGAGAGTGAGGTAGACTTTTATATTGATCTTGTTCCAGGAGTGGCACCGGTGTCCATTCCTCCTTATAGGATGGCCACACCTGGGTTGCATGAGATCAAGAAGCAGTTGGAGGAGTTGCAGGAAAAGGGTTTCATCCGACCCAATACTTCTCTTCAAGGTTCACCTGTCCTGTTTACGAAGAAGGTAGACAACACTCTTAGTCTTTGTGTGGATTATCGGAAGCTGAACCAGTTGACGGTCAAGAACCGATTTCCATTGGCTAGGATTGATGACCTCTTTGATCATCTTCAAGGATCCTGGGTGTTATCAAAGATCTATTTGAGGTCCAATTATCATCAGTTGCGCGTTAAACCATCTGATATACCTCTTACAGCTTTCCGGAGCAGGTATGGTCTATACAGGTATATGGTTATGTCGTTCGGCCTCACGAACACGCATGTAGTTTTCATGGAACTGATGAACCAAGTATTCCATCCATATTTAGAATCTTTCACGGTGATCTTAGTGGACAAAATCTTAGTGTACTCTCACACTTGGCACAACCATGTTACCCATCTTGAGATCGTTCTGAGTACACTGAGGGAGCATCAGTTATATGCTAAGTTCTCAAAATTCCACTTTTGGATGGATCAAATTCACATACTGGATCATGTTATCTCAGAGACAAGAGTATCAGTAGACCCAGATAAAGTGAGAGAAGTAGTTTCCTAGGAACAGACGAAGAATTTCTTTGAGGTGCGAAGTTTTTTAGGGCTAGATTGATACTACAGACACTTCATACAAGACTTTTCACGCTTAGCAGCACCGCTGACAGGTCAGACCAAGAAGGGTGCAAGGTTCTTATGGTCATATTCTTGTGAGTTAGCTTTTTAGGAGCTGAAAGGGAGGTTGAATTAAGCACCGATACTAGTCTTGCCAGAGCCAGGCAAGAGCTATATTGTTTACTGCGATGCTTCGGGTATCGGGCTGGGAGCTATGCTTATGCAGGGAGATGGAGTCATTGCGTATGAGTCTCGGCAGTTGAGGACACGTGAGAGGAACTACCCAACACACAATCTCAAGCTGGCAGTAGTTGTTCATGCCTTTCGTTGTTGGAGACATTATCTTCTGGGAGAGAATTTTATAGTTTTCACTGACCACAAAAGTCTCAAGTACATATTCACTCAGCGTGATCTGAATCTGAGACAACGTAGGTGGGTCAAGTATCTTCAGTCCTTTGACTTTGAGCTTGCCTATACACTTGGGAAAGGAAATGCAGTGGCTGATGCGTTGAGTAGGAGAAATCAGATACATGCAGTTTAGGAGGCCAATAGTGAGTGGAATCTTATGGATCTGTTCTATGAGATGAATTTGGAGGTGCATGACAGATAGGGGCAGAATTTTCTTTCTTCTGTAGCTGTTACCTCCACCCTTCTTGACCGAGTTCAAATGAGATATCTATCAGATTATGAAGGCCTTTTCCTATGGGAAAGCGTGTTAGGAGAAGACCCTCTTCCCGGATGGACCATATACGAGGGTGAGATCTTACGTTTCTAGGGACACGTATGGGTGCCGACAGATATACACGAGAAGATAATGAGAGACTTTAATTCCTCAGTTTGGGTAGTTCATCTTGGAATCACCAAGATGTATCATGATCTACACCGCCAGTATTGGTGGCCAAGTATGAAGAGAGATGTTGCTGGTTTTTTCATGAGGTGTTCCACCTATCAACAGGTGAAGGTGGAGCACAAGAAACCAGAAAGGATTTTACAACAGAAACCCATTACCAAGCGAAAGTGGAATGATGTCGCGATGGAATTTGTGACAGGGTTACCGAGATCACCTCGAGGGAATGACGCAGTATGGGTTGTCATTAACAGACTCATGAAGGTTGCTCACTTTCTGATGATTAAGGAGACCTTCAGTGTTGATGAGCTTGGAAAATTGTACATCCATGAGATTGTACGATTTCATGGGGTTCCGAGTACTATAATTTCAGATAGGGACGCCCGCTTCACGTCGCATTTCTGGCAAGGTCTACAAAAAGATTTGGGTACACAGGTACTTCTGAGTACAACTTACCATCCCCAGACAGATGGACAGTCAGAGCACATGATTCAGGTTCTAGAGGACATGCTACGAACATGCTTCCTTGATTTTGGAGGTTCTTGGGAGAGACATATACCTCTAGTAGAGTTTTCCTAAAACAATAGTTTTTAAGAAACTATTCAGATGGAACCTTACGAGGCTTTGTACGGTAGGCCATGCCAATCACCCTTGTATTGGTTGGAGGCAGGAGAGGCAACTATGATGGGACCTCGTCTTGTTCAGGAGACCACAGAACAAGTGGAGTTGATTCAGAAAAGGATGGATACTGCACAATCTCGACAAAAATATTATGCTTATTAGTGGAGATGATCTTTGGAGTTCAAGGCCGGAGATCGGATTTTCCTACGTGTTACCCCGAGGATGGGACACAAGAGGATTAGGAGATAGGGAAATCTTTCACCGAGATACGTCGGGCTGTTTGAGGTTCTTTAGAGAGTCGGTCTGGTTGCTTATAGGTTTCAGTTACCTAAGAGGTACCAAGCTATGCACGACGTCTTCAATGTTTCTCAGCTTTGACGCTATTTCTCAAACCTGTCTCATGTTTTTCAACCCATGGAGGTTGAGCTAGAGTAGGATGCATCACTCGAGGAGCATACTATCATGATTTTTTATCATAGTGAAAAGGTACTCTATGGCCGGTCTGTTCCTCTAGTACGGGTTCTATGGCAGCACATCCATGTACAAGATGAGACTTCGGAGAGGGAGGCCGATATGCGATCACAATGGCCAGAGTTGTTCAAGGTTTCTTCTTCACCACCTTGTTAGGGAAATTTGGGGATGAATTTATTTAAGGGGGAAAGTTTTTAAGAAACATGATCTTTTTTTTCAGGTATGTTTTTCCTTTTCTGGTAGTTTTTAAGAAAAAGAGGAAAATCTGGAAATTTTCGGAGTACATGCCGTGTACTTTATGAGTACACGCCGTGTACTTTGATGCCACTGGAATCCGTGTGCTGGCCGTGTCATGGACACACACATGACCATGTAAGGGTGACTTAGAGGCCGCCTAAAGTAGAGTATGGAAAATTCAAGTACATGCCCTGTACTCCAGAAGTACACGCCATGTACTTTTTTTTTCGTTAAACGGAACGGGGTCGCGTCTAATCCTTATTTCCATGTTCTTCTTTGCCTCTTTCCATTAAAAGAATCTGAGGAGGCTGAATCTTCTCCGATCTACCGATCCATGACCAGTTATCCGAATTGAATGCCTTTGGTTGCAATAGAATCACAACGGTGAGTTATTGGTTCTTCTTTGGCCACATTTCCTGATTCTTTCTCTCATGAGATTTATCATAGGTTGAACATTTTATAAGTTTTTGCAGATATAATCCATTCTAGGACGATTCACGGGACAAGTTTCAAGTATATCGATCTCCTAGGATTGAGGTATGGGGTTTTTTTCCTTATGTTGAATGACTTGGAGTTTTTGTGCAAAGGTGTCGGATTCCCATGTTTCGGGTATCTCGGGTTAGGGATTTTGGTCCTATTGTTTAATTGCCTTAGATTTCTTGTTAGATTAATGTTAATTGATAATAATATATTCTTTATTTCATGTTTTAGGATAACCCCATGGGTGTTATCCTTGTTTGGCTATTTATCACCATTTGGCGCAGTTTGCCTGCAAGGCAAACCCTATTGCAATTGCTAGTTTTCTTGTTATAACTGACTGCTTGTGTTGCCTGTTGTTTTAATTCTTTTGATGCATTTTATCTTTTAGACAAGTAGTTTCTAAACTTACTTAGGGATGATAATAGTCGATTATGCATGACTGGACTGCTCAGGGCTGTGAGAACCTGGTGCGAGAGACCAAAGAGGGAATAAATGATTAAGTGCTTCCCTAGGGGGGAAGTTGGAATTAGTTTTGTATGCAGGACCTAGGAGAATTGGACTTTGTGCTACCTAGGAGTGTCCTTAGTTTATGCATGTATTGAGACCACATGAGGAATTAGATGTAAGAGCTTCCTCAGAGAGTCTGTAGCTATCATTGCAATACCACAGGGGAATCGACGTGAGAGCTTCCCAGAGTGTCTGTGCCTTTGTATATTTACTTGACTACAAGGGTCTGATAGTTTGAGCCACCCAGAGAGATAGTGTGAATGTGGATTGTTTGGTTGGTTTAAATGAGTCTACCAATCCAAAGAACAATCTTGGATCTATTGTCCTTCTTATTGTTTAGGTAGTCTTTTGGTGCTTGCCGTGTTACCTGTTTACCTTGGAATAGAGAGATTTTCTAGATTCCTTGTTTGTTTAATTAAATGAATGAATTAATTGTTAAATGAATGTGAATATTAATTGGTAGGATTGTTTACTTGTGTACTACTAGTTCATTACTACATTTACTTTCATTACTTCTGCTATATTACTCACTGAAATTAGGGCACATATCTTGTGGGGGTTGCCTACTGGGATTAGTCTCACACCCGGTTTGAGTCCTGCTTTTCCGCCCAAACAGGTTATATGGTTATAGGTGTGGATATGGATTTTGGCCCTTCTACTTCAAGTACATGATTTCTGGTTAGAGCTGGAGATCATATGACCGAGCTTAGGCTTGCGATGCTGCATGAGTTGATGTTTACTTTTCATACTTTTTTTCTCAGTTGTATTTCAGCACGTTGTTGTGTTTGCTGTTTTCCTTAGATACTTGTACCTGTTGCATCATTATCATCATTGCTATATATTCATTATTTCCGCTGTTTAGTTTCAGTTATGGTATGTTGTTTATTTCTTCCTCTGTTGACTATTATTTACCTTACCTTGTATACTTTACCAAATGAGGGAATAGTTTCTCCAATGACTCTCCAAGGCCCTCACTGCTAGTCAGCAGCCTCTGGCATTTGTGGAAATGCACTTGAGGTCATGTGGAGAACTGAGTACGGGGCACCAGTTTAGTGGATATGGATTCGGGTCATTACAAAAAGAAAATTTCATAGCTGATGCATTGAGTAAGAAGTCATATAATCTATTGGATAAAGAGGCTTCAGATAAATCGAAGCTAATTTCAGTTATAGCTAATATTCATTTGAGTTTTAGTGAATAGGGTGATGTAGAGGTTTTATTTGTAGTTTATCTTATTACTAATTTTGTTTATTTGGGTATAAATTATTAGACATCTGATACTAAATGTTTTACCATGTGATCAAAACATAATTATGTGGAGACATTGAGGGTTGGACGCTAGATAATAGATATGAACTTCATTTTAGAGATCAAATTTTGGTTCCACCAACTTATCTGGAGCCTTTTTTTCTACTCACCACCATTAAAGATGGTTTATTCATCCTATGATCCTAAGTAACTATGTTATAAAGATTCATGGAATTCCAGCTTCAATTATTACTTAACAGGACCTCGGGTTTATATCTCAATTTTGGAAGTCCTTGTAAACAACCCTTGGAACATAATTGACCATGGGCGCAACTTATCATCCTCAAAAGGACAGATAGTCCAAAAAAATGATCCAAAAGTTTTAATACATGCTTAAATATTGCATTAGGGAATTTAGAGGCTCATAGGTGGAGATTATACCATTAGTGGAGTTCCCATATAATAATAGTCACTAGTACTTGATACATATGGATCCTTTTGAAGCATTATATGACAATAATAATCATTACCCACTTTATTCAATGTAAAAAGGAGATAATTCACTTATCATACCTAACCTTGTGCACGAGATAATGAAGAAGAATAAAATAATCAGGAAGACAATGGTGACAGATCTGAGTCATTAGAAATCATATGTGGATCATTATCAATCATTATTATTTCTCGATGCGGTTGATCATGATTTATTGAGAATCTATATAAGTTTAGGTAATTATTGTTTTTTGTAAATAGGAATGTTCTCTCCATTGTAAATTACCCCTTTTGAGATACTTGAATGAGTTGGTGGTGTGGCTTATTTGTTGGTTTTACGACCAAAGTTCAGTTTCATGCATAATATGTATGATGTATCTCAATAGAAGAAGTACCAACCTGACCCTGACCATGTGATTTAGTGGGACCATCTTGATCTTAAACCATATGCTAGGTTGATTCATGCAACAATACAGATTATAGATAGGAAAAATAATCTGTTTATAGGAAAATCATCTATTTAGTATGGGTTTTATGAAATGAGGTTCATATTTAGGTAGAAACATGGGAATATAAAAATTAAATGTTAAGGATGTGGCCCAAGATATTCCAGAACAACACTAGTTTCCCACATTCCATAGATGTAAATAATAATGGTGGGGAGAATTTAACACCCAAAATTTTAGATACCTTTCCATTTTTTGGTATATTTTTTAAGTTATATAATGACTGGGTTAAATTTCAAGAGTTTTTGAAATTTTTTTCCAATGTTTTGGAAGTCTTTTTGGAGGTACAAAATTTGATCATTGTTAGTATAAACTATTCACTATCTCTAATAAATAGTGCAATTGAGGATGAGATTCACTAGGGAGGTGCACGATTGGTGAACGATATAGAAACAATGTGTACATTCCATGAGAAAGTTAATGGGTCGGGATAATGGGAGATGCATGGTTGGAATATGTTATTTGAAATAGTGAGAGCCAACCATGTGAGGTTTTATCCTTGAGATAGTAATATTTCACAGTTTTTTTATGGTTTTCCAAACTTTATATCCTAATCATGTGGACACCTGGGTTATTTCTACTAGTATGCACATGGTTGGTACACAATTTGACAAAACGTGTGACCTAACCATGAAATGTGAAGTTAATTCTATGAAAATCATGTTTTATTTTGGTTTAAGGACCTAAGACCCTTATTTTCGCTATTCTTTAAGGGTCTCAAACTCCCTTCATCCCTTGGATACCAAGACACTTCCCTTCAATTAGAAAGTGACATTTGGCTTCATCAAAGTGCATTGAAGATCCATAATCACCGATAAGTCATTTTTCTTACTTTTTATTCTTAGATCCACTATTACCCTATCTCTAGGATCAATATATCAAGTATATTAATGATAGATTATTGTGATATGATATAAATATTGGTGATATATTGTTGGATCTATTGAATAGAAGGAGTTGTGAGATCCGAACTAGAAGTCCATTGTTCCATTCTTCCTTTTCACTGTCTACTATGAGGTAGGTGGACTCTCTCTCATCTCCACTTATTCTAGAACTTGAAGACTTAGTTTTACTAAATGGATTTTCTTAGTTTTTCTACGGAATATTTGTTTGATTTTTTAATGTAATCCCTTTTTGATTTTATTTTTTGAAAAAATGGAAAATTTGATGGATTTTGGAAAACCCCATTTTCTTATAATTTTAAAGTGATTATTATAAAATTTTGAAATGTATTTGAAACATGCTAAATATTTAATGAAATGATTTCAAAGGAATATTTGTTTTATGTGAAATTTATTAAAATAAAATTTGGAATAATTTGGTTGGTGTGTATTCAAAGTGGACATGTTATGGTTAGAAGTGCCACCATCAAGGAAGGATAAATTATTGTAATGGAGTACCAACATCAATGGTATCACCAAGCATGAGTGTATGGATGGGTGTGTGTGTGTGTGTGTGAACATGGAAATATTTATTTCAAATATGAATGAATGTTAATGTGATTTTTTATGGTTTTATCACATGGGTTTCACTTATAGATTTATATAAATTATCTTCCCATTTTAATTTTTTATATATAAATTGTTCTATCCACTTCTATTTCTAGTAGTGTGTGTTGGGAAGTCTTTGGGGAATTCCTAATGAGTTTATACTCACCCACTACTTGGGAACCAAAATTCATTAGCATATATCATATACCAAGACATAGTAAAGGAAATGCCATCTTATTTCTCTAGAGATGTATCCTAATACCATGGGAATGGTAGGTGGTGTTAAATCTTGGAGTTAGTTTGAGTGATTTTTGGGAGGATTCCACTATGTTGTCTTTGGGTTATGTCATCTTTTGGTTTTTTAGTGTTTATACCTTGTTCCATTATCGCTATGATATTTTTGTTTTTTTGGTTTGATATTTGGGTTGTATTACTTATACTCATACATCACATAGGAGGATAATATTTTTATATTTAATGTTTTTAGGTTTTTATATTTATAAAGGAAAAATCATCCCCCATTTTTTCCTTAATACCTTGTAATTTTTTGTTAGACTTTGGTGTCTTGGTGATATCACCTAAGGTTAGTGGCACTATATCTCTTCTCAAGCCAATGAATTTGGGTGGGATGTTACATTGGTAGTTGGAAGCTTAATGCATGCTATGTTGTGTATAAGTATGAACATTTACCATTCATTGGTAACCATGATCCATTTTCTATTAAATACTATGAAGTAGCATTGGGATGTAGTCAACTGGATTCTAAGGAATCTTAAATGTTCATTGAATCTATGTTTTTTCTCTGGGGGTGTTGATATACTCTTGGAGGGATATACAGATGCATATATGGACATATATCATGTCAGAAATAAGTCTATAGAAGGATATATCTATACTTTCATTGGAGATGTTGTATAATGTATGTCAAGGTTACAAAAACGTGTCACTTTATCTCAGACCAATGAAGAGTACATTGTAGTTATAGAGACAAGAAAGGAGATATTGTGGTTAAGGTATTTTCTTCTAGAGTATGGTTTGACTAGAAAGAGTATAAGGTGAATTATGATAGTCAAAGTGCTCTGGACTTGGTAAAGAACTCCATGTATGATTCCTGGATGAGGTACATTGACATTTTCTATCATTGGATACACAAGGTAATGGATAAATATCTATAATGACTTGTAAAGAACTACACGAATTGAACCTGATGGACATGTTGAAAAATTTGGTAGATTGTAAGAATTTTGACTTTTACTAATACTCTAGTGGTTTTTTACTATAGGGGGAGAACTGAATGAATCTATATCTATAGGTGTATACATAAATCACAATATATTTAATGACTGGTATCAATGAATAACATATCAATATAAATAAATGTGATAAATATAGAGAATTCATTATTCATTAAATATAACGAGTCAAGCATGTATATATAATGAGGCCATGATGATATTCCATGAATCATCCAATTCACAGAGCCTTGAGATCTCAATGTGGTATGAATAAATAGAGGAATGAGTGGGGGTGTTTCTTGGTGAGTCATGTGTTCCTTTTTTTCCATGAAATAAACTTTATATTCTTTGTATATTTCATTTATTAGTGATCAGTACATAAAATAGCTAATATATATACTTAAATAATATTATATATTAATCAAGAAAATGAGAAATACACTAGGGGACAAAGGGAATAATAATTGGGATAGGCTATAGGGATAAAGAAGGAGGAACTGTCTACCAAATAGTTGAATACATCAACCAACATCAAAGGACACAAACCAAAATAGACTATCATAAACTCTCCACTTCCAAGACTTAACATAGAAACACTAAAATAAAATAAACCATCCCTTAGTCACCCCATGGTTCTTATTTTATATAAGGAAGATTTTCTCTATCCATATCTCACATTAAGCTACCATTATATGTGAATGCCTCATCGAGCTTACACCATACAAGATTCATACAAGATACCAAAATTAGATATTCACTAACTCAAGACTGATGCACACTCAACCGTACAATAAGTTGCATTAAGGAACGATATAGGAGAACATATACATAACTATACCCACAATGAGTAAAACCAAAACTATAAAAAAATACGACTAATGAAAAATCATCAACAAAAAATGTCAGCAAAAGGAAAAACCACTAAAATTAAGGATATCTCCAAGGAATAAAAAAGAGACTACCATATGATTCATGATAATATTTTGGAACATAAGATATATATATATATATTTATTACATAATTCTAAATAAATCATATTATAAAAGTATTTATAAAAAAATATGATGAATTAAATTTTGAATTAAAGTTGAAATCCATTTAACATAGCTTAATAAGAATATAAACATCTACACACAAAGATACACACACACACAGATATATATATATATATATATATATATATTAATATTTATATTCTAATAACTAGGAATATTTTTTTCTAAATTTTAATGAATATTTCTGTAAAGATTATGGGGAATATTATTGATAAGATTTTTTATTTTAATAAAATCATTAATTTAAGGATAATAAATGAATATTCATGTAAAATTAAAAAACATTCTTGATGAGTTAATAGTTTTTTAAAAATTTAATTTTATTTCCTTTAAAAATTATGAAGAGTAATTACAGAAACATAAAAAATAAAGCAATGGAAATTATATATATATATATATTAATAAAATATTAAAAAATTGGAATAATTGAAATATATTTATAGATTACCTTTGATATGGTTAATAATTATAGTTTAATCGCAAGGATATAGTAAAAAAGATACTCAATGAAAATCATTTATTTATTAATAATTTTAAATGAGTTAAAAAAATACAAATTTGTGAATTTTAATGAAATGGTTTGTTGTAATCTGGGAAGATTCACTTGATAGATAGAAAATCCATTAATTAAGTTGTATGTTTTTTGTATAGTTTCCTTCACAGTCTTGTGTGATGTATTCTAGTTATTGCTATATATCACTCTAATGAAGTGCTGTAATGATTACTCTCATACTCACCGAAAAATTTGTGTTTGAGTTAGATGATGAAATATATGTATTTTAACATCTAAATCACTATTATGGGTAGGGGTTTATGATATCCTATATATGTTACTTATTCACTATCTTTATAGATTATGTTTTGTGGGTTTTTATGAAACAAAAGTTTGCAATAAATCATTATTCATATGAATGTTTATTGAATTTCTCTCAAATAGTACTATGCTAGTGGTTGATGATTATTATATTGGGTTTAAAAGGGATGTATTTCATCTGAAATGGGTCAAAATAAAATAACCATCACTCAATTATTCTCAGAATCTATCATTGTCTCTATATAGAGTGAATATAAATGAACAACATGAATAAAGTACCAGACTACAGTCAATTCATACTATCGAATCACTTAATAAGTTTTTTTATCAATATTATTGAGAAGAAATAAAAAAATGATTCTTTTTAAATAATCCATGAATTATTGGAATCACTTGACACATGGTTTGGACCATTATCTTACCCATATTCAAATAGAACGTTTAATTAAAGGATAAAGAGTTTTAGGATTTTGAAAGAATTTATTTTGAGGAGTTCAAAGGATCACATTGTTATATAATTGAAAGTTATAAAATTCTTGAGAAACAACTTATTTAAATAGAAGATCAGGAATTGAAATCATTTAACCAATATTGAAATAAATATTTCTTAACCATTCCTTATGTTTTAACATATTGAAATGGACAGTTAAACTCCAAGTTTATTTTTTTATTATTTAAATGATCATAAAAGTTATTATCACTCCTTATAATCATTATCCTATGATGGAAAAATTAATATGATAGAATTTAGAGAATATTTAGGATGATTCCCATATTATATAAAAAAATATTAGAATCCCACCAAAGAACCACCACGACACAACGTCTCCGATTATTTTCTAGAGTACTCAAGAATTGACCATGAATTGGTCTACAGCACCTTATCAGGGTGGTTCCATTATTGTAAAATTAAATAAATATCCCAATTAAAATAATTTATTATATACATAGAACACTTTCACTATATTTCTCTTCACATGAAAGAACTTTTGAAACAATATCCAAAACTTCATTATCATATTTCCAAACAACTTTTCAAAAATTCCATTATTCATTTTAGTGAAATGTTACATCACATGTAAAAATATGTAAAAATATAACAATTTTTTTTTTCTATATCTTCATAAAAACATTTTGGGTATATCCCATTGTTTCATATAATTTTTCATCACTTCATATCCAAAAATTGAGACCCCAAAGTATGATAATAAATATAGTCTAATATCAACCACCATCAAAGCATCTATATCACTCAATCTATTAAGGGAAATGACATAATATATATAAAACCCATGTATCACTATACATGTTTCCCCAAACTACATCATTTTAAAGTATACATAATCATATAATCCCCATGTATATTTCATTGAGTGAACATGGGGTATAAAGTTTGTTTATCCCATATAACCTACTCATACCTTCTCAATTATCATATTAGAAACTAAGCAATTCAATGAATATATCATATAGCATTTATAATAGTGGGTGGGAACATCACTTGGACCTCACCCAAATAAATAAGTACATTATATGAACATAATTAGGTATAACTATATATTTCCTTATTATAACTTAATTAAAGGACTAGATGTCATATTTTTTAGATGAGGGGATAAATCTCATCATGGTTAAGCTCCAATAGACCACACAATTAGCAACAAACCAAACCACCAATGTCTAGATAATCCTAAATTATTTCATGATAAAGGTATCAAATTATGATGGTTATTATGATAGGTATATCACCTAACTTTGGTACAAGGGTTCAATATGAAACATGAAACCATAATGTACAACTGACATAATGTATGTCACTATATGTGGTATTTATTTAGTTGTTCATTTAGTGAAAAATCTTATTTTGTTCCTCATGAGAATATTCCATATATTTATTCAAGAATAATATTCATTTTAACTATAAAATTTAATAATAAATTTTGATAAACCATTATGTACATGAGTTTGGGATAACTCAATGTCATACATTAAGAGGTCAATTATCAATTCTGATCAGAAATATATATATATATATATATATATATATATTCACAACTGATTTTAATGAATGATAATGTGGATATTGAATTTTTTTGTAGCATGATACATTTTTATAATATTAAAATTTTTATTTATACATAACAGAATAATACATAAGTGATCATCAAATTATTTTCCATGTGATTGATTACTAGATCATCAGTATGTTTTCTAAAATTTTATGGTATTATTATAATAAATACATCTCTATAAAATATTTCCACATCTATTGTAACCCCTCCCTCCAAAGGTAACCCACCTAGGGCAGAAATAAAGGAAGAGAGATAATGAAACTTAATGCCAACCTCCAACAGGTCACAGATTGAAGAAAAGATCTAAGGGTATATTAATCACATAATTGGGTGGAATTACCTTATCTAGAGCTTAATAAGTAAGATATAAGAAGGATAAAACTCCAACTAACATCATTCTTAAACCATAAGAAATCTCAATACATGTAATTTCATACATAAAATGAATAGAAAATTTTAATTACTCAATGTAATTATACACAATAACAATGAACTCTAATTACTACTGAAAGCTGCTGAAAAACTCCTATGAGCTAGTAATGTACATCCTGATCAACAACCTATTCATTATGACCTAAAAATAGTTATATATTTAGGATGGTAAATAACATGTATACTCAATAGGATCATCCCTATGACCTCTCATAAAATATGTGAAATAAGCATACTAAATCCTAGTTAATAAAAAAAAGAAACTAACTAGACACCTAATACATAATTCTAGTTTCCTCATTATCACCATATCTCACACACCAAATAATGAAGGTTCCAAATTCAACAAAATCACATTTTTGAGTGATTTAACATTAAGATGATTGTAATATTTTATGTATCATACACAAATTGTGCAAGACAAAATTTCACAACCAATGAAATTTTTCCATCAAATATTTTATTAAGAACCCTGAAAACTAGAGAGGATCCTTTACACATTAAATTTATAATTAATTTAGATCATATCTAAATAAATATTACCTAGTCTTAGGATTTTTATTTGATGAAGATGTTGATCATCCAATTATTTTTTTTCAAATTACCTTCTTTTCAGAGGGAGAAACCCAATTACATCTCTTCTATAGATGATCCACAGATGGTCCTTTGATCTCCTAACAAAACTGACAGGATGTTAGGTGATAACATGGAAGATCAATCATCTTATATCATTCACCATGACCACATCAAACTACTTCATGCTTGAATTATTATCTCTTGTTCTTCTCATTCTTGATAGGATGAGATAAGGAGGAGTCTAGAGAGATGTCTGTTGTATGAAAATATTCTCAATTATAAATTATCACTACATAATATACATAAAAACTCTTCACAGTGTTAGGGATTAGGTCAAAATTTTATTTAATTACACAAAGACCCTTAAATAATATAATAAACCTTATCTGAACCCATTCTATATAATAATAATAACTTTTTTTTTATTTTATGACTTGGACTATGTAATAGCCTAGACCTTCCTGCCCATTATATTATAAGAATTATTATGGTAGAGGTTCCTAGAGGAGGTTCCGAGGGTATTTGGAGGAAGATGGAGGACGAAGATGGAAAATCCAGCTGATAGGGGTCTTATGGTGTGAACATGGAGACTTTACCATAAGGGAATGATTGCGGGATAGGGTGGTTGGCTGCAACATGGCAGCTTAGGTGATGTTTTTTTGGTGGTTATACCCTTTAAGGCATGGCTACGACATGGGATGAGGATGTGGTGTGGAGGTGGGTGTTTTTATAGGAGGTTAGGTGTGGAGTATAATAAATAGTTAAATAGGAGGATCAAATGGAGTTTATTGCTACTTCCAATTCTAGAATAACTGCACTATAGAGCTTGGGGCTATGGTGAAATCACTTCTAATCGATGGTGGGTTTGCAGTGTGGTGGTCTAGGATACACCATATATTCCTCCCCTTTTTATAGGACATACAAGGAAAATAAATCCATGTTTCTCTGAGTCTAGTTGATGAAAAGCGATGTAGTTTCATGATGGGTACTGTGTTATGATATCTTTAGCTTTTTAAAGTAGGATACAGTATAGTCTGGGTGGTTGTGCTATGGTCCTATTTTTTTCAGGCTAGGTATAAATTCACAAATCCCCTCAAACCCAATCACTTTTCCAATGTATCACTCATTTCTTGGGTGACACACATGCATCCCAAGGATCTCTTTCATCCCCCCTTTTGTGGATTTTTATTCTGGTCTTATATATTTGACTTATGGTGGGTTTTGTAACACCCCAAGATTTCATAGTGTGTTATTCAATAACTTGCACTACACGCAACACTGAGTTCAATTGCACCATGACTTACCAAAAAAAAAGCCATTAAAAGAGGTCATGAATAGTATTAACTAAATTTTAAACTTTATATAATCCTTATAATTTTAGAATCCATATTATGAGTTTCTTAGTCATAATGCAAGAATAGATTCATTTTCAGTACTGCACTTTTATCAACTTTTGATAGTGAAACCTTTTTAAATACAATATTTTAAACTTTTTGACTAAATGGAGACATCAAAAAATTTAAAATGAAACATCCCAAGCTTCCACGGTACGCTTTCCTTTGAATAAAACAGTAGCGTGTGTTGTACGCAACTTCGAGTTCTAACACACCGTAACCAATCAAACTAGCTGTTATGAATAGTAATACCTACTTTTTGAAGTTATATATATTTTATATTTTAAAATGGACTTCATTTTTGGATTCGGAATATCAAATTTAGCCTAAGGTGAAATTTTGGTACTTTTCGGATAACTTTCATATTTTGATGAATAGTGAAAATTACTAAATTTTAATTAAAAACAACTTTTTTAATCAAAATAATTAATAGTGATAAATTATTAATTTGAGTGGTTTTAAAATATATTTAGAATATATTTTTACTATTTAATATAATGTTGGTCATTGGACATAATTTTACAATTAAACCGAACGTAAACAAGTGTCAATCTTTTGATAGTTATTATCTCTTAAAAACACGCTTTTTGTTTTGACAGCGGGAATTAATTTTAAATTAATTTCTGCCACTTCTGTGTTTTGAATTTAGGAAAATGGATTCCATATTTGGAATCAGAATGTTCAAATTGTGTAAATGGGTAACTTTTATTTTTAGACATTTTGAATAATTACTGCGGTAAATATTTTATTTACCATGGTTAAGGGTAAATCCGGTAAATAAGGGTTAAAAAATAATATTATAATAATACTAAATTACCCTAAAACGTGTCTTAAACCTATTGGTTGATACATGGTCGACCATGGGAATCTTTGGGTCTATTTTGGGACCCCATGGATCCACTTTTAAGTGATAATGACACTTTATTTTAATTAAGTTAAAATGAATACACAAGCATATATCTTTTAGAAAAACAATTGTTACATAGGGTTATATATGTTGGATTTTAGATTATAAATATTCATTAGAAAGTTAAAACGATTTCCTACATAATTATATTTTATTTATAATTTTTAGACATTAAATAATTTATTTTATTTATGACACAATGATGATGCAGTAATTACTATAATAGTGAAAAATTAAAATAATTGATATTATAAATACCCAAATAAATATAATATGAAATTTTTAATGAATTAAACTAATTTTCTAGGATAATATGATATATTAGGATTTATTTAATTGACTTTTTTCGAAGTAATCAATCTGTTATGAGTTTCACAAAAATCCACTATTGAATAGTGTCAAAATTGACATAAAAGAGTTCTTAAAACAAATATTATATTATTAATTGATATTAAATTCCTAAAAATCTAAGGATCGGCCAAAAGACTTATATCAGGATAGGTTCATCATTAATGGACCACTTGGGGGTCTCTTGGATGTATATAGTAAGTTTATTAACCATATTATATAAAAATACAAAGAGACATTGTAAAAGTGAAACTAAATAACTTAGAGTTAATACTTAAAGATAAGGTTAATATAAGTACCCAAAACTGTCTAAATTCTATTGGTTGAGTGGTTTTCGACCTATCCCCACCTTATCCTTTGAATAGTCAACTTTGGAGCCATTGGAAACCGAATATGAATTTATTATAAATTAATATTTCTAGCTTTTCCAAAGGTGCCCCTCACCCCTCTTATAAAAGGGCACTCCTCCTTCTCATTTCTTCACACCTTAAAAGCCTTTTGGTTCGGCCAAACTCTGCCCAAATACTCTCCCAACATCCCTCACTACAACCTAGAGGCATTAGTTTGATCAGAAAGCCAACCTAAGGAGCCCTTTTGATCAAATCAAAAGGAAGAACCCGAAGAAGAGGTAATGATTTCACCACCCTTTTCTAAGTTCATTTCTTCTTCCACTTATTCTTCCTTTGTTCTTACCATTCTAAAATAATAAATCCAGTATCTCACATATACTGTGATGTTATTATAAGTATGGTATAACCATATTCAGTATTCTATCCACCCTTTGAATAACATGTCACCATACGTGCGTACGTACGGATTACCGTCTCCACGTCGTGGTGTAATTGTTATTCAATATAATATTATTTGGATGGGTATAATAATGATGTGTAACTCATGTAAATAATAAATATAACATGTTAATGATTCTGTATATATGATATACCATTCATTTATATATTATTTTAATATCAAAAGAATGATATTGTCGCTCGTGCGTACGTACGGACTACCGTCTCCACAAACGCGATGAGATTCATTCTCCATCGTAACCATTCAAGTATAATTATCATTTGATGATTTATAAATGATTTTTAAGGACTAGATATCATTCTGGATAAGAATAAGATACAACAACCATGGCTTATGTAACAAAACATATAAATAAAATGAGTAAGTTAACACCCGAAACGACGATAATTCTAAGATATTATTAACAATCAATGTTAAAAGATCATATATGATATCATATTATTATATATGATTCTTGTATAATTTAATAACAACTATTTCACCATTATACAGGAGGTTAACCTACCCCAAACAAGGAAAAGTACAAGGTAAGGGTTTACTTTACAACCTCTTCATTATCCAAGGTTGTTTATACGTAATAATCTACTGGGATCTCTTTATCATCCACATCCATGTTTCTTAAAAATGTATTTCAAAACATTTTTACTATTACAAGAATATGTGTTAAAGTCATTTATACCCTTGTTTGACTTTTTATAAGAGGTTTATAAAGGAATCTTTCCGTCGTTTTCAAAACAAGGTCCTTTTTAACCTTTTCGACAGAATTGAGGTAAGAATGTTTTTTTTAACTTATACGGCGGGTGCGGTTATTTTACGCCGTTATAAAATCTTCAAAGCTTTCCTTACAAGCTTATAAGAATATTTTCAAAGAAAATGTTTTATTTTATATGGATCTTAAATGATTTCAAAATAAAAAGAGATATTTATTTAAAAAAAAATTTTGATTTCATCTATGTCAACATCCTTTGATGGATTTTACGCTTATTTGAAGTTGATTTATTGTAATACAAAGCTTCTATATTGTATTGAAAGTTTTGTGATATGTTTGACTGTGGATGTGCTATTTTTATACCATTCATAGTTTATGGTGAAAGTATTGACATTTCATATGCTAGTTCCAATAAGAATGTCTATGTTATATTTCAATCTTTACTTCATATGAATGTGTTGGACAAGTATGTTCCAGGTTGGGGACTGGTTAAAGTAAGCCCTCCAGGTTGGGGACTGGTAAAAGTAAGCCCTCCAGGTTAGGTACTGGTAAAAGTAAGCCCTCCGGGTTGGTGTCCGGTTATTAGAGGCACTCCGGGTTGGTGTCCGGTTATTAGAGGCACTCCGGGTTGGTGTCCGGTTATTAGAGGCACTCCGGGTTGGTGTCCGGTTATTAGAGGCACTCCGGGTTGGGTTCCGGTTACAGTTAGCCCCAAGGTCTTGGGACGAGGCCTTGAAAAGTAATTAAAGTTTAGCATTATGCATTCCAACATTATGAAAGTGGTTATTGATTTTTGCATGTGATTATTAGATTAGTAGAATATCCATGTGAATAAGTAAATGGCATTATTTCATTTTTTATGCCATACCATGTTGAAAGTTCATGTTTAAAAGGCTTTTGTTTTAGTTATACATTGCCTTAAATGTTTATTCTTATTGATGAAAGTTTCCGCTATATTGTTATCCTTACTGGGCATTTGAGCTCACCCCTTTTCTATGTTTTATTTTTCCCAGGAAGTGAAGATGTAAGTTATGAATGACCTGCAGGGATATTATGAGGGGATTATAGTGTGGACTGTGGAAACATTATGTTGTTGTAGTAGTTTTTCATTTTATGATGTCATGTAAAAATTATGAATATATCTAGTGTTTCCAAGACTACTAAACCAATCGGTCTTTCGAGATTTGATCTTTCTTGTGATCATGCCAATGTTATGTAATAATGCACCGACTCTAGGCAACTAGGGTCGGGGCGTTACAGTTGGTATCAGAGGAGGTTTAGTACAAACCTTGGAAACTAGATTTAGATAAACTCTGATTAGAGCACGTAGACCTAAGATGAACTTTGAGGATTAGTATAGAAGAACTTCCTAGAATTTTGGTATTGTAGAGATTTTGTGAGTTTTCCGAGAAATACATCCCTGTCTGGATACGAGCAGGTAGAGGCGGCTCTGGCACAGATGTACCTAGGGGTAAAACCCGAAAACACCGCTTTGAGCTAGACTCGAACAGGAACTGGTGCACGACAACGGGCCTTGCTGCACTCTTGGTTATGACACTCCCGGGGGATATGCTTAGGATAACTCTCATTTTCTTTACATATCATTTTGAAGGGATTATGAGTATATACATCCTCAAAGAAAACATTCTTATGATTATGGATTATATCCATAAATAGTTCAATTTATGTTAAGTGTTTTATAAGTATGGGATTATGTGTTTTGATTCATAAACTGATCTAGTTTATGCCATGATATAGAAATGGCGCCCAGTAGAAGGAATGAGAACTCCAGAAATACACATGATTCAAAGAGAAGGAAGGATCATATCTTTCATGGTCTTAAGCTAGAATTTATAAGAGAAATAGTCTCCCATGTATTATCATAATATGAAGAAATAATATCATGTGTTGATAAGATATGTAAAGAGTTTACTGAGTCCTATGGCTTTGAAGGGAAGCAAGAGAAGAAAAGGATGGAAGAGAGAAAGATGGATAAAGGGAAGAGGGAAAAGAAGAATTTTCCCATATGTGGTAACTGTGGAAAGAAACACCCTGGAACTTGCCTGAAAGGAATGGGAGTTTGTTATAAGTGTAGAGGAAAAGGGCACAAAGTACGTGACTGCAAGGGTAAGAAAATGGTTTTAAATGTACAATGCTTCATTTTCAAGGAGTTTGGACACTACGCGAACCTATGTCCCAGTCATCAGACTATGCCGCAAATGATGTTATTGGATAATAACCAAGTTATGATACTACCACAAATGAAGAGGAATGATTAGAGTTCTTATGTTGATTATGTCAATTGAGTGTTGTATCAACAATGTACTTGTTATAATAATTATGGAGTATATAAGGATTGTACTGCAGTACTATTTCATTAAGGACTTGAGATTATGTGGAACAAAGAAAAGTGACTCAATAGCAGGATAAATTTTTGGAAAATATATGGTTGAGAGAATGATAAATCATAATATAGTTCTGATACTGAGGTAGTGATTTTGGAATAATATGTGATTGTTTTGGATAAATTATATTGGATATTCTTGACTACCTTGGAACTGATTAATGATTGGTATATTCCATCATTGTTGGGGTTTAAAACATTTTTGGATTAATGAAGTATATCCAGCATTCTATATGGAATAAGGGAGCATGAATGTAATCAATAAGGAATATGGTAATACATGATGAAGGTATTCATATGCTATTACGGGGTAAAAAGGATCTATATTATGTTTACCTTCCTTATAAATGTTGGTCTGTGAGTTTGGACAGAAGTATTTTGGATATTTCTAGTTTGGATTATTTTGGATTGCCATAAAAGGACAACCCGGAGGTCGGGCGGCAACCCGTCGCGTCCGGAAAGGCTGCGAGACTTGAACCCGCAACCGAAGGGCGACAAGGGTGTATCACCTACCACTGGCCCAAGAGATGTCCTGGATTAAATAATGTAGTTTTTTTAAAAGATCTGGTAGATGAATTATAAATTCGTTTATTTTGGAACCCTGTACGAATAGTATAAATATAATTTTTTTTACGAGTGAAAGATGAGTTTATGGTAGAAACTTATTAATGGATAAAACTCTGATTATAAAGTAAGTATATCTCCTTATGATCTTAGCCAATCTCATAAATAAATTCCTCAACATTAATAAAAGGAACTGAGAACAAAAATGTTTCCCTAGATGGTACCTTAAATCATCACTAATTTATGGCTTTGGGATTGTTGGCCTTTTCATAGCCATGTTCTCTACCACTCTCCATCAGATAACTGATGGTTAGATTTCTCTTCCATATCCATATTTTCCTACATGGAACCCTAGTATGTGTTATTTTCGGTAATCTTCATACTTTCCACTCTTTATTTTAAATAGAGGCCTCATTAATTCATTTTTCGATGTGGGATTTCAACTAAGATATTTCGAAACGTCAAAAATGTGTTATCCCAATACCGTATATTTTGTTGAACCGATGGTACTTCAAATCATCATAGATTGAAGAGTTTAAGGACCTCAATTTTATACTTTTTGTGATTGATGACCTCAATCACTACCTATAAATATTTACGTTTTTCCTCCAATTATATGTCTCTAATTGCCACCAATGTTCTCCTAATCAAGATCATAATTTGGTGGTGACCCTTTGATTTCTCTTTTCCTCATATTAAGACTAAATTTTAGTAACCCAATTTCCGATTTGGGTTTTCCCACAAATATATTTTCTACTTTCAACCTTTTATTTTTGAAGAACAATTTCAAATTGCGAGGACGCAATTTATTGAAGGAGGGGAGAATGTAACACCCCAAGATTTCATAGTGTGTTATTCAATAACTTGCACTACACGCAACACTGAGTTCAATTGCACCATGACTTACCAAAAAAAAAGCCATTAAAAGAGGTCATGAATAGTATTAACTAAATTTTAAACTTTATATAATCCTTATAATTTTAGAATCCATATTATGAGTTTCTTAGTCATAATGCAAGAACAGATTCATTTTCAGTACTGCACTTTTATCAACTTTTGATAGTGAAACCTTTTTAAATACAATATTTTAAACTTTTTGACTAAATGGAGACATCAAAAAATTTAAAATGAAACATCCCAAGCTTCCACGGTACACTTTCCTTTGAATAAAACAGTAGCGTGTGTTGTACGCAACTTCGAGTTCTAACACACCGTAACCAATCAAACTAGCTGTTATGAATAGTAATACCTACTTTTTGAAGTTATATATATTTTATATTTTAAAATGGACTTCATTTTTGGATTCGTAATATCAAATTTATCCTAAGGTGAAATTTTGGTACTTTTCGGATAATTTTCATATTTTGATGAATAGTGAAAATTACTAAATTTTAATTAAAAACAACTTTTTTAATCAAAATAATTAATAGTGATAAATTATGAATTTGAGTGTTTTTAAAATATATTTAGAATATATTTTTACTATTTAATATAATGTTGGTCATTGGACATAATTTTACAATTAAACCGAACGTAAACAAGTGTCAATCTTTTGATAGTTATTATCTCTTAAAAACACGCTTTTTGTTTTGACAGCGGGAATTAATTTTAAATTAATTTCTGCCACTTCTGTGTTTTGAATTTAGGAAAATGGATTCCATATTTGGAATCAGGATGTTCAAATTGTGTAAATGGGTAACTTTTATTTTTAGACATTTTGAATAATTACTGCGGTAAATATTTTATTTACCATGGTTAAGGGTAAATCCGGTAAATAAGGGTTAAAAAATAATATTATAATAATACTAAATTACCCTAAAACGTGTCTTAAACCTATTGGTTGATACATGGTCGACCATGGGAATCTTTGGGTCTATTTTGGGACCCCATGGATCCACTTGTAAGTGATAATGACACTTTATTTTAATTAAGTTAAAATGAATACACAAGCATATATCTTTTAGAAAAACAATTGTTACATAGGGTTATATATGTTGGATTTTAGATTATAAATATTCATTAGAAAGATAAAAAGATTTCCTACATAATGATATTTTATTTATAATTTTTAGACATTAAATAATTTATTTTATTTATGACACAATGATGATGCAGTAATTACTATAATAGTGAAAAATTAAAATAATTGATATTATAAATACCCAAATAAATATAATATGAAACTTTTAATGAATTAAACTAATTTTCTAGGATAATATGATATATTAGGATTGATTTAATCGACTTTGTTCTAAGTAATCAATCTGTTATGAGTTTCACAAAAATCAACTATTGAATAGTGTCAAAATTGACATAAAAGAGTTCTTAAAACAAATATTATATTATTAATTAATATTAAATTCCTAAAAATCTAAGGATCGGCCAAGAGACTTATATCAGGATAGGTTCATCATTAATGGACCACTTGGGGGTCTCTTGGATGCATATAGTAAGTTTATTAACCATATTATATAAAAATACAAAGAGACATTGTAAAAGTGAAACTAATTAACTTAGAGTTAATACTTAAAGATAAGGTTAATATAAGTACCCAAAACTGTCTAAATTCTATTGGTTGAGTGGTTTTCGACCTATCCCCACCTTAGCCTTTGAATAGTCAACTTTGGAGCCATTGGAAACCGAATATGAATTTATTATAAATTAATATTTCTAGCTTTTCCAAAGGTGCCCCTCACCCCTCTTATAAAAGGGCACTCCTCCTTCTCATTTCTTCACACCTTAAAAGCCTTTTGGTTCGGCCAAACTCTGCCCAAATACTCTCCCAACATCCCTCACTACAACCTAGAGGCATTAGTTTGATCAGAAAGCCAACCTAAGGAGCCCTTTTGATCAAATCAAAAGGAAGAACCCGAAGAAGAGGTAATGATTTCACCACCCTTTTCTAAGTTCATTTCTTCTTCCACTTATTCTTCCTTTATTCTTACCATTCTAAAATAATAACTCCAGTATCTCACATATACTGTGATGTTATTATAAGTATGGTACAACCATATTCAGTATTCTATCCACCCTTTGAATAACATGTCACCATACGTGCGTACGTACGGCTTACCGTCTCCACGTCGTGGTGTAATTGTTATTCAATATAATATTATTTGGATGGGTATAATAATGATGTGTAACTCATGTAAATAATAAATATAACATGTTAATGATTCTGTATATATGATATACCATTCATTTATATATTATTTTAATATCAAAAGAATGATATTGTCGCTCGTGCGTACGTACGGACTACCGTCTCCACAAACGCGATGAGATTCATTCTCCATCGTAACCATTCAAGTATAATTATCATTTGATGATTTAAAAATGATTTTTAAGGACTAGATATCATTCTGGATAAGAATAATATACAACAACCATGGCTTATGTAACAAAACATATAAATAAAATGAGTAAGTTAACACCCGAAACGACGATAATTCTAAGATATTATAAACAATCAATGTTAAAAGATCATATATGATATCATATTATTATATATGATTCTTGTATAATTTAATAACAACTATTTCACCATTATACAGGAGGTTAACCTACCCCAACCAAGGAAAAGTACAAGGTAAGGGTTTACTTTACAACCTCTTCATTATCCAAGGTTGTTTATACGTAATAATCTACTGGGATCTCTTTATCATCCACATCCATGTTTCTTAAAAATGTATTTCAAAACATTTTTACTATTACAAGAATATGTGTTAAAGTCATTTATACCCTTGTTTGACTTTTTATAAGAGGTTTATAAAGGAATCTTTCCGTCGTTTTCAAAACAAGGTCCTTTTTAACCTTTTCGATAGAATTGAGGTAAGAATGTTTTTTTAACTTATACGGCGGGTGCGGTTATTTTACGCCGTTATAAAATCTTCAAAGCTTTCCTTACAAGCTTATAAGAATATTTTCAAAGAAAATGTTTTATTTTATATGGATCTTAAATGATTTCAAAATAAAAAGAGATATTTCTTTAATTTTTTTTTTGATTTCATCTATGTCAACATCCTTTGATGGATTTTACGCTTATTTGAAGTTGATTTATTGTAATACAAAGCTTCTATATTGTATTGAATGTTTTGTGATATGTTTGACTGTGGATGTGCTATTTTTATACCATTCATAGTTTATGGTGAAAGTATTGACATTTCGTATGCTAGTTCCAATAAGAATGTCTATGTTATATTTCAATCTTTACTTCATATGAATGTGTTGGACAAGTATGTTCCAGGTTGGGGACTGGTTAAAGTAAGCCCTCCAGGTTGGGGACTGGTAAAAGTAAGCCCTCCAGGTTAGGGACTGGTAAAAGTAAGCCCTCCGGGTTGGTGTCCGGTTATTAGAGGCACTCCGGGTTGGTGTCCGGTTATTAGAGGCACTCCGGGTTGGTGTCCGGTTATTAGAGGCACTCCGGGTTGGGTTCCGGTTACAGTTAGCCCCAAGGTCTTGGGACGAGGCCTTGAAAAGTAATTAAAGTTTAGCATTATGCATTCCAACATTATGAAAGTGGTTATTGATTTTTGCATGTGATTATTCGATTAGTAGAATATCTATGTGAATAAGTAAATGGCATTATTTCATTTTTTTATGCCATACCATGTTGAAAGTTCATGTTTAAAAGGCTTTTGTTTTAGTTATACATTGCCTTAAATGTTTATTCTTATTGATGAAAGTTTCCGCTATATTGTTATCCTTACTGGGCATTTGAGCTCACCCCTTTTCTATGTTTTATTTTTCCCAGGAAGTGAAGATGTAAGTTATGAATGACCTGCAGGGATATTATGAGGGGATTATAGTGTGGACTGTGGAAACTTTATGTTGTTGTAGTAGTTTTTCATTTTATGATGTAATGTAAAACTTATGAATATATCTAGTGTTTCCAAGACTACTAAACCAATCGGTCTTTCGAGATTTGATCTTTCTTGTGATCATGCCAATGTTATGTAATAATGCACCGACTCTAGGCAACTAGGGTCGGGGCGTTACAGGTTTGGTGAGTCCCTCCTTTTCTTTACCCATTATTTTATTCTATTTTATCCATGTTTCATCTTCTGGGAGGGGAATTTATCAGGGAATCATGGGTTTTATCATGATTTTGATAAGAGGATGTTATGGTGTGTTTTTTTATGGTGAACTAGGTGACATTATTCATTCTGGTTATCATTGGTGGCCTTGATCTTAACCCAACCTTGCACAGTGGATCAAAAATCTCTATTTTAGGTAGGGCATACCTCATTTCTCGTTTTTATATCATGTGATAAGGATTTAACTCTTGTAAATATATATAAAGTTGGTTTCTATAAGAATAGTAAAGATAATTATTTGGTAAACTGAAATTGAAGGGGGAGGGAATGATTCACATGTTTTTACAACTTTTGATATTGTGATATTGAGATTATACAAGACTTTTAAATCACTAAAAATCATGGTTGTTGGAGCCTTTGTTCATGATGATTTGATATTTGCTGTGAATCCATTGATACATGATTTTTTTGACACCAAATTTAATATAAGGTTAATCAATTGTAATCAGATAATTATTTAGTTGCACCTTGATATATAGATTGTGTGATAATTCCCCTAAAATAAATAAGTTGAATTGATGAGAAACCCCTTGATAAATCTATAAAATGTTATGTGACGATGTGAAAAAGTGTCTCGCTATATAAATATGTGTGATATATGGTTTTTGTGTATGTGGATGATGTGTTGTGGTGTGGTGATGATGTGGGTAAGTGATATGAAATTGTAATGTGGGATGGTTATGTGATGAAAAGTGGAAGTGTCATATTGAAAATAGTTGCAATGTGGAAAGTGGTTGTAGCTGTGTGATGGTAATGATGTGGGCTTGTTGACTTGGGGTAGTTGTTTTTTTGTGTGGTGTTATGTAGTGGTAGTTTTCTAGGTAGTATTGGAATTAAATGATAATGTAGAAATTGAAATGGCACGGGCTGGTTTGGTTAATGGGATAAAATTGGATAATGAATGAACTAAAGATGGATGTGTGATTTAAATGGATAATATTGAATGTGAATTAATGGGTTGAAATAATTAGATGAATGGTTTATTTAAATATAATTGGTTGCTAATGTGAAATCTAAAAAATGAATTGATTTGAGAAGAGGATGAAATGTGAAATGTGAACTAAGGATTAGTGGTAGTTAAAATAGTAATGTTGATAGGATTAGTGGTAATGTTGTGAGTTGTTTAGTTCTATATTGTGAACCTATAGGTTGGGATTTTTTTCTAAGATATTATTATGATATATATCCTTGTAATTTTATATATTCGCCCCACCCATGTCGATCACTAAGTTCCAAAAACCAAAAAAAATTTGGGGTGTTTTTTTCAACATCCCGATGGTGAGGATAGATGGATGGATACCCACTCTTCCTGCTCCCACTTTCAGGTAATGATGATATACAAGGGATGTGATAGCTGGAAGTCAAAACTGAGATACTAAGATATGATGTTATGTGATGACCCAGGTGTCTTTGAGTGAGATGTATTGAGATGAGATGATGATATGGCTTGTAGTGGGAGGTCATGCATGGTTGGATGTGGGAATGAGGTTGATTTACTTCATGTTCATGATACCATACCACCTTGGTTATGATATATGACTTGATGTTCTAGGTTTCAACAACCGGGATTTAAATGTGATGTCCTAGGTGTCTACAAGTGGGACATGATGTGATGTGATGGCCTAGGTGTCTCTGGGTGGGATGTGATGTGATGTGATGTAGTATTATACAGAAGAGGTGGGAGCACCAAGACGTATGATGTTGAGGTGTGAGAGTGAAAACTCAATGGGGATGTAGTGTGGGGTACCTTATCATAAACACTATTAATATTATGTTGTTATACTTAAATGAATTATTTGGTGAGAGAACCATGGAGAGGATGGATTTGGTTAGTTTATCTCTTTAGGTTCTATTGGTTCTGTTGTTTACTCACTGGGGTATTCATACGATTCTTTCACATGTGAATGAGAGACTTTGGGTTTTCTACTATGTATACCTGTATGATAACCCATGTATATAAAACTATTTTTAGGTTTCTAGGAGGATTACAAAGATAATACTAGATATTAGTAGCTTATACCTTTGAACATTTTCAATGTTGATGCCTTAGTTTTTATTTTGGGTATTCACTTTTGGAGACTTTTATATGTATCTGATTTCTTTATATAGTAATTTTGGGATATTTTTGGTTTCCTTTTTAAGTTATTTCATGTAGTTTCTTGTAGTTTATTTAGCATATCTCATAATCCTATTATTATAGATGGAAATTCCTCCCATTTGTGATATTTTTATACCCTCAATGATAGTCTCTAACCTTGATCATACTAGAGGTGAGTCTCAATGATCATTATCTCTCTTTATTTATTGTTGGACCAGGAGAGGTACCTTTGGGGGGATAAGTTCATGAAAGAGTGGTATCATAGGTTTATGGTTGATGGATAAGATAGAGTTTTGAGTTACACAAAATGAGGATTACATGGGTTAGAAAGGAAACAATGTTAGTTGATATTGGTACGTGACATATTCTAGTGAATACTATCCTAGACATAGGATTTTATGTACCCTCATAAACTGATGCAAGGAATTAGATCCCATTAAACGACCAAGTGAGGTAGAACCAATTGAAATTTAGAGACCTAGGAGTGGTATATGTATCATTATTGACTTGCATTCTCTTTTAAATTAGTTTTTTTATTGAGTCAAAATAAAAAAAATAAAAACAATTAAATTAATATTAATAAATTTCCTTACCACCAGTCTTAGAAAATATTTGTTTCCCTTTCATTTATGGATCATGTTTTTAATTTTCATTTTGTTTAAGTATTAGAGGTTCAGCAGGATGATCTTTTTTATCATCTGAGGGTTGATCTGGTTGAGGAGGATGATTAGTTTTAGGGAAATATTTCATGATTTTCAGTGGTAGGATTTGGGGGAATTTGAGGGTAGTGTTTTTGATATAGAGACATAGTGCTGGTTGGATGATCTCGAGATCAACTTAATTTTAATTCGGTCCCTGATTGAGTATTAGATCCCTTTAGAATATATTTATATGTGAGGATCACATCCGTAGTGGATTATGTATCTTCGTGAGTGGAAGTAGGTATATGTTTCAGAGGTTGACTTCTAGAAATATTTCCCAGGAGAGTTCCTTTCATCAACCATGAAGTCAGTGAAGAGGCATGAGATACTCTCTCTTCAGTGGGGGAGTATGTATGTGTGGGATTTTGGAATCAAGTTCACGGATATGTAGTGTTTTTTAATAGATCATTTTCCATATTAGGAGTACTAAGCATGACATATTTAATAGTTACTTTATCTAACCATATAATATATAGTTACACCTTTAATTTTCTGATGTATCTAGAGGCTTAGAAGAAGGTGAAGATGATCGAGAATATGTAATAATGATGAGGTTTTCTAAAAAAGGGAAAATAGTAGGGTTACTCAAGAATAATATTTTTTAGTGATAGGTCTCAGGGTTCAAGGCCTTTGAGGTTTTGAATGGAAGGGAGTCGACCTCAATAGTTTCCATTTCGGTCTTTTGGGGATAGTGGTTTCTATGATTTTCCTAGAGGTTTCGGTCTAGTGTGTTTCACCTATAGAGGTCAGGGTCATAGTTAAAATTAGTGACCATATGTTACTCTATCTCATTTTGGTATAGGTAGCCAAGTTCAGTTCTATCCTCAACAATAGCTACCAATGAGACCATTTCAGCATAAGGTGTAGCAGGCTTATGCCCCACTGAGAGGGGATTGAGCAAGTAGAGGATGAACTCAGGATGTTTCTCATGTTTAGGGTCCTCAACCTGAGCATGAATGTAGAGGTGAGGGTCAACATATATGAAGAGGATCTGGGTGTATGTGTGTAAATTATATAGTGGTACTCATAAGATACTCAAGACAAAATACAAAAATACTCGAGTTCGATTCGATTTTTTAGTGGAGCTCAAGCTCGAGATACTCGAGTACCTCATCAAGTCTAGTTCAAGTACAAAAATATTTTTTCAAGTATATTTTGAGCTTATTCATGTAATAAAAAAATTAATTTATATATTTAACTTAAAAATTATGAAACCCTAGCCAGTGCGTACACTGCACTTATCCTTCATCCCACCCAAGTCACTACAATTACTTCCTCTCCCTCACCCACCCCAACCCTTGAGATGAGACCATTGCCACTATCCTTCCTCTCCCTCCATCCCTCAACCTCACCCTTGAGTGAGACCCTCACCAGGGCTGCATCTCCCTCACTCACCCACCCTTGAGCGTGACCCTTGTTGGCATCGCCCCTCCCCCCCTCACCCTTGAGAGAGACCCTTGTCAGAACTAGCACTCCATATCCATCTATTACCCTTGAGGGAGACTATCATTGACACCGCCTCTCCCTCCTCATCCTCTAGTGAGACCCTCGTCACCTCTCCCTCCCTCATCGTTGAAACCCTTTCGCCCCCACCCCCTTTCCTCACTCCCTCGGTGCGACTGTGCCGGCTACCTCAGCCTCGCACTACCCTCCATCGAGCACCCCTTTTCCCCATGGACTCTTTACTTAACCTCTCCCTCACATAATCTGATCAGTGTTTCCTCCCACTATCGCCATCATATCCCCCCTTCACTCCCTTACCCAGCAATCTGATCCCCCAGTCCCATTGAAGTACCTCGACCCACCACATTCTTCTATTATCTTGGTCCAAATTTCATTTACCTATTATATTTATTCATTATCTTATTTAACTACATATACCTTTTTAATTTTAATGGTTGGGTAATAATAATTAATTTTTTTGATGAATTTTACATTCCTATTTTTGATTTTAATGTTAGGGTAAAAATGATGAATTGTTTATAATTTTTTTATTAGGTTTTAAATATTGAATTTTATTTTTTATTCATTATCTTTTTCTTCACCATAGAATTTTTTATCAATTTATAACTACTATAAATTAGCATTCCTAACACTATATTAAATTATAAATTCAAATAAACTGAATTGTTTCTTAGTGTTTCCAACGTTGTAGCCAATTATGAATTTAAAAATATTGAATTTTTTACTGAATTTAATTATATGTGATTTTTTTGTAAAATGGTATTTTTTGGTCAAATGAAACATACTCTTTATAACATTTTCTTATTTATTTTAGATGAATTTCTTGTTTTTTAATTGAAATGTATTGTCCCATATAAGTTCTGAATTTGTTTTTTTTGTCAAATGATTTTTTTACCAATGGAAATGTAGTGTTTCCAAGGAGTTCTGATTTTTTTTTGTAAAATGAATTATTATATTCATATTTTGGGATTATTTTTTTAGTTTATTTTCTTGATAATTTAAATTAAATATAATAGTATTTTTAAAAAATAATATAATGATATTTCTCTCTCTATAAAGATAAATATGCAAGCCCATTCCATCATTCATATACACCTTTGGAACATCATTTAGAGTCAGATGAGATCCAAACTTCAAGAAATTATAATATTTATGTGTATATGCCATCCAAAGATAGCATTAATAAATAATGGGGTAGTGATGATATTATTCTAGAGAATATTGAAGAAAAAGATGATGTCAGTACGAAAAAGAGGTAAAAAACATTTACTATTTGGTTATAATTCAATGAAGTTAGTACTCCTAATTGTTCTAAAAATGTTGAATGCATTAATTGTAAGAAGAAATTATCTATGAGTATATGTTAAATAAATAAAAAATTTATCATAAATTTTAACACTTTCTTGAAATGTAAAATTTATTATAATCAATAACAAAGGATAAATTTCCTTCTTACTAACTTTAGTGGAAGTGTTCCAATATTTACTTCTCTAACATAAAGAAAGTTTGATATAGAAAAAATGAGGGAGGAAACTTCACAATGGATACTCATGAATGAACATCCACTTTTAATTGTGTAAGAAGAGGGATTTAACACGATTCAAAGACGCGGGATACTTGAGTGATAGAAAATATCACACAATATTATTAATAAGGATTGTGTGAAAATTTACAAAACTGAAAAGAAAAAACTCATGAGATTATTGAGTTCTATTTATAATATTAGTTTGAAAATTATTTAAGTAAGTCAACTAATAAAAAAAATGAATACATGGTTCTCAGTACACACTTTATTTATGTCAATTAGAGGTTACAAAAGTGCATTATAAGTTTTGTTCACATACCTCCTCCGCATCATGGTGTTGATATTTATGATTTTATTTTTAAATTTTTTAAGTAATGGAAAATTGAAAATAAAATATTTACAATTTTGGTGGATAATTATTCAAACAATGATGTTTCTATTAGAGTTATCACAGATACATTTTTAAGAAATAGATGATTAATTTTTGATGGGAAAATATTTCATGTTCAATGTTGTGCTCATATCTTGAATATCATGGTTCAAGATGGAATTTATATGATTAATAATGTGATAGAATATGTTCATGAAAATGTTAACTTCATAAACCAAAATAAGTTATTATTGAATATTTTTAATGAGATAGTACAACAGTTACAATTTCCTCATAGAAAATTGATTCTTGAATGCAAGACCCATTGTAATTAAAAAATTGAAATGTTATCAGTTGTAATTAAATTCAATGAGGTATTTATAAGGTTTAAGGAATGATAACCTCATTACAATTGTTTTCCAAGTGAGGAAGATTAGGAAAAGGTGGAAATGTTTTGTCATATTTTGTAATTTTTTAATTATACTACTAATATTATGTATGATAGTAATTATATAACTTCAAAATTGTATTTTAATGATGTTTATTAGATAAAATTGTATTTGGATAAGAAATAAACAAGTGAGGATAATTTTATTTCAAAAATGGTTGGTAAGATGAAAAATAAATTTGAAAAACATTAGGGAGAATGTAATTTGCAGATTCCCATTACTGAAATATTGGACCCCAGATGAAAAATGAGGGTGATTGAGTTTTATTTTCCTCAAATGTATCCTAAAAATGAATTTGGGGAAAATATTTATCTTATTCCAGAAACATTGTATAAATTTTTTGAGCATTACATTAATGAATATAAGGGTAGTGGTGAAATAAGTACCATACTTGGAGTGGGCGGTGATGCTAGTAGTTGGGGTGTAGTGCCATATACGCTGGGATAGTATTAATTTTTAAATTATGTAAAGTCTATTGAGACAATTCACCCACAAAAATTAGATTTGAAAAATTATTTAGCGGAGGGATGCTTCATTTTTGAAGGAGATTCTAATTAATTTAATGCATTAGAGTGGTGGAAGGATAATACTTTAATGTATCAAATTATTTATAAGATGGATGCTAATATTATTGTAATTCCTATCATAAATTTTTATTTAGAAGCAACATTTAGTACCGAGAGTAGAGTTATTGACACTTATCATTCCTTATTGTCTCCTCATACAATTAAAGATTAAAAATTTAGAGGATATTAGTGTCATAAGCTTCATGGTGTGAAAAAACATGATAAGGTAACTTTATTTTTTTTTGTTTGATAATTAATCTTTTTTATTTTTTTTCATTTTTTATTATTCATAAATAAATAAAATAATTGATATTTCACTAACAGTGAAATTTTTTACAAATAATTCATGGCCAAACACACTATTTTTTTATCATTTATTATCTATTTCTAAAATTATTTGTAGTGAAAACTAAAATGAAAGATGTATTCACTTGTATAACCATATTGGTATATTATATATTGTGTTCAATTTATAACATAGTTTCTGGTTTCCTAATTTTCTAATCTATGTTTCAAAATTTTTATTCTAGTCTAGGGATGTGTATGACCAAAAGTGGTCCTATCCTTTGGTATTTCAGTATGTTTTTTTACATATTTGTATCAATTGTTTAATTCTATTTAGTAAAATATTATTCTGAAAAAATCTATATCAAATTTTTAATTATATTTAGTAAAAAGTGATGAAATAATATGACCAAAGACATTACATAATATCTATATCACCAATATATGTAGATGGAAAATCTTCTATATAATTTCCATAGACACTGTATCTAACACCCTCGGCCTTTTTTAACCATGTTCAAGCTGAAGGATGTATAATTCTAAAATCCACTCGGCTAATAAAACCCCAACTATATTGAATCCCCATCCACATATATATGGCCTCATTCACTCCAAATATTTTTTACATGATTTACATGCATATTTTTCACTTTAATATGTGTCTTCATATCATTTTCACTCATATTCCATGGCACCTCAACATAACATACACCTTTAAGAGTATTTTTGGAATAATTGTAATAAAAAAGATTCATTGATTTTAATTTCCAAACAACCTTATGTAGTTTTATCATTTTTTATAAAACATAAATGCATTCCATTTATTTATTTTATTCAAATAGGGTATATTGATGGTAAGGGTGTTTCTTTTAAGTCATTGATACATTAGTATTTTTCAATAGACATTGTTTAAAAAATTGTTTAGTTTTCTAAATATTTTTTAAGTAGTTATAATAAATAAGACTCATAATAAATTTTAATGGTTTATTCTTTGAAGTGTTTTTTGAAAGTATTTTTTTTTTCAATAATTATATCTCATTGAATTATATTTATGTTTTATTACAATGTATTTTAGTTTTTCAATAGGTTATGACATGTACCGATGATAAAAATGATGATATTGAAGGGAGACTAAGATCCATTATTGTACTACACACTTGATTGAAGGAATGATGATGAAGATATTGAAGGAACTATTGTGATTAGGGATGATCTCTTATTCTGTTATTTATTCATAGATTGTTGAGGCCTAAAATTTTTTCAGCCTTCCAAACCTTCTTATTTTAAGATCTTTGTAACATTAAATATTTCAGCATGCTTCCTATGTCCAAGACCAGGCGCCATTAACATTTTCTTATATATGTAAATTAATATGAAAATAATCCAATTTTTAAGGGTGTTTGTTTAGATAATTGGATTATTTTTAAATTTTTTATTTATTTTTGCATGTATTATTAAATATCATATTCTAATGAAAAAAATAAAAATTTTAATTATAATTTTATATCTAGTAGTATAGATCAAGCTCAAACTCGAGCTATGGGACAATCTATATTGAGTTAAAGATTATGTTATGAGAAGATTGAGCTCAAGTTTGAGTAATAATTGAGATAATTACATTTTTTGAGCATAATCGAGCAAGTTTGAGTAGCTCATTTCAAGATCTGTGTTGAGATTAAGCTTTCAAATTTAGGATCCTATCATGTTGAGTATAGTATTGAGTTTTAAACTTTTACATAGAGATCTAGATTGAGTATCATCATGTATCAACTTGACATGACTTGATTACATCCCTAACTAGGAATGGTCAATTGGATATAGTGGAGGCAGCAACACCAAATGGTCCATATATTATTCTATGTAGGATCATTTTATCATATACCTTTTTTTTGTGATTTTTATGATTCAATAGATCCACACTCCTTTATTTTACTCAATATTTTCTACTATATACTACTATATGTATAGTTTCTTTCCATTTATTTGGTTTTGACCACAACTATTAGAGGCTAGACCATCTTGTTTGATGTGCATTGGGGGTGTAGAATGATTATGGGGCTAAATCAGTCACATGGGTATCTATTTTTTCTCTAGATTAATCCATACAATGTCATTCTTGGTGTCAACTGGTTGTATTCTGTGTATTTTTCTATCAACTAATTCTATAGGAGAGTTGTTTTTTCTGTGTGGATGGCCAATGTGTGGTTTTTATTGGTGACCAGAGTTGTTGGTTGGGTAGTAGACATGTGGTTCCCCTCCATTATTAGTTGTATAAGTAATCTATAAAATTAGTGTATGCTAGTATGGAGGAGTTTACTAGGGTTTTGAAGAAGTTTTTTGATGTTTTTATTGAGGTGGTTATGAAAATATCTCTTTGATGTGATGTTGAGTTTGATATGGAATCATAATTTGGTGATTATTTTATTTTGATGGATCCCTATTGTATGGTATCTTCTAAGTTGTGGTAGTTGAGGATTCAGATAGATGGAATGATACAAAAGGGTTTTAACTGGCCTAGTGTGTCACTGTGGGGTGCCCCAGTTTTATTCTGTAATAATGAAAATGGTAGTTTGAGGTTGTATGTTGAATTCTAGAGGTTGAATGTGGTGATGATAAAGAATAACAACTCTCTTCTAAGAATATATGATATTTTTGAATAGATAATGGGATATAGTTGGTTTTCTAATATTGAATTGTGGTTTCGATATCACCAGTAGTGGGTGAGGGATGGTGATATCATAAAGAATGCCTTTAGGTGTAGGTATGTTCACTTGGAGTTCATGATCATGTCGTTCAGTGTCAAGAACACACTATATAAGTTCATGGGGCTCATGAAATACATTTTAATTGAATACATTGACCAGTTCATAGTCATGTTCATCGACGACATATTTATCGACTTGAAGTCAGAGGAGGAGCATGCTGATCATCTCATATTTATCTTGTAGGTTCTTTGACATCACTAACTCTATGAAAATTCATCCAAATTAATGTTTTAGATACAAGAGGTGCATTTCTATGAGCATGAGGTGTCTCAGATGGGTGTGGATGTAGACCCATTGAAATCTGAGGTAGTTCTTTCTTTGGAATCACACAAGAATGTGGTAGAGGTTCACAATTTCCTTGGTCTTTTGAAATATTATTGGAGGTTTTTGTCTAAATTATCTTGGGTTAAAGCCCTACTTATAGATTTTAATAGGAAGTTATGATATTTTTTATGGACTAATAAGTGTAAAAATTATTCAATTATTCGAAAAAGAAGTTAATTAGTACTAAAACTCTTTGTTTGTTAATGGAGGGTATGTTGTTTGAGGTTTTATATAATTCATACCATCTTGTATTGAGATGTATGTTGATGTAAGAGAGAGAGTAAATTTATTATGTCTCTAGGATGTTATGTCCCCATGAGGATAACTATTCCACCCATGATCTGGAGCTAGTAGATATTGTGTATATGCTGAAGTTGTGGTGAAATTCCCTCAATGGCGAGTGCCTTGGGGTTTTCACTGACCACGTGGCCTTAAATATGTTTTCTCTTAGCAGGACCTAAATATGTGAAAGTGGTGGTGTATGGAGTTTCTCTTGGACTATCAATTTTGGATCTCCTACACCATAGGAAAATGGAATGTCATGGATGATGCTTTGAGTAGGAAGTTTTAAAATGATGTTGTTTAGGAATATGAGGGGTTCTTGGAGGGTTATGGAGGAGTTGAAAACCCTAAACTGGGATTACAAGGTGGTCAATAGTGGAGGTTTCTTATTTTATATGATGGTGTAATTATATATGATGTCATAGGTGGAGGAGTTTCAATGGGAATACTCAAAGGCAGAGGTGATAATTGATCGTGTTGTCCATGGTTATGCTCCAAAGGGATGATCATATGATGGTCAGAACCATATATTATTTCAGGGGAGTCTTTTTTCTAGAAGTTATGCATGAGGGAGTCCTTCGTGAGTTTAATAGATCACTATTGGCAGTACACCCATGGGTATTTAAGATATACCATGGCATTAAGACATAGTTTTTATAGCCTATGATGAAATGCGAAGTGGTGTAAGTGGCTCATTGTTTGGTTTTCAAATAGGTAAAGGTTGAACATCATGTACCTAGAGGTTTGTTTCTTTCTTTGGATGTTCCCGAATAGAAATGGGATTACGTCTTGATGGATTTTATAACAGGGTTTCCTCGATCTTAGGAAGGTTTTGATACTACATGGGTAATTATAGATCAATTCGTGAAATCATCTCACTTCCTAGTAATCAAGGATTTGGGTTCTATAGATGTCTTTTAGAGGAGTTACATGAATAAGTTGGTGTAGTTTAATGGAGTCCTTAGGTCCATTATATTAGATTTGGATGCTTAATTTACATCACAAGTATCAAGGGGACTGAATTATGAATTTTTCACTTAGTTATTCCTCAAAAATACTTTACACCCTTATAAGGATGTGAAGATGGAGTAAAATATCTAGATACTGAAGTACATGTTGTGGGTGTGTGTAATGGACTTTAGAGGATCTTGGGAAAATCACTTTCCTATGGTTGAATTTTCGTACAAAAATAATTATCAATCATCCATTGGAATGGCCACATTTATGGGTAGCCATTTTATTCTCAATTATGTTGGAATATGGTCCAAGAGAGAATTTATTAGTCTAGATGTGGTGTAGTGCAAGACTAAGAAGATACAGTTCATCAAAGAGTGGATGAGGGTAGCACAAAACCATCACAAGGCCTATGCTAATCATAGGAAGAGACCCCTAGATCTTGAGGTTAGATACTATGCGTTCTTGAGAGACCCCCTCAGTGTGGTTTGAAATAGTTTGGTAGGGAGATTAAGATCTCTATGTAGTTTATTAGCCCTTTGAGGTGGTGGGGCATGTTGGTGATGTGGCATATCAGTTGGCATTTCCACCACAGTTATAAATAATCCAAGATGTCTTCCATGGGTCCCAGCTTCATTGGTATCTTCATTATGAATCTCACTTTATTGAATGGGGAGAGTTTGATATTAATGATGACATGAAGTTCATAGATTGACATTTCAAGATCTAGGATTGTTAAGAGATGGTGCTGTGTGGATGAACCATTCCCTTGGTTCATGCGTTGTGGAGGCCTACTAGCCTAGAGGAGAGTACTTGAGAGTGATATACATAGATTCATGACCAGTACCTGAGGTTGTTTTAAGTTTTTCTTTTCTCTATTCTATTTTGATGATGTGATGTTGGATCTTGTTGTTTAATGAGATGTGATTTTTCTTGATGTGTGACATGTGATGTTTGATAAAGATTTCATCATATTAAATAGGGGAAAACATGATTCATAATCAAGATGCATTATACTTTGACATGATTAAAACTATGTAGGTGAGTTAGTGTCCCCCAAAGTAGATAGTATCTTGAAATAGAATATGGAATTCCTTGAATTGTGTTCTTAGGGCCTTAGTTTTGTGATAGTAGTGGTGATCGTTAGATTGGGATTTTTGGGGGAAGATATGATGGTGCTATTAGATATATGAAAAGGGTGGAAGTGTGTGGTTGATGTAGAATGGATAGGTAATATGGTTATAGGGGACGTTTGGAGAATGTTCATGGTTGGGTTTGATGCATTTGGTCGGTGGTGTGGTTGTGTTTGGGTTGCAATGAGATCCTTAAGAGGTATCTCATGGGGTGGTTGTTCATACCTCATTTATCTTTACTTCTAGGTTGGTTTTGGTTATAGAGGGTGACAATGGTTTGAGAGGTATCTAATATAATGGGTCATACGTTATATCCCATTATCTTGTTGGAATTTTAGTGGTAGAGTTTACCAGAGGAGGTTCCAATGGCAGTTAAGGAAAAGGGAGGTTACAACTAGAAAATATAAGTGACAGAGGTCCTATGATGTAGATATAGAAGTTGAACCACAAGGGATTGGATGAAGTGGGGGGTGGAAGGTATCAGCGTGGCAGATGGATTGAAACTTTTCAGTGATTCTACCATTTAAGGCATGAATTTGGCATAAGATGAGGCTATGACATATAGGTGAGTGTTTTTACAAGAGGATATGGTATGGAGGATATGGTTGTGATGCAAGGGGAGGATTGAATGGAGTTCAATTATATTTTTGATTCTAGAATAGTTGTGCTATAGATATTAGGGCTAAAGTCAATCTTCTTCCAGTTGGTGGGGGTCCACAATGTGGTGTCATAGGCTACATTGTGGATTCCTCCCTTTTTTATAGGATCTAATACATAAATATAGCTATGTTTCTCAAAGTCAAGTTGACCAAAAGGTTTACAACATGGTGAGGGGTACTACGCCATGATCCCTTTGGTTTTTTTAACCCAGCTATGACATAGTCTAGGTGGATACACCGTGGTCCTATGTTTTTTCAAATGGGTATATATTTTGAGAAACCCTCATACCCGATCACTTTTCCAGTGTTTCTCTAATTTCTTAGGTGACCCAAGTGAATCCCATGGATCACTTTTAGTCTCATTTACGTGGATTTCATTTCTAGTATTATAGATTTGATTCATGGTGGTTTTGGTGATTCCCCTTGTCTTTCCCCATATTTTATCCTATTTTATCCCTATTTATTCATATGGGAGGGGATTCTGTCAGGTAATCATGGATTTTGGTGTGGTTTTGATAAGGGTATGTCATGGGGTGTAGTTTTTAGGTTGAACTAGGTGATCTTATTCACTATGGTGATTGGTGGTGGCCTTTCTCTTGATCCAACCTTGCACAATGAATCAAAAAGCATCATTTGTGGTAGGGGATCCCTCATTTCTTATTTTGTGTATCACATGGGAAGGTTTTTAATCTTATTTATATATGATAATATGGATTACACTATCTAAATAAATATAATGAAATTATTAATTGAAATTTAAGGGGTAGGTAATGATTCAGATGTTTTTTATAGCTTTTGATATTGTCATATTGAGATTATCCATACTTGTTGTATCACTAAAAATCGTGGATGTTGGGAGCCATTGTTTATGATGATTTGATATATTATGTGAATCCCTTGATGCATGATTTTTCTAACACCACCTTGAATAAAATTTTATTCACTTATACTTAGCTAATTATTTTGTTTCACCAAGATATATGGCTTGTGTAATAATGCCCCAAAAATAGAGAATTGGAATTGATGGGGAGCCCCTTAATAAATCTAGAAAATGTTATGTGATGATGTGTAAAGTATTGTAGTATGTGAATATGTATGATACATGGTTTTGGTATATGGGGATGATGTGTTGTGGTGTGGAATTTCTATAGGGAGGTGATGTGCTATTGTGATGTGGGGTGGTTATATAATGAGAAGTGGAAGTGATACGTGGAAAATGATTACGATGTGGCAAGTGGATGTATCTATGTGATGGAGACGATGTGGTATTTTTGACATGGGGTGGCTATTTGTTTGTGTGTTATTATGTTGTGGTTGTTTCATGGGTAGTATTGAAATTAAATGATAATGTTGAAATTGAAATGGAATGGGCTGGTTTGGTAAGTAGGATATAATTGGATGATGAATGAACTAAAGTGGGATGTGTAGTTTAAATGGATATTATTGAATGTGAAGTAATATGTTGAAATAATTATATAAATGGTTTATTTAAATGTAATTTGATGGAATTTCGAAATATGAAAAATGAAAAAATTTGAGAAGAGGATGAAATGTGAAATGTGACTTGTGGCCCATTGTGCGGTGTAGTGAATTTAGTGGTGGCAAGAAAAGTGGTGGTGTTAATAGGACTGTTGGTAATGTTGTGAGTTTATTATTTCCTTATTATGAACCCAAATTTTGGGATTATGTGATAATATATTATATAAATTATATTTTCTTGTGATTTTATACACAGGCCCCACCCATGTCGAGCAATTAGTGAAAAAAACCAAATGTTTTGAGGGTGTTTTTCCCAATATCTAAATAGTGAGGATAGATGGATAGATACCTAATCTCCAAACTCCCTATTATAGGTGAAAATTAAAATCATGGGATATTATGGACATAAGTCAAAGGTGTACTGTTTATATGTGATGTGATATGATTAACAAGGTGTCTTTTGTGGAGATATATTGAGATGAGATTATGAGATGACTTATAGTGTGGGGGAGGGGTTGTGAATTACCAGCGGAGGTAATGAGGTAGATTTCCTTTATGTTCACAATACACTACTACCCTGGTTATGAGATGTGATGTGATGGCACAAGTGTCTTCAGGTAGGGTGTGATTTGATGTGATGTCACTAGTGTTTGTGGGTAGGATGTGATGTGATGTGATGTGATGTAACATGATATACTATGTGTTTTAAGCATGATGTGATGTTATATGGACGAGGTGTGAGTGATAGAAAGTATGATGTTGGGGTGTGAGAGCAGAAAATTAGTTGGAAGGTGGTGCATGGTATCCTATAATAGATATAATTTATATTTGTTATTATACTTTGATGCATTATTTGGTGAGCAATCCATGGTGATGATGGGTTTAGTTATTTGACCAGTTTAGGTGTTACTGGTTCCAATGTTTAATTATTGGTGAATTAATATGATTCTTTCACATGTGAAGAAGATACTTTAGGTTTTATAATGAGTATAATCATATTCTCACTCCATGTATATAATTTTTTAGGTTTCTAGGTTGATTACATGGACTATGCTGAATATTACAAGCTCAAACCTTTAGAGAATTGTCGTGTTTCTGCCTTATCTTTTCTTTTAGGTATCTAATTTTTGGAAATTTTATCTATATATTATTTCTTTATACATGCATTATGGGATGGTTTTGGTTCCCTTTTTATGTTATGTCTTGGAATTGATCATGGTAGATTTATCCTATCACCTGGTCCTATTATTATAGAGAAAAATTCCTCATATTTGTGATATTTTTATACCCTTGGCTCTAGTCACCAAATCGGGGCCTACTGGAAGTGGGACATAGGGGACATTATCTTACTTCCATAATTTCTGGCCTAGGAGGGGTTCCTTTATGGGGAGGGGGTCATGACACACTAACTGGTGTATTGATAAATATCATTTTACCAAATTTCAAATTAATATTTATCACGAGACATGATCTTGGTCCACTCATCCTCCTCAGTATTTATCAAATACCCAAATAATTTTTTCATTAAATATTTATTCATTAAAAAAGATTCTATTCAAAGTATAAGGAATAAAAATTTATTAAATATTCAATAAATAAAATAAATATTCTATTCACAGTTTAGAGAATAATTTTTAATTAATTATTCACATAATTACAAAAATTATTTATTTAATGACTAATAATTATTTCTTATCTAATGATTATTTTATATTAATAAATTCTAGATAAATTATACATTATTATTGAGAATAATATTAATCCCAATCATTAAATTCAATAGAATTTAACTGAGATAAATAGAAATACTTACTGTGTGACCCTCTAGGATAATTTCTCATTGGCATTTTACAGGATTGTCTAAAGTTCAATATTACTATCTAGCAGTGGGTTAAGGCACCCAAGAGAAATAAGTTAATATCACAACATTAAAAACCACATATGAACACTCTCTGTGTAATATAATCATATTTTCACAATATATCATCAAGAAGGTGACACACATGGGTCATTAAATGGTGTGTTTGATACATTTTTCTTTGACTATTTAAAATAAATGTCATTACACCATGACCATGGAATTTAATGCAATAGTTATATTTTCATAAAAGGGTAGATATATAAACTTCCATTAATACAGAATAGAAAATTAATTTCTTGTCTTATTAATTAATAACATTCCATTGATGATGCACCCAATGTACCCTACTTCCTATGAATATATGGCATCCCGATTTGGTCAGTGCATCAAATTACACGACTCATGAAAATATTTAATAATAAAAATATTAAAGTCTAAGGACCATTACACATGCTCATAGATAGGAATGTTCGATGACACATAATCATGTGGAATTCATATAGGTGGTCTTGTTCTCATAATCAACCATCTTAAATATTACTGAGAGAGGATTTCATGAGAATAATATCATCTACTTATGATTACTCACACCTAACAACCAATATACTATATTCCACATCATAATATGTTATCTGTAACACCCCAAGAATTTAAAAATAGATTTATTATAGAAGGAATAAAATACCAAGTCTCTACAAAACACCAGTTTGTTATAACCTAGTCACATAAACATAATTTTTCACCTCTATGATTTGAATTTAAAAAATTTTACAAACACGGTTGTGATCAGTATGTTATTTGGAGTCCGATAAGGAATTTTTTTGGTGAATAGTAACCTACCCTTATGAATATTAACATAACCTTATGAATAGTTATATAACCTATTGAATATTATCCTTACCAATGATAGTATATAAATAATATTCAAGAAGAAGTATGATATACCTATGTTTTGGAATAAGTAAATAAATATTTTAAAACTATTTTTTAGAATAAATTATAAATTTAATTAAATATTAAATTAATAATATTTGGAAAATTATTTTTGAAAAATGGAATTCATTTTTGGACTCTACATGTCAAAAAATGGTTAGGATGATTTTTTGGTATTTTTTTCAAATACTCGAATTTTTTATGAATAGTGAAATATGGTAAAATATTGTATATAAAAATTATCAGTTAAATACACTATTTATGAAATATTAAGTGATGTAATACCACTTGTTTCGAACTAAAATGCATTTATTACTATTCTTGGTTATGGAATCATAACTATTTCTAGTCTAGAGGGAAATTAATAAACTAATGATTAAAAGATTATGAAAACCCTCTCCTCCTCCACTATAAAACCCCCCTCACCCTCTTCTCTTCACTCCTATAAGACTTGAAGATCCTCAAAGTTCTTCCCAAATTCCCTTCATTAGTCACTACCCAAATCTAATAATCTCTTTTTCTTTCGAAAAGTCCAAAATCCCCTCCCTTAAGGAGATTCTCAAAGAGGTTATTTCAAGAGGTAAAACACCTTTCTTTTTCATTTAGTTTCATTTCATTTTATCTTATTTTGTTATCCTCTCCTCACCTCCTTTATACAAATGAACATTATAGATCCATTATTATCTATATACTGAAATTATATCATGTTAATGTAATAACCATCATCTATATCCTTACTCTCTCTCTCTTTTATTTTATAAACGAAATCGACTTTCATGAAGTTCCAATTTATAACCTTCATGGACGAGGATGTTTTGTTCTTAAAATTATCCTTCATTACTAGTCATGATACCAATTTTATGGTTTAAACAGACTATAATATATGTATTATAACCTAATTAATATTCATGAACTAGTATACATACATATTATTAAATCATATGACCAAACTAGTTCCTAACAATCAAAATACTGCTAAAATAATCTAAGTGAATGTCATTAACATTCCATCTAATGATTAATACTCTTTCCATGTAACCAAATTATATAAATGGAAATTAAAAATCATTGAGGTTCATAAATAGTATGTAATTTTAATTCTAGAAATTTACATTCATTCCACATGAACTCCATTACTTAATAACAAGTGAACCAATTATGAAAATAAAGAGAATGAACACTCTGGAACGACAAAATTCAATATAATTACTTATCAATAAGGGCATAAATGAACAAAAAATAAATATTATAAAATAAATAAATGTATAATAGGTTATTAAATAAGTTATTAATAAGTATAATTTCATATTCTAGGACCTTATTTTCAAGATCAGACCACATTCAGACTTAAGGTAAGGGGTTTCTTCATCTCACTTCCATTTTTGTGAGATATTCCGTATTCACTACTAATACTTGTGTATGGGGTATGTAAACTGAAAATTGATGTATAATATCATTAATATCTTTATTTTATGGTATTAAATGTTCAATTTTAATATTATTAATTTTTGGGCATATGATGCAATTGATTACTAAGTTGTAAGTATTTTCTACCTGAACCTCCATTTTCCTTTGGGTTGCTCTTATTATCTATTTTCCCTAATGAAAATATTATTTATTCTTATATACTCATAATATATTAAGTTTTAATGTTCAATATATGTTTACCAATCACAATCCTTATTTATTTTGTGGGTAGTTACTTGTTTTAGAAGAATCTTTCAAAATTTCATCCTGATAAACAAACCCGATTCAAGGGAACTTCTCGAATTCTTACCCATTTTCAAGTGCACATCAGAATATGTTTTAAGCCACCATTATTTTAATAAAATCACTAATTTAATCATGAAAATTTATCTTGGTTAATTTCTGGTTTTATGAAAACAAACATTCCTTTCCACTTTAAAATTCTCTTAAATATTTTCCTTAAAATGCTCTAAAATGTTTTATTTCAAAAAATTCTTAAGAACACTTTTTACATGATTTCACTTCAACAGGACACCATTTATTCCTTAAATATAATTTCAATGTCATTAACTTTTATTTTCTAGGATATAAACATTTACAATATGATTTCATGGAAAATACAAATGATTTTACAAAAGAACCCTTCATTCAAAAGTAAAAATGATTTTTCTCATCTCACATTAACTTTTATGAGATATATGCCTTGTTCACCACTTATTTCTATCTTGTTGCATATTTACTTCCCTTTGGTATATGATATAAATAGTACCCTTATTATAATTATATTCTAATGGATTATTAATTGAATGTTTCAAGGTGGTATGGGACACTTTTGAATGTTTAAGGACTATTTCCCTCAAGGATTTTTCAATAGTCTCATTTAAAATTATCTTCATCTATGTCAAAAAAAATTGTTTAATCTTTTACATTATTGAGGTTTATATCGTATGATATCATCCACCATGTTTTATTGAATGGTTTATAATTTTTATGACTATGGATGTGCAATATTGATACTATTCACCATATTATTTCGAATGGATAATGTTTTTTTTCAATAATTGAGGAAAGTTATTTACATTTCATATGATAGTTTTAATATGAATATATATGTTAATTATGTTCATACCTTTCATATTATGAATGCATTGGACTTAGTATGTGACATGTGGGGACCACTATAGCCTCTCAGTGCATCAGTAGTTCTCATGATACAAATAGACATGGAATTCGCTGAAGTGTTTCCCAATTTGATATATGGTTTTGGCTAAGGCCTTAATCATTTTTAGACGTCCAGGCCAAGGTCTTGAGAAAATGTTTCAAAATATTTGGAATATACACTTCCCTCATTATGAAACCATTAATTTAAATTTCATGTGGTTATTTCACTAGTAGAATACCAATTATTAAGTTTTATTATGAAATTATTTACTTAGTTCATATTTGTGCCATAATGTGTTCAAGTTTATTATTTGTAAAGGCATGTGTATTAATTTATTCACCACACCTAATGTTTATTTTTATATTATCTTCCTATATTTTTCATACTATTACTGAGCATTGGAGTTTACCCCTTTATTATGTTTCATTTTCCCAAGATATGAAGAAGTAAGTTATGAGTGACTTGAAAGTATAATCTAGGAGGCTTGGATGTTTCTAATGGAATAATTTAGTGTTGTTTTTCATTTCATGATGTAATGTTGAACTTATTTATGTATCTTATTTAAAAATCTACTAAACTATTCATTCTTTCAGGACATGAATTTCTTGTAATCATGCCAATGTAATATAATAAGGATTCAACTTCGGGCAACTAGGGTCAGGCCCTTACAATTGGTATCAAAAGAAGTTTAGTATAAAACTTATAAACTAGATTAGAAATTGTAGATTAGGGAAAAAATCCCTAAGGTAGTATTTGAGAACAAACATACAAGAACATCTTGGAATCTTGGTAAGGAATAGGTAATGTGGATCTTTCTAGAAAATACATCCCTATATAGATACAAATAGGTAGAGGTAGCTCTGAAACATATTTACCTAGGAGTGAAAACTCCAACAAGGAGTTTTTGAGCTTGATCCAGGGTATCTTGGTACATGACAATGGGCCTTGCATCACTCTTGGTTTTGACACTCCAAGTGGGTATGCTTAAGATAATTCACATTTTATTTACCCACTATTATGAAGGATTTATGCCCCCAATGTAACCAAAGTATATGATTCTAGTATTTACGATGCATAAATTTATGCTATGTGTTATACCATATTCTGAGTCATAGAGAGTTTATAATGTTACCAGCTAATATATAATATGTAATTGATTAGAAATATCACCTATTAGAAGAAATGTGAACTTCACCAATGCAAGAGATGCAGAGAGTAAGAGGGATCATATCTCTAATGGTCTTAAGACATCATTTAAAAGGAAGATTGTCTACCAAGTATCCTCATCATATGAGGAAATAGTATCATGTGTTGACAAGGTATGTAAAGACTTCTCTGAGTCCTATGGCTTTTAAGGGAAGAAAAATAAGAAGAGGATGGAAAGGAAAAACATGGATAAAGGGATGAAGAGAAAGATGTATTTTCTTAAATGTGATAATTATGGAAGAAAAAAACTAGGTATATTCTTGAGAGGAAAATGAGTTGCTTAAAATGTGGAAAAAGGGCCACAATGCTCATAATTGCAAGATAAGAAAATAATTTTCATATATTCAATGATTCAACAGTAATGAGATGAGACACTATGCGAATCAATGTCCTAATCATCAAAGGAATATACCCTAAATTATGTTTTTTGATAATTATCAAGTTATGATTCTACCATAGATGAAGTAGAATGATTAATATTCTTATTTAAGAATCATGTTATTTTAATATTTTGTTAGTTATGTAATGGTTGTAATAATTATGAGATATATAAGTATTGTAATGCAGTATTGTTTCATTAAGGATTTGAGGTTATATGGTGAATGATACAAAGTAAAAGTGATTCAGTAGAAAGTTAAAATTTTTAGAAAATTCATTATTCAGGGAAAGACAACCCTTAATCTATATCTTATGTCGAGATAATGATGAAGAAATGATTGATTCAGATAAGTACTGACTATGTTGGAACTGATTATTGACTTGTTGATAATTGGTCTATGCTATCATTTATGGAGTTTAAAACACATTTGGATTTAAGTAATATATCCAATAACATGTATCTTACTTAAGGAATAGAGGAATTCATGTTTTCAATATGGTTTTTATGGTAATTCAAGTTATTACCATATTTCAAGAGGATACATGATGAAGTTATTCACATTTTTGGAATGTAAATTTTGGAATTTATTCTTGTTGATTAAGGGTTAATGATAAGTCCATCTTTGAAATTTATAGGCCTTCATTATAATGTGTTGAATCATTATATTTTAGAATTTTTAACCATTTTCAAAATGGTTTAAGTTAATCGTTGTATGGGTTTTAGAGTTTAATGTCACTACATGATGGTTTGGTTATTCCTCCTTAACCATGTTTTCTAATTAGAATACACTATTTTGTAGTAACTGACACTTTTCCCTCTCTTCTTATTAATTGAATATTTTAACTGTATTCTTGATGTGGTTTTCCCATAAGGTAATTTTAAAGTATCAAGCATTAACTTTTGAAGTTCAATTTTAAAATTTAAGGATGAAATTTTGGTAAGGAGGGGATAATGTAACACCCCAAGAATTTAAAAATAGATTTATTACAGAGTGCATGAAACACTGAGTCTCTACAAAACACCATTTTTTTATAACCTAGTCACATAATCACAATTTTTCAACCTCCGTGATTTGAATTTAAAAAATCTGACATTCATGGTTGCGATTAGTGAGTTTTTTGGAGTCCGATAAGAAAAACATAATTTTTGGTGAATAGTAACCTACCCTTATGAATAATAACATACCCTTATTAATATTTATATACTATAATGAATAGTAACCTTACCTATGATATTATATAAATAATATTAAAGAGGAAGTACGATATACCAATGTTTTGGAATGAGTAAATAAATGGTTTAAAACTATTTTTTAGAATAAATTATGATTTTAATTAAATATTAAATTAATCATATTTAAAAAATTATTTTTGAAAAAAGGAATTCATTTTTGTATTCTAAATTCCAAAAAATGTTTAGGGTGAATTTTTGGTATTTTTCTAAAATACTCGAATTTTTGATGAATAGTTAAATACGGTAAAATATCATATACACAAATTATCAGTTAAATACACTATTTATGACATCATAAGTGATTTAAGACCACTTGGTTCTAAAAAAAATACATTTATTACTATTATTGGTCATGTAATCATCACTATTTCTAGTCTTCATGTAAATTAATAAACTAATGATTAAAAAATTATGACAACCCTTGCCTCTTCCACTATAAACCCCCCTTGCTCCCTCTTCTTTTCACTCATATAAGCCTCGAATATCCTAAAATTTCTTCCCAAATACCCTTCCATAGTCACTCCCCACATCCAAGAAGCTATTGGTATTTCCAAAAGACCTAAATCCTTTCTCTTAATGAGATTCTCAAAGAGGTTATTTCAAGAGGTAAAGCACCTTTTTTTCATTTAGTTTCATTTCAATTTATCTTATTTTGTTATCCTCACCTCACCTAATCCATCCAAATGAAAATGATAGATCTATTATCATCTATATACTGAAATTATATCATTTTAATTGAAGAACCATCATCAATATCCTTACTCTCTCTCTCTTTTATTTTATAAACGAAATCAACGTCCATGAGGTTCCATTTTATAACCTTCGTGGACGACGATGTTTTATTCTTCAGTTTCTCCTTCATTACTGGTCATGAAAACATTTTTATGGTTGATACAGACTATAATATATGTATTATAACCTAATTAATATTCAAGAACCAGTATAGGTACATATTATTAAATCATATGACCAAACTAGTTTCTAATAATCAAAATAATGCTAAAACAATCTAAGTGAATGTCATTAATATTTAATCTAATGATTCGTCCTCTTTCCATGAAACCAGATAATAAAAATGACCATTAAGACTTCTGGAGGTTCATAAATAATATTTTATTTTATTTATTGAGATTTACATCCATTCCACATGAACTCCATTACCTAAGATCAAGTGATCTGATTATGAAAATAATGGAAATGAACACTCCGTAATGACAAAATTCAATATAATATTTAATCAATAAGATATTAAATGAAATAAAAAGAATTATGATAAACTAAATAAATTTATAACAGGTTATGAACTAATTTATTAATAAGTAAAATTTCATTTTCCAGGACCTTAAGTTCAAGATCGGGACACTTTCAGACTTAAGGTAAGGGGTTTCTTAATCTCACTTCCATTTTTGTGAGATATTCTGTATTCACTACTACTACTTTTGTATAGTGTATGTATACTTTTAATTGATGTATCATATCATGAATCTATTTATTTTAATTATATTAAATTTACAATTTTAATATTATTAATTTTTGGGCATACGATTCAATTTATTACAAAGTTATAAGTATTTTCTACCCGAACCTCCATTTTCATTCAGGTTGTTATTATTCTCTATTCACCTCAATGAAAATATTATTTATTCTTATGTACTCCTCATAAATTATTTTAATATTTTAAATATATTTTTAAAAATCATAATCCTTCTTTATTTTTTGGAGAGTTTCATGTTTCAAAACAATCTTTCAAAATTTTATCCTGATAAACAAACTCAATTCAAGGGAACTTCTCGAATTCTTACCCATTTTCAAGTGCACTCCAGAATCTGATTTAAGCCACCATTATTTTTATAAAATTACTAATTTTATCATGAAAAATTATCTTGGTTCATTTATCATTTTATAAAAACAAACATGCATTTCCACTTTAAAATTCTCTTTAATATTTTCATTAAAATGCTCTAAAATGTTTTATTTCAATTTTTTTTAAGAACTCTTTTTACACGATTTCACTTCAACAGGACATAATTTATGCCTCAAATATAATTTAAATGTCCTCACATTTTATTTTTTAGGATAAACATGTTTACAATCTAATTTCATGGAAAATACAAATGATTTTCCAAAAGAACTCTTCCTTCAAAAGTAAAACGGATTTTTCTCATCTCACATTAACTTTTATGAGATATATGCCTTGTTCACCACTTATTTCTATCTTGTGGTGTATTTATTGACCTTTGGTATATTATATCAAGAGTAAACTTATTCTCATGATATTTTAATGGATTATTATTTGTATTTTTCTTGGTGTTATGAGACACTTTTAAATGTTTGAGGACTATTTCCTTCAAAGATTTTTCAATGGTCTCATTTAAATGTATCTTCATCTATGTCAACAAACATTGTTAAATATTTTACTTCTTTGAGTTTTATGTCCTATGATATCATCCAACATGTTTTATTTAATGGTTTATGATTAGTTTAACTATGGATGTGCTATCTGATACCATTCACCATATTATTCCGAATGGTTAGTGTTTACATTCAATGATTGGGGAAAGTTATTTCCAATTCATATGTTAGTTTCAATATGAATGTATATGTTAATTATGTTCAACCCTTTCATATGAGATATTCATTGGACTTATTATGCGATGGATGGGGCCCTCTATATCCTCTCGGTGCATCTATAGGTCTCATGAGACAAATATACATGGAATTGGTTGGGGCCTTTCCCAAATTGATATATGGTTTTGGCTGAGGCTTTAATCATTTTTAGATGTATTGGACGAGGCCTTGAAAAAATGTTTCAAAATTTCTCTCATATGCACTTCCCTCATTATGAAGCTAGTAATTAAAAGTTCATGTGGTTATTTGACTATTATAATATCCATGATTATGTTTTAGTATGGCATTATTTACTCAACTCCTATTTGTGCCATAATGTGTTCAAGTTTGTTATTTATAAAGGCATGTGTTTTCATGTATTCACCATGCCTAATGTTTATGTTTATGTTTATGTTATCATACCCTATATTTCATACTCTTTCTGAGAATTTGTGCTCACTCCTTTCTTATGATTCATTTTCCTAGGACATGAAGAAGTAAGTTACAAGTGATTTACAAGCATAATCTAAGAGGCTTGGATGTTTCTAATGAAATAATTTTGTGTTTTTTTCATTTAATGATGTAATGTTGAACTTATTTATTTATCTTGTTTCCAAATATACTAAACTACTCATTCATTTAGGATAAAATTTTTTGGTAATCATTACAATGTAATGTAATAATGCTTGAACTCTGGGAAACTAGGGTCGAGTCCTTATAGTTAGTATCAAAGGAAGTTTAGTAGCAAACTTGGAAACTAGATTAGAAAATTTAGATTAGGGAACAAATCCCTAAGGTAGTATTTGAGTACAAACATAAATAAACATCCTGGAATCTTGGTAAGGAATAGATTATGTATATATTTCTAGAAAATACATCCCTGTTTGGATACAAAAAGGTAGAGGTGGATCTGGCACATATGTAATTAGGAGTGAGAAATCTAATAAGGAGTTTTAGGATTGACCGGGGTATCCTGGTATAAGACAAAGGGCCTTGATAAACTCTTTTTTTTGACACTCCTAGGGGATATGCTTTGTATAATTCACATTTTATTTACCCACCATTATAAAGGATTTATACCCCCAAAGTAACCAAAGTTTATGGTTCTTGTATTTACGATGCATAAATTTATTCTATGTGTTATACCATGTTTAGAGTCATAGAGAGTTTATAATGTTACTAGCTAATATAGATTATGGAATTGATTAGAAATGGTGCCTAGAAGAAGAAATGATAACTTCACCAATGCACGAGATGAAAATAGTAATATAGATCATAACTCTGATGGTCTTAAGCCATAATTTCAAATAACTATTGTCTCCCAAGTATCTTTATCATATGAGGAAATAGAATAATGTGTTGACATGGTATGCAAAGACTTCTCTATGTGCTATGGATTTAAAGGGAAGAAAAAATATAAGAGGATGGTAGGAAAAAATGGATAAAGGGAAGAAGAGAAAGATATATTTTCCCAAATGTGATAATTATGGAAGGAAACACCTTGGTATATACTTGTGAGGAAAAGGATTTTACTTCAAGAGTGGCTAAAAATTCCAACTTTCACATAATTCCAAGATAAGGAAATAGTTTCCCTATATTAAATTCTTCAATTGCAAGGAGATAAGAAACTATAAGAATCATTGTCACGTGATTCAAAGGAATATACCACAAATGATGATTTTGGATAATGATCAAGTTATGATGCTACCGTAGATGAAGTAGAATGATAAATATTCCTATTAAAGATTCATATCATTTAAATATTTTTTTCAGTAATGTACTGGTTATAAGAATTATGAGATATATAAGGGTTGTACTACAATACTATATCATTAAGGATTTGAGGTCATATGGTGAATGGTACAAAGGAAAAGTGATTCTGTAGAAATTTAATTTTTTTATAAAACACAGGATTGAGGGAAACACAACCCTTAATAAATATTTCATGTTGAGATAATGATGAAGAAATTATTAATTTAGATAAGTACTGACTACCTTGGAACAGATTATTGACTTGTCAAGAAGTGGTCTATGCTATCATCAATGGAGTTTAATTTTTTTTGGATTTAATTAATATATCCAATAACATGTATCTTACTTAAGGAATATATAGGAATGCATGTTTCCAATATGATTTTTATGGTAATTAAAGTTATTACCATATTTCAAGAGGATACATGATGAAGTTATTCACATGTTTGGAATGTGAATTTTAGAGATGCTTCTTATTGATTAATGGTTAATGATAATTTAATCTTGGAAATTTATAGTACTTCATTATAATGTGTTGAATCATTATATTTTGGAATTTTTAACCATTTATGAAATGGTATAAGTTGATCATTGTATGGGTTTTAGAGTTTAATGTCACTACATGACATTTTGGTTATTCTTCCTTGACCATGTTTTCTAATTAAAATGAATTGTTTTTTAGTAACATATGATTTTACCTTTACTCTTCTTAATATAATACTTTAACTATATTCTTGACGTGGTTTTAACACAAGGGAATTTTCAAGTATCAACTATTAACTTTCAAAGTTCAATTTCAAATTTTGAGAAAGAAATTTTTGTAAGGAGGGGATAATGTAACACCCCAAGAATTTAAAAATAGATTTATTATAGAATGAATAAAACAATAAGTCTCTACAAAACAACACTTTGTTATAACCTAGTCATATAAACATATTTTTTAAACCTCTATGATTTTAATTTCAAAAATATGACATACATGGTTGCGACGAGTATGTTATTTAGAGTGCAATAAGGAAAACTTAATTTTTTGGTGAATAGTAGCTTACCCCTATGAGTAGTAACATACCCTTATGAATAGTTATTTACCCTAATGAATAGTAACCTTACATATGATAGTATATAAATAATATTAAAGAGGAACTATAATATAACCATGTTTTGGAATAAGTAAATAAATGTTTTAGAACTGTTTTTTTAGAATAAATTATGATTTTAATTAGAAATTAAATTAATCATATGTAGAAAATTATTTTTGAAAAATGGAAATCATTTTTATATTCTACCCATAAAAAATAGTTAGGATTATTTTTTGGTATTTTTCTGAAATACTCGAATTTTTGAAGAATAGTGAAATAGAGTAAAATACCGTATATACAAATTATCTTTTAAATAAACTATTTATGACATCATAAGTGATGTAATAACAGTTTGTTTGAAATCACATGCATTTATTACTATTTTGGGTCATTGAATCATCACTATTTATGGTCTTCAGAGAAATTAATAAACTAATGATTAAAAAATTATGAAAACCCTCCCCTCCTCCACTATAAACCCCCCATCACTCTCTCTTCTCTTCACACATCTATTCCTTAAAGATCCTCAATGTTCTACAAAAATACCCTTCCTTAGTCAATACCCACTTACAAGAAGCTATTGTTCTTTCCAAAATAACAAAATCCATTCCCTTAAGGAGATTCTCAAATAGGTTATTTCAAGAGGTAAAGCACCTTTCTTTTTCATTCAGTTCCAATTCAATTTATCTTCTTTTGTTATCCTCTACTCACATCCTCTGTCCAAATGAACATGATAGATCCATTATCATATATATACTGGAATTTTCTCATGTGAATGAAAGAACCATCATCAATAATCTTACTCTCTCCCTCTCTCTTTTATTTTATAAATAATATCAACGTCCACGAGGTTCCAATTTATAACCTTCGTGGATGGTGAAGTTTTGTTCTTCAATTTATCCTTCATTACGGGTCATGAAACCATTTTTATGGTCGCAAAAGACTATAATATATTTATTATAACCTAATTAATATTCATGAACCAGTATACGCAGTTATTATTAAATTATATGACTCAAATAGTTCCTAACAATAAAAATACCACTAAAATAATCTAAGTGAATGTGAATAATATTTCATCTAATGATTCAACCTTGTTACATGTAACCAAATGATAGAAATTACCATTAAAGCTTATGGTGGTTCATAAATAATATGTAATTTTAATTATGGAGATTTACATCCATTCCACATGAAATCCATTACTTAAGAACAAGTGAACTTATTATGAAAATAAAGAAGACGAACACTCCAGAATGAAAAAAAATCAATATAATAACTTATCAATAAGGGAATAAATGGACTATTTTTTTTGATAAACTAAATAAATGTCTAATAGGTTCTGAAATAATTTCTTAATATGTCTAATTTTATATTCCAAGACCTTATGTTCAAGAGCAGAACACATTCAGACATAAGGTAAGGGGTTTCTTCATCTCACTTCCATTTTTGTGGGATATTCCGTATTCACTACTACTACTTGTGTTTGGTGTATGTATTCTGAAAATTGATGTATCATATCATGAATATATTTATTTTCATGGTATTAAATGTACAATTTTAATATTATTAATTTTTGGGCATATGATTCAATTGATTACAAAGTTGTAAGTATTTTCTACCAGAACATCCATTTTCATTCAGGTTGCTCTATTTTCGATTCAACTCAATGAAATTATTATTTATTCTTTTTTAATCCTCATAAATTCTGTGTAAATTTTCTATATATGTGTACCAATCAAAATCATTCTTTTTTTTGTGTGTGTGGAGTTACATATTTTAAAATAATCTTTCAAAATTTCACCCGGATAAACAAACCTGATTCAAGGGAACTTCTCGAATTATTACCCATTTTAAAGTGCACTGAAGAATATATTTTAAGCCACCATTATTTTTATAAAATCACTATTTTTATCATAAAAAATTATATTGTTTAATTTATGGTTTTATGAAAACAAACATTCCTTTCTACATTAAAATTCTCTTTAATATTTTCCTTAAAATGCTCTAAAATGTTTTATTTCTAAAAATTCCTAAGAACTCTTTTTACATGATTTCACATCAGCGGGACATCATTTATGACTAAAATATAATTTAAATGTCTTTAAATTTTATTTTTTGGATACACATTTTTAAAATCTGATTTCATTTAAAATACAAATGATTTTACAAAAGAACTCTTCCTTGCAAAGTAAAAAAGATTTTTCTCATATCACATTAACTTTTATGAGATATATACCTTTTTCACCACTTATTTATATATTTTGGTGTATTTACTTAACTTTGGTATATCATAAAGAGTACCATTATTCTAATTATTTTATAAGGGATTATGATTTGAATGCTTCAAGGTGGTATGGGACACTTTGGAATGTTTAAGAACTATTTCCCTCAAGGATTTTTCAATAGTCTCATTTAAAAGTATCTTTATCTATGTCAACCAAATTTGTTGAATCTTTTACATCTTTGAGGTTTATCTCATATGATATCATCCACCATGTTCTATTTAATGGTTTATTATTAGTTTGACTATGGATGTGATATCTTGATACCATTCACTATATTATTTCGTATGGTTAGTGTTTACATTCAATGATTGGGGAAAGTTATTTACATTTCATATGTTAGTTTAAATATGAATGTATATGTTAATTATGTTAATCCTTTTCATATGATGAATGATTTGGAATTATTATGTGATGGGTGGGCCCCATTATGGCCTCTCAGTGGATTAGTTGGTCTGATGAGAAAAATAGGCGTGGAATTGGCCGATATGTTTTTTAATTTGATATATGGTTTTGGCCGAATCCTTATTCATTTTAAGACATCTTAGTCAAGGCCTTGAATTTTTTTTTTCAGAATGTATAACATAAGCACTTCCCTCATTATGAAGATAGTAATTTATAGTTCATGTGGTTATTTGACTAGTAGATTACCCATGATTATGTTTTATTTTGACATCATTTACTCAGCTCATATTCATGCAATAATGTGTTCAAGTTTATTATTTTTAAAGGCATGTGTTTTCATTTATTCACCATGCCTAATGTTTATGTTTATGTTTATGTAATCTTCTACTATATTTTTTACTCTTACTAAGCATTTGATCTCACCTTTTTCTTATGATTCATTTTCCCAAGATATGAAGAAGTAAGTTATGAGTGGCTTGCAAGCATAATCGAGGAGGCTTGGATGTTTCCAATGGAATAATTAATGTTGTTTTTCATTTCATGATGCAATGTTGAAATTATTTATGTCTCTTGTTTCAAAATCTACTAAACTATTCATTCCTTCGGGATACAATTTTCTTGTAATCATACCAATCTAATGTAATAAGGTGCCAGCTCTAGGCAATTGGGGTCAGGTCCTTACATTATCTAACCATAGAAACAAGTTTAAGAGATATTGTCATAGAATATCAAGGTTTTGATCATTGTGGGGAATTTTTATCACCTATTTGGATATGATGGATACCATAAGACATTATCACATTAATGTTATGCATAATAACAATCAATATGTGATAAGTAATTTATATTAATATTAACTTTTTAGATTGTACACATAATCTAAAGTAAAAAGTAGTTGGTTTTAAGGAACCAACTCCAACAGAATCTCACTTACAGTATATCCAACCACTAATGATTAGTTCGTTATCAAATGTTAAACATGATCATACTAAGCATAGATACAATTTCTAGGCCTACCATGTTTCCATGGCTAGGATTGATGAAGCCACATATCTTTTCATTGAATCTATTTATTGAAACTTTACTATTTTGAGAAAATCACTCAAGTAGTGATATAATATAGTATCCACCTCTTATTCCCAAGTTAGAATATTGAGATACTCACTAAATACATAGTGAAATATTTTCATAATAATGATACATATATTTCATTTTGTATAACCCAAAACTTGAATAAAATGTTTTTAAACTTCTCTTTAAGCCACATTATAAGTCACAACTTACTCTAATATCATTGATATGGAAACATCTAGATATAATAAGTTTTTATTGCATATTAACTTATAATTTTTTTTGATACTAGGTAAAATTAAACTAAATTAAAAAGTGTTCAATTCCATTGATTATTAGTATTCCTAGTTCTCTAAACACAAAGAACTCAACTAATTTTACTTTTCAAAGTACCGTCAGATAGTTTCTAACTACAATTAAATGAAGTTTTATTTGACCTATTTGATATTAAACTATAATGAATTATGAATCATTAATATCAAACTTTAGTATATATCATTTCATATTTTATGAATTCATAACACATATGTTTTTTTTAAATTCTTTTAATATCAATAATCTCTTCCCATGCCTATGCATGTTATACTAAAATAATTATATGAAAACAAAAATTTAATCTTGAATTATTTCAACCTTTATTTTCAATAATTTCTTAATATATAAACTATGACTATATTTAGGAAACCCATGGATCTATTTTTTTAGTTCTTGATCCCTAGAACGCAATTTATACTTCAATTCAACCATGGATAAATTTCATTCCTAATCTTAACATAATTGAAGGATGCAATTTTTTTCATATATTATCACCATATATATAGAAAACTTATAGAAATATAATTATCCAGATAAAAACCCATTTCACTCATCCATTTCCAAAAAAATATTCCATGATCATAATATATGATTTATTCTTAAATGTATTTTTTGTAATCTATATATTTTATTGGAATTTATTGATGTCACCGACACTTTATAGTTATCCCTAGTAGACATATACAATAGGGTTAATTTTTAGTCATTTCATATAGACGTCATCCATATGTATTAATCTAAATGAGGTGTCCATGACAATCAATATTCTAATAAAAATGATCAAATAAATATGTTTTCACAAGTATAATTCAAAATGATTTTATTCATGAGGATTGGTGTATAGTTTTTTTCATAGTCTATTCCTTTAAATAATTATACATAATTTATTAGTACAATATTGTACCGTCAATGTCTAGGTTCTCTTAAATAATCACTAGTAGTATCAAGTTTTAGAAACATTAAAAATATGGAGTCACCAAATCTTGATACATGGAGTGAATTATTTGAATTTTCACATATTTATCAACCATAACATATATCCATTTACAAATTATTTATATGAATATTTATTTGGGAATAATAATATTTGTATCACCCACTATAGGGAACATTAAATACCTATTTTATTATTAATTTCTATGTATTATGTTTCTCTGGAACTCCTCCTCCCACCATGTTTAGTGAAGTATAATATTCCCATACTAACCCATGTGCATCTAGAGCTATAACTCATAAAAGTTAAGTCAACCCCCACTATAATTAAATAGATAGGATTCATTTATGGAAATATATTTGATCTTTACTAGATGTTAATAATATTATTGGATATAGAATCACAAAATAATATGCATCTTAGCATTTTGATGTTCATTTGTAGCTAAATCCAGCTTTTAACAAATGTTTTTCAACAAAAAATTATGGTAGTGTCTTAAAAAATTCTTATAATATCACAACTCATATAGTATCCATTATAAAATATATTTGGCATATGGTTAGTAGTTTTAATTCTATATTCAAAACATGTCTTGGAATAAATAATTGAATATTTTCAATATATATAAGACTCATAATTGATCTTACTTTTATTACCATCTTGACATGATGTATATAAGTAAATGTGAGTTTGGTAATAAATTTACTCCATATGTATGATCTATGATTAGTTGGATAGGATATTCTACGAAAAACCAGCTTGAATATTCCTCAATATTTACCCAGTGCACTCATTTTCTTCACTTAATATGTTTAAAATTTCTTAAAGTAATCTCTTGAATTATATTAAGATACCATTAGATTTAGAATAGTTCTTGTGGACATGTTGAACTAAATCTAAAATCTTTGTGGTGTAACATTATTTATAATGAGTAATTTATATAAAAAATGATAAGTAGTTTATTTGTATATTCAATATATAAGATCAATTGATACTAAAAAAATTTATGGGTACAAAAAAGTTAACTAATTTCAGTTTTATTTGAAAACTAATTATCTTTCGACAATCAGGTAAGAGCCTTACATTTTATATTCATCATTCATTGTGATGGATATCTATGATTCAAGAGTTATTGAATCATTAGTATTGTATTTTTGTACCATAAAACATCTATTCTAAATGTGAAATAATTTCTCATTGTTTCTAGATGTAAAATTAGATAAATGTATTGGTAACACTTATTAAAAACACAAATCAATACACTTGGTAGTGAGAAGTAGTGATCTCCCCTTGACTAATGTAGTAATCTCCATTTCTCATCTCCTTTTGAGTTAACTCTATAACCTTTATATTCTTTTTCATTCCCTATATTTAAATAAATGCATGTTATAATAATTTTATATTTTAATAAAAAGTGGTGAAAAAAATTTGATGAATATACCTATAGTGGATGCAACTTATTTCTCCTTTAATTCATTGAAATTCTTTTTCCAGTGTCCATTCTTTCCATATAATAATCAAATCACCTCTTGTTCATTCTCCTACCTTTGAATCTATTATATCTTTTAAGGAAACTGTAAAGAATATTTTGGAATTAGATTATACATGGGATCTTTAACATTTTATTTTAAAAATTTCACCATAATGAGTAGAGAAATTAGTTTCAACCAATATTTATACTCTTGGCGAAGTTTGGGAAAATGTTTCCTAAGTGGATTATGTATTTTGTTTATCTAAACTTGGATGAATAAGGATAACTATAGTGCGGAAAAAATATAATAAGATTAATGGATAATTTTTTATTTAAGTGGAAGCCGAATTTCACTAACTAATCAATGTACCCCAACATTTTTAATTCATGATCAATAGCTATATTTCCTCCTTCCAATTTACACTGATATAGTTCATTGAAAATATTATTTATTTCAATCCTTTACTTATATTTCTCAAGAAAAAGGAGATGATATATTATGGTGTAAGAATCTAGGAATTTATGTAGTATCATAAAATATCCATATATAGTAAATAATATAATACAATGGATGTAGGAATTATCCTCAACATATCTTTGGTAGGTATTATTTTCACATTTTCTCACTAGTGGGGGTGTCTGAACATAAATAGAAGATTCCAACACATAATATATTTTTTATGATAATAATGCATCACATAAAATATTGTACTATATTTATAAATCTTTATTCAAAATGAAATCCCCTAAGTTAAGTAATGATTTTACCCTTTTTATAGTTTTTATTTCCATTTTATACATTAATGAAAGGAAATTATTAATACTTCACTTGATTAAAATATATGTTAGATATAAAAGTAATTTAATTTTATTAAGACTCCCACTATTTTATCAAGTCTTAATAACCCTCATCATTGGAACCTGAATTCATAATTTCATAGATATTCAAGGGTCAAGGATCTATATGCCCCTTTTTATAAACCAGGAAATGGTTAATTTAATTGTTTAAAGGTATGTCGGTTTTCAAGTCTTTCCCAATTGCATGATTAAATATCCTTGATGCATTTAGTAGACTAAAAAATATGGAAATATTGCCTTATATTTTGTCAACAACTTCTTCTATATTACATCTTCTCTTGCGAGGGCTGCTTATCTTGATGTAAATTGGTCAATTAAACCAAAAAAGTTCATAATAACTCCATGATAAAAGTATTTGTCCCAATAAGGGTTGGTAAAACACTTAGTAATATGGTTTTATTTCCTAATAAACTAATTTAAGGATTAGTTTAACTTAATAATAAGTTTAGGTATTTTTTTATTATGATCAATACTTTATTGTTTTATCCTTTATATATCTTGATAATATTGAGTAGATTTTACTTAAGTGATCAACCATGTTTTGATAAAATGATTAAACATAATCAATTTATTTAAATTTTTTATTTTAAAATTAGTCCATTTATTTATGTGATCATGGAATTACATCCATAAAATAATTAATTCATAATATATAAATAAATAAATAAAAATGGGGAAATTGAACTTAAATCAATTAAAAAAAACCTATGACCTAGGGGAAAACTCATCCTGCCATTCTTGGCATGAGTTGAAAAATTCCACCTTTCCACCTATGTGTCACCTACATTGGAATCATCATAGTTATTTATTTAACCACCTCCATGCATGTTGGGACACTCATTTTATTACATGTATTAATAACTCACATGTAGGTGAGGGGAACTAAGGGATTGTTTAAGGATATTACATAAATCACCTTGGACCCATATGTTTTACATAATAAAGAAGGTAGGGTTGAATCACAGGCCATCATATTTAATATAACATTAATTAATTTCAAAACCATGAAATAACTTAAATTAAATAAAACAAACAAATACACAAGTCTTGGTAAAGGTCATTATTGGTCACACAAATTCAACGAATATGAAAAAGTACACTAGATAAAAATTAATTTTATTTATTCTTTATTACTAAGATAAAAATTATTTAATTAATTAATTAACTCTATTTAATATTAATGACTATTCTAAGTCTCTAGGAGATACCCATCACAAATGAATTCATAGAAAATAAATAGAATGAAAAATAATTATAGATAACTAAAATATATTTATTGATCATTTTAAAATCTTAAAACATTTATTACATAGTCAAACACATCTGGTTCTAATTGTGTAAATAGGTTTTAATGCGATAATTAACTATTTTAATGTAATTTAATTATATTATTTATTTGGAGACTACATTATGTGTACTAACAATCCACACATTGTGTTCCTTTATTACTATATATCCATGATAAATGCACAGAGTTTCAGTGTGTATCTCAGCCGAACTAAATTGTATAAACTTACCAGTGACATGCCATGTGTTCATCATACCAAGTTCTCAAGTTACCCACTAAAGCGATCCGTGTGTTTTTAAGATGCTGAACCAAACGATGTGTACTTCAGCAACACATTGTGTGTTCCTCTATCTGTGTGTCCATATAACCCACCAAATGAATTGACTTATTTATAAAAAATATGAAATAACGAGTTACATGCCATGTACATCAGCTATACATAATGTATCTCCTTAGTTATCCTATATGTCAGTATCATGTAGTTAGAAACTCTGTATTTGACCACATGGTTTGCATGAATTTTACTGTTATACCTTATAGACCACAAAATGTGTACACCAACAATACACCATGTAATTTGACGAGGCATGTGCCATAATGTCTTGGTCAACACGCGATGTACAATAAATGCACCACAAGTTATTACTTCTTAGCATGCCATGTATCTTGTGACACATACTTGTGCAGTGAACATGGGTACATGATGTCTACTCCTGATACACACCATGTAACCCGATCCACCTTCTAGAATTCCTAGCACTTATTGATGACAACTTTGATCATTGTCCATATGATCTTATATTTTATGAAATTATGAATATTTAATGATGAAAATTAAAATTTCAAAATCATGTTAATTAAACTTTGGATTAAAGAATCAATAATTTTAAATGAAAGGTCTAACTACTATTGTGCATAATTTATCAATATTCAAATAAATAATAATAAATTTAAAAAATGACCCTTCTAAAACCACTTGAAGGTTCTGAACAAAACAAAACCACATTTTTGGGTGAATAACTATTAGGGTTATTGTCAGATTTTTGGATTATTTTCCAATTGTGAAAATGAATATGACATGACTAATGAAAATTTTCCATATAATATTATCATAGAAATATCAAAACCCTAAGAGGCTATTTTACATGTTAAATTTATAATTAATTTAGACTCGATCCAAATAATAATTACCTTGTATTAGGATAATTATTTGGTGAATATATTTATTAGTTGAATATTTTCAGATTACCTTCATTTCATAGGGAGGATGCAAAGTAGAGCCCCTATAGCATTGATCCATACATGGTCCTTTAATATCTGAATAAAACCGCTAAAATATTATTTGTAAGCATGGAGTATTGATCATATTGTTTCATTTCTCTTGATTGATTTAAAATACTTTGATCTTTAATGATTTTCACATATTCTTCTCATTCTTAAGAGGATGAGAGAAGAAGAAATTTAGAAATAAGTCTGTTGTGTACAACAATTCTCAATTCTTGATTAACGCTACACAATATACATATGAGTATCTTTATAGAGTTATGGTTTAGGTTAAAATATTATTTAATTTCTCAACGACCCTTAAATAACATAAGAAACCTTATATAAACCCAAACCATATAATAATAATAATATTTTATGGCATTCACTAACTAAAACAACGAGAAATACTATTTTATTGACTTTAAAATTAATATTTATCACTACAAACTATCTTGGTCCACGCATCCTCCTCGATATTTATCAAATACACAAATAAGTATTTTTATTAAATATTTATTCATAAATAAATATTATATTCATAGTTTGGTGAATAAATATTTAATAAATATTTAATAAGTAAAATAAATATTCTATTCCTAATATAGAAAATAAATATTTATTAATTATTCATGTAATTAAATAAATTATTTACTAAATGAATAAATAATTATTTATTACCTTTTGAATATTTTCAATAAATAAATCCTAGATAAAATTATTCGTTGGCCATGGGAATAATATTTAGTTCAGTAATTAAATTCAAATAGAATTTAATTTAGATTAATCAAAACACATAGTGTGTGACCTTCTTGGATTGATTCTCATTGACATTAGGTATGTTTTCTTAAAGTCCAAGATTACTATCTAAAAATGGGTCATGGATCCCAAGATAAAAATGTTAATGCCATAACATTGAAAACCACATACGAGTGCTTGATGTGTAATCTAATCCATTGTTCATAATATCTCATCAAGAAAGTTGCACACATGTGTCATCAACCTATGTGATAGATACATCATTTTTTGATTATATAAAATAAACATCATTAAACCATGGCCCTGTAATTTAATGGGATAGTTATATTTTAACTAGAGGGCTAATATATAATGTTCCATTAATATTGAAGGAAAAAATACTTCCTTAATTTATTAATTAATAATATTTCATTTGTGATGCACCCAACGTACCCTACTTTCCAGGAATATATGGAGTCATAGTTTTGGTTAGTAAATAAAAGTACATGAGTCATGACAATCATTAATAATATTCTTAAAGTCTATGTACAATTACACATACTCTAAAATAGGAATATACGATGGCACATAAACATGAAAATTTCCAATAGTTGGTTCCATTATCACAATCTCCCTTTTTAGAGATTACTAAGTGAACATTTCATGAGAAGAAGTCTTATCCACTTATAAGTACTCAAAACTAACATAAAACATACTACATGCCCTATAATAGTATTTTATTTGACCATAAAACTAGTTTTAAGAGATTCCATCATTTCATATCAATGTTCTCATCATAGAGAGGTACTTCTTTAAACAATTTTGATGTGATAGATACCCTAGGAAATTACAAAATTAATTTTATAAAGAAGAAAAATAAATATATAATGATTTTTTTACATTAATATTCACTTTATTTAAAATAAAAATAATCTAAATTACACAATAGTTGGTTATAGGGAACCAAATATAGAAAATAACACATAGAAGTAAAGAATTATATATTAAAAGAATATATATAAAGTAAGGTACCCCACCTCAACTTATCCACTAGTTTATCACTATTACACCCCAATGCCACATATCCCACACTCATCATTTCCAAAAGAAATTAACCTATGATGTGATTCAGGACTTGATCCTACCCAGTCCTATGTAGGGCCCAATATCTCATACTAGCATCAATAAATATCTCCAACTCATCATTATCACCATACCATCTGTAACTAAGTGTATTTTTAAAATACAATAAATCATATATAAATTCATTATAACTCAATCCATCAAAACCCATTCATATAGGACCATGAGAATACTAATCCTCCATGATTAGATATAAGAATGTGTAATCCTTAATGTAATGTCCCGTATTTTTCCATGTATTATTTTAATATTATATAGGAATTAATTCGAGACCAGGCTCTGGGACGACGTGCAGTTCCGAGGCCCAGTGAGCCTGAAACAAATGTTTGAATTCAATTTTATAATTAACTTATGCGCACATGTGGTTTTCCTGAAAAAGTGGAATAACTCTTGAACAGGTGTTCAGATCAGAAATCCGAGGGCACCGTTGCATTCGGAACAATTATTTTACCTTAGTCGAGGCCTAACATCGGCCGACACAGGTCGGTGGTGAAATCCAGTTTTTGGACGTAACTGTTATAAAATATTTAATTAAAATGTTTTATTAAATCTTGTTGTAGAAAATATCTCTTATCTTTTAAATAGAGATTTTTGCAGGGGATCAGGGTTACAATTCCCATAACCCTGAATTTCCCCGGAGGTTCTAGAAAGCTCTGGAGAAAACCTCCCAACACGGCGACAGTGTTCTTGACGAGATTCACCAGCGACGACGACGTGGTGACCGGATCTTCGCCAGAAAACGCCACAAATCCAGGTAGGGCATTTGATCTCCTTGTGAGTTCTTTCCCGTTCTTGATTCCTACGACGAATGTGGACTAATCCACAAATAGATTAGCCCGCAGATCGATCATATTTTCGGGATGGGATTTTGCGGGAATTTTGGGGATTTTGATTATTGATTTATTTTGGTTCATTAATCTTATAATGGTGATGAACCAAGATCGACACGAACATCGATCAAGGTTCGTCCCTCTCTATTTTTGGTGCCTTTCTTCCCCGATTTCTCACGTTCTTCGTGCGCGTTCTACGTGTTCTTCACGGGGATATGAATGACAGATTGTTGCGCATCTGTTGTGCAATGCAACGATCCCAAATTAATGATCTAGCATCAGTACAACCCTACGGAGGTGACACTGTGGTGGTGATGGATGGATCAAAGCAGAATAGAAGATATCGTTCTTCGAATTATTTTTGTATGGATGGCCGGAATTGGATTTTGGAGCCGATCGAAGGCACGAAACACACGGATTCGACATCACGACGATGAAGCATCCCATGATCTTGAGTTTTTCAGAAAACGGACCAGAGAAATGCGATCCAGAGAATCGGCCAAGGTGCGAGGAGGAAGACGAAGCTTTTGGAAATTTCCTGACTACACGACATGTAGTATCGGCTACACGGCATGTGTTCATCGGTGGACCACCTGGCGTGTACTCCAGGAGTACACGAACACAGGTTGGGTACACGGCCAAGGACACAACATGAATACCCCTCCTCGGCCAAACCCGGCCAGATACACGGGATACCCCATGTGCTGGTACATGGGAAGGCGACATGGACATAGACAGAGACCGTGTACGGGCACATGGCCAGTGTACACAGATCAAGCCCCAGGTGGTCGGACACGGCGTGTGATTCTTCTACACGCCATGTAGTTACTTTCTATCCGACAAGCCGAATGACACGGGCCGTTTACACGGGTAGTACCCAGAGTCAAGGAACACGACGTGTGATCCTTCTACATGCCATGTAGTTAGGTTTTACACATCTTGGACGGATGACACGGGCCATTTACATGGGCAGTACCTGGGGTCAACGAACACGACGTGTCACCATAATACAAACCGTGTAGCCAAATCTTCATATATTAAGCATGTTTCCTTCTGTGACTTGGACTGCTTTCCTTAGTGTTCGTCCCCTTGGTCTTTCTCCTGAAGGTTCCTGGTATCATTTCCAATATACAGAAGTATGATCCCTTTAATAGGACTTCCTGAATAGATTTGTTGGAATACCCTCTGTGAGACTTAGAGCTAGATCCTCTATTCATTCCTGGAACCCTAGGTAGAGTTCTTGGTATCGACGTGACCAACTTTTCCCGGGCGCCAATCCTCTGCTTAGTGGATTAGCTCAGACTGAGTTGTCGGAATCACCCCATGACTTGATTGTGATCCTCATCTGAGCATCATGTTCTCAAAGTACATGTGGAGTGTGTTCTCCTGGAACAAGTACTTCATATATATATATATATATATATATCTTCATACCTAGGAGTGTGTTCTCCCGGTTGCATGCTTAGTGGAATCTTCGAGATGGATCCTAGTGGTGGTTTCACAATGGTCGTTGTGTATGAGTATATCTGGATATTCTTATTATATGTTCCGTAAATATATACTGTTTAGAGCTGACTGTACCTTTCTTTTGTGGTATTTCCCTTGTTGTATTTCTTTGTGGTTTCAGGGTGTCCTACTGGGTATTGTTATACTCACCCCTGCACGGGCTTTGCCTGCACATGTCGTGTCTTGTGCAGATGAGAAAACCTTTGATAGGATTCTAGGTGGACCAGGACCAAACAGTACTCAGTGAGATCAAATAGGCCGAGGTGTGTTCCTATAGCTACAAACTGCAGTACCAATACCTTTCTTTACAGGTTGAACTTTGTTATAGACTCTATATTTGGTGGGCTTGTACTTTTGGCCCAGGGTTTTACTTTCTTGTACTTTCCTTCCCTGTCGTACTCTGTTGGTTGGGTTTTAGTGTATGCATGCATCTTTTCCTTTTAGCAATTTTTACTTTTCAGCTTTGTGGGCTTGGAGATGTGTGTGCGTGTGTACAGGTTTATAGGTAATGCCTCCCATGTTAGAAGCATGCCTTCTCGGTGCTAGTCACCAGCCCCTGGCCTATTTGGAGGTGGTCTTGGGGAGTTGCGACTCAGGCCCCACTGGGATGGGTCGTGACAGAGTGGTATCAGAGGTGGTTGGTTCTACCTTAGGACCGAGAGTCTGTGAGTGGTTTGGGGAAACCGTGTTAAGTGTTTCGAGTTTGGATTTCAGGCCAGGGACCCCAGTGTTGGTGCGGGCGGCTGACGTATCCATACACAAGGACTATGATAACTTGATTTTTGACTTGAAACATGAGAACACTAGTTTTAAGGGGAAAATAATGGTACATGCATCATATAGGAATGAGTTGTGGTTTCCATGTCCTTATTGATTCAACTCTTCATATATACTCACTGACTAAGATACATATTGTTTATTTAACAGGATGCCTCCGTGACGCATACCCGCTAGGTTCCAGTAGCTCGATCATGAGGATGACCCCCTCAATGATGAAGCTTCGATACAGGGACTGGATCCCCCAGTTTTACCATCGGGTGGTGTGCCAGTTATTCCGCCACCTGTGGAGTAGTGTTTAGTGCCTGCTATACTAGTGGAGAAGGAGTGCAGGTTGAGTGCACTCCATGAGTTTCAGAGATAGAGGCCCCTTAGGTTTCAAGGTTATCCTGAACCTTAGGCCGCATAGGACTGGCTTGAGGTAGTGACCAGAGTCTTCCATTTGGTCAGGACACCAGCAGACCAGATGGTGATCCTGGCAGCGAGCCTTCTGTAGGGCTTGGCAGGTTGATGGTGGAGTTTGGTTATAAAGACTCACGATGAGGCGACCCTTACAGGGTCAGAGTTTGAGTGTCTCTTCAGAGAGGAGTTTTCACCGGTTACCTTGAGAGCAATACATATACAGGAGCTTCTTCATCTCCAGTAGGGAACCATGACGGTGGTTGACTATTCATCGAGGTTTACTGACCTCTCACGGTACTCGATGAATATGGTCAGAGATCAGTACTTTAGAGCTCGGACTTTTGAGAGGGGCTTATGCAAAGATATACGAACTAGAATCACCCCTATAAGGATTCCTACCTATGCTGGGGTGCTTGAGCGGGCTTTGTTGGTTGAGAGCTTCTTAACAGAGCAGAGACAACCGGCGGTTGTCAGTAGTGGGTGAGTTGGAGCAGAGACCTTGGCAGTAGGGAGCAGATGTCAGGGACCCAGGCGTGGGAGAAGTTTTTAGAGGAGATCCCAGGACTGGGGATCTGCCGCACAGGGTTCTTAGGGCGCATCCAGCCAGCCTCGAGAGAGGCAATACTACTCATGTGATGGTAGGGGACATCTTGCTCGAGATTGTCCGACCTGCTGTACTACTGACATGGGAGTAGTGGATGGACAACCGAGGCTGTAAAAACCCAGTTCTTATCATTGAGGTATGGGTTTCTTCTTTTCTCTTTTCCTTAAGTGTTTTTGAGAAAATAAGGGAAGTGGGAAAAAATCCTAAATTTTGGAAGTACACTCCGTGTACTTTTCCACACGCCATGTACTTTTGGCCGTGTGGGACGAGTACACGGTGTGTGTGGCCATGTCGGCGATGAAGGGTGTAGAAACCTACTACATGCGGTGTAGTGGTCCTTTACACCCCGTGTAGTCATTCGGCAGGTGAATAGTAAGGTGGTGGCCAGTTGTGCGACATCACACGCCGTGTACTCATGAAGACGTGCCGTGTAGTCATGTCGGCAGATGAACAGTGCCACACAGGTGGGAAACCGCCAAAGGAATAGTTAAAAAAATGGGAAGTACCCGCCATGTACTTGGAAATACACGCCGTGTACTTTGTTTTTTTCCACTTGAAATGGGAAGTAGCCTCCCTGTTCATAGGGAAGGCTTATAACGGGAAGAAGGAACACGAGAGAGAGGCCGGAGCTTTGGACATCCACCGAGCGCACGTTGGGAATCCATTTTCTGCATTGTCGGTCTCCCTGGGACCGCACAGGTGAGTTCTCCCTTCTACTGGAGTAGTTCTTACCAATTATTTCCTATAAAGAAGTTATTTAATTTGAATGATGTTTTCTTTCACCTCAAATCTATGTCATTCTAGGACGAATCGAGGATTTTCGTTCGCGTATATCATTCGTGGGTGTTAAAGGTAGGTGGTTTGGTGTTTAATTTCCAACTGTTGTGTGTTGGTGTGAATTATTGTGTCACGAACCCATGTTGGGGTGTCGGGTGGATGAGGCCATAGCTGTTTAAATACCTAGAATTTTATAGCTAATTAAATGTGATATTAAAATGCTGTTTGGGATCTCTGCTTGGATCCAGGACCACCCAGGGGTGCGTTCCTCTGTTTATCATTTTGGCTAGGATACCTGAGGGTATACCTTATTTATTTTGCGCATTACTTTTTCCTTGAGAGGAATTGTATGTGAACTGTTTATTTACATGTTGGGAAAGGCCCAATTACTTGTTCTTGAGAGTAGTGTTCTACTATAGCGTGACAGAATGACTGTATTAGCCTGAGGGAAACATTCTATTTCTCTTGAGGGAAACCTTTCGTGCCCGAGGGCTGTGACTTTTGTTCCTGAGGGCGATACTTCGTATGCCTGAGGGAAATTTCTGTTATTCTTGAGGGAAATACCTGCAGGTTGGATTATGATTACCTGAGGGTAGGGTTTTTCTTGTCTGAGGACACTGACTGCTTATTTAGAAATTCACTGTGGTGTTTTCTTTATATTAAATGGTTAAAATGAATATTAAAATGGTAATATAACTGTTTAAGTTAGTTACTCTTTAGTACTGCTTAGTTTATTGCATTTTACTTTTGTACACTGTTGTTTTAGGTTTACACACAGTTGAGCACGAGCCTTTGGTGGGTGCCTACTGGGAATTATTTCTCACACCCTATTTGGGTCATGCTTTTCGGCCCAAACAGATTATGTTTCTGCAGGTGTAGATAAGGGAAAGGGCCCTTATACAGGTACATGATTGTTGTTGAGTAGTAGGGGAGCATGAGACTGAGCTCAGGCTCACGATGCTTCCGGATGTTTCATTTTTCTTTGTTGTACCCTGTATTGTATTGTACTGCTGTGTAACATGTTCTGGAAATTTTCTTAGAATTGAGGCATGTTTCATTGTTACTTACATACTGGTTGGTTATATCTACTGAAATTGTTGATTTTAGTTGTGCATGGTTATTGATTCCACTTTTATTGTATGTTTTATTCTTTCCGCTGCTCTTCACTTTGAAAAATGAGGGCATAGTTTCTCCACTATCAGACCTGGGCCCTCGCTGTTAGTCAGCAGCCTGTGGCGTTTAGGGAAATGCACTTGAGGTCACGTGGCGAACCGGGTTTGGGGCATCCATGGAGTGGCACCCAGAATTGCGACATTACAAAGTGGTATCAGAGGGGTTCTTTTATTTGACTTACTGTTTGGATCCTTAGTCAGGGATAGGACAAGAATGGTAGTTGGTAATAAGCTGTGCCTTGGCGTAGCTAACCTGTAGAGACCCCGACCCCAGAAACCCAGGAGCCGATGCCTTCTGAACATGACGTGTTGCTTTAAAATAAAACATACACTGGTAAACTATACATCATGCCCCATACCGAGGATCGTGTGTGGTTTGGGTTCTGGGAAACCGGTAACTTTTGAGACGATTCATCTTTTAAAAGATGATACCTAAAAATTGTAAATCAAAACGTAGGGTGAGCATTGAAATACTCAGTAAGGGGTTTTGAAAATAAAAATAGTGTAACTTTTTGAAATCAATAGTTTAAAAATCATTTTCTTAAGGAAAACTGTAACACATAACATCAAAATGATCAATAAATAGTTTCAAGAAATATATGAGACCCATGAGACATTTCTCGAAGGAGTAATCATAAACAAGTACAACATGTGAATACTTAATCATAAAATCGAACAGTTAAGGGTAATGCATAATCAGATTTGTGCATAAAAAAACAACTTAAATTTTCATATGCTGGTTACCATTTTACTAAGTGATAAATACAAATCATGCTCCAAACTTATATTAGTGAAATAGGAACTTCATGAAAACATAAAGGCATTGGTCGTGAAATAATAGGCATTTTATCTTAAAGAGAACTTGTGACATAACTTGAATTATGTGGCATCAAAATTTAACTAAAACAATCATTTCCGTATCACCAAGGTCTGCCCCCAAGGTGTCATTTGAAAACATTACCAAGGTCCATCCCCAAGGCATCATTAAATTGGTCATCTATAGAGATTATGTCTTTACCCATTTCATTGGAGCACTATCAGGGCGCACCCTTAAATTTTTCTTTATCATCATGTGATCCACATCGTTCATACTTTACTTAAACGGTTTGTATATTCAAGATATCCCATACCACCTTGAATAACTCATTCATTTTTATATTACCCAAGGTGTCCCATTACACTTTGGGTAATCTAATTTCTTAGTTCATTTAGTGATATGTCATCCGTATGCATTGTGTACAATAATAAATAAAATAAATAATGAGCCACCACACATTTTTTTAATACAAGATATGATAGTTAACATTACAAAATATGTCAATAACTAATGAAAGGCACATATAGTTTAGTAAAACATCCACCAAAGTAGGATGACGGTGTAATAAATCAATAAATGAACACAACATGACGACATGATCCCATAAATCCTAAATCCTCTAATACATATTAATCAAGCCAAAATATACACTTTATCATAAAATACGTCATGGGAAATGTCAAACAAACTACTATAATAAAACATGCTCATTTGTGTGTACATATATACAAAAATAGATTTTGGTTTAGTAATCACTAGGATTATTAAAATCACACATGTGGGATTTTGGAAATTATACTTATAAATATATTTACACATCACCACATATACACCAAGAATGTTTGTATGAGTTTTTATACTAAATGAACAAGGCCATTAAAATTTCTTGAGTTCTGAAAAACTCTTAATTTTACTTAGTTAAGAAGTAAAAACTTTAAGAGGGTTTAATGTTCATGAAACTATAATTACATAAACATGTAACAACTTTGGTTTTAAACTACTACATAATTGTACCTAAGCCAATGGCCTAGATTGCATCCAAAATATCGTTCAAGGATAGGCATTCTTCTCCTAAAATCATAACTATCTCATTTTGAAAACTGCATAAACATGTAGAAAAAATTTAGTTATATATATATAAGGTTTACATAGAAAATATATGTTAAGGGTCAGTTAAAATGCAATCTTAATATACATATATTACCTAGTATTACATACTGGATCTTTTTTTTGTAAATCTGAAAATAGCTCAATTTTGGGTGATAAATACATTTATATACATACACAAAACTATATATTTCTAATATTTATATATGTGTAGGTTTTATGAAATAAAACCAGAAGAAAACAATCAAGACTTAACACCCCAAACATCCTGTCCACTGTAGGTCAATCCAAACAAAGAAAATATAACCTATATGTAAAAATAATATAGTTAACCCGTATATGTGAACCATATTTTAAAGGGTTGGTTTTAAAACAAAGCAAGATAGTCCCTTTCACTTGTATGCTTTGTATTAAATTTTTGGAAAAACCCCCTTAAAAACCAATTTAAAACTGGATAGTAAATATATATATATAAACCGTATATTCTATAACATAGGAGATTAGTATTTCATAACAAGGAAAAAACATAAACCGTCCTTACTTGTACCCTATCGAAAACACGACAGAAAGCCCTTATGAAAAAATATTACAATCCAAGGGGTTTGTATTAGGTATATATATACTTTTATAAACTGTATATGCTGTGTGTATATAGTGTATGTTTCTAAAAAAAAGAAAACAAAGCATGTAGTCACCCTTACAGTGATTAAGGAGGATGCTCAGATCAAAAGGGAGCTCGTTGGCTTTGCTGGAGGGTTTGAAAGGAGTTCCGGAGGAGAAGAAGCTACCCGGGGCTTCATGAAGCAGGGAGGTTTATATAGGCCTCGATGTACTTTGATGACTCGACACAAGTGTAGGCCATCATGGGGAAGACGGGAATACAGTGAACTAGGATGGGGTGTTTGGAGGTCAAGAGGAGCAGTGCAATGGGGAAGGCTGAGGCGTCTTTGGTGCATGCCTACTGGTATGGGACCCTGGCGCGAGGAAGAAGACAGTGAAGGGTTGACGCGTAAAAGGGATAAACAACCTGGATCAAAGAAAAGGGAGATCGCACGGCTGGAGGAGGAACAGAAAAAGGGTTGATCAATTTAAAGAGATCGAGGGCTACGATTAAATCTCAGGAGGGATCAGACGGTTACAGAGACACACGGGGAGATCTTGCAGTTAAAACAGGTGGGACAGACGAGATCGAAGCATGATTCGATCGGACGGTCCTGATCGCGTGGAACGCGTCCCACATCAAAATGATCCGTGGTTGAGGCGCAGTTTATAATAAAAATCACTATGCATACGGTGCAATAACAAGAACACATACACACACACACTGGGGCCTTATACACGGGCCCCATGCGGGCTTTGGCCCACCCCTACGCAACGCGCACCGTGGGACTTACACACGGGCTTGCGTGCGACTGGACGAACCCATGCTCGGCTCGGGCTCGGTCCTGATTGACAATATACATAACTGGGACCCTGATGGTTGGTACCTCCGGTCCCTAGGGCTCGGTCTCGGCCTAGAGGGCTTGTCCCTAAGGGATTCCCTCGGCTTGGATGGGCCCCAACATAATTTTTAACAAAAATTTATTTAGATTTCCAAAATAACTAGTTTAAGGATACTTAGTTCAAAATAGTCTATAATATAAATATTTGTAGAAAAATGAGTTAATATTTAATAAAAACAAATATATTTAACTTAAAATCTAAATCCATTATCTAGATTATGTAAAATATTTCATATATAAATCTTTTCAAAGATACACCTTTCATATTTTACATACAAAACCATTATAATTATTAAGATCTTTAAAATACACCACTATCTGTTTCATTAAATTTAAAAGACGAATAGTTTTCCCCAATTGATAATTTTAGATATCAAAAGATATAATTATTATAGATACCCTTTAAACATATCTTTTATAAAAAGAAATCTAAGTTTTCAACTATATAGGTATCTATCGGGATTTTTGTAGAAACAAAACGACCAAGAATACTCTTTTTATTTTAAAACTATGATTCTTTTGTGAAAAATAATTTTAGACATATCATAATATTTGAAATATCATAAAATTATAAGAGCTTAAAACTGAGTTCTCACATATAAAGATAAACCTTATCAACGGAAACCCAAAGGTTGTTTTGAAAACCCAATGACTATATATATTTAATGGTCATAACTTAAAGGACCATTATAAAACAGGGGGGGTGTAGGGTGTTTCTCAAAATCAAAACACTTGAACCAGGAAGGATGGATCTCCTCATACCTTTGGTGTTGAGAATGTGTGCCATGGCTCTGGCTGTTATATTTTTCACACTGATGGACCCTGAAGACGATAACTATCTGATTACTCGAGTTGAGATTCTTAGTAGTCTGGCTGTGGCTGTGTTAGGTCTTGTGCATGGTATTTTCAATTAGTTGGGTCTTTGTTGTAATGTAATATTTTAATATATACCAGTTTACCTTATTCTCCCTGTTTTTCATCTATTTTGTTTCAAATTATTTATCAGCACACAAAACACATCAAATAAAACAAGAGACATCATTAAAAGCATAACATTGTTAACTTGGACCAGCTCATAAAACCTGGGGCGTCACATTATCCCCCCCCTTTAGAAAATTGCGTCCTCACAATTTATTTCACAAAACTACAAAGTTAGGCAACGTTCTCACCATCTCCACCGATGTATAGGGTCAACAGGTGCATTTTGATGGATCCCCATAGCGATGCTCAACTATTCTAGTTCCCTAACCCAGATACACCTAGGAAAGGAGGGGTTGAACTCATGTTCCGGGCCTTTAGGCTTCCAGAGGGAGGATCGAACAATACAAAGTTCTGAAATGTCCTTGCAGACCAACGTACGAAGGACTCGCCGAATTATGTCTCGGTCGAGGACATTGAATCCATAGATGTGGTCAAATAGGCTAAAGCTGAGAAGTTGGAGCATATAAGTCGCATAAATATTTCCCTCTAACGCAGCCTCCTGAAATTTCACTCTGGCCGTGTAGTTCCAGCCTAGGGTGAAACAAAAAAAGAGCCCTTCGTGGTAACTTCCCTATCGTTCACTTCTGGCCAGCTATGTAGAGCCAATGTAGTAATAGATGGAGGAATTCCCATGGCAGGTGTGGAGAATCTCTGGACTGTTTCTTACCTCAAACCATTTCTTGTACGTTTTTTGCAAATTTTCGAAGGGGTCATACTCGTCCTCACACGTTTTGATTGCAATGATTTCCAGAATCTTAGTGGGAAGAGATAACAGGTGGATTTTCCCTTCCATATGAAAGTTTAAGATGAGAGTTAAATCACTTGAAAACCATTCAAGGATAAATATAAAGTAAAGACAAGGAAGGGGAAAGAAAACATTTCAATAAAGATAAATTTATTATTAAACATTAGCGCTTGAGTTTCCCTTAACCACCGACTAAACGAACTCCACACAGAGAAGAAAAACTCCCTAACTCCTCGAACCAAACACAGGCTGAGCATTCAGGGAAAGACTCATGGGGGGCACCTATGAAGTCTTATGAGTCTAGCATGAGGGGTATGAAGTTGAGAGACATCCACATACACTTTTTGTCTACAAGACAGTCGGGTGGACTCATCTTCTAACATTCTGAAGCCCAACAACTGACCCCAGAAGCCGTAGTTTAAAACCTGCCATAGGTAGGCCGCACAGAGGTCACCGGCAGCAGCAGATTATTGAAAAGGGTTGAGGATCATAGTGACAAATCCCTCACCAGCTATGAAAATTTTGAAATGTCCCTCATAGTACCCTCCTCGACGTACATAGAAGGGAAACTGGGTCATCATCATAAGGAGGTAATCCATTCCTACCCCTTGGTGTAACTGAAGCACCCATGGTGAGTTGGACACGTCATAAAGGTGTTTTCATGTCATGCAGATATGGGCATAGTTTATAAAATCCTCACGGCTAGCTAAAGACACAATGGTCTCTAAGGCCTCAGTGGGGAGAGATAAAATATTAGTACCATCCTTTTCCATCTGAAATTTAAGAAAAACCATTTTTTAGTAAAACTGGAGTGTATATATATATATATATATATATATATTTGTTTTAGTTTCTGGCTTTCCAGAGTTATCCAAACCAAACCTCTGATACCAATTGTAGAGACACCAACCCCAGAAACCCTGGAGCCGATGCCTTCTAAACATGATGTGTTGCTTTAAAATAAAACATACACTGGTAAACTACACATCATACCCCATACAGAGGATCATGTGTGATTTGGGTTCTGGGAAACCGGAAAGTTCTGAGACAATTCATCTTTTAAAAGCCGATACCTGAAAATTTTAAATCACAATGTAGGGTGAGCATTGAAATACTCAAAAAGGGGGTTTGAAAATAAAAACAGTGTAACTTTTTGAAATCATTCATTTAAAAATAATTTTATTAAGGAAAACTATAACACATAACATCAAAACACTCAATCAATATTTTCAATAAATATATGAGACCCATGTGACATTTCTCAAAGGAGTAATCATAAAAAGGTACAACATGTGATTACTTAATCATAAAATCAAACAGTTAAGGGTAATGCATAATCAGAGTTGCGCATAAAGGAAACAACTTAAATTTTCATATGCTGGTTACCATTTTACTAAGTGATAAATACAAATCATGCTCCAAACATATATTAGTGAAATAAGAACATCATGAAAACATAAAGGCATTGGTCATGAAAGAATAGGAATTTTATCTTTAAGAGAACTTGTGACATAACTTGAATTATGTGGCATCAACATTTAACTTATACAATCATTTTTGTATCACCAAGGTCCATCCCCAAGGTGTCATTTGAAAACATTACCAAGGTCAATCCGCAAGGCGTCATTAAATTGGTCATCTCTAGAGATTAAGTCTTTACCCAATGCATTGGAGCGCTATTAGGGTGCACCCTTAAATTTGTCTTTATCATCATGTGAGCCAAATCATTCATGCTTTACTTAAACGGTTTGTATATTCAAGATATCCCATACAACCTTGAATAACTCATTTATTTTTATATTACCCAAGGCGTCCCATACCACTTTGGGTAATCTAATTTCATAGTTCATTTAATGATATGTCATCAGTATGCATTGTCTATAATAATAACTAAAATAAATAATGAGCCACCACACATTTTTCTAATATGATATATGACAGTTAAAATTGCAAAATATGTAAATAACTAATCAAAGGCACACATAGATTAGTAAAACATCCACCAAAGTAGGATCATGGTGTAATAAATCAATAAATGAATACAGCATGACGACATGATCCCATAAATCCTAAATCCTCTAATACATATTAATCAAGCCAAAATATACACTTTATCATAAAATAGGTCATGGGAAATGTCAAAAAAACTCCTCTAATAAAACATGCTCATTTGTGTGTACATATATACAAAATACATGTTGGTTTAGTAATCACCAAGATTATTAAAATCACACATGTGGGATTTTGGAAATTATAATTATAAATATATTTAAACATCACCACATATACACCAAGAATGTATGTATGGATTTCAATACTAAATGAACAAGGCCATTAAAATTTCTTGAGTTCTAAAAAACTCTTAATTTTACTTAGTTATGAACTAAAAACTTTAAGAGGGTTTAATGTTCATGAAAATATAATTACATAAACATGTAATAACTTTGGTTTTAAACTACTACATAATTGTACCTAAGCCAATGGCCTAGATTGCATCCAAAATATTGTTCAAGGATAGGCATTCTTCTCCTAAAATCATAACTATCTCATTTTGAAAACTACATAAACATGTAGAAAAAATTTAGTTATATATATATATAAGGTTTACATAGATAATATATGTTAAGGGTCGGTTAAAATAAAATCTTAATATACATATATTACCTAGTATTACATACTGGATCTTTTTTTTGGAAATCTGAAAATAGCTCGATTTTGGGTTATAAATACATTTATATACATACACAAAAATGTATATTTCGAATATTTATATATGTGTAAGTTTTATGAAATAAAACTGAAAGAAAACAATCAAGACTTAACACCCCAAACATCTTGTCCACCATAAGTCGATCCAAATAAAGAAAATATAACCTATATGTAAAAACAATATAGGTAACCCGTATATGTGAACCATATTTTAAAGGGTTGGTTTTAAAACAAAGCAAGATAATCACTTTCACTTGTATCCTTTGTATTAAATTTTAGAAAAAAACCCCTGAAAAACCGTTTTAAAACTGGATAGTAAATATATATATATAAACCGTATATTCTAAAACATAGGAGAGTAGTATTTCATAACAAGGACAAAACATAAACCGTCCGTAATTTTACCATACTGAAAACATGACAGAACTCCCTTATGAAAAAATATTACAAACCGAGGGGTTTGTATTAGGTATATATATACTTATATTAACTGTATATGCTGTGTGTATATAGTGTAGGTTTCTCAAAAAAAAAAAGAAAACAAAGCATGCAGTCACCCTTACAGTGATTAAAGAGGATGCTCGGATCAAAAGGGAGCTCGTTGGCTTTGCTGGAGGGTTTGAAAGGAGTTTTGGAGGAGAATAAGCTGCCTGGGGCTTCATGAAGTAGGGGGTTTATATAAGCCTCGATGTACTTTGGTGACTCGACCCAAGAGTAGGCCATTGTGGGGATGACGAGAATATAGTGAACTAGGAGGGGGTGTTCAGAGGTCAAGAGGAGCAGTGCAATGGGGAAGGCCGAGGCGTCCTTGGTGCAGGCCTACTGGTACGGGACCCCGGCGTGAGGAAGAAGATAGTGAATGGTCGATGTATAAAAGGGACAGACGACCTAGATCAAAGAAAAGGGAGATCACACGGCTAGAGGAGGCTCAGAAAAAAGGGTTGATCGATTTAAAGAAATCGAGGGCTATGATTAAATCTCGGCAGGGATCAGATGGTTACGGAGACACGCGGGGAGATCACGCAGTTAAAACAGGTTGGATGGACGAGATCGAAGCGTGATTCGATCAGACGGTCCTGATCGCGCAGAACGCATCCCACATCGAAACGATCTGCGGTTGAGGTGTGGTTTATAATACACAGCGCGCCACCTAAGGTGCAACAACACGAACACACACACACACACAATAGGGCCTTATACACGGGCCCCATGTTGGATTTGTCCCACCCCTACGCAACGCGCACCACATGCCTTACACACGAGCACGCGTGCGACTGGACAAACCCATGCTCAGCTCAGGATCGGGCCTGGTTGACACTATACATAACTGGGACCTCGATGGTCGGTACCTCAGGTCCCTAGGTCTCGGTCTCGGCCTAGAGGGCTTGTTTCTAAGGGATGCCCTCGGCTTGGCCGGACCCCAACATAATTTTTAATAAAAATTTATTTAGATTTCCAAAATAAATAGTTTAAGGATACTTAGTTCAAAATAGTGTGTAATATAAATATTTGTACAAAAAAAAGTTAATATTAAATAAAAACAAATAGTTTTAACTTAAAATCTAAATCCCTTTTCTATCTTAGGTAAAATATTTCATATATAAATCTTTTAAAAGATATACCTTTCATATTTTACATACAAAACCATTATAATTATTATGATCTTTAAAATAAACCACTATCTGTTTCATAAATTTTAAAAGACCAATAGTTTTCCCCAATTCATAATTTTAGAGATCAAAAGATATAATTATTATAGATACCCATTAAACATATATTTTATAAAAAGAAAACTAAAATTTCAACTATATAGGTATCTATCGAGATTTTTGTTAAACAAAACGACCAAGAATACTCTTTTTATTTTAAAACAATGATTCTTTTGTGAAAAATAATTTAGACAAATCATAATATTTGAAATATCATAAAATTATAAGAGCTTAAAACCGAGTTCTCACATATAATGATAAACCTTATCAACAGAAACCCAAAGGTTGTTTTGGAAACCCAATGACTATATATATTTAACGGTCATAACTTAAATGACCATTATAAAACAGGGGGTGTAGGGTGTTTCTCAAAATCAAAATAGTTGAACCAGGAAGGATGGATCTCCTCATACCTTTGGTGTTGAGTATGTGTGCCGTGGCTCTAGCTGTTATATTTTTTACACTGATGGACCCTAAAGATGACAACTATCCTATTACTCGAGTTGTGATTCTTAGTAGTCTGGATGTGGCTGTGTTAGGTCTTGTGAATGGTAATTTCACTTAGTTGGGTCTTTGTTGTAATGTAATATTTTAATATATACCAGTTTACCTCATTCTCCATGATTTTCATCTATTTTGTTTCAAATTCTTTATCAGCACACAAAACACATCAAATAAAACAAGAGACATCATTAAAAGCATAACATTGTTCACTTGGACCAGTTCATAAAACCTGGGGCGTCACATAACCTGTGTACAGGGAAAATCCATTCTACCTCATATTTTTTCAATTCTTTTGATTTTGAAAATTTTACAGTTGATTTGATTTCACTGTTGGGTGATGCACTTGTGATTGTGCTGTTTATAATTTATCCATGGGTTCTATTTAGTTGCAACCCGATGAGATAAGGGTATGCTATCTCATGCATCATTTAGGCACATGCTAGGAATCACATTCCATGCATAGTTTCCATTCCATATAGATTCATTAGAAATTTCATGTTGTTGTGATAGTTGTTGTGACAGAAAAGCATGATGTTGTGATAGCTTCTTGATAAAATACCTGCTACATGATAGGGTATTGTTGTATAATATTGTTGAATGAATGGACACCAAACTTTGGTTTTTGGGGAGTATGGGCTCTCATTGACCGGAATTTGGTGGATAATTAGCTGTTTATTTTTTATAACACAGATAAGATTTCAAACTTTTATTCGTGGGGAGTATGGGCCCTTATGGGTCGGAATTTGACACTTAGGTGTTGTTTTTCAGTATTTTCTGGGTTCCAGAGAAGTTTTTGAGGCATACTGTCTAGAAAACCTAGTATACACGCCGTTTAGTACTTTCAACACGCCATGTATGTTCTTATATTCTGGGAGAAAATTAAATTTTTTTGAGTATACGCCGTGTACCCCGAGTACATGCCATGTGGTCTCTTCCTGTGTCACAACCCGTGTGGGCAGCGACACGGGGAAGGGAAGAGCTTGGGGAAAACACGCAGTGTACCGAATGTACACACCGTGTAGTGTTGACCCAGAGTCCGGCCGAGCAACTAACAACACGGACGGAGGAGACCTTAAGACGTACACACCGTTTCCACTATGGAACACACCGTGTAGTCTGGCATGGGGACCCTACCATGTAACTAACAAACACGGGGTGGTTTCACATCTTTTTGACCACGTCGTGTACCTGTGGGACATGCCGTGTAGTCTTGTCCGAGGACAGACCATTTGGATCTAACCGTGTGGATTGGAAATGGGGTGATGTACACGCCGTATGCAGGTGTAACCCACCGTGTGCGGGTGTAACACTCTGTGTAGTTTCAAGACGAGTGGTCGGCCGTGTCACAAATGACATGGGCAGTTGAAAAAATTACACCATACACGCAGTATATATTATATAAACGCCATGTAGTTTTGTTCAACAGGTTCCGTGTGGATTAGCCATATATAAGGACCCAAGTAGGGGTAGAGTAGTCAGGTACACGCCGTGTAGTCAGTATACACACCATGTAGTTTTGTTTCGCAAAATTTTTGAATGCCTTCTTCCTCTTGTTCCATTTGTGGTTCCTTCTCTTTCAGTCTTGATAATCTTGAATGTAAGGCATGTTTTTGACCTTGTAGTGTCATGCCGCCTAGAAGTTCACGCCTTTTTCTCCAAGAGAGCAGAAATAATTATACTCTAGAGATGGTGGGCCATGGGCTACTAGTGGACCCTCCAGTAGAGCCAGATGCGGTGCCAACTGTTATACCGGACACAGGCACGAAGGCACAGTTCCGTGAAAGCTTTATGCGGTTCATGAAGACCTTGCACCACAGGCTACCAAATCTACGGCCAAGCTGACACGTATCTTTCAGCAGTGGCATCCGCCTATGTTTTCCAGGGATGTCGGACCACAGGCTACAATGTCTTGGCTTGGGTCTATTCAGAATATCTTCAAGCATCTTGAGACGCCTCCTGGGCGGAGGGTAAAGCTCGTGACGTATATGCTTCGTTATTCCACCAAGAGGTGGTGGGATGTTACCACCTAGTCAGAGCATAATAGGGACATGGAGTGGGAAGATTTTCAGGCTGTATTCTATGAATTCTTCTTTCCAGAGATGCTGAGGGCAGATAGAGCTCAAGAGTTCATGAATCTTTAGTAGAGCGATATGTCGATGATGGATTATTCTGCTCGTTTCACCGAGCTTCAGCGTTTTGCACCCATACTGGTGGGTGATGAGATGTTGAGAGCCAAACATTTTGAGGATGGTCTTCGTTATGACATCTGAGCACTGGTGAATGGTTTCTGGTTGACTTCAGTAACTGCTATTGTGAACCAGGCACTGATTATAGAGAGGAACCTGTGTGAATCTAGTGGTGTGGGCCAGGGCGGTTCATCACCGGTTTCTGGTACTATTTCTACTGGCAAGAGGAAGAGACAGATGGACTTCTCTTAGGGTGGAAGTACCAGCCAAATGATTTCTCTAGGTGGCCCGGTCAGGTGCTACCAGTGTGGTAAAGAGGGGAACAAGAGGCCATAGTGTCCACGTGTTCTAGTGGAGTTCCGAGTTTGCGACAAGATGGGTCATCTGTAACGCTTTTTCAGGGCGTTTCCACCAGCAGCTAGTGAGAGGGGTTCTGTGCAGACTCCACGCGCGGGAACAGGACCAGTGTCTTCTTACCAGTCGGGGAACAGGAATACGTCAGGGCGTGCAGGTAGAGATAGTGGTCGTGGCCATGGTAGCCAGACACCAGGATCTCAGAGGCAGCAGGGCGGGACAACTCAGGGTAGCCAGGCTGTGTCGCAGGGCCACGACACTGGGCAAACATATGCAATGCTACAGACCCAGTAGGAGCAGGATCCCAGACCTTCTAAAGTCAGAGCTACTATTCTAGTAGCTTCTGTCTTATCGTCAATACTTTTTGATATGGGTGTTACACATAGTTTCATATATGTACCTGTTGTGGAAAGGCTTGGGCTCTGTGTTTCTTCTTCTTCTGATATCATAACGCTAGACACTCAGTTGGGGACTAGAACGACTGGTGTGCGTCAGTGCAAGGAGTTCCCCCTTGAGGTTGGTGGGTGTCACTTTCTATGATACCTCTATGTCCTATAGATGATAGCTTATGACATCATTCTTGGGATGGACTGGTTGGTTCTCTTTTGAGCCTTTGTAGATTTCTATCGTCGCATGGTGAGTTTCACATCACCAGAGGGTAGAGAGTATCTATAAAAGGGAGAATCGGATGTTTAAGTGAGGCGAGCAGGACCAAAGCATCGTGGGCGAGGTGGAGTCACATCCCAGATTGCCAGCTTATATCTGGATGATCAGGGGAATTTTTAGAAGGATTTCCCTCCAGTGGTTTATCATTTCAGGGATGTTTTCTCGGACAACATTTAAAGTCTACCTCCAGAGAGAGAGTTGGATTTCTTTATTGATATTCTTCCAGGAGCATCACCGGTGTCCATTCCTCCTTATAGGATGGCCACACCTGAGTTGCAGGAGCTCAAGAGGTAGTTGGAGGAGTTGCAGGCAAAGGGTTTCTTCTGACCCAGTACTTCTCCTTAGAGTTCTCTAGTCCTTTTTGCGAAGAAGGCGGACGATACCCTCAGACTCTGTGTGGATTATCAGAAGCTGAACCAGTTGACAGTCAAGAACCGATATCCCTTACCGAGGATTGATAATCTTTTTGATCAACTTCATGGAGCACGGGTGTTCTCGAAGATTGACTTGAGGTCAGGATATCATCAGCTACACGTGAGACCATCAAATATACCTCTCAAAGCTTTTCAGAGAAGATATGGTATGTACGAGTACTTGGTTATGCCATTCAGACTCACGAATGCGCTAGTAGTTTTCATGGCTCTGATGAATTGTGTGTTCCATCCTTATCTGGATTCTTTTGTGGTAGTATTTGAGGATGAAATCTTGGTGTACTCTCACACTCGACACAACCATTCCACCCATCTTGAGATCGTATGGAGTACACTGAGAGAGCATAATCTATGTAACGACCTAAAATTTTTTTCAATGGAAAATTTCCTTCTTATATCTATGTCATAAAAACACAAAATAATGAACTACTATGTGATAAGTGACCTTTAAACACAATTTTTTTACCCCTATGTTTGGAATTTTAAAAATCCAACATACACGGTTGTGTTCAAGATAGTTTTTGTAGTCTAATGAAACAAAAATAATTTTTGGTGAATAGTAACCTACCCTTATGAATAGTAACCTACCCTTATGAATAGTAAATAAGAGTAACATTACCTCTGATTAATAAAATAAAATTTAGACATCTTAGAAAGTGATAATTTGACCTTAGTAAACGTTTTTGGTATTTTAGAAGTCATAAATAAATAATTATAATTAATTAATTAATTTAAAAGAATATTTATTTTCCTGAAATATATTCATAAATTATTGAATCAATGTCTAATAGTTTTTAGATAATTTTATAAGACCCTAAGTAATTTTTGAAAGAACTGCAAAATCAGTTTTAATTTTAAAAACTGTTTTTAAGTAAATTACGATTTTAATTAAATATTAAATTAATAATATTTAGAAAATTATTTTTGAAAAATGGACTTCATTTTTGGATTCTACACATCGAAAAATGGTTGGGGTAAAATTTTGGGATTTTTCTAAGATACTTGAATTTTTGATGAATAGTAGAATACATTAATTTATCATATAAATACATTTTAATTAAAACCCACTATTCCTGACATCACAAGTGATGTAAGCACCCAAATACCGAATTAACAAGTCAAATTTACTATTCTTAGTCATCCAAGACTGACTACTCCTTGTCTTTTGTGAAATTAATAAACTAATCAATTTTATATTAAGGAAACCCCTCTCCCCTCCACTATAAAAGTCACCCTTCACTCCCTCTTTTCCTCACACCTCTCAAGCTCCAAGCCTTCTCTAAATTCTACCCAAACACCTTCCCTAGCTCATCCCCCACGTCCAAAAGCTTCTGGTCTCATCAAAAGACCAGGCCTAGCTTCCTTAAAGAGGATCTCAAGAGAAGGATTCTAAAGGTAATTTCTCTCTCTTCTCCTTTAATTTCCTTTCAAGTTCAACTTCCTTTCTTGATCTCTCTCTATCTATCTTCATCCAAATTGTTCTTTAAATCCAGTATTATATATATACTGTAATATTATGATTATATCACCCCACACCCTTTCCCCCTTCATTTTATTTTATTAAAGAGAACGTTGTTCATGTGGTGATAATTTATCACCTTCAAAAACAACATGCTCTCTTCTTCCATTTATACCTTCAACCTGGTCATGAAACCATTTTTATGGTTGAACCAGAATGTTTTATATGTATTATGTTCTATTTTAAGTTCTGGAAATAACCTATGGCCATACAACTAAGTGAAAAGTTAAAATGATTTGGTTGTGATCCAAAAAGCGCTCAAATTAGCCCAAATAATCTTCATTTAATAATTATCTAATGATTCAGACAAATGAATCTAATATAACTCATTATAAAATAATTCAAGCTTCTGTAATATTATTAATTACATGTAACATCAGTTCTGGATGTTTCCCCATGATCTACCCAAACATCAAATTAAGAATACAAGTGGACCGCTCAAGAAAACCATGAAAACGAACATCCCCGATCAATGTTTTTAAACTCTATAAGTCATCCAAAGGAACATAATATGAAATAATGAAACCAGAATGAACCCTATTAATGTATAAAAGGTTCTAGAATTTCTAATTAATGAATATAATGTCATTATACAGGAAATTAAAGAGAAGGAGGCATTCGAGTACAATGTAAGGGGAAATCTCAAACCCAATTTTCTTCCTTCGGGTTCTCCCTCTTTCACTCCATTTTTGATATGGTTACTCCTCAAAGATCATTTTTTCATCATTTACATTACTTTTCTGGGATATACATGTTTTCCACTGGTTTTTATGTCCATCAAAATTTTTTCCAAAAGAACTCTTCTTTCAAGATCTCACATTTTACCTCTCATTCAAGGTTGATGGTTCTTATATCAATTATGTTGTTCCCTCTTTATTTTGGGAACCCAAAGATTATGAATGTGTTATTATGAGATGAAACCCTTTCCATTCCATGGGTTATTTATGTACATGTTTGATATGTGTTCTATGTGGCAAGCATGATAATGATAATGTTATGATGTGACGGGTGCGCCCAGAATTATATAGCGCTCCAATGCATTGGGTAAAGTGATGAATCTCATGAGTAAATGTGAAATTATGCGTGAACATGATGCTAGCTTTGTTCACTATTATGTGTGGTAGTTAACCACTAAGACATGATGTTTCATTTTTATGCTGTGCCACATTTCAAGTTTATTGTTTATGCTCCTCTCATGTTCAAGATCTTTTTCCTATGTCATGATTATGCTCACCCCATGATATATTTTTCTTATCTATCCTCTTACTGGGAATTTAGCTCACCCCTTTTGATGTATATCCTTAGGTGGCTACATGTACTAAGGAGAGGACAAGTGCTACTAAGAAGCTATAGAAGAAGAGATTAAATGAATTTTTATGCTTGATGTTGTACTTGTTATGTGTAGTCCTAGTTTTCCCAAGACACTAAACCTCTGGATCCTCCATGTGTAATATTATTATGTTTTTTATCTTTAAAATGATGTAATAGTAATGTAAGAAAAAGATGGGTCGCTATAGTTGGTATCAGAGGAAAGGTTCAGTTAATTTGGGAATTAGGATTAATGAACCCTAAAGAAAACCTCTAGCATGAGACTAAGTACAATTATGCACACAAGGATATTTACTTAGTGATCCCATATGTTATGTTTTTGGTATAATTGTTTAAAAGGATAAGTTATTCATGACTTGTTTACTTATGTTTTGTTCTAACCTTTTCTATTTTAGAAAATGGTGGGAACCAGGAGAAATCGGGCCAACAACTCTTGTGAAGGCCAATGCAACGATTGCCCGAACGTCATCCCCAATGATTTTGGAGGTGGAGTTCAGAACTTCATGGCGATGCTTACCCAATTATCTCGGGTTATGAATAATAACCATAATAATGGGGAACGTCCTCCTTCACCAAAGAGGGAGCAACTAGCTATCGAATGTTTTATGCGGCAACGACCACCGATGTTTTGTGGATCTTCCGATCCACTAGTTGCGGAACAGTGGGTCAACTCCATGGAGAAGATCTTTTCTGTTATTCAATGTTCCAAGACGGAGAAGGTGACTCTAGCCGTTTATCGTCTAGATGGAGAAGCTGGTCAATGGTGGGATTTGATTAAGAACACCAAGCCAAGGGATGAAATTGAAGAGATGGAATGGGAAGACTTTAAGATAATGTTTCTTAATAAGTACTTCCCACGAAATCTTTGCACGAAGATGGAGAGAGAATTCATAGAGCTCAAGAAAAAAGAAGGAGAATCTGTCACAACCTATGAAGCAAATTTCACAAGGCTCGCAAGGTATGCTTCGGGTTTTGTTATCAACAATGATAGCAAAATTGATAGATTCTTTAGTAGATTAAAACCACATCTTCGAAAAGCTCTTGCAATTCGAGACTTTGGGAGTTTTTAAGAAGTTGTTCGGTGTGCTCTCAAAGTGGATATGGAGTTTGGAGAATGGTCCCATGGCTATGGTGATAGGAAAAGAAAGATGGAGTTTCAAGCTAGTGGATCTAGTGACAAAGATGGGAAGAAAACACAACGACCCACTTGCCAAAAATGTGGGAAGTAGCACAATGGGAACTGCCTCAAAGGGACGGGGAAATGCTTCAAGTGTGGGAAAGAAGGACACCTAGCTCATGAGTGTCGAAGAGACATGAAAAGGAAGGATAATGTAGCCGATGAAAGGAGAGAACCACTTGTGGTTCAATGCTACAACTGTAAGGAGCTAGGGCACTATTCAAACCAGTGCACTAAACCTCGAGCTTTCGAGGGTAATCAGTGCCAACAACCACCAAAGCCAAAGGAACAAGGGAAGGCTTATGCCATCACTACTGCGGAGGTGGAACATGATAATGAAGTCGTACAAGGTACACTTCCTATTCACTCAAGAATGGCAAAAGTCTTATTTGATTCTAGTTCTACGCATTCCTTTATATCTTGCAAGTTTGCTAGAACTATAGAATCGAAGCCCTGAAACCTTGAAGTAGAGATATCTGTAAAAACACCAAGTGGTGCAATCATTGCAACCCAAGTGTTTGATTGTTCTCCTATTGACTTATGTGAGAAGATTCTTCCGGCAAATCTCGTAATACTTCCCTTGGTGGAATTCGACGCTATAATGGGAATGGATTGGCTCTCGTTATATAGAGCACATATCAATTTTCGGGAAAAGGAAATATATTTTCATATTCCGAACCATCCCATGCTCCTCTACAAATGCAAGGAAGATCATGAATCTCCTTTGAGAAATCCTTCAATGGTGTGGGTGATGATTCCCTATGAAGAAGCATACCTCACCCAAATGTTTGAGTCGAAGGAAAGTTCCAAACTTGAGGAAATGCCCATAGTAAGGGAATACGATGATGTATTTCCCGAAGAGTTACCCGGAATTCCCCCAGATCGTGAGGTAGAGTTCTCAATTGAACTCATACCCGGAGCTACTCCTATCTCGAAGTGCCCCTATAGGATGGATCCTATCGAACTGGAGGAGTTAAAGAAGCAGCTGCAAGAGCATCTAGACAAAGGGTTCATACGCCCCAGTGCATCACCTTGGGGTGCACTAGTGCTCTTTGTGAAGAAGAAGGATGGTACCATGCGGCTGTGTATCGATTATCGGGAACTCAACAAGATCACCATAAAGAACAAGTATCCTCTCCCAAGGATTGATGACTTGTTCGACCAGTTAAGAGGAGCTCAATACTTCTCAAAGGTGGATCTTCGTTCTAGATATCATCAAGTAAAGGTGAAGAAGGAAGATATTCAGAAGACTGCCTTCCGTACAAGGTATGGGCACTATGAGTTTTTGGTGATGCCCTTCGGACGTACTAATGCCCCTGCAATCTTCATGGATTTGATGAATAGAGTCTTTAAACATTACCTCGACAAATTGTGGTAGTGTTTATCGATGATATTCCCATCTACTCCAAGAGCAAGGAGGAACATGAAGAACATCTAAGACTTGTGTTGGCGACATTGAGAAAGGAGAAGTTGTATGCCAAGTTCAGCAAGTGTGACTTTTGGATGAATCAAGTCACGTTCTTGGGACATGTGATCAAAAGTGAGGGAATTTCTGTGGACCCTTCAAAGACAAAGGCAATTGAAGAATAGACCAGGCCCTCTAGTGTCACAGAAATTCGTAGTTTTCTTGGATTAGCTGGGTACTGTCGACATTTTTTGAGAAACTTCTCACGATTGTCAAGCCCACTAACTAAGTTAACAAGGAAAGGGGTAAAGTATGTATGGACGGAAGAATGTGAGGGAAGCTTCAAGGAGCTAAAGATAAGGCTAATCACTGCACCTGTACTCACACTACCGAAAAGTGGAGAAAGTTTTGTGATATACAGTGATGCTTCAAAGAAAGGCTTGGGTTGTGTACTCATGCAAAATGATAATGTGATAGCCTACGCCTCACGACAGTTGAGTATCCATGAGCAAAACTACCCGACGCATGATCTAGAGCTGGCAGCCGTGATGTTTGCCTTGAAAATATGGCGGCACTACCTTTATGGTGAGAAGTGTTACATATACATTGACCACAAGAGCCTAAAGTATATATTCACACAAAAGGAGCTCAACATGCGTCAAAGGAGATGGTTAGAGCTAATCAAGGATTACGATTGCTCTATTCACTATCATCCTGGAAAGGCGAACAAGGTAGCTGATGCTCTAAGCAGGAAAGAACCTGCTACTCTATCCATGTTAAGGATTGAGAAAGACCCTATCTTCATGGATATGCAAAGGATGGATTTGGGAATCGTAAGGGCAGGGGATACATCCTACCTTGCCCAAATAATTGCGCAACCATCCATCCAAAAAAAGATTAAGGAAGCACAAAGGGATGATGTAGAGATACAAAAGAGGGTGAATGCAGTAAAGGAAGGGAAGTTGCAAGAGTTCCATATCGACGATAATGGTGTGATTCGGTTTGGAACGCGGCTTTGTGTGCCTTCATCACCCGGAATAAAGAAGGAGCTATTGGATAATGCACATAGCTCAACTTTCTCTATTCATCCTGGAAGTACCAAGATGTATCGTGATCTCCGAGAACACTTCTGGTGGGATAACATGAAGAAGGAGATTGCAAAATATATATCAAGGTGCTTGGTATGTCAGCAAGTTAAAGATGAGCGGCAAAAGTCCAAAGGTATGATGCAACCATTGCCTATACCCATGTGGAAATGGGAAAATGTTACTATGGACTTTGTTATGGGTCTTCCGAAAACGTCAAGATGAAATAATGCGATATGGGTTGTGGTTAACCGACTCACCAAGGCTGCCCATTTTATCGCTATTCGGGAAGACCTCTCACTTGAAAAACTTGCAAGGATATATGTGAAGGAAGTAGTGAGATTGCACGGTGTTCTGCTCTCGATTGTCTCTGGCCGTGATCCAAGGTTCAATTCTAAATTCTGGAGGAGCCTTCAACATGCTTTGAGTACCGAATTAAATTTCAGCACGACCTATCACCCCCAAACTGATGGCCAGTCTGAAAGGACTATTCAAACACATGAAGATATGCTAAGATCCTGCTCTCTCGAATTCAAAGGTGGTTGGGATCAACACCTTCCATTGGTTGAGTTCTCATACAACAATAGCTTCCACTCGAGTATTCAGATGGCTCCGTATGAAGCTCTTTATGGGAAGCGATGTAGAACTCCAACCTATTGGGATGAAGTTGGAGATCGAAAACTACTTGGTCCCGATCTTGTTCAAGAGATGACAGAGAAGGTTCAAGTCATCCAGAAACATATCAAAGCTGCTCAAAGTCGGCAAAAGAGCTATGCTGACAATCGTTGAAGGGACTTGGAGTTCGACGTTGGAGATAAAGTCTTCGTTCGAATATCTCCATGGAAGAGAGTCATGCGATTCGGGAAGAAAGGGAATCAAAGTCCAAGGTACATTGGCCCCTTTGAGATCCTTGATCATATAGGAGCCGTGGCCTATCGACTGGCACTTCCACCGAATATGGCTCAAGTTTATGATGTGTTTCACGTATCACTACTGAGGAAGTAAATTCCAGAACCCTCACATGTACTAAACTCAGAGGTGGTATAGTTAGAAGATGATCTATCATATGAGGAGCAGCCGGTAAATATTTTGGACCGAAGTGATAAGGTTCTACGCAAAAAGACAAACCGCCTTGTCAAAGTGTTGTGGAGGAACCAAAAGTTTGAGGAAGCAACATGGGAACCGGAAGAGGCAATGAAGGAGAAGTACCCTCACCTGTTTGTGTAAAGTGAAATTTCGGGGGCGAAATTTCTTAAGGGGGGAAGAATGTAACGACCCAAAATTTTTTTCAATGGAAAATTCCCTTCTTATATCTATGTCATAAAAACACAAAATAATGAACTACTAAGTGATAAGTGACCTTTAAACACAATTTTGTCACCCCTATGTTTGGAATTTTAAAAATCCAACATACACGGTTGTGTTCAAGATAGTTTTTGGAGTCTAATGAAACAAAAATAATTTTTGGTGAATAGTAACCTACCCTGATGAATAGTAACCTACCCTTATGAATAGTAACCTACCCTTATGAATAGTAAATAAGAGTAACATTACCTCTGAATAATAAAATAAAATTTAGACATCTTAGAAAGTGATAATTTGACCTTAGTAAACGTTTTTGGTATTTTATAAGTCATAAATAATTAATTATAATTAATTAATTAATTTAAAAGAATATTTATTTTCCTGAAATATATTCATAAATTATTGAATCAATGTCTAATAGTTTTTAGATAATTTTATAAGACCCTAAGTAATTTTTGAAAGAACTGCAAAATCGGTTTTAATTTTAAAAACTATTTTTAAGTAAATTATGATTTTAATTAAATATTAAATTAATAATATTTAGAAAAATATTTTTGAAAAATGGACTTCATTTTTGGATTCTACACGTCGAAAAATGGTTGGGGTAAAATTTCGGGATTTTTCTAAGATACTTGAATTTTTGATGAATAGTAGAATACATTAATTTATCATATAAATACATTTTAATTAAAACCCGCTATTCCTGAATTAACAAGTCAAATTTACTATTATTAGTCATCCAATACTCACTATTCCTTGTCTTTGGTGAAATTAATAAACTAATCAATTTTATATTAAGGAAACCCCTCTCCCCTCCACTATAAAATCCACCCTTCACTCCCTCTTTTCCTCACACCTCTCAAGCTCCAAGCCTTCTCTAAATTCTGCCCAAACACCTTCCCTAGCTCATCCCCCACGTCCAAAATCTTCTGGTCTCATCAAAAGACCAGGCCTAGCTTCCTTAAAGAGGATCTCAAGAGAAAGATTCTAAAGGTAATTTCTCTCTCTTCTCCTTTAATTTCCTTTCAAGTTCAAGTTCCTTTCTTGATCTCTCTCTATCTATCTTCATTCAAATTGTTCTGTAAATCCAGTATTATATATATACTGTAATATTATGATTATATCACCCCACACCCTTTCCCCCTTCCTTTTATTTTATTAAATAGAACGTTGTTCATGTGGTGATAATTTATCACCTTCAAAAACAACATGCTCTCTTCTTCCATTTATACCTTCAATCTGGTCATGAAACCATTTTTATGGTTGAACCAGAATGTTTTATATATATTATGTTCTATTTTAAGTTCTGGAAATACCCTATGGCCATACAACTAAGTGAAAAGTTAAAATGAGTTGGTTGTGATCCAAAAACCGCTCAAATTAGCCCAAATAATCTTCATTTAATTCTTATCTAATGATTCGTCCACATGAATATAATATAACTCATTATAAAATCATTCAAGCTTCTATAATATTATTAATTACATGTAACATCAGTTCTGGATGTTTCCCCATGATCTACCCAAACATCAAATTAAAAATACAAGTGGACCGCTCAAGAAAACCATGAAAACGAACATCCCCGATCAATGTTTTTAAACTCTATAAGTCATCCAAAGGAACAAAATATGAAATAATGAAACCAGAATGAACCCTATTAATGTATAAAAGGTTTTGGAATTTCTAATTAATGAATATAATTTCATTATACAGGACATTAAAGAGAAGGAGGCATTCGAGTACAAGGTAAGGGGAAATCTCAAACCCAATTTTCTTCCTTCGGGTTCTCCCTCTTTCAGTCCATTTTTGATATGGTTACTCCTCAAAGATCATTTTTTCATCATTTCCTTTACTTTTATGGGATATACATGTTTGCCACTGGTTTTTATGTCCATCAAAATGTTTTCCAAAATAACTCTTCTTTCAAGATCTCACATTTTACCTCTCATTCAAGGTTGATGGTTCTTATATCAAGTATGTTGTTCCCTCTTTCTTTTGGGAACCCAAAGCTTATGAATGTGTTATTATGAGATGAAACCCATTCCCTTCCATGGGTTATTTATGTAAATGTTTGATATGTGTTCTATGTGGCAAGCATGATAATGATAATTTTATGATGTGACGGGTGCACCCGAAATTATATAGCGCAACATGAATGATTAAATGTGACGGGTGCGCCCGGAATTATATAGCACTCCAATGCATTGGTTAAATTGATGAATCTCATGAGTAAATGTGAAATTATGCGTGAACATGATGCTAGCTTTGTTCAAAATTATGTGTGGTAGTTAACCACTAAGACATGATGTTTCATTTTTATGCTTTGCCACATTTCAAGTTTATTGTTTATGCTCCTCTCATGTTCAAGATCTTTTTCCTATGTCATGATTATGCTCACCCCATGATATATTGTTCTTATGTATCCTTTTACTGGGCATTTAGATCACCCCTTTTGATGTATATCCACAGGTGGCTACATGTACTAAGGAGAGGACAAGTGCTACTAAGAAGCTATAGAAGAAGAGATTAAATGAATTTTTATGCTTGATGTTGTACTTTTTATGTGTAGTCCTAGTTTTCCTAAGACACTAAACCTCTGGATCCTCTATGTGTAATACTATTATGTTGTTTATCTTTAAAATGATGCAATATTAATGTAAGAAAAGGCCGGGTCGCTATAATATATATGCTAAGCTCTCAAAGTGCCACTTTTGGATGGACCAGATTCACTTCCTAGGTCACATTATCTCAGAGGCAGGAGTTGCAGTAGACCTAGAGAAGGTGAGAGTAGTAGTTTCCTGGGACCGGCCTAAGAACGTGTTTGAGATACAGAGTTTATTAGGGCTGGCTAGATACTACAGACGCTTCATACATGAATTCTCATGCTTATAAGCACCGTTATCGAGTCTGACTAGGAAGGGTGTGAAGTTCAATTGGTCGGAAGCTTGTGAGATAGCCTTTCAGGACTTGAAAGGAAGGTTGACATCAACACCAGTCCTGATACTTCCAGAGCAAGGGAAGAACTATATAGTTTTCTATGATGCATCAGGTAATGGGTTGGGGGTAGTGTTGATGCAGGGCGATCAAGTTGTTGCGTACGGGTCTCGGAAGTTGAGGCCACATGAGAGGAATTACCCAACACATGATCTCGAGTTGGCTGTAGTTGTTCATGCGTTGCGCTGTTGGAGACATTACCTCTTGGGACAACATTTTGTGGTTTTTACCGATCACAAAAGTCTCAAGTATATCTTTACGCAGCGTGACTTGAATCTGAGGCAGTGAAGGTGGGTCGAATACCTTCAATCCTTCGATTTTGAGCTTTCTTATACACCTGGTAAAGGTAATACAGTAGCCGATGCACTGAGCAGGAAGAGTCAGATACAGGCAGTGCAGGATGCCAATGGTGAGTGTCAGCTGATGGCTTTGTTCTCTAAGATGCATTTGGAGGTGCACGATAGTCAGGGGAAAACTTATCTTTCATCTTTAACTGTGACTTCTACCCTCCTGGATAGAGTGAGGATGAGACAGCTATCCGATCAAGAAGTCCTAGTTCTACGGGAGTCGGTGGCAAGTGAGGACCCTCCCCCCGGTTGGGCGATATGCGATGATGAAATTATGCATTTCCATGGATGAGTGTGGGTTCCAGAGGATATACGCGAGGAGCTGATGTGGGATTTTCATGCTTCAGCTTGGTCAGTTCATCCTGGGGTTACCAAGATGTACCGAGATGTGAGAAATCAGTGCTGGTGGCCAGGTATGAAGAGTGATGTAGTTGGTTTTGTTATGAGATGTTCCACCTTTTAGCAGGTGAAGGCGGAGCACTAGAGACCAGCTGGGCTGTTACAGTAGTTACCCATTCCGGAGTGAAAATGGGATGATGTCGTGATGGATTTTGTGACTGGATTGCCGAGGTCACCTCGAGGCAATGATGTCGTGTGAGTTGTTGTGGACAGACTCACGGAGGTATCTCACTTTTTGATGATCAAGGAGACCTTCAGTGTTGACGAGGTCGAGAAGTTGTATATCTGAGATATTTTACGTCTTCATGGGGTTCCTCTTTCTATCATTTCCGATAGGGATTCCCATTTTACGTCTCATTTCTGGTAGAGTTTCTAGAGGGAACTGGGTACACAGGTGCTTCTGAGCACAGCTTACCACCCTCAGACTGATGGCCAGTCAGATCGTATGATACAGGTGCTTGAAGAAATGTTGTGGGCATGCGTCCTAGACTTTGGGGGCTCTTTGGATAAGCACATACCCCTAGTATAGTCTTCATATAACAATAGTTTTTAGGAATTTATCGAGATTGAACCATTCGAGGCTTTATATGGTAGGCCATGCCGATCACCCTTGTGCTGGATGGAGGCAGGTGAGGCAGCTTTACTAGGACCACATCTCATGCAGGAGACTTCTGAGCAGGTCCAGTTGATTCAGAAGTAGATGGATACCGCGCAGTCTCATCAGAAATCTTATGCTGATCACCACAAATGACCTTTGGAGTTCGTGGTCGGGGATCAGGTTTTTTGGCGTGTTTCGCTGAGGCTGGGAAACAGACGGACCAGGAGATAGGGTAAACTTTCACCGAGGTATGTGGGGTTGTTTGAGATTCTGGAGAGAGTCAGGCCGGTTGCCTATCAGTTGCAGTTACCACAGAGGTACCGATCCATGCACGATGTCTTCCATGTATCTTAGCTGCGCCACTATCATTTAGACCCATCTCACATCTTTCAGCCAGAGGAGGTTGAGCTTGAGAAATATGCGTCCTTTGAGGAGCATCCGATTCGTATCATTGAAAGGGGCACGAAAGTTCTCTGAGACTGGTCAGTTCCTCTCATACGGGTGCTATGGAAGCATGGCCGAGTGTAGGATGAAAACTAGGAGTGGGAGACCGATGTACATGCTCAGTGGCCAGAGCTGTACTGAGCGTTATCTTTGCCACCATTTGAAGGGAAATTCGGGGACGAATTGCTTTAAGGGGGGAAGTTTTTAAGAACCCGGTTCTTATCTTTGAGGTACTGGTTTCTTCTTTTCTCTTTTCCTTAAGTGTTTTTGAGAAAATAAGGAATATGGGGGAAAATCCTAAATTTTGGAAGTACACACCTTGTACTTTTCCACACGCCATGTACTTTTGGCTGTGTGGGATGAGTACATGGGGCGTGTGGCCATGTCGGCGATGAAGGGTATAGAAACCAACTACACGACATGTAGTGGTCCTTTACACACCGTGTAGTCTATCGGAAAGAGAATAGTAAGGCGTTGGCCAGCTGTTCAACAACACACACCGTGTACTCATGCATACACGCCGTGTAGTCATGTCGGCAGATGAACAGTGCCACACTGGCAGGAAACTGCCAGAGGAACAGTTAAAAAAATGGAAAGTACACGCCGTGTACTTGGAAATACATGCCGTGTACTTTGTTTTTTTCGCTTAAAATGGGTAGTAGCCTCCCCTGTTCACAGGGAAGGCTTAGAACGGGAAGAAGAAATGGGAGATGGAGGCTGGAGCATTGGAGATCCGCCGAGCGCACGTCCAGAATCTGTTTTCTGCACCGTCGATCTCCCTCGAACCGCACGTGTGAGTTCTCCCTTCTCCTAGAGTAGTTCTTACCAATTCATTCCCGTAAAGATGTTATTTAAGTTTGAACTAAGTTTTATTTCACCTCATATCTACATCATTCTAGGACAAATCGAGGATCGTCGTTCGCGTATATCGTTCGTGGGTGTTAAAGGTAGGTGTCTTGGTGTTTAATTTCCAACATTTGTGCGTTGGTGTGAATTATTGTTCCACGAACCCATGTTGGGGTGTCGTGTGGCTGAGCTCATAGCTGTTTAAATACCTAGAATTGAATAGGTAATTAAATGTGATATTAAAATGCTGTTTGGGATTGCTACTTGGATCTAGGACCACCCCAGGGGTGCGTTCCTCTATTTATCCATTTGGCCAGGATACCCAAGGGTATACCTTATTTATTTTTCACATTACTTTTTTCCTTGAGAGGAATTGTATGTGAACTTCTTATTTAAATGTTGGTTATGGCCCAGTTACTTGTGCCTTATGGCAGTGTTCTACTATAGCATGAGGGCATGACTGTATTAGCCTGAGGGAAACGATCTAATTTGCCTAAGGGAAACCTTTCGTGCCTGAGGGATGTGAATTCTGTGCCTGAGGGAAACACTTCATATGCCTGGGGACAATTTCTGTTATGCCTGAGGGAAATACCTATGGGTTGAATTCTGCTTACCTGAGGGTAAGGTTTTGCTTGTCTGAGGACAATGACAGTTTATTTAGAAATTCATTGTGGTGTTTTATTTATATTAAATGGTTAAAATGAATATTAAAATGGAAATATAACTGGTTAAGTTAGTTACTCATTAGTACTGCTTAGTTTATTTCATTTTACTTTTGCACACTATTGTTGCATGTTTACACACAGTTGAGCACATGCCTTTGGAGGGTGCCTACTGGGAATTATTTCTCACACAATGTTTGGGTCATAATTTTTGGCCTAAACAGATTATGTTTCTGCAGGTGCAGATAAGGGAAAGAACCCTTATATAGGTACATGATTGTTGCTGAGGAGTAGGAGAGCATGGGACCGTGCTCAGGCTCGCGATGCTGCCGGATGTTTCATTTTTCTTTGTTGTACCCTGTATTGTATTGTACTGCTGTGTAACATGTTTTGGATGTTTTCTTAGAATTGAGGCATGTTGCATCATTACTTATATACTGGTTGGTTATATCTACTGCAGTTTTTGATTTCATTTGTGTATGGTTATTTCTTCCGCTGTTATTGTATGTTTTATTCTTTCCGCTGCTCTTCACTTTGAAAAATGAGGGCATAGTTTCCCCACTATCAGACCTGTGCCCTCACTACTAGTCAGTAGCCTTTGGCGTTTGGGGAAATGCGCTTGAGGTAACGTGGCGAACCGGGTTCGGGGCGCCTGTGGAGTGGCACCCGGAATCGGGATGTTATAGAGGCAGAGGCAATGTGTGGAGCCGACAGATCTGCGGGCTGGCGGACATGGTAGGGGAGCTGGGAGAGCAGCTGGAGGTGGTCAGCGTTTTGAAATTTTACCACCACCACCCCCAGGAGGTCCACCCCAGGCTCAGGGAGCTGGTGGACAGAGGCAGGGACAACTGCAGGCAGCAGAGGCTTATGACCCAGGTACTCCCGGAATGTTTATAGGTACAATCTGTGTCTTTTATAATTTGGCTACCATACTGATAGACATAGGTGCTAGTCATTGCTTTCTAGCTGCTTATCTTGTTCAAGACCTTGAGATTTCAGTTGAGCTGTTGACTTGACCCTTACTCTTAGAAACACTTACTAGAGAAGATTCAGAGATCACACACCTCTGTAGACAGTGTGACCTGACCCTTGGAGGTGAGAGTTTCGGTTGGAACCTCTTGGTGGTAGTGTCGGGGCCTTATGATGTCATTCTTGGTATCGATTGGCTATCCATAGTTCATGCCCATATTGACTATTTTAGGCAAAGGGTGCAGTGTGTCCGTAGTGATGGAACATGGTTCTCTTTTGTTGGTGAAAGAGAGACCCTGACAGTGCAGGATGGACTCATGCATAGGAGGGCACAACCGATTTCACATCAGTTGGCTAGCCTAGCCCTTGGCACAGTATATGTTATGAGTTTCCAGTTTCCAGTAGTAGTGGCTGAGTATGATAACGTCTTTCCGGAGGATGTCCCCGGACTACCTCCCCCTCGGGAGATAGATTTCTGCATTGAGTTGCAACCCAGGATGACACTGATATCAACATCTGCATATCAGATGGCTCCTACATAACTTCGTGAGCTGAGGGTGCAGCTGGAAGATTTGCAGAAGAAGGGATTTGTGAGACCCAGCATTTCACCCTGGGCGACCCTAGTGCTGTTTTCCAAGAAGGTAGACGGGAGCTTGAGGCTATGTGTGGGTTACCGATGCTAGAATCCGGTGACCGTGAAGAACCAGTATCCACTACCGAGAATAGATGACCTCTTCGACCAGTTGAGAGGGGCAAGATGGTTCTCAAAGGTTGATCTATGATCATGCTATCAACAGTTGCGAGTACGGGATGAGGATGTACCGAATACGGCTTTTAGATATCACTACGGTCACTATGAGTACTTGGTGAGGCCCTTTGGCATGACGAACGCCCCGACAGTTTTCATGGGACTCATGAACCAGATCTTTCATCCCTATCTAGATCGGTTCGTAGTGGTCTTCATCAATGATATCCTTGTTTACTCTACGTCCGATGAGGAGCACGCGAGACACCTAAGGATGGTTCTGGACACACTTTGAGATCATCAGTTGTATGGAAAACTCTCAAAGTTCCAGTTCTAGATACAGGAGGTCCACTTTCTCGGACACGTTATCTCATAAGATGGTGTAGCAATGGACCCAACCAAGGTGGAGGCTGTACTAGCATGGGAGCCACCCTGGAGTGTGATGGAGGTGCTGAGTTTCCTTGGGTTGGCAAGATACTATCGGAGATTCATTCTTGATTTCTCTAGGATTTCAGCACCCATGACAGCTTTGACCTGAAAGGGGCAACCTTTGATGTGGACCGAGAGATGCCAGCAGGCTTTTCAGTAGTTGAGACAGAGCCTGACGAGTGCCCCGATATTGAGATTACCAGAGGAGGGTGTTGAGTACATGGTGTTCTATGACGCATCAGGAACCGGGCTTGGTTGTTTCATGATGCAGAGGCATGCAATGATTGCCTATAGCTCACGTCAGTTGAGGCCACACGAGCAGAACTACACAACCCATGATCTTGAGTTGGCAGCGGTAGTCTTTGCATTGAAGATGTGGCAGAATTACCTGATGGGAGAGAGGTTTACCGTCTACTATGATCACAAGAGTATCATATATATCTTTTCTCAGAAGGATCTAAATTTGAGAAAAAGACGATGTCTTGAGTTCCTCCAGGATTACGACTTTGAGATCGTTTATACTCCTGGGAAGGGGAACATTGTGGCAGATGCTCTCAGTAGGAGATCCAGTTCATAGTTGCTAGATGAGGAAACAATATAGTTGGTATAACGACTCATACTTTACATACATTTCTAATACTTCAAAATTGAAGAATACTTATTACAACATATAACAAAACCACGAAAGGACCGTATAGGAATAGTGTCTTTAGAAACTGGGAAACATAAAAAACTGGTTCATAAAGCATCAACTTTGCCTCCCACTTATTTCATCATATCTAGAGTGACTTTTTGGCATATCCTACTTAATAACCTTCTTCCTGACCTGGGGAAAGAAAACATACAAAAGGGTGAGCTCAAATGCTCAGTAAGGGTAAACAAAAGAAATATCAATCACATCGTATACAAAAGCACATAACTTTTGGAAATCATAACCTGCAAAAGTGATCATAATTTCATAACATGGGATAAATCATGGAAGTGAAATGTAATCACAATAATCATAACTTAAAACATGAAACTTTTTGGCATACACACATAATCATAGTGAATCATTTCTTGTTATTCAAGACTCATTGCCAAGACTATCTTAGTGGACAAAGTCCCTTTCTGAACCGAGTTACCCTCGTTTCAGTCCTGTTTCACTGAACCGGTATAACCTACCGTTCCAGCCATGTCTATCTCATGAGATATAAAATCTTTACCCAATTCATTGGAGGGAAATATTGGTCCCACCCATCTCATAATGATACCATTCTTATGTGTTCCACAAAATCATAAACCATACATCATAGCATAACCCATGTAATAAAAATGGGAATCTTAAACATCGTGACATCATAAAACAATTCATATAAGATAAAGGAATTCATAAAAATATTTCCATCACAACATAATAAAATCCATGTAATAATAGGGATAGAAATATAACCCTATATTATCTTAGATGGAAAATTATTTTGATAAAACTCTTGAACTCCATTCTTGAGGAAAATATCCTTTCTGCTTCAAAAACACTTTTCCTTTCTTAACATGTCGTATAATTATAAACTAAAAGAAGTTGATAAAAAATAGACTTGAAAACTTGTAAAGGAAGATTCTTGGAAATAATGTTTTAAAAATCCATTCATGCCGTATAAGTTAAAAAAACATTCTTCGTACTTTTGTCGGAAAAGTCAAAAAAGTACCTCGTACGAAAAACGACAAAAGATTCCTTTCATATCTTTTACTAAAAACTCACCAAAGGGTAAAATTGGATTTAAACAATTGTAGGTGTATGGAAATAATATTACATTTTGATGAAACATGGATGTGGATGATAAAATACACCCTAATAAATGCCAAAGTATAAACAATCTCAGATAAAAATGAGATTGTGATATTTCCCTTACCTTAGGTCCGAATTGCTTTGTAAGTGTCCGAACCTCCTGTATAATGATTTAAATAATGTTATTGACTTATTCCAGAATCATACTTATTTTTATGATATCATATATGGTCATATTCTTAGCTTCTTAGTAGTAATATTTCATTGATACTTGTTATTCAGGTGTTTATAACTTTTTGTTCTTATGCGTGTTTTGTCGAATAAATTATTATTCTTTTCTTTAGGTTATAGATAACTCATTTCTAGAATGGTATTAGTGTAATATATATCATATTAATTCATTCATTTTATATAATCATTATGAAATGAAGATCATGTAGAACGAGTCGCATCACATCGTGGAGACGGTATTCCGTACGTACGCACGAGTGATGATATCGTTCCTATGATCGTGGAATTGTATTGGAGTATATGTATACTATTTCAGAATCAATATCACTTTATAATAGTCATATATAGTCATTATTTACACCATTATACCCATCCAAGTAAGTTGGTGGTGGAAAATAGATTACACCACGGCGTAGAGACGGTATTCCGTACGTATGCACGCGCGGTGATTTCTTTTTCCGTAGGATGGATAGATGGTGAAATAGGGTTGTTTCAAACTAATAATAACATATCAGTATATGAGTGATACTGATGTTATTACTTCATAATGAAACAACTAAAGAAGAAGAAGTGGAAGAAGAAATAAAGATGAAAGAATCGGTAACGTACATTACCTCTTCTTTGAAGTGCTTCTTTGAGACCTTCTTTTAGGGCACTAAAATTGGTCTTTGAAGAAGACCAGGACCTCTAGGATGTCTCTAGGGAATTGGATAGGAGAAAGTGGCAGGGTTTGGCCGAGCATGAAGGCTCAAAGTGGTGTGAGGAAGAGGGGGAAGAGGTGTCCTTTTATAAGGGAGGAGAGGGGCACCTTTGGAATAACTAAAACTATTATTTTATTATAAAGTCATGTTCGGTTTTAAATAGCTCCAAATTAATATATTTCGAAGCTAAGGTGGGGATGGGTCTAAATCATCTCATCCAATATAATTTAGACAAGTTTAGGTTCATATTTTAACCTTATCATTTAGATTTAACTTTAAGTTAAATAAGTTTACTTTTACCGTGTCTTCTTGTGTTCTTATACTATAAGGTGAATAAACTTACTATAAGCAGCCAAACGAACCCCAAGTTGTTTATTATTAATATATATAACCTTATATAAGTCATTTGGCCGAACCATTTATTTTTAGGAATAAAATAACAATTACCAATATAATATTTGTTTTAAAAACTATTTTATGTCAATTTTGACACTATTTAGTAATTGATTTTTGTGAAAATTATAACAGAATTATTATTTCGAAACAAGTTAATTAAATCAATACTAACATGTCATATTAATCTAGAAAATTATTGGAATTCATAAAAAGTCTCAAATTACATTTAGTTTGGTGTTTATAACATCAATTATGTCAATACATCATTAATAAGATAATTACTGCATCATCATTGTGTCATAAATAAATTAAATTATATAATCTCTAAAAATTACAAATAAAATACCATTATGTAGGAAATCTTTTTCTATTTCTAATTAATATTTATAGTCGAATTTATCTTATGTATAACCTCATATTAAAAATTATTTACTTATTAAACATTGATTTTAACTATTTTAACCCTTCTTTAAATAAATTAATAATAAATGTCCTAATCTAATCCATGTGGGCCTAAATGGTCATATTGTATTCATAAGTTTGTTTTTGGTCGAATTACACTTATCCAATAGAGTTAGGACATGTGTTATGGTAATAATAATATCATCTTTACCCTTAATTACCCTATTTACTTTTTATCGTGGTAAAAAAAGTAAAAAGTTACTTTTCACCAAAAAATTATTTTCATCTCATTGAACCACATTTTACTTACTGACATCAACCATGTCTCGCAGATTTTTGAAATTTCACTCACAGAAGCGGTAAAATTAAGTTTTATGAAAAATTCAGTTTTTTAACTACCACTTAGTGGTTTCACTATTCATCAAAAATTGAAAGTTTTCAGAAAAATACCGAAATTTCACCCTAGGCTAATTTCGATATTACGAATCCAAAAATGAAGTCCATTTTAAAAAATAAAATTTATAAAATTTCAAAAAGTGGTTATTACTATTCATAACAGCTAGTTTTAATAATATTTTAATAGCATATCGTTGTTTAGTGAAACTCGGTATTGCGTACGACGCAAGCTATCGATGAAGGTCGCGATTTCATGTAAAGAAAGCCAAGAAAGTGTTGTGTATAAAAAGATTCCTTTGATGATTTATATAACATAAAAGTCTCGAGTGTTACAGTTGGCCTCCTTATAGTTATCCTTCATGGATAGAGATGAGGGAACTTGCCTTCAGTCGATGGTTGTTACCCCTCCACTCATACAGAAAGTCAGGGAAGCACAACGTGAGGATGATAGCTGTGAGACTCTACATGCTCAGATATCCACAGGTGTAGCAGCTGATGGATATTCAGAAGGAGGGGAGCACATTGTTCTTTTTAGGGGGCGTACTGTAGTACTAGTGACGTTACGAGAGGAGGTTATGAGGGAGTTCCATACATCTCCTTTGACGGTATGTCCAGATGTGGAAAAGATGTATCAAGACCTCCGATGTCAGTTCTGGTGGCCAGGAATGAAGAAGGGTGTTGCCGAGTTTGTTTCTCGGTGCCTTACTTGTTAGCAAGTAAAGGCTGAGCACCGGGTGCCAGCAGTTTTGACTCAGCCCCTTGAGGTGCCAGAGTGGAAGTGGGACAGGATATCCATGGACTTCATGACGGGTCTACCACGTATGTACAAGGGGCACGATGCCATCTGGGTGATCGTTGACTGACTCACCAAGTCGGCCCACTTCCTAGCCATATGGGATCAGAGTTCAATAGAGATCTTAGGATGCCTCTATGTGCAAGAGATAGTTCGACTTCATGGAGTGACATCCATGATCGTCTCAGATCATGATGCTCATTTCACCTCCTGGTTGTGGAAGGGATTTCATGAAGCTTTTGGGACTCATTTATGCTTGAGCACAGCTTTTCATCCCTAGACTGATGGTCATACAGAGTGGACCATCCAGGTCCTGGAGGATATGATACGATCTTGCATACTTGACTTCGGTCGTAGCTGGGAGGATCACCTACCACTGGTGGAATATTCATATAACAACAGTTATCATTCCACTATTGGTATGGCACCATTCGAGGCTCTGTACGGGTGACCTTGAAGGTCACCACTTTGCTGGACTGACCCAGGAGAGTTAGCAGTCATGGGCCCAGAGATGGTGAGAGATATTAAAGAGAAGTTGTGGGTTATCCAGGAGTGGATGAAGACTGCACAGAGTCGGAAAAAGTCTTATGCCGATAGGAGGCAGATGCCCTTGGAGTTCAAGGAAGGAGAGCATGTGTTCCTTCGGGTCTCACCTCAATGGGGATTGCAGATATTTGGCTGAGGTGGAAAGATATCTCCAAGGTTCATTGGCCCTTTTTAGATTCTGAGTAGAGTTGGTGAGGTGGAGTATCGCTTGGCTATACCTCCTCAGATGGACCGGGTACACAACGCCTTCCATGTGTCGTAGCTACGGAGGTACGTGCATGATCCATCGCACGTTATCGACTAGGGAGATCTGAACATCAATGATGGAGAAACCTTTGTTGAGTACCCAATGGAGGTCGAGGACTTGCAGGAGAAGATACTTCGTGGACGAGCTATTCCCTTGGTGCATGTCCGGTGGCAGCACGTGAATCTCCAAGAGAGCACGTGGGAGCGGGAGGCTCAGATTCAAGTACAGTACCAACATCTTTTTGAGTATCCCTTCTTTTGTCTTTTCGGGGACATAAAATCCCTAAGGTGGGTGTGATGTAATGTCCCGAATTTTTCCATGTATTATTTTAATATTATATGGGAATTAATTTGAGACCAGGCTATGGGATGAAGTGTAGTTCCGAGGCCCGGTGATCCCGGAACAAATGTTTGAATTTAATTTAATAATTAAATTACGTGCACATGTGGTTTTCATGAAAAAGTGGAATAACTCATGTACGTGTGCTCAGATCAGAAATTTTAGGGCACCGTTGCATTTGGAACAACGATTTTACCTTAGGCGAGGCCTAACATCAGCCGGTGCAGGTCGGTGGTGAAATACAGTTTTTGGACATAACTGTAATAAAATATTTAATTAAAATGTTTTATTAAATCTTGTTACGGAAAATATCTCTTATCTTTTAAAAAGAGATTTTTGCAGGGGATTAGGGTTACAATTTCCATAACCCTGAATTTCCCTGGAGGCTCTGTAAAGCTCTGGAGAAAACCTCCCAATGTGGAGACGGTGTTCTTGACGAGCTTCACCGGCGATGAAGACGTGATTACTGGATCTTCGCCATCAAACGCCGTGAATCCAGGTTGGGAATTTGATCTCCTTGTGAATTCTTTCCCGTTCTTGATTCCTACGACGAACGTGGACTAATCCAAAAATAGATTATCCGGTGGATTGATCGTATTTGCGGGATGGGATTTTGTGGGGATTTTGGGGATTTTGATTCTTGAGTTATTTTGGTTTTTTAATATTTTAACGGTGATGAACAAAGATCGACACGAACATCGATTGAGGTTCATCCCTCTCGATTTGTGGTACCTTTATTTCCCGATTTCTTGCGTTCTTCATGCACGTTCTTCATGGGGATATGAACAACGGATCATTCCACATCCGTTGTGCGACACAACGATCCCAAATTGAAGATCTAGCATTGGTACAACCCTAAGAAGGTGCGGCTACGGTGGTGACGAATGGATCAAAGCGGATCAGAAGATATCATTCCTCGAACAATTTCTGTACGGATGGCCAGAATTAGATTTTGGAGTCGATTGAAGGCCCAAAACCCAAAGATTCGGCATCATGATGATGAAGCGACCCATGATCTTGAGTTTCGCGGCAAACGAACCAGAGAAAAATGATCCAGAGAATCGACCGAGGCGCGAGGAGGAAGACGACGCTTCTGGAAATTTCCTGACTACACAGAGTGTAGTATGGGCTACACGGTGTGTGTTCGTTGGCGGACCACCTGGAGTGTACTCTGGGAGTACATGGACACGGGTTGGGTACTCATCCAAGGACACGACATGCATACCCCTACCCTGCCAGACCCGACCAGATACACGGGATACCCCGTGTGCTAGTAAACGAGCAGGCGACACAGACACGGACAAAGACCGTGTACGGTCACATGGACAACGTACACAGAGCGAGCCCCAGGTGCTCAGACACGGCATGTGATTCTTCTACACGCCGTGTAGTTACTTTCTATCCAACAAGCTGAATGACACGGGCCGTTTACACGGGTAATACCCAGATTCAAGGAACACGGCGTGTGATCCTTCTACACGCCGTGTAGTTGGGTTTTATACAACTTGGACGGATGACACGAGTCGTTTACACGAGAAATACCTGGGTTCAAGGAACACAGAGTGTCACTATACTACACGCCATGTAGCCAATTGCCTTCTGTGACTTGGACTACTTCCCTTAGGGTTCGTTCCCTTGGTCTTTCTCCTAAAGGTTCCCGATATCATTTCCTATATAAAAGAGTATGATCCCTTTAGCAGGACTTCCTGAATAGAGTTGTTGGAATCCCCTCTGTGATAATTAGAGCTGGATCCTCTATTTATTCCTGGAACCCTAGGTAGAGTTCTTGGTATCGACGTGACCAACTTTAACCGAGCGCTGATCCTCTGTTTAGTAGATTAGCTCAGACTGAGTTGTCGGAATCACCCCATGACTTGGTTGTGATCCTCATCTGAGCATCATGTTCTCAAAGTACTTGTGGAGTGTGTTATCCCAGAACGAGTACTTCATATATATATATATATATATATATATATATATATATCTCTTCAGACCTAGGAGTGTGTTCTCCCGGTTGCATGCTTAGTGGAATCTTCGAGCTGGATCCTAGTGGTGGTTTCTCAATGGTCGTTGTGTATGAGTATATCTGGATATTCTTGTTATATGTTCCGTAAACATATACTGTGTAGAGATGAATATACCTTTCATTTGTGGTATTTCCATTTTTTTTATTCCTTTTTGGTTTTGGGGTGTCCTACTGGGTATTGTTATACTCACCCCCGCATGGGCTTTGCCCGCATGTGCCGTGTCTTGTGTAGACGAGCGTGCCTTTGATAGGATTCTAGGCAAACCAGGACCGAACGGTGCTCAGTGAGATCAGACAGGTCGAGGTGTGTTCCTACGGCTACAGACTGTAGTCCTAGCACCTTACTTTATAGGTTGGACTTTGTTATAGACTCTCTTTTTGGTGGGATTGTAATTTTGGCCCAGGGTGTTACATTTTTGTACTTTACTTCCCTTTCATACTCTGTTGGTTGGATTTTATTGTATGCATGCATCTTTTCCTTTTAGAAGTTTTTACATTTCAGATTTTTGGGCTTGGAGATGTGTGTGCGTGTGTATAGGTTTATAGGCAATGCCTCCCATGTTAGTAGCATGCTTGCTCAGTGCTAGTCACGAGCCCCTAGCCTATTGGCGGAGGGCTTGGGGAGTTGCGGCTCGGGCCCCACTGGGACGGGTCATGACACTTAAGCCATTATATCATACACATAATGTATAGTAAACCTAGATCCATTAGATCCCGGTGTCGGAAAACAACATATAAAATAATATATTATAGAATGGGTATAGATGTACAAAGGGAGAGATAGAGAGAGTTAAAAGTTATCCACCCATTTCCTCACCATCCTGGATGTTGGAGAAAACACCCCCAAAACATTGGGTGTTAGTTTCCCTACTAACACGGGTGGGGTAGCTTATGAAATTATAAAATATAAATAATATAACACACAAAACACACTAATTACAACTAAATATCCTTATAAACATCCACTGCCATCATCTCCAAGGACCACCTAGCTACCATAGATATGAACTAGATATCAAACAGGCATACAAGAATCAAAGTTCTTATTAATTAATTAATTAACCATTAATTAATATTATTCCATCACTAACATTTTAATCTTATTAATACATGTGCTGAAGAAACTTTTAATTCTATTTATTATATTCTCATGTATTTCATTATCATTAAATTTTGTCTAACCATTTCACTACAGTGAACAATATTTATTAAAACACTTTACAAACACCATATTTCATACACATACTCCTTTGAGTATCCCATTAAAACATACTATGGTTTCCATTAATATTATATAAAACATTTAACATCACTTCCATAAAAAACACCCCATACCTTGGGTTATATATTTATTCATTTTTAATCAATTAAATGTGTACTCTCTTACTCCACCTATACTACCACATAAGAACTGTACAATCCATGTAGAGAGTCTGACTACATTAAGTATTAGGAAACCAAAAAATAATATCTGGCCAATAATCCATCTAATAAACATCAAGAAAGAAAAATCATCAATTAAAACCCCCTATTTCAACTCTTATTGAATTCCCTAGTGTCCCACCCCATTTTGAACAACATCAACTATCCTTCCATCATAGAAATCAATCATTACTCCACCCTGGGCTCCCAACCCATTTCCCATCCATCAAAATAATTTTCAGTCAAACAACCACTAGACTCTAGTCCATTGATCATAATGAAAAGAACCACACATTGTTATTAAATAAGTATAACAAGGATCAATAAGTTCCAAGAGGAAACACACATTTCAAATTTATTTTCTGCACATAGGCAATGGAACTTAGGCTATAAAACTAAGACATATGAGGATTCCACAATAATAATGGTCAGTATTAGACCCATAATCTTTTTATTTTTCAAACTACTATTTTAATTTTCATATTGAATTAACCATTTTATTATTCAAAACTTTTAAGCAATTATAAAACTAAAACTTATCCATAATTAATAGCTATGATAACATAAACATGTATATAACATTACTGTAATATTACACCCAGAATAAGGTAGAAGAGATATTATATTAAAATTCCTATTTCCTTAATCACATCATAATTATTATTCCATATTTTTTATCATATATCTTACAAAATTAAATAGGCTAAGTGAAAAAACCACATAATGTAGATAACACACTATTTAGAAAAGAATATCCAACAAGAACTTAGCATGATAAATAAGATTTAATAAAACCAAAAACCATAAAAAATTCTTCATTTGATTATGTATTATTTTATTATTAGTTTAATTAAAACATTTCCCAAGGTATTAAAGCATGTATTATCACACTTTCAGTTTAAATCAAGAGAGTGATGAAAAATATCCTACCTCAACACTAATATCTCAACATTATCCATCTAATTATAGAAAACCAAATGCTAAACTCTGATTACCACTTCGATGGGGGAACCAATGATCCTGAAAAAATGAGCCCAATAAGGCCCCTATATCATTCATAAATAGATTCCATAAGAAAAAAACATAAAAATCATCTATATCTTTTAAAAACATGGAAAAAGAGAATATGACCATCATAGAAGGGAAAAATAACCTTGAATCCCCATAGATAAATCTATATAAGATAAGTTATGAATTCAATTAAAGGGGATTAAAAGGCCATTGAAAAATATTTCTTGTTCATATAAGTTTTAAGATAGGTGAAGAAAAATAATATTAAACCGGGGCGCTTCCAAAATATTAAATAGGATGGTAAAGTCTCATTAAAAATGTAAAAAAATACATCCCACCATGAATTCATCAAATAAAAAATCTATAAAGAATTCTATCACCTCATACCTAATACCTAAAAAATCATTTACAACATGAAGCAATATTTGTGTTATGAATTTATACTTAGAAGAACCACTAAATTCTACCTCAAAATGCTTCTACCCATGAACCTGAATTCATACCACGAATCAAAATTTATATTTTGAATATGGAGTTCACACCCTAAATTACTCCTGTAATAAAATTTCTATCTTCTAAACACCTGTACCAACCTTATTATTATAAAGAAAATACTTGGGATAAGCTAGGACCTCACATCTGATACATGTCAAACAATTCTTTTCCTCAAGAATTTATAACAAACCCAGAAATGAAAAGGGGGTCCAAACAAGCACCCTACAAGATACCTCTGTAAGGACTCACTACACTAATGACACATCCAACTATATAGAGGAACAAATAATCAAAAATAAAAAAAATTACCAAGAAACATAAAAATACACTCTTATTGGAGATAATTATCAAGGGAAAGTCTAAAATTAGAACAAAACAAATGAAGAGAAATGACCTCATATAATAGCTAAGGGTTTATAAAGAATCCAATGAAGGATCAAATAAATCATAAATGAAAAGAAGATAAAGAATAAAAAACATGGGATATTAAGTTAACATTAGTGACTCTCACTCCCATGTGCTATCCTCCAAGCCACTATACCCCCACATGACATAAACTAAAAGAATATAACTCATGGGAAATACCCTCTCCTAACAGTCCTAAATCTCGACAGTGCTCTCTTGAAGGCCAAACCATATTAAAAATATATTGCACTCTATTATATGACATGATAATGGTAATTAATATAATTCTAATGTTTTAATAATTGGAATACATAATTAATTCAGATCATCAATATGGGTAGTTCTAATCGATAAGGAATGACTCAAACTTAAGACAACACCTCAGAAGGTCAAATGAACCTGGGTGAATGATTACTCCTATGAACAAACCATTACTACCTATGATGAGGAGACAAATTTAAGGACACATGATCTCCAACATTACATTTCATAGGCCTAATAATATGATCAATATAGTACATATTATGATCTATCATTGCTATCATTTTCTCACATATCGCCTAAAGATTCTATGTCATACTCTTCACCATTTCCAATACAAGAATATCAAACTCTCTGGCCTTCGTAAAAAAAATAGACAATGATATGGTTATCTATATATAATATCAAAAAGTTACATTCTAATCAAGGAGTGATAAGTAATATTATAATAAAACTATAAAAAGTTAGGTACATCACCCAAAAACATATAAAATCTATAAAGCATGTACACAAACATTCCTCTAGAGTTTGGATATTTCACTATATATGATCATATGTTTGTGGATAAAAAATTGGCACAAAGGAATAAATTTAATTTAAAAGAAAATTAGATACCCCCAAAACCTATAGGTAAAATAGGGACCATGATTGGAGATGACCATCTTTGAAATCTCGTGAAGCCTCAATATATCCTCCAGATACAACCTTAACAACACATCCCTTGAGTTAAACTACTTTATCTCTTTGAAGTGTGTTGTTTTTTTTAAGTTATAAATGATTACTCATAATGAAAAATAAAAACCAAAATATCTGGGAAAACTAGTGATGAATTTTATCAAAATTTCCTCCCACTTCTACCAGGAAAAATCAAGTGGATAAAGCAAACCACTAAGAACATGATTCTTAGACTTCCCATTATAGTAGACCGAAAACGAGATAAAAACATTGAAACCAAGACCAGACCAACAAAAAAACTCTCTAATAGCATGATTTATAATTTTTAAACTATAATATACCACTAATAAATAATTATCAAACTCATAGAGAACCACTTCTTGAATTTTTGAAGGAAGAAAATCATTTCTTTGAAATAACACCCGATGCTGTCCATCTTCACACCAACCATTAGAAGCACAATGATGAAAAAATCTATCATGCCAAATTTTTACCTCAAAATAACATATTTGGGACCCCTAAACTTTATATACTAATGATAAATACCATATCATTAGGTAAAGACAACCTCTTCCACTAACTACTCTTATATCAAGGAGTAATGCTATAAAATCATCCATTACTCTCTAAGATTGTCTAGACTGATGCAAAACACCACCACTTAAATTCTTTCTCAATTCATCAACCAAAAAAAAAAATCCATTTTATAGGTTTAAATTAAGTCTCAATGTTGTAGTTCTATAATAACTCTACACAGCATATCTTACTCAAATTCAAGTTGCGTTAGGAGAAGACATACTTTAGGCTATTTTGATCTCTAGAAACCAAAAAATGTTTAATAATAAGATAGTTCCTCCATAAATTCAAGAAAAAATTACTATAGTAATCTAAATATCTTGGGTGTTTTATTTTTATTCATGAGTTTGAAACTACTAAGACCCATAAAAGATAACCACACTCTATTTAATCAACACAAAGCCCAAACCAATATACAAAACATTATAGTAAACCTCAAATGGAAAATCCTCCTCTGGTGGATGAAGAACCTTATAAATGAATATATTTTCATTTAAATACTCAAAATAATCCTCAATCTAGTTAGTAAACAAGAATAACTTATCATTTCTAGTAAATTTCTTCATAGGAGTCACAATCTAGGAGGAGTCATGTATGAAAATCTTATAATATCCAACTAAAACAAAAAGAAACTCTATACCTCAACAACATTTTGGGGGATAATAAAGAAACCACCAACTTAAAAAATAAAGGAAAAATTACTAATCCATGTTGAGATACTATATGTTTCATGAAATAAACCTTATGTGTCTAAAAATCACACTTTGATAACTTCTTGAACAGCTGATGAAACCGTTGAACTCCCAACATGACCCATATATTTTCTACATGATTATCGTATAAAATCAGAATAAAAGAACATCATCGATGAAAAAAACCATGAAGTGATCTAAAAATTTATAGAACTCAATATTCATCATCCTCAAGAACAATACTAGAGCTTCCAAGACCCAAAACGACATCATTCAAAACATGTAAATCCTATAACGACATCAGAAAGAAGTCTTAGAGATATTATAATTATTTACTCATATCTAATGATACCCAAGTAACAAGTAAATATTCAAGAACCATCGATGTCCCTTAAAATAGTCAAATAAATTGTTAATCTATGAGATACAGTAGCTATAACACCTGAGTTTCAATTATAGTATACTTTTCTTTCTAGAGAAACAATAACACAATACACAAAGAATTATTCAATAATGATATTAAAAACAAAATTCCCAGTTATTATAAATTTATTTTTATGAAATTAATTTAATTTTTTAATTCATCATGTCAAAATTATAATAGGGTTAATTTTTTATATTTTTCCCAAATGGTTATTTTTTTAGTGACTAGTGAAAAATGCCAATTTTACAAAAAAAGAAACTTTTATAAAATTATAATGACATAAGTATAAATTTAATGTTTATGAATCCTTTTTGTTGGAAAAATATGTATATAATATGTAATAAATTTCATATAAAAAAATTAATTTTGAACTTAAAAATATTTTCTTAACATTTTGGAAATCTAAGTAATGTTTTTATTTGAATTTTAACTTTTTTTAGTTCTTCTCTGTTAATCAATTATATAAAAGGGAAATTTTAGTTTTGGTTTTAAATTAAAATAATTATCATTTTAATTAAATTTATCCAATTAATTCTATTATAATAAATATTATACATTATTTTTTTGAAAATCATTTTAACAATAAAAAAACATTTAACAAAAACGGTCTTCATTATATTATACAAAATTTTATTAAAATTAAAAATTTACACTCCTATAAAAGGAATATTTTTAAATGTATTAAATATTTTTAAATCTAATAATTAAAATTATATAATTATTTAAACTTAATTTTTGTTATAATTAAAATTAAAATTGTAAAAATTTGTTACCACGGTTCCAGTTAAAACAGATTTACTGGGGGTTTAAATTATATGATAAGTGTAAAAATTCCACAAAAAAATTATCTAATCATATTGGATGAATATATTTAGATCCCCTAATATCTATTAAGAGAAATTTTATCCATTTTTTGACACATATAAAATAAAATGAATTCATATTATTTAAATATTTTAAGTAATTTGATGTGTGTTCCACCCCTCAATTATAAAAGGGAACATCTTCTACACCCTTATTCATAAACATTTATCCATATATATTAACTAAAACCTGACCAAAAAACATCATTTATTCCTTAAATTCATTATTGATCTATTTTAAGTTTCATAAGTCCATCCTATAAAGGATTATGGAGTAAACTAAAGGTGGTCTCTAAATGTAGGGGGAATCATCTTTTCCAACTCTTTAAATTTTAATTTATTCTTATATATCCACAAAATATATTTTACCCATCATAAAATAATGAATACATTATCATGAATATAGTGATATGTTATTATGAAAATGTGATGACCATTTTCTACCTCTTTTATATTCCATGGAAAATGAAAACTATAGGTTATGGGTGCAACGAGAGCATACTTTGATACTATGAGAAACTCCAATATTAGTCTTAATTTTTTGTAATAATTACAAAACATGATTAAAAATTAACATGAAATGAAAACCATAGATTATTTTAATAAATCTACACACAAAAACTAGAAGAGTTGGATATTCACATGTAACTTATAATTAATTTATGAATAGATATAAAATTACCACAACTTGTAATTATCTATTAATCGATGATCTGGTTGACTATATCTCATTGAACAATTAATATACTATAGGATCCAAGTGTATAATACCTCTAACATTGATCCACATGTGAACCAAAATCTTTTAAAATCACCATAGAATCACAGGTTCTAGAATGACTGATCCTGACTGCTTGCATTGTTTGTGGTTGATCACAGTAGAACTCTTCTTGAGAGAGAAATAACTCTTGATGTTATCCCATTTTCTTGAGGGAGGAGGATATGAGAGCAATATATACATATTAATATCTCTCTATATCTTTATATAGTCTCACTCTATTTGTTGTACACAATAATTGTGTTTCTAAAAGGCAATATAATTAGATATTTATTGTAGGAGGTTTAGGGTTGGAAAATTGGATGCTAAAAAATTTCCATAATTATAATTCTAAAGATACCATATTTCCAATAATAATAATAATATTGTTATTAATCACCTACATGTGAAACACATTTAAGAATATATAAAAAAATATCATTTATGTAACAACCTGAGACTTGGTGAAATATATTTTTTCAAATAAATTTAATCTTTTCAGTATTTTTCATTACAGGTAACACTGAGTTTATATCACATTACATGAAACACTGAGTTTATCTTGTGATAAATACAACTCTAGGTGTAGCTTGCTTCACACACAACACTGAGTTAAAATAAAATGTGACATGGTACTAAAATATTATTATTTAATATGATAGTTATAACCTAGATGTTAAACTTAGAAATATGAATAAAAAGAAATAATTTTTGAAAATTAATTATAATGGTTTTATATAAATAAAAAATATTGATAAAAAATTCTTAATTTTTGGTAAAGTCTTTATATGTTTCGAAAATACTATTTTCCAAAAATGTTTTTTTTCTTTTTTTTGAACAGTAATAAAATTAATATTTCACACATTCAGAAAATTAATTTGATAAAATAAACTTAATTTTTTAAATTGTAATTTCAAATTTATATCAGAGTGAATGTTTGGGATTTTTTATGAAAATTTTCATTCTTTGATGAATTGTGAAAAATACTAAATTTTAATTGAAAACTGCATTTTCATTTAATTTATTTATAAAGTTAATTTATAATTTATATTGGTTTTAATCTAACATTAGTACAATTATAAATCCATTAATACAATTTAGGTCATCTTAATCAATTTAATATTAAATTTCAATATAAATGTTTTCAAACTTTTGAACATTTTCTTTTTAAAAACCTATTTCTTATCATATATGCAGGGTTAATTTTAAATTAAAAATTTCCACTTAAGTGAATGGAATTTTGAAAAATGTATTAAATATTTTTGATAATTATAATTTTTATTATGTAATAAGGTAAACTTAATTTTTGACCAAAATTAATAGTAAAAGTATTAAAAATTATTTACTGTGGTTAATGTAAAAATAGTTTTACAGGGGTTTAAACTAAAAATATAAGGGTTAAAATGACATATAAAATTGTATAAAATCTATTTAATGGATATATTTATATATTATCATTCATAGGATTTTAATTAGAGCCATTTTTACCCTTTTGGTATGTGAAAAATGTGGGTACGCACTTTCTTTTAAATGAATTACAAATATGCCACTCACCTCACTTATAAAAGGCCACCATATCCAATCTTATTCACACCATAAAACCCTTTTTATTCATCCAATATATATAATAAAACTTAAAAAATTCAATCATATCATCTTATAAGCATTATTTTGGATATAAATTCTACCTAGGAAGGTTTTTTGTGCAAACCTGAGGATACCCGAATAAGAGGTAACCGTCATTAACGAGCATTTTTTGTTTTATTCCTTCCTCAAAATCCCTTAATTATTATTATTATAAAATTATTATATAATAAAATTAATATATTCCATAAAATTATATTTTTTCTATTAAGTTAATGACCTAAAACCATGTCCACTTCCATTAAATGGGTTACATAATCGTCGTTCGTGTGTACGATGAACTATCGCCTTGCGAAATGATGTCACTCATTTTTTCCATCACCACATATCAAGGTTGGACATAATGATGAATTTTTTATTTATATATGATATTTATGATATTATTATTGTTATTTATTTATTATTTCATACATAACTTCATACTAACCATTTGGGAGAATATGATAACTTCGCCCGTGTGTACGACGAACTATTACCTCATGAAATGATGTGATTCATTCATGATTTACTTGGATGTTAATAGAGATGGTATTAATGAATATATTTGATAAATATGAAATAAAAAATATTCTAGTATGATAATATACCATTTACCATTCTTCCTTTCAATCCTAAAAGAAAATGAAAACATAGTTCATGCGTACGTATGACCTACCACCGCTATGAACAATGTATTTCATTTTTTATCAATAAATTTTATAGATTACTATAAATAAATATATAAAGAATATATATGATATTTATATATTTTTTACAATTTTTTATATGATTAAATCATTATCAAACTAATTGTAACAAAAATGAAAAATCAAAACATATATGAAAAACAGAGCGGTTATTACCTAGAGTGTGACTTTAACATGGAATTGTTAATAATGGGTAATAAAATTTCATAAGTAAATAGTATATGGTATGTTATATATATGGGTGGTTCTATAATATATTTATAGTAAAATTATATTTTTTATACATGAGGTTTTAACATGTGTGAAGGAAGTCAAGACTTAAGGTAAGAGATTTCTAATCTCTCTTTTATTTCTGGGAGACATATGAAAATTCACAACTTGTTTCTTTTTCATGGTGTATATACTACAAATTTGAAATGTTATATAATTAATGTAATTATTTTAATGATTCTTAAATTTTAATTTTTTTTATTTATTTCAGATTATGATTCCAAATATTACTATAGTGGTAATGGATTTTTGTCTCACTTTAATTTTCTCTGAGACAAATGCGATATTCACCACATGTTTCTTTATACAGTGTATATACTAACCATGAATGTATTTTATGATAATTTTACTTAAAATTATGTTGATTTACATATCAATTTTAGGATCTATATTTTATGGGTTTTATGGTTCAAAATTTACCAATGTTTTAATAATTTTTGGTCTCAATTTTTCTTATTTGGGACATATGTTATGTTATGAACCCATATCCTTTTATGAGGTTTATATAAAATCCCTTTGACATATAATATCATTAATTTATTTAACATCATGATATTTTAAGTTTCATTTAATTTTATTTTTTCATAGGTATTATTTTTCAAAGTTACCAAAGTGGTAAGAGTTTTACGTTACAATCACATCCATTATTGGGATTGTTTATGATTATGTTGTCAATGATGAACTATTATTTTCCACCTCTAAAGAAATTAATGAATTTTATTCTCCTATATTTATGTTATGATAATATATTTTTCCTTTATTTTCCTTTCTATATGTACCCATGAGTTCAAAATAACGTTTTTAAGAAAATTTTCTTTATTTATCTTTTCAGATGAAATCCATTTTTCTTTCAAAACCATGTTTTCAAAAAATGTTTTAAAAAATGTTTATTATTATCCAATTATTTTTAAAATTTGTTTTACAAATTTTTAACTTTTTAATTTTTCTAAAATTAACATTTAATTTGTTTTCCAAACAATTCCCATTTGTCTTTTACTAAAAATGTGAAAAGAATCTATGTTTTCTTAACATGCCCTCCATGAGTAGTATTTTCCACTGTCATGACTGCTTAATGATTTCAAGATTACATTAAAATTTTTCAATTTTATTTTCAAAGAAAATGTTTTCATAAATATTTTGTAAATTTTTATATTTCAAATAAATGATGTCAAATTAAAAAATTTAATTTAAAAATGTTTTAATTTTTTTAATACCAGAAAGGCTATTTTACTCAAGAAATGTTTTAAATAATTTTTAAAGATTCATTTACAATTACTCAGAGTTATTTTAAAATAAAATAATTTTGAAAATGTTTTATATTTTAAAAAGTTATTTTCAAAGAATGGTTATTTTCATTAATAAATGTTCCAAGTATTTTTTAATTTCAAAATACTCCTCCATATAAAATGGAATATTTTTAGGTTACTTATTATTTATTAAAGATATGATCCAAGGATAACATAATTATTATCTCCTTGAATGGTTTATATTTATGATGATGTAATGTTTATGAAACCCTTTTATCTTCCATGATTTATACCATAATAGAAATATTAAGAATCCCACTTTATTTCATAGGTTATTCTATGATTAAATATTGAAATGATTATAAAACCTATCTATTTTACATAGGTTAAAGATTATATTAAATGTTTATAAAACCCATTTCATTTCATGGGATATTATATAATTAATGTTTTATGATCTTGTGGCCCACATGTGTATGATTTTAATTATGTGATTTATAGGAACAATATCTCTCTCCAATTCACTTGACAATAATAAATTTTCTACAAATTCAAGGGTACATAGGTGGTTAGCTCAATAATTAAAAGGAGGGTACATGGGTGGTTATCCCAAGCATTAAAAATAAGATACACATTTGTTTTTCCCAATTCCAAAGTAGGAACATGGGTGTTTATCCCAATAATAACATGTAATGAATGTCTTGGTGGGTATACTTGACAAGATATTTTCTATAATTGTGTATATGCCACAATTATATGTCTTATGCCAATGTTAGGTTCTTATAGATCATGTTCTTTGATTTCCTTATGATTCATGTCTTATGAACTACCTATATATATTCCATGACTCAAGATTATGATCATTGATATGAATGGCATGGTTTTCAAATGTTATGATCATGTTCTCATACCCTTATGCTCAAGTTATGCTTATGTATATCCCTTAATTAAAATTACTAAGATTATGATCTCTCAATTTCTAATGATTCCTTTCCCTAGGTTATGAAAAAAGGTTTTTAAGTATGAGTACTAAATGGGAAGATCTTTATGGGATACATTGAAGATCTTTTATGAATTAATAAGATTGTGTTTCATGTTTCCAAAGGTACTAAACAATTATGTACATCAAGCATGTGTTTATGTAATGTAATGAATATTCATCTAATTAGATATAATATCTATTTATGATAAGATCCGGTCATTAAAATTTATATTATTTCTAATCAAATGATTAATATTGGGAAATATTCACTCCTCAGTATTTACCAAAATTTGAATAATGAATACTTATTTAACAAATACATGTCACTGAATTATACTGTGATAACTATAATAAATATTATATTTTAAAAACTTGAAAATAAATAAAAATAATTATTATTTATCTCACTTATTATTTTGAATATTTTTGTGACTAAATTATGGCCATCAACCAAACCGGAATAAATATTATTTATTCTAACTTGTTAAATTCTATACTTAAATTTAATTGAGATTATAGATACACTTAGTTTGTGACCCTTTAGGACTATTTCTCCATGGAATTTAACATAATCACTTAAAGTACAAGGTTAGTGTCTAACAACATACCAAGGAACCTGTATATAAATAAGTTAGCATCACATTGAAATCCAAATTCATATGAATACACACCATGTAATATAATCTATTTATCAAAATATATCGAATCAAGAAGGTTGCATTCTAGTTCCATCAACCTATATGTTTTATGTATCTTTCTTTGAAATTCCAGAAATGAACTATCCCATAAAATACCATGTACAAGGATTTATTTAGGAAGTTTCATTCCCATAAAAAGGCTTGAGATATCAACTAATATTAAAAGATAAAAGGAATATTTTTATCACATTTTCTATTAAAGCAATATCACTCATGATACATACAAGGAATCCTAACTTGTCATAAGAATATGTTATAACCATTTTCATCAATACATCAAAGCACATGAGTCATGATATCCATTAATGATAATATTAAAGTCTAATGATCAATACATAAGTCCAAATATGGGAACATCTAATGACAGATAAAAATATTGATTTACTATTTTATGTGTCTATTCTCATAACTACCCATATTGAAGATGAATAAAGGAAAAAACCATGATAAGGTGTCTCAATGTCTTATGATCCTCATACCTATAATATCCTATTTTTTCTATGTACCATATGTCAATTTCAATCGGCCATAGAACAAGGTTTATGAATAATGTCATGACCCCTTCATGTTTTCATCATAGTAGGAAACTAACATGACCTTACCACACAACATATACTCTTATAACATCATCATATATAAATTTCATAAAGAGGAAAAATAATAATGTAATAAGAAAACATCATTAATAATGAAACATATAATAACATTCTAAACAAGTTGGTTCTAGGGAACCATATCCAATAGAATCCCACTTTTACTAGAGAAAACTTTCAATAAGTTTCAGTCCACTAGATTTCACATGATACTCATTCCACCACTGAGATAATGCCTTGGTCAAGGGGTCTATAAATTTTTTCACCGAGGATAATTTTCTTATCACAAATTCACCTCGATGAGAAAAATCCCTCAAGATATGAAACTTAATAAGTATGTTCATTTTTTCCATTGGTGTAACCTAAGATATTTGGTGAGATACACTACTACAATGTTTCCATAGTAAACTATGATATGTTATTTACTTCTTGGTACCACATTAAGATCTTATAAAAAGTCGGGAATCCAAAATTATTCCTTTACTATATCAAAAGATACAATATACTTTGAATATTCTATAGAATTGGTGATAACTATCTTCTTAGAACTCTTTTATCTCATTCATGCTCCATTGATACAAAATATATATCTTGACCATGACTTCAGATCATTATGATCCATTTAAAATCCAACATCTATATAACCCCTGATGACTAGATCTTCATCTCCTTCATACACCAAGGAAATATCCTTATTTTACCTTAGATAATTAAGGATATAATTGACATAAGTCCAATTATGTTAAACTAAAAGAGTATTATATCTTTCTACCATGCTCAAATAATAAGAAACATCATGCCTTATACATAACATAGTTTATATGATGGATCCTATAAAATAAGCATATGATATATTATTTATTCTCTATATTTATTCTTATGTACAAGGGAACATTTTCTTGGAAATATATATTCCATGTGACAATGGAACTGACACCTACTTCAATTGTTCCATATTGAAAATCTTTAGTATATATTCAATGTATGTACCTTGAGTTAGTCCAAGAATCCTCTTATATGTTTCCTGTATGATCTTGATCCCAAGAATATTGGCTACTTCAACTTAGTCCGTCATATAGAATTACTTACTAAACCATGACATAACCTCTTGTAAGGTTGGTATATCATTTCAATTAGTAATATGTCCTCAAAATATACAACTATGAAAACAACTGTACTCCCACTAATTTTTTTTAAACACATGGATCACATTTATTCTTAATGAAACCAAATTCCTTTATGAATTTATTGAATTGAATGTTCTATGACCAATATGCTTGATTTAATTTATAAATTGATCTCTACAACTCACATACCTTTTTTTAATTTTTAGGAGTCACAAACCCTTCTAGTTGTGCCATATACATGTCATCTAAAATGTTACTCATTAAGGAATAAAATTTTGACATCCATTTTCCAAATGTCATAGTCATGGTATAATTCTATGGAAAACAAAATTATGATGAATTCAAACAAGTAAACTAGATAAAAGGTTTCATCATTTTCAATGCCTTGATGTTGTCTAAAACTGTTATCCACAAACTATGATTTATAGGTATTCACTTTACCTTCCATTTATAGATTTATCTTGAATAAATATTTACACCCAACATGTTTTACATTAATTGGAAGATCGATAAGATTCCAAAAATGGTTTTTATACATTGATTCTGTCTTATAATTCATGGCTTCATACCATCTTGTAATTCTTGAACTCTCTAATTACTCCTTATAGTATACAGGATCATTATTTTCAACCAATAATGATTCACCGACATCAGTGACTAGAAAACCATATCTCTATAGTTATATTACTTCTCTAGTGACCCTAAGAAACACTTGTGTTTTAGGAAAAAATTCTTCAATAGGGAAATATATAATTGGTTCCTATACCAATTATTGTGTATCTTGAGCATTAAATCGTCGATGTGAATCTTGGTCCCACTACCCTCTTTAAGGATGTGATTCTTCTCAAGAAAGATAGTATGTCTTGAGACAATCAATTTCTTGTTTCAAGGGTTGAATAGGTATCATCCCCTTGTTTCCTTAAGATACCCTATAAAGATAAACTTCATTCCTTGGGGTGCATGTTTATTTCATGAGATAGCCTTAACAAATTAATCTTAACACCATGCATGAACTTGTGACAAAATAGGTTTCTTCCCACTCCATAATTGAAAGATAATATTTTTTTCCCCTTTAGTTGGTACTAGGTTTAGTAAGTATGATGTCATCCTTAATTTATATCCAGAAATGGATAATGGAAGGATTCCATGGATTATCATCAACCTTACTATGTTTAAAAGGTATGGTTCCCCATCTCACTAACACCATTCCACTATAGTGAATAAGGTGGAGTGAGTTGAGATAAAATCCCATACTCCTATAGAAAGTTGATGAAGTCTTTATTAAGATATTAAACATCTTGTTATGATAAAAATTTCTTTATCTTATTTCCAAATTTATCATAAAACTCATTTTTTAACTCTTTGAATTTGTCAAAGGATTCATATTTTTACCTCATCAAGTAGATATAACCATACATGCAAAAGCCCTTACTAAAAATAATAATGTATGAAAATACTCTTATATAATCAACCTAAAAAGGCTTACAGACATTAGTGTGCACCAAATATTTAAGATCTATAGACTTTTTACCTTGAACACTGAATGGTGGTTTGGTTATATTGTCTTTTAAACAAGCATGAAATCTTTCAAGTGGTTTAATCTCAAAGGTGTCTAAGTAACCATCATTATAAATATTTTTCAAACACTTCTCATTTATGTGACCAATTTGGTGTTTCCATAACTAAGTGTTAAATGAGTCGCATGTGTTTATTTCATTATCAAATTCTAAATTTGGTTTTCATAATTTAATACATAAATGCTGTTATTTAATTATTCCATACCATAATATATTACATCTTTATAAAAGTTACAAACTTTATTTCCAAATTTGAAAATAAATCCATCCATATATAAAAAATAAATGAAAATAATGTTCTTCGAAACACATAGAATATAATAAAAATTCATTAAAACCAAAATCAATCATGTCAACAATGTCAGATAGTATCTCCAATGACTAGAGTAGCCAACCTTGATCCATTGAAAACCTATAAATCCACATAATATCTAGTAATCTCCCAAAATAAAATTGTTTCATGTATTTGGATATAAATGTGAGCACCAAAATCAGTATAAAATACCCAAATTATTGATATGAAAATATTGCAATCAATAATAAACACTCCTAAAGTTTCCTCTGGATTTTTTTGGTTGGTTGTAATTCCTCTTCTAGTTTCCCTGATTTACACATGAAAATAATATTGAATCTTGTCACTTTACTTGGATTTGGATCTTATTTTTCATGGAAGGATAGTTCTCCAAATCCTTAGACTTGGAAAAATTATTCATCACATTTACCTTTTTATTCCTCTTCTTATTTACCATAAGTATAGTGGGAATGTCATACCCCATGTCTTTATCAACTTGGAGAATAAGTGTAAATAGTTACAAAAGTGCATTATCACTATTTTTCATATTATAATTCATAATAAAACTGGAGATGTTTTTAAAAAGAAAAGAAGGAATGAGATCTATGTGTAGATCATCAGGATCTTAAAAACCAAGATTCCCAAGCACTCAATATAGCTAATCATCTTGACTACAGGTGCCTTAGCTGGTGCCAAATTTCCCAGATTTCACATAAACAGTGTAATGGAGACCTCAGATCTCTCTCACCTTTCCTTACCTTGATATTGATCCTTACAGAGAGAAATGGTTCTATACATATATATATATATATCCTCAAATCTCTTTATAATCTCATTGGACATGGATGATATCATGAAAAATTTAAAATCCATATCATCATCCATATGTTTCAAATACAAAGATACCACTTCCTCAATATCCTCTTTGGAAATGAACTCAGGTAGCAGGTCTTCCAACATGTATATTTTCTATTTGTGGCATAGTATAATGCACAATCACAAATACCATTCCTAGAAATTCACCAAATTAATAAGTTTATTGTTCTCTAGTATGGATCACAATGATATTGTTAAAGTTGTTTGTTTTTCCATTTTCTAAAAATTAAGAATAGATAATTAGTACTTATTTTGATTAAAGAAAAGTTTTTTAATAAATTTAAAATTTAATTAAATTCCATTAATATCCCACTATTTTTTGAAACATAATATCCTATACCATTAGTTTTGAAATATCTTATCACTTAGATTTTATAGTGGAATGGATCCATATCCCACTTCTTATAACCCAGACTTGGGTCTGGTAAGAAATTTAAATATTTTCATGGAGGTGTTACTTTACAACTTCATTAACTCGTAGTTCTATAATTTATTGAGCAGAATACCTAATAATAAAATAATTTTTTTAAATATTTCTTCAATATTTTCTACTTAGATTTACCAAGTCTTTCCTAGGAAGTCATCCCTTGATGTAAATGATGTTAATCCAACCCAAAAGTTCAAGTTAAAAGTTCCAAGATAAATGAAAGTGCCCCAACTTGGGGTGGTTAAACACTTTTAGGTATGTGGTAATTTCTTACTTAATTATTGAAAGGCTATGCCAACTTAATATTTTTTGTGGGATTTTTTTATCATTATGCATAAATCCCATTTTATATTTTCACAAGGCATGTAAATATTTAGTGGATTTTACATAAGTGATTAAACATGTTTGATAAAAATTTAATGTATAATCCGGTTATGTTTTATTCCATTATTCATGCTTGTTAATTAATTTATTAGGTTATCATGAAAATTAATAATCATATATAATTAACTATGAAGATGATAGAAATAAAACATAAGTGGCATGACCATGAGATTACCAAATGGTTTCTTTATGTAGCGGATAATAAACTATCCACCAAACCGACGGGGCAACACACCTTGAGTCATAACTTAGTTCGTTTTACCGGATTTTACATTTACTCCTATGTATTTCCTTGATTGGTTTCACCTTGGCTACCTGATGCTGAACACCTCCACTCAATTGGGATCTCCATAATTATAAAATCTTTTAACTCACTCATAGGTGAGGGGGTTTGATGGACTGGATAAAGGGGGTTTACATAAAATAAATCATGAGCACGCATGACCTTACATAATAAGGGGGTGGGGATAAATACCTTTCCATCATTTTAATATTATAATAATAAATTAAAGTAAACTAATCACATAAAGAGGTCTGGTCTAATCCCATAATCATCCACACATCAAGGAATGATCATATATTTACAATCTTATTGTCAATATCTTAGATTAATTCTTTAATTAAGATAATGAGACATTAATTAATCAAATTATTAAATTTATCTTAATTCTATATAATAATCATTAACCACCGTTATCTATAATTAAAAAAAACAATTTCTTTTGAAATTAATAATGTACACAAGTTTACTTGGATGAAAGTTTGTGTTGTTATCCAAATTTTTTTATGGAAGATATTTAATATATAATTATCAATAATTTGTAAAATAAATGAAACATAGAACACATGTGAATAGGTTTGATTATATATTTTCCCCCCATGAAGAACCAAGAACGTAGTCTATAATAGATTACATGGAATGCACAAAAGTAAATAGTTTGTACATTATTCTACCCACATTCACATCACATGCCGTGGGTTTAGTCATGATACCTACCATAGACGAGTTTGAGTTACGTGGAGTTAATCCTACTTACATGTTGTTTTACCTCAAATTTTCATTGATCGTCCATATTGGTTTCATGTATCTGATATAGGTTATGTTAAGACACCCAGTGTTCTCAATCATGAGAAAATAGGGAATGCACCTCATGTACAGTTGATATATAACATGTAGTTTTTCAAGCCATGTGACAGTTTTTCTAGATATACACACCGATACACTTTTATCAGATATTAGATCTAATTTCATCAGATCTATCTAACTTTATCACAATATATTGATTTAAAAACAAATGTACAGAACATGTATATAGGCATTACATGATGTGTACCCCAGTTTCTTCTATTAGATCCTTTGGAACCTCCGTATGGTATGAATCAGATGCTTCTTCATTTTTAATTATTTAGTGATTATAGGTTATATTATAAAGAAAAATTAAAGGGAAGATATAAAAATATTTATATATTAAAATTCATCATTATAAGTAAAATAAAATTAAAACACATATAACCATTCAACCAATAATAAATAATTATATATTAAACATATGACCCTTCTGATACCACTTTTAGGTTCTGGGAACAGCTAAAGCATCCTCTGATGGTATGACCAACACTACATTTAGTATTAATTTAAATGACATAATTACTGAACATTATTAAAATGTTATGTAAAATTAAAAAGATATATTACTTGACTAGATATAAAATCCAAAACTAAAAGAAGAGGATATACATATATAGCTTATAATTACTTTATGAACATATATCGAATTTAATTAACTTTTAATTATCTCTGTGTTGATGATTAAATTGAATATATCTCATCATACCATCATTCCACTGTAGTATCTAAGTGTATAATCCCTCTATAAGTGATCCAAACATGCACTGAAATCTATGAACATATCTATAGAATCTTCGAGTTTAAGCATGGGCGATCTTGATTGCTTTCATTGTTTATGGTTAATCATAGTATAATCCTTCTCAAGGGAGAAATAACTCTTGATGTTATCTAGATGGATTGATAGAGGAGAGGAGGGCACTCTAGAACTCTTGATCTATATCTAGGTATGGAGAGAATCTCAATTTATCCATTATTGAAAACAATTGTTTTTTTGTAAAGAGATATAATTAGATATTTATTATGGCAGGCTTAGGGTGTCAAATTACGCACTAAACCCTTTATATATTTATAATTCTTAATTGAACCATGTCCAATATTAATTATAATAATATTAATAACTTGAAATATGAAACAAATTTAATAATATATATAAAAATATCATTTATATTATCTAAAATTAGACAATTTAGCTTAGCCCACTTACCCTCTTCGGTGTTTACCAAAATTTTAATAATGATTTTTTGATTGATAAATATGTGTCTCTACATTATTATATGATAAATATAATAAATATTATATTATTAAAACATGAAGATAAATATTTATTATTACTATTTTACTCACTTATTCTTTTGAATAACTTGTGATTAAATTATGGTGATAAACCAAACCCGAATAAATATTATTTATTTTAACTTGTTGAATTCAATACTTGAATTTAACTGAGATTGAGAATATACTTAGTGTGTGACCCTCTAATTCTATTTTACTGAGGAATTAGAAATAAAATCTTAAAGAACATGTTTTGTGTCTATAATCATTCCAAGGAACTGATAGAGAAAGTAGTTAACTTCGCAATGACATCCAACTTCATATGATTGTTTAGCATGTAATATAATCTATTTGTTTTGATAACTCAAATCAAGTAGGTTGAAAGTCGATTCCATCAACCTATATGACTTATTTATATTTATTTTCCTTTATAGAAATTAAATCTCCCACCAAACACCATGAAAATATATTTATATAGGCTGTTCAATTCCCATCCTAAAATATCAACTTCCATCAAGGGACAAAAGGGATAAATATTTTCTCACATTATCCATTAATGAAATACCAATCATAGTGAACCCAACATATCCTACCTCACTAAAAGTATATTTCATCATAGTTTTCATCAATATATAAAACCACGTGATTAATGATATCCATTAATGATAATATTAATTTCTATAGATTAATGCAGATGTCTGTGTATAGGAAAATCCAATGACACATGGAAATGTGGATTTCCTATTTGACGTGTCTATTATTATAAGCTCATATTTTAGATATTACCAAAGGATAACACCATGACATGGTGTATCAATTTATTATGGGACTCCTACCTTTGATAGCATATATTTTTTATGTCTCATCAGACAATATCATCCAACCATAGTACAAGGTTCAAGAATATTATCGTGGCACCTCTAGGTTCTCATCATAGTGGGGAACTACTATGACTTTTTAGTGGGGCATATATTCATAGAAAACCATCACATATAAATTTCATGGCGAGGAATAATAATAATGTGATAATAATTCTTTATTAATAATGAAAAATGTTATAAATTACAAAACAATTTGGTTTTAGGGCACCAACTCTAACAAAAACATCGATCATGCATACCTATAACCTACCGTCTCTACATAGAGGTGTAATTAATTTTTAATTACCAATTTATATAGATGGTTATAAATGTTTAACTAGTGAATATATATTATATTCATGAAATAATTATGATTTTGGAATTATATTATATTATTTACATTCTTACCCTCCCACTGATTAAAAATTGATAACATTGATCGTGTATACATGTGGATTACCACCACCACAAACCAGTTGTAATTAAGTTTTCATGTCTAAATTACATGAAAGATTCTAGATATTTATATAATGAATATATATGATATTTATATAATTCATTAAATTTTTGATATTATGAAACCATGATCAATATTCAATAACCACAACTACTGAATCAAAAAAAACATGAAAAATAAAGCAATTTACACCCAAAATAATGATGATAATGAATGATTGTTAATGAATGGGTGATAAGATATTAGAAGTAAAACACTTACCATATTATGAATATTACACTAGTATATATGTATAATAAATTTAAATTTATTATACAGGGGGATAAAATCACTTACAAATAAAGTCTAACATGAGGTAAGGTTTTATTTCATAATCTTATCCATATTTAGGATTATTTATGTTTAGTATTCCATTGGGAGAATTATATGATATTTATATAATAAAACAAATCTATTGTATTATCCTTAATTTTTTTGGAAATTAACAGTTTTCCTTTCATTTTCCTCTTTCTAAGTACACAAAATTTATGAAAGAATGTAAAAAAACCAACTTTGTTTTACTATTAGATTGAGAGTAATTTTATCCCATGTTAATATTTTCTTTATTTATTTTCAATATTTTTTACTATCTCTAATGATTTATTAAATTAACTTTTACCAATGGTTGGTTTTTTATAAAAAAGGTTTAAAATGATTATTCTTATCCTTTTTTTGAATGGGGCACTCTTTATTGAATGATAGAGTGGAATATTTGTTTTAAGGATTAGTTCAAGAAGGATTAATCCTATTATAATGAATTTTCTTTACCATAAATATTACATTATAAGTTTTCAAGGTCATTTTAAAAGAAAATGTTATACCAAATATTCTTTAATTTTTTATATTTTAAATAAGTGACGCTAGTGAAATAATAGGTGTTTTACATTGTTTTTTTTATCTTTTTAATATTGGTTTTATAGTTGATGTAATTGTAGGTGACATAAAAAAAGTTTTTTTTAACATCAGTTATTATAATCAATGTTGAAATTATTATTTTATTGTATTTATACATTATTTATTATATGAATAATGTATAAAAGGACATTCAACATCGGTTAAAAATTTGATATTGAATATGACCTTTTTACATTAGTTATATAATAACTAATTTAAAATACAATTTTTTAATTTTTAATGACAATTACTTCATTATATGAAAATAAGTTATTGATAAAAGGAATATAAAATAGAAACTTGAAAAACTTTAGAAAAAATCTTAAATATTTGACATAATTTTTAAGAGTGATGCAATATTCATCAATATAATTTTATTTAGAGGAAATATCTCATGAGGAATTCAAAGCTGGGACTAAATAGGAATTTTTAAATATAAAGAAAACTTTTTATTTTTAACATGATATATATAAGGATTAGTTATTATAATAAAAATAAATCATTAATTTTTTTTTATCAATTTAGAAAACTAATATTAAACAAATTAAATCATGGAAAAGTAATTATAAATACAACGATGATATATCTAAAAGAAGAATTGGGAGAATGATGATGAAGATCGAAAGAGTTAAATTAGTGGAATTATGATGATGATAAAAATAGTTTATTATGAAATGAATACATTTGGAGAATAAAAACATATAAATGAATCTTGGAAAGAGATATGTGAAATAATAATTTTTTGGTGGAGATTGAAAATTTCAAAGGCACAATATAAAAAAATGGAACTACATGTTGGAACAGTCCCAAATTTTTACTTTCAGGATGGTTACATTTTAACCTATGTTAAAAATGAGTTTTTATAATTAGTTTTTAAGGAAAACATATTAAAATTTTCATTTTTCATGTCATTTTTAAAACAACTATTATTAAAACTTAGTTTTTACATCATTTTTAAAATAACCAATGTAATTTTTTTATGTTAGTAATCTTAAAACTGATGTGACAAACTCATTTTTCATGTTTTTAAAATCAGTTTTATAAATAAAATAATTTTAAAAAAATCAGTTTTTTATTAAAAAATCGATGTTAAACCTCCAACTTAAAATAAATTTTGTATACTAGTGTGATTTCAAGATGAAAATAACATTTTTCTAAAGAAATGTTCCAATGATCTACTAAAATTATTTTCAAATATCTCAATGACCATTGATTAATCTTATAATTTACTAGGGATATACTATAATGACACCATACACCATATTACTATATATGTTTTATGATTATGTTGTTTTTATTTTTTAACTGGGGAAAATATTAACATCTCATATGCTATTTTTTAAATATATATGTTTATTTCTATTTTTTATAGAATTTTTATTCATTTATTTCATATGATTAAGGAATTAGACATTATATATGATGGGAGAGCCCCATTATATCCCCTTTATTAATGTATAGATCTAATGAGATAAACTAGTTTGGGTATTTTGTATACCCTATAACTATTTATGTATGATGTTTTTGAAGAAATCCTTAAAGGTAAGATTATGATGTTTAAAATTATGAATTCTTTCATTATGAAACTATTTATTTATCTATTTTAATATTTATGTTTTTTCTACAATGGATTTAGTCTCCTTATAATATTAGTTATATAACATATTTGATTATTCCTTATCTCTTCCATATTAATCAATATTTATTTATCCTATGATAGGTTCTGATGTACGTTTTCCCTCCTTAAACATATAAGAACACCTTTTGTTGTGTTTTACTTTACCTATGATACCAATAAGGGAAATTTGAATAATTTCACACATGTAATACAATAAATAATTGTGGTATTACAATAATTCTAAAGTTAATTTTTTGATTTCAAATATAATGTGAGAATTTTGTATGTATCTTGACTCCCATGATTTGATAAATTATTCAATCCTTTAGGATGTGATCCACTGTATTTTATTCTAATGTATTAAAATAAAAAATGATTATGGGTTATTGGATTCTTGGTGTTATAGTTGGTATCAAATGATGTTTGTTATAAATATGAAAAACTAATTTAGGAAAACATAAATTAGAGAACATAACCCAATGAAAAAATCATTGGATAATTCTATGTATATAGGGTAATATCATAACGTTTTCTTAAATTATATATTGTGTGAAAATAATAGAAAATAAATCCCTGTACAGATACTTTTAAGTGGATTCATCTATGACACAAATACACCAAGGGGTAAAAACTTTAAAAGGGGTAAATTGGGTATTAACTCAATTGTCACTAATCCGCGATTTGTAGGCCTAAGTCTGTAAACCCTGCTAAACACTCCCCTGAGATATGATTTTTTGATTCATACACCCTTTACAAAACATTTTTAATGATTTAAAAATATCATTATGATTTAAATATATCCCAAATATATCGATTTTATGATTTTGAGATTAATAATGCATAAATTTTAATTTTATGTTAAGGGTTGGACTTTATACAAAATCATAACCTATTAATGATATGATAAGTTATTTTTTTAAGTTCCATTGTTTAGAAATAGAATATTGAAGATGGAATGAAAAATATATAAATTCATGTAATCTATTTAGGGATTTCCCTCTTGGGAAATACAATGAAGCTAAAGCTGGAGATAGATACAGAGATAGAGCTAGAGATGAACAAATTATAACTATATTAGGGAAGCTGACTCAAGTTATGTCCAATAACCTTTCATGTATGGATGAAACTACTAGGCCCATCATGGTGAAACAATATTATACCACTTAATGTGATATAAAACTCCATAAATCAATGGGATAATTAATTTATTAGTAATTGGGAAATGGATTAAGTCTTTCAAGAAGATATTTTTCAGTTTGGGATGTAGCAAAAAAGAAAATGTTATTATGGAAGTTTATCATCTTAAAGGAGAAGTTGATTAATGGTGGTCATTTATCTATAACAATAATGTTTTAGAAGAAATAAATAGTATGGAATTAAATAATTTCAAGTATATTTTATTTTAAAAATAACTTCCTTATGATACTTTAACCGATGTGGGGAGGCAGTTCCTCAATCTAAGAAAAAAGAAGAAAATGTTGTTGAATATGGAGATAACTTTATATGGTTATAAATTCATTATAGGATTATATACATAATATAGGGAGTAAAATTGGTCATTTATTTGATGAGATTAATCATATACTTTAAATTCCAATTTTAATATCCTTAAATCGACACTCTCAGATCTAGTACTAATAACATAATCTTTACATTTTTGGATTTTATGCTGATAAATGTGACTCTATTTCAACCATAAAAACATACAATATAAAAAGGAAATTTTTGATAATTTACATACCCAAATACCTGTTTGGTTTATATATTTGATGAATTAAGAAAAAATCTTACATAACAACTTAAATTAAAAAACAAGTCGTTTATAAAAATATACATTGTCTCTCACTATGTTTGTCTTGATCCAACCCAAGTCAAACCCAAAATGGTCACCCGATCCGACCCACAACATGGATTTAATGGCATCCCTGATCCTCCTGGGTTGGTGACAAGCACTGGGGGTATTAACAAAGTAATGGTGGAAATTTTTTCCCCAATAAGAATAAAAAAATTAGAAAATTACAAAAAGAGTATCCCAAAATAAATAAAACCAACCAGAATAATCAAGAATAACTGAAAATAAAACCAACCAAACCTGAATACCACTAAATCTCTATGTGACCCCATGGGTCACCATCCAAAATCAAAACCCTACATTTCTCCTCGATGATTAAGAACAAGCTAGAAATTGCACGAGAGACTAAAAACATGAAATGAGTATAGTAATGGGTATTAAAACTCAGTCATCTTAACCAAACAATATATTACCAATTAATTTTCTTTAAATAAAATATTCATCAATTTTAGGTATGTAATATAGTATATAAATATAGTCTTTTCACATATTCTTTTTTAAAACAAATCATAGTCCATTTCCATTTTTATTTAAAACATGCCTCTTTTTGAAGGAGGATTTACCATTTTAATAAGAAATAGGGAGGGAAAGAGAGAAGTGATGTTTTAATTTAAATAGGAAAATTAGGTGTAAAAAATTATTAAAAAATTTCTCATAAAATATTTAAAAACTCATTTATCCACTTTTAGAAAATAAGTACAACAAATAATGTAGTAGGAGTAGGGATCACACAATAAGGGAAATGAAAAACACAACACCAGAGAATAAACCATCAGAGGAACCTAAGTTATTCACCGATGATAAATGAGTGATTAGAAAACATGAGGATACCTTGGTGCTCACTGGATAATATTGATCATTCTAAAACCTGATTCATCCCATAGGCGTACCTCACATGATGCTATCAATTCACCCGAACGCTCAGTCTTACCCTAACTAGCCTAACAAAGGGGTACAATCCCAAAGTAGGGAAAGGTCCATACTAAGGGACACTAGCTAAACCGTATTCTAAACTAGTATAGAAAACATTCTCAGAAAACCCGCAAGCTATTCTATGTTCCCATGTCATATATCAAGTGGGGGTGATCTAAACAAACCAGCCATATAGAAATAACAAGTATATGCCACATGACCAAGAATCACCCTAGAATCAAACTAAGGAAGATCCCCTTACCTTAAAACCATAAAAAAAGAGGGAAGTACCATTCCAAGTACCTCACATTCCCATTCATATCTATCAAGTCAAGAGATCCATCCTAAGGGATTTTTCTATAGAGGACCCATTCATGAAGGTTATAAACAAGCCTCATGCAACATTTGAGTGAATTGTTTTTTCCAAAGAACGCAAAAAATTTATAAATCCATTTTTCAAACTTGAATCATAATTAAGTGACTAATAAATAATTAAAAATATAATACCATACTTTAGAAACTATAATCTACTTATAAAAGAAAAATTAGAAATTTTGACCAACACATGGTGTGAAAAGATTGATAAAACACATCCATACAATTCAATAAAAATGTGATTTCACTTCATTTAACATAAAACAATTATTATAAAAATATTTCACAACTAATTATAATTACAAATAGGTGTGAAAGGAAATTAATCAACGTTTCTTAAATTTAAAGGGAAAATGTAAAGGGAAACCTACCTCAAACTCATGATGATTCAACAAAGGAAACCCTAAACCACTCAATAAAGTTCTACGGAGAAAAAATAATCCAATATAAACCTTAACAACAAAAAATACATAACTTAGAGCGAAGGAAAAAAGAACCCTAGACCAACAAAACAAATGGAGATGAGGAACTGATAAAAAAATGGATGGAGGAAGAGGGATAAGAGAGGAGGATATTACCTTGAGAAACCACCCAAAAAGTTTAAAGAATCCACATAGAATCACCATGGATGAAGGATGGGAGGCTTAAGGAAGGACTAAGGAGATCCCATAGGGTCACATAAACCAAATGAGGGGGAGAAGAGTCAATTTGCGGTTAAAATACGAGAGGATTATAAAGGGAAAATTATATTTTAAATAAACTAAGCTCTTTGAATAGTTAGTCTACATTGTTTTCCAAACCATGTGACCCATACTAAAAACACTAGGAACCCACATGGTTTGGACACACAGGTTGTAAAACTATTTTCCAACCATGAGACATGGTTCTATAAATAAATTTTAGATCCAAGTGCATGACTTCCACACAATTTGGGCTAACTATGCCCATGCTATGCACCCTTGGCTAGAAACACCCAAGGCTCACACGATTTAGCTTGAAATCCAAATGGGTTTTACTTAACTATGCACTACCCATGAAACCCTAAATGTGAATGTTAAAGATTTATTACAAAGAGACTCTACCATAGGAGGTTACACAATTTACCCTTAACTATGTATATAAATTGTTCAAATGAAGAAAGACCGACCAGAACTCAAAATTCGAATATAAAACCTCTGAAACTCAAGAGAAAGTCCAAAGACAAAACAATATAAAAAGATTAAAATAATAAAAAAAGGGGTTTGAAAAAGTTTATCACATTTAATAACCTTCTTAGGTATAACACACGTAAAACCTTTATTCACAACCTGGGGAAAAGGAAACATGGAAAGGGTGAGATCAAATGCATAATAAGGTTAAACATAAGAATTAAAAATTGGATGCATTAACTTAGTATAAGATGATAATAAAGTTATGATGAAATAATTATATTTCATGATCATAGCATAATATAATTTATACACATAAAAACTTGGATCATTAAATATGTAACATGGAAAAAAGATTCAACAAAGGAAAGAATAAAAAGAATAAAAAATCACGAACCATGTAATGTCAATATTGATAAATGTAATAATTTAAAAGTAATATAAAGAATAATGAAATCATATTTCTATATTAGGAAGAAATATTAATATCACACATAAAATTACTCTTATCAGTGGAATAACCAATATGGTTGACTTCCAACATAATTATCTGGAGAACATAATCATTACCCAATGCATCAGAGAGTTATATTAGGCTCACCCATCATCATGTAATATATCGTTATCACTTATAATAATGAGCTATATCAGGGTCAACCTTCATCATAAATAATTTCCATGAATAATAACATAATCATAACACATTAAAGCTTTCATTTTTTAGCATAAAAATAACCATTATTCTTTCATTGCTTGATTTACCCATGGAAAAAAATGGGTTCCATTAAAATCTCATAATAAATTCAAATAAATAATAGGGATGGTATAATTAAAAAATATCCAAAGTGTAAAGTAATTAAAATAAAGGGTTTTATTCATTAATGAATAGAAGTTATATAAAAATAGCATTAAAAACATTGTTGGGTAAAAAATCTTTTCCAGTTTGAAAATAAATTTTAAAAACACTAACAACTCACAAAATATTTTGGATTTTTTTGAAGAAAATAACTTTGGAAACTTATAAAGTTTTATTCCAAAAAAAATAATTTTCATGATGATTATAAAACCCATTCATATTATAAGTGTTAAAAATAAACATTCTTTATAAAGAGTGTCAAAAGTAACTCTTGTGGAAGAAAATAATGAATTTCCTTTTTAAAACATTTTCAAAAGAATTTCAAAGATCATGTAAAATAAATATATCAATTAATTTATGTTTATAAAAGAAAATTCTTAAAAACATTTTAGAAAACATGTATATAAAAGGGAAATCTTTTCGATATAAAATAATAGACAAGATCAGTATTACTTAAAAAAACTTTTTTGATGTTTCTTTAATCAATAATTGAGGAAATGGAAACTAAAAATGTGAATCACATTCATAACCATATGATATGAAATTATATGTGGTTCAATAAAATAAAATAACACTATTCCCTCTATAAATTAACCATGAACATAAACAATCTAAAAAATAAAAAAGATTTAAATATAAACACTTTACCACTTTGGTAAATTTCGAATAAAAATACATTTAAAAAATATTTTTATATGGTTTGGTAAATACCATTAATTTCATTAATTAATATTCAAAAATACCCTCATGAGTCAATAAGTAAACCATACAAGAAAATCATGGTTTTACGACATGAATCATATATCGAGAAAATGAGACTGAGACAAAGAAAACCATTGTAAAGATTATAACATTTGAAGTGATAATTAATCCATGAATTGATTATGTGAACATATGTAAATCCACATAAAACAAGTTTATATATATAAAAGAAAAACTTATATATCAATTCACAAATAATCATGGCATAACAAAGTCAATAAAATATAAGTATAACCCAATGAATGTAAATTAAGTCAACTTTCACATCAAATCTCCTTGGATGAAATAATATTAACTAAAACTTTAAATAAAATGAATTATTAAATATTCATGATATATCATGTAAAATTTTAATTTTATACACCATATAAAATAAATTAGGCGCATAACATTAAAATATACCTCAATGGAGGGAAATTGAGATGAAATTCCTTACCTCAAGTCCAGACATTCCATATAAGTTGTTCAAGTTTGGTATAATAAACTTATAGAAATTATTTTATTTATTAATAAAATTACCAAGGATTAATTCCTTATCCTTAAACCATTTATCTCATTTATTATAATGACATATTTAATTACTTAATCAATTATGTCCTGGTCGGGTGTTTTGAGGATGTTCGGTTCATAATTTAAAAATGGATTTGGTATGTTAACATCGATAAGTGGGTTAATTATTACATCATATATAGAATAATAATACTGAAATAATTATCATTTTCTTACATCAATTGTAGTTTTAAACCCAACTATTAAATATTGTTTGGAAAAAATAATTATGTTATAATCATTGAGACGGTAGGCCATACATATGCATGAGTAACATTTTCATTGATCAACAATCACGATGGAAACAAGGTAAATATTATTTTATATTTAAAAAAAGAACATTATATAATATTTTTTATTTAAATACAAATATATATTGTATCCATGTGACGTGGTTATAAAGAACAAACTGAACCTCTTCGTGGAGGTTGTAATACGAAAGTACACATGAATGACGTTATCATTTTTCAATGGATTGAAAGGAAATACAATAGATAATATATTATCATGACATAATGATAATTATGTAATATATATATCATATAAATATATTAAATACATCATTATAATCAGCCATTAGATGTGATTATGGAATTTTTTTTTCAATTTGTGAGGCAGTTGTCCACCGTACACACAAACAATGATTTCATATCCCATTTGATAGAAGAAGTATATAGATATAGGTTATGAAATTAAAATAAAGACATATATGTTTTTATAATATAATAGTTTGTTTTCATTATGTTTTAAGAAGATTTTAAAGGAGATGAAGAATATATAAAACTAATTATTTGGTTTAAAGCTATACCTCTTCTTTGGAAAACCTCCTTTGCTTTACACCTTAAATTAATATATAGTTGGTATTATGACTCAACTAATGCTTATAAAATCTTATTAGTGATTTTAAGAAGATATTTGTTTAGGTATTTTCTAAACCAAATGTCTCTTGAAGTGTGTATAGAAGAGGAGATGGGGTTCCCTTTTATAATGAGGGGAGGGTCATTTTTGGAATCACCTAAAGCATTAAATTAATATAAATTATTTTTCAGGAAAAAATAACTTAAAATTAGTATAATTTGAATATAGGATGATTATGAGTCTAAATTATCTTTTAAAATAAAAATTTTAAAGTATTATATTATTTTTTCATCCTTATCTCTTTGTTTTAACCCCTGTTAATCCTTTTGATAATTACCGTGATATCAATGTTTTTTACTCATTAGGGGTCCTGAAATTTACTATAATAGAAAAAAGACCCCTAAATAGAATATAGTTGTTATAATAAATCATATGAAATTCAATTAGACAAATATAAGATTTTATTTAACTTTAAATCATTTAATAAAACATTATTTATTATAAAATAACATTAATGTCATTTTTGAAACTATTTATTTAATTTGACTTTGAAAACAACATGAAAATAATGAAATTTAAATATAATAATTTTATACATCCTTAATATATTATATATATCTATAAAATAAATGTTACACTATAAATAATCCAATGAGTTTTACTTTTATTATTTTATTTAAAATATTTACTTGATTTTTCTACTATTGGAACACACACTGAGTCGGTTTTGCCTAAGCATATAACATAATTATTTTATTCACTAAAAATTAAAAATTAATTACCATGATAAAAAATCTTTTATATTTAAAATATAAATTTATAACAAACCATAAGTTATTTTTTAACCCTTTCATATAATTTTATTGATATTAATCGTAAGAGAGTGACATTTTTGACATTATATTTACTTAAAAAATAATACATCAGCCATTTTCCAAGAAAAATGGCACAAAATTGACATAAATTATAATATTGGATGATTATGGTATATAAACACTCATAAAATATATTAAATTCTTGTTTTAGGGTTATTTTTAGTTCATATCATAATATTTTTATCTTTAATTACCCGATTTACCATTACAAAGGTGACAAATATTTACTACAATTACTATTCATAATGAAAAAAGAGGTAAATATTTACAAAATTTGGACCTAATATTTTTAAATATAGGATTAATTTTTCAATATTCAGTTCCTCTATGTTTCAGAAATCAATTTTAATATAAATGCATAAAACGTAACGAAAACTAACAGAAAATGCATTTTAAGAGAAAAAATGAACATATACCAAAATCATGTATAATGATGATTATGAAGTGATAAACTAGTTTATATATAATTATATAAGAGTTTTTTAACTTTAATATCAAGTTAAAATCATAATTATACTTTTAAATGAAAACAAAATATAGTTTTACAAAAATTTACATTTTTCACTATTTACTGAAAAATCAATCATTATAGAAAAATACCAAAATTTAACCCTAAGATAATTTTGATACAATGAACCAAAAAAATTATATAATTTATATTAAATAAAATTAAAAAAATTTACAAAAATTAATTATAATATTCACTCACAAAGAGAAATGAAAACTATTTTTTGAAGAAAACATATTTTTTAGCATAAAATGACTTTACTAAAAATTAGAGCGCTATTTTTTTAAGAATTAGTTTTTTTATTGAGTAGAATATTTATATATATTTCATAATTTTTTAATCCTATTCATACCCTCCAATTTGAAAACTTGGATATAATGGCCATATTTAAATATTAATGTTTATTATTCTTTTAAGCTCAATGTTGCATGTTGTATTTGATATTAAACATAAGATTATTTAAAAAAAATATAGGTGTCACATTATCCCCCTTTAATAAACTACACCCTAAGAATTTGACCTTTATCTTAGTAATCCGAAGTTTTTCATTTGAAAATACATTTGTTGAAATCCCACATCATAAAAATGGTTTATAAAACTTCTTCTTAAAATGAGGGAAATTTAATTATGAAGGTTATATGGAATAAAACATAAGTATATTTTAAATACTAGAAAATTGTTAGGAAGTGTAAGTATGGACATGAAGGAAAACATAATGTACAAATTATGATGAGGAATTATAAATAACATTGAACATAATAAAGTGAATGATCATGAGATAGTTAATGACCATAGAACCGTAAATCAATAAGGCATGAAAAATACCACCAATTCATCATAAATGAAGAAATTGGATAAATTTTTTATTCCAATATCCTCTTAATAGAGTTTAGGTATTCCTTTACCGTCTATAATAATAATATATGTAAATATTCTTACCTAAAATATACAATTTCACCCTTTAATCAATTTCCACCACAATCTCATTTTTTATCCAAACGATGAGTTTTAATCATGAATTTTTGATGCTTGGAGAAATAAAATAAACTTTTATTGGGACGTATAATTCTAAAAAAGTTTAATAAGATATTCCTTCCATATTTATACGTTAAAAAACAAAATAATTTGTACTTGTAATTATAATTACCAGAATTAATAAACCTTCATATGATGAAATAATTCATTTATCTTAAAAATTAAATAGTAATACAGAAATATTAGAATGATTTGATCACATATTATTACAATATAAATGTATAATTTTTATCCAAATAACATAAATAACTATTAAAGTCTCATAAAAAAAATTTATATGCCCTATTCATATAATATCAAAGATATTATAATCATTTCTATAAATAAATAAACTTATATATCAAATAACCTCAACAAAAAATATATTTCTAACATAAATGGTTACCTAATACATTTTAGAATAAATTCCTAAAAATGTAATATAATTATTCCAACTCATTAAACCTAATGGTTACATATACCTCAATCCAACAAAATGTCTTCCAAAATATCATAAATCACCTTAAAATCCCATCACATAAAACCTAAAAATGGTGTCTATAAATTTTAACTTATGATCAAACTTATAATTATGAAACCATGATGTTATCCATAACTATTAAGATAATATCACTTGAAAACATACTATTCTATAAATTTTTCTAAACCCTACTGTAATACCAATAATAACACCCCTAAATACACACTCTTGGATGTGGTGCTAAAAATTCAATCTTCACATTTAGAGATTTGATATCGATAAAAGTGACCCAATTTCAACCATCAAAACTTATTACATCAAAAGGAAATATTATATCACATATACAACCAAGGTCCATTTAGTTTAGAGTTTTATAGAATTAGGTAAAAATATTACAGAAAAAATTTTATGCATAAACAACAGGATTATAAAAATATATAACATATCCCACTAAGTACTTCACTTCAAGTAACCTAATTTGGAATAACACACTTAAAACCTTTATTTATATCCTAGGAAATAGAAATATAGGAAGCTTGATTTCAATCACTTAGTAAGGGTAAACATAATTATTAACAATTAGATTCCATCAGTAAGCATAAGATGCGCATAACGGTATGATGACATAATCAAAGTTAATGAGAATAACATAAGAGAATTCGTACCCATAAAAACCTATATCATTAAACATATTCCATGGAGTAAATATTTAAAATATTAAATATTCATAAGAATCAACAATCTTGAACCATATAATGTTAATATTGATCAAAGGAATTATTAAAATCTCAAAGAAATCATAAATAAAACATATTGGTATCTTAGAACATCATGTTCATATAAATATTACCATAAATATTATATGTTGAATAAATAATATGGTTGACTTCCAAAATAATTATCTATATAAAATAATCACTATCCAATGAATTAGAGAGCTATATCTGGTTCTGTAACGAACCCGGCTAGCCTAAAGCCCAACCAAACTCAGCCACGCCCGGCCTGAGGTGGGGGCCTGTTATCTGCCTGAGGGTAGGGGTCTGCTATCTGCCAGTGGGCTGGGCTCGGGCGTGGCCGAGTTTGGTTGGGCTTTAGGCCCGCCGGGTTCGTTACAAGTTCACCCATAATCATGATCTATATCAGGATTACCTGCCACCATGACCTATATTGGGATCACCCATTATTATAAACAATTTCTAAGAACCATAACATTATCATAACAAATGAAAGACTTAATTTTTCAATATAACAATAACCATTATTCTTCCATAGATTTATATTCCCATAGAAAAGTAATGAGTTCCATAAAAATCTCATAATTCATCCAAAGAATGAATGTGGATGTTATCATTATAAGATATCACTAAAAGAACATAGATAACATCAAGGGTATTTTTTTTATGAATACAAATACCTTAAAAAGATCATTAAAAACGTTCTTGAGGAAAATTCCCCTTACACTTTGAAAAAAACTTAAAAAGTCTAAAAATTCACAAAATATTATGGAAATCCTTTTTTTGAAAAATAATCAAGGAAACTTATAAAGGGAAACAATAAATAATGGTTGTGATTGTGAGAAAATACATTTATGTCGTAAATGTTAAAAATCAACATTATTTTTAATATTTTTTAAAGAGTGTCAAAAGAGAACCATGTAGAAGGTACTTTATCAGGTACTGTAGAAGGCATTGTTCGATACTATAACAAATGAAGCTATTCATCCATTTGAGACTTAAGGCCATCGGTTTAGTCCTTCAAGGCCATCAGGATACCCTAGGCCTTCAGTCTTGTTAGGATTTCATGCCACCTCAAGGCCTATATCCCCCCCTTAAAATACAGATGTACTAGAAAAATTACAAAGACAAAATGCTAGATGACAATTCAGAGAGCTAACTGGACTAGAAATATTGAGAGGGTATGAAATTGATATCATTATTGGGACTATGTAGATCTGTACAAGACAATAAACCGACCAACCATGAAAATGTGGAGAGCTAACATTACTACATTTGCTGGGGAGGGTCAGTTCCAAGTTGTCTTGTTTGGGTTGATTTTATAATACCTATAGTTCATGTAATGACACTTAAGACTTTGGTCCTTGTAAGGGTTCACACTCATCTCGAGAAAGGGGGTTAGCAAAAATCAATAAAAATTGAAGTCCTTCGGTCTATTCGGGATAAAATATGACATAAGATTAGTATCAATTATAGAAAAACATTCTTGGAAATTATTTAATAAATAATATAGGAAATTAAACTAAACATATAAACCACATTCATAACCATATGAGAGGAAAAAAATTTAGTTTAAGAAAATAATATCATATTATTTCTTCCAAAGTAACCTTGAACATAAACAATATTTAAAAGAATGAATATTGAAATATAAAGCCTTTATCACGTTGGTAATTTTTAAATAAGAAGTCATTGAAATAAAGAGTATGACATGGATATGTAAATCACATGAATTTTATTAATTAACATTAAAAAATTAATTCATAAGTAAATAATTACACCATACATGGAAATAAAGGTTCAAAATATCAATAATGTCTTAATAAAATGAGATTGAGGAAAAGAAAACAATTGCAAAGATCATAACTTTTGAAGTTATAATAAATCCATGAAATTATTATGTTAATATATGTAAATACATATAAAATAGTTTTAAATAAATAATAAAATAATTTGGATATCTATTAACACATAATAATTTCATAACAATGTCAATAAAGTAGAAGTATAACCTGATGAATGGAAACTGAGTTATGAAATCCCTTACGACTTGGTAAGTTTAAATTAAAATCCCCTTGGATGAAATAAATTTGAATTTAATCATAAAATACCCTGAATTATTAATTATTCATGAAATAAAATTCAAAAAGGGAAATTATATACAACATATAAAATAAATTAGGTGTATAATATTAAAATATTCCCTAAGAAAGGGAAATTAAGACAAAATTCCATACCCCATGTCCAAAATTGAATGGTATAACCATTAAATCCAAAATAATAAAATAATATCAATTATTTTATTTATCAATAACCTTGTTTTGGATTAATACATTATTCTTAAACCATTTATAGCATTTATTTTAATGTTATATTTAATTATGTTATCAATTATGTCTGTGTTGGGTGTTTTGAGGATGTTCGGATCACCACTTTAAAACTGATTTGGTATGTGGGGCATAGTCAAATAAATAATTATTAAATAGTCTAAAAAATAACAATAATGACATAATTATATTTTTTATACAAAAATTTTAATTTTAAAACAATCCATGGAAAATGGTTAGTAAAAATTAGTTACGTTACAATCATAGAGATGATAGGTCACACATATGCATGAGAAACACCTTCATTTTTCAAAAATCATGATGGAAAGAAGGTAATTATTATTTTATATTTATTAAATAATGTTTATATAATAATTTTTATTTATATAAAATTATATATAGTATCCATGTGATGTGGTTATAAAAAAAAATCACATCGCTTCACCGAGGTAGTAATCCACGCGTACGCACAAACAATGTAGTCATTTATCCATGGAATGAAATTTAAGAAAATAGATGATATATTGCCCTTAAAAATTATAATTATATCATTAATAATATATATATATATATATTAAACTTATCATTATAACCATCCATGAGATGTGGTGATGGAAAATCGATTTCATCGGTTCGCGAGGAGGTTGTCTTCCGTACACACGAACGATGGATTGATTTCCAATTTTATAGGAGAATAATATGGATATAGGTTATGAAATTAACATAAAAAAATATCAGTATATTTAATATACTAGTTTTATTATTTTATAATGTTTTAACAATGTTTTAAATAGGTATAGGAATAAATAAAACTAAAGCATTAGGTTAAAATTTATACCTCTTCTTCAGACAACCTCTATATCTTTACACCTTAATCCCTCTAAAGTTGGTATTATTCTAAATGTAAGACCTGTAGAATGTGTATAGGGATGTATTATTTTTTAGGTATGATCCAAAAAATGGCTATTTAATTGTGTTTTGAGAAGAGGAGAGGGGGTTCCCTTTTATAATGAGGGGAGGGACACTTTTTGAATTACTTAAATTATTAAAATAATGTCAATTAATTTTCATAGGAAAATGGATCCAAAATGACATAATTAGAATATAGGATGATTATGAGTCTAAATAATTTCATAAAGTACTATTTGTTCATATTTAGATTATGTTTTCACCCTTATCTCTTTAATTAAACCCCCGTTAATCCTTTTGACAATTACCATGATATCAATGTTTTTTTTATAGTTTTTAGTATATAAAGTTAAAACAAAATAAAAAATAACCCATAAATGAATAGTTTATGATATTTTATAGAATTTAACATTCACTTGTATAAATGTAATATATATTTTTTTATTTTTTAATCATTTAATAAAACATTATTTTATATAAAGTAACATTAATGTCATTTCTAGAACTACTCATTTAATTCGACTTTGAAAAAAGAGAATGCAATGAAATTAGAATATAATATATTAAAAAATTACTAAAATTTTATATATATCTATAATTTAAATTGAAACTATAATTCATCCAATCAAAATTACATTTAGTGTTTTTTATTTACTTGTTATTTATACTCCTTATACATGCACTGAGTCACCATTGCATAAGCATTTAAGGTAATTATTTCATCACTAAAAATTTAAAATAAATTAACATTATAGAAAAAATTATATTTTAAATAACAATTTATAATCAAACATATGTTTTTCTAACCTTTTCACAAAATTTTATATATATTAAAAGTAAGGGAGTAATATTTTTGACTTGTTGTTTACTTAAAATAATATATCGGTCATTTCCAAAGAAGAAGAAAAGATTGACGTAAATACGAATATTAGATGATTATTTTTAAAAACCACCCATACAATGGATTAAAGGAATGTTTTAGGGTCCTTTTTAGACCGTATAATGATATTTTTAAACTTAATTACCTGATTTACGTTTATCGAGGTGACAAATATTTATGACCGTTACTATTTATAATGAAAAAATAAAAGGGATATATTTACCAAATTTGGAACACTTTATTATAAATATATGATAAATTATTATAATTTAATTCTCAAAATTGGTAGAAATCAATTTTAATATAAATTCATTAAACGTAACAAAATCAGTTTTATAAAAAATGAGTTTTAAGCAAAAAAATGAGCATATACCAAAATCTATATAATAATAATTAAAATGTAATAAATGAAACTATATATAATTAAATAATTATTATTTCAATTTAATATGAAATCAAAATCTTAATTATAATTTTAAATGAAAAGAAAACAAATCTTTACAAAAATCTATATTTTTTATTGTTCACTGAAAAATCAATATTCAAAGAAAAATACAAAATTTCATCCTAATATAATTTTGATATGATGATTTTAAAAAATAAAATCATTTTTATAAAATATATGTTCTAAAATTCCCAAAAACTAATTATAATATTATATCACAAAAGGAAATGAATACTATTTTTGAAGAAAACTTATTTTTGAAGTGTAAAATAATTTTATTGAAAAATAGAGTGTTTATTTCCTAAGAATTATCCGATAAATATTTATTGATTAGGGACTTTATATATATATATATATTACATAATGTGTTTATTAATATTCCTAACTTTTAACTTAATATATAGGTTAAAAGATACATATTTTAAAATTAGTATTTTATGATTCATTTAAGCTTGTTGTTGTGTGTTGAATACGTTATTGAATATAGAGTTATTTTAAAATATTAGTGTCTTACAACATTACTCACTAATTTTTTCCCCATATATGTGGATATTATATCATGTTCCATAAATATATAAAAAAATTCCCCAATTCTTATGTTTTTTTGGGAGAACAAGAAAAAAAGGTGATTGAGCACTATGGAAAGGGAAATACGTAAATAAGGAAGATGAGAATGGTGGAGTTTCAGTATTTTAAACACTATATAAAGAAGAACTATATAACATGTTGATGGGAATTGGAGTTTGATTCATGTGTGGAGAGAACGACCACCAGGCTTGTGAATGTAATGGAAAGAAAGAAGATGTCAATATTCAGTACTTCAACTGTAATTAGACGCAACATAATTCAAATGAATGCCCCTGTTGTAAAGGGAATTTGCATATACAATTCCAATGGATAATGGAAAATCATATATGATGAATATAATAGAGTATAAATTTCATATATATGTAGTGGTAGGTATATTGATCATAGAAATAAAATTATAAAATGCATTATTTGAAACCAGATTATCGTTCTCTTTTATACCTTCTAATTTTTTCAAGAAAAATAGATATTTCCTTAGCATCGTAAAAAGGGAGTTTTTATTTAAGACTCGTAGTGTAAATTTTACTATATCAAGGATATATCAGTAAGAACCCATTATGACACATAGATTTATCATATTTTAAAACATTATTATTATACCATTGACTGAATTTTATATAATCCTTTGATTAGATTGTATTTCAAATTATAATTTTAAATTTATTACTGAGAGAAGGATATTATGATTTATCATATAAATATGGAATACCTTGTATTCAAATGGGAGACAATATCATTTGAATCATGTTTATATACACCTCTAATATATCTTCTTAATTAAATTTATAGAGAAAAATGAAAAACAAAATCTATGAATGGGAATGGTATCCTTAGAATAGAGGATGTATTTATTATGCAGGAATACATTGAGGTGTTTCCTAAAGAAATACCTAGACACCAACTTGAGAATGAAGTTAATTTTTCTATCAATATCATACCTAAAACAAAAATTATATATAAGACTCACTAATGGAAAACCATAGTGGAATTTGTGGAACTCAAAAAACAACTATTGGATTTGTTTGATAAGGGATTTATACGCCCTAGTGTTTCACCATAGGGATCCACCATTTTTATTAAAAATAATGATAAGTTTATGAGGTTGTGCATTTATTATAAGTAAATCAATTCCATTACTATTAAAAAAAAATAGTTTTTCCCCACATTAGTGAATTATTTAATCAAATTTAAAGAGCTCAATATTTTTCAGTGATTAATCTTCATTTTTAGTATCATTAGCTTTAAGTGAATAAGGAATATATTCCAAAGATAACATTTTATATGAGGTATAGTCATTATGAATTTACAGTAATTCCCTTTTGTATTGAAAAATATAGCCTCTATATTTTTTGATTTGATGAATGGATTATTAAGGGATTATCTTGATAATTTAATTATAGTATTTATCGATGATATATCTATATACTATAAAATATATTATGAGAATAAGATTCATTAGGGAATAAATATTAAGACTCTTAAAGAAAATTAGTTATATGGAAAATTTTGAAAATGATAATTATATCATTATAAAGTTCCTTTTCACGACCATATTGTCTCTATGGATGTAAAATCAGTTCATCATTCAAAGAAAAAGGCATGATGGAATGAAAAATTCCAAGAAATAAAACCTGGGTGCATAGTTTACTTAGACTAAAAAGTTATTATCAATGATTTGTTCAAATTGTTTCATGATAGGTAACCTGTTAAACATGTTTAAAAGTAAATGGGATAAGTTCATATGGTTAGAATAATGTAAGGAATTTTTTGATGTATTAATGAAGATATTGGTCAATGCACAAATATTAATTTTTCTACTGGGAATGGATTTATTTATGATATACTATGATGAATAAGGGACTTGGATGGGTCCTTATATATGACAAAAATGTTTTTTCATATACATTAATGTAGTTTATGATTCTTGAACATAATAATCCAACACATGATCTTGAGTGGGAATCCATAATATTTTCATTGAATATATAGAGTTATTACCTTTATGATAAATATTTAAAATATATATGTATCAAAAAATATTGAAATACATCATCTCAAAGAAAGATATCAACATGAGGAAAAGGAGATGGTTAGATTTAGTCAGAGATTATTATTTCTCAATATAGTACCACTATAGAATGGAAAATAAGGTTGATGATGTGTTTAATAGAAATGATTATAGAGTATTGAATAACATGAGGACTATCAAAGAGAATATATTCATAGATTTATTAATGTTGTATATGAGAATTATTAAGGAAGGGGAAACATCACATCTATTCCAAATGATTTCTAAACCATTATTGTTTGAGAAAATAAAAAGGTACCATCATGATGATGATAATATTTAAATAAAAATCAAAGTAGTGGAAAATTATAAGTTAGAATATTTAACATTTAAAGACGGTATATTGAAATTTGGAAAGAGGATATGTGTTACATCCAATTATGAGAGGAAAAGAGAATTATTAGATGATGTTCACAGTTTAAATTTATCTATATATTATTATAAAACCAAAATGTTTCTGAATTTGAAAGAATTTTTTTGGTGGGATAATATAAAATTGGGAATTACAGAATATGTGTAAATATTACCAGTTTTCAATAGGTATATATTAAAATGGGGTGATATTATTATGATTTTCTAACTGTATTTGAAAATAATCCTAGAATGAAATATGCCATATGGTTTATTATTCATCATCTTCCCAAGTCTGATAATTTCCTCACTATAAGGGAATATCAAGCTCTTGAGTTGCTCATGAGACTCTATATTAATGAAGCTTTGACACATCATAGTTCAACTCTTTAGATTGTTTTTCCATGATCTATGGTTTACATTGAAATTATGGAAGAGTGTTCAGAGGGATCTTGACACCGAGCTATGTTTGAGCACCGCCTATCATCCTCAAATTGATAGGCAGTCTGAATGTACTATTCAAAAATTAGTAGATATTTTGAGTTTGTTCTCAGTTGAATTTAATGATATGTGGGATAAGTAATTACCTTTGATAGATTTTTTTTTTGTAATAATATCTTCCATTCAGGCATTAAAATGGAACCATATGAGGAATTTTATAAAAAGAGGGTTTGTAATCAAATTTTTTGGGATAAATCTAATGAATGGAGGCTTGTAATCCTAGATATCATGGAGGAGACAATAATGAATGTGAATAATATTCATAATCAAATTACATAAGCTCAAAGTATATAAAAACATTATGCCAATAACTGAAGGAAGTATTTATAATTTTATATGGTAGATCATGTGTTTATGAAGGTATCTCCATAGAAGGTTATTATTTGGGTTTTCAAAAAATAGAAACTATGTCTTAGGTATATCAGGAATTTGAAATTCTAGAATTAATTAGAGTTACCTAGCCTATCTATAATTCACGATATGTTCCATTTATCTTTTTTACGGATGTAGATGATAGATCCATTTCATGTGATCACCTATGATGAAATAGAATTGGAAGCCAACTTATATTACTATGTAGATATTATCTAGATTCTAAACATTAGAGAAGAAGTGTTGTAGAATTAGATGAATTAGATGGTAGAGGTACTTTGGAAAAGTCATAAGATAAAATAGGTGACATGGGAACATGAATAAGTTATAATTAATGAATACTCACATATGTTTATACAGTGAGATTTTGTAAATTTCAGGGACAATATATTTAAGGTGGGAGGAATTTAGCACTCAAGTTTTAATTACAGTAATCTTTTATTTCTAAAGAAAAAATAACACAATTCACATAGATTTAATCAAGAATGTGATTAAAACTATTATCCATATTTTTTATAATTACAATTTGATGAAATTGATTCCATTTTTGAATTCATTATTTCAAAATCATCTTATAATGAATTTATGGGATTTTTTAGAAATAATTTATTTTAAATTTAATTTTGAAAAATACCAAATTTACAAAGATGGTCACTTTTATGAAATTATAACAATATATGAATAAAAATAATGTATATAAAAACTTGTATCAATAAAAAATTTATATTTAATATATTATACAATTAATGTAAAAAATGTAATGTTGACCTTAGAAATATATTCTTAATAACTTGAAAATCTAAGTAATGTTTTTATTCTAATAAAAACTGTTTTTAGTTATTCTCTATTAATCAAGTATATATAGTGTTACTTTCATTTTTCTTTCATTTTAATTTTAAATAAGTATCCCTTTTTTTAACATAATCCAATTAATTCCATTTGAACCAACATTATACATTTTTTTTCGTAAAATCATTTTTATACATAAAAATTTTTTCTTCAAAAAGCGGTTGTTGATGTGTTTTGAATACATATATTAAAATTAATTTTTCCACTTATACAAGTTGATTCTTGTAAAATGGATTCCATTTTTTGAGTCATCATAATTAATATTAGATAATAAGGTTAACATAATTTTTTAGTTATAATGAATTGTAAAATTAGTAAAAATCTATCACCATGAATATAGGGGTTAAACTATGATATAAGGGTAAAAATTCCATTTAAAATAGTCTAAATATTTTTGGTCAAATAGATTACAACCCTATATTCTTTATCCTTATATATCCTAATCATTTGGTTCCACTTATATACAAAAATGACTTTATATTATTTAAATCTTTTAGAAAATTCAATGTGTGTTCCTTCCGTCACTTATAAAAGGCAACCACTTCTCCACCATTATCAAAATCAATGAACCCTCTATATTGAAAAATACATGTCCATAAAACATTATAGTTTACATACATTCATTCTTGAGCTTATGGTATTCTCTTAAGACCATCCTACAAAGGCTTAAGGTGTAAGCTAAAGGAGGTATAAAAAAGAAGCAGTAATCATCTTTACCAACACATTCAAAGTTTATTTATTTTTATAATACCTATAAATTTATTGTATCCATCATAAAATAATTAATCTAGTATCATAAATATAATAAGAAGTTATTATTATTATAAAATAACCACTTTACACCAATTTACATCATATATAAAATAAAATCATTACTTATGTGTATGTATATCCTGATAAAGAATATATGATATTTATATTATAGTTATAATTTTGGAAATATAAGAGAAAATATACCTTCTTACCCTTCCACACATTAAATAAATTAACAATTTCATTCATGTGTATGTGTGTACTACCATCTCCATGAAGAGTTTTGATTCATTTTTCATGTAAAACATTCGTAGATGATTCTAAATATGTGTATAGTGAATATATATGATATTAATATAATTATTAACATTATATATATTATAGATCTATTATCAATATGCAAGGACAAAAATAACCTAATATGAACATACATAAAAAATTAAGGAGTTAACACCCAAAATTATGATATTAATGATAGATTGTTAATGAATAAGTGAAAATATGTTATAATTAAACCATGTATGGTATTATTAATATGATTATGTTATAGAAGTATAAAAAATTTAAATTTATCGTATAATGACCCAAAACCTAGTAACCTGGATTCAATGTATTACTTCATTTAGTTGGAATAATATACAAGGAATTGTATACCAAAGGACTGAATAGTTTATTAATCTTTTTAAACTAGATACACACATAATTCCCATATTATATTTGAAAACAAAAATTACAACATATTTTTTTGAGAATAACATAAGTCTCTCTTGAATATACTTGAATTTGAATCAAAGTATAATTCATTAATTAATAGAAATGGAAACAAAAATAAATGGTGATATAAAATTACAAGTAAGTTTTAAGTACAGTAGAAGACATCATGAATTATTAAGCACAATTAACACAGAAAGATGAATAACCGAATACATATGCTATTTAAATAACTTGAATATCAAGATAAGATATATATAATCAATATATGAAACTAACTAAATAAAAAAACATCTAATTTAATTAATATACTAATAATGAAATGCATCTAGAAATAATATCATCAAGAAAACCTCATGGATAGTAAGATAAGGCATATTCAGCATGACAAGGTAAATATATGAAAATACTTCTAATTTAATTAGTAAATTGCGAGTGAAATGCATTCAGAGATAATATATTTCTGAAAATAGCCTAGATAATAATAAATAACTTCTTAAGGAAGAAAATTCTTAATTATTGGATGTTATGATCTTAGGAACTTGATATCTCTACTATTAATACCATTCACAAGACAGTTTAAAACAGATAGATATGTATACAACAAAAACCCATTTAACCTAGTATAGACAACCGATTCATATCATGAGACTACTAATGCATCAGGGGGATATATATAACCATGTATTTAACATCTTTTCATGTCTAAAACATTCTCTTGCATTAAATAATCTATTTAATTCATGAACGACATGAATTACTATTAAATGTTTGTATTGAAGAAGGAATACATATTATCCATATTCCCCCAATCTATCAAATAAATTTCAAAGTAAAACATAGCATGTAGAAATGAGGTATTATTTAAGAAATAAGCATATCCATGATAAATAATATGGATATTTTTGGTAAATATAATATCCAATGATCATAGGAAAGTGAATAGTTCAATGGAAAGTTAATGACTTTAAAAATGAATCAAGGAAGTGAGTGTCAATACTATCCTCGATAAAAATAATCATAAACCATGCATAGTAATAATAAGGCTAATATCAATTCAACATATCCATAGTGAGTTATATATAAAAAATGGTTGTTATAATTGATGAATATAAATACCATAAAAATATCTTTAAAAACATTTTTGAGAAAAATATCCTTTTCCTTTTGAAAATTACCTTTTAAAACTAAATGTTACAAAAATTGTAATATAATTTTCTTTTAAAATAACCTTTGAAATTTATAATGTATGTTTTAAAACATTGAGTGGTCATGAAAATAAGAAATTTTTTACATTCCATACATGGTAAATCCAAGATGCATTTCACTTTTTTGGTAAATTAAAAAAGGGAATTGTTTCATAAATGACAAGGATATTCCTTTAATTTTTTTTGTAAAAAGTTAAACATGGTTAAAATTGTATTTAATAAATCTTTTTAAAATGTTTAAAATCATTTTTAGAAAACATTTTTTTTAATAAAACATATTTTTGACCGATGATAGAAATGAAATCAATTTTTTATAAATTTTTTTCTCAATTATTATAATTACCAATGAGTGAATAAAATATTAATATTACATGAAAATATTATGAATAACAAGATGAGATGAAAATGAAATGGATTTATTATAAAATGATATAATAGTTTCCTTTAATGAAAACTCAAGTATAATAAATCTCTATTAAAATGATATTGTGATATAAACCCTTACAAGGGTTATAATGTTGAGGTGATAAATAATCTTTTAATAAATTATGTGTTTTAAAAGTAAATCCACATTAAAATTTGAAATAAAAAATATATAAAAAAAATTAATTACACAAATAATCTTATAATATCAAAGAAAATTAATAATTAATATAACCTAATAAAAAGAAATTGAGTTATGCAATTGATTACCACTTGGTAATTTTCAATTCAAATAACCATGGATGAAATAATTCAAATTGGACCTTAAAAATATCGTAAAAAATGTAGGATTCATGATATTACATATAAAATTGAAAGTATATACACCATATAAAATAAATTATTTTCATAAAATTACAACATACCTCAATGAAGGAAAATTTAAATGAAGTCACTTACCTTGAGTCTGACAGATAACGTATGTTCCTTATCTTCCTGAATAACAAACTTGTGTTAATTATTTAATTTGTTTAGAAAAATTTTCAAGTTTATTATTTATTTCATTTTAGTTATTACCATGTTATATAAAATTACTTAATCAATTAAGTTTACATTTGGTGTCTCGATGATATCTGACTTATGTGTCAAAAATGGCTTCGGTAGGTTGACTATTGTCTAAGAGGTAATTATTTAAACTTATTCATAATTATAATTATAAAATAATTATCATATTTATACATAAATAATACTTTTAATTCTAATCAGGAAATATGGTTTTGATAAATGAATCATGTTACAATCATGGAGATAGTAGGCTGTACGTATACATGAGTAAAATTTCAATTTTTATACGATTACTTTGAAAATGAAATAAGTAATGTTTTATCTTAAAATAATTATTATAATATTATAAATACCATATTTTTTAAATATAATTATATATATAATTCATGTGGAATATTTATACAAACATAGTCACATCGCTTCATGAAGGCGGTATTCAATACATACATGAACAATGTTATCATCTTTCAGTGAGTGAAAAGGAAAGAAATAAAATGATATATTATATTTTAATAAAGATAAAAATTTCATTAATATAATTAATATTTATTTTATATCCCACATACTCATTAAATTTATCCTTATTTCCTTTTATATAAAGTGTTAGTTAAAAAGGAAACACATCGCTTTTCGAGGTGGTAGTTCACTGCAAAACGAGCGACATTATCATATCCCCTATAGATTTTAATGTAAAAATGTATTTATAATATAAAGAATAAAAATTAATATTTATGTTATAAATATAATATATATAATTTATACCCATCATCATACCCAATAATTAGTGGTGTTTATGGAAATCGAGTCACATTGGTTCGCAAGTCGTTAGTCCTCCGTACAAACGAGCGATGTTATCATTTCCCACACAAGGGAATAAGAGATGGATATTGGTTGTGAACATATAATAATAAAGTATCATTGTATGGTATATATATTTTTTGTTATATAATCGTAAATTAATGATATTTTAAGAAGGTGTAATAAAAAATAAAACAAAAATTTATTGTTTGGAATTTTACCTCTTTCTATACCACCTCTATAAGATTATACCTAAGATATTCCTCGAATGCATTTATAAACAAAAAAAGTATTATAGGTTGAGGGTATGTAATTTTGGAAGTTATTTTTGTATCTATTGGGATAAAAATTTGTTTTAATGTGTGAAGATGAGAGGAGAGGGGACAATTTTTTATAAGTGAGGTGAGTGGAAAACTTGTAATTTTTGAATAGAAAAAGGTGTAACCATGTTTTTCACATGAAAAGGGTCCAAAAATAAAGTATTACCGATATTTAGATATTATAAGGTCTTTATATGTCCATAAAATAGATTTTATACAAGTTTTTAGGTTATTTTAACCCTTATATGTTTAGATTAACCCTCGATAAACCCAATTTTACATTAATCTTGATAATTAATTTTTACTATTTTCACCATTTATTATAGTAAAAATTTAAGTTAAAATTATTAAAAAATAAAAATTATTATGATTCCAAATATGTAATCCATTTAAAAAAATGAATTCCCATAAGCGAAAAAATTTAATTTAAAACAAAACCTACAGATGCAATGAAAAAACTTGTTTTCAATAAGAATATTCTCATAAGTATAAAATGTTTTAATATCAAAATTCAATATGAAATTGATTAAAATTATATAATTTAGTAAAATTTTAATTTAATTGAAAAAAAATTACTTTGAAACCAATTTAAAATATAGTTTATACTTGTGAATTATTTAAACAAAAAATCAGTTTTCAATAAAAAGCAGTATTTTTCACTATTCATCAAAAAATGAAGCTTTTATAAAAATAAAAAAACATAAACCTAATATAATTTTTATTATTTAAAAAATTATTTTCATTTAATATAATAAATTCTCTAAAATTGGTAAAAATTAATTTTAATTATGCGTGCAAAGCACGATTAAACCATCTTTTATAAAAAATAAAGTTTCAAAAAATATTTCCTTTTCTATTAATTGATTATTATTTTATTTATAATAAATAGATAACCAATGAATTTTTTACATGTATAAACTATATAATTTTCATGAAAAATTTAGTTCTATTTATACCATCCAATTTAACATTTAGTTTATAATGGTATACTATATTATGTTTTATTTAGACTCAGGGTTATGTGTTTTGCAATATATCAAATCGATTAAATTTAAAGAAATAAATATCATGAGTTTTTTAAGATCGGTTTAGTTTGTGACATATTCTATCTAATATAATGTTATTATTTTATAATTTTGGGGTGTTATATTTTTTCTATCTTAAATAAATTTCTTCCTCTCAATTTGATCTTGTGCTAAAAAATCATGTGTTTTATATTTAAAAATTACTTTATTGAAAACCCAAATTGTAAAAAGGATTAATAAAAAAATTCACCTAATAAGAGACAAAGTTAAGTAAATAGGTCATATGGTATAAAATATAACTAATTTTCTAAATATGATAACATTGGTGGAAAATTAATATACGGACATGGAAGAGAAATATAAATAATTAGAGAGAATTGTAGTGGTCATTGATCAGAAGAAAGCGAATAATCAGTGGAAAGTTAAGGACAAAAAACCCATAAGTCCATGATGATTTAAATTTCCATTTGATTCATTGGATATGAAGGTTTTTTTTAAAGATAGTTTTCCCAAATTTTATGAATTCTTTTACTGACTAAGAATATAAGAAAATATTATGAATTGACACATTTCTATTTCAAAAGTAAAACTTCATCCTTTGGTTGTGCTTTGAACAATTTACAATTCATCACTTATTCCAAGAAATGAATATCCAAAAATAAATTTCTTATTTCTGAAGCATTAAAATTTACTTTTAATGGATAATATGATCTATAAAAGAGTGATAATTCTTTCCATTTATCCCTAACTATTTCACAAAACCAATATGGTTAACCCAAGTTATCAAATATAATACATTAATTTGAAAACATCTATAGTAACACTGCTGGTTGATCATTAATATTTACTTTTCAACTCATTTAACTAAAAACACTGACATATTAACCAGTACATCACATAGTCCAATGGTAGGTGGTAATCACTTATCATATTTGGCTTGTGGGTTTAATCCCCACAACCTTGCTGGAAGTGATGGTTTGTCATTTGGAATATAATCATTCCTTTTTCTAAATCCATATTAATATAATTCCTACAAAATTTCCAAATTGTAATATCCCATAATTAAATTAACATCAAAGATAGTACACACTCTTAATGTTACCAATACCTTTAAACTTACGCCAAAAATAGTAAGATAATTCTCACTTAAATAACTTTTTCACTAAAACATATACTAAACTAATGGATTGTATTCCCAAAAATGTATCCCATAATATCTTTAATCTTTTTAAACACCCATCACAAAAAACTAGAAAATGGGAAATATTTTTAACATATTATCAACCTTAAACTCATAAACCCATGATGATTTCCATAACTTTTAAGTTAATGAAGACATATATGATTCTAAAATTTTGCACAATCTTGAGATGTTTCATGATTATTATAACCAAAATACCATTGGTAAAAAAACTTTTTAAAATTTAATTTTTGATTCTATAAAAATAAATACTTCAAAAATTTTATTTCAATATAGGTACTTACTTGGTGTTGGTTTTAAAATTTAAAGTAGGGAATTGACTCATATAATTCCCATCTTCTCTACATTTATGATAATGAACTATAAATGGATTCCTAGGACAGGATTTATTTCCTTCCATTATACTCTTCATTTTTCATCAACAATTATTTGATTTATTCCCTTATTCATAACACATAAATAATTTTCCTATTCCATTGATACACATTCCTAGGTCTCTTTCCACATTTATCACATGATGGAAATCCAGGCTTCATTACTCCATGCTTGACACTACTCAAGAACTTAGTAGACTACATCCTTATCTTATTTATTGACTATGTGAGTTACTTAAGGTATATATTATTAATAATATTTCAAGATAAAATTTAGGCATAATCATGATATATTTCACTCCTGTCATCATCCCATTTTATTTCTCATAATCAACACATTATTCTTAATATTAAATATTAACATGATTTCTTTAGGATATAGCCACTGAATAAAACAAAAAATCATAGTGTTAGAAACAATAATCATAGTGGGAAACCACATAATCATAAAGAATTATTTATATGATTTATAAATATTGATACCATATTTTCAATATAAGAAACCTTAATGTTAAAATTGGTCATTACTTGTAATTATCTATTCAAATATTGTATAATGGTTTGTAAATAAAATGTGAATTATCGTAAACATATCCCCTAGGAGTGTCAAACTAGATGTGTAGTAAGGCCCATTTTTGTGCACCAGGTGACAATTTGATTAATCCCAACATTACAATTTTAGAGTCATTACCCATTAGTAAATATGTTATAGAACCACATCCACTAGTATTTATATAGGGATGTATTTCTAAAAAACAACATAATCTCTACCTTACCAAAAATTAATGTTTTGTTTCTATACATATCATAAATGTTTATCATGGGGTTATGTTTCCTAATTAATGTTTTTATAAATTATGTTCCCAAGGTTTCTACTAAAATTCATCTAATACCAATTGTAATGACACTGATCCTAGTAACCCAAGGCTAATTTATTAATTTATTACATTGACATATGATATAAGGAATCACATCTTGAAAGACTGAATAGTTTACTAGTATTGGTAAAGTAGATACATACATAATTCTCATATTAAATTTTAAAACGAAAAAACAAAACATAATTTTTTCTGAGAATAACATTATTTCCTCTAGAATAGACTTGCATTTCAATCATAGTACAGTTCATGAATTTCTAGGGAATGAAAAAATAGGAGTGACCACAAATTTCTAGTAAGTGTTACGTACAATAGACTATATCATGAATCAATTAGAATAATTAACATGGAAAGGTAAATAACTGAACATAGATTTCATTTAAATAACTTGTCTATCATGATAAGATATGGTATAATCAATATGAAAAGGTAAATAACCAAAAAGACATTCCATTTAATCAACAAAATGAGAATGAAATGCATCGAGAGACAATTTAATTTTTAAAATTTAATGGCTTGTAAGATAATGAATAATCAATATGGTATGTTAAATAACTAGAAACACATGAATTTAATCAAGAAAATGAGAATAAAAAGCATACTAAGAAAATATCATTTAAATAATATCATGGATAAGAATAACTGAATTCTCAATGAAGGAAATGCTTAATTATTGGATGTCATGAACTTAGGCACATAATACCTATATTTTCAATACCTTTCACATGATATTTTGAAAATGATGGGTGGGTATACACTAGAAACCCATTTAACTAAGGCTATACAAATAACCCATCTTCTGAGACTGCCGATGCATCTAGGGGATATATATAACCATAGCCCTCCCATATCTTCATGTCCAAAGAATTCCTTGTATATGAAATAATACATTTAAGTCATGAACAATATTACTTACCCATAAATATCCATATTGATAAAGGAATACAGATTATCAAGATTTCCCTAGTCAATCAAATAACTTTAAAATTGAAACACCATATATAGAAACAAGAAATGTTTTAATAACTAATAATATTAATGTTAAAAAATATTAATATTTAGGGTAAATTTAATATCCAAAGTTCACTGGAAAGTGAATAATTCAAGGGAAAGTTAATGACTGAAAAAACTAATCACGTAAGTGATTTTCAATACTATCATTTTTCAAAATATACATAAAAAATATAGGGGAAGAATAATTATGGCATCAATACAACATATCTCTAATATAATATATGTTAGATAAAGGGTTGTTTTCATTTATGGATATAAATACCCTAAAAAGATATTTAAAAAAATTGTGCAAGAAAATATCTTTTCATTTTGAAAATTAAATTTCAAAATTTAAAGTTAAAAAAAATTTGAAAATAAATTTATTCGAAAATAAAATTTTAAAATTATAAAGGATTATTTAAAAAATTTAGTGTTCATAAAAATAGGAAATTTTATACATTCCATACACATTTAAATAAAGATTTATTTCATTCTTTTGATAAAAGAAAAAATTGTATTGTTTGGAAAATGACGGTAAAATTACTTTAATTTTTTTTGTAAAAATTAAAACTTGGGTAAAAATGTATTTAAAAAAACTTTAATAAATGGATATTTTTTTTTAATTTTTTTAGAAAACATAGTTAAGGAAGAAAACATATTTATCACTAAAGAGATAAATAATGTTTGATTTTCTTAAAAAAATTCTCCATTATTTTAAATAGAAAATAGTAGAGAAATAGTAATATTACTTGAAAATATCATGAATAATCATAAGAAAAAAAATTAAACAGTTTTATTAAACAATAATCAAATAATTTCCTTTAATTGAAACTTAAGTATAAGTAATCCTGATTAAAACGAGATTATGAAATAAACAATCAAAAAGTTCATAATGTTGAAGTGAGAATTAATCAATGAAAAAATTATGTATGAAAAATATAAATCCACCTAATAAATTTTGAAACACAATATAAGAGTAAAAAATTAATTACACTTATAATACTATAATATCAATGACAAATAAGAAGTAATATTACCTAATGAAATCAAATTGAGTCATGAAATTCATTACCACCTATTGATTTCAATGTCAAATCCCCATGGTTAAAATAATTCAAATTTAAATTTAAAATACCATTATGTATTAAGGATTCAAGATATTACATGTAAAATTTAAATCATATACACCATATAAAATAAATTTGGGGCATAATAATACAATATGCCTCAATGAATTGAAATTGATATGACACCCATTTTATTGAGTCTGACTTGTCATATACGTTCATTATATTCCTGAATAATATACTTATATTAATTATTTATTTGATTAATATCATTATAAAAGTTTATGATTTCTTATATTTAACTAATTACCTTGTTATATAAAACAAATTAATCAATTAATTTTACATCGTTTGTTTTGACGATATTTGGCTTTTGTGTTCAAAATGAATTTGGTAGGCTGAATATTGGTATGAGAGGTAATTATTTTAATATATAAATAATAATAATCATGAAATTATTATAATATTTATACATAAATTATAATTCTAATATAAATTATAAAATATGGTTTTGAAAAATGAAGTACGTTACGATCATAGAGAAGGTAGGTCATACAGACACATAAGTAATGTTTCCATTTTTTAACAATCATTATGAGATGGAGGTAAGTAATATTTTATATTTTAAAAATTATTATAATATCATAATTAACATATTATTTATTTAAATATACTTATATATATTATCTATTTTGTGTGGTAATGAAAATAGAGGTACATTACTTCATGAAGGCGGTAGTCCACACATACACAAACAAGGTTTATATCCTCCTATGAGTGAAAAGGGAAGAAATAAAATGATATATTATATTTTTATAATGATAAATATGTAATTAATATTATATTTAGGTTATTTATATCACATATATTCATTAAATTTATCCATATTACCTTACATGTGAATTTTTAGTGAATAACGAATCACATCACTTCATGAGGTGGTAGTCCGCCGTATGCACGAGCGATATTATCACATCCCCTAAGAAATGAAAATTTAAAAGGTATATATGATATAATGAAAAAATTGGTATAATTATGTTATAAATATCATATATACACTTTTATACATCATCATACCCAAAATATAAAGGTATTGATGGAAAATATGTCACGTCGATTCTCATGGCGGTAGTCCTTTATACACATCATCGACATTATCATTTCCCATTTGAGGGAAGAGAAGATGGATATCGGTAATTAAATTGATATAATAGAACCATATTATATGGTATATATTGGTTTTATTATATAATCTTAAATTAATAATATTTTAATGAGGAGGAAGAAGAAATAATATAAAAGTTCATTGTTAGGAATTTTTTCTCTTCTTAGACCACCTCTTTAGGATTATGCCTAAACTATTACTAGAATATATTTAAGACCAATCCAAGGAATAGAGGACGAGAGTATGGAATTTGAGATGATATATGGGAAGTTATTGTATTTAAAAAAAAGTTTTAATGTGTGAATAAGAGGTGAGAGGTGGTGACCTTTTATAAGTGAGGTGAGTGAAACACTTATAATTTTTGAAAAGAAAAAGGCACACACACATTGTTTACAAGCCAAAAGGATATAAAATGAAGTATTATTGAGAATTATAAATTATAAGATCTAAATATGGATATTAAATAGTTTTAAGAAAAGTTTTTATATCATTTTAACTCTTATCATTTTAGTTTAATCCTCAATAAACCTATTTTTACCTTAACTGTAGTAATTATTTTTTACTATTTTACTATTCATTATGGTAAAATATTAACTTGAAATTATTAGAAAATATAAATTATTCTGATTAAAAATATATATTACATTTTAACAAATTAAAATCATATTATTGGAAAAATAAAATTTAAAATAAAATATATAGACACAATGAAAAAATGGGTTTTCAAGAAGATAATTATCATAAATATTAATGTTTTTTATATCAAAATCGAATATTTAATTGACTAAAGTGAAATAAATTAGTTATATTTTACTATATTGGAAATAATTTTACTTTTAAAACAAAGTAATGTATAATTAAAATTCTATATTATTTAAATGAAAAGCAATTTTTCAATAAAAATTTGTATTTTTCACTATTCATTGAAAAATGAAACTTTTCAGAAAAATCCCAAAAATTCACAATAAAATAATTTTGATATTATGATTTAAAAAATTAATAAATTTTTACCAAATAAATTTTCTAAAATTGTAAATTTTTAATTTTAAATTATGAGCACAAAGCGTGACTAAACTGTGTTATAGGAAAAAATACATTTTACAGAAAACAATTATTTTTTTAAATGATTATTATTTTATTTTTAATAAATAGAAAAAAAAGAATTTGTTTTTAAATTTGTAAATAATATAATTTCAAAAATTTAGTTAGACCTATTCATACCGACCAATTTAATTATTAGGTTATAATAGTATACTATATTACCACTCATTAAGACTCAAGGTCATGTGTTCCGCCAATTATTAAATAGATTAAATTTAAAGAAATATATTTTGTGGGTTTTTAAGATTGGGTTTTCATTTAATGTAAAATATAAAATATAATATTCTTATTTTATAATTTTGGGGGTGTTACATATCATAAATGAGTCTAAAATAAATTACAAAGAAAGTTAGACCTGAGGTAAGGGTCTAATTCACAATCTCATGCTTATTCAGGATTTTTTTATTTAAGTTTATTATAGAAAAATTATTATATATTTATATATTAAACCACATATGTTTTATTATCCTCCAGTGATTTTTTATATTATAAGTTTTTCTTTTATTTTCCTCTTTCTATGTACTGAAATATCTGAAAGAACATTCTTATAGAGAACTCAATTTATTTTTCTATTTAGTTAGGAATATTTTTCTTTAATGTCTATATTTTATATAAATGTTTCAAAGGATGTGTCTTATGTTATCCTATGATTAAATAAATTTATTTTTACCCATGTTTGTCTTTATATAAAATGTATTTAAATGAATTTTATTATTGTTTTTTAAATGAGGAACTTTTTACCAAAGGCGTGAAAAAAATCCTGGTTTTAGAACTTAAAACACAAATAAATTTTCCCACCATCATGACTATTACTTACCATAGATATTTCTTTACACATTTCCATGTTTTTTTTGAATAATTTTTCCTTAATATTCTTGAAATTTATAGATTTTAAATAAGTAAATTTAAAATGAAAAGGGTATATTCCTCAGGAAATTTTCTAATGATCATTTAAATGTTTTTTAATATATGTCAATATCATTTGATTAATCACATGATTTACTGGGGATCTAAAATAATGAAACCATCCACCATATTACTTTGGATGACTTATGGTCATGGCGTTTTATTTATTGTATGGGGGAAATATTAACATTTTAAATGAATGTTTTTTTAATATTATTGTTTATGTTGATTATGTATTGAATTGTTATTTATTTCTATCCTGTAATGAATTAATTGGACTTAGTGTGTGACATACAGGTCCTGTTATAGCCTCTTGATACTTCATTAGTTATCACAAGACAAACTAGTTTTAATATTTGGAATATGCCTTACCTATTTATATAAGTTTTCCTGGAATAAGGGCTTGAAAAAAATGATCTTGATATTCATAATTATGCATTATATCACTATAAAACTTGATTTTGTTATAAATGTGATTATTTATATTGCCATTTCATCCATGGATTTAGTCCCTTTCTTAGGGTAATAGTTATATGGAATATTTTATTATTTTTCACCTCTTCTATATTAATCATGATTTATTTATCCTTTTATATTTTTAGTTATACACATTCCTTTACTAAACATACAAGATCATCATTTATTATATATTACTTTTCCCAGGATACCATGAAGGGATCTATGAATTATTTTATTGATTTAATAGATGAAAAATAATTTTTTCTCTAGAAATTTAAATTTTTTTACTTCATGTTTTCATATATAATATGAGAATTATGTATGTATCTCTTCTCCCAAGAATAATAAACCATTGAATACTTTAGAATAAACCCCCTTATATATTATTACAATTTAGTAAATTAAAAACCAACTCCATGTTACTGGAGTTACAGTTTTACATTACCATTTCTTTATTATTTCTAGATTTAAATGGATATTTTTTTAAAGGTTGGGGCCGAAGCCTCATTTTTTATTTTTAAATCAAAGCAAAGTCATCTTTTAAATAGTTAGAGGGAAACCCATTACATATCCTGAAGGCCCAGTGGGCTTGTAGCCCATTAAATTGCCCATAGGCCCAAATTCATAGGCTAATTCACATTCTTTGAATAGTAACCTGCTGCTACAGTACCGCACAGTATCGCCGCCGCTACAGTGCCCTACCGCCACTACAGTACCCGCTGATGAATAGTGCCGCCCCCTGCTATAGTATCGCTACAGTACTGCTACAGTACTTGCGCCCGATGGGTTTTGAACCCCCATTTTCCATGTAGTATTACTGGGTGCTTACCACTAAGCCAAACCCCAACTACACCAGATTTAAATGGATATAATTGACACACAACCAAAAATTTCCATCAACCTTATTCACATATTAAATTGGAGTTCCACAAGAGGAAACACTTGGCCGAATGAATCCTTACTATAATATATCATCAACCTGAATCCTTAGCTCTTACAACTCAGAAGAGTCCATCCTTTTAGAGACATTGATATTAGAGATACATGTGGTTGCAACTTTATCCCAAAATTGATATCTGTTCAATGTGGTAACATAAAAAACACTTAAAAAGAGAAATAAAGTTATTATTATATAACCCTAATAAAAACTATTGGATAAACCTTTATATATATTAACACCAACTCAACTAAAAAATAAGATAGATACTCAACATGCCTCTAACCCATCCAAGGGTCACACTCACTAATGACCTATACCTAGTTTCCATCAATGTTATAAAATTTGATGTATATACTATAGAAATCCTTGATTGACTATAATGAATAAAAACAATGCATAATGAGAAAGATGTTATTATGTTGTTTCAATAAACATATATAATATCCCAAAGAATGGTTTTATGCCTACACCAACTCCCAATATTTTCACACATAAAATTGTCTCTCTCTACCTCAAACTGGAATAGTCAATGCTAAGGGAATTAAAAGCCTCTCCACATCATGTCACTAATCATAGAATAAATTAGGTTAAATTAAGGAGATTATATTTTTATAATAAAAAAACCACAAACCTAAGTAGAAAATAAGTAGATAGTACCCTATACATCATCAATTTATCCAAACATTGGAAATGGTAAAGCTTACCTATGAACATGGCCTAATCTATAATCTATCTATACCTGATGGAAACCAACCTCATAGTCGTTCTCTAACACTTTCACTGAGGAAATGAGATATCATAATGTTTTACACTAATTTCCACATCCTCTCTCTAATAACAAAAATATAGAACACCACATTATTGCTGCTTCCTCGGCAAAAACTTCTACATTGGCAGGTCTTGAAATGTGGTATTAGCCATATGTTGACTATTGAGGATAGTTAGAAACTCTCTATTTTGATGGAAATGATATAAATAGGAAATTAAAACCATGTACAACCATTTAGAAAAGGATTTAAAACTACTAGATCCAATGAAGAAGGTTTATAATGGCTAAAACCAACAACCTACTGACTGAATCATCCTATTACCAAGAAACTATGATCAATAAATTATTATTTTTACCCACAAAGAGTATTGATTTCTCCCATCCTAATATGATATAATCATAACCATAATATCCTCATAAAAATATATATTATATAGTACTTTAGTATATATCTTCAATATAAATTGAGTGACATGACACTGGATCTATGTATGTAAAAATACTCAAACTGACTTTCCTAATCCTTACAATCTAAAAACTTTGTAGAGAATAAATATGAATGTTGTTATAGTTTATATTTATCTCTAAAACACTATAAATACCCTACCATAGGGAAATTTTATCTTGTTGGAAAGCTTCCATAGAGGTTAAATATAAAAACATATCATAAAATTGATCCCTGAACTGATCCCATGAAACATCTGACTCCTCATGGTCCCTGAGGAAAAAAGCCACCACTTCAGAGATGACCCACCCTACATCATTAACATAAATACACATAGCACTATCACCAACCACATATCAAACTGAAGGTTATATCCTCCTCATTTTTCCAATCCTCTAACTCCTGATATGAAACAGAGATCTCAAACTTCTATAGAACATGGAATTGAAACTATCAAAGTGTTCTCCTCCAAGTTTCATTATCATTAACATCCAATATACTATGATCTGCTTGAACATTTGGTAGATCCACTTCCTTATGAACCTGGTAGGAACATCAAAATAGTTCCATATCTATAAAAGAACAAAATTTAGTACTCCTAAACAAGAGACAAAAGAACACTTTTATATTAACTAACTGATTAATTAATTTAAACATATTTCCCATTATATACCAACTTACAATGCAAGAATAATAAATCATGATTTATGACCCTTCCCTAGGTCTATAAACTATAATTAACATCAATTTTCTTATATTTTATAGTAAAATTTAAGGTCTTTTCATTAAATAAATGGTTTCCATAAAATCTCAAGTCCTAGTCATTCTACCTTGTTTACAGTGCTTAATAAGATCATATGATATTGTTATCCTAAAAAAAAATTAATCCTCACTAATAAATAACTCAAAACTAAATAAAATCTGTCAACCATCACCTTTGATACCACTTTGACATGACCCCCTCCTTCCATAGGTACTCCACCTAGGCTAAAAATGAATGAAGATATATACAGATTACCAAATAACCCCTCGAATAATACTCAATTTAGTGACTAGGACCAAGTTTATATCAATAAAAAACATGGGATGAAATACCCATTGTATATATTAATAAGTATGAGATAAGAGTGTAAAATTACGACCAACACCAGACATAAACTAGAAGAAATCCCAATACCTGTAATGATATACATAAATTAAAAGGAAACCTTCATGTACCAAAAGTAAGTGTAGGAAGTGACAATGAGTACCAGCTACTCCTAATACATATTTTAAAACTCTTAAAAGATAGTAATGTCCAGATTGGTTACTAACCTATAGCTCCTAACCTGAAAAATATTTCATATATAAGTAGGGTGATCATACTATGTATACTTAGAAGAATCCATCCCAAAATCTATTATGGAAAATGTGAAAGAATCATACAAAATATTAGTGAATAGAAAATGAAAATAAATCATCATATAAATAGGTAATACTAGTTTCACCATTCTCATTATATATCACTCACCAAATAATTCATATAATTAGAAAAATCTATATCAATTTCATTTATATAAATGAAGGTACCCACTGCCACTAATCTTCTAGATCCTCCCTCTCACACATGAAATACATACATCATGTGGCTATCCCTTTCATAATTATGTAATCCTTAATGTGTGTTGGGTCTCAATCTTACCTACCATAGTACTATATAGGAATGAATATCTCATTCTAGTGTTATTCTATATATCTACATCATAATCATCACCATCACATCTATAACCAAGTGTATGTAAAAAATCCACTACATCCTTTTTAAATGAAATATACCCTAATCTGTCAAAGACCATGCATTTACACCTATGGGAAGTCAGAGCTACCATGATATTATATAAGTATACTCTATACCTCAATCCATTACAACACAAAAATAAATGCATATTAAACCGAGATCTATCATAGCCTAGGATAGGAACAAACACAATACTATAATCCATTATATCCAATGATATGCCTACCTCATATCCATGTACAATGGGAGAGTTAAGGAGAGATGAGACATCCATTTTCCATTTCCTCACCATCATGTATATTGTAGAAAACATTTCACATAACATTTGGGTGATAGTTTCCCTACCGACGAGGGTGGGATAATGTATAAAATTAGAAAATTTAAATAATATTATACACAAACCACACTAAGTAAAGCAAAAAAACAGTAAAATCCTATACCACTTTCATCACCCAATACTTATAACAACCAAAAATAATGATTATATATTAAAAAAGCATGAAAGTATTAATTTATTATCAATTAATTAATTACCCATTAATTAATATTATTCCATGATTATCATTATAATATTATTAAGCCAAGTGCCAAAAACACTTTTATTTATATTAATTATATTCTCATGTATGTCATCATCATTTAATATGTTTTAACAATTTCATTATATCCAATGGGATCTTTTAAACCAAATTAAAAACCCTATATTTTATATTCATGCTCCTTATAGCATCCAATTCAACCATCCCATGGTTTCCATTAGTATGATATAAACTGTTTAACATCACTGCCATAAAAAATAGTCCATCCAATGTGTCATTTATTAATTAATTTATAATTCATAAATTTTTTTGGGTACAATAAGACTCAATCAAGGAAACCATATAATAGCTTCAAAATCCATTCAAATTGTCCCACTATTACAAATAGTTAGAAACCAACAAATAACATATAACCAAAAGGCTATACAACAAAAGTAGGAAAAATATTTGAAGATAAAACCTCATAATAAACTCATCCCGAACTTCATGATATCCCACACCATTATTAATAATATCAACTATACTTTCATTACTTAAATAATTCATAATTGTACTACAGGCTACCAACATATTTCCCATCCATCCAAACAATCTGTAGTCAAACAACCCTAGAACATCATCCCATTTCTAATTATGAAAACCAACCACCCATGGTTATCAAAAAATCAAAAAAATACTCTAAAAGTTCTTATATCACACATATATTTTACATGTATTCTATGCACATAGGTAATGGAACAATGGATATAGGAGCAAGGCACACCAGCCATCTATAATAAGAATGTGCTCACTCATATGCAAAACATTTATACTGATAAAACTACCATTTTAATTCACATATTGAATTAACCGGTTTATTATGTATATATTTTCCGCTACATGAAACCTATAAAAATTTAAAATTAATAACTATGAACAATATAAAAATTTATTTAAAAATACATTTAAATTTATCCTAGAATAAGTATAAACAAATATCAAATTAACATGTCTCTTTACTTAATCACATCACCATTATTTTTACAAATTTATATTGTTTATCAAATTTCTAGAAAACATTTACCATATCAAGAACTATAATAACCAAATCAATTAGATAACACATTATCTATAAAATAAGAGGAAACTGTAACTTATAAAGATATTATTCGGATCAAATAACCCAAAAATAGAAAAAATTCTTAATTTTATTCCATATCCTTATCATATTTGGTTAATTTCACCATTTCAAAAAGGATTAAATTATGGAAATATCACACTTTCACATTAAATAAAAATATAGATGATAGATCTCCAAAATTAACATTATGGTTTGAATTTTATCTGAGTAAGAACAAAACAACAAGTGGAAAAATCTGATCACATCTTCCACAGTTAATCAATGTTCCCTAAAAAACCATCCCCAAAAGAGTCATTTATTATTAAATAATATAAATCAAAATAAAATTGAAGGGAATAACCTGATATATCTTGGGAGAAGTATGACTAAGGAGATCAGAACTATGAGAGATAAGAAAACTAACTTCAGATCGCGACAGATCGATATCCAAAAGATAGGGGTGGAATATGTTTTAAGGGCCTTCAAAGCCATTCGAAATAGTTTTTTTGTCACCAATGGTTTGATATAAAAGAGTAAAAATAAGATAAAATTTAGGGGGATCACCAAATCATAAACATGTTGGTAAATCCACAATAATATAGTGAAAGGATACATCATGTTTTTAATTTATCGAATCCCATATCCACTGAAAATTTAGTCGCCACATCCCCAAAACATGAAAAATCATTCACACAGTGAAGCACCAATTCATGAAATGAATTTTTTATTGGATGAACCCCTAAATTAATATTTTAAAACCATAATTCCATGCACCATAATTCAATATATGAATCAAAAAGGACATCATGAATAAAATGTTCACATCATGAATTCCTCTTACAACTATGTATCTATATTTACTCTATCTGTTGATGTAACACCCCAAGCTTCCATGATACACTTCTATTTCAATAATACAATAGCTTGCATTGTATGCAAGTTCGAGATTCTAACACACCGCGACAAATCAAAGTATCCGTTTTGAATAGTAATACCCACATTTTGAAATTATATAAATTTTATATTTCAAAATGGACTTCATTTCTAGATTCGGAATATCGAAATTATCTTATGTGGAATTTTTGGTATTTTTCCGAGAACTTCCAATTTTCGATGAATAGTGAATATGCTTAAAAACAACTCTTTTAATAAAAATAATTTATAGTGATAAATTTTACAATTGAGTGGTTTTAAAGTATAATTATAATATACGTTTTCCATTTTATCCAATAGTGGTCATTAGAATTAATTTCACTTTGAAATTGGACATAAATAATTGTCAATCTTTTGATTGATATTCTTTCTTAAAAACACGCTATTTGTTCTGACAACGAGAATTAATTTTAAAAATAATTAATGAAACTTTTATGTTTTGAATTTGGTAAAATGGGAATAATTTTTGAATTTGTAATATCAAATATATCTTAGAGTGAATTTTTGGTATTTTTTTGAAAAACATCGATTTTTGATGAACAGTGAAACCACTAAGTGGTAGTTAAAAAACTGATTTTTCATTTAAATGAAAATTTACCACCTCTGTGATTTGAATTTAAAAAATCCAACATACATAATTTTAATTAGGAAGTAAAATGTGGTTCAATGGGATTAAAATAATTTTTGATGAATAGTAACTTTTATGTTTTATTAATCACGATTAAAGGTAATTAGTGTAATTTAAGGTAAATATAATGATATAATAATATGAAATTACCTTTACACTTGTCCTACACTTATTATATCAGTCATGGCCGACCAATAAAATCCATGGGTCAACTTGGGGGCCCCATGGAGCCACTTTGGTAAGAAAATGACATTAATAACTTTTTATTTAAAGTAAAAATAAAAGTGTCACAAACATGTATTATTTTACTAAAAAAAATTTACATGGGGTTATACAAGTAATATTTATGACTATAAATAGTGATTAGAAAGATAAAAATATTTCCTATATCATGGTATTTTTTTATAATTTTTAGACATTAAATAAATTAAATTTGTGATGACACCATGATGATGCAGGGATTACCTCATTAATTAACAATTTAAATAAAATGAAAAGATAATGTCAAATATAAGACTTAAACTTTTAAAAAACCTATTGGATGAGTATATTTATAACCCTTATCAACTTATCCTAGAAATATATAATTTTGGGACATTTGAAATCCGAAAATCACTTCATAATAATGTAACATTTCATGACTTTCCAATAGTGCCCCTCCTCTCCTCTTATAAAAGGCCCCCACCTCTACCACGTTATTCACACCTTCAAGCCATTTGGCTTGGCCAAAATCTGCCCAAATACTCTCACAACTTCCCTCTATTACTCTTAGAAGCCTCACTTTGGGCAGAAGTCTTCCCAAGGAAGCCTTTGGCTCAAATAAAAAAGAGTTACCCGATTTAAAGGTAATGTCTCACTTGTGTTCTTTTGTTTTATTTTATTTCTCCAACCCCCTAAACTATTTTTATTCCTATATTTTGTAACAACAAAAGTATATTAAATATACTATGATGTTTTTATGATATGTTTTTGATTTAAAATTACACACACCTCCATCGAATGGTTAAAGAACATACTGTTTCTGTGGTTGGCAAATTACTGCCTCACGAAATGATGATTGTTCAATCTTCTTTTAACACCTTTCATGGTGGACATTAAGATGTCACTATATTTATATATGATATATATTATGTTTATTTTTTCCTAATTATTCTTTATTTTTCATTTATGGCATACCTTTATGGTTTTCATTATGGGTAAACGTGATAATTTCATTTTAGGAAGTGCAGACTACCGCCCCCTCAAAGTGATTTGAATCGTTAATCCCATATGTGGGATGTATAAAGGATGGAGTAAATGAAATTATATATGATATTATACTGTAATTGTAATATACATTTATATCATTATGATTTCACTCCATTAAATACGAAATAGAAATGAAAGTAGAATTCATGCGTATGTACGGCTTACCGTCTCCATGAACGATGCATTTCATTTCTTACCTCTAAATGTTATGTAATATTATAAATGCATGTATCTACTGGATATATTTGATATATATGATATATAAATAATTAATATAATTTTGGAGATAATGGATATTCTACCACATAAACAACTTGTAATTATTAGAAGTTTATTGTTGACTCAAGTATCGAAGATCGATAAAACGACCGTTATTAACTTAAATGACTACATAATTTTCATAACATGGTAATAGGTGATATAAAATGGGTAATGAACTTGAAAAAGGTTCTTAAAAAATTAGATATTAACTCTAGTTTATTATTAATGAGGTTAAAAAATGATCGAGTTAAGTCATACACGAGGTAAGAGACTTCGTCTCAATCTCCTTTCATTGAGGCATATTTTTTTTATACATAACTTTCTTTTATACAGTGTATAATACCATTTAAATTTTACTTTTATTAAAAAGGAATATTTTTACATGAAGCATTTTTACTAAACTACAAAAGGAATGTTTTGTATAACGTATGCGGCGACAACGACTTCTCCGCCACCGTGACCATTATTTGAGTTTCAGCTTCCTCTACAAGCCATAACTTTTTTTTAAATGAAAAATAAATAACAAGTTTTACTTTTATTTTATTTTGGTATTGAAAATGGTTTTATTATATCGATGTGTTGTATTTTTTTCATGTGATTGAAATGTGGAAATGTTATGCTTCCTTTTTGAATGTTTTATGTGATACGATTATGTTATGGTTTATGATATGTTTAAACCTGTTCATATGAGGAATGCATTGGACTTAATAAGTGACGGGTGGAGCCCTCTAAAGCTCCTCGATGCATGGTTAGGTATCATGAGACAAAATAGTGTCTTGGAATGAGGCCTTGACAAAACATTATTTGTAGTCTTGGCACGAGGCCTTGGCTACGTGGCTATGATAGTCTGGCATTATGCATTCCATCATTATAAAAGTGGTTATTGATATTTCATTTGATTATTCTACCAGTAGAATATCCATGTGAATAAGTATATGGAATTATTTCATTTTACTTTTTCCATATTATGCTGAATTTCAAGTTTAAAAGGCTTTTGTGTTAGTTATACATTGTCTTAAATGTTTATGTTTATTTATGAAAGTTTCTGCTATATTGTTATCCTTACTGAGCATCTGAGCTCACCCCTTTCAATGTTTTAATTTTTCCAGGATGTGTAGAAGTATTTTATGAATGAACTACAGGGATAGTATGAGGGGATATGCATACAAGATGTTGTAGTAGTTTTGTTTTACTTTATGATGTAATGTAATATTTATGAATATATCTAGTGTTTCCAAGGCTACTAAACTAATCGGTCTTTATAGAATTGCTGTTTTATGATCATGACAATGTTACGTAATAATGCACCATCTCTTGGTAACTAGGGTCGGGGAGTTACAGTTGGTATCATAGGGAGGTTAGTACTAACCTTGGAAGCTAGATTTAGATAAACTCTGATTAGAGCACATATCCCTAAGATAGACTTTGAGGATTAGTATAGAAGAACTTCCTAGAATTTTGGTATTATAGAGATTTTGTGAGTTTTCAGAGAAATACATCCCTATCTGTATACGAGCAGGTAGAGGTGGCTCTGGCACAAATGTACCTAGGGGTAAAACCCGAAAACACCGTTTTGAGCTAGACTCGAATGGGAACTGGTGCACGACAACAGAACTTGCTGCACTCTTGGTTACGACACTCCTGGGGGATATGCTCAGGATAATTCTCATTTTCTTTACAAACTATTATAAAGGGTTTATGAGTATATACTTCCTCAAAGAAAACATTTTTATGATTATGGATTATATCCATAAATATTTCAATTTATGTTAAGTGTTTTGTAAGTTTGTTATTATGTATTTCGATTCATAAACTAATCTAGTTTATGACATTGTTTAGAAATGGAGCTTAGTGGAAGGAATGGAAACCATATCAATGAATGCACTCCATATATGGATTTACCTTCTGCTCAAGATAATTATAGTGGAGATGGTGATACAACTGGTGCTGGTCAACTTATCGCCATACTGGGACAACCCACTCAGGTTATGAATAATAACCATTCTCGTATGGAGCACCCCAATCTGCAACATGGAGGATCAATGTTATACCGCTTCACGAGGCAACAACCACCAAAATTAAATGGGAGTAAAAATCCCTTAGTACCTGAGCAATGGATAAATTTCTTAGAGAAAATATTCCATGCCTTGGGGAGTAGTGAAAGGGAAAATGTTATCATGGCAGTTTACCACCTAACAGGAGATACTGATCAATGGTGGTCATTGATTCAAAACACAAAGGAAGATGATGAAGTATTAAATATGGAATGGAAGGAGTTCAAAGAGATTTTCTTAGAAAAATACTTTCCTCGTGACCATCGAGCAGATATGGAAATGAAATTTCTAAGTCTGAGGAAAAAGGTGGATGAGAATGTTGCAAATTATGAAGCTAACTTTTCAAGGTTAGCGAGGCATGTGGTAGATTATATACGTAACCCATGAAGTAAGATTGATCATTTCATTTATGGGTTAAAACCATTTCTCCGTCATGCTTTAGTATCACAATCTTTCTCAACGTACGAAGATATAGTATCTTGTTCTATCAAGACAGAAAAGGAATTCTTTAAATATTATGACAATAAAGTAAATCAAGAGAAGAAGAGAACGGTGGAGCAAGAGATAGATAAAGGGAAAAAGGAAAAGAAGGATTTTCCATTATGAAATTATTGTGGGAAGAATCACCCTCGTACTTTCCTAAAAGGAATGAGAGTTTGTCATAAATGTGGAGAAAAAGGTCACTAGGCTCGTGATTGCAAGGGAAAGAAAGTGGCTGTCGTTGTTGAATGCTACAATTGTAGAGAAATGGGGAATTATGCAAATTAATTCCCTAAGCTCCAAGGAAAATTACATCAGAAAAGGCCAAGGGAGAAAGGACAATCTTATGATGTTACTGCAGTTGAAGTGGAATAATTAATGTATTGGTGCTTTTGGACTCAAGAATTATATTCTGGATATAATAATAATGTGATATATATATAAGGATTATACTGCAGTACTTGTTGTTTTCATTAAGGTTTATTATGTTGAAGGTAATCATATTTTTAGTATGTGACAATAAGAGAAACTTTACTTTGTTTGGGGAATCTGATGAATTCATTTTGGAATTTAGAGACCTTTTAGAGAAAGTATGGACAGAGGAATTTTGGATAACTATAAAGGTTGGAATAGATTAAGTTTAACTTTTTATAGTATTGATTAAGGTTAAAACATTTCAGAAGATTATTTTTGGAATATTATAATACCATAGTTTTAGGAAAAGAACAACCCACAGGTTGGGGGATAACCCGTTGCGTCGGACAAAGCTGTAGGAATCGAACCCATAACCATAGTGCAATAGGCCTTTATTAACTACCACTAGCCTACAGGATGTCCCTAGTTATTACAAAAATAGTTTTCCTAATCTAAATGGTTTGTGATAATATTTGGAACCTTATACAATTATGATAAATAGAATATTTTTGAGTTCTATTAACTTTTGGAGTGAAAGATGGGTTTGTTGTAAAAATTTATTAAAGAATGAATGTCTACATGACAAGTAAGTATATTTCCATACATTCTTAGTAAATCTCCTAAATAAATTCCTCAACTTTATTAATGGTAACTTAAAACAAAAACGTTGCCGGTTAACTTTTCCAATTGGGGAATCAATGGCCGTTTAACCAATCACAAGTTTGTGATTTTCTTGTAGTTAACATTCTCTTAATACTATTTTCTACAACTCTCCATCAGACCATGATGGTTTTTTTCTCCTCCATATCCATGTTTTCATAGAATCCTAGTATGGGCTATCTCGGGTGACCTTTGTACATCTCTTTCTTTCTTTTAAAGTTATATTTTTATTAACCCTATTTCCGATATGGGTTTTCCACAAAGGTATTTTCTATTTTCAACCTTTTATTTTTGAAGAACATTATCAAATTGTGAAGACGCAATTTATTGAAGGATGGGAGAATGTAACACCCCATGCTTCCATGATATGCTTCTCTTTCAATAATGCAATAGCTTGCATTGTACGCAAGTTCGAGATTCTAACACACTGCGAACAATCAAAGTAGCCATTTTGAATAGTAATACCCACCTTTTGAGATTATATAAATTTTATATTACAAAATGGACTTCATTTTTGGATTCTGAATATCGGAATTAGCCTATGTTAAATTTTTGGTATTTTTCTGAGAACTTCAAATTTTCGATGAATAGTGAAAAATACTTAAAAACAACCTTTTTAATGAAAATAATTTATAGTGATAAATTATATTATTGAGTGGTTTTAAAGTATAATTATAATATAATTTTACCATTTTATCCAATGGTGGTCATTAGAATTAATTTCACTTTGAAATTGGACACAAACAAGTGTCAATCTTTTGATTGATATTCTTTCTTAAAAACACACTATTTGTTGTGACAATGGGAATTAATTATAAAAATAATTAATGCAAATTTTATGTTTTGAATTTGGTAAAATGGAAATCATTTTTGAATTTTTAATATCAAATATATCTTAGAGTGAATTTTTGGTATTTTTCTGAAAAACATCGATTTTTTATGAATAGTGAAACCACTAAGTGGTAGTCAAAAAACATATTTTTTGTTTAAACGAAATTTTACCACCTCTGTGATTTGAATTTAAAAAATCCAACATACATCATTTTCATTAGGAAGTAAAATGTGGTTCAATGGGATTAAAATAATTATTGGTGAATAGTAACTTTTAAGTTTTATTAATCGCGATTAAAGGTAATTAGTGTAATTTAAGGTAAATATAATGATATAATAATATGAAATTACCTTTAAACTTGTTTTAAACTTATTGGATGAGTCATGGACGACCAATAAAAGCCATGGGTCAACTTGGGGGCCCCATGAAGCCACTTGGGTAAGAAAAAGACATTAATAACTTTTTATTTAAAGTAAAAATAAAAGTGTCACAAACATGTATTGTTTTACTAAATAAATTTTTACATGGGGTTATAAAAGTCATATTTTTGATTATAAATAATAATTGGAAATATATAAAAAAATTTCCTACATCATGGTATTTTTTTTATAATTTTTAGACCTTAAATAAATTAATATTTTTATGACACCATGATGATGCAGCGATTACCTCATTAATTAATGATTTAAATAAAATGAATAGATAATGTAAAATCTAAGACTTAAGTTTGTCAAACAAATATTTGATGAGTATATTTAGAACCCTTATCACCTTATCCTCGAAATATATAACTTTGGGAGCTTTGAAATCCTAAAAGAACTTCATAATAATGTAACATTTCATGACTTTCCAAGAGTGCCCCTCCTCTCCTCTTATATAAGGCCCCCACCTATACCACCTTATTCACACCTTCAAGCCATTTGGCTTGGCCAAAATCTACTCAAATACTCTCCCAAATTCCCTATATTACTCCTAGAATCCTCACTTTGGGCAGAAGTCTTCCCAAGGAAGCCTTTGGCTCAAATCAAAAAGAGTTATCCGATTTAAAGTTAATGTCTCACTTGTGTTCTTTTGTTTTATTTTGCTTCTCCGACCCCAAAAACTCTTTTTATTCCTATATTTTGTAAAAAAACCAGTATCTTAAATATACTAGGATGTTTTTATGAGATGGATTTGATTTAAAATTACACACACCTCCGTCTAATAGTTAAAGAACATACTATTTCTGTGGTTGGCGAATTACTGCCTCACAAAATGATGAATGTTCAATCTTCTTTTAACACCTTTAATGGTGGAAATTAAGATGTCAATATATTTATATATGATATAATTTTTTTTTATTTTTTAATTATTATTCTGTATTTTTCATTTATGACATACCTTTATGGTTTCCATTATGGGTAAACGTGATAATTTCATTTTAGGAAGTGCGGACTACCGCCCCCTCAAAGTGATTTGAATCGTTAATTCCATATGTGGGATGTATAAAGGATGGAGTAAATGATATTATATATGATATTATACTGGAATTATAATATACATTTATCTCATTATTATTTCACTCCATTAAATACGAAATATAAATGAAAGTAGCGTTCTTGCTTACATACGGCTTACCGTCTCCATGAACGGTGCATTTCATTTCTTACCTCTAAATGTTATGTAATATTATAAATGCATGTATCTACTGGATATATATGATATCTAAATCATTAATATAATTCTGGAGATAATGTATATTCTACCACATAAACATCTTGTAATTATAAAAAGTTTATTGTTGACTCAAGTACCGAAGATCGACAAAATGACCGTTATTAACTTAAATGACTACATAATTTTCTTAACATGGTAATAAGTGATATAAAAGGGGTAATGAACTTTAAAAAGGTTCTTAATCAATTATAGATAAAATCTAGTTTATTATTCAGGAGGTTAAAGAATGATCGAGTCAAGTCGGACACGAGGTAAGTGACTTCGTCTCAATCTCCTTTCATTGAGACATATTTTATTTTATACACAACTTTATTTTATATGGTGTATAATACCATTTGAATTTTACTTTTATTCAAAAGGAATATTTTTATAGGAATCTTTTTTACTAAATGACAAAAGGAATGTTTTGTCTTACGTATGCGGCAACAACGACTTCTCTGTCGTCGTGACCATTATTTGAGTTTCGGCTTCCTCTACAAGCCATGACTTTTTTAAAATGAAAAATAAATACCAAGTGTTACTTTTATTTTATTTTGGTATTGAAAATGTTTTTATTTTATCAATGTGTTGTATTTATATCTTGTGATTGAAATGTGGAAATGTTATGTTTCCTTTATGCATGTTTTAAGTGATACGATTATGTTATGGTTTATGATATGTTTAAACCTGTTCATATGAGGAATGAATTGGACTTAATAAGTGACGGGTGGAGCCCGCTATAGCTCCTCGATGCATCGATAGGTCTCATGAAACAAACTAGTGTGTTGTCACAAGGCCTTAAAAAAACCTTATTTGTAGTCTTGGCATGAGGCCTTGGCTATGTGGCTATGATATTCTGGCATTATGCATTCCATCATTATGAAAGTGATTATTGATATTTCATGTGATTATTAGAATAGTACAATATCCATGTGAATAAGTAGATAAAATTATTTCATTTTACTTTTTCCATATTATGCTGAAGTTAATGTTTAACAGGCTTTTGTTTTAGTTATACATTGCCTTAAATGTTTATGTTTGTTTATGAAAGTTTCCGCTATATTGTTATCTTTACTGAGCATCTGTGCTCACCCCTTTCAATGTTTTAATTTTTCCAGGATGTGAAGAAATATTTTATGAATGAACTGCAGGGATAGTATGAGGGGATATGAAGACAAGATGTTGTTGTAGTTTTGTTTTACTTTATGATGTAATGAAAGACTTATGAATATATCTAGTATTTTAACTTGAAAAAACCTTTACTATCAATATCTCACTAGAAACTAAACATATAATTACCCAGTATATCTATCCTCATAACATTGAGAAAATAGTTCAAAATATTTTTAAATTCATTCTCATTTTTATATAATTTTAAAAAAATAACATAAAATGAATTTCTTAATTAAAGTAGGACTTATAAGATATATTTACTCTATATAATTAATAGAAAAAATTTATCATTTTTGGAACATAAATTGAGACAAAATATCACTATTTAAATCATTATATGATTCTACTATGAATTAAGATGAAGTTTTAAAAAAAAATCGATAATGTTTAGCTAAGGAAGTTGTTCGACTCAAAGAAATTGAATTTTCCTTTCTCATGAACATTTTTTATGTTTTTCGACCAATGTAATAAGACCATTACACTTATATCTTAATTATATATAATTGGTATCAATTTTATCTTTTCTGAAGATGATTTTATTTATGTAAAAAATATATTAGATGTGTATAATGTTTTATATTCATTAATAAATACTTCAATTAAATAGTCCCCCAATAAAATAATGATTATTTTAAATATATCATATCAAACGATGGGTTAAAATCCATATTTCACTAATCAAATGACCTCACATAAATATGAACCTGATAACATAGTAATTTAGGTATTCTAGTTTGAAAATCATATCAAATATGACTATTTGATTGTGGAGAAGATAATTATTTATCCAATCCATTATATGGATATACTAAGGAAAATTCACCTTATATAATAACTCTTATGGTTTCCATAATATTTGCATCATATAATAAATATAAATAATGAGGCTTATAACTCTTAGGTTTACATATTTATCTGATTTCCTTACACAAGATAATTTATAGGAACCCTGACTTAGGGTAATCATGCTCACTAGGATAATCAAGGACATGAAAAGTGTTTACTTTGGAAGGAATATAATAGTTAGTATTTTTATATAGGAATCAAAATCACCATATTATATTGTAAAAAACTGATATCTTATGAAATTATTTTTTATTTTTGAATAAATTTAATTTCTTTGATAGCTTGCATTATATTCAACACCATGTTGAGCTTGCACTATGATCAATAGTGAGTTCATATTTCATACACAGAACACTGAGATTAAATAGAACATGACATTATATTAATAATATACTTATTAATAAAATTTATTTCATTGGAATCAATATAATATTTCATATTGATATGAATAGTTTTTACTGTTTTGAAGACTTTCTCTATCAAAAATTGCCTTTACATCTTATATGTGGGTTTAATTTTAAATTAAAATTTACCAATTACGTGAATTAAATTTGAAAAAATTAATTAAATATTTTTAATCATTTTAAAAAATATTATATAATGAGTTAAAAATATATTTTTACCATAATTAATAGTCAAAATAGTAAAAATTAATCACCGTGATAATGGTTAAAACAGATTTACTAGTGGTCAACCAAAAAAGATAAGGGGTAAAATGAACTATAAACTTATCCAAAAGTAATTTTATATCCATATTTTGAACTTATAACCACTAAGGTTTGTAAATATCCCATTTTATATCCTTTTTACATGTGAACAACAAGGTTACACCTTTTCCTTTTGAAAAATTACAAGTGTACCACTCACCCCACTGAAGAAAAGACACCCCTATACTCTCCTATTAGCACCTTAAAATCCAATTTTATTGGAAAATACCTAAACACATATATTAATTAACACCCTCTAAAATATATATATCCATTATTTTTTATCATAAATTCATTCTAATAATGCTTTTTGTGCTTTCCTAAGGAGGTTGTCCGAAGAATAGGTTTGTTGCTTAACTGAGTATCTTTATTTTATATATTCTTCCCATTCAATCATATTTTCTTAAAATATATTTCTATAATAAAAAAATTATCTCCCATATAATTATATTTTATTCTTTTAATTTCATTACCTAAATCAATCTCGTCTTCTATCAAATTTTATACAAAATGATCATTTGTGTATACAATGAACTATCATCTCGCGAACAAATGTTATTCCTTTTTCATCACCAAATCTCACGAATGGATATAATGGTAGATTTAATGTTTATATATGATATATATGATAATATTATAACTATTTAATTATAATACCACAACTGATTTCTTACATACAGACCTTTTTTAAAATAATAAAGTCGCTCGTGCATATGACATAATATTGCCTCGCGAACCGATGTGATATTTTTTTCATTTTTGTTTTACATTGATAGTAATAAGGAAATATTAAAAAAATACGTATGATATATTTAACATAATTATAATTATTTAATTATTATATCACATATAAATTCTTAATTTTCAATTCAATGGTGGACATGATAACATCATTCATGTGTACGGTCGACTACCATCTCACGAAGCAATGTGATTCATTTTTCACTAACGGTTTGAATGGATGGTAATTAGGTTAAATTTAATTAATATATGTGATACATATTAAATTAAAATTATTATTTAAATTTAATACATTATTTAACTTTATTTTTTTCTTCTTTTAAGAAAATGGAAACATCATTTAAGCATACATACGACCTACCATCTTCATGAATGGTGTATTTTATTTTCTATATCTAACTTTTATGGACTAATAGAAATACATATATATGAAATTTATATTTTTTATAAATTTTTTATATGATTTAACCAAGATAAATTTTATAGAACCAAAAATAATAAATCAAAACATACATGAAAAATAAAACAGTAATTGCCTGAAACATGATTTTAACATGGAATTGTTAATAAAAGGGTAATAAAATTTCATAATTAAATCATATACGGAATGATGTATATAATTATTATTATTTATTAGATTAATAATATATATATATATATATTAATTATATATGAGGTTCTAACATGTATGAAGTAATTCAAGACTTACGGTAAGGAATTGTATTCTCAATTTGTCATCTTTGGGAAAGATGTTATGTTATGCACCTACATTATTTTATGAGGTGTATAAAAAACTCATTTGAAATGTTATATCAAGAATATATTTATATTCAAAATATTTAAAGTCTCTTTTTATTTAATTATTTAATGGGGAATAGGATTCAAAAGTCACCAAATTCGTAAGGGTTTGATGTTATGATCTCATTGTTCATCGAGATTGTTTTTGCTTATGATTTTGAGATGAAATATTATGATCCATCAATCAATAAATTCATTAATTTTATTATAATATGAATATTTATTTATAATATATATTTTACGTTTATTATACAGTTTTTATATACTTATGATTACAAAATAATGTTTTTAAAGAAAACTGACTTTATTTATCTTTTTAGTGAAAAAGAACTTTTTATTCCATATCCATGTTTTCTAAAAATGTTTTCAAAAATGTTTTAATGTTCCTATGGTATTTTTTAAAGTAATTTTATTCTAACTTTTTTGATTTTATTAAATTTTTTTAAAAATAATTTTATGTCATTTTCAAACATTTCTTGTTTGTATTTTATCAAAAACGTGAAAGGAGTTATTGTTTTTAAATGCACGACATGGACATAATTAACTTCCTTTTGGAACTCTCAATGTTTTAATGATTCCTTTATATGTTTCCAATTTTATCTTCAAATAAAATAATTATGAAAATGCATTATGTTTTAAAATGTTTTTTTTTCAAATAGAAAATATATATTTTTCTAATGAAATGTTTTAAATGATTTTAAATATTCCTTTATAAGTTTCTAAGGTTATTTTCTAAGAAAACGATATTGATTTTTTTAAAAAAATGTTTTATCAAATTAAAAATTATATTATACCTAATAAATGTTTAAAATTATTTTTAAATATTCCTTTATAAATTTCCTATTTTATTTTCAATAAAATGATTTTAAAAATATTTTATCTTTAAAAAGTATTTTTCAAAGTGGAAATCATATTTTATTAAAGATATATTTTAAATGATTTTTAGAGTATTATTTATTAGTTTCCAAAGTAAATTTTAAAGAAAATAATTTTTAAATTGTTTTATGTTTTAAAAAGCTTTCTTCAAAGTGGAAAGGATATTTTCATCAAGAAATATTTTAAATGAATTTTAAAGAATACTTTATATGTTTCAAAGGTTATTTTCAATGAAAAGGATTTTGGAATTAATTTATTTTATAAAAATTATTTTCAAAATTGAAATGATATTTTAATCAATAAATGTTCTAAATAAATTTTAACTATTAATTTATATTTTTCTAAGGTTATTTTAAGGGGAAAGGATTTTAAAAAGGTTTTATGTTTTAATTTTTTTCCAAGTGGAAATTCTATTTTAATTCAGAACTCTTCAAACTGTTTTGTAAAAATATGATTCCATTTAAGATGTCATTATTTGGTGTAACTTATGATTTACTATAGATATTATCCAAGGATACCATTTTTATTAATTTTTAATGGTTTATTTATTTGATGATAAGATGTTTACGAAACTCATTCCTTTTTTCAACGAGTTATGTTATAAGGATATGATAAAATTTTTATACAACCCATTTATTTTAATGGGTAATGATATGATGAATGTTTTTTCATCCTGTGACACAAAAATTTATGATTTATGTGATGGGTGGTAACTATATATTTTTCTAATTCATTGGGTAATAATTAATATTATATGAGCTCAAAGGGTGCACAAGAGGTTATTCCAAGTTAGAAAGAGGGTACATAGGAGGTTATCCCAAGCCCAAATGAGGGTAAAAGGGAGGTTATACTAAGACTAAAGTAGGTAAATAGGTATTTTTCTCAAGACTAACATGTTAAGAATGTATTTTTGGGCCACCTTGACGTAAGGTTTTCTATGCTTCTTTGTATGCCTCAATTCAATGTCTTATGACAATGTTATTGTAGAGACCCGTAGCCTGACGTACATGGACATTACATTACATTTGCGGAATACTTAGTACATAACAAAAACACACACACACAAGGATCGTAATAGTTTAGTGTCTTTGGAAACTCGGAATGTAATCTTCTAATCGTGGTGAAAGTTCTTCAATATCTCCCATAAAGGTCATCCCTTTTTTTTACCTAAAACCTTTCATTATATCCTGGGGAAAAGAAAACATAAACGGGTGAGCTCAAATGCTCAGTAAGGGTATACAAAAGAAATAAAAATCATATCATATCTTTTTGAAAATCATAACCTGCAAAAGAGATCATAATATCTTAACATGGAACAAATCATAGAAGTGAAAATAAGATCACCATAATCATAACATGAAACTTGAAACTTTGTGGCATGCACACATAATCATGGAAAATCATTTCTTGTTAGTCATGACTCATTGCCAAGACTATCTTAGTGGACAAAGTCCCTTTCTGAATCGAGTAACCCTCGTTTCAGTCCTGTTTCACTGAACCGGTATAACCTACCGTTCCAGCCATGTCTATCTCATGAGATATAAAATCTTTACCCAATGCATTGGAGGGAGATATAGGTCCCACCCATCTTATAATGAATCCTTTCTTATGTGTGCCACATAATCATAAATCATACATCATCGCATAACACATGTAACAAAAATGGGATTCTTGAAACATCATGACATCATAAAATAAATCTTATAAGGCAAATGACTTCATAAAAATAATCCCCTCACAACATAATCAAATCAATGTAATTAAAGGGATAAAAACAGAACCCTTTATTATCTTAGATGGAAAATAATTTTGATAAAACACTTGAATTGAATTCTTGAGGAAAATATCCTTTCTTTTTCAAAATCAATTTCTTTTCACAAAACATCATGCAATTTTAAAAGAAAGATATTTTATTGAAAATAGTCATGAAATCTTTTAGAGGAAGCTTCATGAAAATAAGGCTTCATAAAACAGTGGAAATCCGTTCGTGCCGTATAAGTTAAAAAAAACATTCTTTTTTACTTTTGTCGAAAAAGTCAAAATGTACCTCGTACGAAAAACGACAAAAGATTCCTTTCATATCTTTTACTAAAAACTCACCAAAGGGTAAAATTGGATTTAAAACATTGTAGATGGATGGAAATAATATTACATATTGAGGAAACATGGATGTGGATGATAAAATACACCCCAGTAAATACTTACGAATAAACAATCTCGGATAAAAATGAGATTGTGATATTTCCCTTACCTTAGGTCTGACTTTCTTTGTAAGTGTCCGAACCTCCTGTATAATGATTTAAATCATGTTATTGACTTATTACAGAATTATATTCATTGTTATGATATCATATATGGTTCACTTATGACATTATATTACCCGTTCTTTTGTAAATTCCATGTTAAAGAAGCGTTTTGGGTAAAATCGTTTCATTTATCGTAGGTGTTTTGACTTGTTGTTCTTGACATCATTATTACTTATATCATGATTTACTTACTTCCAGAATATAAAATATGATTTATATATCATATATATTCAGTATATATATATATATATATAATAGGTAGATAAATAAAATGAAAAACACCGTTCATGGAGACGGTAGTCCGTACGTACGCATGAACGCTGTTTTCCTTTCCTTATTGTCTTGAAATGGAAGTAAGTAGATGACATACATATGTATATATATACATAAATCCAGTAGATTTATAATGTCATATATTTCATTATTATTTCTTATATATACATTATAATCATTCATAAATGGTTAACATGGAGAATGAATCTCATCGCGTCGTGGAGACGGTATTCCGTACGTACGCACGAGCGATGATATCATTTATATAAATATTGAATTGAATTGGAGTGTATTATACAATATATCAGAATCAATATGATGTTGTAATAACTATGTATAGTTATTCTTTACACCATTATACCCATCCATGTAAGGTGGTGGTGGAAAATAGATTACACCACGGCGTGGAGACGGTATTCCGTACGTACGCACGCGCGCTGATTTCTTTTTCCGTAGGATGGATAGATGGTGAAATAGGGTTGTTTCATACTTATAATAACATATCAGTATATGAGTGATACTGATGTTATTACTTCATAATGAAACAACCTAAGAAGAAGAAGTGGAAGAAGAAATAAAGATGAAAGAATTGGTAACCGTAATTACCTCTTCTTTGAAGCGCCTCTTTGAGACCTCCTCTTAGGGCACTAAAATTGGTCTTTGAGGAAGACCAGAAACTCTAGGATGTTGCTAGGGAAGTGGAGAAGGGATTTTGGCAGGGGTTGGCCGAGCTTGAGTGCTCAAATTGGTGTGAGGAGGAGGGGGAGGAGGTGTCCTTTTATAGGGGAGGAGAGGGGCACCTTAGGAATATCTCAAAATATTATTTTATATTAAAGTCAAAATCAGTTTATAATGGTTCCAAATGGTCTTATTTCGAAGCTAAAGTTGGGATGGGTCGAAATCCTATCAACCAATAATATTTAGACAAGTTTAGGGTATTATTTTAACCTTATCAATTAGATTTAACTCTAAGTTAAATAATTTTACTTTTACCGTGTCTTTTTGTTTTCTTTCACTATATGGTTAATACACTTACAATAACATGCCAAACGAACCCCAAATTGTTTATTATTAAAATATATATCCTTATCTAAGTCATTTGGCCGAACCTTAGATTTTTAGGAATACAATAACAATTAATAATATAATATTTGATTTAAAAACTATTTTGTGTCAATTTTGACACTATTTGATATATGATTTTTGTGAAAGTCATAACAGAATTATATGTTCGAACCAAGTTGATTAAATAAACACTAATATATCATAGTAACCTAGAAAATTAGTGTAATTCATAAAAAGTCTCAAATTACATTTATTTTGGTGTTTATAACATCAATTATGTCAATATTTCATTAATAAGATAATTACTGCATCATCATTGTGTCATAAATAAATTGAATTATTTAAAGTCTAAAAATTACAAATAAAATATCATTATGTAGTAAATCTTTTTAGCTTTCTAATGAATATTTATAGTCGAATTTATCTTATGTATAACCCCATATTAAAAATGTTTTAGTAAATAAACTTTGATTTTAACTCTTTTAACTCTTCTTTGAATTAAATCATAATAAATGTCCTAATCTAATCCAAGTGGGCCTAAATGGTCATATTATATTCATAAGGTTGTTTTTGGCCGAATTAAACTTATCCAATAGAATTAGGACATGTGTTAGGGTAATAGTAATATCATATTTACCCTTAGTTACCCTATTTACTATTAACCGTGGTAAAAAAAAGTAAAAAGTTACTATTCACCAAAAATTATTTTCATCTCATTGAACCACATTTTAGTCCTTGATATTAACCGTGTCTGTCGGATTTTCGAAATTCCATTCACAGAAGTGGTAAAATTAAGTTTTATGCAAAATTCAGTTTTTAACCTACCACTTAGTAGTTTCACTATTCATCAAAAATTGATGTTTTTCAGAACAATGCTAAAATTTCATCCTAAGCTATATTTCATATTCCGAATTCAAAAATGAAGTCTATTTTACCATAACATAGATGTTGCATTAATTAATTTTATAATTAAATCCCGCTGTTAAAACAAATAGCGTGTTTTTAAGAAACAATATCTATCAAAAGATTGACACTTGTTTATGTCTGGTTTAAATGTAAAATTACATACAATGACCAACATTCTATTGAATTGTAAAAATATATTCTAAATATACTTTAAAACCACTCAAATTAATAATTTATCACTATTAATTATTTCGATTAATAAAGTTGTTTTTAATTAAAATTTAGTAATTTTCACTATTCATCAGAATATGAAAGTTATCCGAAAAGTACCAAAATTTCACCCTAAGCTAATTTCGATATTACGAATCCAAAAATGAATTCCATTTTGAAAAATAAAATTTACTAAATTTCAAAAAGTGGTTATTACTATTCATAACGGCTAGTTTTAATAATATCTTAATAGCATATCGTTGTTTAGCGAAACTCGGTGTTGCGTACAACACACGCTATCGAGGAAGGTTGTGATTGCGTGTAATTCAAGCCAGGTCAGAGAAGTGTATTGTGAAAGATCCTTTTGGTGTAGAGTATAACACAAGACATTAATAAAATTAAAAAGAATATTTTTCATAAAATCTTGGGCTGTTACATTCTACCCCCCTTAAAATGAATTTCGCCCTCGAAATTCGTCGGGGTTATAAATGGTTTACTATTAGAAAGTTTCTTTAATAGAAACCCACATCGTAAAAAGGAATACCAAAACTTGTCTTCAAAAACTAAAGTATGAAATGTAATTATTACCCAAATAAACTAATCACTGGGTTTCCACATAGGTGAAAATATGGATATGGAAGAGAAATCTAACCATCATGTTCTGATGGAGAGTGGTAGAGAACATGGCTATGAAAAATCCAGTAATCACAAATCCATAAATTTGTGACGATCTATGGTACCATCTGATTCATCAGGTATAAGATCACTAGGACAACATTTTTGGTTTTCAAGATCATTTCCCTAAAGTTGAAAATTTGAATTAGAATAAATACTTACTTTATTTTGGTACAGTCGCACTATTGTTCGTGCCTTGAACAATTTCCACTTCATCTCTTAAATAAATGAAGTTGAATTTGTTATTCGTGAAGTGTTAGCAGATCATGTGATAGAATGACGGGTCATTCCATCTGTCTCAAACAAAAGGTTTGAAAAGTTTTAAGTTCATCTTATGGCTAGATTAATTGTATATGGTTCCAAAAATGAACTTATACTTCATATATCATACCGCTTAATAAAATAAAACTAGTTTCTACTAAACAGGGACTTCCTGTAGGTCAGTGGTAGGCGATAAAGGCCAGTCGCACTTCGGTTGTGGGTTCGATTCCCACAGCCTTGTCCGAAGCGATGGGCTGTCGCCCGTCCTGCAGGTTGTCCTTTTTCTAAAACTATATTACTATAACATCCCATAATATCGAAAAACTTCTATCCTTAAACAATACTAACTTATGTCCAACATAATCCATTCCAATCTTTAGTCCTATCCATAATACTGCAGTCCATTCTCATAACATAGTGAAAACGATTACCAGAGATTTAATACCATCGTTGATCCCCATATATCATAAGATATATCTTGTTGGACACATTCCAAACATTCAAAGGCCTTAATCTTGTACTCTCTTGAATACCCATTGAACCTTAGTGAAAACTTGAATGCAGTTAAAAGTTAACACTTTCCACATACCAAAATCCTCAAAATTCTATATACTCAAACCATGATATCACTTGGTCCTTATATCAATCATGAGCTCATGAATACTGTTAAACATTTCATTTTCTCGTTTTCCCTTCATTATGCGCATAATATCTCAATCAATTTGAATACCACATTAGACCAATACATAAATATTCCAATATTCCATGATACAACATTATTTTGGAATCCCATTACATAAAAACTTAATCATTCCACCACATCGTTGTCATATTCAACATTGCCAATAGTGATCGCATGTGACTTCCCTTTGTCCTTTGCCTTAAGCGGTTGCTCATGTCGATCATCACTAACCCTTGTATTAGGGCATTTATTGGCATAATGTCCCATCTCCTTGCACTTGAAGCATTGAAGTGTTGGTTGTGCGTTCTCTGCAGTGTTTGCTTTATTCACTTCATTAGAATCCCTTTTTCCATTACTTCGACACTCAGCTGCTCGATGACCTTCTTTTCCACACTTAAAACATTTTCTAGTCCCTTTAAGACAATCTCCACCATGCTTCTTTCCACACTTTGTGCATAAGGAAACATTCATCTTCTTTTCACCATTATTCTGAGATTTCTCCTTGAACTCCATCTTTCGTTTCTTTTCAAAACCATGAGATGGATATGTAACACCAACTTCCATTTCTACCTTGATAGCACAACGCACAATTTCTTCATAGCTACTGAAGTCTCTTATAGCTAATGCCCTTCGAAGACTTGGTTTTAAGCCACTGAAAAATCGATCAACTTTACTTTCAGGTTGGATGATAATGCCAGATGCATACCTTGCAAGTCTTGTAAAATTCGCTTCGTATATACCAACAGATTCATCATCCTTTTGCTTTAGTTCAAGAAACTCCTTCTCCATCTTCGTTCGAAGAATACGAGGGAAGTACTTACTGAAAAACAAGTTCTTGAACTCGTCCCATTCCATGGAATCAATTTCATCTCTTTGCCTCGTATTCTTGATAAGATTCCACCATTGATCAGCTTCACCTTCCAAACGATATACTGATAAGATGACTTTATCATGTTCAGAACATTGAAGAACTGAAAATATCTTTTCAGTAGTACTAATCCATTGTTCAGCAACTAATGGATCAGTAGACCCACTGAAAGAAGGCGGACGCTGCCTCATGAAGGATTCAACAGAATGTTGCTCCTTCCTTTGCTCGTTTGGAAGTCCTGCATGATTCATAGCTTGAGAAATTTGTGTGAGCATGGCTACAAGATTTTGCATTCCAGCTCCCATATCGTTTGGTTGCTCAGGGGGACAATCATTGCATTGTCCATTGCATTGATCAACACGGTTCCTTCGGGTTCCATCCATCGTCTAAAACCCCAAAAGAATAGTGTGAGAGGCAAAAATCTTACTAGGGAAAACAACATAATAAAGGGGTAGTACCCTCAATATCTAACATCTTAGGTTAAATTCAAAGATCGTTAGAGCAATTCTAGGACTATAACCTATACGTATACTTAACCTTAGAGACATCCCTAGACATACCTTAGAAATATCTCTAGGGATCTCACTAACGTTTTCGCATCCTAGTTTCCAAAGGTTGACTAAACCTTTCCTCTGATACCAACTGTAGCGGTCCAGAATTACTTCCAGTGGACTACAATTGATACCTATCAGGGCACTCCATGGGCGGCTACACCCCCTGGGCGGGACACACCACCATCCCCAGTGGCAGCCATTTCCTCATGAAGCCCTTGGGCGGAGAGCCATGCTTCGTCCAACGCTCACATGTGAGAGTTCCCAAGGATCGGATACATTCCTACCTCCTTTGCCTCTGATACCAACTGTAGAGACCCGTAGCCTGACGTACATGGACATTACATTACATTTGCGGAATACTTAGTACATAACAAAAACACACACACACAAGGATCGTAATAGTTTAGTGTCTTTGGAAACTCGGAATGTAATCTTATAATCGTGGTGAAAGTTCTTCAATATCTCCCATAAAGGTCATCCCTTTTTTTTACCTAAAACCTTTCATTATATCCTGGGGAAAAGAAAACATAAAAGGGTGAGCTCAAATGCTCAGTAAGGGTATACAAAAGAAATAAAAATCATATCATATTTTTTGAAAATCATAACCTGCAAAAGAGATCATAATATCTTAACATGGAACAAATCATAGAAGTGAAAATAAGATCACCATAATCATAACATGAAACTTGAAACTTTGTGGCATGCACACATAATCATGGAAAATCATTTCTTGTTAGTCATGACTCATTGCCAAGACTATCTTAGTGGACAAAGTCCCTTTCTGAATCGAGTAACCCTCGTTTCAGTCCTGTTTCACTGAACCGGTATAACCTACCGTTCCAGCCATGTCTATCTCATGAGATATAAAATCTTTACCCAATGCATTGGAGGGAGATATAGGTCCCACCCATCTTATAATGAATCCTTTCTTATGTGTGCCACATAATCATAAATCATACATCATCGCATAACACATGTAACAAAAATGGGATTCTTGAAACATCATGACATCATAAAATAAATCTTATAAGGCAAATGACTTCATAAAAATAATCCCCTCACAACATAATCAAATCAATGTAATTAAAGGGATAAAAACAGAACCCTTTATTATCTTAGATGGAAAATAATTTTGATAAAACACTTGAATTGAATTCTTGAGGAAAATATCCTTTCTTTTTCAAAATCAATTTCTTTTCACAAAACATCATGCAATTTTAAAAGAAAGATATTTTATTGAAAATAGTCATGAAATCTTTTAGAGGAAGCTTCATGAAAATAAGGCTTCATAAAACAGTGGAAATCCGTTCGTGCCGTATAAGTTAAAAAAAACATTCTTTTTTACTTTTGTCGAAAAAGTCAAAATGCACCTCGTACGAAAAACGACAAAAGATTCCTTTCATATATTTTACTAAAAACTCACCAAAGGGTAAAATTGGATTTAAAACATTGTAGATGGATGGAAATAATATTACATATTGAGGAAACATGGATGTGGATGATAAAATACACCCCAGTAAATACTTACGAATAAACAATCTCGGATAAAAATGAGATTGTGATATTTCGCTTACCTTAGGTCTGACTTGCTTTGTAAGTGTCCGAACCTCCTGTATAATGATTTAAATCATGTTATTGACTTATTACAGAATCATATTCATTGTTATGATATCATATATGGTTCACTTATGACATTATATTACCCGTTCTTTTGTAAATTCCATGTTAAAGAAGCGTTTTGGGTAAAATCGTTTCATTTATCGTAGGTGTTTTGACTTGTTGTTCTTGATATCATTATTACTTATATCATGATTTACTTACTTCCAGAATATAAAATATGATTTATATATCATATATATTCAGTATATATATATATATAATAGGTAGATAAATAAAATGAAAAACACCGTTCATGGAGACGGTAGTCCGTACGTACGCATGAACGCTGTTTTCCTTTCCTTATTGTCTTGAAATGGAAGTAAGTAGATGACATACATATGTATATATATACATAAATCCAGTAGCTTTATAATGTCATATATTTCATTATTATTTCTTATATATACATTATAATCATTCTTAAATGGTTAACATGGAGAATGAATCTCATCGCGTCGTGGAGACGGTATTCCGTACGTACGCACGAGCGATGATATCATTTCTATAAATATTGAATTGAATTGGAGTGTATTATACAATATATCAGAATCAATATGATGTTGTAATAACTATGTATAGTTATTCTTTACACCATTATACCCATCCATGTAAGGTGGTGGTGGAAAATAGATTACACCACGGCGTGGAGACGGTATTCCGTACGTACGCACGCGCGGTGATTTCTTTTTCCGTAGGATGGATAGATGGTGAAATAGGGTTGTTTCATACTTATAATAACATATCAGTATATGAGTGATACTGATGTTATTACTTCATAATGAAACAACCTAAGAAGAAGAAGTGGAAGAAGAAATAAAGATGAAAGAATTGGTAACGGTAATTACCTCTTCTTTGAAGCGCCTCTTTGAGACCTCCTCTTAGGGCACTAAAATTGGTCTTTGAGGAAGACCAGAAACTCTAGGATGTTGCTAGGGAAGTGGAGAAGGGATTTTGGCAGAGGTTGGCCGAGCTTGAGTGCTCAAATTGGTGTGAGGAGGAGGGGGAGGAGGTGTCCTTTTATAGGGGAGGAGAGGGGCACCTTAGGAATATCTCAAAATATTATTTTATATTAAAGTCAAAATCGGTTTATAATGGTTCCAAATGGTCTTATTTCGAAGCTAAAGTGGGGATGGGTCGAAATCCTATCAACCAATAAGATTTAGACAAGTTTAGGGTATTATTTTAACCTTATCAATTAGATTTAACTCTAAGTTAAATAATTTTACTTTTACCGTGTCTTTTTGTTTTCTTTCACTATATGGTTAATACACTTACAATAACATGCCAAACGAACCCCAAATTGTTTATTATTAAAATATATATCCTTATCTAAGTCATTTGGCCGAACCTTAGATTTTTAGGAATACAATAACAATTAATAATATAATATTTGATTTAAAAACTATTTTGTGTCAATTTTGACACTATTTGATATATGATTTTTGTGAAAGTCATAACAGAATTATATGTTCGAACCAAGTTGATTAAATCAACACTAATATATCATAGTAACCTAGAAAATTAGTGTAATTCATAAAAAGTCTCAAATTACATTTATTTTGGTGTTTATAACATCAATTATGTCAATATTTCATTAATAAGATAATTACTGCATCATCATTGTGTCATAAATAAATTGAATTATTTAAAGTCTAAAAATTAAAAATAAAATATCATTATGTAGTAAATCCTTTTAGCTTTCTAATGAATATTTATAGTCGAATTTATTTTATGTATAACCCCATATTAAAAATGTTTTAGTAAATAAACTTTGATTTTAACTCTTTTAACTCTTCTTTGAATTAAATCATAATAAATGTCCTAATCTAATCCAAGTGGGCCTAAATGGTCATATTATATTCATAAGGTTGTTTTTGGCCGAATTACACTTATCCAATAGAATTAGGACATGTGTTAGGGTAATAGTAATATCATATTTACCCTTAGTTACCCTATTTACTATTAACCGTGGTAAAAAAAAGTAAAAAGTTACTATTCACCAAAAATTATTTTCATCTCATTGAACCACATTTTAGTCCTTGATATTAACCGTGTCTGTCGGATTTTCGAAATTCCATTCACAGAAGTGGTAAAATTAAGTTTTATGCAAAATTCAGTTTTTAACCTACCACTTAGTAGTTTCACTATTCATCAAAAATTGATGTTTTTCAGAACAATGCTAAAATTTCATCCTAAGCTATATTTCATATTCCGAATTCAAAAATTAAGTCTATTTTACCATAACATAGATGTTGCATTAATTAATTTTATAATTAAATCCCGCTGTTAAAACAAATAGCGTGTTTTTAAGAAACAATATCTATCAAAAGATTGACACTTGTTTATGTCTGGTTTAAATGTAAAATTACATACAATGACCAACATTCTATTGAATTGTAAAAATATATTCTAAATATACTTTAAAACCACTCAAATTAATAATTTATCACTATTAATTATTTCGATTAAAAAAGTTGTTTTTAATTAAAATTTAATAATTTTCACTATTCATCAGAATATGAAAGTTATCCGAAAATTACCAAAATTTCACCCTAAGCTAATTTCGATATTACGAATCCAAAAATGAATTCCATTTTGAAAAATAAAATTTACTAAATTTCAAAAAGTGGTTATTACTATTCATAACGGCTAGTTTTAATAATATCTTAATAGCATATCGTTGTTTAGCGAAACTCGGTGTTGCGTACAACACACGCTATCGAGGAAGGTTGTGATTGCGTGTAATTCAAGCCAGGTCAGAGAAGTGTATTGTGAAAGATCCTTTTGGTGTAGAGTATAACACAAGACATTAATAAAATTAAAAAGAATATTTTTCATAAAATCTTGGGCTGTTACATTCTACCCCCCTTAAAATGAATTTCGCCCTCGAAATTCGTCGGGGTTATAAATGGTTTACTATTCGAAAGTTTCTTTAATAGAAACCCACATCGTAAAAAGGAATACCAAAACTTGTCTTCAAAAACTAAAGTATGAAATGTAATTATTACCCAAATAAACTAATCACTGGGTTTCCACATAGGTGAAAATATGGATATGGAAGAGAAATCTAACCATCATGTTCTGATGGAGAGTGGTAGAGAACATGGCTATGAAAAATCCAGTGATCACAAATCCATAAATTTGTGACGATCTATGGTACCATCTGATTCATCAGGTATAAGATCACTAGGACAACATTTTTGGTTTTCAAGATCATTTCCCTAAAGTTGAAAATTTGAATTAGAATAAATACTTACTTTATTTTGGTACAGTCGCACTATTGTTCGTGCCTTGAACAATTTCCACTTCATCTCTTAAATAAATGAAGTTGAATTTGTTATTCGTGAAGTGTTAGCAGATCATGTGATAGAATGACGGGTCATTCCATCTGTCTCAAACAAAAGGTTTGAAAAGTTTTAAGTTCATCTTATGGCTAGATTAATTGTATATGGTTCCAAAAATGAACTTATACTTCATATATCATACCGCTTAATAAAATAAAACTAGTTTCTACTAAACAGGGACTTCCTGTAGGTCAGTGGTAGGCGATAAAGGCCAGTCGCACTTCGGTTGTGGGTTCGATTCCCACAGACTTGTCCGAAGCGATGGGCTGTCGCCCGTCCTGCAGGTTGTCCTTTTTCTAAAACTATATTACTATAACATCCCATAATATCGAAAAACTTCTATCCTTAAACAATACTAACTTATGTCCAACATAATCCATTCCAATCTTTAGTCCTATCCATAATACTGCAGTCCATTCTCATAACATAGTGAAAACGATTACCAGAGATTTAATACCATCGTTGATCCCCATATATCATAAGATATATCTTGTTGGACACATTCCAAACATTCAAAGGCCTTAATCTTGTACTCTCTTGAATACCCATTGAACCTTAGTGAAAACTTGAATGCAGTTAAAAGTTAACACTTTCCACATACCAAAATCCTCAAAATTCTATATACTCAAACCATGATATCACTTGGTCCTTATATCAATCATGAGCTCATGAATACTGTTAAACATTTCATTTTCTCGTTTTCCCTTCATTATGCGCATAATATCTCAATCAATTTGAATACCACATTAGACCAATACATAAATATTCCAATATTCCATGATACAACATTATTTTGGAATCCCATTACATAAAAACTTAATCATTCCACCACATCGTTGTCATATTCAACATTGCCAATAGTGATCGCATGTGACTTCCCTTTGTCCTTTGCCTTAAGCGGTTGCTCATGTCGATCATCACTAACCCTTGTATTAGGGCATTTATTGGCATAATGTCCCATCTCCTTGCACTTGAAGCATTGAAGTGTTGGTTGTGCGTTCTCTGCAGTGTTTGCTTTATTCACTTCATTAGAATCCCTTTTTCCATTACTTCGACACTCAGCTGCTCGATGACCTTCTTTTCCACACTTAAAACATTTTCTAGTCCCTTTAAGACAATCTCCACCATGCTTCTTTCCACACTTTGTGCATAAGGAAACATTCATCTTCTTTTCACCATTATTCTGAGATTTCTCCTTGAACTCCATCTTTCGTTTCTTTTCAAAACCATGAGATGGATATGTAACACCAACTTCCATTTCTACCTTGATAGCACAACGCACAATTTCTTCATAGCTACTGAAGTCTCTTATAGCTAATGCCCTTCGAAGACTTGGTTTTAAGCCACTGAAAAATCGATCAACTTTACTTTCAGGTTGGATGATAATGCCAGATGCATACCTTGCAAGTCTTGTAAAATTCGCTTCGTATATACCAACAGATTCATCATCCTTTTGCTTTAGTTCAAGAAACTCCTTCTCCATCTTCGTTCGAAGAATACGAGGGAAGTACTTACTGAAAAACAAGTTCTTGAACTCGTCCCATTCCATGGAATCAATTTCATCTCTTTGCCTTGTATTCTTGATAAGATTCCACCATTGATCAGCTTCACCTTCCAAACGATATACTGATAAGATGACTTTATCATGTTCAGAACATTGAAGAACTGAAAATATCTTTTCAGTAGTACTAATCCATTGTTCAGCAACTAATGGATCAGTAGACCCACTGAAAGAAGGCGGACGCTGCCTCATGAAGGATTCAACAGAATGTTGCACCTTCCTTTGCTCGTTTGGAAGTCCTGCATGATTCATAGCTTGAGAAATTTGTGTGAGCATGGCTACAATATTTTTCATTCCAGCTCCCATATCGTTTGGTTGCTCAGGGGGACAATCATTGCATTGTCCATTGCATTGATCAACACGGTTCCTTCGGGTTCCAGCCATCGTCTAAAACCCCAAAAGAATAGTGTGAGAGGCAAAAATCTTACTAGGGAAAACAACATAATAAAGGGGTAGTACCCTCAATATCTAACATCTTAGGTTAAATTCAAAGATCGTTAGAGCAATTCTAGGACTATAACCTATACGTATACTTAACCTTAGAGACATCCCTAGACATACCTTAGAAATATCTCTAGGGATCTCACTAACGTTTTCGCATCCTAGTTTCCAAAGGTTGACTAAACCTTTCCTCTGATACCAACTGTAGCGGTCCAGAATTACTTCCAGTGGACTACAATTGATACCTATCAGGGCACTCCATGGGCGGCTACACCCCCTGGGCGGGACACACCACCATCCCCAGTGGCAGCCATTTCCTCATGAAGCCCTTGGGCGGAGAGCCATGCTTCGTCCAACGCTCACATGTGAGAGTTCCCAAGGATCGGATACATTCCTACCTCCTTTGCCTCTGATACCAACTGTAGAGACCCGTAGCCTGACGTACATGGACATTACATTACATTTGCGGAATACTTAGTACATAACAAAAACACACACACACAAGGATCGTAATAGTTTAGTGTCTTTGGAAACTCGGAATGTAATCTTATAATCGTGGTGAAAGTTCTTCAATATCTCCTATAAAGGTCATCCCTTTTTTTTACCTAAAACCTTTCATTATATCCTGGGGAAAAGAAAACATAAAAGGGTGAGCTCAAATGCTCAGTAAGGGTATACAAAAGAAATAAAAATCATATCATATCTTTTTGAAAATCATAACCTGCAAAAGAGATCATAATATCTTAACATGGAACAAATCATAGAAGTGAAAATAAGATCACCATAATCATAACATGAAACTTGAAACTTTGTGGCATGCACACATAATCATGGAAAATCATTTCTTGTTAGTCATGACTCATTGCCAAGACTATCTTAGTGGACAAAGTCCCTTTCTGAATCGAGTAACCCTCGTTTCAGTCCTGTTTCACTGAACCGGTATAACCTACCGTTCCAGCCATGTCTATCTCATGAGATATAAAATCTTTACCCAATGCATTGGAGGGATATATAGGTCCCACCCATCTTATAATGAATCCTTTCTTATGTGTGCCACATAATCATAAATCATACATCATCGCATAACACATGTAACAAAAATGGGATTCTTGAAACATCATGACATCATAAAATAAATCTTATAAGGCAAATGACTTCATAAAAATAATCCCCTCACAACATAATCAAATCAATGTAATTAAAGGGATAAAAACAGAACCCTTTATTATCTTAGATGGAAAATAATTTTGATAAAACACTTGAATTGAATTCTTGAGGAAAATATCCTTTCTTTTTCAAAATCAATTTCTTTTCACAAAACATCATGCAATTTTAAAAGAAAGATATTTTATTGAAAATAGTCATGAAATCTTTTAGAGGAAGCTTCATGAAAATAAGGCTTCATAAAACAGTGGAAATCCGTTCGTGCCGTATAAGTTAAAAAAAACATTCTTTTTTACTTTTGTCGAAAAAGTCAAAATGCACCTCGTACGAAAAACGACAAAAGATTCCTTTCATATATTTTACTAAAAACTCACCAAAGGGTAAAATTGGATTTAAAACATTGTAGATGGATGGAAATAATATTACATATTGAGGAAACATGGATGTGGATGATAAAATACACCCCAGTAAATACTTACGAATAAACAATCTCGGATAAAAATGAGATTGTGATATTTCCCTTACCTTAGGTCTGACTTGCTTTGTAAGTGTCCGAACCTCCTGTATAATGATTTAAATCATGTTATTGACTTATTACAGAATCATATTCATTGTTATGATATCATATATGGTTCACTTATGACATTATATTACCCGTTCTTTTGTAAATTCCATGTTAAAGAAGCGTTTTGGGTAAAATCGTTTCATTTATCGTAGGTGTTTTGACTTGTTGTTATTGACATCATTATTACTTATATCATGATTTACTTACTTCCAGAATATAAAATATGATTTATATATCATATATATTCAGTATATATATATATATAATAGGTAGATAAATAAAATGAAAAACACCGTTCATGGAGACGGTAGTCCGTACGTACGCATGAACGCTGTTTTCCTTTCCTTATTGTCTTGAAATGGAAGTAAGTAGATGACATACATATGTATATATATACATAAATCCAGTAGCTTTATAATGTCATATATTTCATTATTATTTCTTATATATACATTATAATCATTCTTAAATGGTTAACATGGAGAATGAATCTCATCGCGTCGTGGAGACGGTATTCCGTACGTACGCACGAGCGATGATATCATTTCTATAAATATTGAATTGAATTGGAGTGTATTATACAATATATCAGAATCAATATGATGTTGTAATAACTATGTATAGTTATTCTTTACACCATTATACCCATCCATGTAAGGTGGTGGTGGAAAATAGATTACACCACGGCGTGGAGACGGTATTCCGTACGTACGCACGCGCGGTGATTTCTTTTTCCGTAGGATGGATAGATGGTGAAATAGGGTTGTTTCATACTTATAATAACATATCAGTATATGAGTGATACTGATGTTATTACTTCATAATGAAACAACCTAAGAAGAAGAAGTGGAAGAAGAAATAAAGATGAAAGAATTGGTAACGGTAATTACCTCTTCTTTGAAGCGCCTCTTTGAGACCTCCTCTTAGGGCACTAAAATTGGTCTTTGAGGAAGACCAGAAACTCTAGGATGTTGCTAGGGAAGTGGAGAAGGGATTTTGGCAGGGGTTGGCCGAGCTTGAGTGCTCAAATTGGTGTGAGGAGGAGGGGGAGGAGGTGTCCTTTTATAGGGGAGGAGAGGGGCACCTTAGGAATATCTCAAAATATTATTTTATATTAAAGTCAAAATCGGTTTATAATGGTTCCAAATGGTCTTATTTCGAAGCTAAAGTGGGGATGGGTCGAAATCCTATCAACCAATAAGATTTAGACAAGTTTAGGGTATTATTTTAACCTTATCAATTAGATTTAACTCTAAGTTAAATAATTTTACTTTTACCGTGTCTTTTTGTTTTCTTTCACTATATGGTTAATACACTTACAATAACATGCCAAACGAACCCCAAATTGTTTATTATTAAAATATATATCCTTATCTAAGTCATTTGGCCGAACCTTAGATTTTTAGGAATACAATAACAATTAATAATATAATATTTGATTTAAAAACTATTTTGTGTCAATTTTGACACTATTTGATATATGATTTTTGTGAAAGTCATAACAGAATTATATGTTCAAACCAAGTTGATTAAATCAACACTAATATATCATAGTAACCTAGAAAATTAGTGGAATTCATAAAAAGTCTCAAATTACATTTATTTTGGTGTTTATAACATCAATTATGTCAATATTTCATTAATAAGATAATTACTGCATCATCATTGTGTCATAAATAAATTGAATTATTTAAAGTCTAAAAATTAAAAATAAAATATCATTATGTAGTAAATCTTTTTAGCTTTCTAATGAATATTTATAGTCTAATTTATTTTATGTATAACCCCATATTAAAAATGTTTTAGTAAATAAACTTTGATTTTAACTCTTTTAACTCTTCTTTGAATTAAATCATAATAAATGTCCTAATCTAATCCAAGTGGGCCTAAATGGTCATATTATATTCATAAGGTTGTTTTTGGCCGAATTACACTTATCCAATAGAATTAGGACATGTGTTAGGGTAATAGTAATATCATATTTACCCTTAGTTACCCTATTTACTATTAACCGTGGTAAAAAAAAGTAAAAAGTTACTATTCACCAAAAATTATTTTCATCTCATTGAACCACATTTTAGTCCTTGATATTAACCGTGTCTATCGGATTTTCGAAATTCCATTCACAGAAGTGGTAAAATTAAGTTTTATGCAAAATTCAGTTTTTAACCTACCACTTAGTAGTTTCACTATTCATCAAAAATTGATGTTTTTCAGAACAATGCTAAAATTTCATCCTAAGCTATATTTCATATTCCGAATTCAAAAATGAAGTCTATTTTACCATAACATAGATGTTTCATTAATTAATTTTATAATTAAATCCCGCTGTTAAAACAAATAGCGTGTTTTTAAGAAACAATATCTATCAAAAGATTGACACTTGTTTATGTCTGGTTTAAATGTAAAATTACATACAATGACCAACATTGTATTGAATTGTAAAAATATATTCTAAATATACTTTAAAACCACTCAAATTAATAATTTATCACTATTAATTATTTCGATTAAAAAAGTTGTTTTTAATTAAAATTTAGTAATTTTCACTATTCATCAGAATATGAAAGTTATCCGAAAAGTACCAAAATTTCACCCTAAGCTAATTTCGATATTACGAATCCAAAAATGAATTCCATTTTGAAAAATAAAATTTACTAAATTTCAAAAAGTGGTTATTACTATTCATAACGGCTAGTTTTAATAATATCTTAATAGCATATCGTTGTTTAGCGAAACTCGGTGTTGCGTACAACACACGCTATCGAGGAAGGTTGTGATTGCGTGTAATTCAAGCCAGGTCATAGAAGTGTATTGTGAAAGATCCTTTTGGTGTAGAGTATAACACAAGACATTAATAAAATTAAAAAGAATATTTTTCATAAAATCTTGGGCTGGTACAGTTATGCTCTTATGACTCACGTTCATTGATTTACTCATGATTAATTTCTTATAAACTACCAATATTTATGAAATGATTCAATTTTATAATCTTTGATATATAGGGTTTTGGTTTCATATGTTATTTGCATGTTCTCATACCCTTATCCTCACTTTATGTTTATGTATTTCCCTTGATTATCCTCACTGAGTATCTGAGCTCACCCATTATTTTGCATATTTTCCCTAGGTTATGAGGATAGGTATTGTGTTTAATATGTATAATAATGGTTATTGTTATGTTGAACAAAGTGGGAGTTGATTTAGAACTCTTATGAACTATTTTTCATCTTTATAAGTTTCCAAAGGCACTATACCTTTATGATCCTTAGGCATGTGATTGTGTAATGTAATGAATATTCATATAATATTTAATATTTATGTATGAAAGGAACATGTATTTATATTTATTATATAATTCTCATTAACTTAATTAATGATTCAAATTATTTAGTTTGTAATAATATTCCTTCCCCTAAATTGATATGATCCAAAATATTGATTTGCTACACTATACACAACTCATTGCTTGTGTTATAAGACAAAATTAAAATCAAACCATATTTATACAAATCTAAATGAATCTCAAGAACAATATAAACATAAAATTTTATGTTTAAGTCTTATAATCATATAAAATCAAAAAAAATCATGAGTAATATATGAGAGATAGGTAAAAAATCCCCACGTTTCTAGACAGGTTATCAGCCACTAAGATAGTGAGTTGTCCAACCAAAATCGAATCTAACCAAATATACTTTACTAAATATTTATTTAAATTTATAAAATGTTCTTATAAAAATTATATAATAAGTATTATGAATCTATTAATTTATTCACATAACACTCAACAAGTAAAATTCTAGGTTGATAAAAGATAAATCCATTATCATAAGTCGAATTTTTATCTTTATATGATTGCATGTTAATTAATAGATAAAATTTAACACATTAATGTACTGTATACAACCATTGAAAATATATATTTTATCTATGAATAAATCAATAAAAAATTAAATAGATGAATATTTCATATATTTAAACATGAGATAAACACTTTATAAAAAATTCAAAAATAAATAATTATATAAATTTTATATTTTATGCACATATAAATATGAAAAATTAAAATTTATATAAAATGATATTTTATTATTATCCATTTAATGGTATTAATATTAACAACTTAACATTTCACAATATGTTAAAATTTATGGTATTTTTATTATTGAGTAATAAAAATTTATTATTTATGTAAATAATTTATATAAATTAAATATCTAACATTGGATATTATTTAAACCACTAGACACATCATCTAAAACACCATTTTAAATGTATTAAATAAATTTCAAGTATGTACTTTATTTAAAAATTATATATTTTAACTTATAGACTGTTTATTAAACTATATAAACACCCTTATATTTCACCTTACATTAAATTTATAAAAATGTTACATATTATTATCCATGTAAATAAACTTTAAGGCTTTAATAAATATAATAAAATATTTTTGGGTCATTTTAATGCTTCATTATATATTCAATGTGAACCCACTAGTCTCAAAAAATTATGGTTATTGAGTATTTTTATTAAAATTATATTTTCATTGAAATTCAGTCTAAAACCGATTGAACCATAGTTTATTGCATCTTATTTTTATCATTTGAAAAAACCTTAAGGTATAACCATTTATTGGATATTTTGAGTCATGATGAAGACTTGAAAAATTAGATTTTTACTTGTCATTTGACTTGGCCAGAGCTTTTTATGTAAGGAACATGATTTATTGAAATGGATTGTCCACATTCATTATAGTGTGGTGTAATCCATTTGGGACCATGTATGTGACACTATAATGGTATTTCCATGACTTAGTTCATTTCCATATGATGCTATATTTTCTATGATTTTCTTTGATGCCTATAATGATCATTTTACATAGAAAGTGTAACAACACAATAATTTGAAAATAAGATTAATATTGAATGTATGAAACACTATGTCTCTAAAGAACCCCACTTTGTTATATCCTAGCCAGTAAACATAATTTTACCAACCATATGATTTTAATTTTTGAAAATATGACATACACGGTTGCAATCAGTAAGTTATTTAGGTTCTGATATGACTAACATAATTTTTGGTGAATAATGACATACTCTTATGAATAGTAATGTTACCCTGATGAATAGTAACATACCTTTATGAATAATAACCTCACCTATGATAGTATATATATAGTATTTAAGTGAATGTATAATGTACCTATGTTTTGGAATAAGAAAATAAATGTTTTAAAAATTGTATTTTTCAAGTAAATTATGATTTTAATTAAACGTTAAATTAATAATATTTCAAAAATTAATAATATTTCAAGTAAATAAATGTTTTGAAATAATATAATTTCATTCTTGAGGGAAATAATAAAATAATGTATAAGATATTCACAATCACCCCTCTCCTCCACTATAAACCCCCCTCCTCCATCTTCTCTTCAATCCTCTCAAGGCTTGTGCCTTGCATAAATTATGATAAAATATCCTCACAAGATCCTTCGACACATCCATAATTCCTTTTTATCCTAAAAATATCAAATCCTCTTCCCTTAAGAGGCTCTCAAGGAAGGATAAATCAAGAGGTAAAATTCCTCTTTTCTTTTCTTTAATTTTCAGGTTCCTTTGTTCTCTTTTCATTCCTATCCTCTCCCCATCCAAATGGTATGGCAACTATAGTACCATACATTTACTTGAATCTTGTTATTATATTGTGATAATTCATATTCATCTCTCAATCCACCTCATTTATGCTAAAAATTAATCATTTTCTGAGATGTGTTGATTTATCACATTCTAGGACGACGATGCTTTCAATTTGATTTACCCTCTTCAAATATGTTCATCAAACCATTTTTATGGTTTAACCAGACTATTATATATTTATTTTATCTTATTTAATGTTCTGTAATCTTTATTCACTCATGATGTAAAATAATAATACAAAACAATGTAATAGAGAGAAAAATCTCTAAATTAATCCCAGCGTTTATTGTTAATGTTTTATATAGTGATTCACCCTCACTAAAAATAAACAAATGAATTTTATAACAATTTAATATTATTAATTTTCATTAATAAAATATGAAATAAATTCTATACTTCAATTCCCATCTTACGTGAACTACCATACTCTTTTATAAGTGAGATGATCATGAGTATTATGAAAAAGAGAACTCAGGAACAATGAAATCGAATACCTTAACCCATATAAAAGGCTATTAATGAACATAATTAATTCATAAAAAACAAATAAATGTGATAAGGTTCTTTAATTGTTAATTAATTAACCTAATTTTGTTATTCAGGTCATTTATGTCAAGCAAAGAACTCCCTTAGATTTAAGGTAAGGGATTCTCTCTCTCACTTTTAGTCAAGAATACCCCCTATATTGTGTTCTTTTATTTTTAATTCCTAATGATGGGGTTAGTTTTATCACCTCCCCCATACTTCCCTTATGATATATAAATTACAGGATTCCCCTTTACCTCTCATTAATCTCTCACAGGAATCACCGTTACCATGCTGAAATGTTTGTAAGGGGTTTCTTCATCTCACTTCCATTTTTGTGAGATATTTCGTATTCACTATTATTAGTTGTGTATGTTGTATGTATACTCTCCATTGATGTTTCATATCATGAATATATTTACTATTATGATATTAAATGTATAATTTTATGAATATTAATTATGGGGCATACGATTCAATTGATTACAAAGTTGTAAGGGTTTTCTACCTAAACCCCCATTTTCATTCAGGTTACTCTTATTCTATAATAAACTCAATAAAATTATTATTTATTATTATTTAAACCTCATAAATTATATGTTAATGTTCTATATTTGTTTACCAACCATAATACTACTTTAATTTTTGGGGAGTTATATGTTTTAAAAGGATATTTCAAAAATTGTTACCGAAATACGAGCCAAAATCAAGGAAATTTCTCAAATTATTACCTATTTTAAGGAAACTCTATTATATGTTTTTGGAAACCATTATCTTTATAAAATATATCATTTTATTTTAAAAATACTACCTAACTTTAAATCTTGTTTTATAAAAATATTTTTCCAAAAGAACTCATATTTTCAAAGTAAAAGAGTATTTATCTCAAGCATTACTCGATGATTTTATAAGAGTATCTTCATCCATTTCAACACTCTTGTTGGTTATTATGTATTATTGGGATGAATATTTTATGATATAATCTACCATATTTATCTGAATATTTTATCATTATTTTGACTATAGATGTGCTATCTTATAACCACTCACCAATTTACATCGAATGGTTAGTGTTTATGCTTAATGTTTGGGGAAAGTTATTTACATTTCATATAATAGTTTCCGTATGAATGTATATGTTGTTTATGTTTATCCTAGTTCATATGTGGAATTCATTTAACTTAGTAAGTGTTAAGTGGGGCCTGTTATATCCCCTCGGTGCGTTAGTAGATCTCATGAGACAAACTATGTTCTTGACAAAAAGCCTTGAAGAAATGGGTATTTATGGTCTTGAAAAAAGAAATTGACAGTATGGTTATGATTTCACGTATCATGATTTATCTCATTATAAAAATAGTATTGATAGTTTATTTGGTTATTATACTAGTGGAATACCCATGATTAAGTTTTATTATGGCATTTTTTATTTATCTCTTATTCCTGCCATAATGTGTTCAAGTTTATTTTTAAAGGCATGTGTTTTTAGTTATTCACAGTGCCTAATATTTATGTTTATAATATATTATGATACATTTCTTACCCTTAATAAGAATTTGAGCTCACCAATTTCTTATGTTACATTTTATCAGTACATGGATAAGTTTATTAGGAATGAATTGTAGCGATAAACTTATAGTTAAGGATGTTCCCAATAAAACTTATATGTGGTATTTCATTTCAAGTTGTAATGACGAACTTATGTTTGTATCTTGTTTTCAAATATACTAAACTAATATTTCCTTCGGGATGCATATTCCTTGTTTATATTCCAATGTAATAAAATAAGGCACTGGCTCAGGGAAACTGGGTCGGGGTGTTACAGTTGGTATCATAGGAAGTTTAGTAGAAAACATGGAAGCCAAATATAGAAAAAGTAGATTAGAGAACAAAACCCTAAGATAGAATTTGGGATAATAATACAAAGACATCCTAGAATTTGGTAATGGAATAGATTATGTGGTTTATCAAGAAAATACATCTCTGTCTGGATACAAATAAGTAGAGGTGGCCTTATCACATATGTATCTAGGGGTAAAACCCAAAAACACTATTTTGAGCTAGAATCAAATAGGAACTGTTGGATGACAACATGCCTTACTTCACTCTTGGTTCAACACTCCCAGGGTATGTGCTTTGGTAAATTCATAAGCTTATTACAAACCATTATGAAGTATTTATTCCTCCCAAAGTAACCAAAGTATAAGGTTCTTGGATTTGTGATGAATACATTTATGTTATGTGCTATATCATGTTTTGAGTTATATATGTTTTACAATTTTATGAGATAATATAATATATGGAATTGATTAGAAATGGGGCCTATAAAAAGGAATGAGAACTTCACCAATTCATGTGATGCAAAGAGTATGATGGATCAAATCTATTATGGTCATAATCCATCATTTCGAACAAAGATAGTCTCCTAAGTATCCTCATTATATGAGAAAATAGTATCATGTGTTAACAAGATATATAAAGAATTATCTGAGTACTATGGATTTTAAGAGAAGAAAGAAAAGAAGAGGAAAGACAAGAAAAAGATGGATAAAGGAATGAAGGTAAAGAAGGGTTTTCCCAATTGTGATTACTATAGAAAGAATCACCCTAAAAAATGCTTGAATATAATGGGAGTTTGTTGTAAGTGTGGAGAAAAAATACACTAATTTATTGATTGAAATGGAAAAAAGGTATCCAATGTACAATTATTCAACTACAAGGATATAAGACACTATGCGAATCAATTTCCCAAGACTCAAAGGAATATTCCCCAAATGATGTTACTCGATAATGATCAAATCACGATCCTACTGCAGATGAAGTGGAATGATTAATATGAATCTTTAAGAATAAATTCATTTGAATATTTTATTAGCAATGTATTGGTTATAAAAATTATAGAATATATGAGGATTTTATTATAGTAATTTATCGTTAAGGATTTTAGGTTATATGATTAATGGTACTAAGAAAATTTGACTCATTAGCAGGTCAAAATTTTGGAAAATATATGGTCGAGGGATAGACAACCCTTATTATGTTCATAATACTATGATGTTAATTTCAGAATAAATATATGATATATATGGATAAAGTAAATTGGATAGTACTAGACCCCATGGGAATGATTCTGAATTATCAGATCTTGATCTTTTGGAATGTTAAAAAATTTATGAAATGGTTTACATTTATCATTGTATGAGGTTTTAGATGTTAATGACACCACATGATGCAACTTATTCTAAGAGATTATGTATAGGTAGTTCAAATAACAATAAAAGGATATTATCTTACTTATGAAATATAAATGTATATTTATAAACTTATAGAGTGGAATAATCCCTCAACTCTACAAAAAGAGTCTTAAATGTTGTTATGTTATCATAATCATTGATAATGTTAATGAAATTTTTCATAATAATAGTTTATGTTTTTGTGGTAATCCACTTTCATCTAAACCTTTTTTATATACCTAGAAATTTATAGTTTGGTTTGTCTTCAATGCCTAGGTTTTCAATTCCAATTGATTTTACTCCATTTGAAAGGATAATTTATTTATTTATTTATTCATTATTATTATTATTATTATTATTATTATTATTAATATTTTGACCACCTCTTTTCCCTTAACCTTTTTAAGGAGGATATTCTATTAACCCTAATTTTGATATGGGTTTTTTTGCAAGGAAATTTCAAGTAACAACCAATAACTTTAAAAGTGAAATATCAAATTTAGAGGATGGAATTTTGGTAAGTAGGGGATAATGTAACACCCCAAGATTTTTCAAATAAATTAAATATTGAATGCATGAAACAATGAGTCTCTACAAAAAACCACTTTATTATAACCTAGCTAGAAAACAAAATTTTACCACCCCTGTGATATGAATTTTGAAAACCTGACATACATAGTTGTGATTAGTAATTTATTTAGAGTCTTACATGACCAACCTAATTTTTGGTGAATAGTAACATAACCTTATGAATAGTAATGTTACCCTGATGAATAGTGACAAACCCTTATGAATAGTAACCCCACCTTTGATAGAATATATATAGGATTGAAGTGAAATTACGATGTACCTATATTTTGGAATAAGTAAAGAAATGTTTTAAAAACTGTACTTTTCAAGTAAATTATAACTTTAATTAAAAATTAAATTAATCTTATTTAGAAAATTATTGTTGAAAAATGGACCTCATTTTTAAATTCTACATATCAGAAAATGGTTAGTGTAACACCCCAGGGTTTTAGAAAGAAAATTAAATGCATGAATTGTTTTAAGTAGATAGTTATAATTATCCTTTAAAGAAATTTTTTCTTCTTCAATATTTTGAATTTCAAAAAAAACGGTCTTCTATAATTGTGATCAGTAAGTTATTTGGAGTCTGATAGATCCAAATTGTTTTTTGGTGAATAGTAACATACACTTATGAATAGTAATATGATCATAATGAATGGTAAATTGTATTATTATTTTATTTTTTAAGAGTTTAAGATAATGAAATCTTGATTAATTTTTCATGGTGTTAAAAAATGAGTTATAGTTTTTAAATTGTTATTTTTTGAGTAAGTTATAAATTTATTTAAAAATTAAATTAATAATATTTATAAAATTATTTCCAAAAAATGGATTTCATTTAATAATTATACATGTCAAAAAATGGTGTGGGTGAATTTTCGGGGTTTTTTTGAAATTCTTGAATTTTGGATGAATAGTGAAAAACTGTAAAATACCGTATATAAAAATTATCAGTTGAATACACTATTTATGACATAATAACTGATATAATCCCACTTTTTTTTTAACTAAAATGATCTTAACTATTTTTATCACAAGAATGAAGATTATTCCTAGCCTTGGAAAAAAATATTAAAATAATGATTAAAATAATGTAAAGTCCCTCCTCTCCTACACTATAAATACCACCCTCATTACCCTCTTCCACCAACACCTCTAAAGCATTGATAATTGTATAAGTTCTACCAAATTTTCTCCCCAAGGATCCTCCACACTTCCAAGACATTCTCGTCTCACCAAAAGAAAAAAACCAAATTCCTTAAGGATGATCTCAAGGAGAAGAGATCTAGAGGTAAGAATCATCTTTCTTTTTCATATGTTTTCTTTTCAATTCCTTTACTTTATTATACTCTCTTACCCTTCCATTATACAAGAGTTATTAAATCCCAATAATCTAATATATTCTCTATGTTATCATGTTCATGTAAAATATTCATCATCTGTCTTCCTCTCCTCTCCCCCTTGTTCTAAAAATAAATACACCGTTTGCAAAGTGCAGATTTACCAAAATCATAAGCAATGTGTTTTCAATTTCAATTAAATCCATAAAAGATGATAATAAAATCATTTTAATGTTTGAAAAATAATTTAAATTTAATTATTTAACCTATTTCATGTTCTAGAATGAACTTCTATTCCTGACATTAAATTATATAATGAAACAACTTAATGATTATCGAGGAACGACAAAAAAAAGATCAGAATATCATTAATGATTTATCAAAAGATTCATCATCATATATGATAAAAAAATTATTTATGGTATCATTATATTTTATGAAAACATATCAATACCATTTAATTTCACTTCTATAATTTCATTTCCATACAACAAAGAAAATCAAATACAAACTGGCTATGGAAATCATGTAAAGAACGCACTCGAAACAATGGAAGGAACAAAATATTAATAACTAAAGGGTGAAATGGTGTTATAAAATGATCATATAATATATTATAAACATGAAAATGTTTTTTTAAATAGTAATAACACTATTTTAACCATTATATAGGAGGTTTAAACAATTTTTAAGTAAGGCTCACCTGAGGTAAGGGAATTATTAACCTGATTTCCACTCTTTGGGTTAACATTCTACATCATTATTTATGTGGTATTAAATTTTTGTGTGAGACTAATTTTTTATATATTATGTTTAATTATTTTTATTTATGGTTAGGATACATATTATATCCACTATATTAAGTCTCACTTCAATTATATGATATTTATTAGGGACTTTCCTTTTATAAACCTCTTTTAAAATTCTACTTTACAAAATTCAAAAGAAATGTTTTTATAAAATTACTCATGTTGTATGATTCTGTTCTGGGTCTTGGTAATTGTTTGTGATGAATAGTGAGAACTATATTTTCCTCAAATGCATTGGGTATGTGTATGTTAGAGGTCATCCATATGGTTAGTCCAAGTATAACTGTGATGGTTACACAATAAGGTATCCATGAGAGTTACATTGTAAGGTAGCCGTGATGGTTAAAAATTATATAATAGACGATTGGGTAAAAAGATTATGTATGTAATGCCCCATGTTAATTTTAAGGTTCTATTTATGTTCTATATGTTTTGTGGAAATCTCATGGAAATATCAAGTTTTAAAAAGTAAGTTTATATGGGTGAAAAGTAAGTTTTTTTGAAAATGATTTCATATGTTATATGTATTCATGCACTAACATGTTCTTTCCTTATTTTTATATCCCTTACATATTTTTTTTCTCATACCAAGTTTTTAAATGATTTTAATAGGTTATAAGTATGTTTAAGACAATTGAGGACTAAATATTAAATGTTATGATTATTTTTCAAAGAAAACATGTTTTATTTGAAAAGTTTTATATTTTAGAAGAAGTGGGTATTATTTTTGTGGTACCTTCTCTATATAAATGTGGAATGTTATGTATGTTTTATTTCCCAATTCTCTAAAACTCTAAACTTTGAAAGATCTTAAATATTAAAGGTAGTGAGTTCAAGTCTAAATTTTATGATTATGTAATGTAATAGGTCTGAGTCCTTATAGTTTGTGTGATTTTTTTGTATTTATCTAAAATACTCAAAATTTTGATGAATAGTAAAATATTGCAATTTACCCTATATATACATTATCAATTAAATACACTATTACATGCACCATAGATGTTATAATCACACTTGGTTCAAACTTACATGCCCATATTACTATTCTTGGTCAAAATAATCAATACTATTTGTTGTCTTGGGGGAAATAATAAAATAATGAATAATATATTCACAAATCACCCCTCTCCTCCACTATAACCCCCCATAACTTCATCTTATATTAACTAATATCATGCATTGTGACTTGTATAAATTATACTAAAAAATCCTATAAATATCCTCCCCCATTTCCATCATCCCTTGTTCTCATAAAAAGACCAAATCCTTTTCCCTTAAGAGGCTCTCAAGGAAGGTAAATTCAATAGGTAAAATGCATATTTTCTTTTATTTCATTTTATTATTCCTTTATTCTCATTTATATCCAAACATATCCTCATAAAATGGTATGTAAACAACAGTACCATACATTGACTATAATATTGTTATGTTAATTTTATAATTCATCTTCATCTCTCCTTTCCCCCTCAATTATGCTAAAAATGAAACTTTGTCTGAGATGTGTTGATTTGTCACATTTAAGGTTGACGACGCTTTAAATTTAATTTACCTTCTTAAAATATAGAAATTAAACCATTTTATGGTATAAAAATAATATTATATATTTATTTTATCTTATTAAATGTAATGTAATCCTTATTCACTCATGATGTGAAATAATAATACAAAAAAGGTAATTGTGAGAAAAATCACCAAATTAATCTAAGTATTTATCATTAATGTTTTACATAATGATTCTCCTTCACTAAAAATAATAAAATGAATTTTATAACCATGTAATATTATTAATTTTTATTAATAACATATAAAATAAATTTTTGAATTCAACTCCCATCTTACATGAACTACCATACTCTTTAATGAGTTAGCCGATCATGAATATTATGAAAATGAGCATTCATGAACAATGAAATTGAATTCCTTAACCCATCTAAAATTCCATGAATGAAGTTAATAAAGTTATATTAAAGCAAATAAATGTATTAAGGCTTTTTAAATTGTTAATTAATGAACCTAATTTTTTTATTCATTTTATTAAGATCAAGCAAAGAACACTCTCAGATTTAAGGCAAGGGATCCTCTCTCTCAATTTTATTCAAGAATACCCACTGTATTTTTACCTTTTATTTTCAATTAAAAATGATGGGGAATGTTTCTTAACCTCCCCCATACTTCCCTTATGATACAAAATTATGGGATACCCCTTAACCTCTCATTAATCCCTCACAAGAACAACCGTTACCATGATGAAATGTTTGTAAGAGGTTTCTTCAACTCACTTCCATCTTTGTGAGATATTCGGTATTCACAACTATTACTTGTGTATGGTGTATTTGTACTACCCATTGATGTTTTATATAATTAATATATTTATTTTCATGATATTAAATTTATCATTTGATGGAAATTAATTTTTGGGCATACGATTCAATTGATTACAAAGTTGTAAGGGTTTTCTAGCCGAACCTCCAATTTCAGTCGGGTTACTCTTATTATCTACTTAACTCAATAAAATTGTTATTTATTATTATATAACCATCATAAATTATGTTTTAATGTGATATATATATTTACCAAACCGAATCTTACTTTCATTTATGGGGAGTTATATGTTTTAAAATGTTCTTTCAGAATTGCTTCCCGAAGTACGATCCAGAATCAAGGGAATTTCCCAAATTCACACCTATTTTAGAGTAAAATATATAATATATTTTTGGAAACAATTATCTTTAAAAAATAACTCATTTTATTATGAAAATATTTCCTTAATTCCGTTATAGTTTTATACAAATATTTTTCCAAAATAACACTTCTTTTCAAAGTAAAAGAGTATTTATTTCAAGAATTACTCAATGATTTTATAAGAGTATCTTCATCCATTTAAACAATATTTTTGATTATTATGTATTATTAGGATTAATATTTTATGATATAATATAAAATATTTATCTTAATGTTTTATGATTAGTTTTACTACGGATGAGCAATCTTAAACCCATTCACCAATGTACTCTGAATGGTTAGTGTTTATTCTTAATGATCGGGGAATGTTATTTACATTTCATATATTAGATTCAATATTAATTTATATGTTGTTTATGTTAATCCCCATTTATATTATTAAAGAATTATACATAATAAGTGTCAGGTGAGGCCCACTATATCCCCTTAGTGCATTAGTAGGTCTCATGAGACAGACTATGGTCTTGGCACGAGGCCATGACAAAATTGTTATTTATGGTCTTGGAATAAGTCCTTGATGTTATGGTTATAATGTTCCTCATTATGCATTTCATCATTATGAGAATAGAATTTATAGTTCATGTGGTTATTTTAATTGTGGAATACCCATGATTATGTTTTATTATGAAATTATTTACTCATCTTTTATTCCTGCCATAATGTGTTCAAGTTTATTTTTAATGTCATGTGTTTTTAGTTATTCACTATTACTAATATTTATGTTTATGATATATTCTTCTATATTTATTACCATTACTGACGGTTTGAGCTCAACCCTCTCTTATGTTTCATTTTCTCAGTCCATGAAGGATTTTATTATGAATCACCTGTAGGATAAACTTATAGTTATGGATGTTCCAAATAAAACTTATATGTTGAATTTAATTTCAAGTTGTAATGCTGAACTTATGCATTTTTGTTTTTTCCAAATCTTCAAAACTACTCAGTACTTTATAATGAATATTACTTGTTTATATGCCAATAAAATAAAATAAGACACTAACTCCAGGAAACTAGTGTCAGGGAATTACATATAGTGATTTGGTCATACTAAGGAAATAATGAAAAAAATAATTTTATATAAATTATATTATATTTTCCATTATAATAAATGACCAAATGAGTGTTTTTCATTATGAAATTTTGTGGTACTAAGAAAATTTGTTTTCTAGTTTTCTGTTTATATTGGAAATTAAAACTAAATGTTGATAGATCGTCTGTTATTCCACTATTTTTTTGGAAAGAAGTATAACATCCTATAAAATTGGGAATATAGATTCTAAAACATCATTAAGCTTAAAATATATATATTCAATTGAAAAGAAAATAATAAATAAAAAATAATGGTACAACTTATGATAGTCAATTATGCCTATCAAATCTCTTCATAAGTATTTAACTGAGATTAATCAGAATATGACGAAAGATTTCTTCATATAGAGGATCAAAAGATCATGGGAATCAACAAACATTATGGTCAGACCTCTTCCTTATAATTATTATCATATAAAATTTTGTTAAATTATAATGATAATTAAAAAAAAGAGATAATAGGTTTTAAGAGGTATTACTATGGAATTTTGATACAATTAAATGTAATAACATACATGATAGCCATCCAATTTATACAGGCCACTAGGAACATAACACATTTATCCAATATAGAAAGGAATATTTAATAAACATTCCATATATTAAAACACATTTAAATTATATATTTAACTCATTGATTTATTATCAATTAAATAGTCATACATGATGTTTTAATTCATTATAATCATCTTTATATTATAAAAAATTAAATATGAAAACATATAGAGATAATTAAGTTTGATTCATGTGATACATCACAAAATGTGACAATCCCATGTTAGAATTACCAAAAAATAGTCTGTCACATGATTCCATGGGGTATATACCATGACATTGTTAAATAAAAGACACCTTGATGTGATTTAGTGAATAAATCTATCACATTCATTATAATTTTTTTCATCAATAATTCTTTTTTGGGGAAAACCAAATTGACAGTAAAAGATGTTTTCTGATACTTATGGAGAGGTAAAAAACTTTATTCTTATGATAGTTCATCTAACATGAATTTGTGGATAAAAAATTTATAATGTCATGATATATTAAATTTTAAAATTATAATATTATATTTATGTTAAGGTACTACCATCCATATATAGGGTGGATGATCTTTGATATTCAACGAATGAAGTATAGGTTGACTATAGATAGATAGGGGTTTATGATGAGATATACCCCATGATGTTCTAGGTTCTGATATAGATATGGGCACATTGTGGACCTTTATAGTGATTTTATATGCAGTGGTTATTCAATTTATGACATTTATGAAATTTGATAATTATATACACACGCACAAAAATTCATTGATATATTGCATATTTGATGATAGTGAGAGATATATATATCTTGTTAGAAGTTTATCAAAAATGTTTTTTTATTTAAGATGATGTGTCATACTACTAATTTTTATCATAGAATCTATTTACTAGTAATGAAAATTGGAAATACTGTTTTATGGCGGTTATAAGATATCATGATGAAATAATATTTAAATTTTCGAAAGCCACATTGATAACAAGTGGGTACAAAGAACACTTACAATTGAGGACCAATCATAAATCCATAAAGCTATATAAAACACCACTGAAATGGTCCAACTTAAAATATGATAATTCACTAAGATGCACGTATATTGAGAAAATTTAGGTTGTCACCATGAAGATATACTTCCTCATTTTACATAATCCTTGGGAAGAAGTACGAATAAAATTTAGAAACCTTAAATAGAGACCAATATTTAAGTCCAAACTACTATCTCTAAATAAAACTAATCAAAAACATATTTTTCATGCCACACATAAGATAAATTACCTAATATCATGCTATCAAAAAGCACCATATACATGTAAACAATCATTTTATAGTGTCAAAACAATAAAAAATGGGATCTTAGAGTTGGATGATCGAAGGGAAGACCAAAAAACCAAATCCATCAGTTATGGATTGTAGTAACACAAAATAGTCCAATAATTATCATCATGACATGATCTGTTTTGATATGAGTAAGAAACACCACTAAAATATATAATCAAGACTAACTCAAGTACTAGTGTTGAACTGATGTTGGGTGTTTGAGAAAATGTATACAAAGCCCTATATGCTGTGAGATAAAGAGAAATTGATTGAAGTTATCTATAATTAGGGAGATGAAAGTGGTGATGCTGAAATTTAGTAGATATACACAATTAAATTAAATACCATGATATAAAATTATTCAAATATGAATGTGATACTAGAACTGAAATAGAATTACGACACTTAAAAAATGTGTGTGAAGAGGAAGTTTTTCATGATATTAGAATGATCTTCATAGATATCTCAATGAACAGTGGTCTGTGCCCTGGGAGATAGAGATGAAAACCCTAGACAGCTCGATCTAGAATTAAAAAACCCTAAAATCACCTCCCAATGGAAACAGATCAAGGGGTTTGTGGGGAAATTTTTTCCTTATGAATAGTGATCCTTTTTAAATCTACAGAACATGACCATACTAAATATTTTAGCTCCACATTATATGTGCTCTCATGTTCTTTTTCAGTCATATGTAAATTTAAGTCAGTAAATATTTTTGTTAATTTATTTTTTAATTTTGTTCTTGATAGTGTATTCATAACTAATTTCATGGAGGTTTCATTATGAAGACAAAATTGTTGTCATTTATATCTTACCATAAATCTTTTTGAGTGGTGTTAGTCATATATGGTGTTTAATTTTATTTTTGTTCTTTCTAATTAATAGATATATGTAATATGTGTATTTTTATATTGAAAGGTTTCTTATTTATTTATAATGTGGCAGTTGATGTTATATGATTTCAATTTATAAGTTTCCTTTACGGGAAATTCCTCTTGTTCTTTTAGAAGATTCAACAACATTGGTATCTAGAAACTTATATTTGGGAGGTGGGTATTTGGTGTTTAATAACAACTATACAGATATGTGAGATATTGGTATCAAATTGATTGTTTGGCATTTAGAGTTAGACACATGTGTGGATTTATTAGGAAAATCATAATGGATATTACTACATAACTATTGTTAATTTATTAATCATAGAGTAAATTTTAATGGTTCTGAGTGTCTGATCTATTCTAAAGAATAATTTTTTTTATTAATATTATACTCTTAAAATTTTATATTTATTTTATATAACAATGATAATCCTAAATATTATAAATTTTTAGCCTTGATATAATGAATTTATGATTTCATGATTTGATTGAATCATTAAATAGTTTATATGGACAAGGGTAATGGATAACCTATAGATACCCCCATTTTACCTATGAGCATAATATCATTATTTTATCATAGAGATAATAAAAATTTTATAGTAATGTATTGATGTTATAATGTATATCAATAGTTTCTAAGGCGGGCCTAGATTTAGACATTAAATGATATGTTTGTTATAACGTAAGACAATTGAATCCCTAAAACAAGAGTTAACTAATATTATAGGCTAGATAAATGTTAAATTTGATTTATTAGATAGTGAAAGAAAATTTCATAATTTTTTATTTGTTGTACCTATTTTTGGGTGTTATTAAATGACCACTATTTCAAATTTATTCGTTATTGACATTTAAAATTTATTTCGAAATTAGGGTAAATATGAGATTGGAAACTGCTGTGATTCATAAATTAGAGCTATACTTATATTTACTTATTTAATTATAAATATTTTGATTATTGTGAACTAATGAAAATAAAGTAAAAAGATTTATGAGTATAATATGATGATATTGGGTAAATTCGGTTGGATAATATTTCCACAATGAAAAAAAATGTTTTTATAGGACATATAAAATTTTTTATAGGGGATGTAGATTTTAATTTATCATCAATTTATAAAAAATGGTGTATCATAAGAAATTTATTTTAATACTTATATATATTTATTTTAAAATATATTTAAATTTGACTTTTATTTAATATTTTTGAGAATATGAGAGATGAGTGGTTTGAATGTCTTATTAGTATCTCCCTTCCTTTGTTTAGTCGATTATACTATATCAACCAATTTTTTTTTTCATATCTGTATACACTAAATAATTTTATTTAAATGTTTTTATGTGAATCCTAAATAAATGTTAAATCATTTTATATAATGTATTATGGAATATGGGTGAAGATATAAGATATCCTTGATAGTCTCTTTCATAATGATCTGATTATGAAAAAAATATTTTCAATGTTTTTGATTCAATAATGATGGACTGCTTTATGTTTCGAATAGATTCTATTGAATGTTTGTAAAAATAAAATTGTGGTGTGGTCATTGTTAATCTAATTTTATTATGATAATATTAAGGGAATGTGATAGTTGGTGAAAATTTTATTAGAGTGTAAGTTATTCCTATAAAATTATATTAATTCATGGGAAAATTTAATAAAGAAAATAAAAGAAAAATATCTTATATGGGGTTTTGGAAATTCTTTTATAATAGAGTTTTATTATCAAATAATAATTATAATTATCAGAGGTAATTTTTTTTGTTGTTATTATGATTGATTTTTCTATTATAGAGTTGATTTAATGATATGATCAAAAGCTTGGAATATTTATTTACTAAATATAGACATAATCCATGCTATATGTATATTTTACCTATAAAAATGAGTAATTGATTACATAGTTAATAGTTATATCTATGATTTTTTAGAATTAACATTTTTACTAGTGTAATCGAAAAATATTATCTATTTTATTTTTTTTAAAAAGGATATCACACCTTTTTAACCCATTGACCTATTTTCATGGTTATCATAAAGTGGTGAAAAATATCTATTAGATTTATTCAAAATACTGACCTTTAACAAGGTAAAAAAATTATAGGATGATAATTTTATTATATTCCTTTAAATAAATAAGATAAAATATTGATCCTCATTTTGTTATCTTGTAAAATTTCAACTGCATTACTGTTTACTCAGAATAAAAGATAATTTGTTGGATTATGTTATAATTTTATCATGTGGCTGAGGTAGTGAGGATCTGTTGAGTGTGGATAAAATGAGTTTTTATTCCTTAGTTTTCATTTAATTATATTATATTTTTTTAACATTTAGATTGATTGTGGATGAATTTAGTTAGGTGATAAAATTAACCATAATTCTTAATGTTGGATATTTTGATATAGCTTTACCATGATAAATAGTGGATTATATAATGAAATATAATGAATTTTTTATCATGTCTCACACATTCAGGTGGATGTGTTTTAGGTTTAGTAATAAAAATATTTCTCATAGGTGTATGTGTTGCTTTACATTAATTAGAGTTTTTTAATGGTTGAATAAAAAGAAATTTCCATTTAATTAATTCTGATAGAGTATTGATATTGATAATTATTATGTTGATATGGGTTCTATAATATATATTGTCCCATAAAAATGATGAATAATATTTAGTACATAGTATTAAGCTAAATATTTTATGAGAGTATTTTTATAGATATTATATTAGCTTATAAATATATTGTGTACTAATATTATTCAAATTTTTTACTATATATTTATATTATATATAAGGTTTGGATTTTGATTTACATTTATTATTTGTAAATTCCATGAGTTTTATTATTTATAAAATCAATTTTTTGGACTAAGAAAATTATTAACCAAGAAATATATGATTTATTTTCTTTTAGTGGAATTATATAATTCTTTGTTAGTAGAATTTAATAGAATATGTTTTCTTTGAGGAATTACATATCTTGTATTTTAAATATAAAAACCATTTTAGTTTCAAAGGATTTATTGAAATTTTTATTAATTAAATGAGATATACTAGTGTTTAATTTGAACATTGTGGAATGTACATGAAAACAATATTATTTTCTTAGATAAAATGTTAAAACTATAATTTCCACTTCAACATAGTATCATAATGAAAAATGAAATTCTTAATTTTTTGGAACATGATGTTTTCATTAGATTTATAATTTAATAAAATTAAAACCATACTTATAATTTATTTTATTGGTAATTATTTATAATATTTTAATAACATATTTAGAGATAAATATGATATATCAATTTAATTATTACATGAAATAACATAGAAGTTGGGTTGTATGATCCTATCGACATATTAGGTACCACTAGAGTTATATTACTAAATGAAAAACATGAAATTAATTATAATAAGGAACAATTATGTGATATTATTTTTCAACATGATAATATAGAGCCTTGAAATTTAATCCACATAAAATATATATATATATATATATATATATATATATTTTATGAAATTCATATATAATGAATACCGAGAATCTATTCATATAATGACGATGAAATTATATAAATCTCTACTAGAAATTCATTTTTCATTTTTATAAAAATTATGATTATAAAAAATATATCACTAATATACGTAGAAATAAAATCCAATAACTATTGATTAAATATTTATAACTATTGGATATATATCCTAAAATATTATAATGAAAAAATCTTTGAGGAATTTTTATTTTACATTTTAGGGATATTTTTGAGTTAATTGTGCAACGCCCCGACCCCAATTTCCCAGAGCTGGTGCCTTATTTTATTACATTTCCATATAATAAAGTAATATTCATCCCTAAGGACCGAGTAGTTTAGTATCTTTGGAAACAAGATTCATACATAAGTTCATCATTACAACTTGAAATTAAATACAACATATAAGTTTTATTGGGAATATCCACAAATATAAGTTTATCCCTATAGGTAATTCATAATAAAATTCTTCATGTCATGAGAAAATGATACATAATAAAGTTGTGAGATCAAATGATCAGTAAGGGTAAGAAATATAGCAGAAGATATCATAAAAATAAACATTATGCAAGGTAAATAACTAAAAACACATTCCTTTAAAAATAAACTTGAACAAATTATGGAAAGAATAAGAGATGAATAAATAATGCCATAATAAAACATAATCATGGGTATTTTAATAGTAGAATAAATAGATGAATTATTAATACTATTCTCATAATTGTGGAATGCATAATGTAGGACATCATAACCATATCATCAAGGCCTCCTGCCAATACCATAAATATCCATTTTATAAAGGCCTCATGCCAAGACCATAGTTTTCCTCATGAGAACTACTAATGCACTAAGGGGGTATAGATGGCCCCAAATGATACTTATTAAGTGTAATAAATTCCTCATATGAACATGGATAAACTTAAACAAAATATAAATTCATATTGAAACTAATATATGAAATTTAAATAACATTTCCTAAACATTAAGCATAACCTCTATCCATTTGTAGTAAATTGGTGAATGATTTTAAGATAGAACATCCATAGTCAAACTAATAATAAACAATACAGATAAATATGGTAGGTAATATAATAAAATATTAATCCCAATAATATATAATAATCAAAAAGAGTGCTGAAATGGATGAAGATACTCATAAAAAATAATCGAGTAATTCTTGAGAAAAATACTATTTTACTTTGAAAAGAATAGTTCTTTTGGGAAAATATTTATATAAAACTAGATTTGAAGTAAGTTAGTATTTTAATAATAAAATGAGTGATTTTATTAAGATAATGTTTTCCAAAAATATATTTTATAGTGTCCTTGAAAATAGGTACGAATTTTAGAAATTCCCTTGATTCTGGCTTGTATTTTGGGAAGAATGTTGGAGAGATCCTTTAAAAACATATAACTACCCCTAAATGAAATTATTATTATGGTTGGTAAAAATATATAGAATACTAAAAAAATTTATGAGGGGTACATAAGAATAAATAATAATTTTATTGAGGTAAGTAGATAATAAGAGTAACCTGAATGAAAATGGAAGTTTGGGTAAACAAACCGTACAACTTTTTAATCAATTTAATTATATGCACCAACATTAATCATCATAAAACTATATATTTAATATAATTAAAATAAGGAGATTAATTATATTAAAAATAAATAGGTAGTATACATAAACCACAGACATGTAATAGTAGTGAATACAGAATATCTCACAAAAATGGAAGTGAGATGAAGAAACCCCTTACAAACATTTCGGTATGGTAATGAGTGTTCTTATGAGGGATTAATGAGAGGTAAAGGGGTAGAATTTAATTTATAAATCATAAGGGAAATATGGAGGAGGTGACTAAACATACCACATCATTATTAATTAAAAATAAAAGGACACAACATAGGGGGGATTCTTGAATAAAAGTGAGAGAGATGATCTCATACCTTAAATCTGAGGGTGTTATTCGCTTGATCCTAATGACCTAAATAAATAAATTAGGTTCATTAATTAACAATTAAAAAAACATAATGAATTTATTTTTGTTTTATTATGACTTTATTATGTTAATTCATGGCCTTTTAGATAGATTAAGGGATTTAATTTCATTGTTCATGAGTGCTCATTTTCATAATATTCATGACTGACTCACTTATAAAAGTGTATGGAAATTAATGTAAGATCAGAGTTGGAGTACATAATTAATTTTATATGTTATTAATGAAAATTAATAATATTAAATTTTTAAAACTTTCATTTTTTTATTTTTATTTAAGGTGAATCATTATATAAGACATTAATGATAAACACTTGGATTAATTTGGCGATTTTGTTCACAATTACCTTGTTTTGTATTATTATTTTACATCATGAGTTCATAAGGATTAAATAACATTTCATAAGATAAAACACATATATAATAGTCTAGTTCAACCATAAAAATGTTTCATGACCATATTTGAAGAAGGTATATCAAATTGAAAGCATCGTCCTCCTTGAATGTGATAAATTGACACATCTCAGAGAATGTTTTATTTTTAGCATAAATGAGGGGGAAAGGAGAGATGAAGATGAATTATACCATTAGAATAAAAAAATTATATTATATTTATGGTAATTTATTTTTCATAAAATTTGGATGAGGAGAGGTTAGGAAAGAAAAGAGAATGAATGAACATGAAAATGAAAGAAAAGAAAAGAGTAATTTTACATCTTGAATTTACCTTGCCTGAGAGCCTCTTTAGGGAAGAGGATTAGGTCTTTTTAGGAGACCAATGGATGATGGAAATAGGGGAGGATATTTGAGAAGAATTTAGACAGTGCACAAGTCTTGAGAGGCATGAAAAGAAGAAGGAGTGCAGAGGGTTTTTATTGTGGAGGAGAGGGGTGATTTGTGAATATCTTATTCATTATATTATTATTTCACTCAAGACAACCAATAGTTTTGATTCTTGTGACAATGAACAGTAATATGTGAATGTGAGTTCAAAAAATGTATTCTTACATCATCCAGGATTCTATTAAAAGTGAATTTTACTGATAATGTGTATATATGGTAAATTATCGTTTTTTACTATTCATAAAAAATTCGAGTATTTCAGAAAAATTCCAAAAAATCCACCCTAACCATTTTTCAACGTGTAGAATTCAAAAATGAAGTCCATTTTTCAATAATATTTTTTTAATATTATTAAATTAATTTTTAATTAAAATCATAATTTACTTGAAAAATATAAATTTTAAAATAGTTATATACTTATTCCAAAATAAAGGTACATCATATTTTCACTTAAATATTATATGTATACTATCATAGGTTAGGTGACTATTCATAAAGGGATTCCAATATTCATCAGGATAACATTACTATTCATAAGGGTATGTTACTATTCACCAATAAGTATGTTGGTCATATCAGACTCTAAATAACTTATTGATTGCAACCATTTATGTAAAATTTTTGAAATTCAAATCATAGTGGTGGTAAAATTAAGTTAACTGGATAGGTTAAAAAAAATGGTGTTTTTAGGGACTCAATGTTTCATGCATTCTATATTAAATTTATTTTTAATATCTTTGGGTGTTAGAATTTCCTCTCACAAAAAATTTCATCCTCAAAATTTGATATTTCACTTTGAAAGTTATTGGTTGTTACTAGAAAATTTCATTATAAAAAAACCCATATCAGAAATAGAGTTAATAGATTATCTTTCTTAGAAAGGATATGGTAAAATTGGTGGTCAAAATAATAATAACAACAAAAACAATAATAATAAATAAATAAATAAATAAATAAATAAATAAATAAATAAATAAACAAATAAATAAATAAATAAATACGTAAATGAATAAATTATCCTTTTGAATAAAGTGACATTGATTGGAATTGAAAACTTGGACATAAAAGAAAAACCAAATTATAATTTTCTAGTGATAGAAAATAGGTTAAGAAGAAAGTTGATTACCACAAATCCATTAACTATAGTTATAAAAAATTTCATCAACCTTATCAAAGATTGTGATAACAAAACAACATTTAAGACTGTTTTCATAGAGTTGAGGGATTAATCCACTCTATAAGTTAATAAATATACGTTTATATTTCATTAAAATGATTCTATCCTTTGATTGTTCCTTGAACTACCTATACTTCATCTCTTAGGATAAGTTGCATCATGTGGTTTCATTAAACTCTTAAACCTCGTACAATGACTAATTAAAACCATTTCTGAAATGGTTTAACATTACAAAAGATCAAGATCCAATACTTCAGAATCATTCCCATGGTAGTTCGTACTATCCCATTTAATTTATCCATATATATCATATCTCTATTATGAAATTTAAATCTTAGTATTATGAATATAATAAGGGTTTCCCATCCCTCAACCATATAATTTCCTAAAATTTGACCAGCTACTATGTCAATTTTCATTAGTACCATTAATCGTATGACCTCAAATCCTTAATGAAAAAGTAATGCATTATAATCCTCATATATTCCATAATTGTTACAACAAGTACATTTCTGATAAAATATTCAAATGAAATTATTCTTTAAGAGTCATATTATTAATTTCACCTCATCTGTGATAGTATCTCTATTTTATCATTATCCAATAACATTATTTGGGGCATATTACTTTGACACTTGGGACATTGATTCAAATAGTGTCTCATATCCTTGAAGTTGAAGCATCATACATTGGATAAATTTTTCTTTCCCTTATAATCATGAAATTGGTGTCCTTTTTCTCCACACTTATAACAAACTCAGATTCCCAACCAGCATTTTCTAGGGAGATTCTTTCCATAGTAATCACTTGTGGGAAAACCCTTATTTCCCTTATTTAATTTATCTATATTTTTTCCATCCTTTTATTTTATTACTTCACTTAAAACCCATAAGAATCAAATAATTCTTTACATATCTTGTTAACACATGATATTATTTCCTCATATGATGAGGATACTTGGGAGACTACCTTTCTTTGAAATGATGGCTTAAGACCATAAGAGATATGATCCTTCTTACTCTTTGTGTCACATGCTTTGGTGAAGTTAGCATTACTTCTAGTAGGTTCCATTTCTAATCAATTCTATATACTATATTAGATCATAAAATTATTAACTCTATATAACTCTAAATATGATATATCACATAAAATAAATTTATGCCCCATAAATCCTAGAACCATATACATTGGTTACTTTGGGGGAATAAATATTTCATAATGGTTTATAATAAGCTGATGAATTTACCAAAGTATATCCCCTAGGAGTGTCAAACCAAGAGTACAACAAGGCCCATTGTCGTGCACCAGTTCCTGTTCGAGTGTATCTCTAAGTAGTGTTTTTGGGTTTTACCAGTAGATACATCTATTCGAGATCCACCTATACTTTTTCATATCTAGACAGGTATGTATTTTCATGATAAATCACCTAATCTATTCCTTAAAAAATTTATAGGATGTATTTGTATTCTTTTTACCCAAATTCTATCTTAGGGTTTTGTTTACTAATATAATTTTTTCTATATATAGTTTCCAAGTTTTCTAATAAAATTCCTATGATACCAACTGTAACACCCCAACCCTAGTTGCCTAGATCTGTGCCTTATTTTATTACATTGTTATATAAACAAGGAATATAAATCCTGAAGGACCAGGAAATTTAGTGGATTTGGAAATAAGATACTTACATAAGTTCAACATTAAAAATTGAAATGAAATACAACAAGTATTTTTTTAGGGAAAATACACCACTATATGTTTATCCTTATGAGTAATTCATAATAAATTATTCATGCCCTGAGAGAATAAAAAATAATAAAGGGGTGATATGAAATTCTCAGTAAGGCTGAGCAATATAGAGGAAAATATCATAAATATAAACCTTAGGCATAATGAATAACTAAAAACACAAGCCTTTAAAAATAAACTTGGACACATTATGGGAGGAATAATAGTTGCATAAATAATTCCATAATGAAACATAATCATGGGTATTCTACTTGTCAAATATCCTCATTAACTATAAATAATATTTTCATAATAAGGGAACTAATAATTCTTTACATCATAACCATATAGTTAAGACCTCGTGCCATGACCATAAATACCCATTTTGTTAAGGCCTCGTTCCAGGACCATAGATTGTCTCATGAGGCCTACTGATGCAATGATGAGCTATAGCAGGCCCCAAAAAATACTTAATAAGTACAATTCATTCCTCATATAAATTAGGATAAACACAAACAATATATATATTCATATTGAAACTAATATATTAAATGTAAATTACTTTCCCCGAACATTAAGAATAAACACTAACCATTCAGAGTAAGTTGTTGAATGGTTTTAAGATAGAAAATTGATATTCAAACTAATAATAAAAAATTCAGATAATATGGTAGATTATATCATTAAATATTAGTCCCAATAAGACATAAGAATCAACAAGAGTGTTTAAATGGATGAAGATACTCTTATAAAATCATCGAGTAATTCTTTAGATAAATATTATTTTACTTTGAAGAAATGATTTATTTTGGAAACATATTTGTATAAAACCAGAAGTGAATCAAAGTAATATTTTCATATTATAATGAGTAATTTTATAAAGATATTTTTTTTACCAAAAACAAAATATAGTGTTTCCTCAAAAATAGGTAAAAATTTGAGAAATGTCCTTGATTCTAGATCGTATTTCGGGAAGAAATTTTGAAATATCCTTTTAGAACTTATAATTACCCATAAATTAAAGAATTATTCTGGTTTGTAAACATATATTGAACATTGAAGCATAATTTTTGTGGGGTAAATAATAATAAATAATAATTTTATTTAGGTATGTAGAGAATAAGATTAACTCAAATGAAAATGAAGGCTCGAGTAGAAAACCCTTACAACTTTGCATTCAATTAAATAATATGAAAAAAAATTAATAGTCATTAAATGATAAATTAAATTTCATGAAAATAAATATATTCATGATATGAAACATTAATTGTTAGTATACATACTCCATACACAAGTAATAGCAGTGAATACCGAATATCTCACAAAGATGGAAGTAAGATGAAGAAACCCCTTACAAACATTTCGGCAAGGTAACATGTGTTCTTGTGAGGGATTAATAAGAGGTTAAGGGGTATCCCATCATTTATTTATCATACGGTAAGCATGGATGATGTTAGAATACATTACCCATCATTATCAATTAAAAATAAAAGGACACAACATAGGGGGATTCTTGAATAAAAGTGAGAGAGAGGACCCCTTACCTTAAATCTGAGGTTGTTATTCACTTGATCTTAATGAAATGAATAACAAAATTAGGTTAATTAATTAACAATTAAAGAACTCTTTATAAATTTATTTGGTTTATTATTACATTATTATGTTTATTCATTGGCTTTTAGAAGATTTAAGGGTTTCAATTTCATTGTTCGTGAGTGCTCTTTTTCATAATAATCATGATCGAATCACTTATAAAAGTGTATGGTAGTTCAGGTAAGATTGGATTTGAAGTCAAGAATTGATTTTATATGTTATTAATTAACATTAAGAATATTAAATGGTTATAAAATTCATTTTGTTATTCTTATTGAAGTTGAATCATTATATAAAACATTAATGATAAACGCCTGGATTAATTTGGTGATTTTTCTCACAATTACCTTATTTTGTATTATTATTTTAAATCATGAGTGCATAAAGATTACAGAAAATTACATAATATAAAACAAATATATAATATTCTGGTTTGACCATAAAAATTGTTTCATGAACATATTTGAATAAGGTTAATCAAATTTAAAGAATCATCATCTGTGAATGTGATAAATCAACACATCTCAGACAATGTTTCATTTTTCGCATAAATTGGGGGGGGGGAAGAGAGATGAAGATGAATTATCCAATTATAATAAAAAAGCCATTAAATTTATGGTACTAGAGTTTTAATACCATTTTAATGAGGAGAAGATATTAAAGAAAATAGAACAAAGGAACATGAAAATGAAAGAAAAGAAAAGAAGAATTTCACCTCTAGAATTAACCTTCTTTAAGAGCCACTTAAGGGAAGAGGATTTGGCCTTTTCCTGAGACCATGGGTACTGGAAATGGGGAGGATATTGTTAGGATATTTGATCAGAATTTAGACAAGTTTTAAGCCTTGAGAGGAGTGAAGAGAAGATGGAGTGAGGGGGTGTTTTTATAGTGGAGAAGATGGGTGATTTGTGAATATCTTATTCATTATTTTATTATTTCCCTCAATACTAAAAATAGTATTGATTCATGTGACCATTAATAGTAAATGTTCATTGAGTTTGAGTAAAGTTTTATTACATCAACCGTGATTCTAGGAATAGTGAATTTATCTAATAATGTATATATATGGTAAATTATTGTGTTTTACTATATATAAAAAATTCAAGTATTCCAGAAAAATCCGAAAAATTCACCCTAACCATTTATCGACATGTAGAATTAAAAAATGAAACCCATTTTTCAAAACTAATTTTATAAATATGATAAATTTAAATTTTAATTAAAATCATAATTTACATGAAAAATACAGTTTCTAAAACATTTATTTACTTATTCCAAAACATAGGTACATCACACTTTCACATAAATTATATATATATACTATCATAGGTGAGGCTACTATTCATAAGGGTATGTCACTATTGATCAGGGTAACATTAATATTTATTTGGGTATGTTTCTATTTATGAAAAATTAAGTTGTCCATATCAGACTCTAAATAGAAAAATGATCTCACCCGTGTATGTCAAATTTTTGAAATTCAAATCATATGGGTGGTAAATCTATGTTTACTATCTATTTTATAAGAAAGTGGTGTTTTGTAGAGACTCAATGTTTCGTGCATTCAATATTAAATTTATTTGAAAAATCATGGGGTGTTACAAATTTCAATTTTGTGTTTAATATTTTTATTTATGAACTACATTTAAGATGAATCATCCCTTCAATACTACATCATTAACTAGATAATATTGAAATAAATTAGATGATACTAGTATGAGATAATCTAAATACAACAATAAGATTTATTGAATTGATAAGATTCACTCATTTTTTGTTTCTCACACATATTTGGTTGCATATTAATTTTATTTATGACTCGATTGTTAAAATTGTTTGATCTTTATTATGAATTTTTTTGCTATTTTAATATGGAATATGTTATATACATTCACTCTCAACAGAAATTTTTTACATGGTGGATGAGGAAGATGGAATCCATTGGCTATGCTGGAGTTTTGAGGGGATAAGTTGTGAGAGTGAAACTTTCTATATGATATTTGATCAGATATAAGAGAGGGTGGCCATGGATCCATACTATAGAGTTAGGGGGAGTGTTTTAGAATGGAATAACATGAGGGGTTTTAGACAATCCTATCAAAAAGATCATAAGAAAATGTGTAACCGACAAGGAGAACTTGAGGTGTGATCATGAATAACAAATAATATTGTCCTATTTGTAGTAATGTAGGGATTGGATTCCCGAGAAGGATGTATGATACAAATTCTAGGATTACATGTCTATGGTATGTTTGGGTGCCATTTGTTAACCCTAATTGGATTAGGATTCCTATAGCTCATAGTTAAATGTGGTTTGGTAATTTAGGAAATTAAATATATCAGTGGACTCTTCTCACTATCTTAAAATAATTGAAAATTTTTCCTTTTTAATTTTTAGATGTTTGTTTCACTAATTTGAATATTAATATAAAAAATTATTATTATTATTTTTAAAATAACAATAAAGTTTCCATGAAATATTTATGTTCTATGATAAATTAATGTAAAAAACGTTTAATTTTATTTAAAAGGCCATGAATTTAAATAGATACTATTGATTCTTAAATAGGGATGTGATGATATATTTTTTAATAATTATAAAATATTAATTAATAATTAATAATGATTTTGTAAATTTTAATTTAAATTTGAATAGTTTAATTAAGAATTTTAAATAAGTGTTTTATATTATTAATGAATGTATAAATAAAATCATAATGATTTAGAGTCAACCATGAAGGAAGATAAGTAAATAGATTAATATTTATATATTATTTTGATGGTAAATATATGTTAATGATATGAAAAATGGAGTTACATAATATAATACCCAAGAAAATTATAATAAAAAATAATTATGTTTTATTACAATGTAATGAATTAAAAATTTATGGAAAACATTATTAAGGTTTCTATAACTAATAATGGTAGAAATTTATAAATATATAATGAAAATACAAGTTAGATTTATTCCGAGACATTTTCCCCACTAAAAACCACATATTTAATAAGAATGGTACATAATTAAGATATTACAAGACTTGAAATTTATATATTAATTAAAGGTATTCTTTAGGTTATTGGTTTTGATGAATATATAGAATTTAAGAGTAAATAAGGATATTTGGAATTATGGCTACTGGTCAATATAACTGGGGAATTATGATTGTCAGGAATTATAATCATTGTTATTATAACAATTTAAAAAGGAATATTAGAATTAGAGTATACTAAGGGTAAGGATAATTTTTAATTATCTTAGAAGGGATGATATTTGGATTAAAAATGAAGTAACATCCAGAGGAAGTTCATTTATTATATCTTTGGAAAAAGTTAGAATCACATGGGTTCTCCCTTCATCAAACTTGAGAGGAACCTCAACAACTGAGGATAAAGCGAAATCATCTATGAGAGAAGTTCAAGTTACTAAGATCACTTATTGATCAATATTGGTTGAACCACCCCAGGAATGTACTACCATTTCACACCTTAAAATTAGGGATTATGCTGGTATGGTATGGGGTTTTGTATCTAGAGGTTAATTTGTATTAATGTGTAAATTATTTGAGATATGAAAGGGTGTTTGATTTGATACCACACTTTTATTAAATGTTTTGTAATGACCTGACCCCAGAAGCATGGAGCTCGTGCCTTATTTTATTAAATTGTAATAGATACAAGGTAGATTCATCCCAAAGGACCAATAAATTTAGTAGTTTTGGAAATAAGATACAAAAAAGAGTTAAAAATTACAACTTGAAACGAAAAACAACATAATAAGTTCAACAGAAAAGTCAATAATCTCTTAAATTAACCTTGAAATTAATTCATAGTATAATCATTCTTGTAACCTAGAAAGATAAAACATAAGAAATGTGTGAGTTCAAATGCTTAGTAAGGGTATGAAATACAAAGGAAGATATCAAAAACATAAACATTAGGCATGGTGAATAACTAAAAAAACATGCCTTTAAAAATGAACTTAAACACATTATGGAAGGAATAAGAGATGAATAAGTAATGAAATATTAAAGAATAAACATGGGTATTATACTAGATGAATAACCTCATGAACTTTCAATTACTAGTATCATAATGAAGGAATTAATAATGCAGGATATCATAACTATACCGTTATGGCCTCCTTTTAAGACCATATATATCAGTTTTTTCAAGGACTCATGCCAAGACCATAGTTTGTGTCATGAGACCTATTGCTGCACTATTGGGATATAGTGGGACCCACCCAAAAATTAATAACTGTAATGAATTCCTCTTATGAATGAGGATAAACATAAACAACTCTTACATTCATATTTAATCTAACATATTATATGTAAATAACTTTCCTCATACATTAAACATAAACACTAACCATTCGAAGTAAACTGGTGAATGGTATCAAGATAGAACATCCAAATTGAAACTAATAAAAAAACCTTCAACAAAATATTTTAGATTATATCTAATATATAAACCTCTATGAAATAAAAAATTCATCATAATATGTTGACATAAATAAAGATACTTTTAAATGAGACCATTGAGAAAATATTGAGGAAATAATATTTAAACATTACAAAGTGTCCCATAACACCTTAAAAAATTGATGTCATAATCTGTTAGAATATCATGACAATGGGGATACTCTTTATATGATATAACAAGGATAATTAAATACACAACATGCATGAAATAAGTGGTGAACATGGCATTTATCTTGTGAAAGTAAAAGTGAGGTGAGAAAAATCTATTTTACTTTGGAAAGAAGAGTTCTTTTGGAAAATTATTTTTTTAGAATAAATATTGTTTTAAATAAGTATATCCTAGAAAAGAAAAGTTAGGAACATTTATATTAAATTTTTGGCATAAATGATGTCCTAATGCAGTTAAATCAGGTAAAATATGTTTCTAAAGAACCATTGGAATTACTACATTTTTGTGCGGTTTATGGAATTCATTAAATAGATTTTATAGCACAAAGACATGTTTGGTTTCATAAAACTATAAATGAACAAAAATAGTTTTTTCTTGTTAAAATTTGTGATTTCATAAAGATAAATAAGTCTATAAATATATTATAGAGTGAACTTCAAAATAGGTAAGAATTTTAGAAATTTCCTTGAATCGGTCTTGCACTTCAGAAGATTTTTTGAAATATTATTTTAAAATATGTTAATCCCCATTAAATAAATAAGTGTTCTGATTGGAATAAATTTATATAAAATTTAAACATAAATTATGAGGAAAAAAATAGAATAAATAATAACTTCATTGAGGTGAGTAGAGAATAAGATCAACCCGAATGGAATTGGATGTTTATGTAGAAAATACTTAAAACAATATAATCAGTTGAATCATATTCCCCAAAATTAATAATAATAAAATGATAAATTATATATAATTAAAATAAGGATATTAATGATATGAAACATCAATGGTATGTATACATAAACCATACACACATAGTAGCAGTGAATATGAAATATCTCACAAAAATGGAAGTGAGATGAAGAAACCATTACAAATATTTCAGCATAGAAACTAGTGTTCTTATGAGGGATTAATGAGAGGTAAAGGGGTATACCATCATTTATACATCATAAGGGAATTATGGGGGAGGTGTTAAAACATACCCCATCATTAGTAATTAAAAATAAAAGGACACAACATAGGAGGGATTCTTGAATAAAAGTGAGAGAGAGTATCCCTTACCTTAAATCATAGGGTGTTCTTTGCTTGATCTTAATGAACTGAATAACCATATTAGGTTCATTAAATAACAATTAAAAAACAATTTATACATTTATTTGGTTTATTATGACTTTATTAAGTTTATTCATGGCCTTTTATATGGGTTAAGGGATTCAATTTCATTGTTCATGAGTGCTCATTTTCATAATATTCACTATTGTCTCACTTATATAAGAATATGGTAGTTCATGTAAAATGGGAGATGAAGTCAAAAATTGATTTTATATGTTATTAATGAAAATTCTGAACATTACATGGTTATAAAATTCATTGGTTTATTCATCGTGAAGTGAATAATTATATAAAACATTAATGATAAATGCTTGGATTAATTTGGTGATTTTGCTCACAATTACCTTGTTTTGTATTATTATATTAAATAATGAGTGAACAAGGATTATAAAACATTAAATAAGGTAAAATAAATATATAATAGTCTTTTTAAAACATAAAAATGGTTTCATGAATAGAGTTAGATAAGTTAAATCAAATTGAATGCATCATCATCCTTGAATGTGGTAAATCCACACATCTCAGACGATGTTTCATTTTTAGCATAGATGAGGGGGAAATGAGAGATGAAGATGAATTATCCCATTAGTATAAATAAATTCCAATAAATTTATGTTACTAGAGTTTTTATACCATTTGGATAATGATAGCTTAGAAAATAAAAGAGAACAAAGGAACATGAAAATGAAAGAAAAGAAAAGTGGAATTTTACCACTTGAATTAACCTTCCTTGAGATCCACTTAAGGGAAGAGTATTTGATATTTTTATGAGACCATTGGATACTGGTCATGGGGGAGGAAATTGGGAGAATATTTGGGCATAATTTGGAGAAGGCACAAGGCTTGAGAGGTGTGAAGAGAAGAGGGTGAAGATGTGGTGTTAATAGTGGAGGGGAAGAGGGTTTTCTTAATATTTTAATCATTAGTTTATTATTTTTACATAAGACAAGAAATAATGATGATTAAATGAAAAAATAGTAATATTTTCATATGATTTAGAAAAATTGGTGCTTAAATTAGAAAAAAATCATTAATGACTCAATAAATCAATTATTTATCATTTATTTTAAATTAGCATATTTTAATATTCCCCTAAAATTCACTTATTTCAGAAAAATCCAAAAAATTAACCCTAATGAATTTTATACACTTAGAATCCAAAAATGAAAAAAAAATTCAATTTTTTTCTATATATCATTAATTTAATTTTTAATTAAAATAATAATTTACTTGAAAAATACAGTTTTTAAAACATTTATTTACTTATTCCAAAACATAGGTACATTATACTTTCAATAAAATACAATATATATTATACCATAGGTTATGTTAATATTCATAAATATATGTCACTATTCATGAGGACAACATTTCTATTCATAAGGGTATGATAATATTCACCAAAAATTAAGTTGGTTATATCAGACTCTAAATAACTTACTGATCGCAATCGTGTATGTCAGATTTTTGAAATTCAAATCATAGGGGTGGTAAAATTATGGTTATTTGATAAGTTATAACAAAGTGGTGTTTTTTAGATACACAGTGTTTCATGAATTCATTAATAAATTTATTTTTAAAATTTTGGGGTGTTAGATTATCCCATCCTTAAAAAAATTTCATCCTCAAAATTTTATATTTTACTTTGAAAGTTATGGGTGGTTACTTGAGAACAACCTTGTGAAAAACCATATTAGAAATTGGGTTAATAGAATATCCTCTTTAAAAAGTTTATGGGAAAAGAGGTGGTAAAAAATATTAAAAATAAATAAATAAATGAATGAATTAATGAAGAAATTATCCTTTAGAATGGAGTGTCATGGATTTTAATTAAAAACATAGGCACAAAAGAAAAACCAAACTATGCATTTATAGTCATGGAAAACAAGTTTAAATGAAAGAATATTACCGAAAAACCATAAACTATAGTTATGAAAAATTTCATTAACATTATCAATGATTATGAAAACAGAACAACATTTAAGACTCTTTTAGTTGATTTGAGGGATTATTCCACTGTATAAGTGTATAAATATTTGTTAATATTTCATAAACATAGTCTTATACTTTAATTATTCCTTGAACTACCTATACCTTACCTCTTAGAATAAGTTTCATCATGTGCTTTCATTAACCACTAAAACCTAATACAATGATCAATTTAAACCATTTCATAAATGGTTTAACATTCCAAAAGATCAAGATCCAATACTTGAATCATTCTAATTGTAGTTAGTACTATCCAATTTACATGATCCATATATATCATCTCTCTAGTCTGAAATTGACATCTCAGTATTATGGGCATAATAATGGTTTTCTATCCCTCAACCATATATTTTCGGAAAGTTTTACCTACTACTTAGTCTATTTTCCTTAGTACCATTAATCATATGACCTCAAATAATTAAATAAAAATAAGAGAAATATAATCCTCATATATTCCATAATTTTCATAAGCATGAAATTGCTAATAGAACATTGAAATTAAATTATTCTTAAAGATACATATCAATCATTACACTTCATCTGTGGTAGTATCATAACTTGATCATTATCCAGTAAAATCATATGGGGAATATTCCTTTGATGCATGGGAAATTGATTCATGTAGTGTCCCATCTCATTGAAGTTGAAGAATAGTATATTGGATACATTTTTCTTTCCCTTGTAAATCATGAAATGTGTGTCCTTTTTCTCCACACTTATAACAAACTCCCATTCCCTTCCAGAATTTACCAGGGTGATTCTTTCCACAGTAATCACATGTGGGAAAATCCTTCTTTCCCTTGTTTACTTTATCTATATTTTTCTTGGTCATCCTATTCTTTTTATACTTCCCTTCAAAGAAAAATGAATAAAAGAATTATTTACATATTTTTTAAACACATGATACTATTTATCATATGATGAGGATACTTGAGAGACTATCTTCCTTCAAAATGACAGCTTAATTCTATAAGAGATATTATAATTATTACTATTTTTATCACATGCATTGGTTATGTTATCATTCCTTATGCTAGGATCCATTTGTAATCAATTTCATATACTATATTAGCTAATAAAATTATTAACTCTTTATAGAACACATAGTAAATTTATACATCATAAATACTAGAACCATATACTTTGGTTACAATAGGGGCATAAATCCTTCATAATGGTTTTTAATACGAATATGAATTTACCAAAGAATATCCCTCAGTAGTGTTAAACCAAGAGTGCCACAAGGCCCATTTTTGTGCACTAGTTCCCATCTGTGTCTAACTCAAAGAAATGTTTTCGGGGTTTACCCCTAGATAAATCTATTCTAGTGCCACCTATACTTGTTCATATCTAGATATAGATGTATTTACTTGATAAACCACACAATCTATCCCTCAAAAAAATTCTAGTATGTCCATGTATTCTTATCCCCAAATTTTATCTTAGGGTTTTGTTCACTAATCAACATTTTCTATATCTAGTTTCCATGTTTTCTACTAAACTTTTTTTGATAAAAACTGTAACACCCCAACCCTATAAGGTCATATACAGTGCCTTATTTTATTACATTAGAATATATACAAGGAAAATTAATCTCGAAGGACAGATCATTTTAGTAGTTTTTGAATCAAGATTCATACAATAGTTCAAAATTACAACACAAAACTAAAAAAACATAATAAAATATAGAGAAAATATCATAATATCTTAGACTAGCACAACAATTCATTCATATAATAATCATACTCATAACCTAGAAGGATAAAAAATAATGAAGGGTTGAGCTCAAATGCCAAATACGGGTAATAAATATAGTAGAAGATATCATGAACATAAACATTAGGCATGGTGAATAACTAAAAACACATGCCTTTAAAAATGAACTTGAACACCTTATAGAAGTAATAATAGTTGAATAAAAAAATCCATATTAAATAATAAACATGGGTATTCTATTAATTGAATAAATTCATGAAATTTAAATTACCAGTTTCATAATGAGGGAATGCATAGTGCAGAACATCATAACCATACCATAAAGGCCTCATTCCAAGACCATATATATCCATTTTGTCAAGGCCTCATGCCAAGACTATTGTTTTTCTCATGAGACCTATTGATGCACTGAGGGGATATAGCATGCCCCAACCAACACTTAATAATTCCAATGAATTCCTCTTATGAATGTGGATAAACATAAACAACATATAAGTTCACATTGAAACTAACATATGATATGTAAATAATATTCCTTGTACATTAAACATAAAATAACCATTCAAAGTAAATTGGTGAATGGTATCAATATAGAACATTCACATTCAAACTAATCAAAAGAAATTCAAAAAAATATTTTAGGTGATACCATAAGATATAAACCACTTTGAAATACAATACTCATCACTGTATTTTGACCTAAATAAAGATACTTTTAAATGAGAACATTGAGAAAATATTTAGGAAGCAATCCTTTAACATTCAAAAGTGTCACATTCCACCTTGAAACATTAAAATCATAATACCTTAGAATATCATGAGATCAAGGAGACTCTTGATATGAAATAAAAATGGTATTTATATACACCAGATTAAAGTAATAAGTGGTGAGAAAGGAAATATATCACATAAAACTTAAAGTGAGGTGAGATAAATCTATTTTACTTTGGAAATACGATTTATTTTGGAAAATCATTTCCATTTGGAATAAATATGGTTTTAAAATTTTGTATATTAGAAAAGAAAATTTAAGGACATTGAGATTAAATTTGAGGTATAAATGATGTCCCACTGTAGTGAAATCATGCAAAAATAATTTTTAAATAAGCTTTGGAAATAAAACATTTTAGTGCGATTTAAGGAATTCATTAAATAGATTTTAAAGCGCAAAGGAATGTTTGATGTCATAAAACCAGAAATGAACCAAAATAGTTTTTTAATGTTAAAATGTGTGATTTTACAAAGAATTAATATGGCTTAAAAATATTAAAGAGTGAACTTAAAAATATGTAATAATTTTATAAATTCCCTTGAATCAGGATGGAATTTCGGAAGAATTTTTGAAAGATTCTTTTAAAACATGTTACTCCTCAAACAATAATTAAGGATTTTGATAGGTAAATATATATAACATTAAAATATAATTTATGGTATGTAAATAAGAATAAATAATAATTTCATTGAGGTGAGTATAGAATAAGAGCTACCCGAATAAAAATAGGGGTTCAGGTAGAAAATACATAAAACATTGTAATCAATTGAATCATATGCCCCAAATTTAATAGTCATTAAATGATAAATTTAATATAATTAAAATAAATAGATTAATGATATGAAACATCAATGGGAAGTATAAATAAAACATACAAAAGTAGTAGTAGTGAATATGGAATATCTCACAAAAATGGAAGTGAGATGAAGAAACCCTTACAAACATTTCAACACAGTAATAGGTGTTCTTGTGTGGGATTAATGAGAAGTAAAGGTTTATACTATCATTTATATATCATAATGTCAGTATGAGTTAGGTTTGAAAACATACCCCATAATTAGGAATTAAAAACAAAAGGACACAACATAGGGGGGATTCTTTAATCAAAGTGAAAGAGAGGATCCATTACCTTAAATCTGTGGGTGTTCTTCGCTTGATATTAATGACATGAATGACCATGTTAGGTTCATTAATTAACAATTATGGAAACCTATATACATTTATTTGGTTTATTATGTCTATATTAATTTCTTTAATGTCCTTTTATATGGGTTAAGGGATTTAATTTTATTGTTCATGAGTGCTCTTTTTCATAATATTCAGGATCAGATCACTTATAAAAGAGTATGGTAGTTCATGTAAGATGGGATTTGAACTCCAGAATAGATTTTATTTTATAATAATTTAAATTTATAAGTTTTCATGGTTATAAAAGTCATTTTTTTATTTTTACTAAAGGTGAATAATTATATAGAACATTATTGATAAAATCTTGGATTAATTTGGTGATTTTGCTCACAATTACCTTGTTTTGTATTATTATTTTTACATCATGAGTGCATAAGGATTACAGAACATTATATAAGATAAAATTCATCTATAATAGTCAGGTTCAAACATAAAAATGGTTTTATGACCAGATTTAAATAAGGTAAATCAGATTGAAAGCATCATTATCCTTAAATGTGATAAATAACCACATCCGAGATGATGTTTTATTTTTAGCGTAAGTGAGGGGAAAAGGAGAGATGAAGATGAATTATATAATCCGCATAAGAAAATTATAGTACATGTATGGTAATGGGGACATCATACCATTTTTATGAGAATAGGTTAGGAAAAAATAGATAACAAAGGAACATGAAAATGAAAGAAAAGAAAGAGGAATTTTACCTCTTGAATTAACCTTTCTTGAGAGACTCTTAAGGGAAGATGATATTGTATTTTTATGAGACAAAGGGATAATGGTAATGGGGTAGAATATTGGGAGGATATTTGTGTAGAATTTGGAGAAGTCATAAGGATTGAGTGTAGTGAAAATAAGATAGTGGTAGAGGTGGTGTTCATAGTGGAGGTGAGGAGGGTTTTCTTCATATTTTAATCATTAGTTTATTCTTTTTCCATAAGATAAGAAATAATGATGATTATATGAAAAAAATAGTAATATGTGAATGTGATTTCGAACCATTGTTGATTACATCAGCAGAACATCATCAATGACTTAATAAATAAATTATTTAGCATTTATTGTAAATTATTATATTTTACTATTCACCAAAAAATTCAATTATTTAGAAAAAATCCCAAAAATTTACCCCAACCATTTTTTGACTTGTAGAATCCAAAAATGGATTGCATTTTTGAAAAATAATTTTATAAATATGATTAATTTAATTTTTAATTAAAATCATAATATACTAGAAAAATATAGTTTTTAAAACATTTATTTACATATTTAAAAACATAAGTACATCATACATTCACTTAAAAACAATATATATATATATATATATAATATCTTAGGTGAGGTTAATATTCATAAGGTTATTCCACTATTCATAAGGTTAACACTATTATTTATAATGGTACGTTACTATTTACAAAAAATAACGTTCGCCATATTAGACTCTAAAAAACAAACTAATCACAACCGTGTATGTAAGATTTTATAAATTAAAATAATATTGGTGGTAAAATTATGTTTACTCGATAGGTTATAACAAAGTGGTGTTTTATAGGAACTCGGTGTCTCATGAATGCAATATTAAATTTATTTTCAGAATCTTGGGGTGTTACATGTTTAATCACTTTATAAAATTTATAATATATATAATTATTTGAGGAATGTTATAAAATATATTTAATATTTGGAATCAAGATTTTAAAAAAATTTATACAATAAATGTGTTTTTTACAAAAAATAATAAAATTGTGAAAAAATGGTGAAAAATGGTGAAATGTGGAAAATATCACATAGTATATAACAATATGGTTCTATTTAATTATATTTGGAATTTATCATTATAAAAGATAATTAATGGAGGTAATGGGATCTTATTAGGGGTAGTAGTGAATTAAATATAATGAAAAATATGATAAATAATAATTTATTCCCTAAAATCCCACTCACTACACCTATAAATACAAAACCCATAATCTAATATTTCCCATAAAAATCCAATGATCCCTCTTCATATCCCTCTAATGAATTATCTCCCATATCCCTATATTTATTATTAGTCAGTTTTTTTCTTCAAATTCATGGTTTAAATTTTGATTAATAAGCTCTAGAGAGGTAATGGTTCACTTTTTCTCTCTTTTTAATTCCTATTTTTATTTCGATTCTTGTATATATTTGAATTTCAAATTTATTACCATAATATTCTGTTGAAATCATTATAAGTGTTAATATTAAGATATCCTATTTGTGTGAGTACACATTTCACTCACATTATTTCTTGTTGATAAGCTATTATAATGGTCAATTTTTTGTGGAAACAAAATAGATAAATATAAATATCAAAAAAATACAATAATTTCATTACTGTGTAGAGTGTGTGGTTTCCTGGAAACAAAATTCATATATAGATACAAAAAAGTTGATATAGGTTGTATCTTAGATGAACCCGTGGGTAATAACTTGAGGAATGGATTGTTGGTTATTAACTCAATATTCACTTAGTGTAAAACAAATTGGAAAAATTGCTCACCAGGATTGATACACCTTGGGGTTAGGCTTTAAATGAATCAAAAGATATTTATGAACCATAATAAAGGATTTGAATATATTGTTACTACCTCCGACCATTGTAATTACATGAATTCAATTTCCTTAACACTTTGAATATATATTTCACTGTATGTTCAAAATAACCATTATTATGTATTATTAAGTTGAAAAATGTACTTATATAGATAATGTGAATCCCTAATAATACATTATATAATTTAAGGAAATTCATATTTACATCCTTATCAATTAATTTTCTCAGGGAAGTTTATTTCATTCTCATATAATCTATTGTTTCATATGAGAAAATATTATAAGTAAATATTCATTAGGAAATTATTCATTGTTTTTATATGTTTAATATTATTAAAAATTATTCCATGTATTGCCTATGAAATTTCATTATATGATGGATGGATTTAATAATTTATCTAAAAATTGGTGGTTAATAATTATATAGCCCATATGATCACTGGTAGGTATTATGATCCAACTATGATAGGGTAATGGGAGCATCCATACCCTTTACATAAGTTCTATTTGAACAAGGCCTTGAGCGTATGTTTCTGATGTCTGACATTACAAATTCCCATTATTTCCATAGTTATTTGACCAGTTACTTTTATCTATATGATTGATTATGACCGTGTAATTATAATATATTATTCTATAAGGAATTATTTTTTATATATTATTATTACATTTACAATTCCATTTTTATGCCATGTTAGAATCCGTTATATGAATTCTATTTCTGAGCATTTGAGCTCACCCTAGAATTTTGTTTCTTATTTTCACTAATTAATGAATTGTAATTATATATATCAATAGCTATAGTAATAAATATAATACATAAAGTCTTGTACTTTAATGATATATTATGTCATTTCATAATGTAATGTTTATATATATTGTATCATAAAGATTACTAAACCCTGTTCTTGGAAATTTCATATCATATTATTGGATTGTTTTATAATGAATAACCCACCATCTTAGGGATAAAAGGGTTTTGGGAATTATAGTTGAAATTAGATCAAGGTTTGGAATAAAACATAAAATATATATTTAATGGAACATAGGTAAATAAAAAAATCCTTTACTACTATAAAACTCAAGATATTATTATAGATTTTGATTTTATAAGTTTATTATAGTTGAGACCATACTTTTAGAAAACATGATATATATATATATATAATACATGATTTATACATTATTAGATTATAATAGTACTAATGAATTAAAGGCATTTATTATAAAATAGATCCATCTAGAAAGAATGAAAACCTAGCCAACAATCAATGAAAATATAAGGATTTTATAGAAAACTTGAATAATGGAGTTAATTTTAGTTCTGAAAAAATTATTATTATCTTTGGGAGATTGACCCAATATTTAAAAAATAACATTTCCCAAATATTGAAAACCATTTCCCTCTAAAACGTATCAACATATTTAGATCTTTTTATGATGAAACTACCACAATAATTCACTAGGTTTTCTTATCCAATGGTGGAACAACAATGGATAATTAATTTAGAGTAGATAATTATTACATTAGAGTGTATTGAGATAGAAAACTTTATCATAGTTCCATTTCATTTAATGGGTGATACTTACCAATGGTGTTTATAGATTCAAAATATTATGATGGTAAATAAGATATAAAATATAAAGTGGGGAAATATAACTTTGTTTTTCAAAAAAAATTAAAGAGGAGTAATTTACTAAGGTAGAAAATATAATCTTGAATTTAAGACAAAAGGAATAATATACAATGGTTGAGTATGAATCTAATTTCAAAATATTATCTAGGTATGTTATGGATTATATAGATATATAGAATGAAATATCTATTTCTTCTTTTATGGTTTCTAGATAAGCCTTAAAAGATCATTAGCCTCTAATTTTTTTATTCTTATGAAGATATTATAATTAGTTTTATTGATATTGAGAAAGAGTATTCTAAATCATTAATTTACGATGGGAAACTTGAGGGGTAGAAGATGGTGGATCTACATGAGGTATGAAGTACTTAAAGGGAATGAATAGAAGAGTGTAGTTCCTTCTATACAAAAAATGTTGGAAGAAACACCTATGTGATTTCTTAATGAGATTTATTGTATAGTTTAAATGTGAAGATAAAGGTTATTAAAATCATTAATACAATGGAAAAATGAAACAATTAATGTAAAATTATTCATTTGGAATGAGATAGGATAATACTGTAATCAATTCCCTATGAGAAAAAATAATCAACCCAAAATATGCCTTTGGACTGGGGCTGATATTTTTCATTATCAATAACTGAAGATAAAGATACAATATATGAGATACTAGGTTCATTTAAAATATTATTAATTCTAGTTAATGAATTATTTGATTTTTTATTTACATACTTTTATATATCTTAATTTTTTACAATGAAAATTGAATCTACCTATTATGAATTAAATAATGATTTTTTGATTATAATTCCAAGTGGTACTTTGATTACAATAATGATATATCAGATAATTTGATGTTGAATTAATGGGTGTCATCTAGTTTTAAATCAAATATTCATATATATAATAGATTTTGATGTAATATTGGGGATGAATTGATGAGGATTATAATTTATGCATAAATATTCAAAATTATTTTCAAAAAATTTATTAATTAAAAAATATAAATTCACACAATATTTATATATATTTATATAATTTTTTGGTGCTAAATTATAGAAATAAATTTAGTAAAAAATAAGTAAAAATTTATGTTTTAAAGATTCATTTAATAGAGAAAATTTATTTTGGGTTATAGGGTGAAAATTTTGAGTCAGCCCACATGGTAAAGACTTAAAGAGGTTAGAATAATCAAGAAAATAATCAAAATATAATACAAATAGGTGGAATTAATAAGGATAAAAATACCTTTTATAGCATGGTGTAGGGGAGGGTGTGTGTTACAAAGAGGAGTGCTTGACACACAAAGGTGGTAGGTAGGAGAGTTAGGGTAGTAGCTCAAGGATACTAGTATGGAAAATGGATTACATATAATAATTTCTTAATAAGCGGTTAACTATTATCCGGTACAATGTGGGACATGTTCAAAACATAGCGCAGTTTGAACTAATATTTTCGACATCATTTTAATGTCGAATAACCATTATTTTCCTCACATATATCATTTTCATCACAGATATACATTATTTATCATAATTCTTCCATCACCGAATAAAGGAAGCCTGAATCATCTAAAAAACATTGAATACAGGAATTTCAAAAGACAAAATTTAGGTTATAATACCTTTAAGTAAATGATAATATAACGATTCTATGCTACAGTCGCTATTACTGCCCTATAGATGTTTGCATGCATAAGGAGTATCTTATGTGGCCATGTTTAGAATATGGGATTTTAGATGAATAATATACACCATATCCACAGACACCTCCTTTTAAGATGTTTTTCATGTTAAGGATGAAATAAGTTGAGTTTTCTCCTTAAACTATTGATTGAAGAAGAGGCAAGGCTGTGTAAGGGAAATTAAAGATGGTGCATAAAGGTAATGGAGGACAAGAATAATGTTTGGTTACATAATGTTATGAATATTTATTAATAAAGGTATAAAGTAAGAGATATTTATGGTTAATGTGATTATGGGATGAGCTATAAGAAGGTAAATTGGATGTTGTGTAAGTGAATCTTTGAATGAAAGTGATCTGCATAAGTGTACCCAATGAAGATGAAGAGAGTTTGAATAGAGAATTATTTCAACATAGGATAAATAAAAAGAATAGTATGGTTTTAATTGTGGAGAAATATATGATTTTGGGTTTAAATACATCATAGATGGTTCCATTTCAGAAAAATAGATTTTTTTGAAGGATAATCCCTACACCGCAGTTTACGGTTATGCTGAATCTTGAAGTCGAGAGGTTTGTTCTGTTTCAGAAAATACTTCCCATTCCATATATTTATATCTATATATATAAACTATTCAGGTGAAACTCTCTCTATTTACATTTTAGATATATATTATGGGAAATAAAAGAGAAGAAGGCATGTGGGATTTCATTCAATATTAAAAGAGGTTTATGTAATATTAAAAGATAAGAGATACAAAGGAAGATAAGAAGAATATTTCGCAGTGCCACTATCTCAAATCATGTGGCCACTTTAATACTTATGTGTTAGATATTTCAGAAATATTTACCTCATATAATTCCCTATATATTTAGGTTCTATGTTCAACTAAGATATAACATATAATATAGATATTTGAGATATGATAAGAGAAAGGATAAATAAGGTAGATACATATTGGATGAGATTTTATATAGATAATATATTATATAAACTACTAAGGGGATAAAATACTATGGGATTTTGGATTTCCAATACTAGAAGTGAGATTGGAAGGTGGAAGTTATACATCAACCACCAGTGATTGCATAATTTCTTTTTTATTCTCATTTTTAATTTCATTATGTAATTCCTGAAATCATGCATAAACTACCAAAAAAATTCAAGAAATCCTTCTATTAATTGTTGAACTCTTTGATTTTATTTATTAATATCTACCCCCTATTTTATGATTTGTTTTTTATTCTTGGTTGATGGAAAATTAATCATGAGTGGATAAGTGTTGTATAGAATGGTGGAATTGATGAATATGTTTTGTGCTTAATGTTTATAATTCATATAATTTTTTTAATTCATCATATTAATTAGTATCACATTGAAGAAAATTAATATCATAAGCCATCATCACCTAGAACGAGTGATTTTAATGAAGGGATGAATCCCAATGTGATAGATTGAATTTTTGGTGTGGGAGTCAACTTAACTGAACCGTTCACTGGGATATTGATTGAAATTCATCTAAGTTGGTTATATAATACCTAAATAAAAGGATTGGTAGGACTAAATAGTTTTATTTTTCATTGATAGGTAGAACTGGATACCCCCCTAAAGACTCAAATCTACTAATTTGATTTATTTCATAAGAGGAGCTCTATTTCATTTGATAATAATGATCTATTATAAAATTCATTCCCCTCTATTCATACTTTTAATTTGTTTTTGTTACAACCCTTAAATTAAACATTCTAATTAGTTTAATTTTTCAATTTCATCATGTAAAATTCATTTCTATTTGGTTCATTGTTTTCATTTCAATAAGGTTTATACCTCAAGATATAATTTTTTTGAAAAATGTATAGTAGTTTTACTAATTTTAGTATGTTATTTTTAAATTCTAAATTGATTCGAGATTGTAGGAAGTATTGATACATGCGATATGAGTCATGTTTTCAGTGTTTTTGCAAGGTACTAGGTTAAAATTTTAGATTCAATAGTATAAGAGAAGTATTTATCTACCCATATTTATATTTTTTTATATTATAGTAGGATGGTTTTCCTTACGTCATTAGTATTATTTTCACACACAAGGTATTTTTAGTTGCGATGGTAGGGATTAATTTCATATTTACTGTGAGGAGAATATATGATTTCTTAATTAGGGACCACTCACACTAAATAAAGGAACCAAGAGAAATAGATCACAACAAAGTAGAAAGAATACAAAAATTATACCCAAGCAATGAAGAGGCACTACTCGCCATCCTTGAATTTTAATTTTAGGTGGAATACAATAACCTATAGAGCGTGATAATAATTTTTTAACTAAGTTATACTTCTAAAATTATATCTTTCTTTGTGGTAGATTACATCACAATAGGTTTCTAGGAGGAGGAAGAAAACGAATAATAACCCTTAGATGAATACGAAGAAGAATAGAAGAGGATAAAAACTACTAACGTAAATTAAAACATGATAGAATTGATTGACGAGAAGTACATAGATACTACTCAATTTTTTAATAATGAAAAACCTAAAATGTTTGTTTTAGAGCAGTCAAAACAACAAACATAGGATTAAGTGGAAGAAATCTCTGTGAAGTTCAATAAAGAACATAAATAATAGAAGATTTTACGAGAAAAAGAATAAGGAAGAGGTAATAAAATTGAAGAATAAAAAGCATACATTTAAGAGGAGCAACCAAAGAAAGAGGAGGAGAATGAGTTTTACCATGTTTAAACCTCAAAATAATTACTACTCTAAGAATGTACATATTCCTTTACTTAGTTCACTTCTAAACAATGATAAACATATCTACATCTTGTGAAACTCATCATATGAGCACAAGTGGTATAAGGACCCGGCCTTAAACATTACATAATATGGAATTAAATGAATAATTCACATTGAGGATTTTTCAGTTTTAGAGTTTTAGAGATTTAGGCCATAACTATTACATTACAACATGAATATTACTAGTATACACTACTAATCAATAACCATTTTTTCATAATATAAAAACTCTTAAAAAGAAACATGTCTAGTTCCATGTTTTAGATAACATGGCTTTTCCTTGATCCCATCCTTGACCCTATTCATCTTTAATTCCTATGGAAAACATTTCAAAACTTGGGATGAGCATAAAAGGCTCAGTAAGGGTTAAAAACAGTGAATGAAAACATTTGTTCATAAATACATACAAAACATGTACTCTTTTACATACCTCATGAAATCATAAGATTTATGAAAGACACATAGAAATCATAAAATCATAAAGGTAACATACGACATCCATACCATACTTACATTGTAGCTATCACAAATACATAGGGAGTTACTTTGGAATACCCATCACAGTATATTCCGTAAATCTCTTAGGAGAAACATTAATGTTTACCTCTGTCACGTTACCCAATGTATTGGAGAGATATCTCGGGCTCACCCCCCTAGGATTATCACGGAACCACCCGTATACGTAAACATTGACCAATAACCATAACATAATCATAACATATAAAACATGTAAAAAGGATATATAACATTTCCACATTCCAATATATCAAATCAATATATTGAAGTAAACAATGTTTAATCAAATCATTTTCAAAACCTTTTAAAAAGAGATTTTTGAATCAAAGTATAACATACCACTTTGAAGATTTTAAATGAATTATAATTTGAAAACATTAATGTCCATATAAATAAATCCTAAAACCCATTTTGAAAACATGGACATTAATTATTAATATTTAGAAGAATAAATCTTTAAAACATTTAAAACTATATTTTAGTTAAAGAGTTTTTAACAAAAATAGGGATGATTCATTACAATTAATTGAAGAATTAATTTTAATCAGAACATTATAATATCATGAGAATAAAGGTATTAATGATATAATATTTCAAAGGACAGTATATACACCATATAAGAGTGAATTGCTGCATAAAAACAATGAAGTCTCAATAGAAATGTAAATTGAGATAAAATCCCTTATAAAGATGGAATACTTAAATTAAGAATAAATCATTCTCATAATTATGTGTGAAAAATATAAATACACCCAATGTAATTAGATATTATGTGTAAAACAATCCGAGTTCATTCACACATATTCATAGGATGACATAAATAAAAAAAGATAATATCAACCCAAAGAATGGAAATTGGGTTATGGAGTTCCCTTACAGATTTGGTAACTTACAAAACATATGCCACATGAAAGAAGGATCATAAAATAAAGATTTAAATACTCATAAATGAGAGTATATTACACAAATAGTACAATCATGGGTAGTACATACACCACAAAAAGAAAATAGTGGCATGTATAGCATGAATCACGTGAGAATAAAAAGTGAGATGAAACCCTTTACCACGTTGTAATCAACCGAGTCGTATGACAAAAAGTTAATAACCACCAAATAAATCACAGAATACCATGAATATAATGATAATCCTGATAATATATATAAAATTTCAGTACACAATACACCACATGTAATGAATAAGTGGCGAACAATGGAAATCTCACGGAATTAAAAGTGAGAAAAGAAAATCCCCTACAAAAATTCAGCATCCTAATGGCGCCACTTAAAAATTCTTAAAATGAATTTATGAGAGTAAGAGGGGGGTATCTAAAAATATGAAAATAAAAATTACATTATGGTGAATTTAAAATAACATCCTCCAACATAAGAATATGGAACATAAATGAAATGACATAAAAGAGAGTACTTGAAAAGAAAGAGAGAGGTCAGATCCCTTACCTCGTGTCCGACTTCACTCGATCGTTCTTTAATATCCTAAATAATAAAATAATGTTAATTTCTACTTTCTTAAGAACCCTTTTCATGTTTATTATTAATTTTATATCAATTATTACCATGTTATAAAAATTATGTAATCATTTAAGTTAATAATGTTCGTTTTGTCGATATTTAGTACTTGAGTAAATAATGGACTTCTTATAATTACATGTTGTTCATGTTGTCAAAGGTTAATTATATACAGAATGATATTCATTATTTATATATCATATATATCATATATATCCAGTATATACATGTATTTATAACAGTACACATCATTTAGAGGTAAGAAATGAAATGCACCGTTCATGGAGACGGTAAGCCGTACGTACGCATGAACTCTACTTTCATTTATATTTCTTATTTTAATGAAATTAAAACATAATGATACATAGTAATATTATAATTCCAGTATAATATCATATATAATATCATTAACCCCATCCTTTATACATCCCACATAAGGCATTAACGAATCACATCACTTTGAGGGGGCGGTAGTCCGCACTTCCTCAAATGAGATTATCGTATTTACCCACTATGGAAACCATAAAGGCTCGATATAAAAGGTAAGTACAGAAGCATAAAAAAATCATAAACATAATATATATTATATATAAATATAGTTCCATCATAATGGCCACCATGAGAGGCGGTAAGATGTAATTGAACAATCATCGTTTCGTGAGGCGTCATTTTTCCATCCACAGAAACATTATGTTCTTCATCCATTAGATGAAGGTGTGTGTAAGTGTAGTTCGAATACATCTTATAACAACATAATATTATATTTAGGATACTGGTTTTGTTACAAATTAAAGAAATAAAAATAGGTTATGGGTTGGAGAAGTAAAATAATAGAAAACAATTTAAGAGAAACCGTTACCTTTAATTTGGGTAACTCCCTTTGGATTGAACCAAAGGACATCTTGAAGTGCCTTCTTCCTAAGGTAAGGCTTTTAGGAGGAGGAGAGGGATGTAGGGATCCTAATTGGGCATATTTTGGAAGAGCCAAATGGCTTGAGAGGTGTGAGGAATTGTATTGAAGTGGTCTCCATTTATAGGGGAGAGGAGGGGCTCTTTAGGAAAGTGTGAAAATACTATTTTATAATATAATTATATTCGGTTTCTAAAGGTCCCAAAATCATTATGGTCTAAGATAAGATGACTCAAAACCGAAATAAAATCATCCAATCATAATTGGACATGTTTTGGATAATATTTTAATCATTTTAATCTTATTTATTTTAATCATTTATTAATGAGGTAAATACTGCATCATTATTGTGTCATAAATAATTTAATTTATTTGATGTCTAAAAATTATAAAAAACTACTATCATGTAGGAAATAGTTTTATCTTTCTAATGAATATTTATAGTCGAAAATAGGACTTATATATCAACATATGAAAATTAATTACTAAACAATATTTGTTAATGTCAATTTTGCCTTTACATTAAATTAATTAATCTAAATTGTCATTTTCACTCCCATGTGGATCAATGGGGTCCCAAAATCGACCCAAAGATGCCCATGGTCGTTAATGACTAAACCAATAAGGTTTGGACAAGTTTTAAGGTAATTGTAAATTATTATAATATTCTTTTATCCTTGAATTACCCTATTTACCTTTAACCGTGGTAAATAAAAGTCAAAAGTTACTATTCATCAAAAATAATTTTCATCTTAATGAACCACATTTTACTTCTTGATAACAACCATGTATGTCGGATTTTTGAAATTCAATTCACAGATGTGGTAAAATTCCATTTAAATGAAAAAGTCAGTTTTTTTAACTACCACTAAGTGGTGTCACTATTCATCAAAAATTGATGTTTTTCAGAAAAATAAAAAACATTCAGCCTAAGCTATATTTGATATTAAAAATTCAAAAATGATGTCTATTTTTCCAATATCGAAACATAGAAGTGGAATTAATTAATTTAAAAATTAATTCCCGCTGTTAAAACAAATAGTGTGTTTTTAAGAAACAATAACTATCAAAATATTGATACTTGTTTATGTCCAATTTCAAAGTGAAATTAATTCCAATGACCATAATTGGATTAAATGGTAAAAATATATTTTAATTTCACTTTAAAACCAATTAAAAAGATAATATATCCATATAAATAAATTAGATTAAAAATCACTTTTGAAGTAAAATACAATATTTTTCACTATTCATTAAAAAAATGAACTTTATCGGAAAAATTCCAAAAAATTTCACAAATTAAATTTTGATGTCCCCATTCTAAAGAATGATTTTATTTGGTCAATTAGAATGTATTAAAGTGACTAAAACTATTATTTATAAAGGGTTCTCCATTAAAAGGTGGTAAATCGCCTTTTTAATATAAATTATGCTTAAAATTAGATTCATTCATATATTAAGCCTATAACTTTTATTGGATTAATATAAATACATGTATAATCATATTATAGTTAGTTTTGTTCATTCCCATTAATAAAATGGCTAGGAGTTAACTACAGTCTAAATTAATAATATTATATTATTAGTGTGCAACGTAAGATTCCAAAGAAACCCATTGTTGCGTATCAGGTACGTTATCAAACATAGAAACCCCTTTTAAGATAAAATTAATACTTAATACACAAATATTAATAAATATAAAAATATATTATTCTTAATTTACCTGGGATGTTACATCCTTCCCCTCTTTTGGAAATTGCGTCCTCGCAATTTTAAAACTGGGCTTGAAAACTTCATTAAAAGCCCTACATCGGAAAGAGAGTGAATAAAACTATCACTTTAAAATAAATGAAGAGAAGTAAAAAGGTTACCTGAGACAATAGATACTAGGATTACATGAAAACATGGATATGGAGGAGAAAACAAATCATCATGTTCTGATGGAGAGTGATAGAAAACATGTTTAGGAGAAAGTTAACCACCAGAAAATCACAAACTTGTGATGGGTTAAACAGTCTTTGATTCCCCAGAAAATAAATTTAACAGACAAGGTTTTTGTTTAAAGGTACTTTTTTTTGAGGAATTTATTAATGAGACTAACCAAAAACATAAGGAAATATACTTACTTTTCACGCGGACATTCATCTTTGACTAGATTTCTAACAAAAACTCATATTTTCTCCAAACAATGAATATTACGGATGACTTGTTTTTCACATTAAGAGCGCTATAACCAACTTCGAGAGAATCACATAATCCAAAAAAGATAAACTATATATTTCCATGCCTTTAAATACTAACTAAAACCAAAACGTTTAGTATAAGATCAAACAATACCCCAAAAAGATAAACTTTTACATAATGAAAACTACTCTTAATCTCAAAAATTTGTTTAACCAAACCCAATGTTCAATGAAGACCATTCGATAAACAATTTGTCCATAAAATTCATCAAATTAAACCAAACTATGATTGAAACCCAAATATTTGAAGGATTTAATCACATAGTCTTCTGAGGTACACATTAACATTTATCTCCAAATAACATCAGTTTCTCTTAAAGTCTCATATTGAAAAGTAATTAACCTAATCACATATCCTCCATGATATGTTAATAATTTCCATCGATAACCCAAAATACACTTACTATTGATTCATAAATTCGTCTAACTAAAAAGAATTAGTCAAACTAACCAGGGACTTCAAGTAGGCCAGTGGTAGGTGATGCACCCTTGTCACCCTTCGGTTGTGGGTTCGATTCCTGCAGCCTTGCCGGATGCGACGGGTTGTCACCCATCCTACGGGTTTTCCTTTTTATAAAACTCAAAAATAACCCTAACATGTTTTGACCTCATTGGTTTCCTTATACTTCTCATTTTCATCCAAATTCATTACGATCTCAACATCTTAATTCTTGAAGACTTATTTCACCACCATAAGATAAAATAAAATGATTCTCAAAATTAATAACAATATACCTTGATCATGGCGTCCACTCGGTTTCATTTTCATCTTGTTCACATAGGTAGAAGTCCCATACATTACAACAATGATTTAGAGATCCTTCAAAATAATTTGCTTCCTCCATCCAAATACACCTTGTACAACATGGGTCATATGGGTTTTCACAGAAAAACAGTTTTAGAAAATAATCATGTATGACATATAATTCCAAAACATCTGATAAAACATGATTTCTATAAAATAGTTAGACAGAATTTGAGTTGAAACTTTCTATTATTGGTCCTTTTAAAATACCATAAGTATGTTATGAGGGACTATATTTTAAAAGCAAATATAAATAGGTTGCGCTAGGGTCTCCTTCCTCAGAACCATTTTTAGAATAATAATATGCTTCAAATTCTTGTGATAAGGTAAAATATTTGAAAATACCTTGATAATATTTAACTTTCTTGAAAATATGAGAATATTGTGAAAATAGTATCTGTCTAAATACAACCCATGATCCACGATGATAACAAGGTATAGTGGAGGTGTTTGATATCTCAATCAACTGCTTGCAAGTGAGTTGTATGCTAGAAAAAGTTTCACAGTCATCCGAACATGACTTTGCAATAATTATTGCAAGTATGTCATCAGGAAGAGATATGAATGTCGTTTGAGATCCTTCTCCTTCCATTCGTAACTGGATTTACTTGACCTGAAAAAAGTTATAAAACAAGTATTTAACTGAAATAATAGATATAGGGACTAACCATGTGTCTAAAAAAAACTCCTAATCCCTAAAGTTGTCTAAAACGACCTCTGATACCAACTATAATGACCCAACCTTAAACATTACATAATATTGAATTAAATGAATAATTCACATTGTGGATCTTTTCAGGTTTAGAGTTTTAGAGATTTATGCCATAATTATTACATTACAACATGAATATTACAAGTAGACACTACTAATCAGTACCAATTTTTTCATAATATAAAAACTCTTAACAAGAAACATGTCTAGTTCCATGTTTTAGATAACATGGCTTTTCCTTGACCCCATCCTTGACCCTATTAATCTTTAAGTCCTGTGGAAAACATTTCAAAACTTGGGATGAGCATAAAAGGCTCAGTAAGGGTTACAAAAAAGTGAATGAAAACATTTGTTCATAAGTACATACAAAACATGAACTCTTTTACTTACCTCATGAAATGATAAGATTTATGAAAGACACATAGAAATCATAAAATCATAAAGGTAACTTGCGGCATCCATACCATACTTACATTGTAGCTATCACAGCTACATAGGGAGTTAATTTGGAATACCCATCACAGTATATTCCCTAAATCTCTTAGGATAAACATTCATGTTTACCTCTATCATGTTACCCAATGCATTGGAGAGCTATCTCGGGCTCACCCGCCCAAGGTTTATCACCGAACCACCTGTATACGTAGACAATGACCAATAACCATAACATAATCATAACATATAACACATTTATAAATGATAGATAACATTTCCACATTCCAATATATCAAATCAAGATATTGAAATAAACAATGTTTAATCCAATAATTTTAAAAACCTTTTAAAAAGAGATTTTTGAATCAAAGTGTCACATACCACTTTGAATATTTTAAATAAATTATCATTTGAAAACATTAATGTACATATAAATAAATCCTAAAACCCATTTTGAAAACATGGACATTAATTAGAAATATTTAGAAGAATAAATCTTTAAAAACATTTAAAATGATATTTTAGTTAAAGAGTTTTTAACAAAAAGAGGGATGCTTCAATACAATTTATTGAAGAATAACTTTTAATCAGAACATTATAATATCATGAGAATAAAGGGATTCATGATATAATATTTCAAAGGATATTATATACACCCTATAAGAGTGAATTGCTGTATAACAACAATGAAGTCTCAATGGAAAAGTAAATTGAGATAAAATCCCTTATAAAGATGGAATCCTTAAATTAAGGATAAATCAATCTCAAAATTATGTGTGATAAATATAAATACACCCAATGTAATTGGATATTAATTTTAAAACAATCCAAGGTCATTCACACATATTCATATGATGACATAAATAAAAAAAGAGAATATCAACCCAAAGAATGGAAATTGGGTTAAGGAGTTCCCTTACCGATTTGGTAACTTACAAAACATATGCCACATGAAAGAAGGATCATAAAATGAAGATGTAAATACTCATAAATGAGAGTATATTACACAAAGAGTACAATCATGGGAAGAACATACACCACACAAAGAAAATAGTGTCAAGTAAAACATGAATCTCACGAGAATAAAAAGTGAGACGAAACCCTTTACCACGTTGTAATCAACCGAGTCGTATGAAAAAAAGTTAATAACCACAAAATAAATCACATAATACCATGAATATAATGAGAATAATGATAATATATATAAAATTTCAGTACACAATACACCACATGTAATGAATAAGTGGCGAAAAATAGAAATCTAATGGAATTAAAAGTGAGATAAGAAATTCCCTTACAAAAATTCGGCAGCCTAACGGCGCCACTTAAAAATTCTTAAAATTAATTGATGAGAGTAAGAGGGGGGTATCTCATAATATGAAAATAAAAATTAAATTATGGTGAATTTAAAAGAACATCCTCCAACATAATAATATGGAACATAAATTAAATGACATAAAAGAGAGTACTTGAAAAGAAAGAGAGAGGTCAGATCCCTTACCTCGTGTCCGACTTGACTCGATCGTTCTTTAATCTCCTGAATAATAAACTAAAGTTAATTTATAATTGATTAAGAACATTTTTCAAGTTTATTATTCATTTTATATCAATTATTACCATGTTATAAACATTATGTAATCATTTAAGTTAATAATGTTCGTTTTGTCGATATTTGGTACTTGAGTCAAAAATGGACTTCTTATAATTACATGTTGTTCATGTTGTCAAAGGTTCATTATATACATAATGATATTAATTATTTATATATCATATATATAATATATATCCAGTATATACATGTATTTATAAAATTACATAACACTTAGAGGTAAGAAATGAAATGCACCTTTCATGGAGACGGTAAGCCGTACGTACGCATGAACGCTACTTTCATTTCTATTTGTTATTTTAATGGAATTAAAACATAATGATACATAGGTATATTATAATTAAATTATAATATCATATATAATATCATTATCTCTATCCTTTATAACTCCCACATAAGGCATTAACGAATCACATCACATTGAGGGAGCGGTAGTCCGCACTTCCTCAAATGAGATTATCGTATTTACCCACTATGGAAACCATAAAGGCTTGATATAAAATGGAAGTACAGAGGTATAAAGAAATCATAAACATAATATATATCATATATAAATACAGTTCCATCATAATGGCAACCATGAGAGGCGGTAAGATGTAATTGAACAATCATCGTTTCGTGAGGTGTCAGTTTTCCATCCACAGAAACATTATGTTCTTCATCCATTAGATGGAGGTGTATGTAAGTGTAGTTAGAATACATCTTATAAAAAAATCCTAGTATATTTAGGATACTTTTTTTGTTACAAATTAAATAAATAAAAAGAGTTTAGGGGTTGGAGAAGTAAAATAAAAGAAAACAATTTAAGAGAAACCGTTACCTTTAATTTCGGTAACTCCCTTTGGTTTGAACCAAAGGACTTATTGAAGTTCCTTATGCCTAAGTTAAGGAGTTTAGAAGGAGGATAGGGATGTAGGGATCCTAATTGGGTAGAGTTTGGACGTGCCAAATGGCTGGAGAGGTGTGAGGAATTGCATACAAGTGGTCTCCTTTTATAGGGGAGAGGAGGGGCTCTTTAGGAATGTGTGAAAATATTATTTTATAATATAATTATATTCGGTTTTTAATGGTCCAAAAATAATTATGGTCGAAGATAAGATGACTCATAACCGAAATAAAATCATCCAATCATAATTGGACATGTTTTGGATAATATTTTAATCATTATAATCTTATTTATTTTAATCATTTATTAATGAGGTAAATACTGCATCATTATTGTGTCATATATAATTTAATTTATTTGATGTCTAAAAATTATAAAAAAACTACTATCATGTAGAAAATAGTTTTATCTTTCCAATGAATATTTATAGTCGAAAATAGGACTTATATATCACCATATGAAAATTAATTACTAAACAAATTTTGTTAATGTCAATTTTTCCTTTACATTAAATTAATTAATCTAAATTTTCATTTTCACTCCCAAGTGGATCAATGGGGTCCCAAAATCGACCCAAAGATGCACATGGTCGTTAATGACTAAACCAATAATGTTTGGACAAGTTTTAAGGCAATTTTAAATTATTATAATATTCTTTTATCCTTGGATTACCCTATTTACCTTTAACCGTGGTAAATAAAAGTCAAAAGTTACTATTCATCAAAAACTATTTTCATCTTAGTGAACCACATTTTATTTTTTGATAAAAACCATGTATGTCATATTTTTTAAATTCAACTGACAGAAGTGGTAAAATTCCATTTAAATGAAAAATTCAGTTTTTTAACTACCACTAAGTGGTGTCACTATTCATCAAAAATTGAAGTTTTTCAGAAAAATAAAAAACATTCAGCGTAAGATATATTTGATATTCCGAATTCAAAAATTATTTCTATTTTTACAATATAAAAACATAGAAGTTTCATTAATTAATTTAAAAATTAAATCCCGCTGTTAAAACAAATAGTGTGTTTTTAAGAAACAATAACTATCAAAAGATTGATTCTTGTTTATGTCCAATTTCAAAGTGAAATTAATTCCAATGACCAGCATTGGATTAAATGGTAAAAATATATTTTAATTTCACTTTAAAACCAATTAAAAATATATTATAACGATATAAATAAATTAGATTAAAAATCACTTTTGAGTTAAAATACAATATTTTTAACTATTCATTAAAAAATGAACTTTATCAGAAAAATTCTAAAAAATTGCACAAATTAAATATTGATTTCCCCATTCTAAAGAATTGTTTTTATTTTTTCAATGAGAATATATTAAAGTGAAAAAAAACTATAATTAAAAAGGGTTCGCCATTAAAAGGCGGTAAATCGGCATTTTAATGTAAATTATGCTTAAAATTAGATTCATTCATATATTAAGCCTCTAAAATTTATTGGATAAATATAAATACATGTATAATAATATTATAGTTAGTTTTGTTAATTCCCATTAATACAACAACTAGGAGTTAACTACCATCTAAATTAATAATATTATATTATTAGTGTGAAACGTAAGATTCCAAAGAATCCCGTTGTTGCGTATCAGGTACGCTATCAAACATAGAAAAACCTTTTAAGATAAAATTAATATTTAATTCACAAATATTAATAAATATAAAAATTTCTTATTCTTCATTTACCTGGGATGTTACAAGTGGTATACCAAGATTATTTATTGATTTATTTTAGTATATTTTTAGTTTTATACCATTATTTTATGAATTTTTGGATGTAGTTTCAATCCCCTATCTCTTTTAGATTTAAATTATGGACATCATTCTTTCATTTGGATGTTTTATTTTATATGTCTATTATGATGAAATAATCTCAAGAATACAAAAAGAGAGAGGAATAAGGAATTTCATGAGTAAATGAGTATTTTTTTAAATTATTCATTGGTACATCACCTACAATTTTTTTTATCTTTTTGAATTTTAATAAAAAAATTCATTCCCAACCGTAGATTTTTGTAATATTTTTTACCTATGTCAAAATTATTACTTACGTATCTCATGATTCCATTTTTTATATTTCATTGTTAAAAACATTAATTTGTAATATGAGGGTATTATTTTCAAAAGATAATGATAGGGGTATGAATATAATAAATCATGATTTGTTAAGACAAGTTGGTTTATGTAAATGAAATTTCCCTTAATTGTTTTTGTACTGAATTTCTGATATTCATGGGTTTTTATTTGTTAATATAATTTATGAATTGATTGATTGAATCATATAATATGTTTCTCATTATTGTGAGGGTTTAAATACATTTTTATATTCTTTATAATACACATTTCTTGAGAAATATATTGGTATTTTAAAACTATTATAACATCCATTAAGATCTGGTTAAAGGCATGATTGAACAATGTAACATTTAAAATGATTAAAGAATATTTTATTTAATCATTTTTCATTGGGAACCATATTCCCACTGTATATTTATATAGTACCATAGAAACCATGAAAGAACCATTTAAAGAAGAGACACATTACAGTCCAATTATATCCTTCTTACCCTACTCATTGTATTTTTTTCATTATATACAATAGTTTAAGTAAAGGGGTGATATTATCGAAGGTGGAATGATATTGATTGTGTTAATGAATACATTCGAGGTGTTTCATGGTATATAGAAAAGTTTTGTATAAATTTCATTAATATGAGTTAGAATAGATGTTTAAAACTACTAAACGATTATATTTTTCATATAAGTTATCCTCTTAAGAAAGTAAACATGGTACCTATTGCATAAAGTAGAAAAGACCATGGTATCCTATCCTGGTTGAGGGTGTAGAATGACCCAATTCTCAAGAATTTAGTAATTATAGACTTTGATATTATAATTAATTGGGAAAAATAATTATTATTCTATTTAATTACCCAATCTTTATTATTGGATACGATTAAATAATCTCAACATATTGATACAGACCTATAAAAGAGGATTTGAGATGTGAGGAAGGAGAAATTACCAGAGTTTAACAATTGTGATGAAGGAGTTATAAATTTTGGTATGAGGTTATGTTTTGTGTTTATATTATAGGTTAATATATAACTATAATATGAGAATCATATCTCAAAATCCTATAAAAAATATAGATGCCCCATGATGTATTGAGATATTTAAGGGATTTTTTTGTGGGGAAATATGAAGTGAAAGACATTGGATTATATTGTGAGATACATGGTATTCCAATTAGTGGAGGCTGAAAGAAAACTAACTATAGAGGATAGATATCCTCTACTTATACTATAATTGAGGTGTAATAGTATTTCTATGGGTTTCGTCACTAGGATTATTAAGACATCCAAGGGGAACAATGAAATTTGTGTTGTTTTTGATTTTCCTACAATGTAAACTCATTTCCCTGATATTCATAATGATTTTACCCTATAATGTCTTGCAAGGTTGTATATAAATTATATTGTGATACTTTATGGAACACCCTTATCCATAGTTTCAGATTATAACCTATGGTTCACTTTATATTTTTCAGTGGAACATTTATAAATATTTAAATGTAGACTTATTCATATGAAAACCTATCCCCCAAAAATGGATAGACAAACAAAAAGGACTATCCCAACATTTGAGGATATTAATAGGCCATTCTCTCATGAAATCCGAGTATATTGGGATAAGTATTTACTTCTGTTTTATTTTTCATAAAATTACATTTACCAATCCAGTATAAAAATGACACTATATGATTCCTTGTATGGTGTGGAAAAAAATTTATCGAATGTAACATCTATTGTAATATATATGAAGTTAATTTAAAGTAGAAAAAAATTATACATGAAACCAAAGGAGGGATCTTGAATTCCAAACATGGGGCCAGTTATTTCTAACGACATATCTATAGAAGGATTTAAAGATATTTTGAACAAAAGGGAAACCAAGTCCAAGTTATACAGGTCCATTTGATATACTAGAGTTGACTAGAGCTATGAAATATTTGTTAGCTATTATATAAATCCTATCTCATGTTCCTGATGAATTTCATATATCAATTTCAATAATGTATATTATAAAGGTCTATAAAGTTTAATTTGAACTTGATTTATTATATAATGATGATTCAATTCATATTCTTGATGTTATAGATAATGTGAAATGAAATTGAACAACTTAGTTAGTAAAAGTCCTTTAAAGGAGTTATTAACTTGAAGAGGTCACATGGGATTATGAGGATGTAATGATAAAGGATTATCCACATTTTTTTTGTGGATTTATTTATAATTATGAGGGAGAAATTATTATAAGTGAAATGTAATATCTGATAAAATTATTAAAATAAATAAAAATGTTCAATTACAATATAATACATTAAAAATCAAGAAGAAAATTTTATAAGACCAACGTAACTCATAATTGAAAATTGAAAAAATAATGGAAGTATAATAAATATTTATTCTAAACCTATTCCTCAATAAAAATTATAACTATAATAATAATAGTAAAAAATATAAATAATACAATCCATATAATGAATATATTAATGAGAGGTATTATTTTGGGGATTTTTTTGGATAAATATATAATATGTAAGAGAAAATGAAAAAATTGTAAATAACTAACATTGGTTATGATATTTTGTGTTTAATATGAACCTTGAGAATTAAGTTTTTTGGTGGTATAACATTTAAAAATATATGTTAAGGTTTAGTGTATACTAATATTTATGAAAAAGAAATTAATTATCCAAAAAAGGGATATATTTAGAATTGAAAATTGGGAATATTCCTTATGATGTACATTTATCAAATCCTCAGAAATATGTATCAACACTAGGATTCAATTTTGATTAATCCCATGAATAACATAAAATATAAATGTTGGAGAGGAACCATATACCGGGGATGTTCAGGTTATATGAGATCACTACCACATCATTGTTAACCAAACCACCCCATGAAAGTACCACCATTTCATGACATACCCTTATAAATTTTACTTCTATGACAAGGACTTATGTATTTATATTTATAGTATTATGAATGTGTAAATTATTTTTGTAATGAAAGGGTGTTAATTCCAATAATCATATTTTATTAAATATTTATACCCTAAAAAATTGGTGAAATGTGCATAAATAAAGGATTAATTTTGAAAAATAATTTTCATATCTCGAAACAGGATGTTGAAGTTAGCTATGACAGGAAATTTGGTAATTTTTTGTAAACATTTTAAAATAAAATAAAAAGATGTTAATAACAGTGAAATATAGTAAATATGAACACTCATATATATAAACATGAATCAACTAAGATAGGGTAATGATATTTAACTACTTTAGGCACTAAAAATTATATCTTATCACTATGGGATGTAATGGATAACTATGAGGTGTATTAGAAAATTAAATATTACGCATAAATAAAATAATCTATAATTTATTCCATAAAATTCCATTCACTACTCTTATAAAAACCCACCACCACCTCTTATTATTCCCACACAAAATTGAATTTTATATGGTATTATCTCTCTAAAAGATTCTATCTCACTTCAATATATTAAGTGTTGAAGAGTTTGGTTTGTTCCAAGGATTGGATCTAATCTAATAATCTCAAGAGATGTTGGGGTTCTCTTCCTATTTCTTTTTCAATTATTATTCTCATTTATATTATTGTATCCTTTTCGTTTTCAACATTATTACCCCAATATCATCCTTAAATAATTTTATGTATTTTACTTAGTCTATCTTATCCATTTGAGTACCCATTTCACTCAAGTTAGGGAATGTTGATATATTGTTGAAATGATCAAACAATAGTGAAAACCCATGAAATAAATGTAATAATTAGAAAACATGCTATATTTTTAAAAAAATATAGATTATTGTATCCTAGAAAAATATAACTCTCGAAATTAAAAATGTGGATATAATCTATTGAGAATATTCACTTGAGGATAATAACCCTAAAAAATGTTTATGGTGTATTGACTCTATCTTCACTCGATGCACATCAAATGGTCTTAAATGAACACCTAGATTGACCCTACCATGGGATAGTATTTGGATGAATCATAAGTCCTTTATTAACAATAATAAATGATTTTATTATATTATTATGGTCTTCTACCATTTCAGATACATTTTTTCAATCTCTTAAACATGTTAATCATCATAGATTTTATATGCATCCAATAACTATAATTGTTCAATATTAACTTGATAAGGGTAATAGTTATAACATTTTGAATCCCTAATTATCATTTATATATTTCCAGATAATTCTTATAGATATATCTATTAATTCATTTTTTGAGGAAATATTTTTTCATGGCCATATTATCCTTTATTTTATACAGGAAAATATTGTAAGACAAGTGTCATTGAGAAATTATTCTATGTATTTATAAGTTTTTCATTCTTGAAAATTATTCCATGTATAACCTATAGAAATTTTGTATATTATAGAATGCATAGTAATTTTATGTGGCGAGTAGGAAAACAAAATTATATATCCCCTCAATGCACGGTTTTGTCTCAAGATGCAACTATGATAGTGTAATGGGAGCATCATTTACCTATATATAGTATGTCTTGTAATAATTCCTAGATGATATGTTTATGATGTCTTCCATTTTGAATTTACATAATTTCCAATAGTATGTGATTATTTAATTATATAAATGTGATTAAATATTATATTTTCATGCTTACGCAACTATATGGCATCATTTGTTTTATATTACTATTTTATTACCTTTATCAGGTTTATACTATGTTATCTTTAGTTATACCCATTCCCTGATCAAAAATTTGATCTCACCCTTTATTTTTTACAATTTTCTCTAGAAATTTAGGGGAATAATATGTATGAACTACTCTAAAACCAACTCTATTATATCACCCTTTATGTTTAAACTCATTTTACACCACATATTTAGGATCTTGGGGGATCATTAGGCATAATAATATATTCATTACAATAATAAATCTCGGTTGAGGAAAATACTATATATGTATATTGATCAATTGTGAGAATAATTTTAAGTAATTATCCATTATCTTATGATGGTTTATCTTAGGCTAATCATATTTTCATAAATTTTTTATTTTAGGATAGAATATATTATTATAGTTTTATATAATATTTTTATTATAAATCACCCCTCAACTTGTTTATGGAACAATTCTAATAATATTAAAGTGAGAAGTAGGGTGGCTCCTAATGTCTTGAGTTTATGAACATAGCTAATCTTCATTTCTCATGGTTTATATATAAATATGGATAACTTTCCTCTCTTCAATAGGATGTATTAAATTAATTCCATCTATTTTATGATATTTTAGAAGCATGGAAACTATATTTTTGTGTGTGAATATTTACATATTAATATTTTCATATTTTTTTTGTTCAAAGAATGTGTTATATAGTTATAATTTTTGAAAAATATTTTAAATTTTGTTATGATAGAATATTATGTAGTATGGTTTAAAAAGATTTTACACTATATTTAATGATGAGAAATTTAGAAATTTTTTATTTACAATAGCCATCTCACTACATTGGGCGATTTTATAGAGAATTATTACTTAGCCCTAAACACTTTCTAAAGTGTGGATTGATCTTATGACCATGAATATTAGTAGATGTTGATATAGGATAGTATTAAATTATATATATTTAAATCATATTGGTAGTAACTCACCTTATGTCACAATTTTTATGAACATGTTTGTATCTTCAATATTTATTCTTACACTTGATTTAAATGAGAAACTTTTATATATTTAATTAAATGATACTTTACACTATTTTGTGGAGAAATTTTTTCTATATGAATTTGTTATATTTCTCATGTTATTATTAAATATATTATAATAGATCATGTTAAATGATATATTTTGATGCATTTTCATTAGCAGGAATGCCTCCATTCATAGGTTTGGATTCATTTAGGTTGTTTGATAGTGTGTAACCTGTTAAACATTGGTCTAGGGTGTTCACATACCTATATATTGGGATATAAAATATATTTATGGATGTAAATTTATTAAATTAATAAAAATTTATAAATATATATTATAATTATATAATAATTGCAATATTATTATCTTTATTTAATTTAAAAAATATTACTAAACATCAATATAAATTAACATATTATACAATATGGAATAATTTTACAATCTTTTTTGTTTTTAGAAATAAAAAAATATAACTATATATTATAGGAAAAAAATGTAATTGATATTATAAGATGGAATATTTTTTGAATGATAATTGATTCATGATGTTTCTTGTCCCAATATTTTCCTCATTTTGGGATTTACAATTACATTTGGAAGTAATGAAGTGGAATTGTTCTATTGGGGTGTACATATTGAAATTAAAATATTGAGATAACAAATCACCCCATAAAGGGATCATATTGTCTAGTTTTATATTACCCTATAGACATGTTCAAGAAATTATTCCAGGTAGCAATAGTTGTCATTTTACAGTGGTTGACACCATACTATGTAATATACTTGATAAGAAATGAATCAATTGATAGAGAAATTTAAACAGATATTGTATCAGAGAAAATGATCCTATGATCATGAATTATGGTTTCACATTAATGATTTATAAGTATGAGTATGTGCATGGTTGAACAATAGTTTAAACCGATATAAGAGGGAACAAAAGTATTTGACATTATCCAAGAAGCTGTGAAGAAGATTATATTTTATACTAATAACACACTAGAATTCATATAGGATATATTTTCAATAGAGGAAGAATGATTAATGAAAACATTAATGAATTTAAAAAAGAGATATTTATATGATAGGTACTATTATTATTTAAACATATAATGACATATTGTAACGCCGCGACCCCAGCTACCCAGAGTCGGTGCATTACTTAGTGAAATTGGCATGATCACAAAAGATCAAGTCTCGAAAGACCGATTAGTTTAGTAGCCTTGGAAACACTAGATACATTCGTAAACGTTACATTACATCATAAAGTGAAAAACTACAATAACAAAGTCTCTATAGTCCACACTCATATCCTCTTCTGACAATCACTGCAGGTCATTCATAAAATACTTCTTCACATCCTGGAAAATATTAAAAAATTGAAAGGGGTGAGCTCAGATGCTCAGTAAGGATAACAATATTGCGAAAGCTTTTATAAATAAACATTTACATTTAAGGCAATGTATAACTAAAACAAAAGCCTTTTTAAACTTGAACTTCAGCATAATATGGTAAAAATAAACTTAAATAATTCCATTTACTTACTCACATGGATATTCTTCTAGTCGAATAATCACTTGCAATATCAATAACCACTTTCATAATGAGGGAATGTATAATGCCAGACATTCTAAAACATTTTGTCAAGGCCTCAGCCAAGACGTCTAAAATGATTAAGGCCTCGGCCAAAACCACAAATCAAATTGGGAAAGGGCCTCGGCCAATTCCACGTCTAGTTGTCTCATGAGACCTACCGATGCATCGAGGAGCTATAGCGGGATCCACCCGTCACTTATTAAGTCCAATACATTCCTCATATGAATAGGTTTAAACATATCATAAACCATAACATAATCGTATCACATAAAACATGCATAAAGGAAACATAACATTTCCACATTTCAATCACAAGATATCAATAAAACACATTGATATAATAAAAACGCTTTCAAAACCATTTTCAATACCAAAATAAAAGAAAGTTAAAACTTTGTATTTATTTTTCATTAAAAAAAATGATGGCTTGTAGAGGAAGCCGAAACTCAAATAATGGTCACGGCGGCGGAGAAGTCATTGTCGCCGCATAAGTACGGAAAGAAAAACATTCCCTTTTGTCGTTTAACAAAATGCTTCGTATAAAAAAGATTCATTTTGAATAAACTTAAAAGTCAAAGGGGTTTATACACCGTATAAAAGAAAGTTGTGTATAAAACCAAATATGCCTTAATGAAAGGGGATTGAGACGAAGTCCTTAAAAAGATCATTTTTTAAATAACGTAAATCTATAATGTGTATTCAATATAAGTACACATAAATAATGTAAAAATACAAGATAGGACATAATAATATCTTGACATAATTTGAAAGTAGGAGATTAACCCAAAGAATAGAAATTGGGTTAAGAAGTTCCCTTACCTCGTGTCTGACTTGACTCAACCGTTCTTTAACCTCATGAATAATAAACTAGAGTTAATATATACCTTATTAAGAACCATTTTTAGTTTCATTATCCTTTTTATATCACTTATTACAATGTTATGAACATTATGTAATTATTTAAGTTAATAACGGTCGTTTTGTCGATCTTTGGTACTTGAGTCAACAATAAACTTCTTATAATTACAAGTTGTTTATGTGGTATAATATCCATTATCTACAGAATTATATTCATGATTTAGATTTCATATATATCTTATATATCCCGTATATAAATTCATTTATAATATTACGTAACATTTAGAGGTAAGAAATGAAATGCACCGTTCATGGAGACGGTAAGCCGTACGTACGCATGAACGCTACTTTCATTTCAATTTCATATTTAATGGATCGAAATCATAATGATATAAATGTATAATATAATTCCAGTATAATATAGTGTATAATACCATTTACTCCATCCTTTATACATCCCACATACGGCATTAACGATTCAAATCACTTTGAGGGGGCGGTAGTCCGCACTTCCTAAATTGAAATTATCGCGTTTTACCCATAATGGAAATCATAAAGTATGACATAAATTAGAAATACAGGAGCATAAGTAAAACATAAACATATTATATATAATATATAAAAATAGTGACATCTTAATGGCCACCTTTGAAGGTGTTATATGAGTGTTGAACAATCATCGTTTCGTGAGGCAGAAATTCGCCATCCACAGAAACCGTATGTTCTTTAACCATTAGATGTAGGTGTGTGTATGTGTAGCTCGAATCCCTCTTATAACAACATCCTAGTATATTGAGGATACTTGTGTTGTTACAAAAGAAATGAATAAAAAGAGTTTAGGGGGTTGGAGAAGAAAAATAAAACAAAACAACATTAGAGAAGACAATACCTCAAAATCGGGTAACTCTTTTTGATTTGAGCCAAAGGCTTCCTTGGGAAGAGTTCTGCCCAAATTTAGGCTTCTAGGAGTAAGAGGGGGAAGTTGGGAGAGTATTTGGGCAGAGTTTGGCCGAGCCAAATGGCTTGAAAGTGTAAATGAGTTGGGAGAGGTGGGGGCCTTTTATAAGTGGAGAGGAGGGGCACTCTTGGAAAGTAAAGAAAAGTCACTTTATTATAAACTGGGTTTAGGATTTTAGAGGTCCCACACATATATAATTCGAGGATAAGATGATAAGTGTTCTAAATCTACTCATACAATAGGTTTTTGACAAGTTTACGCTTTGTATTTTACATTATCTTTCCATTTTATTTAAATCGTTAAATAATGAGGTCATCGCTGCATCATCATGATGTCATAAATATTTTAATTTATTTAATTTCTAAAAATTATAAAAAAAATACTATGATGTATGAAATCTTTTCCTATTTCTAATGAATATTTATAATCAAAATTTGGACTTGTGTAACCCCACTTAAAAACTGTTTTAGTAAAACAACTCATGTTTGTGTCAATTTAATTTTAACATTAAATAAATATATATTAATGTCATTTTCCAACCAAAGTGGCTCCATGGGGTCCCCAAGTTGACCCATGGGTTTTCTTGGTAGGCCATGACTCATCCAATAGAATTAGGACAAGTTTCAAGCTCATCTCATTTTATTAAAACATTATTTTTACCTTAAACTACACTAATTACCTGTAATCGCGATTAAGAACTTAAAAGTTACTATTCACCAAAAATTATTTTAATCTCATTGAACCACATTTTACTTCTTAATGACAACCATGTATGTCGTATTTTTGAAAATCAAATCACAGAAGTGGTAATATTTCATTTAAACGAAAAATCAGTTATTTAACTACCACTTAGTGGTTTCACTATTCATCAAAAATTGAAGTTTTTCAGAACAAGGCCAAAATTTCACCCTAAGCTATAATTGATATTACGAATTCAAAAATGATGTCTATTTTAAAAAATTCCAAACATATATGTTGCATTAATTATTTTTATAATTAATTCCCGCTGTTACAACAAATAGCGTGTTTTTAAGAAACAATTTATATCAAAAGATTGGCAATTGTTTTTGTCCAATTTCAATGTTAAATTAATTTTAATGACCACCATTGGATAAAATAGTAAAAATATATTCTAATTATAATCTAAAACCACTCAATAGTATAATTTATCACTATAAATTATTTTGATTAAAAAAGTTTTTTTAAGTATTTTTCATTATTCATAAAAAATTGGAAGTTCTCAAAAAATTACAAAAAATTCAACTTTGGATAATTTTGATATTACGAATACAAAAATGAAGTCCATTTTGAAATATAAAATTTCTATAATTTTAAAAAGTGGTTATTACTATTCATAACGGCTACTTTGATTAGTCTCGGTGTTTTAGAACTCGAAGTTGCGTACAATGAAAGCTATTGCATTATTGAATGAGAAGCGTATCGTGGAAGCTCGGGGTGTTACATTCTCCCCTTCTTCAATAAATTGCCTCCTCGCAATTTGAAATTTTTCATTGAAAACAAAAGGTTGAAAATATAAAATACCTTTGTGGAAAACCCACATCGGAAATAAGGTTAATAAATATATAACATTAAAAGAAAGCAAGATAAGTACAAAGGTCACCCGATATAGCCCATTCTAGGATTCTATGAAAATATGGATATGGAGGAGAAACAAACCATCAAGGTCTGATAGAGAGTTATAGAAAACAGGATTAGGAGAAAGTTTAACTACAAGAAAATCACAAACTTGTGATTGGTTAAATGGTCATTGAATCCCTAGTTGGAAAAGTTAACCGACCACATTTTTGTTTTAAGTTACCTTTTATAATGTTGAGGAATTTATTTAGGAGATTTACTAAGAACGTAAGGGAATATACATAATTGTTATGTATACTTTCATTCGTTAATAAATTTTTACCACAAACCCATCTTTTACTCCAAATGGTAACGGAACTCAAAAATATTCTATTTATCCTAATTGTATAAGGTTCCAAATGTTAACACATACCATTTAGATTAGTAAAATTATCTTGTAATAACCAGGGACTTCCTGTAGGCTAGTCGTAGGAAATGAAGGCCTGTCGCACTATGATTGTGGGTTCGATTCCTACAGCTTTGTCCGATGCGACGGGTTATGCCGCACCCTGCAGGTTGTCCTTTTACTAAAACTATAGTATCATAATATTCCAAAAATAATATTCATAAATTTTTTAACCTTAAACAATACTATCCAAAGATCAACTTAATCCACTCCAACCTTTATAGTTATCCAAAATACCTCTGTCCAGACTTTCTCTAAAAGGTCTCTTAATTCCAAAATCAATTTATCAGATTCCCCAAACAAAGTAAAGTTTCTCTTATTGTCACATGTTAAAAATATTATTGCCTTCATCATATTAAATCCTTAATGAAAACAACATGTACTGCAGTACAATCCTTATATATATCACATTATTCTTATAACCACAATCTAGTTCTTGAGTCCAAAAACACAAATACAATAATTATTCCACTTCAACTGTAGTCACAGCATAAGATTGGCCTTGATCCCTTGGCCTTTTCTGAGGTAAGTTTCCTTGATGCTTAGGACATTCATTTGCATAATGCCCCATTTATCTACAATTTTAGCATTCAACATTGATAGCCTCTTTCATTCCCTTGCAATCACGCACCTGGTGACATTTTTCTCCACATTTATAACAAACTCCCATTCCTTTTAGGCAAGCACCGAGGTGATTCTTCCCACAACTATCGCATGATGAAAAATCCTTCTTTCCCTTTTTCCCTTTATCCATTTCTTGTTCCACCGTTCTCTTCTTCTCTTGCTTTACTTTGTTGTCGTAAGACTTCGAGAATTCCTTTTCTGTCATGATAGCACATGAGACAATATCTTCGTATGTTGAGAAGGTTTGTGAGACTAATGCTCGTCGGAGAAACGGTTTTAACCCATCAAAGAAACGATCAATCTTACTTCTTGGGTTACGTATATAATCTGCAGCATTCCTCGCTAACCTTGTAAAGTTAGCCTCATACTTTGCGACATTCTCATCCTCCTTCTGCCTCAGACTCAGAAATTGCCTTTCCATATCCGCTCGATGGTCTCGAGGAAAGTATTTTTCTAAGAACAACTCTTTGAACTCCTGCTATTCCATGTGTGTTAATTCATCATCTTCCTTTGTGTTTTGAATTAGTGACCACCATTTATCGGCATCTCCAGTGAGGCGGTAAACTGCCATGACAACTTTCTCCCTTTCACTACTCCCCAAGGCATGGAATATTTTCCCTAAGGAATTTATCCATTGCTCATCTACTATAGGATTTGTACTCCCATTAAAGGTTGGTGGTTGGTGCCTCATGAAACGTTCTAGCATTGATCCTCCACGGTGCGGATCAGGGTGCTCCATACGAGTAAGGTTGTTATTTATAACCAGCGTGAGTTGTCCCAGTACGGTGAGAAGCTGATCAGCACCAGTTGTATCACTAGCTCCACCATAATTATCTTGAGCAGGAGGGAAATCCCTACACGGAGTGCGTGTATTGATACAGTTTCCATTCCTTCCACTAGGCGCCATTTCTAAATAATGGCATAAACTATATTAGTTTATGAATCAAAATACATAATTCCATACTTGTAAGATACTTAACATAAATTGAACTATTTATGGATATAATCCATAAAAATGTTTTCTTTGAGGAAGTATATACTCGTAACCCTTCATAGTGGTTTGTAAAGAAAATGAGAACTATCCTAAGCATATCCCCTGGGAGTGTTGTAACCAAGAGTGCAGCGAGGCCCGTTGTCGTGCACCAGTTCCCGTTCGAGTCTAGCTCAAAGTGGTGTTTTCGGGTTTTACCCCTAGGTACATCTGTGCCAGATCCGCCTCTACCTGCTCGTATCCAGACAGGGATGTATTGCTCGTAAAACTCACAAAATCTCTATAATAACAAAATTCTAGGAAGTTATTCTATACTAATCCTCAAAGTCTATCTTTGGGCTATGTGATCTAATCAGAGTTTATCTAAATCTAGCTTCCAAGGTTAGTACAAAACTGCCTCTGATACCAACTGTAACACCCCGACCCCAGCTACCCAGATTTGGTGCATTACTTAGTAAAATTGGCATGATCACAAAAGATCAAGTCTCGAAAGACCGATTAGTTTAGTAGCCTTGGAAACACTAGATACATTCGTAAACGTTACATTACATCATAAAGTGAAAAACTACAATAACAAAGTCTCCATAGTCCACACTCATATCCTCTTCTGACAATCCCTGCAGGTCATTCATAAAATACTTCTTCACATCCTGGAAAATATTAAAAAAATGAAAGGGGTGAGCTCAGATGCTCAGTAAGGATAACAATATTGCGGAAGCTTTTATAAATAAACATTTACATTTAAGGCAATGTATAACTAAAACAAAAGCCTTTTTAAACTTGAACTTCAGCATAATATGGAAAAAATAAACTTAAATAATGCCATTTACTTACTCACATGAATATTCTACTAGTTGAATAATCACTTGCAATATCAATAACCACTTTCATAATGAGGGAATGTATAATGCCAGACATTCTAAAACATTTTGTCAAGGCCTCGGCCAAGACGTCTAAAATGATTAAGGACTCGACCAAAACCATAAATCAAATTGGGAAAGGGCCTCGACCAATTCCACGTCTAGTTGTCTCATGAGACCTACCGATGCATCGAGGAGCTATAGCGGGCTCCACCCGTCACTTATTAAGTCCAATACATTCCTCATATGAATAGTTTTAAACATATCATAAACCATAACATAATCGTATCACATAAAACATTCATAAAGGAAACATAACATTTCCACATTTCAATCACAAGATATCAATACAACACATTGATATAATAAAAACGCTTTCAAAACCATTTTCAATACCAAAATAAAAGAAAGTTAAAACTTTGTATTTATTTTTCATTAAAAAAAATGATGGCTTGTAGAGGAAGCCGAAACTCAAATAATGGTCACGGCGGCGGAGAAGTCATTGTCGCCGCATAAGTACGGAAAGAAAAACATTCCCTTTTGTCGTTTAACAAAACGCTTCGTATAATAAAGATTCCTTTTGAATAAACTTAAAAGTCAAAGGGTTTTATACACCGTATAAAAGAAAGTTGTGTATAAAACCAAATATGCCTTAATGAAAGGGGATTGAGATGAAGTCCTTAAAAAGATCATTTTTTTTAAATAAAGTACATCTATAATGTGTATTCACTATAAGTACACATAAATAATTTAAAAATACAAGATAGGACATAATAATATCATGACATAATTTGAAAGTAGGAGATTAACCCAAAGAATAGAAATTGGGTTAAGAAGTTCCCTTACCTCGTGTCTGACTTGACTCAACCGTTCTTTAACCTCCTGAATAATAAACTAGAGTTAATATATTCCTTATTAAGAACCATTTTAAGTTTCATTATCCTTTTTATATCACTTATTACAATGTTATGAACATTGTGTAATTATTTAAGTTAATAACGGTCGTTTTGTCGATCTTTGGTACTTGAGTCAACAATAAACTTCTTATAATTACAAGTTGTTTATGTGGTAGAATATCCATTATCTCCAGAATTATATTCATGATTTAGATGTCATATATATCTTATATATCCATTATATACATTCATTTATAATATTACGTAACATTTAGAGGTAAGAAATGAAATGCACCGTTCATGGAGACGGTAAGCCATACGTACGCATGAACGCTACTTTCATTTCAATTTCATATTTAATGGAACGAAATCATAATGATATAAATGTATAATATAATTACATTATAATATAGTGTATAATACCATTTACTCCATCCTTTATACATCCCACATATGGCATTAACGATTCAAATCACTTTGAGGGGGCGGTAGTCCGCACTTCCTAAAATAAAATTATCGCGTTTTACCAATAATGGAAATCATAAAGTATGCCATAAATGATAAATACAGGAGCATAAGTAAAACATAAACATATTATATATCATATATAAAAATAGTGACATCTTAATGGCCACCTTTGAAGGTGTTATATGAGTGTTGAACAATCATCGTTTCGTGAGGCAGAAATTCTCCATCCACAGAAACTCTATGTTATTTAACCATTAGATGTAGGTGTGTGTAAGTGTATCTCGAATCCTTATTATAAAAAAATCCTAGTATATTGAGGATACTGGTGTTGTTACAAAATAAATGAATAAAAAGAGTTTATGGGGTTGGAGAAGAAAAATAAAACAAAACAACATTAGAGAAGACATTACCTCAAAATCAGGTAACTCTTTTTGATTTGAGCCAAAAGCTTCCTTGGGAAGAGTTCTGCCCAAAGTGAGGCTTCTAGGAGTAAGAGGGGTAAGTTGGAAGAGTATTTGGGCCTAGTGTGGCCGAGCCAAATGGCTTTAAAGTGTAAATGAGTTGGGAGAGGTGGGGGCCTTTTATAAGTGGAGAGGAGGGGCACTCTTGGAAAGTAAAGAAAAGTCACTTTATTATAAAATGGGTTTCGGATTTTAGAGGTCCCACACTTATATAATTAGATGATATGATGATAAGGGTTCTAAATGTACTCATACAATAGGTTTTTGACAAGTTTAAGCTTTGTATTTTACATTATCATTCCATTTTATTTAAATCGTTAAATAATGAGGTCATCACTGCATCATCATGATGTCATAAATATTTTAATTTATTTAATGTATAAAAATTAAAAAAAATACTATGATGTAGGAAATCTTTTCAGATTTCTAATTAATATTTATAATCAAAATTTGGACTTGTGTAACCCAACTTAAAAACTGTTTTATTAAAACAACTCATGTTTGTGTCAATTTAATTTTAACATTAAATAAATATATATTAATGTCATTTTCCAACCAAAGTGGCTCCATGGGGTCCCCAAGTTGACCCATGGGTTGTCTTGGTCGGCCATGACTCATCAAATAGAAGTATGACAAGTTTCAAGCTCATCTCATATTATTAAAACATTATTTTTACCTTAAACTACACTAATTACCTCTAATCGCGATTAAGAACTTAAAAGTTACCATTCATCAAAAATTATTTTAATCTCATTGAACCAAATTTTACTTCTTAATGACAACCATGTATGTCGGATTTTTGAAAATCAAATCACAGAAGTGGTAATATTTCATTTAAACGAAAAATCAGTTATTTAACTACCACTTAGTGGTTTCACTATTCATCAAAAATTAAAGTTTTTCAGAACAAGGCAAAAATTTCACCCTAAGCTATAATTGATATTCCGAATTCAAAAATGATGTCTATTTTACAAAATTCCAAACATATAAGTTGCATTAATTAATTTTATAATTAATTTCTGCTGTTACAACAAATAGCGTGTTTTTAAGAAACAATTTATATCAAAAGATTGTCAATTGTTTTTGTCCAATTTCAATGTTAAATTAATTTTAATGACCACCATTGGATAAAATAGTAAAAATATATTCTAATTATACTCTAAAACCACTCAATAGTATAATTTATCACTATAAATTATTTTGATTAAAAATGTTGTTTTTAAGTATTTTTCATTATTCATAAAAAATTGGAAGTTCTCAGAAAATTACAAAAAATTCAACTTTGGATAATTTTGATATTACGAATACAAAAATGAAGTCCATTTTGAAATATAAAATTTCTATAATTTTAAAAAGTGGTTATTACTATTCATAACAACTACTTTGATTAGTCGCGGTGTTTTAGAACTCGAAGTTGCGTACAATGAAAGCTATTGCATTATTGAATGAGAAGCGTATCGTGGAAGCTCGGGGTGTTACACATATCTTTTGAGAAAATATCTCTAAAATTCCATTTTGATTTATTCTCACAACATATAAAAATATTTGATCCTTTATATTATCACTAGTATGTCATATCCTAGAAAATATATTTCAGTGATTACTAACTCTCTAATGGTGTTATATCCCAACATTTATAGGCATAAGGATTCAATATAATTTTCAAATTTTATTTAATGATTTAGTGGCCTTTTTCTAATTAGTTTTGATGTATACCATCTTGTTAAATATTTTTTTAATTGTAACCAATGAATTTAATGATTAATTATCTTATCCTAACTACATTTAAGGAATTATTAATTCATCAAAATTATATTTAGTGATCCAAATTTTATACATTTGAAATTTTTCTTATCAACTATAACATCCAAGACCCTAAAATCATAGGGCCAATAGTTATTTACATTATTAGTAAAAATTAAAATAGTTCATATAAGTTAAAACAACTTAGTATTATTGTACGACTCAATACATACATATACTACATTTTAAAACACAAAGTAAAACATAAAAACATTTCAAGAAATTTTTTATCCCTTTATTCATGTCCCTAAAAAATTATACATAGTCCTCTTTAATGTTTATGGGGGAATGAAAAAAATAAGGGTCAAGTCATATGCTCAGTAAAGAGTATCATACAATGTAAGAATTCATAACATAAATAAGGACGAAGTGATATTGTAGAAATAAATGAATAATATGAATCCATAACTAACTGAAACTGAGAGCATAATATATCCATGAAAATAAATAGAACATGAATAACAATAATCATTGATCTTATACTAATGTAGTGAATAATTATAGATATAAAAACATGTTATAAAAGACTTTTGTAAATAAAATATCCTTTTATGAGAATAGGAATACACCAAATCCCAACATGTTTTATTTTATGAGGCATGTTGATCCATTGAGAGGATATATAATTCTGGTCCCAACCTATAATCTAAATAAGTCCAACACATCCCCTATAAGAGTCATCAATACCTTTCATACCATTCTATAAGAAACTTATTACTTAATAAAACATGGATATTTATATAATGAGAAATATGGAATTCAAATTATTCCCCATTAAATTGAATAATTTGTTTGTTTGGGAGAATATCCCTTAATAAACTAAGAAATTGTGGGGTTTTATCTATGTAACATGAAGTAACCTAATCAAAGAAATATAGGGTTGAAAGTGATTTTAATGTGATAGATTATCCATTTAAGATATTAATTTGGATATATATTTTAAATTGGTACATGAAAAAGTGAATTTTAGGTAGAATCCTACATTATGGTTCATTCAGATCATGTGAATATTGAAAAGCAAATCCTCCAAGAGTGTCTTTCAAGGTGTGTAGTTTTAGGCCCACTCATCATGAATAATGGTGATGATTGAGTTAACTATCAACCAAAGATATTTGATGTGATTACCCATAGGTTCATCTACACCACTACAACATCCACTTTTTAGTATCTAGATAGGGATGCACTTTTAAGAAATTTCACACACATTTACCTTACTAAAACATAAGATGAAGTTTACACCATTTAAAATATTGTAATTTACAACAATTTTGGTAACTATTGAATCAAAATTATATGAGAGAGGAATAAAAATACTGATATATTGATACCAAAAATTTTATGATTAATATGATGAAAATTCATTCATGTAAATTTATGCACCGGAAAAAAGAAATAGGTGGTGAATAAAACATGTGTCCAAAATAATGAAAATTGAGATAAAACCACCACATATGGCTTGGGTAATAGTTCATTCAAAAAAACATGAACAATAGGGATAAAAATTGATATCCAAATTCCATGAATAAAGTAATTTAATTATATATCATCTCACATAGGCATTATATACACCTCTTAATGGATGTTTGGTGTATAATGTCATCATGTCTCAAAGAGAAGAATATTAGACGAAAACCCCTCAACTTGTTTCTTGAATTACATGAACACACTTTATCCAATAGTATCCTAAAAATATATATAATATTAAATTAATTTAGAGACTTAATCATATCAATTTTCATTTAATCTTCTGAAAAATAGTCATTGTCTATATTAATTCAACCCATTCCTCATATCTGATGTTAATAAATTTAATCTTTTGTAACAGCTTTATAATAGTGGTGTTTATATTCATTATTATTATAAAGTAAATAATTAAGAGGAAAATAATGTTACTATTAGGGTTGCTTTATAATTATTTATGATGTCTAAAATTCCATTAATGATTATTTTAGTCTTTATCATTGAAGATGAAATCAATAACAATCATGTTTTAGTGATTCCTAATGGTTGATGAGTGTTTTATTAATTAATGTGTTAAAAATTAATATGACATATCTAGAATAAAAATGAATCATTATTTAAAAATTTATATTATATCATACCATTAATTATGCTCATATATTCATTCATGATATAAATTCATAGTATTGTTCAAGTAGGTTGTTAAACCAACCCAAACATGAACATACACTGATTTAATGAATGATTATGAGGTGTTTTTTGTAATATCATTATACTAGAATAATAATGATCTTATTAAATTTTTATTTGTGTTATATATAATTTTTTTAAAGTAATTATAACAATATGTAATAGTTATGAAATTATTACACAATTTGAATAAAATATTTTCCTATTAGCACACCTATTTTATACGATTGAATTAATGATGATAATTTATTAATCATTCAATTCATTTATTCTCAAATATTTCATGAAATAACATTAATGATATCATAAAAATAATATTTATCTTTTAATTATTTCCTTATATCCTACCTTTTAAGGTGGATAAGGAAAACAAAACTTAATTTTTCAAGGAGGGAGTAGTCATCACAACACACAAATGATGATTTTTTTTCTTAATGGATGGGATAGATGGATAAAAAATGATAATAACCATAATATAGTAAAATTAAAATATATAAATGTTACTAATATCATTATATTTTTTAAAGAATAAATTTTAATGAAGATAATTTTATTGAAAGTGTTTGATAATACTCACATAGAGGACTTCAAGTTTCCTTAGATGTCTCCATGGAAATGAAGTCCATATAATTAATAATTATTAATAAATGATTTTTTAACATTGGATAGATTTATATGAGGTTAAAAATGGAATATATTTATAGGATAAATTAAAATAATATGCGACTCTTGATGTGGTGGAAGTGTTACCATTTTATAAGTCAAGAAAAATATAGTTTTGGGAGTAAGCCTTATATTTTTAACAATGCAAGGTTCCTATTCATGCGTTAATTTATAAACAATGGACCAAAAAAGAGTGTATAATGAGTTTGGTTAGAAAAGAACCTAAAAAAATTTATTTTGAGACAAATGTGGGTGTTTTAGAATTTTTTATTTTAAAATTTTAACGTTTTCCTTAATTTAATTTTACCTTGGTAATTAATTTTTAACCATAATAATCAATTTTAATGTCAAAAATCAAGATTTACCATTTTAAGAAAATTTATATTTCTAATTTTTAATTTAAAAATAATTTCATCAAATACAATATCTAAAGTTATGAAATATTAATTTTAAAATAAACACACTTAATCGTGTAAAAACAGTTAAAAAACAAAGTTTTATGTTATAAAATTATATAAAAGATAAAATTATATTGGATATTGATTTTAATAAAATAAATTAGTTTATTATAAAATAAAAAAGTTATATGAGGCTTTTAAGGAAATTCAAAACCTAATACCACCATGAAAATACTTGATTAAAATAAAAGACTGAAAATATTTTTTTTATATGAAAGTAATAATTTTATTAGATCTAAAAATGTTTTCCATTGAATTTATATGTGAAAATAATTTTTAAAATGTAAAATTTTATTCATTAAATTAATTTTTTTACTTAAAAGTAATTATAAACTTATAGGTAATTCTTATATAATGATAAAGTCATACAAATTAAAAGTTTCATGAAAACCGCATTTTTTGATTGAAAACTCACCATTTTAGAAAAAGATCAAAAATACATACGAACATAATTTTTATATTATAAATTTAAAAATGAATTTAATTTTTTTAATTTAAAATTTAAAATGTTAAAATTTAAATAATTTCTTGAAGAAAGTCTCTTTAGAATGAGATTTTACTTGGTATGGTGTTTACCTACTATAGTAGGGTCTTGGGTATTGCATCACCAATGGTTTTTTGGATCTACTAGATTTTAATGAGTATGTTAAAGGGATTAACATTGATTCACTAATAATATTAAGACTCTAATGAGTTTCTCAAATAATATTTAAGGATTAAATTGATAATTTCCATCATGTTATCGCATTTATAATGGGTTCAAGGATCTAATGTATCACCACCCCCATGATTCCTTATAAAAAATGTTTTTTTATATTTTATCTTGAGACCAGTGATGTTTTTTGAAATATCGTATTTTTTAGGAAAATAAAAAATATTAATTTTAATCAGGTGTTTCATTATATCAATAACTTATTATAGAATCAAAATTCAGATTATGGTATCCAAAAAATATTTATTGATTTAAACAAGGTGAGAGATAGAACGATGTTGGACGTATAATAATTATCAGTGAATATAGTGTGTTCTGGTGTGGAATCAAAAAAAATATTAACATTAAAATATACATCAATCTTAAATGGACTCTCATTCCTTTTAACATAATAAAAATTAATCAAATTTTTTTTCTTTTAATTCCATTTCATCTGGGACCCCTAATGTTTTGTTTAGGTCCATGCATCCAAGATCACTATGAAACTCATTTTTGAGGTCATATAACTAGAACCAATATTAAGTTCTAGTTTATTGTAATAGGACTACTTTCATTAGGTGAAATTTTCCAGAAAGTATTTCTATGTGCGACATATTAATGTGAATACCCTTATAGATTATACTACAAGACAATCTTGATGAAAATTTTCAAGTTTATACTCTAATAAATAACCAGAAGTGTAGATCCATTGAATGAACTGAATGAAGGTGTTATGTGATTACTAAATAAAATTATAACCTCTATAATGTTGTCCTACACTTGTGAAAATAAATTTGTTGAATAAATTTTAGATCTATGGATGTTGGTTATTGGTGGGAGGAAATTTGGGTTTAATTGATAAATTTACATAGTTCAACACAATTGCATAAAATTTATATAATTAGTCAATGTGATGAATGTATTTCAAACCCATATAGCATGAAAACATCTTATTTAATTAATAAAAAATATATATTAGAGCTTATTAGGATTGGATTGGTTTTTAAATGACAACATGAAGGATGAAAATGTCATGTATAGGGATTATAAAGATATCACCCTAGATTTGGGGGCCATAGTTTAACAAGGAAAGTTAAATTACACCAAAAAATGAATATGAAATTTTATTTGATCCATATAGGATATTTACTGGTAAATGATATATAACTTCTAGGGGTTTTTATCCCTTCAATATAAAGGAATATATAAAAAATTAATGGTTTTTGATATTTTATGATGGTCCAGATTAATACCCAAGAATCCATAATTATTCATTATTTAGTCCCAAGGTCTTTGAGAATAAAGAAAACTTTGTGCATATGTTATGTTTTTTTTCAAGTGTTACAAATTGAGTGCGGTGTATAGTTGTTATAGTCAGAAATGTCTATATTAAGGGACACAGAAAAGTATTCTTCGAGTGTATATCCCTTATATCATGGATATTTTGGTTCTCCAAATATAAGAATGAATTTTAAAAATAAACTTTATGTGAATTTAATATATGGGGTTTGTTTGAACTTGAAAAAGGAATATTATGAGAAATTACCATTCTAATATTATAGATTACATTTTTACATTTTGGAGATGTATTTTGGTTTAAAATGATTTTTAATAGAAGTATTATGAATGTTGTTATAATTATGTAAAGGGTCTAGATCAAAAAATTGGTTTCTCCCAAGATCTAATGGCTAAAAATCATCCGACAAACCATTAAATACCAATTTTGTAGAGAATTTATAGTTTTTAAAATTTTTTACAACCATAAAAGACTATAAAATCAAAAATAAACTTTTGTGTAATAATGTTAAGTGCATGTGGAATAGATTTATAATACACATAGGGATAGTCATACTTGGTGGTGACTCAAAGTGACTCAAATACATGGTGAAAAAGAGGCCATGTGACCTCATTATTTTGTGATATTGGACTCATTTTAACTAAAATTGGGATATATAAAAGTTATTTTTTTACATTAGTTTTCTCTAAATTTGAATTTTAACACTACATTTGATTTTCACATACCCAAATTTAGAGAATTATACTTCTTTAGTGTTATCAGTTCTCATGATTGATTATCATCACGTATGAACTATGGTTTTCACTTATATATATATATATATATATTCTTTCAATATAACATTGATATATCATTATTTGACTGATTGAAATCAATATCTATGAATTATTATTTTGACATCAAGTTTCTCACCTAATAATTAGATATATTCTATATGAAAAATATCCAATCCAAAGGAAAATCACGTTTTTACATTTGAATTGACACATTTTCACGTAGTTTGGGAAGAATAATGGTATTGTCTCCCCTCTATATAAATGGTCCATTTAATTCTAATAGACCATTTCCTTTAACATGTTTAGTATAAAATGACATTTTCTACTAATGTACATTTGTGTACATGATAATCTAGGTCCAATGTATACAATTAAACACCAATCAATTTAGTTAACTAATATTCATGAAACTTAAACTACAATGTGTTTAGAAATTATATCACACCATAATAATATTGGGTTGATTAAATACATATTTAAATTTATTAGTATTTTTCTCAATTCTAATTCCCGATTTCATTAATATCTTTCATTTATAATTAGAATTTAAGTAAGTATATATAGAATTTATGTTCCAAGTGATTTTGAATTTTATACTATAATGTTTAATAATTTTATGGGTTTTTGGATAAATATTTTCCATCCATGCAATTAATTGATATTAAAATTACACATGGTGTAAAATGAAAACTACATATGCTTTGATAAATTAACACACTATCATTTTGATATTTTAAATGATGAACTCATCCCTTACCATGTATAGAATTAAAAATATATGTGGATAATATCATTCATTTGTGATTACCATGTAAATATAATTTCCAATGGAAACATTTATTTGGTTTAGAACACCTCCAAAATTTATTATCTATATAAAAATCCTCATATAGTCACTTTTTAATATCATGTAGTACATCCTTTTACCCCTAATTATTAGTCTGTAATGAGATGTTATCTTACTACTAAGAGTAAGGGAAGGGGTTTATAGTGAGTCCTCATTTCCAATTAACATCCTTATATGTGAGGGTCCATAAACTTTTAGGTGACATTAAATATATATATAAATAAAAATATTCCCTAAGGATGTATATAAATATATATATAAATGTTTATCGGACACCCAGTTTATAGTACATAATCATTTTAATATTATCTTAGTTCTTATCACCCATTTGTGCCATGAAATGTGATGCTTGTATATCAAGAAAAATTATGTGGAAATCAGTATCATGAAATTAAAAAAATTAAATTGATTTATTAATATTATAATTATTATATGGTATTTTATAGACTTTGTCTCCAATAAAATGACTACAAGGCCTCGTGAAATATGTTTTAGGTGGGGTGGAGTGATGCCTAACTATGTCTAGATAGTTTCTTTTTTTGGGTGGGGTAATATAATAATAGTGATGCATAGAAAATAAATAAAGGTTCTGTGGATGTACAATTACCTCAATTACTTTAAATGTTACATGGAGGGAATATATTGGAATTTGTTTAAGGAATGACAATATAAATAATTGGGTTTATGTGTTTAATCATAGAAATATTTAAATAATTCATTGGTTGGATTCTTGGTTTTTTATAGTGTGAATAGTTAATATATTTAAGCCTCTCCTATATAGTTTTTTAACTCAATAGGCTTCTTATATATATAATTATCATGTTTTCATGAGATTAATTTGGTTGTTCCACCTTTGTATATGATTTTTCTAGATTAAGGACACTCTATTAAAATAGATAATTTACAAAAGAATTGAAACAATATAAGATTTTTGAAGGTTAATTTGAAACTTGATATTTGGGGTTATGAATTCTAGAAGGCCATCAATATTTCCTATTATATTTAGAGGAAAATATTATTGAATTTTATTGATGAAATACTAGTTCCAATTGTTAGAGATATAATTTTTGTTATAGGATATTAGAAATAATTAATGTTCACTCTATTTGATATCCAATTGATAAGATTGTTATATAATGGTCAAGGAACACATCTTTATATAAAACATAATTTTATAATTGATTACACTTAATCTGCAATGATAGTGTGATAGTTTTTACAACTTAATCATCATTTAAATTTCCTAAAATGTATTGTCGTATAAAATAAACTGGTAAACTAAAATATAATGGGTTTTATAATGATAATAACATATTTATTGTAAAAAACGTAATGGTAATATTTTAATATTCATACACTAGGATTAAGTTCATTATACCCTATATAAATTATAATAAAATTTCACTCTTTGGAGAATATGTTAGCGAAATCACAGAAAAATTCATTTTTGATGGAGTTAGTTTTTCAGATATAAAGTAGATATGTTCCAAGTTGACGGTCATAAAATCTTTATTGAGAGTGGGATGGGGCCCATATCCTCTTATTACCCTATTATTTTACAATTAGGGAGTTTTTCATGATAAAAAAAGGATTTATTGAAAGATAAAATTGGGGTATATGTAACATTGATAAAAAAGAACATCAAGAAAGTGAATATTATCACCCTGAATTAATAAATATATGTCTATGAGTGGGGTGTAAAGTTTTACTGAAGTCGTTTTTTGATGAAACTAAGACTTATTAAAGGTACAATATAACGAGTAACTACTTTTAACTCTCAAAAATTTCATTTAACATTTCTTACATAGATGAATGGTCTTAGATTACATCATCATGATATAGGCATATCATTTACGGACACTAGGTTCATTATAATGATGGAATGAATTTTTTGAAGACTATTCATCTGAAGGCCTCAAATTGTATATGTTTCATTGTCTATAATTATGATATAGAAATGTTAATTTTTTTTTATTTAGAGTGGTTAATATGATCTATTAAAAATTATGGGAGATTTATTTATCTTGTTTCTATATTTATATTAGGGGAACAACCATGTTTTATAGTTTAATAAGATGGAGAGTTTTGTATTTTAATATTATTTGAAATATAAATAATGGGATAATAAGACTCCATTTTTGGAAGGGAATAATTTTTTAGTAGTTTATGGACTACCTTAAATAAAGAAAAATATTTCATTAAATCATTACAATGTTGTTTTATTATTGTTAAAACAATTGATTTCATGTATTTCCAAGAGTTTGGTGGGATTTTATATCCCATATGGTCTTCTAGGAATATATCGATCCATTTGTTCTTAAATAAATTGGCTCCTGGGGTGTTGGTGAGTAAATTACTATAGGAGTATTTCATTTGAATTTTCCAATGATTCTATAGGCTCGAATCAAAAGAAATGGTAGTTAAATTGGAGAGTAGGTTAAAAGAATTATTATTAATATATGCAACACCATTTTCGAAATACATGTAGTTTTTATGGATTTTTACCTGAATCATACTATTTAATAATATCCTGAATACAAATATCCTTAATTGTAGAGTCTTTAACACTTTTATGTATGAAATATAATGATAGTATAACATATAACATGGATAATTAGGAAGTGTAACCAATGATATAAGGTAGAGAAATATATTTTATGATTAAATACGGTATAATTCTTGATGTTATAAAATTTTTCAATAATAGATATTTAGTTTTCTAGTAAATTAGGTATCTTATTAGGATCAGAGTAAGGAGAGTATTTTTTATAAGTATATAATGTTTCATGCCCCATTGATTAAGACATCTCCACCCCTACCAAGAAATTTAATAAGGCATATTTTTTAGTGTCTAAAGATTCTATAATATTATCATTTTTCTATTTTTGAAATCGGGATTATAATGCCTATAATAAAAGTACACCCAATTGGTAAAAATAATTGTTTCATATCTAAGATTTAAACATGTAATCCTTATTTCATGGATACGTTACCCATTTAGACCAATCTAAGCTTATTTTTAAGACAACATAGACCTGGTCACTCATAAGTAACCAAACCTGTTTGGATACATGGACTCAAGCATGCCTCCCAGTACGCTAAAGGCTATTAAATAGTAGCGAGGTCCAAGCGTGATTCCATGGTGTGAATAATCATTAATGTTAGATTATAATATAACAGCAAAAAAATATATACAAAATAATATAATTAAATCATCCAAAAATAATAAATTGATTAATAAATACAATATCCATTTCATATACAAATGATGAAGATGCTCTGATACTATACCAAAAATGGAAGTAGAAAAATATCATCTTATGCTATAAAAAAATTAATATAAATAATAAAAGGATATAATCCCATATAATACCAAGACTATGCTTGGTACTTCAATCCCATACACCATCCTACCCCATGAATCATATATCCAAAGTTGAACCCTTTCCCCTATCCTGACCTGCATCTATGTAGTTTGTGCTGGTAGCGATCAGTGCACTGAACATGGTGTGAGTAAAAATTAGTTGAACACTACCAATGGTGACCATAAAAAATACATCATGTGAGTATATATAGACAATCATGTAGGTAAAATAATAATCAATTGATTAAAAAACTAAAATAATAACTATGTTAGGATTAGTTTCATCATATAACGCCCATCTGACCTTATATACTTCAACCTAAGACAGATGTCTCTGAATAGGAAACCAATAAGAAGTGAGGGACTAATAATATGATAAGAATAAAGATGTAATATTAATAATAATATAGGAACCAAAGAAACCCTGAGGCATACTTAACCTTAGAGGGTAGGTCCAGCTCACAAAAATAACCATGCAGCCTAGCCTAAGGTTCAAATTGTAATATGAGGGGTACACCCTTGGTGTAAGATCCCAATTTTTTCTATGAGGTATATATCATTAAATTATGGTTTTAATCCTTTTTTATCCATATGAACCTACCCAATAATATATGGAAGGAATCAACAGTTTCATAGCATTTTTATAAACTAGGATCTCTGAATTATATAAAAAAGGTCTAGGTGTATAGTTCGTCCAAAACATATACAGGAGGCCACACAATTTAGAAAAACTATGAGGGGTGATACATGCATCCATAGAGGGGAGTATATGGACTGATCATGTCTTGGAAAACCATTCTCTCCAAACATGTGGGTTTAGTATCCATGGATAGTCTTAGGTGCACGGTTGTTGCAAGGATTGGTCAAACGTGCGGCTAAATTGTGAACCCTTTAAAAACTGGGGAAAAGAACATTTTCCCTTAATGATTTTTTATTTTATCAACCCCCATTTTCCTACTCATTTCCAATGTGCAGAAACTTTTATTAATTTATGGATCAATGTTTTTCCTAACCTAGGATTTATGTTGTCTCCTCTATCCGACGTTCGATTTGAGTGCCGTTAGTCTCGTTGGATTGCCATCAGACATTTTCCTATTCATCTGTTTTCTTATGATATAGACCAAATATAATTTTGATACTAGATTAGTGTTATATAATAGGCTTAAGGTAGGTGTTATATACCTTTTCCCTTAGAGTCTAGTCATTTATACCTTATTTTTATTGTGCCAAATGGTAGACCTTTTGGGTATTCCTTCCTAAATTAATAATCCATTAAATCAAAAGTTAAATTATTGTTTAAAACATACCATGAAACCATTAAACATGGATATAAGTTGGTAACCACATCCCAATCCACCCATGGTGTGGATTATTTCAATTTTTCATGGAAATTTCACTATTGGGGTGAGTTGAGATTGCTAATATTTACTTGGATTTGAATATGAGAATAAACTGAATTATTAAAGGTTGCAAGAACGTTAAAAAACCTTCTCATTTGTATATGAATGGAATGAAATAGATAATCACTTGGATTGTATATTATTATTAAATGGTTATTAAAATGGTTTTTATAAGTTAAATTATAAAGGAAATAGGAATTTTTGTGGTCCCTTGTTTCTTTTTATAAATAATTTTAATGATGGATGAAAAATTATGGAACCGTTGTATGACACATGGTGTGGCATTGATGTGGGGACTCATAATAGGGAACTGATGAGGGGTTCATAGTATGACACCAATGACCCACATAGATTCATTCATTTTCAAACTTTGGACCCTACTTTCTTGGTATGCCTTATATTTTCTTCTTGGTCTATACAGATGTATTTACTGAGTTTACAATGGACATGGTCCATAGAATCAGAGAGGATGGGTAGGTCATTATCCTTGGGTCCTGGACCATGTAGGTCTGATACATGATTAATCAGAATATGAAGCTGTTGATGCTTTACCTTTCTTTACAATTATACACAATTAATGGTTTCTTGATCATAGTGAATTTTGGTGTAATGGATTGTACCACTTCTATATTTATCACTTTTATTCCAGTTATACATGCACACTGTTTCATCAAATTTGAATAGGATAATCTTATTATAGATGTCAGTGGTGGTGTCTTAGTGAGTGTTATATCACACCCTATTCATGCTTCCATTTGGTACTTGAATAGACTTCATGTATACAGGTAGGGATAAGGGAAACACCCTCTTGATGATGCTTGATTGATCGTTGCTGAGGAGCATGGGAGTACTTGACTAACATATGGATCATGATAAAGCTAGTGATAATATAATTGGCCATCTTATAATTTTTATACATTTATTATATTAGATTCATATTTCTATGTATTTACTATATTTTTTTATAGCTCCAAGAAATAATGATCATTTTGTATAAGATTTTGACTTTATATTTTATTATTATTACTATTTTCTCTGTGATTTAACTTTTTTTTGATGGTTGATATTATTCTTATGATATTTATTCATATCCTATAGTGATGTGATACTCTTATTATAATGGTATTGTATACCCACTATACCAAATTAGAAAATTATTAATAGTATTAATTATATGGGGTATGGGGAGGCATGTTTGAGGCCATGTGACCCACCGGTCCAAGGCACCGTTTAGTGGCTCTTGGGTCGGTATGTTACAAAGTGGCATCGGATCCATTTTTCATTTCAATTTTTATTTTTGTTTGGGATTGATATACATGTGACTAGGAGAGATTTGGGATTACAAAAATGATCTGTTCCTGGGAGTAGCTAACCCACATACAAGGAAAATCTAAATTATTAGGTATGATAATTGTTGTTTGTGGATTATACCTATTACAGTTGATTTGATTCTACAATTGGGTGATGTACATGATGTGTGATTTTATTATTATGATGAATGAGTATTACCTTTTATAATTTTCTGGATACAACAAGGAATCATTTATCATTCCTCATTTTAGGCATGTAGGTTATTAATATGTCATGTATTATACCATTCCATATAGGTTTCATTCTTTAAAACATGATATGTTTTTTTTGTGCATTGAGTGATATATCTATTATGTTATTAATGTTTCTTGTAGGGGAAAAATAAATATAATTTTCTATTTAATGTTCCAAAATTAACCTAAATATTTTTTCCAACATATATTTATGAGGACACCCTATGTAGTCATTTATGGAACACTGAGTCAAGAAACATTGGTTTCATGGCCAGGAATGTGTTTATGGTTGTGATTAAATGGGTTCCATAATTCAATTAATAATGTGTACGAGCCTTTATAAATTGATAATGGTAATATATATAATTCAAAATTTTAATATGTTTTAATATATAAATAATTATTATCTTAAAATAATTTAAATTATAGAATGAAATGGTCACTGTTAGATAGAGATGCCAATTGAAACATAATGGGTGTTTTACCCTATAACATACAATTGTAACTTTTTATACCGGGACTATAACAACCCTAATCTTTATTTCACACTTAAACATAATTTAATAAATATACTATTCACTTGATACAACATAAAATACCATTATTTCAAGTGTATTTTGGGATTATGAACATACACAATGACTTAAAACATGAAACACATCATTTTATTGAAAACTTATTTTACATGACCACATCATTTTTTCGTACTTAGCATTGCGTGGGATAACATGATGAGATGAATAATAAAAGGGTGAACTATAAAGACTAGCAAGGGAGTAAACAAGGAATAAAATTAAGAATATTTTACATGTTATGAAATAATATTATCAATGGAGTTCAAGATAAACATTAACATAAAGGCAAGATATGGAATGAGTATCATAACATGGAAATGTGGAAACAACATTTAACATGATATTAGCTGTATCCAAGGACCATTGAACATGGTGCATGAGTAAAAACTCATTTAACTTTAATTATATTGAGTAAAAAATCATTTAACTTGATTTTTCATGATACAAATCTTTACACAATGCATTGGAGTGCTATTAGGGCGCACCCTTCTTAAACATTTAATTTCATGCATATGTGTTCCACATAAATCATACAACATGGAATCATTAATGATCATAATTTATTAAAAAATAAATAAATGTGTAATTATGACATGAAACTATATAATAAATAAGTAAATGTCTATAAATTTGAATACCCTTGATAGAGAAATGGGCATGGTATTCACGATAAAATAACATTGCCTTGGAAAATCAAGGTGCAATTTCGGCAGTATAACAACATGACATAAGGATTCATAAAAATGTTTGATGAGAGAGAAATGGGTGTCTCATCATATGTAAATTAAATTTACAGTAAGGTGGTCATATATATACATGGCCAATTATAATTAATGTAATTTTCAGATTCATAATACAAACACATTTCTTGAATGTAAATGAGGAGGGAGAAATTCTTTGCGGAATTTTAGCAAGGAAACAGATGTACATGGGAGGAATTAATGATAGAGGAATGGGTCTATCATCATTAAAACATAAATAGGTAAGTATGGGGGAGGTGTTAAACCATACCCCAAAATTTATAATTGTAAATAAAAGGGAATATAAATATTAAGAAACTTGGATAAAATGAGAAAGGATGGAATCACTTACAAAATTTCGGCATGGTAATGGGTGTACATGGGAGGTATTAATGGGAGAGAAAGGGGTATATAATAATTAAAAAATAATAAGGTAAGTATATATGATGCTAGAAATAATACCCAAACATTTTTAATTGTGAATTTTAGGGCATAAAATTATAAAGAAACTTGGACATAAATAATAAAGTAAGGAAGGTGAGGATCCCTTACTTAGAAGTTTGAAGCCAAAGGCTTGGGATAGGCTTACGATAGGCTTCTTGAGAGATTGTGGTGCCTTGTGAGGATTCAAGAGATTTTATGGAAGAGTTTGGTTAAGCTAAAAAGTCTTTGAGTGATGGGTAAGTGGGAGCTTGGGTGGGATTGTATATGAAAAGAGAGGGAATTTTTTATTATTTAGGTTTTGGACCCTACACATGAAACTAATCAAAACAACAAACCATGCCTTGTTTTTTCCCATGTTTTTTGACAAAGGGGAGTAGAAAATAATATTTTATAAGTAAAATATCCTAAATTATTAAAATATCAGGTTTTCTTATGTGGAGGTGTGTCACACTCTCAAGGAAAACAATTTAAAAAGTTAAAATGTTTTTAAGTCTTTGAGGGTCCATTAAAGATTTGTAAAATAAATAAATAAAACTTAAAATCACATTATTTTAACGGTAAAACATATATTTTCCGAACATATCATTTATAGTATTTTATTACATCACCATTTTTTCATTATGATGTCATAAAACACATTATATAATTAAACGATATTTAATTTTTAACCAAAAAATCGACGGTCTCTGAAAATTATGAAAATTTCAACATTGGATAATTTCGACATCCTGAATCTATAATTAATAATAATTTTATCTAAATAATTGTCTAAATATGTGTTTTTTAATTAAAAAAAACACGCCGCCATTTATCTAAAATTAATGGGTTTTGAAAAAAATGACTTTAAAACTTAATTAAAATCACAATTGTATTCATAAAAATTATAAGATCACATTTATCTAATAAAAAGTAAATTAGTAACAATATTTTATTAAAAAATTATTTAATTAAAAAATCCTTGAATACATCAAAATAGATTTATTAATTGAATATTAAGTAAAAATACTATTTGTGCTTTCAAAACCATTTAGAAAGTAACAATAATAAAATGAATGTAAATTTTCTATAAAAAAATAATGTACATAATCATAGTACTAGAGTATCATTAAATAACCCCAAATAACACCCACATAATACTGAAGGGTTTTGTGTGTGATTGTCACAGAATCTTGGGGTGGCTCAGATAACATTTCTCGTGTGGTAATCTCTATTAACTTCCACATATACTGTGGGTGGTTTTATTCGAGCTTAACGTGTTGAAGCTTAGCTTGGACTTGGTCAAGAGAGAAGAACAATGACTCCACCACCTTTATGAGCTCTGACAAATGGGCTTCATATTGATCAATTCTACTGGATGAGTCCATCGCTTCCTTTGTCTGAGTAAACTGTATTTGTAAAATCCATTTATTTATAGTAATCATGTGATCACTATTCAATGACTATATTAGAAACAATTACAATTAATAATTTTATTTGAAAATACAAAAACATAAAACCAAGGAATTTTATATGTTTTAAATGGCCATTTTACATAGTATGGAATTTAATTAGTTCCAGATTAATTTTCAATAAAAAAATTTTGGTCATTAAAATATTCCCCCTTAAAATATTTTTCCCTCTAAATTTCATTTTACCCCACTAAAAAAAATGCGGGTAACTCTACTTCGTCACTTCTTTCAATTCCCATTTTGCCTCTTCAAACTTTTTTCTTTTCCACAACACCTTGACGAGGGGAATTGTCTTATTTCATAGAACATTTCCTCTTTGATCTAATATCTTCACTATCTTATCTTCATAAGAGAGTTCATTCTCCAATGGTACCACTTATGGATTGAGTACATGAAATGGGTCAGGTATGTACTTCCTCAAGAGTGATAAATGGAATACATCATGTACTTGAGATAGGTTTTGTGGGAGTTCTAGTCAATAGGCCACTACTCCAATGCGATCAAGGATCTCAAAAGGGCCATTGTACCTTGGAATATTCTTTCCCTTCTTAACAAATCTCATAACTCTCTTCCATGGTGATATGTGGAGGAATACCATGTCATCAACATCAAACTCTAGGTCTCGTTGAATATTATCAACATAGCTCTTTTGTTGACTCTGAGAAGATTTAATGTGTTGTTTGATGGTCTTAACCTTATCTATTATTTCTTCAATAATTTCTAGATCTAGGAGTTTTATCTCTTTAAATTCATCCCAACATGTCGGTGTTCTACATCTCTTCCCATATAGGGATTCATAAGGAGCCATTTGGAAGTTTGAGTGGAAACTGTTATTGTATGAGAACTCAATAAGAGGATGATGTTGATCCCATCCTCCTTTGAAGTCCATTAAGAACACAATCAAAATTTCCTCAGGTGTTTAGATAGTCCACTCAGGCTGGCCATCAGTTTGAGGATGATATCCCGTAATGAAGATCAACTTAGTATCCAAAGCAAGTTGAATACTCCTCCAAAACATAAAGGTGAATCTTGTATCTCAATCAGATACAATAGATAGTTGTACTCCATGAAGCCTTGGCACATATCTGATGTATATATGTGCTAGTTGATCTAGTGAGAAATCCTCCAAAATTGCAATGAAGTGTGAAGTCTCTGTAAGGAAATCCATAACAACCCATATAACATTGTTTCATTTAGATATCTTTGGAATTTCAGTGACAATATCCATGGTGATGTTCTCCCTTTTCTATGCTGGTATGGGTAACTATTGCATCATCCCATTAGACTTATGCCTCTCAGACTTCTCTTGCTGACATACTAGGAACTTTGATGTATACTCAACGATATCCATCTTCATGTTATCCCACCAATAACTCTCTCAGATATATCGATACATCTTTGTGTTTCCTGGGTGAATGAAGAAATTTGAACTATGTGCATCATCCAAAAGTTCTTTCATTAACTCTAGATTCAATAGAACACATAGTCTTGACCCAAATCTCATAGTTCATTCTTCATTGACATTGAACTCAAAGGATTTATCTTTTCTAATAGTTTTCACCTTCTTCTGAATTCCCATGTCATATTTTTGAGCATCCTTTAACCTTTTCCAAAGAGACAGTTTAGAAATCATTTGTGAAAGGATTAATGATGTTCCCTTCTAATAGTTTCCAGTCACTTTGGTGCATGTTCAAACCTTTCTGTTTGAATATATACATTAGGATTTTGTGGTCCATATATATTTCAAACTTCTCTCCAAAGAGGTAATATTGCCAAATTTTTAAAGTGAAGATCCTTTTATCCAACTCCAAATTATGTGCTGGATAGTTTTTCTCATGAACTTATAGTTTCCTTGAAGCATATGATTGTTTTTAATTTTGCATCAAAACTCAATCGAGGAACTTATTCGTAGAAACAATAAATACCACAAAACGTTCACCACTTGTGGGTAGTGTGAGCATAGATATAGTGATAATCCTCCTTTTCAACTCCTTGAAACTATTTTCGAATTCATTATTCCAGGAAAGCTTGAATCTCTTATGAGTTATCTTGGTAAGGGTGTTTGATAATTGTGAAAAATTTCTCACAAATCCGTGATAATATCCAGATAACCCTAAGAAGCTATGAATATCCGTTACCGATGTTGGCCTCAAACATCCATAAATTGAAACTATCTTGGAGGGATCCATAAATATCCCATTGCTTGTGATAATATGAACTAAGAATGAGGCCTCATTCAACCATAACTCACACTTTATGTACTTTGCATATATATTCTCTTTTTTCAAGTTCTCTAGTATAATTCTAAGATACTCCTCATGATCCTCCTTGGTTTTGGAGTATATTAGAATATAATCTATAAAGACAACCAAAAATGTTTCAAGGTACTATATAAAGAATCTATTCATCATGTCCATGAAGATTTCTAGAGCATTAGTGAGTATGAAAGGCATTACTATGAATTCATAGTTCCCATATCTTGTACGAAAAGCAGTCTTCTAGATATCCTCCTTCTTCTCCCTTATTTTGTAATATTCCAACTACAAATCCACCTTGGAGAAGTATTGTGATCCATGTAACTGATCGAACAATTCATCAAGTTGTGGTATAGGAAAATTTTTCTTTATCGTGATTTTGTTGAGATCATGATAATCAATGAAAAGGCACATTGCCCCATCATTCTTCTTGACAAAGAGGACTAGTGCATCCCATGGTGAAGCACTTGGGAATATAAACAATTTATCCAAATTCTCCTATACTAGTTTATTTAACTCCTCAAGATCCACAACAACCATTATATATGGAGTCTTGGATATTGGAAATGCCCCAGGTATTAGATCAATTGAGAATTCCACATATGTTCTCGGAGGAAGACCATACAATTCATCAGGAAACACTTTAGTGAATTCCCTCATAATAGGCATGTTTTCAAGGATGGTTGCTTCCTTAGAATCAATCATCTGAGCCAAATACACATGCTCATAGGGAATTAATATCCATTCTGGATATGATGATGCTAAAGAAGATTCATCTTCCTCCTTTCACTTGTATAGAACTAGGGGTCGATTCTCCATATAAAGAGTGATTTCACTCTCATGGAAAGTTATGTTGGCTCTATATAAGGAAAGCCAATCCATGCTGAGAATTGAATAAAATTCCACCAGAGGGAGTATGATGAGGTTCACCAGGAAGTTTATACAACAAATTGTGATAGGGGTGGAGTTATATTCATGGGTTTCAATGATTTCCCCATTTTCCTTACTCACCAACATCTTTACTCCATTATTTTTGGTGGTTTTTGGGTTGTTCTACTAAACTTTTGGGATATAAAAGAATACATAGATCCAAAATAAAAAATTATGTTCTCTATTCTTGAATGATTAACTGGTTTACATGTCACCACTTAATTTTCATGTTTCACTTCGGTGGTAGTGATGGAAAACGATCACCCTTACTACCTTGGTGGTTGTTGGTTGCCTCTAAAAACCCTTGGATTAGGGAACTGGTTTGCAAGGTGCCCTAGTTTTTTGCAGTTTAATTAGTTAACAATGCATTGAGTGTCAAGTAGGGTGGTACTCTCCTTTGTCGCAGCTGCGGGTTTTTCTTGTCAGTAGATAACGGCTAGGTGCCCTTCTCTTCAAAACCTAAATAATTTCTTCATTACCTTTAGGAAATTTCTGGGGTTCTTCTTTCCACACCTTTGGCTAGTGGGGTGCTATATTTTCTTAGCACCTTTGGATTTATCCATCAGACCACCGTAATTGAATTACACCTTATGCTTCTATTCCCCATGATACTCCTAAGCTTCATCGATCTCCATTTCAACTTTGAGGGCACATCAAACAATTTCTTCATTGCTATCAAAGTCACGAATCACTAAGTATTTCTATAGGCGTGGTTTCAGCCCACCAAAGAACCTATCAACCTTGCATTCAGGGGTAATGATAAAGCCTGAGGCATACTGTGAGAGCCTTGTGAAGTTTTCCTCATACGCTCTGAAGAATTCATTATCTTTTTTCTTGAGGGAAAAGAAGTCCCTTTCCATATTAATTTGGGGGGTGTGAGGAAAATATTTATTGAATGAAATTTCCTGGAAATCCTTCCATTCCAATGCCTCAATCTTCTCCTCGGGCTTCATATTTTTTTATCAATGTTCACCATTGATCATCTTCACCTTCCATATGATAAACACCTATGAGAACCTTCTCTTGTTTAGAACATTGGAGGATGGTGAATATCATTTTAATGGGGGTTTATCCATTATTCAGAAATTGAGGGATCAAATGATCCATTAAAAGTAGAAGGCCTTTTTCCCGTGAAGATCTCATTTGTGACTTGTTCTTTCTTAGGGGGGGGGGGTTAACGTTCCTATTGACCCATGTTTCTATTCAAAGATTGAGTTAACTGAGATAGTATCCTGACAAATTTCACGATTCCTACTCCCATTGGATTGGGCATCTCATGAGATCAATCATCACATTGATCTTCATATCAGTTGTTAGCCCGTGTCCTCCTATTAACAGCCATTCGCTAAAATAAATGGAAAGTTAGGGGTAAAACATAAAGGGAAATCCGAGGAAAAAATTGATGAATTATAAATAACTTGTATTTCCTTAGGTTATGAATATATTTGATTCAATCTATGTATTCATGATCTACTTACCAACTTATATTCTTATTGGAGTTTTTTTATTCCCGAAACAATGGTTCATACTAAGCTTGTGAATTTACCAAAGCATATCTCTCGAGAGTGTCATAACCAAGAGTGCAGCAAGGCACATTGTTGTCAATGCAGATACCTCGTGTTAATCCCAAAACTCCTTGTTGGAGTTTTCACTTTTATGTACATGGGTGCTAGAGCCGCCTGTACCTGCTCGCATCCAAATAGGGACATATTTTATTGATAAAACACTTACTCAATAGTCACCAAAATTTAGGGATGTTTTATTATACTTATTCTTATCTCTATGTATTTACTAGTTTTTTTAATCCTAATCCCAAAAAATAACTAAAATTATCCTCTAATACAAACTATAACAACCCCACTCTTTATTTCACAATTATACATTATTTATTACATAAAATATTCACTTGATACAACATATAATATTGAGAGGTCTAGTGTATTTTGGTCTTAAGAACATTACATAACTACATAAAACATGAAACACAACATCTTTATTGAAAACCTCTTTTACATGACCAAATCATTCCTTCGTACTTAATAATGCATGGGATAACCTGAGGACATGAATAATAAAAGGGTGAGAAATAAATCTCAGTAAGGGAGTAAACTAGGAGTAACATGAGGAATATAGCACATTTTAGGAAATAGGTATATCAATGGAGCGTAAGAAAAACATTAACATAAAGGTATGATATATCATGAGTATCATAACATGGAAATGTGGCAATAACATTTAACATGATATTAGCATGAGCTAAGGCCCATTTCACATGGAGCATGATTAAAACCTAATTTCACTTGATTTATCATGAGTAAAAAATCTTTTCACTTGATGCATCATGATACTAATCTATACCCAATATATTAGAGCGCTATTTGGGCTCACCCTTCTTAAACATTTAATTTCATGCATATGTGTACCACATGGATCATACAACATAGAGTCATTAAAGATCATCATTCATTCCACGATAAAGGAATGTTGAATTCATACATGAAACTCTATAATAAAAAATTAAATATTAAAAAAGTTGAATACCCTTGATAGATACAATGAGCATGGTATTCACGACACAATGACTTTGTCTTGAAAAATCACAGTGCAATTTCGGCTGCATAACGGCGTGACATAAGAATTCATAATAACGGTTGATGAGACATAAAGGGGTGTCTCACCATATGTACATTAAATGTACAGTAATGGGTCATATAGATACATGTCCCAAAATAATTAATGGAATTTTTATATTCATAATGCCAAATAATTTCCAGAATGTAAATGAGGAGAGAGAAATTTCTTATAGAATTTGAGCAATGGTAACTTGTGTACATGGAAGGAATTAATGAGAGAGAAAGGGGTATCTCGTCATTCAAACATAAATAGAAAAGTATGTGATAGGTGAAAAATCATACCCAACTTTTTAAATTGTAAATAAAAGGCATAACAATATTAAGAATCTTGGATAAAATGAGAAAGGAAGGAATCCCTTATGAAATTTCGGCATGGTAATGGGTGTACATAAGAGGAATTAATTGGAGAGAAAGTGGTCTATACTCATTAAAATATATGTAGGGAAGTATAGGGGATGTTAGAAATCATACCCCAACATTTGTATTTGAAAATAAAATGGAATAACATTATAACAAAACTTGGTCATAAATAAGTAAAGAAGGAATGTGAGGATCCCTTACTTGGAAGTGTGATCCCAAAGTCTTGGGAGAGGATTGAGAGAGGCTTCTTTGGATATTGGGGTGACTTGGGAGAATTATATAGAGTTAAGGGTATAGGTTTGTATAGATAAAAAGGCTTTGAGTGATGAGTAAGTGAGAGCTTGGGTGGGTTTATATTGAAAAAGAGAGGGAATTCTTTATTATTTAAGTTTTGGACCCTTCACATTAAACTAACAAAAACGAAAAACCATCCCAGGGTTTTTGCCCCTAGTTTTTGATAAATGGGAGTATAAAACAACATTTTATAAGTCCAATGGCCTAATTTGTTAAAAAATATTTTTCTTGCAAATGTGGAGGTGAGTCACACTCTCAAGGAAAATAATTTAAAAAGTTAAAATGTTTTATAATTCTTGGACGGTCCACTAAATATTTGTAAAATAAATAAATAAAAACCTAAAATTAAATTATTTTAATGTTAAAAGATATATTGGCCTAAAATATCATTTATAGTATTTTATTACATTACTATTGGGTCATTATGATGTCATAAAACAAATTATATAATTATACGGTATTTAATTTTTACCCAAAAATCTGACTATCATAGAAAATTAAGAAAAGTTTCCATTGAATAATTTCAATTTCTTGAATCCAAAAATAATACTCATTTTATCTAAATAATTTTATAAATATGTGATTTTTTTTGTTTTAAAATAAAAATCGACATTTATCGAAAATTCCTGGGTTTTGACAAAAAACGGCTTTCAAACCATAATAAAAATCACAATTGTATTCTTAAAAATAATATGATAGTTTATATTTAATAAAATGTAATTTAGTAATAATATGTTATTAAAATATTATTTAATTCAAAAATACATTAATTCATCAAGACAGATTTATTAATTGAATATTAACTAAAAATATTATTTTGTGCTTTAAAAACCATTTACGAAGTAACAATAATAAAATGAATGTATATTTTATATAAAAAATGTACATAATAATAGTACTAGGGTATCATTACATAACCCCTTATAACAGCCACATAAGACCTAAGTGTAAGGTGTGTGATGGTGACAGACTCTTGGCGTGGCTCAAATAATATCGCTCAAGTGGTAATATCTACTAACTTCTACTTCTCCTGTAGGCAGTTCTATTTAATCATAACGTGTTGAAGCTCAGCTTAGGCTTGGTTAAGTACAAATACCAATGATACCACATCCCTTACGAGCTCCAAAAAATGGGATTCATATGGAACAATTCTACTAGATGAGGCCATTACTTCCTTTGTCTAAGTAAATTGGATTTGATAAAAACCTATATTTATACTAATCGCATGATCACTATTCAACAGCTATATTAGCAACTATAACAACTCTTAAAAGTATTTAAAAATCCAAAAACATAAAACCAATGAACTTAATATGTTTTAAATGACCATTTTTCATTGTACAACATTTAATTGGATCAAGGGGGATTTTCTTTAACCATGTTTTGGGTCGTTACAGAGACCCCTGAGTTATAGTCAAGAATTTAACTTGACCCTAGTAGTGGGAAGTATGTAGTATTTCTTGTGTTTTTGATGAACTGTTCATCCCCTAACATGGATTTATAAGAATACATGGAGTTGTGATTTTTTATAGGAAGGTTTCACCTATACTATTCATATATTTAAGATCTTGTTATTATCGAAACTTGTCTGAGGAATGTGCTTGTAATTTTTATAGACCTGTCACCATGACAACCTCCTATCATTCACTAGATGGGTGGGGATGGTAATGATCAAAAGGTGGTGGGATCTGGGCCACTAGTAGAACCTTCAGTAGCGCCATTTTTGACACCAATAGTAATATCTCACATGGATGATGATTCATAATTTTGAGAGAGATTCTCACGGGCCTTCCTTCACTATGGAAGTGTTAAACCATGAGTTCCAATAGCATTATCCACCCATTTTTCTAGGGTATTGTGGTCTCTAAAAACCTTATATATGGCTTTCGACTATATTTTCTATTTTAGAGCATCTAGAGACATTTCTTGGCAGTAGAGTAAATCTCATGATGTATATGATTTGAGGATCCACTAAGAATTGGTGGGATGTACTGAACTAGGTAAATCAACATTGGGATATAGTTTTGAGTGATTTATGATCAACTTTTTATGACTACTTTTTCAGTGTGACCATGTGGGATGAACAATCGAGAAAGTTTATGCATTTGAACAGGGTTCTATGTGAGTTTTGGAATATTTATCTATCTTTATATATCTTTAACACTTTGTTACTATCTATTTTTTTGATGATCTATCTAGGGTAATATTATTTGATGAAGAGATCAATCATGTAATTTGATTATAGGTGAAAGTTCTGTCGTTTGATACCATAGTTGAAATAGTAAATCAAAAACTTGTTTCTGAATGTAACCTGAGGGAAGATGGGGGTGCAGAGTAGGCTAGTTCAGCTTCTTGACCTGATGGTGCAGTGTCAGGAGGTAGGAAGCAACACTTTGAGACCTCCCATGAGGGAGATACCAGACAAAGTGTACACTATGGTAATTCTATTTTCTTTTTCCAGTTTGGAAAGTAGGAACACAAGAGGAACTAGTGTGATAGAAACCTGATTAAGTGTCAAGACTATGGTAGGATGGGCCATCATTAGAAATTTTAAAGGAACATTCATTTAGTAGTTACCAAGAGGGGATCAAAACCGAATCTAGTTTTAGGAACATGAATCAAAGCTCCACATCAAACATGGAGTTGTAATACAATTGTCCATTCAGGCTGAGGAGGTGGTCATTTATAAGAGAAATAGGCACCAGTTTCATCGCGATTAAACAGTGGGCCTTCATAGGGTATTTAAGTTATTTCTTAGGGTCACGGTTCGGGCTAGATGTATTCAGAACTACCTATACCCAAGGAAAATAGAATAAGGCCTTCTATAGTGTGAGGTACGATCTTAGGGGATTTCACTCTAGAGTCTTATATTTTTGATATGGTTGCTTCAGATTCATTTATTTATATTTTTATCATGGGAATCCTTGGTCTTAAGATTCAGTAATTTAGTGGTATAATGGATTTTGATACTCTGTTGGGAGTATAATCATAAAGTGACTGCTAATGTAATAAATTTTCCCTAAAAATTGAAAGTTATCATTTATTATAGGATCTCCTTATTGTTGAGATGATGGGATTTGGAGCCATACTCAGAATGGACTAGTTGGTTCCTTACTATTCATGAATTGATTTCTATCACTAAAGGGCATTCTTAACAACAAAATAGGGTAGTAGTAATATCAACAACAAAGAGTGAGATGTTTAGGCAGGTAAAACATGACTTGAGTATAATAGACAGGGTGGGGTGATGACCCAAATTATTAGCCTTTATATGGACAATAAATAAATGTGTCAGACTAATTTCCCTAACATAATTTACCATTTTATGGAAGTATTCCCTCATAAAATTTTAGGTATAACTATAGAGAGAAATTTAGAGTTTACTATAGAGCTCGTTCCTTGAGCTACACTAGTGTCAATTCTTCCTCAAAGGATGGTCACTATTAAGTTGCTTGTGCTCAAGGGATATCTAGAGGACCTAGAATAAAATGGGTTTATATGACCCAATAATTCTACATGGGGTTCATTTATCCTTTTCTCTAGCAAGGTAGATATAACCATTCATATATGCATGGATTACTGAAAATTTAATCTGTTGAAAATTAAGAATTGATATCTTTTTCCCCATATAGATGACCTATTTGATCATCTCTGAGGATCTTGGGTTATCTGGAAAATTTATTTGATGTTGTGTTATCTATAGGTGAGTGTTAGGCTAGAATATATACCTTTTACAATGTTCTATAAGATTTATAGTCTCTATGAGTACCTAGTTATTCTGTTCAGTCTCATGAACACACCAACTGTTTTCATGGATTTGATGAATCATATTTTTTACCCATATCTAGATTAATTCATGTTAGTTATTTGAATAACATATTGGTGTATTATAAAACTTGACTTTATCATACCAAAAAATTTAAATCATTCTAAATATACTGAGGGGGCATTTTTTATATTCTAATCTTGAAAAATGTCAGTTCTAGATCGATAAAGTTCACTTTATAGGAAATATAATCTTAGAGAAAAGAGTGTTTATTGACCCAGAGAAGTTGAGTGGTACAGTTTCTTGGGATAATCTAAATAATATATTTGAAATCCAAAGTTATTAGTAATGGGGTTATAAGGCCCCAACCTTAATCCTTACTTAATATTTAATTAAATGAATAATTCAGATTGAGGATCTTTTCAGGTTTAGAGTTTTAGAGAATTAGGACATAACTATTACATCTCAAAAGATTACAAAGTAGTCACCTATACTAAATTTCAATAAAATAAAAACTCTTAAAAAAGAAACATGTCTAGTTCCATGTATTAGATAGCATGAGTTCCCTTCATCCCATCCTTGAAACTATTCCACATTAAGTACTGTGAAAAACATTTCAAAAAAACTTGGGGTGAGCATAAAAAGCTCATCAAGGGATACATAAAGAATGAAAACTGTTAGTTTTTCAAAACAACAAGTAAACCATGTATACTTTATCAAAGTAATACTTTTCACCTTTTAGAAGTAGTAAAAACTCTTCGCTAAATAAAAGTTCATTACTTACCCTTCTGTAACCAAAAGATTACCATAAAACCCATATAAAGATCACATAACATACAAAGGTAACTTTGGACATAAACATACTTAAGTGGAAGAACCATAAGGTCGACTTCACACATATCACTTAATGGAATAGCCATTCGGCCAACTTCCATACATACTTAATGGAATAACCATATGGCCTACTTCCATACCCAATGCATTGGAGGTTATAACGTAACCACCCGTCCTGGTATTCACGACACCACCTGTTATATGGTTTATCACGTAACCACCCGTAAAATGTCCAAGTTCCATTATAAAATTATAACACATAAAACCAACATAAAGGAATGATAACATTTCCATATTTCAATCACAATATATCATTTAAATATATTGAAATAATAGAATCATTTATCAAAACCATTTTCAATGCCAAAATTCAAAAAAGTATATGGTATTTATTTTATTTTAAAAACATTACAGCTTTTTGAGGAAGCCAAGGATCAAATAATACTCGTGGCGGTGGAAAAGGTCGTTGTCACCCCGTACATAAAAAGAGACATTCCTTTTTGTCGTTTAGTAAAACGCTTTGTAGAAAAAAGATTCCTTTTGTATAAAAGTAAAAGTCAAAGGGATTTATACACCGTATAAAAGAAATTTTTGTATAAAACAAAATATGCCTCAATGAAAGGAGATTGAGACGAAGTCCCTTACAAAGACGATATCCTTGGTTTAAGGATAAATCAATTGCATAATTATGTGTGACAAACGAATACACCAAATATAAGTGAATATTAAGTGTAAAACAATCATATTTTATTCACACATATTCATAGAAAAACATATTCAAGGAGTACAAGTTTATCCCAAAGAATCAAATTTGGGTTAAAAAGTTCCCTTGCAAAAAATTTGACAGCCTAACGGCGTCACTTCAAAATTTCCAAAATGGATTGATGAGAGATAAAAAAGGTATCTCATCACTTGGACATAAAATTTACATCAATAAGGATATATGAGAACATATCCCAACATAACAATATGTGAATTAAAATACCCAACAAAAGAAGTCTTAAAAAGAGGAGGGTGAAAGGTTCCCTTACCAACTTGGGTATCTTTCGAAACATACACCCCATGAAAAAAGGACAATACATAATTAATGTAAATACCCATAAATTAAATTATATTACACAAAGAGTAGAATAATGGTCATTACATACACCATTCAATGGATATTGAGGAAAATGTAGCATAAATCTCACGGGAATAAAAGTGAGATGAAAAATCCCATACGAAAACTTGACAGCCTAACGGCGCCACTTAAAACTTCCAAAAATGGATTGATGGGATCGAATAGAGTATCTCATCATATTAAAATAAATTTACAGCATGATGAATATAAAATAACATCCCCCATCATATCAAAGAGGAGCTTAAAAGAAGTGACATAAATGAGAGTACTTAAAAAAAGAGAGGTTAGATCTCTTACGAAAATTCGGCAGCCTAACGGCGCCACTCAAAACTTCCAAAATGGATTGATGAGAGAAAATAAGGTCTCTAACCATATGAACATAAAAATTACAGTATGAGGAATATAAAAGAACATCTCAATCACAACAATTATGAGATTAAAAGGAATGACATAAAAGAGTGTACTTAAAAAGAAAGAGAGGAGTAGGATCCCTTACCTCGGGTCCGACTTGACTCGATCATTCTTTAACATCCTGAATAATAAACATGAGTTAATTTCTACTTGCTTAAGAAACTTTTTCAATTTCATTATTCCTTTTATATCAATTATTTACCTGTTATAAACATTATGTAATCATTTAAGTTAATAATGTTTATTTTGTCGATATTTGGTTCTTAAGTCAAAAGTGGACTTCTTACAATTACATGTTGTTCGTGTGGTCAATGGTTCATTATATACAGAATGATATTAATGATTTGGATATCATATATATAATATATATCCATAATATACATGTATTTATAATATTACATAATAATTTAGAGGTAAGAAATGAAATGCACCGTTCATGGAGACGGTAAGCCGTACGTACGCATGAACGCTACTTTCATTTCTTTGTCATATTAATGGAATTAAAAATAAATAAGAGGTATGCATATCTTAATTACAGAATTATATTAATCATTTATATGTAACATAAATTATATATATCTATTATAAATATGTACTTATAATAGTTCATTACATTTGGGGATAAGAAATGAAATGCACCGTTCATGGAGACGGTAAGCCGTACGTACGCATGAACGCTACTTTCATTTATATCTCATACATTCATGGAAAGAAATAATAATTATATAGAGGTATATTATAATTCCGGTATGACATTATATATAATAACTTTAAATCCATCCTTTATACGTCCCACATATGGCATTAACGAATCACATCACTTTGCGGGGGCGGTAGTCCGCACTTCCTTAAATGAAGATATCACATTTACCCATAATGGAATCCAAAATGGTATGCCATAAATGAAAAATACAGAATATTAAGTAAAACATAAACATATTATATATCATATATAAATATATTGATATCTTAATGGCCACCTTTGAAGGTGTTATATGAGTGTTGAACAATCATTGTTTCGTGAGACAGAAATTCGCCATTCACAGAAACAGTATGTTCTTTAACCAGAATATGTAGGTTTGTGTAAGTGTAGCTCGAATAATTCTTATAAAAACATCCCAGTATACAGAAGATAATGGAGTTTTTACAAAAGAAATGAATAAAAAGAGTTTAGGGGGTTGGAGTGGCAAAATAAAATAAAAGGACTCAAGTGAAGACATTACCTTAAAATCGGGTAACTCCCTTTGGTTTGAGCTCAAAGGCTTACTTGGGAAGACTTCTGCCCAATGTGAGGCTTCAAGGAGTAAGAGAGGGAAGTGTAGAGACAAAATGGGCAGAGTTTGGCCGAGCCAAAGGCTTTGGGATTGTGGGTAAGGAGGTAGAGGTAAGGGCCTTTTATAAGAGGAGAGGAGGGGCACTCTTGTAAAGTTACAAAATGTTACTTTATTTTCAAAAGCGTTTTGGATTTTAAAGGTCCCACATTGATTTATTTCGAGGATAAGGTGATAAGGGTTCTAAATACAATAATCCAATAGGTTTTGGACATGTTTAGGTTTTACATATTACATTATCTTTCCATTTTATTTAAATCGTTAAATAATGAGGTCATCGCTGCATCATTATGATTTCATAAATAATTTAATTTATTTATTATCTAAAAATTATAAAACAACTACTATGATGTAGGAAATCATTTTACCTTTCGAATTAATATTTATAGTAAAAAATATGACTTGTATAACCCCATGTAAAAATTGTTTTAGTAAAACATCTCATGTTTGTGTCATTTTTACTTTATCATTAAATAAAAAGGTATTTATGTCATTTTACAACCAAAGTGGCTCCATGGGTTCCCTAAGTTGACCCATGGATTGTCTTGGTCGTCCATGACACATCCAATGAGGGTAGGACATGTGTCTTGGTCATTACATTTTATTAAAACATTATTCTTACCTTAAACTACACTAATTACCTCTAATCACGATTAAAAACTTAATAAGTTACTATTCACCAAAATATTATTTTAATCCCATTGAACCACATTTTAATTCTTAATGAAAACCATGTATGTAAGATTTTTGAAATTCAAAACACAATTATTTCAAAATTTCATTTAAATGGAAAATCAGTTTTTATAAGTACCACTTAGTGGTCTCACTATTCATCAAAAATTGATGTTTTTCAGAAAATTACCTAAATTTCACCCTAAGTAATATTTGATATTCCGAATTCAAAAATGATTTCTATTTTAAAAAATTCAGAACATATAATTTTCATTAATTAATTTAATAATTAATTCCCGCTGTCAAAACAAATAGCGTGTTTTTATGAAACAAAATGTATCAAAAGATTGACAGTAGTTTAAGTCCGATTTCAGAGTGAGATTAATTTCAAGGACCACTATTGGATTAAATGGTAAAAATATATTCTAATTTCACTTTAAAACCAATTCAAAAGATAATATAATCATATAAATAAATTAGATTAAAAATAGGTTTTGAACTAAAATACAACATTTTTCACTATTCATTAAAAATTGAACTTTTTTCAGAAAAATACCAAAAATTTAGACAAAATAAATTTTGATGTCCCGATTCTAAAGAGGAATTTTATTTTGTCAAATATAACACATTAAATTGTCAAAAAGTGGATTTAAAAGAGGTTCGCCATCAAAAGGCGGTTAATCGACCTTTTAAAGAATATTAGAATGTTTACACATAAAATTGGATTCATTTGCATTTTTTAATCCTCTATTATTTATTGTAAAAAGTAAAAATATTTGACAAACATATATAATCATTTTGTAGTTAGTTCTGTTCATTCCCGCCATTACAACGGCTAGGCATTAACTACCATTTAAAATAATATTATTTTATTATTAGAGTGCAACGTAAGATTCCCAAGAAACTCGTTGTTGCGTATTGGGTACGCCATCGAGCATATCATCCCTTTTAAAGAAATATTAATATTTGACTAAAAAATATGGATAAATATAAAGATGTCATATTATTTATTTACCAGGGGTGTTACATCCTTCCCCCGTTTTCAGAATTGCGTCCTCGTAATTTTAAAATTGGGCTTGGAAACATCCTTGAAAGTCCCACATCGGAACAAGATTTGGTAAAACAATCACTTTAAAATAAAGAAAGATAAGTACAAAGGTCACCCGAGTTAACCCATAATAGGATTCCAAGTACGGAAATATGGACATGGAGGAAAAAAAGGGTCATGTTCTGATGGAGAGTGGTAGAAAATATGTTTAGGAGAAAGTTAACCGCAAGAAAATCACAAATTTGTGATGGGTTAAACGGTATTCGATTCCCCAGTAGGAAAAGTTAATAGACAAAATTTTTGTTTTAAGTTACTTTTTATTAAGTAATTTATTCATAAGGAAACATAATCACTTATCATGTTGACTTTCAAATTTTACACAAACTCATATTTTCTCCAAAAGATGAGTATTTAGGAAGACTTGTTCACATTAAGAGTACTATAATCAACTTCAAGAGAATCACCTAATCACCAAAAGAGAACTATATAATTCCCATGTCTTTAGGCTTTATCCAAAACCAAAACCAAAAAGGTTAGTACAAGGTCAGATAATCCAGAAAAGGATAACCCTTTAAAAAGAAAATCTATGCTTAATCTCCAAAATTTGTCCAACAAAACCTAATGTCCAATGAGGAATATTCAATAAACAAATTTTCCATAAAATAATTCAAAGTAAACCAAACTAATATTGAAACCCAAATATTTGAAGGATTTAGTCGCATAGTCTTCCAAGGTACAAATTAACACCTATCTTCAAATAACATCAGTTACTCTTAAAGTGTCGTATTGAAAAGTAATTAACCTAATCACATACCCTCCATGATAGGTTAATCATTTTCATAAATAACCCAAAATCAACTTACTCTTAATTCATAAAATCATATAACTAAAAAGAATCACTCAAACTAACCATGTACTTTACGTAGTCCAGTGGTAGGCGATAAATACCAGTCGCACTTTGGTTATGGGTTTAATTCCCACAGCTTTGTCTGACACGACGGGTTGTCACACGGTCTGCGTGTTGTCCTTTTCCAAAACTACATAATTCTTAAAACATTCCCCAAAATGAGATAAAATCTTCAAAAATGCTCATAACATATTTTAACCTCAAGTTTATCTCATGCCTTTCATTTTCCATCATAACATATAATAACCCATAATTACCTCAAAAGTAAGGATCATATAAACTCTAATGGTTCCCTTTATAATTATTACCTGAACATCCACATCGATTGGTCATCTCGTACATGATGCATTACAGATCATACCAAGGTTCAAGTGGTTGATCATGACTCCTTGATAGTTGGTTTAGAACAATCACAAGTTTCCTCATTCAATCCCCCATTTTATCCAGTATCCTAATCAGAGAACCACCACAGTTTCCTTCAAACCTGTTGTCTTTTTGGTGCCTTCTAGATCCATCCATTCACTAAAAACAGAAATGTCAGTGTGAGTATATCAACAAAACCATCATGTACTAATGCGGAAGATAAACACTAATATATACTTACTCATTCACTTTATCTGAAACTAGGACTCTTTCTGAAATCCTAACCATTATGGTAATGTCACTTATGCTTAGAGAATACCCTAACCTCTAAAGTTATCTAAACCGACCTCAGATACCAACTATAAGGCCCCAGCCTTAAACCTTACTTAATATTGAATTAAATGAATAATTCACATTGAGGATCTTTTCAGGTTTAGAGTTTTAGAGAATTAGGACATAACTATTACATCTCAAATGATTACAAAGTAGTCACCTCTACTAAATTTCTATAAAATAAAAACTCTTAAAAAAGAAACATGTCTAGTTCCATGTATTAGATAGCATGACTTTCCCTTGGTCCCATCCTTGACCCTATTAGACATTAAGTCCTGTGAAAAAAATTTCAAAAAAACTTGGGGCGAGCATAAAAAGCTCAGCAAGGGATACATAAAGAATGAAAACTGTTAGATTTTCAAAACAACATGTAAACCATGTATACTTTATCAAAGTAATACTTTTCACCTTTTTCGAAGTAGTAAAAACTCTTCGCTAAATAAAAGTTCATTACATACACTTCTGTAACCAAAAGATTACCATAAAACCCATATAAAGATCACATAACATACAAAGGTAACTTGGGACATAAACATATTTAAGTGGAAGAACCATAAGGTCGACTTCCACACATATCACTTAATGGAATAGCCATTCGGCCAACATCCATACATACTTAATAGAATAGCCATACGGCTGACTTCCATACCCAATTCATTGGAGGTTATAATATAACCACCAGTCCTGGTATTCACGGCACCACTCGTCATATGGTTTATCACGTAACCACCCGTAAAATGTCCAAGTACCATTATAAAATTATAACACATAAAACCAACATAAAAGAATGATAACATTTCCATATTTCAATCACAATATATCATTTAAATATATTGACATAATATAATCCTTTATCAAAACCATTTTCAATGCCAAAATACAAAAACGTATATGGTATTTATTTTATTTTAAAAATATTGTGGCTTGTTGAGGAAGCCAAGGATCAAATAATACTCATGGCAGCAGAAAAGGTCGTTGTCACCGCGTACGTTAAAAGAAACATTCATTTTTGTCGTTTAGTAAAATGCTTCGTAGAAACAAGATTCCTTTTGTATAAAAGTAAAAGTCAAAGGGGTTTATACACCGTATAAAAGAAAGTTGTGTATAAAACAAAATATGCCTCAATGAAAGGAGATTGAGACGAAGTCCCTTACAAAGACGGTATCCTTGGTTTAAGGATAAATCAATTGCACAATTATGTGTGACAAAAGAATACACCAAATATAAGTGAATATTAAGTGTAAAACAATCAGAGGTTATTCACACATATTAATAGAACGACATATTCAAGGAGTAAAAGTTTATCCCAAAGAATCAAATTTGGGTTAAAAAGTTCCCTTGCAAAATATTTGACAGCCTAACGGCGTCACTTCAAAATTTCCAAAATGGATTGACGAGAGATAAAAAAAGGTATCTCATCACTTGGACATAAAATTTACATCAATAAGGATATATGAGAACATATACCAACATAAAAATATGTGAATTAAAAGACCAAACAAAATAAGTCTTTTAAAAAGAGGAGGGTGAAAGGTTCCCTTACCGACTTGGGTATCTTTCAAAACATAAACCCCATGAAAGAAGGACAATACATCATTGATGTAAATACTCATAAACGAAAGTATATTACACAAAGAGTAGAATAATGGTCATTACATACACCATTCAAAGGAGATTGTTGAAAATGTAGCATAAATCTCACGGGAATAAAAGTGAGATGAAAAATCCCTTATGAAAACTCGGCAGCCTAACAGCGCCACTTAAAACATCCAAAAATGGATTGATGAGATAAAATAGAATATCTTATAATATTAAAATAAAATGTACAGCATGAGTAATATAAAATATCATTCCCCATAATATCAAAGAGGAGCTTAAAAGAAGTGACATAAATGAGAGTACTTAAAAAAAGAGAGGTTAGATCTCTTACGAAAATTCAGCAGCCTAACAGCGCTACTCAAAACTTCCAAAATGGATTGATGAGATAAAATAAGGTATCTCACCATATGAACATAAAAATTACAGTATGAGTAATATAAAAGAACATCCCAATCACAAGAATTATGAGCTTAAAAGGAATGACATAAAAGAGTGTACTTAAAAAGAAAGAGAGGAGTAGGATCCCTTACCTTGGGTCCGACTTGACTCGATCGTTTTTTAACGTCCTGAATAATAAACATGAGTTAATTTCTACTTGCTTAAGAACCTTTTCCAAGTTCATTATTCGTTTTATATCAATTATTTACATGTTATAAACATTATTTAATCATTTAAGTTAATAATGTTTGTTTTGTCGATATTTGGTTCTTAAGTCAAAAGTAGACTTCTTACAATTACATGTTGTTCGTGTGGTCAATGGTTCATTATATCCAGAATGGTATTCATGATTTGGATATCATATATATCATATATATCCAGCATATACATCTATTTATAATATTACATAATCATTTAGAGGTAAGAAATGAAATGCACCGTTCATGGAGACGGTAAGCCGTACATACGCATGAACGTTACTTTCATTTCTTTGTCATATTAATGGAATTAAAACTAAATGAGAGGTATGTATATTTTAATTCCAGAATTATATTAATAATTTATATGTAACATACATTATATATCCATTATAAATATGTACTTATAATAGTACATTACATTTGGGGATAAGAAATGAAATGCACCGTTCATAGAGACGGTAAGCCGTACGTACGCATGAACGCTACTTTCATTTCTATCTCACACATTCATGGAAAGAAATAATAATTATATAGAGGTATATTATAATTCCAGTATAACATAATATATAATAACTTTAAATCCATCCTTTATACGTCCCACATTTGGCATTAACGAATCACATCACTTTAAGGGGGCGGTAGTCCGCACTTCCTTAAATGAAGATATCACGTTTACCCATAATGGAAACCATAAAGGTATGCCATAAATGAAAAATATAGAAGATTAAGTAAAACATAAACATATTATATATCATATATAAATATTTTGACATATTAATGGCCACCTTTGAAGGTGTTATATGAGTGTTGAACAATCAGCGTTTCATGAGGCAGAAATTCGCCATCCATAGAAACAATATGTTCTTTAACCATTAGATGTAGGTGTGTGTAAGTGTAGCTCGAATACTTCTTATAAAAACATACTAGTATATTTATGATACTATATTTGTTACAAAAGAAATGAATAAAAAAAGTTTAGAGGGTTGGAGGGGCAAAATAAAACAAAAGGACTCAAGTGAAGACATTACCTTAAAATCGGGTAACTCCCTTTGGTTTGAGATCAAAGGCTTCCTTTGGAAGGCTTCTGCCCAAAGTGAGGCTTCAAGGAGTAATATATGGAAGTGGAGAGACAAAATGTCCATAGTTTGGCCGAGCCAAAGGCTTTGGGAGTATGGGTGAGGAGGTAGAGGTGGGGGCCTTTTATAAGAGGAGAAGAGGGGCACTCTTGTAAAGTTACAAAATGTTACTTTATTTTCAAAAGAGATTCGGATTTTAAAGGTCCCAAATTGATGTATTTAGAGGGTAAGGTGATAAGGGTTATAAATACCCTCATCCAATAGGTTTTGGACATGTGTAGGTCTTAGATATTACATTATCTTTCCATTTTATTTAAATCGTTAAATAATGAGGTCATCACTGCATCATTATGATGTCATAAATAATTTAATTTATTTAATGTCTAAAAATTATAAAAAAATTACTATGATGTATGAAATATTTTTATCTTCCCAATGAATTTTTATAGTAAAAAATATGACTTGTATAACCCTATGTAAAAATTGTTTTAGTAAAACATCTCATGTTTGTGTCATTTTTACTTTATGATTAAATAAAAAGGTATTTATGTCATTTTCCAACCAAAGTGGCTCTATGGGGTCCCCAAGTTGACCCATGTATTGTCTTGGTCGGCCATGACACATCCAATGAGGGTAGTACATGTTTCTATGTCATTTCATTTTATTAAAACATTATTCTTACATTAAACTACACCAATTACCTCTAATCGCGATTAAAAACTTAATAAGTTACCATTCACCAAAAAATTATTTTAATCCCATTGAACCAAATTTTACTTATTAATGACAACCATGTATGTCGGATTTTTGAAATTCAATACACAATGATGGCAAAATTTCATTTAAACGGAAAATCAGTTTTTATAAGTACCACTTAGTGGTTTCACTATTCATCAAAAATTGAAGTTTTTCAGAAAATTACCAAAACTTCACCCTAAGATATATTTGATATTATGAATTCAAAAATGATGTCTATTTTAAAAAATTCAGAACATATAAGTTGCATTAATTTATTTAATAATTAATTCCTGATGTCAAAACAAATAGTGTGTTTTTATGAAACAAAATGTATCAAAAGATTGACACTAGTTTAAGTCCATTTTCAAAGTGAAATTAATTCCAATGACCACTATTGGATTAAATGGTAAAAATATATTCTAATTTAACTTTAAAACCAATTCAAAAGATAATATAATCATGGAAATAAATTAGATTAAAAAGAGGATTTGAATTAAAATACAACATTTTTAACTATTCATTAAAAATTGAACTTTTTCGGAAAAATACCAAAAATTTACACAAAGTAAATTTTGAGGTCCTTATTCTAAAGAAGAATTTTATTTTGTCAAATATAACACATAAAATTTTCAAAAAGTGGATTTAAAAGAGGTTCTCCATCAAAAGGCGGTTAATCGACCTTTTAAAGAATATTACAATGGTAACGCTTAAAATTGGATTCATTTGAATTTTTTAATCCTATAACATTTATTGTAAAAAGTAAAAATATTTGACAAACATATATAATAATTTGGTAGTTAGTTCTATTGATTCCCGCCATTACAATTACTAGGCTTTAACTACCATTTAAAATAATATTATTTTATTATTAGATTGCAATATAAGATTCCCAAGAAACTCGTTGTTGCATGTTGGGTACGCCATCGAGTGTCCCTTTAAATTAATATTAATATTTGATTGACAAATATGGATAAATATAAAGATGTCATATTATTTATTTACCTGAGGTGTTACAGGGGTGCCCAAAAAAGTTAATGGGCCAGGGGTTTAAAAAAAGTATCACTAGAGTGACAAAACATGTCATCTATAGAAATAAGAGCCCTGATATGAGGTCTGATGATCTCCCATAACTTTAATAATATTAAAACAATACCGAATTGTTACCTCATTAAAATTTAAGCGCGCATGGTTATTTATCATCACCGACGTCCGTTACTCTAAGGATCTAAATAGAAATCCCTCTAGATCTTCCACACACACTCCAAAAATCTACACTATCACCATTCATAGAATTTATTAGTGATATAATGGAGCTCTAATTAATCCTTCTGTGTTACGATGATCACCATTATCCCCTTCCTTTAACCCGTGAAGGCAATCTTGGGTTATTTACTTAGAGAGATGATTTACCTCTCTAAGATGTACGAGGAGAGAGAATATCCAAGTTCCAAATTCATGAATAGTTCATGGAATGATCCTCTTTTATGGATTACATAGGGGGAGGTCATGAGACCCTAATTGGGTTCCATAACCCCCCATAAATTAAATCACATACTTAACAGAAAATAAAAAATTACGATGAACTAAACTGCCTCATAAATAATATTTGAATTTTATCATATAAATGTAATATAAATTAAATTTATTACATTATAAAACTGAGTCATTGAACTCAACTTGTTATTCCCAAAAATATTAGACAAACCAAGAATATCTAAATAATGTCCATTCATATATATTTTCCCCAATATTCACTAAATACCTCATGAATAATTTTGTTAAATAAATACATACTAATTAATTTATACTCTAATAATAATAAACTTATTTATTCACCATTAATCAATAAATTGGACAATTCTTAGACCCTGTGGTGTGTCCCACCATGCCCTATATACCTATTCAACTTAATAAGGAAGATTCTTGAATGTGATATTGTGTGTGACCCTCTAGGACCTTATCTTGGTAGTAGTGAATAGTATTAAAAGACCAAGAGAAAATTATAGCAACCCATAAAGGCCCCTAAATAGATAAGGAATAGTCATAGCAACAACAAACAACTTATGATCACATAATGTGTAATATAATCTCTTGGTTTTTGGATATCTCATAAAGTAGGACACACATTTGTGCCATTGTCCTTTCAAGATTTATTGTTTGTTGATCTAACTAGATAAAATTTCGTTTGAATACCTTGTAAATGGATTTATAATGGTACTACCATCCTGATCAACCAGGCCTACGATATTACATCCACAACTAAAGAGTGATAAATTTTGTCTTGACCATTTATCCAATTCTATACCACCAATGACTCACCCAACACAAGGTACCTCATCAAAATTTCATTATCTTGGTTGTTTCCTTACATCAATGTATTCCATCAAATTACACACATTGATAATGATATCAATTTCGGATACCGATACACATATCCATAGATAGAAACATCCAATGACATCCAAAACATTTGGTGTGCCTATATGCGGGTTCATCATTTTAATCTCACCTACCAAAGATCACAAAGTAAGAACTTCATGAGACTAAGTCTCAATTCATATGATCCTCTATCACCTGATAGTAAAACTTCAATTTTTTTGAGTCATTATTATGTATCTAGAAAATAGAACATATATTTAAGATTAATGTCATAGTATCTTAAGGTTCTCATTATAGCCTAGGATCTTCTATAAAAATATGATATGATAATTAATCTAGGGACATTATATTTAAACAGTGGATGCAAAAATGTCTACACTATAATGGTACGTGCACATAATTCATAACTTATTATATCCAAGATATGGTAATTGAGAAGTACCATTTAGTTGGGTATATGGAAACCACTATTACAACACTCCCACTTGAACTAGAGACAACTTTCTAACTATACTTATTATCTCTCACTTGATTATGGTCATGTCTCTTCTGAGTCATAAATTTTGTTAATGGGTCTTCCACATCTTTATTTCCTTGATATGAAACGATGTGTGACCCCACCTCCTTGAGTAAAAATTATCATAAGATTCTATCCCTGATTATACCAATTTTTTCACTTTCTAAACATAGAATATTTTCTGGCACTGTTAATAGAATTATCATAATGATAAAAACTTACTTACCCGGTGGGATTTCAAGAACATGAAAATAAATTTTGTGTTTTTTATACACAGCATTTTAGTTTCCTCAAAAGCCGCAACATACTCGATATTTGTAGATATGGCTACCACCGGCTTGTATGATATTTTATTTCTCATCACCTTATACTAACTATGATAATAGATCACATTGATCCAAATAAGTATAGTTTGTGTCCCCTCATAACTTGTTTCTATTCCTCTCCATATACCTGGAATATATATCCTCTATACTTATTCTCATGTATAATTGGATAGTTCTAACTAATTCAATGGTAGTTCTCCTAGATATAATTTTTATTTTCCTATCATAAATTACATGTTGGAAATTTAATTTCTTGTACATATCATGGAATACATGATATATATATTTCAGAAGTGTACAAAATTCAACTCACCACATTAATCTCCTTCTATGTGATGTACATGTATTCTTGGGGAGATTTATTCCATGTGACATTGGTAACAATTTCTTCTCAAATTGTTACAACTTGTATTTTTCAATACTATGTCAGTATATGTATGATTAACTATGTCTAGGAAACTATTAGATCTACCTCAGTAGATCCTATTTTCTAGAACAGAGGTTTCTACTTTGAGTCAATATCTAGAGGTCTACTTTTATCCCTATGTTAACTGACTATAAGACCAATAGCTATATTCCATACATTACCAAACATATTGTACATGGAAAACAATAAAACTCCCAATAACTTCTTTTATACACATGGAAATTAATCATTTAAAATGAACATGTTTTGATCTTTTTGGTTAAATTAATCATGAACAATATTTTAGTAACTTTCACCCCTTATTGGATTTTTCTAGTGTCAGCATCCCTTTCTGGCTGTGTCGTATAGACACCATCCATGATTAGTGGTTTTGACATCCAATTATTAATAAAATTATCATTAAAATTATCAATGACAATTAAAATTCTAATGGATTTAGGCAAAATGACATGGTATTACAAATCGAGACTTATTGACGCCACAATTGTACCAACAATATATCATCTCAAATAATACCCATCATAATATTCAAAGTAATAATCGCCTTGTACTTTGATAAATGGAATCCATAATTTAATTTCAATTAATCATGAAAATTGTAACTAATTTTTATATAGTATTTAATTTTATGAATTATTCTTCTTAATAAATAATGTATCCCCAGTCATGGTGAGTATAAACCATCACCATGGTTTTATCCTTCCTACACAATATTTGTCTCTATAACTTTCATCTTCGAGACCTCTTGTGGAACTCATTCATATTCCATGCTACATTATATTGACCAATGTTAATATGTAAGACTCTTCATTGATCCTCTGTATTAGAATCATAGATATGATTTGAATAAAGTAATATGAGTTTAGGAATTACTCCATGCTACATTATAAAGCCCAAGGGTCAAAGGTAAAGGATAAGTTCATATAAACAACTCAAATTCCCACTTTGAAAATTCCAAATCTAAAGGTTACAGACACCCATGGGGTGTCTTTGGTTTATTGAACACACATGAGACAAGGGCCACTTAATTTGAAATAAAATCCATTTAGTTTATAAAATATGATAATGTCCTAAACATTTCATTTATCAATCATAGATTAAAAGTGTAAGAAACTTCAATGCAAGAATACAATAATTAAATTATACACACTACTTTTTATCTTGAAGGTAGAACACCTATATGGTAGGGGTTTTTTTATAAAATCATGATATTTTTATCAAAAAACTATTTATCACATTTAACATTTATATCATGAACCATACTAAATTCAAATTTAAGTGTAATTTAATCTAAATATTATAATACATTAATTAAAAACCAAGGATGGTGTGATAAGTAAATTAATTAATTTACTCATAAAATTAAAGGTCAAAGGAATGAGATCCTACCATAAGAAATAGAACAAATCCAAGACAAACACTTCGACATTTGATAGCTTTACCGGTGTCTGCTCGAAACTACTCCACTCTTGTATGCACATTCATATATATATATATATATGTATATATATATCCCTTAACCCAATGAGCACATCTCCGTCACCATGAGGGAATACTTACATGGAAGATATATATAGTTTTATATATACATACCTATGTATATGATCACAGACCTCCACAGAGTCACAAAACCCTATATAGATTATACGAGGGACTCAAAATCACATAAAGAACCTAAATTGAATTGGTGTAAACCATCATCAGAAGAACATCTCACCTCAAAACATTATAGGCAAACAAAATCGGGCTGAACAACTTTTCCTTTTGTGGTGGTTGCTAAAATCTGCACGAATAGGTCTCGAGAGACCCTTCGCACAACCTAAAATAAAAATAAAACAGAAATAATCAGGTTATTAGAAACCCTGAGGTCGGCCTCACCTCACCGTGTGATGGGAAGATCGAAAATCAGCCAGAAAAGGGATGGATATGGGAATATGAAACTCAAATTGATGGATTTTGAAAATAATTGGATGATATCTGGTGGAAATCGATGAAGGATAGGGGATACAGGTGGTGCATCATGAATGACTCAAAGAGGAACCCCATGGGGTGTCATGCAAGTGGGAGGGGGATAGGGGTGAGTAGGGTTTCTTATTTTAGTTCATTTTTTTAATTTATTTAAATCTAATTTTTAAAATAGGACCCCGTGCATGGTTTAGGTCACATGGTTTAGAAAACCATGCGTCAATGATGCACCCATTTTCTTGGCACCTGGGGCTCCCTATACGGGCTGGCCGCATAGTTTGGAAATAATGTTCCACCCTTGTGGTGAATATTGTTTAGGTACTTTACAATGACACTAACAATGTGGGATAGTCACACAATTTGGAAAACTATGTGCATCCAGTGCAACAGCCTCTGTCCACCTACATAAAGCCGTATGATTTCCTGATTTGGGCTACATAGTTTCAAACAATCCATGCGCCCTGTGCAGGTCATTAAAAACATGGTGCTTTGGGTCTGGTGCTCCCAAGACACACTGAGATAGTTGAGAAACTTCTCGAGCCTTTACCCAATTCCAAATAAATCACATTTAAAGGTTATAAATCTTGCAACTTCATTCCAAATCATAGTATTAAAAATTACCCACCCAATAAACTAAAAAGATCAAACTTTTTTGGGTTTCATCGTGTTCAAAATGTGGATCCTTAAAGTATTCTCACCTTATAACTTCTCATCCCCAAGAATCCTTCAGGAAGAACATAAACATCACCCAACCTACGAGGGTCATGAAGCTTCATTCAAACAATCGTGTTGCATTTCCAAAGAACCAATGCACCATTAATAATTTTGTAATCATATAGAACTTAATCCATAAATACTCAATCCAACGATCGTTTCCAACAAAAATAATGAGAAAACTTTTACCTAATCCTGTTTAACCAGAGACAAGATCACATTGTCATCTCATTACAAATCTATCCAAAGTTACTTCCCACCTTAGGATTTAACATTAATGAGGGAAAATTCAATGACACAACAATTTCCACCATCATAATTTCCTATAATAAATTCTTTTTAAGAATTATATTGATGCTTCTTGTGTGATTATCAAAATTTATAAAACAGTTGATTCCCCATCGAATTTAAAGCCCAATTCGAGTTGGATTTTCATGAAAATCCCTATCCAACACAACTCGTACTCATCTGCACCCAATGATGTGCCAGATAATGGTCCTTCGTTAACCACTTCATTGAACAAGATAAACAACGATTAAATCCACCTTGGCTAAGCACTTCCCAAATGGTCATCTTAGATAGCCGGTGCATTTTAAATAGAACTATGAAGCCTTCTCCCAAGGAATCATGATTTTACAACAAACAGACACAATGAAGTACATACCTAACATCCGATGACATTTCCTTATCACACCATCACCTATACATTTATGTTTCCATTCCTCCGCATGAACAAGAGAGTCACCTAGATCCATCCCTATGGATTCTCCATCCCTTTTAACCTTCACCTAAGAGCTCAAAAACCTGTCTAGGGGACTTCAGATCTATAGAAATGGAGTCCAAGGGACTATTCCAAGGTTCTCCACACTCTGCACTAATACATTACATGTTAAAAAAAAGACACAACTTCCACATTAGATCATCAAATAATCCCAGTGTGACTGCTGCCTGATAGTCATGTCTGAAGAAAATGGCTGTTGTCCAAGTGTCTACCCAAGGAATTTCATCTTGGGAACCCAAGGGTCATTAAAGATGAACCAGGCCTCATTAAGAACCAAGAACCACCATGAAACACCAAAAGATAACTTCCCAACAAGCTCAACATATTTTTAAATCTTCATTATGGTGTAAGACCAATTCTCTCTTAGTGCATCTAGGATGATATCATGATATGGGACAAGCTTGTCGCTTAGCATAGTACACTAAGAGGAGAACAAGAATTACAAGAAGACCATTTGAACCACTACTGGATGACTTCCATTGAAGGAAGATATACTTCACCTACTGAAGCGTCATTACAACCGATCAAAAGCCTTTAATACCTGAGACATTAAACGATCATTTAGGATTAACCACCAATGTTCTCTAAGAACAACAATGTTTCTCAATGGTTGCATAGACAACCAACCTCACCAACATCGTGATTTAAAGAAGAAAATGACTCAATTAAAACTAGAAAGGCTCATAAGCAATTAAGAGAGAGACTGACCATTTGTAAATGGTCTTTCATGGACATGTTACTTCTACTTGGAAGGTCACATTACGTTAGAATCATTACAATGCTCCCCACCATAGGAGTGACCTAGTCGATGATAAAGAAGATAAAATATCCAATCAAAAGAAAACAAGATCAAAAAAACCTTAGCTGCATAAGTGACACCCCTTTGAGACACGATCATATATGCCACAACATTTTTCTATGAAATCCAAAAAAAAGTTGTCGAGTATGTCAAAACATCCGATTCATAAGGAAGAAATTTTGAGCATTGGGATGAATTGAATCTTCAACGCTTAGGTCAATCTACCACATATATGACTCGAGACTATACTCAATAGCACAAGATATTTATACCAAAAACTTATTTCCTTATACGACCATTCAATTTTACTACGATGTGCCATGTCATCCACTACTATAGAAAATTAAAGGGGTAAAACGACCAATTAAGGAGCTAACCATGCCCAACACATGTCTAACCTCCTAAAACCGAGCATTTAATGATGATCATTCCCATAAAAAGAACCAAGAAGAACATGAACCCACATCCATAAAAGGGTGTCATTAGGGATAAAGAATCAAACAAGAGACAAAGACACCCCAACAACACCAAACATTAGAAAAGAAATGGGACTAACAAGGAATTAAATTTCTATGGGTGTTACCTACCATGTAACTGCCCCTTACGAACACTAAAGCACTATCCCTATCACCTGGTCATGCTAACAGAAGTTTCTAGGCTCAAAAGATGATCATGAAGACATCTATAGAGAAAAGAACACCTATGGAAAACACCTATGGTTCCATTCTAATGAAACTCAGAGTGAAACGATCGGTCTACCCTTATAAGAGGGTTTTTAAATATAGGACACCGCTATAGTGTAATGTACCGGCCTTAATCAAGTATGTAACATTTTTACCTTATTACAATCTAATTAATTAAGCGACCCGGGTCGCACGCCTGCGCAGGTCGCTGAGGGTCTCAGGCATCTTTTTATTTAATTTAAATAATTGCAGATGTTTCATGAAAAATGTCATGTCACGCTTTGGCGCGGAGTTCATTTTTTAAATAATTAATTAAGGATTGGAAAAGAGTAATAAGAGATTTGAAGAATATTTAAAAGAAAGAAAGAAAGGAAAAAAATAAATTCTAAAATAAAATTAAGACGGGGTTACGGAAAAAATAAAAATAATTAAAAAGTGGGATTCACATATTTAATTATTTTTATTATTTTCCTTCCCATTATTTTTTTATTTTATCTTTTTATTTTATATCATTTTTATTTATCTTTTATTTTTCTCTTATTTTTCTTTTATTTTATTTTTCTTTATTTTCTCTCTTTTATTTTTTCCTCTCCTCTCTCCCTCTCTCACTCATCATGGCGCACCCCTCAATCCCGTCACACCAACCAACATCCCATTCGGAAGGCCACTTCTCCTCCATCTAATGTCCGATTAATTCACCATCAAGAGATCAGTAATCCTTAGGGAAATTATAAAGTTTCGAAAGTTTAATCATTCGATTATGTTGAGTATTATTCGCGCAGTTCGTCGCAGAAGATTCTTACCCTATTTTGGGGTTTTTCTAAAATCCTTCGTTTTCATCTGTTTTAGGTCAAACCATGTCTAACAATGATATTAGAGTCTTCTATGTCTACAATATAGAGTGCCTACTCTCTTTACCACTATTTGATTGTGATTTATAAAAAATGCAACGTTGTGCCGTTAGTCGGTACCTACTGGCTTTGTGCAATTTTACCCATTTCAATTACTTTAATGATCCTATTTAATTGTTGCAGCCTTAATAATTTTAAATTAATTTTTTTGAATGGTTGAAACAAGATCAAACACCCCTTTGGGTGTTCCAGTATAGTTGGCATATTTTTTCTGTTATCCAGGTTATTAATTTAATTAGCTGCGGGTATTACACGTCCCCTTTTTGTTGTTTTTAAATTAAATGAATAATTTATTGAATTATTGAAACAAAGTTGGACACCCCTTTGGGCATTCTGACATGATCTGTGTATTTTTCCATAATCCAAGATTATTTTTTGATTAATTTCATTTGTTTCCAAGCGACTTTTTATTCTAATTAAATCAAATAAATAGTTGCTTGAACATGAATTTCAATTGATGGATCATTGGCAATTGTTTTTCTCAACTGTTTATTATTTAAATACACATTATCTACTGAGGTTGATATGATATACATATTTCCTTGCAAGTTGTTGTGTTGTACAGTTAAATTTATTCCTTGTGATGCATGGGTGTATTTGGTTAGTTTTCAAGCTGTGACTTTATATACTGATTATGTCATATCTGATACTGTGACATCATCAATTAAATTTAGGGTGGGGAAAGGAGGAAGGTCCCGTATTAAGGGCCATGCTTAGGTCCTCCGTTCCTGACAGGTTACGTCTATGTATCGGGGGGAGGTGTCATTAGCTTTGCCGGACCGAGACTTCCCCAAAATTTCTAATACTTTTGAGTGAAACCAATTTCAAAAGGGCCCATCGGGACAGATCTATTGGAAATGTGGCTAAACCTGACTTAGATGACACTCGACCCATTTTTGAGAGATTGGGATAGACTCAGGGTAAAGCCATGCCTTAGGAGATACTTTTTCATTCGAAAGGTTTCCTTGGAGGGGCTTAGTGGAATAGGATAAGTAGATGGATGTTTTGTAGCGATACCTTCAGGATGTGCTCAGACTCTAACTCTCAACTTGAACCTTAAATAATGATTCACTTAAGGTTTATGTTATTTCTAATTGAGTCTCTTGATAATTGAGATATTTTTCCCCTGATACATGGATGTGCACCTGGTTGAAATGGGACTTGGACCCCAAGTTAAAGCACAATATTGGGGTATACTTTTTTCCTGGTTTTACCTTTCCTTGATGGTTATATATATATATGCATGTTCATGCATTCTGATGAAAATTACCCTTTCAAACTACTAGCTTAGGCTAAAGCAGGTGACTAGGAACGAGTGTCATTTGGGACCTGAGCCGAATTACTTATTTCATTTCACTTGTGTAATTTATTTGAAAGTTTTATGTGATGGCACACTGCATTTTTATCTTTGCACAAAATGGAATGTTTTAGACACCGTGGGTTCTGTCCTACTGGGATTTTTCTCACACTCTTCTCGGGCATCGTTGACACATGAGAAGATTACATGCTCACAGTTATAGACAATGGGATGTGTGCCACTACTAATGGTTGACTATTCATTACTGCTTAGGACGGAGACTGGGGCAGAGGACCAGGCCTTGATCACAATGCAGCTGCTGCTTGTGTCTTTTCTTTTAGTTGACCGTGTGTTTGAGTTCTATTTTCCATACTTTCAGTTTAGACTCATATCATGGCATGAAACTCTTTTGTGAGTTTCCTCTCTTGGTTTTTATCTTTCAGTTGGATTGGTTTATATTTATTCTGCTAAAATTTATACGTGTACATTCTTCCGCTTTTGATTATTGTTGCTGGTTACTTCTGCTGTGATATTATTTATTAACTATGAGGGAATAGTCTCCCCAATGGACAGAAAAGATCCCTCGCTGATTTTCGGTAGCCTCTGGCATTTGGGGAGATGCACTTGAGGTTATGCGATCCACCAGTCGGGCCACCATCTTAGAGGTGAGTTGGGTCAGGACGTTACAAAGTGGTATCAGAGGTGGGTTTTCCTTTTGTATTACTTTTTGGGTTAGAGAAGAGATGAGGATATAGGGATTTGGAATGTACCTTATGCTTGGACGTAGCTAAAAAATGTACAGGGGAAACCCAAATTCCTGGGTTGGGATTACAATTATTGATTATGAAAATTACTGTTGATATGATTTCACCTTGGGTGACTCATTTTTATTGCTTTTTTATTTTTCTAGTATTATTGAAATAATGGATTTACCATTACAACCCGATGACATGAGGGAAAAACATCCCATGCATCATAATAGGCACTATATGATTTAAATTCCATGCATATTGCCATGCAATATCTACTTTCAGTAGGCATTTTCCTGTTTCATGTGAGTGCTGTTGTGCATAGTGGAAAAAATTTGAAATACTTTTGTTAAAGATAAAGTTGTGATAGTCTGTTATATGTTAGCCTAACTCAACCTAAGAGTGGAATGTAGAACATGTTTAGTAAAACTTTTTAGTTGTCTATTCTATATCAAAACTCAACTCTTGAGGTGGGATGTCTGTTGTTTAGTTCTAAAAGGCAGGCTATATACCTAACCTCCTTTTGCGCCTTACTTGTTTTTGTCACCTTCTTTACTCCTTGTCGAAGGTGTGTGTTTGGTTGTTTTAGACAAATTACGCTGAAACGTCTTCGGGCTATGCCTATGGAGATTGGCAATGAGCACTTTCTAGAGATGGTGGGTCCTGAACCACCAGTGGTTCCTCTCGTAGAGCCTCCTATGTCACTACCTCCTGTAAATCTTCCGAGGAACCTTGATGCTCAGTTCAGGGATAGTCTCCTCAAGTTTATGCAGTCAGTTCAGAATATCCCCAGACCTACCACGTCTATGGCAGAGCTTATGCGGGACTTTCTACAGTAGCACCCTCCCACCTTCTTGGGGAGTGGCAGTCCTCATGCTGTAGTGTCATGGATAGAATCTGTCCAGTCTATATTCGACCAACATAAGATACCTTTAGAGAAAAGGGTCAAACATGCATTCTACATGCTTCAAGACACCTCCAAACACTGGTGGGACATTGTTTCTCAGGATGAGCAGGCCAGTGAGATGTCTTGGGCCGATTTCCAAGAAGCATTATACAATCACTTTTATCCACAAACTCTGAGAGATGATCATTTATGGGAGTTCCTACATCTTCATTAGGGATCTATGACTGTGTTAGAGTATTATACTTATTTCATGGAAATTTAACATTTTTCCCCATCTTTTACTAGAGATGCATAGACTACTATGAGATGTTTTGAGGACGGACTTGAGTATACTATCTGCTCATAGGTGAAAGTCTTCCATTTGACCATTGTTATAGAGATAATGAAACAGGATCTAATCTCAGAGTGAAATGTCAGGGAAGCTAAACCAGTGAGCCAGGGTGGTTCAGTTCTGAGACTGGGTGATAGCTCTTCTGGCAGTATGAAATGCCGTTTTGAAAGTGAACATGGGGGATATCCTAGCCAGACATCACGTCTTGAAAGATTTGTCACTTTTTATCAGTGTGATAGGGTTGGTCAGAAGAAGCCATAGTGCACGAGGGATCTCAAGGAGTTCCAAGATTGTGGAAGGATGGGTCACCTTTAGCATTTATACCATTCCATCTCTTTAGCTTCTAGTGGTAGAGGATCCGCACCTGAACCTCCTTCAGGTATATGATCTATGACTCCACAGTAGGCTAGAAGTTATTTTTTCCATCAGTAGATTAGGACGAGGAAATGGTGAGGTCATGGTCATAAAAATCAAGTTCCAAACTATCAGTGTCCGCATAGTGGACCTGCTAAGGCTAACCAAGTAGCGTATCAGGGTTGTGGCTGAGGTCCCATATATGTAGTGCAATCAGCACCATAGAAGCAGATTCCAGGGCCATCTATAGTTAGAGGTACTATTCTAGTAGCCTCTACATTAGTTTTTTCTCTTTTTGATACTAGTGCATCACACTCCATTATATCTTCTGCTTTTTTTTAAGTCTAGGTTTTCCAAATGAGTACCTTCATGGCGTCAAGTATCTCGACAACCCGCTTAGGTTTAGGAAAGAGGGCATACGCCAGTGCCAAGAGTGCCCCCTTGAGATAGGCGGGTACCATTTTGTTGGGAATTTCTATATCCTCGATATGCCTAGCATCGAAGTCATTCTTGGTATGAACTGGATTTCTTCTTACAATGCCCAATTGGATTTCTATCGTCGTTGGCTGTCCTTCACATCCACTGAGGGCGACACATATCTTCAAAAAGGAGAATGGGATCTACAGGAAAACCAAGATAAGCCTAAATACGTGGGGTTGGGCAGGGTGGCAGATCAGTTGACAAATCTCTTCATGAGAAACCAGGGAACACAACTTGTTGAATTCCCTCCAGTGGTGGATATTTTTAGGGATGTCTTCTCTGATGATTTCTCTAGCTTACCTCTTATGAGAGATGTGTAGTTCACTATTGAGCTCATGGTAGGTGTGGAACTAGTGTCTATTCATCCTTATAGGATGGATCCAACATAGCTTTGGGAACTTAAAAAGCAGCTTGAAGACCTCAAGGCTAAGAGTTTCATCAGACCTAGCACATTTCCATGGTGTTAAAATTTTCTTTTTTCCAAGAAGGAAAACATTATCCTAAGGTTATGCGTGGAATATCTTCGACTCAACCAGCTCACGGTAAAGAATCGCTATCCATTGAATCGTAATGATAATCTCTTTGACCAGCTCCAAGGAGAAACTTTTTTCTCCAAGATTGATCTGAGGTTGGGATATCACCAGGTGCATGTGTGACTATATGACATACCATGTACAGTATTCCAAAGTAGGTATGGATTGTACGAGTATTTGTTTATGCCTTTCGGCCTCACGAATGCGTTAGCAATCTTCATGGCCCTAATAAACTGGGGTTTTCATCTGAATCTTGATTTTATTGTGGTAGTCTTCGTGGAGGACATCTTAGTGTATTCACATTCTAGACACGACCATTCAACCCATCTTGAGATCATGCTGAGTACACTGAGAGAGCACCAGCTATATGCTAAGCTTAATAAGTGCCACTTCTGGATTTATAAGGTACACTTTATGGGTCATATTATATCTGAAGCAGGGGTATCAGTTGGCCCAGAAAAGGTGAGCGCCTTGGTTTCATGGGAGTATCCCAGGAGTGCCTTCAACATCCAAAGATTCTTGGGGCTTGTTGGCAATTACAGGATATTAATCCAGGATTTATCCTGTTTAGCAGTGCCACTGTCGGGCTTGACTAAGAAAGGTGTACAGTTCATCTTGTTAGAATTATTTGAAAAGTCTTTTTAGGAGTTGAAAGGAAGACTGAACTTAGCCCCGATTCTGATTCTGTCTGAACCTAGTAAGAGCTATACAGTTTATTATGATTCTTCAGGAATTGGAATGGGTGAAATTTTGATGTAGGGCGATCAATTCGTGGCTTATGGATCCCACCTACTGGGACCTCATGAGTGGAACTATCCTACACACGACCTTGAGTTAGCAGTTTTCATTCATGCTCTATGTTTTTGGATACACTATTTGTTGGGTGAGAGATTCCTTGTTTACACAGATCATAAAATCTTGAAATATATCTCTACGCAATGAGACTTGAAATTAAGGCAAATCAGGTGAGTTGAATACTTACATTTGTTCAATTTTGAGCTTTATTATACCCCTGGTAAGGGTAATGTTGTGGTAGAAACATTAATCCACAAGACACAGACTCAGGCCGTGCAGGTAGCCAGCAGCGAGTGATAGATGATGGCCTTGTTTTCAAAGATGCATCTGGAGGTTCATGAGCAGAGTGGACAACTAGTTCTAGTAGCTCTTACAGTGACATCCTATCTTCTAGAGAAAGTCTGCAGGAAACAGTTGATTGACCCTGAGGGTCTTGTTTTCAGAGAAAGTGTTATAGGAGATAACCCACCTCCTGGTTGGGTTATTGATGGATGTGAAACTCTCCTTTACTATGGCTATGTATGGGTACCATCAGGTATATGGGAAGAGATGATGAAGGATTCTCACAACTATATTTGGGAAATTCATCCCGGGCTTAAAAAAATGTATAGAGACATGTGTTGAGAATATTGGCGTCCTGGTATGAAAATGTTGATAGCAAGTTTCATCACTTGGTGCTCCACCTGCCAACAGGTGAACGTAGAGCACCAACGACCTGCTAGACTCCTAGAGCCTCTATCCATTCCTGAATGGAAATGTAATGAAATCACTATGGATTTCATTATAGGCTTTCCAAGACCTCATAGAGGCAGTGATGTAGTATGGTTGGTTTTCGATAGGTTGACCAAGGTTTCACACATCTTGCCTATTTGAGAAACCTTTACGATTGATGACTTGGGAAGGCTGTATATCCGGAAAATTGTGCAACTTCATGGTGTACCATGTTCTAATATCTCGAACAGGGATTCCCTCTTTACTTCATGGTTCTGGAAAGGGTTTAAAAAGGCATTGGGCTCACAGGTACTTCATAGTACTGCATATCATCCTTAGACCGATGAGAAATATGAGAAAACGATACGACTATTAGAGGATATGTTATTCGCATGTATCCTTGATTTTAGAGGTTTTAGGGAGAATAATTTACCTCTTGTTGAGTTTACTTATAATAATATCTTCTAGGAGACAATTCAAATGGCTCCATATGAGGCTCTTTATGGTAGACCTTGTCGTTCTCTTTTATGCTAGCTCGAAGATGGTGAGGTAGCTTTGTTTGGTCCTCATCTTGTTTAGGAGAATTATGAAAAATTTCAGCTAATTCAGAAGCATATGACTATAGCTCAGTCCAATAAAAAATATTTTATCAATAATCTCCGCAAGGATCTGGAGTTCGAGGTGGGACATCGAGTCTTTCTGCATGTTTCTCTGAGGTTGGGTCACAGGCAGATCAGAAGGAAGGGGAAGTTATCATCGAGATACGTCAGGCTATGTGAGATAGTGGAGAGAGTTGGGACTGTAGCCTATCGGTTACTTCTACCTCAGAAGTATCATTCCATGCATGACATTTTCCATGTATCTTAGCTCTAACAATATCATCCAGACCCGTGTCATTCTTTTGACCCTAACGACTTCGAGCTTGATGCTGATGCATCATTTACAGAGCATCCGATCTGTATCGTCGACCATAGCATGAAGGTCCTATGAGTCAAGTCAGTCCCATTATTCTGGGTGTTGTGGAACACAAACGCATTTAGGACGAGACCTGGGAGCGAGAGACGGATGTATGTGCGAAGTGCCCGGAACTCTTCTCTGACGACGTTCTGGTACCCTCAGAAGGGCAACTCGGGGACGAGTTGTCTTAAGGAGGGGAGGTTATAACATCCCGACCTTAATCAGGTATGTACCATTTTTAACTCATTACAGTCTAATTAATTAAGCGACCCCGGGCATGTGCCTATACACATCATTGTGGGTCTCGGGAAACTTTTTATTTAATTTAAATAATTGCATACTTTTCATGAAAAATGTCACGTCGTGATTTGACATGGTGTTCAGGTTTTAAATAATAAATTAAGGATTGGAAAAGAGTAATAAGAGATTTATAAAAGATTTAAAAGAAAGAAATAAAGGATAAAAAAAAATTCTGAAATAAAATAAAGAGGGGGTTACAGGCAAAATGAAAATAATTAATATTGGGGATTCCCGTTTTTAATTATTTTTATTATTTTCATTTCCATTATTTTGATTTATTTTATCTTTTTCTTCTAATTAATTTTTTCCTTAACTTTTATTTTTCTCTTATTTTTATTTTATTTTCTTTTTCTTTCTTTTCTCTCTCTTCTTTTTTCCTCTCCTCTCTCCCTCTCCCACTCATCACATCGCACCCCTCAATCCCGTCACACCAAACAGTAGCCCCTTCGGAAGGCCGATGCTCCTCCGTCCGACAGCCAATTCCTTCACAATTAGTTTCGGTGTAAACCTTAGGGAAATGATAATGTTGTGCTAGTGGAATCGTTCGATTCCATTGAGTATTCTGCACGTAGTTCGTCATGGAATATTCCTACCCTATTTGGGGTTTTTCTAAAATTCTTCGTTTTCATCCATTTTAGTTCAAATCAAAGATTAATATGGATCTTAGAGTCATCTAAGATTACAAGGTAAGATGCATAGTCGCCTTCCCTCTATTTTTTTGCGATTAATAACAAACGCACCATTGTACCGTTAGTCGGTGCCTACCAACTTTGTGCAGTTTTACCCATTTTAATTACTTTAATGGTTCTGTTTAATTGTTTCATCCTTAATCATCTTCAATTAATTTGTTTGAATTGTTTCAACAAGATCAGACACTCTATTGGGTGTGCCAACAAAGTCAGCATATTTTTTCCATTAGCTGGGTAATGAATTTAATTAGCTGTAGGTATTGCAAAACCACTTTTTATTGTTTTAAAATTAAATGAATAGTTGTTTGAATTATTGCAACAAAGTTGGACACCCCTTTGGGGGTGCCTACATGATCGGTGTATTCTGCCATTATCCAAGTTTATTGTTTGATTAATTTCATGTGTTATGAAACAACTTTATAGTATAATTAAATTAAAAAAAATAGTTTCTTGAACATGAACATCAATTGTTGGATCATTGGCATTTGTTTTACTAAATTTTTTATTATTTAAATATGAATTATCCACTGAGGATGATATGATATGTATATTTCTTTTCAAGTTGTTTTGTTGTACTTCTAAATTTATGCCTTGTGATGCATGGGTGTATCTGGTTATTTTTCAAGATGCGACTTTATATGCTGATTATGTCATATCTACTGCTGTGAAAATCTTAATTAAATTCAGGGCTGGGAAAGGAGGTGGTTCCCATATTAAGGGCCACACTTAGATCCTTCGTTCATGACGGGTTACCTCTATGTGCTGGGGGTCGTGTTGTTGGATTTTCTAGACTGAGACTTCCCCAGAGTTACTAATACTTGTGAGTGATGCCAGTTCCAAAAGGGCCCATCAGGATGGATCCATTGGTAATGTGGCTAAGATAGCCTCAGATGACACTCGACCCCTTTTTGTGAGATCGGGATAGACTCTGGGTAAATCCATGCCTCATTTGATACTTGATCTTTTGAAAGTTTTCCTTGGACGGGCACAAAGGCATTGGATAAATTGAAAGATGTTCCATAGCGATACCTTTGGGTTGGGATCAGACTCCATATCTCAACTTGAACCTTAAATAATAATTGACTTAATGTTTATTTTATTACTAAATGTGTATCTTTATAATTGAGATATTTTCCTTGGATATGTGGAAGTGCACCTAGTTGACACTAGACTTGGACCCCAAGTTAAAGCACAAGCTTGGGGTATACTTTTTTCTTGGTCTTACCTTGATTTTTTGGTTTTATATGTATCTATATTCATGTTCGTGAATTATGCTGACATGTACCATTTTAGACTACCAGCTTAGGATGAAGCAGGGGACTAGCCATGGGTGCCGTTTGGGACTTGGGCCAACTTACTTATTTCATTACACTTGAGTTAATTTATTTGAAATGGTTATGTGATGGAACACTGCTTTTTATCTTTTCAAGAAATGGAAAGGTTTAGACACCGTGGGTGCCGACCTACTTGGATTTTATCTCACAACCTGCTCGGGCGTCGTTGACACCCGAGTAGATTACATGATCATAGGTATTGACAAAGGGAAGCATGTTTATTTCGATGATTGAATATTCATTACTGCTTAGGATGGAGACTGGGGTAGATGACCGGGCCTTGCTTGCGATACAGTTGCAGCTTGTGTCTTTTCGTGTAGTTGATTGGGTGTTTGAGTTCTATTTTCCATAATTTCCGTTTAGACTCATATCATGGCATGACACTCTTTTGTGAGTTTCCGCTCATGATTTCTATCTTTGAGTTGGATTTATTTATATTTCTTCTACTGCACTTTATTCATTTACATGATTCCACTATTGACTATTATTGATAGTTACTTCTGCTGTGATATTATTTATTACCTATGTGGTCATAGTCTCCCCACAGACACAAAAGATCCCTCACTGCTTGTCAGTAGCCTGTGGTGTTTGGGGATATGCGATTGAGGTTATGTAACCCACCGGTCCGACCACCGTCTTAGAGGTGAGATGGGTCGGGATGTTACAAAAGGTTCCATTTCTAAGCCCTATAAATTTATTAAAATTTAATCTTTAATGTTATATAGATTTAATCCAAACACTTGGCACCATTTTAAAAAAAAAATATATATAGGGTACTTGATATTAAGAAACGATCCATGGGAAAAACATGAATGTTTCAAAAAAGTTCATTTTAAAAACATTTTACATTTCTTTACATTCAGTCATAAATAGGAAAATTTTGAATTTTTTTAATTGATATGGTGACCCATGAGGTCCCCACTAATACAACCTAAGTTCTTCAAAAAAGCAACCCAATAATAGTTTCGTAATTTTATAAATTTCAAACACCCATACCGGGTTATCTCATAAATACATTTCCCCAAATGACCCACTTGGGTCTAATTGTTTTTATGTATTTAACCAGTATATTTTAGATTAAAAATAAACAAATATTATATTTATAACCATTTCAAATATAACACGATCATTACATTTAATACATGTTTCTATTTCCCAATTCATGAAGCATCTATACACTTCAGAGATTAAAAATTGGATCCCATTAATTTATACCAATTTCATTTTAGAATATAAAATGCTCAAATTCAATGGTTTGATCATATGGGTGGCAACCTACAAACCTATAAATCACCAAAACACTTTATAGTTTGGAACATGGATCCCATTTACTAACCAATACACTTTAGCATTCAAACTATAACATCCATTACAATGTAAAAACAGTATTAAAATGTATTTATATTATACTAAAGATGGTTTGAATATATGGGTTACACTTTCCCAGTTATAAGGCCCCCATACACCTTAAAAATAAAAACTCACTCTTGTTTATTCACAACCCATATATTTCCAGCCTATGAAACCATTTACATACTAAAAAAACTAAAGTCTCACTACAAGAAGATAATAGACAAAAACATGATATAATCACAGAAGCATGGTATATCAAGAATAAAAGCATGATATAATATGTAGTAAACACTGAAGTCATGATAAATAATTACCTAACATGTATAAAAATAATCATGGAATATTAATCAAGGAACATAGTCAAATTAGACGGAAAACAAAAATGTAGATACCTTTCATGGAATGGACATGACATGTTAATTCTATGTGCCTAATATGATGCATGGAATGGAACATCCTTTCGATACCATTTAAATGGTAAACCTATATAAATTACCAAAATCATAAGAAGTGAAAAGTACACCAATCACACAAGGTAAAATCATATCAACAGTAATAAAAAAGTGCATGGACATCAATTCCAGCCCTGGAAACTTCATCATTTCTCTTACATGAAGAGATCAGTCCCAAGCAAGACAATTTACCAAGAATATACACATTCCTAGTCTTCTATCTAATAAACAAAAATATTAAGACAGAGGAAAATACCTCCTCGGATACCACTTTGTAACATCCCAAACCGGTTTACCATAAAATCAGTATCCATACTGGTGGTTCACCTGGCCTCAAGTGCGTCTCCCCATGCACCATTTACTACTGACTAGAAATGAGGGTATCAGGAGGTGATAGTGGAGAGACTATATCCCCTTATCAGAGATGGACAATGGTATTATTATATAATAAATAATAGATTGTAGCAAAATCAATAAATAATTAATGAAAGATAACAAAAAAAGATAGAAAATAGAAATATTATAAAAGTGACCAATGATAGTTTATATAATAGAATAATGAATGTCATGGTAATGATACATAACTGAAAGCAATGAAAAATACAACATGATTTTAAATACAGAATAATATAGGAAACAAATATTGAAAATAACTAAAAAGCTGAAATATGCTCTCCAAGAGAATCTTAAGCTCTAGCTCAATTCTTTTCTCCAAATTCAAAGTGAAAGCACAACCAAAAAGTAATGTAAAAGGCCCTATAAACAAGAGGGTCTTCTAAGGTTCCCTAGTGAAATTGAGGTCTTAGTAGGGTGTGAGATATAAATATCAGTAGGAAAACACCCATGGTGTCTATCCCAATCTAGATAGTGTAATAAAAATGAAATGGAGTGCATGTATAACATAATAACAACAAAGCTGCGAATGTAAATAACTGCCCATCTAGGTTCCTATGGGACACCCGACAGATATACCATCCTCAACTCATAACTAGAATAAGTCTGAACATGTCACCACATATATATATATACAGTATATATTGATAGACAAACACAAACACACACACACACACAAATATATATATATATATATATATATATATATATATATATATATATATTGCTCGGTGGATTGAGATGTAACACGTAGACATCCAACACTAGTATATGAGCTCATAATCTATACTCATGGGTTAGTAATCCCAACATCCCAATGTAAAGGATCGTTGAGTCACCATGCTCATTAGACCTCCATTTCCATCATTTTCAATACCAATGTAAAGGATCATTGAGTATCCCTACTCATCAGACCTCCCTTACCAACATTCTCAACATTGATGTAAAGGAGCTTAGAGTCTCCATGCCTATCAGACCTACCTTACTATCATTATCAGTATTTTTGTAAAGGATCTTAGAGTTTTCATGCTCATCGAACCTCCCTTATCATCATTCTCATTATTGGTGTAAAGTATTGTATAATCTTCATGCTTATCGGAACTCCCTTTCCTTCATTTTTCAACAATGATGTAAATAAGTGTAGAGTATCCATGATCATAAGACCACCCATACCATCATTATCAGAATTTATAAAGTTATATTAAATGTATAACTATCATGGGGTATTAACTCCAATCCATAATAATTTATAGAGTCCATTTACATATTATAATCATGTTAAATTTCATTGAAACCATTACATATCAAAAAAATATTTTAATAATGCATAGATAAGGGGAATGGTCTTACCATCCCAAAGGATCATCTCATTTAAAAAACAATTTGATCCCTTTCAAATAAAATTATTCCATTTGGTGAGATCCATCCTACTCAATCCATACCACTCAGTTTTCCTAAACATGGAAAATTGATTTTAAGGTACAAGTTCCAAGTAATGTGACATGAACATTTTATTTAAAGGATTACTCTATCTCATTCAATACATACTAATCATAGTCATTCACCTAAACCAATTCAAGAACTCAATTAAAACATCTAAATTCCACTTATAAATCTAAAGGGTCAAAGGTCAAGGAAAAGGTCATAGAAACAAATCAAATTACCACTTGGAAAATTCCAAATCCAAACTTTCCATACACCCATGGGGTGTCTTGGGTTCATTGAACCCACATGAGACATGGGCCACATCATTTAAAATGCAATCCATTCAGTTTATAAAAATCGTCTAAGTCCTAAATATTCAATTTATAAATCATAAATTCAAATAATAATAAGCTTTAATGAAACATGACAAGCATAAAAGTATATACAATAATTTTTAGCTTAAAGGAATCACTCCTCTGTTGGAGTATTCTAATTATAAAATAATGTCATTTACTATCAAACAATTATATATCACTTTTAACTTTTTTATCAAACACAATAAATTAACATTTAAGTGCAATTTAATTTAAATACCATAATTCATTAATTAAAAACCAAGGATGATGTGATAAGTATATTAATCGATTCATTCATAAAATTAAAGGGCAGAGGAATGAGACCCTACCTCAGGAAGTAAACCAAATCCAAGCCAAACACTTTGGCACTTGATAACTTTACCGGTGCCCACTCGAAACTGCTCCACTCTTACATGCACATACATTCATATGTATACATATACCTTAACCCAATTCATGTATTCCAGTTTCCATAAGGGACTAAATACATGGTAGATAAATATATTTATAAATATACATACCTATGTATTTGAGAGTAGACCTCTATAGAGTCACCAAGCCCTCTACATATTATACAAGGTACTCAAAATCACCTAATGAACCCAAATAAAAAAGGATAATCCCAAAAGTAGAAGAAAATATCACATTACACCATTAGAGGAAAACCCAATCAAGATGAACCACTTTAAATTTGGTTTTGGTTGCTGGAATCACCATGAATAGTTATCGCAATCTAAAATTAAACAAAAACCAAAATCATGTGTTTAGTCCAAATCCAAAGTTTTTTCTCCACCATACCAGGCAATGGGGAGACCGAAAATCAGATTTAAAAGGGAAGGATAAGGTACGAGGGGACTGACCTTGTAGGATCATGCAATGATTCATAAGAAATCCCGTTGAAATCGACAAAGGAGTGGGGAGTTGGGTGGTGTGTCAAACATGACTGAAATGGAAACATCTAGGGGTGTTTCATGAGTGAGAGGGGGAGAGGGGAGTGTAGGGTTTATTATTTTAATTAATTTTTAGTTTTAGTTTAATTAAATATAATTTTTAAAATTGGACCCCACACACCATTTAGGTTTTAGGTTTTAAAAAATCATGTGTTAACCATGCACACCGTTTCTGAGCACCTAGGGAACCCCATGCGGGCTGGAAGCATGGTTTGGAAACTGTGTTACAATCATGTGGTGAATAGATTTTAGGTAATATCTAATGCCACTAATTGTGAACAACCCATGCGACATCCTCTATCCACTTTCATAAGGCTACACAGTTTCCTGTTTTGGGCCACAATGTTTTAAAAAAATCCATGTACCCTGTTCAGGTCCTTCAAAAACATGGTTTTGGGTCTGGCACTCCTAAAGCACATTGAGACTCCCATGAATATTCTTGATCCTTTAAAAAATTTCAAAAACATCATTTTAAAAGGTTCCTACTCTCATACTTCAATCCAAATATTTATTTAATAAATGACCAACACAATAAATAAAAAATTTCAAACATTATTTGGATTTAATTCTATTCAAAACACAGATCATTACAACATTCCTCATATATTCCAATGTCACTATCACCTTGGTCTTATTAGGGTACACTGAAACCCGATGATCCAAGATCACTTGAACTAGAAACCATGATCCATATGTTACACTAGGACAGCATAGCATCAAGGCGATGATCTCAAAGAGTGCCCAACACAATCCTCAAGTACTGCTCATGCTCTTCCTTAGTCACGGAGTAGACAAAGATGTCATCCATGAATAACAAAATGATGGAGTAGATGTAATTATGGGACACCCTTTTCGTAATATCCATGAAGACTACTGGAGCATTCATGAATATGAAAGGGATGACCAAATACTTTAAGTGATTATTCTTTCTTTAGAAAGTTATTTTTAGGATATCCACCTATCTAAATATGACCCGATGATTCTCAGAACATAGATCAATCTTGGGATAACCACCTTTCCCCTTGTAATAATCAAGTAGGTCATCAATAAGTGTCACATGATACTTATTCTTGATCATAACCTTATTCAGCTTCTGGTAGTCGATGCCCAACTAGAGAGGTCCATCGACCTTCTTTATAAATATAACCTTGGCACCCAAAGGTGAGATTCTTAGGTAAAAGAATCCTTTGGATTATCTTAAAGCTATATCTTTAATTCCCTCAACTTAGTGGGGGACAAGCAGTATGACGGAAGATATATCATCTATTTTATTGATACTAAATTGATGGTGATCTCTATGTCCCGCTCTAGATTCAAACTCGAGAAATCCTCTAGAAATACACCTGGAAACTCAACCACCATTAGAGGTAATCCACATTCAGAATATCTACCCTCATACTCCAACATGAGTGATAAGATCTGGAAGACATGTTTTACCATCTCTGGAAGTGGAGTTCCAACAAATCATGATTATAGATACCAATAACTCTAAAAATACTGGATGCTCCCATCAGGTTCCACAAAAATCACTCAATGTTGATAACAATCAGTGTGAGCCTAAAAATGAACCATAAAATACGTATTGATGATCACATTAAAGAGGGATATTTCTAAAATCTATAATCCCATTACAGCTCAACCCATAACATGGTGAGTGAAAAATACAGGCAACAAAAACCCTACTCCTTCTTAACAAGAGGAATTAACAAATGTATCGCACAAAAAATAAGCACAATTGTAAATTTTAGAAAATCCATAAATCAGGAATAAATAAATGAAATAGAAGAACCTTTATCAAATAACAAAATATCTATGGATGATGCAATAAAAATATTACATTGAAATATCATAGGTCCTGAGTAAGATTATACTTGTGCCTGATTCAGAGCTTGGAGGTTCCATCTGTCTACTTGATCCTGAAGAAAACTTTTACCCAACAACTCTTCCTTAATATGACACTACCAAGAAGTGGATCTAACCAACCATCATAGACACCAAACTAATAACCCACTCTCTTGGATGGTTATGACTGGATGACATTCCCTTAGAAGCTATAGATCATATACCACCATGATTTGGGCATCCCACTTTGAAAAACCACAACAAGTTACCCACAATCCCACACCGATGTCAAGGACTTGGTGGAGATGAAAAAGGTAAACAAATATTCCCTAGACTTCCACAATGATGGAACATTACTGATCCATCACCTGAAGCCGTAAATGAATGTGTTTATGAAGGATGGCCAGATCCACCACCTTCACTTCTTTCCTGCTAATCTTTCTTCCTCTTATTTTATGATAAACTACCACCACCCTGGATCACTATAGAATCCATTATAAAAAAATGAGACTTTACAGCATGGTCTATCTCCACCATCAAAGAATGGTAAACCACGTTGATACAAATATTTAACATGAATAAGAAGACCTGAGATTGGATATCTATCTACAAACCCATTTCAGAATAACGAGCCTTCAACTTCTCATTAGAAACTACCTTAGGAATGATACAAATTAACTCATGAAAATAGTTGGCATACTCTAAGATAGATTGGTCCCCCTAGTGATGATCTAGAAACTCACAGGTCTTAGTGAAGTCCGAGGTATCTGGGAAATAATGATCATTGAAGATGAGCTTAAAGTCCTTCAAACCCGACTTCTCATGCTTCCCAACTTGAACCTATGAGTCCCACAACCTCCAACTATGACCTTCCAACAAAAATAAAGCCCCTTCACCTTAACGACCTCAGAAGTGTCAAGAAACCCAAACATCCTTTAAATTTTTTCAACCCAATCTTAATATTCCTTGGAATCCATGCTAGCCTTGAAATATCGAGGCTTATTCTTTGGAAAATCATGGGATTTATCCTTTATTGAACCTACAATACCACAAAACCGGGTTTCTGCAGTGCCACCGTTTATCAAAGCTAAAAAAAAGAACTGTTGAAGGAAACATTTAACAGCAATAAAAAAGAGATGTTAAAATTTTCCTTTTATCAGTTCTTTTTTTAGCGCTGATAATTCCCCCATTTTCAGTGCTTTTTCTAGCACTGTTAAAGGATACTCCTTTATTAGATCTTTTTTTAGTAGCGCTGATGGGGGGGGGGGTTATAAGTTCTTTTTTCTATCACTGAAAAATTTCAAAAAAAATCATGAAAAATAATATATTGTTATAAAAGTATATTTATATTGATATAAATATAATTTGTATTTTTTAAATATGTTTTTGGTAAGTATAAATGGACTATTATAATTAAAATATATGAAATTTAGTAATAATGGATTTAAAATATTTTAAACAATATTATTAATTAATAATTTTCTAATTATCATCGAATATTAATCATTTAATAACAATTTGAAGACACAAAAAATCAAAAAAATTAATTAAAGATCTAAAATAAGTTGAAAATGTAACTCAAACTTCAAACAACCATAACTTCTGATTCGAGTGTATGTTTTATCTCTACAGCATGTCAAATCAAATCTTGCGACGTGATCTATATGCTTATGTCCCAAGAGAACTTTTTTTCACATTTTTTGTGACCCAAAAGCTCATAAGGGCTCCAAAACTAAATTTTAGTCTAGATACCCCGATTTCTTAACACTCAAACAAGTATAACTTTTGATCTGGATGTATTCTAGGCCTGTACCACATATCATATCAAATATTGTTTCATTTTTTTCGATTTTACTAGTTGTGGAGTTGAAACAGACCTCTAGATTAAATGTTATTGTCATTTTTACATTCAATGCATTTTTAGACACACATATATAAGTATTTATTCGTAAATATATATATATATATATATGTGTGTGTGTGTGTATGTGTGTATTTATGTGTATCTGTGTGTGTGTGTTGTATATATTTATGAATGTATGTATTTTTTTATTTATAAATACACATAAAAAAAATATATTCCATAGATGTATTTAAAAATAATCTTATAAATATATATTAATATACAAATACATATTCGGATAAAAAATTATAACTAAAGTTATATATATATTAATATACAAATAAATAAATATATATATATACTAATATATGAATAAATATACATGTATTAATATAACTAAATATATTTATATTAATATGAATCTTTATTAATATATGAATAAATATAACATTATATATATATAAATTAATAAATATAAATATATATTAATATACGAATAAATATATATAAATATTAATATATGAATAAATATATATGTATTAATATAACTAAATATATTTATATTAATATGTATCTACATTAATATATGAATAAATATAACTATATATATAGAAATTAATTGATATATCATTAAATAGAGAAAAAAACTAAATAGCTTAGCAGTAAAGGTGTAGGTGGATAAGGGGGGAGGTCCTGGGTTTGAGTTTGGGTGGAAGTAGGGGTGCACATGGGCAAGTGGGGGATGTGTGGGCAAGTGAAGCACACAAAGAGTGGGAGGGGGGTCCACCTAGCATAGATAAGGGGGTTGGGGGGGGGGGGTTGGGGGTCAAACACTGTTAAAAGCTCCCATAATCATTTCATTTTGTTTTTAACTTTTTTTTTAATTTTTCATTGACTTTTATCATTGCTAAAAAATTGATGATAAAGGAAATTGTTATCATCACTTTTTTAGTGATAATAAAAGGGGACTTTATCAGCGCTTTTCAGAGCATTGATAAAATGGACCCCCCTTTATCTTCGCCTTAATTAAAATCGCTTTTATAGCGCTGTTAATTCCCATTTCTAGCACTGATAAAGGCCATATTTGCAGTAGTGCTAGTTCGGCTTAACTAACCTAAGAATAACTAAGGCCCGCTTCCTAACCGAGCACTTTGAAAGCATAAACCACTACATCCACTAGTATTTGATCAATATATGAGTGGTAAATCTCTCTAGAATTTTCCTATGGTTTCACAAGAATTCTCTGGTGATGCATATCGCTACAACATTTAACAAACATTGAAAAACCATCAATACACCATTATGAAAATTTTCAACAACAAACTAGATCCCAAACACTTCAATAAATCAATGAAAAACTACAAAAAAAAACAATTAAAAACCAAACCACTTCACACCCAACTAATTTACATGAATTATATTTAGCCTGTACATATCACCTGGAGGAGAAGTCAGACCAATTATCAACATCCCATGGTGACCCACGGTCTTTCATGAAGAGTGTTGGCCAGACACCCCACTTGAAACTAGAACCTAATGTCACGACAATCATAGCTCCTATCTATCCAGACTCTTCCTAATAAGATGAATCAGGGGAATGGAGAAACCTGAATCTTATACTAGTTTTTCATGTACCCAATTGGAGTGTCATCCAACCTAACAGTTGACCCAGCCTGTGATGTGGCATGAAGGTAATTCCCAATCCCCAAGGGGTAACAACCAGTTCTTGGGCATCAGACATCACACTTTATGAATAGTTTCACCCAAATAATTAACCATGAACATCTAATAAGAATAAAAAATCACCACATGATCAATCAACATTAAAAATGAAAATACATCTATCATAATTTAATCATTTTTACATTTTTAAACATAAACAAAAATATAAAAAATTGGAGGGTAACCAACTACACAACCCAAAAACCTTCTTGTGAAATGTGGGTCAACATCCCATTCCACCAACTCCAATACCTTCAAGATATGAACAACTATAAACCAAATCCATAATTAACTCCTTGATACATCTCTCCGTTACATAGATTAATGGTGAAAAGGTCTACATACACCTGAGTTTGTATGTATTGTGTGAGCCAATTCTAGGTAGGATACCACCCAAAAACACCCATCCCATAACATAATATGAAAAATCATCATGAATGTTTTTTTCAAAAAGGATAGGAATCATTTTAGGTAAAAAAAGTTTAGGAACACATTCATTGAAAATTAATATTAAAAGTAAAGTCCACCATATGCTGATGGTAAGAAAAACATCATGGGATATGTGAACCATGGGTGATATCTATTGTAATAGTGTTAGTGGGACCCTAGGAATGTTGTATCTTGGTGAAATGGCAGAGAAACCATAACCTGAAACAACCACATGCACAATCCACTAAAAGGGAACAAATACCAAGGTCTAGTGTCCTTTGATCATCATCAAATTTTTAGTTAGTTTTGTATCATTAATCATGCTAGAGGTAACCGCGCCATAGACGTACTGATCAAAAAAATTTACTAGTCCTAGTCCTCCCATATAGTCACCAAGGATTCCCATTGGTTCTCAATTCCTCTTTCCATCAGACACTAACATCCTCTTTCACACACAAACCTTTCCAACATTATAAATACCCTAGGCCACTAATTTAATTTGGAAAAATCATTTCCCATGTCATTTAAAACATCACTACACATAAAAACCCATAAAACTAGTGATCACACATGAAGAAGACCATTTTCAAAGGCAAAACCCCTTTCGAACTGAAAAAACAAAAACCTTTTAAAACATCATTCTCACCACCCACACAATCCATAGAAGACATTTTGAAAGTAATAAAAGAATATAAAAATCAACCAATAATGCTAAAGCATTGAATCACCTACCTCAATCTTGGAAACTTCTAGAATCCAATGGAAAACATTAAAAACACCACTAGAAAAACCTGTTAAGGTAATATCATACCAAAAACATCAATTTTTAATCTATGAAACCATGATTGAACCATCACTAGGTCAACCCATCCACTGGATAAATAATATCCCAAGGAAGGAAGAAAGAGTAACCAATGGGAATAATGAAATCAAGAGTGGAAGGTCATACATGATGATTCTGTGAAGAATACACACCAAAACCACCCCAAATTTGAAGATACAAGGGATCCAAGAGGAGAGGGAGAGGCACCTTGGGCTGACGATCCCAAATGGTATGATTTTTGGTGGCATTGGGTTAAATTCTAGGGATGGTAGAATATTAAATTCTAAATGTTTTATGTTATGAGAAGGCCATAGGTTTTGGTTTCATGGTTCTTCAAACCATAAAGAAACCATGAAGCATCCTATTTCTAGGAGGAAACTAGCCACATGGTTTTCTAATGAAGAATGCACACCCGTTCAGTCAACCATGTTCCTTATATAGACCCAATTTTCAGGGAACATAGTATCTTTGGGGATAGTAAATGGTTTTCAGTAACCATGTTCCAATCGTGCTTCACCTGATGCTGGTCTAAAAAGTTATATTTTTCACCAAAACTCATGAGAAATTGAAGAGAAAAATCTAATACCAAAATAAAAGAGAAAAATTCATCAAAATAAAATCAAGAATATTGAAGATTCACATTATGTGATAGAATCCCCCATCGTTTAGTGGGACTACTAATATGATAATAGTAGAGAAATGTATTAATTTTCTATAGAAGATATTTATGGACTTGGGATGTGGTGAAAAAGGGTTAAAATTGTAGTATATTATCTCAACGATGATGCTGATCAATGATGGTCATTGATCCATAATACTAGGTAAGAAGATGAAATAGATCTTATTGAATATAAATATATTAAGGATAAATTATTTAATAAATATTTCCCTCTTTAGACAAAAGTTGATATGAAGAGAAAATTCATTATCTTAAAGGAAAATGAAGAAGAATGTGATGCTGATTTTAAGGATACCTTTACAATGTTAGCCATGTAGGATATATATTACATATTAAATACATAGTTCTATTTTGATCACTTTTTTGAAGGTCTTAAGACAAGTCGAGGAAGGGAACTGGTCTCCCAAAATTTTTCTTCATATAATTAAATTGTTTTATTTTCATTTATAATAGAGGATAATGTTTCTAGAATTAATATATTCAAAGGAAATAAAGATAAGAAGAGTTTATATAAACACAAAGAGAAAGGAAATGCATCAAAGAAGAAGCTGAATCAATTTATTTCTTTTGAGAGTTGTGAAAAGAATCACCCTATGAAATGCCTGAATGGAATGAGATTTTTTTATAATTATATATAAATAGGTCATCACATTAAATAATGCATGGGAAAGTAGAAAATACTATTATTTAGTGTTTTAACTATAGAGTAATGGGGAACTATGAAAACAGATTCACTAGGCATCGAGGTAATCTACCAAAGAAGAGGCTCAGGGGAGATGTACATGATTATGTGATCACTAAAACTATGGTAAAAGTACCCAATGCTTATTTTAGAAGGAATATTAATCCTATATTGATATATATCCAATGTTTTATTTGAATATGGATCCCCTTGTAACTTTATATCTACCATGTCTTTATAGAAAGTTAGACAATTCCATTTTGATTTAATAAGGTATTTGTCATTCCAAACTCCTTTGGGAAGTATCATAGAAATAAATATGTTTTAGGAAGTCCCCATTTAGATATATAAACATGATTTATTTTATAAAATTATTTTCATACCTATGGTTAACTTCGATATAATAGTCAGTATGGAATATATTTCTAAATATGATTCAATAATTTTTTATAAGAAGAAAAAAATTAAGATTTTTAAGGAAGATTTATATTTCCTTATCTTTTGAGAAGAAGCGTCATCACCTGATTCACATCTAGATCCACCCCCGGTACCTCTACTGAATGAGATACTTAGAGAAGAAGAGAAAAATATTATAGGGATAAAGAATGTAATATTCAAATTGAGGATGTTCAAAATTTATAGGAATATATTGATGAATTTTCTGAGGAATTACTTGGATATCCCCTAGATCATGAAGTTGCATTTTCCATTTATTTAATACCTATTACAAGATAAATATCAAATATACCTTATAGAATTACCACAATATAATTATTGGAGATAAACACACATATAGAATATTTCAATGATAAGGGATTTATTCACCATAGTGTTTCACCATGGGGATCCCCTATTATATTTGTTAAGAAGAAATATGAATCGATGAGGCTATTAACTGATTATATGGAAATCAATGCTATTATGATAAAGAATAAATACCCTCTGCCACACACTGATGAATTATTCAATAAAATTCAAGGAACCCAATATTTTTCAAAGATTTGTCTTCATTCTAGATATCATAAATTACAAGTAAATAAGGAATTAATTCTGAATATAGATTTTCTAATGAGATATAGGCATTATGAGTTTATAGTAATACCATTTTTATTGATTAACAAATCCTTTAATAGATCTAATTATCATAGTTTTCATGGAATATATTGATGATTTTTTTGACGTATTCATTGATGATATTTTGGTGTATTCTAAAATCTATGAGGACACTGGGAATTAATTATAGATTAATCTTATGAATTTTATAAGGAAATAGTTATATGGGAAATTTAGTAAGTGTGATTTATAGCTTCAATAAGTTTATTTTCTTGGAAATATTGTTTGAAAGGATGGAATATCATTTTATCCTACAACTAAAAGGGTAGTAAGAGAATGACCTACACCAATAAAAATAACCAAGGTTCATTTGTTCATTGGTATGGTAGGATAATATGAACGATTTGTTCAGAATTTTTCCTAACTTGATAGGCTGATAAAAAATCTTACACAAAAATGGGTTAATTTTTTTTTAGAAAATTAAATGTGAAGAATGTTTTGATAAACAAAAGAAGTGATTTATTAGTGCTCCAATTTTGACTCTACCATTTAGAAATGATTAGTTTTTTATATATAGTGATTTATCAAATAAGGGATTTGGTTGTGTCTTAATGAAAAATGATATAGTTATTTCATATGAATCAAGGTAATTAAAGACTCACGAACAAAACCATAAAACCCATGATCTTGATTTGAATGATAAGATATTTTATTTGAATACATGAAGACATTTTTACTATGGACAATGATTCAAGATATACACGGATCATAAAATTATAAAATAAAACTTTTCATAGAAAGAGATTGATATGAGAAAAAAGTGATGGCTCGAGCTACTAAATTATTTTTATTTCTCAATACATTACCCCCAGGGAAAGAATATAAGGTATCATATGCATTGAGTAGGAAAGATCATGGAATTCTAATACAAATGAGGTTAAAGTGGGATCCTATGTTCATAGATCTAGTAAATAGGGATATGAAAGTAACTAAATAAGTGGAGACATCAATAATTTTTTATATTATTGAAAAACCATATTTATCTGAGAAGATAAATAATTCACAATCTAATGATGTGAGATTTTAGAAAAAAACTAATGCTATGAATGATGGGAAATTTACAATATTTATTTGTGAAGATGGTGTTATAAAATTTAGAAATATATTATGTCACCTATATAAACATGAGCTAAAATGGGAATTGTTTGATGATTCCCATAGATAAAATTTCTCTATACACCATTGTAGAACATATATTTATAAGGATTTGAAGGAAAAATTTTGGTGGGATAACATGAAGCGGGAAATTGATGATTATGTGTCTAAATTTTTGGTCTTTTAATAAATTAAAGTCATGAGGAATCATCCTAAAGGATTAGTGAAACCTATTACAATTCATGATTGGAAATGGGATGACATTACTATGGAATTTGTTCTTAAACTACCAAATAATCCTAGAAATAATGATGAAATATGGGTTATCATTGATCGTCTTTCCAAATATACAAATTTCCTCACTATAAGGGATGATTTAAATATTGGATTCATTACAAGTCTCTATATTAATGAATTTTTAAGACATAATTATGCACATCTATCAATTATTTCTAATTTACATCCCTATTTTATATTGAAATTATAGAAGAGTGTTGAAAAGGATCTTGATACTAAGATTTATTTGAGCACTACATACCATCCTCAAACTAATGGATAGTCTAAATAGGATATTAAAATAATGTAATACTTGTTTAATTTATTATCACTATATTTTCAAGGTATAATGAATCGATATTTACCTTAGAGAGAGTTTTCTTATAATAATAGTTTCTATTCAAGTATTCAAATAGTGCCATATGAAGCATTATATGGAAAGAGATGCCATATTCTAACTTATTGGGATAAAGCTGGTGAAAGGAAACTTTTAGGACAATAAAAAATGATGATACAATAATAAATTCAAAGGATTTTTGGGCTCACATTAAAGAATCTCAAAGAAGGAAAAAGTATTAGGTAGATAATTAAAGAAACGATTTAGAACTCAAAGTGTAAGATAATGTATTATTCAAAGTATCTCCATGGAAGTGTGTTATAAGGTTTGTTATGAAAGGGAAAATGAGTCCTAGTTATGTTGGACCCTTTTGAATTTTTTAATGAATTGGGGTTGATGATTATCATTTAGAAATACCACCAAGTCTCTAAAAAGTGACTTACATGTTTCATGTATCATTGTTAAGAAAGTACATTCCAGAACCAATGAATGTTCCCACATCTGATGAAACAAAATCTGAAACTAATATATATTATAGTGAAGAAACCATCAATATTATTGATACTCGAGAGAATTTATTGAGGAATCATACAACTCATCTGGTAAAGGTACTATGAAGGAATCATAAAATAGAGGAAACAAAATGGGAATTAGATGTTATTATGAAGAATAACTAACCAAATATGTTTATAAGGTAATATAATTGAAATATTTAGGATAATATTTTTGTATGAGTTAATAACATAACACCCCAAGATATTAAAACATATTTCATTTAGAAAAAAGTTAATTTCATTGTTAACATGCGATGCACATTGGGATTAAAAAAAACATTGTTTAGTTACACTTTGAATAATTAATTTAAAATAAATTTTAACACTTTTAAATAATTTATTTGAAAAAATTAAATTTATTTTTGAAATAATAATAATAATAATATCTTAAGGTGAATTTTTGGAATTTTTCTGAGATGTTTTATTTATTTATGAATTGTTAAAAAAATGAATTTTAATTAAAAACTTCCATTTAGTTTAAATAATTTGTAATGTTAAATTATATTTTGAATATGTTTTAAAGTAAAATTAGATCAATATTTCAACTGATAATCCAATATTGGTCATTAGAATCATATTATTTTTAATTTAGATATAAAACATTGTAATCTTTTGATAATTTTCATTTTAAAAATCCACTTTCTGATCACGTCTATGGGATTAGTATTAAATTTTATTCTAACACATCTGTGAGATTATTTTGTCTGAATGAATTTAATATTTTAAATAAGAGTAATTTATATTATATAATAAAGTAAAATTAATTTTTTACCTTAATGACTTGTGAAAACTATAAAAATTAATTATTATGATTAAAGTAAAACCGAGTTTATTTAGTGGTTAAACATAAAATAAGATGTGTAAGAGTGACCCAAAACATGTAAAAAACCAATTGGTTATCCATATTTAGACTTTATACCATATATTATCAATAATAGATTATTATTGGGTCTTGGTTACATGAGGCAAATATGGGTGGAATTCACTTTTCAAAAAATTACAAGTGTTCCACTCACCCCACTTATAAAAGGCCTCCCGCTATTCTCTCCACTTTTCACCTTAAAACCAACTTATATTAGAAAATAACTACCCAAATAACATCCCAAATTTAATATACTCATATAATAATACTTATCTTGGGATTAAATACAAACTAGGTAGGATTTAATGAAAACCTAAAGAGGACACCCCAAGAAGAGGTAATGTTCTTCAACAGACATCTTTATATTACTTCATTTTACACCCCCTTAATTTTTTATTAAATTATTATGATATAACAAAACTATTATAATCCATATAATGGGATGTTTTTATACTAATTTCACTACCTAAAACCATCTCCACTTCCACCAAATAGTTTATAAAACTATCAGTCGAATGTACGGCGGACTACCGCCTTACAAAGAGATGTTGTTCGTTTCTCCATTTCCGTCTCTCACGGATGGGAAAGATGATAGATCTAAAGTATATATATAAAATTTATAACATATTGATACCATTTCATTCGATATATCATATATTTTTTTTTAACTTTCATTCCATAAGAGATGCGATAACATCACTTGTGTGTACGATGAACTACCGACTCACGAAGCAATATGATTCGTCTTTCACTAACGCTTCTCATGTAAAGTGATAAAGATAATTTTAATGATTATATAAAATATAAATTAAATAATTATGATATTTATTATAGATTTATAAATTTTTAATGATAATATATATCACATTATTTCTTTTCTTTTCACTCACATAAATATAATAAAACTATTAATGTACATGTGGGCTATCACCTTCACAAAGTAATGAGACTCTATTTTCATCACCAGACCACATGAATGAAAAATATAAGTATATAATATGGTTTATATGATATCACTATCATTATTTAATGTTAATATATTAATTAATACCAATCTAAAATGATCATTTAAAAATTAAAGCGTTACTCATGCGTATGTACGACATACCGTCTCCATGATCGTAACATACTTCATATTCATAACCATCATATATGATTGGGTTTAAAAGTATAATTAATTTATAAATATGATAATTATGTGATTATTATTATTATTTAGATGATGAAAATCTACAATATGTAGAATAACCATATCCTTAATAGAAAAACACACATAATAAAACATGGCAATTAACACATGAAGCAATGAAAACGATGAATTATTATTAATTAATGTGTTTTAAGACATTATAAAAAGATCATTTATGATATTATAAACATTAATATGGTTATTATTAAAACTAATTACATGTTTAAAACCACTATAAAAGATTTCATATAAAATTAAACTAAAAGGAAAAGTGTAAGGTAATGGATTTCGTCTCAATTTACATTCCATTAAGATTAAACTATTATTTGGCAAGAATTCAATTTTATGTGTAATATTAGGAATAATTTATTATTCATGGTATTTTAATTTTCAAATTGAATTATTTCATCCAAGGGGATTTGACTTGAAAACTATCAAATGGTAAAAGTTATTGTGGAATCTCACATCCTCTTATGATCGTTAAATTTACCTTGAAACAAACACAATAATGTAATCATTATTAATTTGAAATTACATTTCTCTAAAATATACATATTATTGTATAATGGATATGATTATTTTTTGTTCTGTATACCATGTTTATATAGGGTGTTCAATTTGAATGTAATTTGATTAACTGGGGAAATATTGATAAATTTGTATACTTAATATAGATATTTGATGATAAGGAATATTCTATATGAATTAAATAGATTTTAGATATATGAGGAATAATTTGGGAAGGCAATAAATAGGTTAGGGATTGATTAATTTAATCCCCTATATACATCCGAAGTCACACGAGGCAAATCAGTTGTATTAGAAAATACATCTCTGGTCAATTCCGTTGTAAAAATCAAGTGTATGAGGTGATTCGAGAGGTCAAGGTGACTTATCCCCAACACTTTTCAAATTTTTCAGAATGGTGAGTCTATTGGTAACCTCTATTCGTAACCTATATTGGTAACCTCTATTTTCCTTTGCCAAATTTTGAGTTTGTGAATAGTATTTACCGAACGGTGAGGTCTATCGGTAACCGCTATTTTTATTTTTTAAAATTTTGAGTTCGTGAACAGTGTTTCTAGAATGGTGAGGTCTATTGGTAACCTCTATCGGTAACATCTATCGGTAACCTCTATGTTTTCTTGCTTCATTTTGAGTTTTTAAATAATGTTTTCAGAATGGTGAGGTCTATCAATAACCGCTATTAGTAACCTCTATTTCCTTTGCCAAATTTTGTGTTCATGAATAGTGTTTCCATAACAGTGAGGTCTATCAGTAACCTCTCTCGATAACCTCTATTAGAAACCTCTATTTCCATTACCTAATTTTGAGTTCATGAATAGTGTTTCTAGAACGGTGAGGTCTATCAGTAACCTCTATCGGTAACCTCTATCGGTAACCTCTATCAGTAACCTCTATTTCCTTTTCCAAATTTTGAGTTTATGAACAGTGTTTCCATTTTCCTATAGTTCTCCCCTTTAACATTTCCTTTGATGTGAAAAGCATTTAAAACCTTATTTTAAGGACTCTAAGTCCGATTCAAAGGCCAAAAATACTATATTAATTTATCCTAAGGCTCGGGATGTTTTTACTTGGTCAAACCACGTGGTTTAATGCGATCCGCTTTTAATGGAAAACCTAGCATATCTTAAACCACCGCTCAGTTAAATCTTCTAAAGGGATGAGATATCTTCCTCACTTGCTGTTCCTCATTGTTCTCGGCTATGAGATGCTATAATTTTAACTCTATTTCATAGGGGTTGTGCAATCAAACTTTCCCCCTAGGATTGGTTCTGCTCTGTTTTGATGCAATCAAGTAGTATTGATCAATCATAGGTATAAGGTATGATCTATCGCCATTATTCTGGGTTTGTCTCCTTCTATTTCTCATTGACCTATTATGCTATGTGATCTATATAATACTAATGAAGTTTTCTTGGGTTTCTATTGGTGCGGTCGTACCGCTACATCCTCAGGTGGATACAGTTGTCACGGTAGGAGGTGATCGCGATTATTTTTGTGGATCATTATTGTATAAAGAATGACAAGAACCGTTTGATAAATGGGATTCATTTATTCACTTTTATTTTACGTGAAACTGTATAGTTAGCATGTTTTTTTCCACTGGATGGCAATGGAATTAACATAATAAGTATTTGAACTGGAAAATAAACTGATATCGATCGTATGTTATTGCCACTTATTTTGCAAGATAGTATGATAACTATGCCTTATTCATATAGATGTTCGTTTTTCATGGAAATTTGTAATGAACATAAACTGGAATTAATTGATAATGGTTTGGCTAATGATAAAGAGGAATGTATGTGAATTTGGTCCTTCTTGTTAAAATTTTATGTTAATCAAAATGGTGCAGTATGAATGTTTAATTATTTATGATATCTTACTATTTAGGTTTCCCAATTTTGGAACCTATGATTAATAAATTGGTTAATCCAAGATGGAATAAAGAACTAGTGGTTTGATAAATGATAACCCCTTGTATTATTCAGATTTACCCTCTTAGTTGCTTAAGGGCCAAGAGACCATTTGATATGATGCTTGTTTTTTTCTTGATTCTTGTGTTGTGATGTGAGCCTGGATGGCTATTGTGATATGTGGGGGCAGGGAGGCCTATTGATTATGGTAGAAGTTGACACCTAGAGTGGAGAGATGCATCGGTTTATATGTGTGGGTGTTAGGGAGGATACAAGGGATGATTGGATGAGTTAGTTGTGAATGTTTGGATGCTTTCTTATTCTTATTGGTTGTTTATGTGATTTACTTCTCCCCATTGCTCATGGTAGTTGGTCTTACATACCCTTTTTTAGAAATGGGAGAAGAAGCGTGGGGTATGCCACGTGCTTTTCCATGTATAGAATCTCAAGGGAGAATGTGTCTATGTTCTTGCTATAGGCGACAAAGACTAGATGGTTAGTTCATCTACTCAGAGTGTTGAGCCCCTTGTGTTCAGTTGCATAGAATGTTTTTCTAGAATTCCTGGGAATTTTGGAAAGTAATGCTGCAAATAAATAATTGAATAAATTATGTTAACCCATGGGGTTTGGAGGTTGTTGGGGTGAAATGTGGAGGTTGTGATTTGAAGGAACAATGTACTTTGTGTGTGATGCAAATGAAATTTAATGTGGAATTGTTAATGATTAATTAATGTTTAAAGAAATAATTAATATAAAGTGCAACTAATAAAAAGGGAATGAAATAATGTATTAAAGCTCTTTAAATGGTTATATTCTTATAGGATACCTAGTCTTAGAAGTGGCATCCTAAAGTCCGAGAGATGTCAGCTACAGTTTAGTCTAATACTATGTTATTCCCATAATGTGGTTATGAGATATAGTATATTTTGTACCTTTTGTGTTTCTATATGCTACTCCACCAAGTTAGTAAGGGAAACTGACACCCCAGAGATCTGAGCCCTGGGGGGTATTTTCCCCAACATTCCGGTGGGAGGATGAATGGCTGACTACCCCCTTTGGCCCCGCTCTCTTATCTTGGTAGTTACTTGTGCTGGTAGGCACAATTTTTATTTTCCCCCATATATGTGTGTAGAAGGATGTAACGGCTTGTGGTTATTCAAACACATATATTATGGATATAGTTTCTTATGGACTACTATAGGTTTAATGTGTATAGGTTGTGATGGCTTGAGGATCCTTACTCGGTGTATGGGTTGTAATGGATTGAGGTATAATACCTGACGTATGATACCCATTATACTAGATATAGTGTCTCCAAAAAACTACTTAGTTAATTTTATTACGTGGAATTGGTGGTTTTTTTGCATGAGGTGCATGTTGTGGTGCTTTTCCCCAGCATCTGCGTCATGCCTTTTTCGGGAGAGATGCTCTGGACGTCTGAAGTTGTGGAAAAGTGAAAAACCAGTGGGGAAGTATTAGCAGGTTACCCTTGATATTATTTATTATATGATATATTTTTTTATGCATTACTTGGTGAGTGTAGACATGGTGAGGATGGGAACTTAGTATACCTTTTTAAGAGATGACTCAGTTTCACTTGTTGTTCAATGTGCTTTAGCATGCTTTATTTAATTTTTCATGAGAGGATTTGGGGAGGATCCAACTAAGTATACTGTTATACTCACCCTATGTATATATAAAGTACTTTTCAGGTCACTTGGAGAAGGTTGGAGATCAGGCTGGTTACTACTAGCTGGCAGTTGCAAGAGTTGTTCGGGCTTGTGGTTGCTACAATTTTACTTCCTTTTTGGGTACGTGCAACTTTTTCACTTTTACATGTAGAAGTTTTGCACGACATTTCCTGTGTTTACTTTGGATTTCTTTCATCCTACTGGTTGAGTTGGAGTTAGTTGGTGTCTATCTTATCTATCTTCCGCATGTGTTCTCTTAGAGGGTAATGCCTCCCATTTTTGTGTTTACTATAACCTTGGTGCTAGTCTCCAATCCAGGGCCTATTGGAGGCAGGACTCAGGGGTCATTATCTTCGTTCCCAAATTGCCAGCCCAGGAGGGGTACACTCTGTGGGGAGGGGGTCGTGATAGAGTAGTATCATAGGTTAGGTTGATGGATAGGATGGAGTTTGGAGTTAGGAACATGTGAGGTTGAATGGGTTGGTAGGGAAAAAATGTCATTCATGTTTAGAAAGTGATGTAAACACTGGATATCAGATGAGACATAGGAATTTTGGCCCCCCTATGATCTGATGTACAGACCTTTATGTTTACAATGGCTACTAAATGAGGTGATACTAGTTGTAGGGTAGAAACCTAGGAAAGGATCATGCATCATTATTCTTTGTTCCTATGTTTGAATGGATAGAACTTGGATAGGTTGGTCTAAAATGAATAAAATAAAACAAGTAATTAATTAATGTTGAGTATTTCATATTCCAGGTTTAGGAGCCCTAACTATTTGTTATTTTAGAGCTATGTCTCCAGGTCTAATTCCTTGTCCGGATCGCATAGAAGTTGTCCAGTAAGATGTTTCTGAAAATCACTACAGGGTAGATGTTGACGATGATGAAACTTAGAGGAAGACACTTCGAGAGTTTTAGTTCCAGATTCTGCAGAAGTACGAGGGATCTATTTCAGATGCAGTCATGAAAGACTGGTTAGAGGAGGTCGAGATCAGCTTTAGTTCGATCCATGCTCGGAAGAATCATTGGGAGTCCTTGGTTGTGACGATGCTGCGTGGAGCAACGAGGCAGTGGTGGTTCTTATTCCTTGGGGATCACGAGGAGTCAACGATCTCATAGGAGGAGTTCCGAGACAAGTTTAGAGTCATGTTTCTTTCTTCGACCACAAAGGCATCCAGTTTCTAGGAGCTTATTACCCTTCGATATGGGAGATATAGTGTGCAAGAGTTTGGAATCCATTTCAGGAACCTTTTATGATATGCTTCAAACCTGTTGCCAAATGAGGAGGCAAGAGCGAGGTATTTCAAGGAGGATTTGCGTCCATAGATCCAGCACCCGATAACCCCATTTATGCTAAAGACATATCATGAGGTGCTAGTGAGGGGAGAGGTTTTTGAGAGGTCTTTGGACAGAACAGGATCATCACAAGAGGGTAGTTATCATGATTCCTCACGAAGCAGATCTGTAGTCCCGGGTTCTCGGTTTTCAAGGCAGAACTGTTTCCATTTAGTCAATGTAGGTCCCATCCCTTCACATATCAGTTCTATAGAGGTAGCAACTCTCAGGTCTATGCCAAGGGACCAGACACTTGATTATCTTGTGGTGGACAAGGTCATTAGCAGCGAGAGTGCACAAAATTTCAGATCAGTCATCATGCATCGGGTTTTCCACTCTAGGATCCTCCGTTGAAGCAGTTCCAGCCGACACAGCAATAGCTGGTTGCACCCGCAATAGATTAGCATAGGGTAGATGGGGCCGGTAGAGGACAACCCTGTGACACTCCCTGTCCTTAGATAGAAGAGTGTGAGCATGGTGGTGGTCGTGTTTAGGGTAAGAGAGGCCATGGAGGTGGTCGTGGTCAGCTTCATGCTTTAGCGTTTCCAGCTCCAGGCGATCCAAATGTCGTTTGAGGTACCCTTTGCTTGTTTTATACCTTGGTGTATGCCTTGTTTGATTCAGTAGTGACACACTCCTTCATATCACCTACCCTTGTCCATGCTTTAGTACTTGAGGTAGAGTGGCTTCCAGTGCCTTTGGTATTGACTACGCTAGTTGGAGGTCGAGCTAAATTGATTGATGTATGTAGAGACTATAAGATAGTGTTGGGGCAACACCACTCTTGAGGAGATTCCATATGATTACAAATACAACCATATGATGTCATCCTCAACATGGATTGGTTGTATTCAATGCAGGCTATCATGGATTTATTCAGGAAGAAGGTCATTTTCTTCGATGCGGATGGAGAGTCAGTGGTGATTGTTGGCGATGAGACCCTCAGATGGGTCAGAGGCATGTTACGTACTTATCATCCATGATGGATGAGCTAATGCTGAGTTCTTCAGAGGTTCAACAGTTGGGAGTTTCCTAGGGTCATAGAAGAGTACCCTGAAGTTTTTCCAGAAGAGGTTGTAGTATTACCCCCTCGACGAGAGATCGAGTTTGGGATCGATCTACAACCAGAAGAATATCATATCTCTATTTCTACATATAGGATTTCCCCTTATGAGTTACGAGATCTACGTAAACAACTTGATGATCAGTTACAGTGCGGTTTGGTTCGGCCAAGTGTATTACTGTGGGGTGCACCCATTTTTTTCGTAAAAAAGGCAGATGACAATTTTCTATTGTGTCTCTATTATCATTGATTAAAAAAATGATAGTAAAGAATCTCTATCCTCTTCCATTTATTGATTATTTATTCAATCAACTGAATGGTGAAAGATGGTTCTCAAATATTGACTTGCGGTAAGAATATCATAAGATGCATGCGAAGGATGAGGATATCCCGACGACTGCTTTCTTTTGTTTTCATGGGCATTATGAGTTTGTTGTAACGTCGTTAGGCATGAAAAATGCTCCAGTTGTGTTCATGGGACTGATGAACGCTGTGTTCCGTGAGTTCTTGGATAAGTTCTTGGTAGTTTTGATCGATGACATCCTTGTGTACTCCACATCTGAGGAAGAGCATGCAGAACATCTAGGCGCTGTTTTGGGAGTTCTTCATCAACATCACCTGTTTAGGAAGTTGTTGAAGTGTGAGTTTTGGGATCGAGAAGTCCATTTATTGGGACATTTTGTGTCCTAGTAGGGAGTAGCTGTGGATCCATCAAAGGTATAAGCAGTTGTGTCTTGGAATCCCCCATGATAGTGTTAGAGGTGTGAAGTTTCATTGGTCTAGCATGCTACTGTAGGAGGTTCGTAGCCGATTTCTCATGATTTGTGACTGCTCTCATGACTTTGACCAGGAAGGATCAATCATTCATATGGACAGAGCAGTGTCGGGAAGATTTTCAGTATCTAAAGGAAAAGTTAGTAAGTTCTCTAGTTCTTTGTCTTCCTGTTGAGGTAGTTCAGTCTGATGTTTTTGCGATGCTTCACATCTGGGGTTGGGATATGTTCTGATATAGAAAATATCAATTGTTTCTTAAGGTCTGGAAATTACGTCCCCATGAATGTAACTATTCCACTCACGATCATGAGTTGGAATCAGTGGTGTTTTCTCTGATGTTGTGGGGACATTACCCCATTGGTGATCACTTTGTGGTTTTCACCAACCATAAGAGTTTGAGGTATGTTTTCTCCTAGCTTGACTTGAACTTACTATAGTATCGTTGGATGTAGTTCTTATAGGAATATGACTTTGAGATATCATATATACTTGAAAAGGGGAATTTTATAGCTGATGCGCTGAGTTGAAAGTCATGTAGTGATGTTGTACGTGAATCTGGTGATTCCTGGAGAGTAATGGAAGAACTGTCAGCATTACATCTTGATATGGGAGATGTTGGGGGTATAGCTTGTCTTCCTTAGATGATGGTATAGTCATATCTGGTGAAAAAGGTGGAAGAGTCCCAGTTGGGGGATCTAGAGGTGGAGGTATAGAGAGACCAAGTTGTTTGTGGCGAGGCCTCTAATGGTTGGTCGAAGGATGAACAACACCAAGTGTTATATCATGGGAGGACTTTTGTTCCTTTGATGATGCACGAGATGATTCGCAAAGAGATCCATAGTTCTCATCTAGTAGTGCATCCTGGCATGAAAAATATGTATCGAGCCATGAGGATTTAGTTTTGGTGTCTTGGTATGAAGCAAGCAGTTGCAGAGTTTGTGGCCAGATGTTTGGTCTACCAGATGTTGAAGGCTGAGCACCGTGTCCCCGATGGTTTGCTCCTGCCATTGGATGTTCCTCGATGGAAGTAGGAGGACATCTCAATGGACATTGTTACTGGTTTAACTTGAGACCAGGGAGGACATGATTCTATTTGGGAGGTAGTGGATCATTTAAAAAAAATCATCCCACTTCACAGTAATCAAGGAGTCAAGCATAGTAGAAGTTTTGTCGACGCAATATTTGGTGGAGGTGGTGAGACTTCACAGAGTCCCAATGATGATCATTTTTGATTATGATCCTCATTTTACCTCTAGGGTGTAGAGAGGTCTTCATCATGCCTTTGGTTCTTATCTATGCCTTAACACTTCTTTTCATCCTCAAATAGATGGTTAGACAGAGCGAACTATACAAACTCTTGAAGACATGTTACACTCTTGTATCCTAGATTTTGGAGGTTTGTGGATGAGGAACTTACACTTGGTGGAGTGTTCTTACAACAATATTTCTCACTCCACAATCAGTATGGCTCCATTTGAAAACTTGTATGGACGACCATTCCATTCTCTATTGTGTTGGAATAGGGTCGAAGAGTCAGCAATTCTCGGATCGGAACTAGTTCATAATATACCAGAGATGATTCAGGTGATTCGTGAGCGGATGAAGACATCACAAGATCATCAGAAATAATATGCCAATCAAAGGAGGAGACCCATAGAGATTGATGTCGGGGATCACATTTTTCTGAAGGTGACTCCCCCGTCGTGGGCAGCGATGCTTTGGTCGTGGGAGTAAGCTTTCTCCCTAGTTTGTTGGGCCTTTTGAGATGTTATCTTGTGTTGGAGTTGAGGCATATCAAGTAGAACTTCCCCTGCAGATGAGTCAGAGACATGATGTTTTCCATGTATCACAGCTCCGTTGTTATCTTCATGATGACTCTAACATCATAAATTGGGGAGAGATCAATGTTGATGATGAGGAGACCTTCGAGGAGCGACCTGTGGAGAACCAAGACCACAAAGAGAAGGTGTTGCGTGGGCGTTCTATCCCCTTCGTTCATGTATTTTGGTGACATGGTGGCATGGATGAGATTACCAGGGAACGTGAGTCATAGATATGTGCTCAGTACTCAGAGTTGTTTGATGTTTAACTCTTTTTATGTAATAATTCCCCCTTTTTGGTTATAGACCGTTCCTGTTTATATTATGGATTTATTTTGTTGCTTCTTGTGGATTCCTCTGTTTTGAGAGGTATCTTGATGGGTGGTTGTTCAGACCCCATTTATTTTTATCTTTAGGTGGGTTTTGAATTTTTGAGGATGAGAATGTTTTGATAGGTATCTCATGTAATGGCCCAAACCTCTCTGGTCCATTCCTTTACAAAAATCAGGTGTATGAGGTGATTTGGGAGGTCAAAGTGGCTTATCCCCAACACTTTTACAATTTGTTAGAATGATGAGGTCTATCAGTAACCTCGATCTGTAACCTCTTTTTTCCTTTTCCAAATTTTGAGTTTATGAATAGTGTTTCTAGAATGGTGACATCTATCTATAACCTCTATCGGCAACCTCTATCAGTAACCTCTATTTTCCCTTACCAAATTTTTCATATTTGAAGAGTGTTTCCAGAATGGTGAGGTCTATTGAAGACCTCTATCAGTATCCTCTATCTGTAACCACTATTTTCATTTGCCAAAATTTGAGTTCATGAACAGTGTTTCCAGAATGGTGAGGTCTATCAGTAACCTCTATCAGTAACCTCTATCGGTAACCTTTATCAGTAACCTCTATTTCCTTTTCCAAATTTTGAGTTCGTGAACAATGTTTCTAAAACAGTGAGGTCTATCGGTAACCTGTATCGGTAACCTCTACCAGTAACCTTTATTTACTTTGTGAAATTTTGATTTCATGAACAATGTTTCCAGAATGGTGAGGTCTATTGGTAACCTCTATCGTTGACCTCTATCGGTAACCACTATTTCCTTTGCCAAATTTTTAGTTCGTGAACAGTGTTTCCAGCTTCCTATAGTTTCTCCTCTTTAACATTTCCTTTGATGTAAAATGCATTTAAAACCTTATTTTAAGGACTATAAGGATGATTCAAAGACCATAACTCCTATATTAATTTTTCCTAAGGATCAGGACATTTTTACTTGGTCAAACCACGTGGTTTAATGCAATCCTTTTTTAATGGAAAACCTAGAGTATCTTAAACCACCGCTCTATTAAATCTTATAAAGGGAAGAGATATCTTCCTCCCTAGTTCTTCCTCTTTGTTATCAGCTATGCGATGATAGAACCTTTCATTATATTCCATAGGGGCTGTGAAATCAAAATTTCCTTCTAGGATTTGTTCCGCTCTGTTTTGATGTAATTAAGTAGTATCGATCAATCTTCAGTATAAGGTATGATCTATCACCATTTTTTGGGTTTGTATCCTTCTGTTTCTCCTTTCCCTATTATGGTATGTGATCTCTATAATACTAATGGAGTTTTCTTGGGTTTCTGATGGGGCGTTCATACCACATCATCCTCGGGTGGTTACAATTTTCACGAGAGGAGGTGATCATGATTCTTTGTGTGGATTGTTCTTGAATAAAGAACGACAAGAACCATTTGTGGTTGGGGATTCATTGATTCTCTTTTCTTTTACGTGAAACTATATAGTTAGCATGTTTTATCCCACTGTATGGCAATTTAATTGACATAATAAATATTTTAACCGAAAAATAAATTGATATCAATCATATGTTATTGCCACTTTTATTTCTAGATGGTGTGATATATATGATTGCTACGCATAACTGTTTGTTCTTGATGGAAATTTGAAAAGTGCGTAAAATGGAATTAATTGATAATGGTTTGGATAAAGATAAAGAGGCATGTAAGTGAATCTAGTTCTTCTGGTTGTAATTTGATGTTAATCAAAATGGGACAGTAAGCATGTTTAATTATTTTTGATAGCTTACTATTTAGGTTTCCTAATTTTGGAACCTATGATTAATAAATCAGTTAATAAAATATGTATTAAAGAACTGGTGGTTTGATAAAATATAATCTCTTGTAGGGTTCAAAGTTACCGTCTTGGATTTTTAACGTCCAAGATACCATTTGATATGATATTTGTTTTTTTCCTGCTGCTTGTGTTATGGTGTGAGCCTGGATGGCTATTGTGATATGTGGGGGTAAGGAGGCCTATTGATTGTAGCAACAGTTGTTGCCTAGAGTGGCGAGATGCATCAGTTTATACATGTGGGTGTCAGGGAGGACACAAGGGATGATGGAATGGGTTAGATTTGAATGTTTGGTTTCTTGCTCATTATTATTGGTTGTTTATGTTCTTTACTTCTCCCCACTCCTCAAGGAAGCTGTTATTACTTAACCTTATTCAGAAAGGGGTGATGATGCATGGGGTATGCCACGTGCTTTCTATTTTTAGCTTTTTAAGGGATAATGGGTCTATGCTCTTGCTATAGGTGGGAAACCCTCGATGGGTAGTTCATCTACTGACTGTGTTGAGACCCTTATATTTAGTATTATAGAATATTTTTCTATAATGCTTGGGAATATGGGAACGTAATGATTTAAATAAATACTTGAATAAATGATGTTAACTCATGGGGTTTGGAGCTTTCTAGGGCGTAATTTCGAGGTTTTGATTTGAAGGAATATTTTACTTTGGGTGTGCTACTAATGAAATTTAACGTGGAATTGTTATTGGTTAATTAATGTTTAATGAATTAATTAACATAAAGTGAGACTGATAAAAAGGTAATGAAATAATGGATTAAATCTCTTTAAATGGTTGTGTACTTATAGGATACCTAGTCTTAGAAGTGGCAGCACGAAGTTCGAGAGACGTTAACTGCAGTTGATTCTAAGAGTATTATATTCCCATAGTGCGGTTGTGATCTATAGTATATTCTATAATTTTTGTGTTTCTAAACACTACTCCACCCTTTCAGTAAGGGAAACTGACACCTCAGGGATTCTGATCCCTAGGGGGTGTTTTCGCCAACATTCCGATGGGAGGATGAATGACTAACTACCCCCTTTGGCCCCACTCTCTTCTCTTGGTAGTTACTTGTGATAGTAGGCACAACAGTTAGTTTTCCCCATATATGAGTGTAGAGGGATATAATAGATTGTATTTATTCACACACATATATTCTGGATATAGTTTCCTATAGACTACTATAGGTGTAACATGTATATGCTGTGACGGATTGAGGATCCTTACTCAGTGTATGGGCTGCAATGGCTTGAGGTATAATACCCGATGTATGATACATGTTATGCGGGCTGTGGTGGAACCCAAAACTACCTGGTTACTTTTCTTTTGTGTATATGGTGGTTTTGTTGCATGAGGTACATGTTGTGGTGTTTTACCTAGGTGTCTGCGGGCAAGCCTTTTTGGAGAGAGATGCTTAGGACTAGTGACATTAGGGAAAAGCGGAAAACTAGTGGGGAATTAGTAGCAGGGTACCCTTGATATTCTTTATTATATGATATATTATTTTATTTGTTACTTGGTGAGAGTTTCCATGGTGAGGCTGGGAGCTTAGTATACCCGTTTAGTTGTCAATTAAGTTTTACTTACTATTCACTGTGCTTTAGGATGATTTCTTTACTTTTTCATGAGAGGCTTCAGAGAGGATCATACTTATTATACAGTTATTCTCACCCTATTTATAAATAAACTAATTTTTAGGTCACTTGGAGCAGGTTAGAGACTAGGCTGGTTACTACTAGCTTGCGGTTGCATGAGCTATTCAGGCTTGTGGTTGCTGGTGTTTTACTTCCATTTTTGGTACTTACAGTTTTTCCCTTTCAGTTGTAGCAGTTTTTCTTGACATTTCATATGTTTAATTGGGATTTCATTCTTCTTACTGGTTGAGTTGGAGTTGGTTGGTGTATATCTTATCTCTCTTCTTCATGTGCTCTCTTCAAGGGTAATGCCTTCCATTTGTGTGTTTACTATACCCTCAGTGCTAGTCACCAACCTGGGGCCTACTGGAGTCGGGACTCAGGGGTCATTATCTCCCTTCTCACATTTCCATCCCAGGAGGGGTACACTTTGTGGGGAGTGGGTTATGACATCAGTAGTTCATATCGGATTTTGTTTTACCCTATAACTTTTAAACAATCTTAAGGATAGATGTTGATGGTAATGTTATCATGTTATTAGGAAACATGGAGTCTTATTTTTAAGAATTACCTTAATTAAAAAATTAGTTATTACTATATAAGATATTTTCACTATGAAATTATATTTGGATGTATTTCATTTTTAGTTATTGATTAAATGACATGTATTTTAAGTTGTTTAACTTTCCATATTGATTATGACATATCAAGTCATGTAGTCATGTTATTTAAATGCAGTGTGTGTGTGAAGTAATTTACCATTCTAATTTGATTATTCTTATTAATTAATAATAGATTCTGATGTACTTACCCTTACTGAGCATTTGAGATTGCTATTATTTTACTTCCTTTCTATAGGATATGATGATGAATTCTTGGAATGATTTTATGCTTTATTTTTTTTACTAATGTAAAATGGGTATCATATATGTATGCAGTTTTCAAAAAATACTAAACTAGTCAATATTTTGGGATTTAAATATTCTATATATTCCATTATAAAAAAATAAAGAATCATCTTTAGTCTATTATAGTCTGGGTCATTACAAAAATGCTGTAATGTTTTTCCTTGATCCGTAGACCTACCAAGTAAAACCTGAATATTTATGGAAACATATATTGGTACAATGAGTTTTTTGACTTATTCTTTTGTTTTACTTTATATTCTATAAATAAATGTTATTACCCTTAATTATATACTAAATAATTTATTTTTTCTCATGCTTCAGTTTATCAGTTTAAAAAATTCATGTTTTATTTTTCTACAAATTTATTAGTTTATGTTCATGTGTTTTGGTCTAAAATTCGCATTTGGGAATTATTTTCAAATTACTCAGACCATTTGGAAATCAGAAATATTAAATTAATAAATATTGGAATATAGTTTATTTAATATTTTAGGTCATCTAACTTTTAACAGAATACATATTTAATGAATATTGTTATAAATATTAAATCATGAAGTAAAGTATATTTAATTTAATACAACCATTAAAATGGTATAATTATTTTCTTAGGTCATTTATTTTATAAATAATTTGGATTAATAAAATTTTAATATAACTTTGATAATGAGAGTGCTTTATGTTTAATGTCATACAACATACACTTTCATGTAACTCTTTATTTTAGTTCATAGTGATTTGGGAAAATGAAGAGTCAATATTTTATCCCAATGTATAACTAATATATGATGTTAAAAGAGTGTTAATTAACACTATAAGACATCAAGAAATAATATATGTGATCAATAACCTTTGGGAACATTTTTTAATAGATATTAATATTTACCATATCTGTATTTTTTGAGAGTTTTAACCAAATCATGGTAAGGATTGAATTATTTAAAAAAAATTTCCCCTATTTTTATTTTTTACCTAAATTTTCCCCTTGAAAGAAATGTTTTGAACATATAATGTAAATATTTGAGGTATTTTATGTTTTCATATTTTTATTGTCAATATGAAATGTTTTATTTATCTTTATTCTTCATTTTATCCTATTCTTTTTTATACCTATTATTTTCTCTCAGTTTAGGGTCTTAGATCTTGGGACTTATTATATGTGATGTTTAAGATTATATAGCTCAAATTTAGTTGTATATAATTATTTAGGTTCTTATATATTAAAAAATAACATGAATTATCTTTAATGTCACACCCCCTTATCTAATAGATATCTAATTTTTTACATTCATTGAGACTGGTCTAAATTTAGTTGTCATATATTACAATGTGGGAAAAACTAATAGAGAATGAATTATGAACCAAAAAAATGCATAATAAACCATGATGGGAAAATATAGCAATAGAATATGGTCATACATATCAAAACATAAATAATTCACATGGTTTATAGTCTTACATCTTAGGCTGAAAGGTATCTATTTGTTTATAATTGTAATGTATAGACTAATAATAGTGCTTCCAAAATAGTTTCATCAAGACCAACTTGGAAAGGATGGGATAGAAAAAAATTTACTCTCACAACATAGAAATTTATATTTTAGTTTTTCACATGTAAAAAACTACATTTAATAGAATTAATAATGGGAGTTGTGAGATATTATCTTGGATCATTTTTTATCCGTAGATAAAATAAGATTGGATGATGTAAATTGAGACTTGAAATATTTTAATCGCAAATATATCGAATGAAAATTGATAGTTTGGAAAAACCATTATTTTATTCAAATTAATGGTATATTATAGTACTATTAGAAATAAATAATAGGGATGATCATTATTCATGCTAAAATGGTAGGTTCCACTATAATACTGTTAAATTAATATATGATAAGAAAATATTTTCATTAGGGTGAAGAGATATATATATATATATATATAACAATTTATGGGATTAGGAATGAAATATAAATTCATTATATATGGTCATTATGGAAAATTTTTGATCTCTTGAGAACAAAACTACATGTTACCAATCAACATGAATAGTTTTCAATAATACAATTATCTTAGATATAACATATGGTATAGGGTATTAATGTTTTTGAAATAAATAACACAAAAAATATCAACTTAAATAAATTGGAATGAGTTTTTCTTATATGAATAGATTATAAATGGTTGAGAGGGTATTGATAATGTCGAAATATTAGATTTAGGAATTAATATATTTCATATGATAATAATAATCAAGTCAATAGTAATTATATAAAAGGAGAATTAAAATTACTTCATTAGGATAGTGGAAAAAACAAATATAAATTAATTTCTAAAAACACTATGGTGATTTAAATAATGAAGATATCAAATGCAGAGGAATTCTATTTTAGGGCCCAATATGGGAGATAATTATATCACTAAAAATAATTTGGTAATAAGAATAAACACACATGGTGCTCCTAAAAAGTAAAATTTTATCCTTGTATAGTAATAATTAATATAAAAGCATATAAATTAACCATACAAGACACTATAATGGAATAAATAAATGATTTTATAATAGGAAATTTTTTGGCTGATCACATGAAATAATATAATTGAATCTCTATGTATATATTGGTGTTTGGAGTCTAGCTGAGTACAATCATAATAAATTTGGAATTGTTGCAACATGAGACCTAAATACAAACATTTTGAGTTGGGTGAATTAGGCTGTTTTAAAAGTTTCATCTTTTATCAGACTCAATTAAATCTTATCTTAGGGTTTATAAAGGAAATTTGGCATGAAATTATATAATTTTCTGGCCTAAGTGTTGAAATAAGAGAAACACCGACACCATTAAATTAATTAGTTCACCCACTCTAGGATACATCCAATTTTTATTAATCAAATATGTCTTAAAATAACCAAAAGTCAACACATTTCAAGTTTTTTAATGAATCTTTAAAATAATCTCGGTTCTAATCCATATATATCACTATATAACCTTTTATAATTAGTACATTCACAGTTGGATTCAAGAAATGATTTCATCGACACATAGTTCAATATAATAATATTTTTTAAAATTAAAGTAGAAAATATAGAATGGGTATTTTCTAGGATTATTTGATAATCAATTGAATGAATTAAAATTTATATTATGTGAAATCATCTTAACAAGGCTGATAAATGATGATATTCAATAAAAAAATAATTCTCAATTTCAAATTTTTCTTCAACATCCATGTTATTTTATAACACTATCACATTTAAGATTTTATATGTATTCATTTATATTTCTCCATCTATTCATTGATAATTTTTTTTCTTGTTATGCTAATTTTTTAAAATTGAAATTCTAATTCAAAATCACAACAATATCATCAAACCTCCATTTATAATAAATTTATCCGCTCATCAATGTGAAAATATCCCCTGTAAAACATAATTTTTCTTATTATAGGTTATTATATAATGAAAAAATACTTATAAACATTATAGTTCCTTATTTTTAATTGATTTTTTAATCTCATCAATGATCATGGTGTAACCACCATTACTACAGTGTAACTTGTTTATTATATCACCTACTTCTTCTAAGGGATGCGCACATTACAATGGGTCAATATAATCCATGAAATTATTAAAAATTTTGATTCAAAAAATAGATTTTAATTATCATTGAATGCGAAGCACTTTATGATATCATATTAAGATGCAACCATTTATAAAATTGCATCACACAATCTAACCTGATGAAATAAATCATTAAGAGATTTATTTTTCTATTATAAATTTTGAAACTCTAAATTCTCATAGGGTACTCACCATAACATAACCACCCCCATAATAATATTCTTATAGAATTATCAATCCAATTGTGACATGATTTTAAAATGTTACTAAAAAAAGATACACTAAAAAATTACAACATCATCATTAATTCCTGGTTTCTCTCCACAATCCATTTATTATGATATTAATTCAATAATTTCTTTGAGACAAAAATTCTACTTCAATCATTATTCATTCATCGAATTTATTCTTGGAATGACCCTAAAACCTGTGTAATTATGTGGTGTTATTTAAGAAGATTATGTATACCTCCACTATTATTATCCATCATTTCACAGTATAAAGTGCTAACTCTAATTGGCTCTATTTGAAAAAAATGAATATTAAAATCCATAGTTATAATATTCTGACAATATGGATTATTTTCGAAATTCATCCATAAATCAATAACTATATTGTTAATTTATTCATCACATACATTTTCATTTCCTTATCCACATCCTCATACACAATAAAAAAATTAACTTACACTCCCTAAAATTACAAGATTATGGTTCAAATATAACATTCCATTGGTAAGAAAATTCAATGGATCAATTTATCCTTATGTGTTTATGACATAAAATCTACAAAACACCCCATTTTAATGATAATTATGTTATTATACTAACCATATGTTATTACATGGAACCGATCTATTTAAAAAAATCTCTAAGACTATGGGAGACAACACTCATTGTTCGAATTAAGATAAAATGATTAGGTTTAATTTGTTTTGATAATGTTAAGATATTAATATTCCAAAATCCACATTAGTATAGGTGACACTAGATATTTATTTCTCCCTTTTAAAAAACTATATCTCTTAATAAATAAATAAATAAATATATATATATATATATATATATATATCCCCAAAGACTGTTTCACCTCTTATAATTATACAAAACACTCAAAATAATCACCTATAAAAAATACACTATGTAAATTAAGAAATAAAATCATTAAGGAAAGGTAAAATTTTATACCTTCTTAGTTTGAATAAATTTAATAAAATTTTATTTACAGTTTATCTATCTGATAACATCAGGATTCACATTTTTTTTCACCCATATTCCACTGTGATTGAATTATTTTATTTTAGAAATTTAAAATTTAGTGATCAATTAAATATCTAATTTAACTAAAATAGTTAACGTTAATTATTTTTAAAATGGGAAAATTTAATTTTTTGGAGTATTTGTTTCAGAGGAGGTGATTTGGAGGGCGCAAGTTCATGTATAATAAAAACGTGTCAAATTTTACAGGATCCCAAACACACATGTGGAGTAAAATAAAAATTATAGATAATACATGAATCTAATTAGAATAAAAATTAGTGCATGGGTGAAAAAATATCTGGGATACTTTTCTCTATAACACTAGGAATCCCAATTTGTCCATTTTGTGGCCCAAAATGAGCCAACATTGGAGTGAATCTTCATTACTATTAGTCTTCAGGTAAATTATTCAATTCAATAATATCTCAGTATATTGACCTTAAAATGATTCAAAATATTTAATAGAGATATTCAAGATGTGTATAAACGTCTTTTTAATTTTTATTTAAAAGAGATATAATTATTGATGATATGTGAAATTCATGATATAATTAGTATCACTAAATCAGGGTTCCAAAAGTCACCTTCTACTTTGTCTATAAAAGGGAACCTTGGGAACCCCATATTCAAGTTCAACTAGGAGAAATATTCTACAAATTTGAAGATTATAAGGACTCTTCTCACCCCTTTTGAGGTTATAGAGGCCCAAATCCTCATAGGGATATCAATTATAAAGGAAAAGTTCCACCCGAGACTTCTCCTCCCCTCGATGGTGAGATAAATGTTGGGAAATAATTTTGGGGGAGCTATACACACACGGAGAGGGAGTTTTGGAAAATTGTATTCTTTTAGTTTTCTGTAATTTGTGTTTGAAAAATTTCATTTATGTTCTATCATGAAATGATTTCCATTTTAATTCATTATTTTTCTATAATCATGTGAAACACTTTTCATTTCAATACTGATTGGGTTGATATCTTAATTGAGTATATTGAGTTTTTCCAATTGGACAACATAGGAACCATTTTTTATCACACAAAAAAGAGATTTATATATGTTTTGGAATCCCTAATTCTAGGGTTGAGGTATAAACCTTGACAACATGATTTTTATGTCAAGTATTTGTTCTTTGTGTAGCAGTTTAGAAGAAGGTAGTGAATTGAGATATTGATTACCCTCAACCAAAAGATTCCATTAAAACATGTATAATTCCAAAATAATGAACTAACCAAGATGTGTAGTTTTCATCAAATAATATATCTCTCTCATAATTATAAAAAACCCAATTTTTTTTTCAATAATTAAAATATTAAATTCTGTTATTTTATTTTTAATCATCATTTAAAAATCCCCCATTATTCAGTTTTGATTAAAAAACATGTTGGAAATACATACTATAAAACACCAATTCTCCTTGAGAGATGTCTCAGGGTCTACCCTATTCTATAAAATGATTATCAAATCATAATTATATTGATGTGTCATGATAATGCAATTAAATTTTTGTGCCATTTTCTAGGAGTAATTTATTTAATTTTGTATTTTTAAAATAATTTTTTTATTTAGTAAATTCCTGTTTAATTATATCTCTATATTTTATGTATAAGTGGTGTTGTGGCCTTTTTTTGTTTGTAGGTTCTGTGTAGGATGTGTTCTACTCCAAGTGAACTAGCAACTATCAAACCCCAACTGAACAGGATCAAATTTCAGTGACATCAAGACAGAGAGGACAATCCTTTTAAAGAGGATGCACCACACCTTTAGAATATTCCAGAACCCTCTTCTTCTTAAACTGAAATTAAAAGTGAACATATCATGTATAACATGATATAAAAAGCCAAATAATAAGATAAATTACATCAATTAATTTTGTTATCCAACCTATATATATTCTAGCACATTTCAAGTCACTAATATTGGAACTAAAATCTAGTCCACTTCACTTATTACAGAAATTTCATACACTTATTGGAGGAGACACACATAAGAATTTCAAATAATTTTACACTATGTATTCAACATTAAAATGAAAAGGCACATATTAAAAATAAGTAAAAATTATATATATATATATAGTGTTTTCCTTATAATACAATGCAAAGGATTGGTTTTATTATAATATCTCTCCAATTAAAGATAGGGTGGAAATGGAACAAATTTTTCTGGAAAAATAATTCCTAACCTCTTCAACTTAAAAAATAATGAATTAAATTTGTCGAATAATATAATATCATCAAGAAACACTTCATGAATTCCATTAATGATGCAAAAGGTTATGATCAAGCTATCCAAAACACCAAATAAGTGATCAAATTTAAATAATTGTTTTATGAAGGTATAATTCCAATTGATCATATTATGATTGATGATGTTATATGTGGTGAACTATTTGAAAAGATTACAATTACTAAAAGTAACCTCATTGAGAACATGAAACAAAACAAACAATTTTTTTTTCAAGTTCAATTATACACATCACAGGTGTCCTCGAGATGAATAATCTTAATTTAACGAAGGTGGAATAAAATTTTAAAGAGGTCAATACCCTAATAATAAAAATTTTCATATCCCAAGGGAAGTCCAAACCCCCTTCTCAATTTCATTTTGGTATCTATGTCACTGATACCCACTATTAGGACCAATCACTTCAATAGAGATATATTTTTGAGAGTTATGATGGAATCATTTTCAGCCACCCCTATAACCAACCCATTAATAAAGAACCATACCATTAATAAAACTATAGATGGAGGGATAACCAATCCTATAGGAAATGGTGTATTATATACAACCTCAATAGTCTTATAACCACCATAGGTAGAGTATTCAATACCAACCACCACCGAAAAATCCTCAATTACATCAATGGCCATTCTAACAGGTACCTCTAAAATCCAAGATTAGTATTAATAACATGATGAAAATAATGATTTCAAATAATCTCTAATTCTAAAAAACCACACAAGTATCTAGACAAGAACTAAAATATCAATTAGGCCAAATCATTAACTTAGTGGGTGAAATCCAAAGTCTTAGGTCGGATAAAATTCCTTTTTAACCACTAGTTGGCCCTAGAGGTAAAGGAAATGTCTATTCCATCACCCTTTAGAGTGACACATAACTTAAAAGAGAATAGAATACTCCATTATAGGAATTCCCACCTAAGAAAACCACTATTCTAACAATAAGAAATTATTCAAATGAGAAAAGTCATAGTACAGAGAGATAACACAATAAAGGAATGAGAGTATCTTTTAAGTATTCCAATATAAAATCCATTAAAATTTCATTTCCCAAAGTTCCTCTAAACCAAGGAAATCAAAATAAATTGAACATCATAAATAAAAATTTAAAACTTTTTAAAAAGTGATGGTAAACATAACTTTTATTGATTAAATGAGGAAGATTCCTAAAAATTTAAAACTTATAAAGGATATGTGTACACATTTAATGAGAATTCTAGGTTATTAAAACTCGAGATTTGGGAGTAATTTATTAGAAATTATAAAGCCCTAACATCCCACTAAATGCAATGATCCTGGAAAATTTTTGATTTCTTGCACCACAGAGAGTGTCTGTTTTCAAATAGTATTCTTGATTTGGATGCTTCTATAAATTTGATACCTCAATCCATTTTCTATTAATTGTAGTTAGGGGAACTGAAGCTCACCGGAATAGACCTTCTCTAGAAAAGTGAAGTACTGCACACCCCACTTGTGCGTTAGAAGATGTTTTTATGAGGGACAAAAACTTAATTTTTCATACTGATATTTATGTTCTTAAAATAGAATATGATAGGATGAATGGTCCAGAAAAAATTATATTGGGGATACATTTCTTAAATACAATCAAAATGATAATTAATTTACACATTAGTATATTATCAATAGAGTTTTTTGGTGACATTTTCCACTTTAATATCCTTGATTCCTTGAATCACCCCTTAGAAGATCGTTCATCACCCTTAGAAAATTTAATTGATATACTCCCATGTCTTAAAGAAATCATATTTTATTTCTCATAAAACACTGTCATTTTTTTCATTATTCATAGAAATTAAAAATATTGAAAATTGTATTAAATACTGTAACAGTTTAGAAAAATTTTGATGCACATTTCTTAATAGATGATTTCTTATACATCGATGATCCTGTGAAAATTGATGATATTTATCAACTTGTAAAAGCTCACTCTTCATCTAAGGATGTCACCATTGATACATTATTAGAAATCGTAGATCTATCACTATCATGTTCACTCCCAAAAAACAAAAATTAACTTGAATTTGAATATAAACTGTTGCCTAAAAAATTAAAATATTCACATCTTGATAATAGAAATAAGTTCCCTATCATAATTTCTATTTCACTTCCTCTAGAGTATGGATTGTGATTTATTAAAATTTTTTGGGAGTATTAAAAATCATTAGATGGTCACTTTATGAAATTAACAGTATAATCCCATAAGTTTTTTTGTATTGTATATTGTTAAATGATGAGGATGAATCTGTGAGGTAGGAAAACACTAACTGAACCCAAACCGTATTGAAATTGTTGCATTCGAGGTAAAAAAATTACTGGATACTAAAATAAATTACCTATATATCATAGATGATGGGTCATTACAGTGTTGGTATTTCTTATCAAAACAATTCTTATGGTAATAAAAAATACAAATAATGAATTAGTTTAAACCCATGTGTAGAACAATTGTCATATCTGTATTCTAGATAGTTTTAGAACTATATTTCCCATATGCATTAGAAAAATAATACCTTCACTTTCCACTTTGGAAAATTTTCATACAGTTGGATGATATTTGGGTTGTGCAGTGATCCAAGTACTTTCCAGCAATGAATGATTAGTATTTTTTACGATTACCTAGATAATTTCATGGATTTCTTCCTGGATGATCTCACTATTCATAGTTCCACAGTTGATGAGTTTTTGAGAAGTCTTGGATCTATTTTTTATCAATGTATTAAAAAATAATTTTGTTCTAAATTATGAAAAATTATATTTCACAGAGAGAGAAGGCATAGTACTTGGAAATTTAATTTATAGGGATGGTATCCAAGTTGATAAATAAAAAGTAAATATCATTTTTTCAACATCGTTCCCCAAACATTCTGGTGATGTGAATTTATTATTAAAACATGCTAGATCTTATCATTGTCTCATTCATAAATTTAGTAAGATCACACTTATCCTATACTGATAACTCCAAAACACAATACAAATTTTTTTCAAAAAAAAACATGAGGATTCATTTAAAAAATTAAAATGGAGTCTCAAATCAACCCCATGAATCCCACTATCTTGAGGGGATTTACCATTTGAGCTCATTAGTGTCATATCTAACTATAAAGTTAGAGAATTTTATCACAATAGGTCAATCGATCTCTACTTTTCATAGCCTATGCCTCACAAACACCATATCCTATCTAATAAAAATACACTATATCCAAAAAATAATTCATTTCCACTTTATTTTCCTTTGATAAATTTTGGTCATATCGTTTAGGGTCAAAAGTTAATATTTTATCCGATCATTAATCCCATTGGAATATCCTTAAGAAACTAGTATCTAAACAACAACTCATTTATTTGATACTAATCCTTTAGGAATTTAATCTAGAAATTAGGGGGGAAAATGAGCATATAATATGGCGGTTGGCCACATTAGTTGGATCCTTCTATACTTGTACATTGACTCATCCATATGTATTCCCCTAAATGACATGTTTCTTGATGAGAAATTGTATCAAGTGTAAAAATATATTCCTTGGTATATTAACATTGTAAATCATTTGATAAAATCGCATATTCCTACTGTTCTCATAAAAAACTAGGATTATTTTCTAAAACATGAGTCTCATTGGTATATTTGGGATGCCCATAACTTTGACACACATGTAGTGGTCATGATCTTATGTGTTGTGTTCCTGATAGTGAGATTTAGACCACCATTAGGTTCTTCATCACTCTTTCATGTGGGGGTCAAATTTGGTCCCCAATGAATCGTTCACAAGGTCCTCAATTTTTGACTATTTTGGGCATCATTATTTTAGGATTACCATGGTTTTATAAGGATTTTACTCATTTTAAAATGGTGGGGATTGTATCTAAAGGAAAATAAATTACATAACAACCCTTTCAATTTCATGAAATATTTTATGTTTGGGAAATTGAATTAATGGGGTAATTTTATAATTAATTTGGATATTTTTACATGATGGAAGTAGATTATGTGTCAAAATGGGCCAAATAAGAATTAATAAATATTGATGATTTAAATATATTAGTGGAATTTTTGAAAATTTAAATTTTATGTTGGTTGAGATTTCCTAGGATCGTCATAAGTGCCTAGGGTTCTCATTTTTGTAACCAAATAATGAAATAACTTTTTCATTGATATGGTGTTGGGAATAATGTTTCAAATACATACCACCCCATAACTAATGGATAAGATGAGGTTTCAAATAGAGTGTTTAAAAATTTATTGAAAAAATGGTTTAACCCAAAAGAAAATATTGGATTCTTAGACTCAATGATTCATTGTTGCCTTATCACACCACTTTCAAAAATATCATTATTAGGCCACCTTATCATCTTTTTTTAGAAAGAGTTGTCACCTCCATGTTGAGATAGAGCATTGTTCTTAATATTCTATTAAATAATAAAATTCTAATATTTATTGTACACGTTTCCAAAGGAGGTTATAGATTCAGTGGATAGTGGAAATTTTAAGAGACTCATATGTGAACTTCCAGATAAATAAAGAGAGAATCAATGATGTCCATTACCACATAATCCATCGTCATTAATTCCAAATTATGAATAAGGTCCTCCTTTTCAATACCTAGATGAAGTAACACCTAGGTAAGCTTCAAACCTACTAGTTTTTCCCATAAAAAATGAATATTTTTTATCCATTTAGTATTGTACAGGTTAAAAATAATGAAACAAAATATCTACTATAAATGGGGAATGATTAAGGCATATTCATTAAACCATTATAGAGACCCCAATGAGGGAAATATTTCATCAAGGGGCCACCTTCTAGTGAAGACCACTATGTTTTATCCTTCATCCACACATTATGTTTTAGTATATTGAGGACCCTACACAATCTAGGTGTGTGTGTGGGGGGTGGGTGGGTGGGTACATTTGTGGGTTATATATGATTTTCATCATTTTTTTTATCTTTTTTACATATTGGGTGGTATTTTGTTATTTACCACTATATGTTTGTTCATAACTTTTTTAATTTAATACTAATTTACAGTTCCCATATAATCATGGGAACTATTTAAAATTCATGAAAAATTTCCCTATTTCATTCTTTTTAGACATTTAATGAAAATTTGTTTCAGTGATGGCATGTGATTTTGGCTTGGAATTAACATTGAGGAGTAATTTTAAGTAACATTGGTTTTATAACAATGATATAAATGATTGTATGTTTATAAAACCTTTATGATATTGTTACCTTAGGTTTGAGTTTTTATGGGATAGTTATGTCATTTAATATCTACACACATCATTACACTCAACCATGAAGTGTGAATATTAATTACTTAATTAAAGATAAATATAATATAGGTCAATGTTTCTCAATTTTCCAAAATTATTTCCCCATGTATTCATTTTTTATCTGATATATTTCATTAATATATTTGATTGAACTACAAATGTATAATTAGTAATGGCTGTTGAGCTTCCTTAAAAACACACACATAAATAATGATGTGAGTGATGAAATGTAAAAAATACTAGTATATATAGGTCAAGGGAATATTGTTTTAATATTAATAATGATTAAGTGATAGGGTCTTGAAATTTTATTGGAATGAATGTGGGGATTGTTTGGTGGAAAGAATCAAGTATGAAGAAATATTTTTAAATGAACTATATTTATGAGATAGAAATTGGATATAATAGCATGAAATGGTTAGATAAACACATAAACCTAGATATTTAGATACATTGGATTACTTGTAAATTCATTTACATGACTGAAATCATATATCTCATTAAATTTTGTTATAATACAATTAATGAAACACTCATTTCCATGAATTCTAACATTTACTATTTGGAGTTATTCCTCCTTTTCTCACTATGCTATCATGAAATGAATTTGTATTGAATGTTATATATTTATGATTATTGGAATATATTCTTCCATCATTTTATAAAATTTTACTTTTCTCAAGAGTGGAATTATTTTGGTGTGGGGGTGTGATTGTACCATGATTCACTATTTTATTTCACCCACACACCCTTGTACTATACTGGTTTAATATTAAAAATTAATAATTTGACAACCAATTTCACTTTTAATCTCATTAAAATAGTCATTTTTAAATAATTTTATAATTGAAAATTTTACTTATTTGGAATATTTTGCTGTAAGAGGAGGTGATTAAGAGGTCCTAAGATGAAGTAAAAGAAAAATCAGTTAAATTGGACAAGAAAAAAATTTATAATAAAATGAAAAATGTGCTGGGATTAATTTTTATAGAAGAGTAGGGATCCCAATTAGTCTATTTCAGGTCCAAAACTTTCCATCACTAGATATAATATTCACTGTTCATAGTCTCATGGTTACATCTATAATTAGAAAATATCTCATGATGTATGCCTCCAAATGATGTGAAATTTTTTGTGAAGATAGTGAAGAGGTGGGGAAACAATTTTAATTTCGTTTTCAAAAGATATATTTGTTTTTCAGCTATCCCAAATCCTTTAGCCAACTGGAATATTGAAACCGTGGTTCCTAAAACTACATTCCACTTTTCCAGTAAAATGGAATATTGGGATACCCATTTGAATGTTCGACTAAGGGAAAAGAATCTATCCAATTATATATTTTAAGTTTTATTATTACTAATTGGGATGTTCTACAGATCCTTTTCCTCTTAAGGATATCAAGGATGAAGGTGAAATTTCACCTGAGCCTCATCCACCCATCGATGGGGAGCCAAACAATGGATGGTAATTTAGAGGGAGATACACAAACTTGGACATAGAGTTCTGAAACATATACTTCTTTGGTTTTTGTGAAATTTTTGGGTAATTTTTTTATGTTTTCTCTTAACATTATTATCATTTGAGGAAATTTTTTGGTAAAATAAAGTGGAAAAAATTTCAATTCAATGCCATCTGTGTTTTGATTTCATGTGATAATATTTGGTTGTTCTAATTGGGAAACATAATCATTGTTTTTATTTCCCAAATACAGAAAATTTCATTATGATTTTGTATCACTAATTCAATTATTGAGGTCCAAATCTTGATAACATTATCTTTGTGTCATGGTTGGTTATTTTTGTACCATTTTAAAAGGAAATTGGGAAATCAAGATATTGATGAACCTCAACCAAAGTATTCCATTAAAACATGTGTATATTTTGGAATAATGAACTAAAAAAATGTCTAGTTAGCATGAAATGAAATATTTATAAAATAATTTAAAAAACTTTACCTTTTTTTAACTATTAAACTATTTAAATATAGATATTTTTATTTTGACTCATAATTTAAAGTCCCACCATTTTAATGATTTTATTTTGGAAAAAATATTCTTAGAAACACACAACATAAATATCAAAATCTCCTTGTGAAATGAACCAAGGTCTAACCTATGATATTAAATCATAATCAATATGACATGTCTCGACCATATGGTTAGTTTCTCATACACATTCAAACCCTATGTGTTTGTGATGGAATTTACCACTTGATGATGAGTTAAAATAAACTTAATATCACAATGTTCTACTAAATTATTTCCTTTTAGAAGTGTTTTTATATTTCGAAGTGTTATGTCTGATAATGTTCTTCTAGGTTATCTTTAAAATTGAGAACACTCATATTTTCAATATAAATGACCATTATTCATCCTAAAATTTCTCATAAGTAATTTATGAGATTCTTCATTCACATCAATTTTGTATGGGCCTTGGTGAATTAAATGTACTAGAACTCCACTATAATTAATGATATATAGTAATGTTATTTACCTAATAAATATTAAGAGTCTTCTCTGATTAAAAACCCTCTAAAACCAATGTATTTTTACACATATAATCTCCAATAATATTTTCATTTTTGTAAGACTTAGAATTATGGTTTTCTATTATATTGAAAAAAATACATATTTCATTATTCTATAAATTTACATAATTATTACATTTTCCATTATAACATTCTCTTCCATTTGGTAACTCTAAATGCTTTCATAGACTTTTCATAAGAGATTTATATAATTATTATAGTGATATACAAAATAAATGAAATAAATAAACTACAAAATAAAAAGTTCACAATATTTATATCCCAATTATTTCAAAGGTTAGTTAAAATTAAATTAGTATTGATGATATATTTAAATAATTTATTTTAACCATATTTTTAGCTCTCTTTCACTGTTCACATGTGATACGAATCTATTCACTTTCTTTTTATGTACTTACAATATGTGGAATATTTTTAGTGCTTCAATAAATGACCTATCAAATAATGAATGCCTTAAATTTTTAATCCCATCAAAAAATAATTCTTATTCCTATAAAATATAATGTCATCCAAATACACTATCATGATAAATTTCCCTTCATTAGATATTATCATAAAAAATATGTGCTCAACTCCTATGAATTTAAATTTTTTCTTGTTGACATATGTGTACATCAATGAATAATAATAACAAGATTATTTCATTAGGACATAGAAGAAATTATATAAACTATAGAATTTAGTATCCTCATTTCCTATATAAAACAACACAGGTTGTTAATTTATCATTTCTTCCTCTTAAATTCCATTTTTTTATTTTTATGTAAATTTATTAAATTTTCAACTTATATTTAAAATAGACTACAAATAACCGTTTTATTTATTCAAATCATTAAATAAATGAATTTTTTTATCAACAATTTATCCTTTAATCTAGGTATACCATTCACATTATTTCCTTTCAATTTTTTGAACCACTCTTCCCAGCTTACCATATATTACTTTTCTAAAAAAAATTCATTTAAAAATGATGTTATGTTGTTCATACCAATAAAAACGTTTACATATGTTTTTATTATACATTTTGGTCAATTTATCACTTAGGTATTTCAAATATTATTGTTTTTTTTTCCACATCACACATAAAATACTTATTATAGGTAAATATGATACATAATTCCAATTATACAATTCATGGTTGGAGTATATTTTTCTCTAATAAAATTATCATTTTCACATGAACTATTCTACATATTTAATTCATATATCAATTTTATTGAAAAATATTACCATTCTCTGATTAATTATTGAAATAATACTCTTTAAAAATATTTCATTGTTATGGAAATGTAACAACCCAAAATTCTAAAATAATAACGTTGTATTCGATAGAATATACGACACACAACACCTAGATTAAAAGAAAATGCAACACCACGACACATTAATATATATATATTTTAAATAAATTAAATATCTTAAATATATTTCTCGACATGCAATAATGATTTTATTTTTTATTACAAACAATACTAATTTTTTCTTTGGTTACACACAACATTTTTTTATCTTGTGATACACACACCGCCGAGTTTAAGTGAAATGTGAAATGTTATTAAAATATTATTATTTACAATAATTGTTAAAAATTAGATATTAAAATGTGGGATATTAATAGTAACAATTAAATTATGATATATTTATTTATTTATTTATTATTAATAAAATAATAACAATTTATAAGTAAATGAAATGTCTTATAAAAAACTGTATTTTTTCTAAAAGAAGGATTAATAATGATTTACAAACACAATTTTAAATTAATTTTTACCATTTTTAGAAAATTTATATGGAATAATAAACTTAATTTTTTGAATCTAAAAACCAGAAATATATTAGGGTGATTTTTTGGGATTTTTATGAAATGTTTCATATTTTGTTGAATAGTTAAAAACAATAAATTTTTATCAAACACTACATTTTAATTTAAATTACTATTAATGTTAAATAATATTTTTAAATGGTTTTAAAGTAAATTTAGTTTAATTATACATAAAATAATCCCATTTAGTACATTTTAATCATTTTCATATTGAATTTTGGTATAAAAACCGTGTAAACTTTTGAAAATTTTCTCTTTAAAACCCCACTTTCTCATCGTGCCTGTAGGATTAATTTTTAATTAACAATTTAAAATTATGAAAATTTAATTTTTTAAAATTTATTGTATAATTTTAATAAGAATAATTTATATTTTATAATAATTTAAACCCAATTTTTGAACAAAAGTAATAGTGAAAGTAGTAAAAAGTAATTACACAATTAATGATAAAATTAAATTACTAGGGTTTTATACTTAGAGTATAATGATATAAAATGACCTAATAACATCTAAAACACCCATTTCAGGTCATATTTAGACATTATATCGTCTTGGTTCCTGAATGGATCATTTTTGATGATTTTGGCATTATAACAACAAGGGTATGATTGGATCTTTTCATTAAGTTAGAAGTGTTCTACTCACCAAACCTATAAAATTCCACCAATATACTCTCTTATTCACACATTAAAACATATTAGGTACTAACAATACCTATCCATATCACTTCAAAACATATCTGTCATCATAAAATAATCCTTAGTTTAGGAATAAATCCAATATATGAAGGTTTTTGTGCAAACCTAAGGAGGATACCCAAAGAAGTGGTAATGTTATTGAACGAGCATCGTTATTTTATCCTCCACCAATATAAATTATTATCAAAAAATTATAACATAATAAAATAATAAAATAATATATGTTTATGTTATTATAATAAGTTCATTACCTACAACCATCCACACTGGCCTCAAATGGGTTACGAAATCATTGTTAGTGTATACAGTGGAACCGATGTCATTCGTTCTTCCATTACTAGCTTTGACAGTTGGGTATGCTGATGGATATAAAATATATAAAATATATTACAAAAAATATATAATTTTATATTCTTTATATCATATATATATATATTTACCTTCCATTTCATAGGAGATATGATAACTTCGCTCGTGTGCGCGACATACAACCACCTCACGAAGCGTTGTGATTTTTCTTTCACAACTACTTCACGTGGAATGTGATAAGAATAAAGATAATTATATATGAGATATAAATGAAATAATTTTGATATTAATGAAATATTTTTCATTATGGAAATATACTATAGCATTTTATTTTTGACCTTTTAACTCACTTAAAGATGATAACATCGTTTGGGTATGTACGGAATACCACATTCACGAAGGGATGTGTATCCATTTGCATCAACACACCACATGGATGATATATATATATATATATAATTTTATATATTACTTACCCTTTTTCCATAATTATCATTGGAAAATAGAAATGTTATTCATGCATATGTAAAACCAATTGTCTCAATGATCATAACACACTTCATTTTTCATAAAATAATCTCATGATTTGTTTAAAAAGTAAAATTAATTGATAATTATTTAATTTTTTATATTCTAGATATGATTAAAATTTTAATATATGCAAGAAGTATATATTTAATGATAAAACATGCATAAGAAAACCAGATATTTAACACTCCAAAGTATGAAAGTAACGAAATATTTTAACGTATGACTGATAAGATGTTATAAAAAGATAAAATATGATATTATAAATAATAATATGGTTCTTCTGTATGTTAATAACGTGTTTAAAATAAATATATCATAGTTCTATGAACAGTCAATCAAAAGGAAGCATGAGGTAAGGGATTCCATAACATAGTTTCAACTCTTTGGCTCAAACTTATACTTCATTGATTATTTCTTATTAAGATTCTGTGTTTAATGAATTTTGATTATATTATGTGGTATTTATACTTGTTTTAGGTGGGCTTATAGTTGTTTCACATAATAAATTCATTTATTAATTCTCACATCAACGTTATGAAAATTTTAAAGGTTTATTTCACAATGTCATTCTAATTGAGATTGTTTATCCTTGAATATTAGTTGAAGAAAATTAATTAACCATTTATTAATAAACCCAATTAATTTTATTATACTATGTATTTTAATTAAATTTTTGAGTAATAGTACATATTTCTTACTCTATAGAACTTAAATTAATTAAGAAAATGTTTTTAAGAAAATTTGATATCTTTTCACTATTTAGTAAATTTTTTTTTTCTAATCATTTTTATCTAAAAATGTTTTAAAAAATGTTTTTAACATTTTAAATATATTTATTAAAGGAATTTTTCCAGTTTTTACTTTTTTTTCAATGTAATGTTATTCTTTTTCAAAATAATTCCTCTTTTTATTTTATCGAAGATAAGAGTGGAATCTTTATTTTAACATGTACTACTTGTAATAAAATTTCCTCTTTCATGAAAAAATGTTTTATAGGTTAATTTATATATTTTCATGTTTATTTAAAAATTAAAGTATTTTGAAAATGTTTTATTTTTTTGAAAAATAATTTAGAAAATGAAAATATATTTTCCTAAAGAATTTTTTAAATATCATTTATTGTATTTCTATTCATCATTGAAAAAAACCTTTTGTTATTACTCCAATCAGTATTTTTTTATTGATACCATACTTATTATTTTTATGTAATATTTATGATCAATTTTACGATGTAATTTTTTGACATTCATTTTCATGATTCATTTTTTAGTCCTTAACTTTACCATGAAATATTCACTTTCTTGGGATCATGAGACATTAAATTCCACCTATACATCCACATTATTTATCATGGATATATTTATTACTTATAACACATGTTATTAATATATATAGTAATTTAATTTTAATTTTATTAGATTTAATGTGAAAATCTTCTAATCTTTATCCTTTACTCAATATGGATATTTGAGGATAAGGAATATTGATTCACAAATTAAATTGATTATTTAATATATGAGGAATGATTTAAGCATGAAGTAAAGGGTGGGACCAGACTTTATATTTCCCCTCGATGCATAATTAGGTCTCATGAGAAAAAATAATTTGGCCAAACCTTATAAATTTGTATCTAGTAGTTTTAAATTGTCATGTGAAAGGTCTTCATATTTGTGATATAGCTGACCAAATCAAATTGGTTTTTACCAAGTAGTTTTAAACCATATTTTGAAAGGTATTGATAGTAGAACTATAATTTTATCGATACATGATGTCTAATAATTACTCATTTACATAATTATGAATTTAGTTATTATTTTCCATAATATTTTCACAGTGATATTATCTATGGATGCATTTCATTCTTAGTTTATTGATTAAATGGGTTGTGTTTTAAATTATTTTCCTTGCCATTATTATTAGGCCATATCCATTTATTTACATGGAATGTGCGTTCATTTATTACCCTTTAATTATTATTTTTATTATTATTGATTCAGGATATCTTCCAATGTACTTAACCCATACTTAAAAATTGTGCTCACCCTTATTTTTGTTTAATTTCTCTGGAATTTATGATGTGTTCTATGGTTGATATGAAAAAATATATTTGAGAGAATAATTTTATCATCATTTGTTTTGTAATTTTTGTATTTAAATATATTATATGAATAATTTTTATATATACATTACCATGAATAATAAATTATTTGGACCATTAGGCTGTGATTCCCAGTAGTTCATGATAATTTAATAAAGAAGACATATTCCCCATACTACTCAGGTTAGGGTTACTAGAGTTGGCATGAGAAAATGTTTTGTAGAAACCTTGGGAAATAGATTTTTGGAAGACATAGATCTAGGATCCTTACCCTATGATATACATTTAGGATAAGTTTATAAGAACATCCTAATGTTTTTTAAGGTATATATGTTGTGGGTTTCCCCGAAATACATCCCTTCCTAGATACTATAAGTAGAGATTGTACAGGTAGAGATGTACATAGGGGTTATAACTTCAAAAAAGGTGAATTAGGCTCAAAGTGATAATCAAATGGTGCATGAAAATGAGCCTTACTACACACCTAGTTTGACACTCCTAGAAGATATGCTTAGGATAAATCATATTTTATTTACCAACCATTTTGATGGATTTGAAAAAGATATATCCCCAAAGAATCCATGTTTTTTATTATGAGTTAGATATGAATAATTGTTTCAATTTATATTTGAATTGTTTGAGGATTATAAATTATATTTTAATAAATATATGATCGATCTTGTCTATTCTATCATTTAGAAATTGTTCCTAGAAGAAGAAATGGGTACCAAATCGATACAGATACTCCAAAGAGTAAGAATTTTCATTTCTATGATGAGTTTAAGAAAAATATTTTGAAGGAAACTAGTCTACAAAACATTATAGTCATTTGAGGAAATAAGATCATGTGTTAATAGTATATAGAATGAAATGTTTAAGTATTATATCTTTGTAGGGAAGAAAGATAATAAGAGGATGATTGGGGAAAATATGGATAAATGGATGAAGGGAAATAAAGATTTTAACATAGGTGATAAATGTGTAAGGAAACACCATGGTATATAATTAATAGGATAAGGGGTCTGATTAAAGTGTTGGGAAAAAGGATACTATTCTAATTATTTTAAGGGTATGAAATAATTTTCAAATGTTTAATGCCTCATATTTAAAGATATGGGGAACTACACAACTAAATTCTCCAAGAGTCAAGAGAATATACGATAGAATAAGATAAGTAATCAAGATCAATCTTATTCTATTACCATAGATGAAGTATAATGATTAATTTTATTCTTCTTAGATTCATGAATTATTTAATTTGAGTAATTTATCAATGGTTTCCTAGTTATTAGGATTATGAAATATATATGACTATAGTGAAGTAACTTTTCATTAACTGTTTGAAATCATATTTTGAACAATACTAACGACCAAGAAAAATGATTCAATGACAATTTTAACTTCTCAAAACACATGATTGTGGTAAATATAACCCTTTATAGAACATTAGCCTCATCCCAGTTGGTAAGGACTCCTTAAGTGCATGTAGGAGACCTGAGATCAAATTCAGGTGGAGGATAATTTTCGGGTTACTATAGTAGGTACTATAGTGGGAACTGTGTAGAACTGTTGAATGTACTATAGTGGGGACTATAGTAGGCACTGTTTGGCACTGTAGTAGCCAGGAATATTCCCCTGTTTGGGCCTTCAAGACACCGATTTGGTCCCCGAGTCCTTTAAGGCCTTCAGACCAGCCAGGCCTTCGGGTCAGTAAGGCCTTCGGGCCACCTCAAGGCCTTTGAGCCACCATAAGTGCATATGCAAACTAGACAACCTAAAAGGAACAAGATTCAGAAGGAGGAGGAGTAAGGAGATTTTACCATAATAGAAGCTAAACGAATTGCAGGAATGAGAGGATATGCCACCTGCCATTGGGACAAGCCTGTGCATGCATGGGAAAGCATAGCTGAACAACCATGCGAAGGTGGAGAGTTGATTTTAAATTTAAGAGGATGGGGAGGATCAGTTCCATGTAGTTGTTATGGGTTGTATATAATGTTTGAAGACTATAGGAAATGAATTCCTCAATGTCCCAGAGGCCATTTAATACATACACCTACATCCCTTGTAAGGGTTCCACCTCAACACTATGAAATTATGTATTATTTTCTTTTATGTGCACATTTTTAATTACCACAAATATTATCCTATGTAGAAACCTAGTTATCTGTTATTTCATACGAACTTTTTTACTTCCCGGTCTCCCTTATTATAGGATATTTTATACACACAATTTATGATTTTTTTAATAAAGGAATTTTAAAATATTAAACCCATTATTTCTAAGATCATGTTTAAAATTTGGGAACAGAATTTATTTAATTTGGAGAGAATGTAACATGAAAAAATTATAAAGTAATAAGATTCTATTTGATAGAGTATGTAACACACAACATCGAGATTAAAATAGTATATAACAAACTAAGAATTTATGATATTTTTATTTTCTAATAAATTTAATATTTTAAATATCTTGAATTAAATAAAACAATTAGTATATCTCGAGTTACACACAAAACTTTTTTTATCATGTGCTACACACAACACTGATTTTTTCATGCATTACACACAACACCATGTTTAAAAAAATTGTGAAATATTTTTAAAATATTATTATTTAATATAATAATTAACACATAGAAATTGTAATAGAGGGTATTAATAGTAATAACTAAATTATGAAAAATAATGTTATCTATTTATTTTTAATAAAATAATAATCTTTTAGAATAAAAGGAATTTTTTTCTTAAAAACTGTATTTTTTTACAAGGTGGATTAGTCATGTTTTATGGACATAATTTAAAAATAATTTTTACCAATTTTTGGATTTTTTTGGAAAATAAAATTAATTTTTAAAATCATAGTACCAAAATTATATTAGCATTAACTTTTGGGATCTTTCTGAAAAGTTTCAATTTTGATGAATAGTGAAAAATACTGAATTTTAATTGATAACATCATTTTTTTAAATTATTTATAAAGTTAAATTATATTTTTAATATGTTTTAATGAAAAATTAGCTCAATTATACACCAATTAATCCAATTTTGGTGTTTATAATCATTATAAAATATAAATTTGGTATGAAAGCTTTGTAATCTTTTGAATATTTTCACTTAAAAAACCCACTTTCTCACCCCGTTTGAGGGATTAATTAAAAATAAAAAATTTCCATTTATGTGAATTGAATTTTATAAAATGGATTCCATATTTTGAATAATAATAAAGAATATTTTATAATATGTTCAACTAAGGTTTGACGAAAATGAATAGTGAAATCTTTAAAAATTAATTACCACGATTAAGTTAAAAATGGATTTACTAGGGGTTAAACTAAGATGTTAAGGGTAAAAAGTGACCTTAAAAATAGTGAAAAAACCATTTTATTGGAATCTTTTGAGATTATCTCTTATTGGATCGATAATGGTCCATTTTGGAATCTTTTTTGTTGATAAAATCATGTCTATGATTTAATATTTTTAAATAATTAGAAGTGTTCCACTCACCTCACCTATAAAAGGTTACCTCATTTCCTATCATATTAAAAACATTAAACATATTTTGTCCAATAAACACCCAAATAAATTACATAAATACTTACGCTCATCCTAGAATCCTTAGTTTTGGAAATTTCTAATCTAGGACGACTTTAGTGCAAACTTAAGGAGGATACCCAAGAAAAGGTATTGTTCTTCAATTAGTGTCTTAATTTTTTTCACAAATTCCATAAATTATTATTAAACCACGATGATATAATGAAATACTAATATTAAATATACTGTGATGTTGTTATAATAAGATAATGACCTAAAACTATATCCTCTTCCATCAAATGGGTTACAAAATCAGTGTTCGTGTTTACAACGGACTACCACCTCACGAACCGATGTCATCCATTCTTCCATTGCTACCTTTTTTAGTCGGGGATGATGATGGATATAAAATATGTATAATATATTTATAAAATATTTATACCAATGGATTTATTATATCATATACATATTTTTTCATCATCAATACCATAGGATATACGATAATTTCTCTCATGTGTATGGTGGAATATCGCCTTGCGAAGTGATATAAATCATCTTTCACTAACACTTCACATTGAAGGTGAGATAGATAAATTTAATGATTACATGTGATATAAATTAAATAATAATTATATTAATGATATATTTATTATTTTTGAAGAATAATATATCAGTTTGTTTCTTACCTTTTCTCTCACTTAGAGACGATAATATCACTCATGTATGTGTAGAATACTGCCTTCACGAAGCAATGTTCCTCACTTTATATTACCATACCACACAGATAATATATATAAGTATATATTATTAAATATATGATATTATGATCATTATTTAAATATTATATTTTACTTACTTTATTTCCATAATGATAATTGTAAAATGGAACCGTTACTTATGCGTACCTACGACCGACAACCTCCATGATCCCAATACACATCTTTTTTCATAACCATATTTTGTGATTGATTTTAAACATAAAATTGATTTAAAATTTTATAGTGACTAGTATGGATGATTGTATACCTACGAGGGTGAGGGGGTGAATCAATGATACATTTTCTTTTATGTTTCATTGAAACCACCATCACCTCCTATTGAATAATCAATTCCATACTGAACATAATTCAACCACGCATTCAAAGTAAGACAAGTATTCACATAGTTCAATATTCAATAAGAATATATATATAATTATTAAGATTTGGAATATATTCAATACCACATAATCCAATAGAACTCAATCAATGGATTAAAAAATATAGGATATAACCTTTCACTCATGTAGCACTATGTAAACAATTCCAGTTTTATGTGTGCACCCTCTTAGAACAAATATGGTAATAAAAAATTTATGTAAAAAGTAATATTACCTATGATTGTTTTAAATTTCATATAAATATATTAAATTGAATAAAATTGTTCAATTTTGTACACAAAATATGTTAATAACTTCTTATAATTTTAGAAGGAAAACTCAGTTTGATTTCCCCAGTCTGTTTTCCAATCCATTTCCTCCGAGTATGATTCTCCTAGATACGATTATTACCTATATTATTCTTCCCAGTATGATGATCCCTAATACAAAAAATATGAATTTGACATAATACAGTAGAGGTGAATCAGAACCACTTATATTAACCTTTTTCCTCAGTTTGAAAATTCCAGTACAAAAATCCTTATCCAAATAATCCAACCTGATATGATGATCATCTGAATACAATTGAAAATCTGAATATAGTAATCAATTGAGTATGATAATCAATAAGTATGATGATTAAATGAATACAAAATTTTGATCTTTTCTATTCTATTTCACTTCTTCGTAAAAATTTCTTCATAAAAAAGGAATATAGAAACTTCTTTCTCACCCTAAAAAGTTGGAGCCACTCTCTTATGAATAGTACATCAGGAATCAGAAAAGTACAATATACATTTTTCCTTTTAAAGGTGATCCTCAATTGGATTTGGATTGAATCCCAAAAATATTATTTCTTAGTCAAATTCACCCTAATCTCAATTTCCCCTAAAACATCTGGTGTATTTTGACATCCATAAATCTTCTAGAAGCATCTTGATTATTCTATAATCATTAATTATTCTTCATACATTCATTTTAATTGCCAGTCCGATTTCAATTCATGAGTATTATTTTCTGAATCATATTCGTTCAATGCAATTTAATATTTCAATTGAATATACAAATTTTTTAAGAAATGGATACCAATATGAATGCTGAATATAATCATTCATTTGAATTCCAAGATCCCCAATGACAATTAATTTAGAAATCTCTGCTTTCAAACCACTTTTACTTCTTCACTTATTATTTTCACCGAGTTGTAAATATAAAACAGTTTTTCTTTGATTTAATGGACCATGACCCAATTAAAACCTTCAATGTAATTAAAACCTTTTGAAATGGTTTACTACATTGTTTATCTCATTCCTTCCTTTAATTTTCATTCCTCGATCTCAAAAAATTTCTTCTCTGAATACAATGACATATGAGTCCAATCAGTGGATATTTTCGTTTCTATACATGATACCACTTAAAAATCATTTCTATTTTTTCAAAAAATTCATTATCATGAATATAAATATGTTTGAAGTTTGACTACTACAATGCCCGAGTAAGATATTTGTAATTAAGATTTCATATATATAATCACTATGAGTACTATTCTTTTTTTATCAACAAAATCTATTTATTCTCATTCACTTAGATATAGTAAATATCGGAATAATTAATTTTTGGTCAGAAATGTATCTTTCTTCTCTTACACCTAGATACGATAAATCTAGACTAGATTCCATTTCTATCTATGAAATCTCTTAATTATCCTCCACCCTGATATGATAAATCAGGGAATGATTCCTTTTTTATTAGTGAAATCTCTTTAGATCCCCATTTATTTCATCAATATTTAGTAATATGTTTTACAACTTACTTATGATTTATGAAAATTTAAAATTATAATACAATCATTACATTTATGTTATCATAGTCATAGATACCCCCATTTTACTTAAAAACAACCACTTCTTTTACACTGAATTCAGAGTGAATCTGACTACCATTTACTTCCAGCAGGATACATTCTCTCATAATAGTGGATAGAGTGAGTCCTATTCTTCTAAAAACAACCATCAAGACAATTTTCACAAAATACAAAGTGAGGTGATTTTATTTATTAAAAAACATTTTTTGACAATAAAAGACAACATTTAAAAACAAACACCTTACAATTCATCTTGTTCCTAACAATATCCCCTTTTGGATTTAGTTTTCAACCACATTTTATAAATCACTAAACTTTTTATCCTTAAGAAATGGATTACTTAAAAACAATTATAATACTACATTAGCTAACTCATTGTAGGAAACATGAATCATTGATAGTAAAACAATGATGTTCATAAGTAGTGATTACGAAAACCATTATATTTTCCCCTTCCTCATCTCTTCTGTTACCTCAGTTTTTCTTCATTCTACCAAAAATAAGAAAATTCTTTTCCTAAGACCACTCCAACAAACATTTAGAATAATGCATTCACAAAAAAATCCTGAATTTAAAGCTTACCTATAACTCCATATTTCACAGGAATTAGGATATATTTTGGAAACAATTCATTCTTCCCCTTGACAAAACTATCCAAAGGAAAGGTAAGAGAGGGGATAGAAACACATAACTCATCCTTGAAGAGAAATATGTTGGGCACCCATGTTTAACCTCAATTTATAAAATGATTTCTTCAGTTGATATTTTTTTGAATATGTATGTAACTTGTTTTGATGTTGGAAATTATTACAACTTCAATTCATTCTTCTCCACATGATCTTTTATTGAATGATATTTGATATCAATATGTTTTGAATGAGAATATGGAATATTATTCTTGGTTAGATTGATTGTTATTTGATTTTCACAACCCAAGAGCAAGGGTTACTTCACTTTAACAACTAAATATTCCAATTGAGTTTTCATCCGCATAAGATGAGTAATGGTTTGAGTGGTAGAAAAATATATAGGTTAAGTTGTACTGAGAGTTAATGAATTCTATTTATTTGAATTCCAACAAACACTATTCTTTCCCATAAATAATATTCAACTAGATGTGGATCTTCTATCATCATTATTTCCTACCCAATCAACATTTGAATACCCAAACAAATCAATACTATCTGAGATCTCATACCTAGTTCCAAATTCAAATATTACATTGATGTGTATGAGAAATCATTTTTCAGTAAGTAAATGTTATTATTTGGGAGAACTCTAAAATCTTGCGCATAAGGTAACAAAATAAACAATTTAAGGTCAAATTGTAGCCGAAAAAATCCTAATCTACTTTCAATTTTTTTTATCAACTTATTTTGAGATTTTCATTCAAAACCTCTTAAGAAGTTCTTGAGCGAAATTTCCTTGATAAAGAAAAATTCATTCCTTCTTTTGATGTATTGGTAACCCAAGAATGTAAATACCCATAAATTCCAAGGAAATTTTTTTCTTAATTTTCTTTGGAATTTTACAAGAACGCAGTTTCTGACGGCTCCTGATTCCGAGGCCCGGTGTGCTCGGAATCAATTTCCGAAGTTTGGATCGGGTACGTTCAGTGAACGGATGAGCGGGTTTTTCTTACTTTTGAACCGGTGCTCGGAATCAAATTCTGAGGGCACCGATGGAATCACAACCCCAGTAATTGCTTAGAAACGCATCTTCCAGAGTTGCGTTTGCTCGGGTGTGGTTTTTAATTTTTGGGCTTAAAGTTAAGAAATAAAATAAATTGTGCGATAAACTTTATTTTATTTCACTTAAGCCACTTGGAAGCCACTTGAAGCCACTTAAAGCAGCTTAAGCTGTGTTGTTGCGGATATGGTGCTATCCAAAAATATCCTACCCTCTTGGAAGGATATTTGTGAGGTGGGACCCGCACGTGCCCCACCGTTTCTTTTCTGCTAAGTAACACACCCGCGAAAACCCGTCATTATGAAAGTCAACTGGCGCGTAATCTTATTTTCTTAACGCACCAATTAAATGGGCTTTTTCTTCGTTGAATTAATTGGGCAGTTTATTTCGTTGAATTAATTCTACGAATTAATGGGTCTTTATTTATATCTTTATTCGTTTATTAACCGGTTTGAAATCCGTTGGCGTAGTAATAAAATAAGGCCAACACACCCCTTTTTTTGGTAATGTTGTGTTAAACCTTGAAGAACCTCTGAGAATTCTTCATCCTCCTTTGCGAAGAACACGAAGAACGCGAAGAACGCGAAGAACGCGAAGAACGCGAAGAATACGAAGAACGCGAAGAACGCGAAGATCGCGAAGAACGCGAAGAATGCTCCGACCTCTGACGAAGAACACCAAACCCCTGGAGATCGACGACGTGACGCCGACGACTCTCCTTCCACAACGTTTCTTCCGTGACGAGAAAATCCACGACGAACCCTCACTCGACGACTTCGACGAGGTAGGGGATTGTCATGTTGAGAATAATTTTATTCCCTTAAATTCTTTCTTTCTTTCTTCCTAATGAAAAAAATGAACACAGATCAACTTATCACCTAGTTGATCCGCGAACGTTTTAATTGCGGGTTGGAAGTTTAACTTTGTTTATGGAAAGAATATTGGGGTTTTATTTATTTATTTCATTCGTGAATACTATCTTTTCATTCTTCGTGAAAATATGAACAATAGTTAACGACTAACGAGAGGGGGCCGGACCGCACAAACTCGGCCGACCCTCCTCCATTATTGATGTTGTTTCTTATGTGATTCGGAAGAAATGGCGTGGTGCTATCGCACCACGCGGAAATCACACGGCAAATATTACGCGACGCCGTCGCGCCACACCGAGGAGTTGAACGAGGACACAACGCCATCGCACCGCGTTGAAGAAAACCATAGACACCACAACCGGAGTGGGGCCATGGTGGAAGGGCGCGGTGCCGTCGCATCACGCCGGAGAACCACGAAGGCAACACGTTTTGTTTTGACGTGTGGATTGGTGGGCGATGACAAATAGGGCCACAAGGGGGATTTGAGGGCTTTGCAGTAAAGATCGGGTCCCAAGAGGACCGTAGGAGAAGACGACAGGAGGAACGAACCACCGGAGCACGTCCAGTGGTCCGCAGAAGGCGGCGGCGGCGCGCCGCCGGATGCCTGCCGGCGGCGGTTGCCGCCGGCGCCAATTAGCGGCCAAAGGGGGGCGGCCGCGCGCACATCCCCGCCGCCCGCGGCGTCCGCCGGCCGCGGCCGGCCGGTCGGACCGGACCAGACCGAGCCGGGCAGGCCCGGGCCGGGTGTAGCTGGGTAAGACCCGGGTCGGGGCGACCCGGTTCGGGCCGACTCAGGGGGGGTCGGCCCGGGCCCATACCCCCGTTTTCGGGCCACTTTCGGTCAAATGCCCGTAACATGAGCTATGGGCCTCCAAATGACTCTCCATCAGCGACAACATGATCCTTGGATCGAGATGGTCATTTCGATATATCGCACTCAAGGTTTCAGATTACTTTGGGTTCGGCCGGGTTGGTTCGGAAATGAAACCAACCGGGCCCTCGGAGCGGAAACACTTATATCTTGAGCTCCGGACGTCCGATTGACGTGCCGTCGACTTTGATGGAATCCTCTAAGAGAGACAGATATTTTGGCTTACTCTGCTCAAGGTTTGGATGCCGAAGGAGTGCGGTCGTGTTGGTTCGCTCACGAAACCAACCGGGCCCCTGGAACGAAAAAGCCAATAACTCACAGACCGGGCGTCCAATTGACGCGCCGTCTGTTTCGCTGAATTCCTCTTGATGAGACGGAACTTTTGGCATACTTCGCCCGAGTTTTGGATACAGTTGGTAGTGTCCGGGTTGGATCGCACCCGAAATCCAAACGGGCCCCTAGAACGGAAAAGCTGTTATCTTTCAGACCAGACGTCCGTTTAACGAACCGTCAGCGGTGTTGGTGATCACGTTGAGAAATGGTCCCTATGAGATTAACCTATGAGAGGTCGGGGTACATTTGAGATACGGCCGGGGTTGTTTCGCTCACTAAACCAACCGGGCCCCTGGGATGAAAAGGCTAATAACTCACAGACCGGGCGTCCGATTGACGTGCCGTCTGTTGCGTTGAGACCCCTATGACGAGGGGGTCCTTTGTGATACTTCTTCTTGGGACTTTGAGATACTTGGAGTATCGACTTGTAGATCGTGGAGCGGACCCTCCCAGAGACGAGCGTACGGAGTACGGAGACCGTGTAGCCGGCCGAGACCTGAAGACTGCTTGTCCGATTCGATTCGGAGTGACTTACGTAGCCCAGTGGGGAGCACTACTTTGTGAGGTGGCAGACCCACAGCGGAGGAGCACTACTATGTGAGGTGGCAGACCCGTGGTACTCGACAGGAGGAGTACCTCTGTAGGCTATGAGGGGGGAGCACTACTATGTTGGGTGGCAGACCCCGGCGGGAAGCACTACTGTGTCAGGTGGCAGGCCCGCGGTACTCGACAGGAGGAGTACCTCAACAGTCTTATGTTAGTGAGCAATACCTCGGAGTCATGACAGGACCACTGTACACTCCAGAGACGGATCTCTTCAGCAGTTACGGTTTCGATAATGAAAATCCTGGTTTGAGCTGAGACTTTTGACCTTTGTGTTTACCTCATGATTGAGATGGGTCACTTGATAACTTAGGTATATTCATGGGCATATACCTGGGTAGTGGTTATCCGTTGATTTCGCAATCCTCGTTTTTCCTCATGATTGAGATGTGTTACTTGATAACATAGGTATATGTATGGGCATATACTTGGGTAGTGGTTATCCGTTGATTTCACAACCCTTGGGTTTCCTCATGATTGAGAAGGGTTACTTGATAACTTAGGTATATGTATGGTCATATATCTAAGTAGAGGTTATCTGTTGAGATCTTCTTGTGGTTATCCTTGTTGGTTTAGTGAGACCTTGAGGGTCTCGAGGCGCCTACTAAGTATCGTTATACTCACTGATGCACGGGCTATGCCCGCACCTTGTTGTGTTGGTTGTAGACTACGGGCAGTGCTGACGGAGGCCGAGTGCTCAAGGACTGGTCGGTACCCGGAGGTGGACTACACGACGAGTCAGTACCCGGAGGTGGACTACACGATGAGTTAGTACCCGGAGGTGGACTACATGACGAGATGAATCACAGAGGAGATTTACAGACGAGAGCGTGGAGGAGGCTATCTGTACCTACCCTTCAGGTAGGATCCGTGGAGGACGACCAGGAGCTGCGCTATCTGTACCTACCCTTCAGGTAGGATCCGAGGAGGATGACCCAGGAGCTGCTTCCTTCTTCCAGTTGTTTGTATTTTTTCTGTTGTACCTTGTTTAGTTGTAGTTATACTTCTTTTTGGGTTTGTATTCTGGCCCATTTACTTTTCAACATTTCTTTTGTACTTAGTGTTTTGTTTCCGCTTGTACTCTGTGGTGCTTGTTTTCTTTTATAGAGGCAATGCCTTCCCAGATATCGGGATTTTATGCCTTTTGTGCTAGTCGGCAGCCCCTAGCCTATGGAAGGTGGGATTGGGGTAGTCACGGTACGGGCCCTAAGGATGGGTCGTGACAAAGAATTTATTTCTTTTAACTAATCATGGAAATTTAAGATAAAATTTTCATTTCTTCAAGAAACCTTTCAAAAATTGTTTCATCATTCCCAACAAAGATGATTTCTTCAACATAAACAATCAAAATGAGGGAATACATTTGACTTTTTCTGATGTAGAGATTGTTATCCACTCCTAATTTCATAATTTTTATCCTCCTTAATCATATATCCAAATTGGAATACCATGTCCTCATAGTTTAATATAGTCAATATAAATCATTTTTCATATTTTACACTTAACATTCATCTTTCCCAACAAAAAAGCCACAAGGTTATTCAATATAAACATCCTCTTCAAGATAACCACTCAAGAATGCGGTTTTAACATCTATTTGAAAGATCTTGTAGCCTCATTGTGAAATAATAGAAATAATGATTCTGGTTTCTTTGAGTATCCCAACCAAAGAAAAGTTTTCATTAAAATCAATACCTTCGATTTGGGAATACCCTTTCCATACCTATATTGCTTTGTTTCTTATCAATTCACCTTCCTTATTCAGCTTCTTCCAAAAAAACCTCTTTGTGACAATAATGTTTTTGTTTTTAGGATTTGGTATAAGTTCCCATGTATCATTATTTTCAATTTGATCCAACTCTTTATTCATGTACTTAACCCATTACAGATACACAAAAGCTTCTTTCACATCATTCCGATCCACTTTTGAATAAAAAACTATATGTAATAGCATGTGTTGTTCTTCTTGTTTGAACCTTCTGATGTCAATAACCAATTATTTTTTGAGCTTCCACTTTATTCCATATCCTAGAATGAGGTTTTCGAGTATATTACTCATCATTGTAAATGAATGAGTTTGATTTTTCTTATTGATTGTGAATATAATTCTTTGTATCATTTTCAGATTTTTTTTCAAAACAATCTTTCTCATCTTTCTCATATTCCTGAGAATATTTATCTTCTTCTCCCTTTTTAATCACTTTCATATAAAATGAATAAAACATTATTCCTATTTCTTTTTTAATACATATATATCCTATTATTTCAAGAGCATATCCAATAATTATTCCATATTCAACTTTGTGCTCAAAAATTAAAAAATTTTCCACCTTGAATCTTTATAATACATGGACTCCTAAAAAGTATTTAGTGATTAAAATGTAGAGTTCTTCCATAAAACAGGTCATATGGAGTCGTATTTTTTTTTGGACTATAGAAAAAATGTTTTTGGATATAAACAAATGTACTCATGGCTTGCCTCCAAAAGTAATGAGAAAGACTATGTTTAGATAACATAGTTCATCCCATTCCACCAAACATCTATTCTTTCATTCAGTGACCCCATGTTGTTGAGGAGTGTAAGGGGAAATATACCCATGAATATACCCCATGCTTTTGAGGAGTGTAAGACATCCTTTTTCAATATGTCTATCTTTTTCACATCATTCCTGAATAGTTTCCAGGGGTTTGATCCTATTTTCAATGTTTACTCTAACCTTTTTAGGTTTCTTCAAAACAGACTTCTCAAAAATCGTCTTTTGAGGGATTTTTCTCCACCAAAACCTTGACTTTATTAACCTATGGAATAATAGTAATGATTTACAAAAAACCTAAAAATATTTTTGGTATGCCCAAATCCACCAAAATATTAGTAATATCCATAAAATGATTATTTTATTTTGAAACTTCCATACTGGCTGGCCTTGTGAATGCATTTCTTATCCACCTTATTCACATTATTTTCTGATCCACCAACCATTATAAAATCAATCAAATTCCTAATTTTCTTTTCTGATTTATTAGAACCAAAAGTATTGGAAACTTTTTGGATTTAGAATTCATTGACATTTCTAAATTCCCAACATTGTTGGTCTTGTACTCATACATAACTTTCCCAACATTATTCTTTTTAGAAAAAATCCCATCATTATTTTCAAAATATTAATATATAATCTATATATTATTCTTAGGTTTCTCCTTTCAATAACTTTTACCAAATTCATAGATAGAGTTTTTGAACCATGTATTTATTTGTTCAGTTGTTGATGGGTTTTTTGTAGGAAAAGTTCAAACTCTTCTTCTTTTTTCCTTCAGATTCCCCTCCAGATACTCATTATTATTATTTCCTTGTTGAAGATACTTATTCTAATAATCAATATCTTCTATCAACCTTACTTTATTAGTAGAAAAATATCCATGATTTATTATTATGTAAAATCATATTTTATCTTTTTGTTTTTCTTTTTAATCCTTCTGATATTTCTTAGAAAATAATTAAACTCTTCTTTCAGATGATGTTCAAGTTGAGTTTCTTATTTTTCAAAACTAATTATTACAAATTATTCACCATTCAATGTTTCAATAAATGAATTTTTAATACCATATTCAACTGATTTTTCAGATTCTGTATCACTACCTTTTTATTTTTCATCTTTAGATAAGAAACTTCTACTATTGGATTTGAAGAATTTTCATTCTTTCCCAGTGGAATTGAATTTTACGTTTTCTCCCTGCATCCTCCATGATCTTCCTGGATCTATTTCTTCTTTATAAATATATTATTATGTATTTCTTCAAGGACATTTCGCCGCAAAGTGAAAAATGACTCCACATTCAAAACATTTCAAGGGATGTTTCCCTTTGTATTTCCATATACTTATTTTAAAATTTTTAGAAAAACAGTATAAAATATCATCAAGATTTTTACATAACTCATTTTTAGATTCATAACACCAATTTTATCTTCAAAAATAAATTCTTTGTAGTTTCTTTATTATCATCCTTGAAAGACATTTCTCTATCAACTTTTTATTCATTTCATAAATTTATCTATTCTCATTTCATAAGTGATGAGAGTGCAATGAAAATCACTAAGAGATAATATTTTAGGACCCTTGTCTTCAAATAAAGAATATTTTTCACCAAAATTTTCGAGAAGGATATTAAAGATATTTTTTACAACTTTAGAATAATCAAACTTTTCACTAAGACATATGATAGTACATACAATGTAATTTACCATAGAATAATAGCCCCCAACAAATTCATGATCACCCATCATTAAATATTCATATTTCAATCTCCATATTTGTAACTTTTCTTTTTTCACATTGTTATTGCCTTCATATACATTTTTCAACTTACCCCATATAACATTGGATATAGAAACACCATTAACTATTAATAATTCACTTTTAGAAAGTGATGATAATATAGAATTCTTGGATCTTCAATAATTCTCAAGATTCTTCTTATCAATAGATGTAAGAGTCACACAAAAATCAGTAGGAGGAAACCCATATGTTGTAAATTTAAGAACATAATATCCAATATACATAAGACACAGAAAAATTCTATCATTATAGATATGATTATTCTTTTCATCAAAGACCATAATACCACTAATGTTCAAAATTTCCAATTTATATTTAGTAATGAATAAGTGAAGGGAACCTAGCCTCTAATACTAGTTGAAAGTTCCTAGTTAGGATGATTTTATCACTAAGAGTGGGAGGGGTGAATTAGTGATACATTCTTTTTTATGTTCCCTTGAAACAACATTTTCCTGCTGTAAAATATTAAATCCCTACTAAAAATAATTCAACCACACATCTAAAGAACATAAGTATTTACAAGGTTCACTATTAAATACAAATATATATTTCCTTAGTATGGTTTTGAAGAAATAAAATACCAAACAATCATATAGAAATCAATACAATGATTACAATGAGTAGGATATACTGTTTCACTTGTGTAGAAATATGTAAATAATTCCATTAGTATGTGTGCAACCTCTTAGAATAAATAGGGTAATAAAAAATTTATCTAAAAACTCATGTTACTTATTATTATTTTCAATTTAAAAAATTTATTAAATTGGTAACACTTCGTCAACCTGTTACCTAGAATAAGGGAACAAATTCTTAGAATATATTAATGGAAACTCAGTCTGATTATCCTAGTCCATTTTTTCCAGCCTAATTCCTAAATGTACGAATCTCCCTGATAAAATTATTTTATGCATGATTCTTCCTGTTAAGATTATACCAATTATGATAAATATGAATTTCATATAATATGGTAGAGAAGAATCTACACCACTTCAATTCTTTTTCTTCCTCAATATAGAAACCGAATATGGAAATTCTGATCTGATTTATCCAGCATGATATGATGATCAACCAAATACAATTGACAAGACGAATATAGAAATATGCTAAGTATGATAATCACTTAGTATGATGTTCAGCTAAATAAAACATTTCAATCTTATATATTCTCTTCAACTTCTCTTCCAAAACTTGTTTAACAAAAATGAATATGAAAACTTCTTTATCACCTTAAAAGTAGGAGCTTCTCTATCCTGAATAGTACATACGTCATTAGAAAAGTATAATGTACTTTTCTCCTTTTATAGGTGAACCTCAATTGGATTTGGTGGGAATCCCAAAATATTTCCCACTTAAATAAATTCACACGAATCTTAATTTTCCATAAAATATAAGGTGTATTTTGACTTCATCAACTTGTCTTGAAGATTCTGGATTATTATTCAATATTCACTTCTTCTTCATAATTTCATTTCAATTTCCAATCTAATTTCTATTCATGAGTTCAATTTTATAAATGAAATTACTTCATTGTAATGCACTATTTAAAATTAATATATAAATTTATGAAGAAATGGAAACTACTTGGAATACTGAATACAATCTTTTATTTGAATTCCAAGCGCCCCAAGACAATTCATTCAAAAATACATTCCTTCTAGCCCCTTTTACTTCTTCATTTCATCTCTTGACTGATTTGTAAATATAATAAATTTAACTTTGATACAATGGATCTTAACCCAATTGAAACCTATAAAGTAATCCAACCCTTTTTCAATGGTTGACTATATTGATGATCTCATTATTTACTTCTCTTTTCATTCATCGATCTCAAGCAATTCCTTCTCTGAATATGATGGAATCTGAGTCCTATAATTAGATTATTTCTTTTCTAAACATGACACCACATAAAAATCCTTTCTCTTTTCCTATTATCTTCAATATCATGCCTCTAAATAAATTTTTTGTCTAGATATTTTAGTGAACGTGTATGATCTTTTTAAGTATGATTTCATTAATACGATCAATCTGGGTACTATTCTTTTTTGATCGACAACATCTATTTATTCATTTCCACCTGGATACGATAAATCTTGTTTTTATTCCATTTTTATAAGATCATATCTTTCTTCTCTTACACCAAGATATAATAAATCTTCGTATGATTCCTTTTTGATTGAGAATATCTATTTATTCACTTCTTCACAGATATGATAAATCTTGGTGTGATTCCTTTTTGATCAGTAGCATCAGTTTTACTCCCCCACTATTCCATCAATCTTAAAAAATATTTTTCATAACTTACATATGATTTTTGAGAATTTAAAATTAGAGAAGAATCTTCACATGTATTTTATCATAGTTATAGAGACTCTGATTCTTCATCAAAACAACAACTTCTTTTGCACTAAAATTAGTGTGAATTTGATGACTTTTTACATACATAAAGATACTTTCTCTCAAAATTATGGATAGAGGGAGTCCAATTATTTCAAAAACAACCATAAATAAAATTTTCACTAAATAAAAAGTGAGGTGATTTTATTTCTTCAAAAACATTCCATGACAACAAAGACAACATTTGAAAACAAAAACCTTCCTCTTCAACTTGGTCCTAAAATAATATGATAATTATTTCATAATTATTATTACGTAGATGATGAAAATTCTTTAAATGTGAAAAATTATATCTTTAATGAAAATACACTCATAAGAAAACAAGGCAATTAACACTTTAAATAACTAAAATGATGAATGATTATTAATGAATGGGTGATAAGATTTCATAAAATGATCACATATGTCATTATAAATATTAATATGGTCATAGTTATGTTATTAACATGTCTAAAACCACTCTATAAGAGGTTAAGTTATTTCAACCAAAAGGAAGAGTGAGGTAAGGGATTTGATTACAAAATTTCCACTCATTAGGTTAAACATCAACATTTTGGATTATTTCATGATAATAGTATGTGTTTATTGAATTTTTATTATATTATATTTTATTGATACTTTTTATGTAGATTTATATTAGAGAAACATAATTAATTAGTTAATTAATTCCCACATCAATGTTAGGGTCACTTTAAGAGTTTATTTCACTATCACATTATTATCGATATTGTTCAGTGTTGAATATTAATTGAGGAAAATTACAGAATCATTTCTTAAAAGAACAATATCATTTTATTCTCCTAGGATTATTCATGATATTTTTAATTTATAGTTCCATTTTTTCAACTCTTTGACACATAAATTAATTGATATTTTTTGTTAGAAAATACGACTTCATTTCTATCTTCAGCGAGAAATCACTTTTTCTTCCAAAACCTTGATTTCTAAAAAAAATTAATTTTTTTAACAATTTAAAATGATTTATGAAAGTTATTTTTATCCATTTTGATTTCTTAGAAATTTTTTACAAATGAATCTAATGTAATTTTCAAAATAATTCTCATTATACATTTACCAAAAATGTATATGGAATCTTTGTTATAATGTGTACTATTAGTACATAATTTTCTTCCATAATGGCCTCAAAATGTTTTAAAGATTACTTTATATGGTTTCACGTTTATTGAAAAATAAAAATATTTTAAAAATATTTAGTGATTTAAAAATATATTTTCAAAATAAAAAATATATTTTCCTTAATAATGATTTTAATTATCTTTTATGGTAATTATTTTCTATCAACAATCACTAATCATTTTTCTTAATATAATGGTTATATATTGTATTAATACAATAATTATTATTTATATGAATGGGTTGTGATCATTTTGACTAATTAAAGTATTGACATTCACTTTCTTGACTTATTTTTAGTTATTTACTTTCCCTTGAAATATTCACATTCCTGTGATCATTAGACATTAAATTTCCCATAAATACCCGCATTACTTATTAGTAGTATGTTTATTAATTAGAAAATATCTCATTACAACATTTTGTGTCTTACTTTAAAGTCATTTTATTGACTAGAGCATATTTATAATCCATATCCTTTAAAGAATATGAATATTAGATGATAAGACATATTGATTCATTAATTAAATAAATTATTCAATATTTCAAGATTGATCTAGAAATGTAGTTATAGGTGGGGCCTAAAAATTATATATCCCCTCGATACATTGACATGTCCCATGAGATAATTTTTTTGGCCAAACCCTATGAGTTTTCACCAAGTAGTTTTAAATTATCTTGTGAAAGGTATTGGTAGTTGGGATATAGTTAGACAAACTGAGTCAACTTATACCTAGTAGTTTAAACCATCTTATAAAAGGTATTTATAGTATAGGTATCATGTTCTTAAGATATAGATTCCAATAATATTGCACTCCTTTTTTTAATAATTTAGTTATTATTATCCATGATATTTTAAAAATGATATTATATCTAGATAAAAAAATATTATCTTTCGATTCATCTCATTATCAGTTTATTAATTAAATAGATTATGTTTCTAATTATTTTACTTGAAATATTTATTTTGACTTATGCAGTTAATTAAATGCAATATGAATCTAGTTATTTACCATACCATGTTGAATCTTCCTATTGATTCCTGATAGCTTCTTCTATACTCAACCCTTACTGATCATTTGAACTCACCCTTAATTTTTTTCTTTCCTAGAAATAGATGAAGTATACCATGATTGATATGAAAAGATATATTGGAGGGGATAATTTTATTACTGAAAAAAATAATTTCTGTTCGGAGTAGGACACTCAAGAGGGAGGGAGGTGGTGAGGGTAAATTGAGATCCTATGAAAATTTCTACTAAAGAGATTATTTATAAAATATATTCCCAATTTAATCCTTAATAGGAAAGTTAATCAATGTAGTGAAATTATAATAGTATGACTATTCAACTAATATCTCAGAATATTGATTATTTCTTAGTTGTAATAAAATGATATATTGATATAACTTGTGAAACTAATATAAAAATCCAAAATATTTATAAACAAAATCCAAGACTAGTTATCAAAGTGAAATTTATTTTTCTAAAATATAAAAAAATAGAGAAAAATAAATTTGAAAACATAGAAGATATATAACAATAGGTTTGGTCTCGAGATGAGACTTAGTCCTCTCACTTGGTGATCACCTTCCACCATGAAGTCAATATAAATTAATAATTTGATCCACACCTTAGATCAGGGATTACAAAATAATTTAAAATTTTCCAGGTCCCTTAACCGCTACCACATTTCTACGTGGGAAAAAATACAACTAGTTCATACATGAGCTATACCACAGTTCTAAATGGGATAAAAAAGTGTAAAAATATAGTTTTGTTAGAATATCAAGTATCCTCTAGTTTAGTGAAAGAGACTTTGTGTGTTTTTCAAACAAATGCACAAACTGATCAAAAAATGTAATATAAAGGCACAAAATATAGAAAGAAATATTAGATAGTGTTTAGAAGGATATTTTTGTCATGTCGTTCAGCTTTGTACTCTTTGATGTGTCAAAGTTGAAGCTGGAGTCCTATTCTGGAAGTAGACACTGAAAACAGAGTGTTATGGACCACTGGGTTCTATCTTCTAAAAAGATGAGATATTCTCCTCTTTAGGTCAAGTTAAATGCAACATAGATTTTTGAACTTTGTAAAAAAATAGTTCTCTGGTTCACAGTAAGCAGGAATGAAGAGTTACTATTGTGGTCTTTCTCTCTGTATGTTGCTCGTGTGGTTTTGCTACTCTATCTATGCGTATTTTTTTGTTTCTCACATTCATGCACTGGTTTGTATATATCATTCATCTTTAGTCCCTTTATTTTATATAGTTTTTTCCTAACAATGTGTATGTTTGTGGTAGGTGTTGTACCTTTTATTTATGACATCATCACTAAATATATCTTAAAAAATCATTTAACTAATCAGTCACATTAGAAACTCAAAAAATTAACTTTAGAAATAATATTATATCAAATTAAATTTAAACAGTCTATTAATGAATCGTTTTTTGGTTATTAATGCGCCAATGACTCAATAAATTGGCGAGTTCTTCTATCGGTATCATTGTATCATTCTATCAATGTCTCCTTCTATCAGTCTATCAGTGTGCCGATAAGTCCTTGCATCGGTAGCACCATGTGTTGGTTGGTTAGTCCTTCCATCGGTGAGACGATTGAACTATCAGTGACTCATTTGAACTATTGGTGATGCATTCTATCTATTTTTATAGGTGAGTCCTTAGTGCTGTCGTCATTGGTGAATCATACATATTCTATCATCATCATTGAATCGATTGTCTTCTGGTGTCAACTTCTTATACATAGTAAATATTTTTGTTTGGACTATCATACAACATAAATATTATTAGACTATGTTAAAATTATATGTTCATAACAATATTTTACTAAATTAATAATATTTGACATGATTTGTGATTATTAAAACCAATGTGGGTGACCAAAAATCTCTTATATGCCAACAATATCCCCCTTTTTGATGATAAAAAAATGACATTATAAAGCATAATCATTTGAGGTGTAATAAAATAAATTTACTTATCATATACCATTACTGATGAATTTACTCAATATATAGAAAAGGTTTAGAGGTAAAATAAATAGCATCAGTATCAAAGGAAACAAAAAATAATGGTATCAGAGGATAATGCCTTTTCTTCCCATATGTAATCAGGTGTAAAAAAATACATAAGAGTGGTATTAAAGAAAAAATAAATAAGGCTAATGAAAAACTGTTCTCCCCCTTTTGGAATTATCAAAAAGTGGAATAGTATCAATGGATAAAATCTATAATGAAATATAATCAAAGGAATAATCAAGAAGAAAACATGTATTAGTGGAAAAATATGTAACAGATAATGATAGATATAACGCAAATAGATGAAAGGTAGGAGAACCGAATTCCATAAACAACAAAGTAAAATGTATCAAAATAGTCAGTGAAAAACAATAAAAGTATAATACATCTGCCCTATCAAAAATCACCGACTATACTTTTGAGAAACAAGAGGTTCCTTCCATTTATTAGAGGGATCAATCGATGGTTTATTAGATTATTGAGGCTGAGAGGTATGAGGGTCTTAATTGATCTTCAGAGGAGGTAGAATCACTCTATCAAGAATAGTAAGGTAAAGGTTAGGCTTGTGCTATAAAAACACAAGCGGTTGGATCTAATCTTGGAACACTAGTATGATTTGACTAAAATCCTAAGAAACTATCATCTGAGGTGGAGGCAAGAAACCAACAGGTCCAATGGGTGCATCTGTAGTCACCACAATTGCTTTCCACTACACATGAAGGTATGGATTCATCATCTTGATGAAATCTTCAATGATTTACCCACAAAACATTATTACTTTCTCAAAATAGTCTTTATTATCCATGAACATTACAAGAATATGTGTGAAGTATTTTATTTTATATACTTGGTCTAGGATGGCTGTGGTCACTAGAGTGAATGTTAAATTCTCTATAAAACATTTAAAAAGGCTTTTCAACTAATGCTTGGTAATAATCCTCTTGAAATAGTAATCCATATTTTCTATGATCTGAGAATTTTAAGACGAAACACTTTTGGAATATATCCTGACTATATCATCAACATGGTCACTATTATTATCAATCTTTTCAAGGTTTTCCAAACCAGTAGCACCAAACAGAGATTAAAACTCTTCCTTAAAAACATTTCTAATTTCCTCAATGTCTAAGGCTGGAGACGTCTGAAAAAATATGGAAGGGACATAAGGAGTTAAGGTGCGGTCCTTAAGAGATTTAATATGTATTTCCAAAAATCCTTTATACTCAGAGGTCATATTATTTATTATAGAGACATTCCACTCATTTCTTTTCTAAACTTGGTGGTGTTGGAAACAATTGTTCTAGTCATTGTGATTAGGTTTGGTTGAATTTCAGCTATAACATTATCTGAAACTCTAGATACATCGGCCTCATTCTAACCAACTCTATGAATGGAAATTGGAGAATATTTTATAGACAACTCAATATCTTCTATTGAATATTTTAGAGAGTGTAATTCATTACTCAGCTAAGTGTTTTCCATTTTAGATTATTGAATCTCATGGACCATTGTAGATTTAACTAAAAATCTTACAGCTAAAAAAATTTCATCCTTTAATTTTTCAAAATCTTCTTTAGTGATAGAGTCATTAGGAAGGGTCTCATCCATTGATTATTTGGAAATAGTTACAAACTCCTCATAACCGGAGTCTTCATAGTCCAAATAAAGTGATACATATCCAGGAATCCATTCCCATTATGATATAACATAATCATCCAAAAAGGTTAGAGTGTAATGTCTAACTCTTCCACCACGAGGCTCCTCCTCAACTTGAGATCTTCTATGTTGAAGCTACCCTCAATATATGCTCTCCTCACTGGTTTCTCACCCTATACATGAGGTCTCCTTCTTTCATACATGAACTGAGGTGTATGGATCACTTGAGTTTCCACTTCTCTATAAGTTTCAAATACTCTTCTTTATTCAACTTTATCTATATAAGGTTATACAAAAACATTCTGAACAAAAAAATCCACCATCCCTACATCCTAACCTTGATCATCCTCTTGATGTTCTTTATTAATTTCACTGTCTTTATTTTCATCATCATGTCTAGAGGCATGATCATCACTTCCATTTCCATCAACATTTCCTTCACTTTATTCCTCTTTACTACCACTTCCACTGCTACTTTCATCACTTCTAGCTTCTTCTTCTCTCTCATTGTATTATTCTACTTCTAATTCTTCTTCAAAGTTAACAAACTTTCCCTCATACTCTATACTTCCTGAGACCTTTTTATCCTCATTTTCATTAGTTCCAATAGTGGTTTTATCCGAGGGTAAAGAAAGTGGTAGACTTTGAGGTCTAAAAGAAGAATATTTATGAGATTATGTGGTGTCTGGATCACTCCCATCATCGATAGGTGACCCTTGATCTTTGACTGGTGTGGCATGCTCTACTTCTTCATCTAAAGAGTAAAAAACTTCTTTATCCGGTCAAAAACTAGGATCATCCATATTTTTTAGCCTAGTTGGATGGTCCTCTGGATTGAACTTATAATAAATATTATACTTATCCCTAACCCATTATTTATTCCATGGGTTCAAGTTGATCTTCATCATTTTACAGATTTCTTTTCTTAGATAGATCCCACTGCACTCTGAAATAGTTTAATATCCTTCTCTAACACAACCTTTCTCTTTCAACATAGCTGAGATCAACCTTGGATAAAATAGGGAATTCGTTTTTCAAGAAGGCTTCATCATTTCATTTATGTTAATAAAAAGAAATATACATAGATTTACTTCAATATCATTTCTCAGTGGACAAACCAAATATAAATATTGATAATTTAGAGATACAATGTCACATTTATTCATACTGATCTGATTCTATATGAAGTTAAAAAAATTCTGCACTCCCCATCTAACTCTGCAACAATAGGTCTCATGTGCTCAACATTGATAGAAAGCTCATTTAGAGCTATCTCAAATTAGAAAATATGACTATCATGTGGATAGGTACCTTGAAAATCATCAGAAAATCCCTTATGAGGCACCATAAGACATTATTCCTACTATCTAGATGAAAAATAATTTTTCCCCTTTCACAATGGACTTAATTCAAGAAACTTCACTTCCTTCTAGTAGAAACTCCACATTCATGTAAAACTCATGAACTAATATTGGGTAAAATGGTCGTTTGTTTTTTAAAAACCACTCAAACCATCCATGATCCTGTAACACCCTGAGAAGCAATGAATTTCTTTTTAATAACAATTCTACAAGAACATAATTTTCTAAAGTCAATACATGGTTCAACAGAGTAGGATTCACAGGTCCAGAAGATCACTTTGACTCACCTTTCTATTTCTAAGATACATGAGACTCGCCACCTTCAGGATATCACTTCACAGATGCCATTCCAACAGTTTTATTTGAAGTTCGGAAGGTGAATGGTCGTAGGTAGAGAGAGAACAATGGTTGAGTGAGTGTAAAGGACAATTAGTAAAGTATATTGACTTGATTTATATCAATTATGGTTTAGAGATCACAAAATCTTGAAATCATGAACCATGATAAAAAAAGTCATTGATAATGTGTAGTTTTGGTAAAAACATAAAATAGATAAAAATAGTTAGTCATCAGTGTCGTCATGAATGATTTTTCATAACACTAATGGTGTCGACATGACAAGGCATCCCTGTCAGCATGAAAACTATGTCATCATGAAATAGTGTCGTTGTCAGCATGACATTATCATCTTCATATTGTCAGTGTTGTCATGCCACTATCTATTTGAAATTGAAAGTGTCGGTATGACAACTTTACTAAAAATTATCAAAGGAAAATCAACATATGGTCCTATAGATTGATCATTCATAACTCATGTCTGATGTAGTTCATTATTTAAGTGTTCAATGGCTAAGTGGAGATGTCATTAAGTTGATTTTTAGTTCTAATTAACTATAGAATTATATCACCTTTTTGGTAATGGTCTCTCAAAAAGTGATTTATTTCATCAATGTGTTTTGTCCTGTAATGTTAAATAGTATTCTTATAAATTTTAGTAGAAATTATGTTATCATAATTTATAGGGACATGTTTGAATTAAAATCCATTTTCTTGTAATGTATGTTTATCCAGAAATTTTTTTCCCAAAAACATCCTCAACTATGTATTCATCTTCTACAATATATAAGGAAATAGAATTTTGTTTCTTACTACACCATGAAACTATATCCCTGCCCAAAAAGTGACAAGTACTAGTGGTTCTATTTCTATATAACTTACAACCACCAAATTTATCATCTAAATAACTCAATAAATCCAAATTTTGTCCTCTAATATAGAACAGTCCAAAATTATATGAATATTTGAGGTATCTAAAAATCATTTTGATAGCATTTAAGTGATATTATTTTGGGTTCTCTTGAAAACATGCACACATGAACACATGCAACACTAATCATAATATCTGTCCTACTAGTGGTTAAGTAGAGTAAACTCCAAATCATTCTTATATAAGTGGTTTGATAAAAATATTTACTATCTTCATCAAGGTACAACTTACATGTGTTACTCATTTGAGTATTACTACTCTTAGTGATTTAAAATCCAAATCTTTTCAAAATATCCCTAGTATATTAACATTGATTCAAAATAATACCTTCTTTATTTTGAAATATTTGAAGTCCAAGAAAGAATTTTAGTTCCACCATCAAACTCATATCAAATTTCCTTTGATTCATCTTTGAAAAATAAACTCATAATGAATTTTTAGAGGATCAAAAAATAATATAATCTTTATAGATCTTTACTACAAAAACATATTTGGAAATTCATTTTATAAAAATGGAAGGATCAGAAATACATTTTGTACAACCTTTAAAAATAATAAATGTGACGAGAATATCATACCAAGCTCTTAGAGATTGATTTAAACCATATAAAGATTTATTTAATTTAAAAAATGGATTTTGAAATTAGGGATTTTTAAAACCAGTGGGTTGTTCAAAGAAAACATCATCAATTATATAACCGTTTAGGAATTCACTGTTGACATCCATTTGATAAAATTTGAAATCTAGATGTGGTGCATAGGCAAGCATGATTCTAATGGACTCAAGTCTAGAAAATGGTGAAAAGGTTTTTCATAGTCAATGCCTTATTCTTGATTATAACCTTGTATAACCAATCTATATTTGATTCTAAATATATTACCAAATCTGTCTACATTTTTCCTAAACACCGTTTTAGTGCCTATAGTCAAGGTGTTATTTGGTCTATCTACATGTTTCTAGATTTTGTTTCTTTAAAAATTATTTAACTCTTATTGCATATCCATCACCCAAAATTCATCATTGATAGCATCATTGATGTTCTTATGTTCAAGATTTGATAAGAAAGCTTGATGTTCAACATAATTTATGAAAGAATTTCTAGTCTAAGTTCCTTTTTCTAAATTTTCAACTATAGCATCTAAAGGATGGTTCTCGATATTACTAACATGTCTAGAAAAATAATGGATATTCACTTATGCTTATTCTATAAGTTCTGGTTCATCATGACAAGAGTATGTATAATTTACCAAACTAGAAGTGTAAACATATTCCTTAACAAGATGGTTCGAAGATTTAGTCTTGGTTTCCAGAGTTGACATATCATCCTGATGGTTTTCTTGAGAGGTCATTAACACATGTGGATCTATCTCATCAGACATGACATGTAGAGATTATTACACATATTTGGTTATCTTATTGAAGATTCTATAGGTTTTACTATAAATTTAATAACCTAGGAAAATTCCTTCATCACTATTGGAGGCCAATTTTTTCCTGTTATCCTTAGTGTTTACTATATGGACTTTGAAACCAAAAACATTGAATTACTTAAAATTGGGTTTTCTATTGTTCTACAACTAAAAAGGAGTTATCTTAAGGATAGGTTTACAAAATACTCTATTGATTATAAAACATTATTTATTGAAAGATTCTTCTCAAAAGTATATAGGTAGGTCATACTCACTAAGAATGATTCTAGGAATTTCATACAGGGTTATATTTCTTCTTTCTACAACTCCATTTTTTGTGTTCTCCTAAGAGAAGAGAAGTTATGAAAATATCCATTTTGTGCAAAAAATGATTCAAAATCCAGATTTTAAAACTCAAATCCTCAATCACTTATTAGAGTTTAAATTCGAAGACCACGAAGATTTTATTCAGTCCTATCATACTTGGTGAAATGAGAGAAAGCTTTACTTTTGTGATCCAAGAAGATGGTCTAAGTATATATAAGAGTAGTCATTTACTAGAACATAGAAATAGTTATTACCACTTATAATTGAAACTCTATAAGGTCAAAATAGATCCATATGAACCAACTCAAGAGGTTTATAATTTGAAACTCCTTTCTTTAGTTTGAAATATATTTTGTGTTGTTTACCATTTTGATAAGGATTAAAGACTTCGTCATTTGATAAATAAATTATACATATATATATATATATACTTGACTAATACTTATCTATTAATCTTTCTATGTTAGTGTATATTGAGGTTCCCTAATCTCCTATTCCACAACCAAGACTCTATAAAAAGCACTTAAAAAAGAAACATTTTAAAAAATCAAAAAATCTATGTTAACATCATAAACATTTTTATTTATAAAAGAAGAAAATACTTAAACATTTTTAGAATTAAAAAGATCCAAAGCATCAATTTCAAAATTAACAATGAAACCATCATCATATAATCGAGAGATACTATTTAGTTTTATTTTAATCCATAAAAATGTAATTTAAAAATTAAAACTATGTTGGAGTTAGAAATCTGTCCAAGTTCAATGATTTTTTCCTTTGGAATTGTCACAAAAGGTGACATGGACACTATCAATCATTATCAATTTCCTGAAACATGAATAATATTCAATCAAATTTCTTGGTAATCCACTTTCCAAGTTCCATAAGCCTTTTCAGGATCTCTTAAAACTACTTTCCTACAAAAATAGATTAGACAATAAAATATTTTGGTACTCAGATTTGTTTAGGACCAATAACAATAGTAATAATAGATTTTGGTACCCAAATTTTCTTAATGGGTTTCCAATAAGTAGTATGTAATATTTTTGAAAAAATAGACTTTATTTGATCTAGAAAATCTTGAAACTCTTGAAGATTTCTCATGGCTGAAATATGAAAAAAAAATTCTAGAACTGCGTATAAAACTAGATTTTCCATATTTTGAAACAAAATTGGTTTTGATAAAATTTTTTTAACCAGGTTGCAATACAATACCACTAGTGTATTTTGGTTAAAATTATTTACCAAGAATTTGAACCAATATATATTTACCGTTGGTAAACTTTACTAAATTCTTTTTTAATTTGTCATTTCAAAATTTAAGCACATTTTTCCCTTAAGCAGTTGATCATTTTTCTCTTTTTTTATAGCTAGTTAAAATTTAATAGTTGTAGTCAAAGAATAAAGTCTAGTTAAATATTTTTCATTATATTTTAGTTAATTATAAGTCTCCTCAATCATTTTTAAATATTGAAACATTTCCATATTTTTCATATTTTTTTGAATTACTTTCATCTCTAGAATAATAAGAATTATGTTCTGGAGAGTTTAGTGTGACCTTAGATGTTTTTTTTCATAAAACACATATTATAATTATTAGACTTTTAATCATGATAGGATTCTAAGTAACTTAATCTATCCTCAGAATAAATCCAAGTTTCCTTCATAGACTTTTTATAAATTTTTCCTTATCATTATACATCCTCTTATGCTTTAGTTTGGGACAATCATCCTTCACATGTCCCTTTCATTTTCACTCATAAATGATTATGTCATTTGGTGTATCGCCTCTTTTCCATTCCTTTTTACCAGTGTCCTTATTATTATATTTATCTTTTTATGTTGGATTTCTAAAAAATCTCTTTATCCTATAGAATTTCTTAAACCTTTTTGCTATCTGAGCCATCTCTATATCATTATCTATTGATTATTTTTCATCACATAAACTTTTAGTTTCATCTTTAGCATTATCATTCTATTGGGAAGCAATATATTTGAAAGAAATAGATTTTTTTTTGGGTCACCATCATCTTCATTGTTTACATTTATTTCTTTCTAATACATCATCATCATGACAATCATCAGGTTTACTGAAAAAGTATTGAGATAACATGATTATCTTATTGATACAAAATTCCCTCTCCATCTATCTGATAAGAATCTACATATTCTCATGATTTACTCCTTGGCTATAACTATTCTTCCTAGAGAGATCATGGTGTTAAAAATTTCATTAAACCTGAGATACATTTCATAAATATTCTCATCAGGATTTATCATAAAATTATCATATTTAATAGTTTAAGTGTTAAGTCTCATTTCTTTAACATTATAAGTTTATTCATGGGAAATATAAAAAAGTGGTACTAATTTCCTAGGAATATGTACAAGAAGATATTTTAATAAATTCTTCATCTCCTAGTGCACAAAACATATGATTCATAGATTTATAGTTTATATTATAAGCAATTTTTGTGGAATCACTCCAGGTATTCCTAGATGTTTTTTGCATTTCATATTGATATTCTATAAAAATACAAATATCTAACCCCATACTTTCTAAATGCATTTTATTCTTAAAATTACTCATATCATAGTTTGTTCCTTTAGAGTATGGAGGTCTGTTCATAGCTTCACCATCCAATCTATTATCCATACTAAGTAAAATACATTTAAAGAGATAAAAATTAAAATGTAACGGAAATTTTGAGATCTTTAAAACATGACTAAATCCCAATCCAAAATATCTAAAAATTACCTTAAGAAACATTGATAACAAATTTTGGCTAGAGTAGGACACTCAAGTCGGTGGTGAATTGAGTTCCCATAAAAATTTCTATTAAAAACTTTATTTAAAAGATTCCCCCAATTTAAAACATAACAGGATAGTTAATCAATGTAGTGAATTTATAATAGTCTGACTGTTCAAAAAATTTCATGGAGGATTGATTATTTCTAATTTGTAACAATATGAGATATTTATATAACTTTTGAAACTAATATAATAATCCAAAATAGTTATAAAAAATTTCCAAGACTAACTATCAAAGTGAAATCCAGTTTTCTAAAATATGGATGAAAACCTAGATAAATAAATTTGAAAACATAGTGTACATAAAAAATGAGGTTTAGTCTCATGCTGAGACTTATTCCTATATACTTGGTAATAAACTACTACCAACCAGTCTATATATATAATGATATTGATCTACACCCAGAATCAGGGTTTACAAAACATTTTACAACTATTCAGGTCACTTGACCTCTACCAATGTTCCAGGTGGGAAAAAATAAAACCAGGTCACACAAAAACTTTACCGTAGTTCGACATGAGATAAACTAGAGTAAAAACATATTTGTGTGAGGATATCTAGTATCCTCTAGTTCAATGTAGGATAAAGTGTTTGTTTTATAGACAGATACACACAGTTCTCGAAAATGTAATAAAACTTCACACAACAATGCAATAAATATTAGATATTATTTTGAAGTATTTGTGTATAATTTAGTTTAGAAATGGAATCATTGATGTATCAGAGTTGAAGCAGGAGTACACTTCTTGAAGAAGAAACTATAAAAAGAGTGTCATGGAGCACTATGTTATGTCATCTATGAAGATGAGTTGTTCCTATCCTTAGGTTCAGCTGAATGCTGCAAAGATATTCGACAATTGATGAACAACAGTTCTCTGGTTCACAACAAGTTGGAATGAAGAGTTCCTCAGGTGTTCCTCTTTTCTGTATGTTGCTGGTGTGTTAGTTCTACACTATATACACCTATCATTTCTGTGTATCACTTTCATGCGCTTCTTTGTATATATCTTTCATCTCGAGTCCCTTCATTTATATTCGTTCATCTCAACAATTTGCATGTTTAAGTTAGGTGTTGTACCTCGTATTTCTAACATCCTCATTAAGGATGTCTTCAAAAAGCATTAAATTAATTAGTTTCAATGAATCACTCCAAATATGATCATTATAAATAATATGAAATAGATGTAAATTTAAATAGTCTTTTGTTGACTCTTTTGTCGGTGAGTAATGCATCAGTGACTCATTCCATCAGTGAGTCCAATCGGTATCAATGTCTCATTCTATCAGTGTTTCCTTCGGTCAATTTTTTATGCATTGGTATGTCCTTGCATCAGTAGCACCATGAATCAGTAAGTACTTCCCTCGGTAGCACCATGCATCAGTAAGTCCATCCTTATATCGGTGAGATAATTGAATTTTCGGTGAATCATTTGAACTACCAGTGAAGAATTCTGTAAATCAGTAGCAGTGAGCCCTTTGAGCTATCGACATTGGTGAATCAGACTTATTTTTTTGGCATCTGTAACTCTATTTTCTATCAGTGTTAACTTCTCACACATAGGAAATATTTTTGTTTGGACTACCTTACTACATAAATACTATAACACTCTGTTAGACTTATATGTGATTAATATCATTTCAGATGATCGATAATATTTGACATGATTTGTGATTATTAAAAGTAGACAGGGTGGCAAACAATATCCTATGTGCCAATAATTATGTTTTATTTTTTGTATTTAAATGTAATATGGGAATCAGGTATGTATCTAGTTTATAATGACTACTAGACAATTCATCCTTTTAGGATGCAATTCCTTATATCTTATGGAAATGTTAAATAGTAGAAACTGAATCTAGGATACATTATCTAGGGTCACTACAAGGAATATTTTTACGTGTTCATATTCATATTTATCCCACATTTTATTAAAAGAGGAAACTAAATAATTTTTCTAAGATTCATATTCAATACCATCGAAATCACTAATTTTATGAATTTTAATGATTCTCTAGGTGAAACATTTATATTTATTACTTTTAAAATACTATCATAGAAATATTACGACATCAAAAATATGAAAATATATACCATGAGTTACTTCATAATTTTAAATAAAACACATAAAACTAGAATCATTTAAATGCATTAATTAATGTTTTTCCTATTACACATCTCATGTAGACCTCTTTACTATATTTTATTAATAATTTTTTTATTTCAGGTATATATAAATATTTATACTATTTTATTCTATTAATGGAAGGATAGTCAAGTATTTGATGATAATTTATTTCAGTGTTGTAAGCATAGAAATTACATCTTTCCAAAACACTACTATTGGGAGCATTCCTTACTAGATAACCTCATGCTTTGTACAATGATTATCTACATTATTTTCCACTCTAAATGGAATGTATTCAGTTCCATGATTTGATTATTGTTTCATCACTTTATTCCGACAATATTATCCACTATTCTAAAGAATATCATGATGTATTCCATAACTTAATTATACAATTAAATTGACATGTAATATCCAATAATTCCCTAGTCATTCAAAAATAGATTGAAATTTTTCTTCTTATCAAGTTTTATCATGTCTAATTAGATCATATAAATCAATATGATACAAATAAAATAGTATTAATTCTTTCATATTATTTCTATGATAGAGTTTTCTCAATTTTGTTCAACTGATGATTATATGAAAAAACATTTCACCATTATTCTCCAAATTATGAGTATCCACTGCTACCCCTATTTTTGAAATATTTGAAATACTATTTTGATATAAATGATTAATCCTTATATACTGTATATTATTTTATGCTCCTCTTTTATGTTGACAAGTCTTTTCCTTTCGTTCAAACTATTAAAAATTTGTATTCATTACCCAATGACACATTTGAATATTTTAATACATTACTTTTATATAAAATTTATTATGAATGATTGCGGCTTCTAATACTAAGTCACAGAAAAAATTAATGATGAAAATATTTTATCATAGAAAATAAACATTGATAAATTTGGTATTTATCAATACATATCCTAAAAGAAACATTTCAAAACTATATTTCATCTTTAGATGTCCCAAATTTCCCATGATAATAAATCTATCTTTTCATCCATTCACATTATATTAATGATTCATGTTTACCATTATATGATATAAAAAACCAATATCATGATTGAAAACTATGTTTCTCTCAATTTCCTTCAAGATATTTTAAAAATTTATAGTATGCCCCTTCATCGTTAGCTTATTTTCTTCTTGTAAAATGTCATTATGAGTTGAGAGAAATTTTTTTCTCTTATCATTAAAATTACTAAATGAAATAATTTCATAAATTTCCTATTATAAGAAATTAAATCAATTTCTCATGGAAATATTGTGTTTTTTATTCATCTTTTATAAATATTTATTGGAATATTTTAGGATTCTTTATTCACATCAATCAATAACAATACAAATCACAATAAAAATGTATAATAAATAACTATATATTTGATTCATTCCTTAAAATGTGATATATGATTTGTGATTTTATTTTCTGATCTATAATTTCATATCCAATGAATTATCTTTTTGATTCATCACATTATGCCTATATATGGCCAATGATAACCCAAAATTGGATTGTTATAAAAATAAATTTTTTGATACTGGAACCTCGCCACATAAACCTAACTTATTAAGAGCTTATTAATTATTGATGATCACTTGATAAATTTAAACATTCTTTAGTATTATAAAATCACATTCTGTTTAATCATTTTATCCATGATTTAAATATTATATTATTATATCGATGTTTAATTTTATCAATGAAATTATTATTTTGATCAGTAAAGACGTTATAAACACCTCCTGTACACCGTTATACTCATTCCTTTAGTTATTTATCTAAAAAATATCTAGATTACAACTTATATTGATATCTAGTAGGATTTACATCATACCCAGTCTTCATCCTCCAAATGAGTATTTACTCATTAGGTGTTTCAATCAAATTTATCTTCTCTATGATAGAGAAATTAAGATCATCCCTAGAATTATCCTCCTCCCTACTTTTAACCTATATTTCCTCTCTTTTTTCTAGATACACTAGATTAATTACATGTTCCTGAAAAACATTTTATTGGAAATAAATTTTTTCTTAATAATTATCAATATAAGTTGGGGATACATTTACCAAGAGACCAATATTATTTTTCGACTACAATTGTAGGTTATGTTCATCAAGGTATTATTTTAAACCCTAATTAAGATAAAAATATCCCTCTGGTTTATCATATTTATCTATTATATTTCTTCTTTCCCTAAAAATTCCATTAAAAAATTTCCATTTTATGAGTTAATATCAGTTTTAATTTCTTATAAATAGTCTTAATACGCATCATAATATTCTTTATACAGCATCACATTATTATGAAATTTCTTTCCAATTGCATTTCCCTAATTAAATTTCAAAATTTGATAAATCATTTATCATTGTTTTTGAATGAATTCAGTTTGAACACCTTCTATATCAAATATATTTTGGCACCTAGTAGTGATGTTTCTAAATCATTCTTAGTAAAAGGAATCCAAAATCTTTATAACATAAAATTTTCCCTTTAACCACACAGATTTTCTTTCCTCAAGTAATAAAATCAAATTATTTAAATCATATTCATTATTTCGTACATTAAATATAATAATATTAACCTGGTTTTAAATGTAAATTATTTAATGGAATGTTTGGATGAACAATGTTTCACCACTCATTTTTAAATATGACCTGAATTCTAAATAGATCATTAAGAGATAATTCCCCATTATTGAATTATTCAAGGATAAAATACTTTAGATTTAATATTTATGGAATCCTTTTATAATTGTATTCATAATAATATTTAAATTTATTTTTATGAATGAGTTGTGTAATTTTGAAAATGTAAATGTTATATTTTATTATACATGAATTCATTCATTATCATAACTATTTATATTATGTTTATTATTACGGTGCATATGTTATCATTTCTAAATTTCGTTTTCTATTTGAATTTTTTGAAATATATGTTCTAAATTTATTTTTATTTGCTTAAATGATTGTAATGCCAGGGAATAAATGTTTCAGTGAACCCAACCTAGTTGAAATTTACTTGACTACATATACACCTAATGATCCATTAGGCTCCCTCCCAACAACATCTATGAAACCATCTATATTCCCCCTATCAGCATCTTCCACACCCTTATTCTCCCATCTATCAACATTTGACACACCCTCATTATCCACCCCTTTAGCATTTGGAACATTTCTTCATGATTTAGTAAGTTCCACACACGATGACTCTACAATAAGGTAATAGGTAGTCACTGTAGTTTTTTCATGAGGATATTGGAGGGTTGATATTACAGGTACAAATTTTATAGTAAATAATGTTATTTCACGTTTTTATACTAATTAATATTTTTCCTAAATAATGGAAACAATGTTACTACTGATAAAAAAGTTAACAGATTTGATATTTGGAATCTAAATGGATTGAAGATAGTTTTCCCCTTTCATTTTTATAGGGTCCCCATGATTGATGGCATGGGATTATTTGTCCAGATTTAAGTCCAGATGGAAACTAAGTTGGTTTCCCTTCTAATTACATATTCAAATTTGGGGAATATGCCTCAATCATCGAATAATGGAGTATTTTATTCAAATATAAAGGTAATTTTAATACATATGGATCAATTAAATTCCATTATGTAATGAGATTATAATATTTTAAAAATTAATCTCTTTGTATAGATGTTATTCCACTGTATCATTGCTGATCTTATCACACGAAAGTGGAATTTGAAAATTTTGGGTAAGAATTTGATATATTTTAAATGGAATGTATTGAATGAATTAAATTGATACATCATTGACCACGCAAAAATAACATAATAAGGTACCTAAAGGGGTCCTAGTGAGTAGTGGAAGGTGTTTTTTGATATCCATCCTCATATATGGTATTGAAGAAATATATTATTATATTAATATAATTTTATACATATAAATTCATATAAAAAGTATTTGAAATTTCATACATTACTCTTAGATTAAATGTTATTTATTTTTGAATATTTTAGGGAAGAATATATCATTTCGATCTAAAAAACTCATCCTAGACACTACCAATTCAAAGAGTTTTTCATGAAATTGATTGATTATGGTAATATTTTCATAAGTTTAAACATTTTAAAGAATTATTTTTTTCAAATATATTAGATTCATTTATTTATCTTTTTTTAATGTAGTTAAATAATTTTGGGCACCAATTCTCCCAAATAGAACTTTGGTTAGATGTTTATTCAAAATCCTATGGGATTTATATGAATGATCCTATGAAATAAGTTGGGGTATGAATTTTTTTATCATTGTAATAACTTATTGTCAGTATTAACTTTGTTAACATGTATTTATTTAAATATGATTGATATTTAATTTATAAGTACGAATAAAACAATTATATGTTGTTGATCCCACACAGTCCTTCTCGGTCTCCCAGGACGATCTAGTTAGTCAAGTTCTTGGGATGTAGAATCCTTGTTGTGCTTGCAGTATATGTTCATGACCATTACTCTCTGAGAATTTGGCAGGTCACTGGGAAATTTAGAAGTATCTAATTTTGGTTATAGTTAATTTCTCCCTCGAGATGCTCAGATAGAGTTTATTTCAATGAAAAGCATTGTTAAGAAACGTGGGAGTATAATCCAACAATATATGGATCATATACATATATAGGATGTAATGTTTTTTACTCTACATAAAGAATTAATTGAATTTTATTAGAAAAAAATAGATGTGTCCTCAATTATATTGCATGGATGGATGGTTTGAGTGAGTAGGTAAGTAACTCCACTTTATAATCACTTATTACATAAGATTTTACCAGTTTTAGATAAAAATTTAAACAAAAAACACAATTTAATATTTAGAATAATTGTCATATAGGTTCTAGAAACATGGAGTGGATATGTAGATAGAGACGGAGTTGATCTTAGTTAATATGGTATTAATGAGGGATGAATTTGGATTTGATGAGGGTGACATGTAACTAAAATCATAAAAGTCTAACACAATGATATAGTGATAGAGAAAATTTTTTGCAGGTTGAGGTAGGGGATATTTGTATTTCTCTTACATTACATAAAATAAACATTTTTGGTTAATACATTATGTTTTCTTCTTATCTTAAATGTATACTCATAAATTCTTGTGTATTTACAATTTATTTATTTACTGCTCCTTGAAATAAATTCTCTTTTTATATCTCCCATTATGTGCCTTTAGTGATGATATTAGATCATGTCCTTGGGTCACATAAAGATCTATTGTCAATTTCTTTATGTATATCATGTTTATTTGGCCTCATTCAAAAAATTATTTTTTAATTTATTTTGGTAATATTATTGATTATTTTTACATATCTTTTATATTATGTGAAATGAGATAGTTATATATTTTTGTGTTATGACTTATTAGGTTTCCTTTTTATTTACAAATTATGATCTTTCATAGAAATATGAAAAATTGACACACTTTATCGAATTATAATAAATTTTCAACAGATAATTTAAGTATATAAACTATGGAAAATCCTCTCACAAGAGTTTAATATTTGATTCCTAAAAAAAAGTTCCTAGACTATGAGGTTCAAGGATGTATTTTAGAACATCACATAGGTTGGATAGACTATCAGGTAAAGATAGCCTTACTTGGTTAATTACTTTTTTATCAAATAAATTTTTTAACATTTTTAATCAAGGTATTAAAGTTATAAAAGATATATGATCAATAAAATATAGCAGGTAGGTATGGATACGTGTCAAGACATCACCTTTTTATATGAACCTTGAGTTTCCAAGAGATGCTGGGATGGTGTATTTCTAGGTCTAGGTTTCATTAATCCTGCCTCTTAATTATAATTCCCTATTTTAATACATTTTAAAGATTTACTACTATGTTTCATGAGTAGGTTATATGGGATTCATACCATATTTATATAACTATCATTTTTTATGATTGGTATTTTGTTATGTTTTCCCTTCCCAATTAATTAAAATTTTTCCTATTAATCATATTGAATAATTGTGATTTATTTTAATAATTTGTACATGATGTAAAGTTATTTTTACTTTTTTTAATAAAAATATCATTTCAGTTTCTTAAGATATTTTTGTTACCAAATTATTTTTGATTTTATTCAATATAATTTGACTCATGGTGGTCAATTTTTTGATGTTTATCATCCTAAAAAAAGTGGATTTATAGAATCTTTTTACATTTAATTGATTTAAAATCTAGTTTGGTTGAAATTTTCAAATTTATGATAGCATTTTTGTTTTCATTAGCACGATGGATTTAGGATTTATCAAATTTAAAATGCTTTTTAGTTATTAGTTGTTTGATTTTGATTTTAACTATGATTTTATCATTGTGTTAATGTTTATAATTAAATACATGAAGTTTTTATTGAGGGTTCATGTGATGTTTTATGGAATAAGTCATGTATTGTTTTAAAATATCTATTATTTTATTTTATAATGATTTTTTTGATTATGTTTCAATATTAATTTATGTTGTAAACTAGGGTTGCAGTTTCTGTGGGAAATTTTTAACAATAATATATAGCGGTGTTCTAAATCACCACTATATATGGTCAAAATTTATTTAGTGATAGTTTCAAATGATGCTATATATTATTAAATATATAGGATATTCTAACCACTATGAAATCTGTGATACTTTTGAGAGAAAAAACCGAAACTATAAAATGGAATAACCATAGCTAAAAAGTGTTTCATGATGCTTCCCAAAAATTAATGGAAATTGGGTAAAACTAATTCAATTTTTATTTAGATGTTAATTTAAGTCGGGTTTTTAAAATATAACTAGAGAATCATTTGGAGATGGTTTAAACTACCACCAAAAAACCACTACTATTCCCCTATTTTGTTATAGAGGATATGTTCTCTTCTTCTGAAGCTTATAAACACTCTTTTTAGGTTGTTTATTTCCTTGTAATTTGAAATTTTTTATCTTAAATCAAGTTTCATTGTATTATGAGTGGATATTTATGATCTTGAGGTAGGTGGTCTACAATCTATTTTCCCATAGTCTTGATGTTATTATTTTGTATTTGTGTTTTTGATTAAGAAATGTTATTTAAGATTTAATATTATATGTGAGACCTTTCAAATACCACATCAGGTCCATTGATGATGATGATTCTGGATCTATGGTCACCCATGGGGTTTACCACTCTTTAGAAATTTGTAATTTAATATCTAAATGGGGAATTAATGTATTTATGAGTTTAAATCAATCATAATTATGATTATCTTGTTAACAATGTATAATGTATTTTTAGTTTAACTTTGAAAGTTAAATGGGTTGTATGATAATTAAGAAGACATGTGATAAATGGTTAAAGTGGGAAAATATATTATAATAAATGGTTTAAAAGTATGTTTAATGGTAGTGGTTTTGAATAATTAGTAAAATAATCTAGGCATGGAATTGAGTTAAATGTAATGGAAGTAATGAACCACAAGAATATTGTTAAATATAAAGGATCACCCTTATCATTGTTGTTATATAAATTGTAATTGATGATAAACCTTGGGAAATGTAAAAAAAATGGTATGGTCGGATGTTGGACTATGGATAATCATCCTTGGGGTGGGCCAGATTGATTCTCTAGTCCCCACTAATGCGTTGCACGGTTTTGAAATCTTGACTATTACTCCAAGATCTGATTGTTTACATGGTATGGGTACCTGGAATGAGGCTCCAATGTATGATGATTCACATGGTATGGGAACTAGGAAATTTGTTACAAGGTATGATTATTTATATTATATGGGTTCCTTGACTAAGGCTGTAGGGTACAATGATTTAATTGTATTTTTCAGCGAATTACCTTGTGATGTAATGTGTTAAACCCATTTATTGTATATGTTTTAAAATTCTGGAATGGGCTGAAGTGGGTTTACTGTGAGGGTTCTATTGTGGGAACTGAGGTCCATATGGGATAATAGACAATTATTTACTTTAAAAATTGTTTACTTTAAGTGTCTTCTTTATTGCTTATCTGTACTTCTGAATATAGTATTATTATACATGATATTTTTGTAGACACTATTGGTGGTGGCCTACTTAGTTGTACTCAAACCCTACTCTTGGAACCATTGGTACCTGAGTAGAATTCATGTTTTCATAACTGGATATGGGAAAGTGGCCCAAATTAGATGTTTTACATGGGATATAGTGTGGATGAGGGGACCAAACATATTATCAGGTCCCGTTGTTTGGATTTTATTTAGTGTTATTATATTGGTTTCTATTTGGGACATTATACTCTCATGGAATTACATACTTATAAAATTTGATGATTATACTTACCCAGTTTTGGGAAGTAATTTATGAGATTTTTTGTTATTTTTTAATATTTTATGATAATTCTGGTTATGATTTACAATATTGATTTACTCTCATAAAGTGTGTATAGTTTAATAATGTAGGATTTTTAAATTAAGTTTGTTTCATAAGAAAATTTATGTTATAATATATAATATAATACAAATGAAAAATTTATAGGAACCAATAAACTCGTATCTCATTATTTAAGATCATTATGTTAGTAATCTACAAAACTGATGAAAATTCCAAACAATAAAGTTGGAAAAAATATTTAAAATATAAAAGCTAAAATGGGAAAATATGGATGACTCGAATATACTAGAATAATCATCCCTATGACCAAAACTATAGAAATTAAACTAAATATTAGTATACCAATAAAAATATTTGAAAATGTAAATACAACCTTAAGAGGAATTATAGTGAATATTGAGTGAGATAATAAAGTTGTATTTATAGGGAGAAATGTGATAGTTAGAAGCGTAATATGAAAATTGGCCAAATATAACTTATGGTCTATTTGATCATTATGAAATATACCCATTTAGAATTTTTTATCATTATAATTAGTGTTTATAAATTGAAAAGAGAAAGGATAATTGATATAGAATGGAGAAACAATGGCCGAAACCAGTAGAGTCATGTAGATTGAAGCCCATTTTTCTAAACTTAGATGGGAGGTAGTGGCACTAGGGTTCCCTCTTGACAAATCAAAAACTGATATATAATAATTGAGTCTTGAAATACGTCACTTATGGGATATTTCCATGTTAGTAGAGATTACCACTCACTCAATGTCATCCAATCCTCTCCATAAAACTACAACCATCGATCACCTTTCCCTTACGACGTATGTATGTGTAAATAAGGGGTTACATGTCCCTGAATTAGTCCCATAAAATTTATTTTCCTTTTCAAAAAATATTTATTCCATCAATACCATCTTAATAATAATTCTATTTCATAAAATAAATGTTTTTGTAAGACCAATTTGATAAATTTATTGTTGGACAAAAATAAAAAAATTATATTTTTATAAATTATATACAATTTTATAAAGAAATATTGTATTTAGAATAATATATTTTTTAATGAAATAGTTTTTTTAAACACTATTATTTAAATATAAATGATAATATAATTTTATAATGTCCTGGGGAATTTTTTCTAGGGTCATAAATTTGACAATGTCTTGAAAATTGATATTCTTCAGAAAATAAGGATATTTATATTTAAAAGGAAAAATTATAAAATTAAGAGGCTTATTTTTTAAAAATAAATATCATATTTAAAATTAGCACATTGATGTTAGGATCGAGTGGATTTTGGATAATTTTCAAGAATACTTTATTTTTCAATGAATAGAAAAAATACAGTTTTTTGTTTTAGGATTGTATTATGACTTATTTTTTTAATAATTAAGTTATATTTAATTAACTCTAATCCACAAACTAGAATAGGATATTTTATTATCATTAAGTATTTTAATATCTTTTAATCAGTTTCCAAACTTATTATTGATTTTATAAAGTCTAAAATGGAACATCTGATTTTAAAAAAATTATTTTGGGGAAAAAAAATCCATTATCCATAGAAGTATTAAAAATTTAGTTTAGTTATAATGGATAAAATATCATAAAATTGGGCTCAAATATCCTAAACAATGAGAAAAAACCTGGGTAAGAGAATGTCTTTTTATTTTCCACAACCAATATTTCTAAGACATATATTTGGAAATTATTAAACAATTCCTTCGATTTTGCTGTAAATACCCACATATTTTAACATCCCATTCACTCCAAATCCATCCTTAATTAAGTAATGGTAATTTATACTCCCAAATATTACCCCATGGTTCTATCCTAAATATTTAGGAGAAACTGTTCGTGGTAAGGGAATTTTCATCATCTTATTTTCCATTCAGGTAATTATTTACTATACATCTTATAAAGGGTATGTTACATTCTTTAATTATTATTTTGATCATAACCTTATAGCTAAAATAATATTTTTTTCGATGGGATACCTATGTTCTCTCTCATTATACCCTGTTTAAATATTTTTTTTATACACATCATGCTACCAAATTTACTTCTCAAATCTATCTCTTTTACTTAAGAAATTATTATATTTTGAATAACCAAACCATTAATTTATCCATGTATATTAACCTAGACATTAATATAATTTATTTATTTGGGAATTTACATATACTAAACTAATACTTCCTTTTTTTGGGTTTAAATTGATATTATTTTCAAGACTTTAAGCACTTACATAGTCAATGCTTTCATATAAAACATGTAATTTATTCTCCATAGGTTATTTACTAAATGATTTATTATGATCAATGTGGATCACATTAAATTAGTACATATGAATGGTGTTTACTAATTGTTATCCAATGTATTGGGTAAATAACTTAACCTTTATAGATGATATGTTTTACTATACCTTGGTGTATAACCATGGTAATTTTCATTTATGAAACCAGGGTGACAAGACATTTTGATATTTTTACGAATACCTCATATTTATGTTGTAACGAAATTTCCAAGTTATGATACATGTTCTTTTTTTTATGGTATTCCTCATTTTAACTTATTCATGCTACGTTGTTATTCATCATCTTCTTATTTTTATGCATGATGACCACATACTAAATACCAGCTATTCTTATTCCCTTACTAGGCTTCAGGATCATCCATTTCCTTTTATTTATGTTCCTTGGATTCGAGATATAGTAAAATTAAATTATGTTCAACCAATGGATAATAATTTTACGTGGATTAGAATATTGTTTAATGATTTCTTGTATTATGTTTCTAATTTCCAAGAAACTAAACTTTTGAAGATCTTATATTTTAATTTATGTAATGAATAGTTTATGTAATAGAATGGTGGGATTCCATAATTATTATTAGAGAAAAAATTAATTTTTTTTGGAAACTAGGACTTGAAAATATTATTCATAACCACACTTATAATTCTAAATATATGAAAACATCATGGAATATTAGTGAATTATTAAGTGATTAATTTCCAAGAAATAAAATCCCTATCATGACACTATAAGTCAATGTGGATTTGAAAAATTTCTCCTATGGTAACAAACCTAAAAACACCATATTAATATAGACTCAATCGATAACTGGTGTTTGAAAATGGGCCCTTGCTGCACACTAGGTTAGAAACTTATTAGGGGATATGTTTGGTTAATCAAAAACTTTTCCTGAACCATTTTTAAGTATATACAGAAAATTTCATTTTTATTAGAGGTGACTAATAAATAATGTATTTAAGAATGATGTTTTAAGAAATAAAATTACTTGAGAATTATAAAATTCTTATAAGGAAAATTTTCCCCTCTAAGTATTTTTTCAGTTAGAAAAATGGTGGGAAATTGGTGGAACAACATAAATGAAGAGTGAAATAGATGATGTACTAATAAATTTTTAAACTTGATGGAATAAGGAATGGAAAACATCATGAGTATGATAAATCAACAATCTCAAGTTATGAATAATAAATTAATCATGATGAGAAACCAGATTATCCTATAAGGGAATTGATTTTTCTTGAGTCGATTATGAGTCAATGAATAACATAATTTAGTGGATTTACCAAGACATTGATTATTGAACAATTTATTACCTCTAAGGAATAGATATCTTTTGTACCTCACTATTCAGATAAATATAAATTCACTCTAGCTATATACCTCATTAAATGAGAATCTGATCATTGATGGAAATTCATTAAAAACATGATTCCAAGAAAGGGAGATTGAGGAAATAGAGTGGTAAGTGTTTAGGGGAATATTTTAAAATAAATATTTTCCTAGTTAAATGTTAACATGAATGGATAATTATTCCCTAGAGCTGATGTAGAAGGAATATTAATTAGTGGGAATCAATGGAATTATCTTTACAATACTATCTCAAAATAACTCTAGATTTTTTATGGATACAAAGGGAAAGGATGATAGATTATTCGATGGAATGAGACCCCATCTACAAAAGAATTTAGAAAATCAATAGTATGAATGCTATGTGAGATAGTTGAAAGTTCCTTAAAGGTTGAATTGGATTTTTTAGAGACACAATGGTCAGACAGTTCAAATAAAAAATAAGGGACAATTCATTACAAAATCAAGTAATAATTTTTATCATATAAGAGGAGGAAAGAAAATGAAAATTACATTATGAAAAAGATGTGGGAATAAACATTCAACGAATTGATTTACTGGGAGTGGAAAGTGATACAAGTGTAAGAGAGGTGAGAATATAGTATATAACAATGGTGGTGAGTTGAAGACTCAACTTCTCTAACTAACAAACAAGGGATGACGGAGTAGGCCTACCTTGATATTCAAAACTTTTAGTGTGGAAAGCATGGCCACTTTTCTAATCAATGTCCAAATGATAAGATAGTAGAGGGAAACCGCCATCAAGCTTATCATAGTCCAAGGGATTAAGGTTAGGAATTTTATATCATGGTGGATAAAGTAGTGTCTTTAAATGATGTTGTGGTAGGTACACTGGTTGTAATCTCAAAGCTAGAATGTACTTATTGAGAAAGTATTGTCTGAACAATACTCTATAGTTTATATTGATTTTGATAGCCAAAAATACCCTTGTTTTTTTTCTAATGATTTTTTAATATTTTTTTAGTAATATATATCATGTTTTTCTTTATGTTTTTAAGTTAAAAGATATGGGATGTGGTATGGAAACACTGTTCAAACACTACATCCGGTAGTAAGACGTATGGTTCATCATCTATATGCTACACTGAATAGTTTTCGTATAGAATGAAAAACATACGCAAGATATTAAGTGTATGGACCCCCAAACCTATGTTCGGGAATCAACAAAGGTATGAAATAAAATCCCAACATTGGAGTCTAGAAATACTATTCATACCCTACATTTAGGAATGTGAATGTATGGTTTATCAATGTTACATTTGAATTATTAAGTAGAAAACGTTGAATGTATGGCTCATCATCCATATATTAATTTTCTTCCATATGTTACACACTTATTAAAGTATGGTAAAGGAACTATATTTTGGTAGTATCTCTATGCTATGCATCTCAAAAATACACTACAAACCTCAAACCTTGGTTTTCTAATCAAGAGTGGAGTTTTAAATTCACAATTTTATATGAGATCAATGAAATGGACATGACTAATTTACAATATTATTAAGATATACTTTATGAATGATTCAATTTTTTTTTGATTTATTTGAGGAATTGTATTCTTCAGAGGAAATCAATCAGATCTTTAAGGGAAAAAATGACTCTCTTGGTTAATTTTTTATTTTTTTTTGCGATCTATAAGGAAAATTTCTTAGATCTCCTCAACTAAAGAAAATCTATTTATATGATTGAAGTATTTTTGAATATATATGTACATGATATGGGTAAAAAACGTTTTTTTAGAATATAATTTCTTATTATACTCCTATGAACGATTGAAAATACAAAATAGACTCCACTTCGGTGACACACATGTTATATCTCATTCCACTATAATATTACAAATGTTGTTTGTCTAAATTTTTAAATAATTATATTTGTGTAGCTGGGATAACTTCATAATAATTAATTCTTGAAGACAGTAATTTCTAAAGAAGAAGAAGAACCATCTAATATCAATTGGTGTTGATGTAATTATTAAGTTCAACATATATCAACAAATCAAACACTTTTGATTTATTGAGAGTATCAACTGCTCGTACATAATTCTACTGAAGTGCCAAGTTCCTATTCTAAGATATGGATATTCAGTTCTTAGTTAATAAACCAGATGAATTTCTATTTATAATTATTGTAAAGGTTTCAACTACCTTCACAGAGTTTTGGATTCATGGTCTTATGATAAGGTGACCATTCTTGATAAATTCACCAAGCTTGCAGACTGAGTGATTGGTGGAGTGGACTATGAGATCTTCTATCATAGAACCACTATATAATGTTGTGTTCTTTATGTCATTTCATCTACTATATATATTTTATACAATATAAAACCATAAATATCCACATAAATCATAGGGAGTGTCAAAATCTAGAAATGTGGAAGATTTTGGAAAAGGAAAAATTCACCCCCTATTGTATTAATTTGTTTCATTACAACCTAGAAATTGGTATCAAAGGAAATATTTTTGAATATAAGATATAGACAGATGAAAATTATAAAGTCTATACAAATATTAAAATGAAATCTTCTAGAGAAGGAATGTCTATTTTACACGCTCCGTACTTTAATGGGGAAAAATATTGATGCATGAAATTTCATATGATTATATATATTAAAAATATTGGATTTGGAGCCTAATCAAAAATCATTACTCCTTATAAGGTTCTTAAGAAACTATAAAATGTTATATCTGAGATATAAGATGAATATAATATCAATTTAAAATCGATGAATTCTATTATCTGAGGAATTGGACCAGATGAGTTTAATCTGGTTTCACAATGGCCTAATGCGTATGACATGTAGAAAAATTTTGTAATTGACTATGAAGGAATAGAAAATTTCAGACAGATGAAGTATGCGACAATAATTCTAAAAGCTAACACATTTAGAATGGTAGATGGTGAAAGAATCGCACATATGGATAGAAGGATTAAAGAAATTGTCAACAATATTACATCCTTGGGAGAACCTATCAAAGAATCTAACCATGTTTTGAAAGTACATAGAGTACCCTACAAAATAGAGTAGAATATAGTCTACTATTCTCAAATCATCACCTATCAAGTATATGATAATCAAAGAACTAATTTGGACACTGATGGTTTATGTAGATGAGATGAAGATAAAACTGAATATCATAAAATTATAGTGAAAAAGGAAAATACTTCTCTAAATGTAACATCTTAGAAGCATTGAAGAAAAAAAAAGAAGTCATAGAGGAGAAAAATTTAGATTCCTCCAATTCTGAAATAGAAATGGATTATCTAGACAGAAATTTTAGAAAATTTTACAAAATGAAAAGAGGTTTTACAAAATCATTCAAGAGATATGATAAATAACCAAGATAAATTTCCTATTATTAATGAAAGAAATTGGGTCATATATAACCTGATTATACTCAACTAAAAGATGAAATGGGAATGATAGAAAAGAGATATCAGAATAATTATAATTTTTAATAGCAAGAAAAAAAGAAAAATTAAATATACAGGAAGTGTATATAAATACTCCAAAGGCTCTCCAAATTATGATTCAGTGAAGTAGCAATTAAATCTAAAATCTAACATGTGATTAATTGATAAAGAATTAGAAAAAGAGGTACAATCCTATTATTCCTACGATTCTAAAAATAATAGTATCTCAAATAAAAATATGATTCTTTAAAAAAAAAGAAAAACTTATTGAAAAATATTAATAATGATGTTTTATGTGAAGGAGACACTCTACTAAAATACCACAAGGAACTAATTGGTAAATTCAATTCATCTACAAGAAACATTACTGACCATCAAAAATGAATTAAATAATTGAAAGTTGAATTTGAATATTATATGAGTATTGATCATATTTTTTATAAAGGATAAAAAGTTCTAAATGAAATTCTTGGAAATAATTTTATTAAAATGTAATGTTTTAGCAAATGAATCAATTTTGAGAAATCAAAATTTTTCAAAAACTATTTTGTGCCTAATTCAAAAAATGTTGCGTGTTGTTGTTGTGGAATAAATATTCATTACAATATTTAAAATTATTCTAAAAATACAATTAGTGGTATTAAAAGAGACTCTATTTCTAAAATTTTATCTGAGTCAAATGATATAAAATATGGAAAAATAACAAAAATATGGATTCCCAGATCATTGCTAGATAACATTGTATGACCCAATGAGATATGGGTACCAAAACAAACACATGTTTAATTGCCTATCCAGGAAACATGGTATAGGAATATAAAATCTATATGATATAGAGAAAGTGTCTATGATAGGCATGTGAATGGAGACTCAACAAATCTTCATATGGGGACTCAAATGGATAGATGTCTAGTCACTTTTGGTGATAAATCCAAATGAATAATTTTTGGATTTGGAACTGTTAGAGATCGAAAAAATATGTCAATAAATAAATTAATATATGTGAAATGGATAAATAACACTCTAATAAATATTTCTCATCTTTGTGATGAAGGTTTTATGTTTTTATCTCTCTCAAAATTTATGCATTGTCTTTAAATATATGTTGCTTAAATTTAGAGCACCTGGAACTGATAATGTTTATACCTTGGATTTAAATACTTTATTTGAATAGAAATTGAATTGTTTAAATTCTAAGACAAATGATTCATTGGTTTGACATAGAATAACCATACACTATAAAATTTATCCATTAAATAAATTCTCTAGGAAACAGTTAGTGTCTAATTTTCTAAGTCTTAAATTTGATTATGATAGATTCTATGATGCTTTCAAAATTGGTAAAAAACACAAATATTATTTCAAATATATTAAATAAATTTCTATATAAAATCTATTAGATCTTATCAATATGGTTTTTTTGGACCATTTAGAGTAGCATGATTGGATGGTAAATTATATATTTAGGTTTTAGTTAAGTATTATACTAGATTTACTTGGGTATATTTTCTAAAACTCAAAAGAGATTTTTTCAACATTTTTAGATGTTATTGTAAGATTATTCAAAAAATAAAATTTTTTTTAAAATAATTTCATTAAGATGGGATCATGATGGATAATTTGACAACTAATAATTTAATTACTTTTTCTTAATTCAAGGTATTAAACACACCATCTCTACACCAAGAACAGATCAAAAAATGGAATTTTTGAAAGGAAAAATATAAATATTGAACACCAAGGATAACATTGTTATGTTTGATAAAAAATATAACAAACGAATATTTTTGGATATTTTTTTACCTCTAAAGCTTATAGAGTGTTTAATAAAAAGTCAAATATTGTTGATGAATTACATCATGTGATGTTTAATGAAACTAACTCTTTTATTAAAGAGACATATCAAACCAATGAAGTTACTAATTCATTTGACAACATTAGATAAGAAATTACTAAAAATGGTTAGGAAAATTATATTAAAAAAATTTATTTTGGTGTAGAAGAACATGAAACTAAAGGGCTTGAATTTTTTTTACCTAGACTGTACATAACCCTAAAAGAACATCATTTCAAAAGTATTATAGGAGACATAGACAAAGGCATTAAAACTAGAAGAAATGTCAAAACCTAACTGAATTATCTACCAATTTATCTCACATAGATACTAAGACTATTGAGGAAGCCTCAAGAAGAGGAGCTTTGGATGAAAGCTATGCAAGAAGAACTAAACCTGTTCGAAAGAAATGAAGTTTGGGAACTTCCAGAGAGACCAACCAATCATCCAATTATAGAAACTAAGTGGGTATTTAGAAATAAATGGGATGATCAAGGGATCATTACAAAAAAAATAATGATTAGTAGCTAAAGGATATATCCAAGAACAAAGTATATACTATGATGTAACATTTTACCCTGTATCTAGATTAGAATCCATTACAATCCGTTTTTCCTATGTGTCTCACATTAATTTACAATTTTATCATAAGGATGTTAAATCTACATTTTAAATGGCTATTTAATAGAGAAAGTATATGTTTACCAACCTACTAGTTTGGAAAATCCTCAAAAAAACAAACTATAATTCTAAACTTACTAAAGATCTATATGGAATTAAACAAGTATCTAGAGCATGGTATAAAAGATTTAGTTGTTTTAATTTCAAAAATGGATTTACTATTGTATTAGAAGACCCACCACTTTTTTAAAAATTTATTGTTAAAATATCTAATTAGTAAAAATCGATGTGGATGATGATATTTTTGGATCAACCAATACAATGTTTTTTCATGATTTTTTAAAATTAATGAAACAATTAATTTGAAATGAGTATTTTGGAAGAACTAATTTTTTTAGGATTTTAGATATACCAATAATGTTATGGAAATTATTTAAATCAATGTAATAACTATAATTTATTTTCTGAAAAAGTTTGGACTTGAAAAGAACAAGAAATATAAAAATCCAACATGTACTAATAAAAAACATGATTTGAATGAAGATCGAAAACTAGTCGACAACAAGCTATAAAGTGGAATTATTGGATGTTTGTTATATGTTACTGCTAGTGGAATAGACATTATGTTTTTTGTATGTTTATGTGCTTGATTTCAGTCAAACCCAAAATAATCTCATCTTTATATTGTAAAAATAATTTTTTGATACTTAAAAGGAATTATTTTTCAATCTATTCATTTAAAAAAAATGTTATTATTTTAATTTAATTTCATATTCAGATGTAGATTTTGGGGGTTGCAGATTAGATAGAAAAAGAACTTCAGGAACCTTTCACTTTTTAGGAAAATATTTAGTTTCATGGTCAAGTAATAAACAACACTCAGTTTCTCTATCAACAACTGATACATAATATGTTTCTACTAGAAGTTATTATGCACAGGAAATGTTGATGAAAAACATGCTAATAGAATTTGGAATAAATTTTAACAGTATACCTATTTTATGTGATAATACTAGTGCTATAAATATTTCAAAAAATCCTATAATTCATTCTAGGAAAATGTATATTGATATAAAAATAATTTTATAAGATATTGTTCCAAAAATGATTATATCATTAAATTTTTTTAATACCAAATATCAATTAGCTGACATTTTCACTAAACCACTTCACAATACATGTTTTGACTTTATTAAGGGGAGTTTGGATTTTTTAATTTTAAATAAATGATTCATAATTTATTTTAATCTCTCGATTTTTATGTAAAGTAAAATGTATATGATATATTTCATTATTACTTTTCATTTTTTCATTTAGGATTTGATTTGATTTAATATAAATTTAATTTTAATTTCATTTAATTTTTATTATCAGAATTAAAATGTAATGAGTGTATCCTCTATCAGTGTGAGAAAACTGTCAACCTTATCCTTCTCTCCTTCCCCCTTCTCCATGTCCTTTCAGTTTATAGATCATTTCACTTTCCATTATAACAAAACCCCAAAACCATTGAACCATCAACTAAAAAAACATTTAGAAATGGAAACTTCATAAGGATTTGAAGATATCAACCCAAGTGAACCCATTCTTCAGTTGATATATCAAAATCTTCTTTTAGGAAAGATAATTTATTTCTATTGGCTAAAACAAATGAATATCTCATTTGATAATTCTACAATATAATAATGATTGGAATTTATTTTTATGATAGTAAAAATGATTTTTTTTCCATATAGAAGTAAAATAAATATTTCGTAATGATTCTTTTTATTTTCAGATCTGATAAAGATGTAGTTTTATCTAAGATTAATCAAGATGATTTTTCTCCCTCTATGGTTCATATTTCAAAAGTCTTGACTTTTCCCCCTGATGGGGAATTTCAATTTTATTTAAGGAATATTGGTGATCAGAATTATAGAGAAGAAGATGTCATGTATCCTTTTCTTGGAAATAGAGCTATTCAGAAGGTGATAACAAGAGATATAAATGCTAATTTGTTATTTATGATGAAGTTTATTCATCCATGAATAGTGCCAAGAACAAAATAGCCTGTGAAATTCATTTATCAAGATATGTATATTATATTCTTATTCTTTAATAATATCAATCTAAAATTCATTATATACATGCTAAGGTATCTGAATCATTACTGTTAAAATGACACTAAGATGGGGTTTTACCCCTATGAAAGTATTCTGTCCCTGTTGCTATTGGGGTTGCGAAAGACATGGAATATTTATTTTAGACAGAGATATCATTGTTCCAACATTAATAGTGATAGAAATTTCCAAAAGTTGTGATTTTAATAGAGTAGTTCTAGGAACCATATTATTTTAGTTGGTATAGAAGAACATAAGGGTTGATTTCTTGTGCTTAGGGGGAAATTGTTTTACCTACAATTGGTTCTGTTAGGCCATAACCAGATGAGGAAGAAGAATGTAGAATTTATGAAGATTGTCTTTGATAGAGGAGAATAATTTTGATCAATATATATGAACTAGTAGATGTTGGGAAAGATATAGAGGCATAGTATACAAAGAATGAGTCTAATGTAATTAAACAAGTTACTAAGAAAGAGGCTCATTTGACTCAAAATGCTGAAGAAGTTTCTATATGAACGGATCAATATAGAAAAATTTATCTTGTAGCTGCTTAGGATTATAGCATCCCAAGCTTAAAATAAATGGATATTAGATCATTTTAGATGAATATTAAGTACATTAGAAAAATACATTCTAGAGGAATGTAATTGTTTAGTGTCATTGGAATCATAGAAACCAAATTTTCTATCCTGATGAATGATCTTCAACATCTCGCATAAAGATCTCCACTTTTAGTACTTCTACCTAAAACTTTCCTTTATAACCTATATAAATGAAACATGAAAAGGGGTGATCTCAAATTATAATTAAGGGTTAACAAGGGATACAGGTAATTATAAACATGAGTATAAGGGTATCAAAATGTGATCCTACAAGTATAATACTGTACCCTTCATAGCATAGATCATTACACATATCATGTAATATAGATTTACAGTTCATCATACATGAATCATAAAAAATAAATAGAATAGGCCATGAAATAAGAAGATATAAATAAGACATGAAATTGTGGAAAAAATATAATCATACAATATGATTTCCAAAGTAATGAAGGCATCACTTCCAAGAAAATCTTAGTTGAAAAAGACCTTTTCTGAACTGGGTAAACCCCCATTCCAGCCATGTATTATAGAATTGAGTAAACCCTCATTCTAGCTTTATATTAAATAACCGAGTAAACCCTCATTTCATCCTTATATTACTGATTTGAGTAAACCCTTGTTCCAGCCCTGTATTACTGAATTGATAAAACCCTCATTCTAGCCCTGTATTACTAAACTGAGTAAACCCTCATTTTAGCCTTATTTTACTAAACTGAGTGAACCCTTGTTCCATAATTATATTACTAAGTCGATTGAACCGTCATTCTAGACCTATCTATCTAATTATATATAAATATTTACCCAATGAATTGGAGGGAGATATTGGTCCCACCTATCACATAATGAAATCTTACATACTTGATCCAAAAGATCATAAATGAACATATCATAACCCATGAAATGGGATGGGAATCATAAACATGTAAATATATCATAACCTAGGTAAAGAGATAGGTTTTATAACCATTTAATCATAAATATAACCAATTAAAAGAAGCGGGTTTCAAAATCATATAACCCATGAATGAGAAATTGGTTTCAAAAACTTTTTACCCATGAAGGAGAAATAAGATTCATACATACCCTAGAATTAATTATAACTCATTCATAGATATTATATGAATGAAAATTTTTTATCATTTCCTATAAAGGAATGTGTAACATCAATTGATTTCATCTTGGATGGAAAATAGTTTTAAAATGCACTCTAAAAATGTTTCTTGAGGAACGTTTCCATTATTATTTGAAAAATGATTTTTAATACATCAAACCATTCAAAAATAATTTTCATAGAAAATAACTTGAATACTTATGAAGAAGACATTAAATAGTTTTGAAAAAACTATTTTCCTTAAATGATCATAAAATAAACTTCAAAAAATTTTAAAAAACGTTTTCTTTAAAAACACTCGATATTTTTTAAAGAAATCCTGATTTTTTAAAGCCATATTTTTCAAAATACATTAAAAAAATAAAAAAATTTCTTGAAAACGTTTTGAAAACAAATTAGTTAAAAATATATTAAAAACATAAAATAATACTTAAAAAGGTTTTGAAATACATTTCTTTGGAAATATTTTTAAAACATAAAATGAAAGCATGAAAACGTTTTGAATATCATTTTCCTTCAAAACATAAATTTTTTTAAATCCATTTCTTTAAAAACACTTTGGAAAAATTTAAATAATTCTTGAAAACATTTTAAAAACAATTTTCCTTTAAAACTTTTAAAAGAAGTATGAAAGTATTTTGAAAACAATATTTCTTGGAAAATAATTAAAAAAACATTTTCCTAAATGTCAATTTTTTTAAAAAAATCTAATGGAAGATTTGGAGAAATAACTATGGGTAAATCCGTATATGTCATACGAGGTCAAAAGAACATTTCTTTTGTATGGTAAACAAGATAGAAAACTTCCTTGTTCAGAAAAAAATTAGAAGATTCCATTGAAGATATTGGAAAAAGATGAAAAGGGAAAAATCTCTTTTAGATATTATAGGGGAATGGTATAATATTCTCGGAAACCCTTTTTACAAAACATATATTTCCTACTAAAGAGAGGGTGTAGTCGGGATTTATTAAAAACACATTCTTAACTAACTTATGCACAAAATAGTAGTAAATGGTAACAATACATGAGTATTTCATGAAATAGAATACGATAAGGAAACCCATTAATATTATTGAGAGATGGATCATACGATTTTATCAAAGGAAGCATAAAAATAAACAATCTCAAAAAGATATGAGATTGTCTCCATAAACTCTATTAACATGTTATATGGGATCATTATTTCCATTTAAGGAAAATAAATTACATGAAGAATACAATATCATTAAAAGTTTGAGATTCATGATATCGATTGTAGAATAGAAATTATATTCACCCTGAAAACACTACTGGAAATCGGGTCTATACCCATGTATATATGCCCATGGTTTATCAAAAATGTGGGTAAATGTGTTTTTTATTATCTATTCCCACAATTTTATTAAAACCATGGTTATTCAATCCCCAATTTTCCCCACACCATCGTGATTCTCCTCCTTCACTCTTCCATCATGCTCCACCACTTCACGCTTCTATCGTGATCCTCTGCTTGAAACCTCACTTCCAAAAACTCTCCCTCCCAATCCTTTCCTCCCCTCCCCGACCACCACCTCCCAACAATCTTACCTACACCTCCCAACCATATCCTCCACTTGCCTACCTCGACCTCCCAGCATCTGACCACCGCTTCCCTACCATCTCCTCCCATCCTCGACCTCTGCCTCCCATCTTAGCCTCTGCTCCCAACCTTGACCTCTTGGATTTTTCCTCCACCTCAACATCCTGGACTCCACCTCCTTAGTCCTAACTCTAGTGATTTCCCCCTCCCTCTCCCCCCTCTCCATCGAAAACATCCCCGCCGATTCGTTGCTTCTAGGTATGGAATTTCTTCTCCTTCAATTTTATTTCTTTTTAAACTAATCATTTATTCTTATATCAACAACCTCACCAAGTTGACTACACAATTTCTATTTTTCATTATTTCTTTAATCAATAAAAATCCATATTATTGGAAAATTCAACTTCCTCTCATTGTTATTTCAACATCATTTTTCATTTATAAGGTTTTATAATAATTCATTTTTTTATTTGGATATGAAAAAAAACACTACTAATTTAGGATCATGTTAACATCCTCAAAAAGTTGACTACATAATTTATCCTTTTAATTTTTTATTTAACAAATAAGAATTAATCATAGAGGTAAATTCGACTTCCTTGCATTTTTAGTGTAGCATCCTTTTTCATTTACAATATTTTATACCTCTACATATTGTTCTTTAGATATAATAAAAAACTCTAATAATTTAGGATCATGTTGTTGAGGTCCTTTATAATATTCCCTTCCCACATAAAAATTATAAAAAGTCTCCCATATTTTCCTCCATATTTTATGATCCATAAGTTATTTCATTGTAGCTAATTATTCAAAGTAGTGGAAGTAATTTTTTTAGTGGATTTTCATGATGCTTGAGCCCCTATCATTAAATATATGTAATTAAGGGACTGATTTTTATTTTCAATTAGTAGCAATATTATCAATCTAGGTATCCTTACATTCAACGTTTAAATTGGTTCTCACATAATTTCAACCATATTCATTGCCAATTTTGAATTTAAATCTAGCGTCCTGTAATCATCAACAGCACTTAGTCATTTATCAGACTACTCTATAATCAAGTATGGCCCTTTATTTTTGAGTTGCATTTTATTCTACCAGAATCGAGAAAATACAGTGAAATACCAATAAAATTACACCATATCTTTTACATATTTTTTCTAGTTATAGTGTTGATGTTTGAATTTCTTCATAACTGAGGCAATATTCTTTACCAAGACATTCAATTCTTCTAGATTTGTGACAACATAGTCTAGGAAATACTCCAATCCAATGAGATATTAATCACAAATCATATATATATGTATATATATATATTATTGATCCTGCCTAATTGATCACTAAAACCCTCTTGTGGTTATTTTCATTTCACTATATAGGATATATAATACTATAAAGAAAAATATTTTGGTCCATACCTTTCACTTCACCAATAAAACCGTTGAAATATTTAACGTTCAGGTTGATTCAAGATCAATCCAGCTCCATGTTCTTGTTTTCCTGATGTAGAGTTATCCTAATCCACAATTGAAACAATATATTGCATCTCCACACATGGGTGGCTCCAATATTATATAAAAACTCAACGTCTGCATGCTCATGCTTGAACTTATCATGAATACTATTTACAAGATCCAATGACCCATATTAAATCTATACTATCCCCACACATCCCTAAAACTATACATTCTTCTTCTATATTCCTATCTCACCAATAATAGAGCTCCCTTATTGTTTCTTAAAACCATAGGCATCTCACCATGTCAATCCTTGTAAATGAAAAATCATAATTATATCATCATTTTATAATTCAACTAGAGTTCATTCATAGTCTCACCACTGTTATAGAAGCTTATCCTGAGTTTATAGGGCCATGAGCATAATCACATTTCCATTAAAAATTGTAAACTTTATCAAAACATTAACATAGAGTGTGTATTCATCTCAAGATAACTACGTATCTCCATATGTCTGAACCCAAAAAATGTCCAACCAGTCTGATGGGTTACCATCAACGGTAGGAATGTACAAAATTCCAAACCTGGAGTCATTCTAAATAAGGTAACCAATATCTAAAACCTATTCTCAAATTATTACTAACATTGGTGATAACTATGGGTTGCACTTATCCCCATCTCAAGGTAATAGGGAATTTAAAATTCTAAATACTTACTTTTATTTTTCAACCACCCATAGAAATTAATTTCGATCTACCTGCTCCTAGGTTAAGAATAAACCAAAACTTTCACAAATAATCACTACAAATATCAAAACAATCTCACTCACATGATGACCTACATAAAAATTCACTACAGTTTTAGAGTATCCTCATCTTGGGGATAGCACATAACTCTAGAACTCTCAACATCCACAACCACCCGAACAAAGGGTCCAGATATACTACCCACAATGTCACTAATATATATATATATATATATATAATTTAAATTTTTTCATTTCACTTTAAAATTTAGTATTAACCTAAAAATTATGAAATAAGTGATTAGATAAATGAAATTTCAATTAAATTAGATCAATTATGTAATCAAATAGTATAAATAGAAATTTATTTCTAGATAACATGGAATTTCGTAATACACTCATCATCATCATTATTAAATTTATTCCAAAGAACCAAGTACAAATCAAGGGTCAAGGAGGAGAGGAGGAAATGGACCCCTCCCTATGGGGGCCTAAAATAGTGAATGCCAAGTGCATCACATCGGATCAAATTGACACCTTCTGGTTTAAGAGTGGTAATGTTAGGGAGAAATCTAACACTGGAGTCATGCTCTGCCATCATAGCCAAGTGATTCGTGACCTTGTTACCCTCCCGCCATGTATGAGTAACCTAGATGTTAAGGTTGATAAAGGTTTTGCATCTTCTGATGGTATAATCAATCGACCAAGGGATGGATCTAGTGCCATGAAGGGAGTCATGTAGAATCATCGAGTCTGTTTCCACCTGTGTGAGCACTAGGTTTCTTGGTTTACACAGGGTTAGGCCGGTAAGAACTGCATTCGCCTCTGCCTGTATTGGAGTGCCGCTACCATAATATGTAATGAAATCAAGGAAGACACTTCCCCCAGTGTCTCGAACCACTCATCCTCCCCATGTGTCACCCAAGATACAAGACCCATCCGTGTTCAATTTGAGGCCATTGACGGGGGGGGGGGGGGAGGGTTCCAACTGATCAATCTTCCCCGATCAAGAAGTCCCGAAGCGCCAGAATGGAGAAACCTCAGGGACGGGGCTTAGTGCCAGTTATTTAAGAACATAGACAAATCTACCAGTAGAATCTTCATCCTCATAACGATGGTCCTGTCAGTGGAAGAAATCCCTTCATACCTATCTTGGTTCCTAGCCTGTCACAAGCACCAAAAGCCAAAATTAAGGATCACCGCCCGAGCGGACCGGTCCAGTCCCGAGTTCATCACCCCTGGAACTAGTTGTCCAAGAATGAAGACGCACTCATGCCCACGATAGGGATGGCGGTAAGGGAGCCAATTAAATTCCACACACTCTGAGCCCATTCCCTTTCAAAAAAAGTGTGGTCCATGCTCTCTTCATGTTTGGCCTTGCAGCAATGACAGCAGGAGGCCAGGTTGATCCCCACTTTCTTGATGTTGTCGTCAGTAGGAAGCACTCTATTCCGGAGCCTCCAAACGAGGAAGATGTACTTCCATGGGATCCCCTTAACCCATGTTATTGCATTCCATTTGTTATTGGACTCTGAACTGTGGGAGAGCTTTATAAAGTCCTTCAGCGTGAAGTTCCCTGACCTCGACGGGGTGAACACACATTTGTCAGGCTCTGCATTGAGGGAGATCGTCCAAAGATATCAAGTTGATCCTTATCCAGCACTTCCTTAGTGAAAGGTTGATTCAGACTCACCTCATGAAAGGAGATAAGAGGAGCTGGGACCTCAGATATCCGATCACCGAGCCAGTCCAATTATGGGACCAAAATAGGATATTCCCCTCCCCCAACATCCACCGAGCATGACGATGAAGCTTCTGGATGAGAGGTAAGATTCTCGCCCAAAAGGGAGATCTCTGGGTGAAAGTTCCATCCATATTACCACTATATTTTTGAGCCATAGTGCTACCCCACAAGGTACATTCTTCAATGACTTCCCATGTGAGTTTCGCATTTATGCAGGTGACCATGCCACCCATGCATCGCACATTGATCGCCCCATCATGGAAAGGGTGGGCCATCCTATCCCATGAGACCCAATGCTTCTTGCTTTCAGACAGGTCATCCCAAATGAAACCATCCAGCACCTTGTCAATAGTTTTGATCACTCCTTTCAACATGGAGGTGGAAGCCAGAGCATGCACCAGGACAACATATAGGACACTATTAACGAAGGTGATGTGCACCTAAAGGACAAGAGGTGGTTCTTCCAGTTGAGAACTTGTCCCGTGACCTTACTCACTACAAGTTCGAAGTCCCGTATACACAAGAGGCCTGAAGAAATGGGGGTGCCGAGATAGACTAGGGAGAACATACCCTGTTTCATGTCCATTTTTTGTAGACTTGGTTGGCCCGGGCAGAAGCACACTTATTAGAGATGTATAGGTTACTCTTGGAGTTATTGATAAGCTTCTTGCTCTAAAAAAAGTACTCCCCAAGGATCCTCTTGATTCCCCGTGCTGACCTCTTGCCTGCATTAGAGAAGATAATGGCGTCGTCCACAAACATCAAATGGGATATGGGATGCATAATCTATTTTATCATCAAAGGCATGATCCTACCACTCGTGATCCCTCTATTGAGTATCTAACTTAATGTATCTTGAATGACGATGAAGAGGCTAGGCGAGATCAGATCTACCTAACAGAGACCACATACCTCCTTAAAGAATCCATGTCATTTACCCAAGAAGGTTACATTCATCCATGCAGAGATGAAGCACCTAAACAGGATATCCACAGTCCTTGGAGACATTCCCATGCTGGCCAGGACGCTGTTTATTAACCCCCATTTGACCCTGTCATACGCCTTACTCATGTCGAGCTTCACCGCCATGTTTGAAACATTGGTTTTACAGTTGAGGTCCTTCATCATTTCCTGAGCAATATCCATCGCTCCATGGATAGACCGTCACCTCACAAAGCCATGTTGTTCGATGGAGATCCATTGTGCCAGCCGCGCAGATAGCCTCGCATTAATAGTGCATGCCAGGATCTTGTATGGAAGATTGAACATTCTAATAAGCATATATTGAGATAGAGATGAGGGAACTTTAACCTTTAGAATGAGCACGAGGGTCGTGGAACTCACCACCCTTGGAAAGTAGCCCCCTCGGAAGAAGTCCTGAATGGAAGAGATAATATGCCCTTTGATCGTCCCCCATGCCTCTCTGTAGAATGAACCTGGGAAACAATCCGGACATGACGCACTATTTTCATTCAGCCTGAGCATAGATCCATGGACTTCCTCTTTGTCGGGAATCATCTCCAGCACCCCATTATTCTCCCAAGATACAAAAGAGGGAATCGTCTCCCACAACTCAGCATTTCCACTGGGGTACCCAACATTCATCCTCCTGTTCGGGCCAGTGAGTATGTTCTTGAGGAAGGATAAAGCCATACCTCCCACCTCCTCTCTATCATTCGTGTTGGAGACATCCTCGTGCATGATGTTGGGAGTTATAGGACATCTTTTATGCTAGATACATGTGTAAAAATATGTCATATTCCTACCCCCTCCTTCAACCATTTGATCCTTTCACACTCCCGAGCCCTTCGTTCTTGACCCAAAATCATCTCTGCTAACCTGGTATTTTTATTCGCAAGGTCGCTGAACACCGACTCACCCAACAGGTCCTCTAGGATACCTTCCATGTTATTGATATCCTCCTTGAGCTCGTCGAGATCCTGATCAGCAGGGGGGAGATCATCGACCCATGCCTGGAGCTTCTACTTTAATCTTCTGAGATTGTTATGAATCGCCACCCACGAGTGACCTTGAACCGGTTCCATCCTGGACGAGCAGATCAGGATGGGAAATTCCGGGTTGTTGAACCAATGGGCGTGGAACCTGAAACTTTCATCCATCCCCTGCCTGGACACCAGTTGCACCAGCAATGGAGAGTGGATAGAGATTCCTCACACCATATGTTTAACTTGCGCAATAGGAAACATCGGGGTAGCCTCAAGATTCTCCAAGCAACGGTCAAGGAGGATCCAGCATCTGCGGTCCCCTTTCTGATTATTACACCATGTGAAGTGGTCCCCCCGTGTACCCCAAATCCAACAAGTTGTTTCTTTCCATGAACTGGGAGAAATACATGCTATCTCTCAGAGGGAATTCGCCTATTCCTTTTTTCTCAGCCAGCTCCGCCATAATGTTAAAGTCCCCACCGATGATCCAGGGTACCTACCCAGGGTCAAATGCACTGAGATCCTGCCACAAGGCTTCCCTATTTTGGTTATTCCAACTACCATAAAAAAAGGTCACGATGAAAGAAAGAGAGTCCAACGTCACCCTCATGGTCATGTATTGGTCACTTGCCTGAATCTGGACCACCGAGACGTCCCTCTTCCAGAAAATCCAGATGTGTTGGTTGGATGGGTCTGCATGCGTGGACGTGTGCATGCCTATTTTGTAGGTAAACTGGTTGAGTCTGGATGGCGCTTTTTTTTCTTCGAGAACAGCAGTTATCAAGACCTTATTCTTCTTTATTTACGACGCCAGAAATTCTGTTTTAATGCGGGCTCTGAGACCATGAGAATTCCATATTATTAAGGGACACATTAAGCATAGGGGAACCTGGAATTGACCCTGGGTTCCTTGGTCATCAGCTGAAAGGAGGCAGAGTACTCCTTAGATACATATAGGTCCTTTTTTCAACCGCGAATGAGTTTTCACCCCCGAGATCATGTTTAGGGAGGGAGAGATTGAGGGCCTCAGGGGAAGCACCGGAAGCCGCTTCCCGCGAATGCCGCTAGGGGGAGAGCAGACCTGGGATTGATTCAGACTCCAAGCTTCAAGGGCAGGAGGTTCCCCACACCGGGTATCCAGCACATCATCCTTAACAACAACCTCTGCCTGGTAGGGAAGAGGGAGAGCCCCCGGACCACCCCCCTCAACTGGTCCTGAAGGTAGAAGAAGTTCTTTCCCCCTTGGACCGATAGGGAATAACAGGCTGGGGGGCCTCAGAGCGAACTCTAGTAGGCAGCCATCAAATAGAAGCAGGTGCAAACCATGACCCCGGTCAAAGAGCTCTGCCAGCCACCGGGTGGAGTCCAGCCTAATGCTAGGAGGTCCCGTAAGCCCCATATGATGGATCATGCTGACTAATAGTGAGGGTGTCATGTAGTATAGTGGGGATACTATTCCCACATATTTGATTAAAAAATAGTTGAAATAAAAATACTAATATAAACATATTTAAATAATTCTTTTAATGACACAATTAACTGTTTCAATACAAATAAAAATAATCCCCACAATAAGAAAATAATTTTATGTAATAAATTTCAATAGTCATAATTTAACTAGAATATCAATATATAAAACTATAAAAACTATGAAACATGATCTAGAGTATCAATCTGGACCAACCACCCACGGATAATCTTAGAAACCATTCAATAAAAAACATCAAGTGCTTTCCCAAATCAATATATACAATATAATGTTAATAACAGCTCAGGTTCCCAACATCCATGGTAGAAAGTTCATGGTTTTATTATAACTCGGTAATACTCAAAGGAGGATTACCCTAAAATTAAAATTAATTTTTTTTCATTGATATGTGACATAATAATAAATTATTGATTGTCGTATTAATAATTGACAAATTTAGAATTTATGTTAATGTGTAATAAAAATACTACTGATTCTTGATATCTACAATAGCACTCAACATAATTTTGTATCTACTTTTTCCATCACTAGAGAGTCTATGGTCATGGTACATGTAACTGTACATGTCAAATCCTAACTGATAAAAATGTAAAAAACCAAGGAATCCAATGGAATAATAATCTAAGAGATCCCAAATGACTCAATATATCATTATCTCTCAATAAAACTCATACAAAATACAAAGGGGCAAGCCTTTCCATTCCTCATAATCCATTCTTTCAGTCTAAACTCAGGGAAGCATCCTTTAAATTTAGAATAATGGTAGTATTATAATCTATAGCTTATGATGGAGGTAATCTAACCAAATAGGTCAAGTGTAATCCAGTTAACTCATCATTCAAAATTAAATGAGGTTACTCCATAAGAATCCAAAATAGTAATCGATGACATTTGATACATAGGACATTACCTAAATCCCAGGGGAGATTTCCATGGTCATTTCACTTCAATTTCCCTCATTTTCATTTCATATGAGACCCTAATCACAGTGTGTGTAAAATTTACTGTTAGATATTAATCTAATAACATGTATTTTATTTTTCAACTGATTTCCAATTCATTTATTTTACCAAAATGACCTTTCCCTATTTAAGAGTCTTGTTGTGACTCGTTCAACATTTTATGCAATAGGTTCTTCTAGTTATTTATTTTAATAAAAAAAATCATAAATTGATTTATTTTATTAAATTAATATTCTCGAATATTTATAACAATATTTTATATCCATTATTGTCTTATATAAATTATGTAAATGATTTTAATTTTGGGAGATGAAGTGTTTTTCATTAAATTTATTTTCCCTCTATGAATTAAAATTTTACCCATGGAAAACATTCAAATAATGAATATGGGGCTCATTTAAAATATTTTTGATGATGGGTGAAGGATTTTATATCTCACTTGATTTTTAAATGAAATAACCTATGTTTAAGTGTGCGTTTTAATGTTAAAAATTGTTTTTTATTATACACCTAAGGGAGGAAAAACTTTTTTATCTCTCCCTTAGTTCAATTATAAAGTCACATAACACTCTATCATAGACATGAAACCTTTATTGGACCATTATGGTTTACCTTTTTGATTATCCTTTTATAGGATACATGTAAGAATTTTATCTCTAATACTAAATGGGATGAAATTGGTTATAAAGATAAAGGCACATGCATTAAAAATGAGAATTAAATATTATGTTTTTTATGTTCTAATAGTTTTATTTTCTATAGTACATATCCCTTTTTTAATTATGGTTTACATTTTATATTGGAAGATAACTTTTTGTTGTTGTATAATGAATAGAAGATGGATGTATCATACTGATAAGATTTTAACCACTTTTCAAAATAATTTAGATAATTTTTTAGATTTTTCATTTGACAACGCTTTAAATAGAGGTAGTATACAGTGTGAATGCTATAAATGTGTTGGAATACCATGGTAAACCTAGGAGAATGTTTTCTACTATATAAATACATTTTAGTTTCAAACAAACTATTACGTTTGGTACCACCATGGTGAGATGGGTCAATGTTCTACTAGTCATGAACAAAATTAAAGAAGTGGCATGGGGAATTTGATATTAAATATATTTCCATTTTTCCATCATCCTGAGAGAGATTGTATGCCAGTTCAAGAAGACAATGATATCAATAAACAAGAGGAAAATACTGATGATGATGATGATGAGAGGGTGAAAAAATTATTGGATGATACTAGAACTCCAGTATTTTAGGAATGTTCTAAAATGACAAAGTTGGAACTTGTAATGCTGTTATATCATGGGAATACCATGAATGGAATTTCTAATATCTATATTGATTATACTATTACATTGTTTATGTGCATTATTCTTGATTGTGTATGTATTCTACCAAATCATTATAAGGCATGGATATTAATTAAGCAGCTTGGGTTTGATACTAATAAAGTCCTTGCTTTTCCAAAATATTGCAGTTTATTTTGGGAGGAAACAACTGACCATAATGACTATAAAGAATGTGGTACATATTTATGGAAGAAAAATGCAGATGAATCACCATATCATGTGGCATAGAAAGTCATGTGAAACTTTCCATTGATTACCATACTTAAAAATCTGTTCATGTATGCAGAAATCTCATATAATATGAGATGGCATAATACTAAGAGAATTAATGGCAATGATGAGTTTTTTCATCCTAAAAATTGATTATCATGGAAAAGTATTTATGCACAACATCCTGATTTTGTAGATGAGGTGTGTAATTTCAGGTTGGGTATTTCTTGTGATGGTTTTATTCCATTTGGCTAGATACTTACTTCTCACAGCATGTGGAAAGTTTTTATTCATGTTTATAATATTCCTCTATGGACGTGTATGAAAAAACCTTTCAAATTCTTGTGTATAATGATATTGTGACCTTCTGATCCCAGTAATGATATAATTGTCTAGTTGTATCCTTTAATAAGATATATGAAATAACTTCAGTATTTAGGTGTGCAGGCATTCGATGCTTCTTCAAAGAATATGTTTCTGATGCGTGATTCCCTTTTATGGTCCATATATGATTTCCCTACTTAAATAATGATGTCTGGGTGCAGCCCAAAAGGAAAACTATAATGTCCCACTTTTTTGAAGAATTCACGACCAAGAAGGCTTAAATATCTTCTTAGTTTCAGTTTCATGGTTCATCGATGATTCTTGCCAATGGATCAACGTTACATGACAAATCATCAGAGGTTTCATAATACCATTGAGAATGTACAACCACCTAAAAAATGTTAGGAAGTGATGTGCTTAATGAATTTAAATATTCTAGTTTTTCATTAGGTAAAGGTATGTTGAAATATAAAAATAGGAAGAATGTTGATAGTAAAACCACTTACAATTGGAAAAGAGAAGGTTCAAATGGGAGGAGTTATCTGGCTCCAGTATGTATGGATTTTTTTTCAGTGTATTTTTCTGATTTCACCACATGACATAACTAGACAATGAGAAATGAAGCTAACCAGTATGGGGAAATTGAGCCCTAATTTCCATCTCTTCCCCAAACAGGATAATTGTTTGGGTCTTATACATTGTCTACATTGAGCCTTGAAGAGCGGGAGATGGCACATTGCACAGTCTTTCTTAAATACGGTTTTTTCGATGACAATATCAAGTAAGTAATTTGGATATTTATTTGTTATCTAATATTATGCAATTTCACATATACCGTTCACTTTTAATATCATTTTATGAAGGAAACATAAAAAAATTATAAGTATAGTTCATCGATAATTGTCTTTGAGAAGAAGAGAGGCTTTGCATATTCTAGAGTTTTCTACTTGGTTGAAATCAAAGGTATTACCATTACATTAATTAGTTTAAAAAATAGATATCCATTTAATTGTATTATTCATATATTATTAAGTGTTGAGTTTACCTATTGAATTCACTTCTCAATAATTTTATGTTTTGGATTTTAGTCATTAATCATTGGTTCGTGAATGAAAATATTTAATAAGAAATGGGTATAAATTTGCTATTCCAGATCAAGCCGTGAAAATGAGAGAACAACAAGATGTCATTTTTCTAACTGCTAAGAAAGATTGTTATGCCAGTGTATCAGATAGTCAGCCGTGATATGAAGATGTGTATTATTATGGACTTGTTGATAAAATATTGTTATTGGATTACTACTCTCAAGGTATAGTCACTATGATGAAATGTAAATGGTTTGATTGAATAAGATGATATGGTAAATTTATTGATGATTGTGGATTTATATTTATTGATATGAGTCGATTCCTGTGTACCGATGAACCGCACATTTTTTTATCAATGGATAAATAAGTGTTTTATGTGAAATGTCATCTGAGACCCGATTATTGTGCCATTAATAATGTAATCCCCATACATATTTTTAATGAGGCTGTTGATGAAATTGCCACAATTGACATCCCCATTGGTGTTGGAAAAAATAGTTCATTTGATGAATCAAATTGTCCCATTTTGAGAGTTGTTGTTGGATCTGAATTAGTGTTTGATAATATATAGAAGTAACCATATATGTTCACTATTCATTTAGTTTACACTGAATTGAGATTAATATGTTTTTATTACTATAATTACTTAATTATGTTTTAGTTTGGAATGATATCTTTGTTTTTTGTATTTTCTGGCATCTTTTCATAAAACCAAATTTTTTTTATGTACATAATTTGGTTTAAATATTCTTTTTAAAAAATGTTAAACATGGTAATGTAATTTTAAAAACCGTGTTAGTCATTTCCTTGTAATCATTTTTATAATTAGTAATTAAAATAATTCAAATTAGTTTATCTCATGAATTGCTGATAGATTTAAGTTTTATACATGATTTTAAAAACTATTTTTAAAAAACATTGCATTTCATTGTTATATAGATTATTCCAAATACTACAGAAGTTTTAAGGAAGCGAATATTTGATCTTGATCGACTGGGGAGTGAGTGTACATTGCCTTTTCTTCCATCAGTGAGTATTATAATTGTAATGTTTTTATTCTACATTTCATATAATATTTTTTTAGTATTATTTATCAACTTTTTAGGGTCATTCAGTTCCACCAAATTTGACTCTTAATTCAGTTAGCATGGTTATGAGTGGGGATACTCCTAGACCTAGATGGAGCACCCATCATACCTGTTTCCACACTGAACCACCATTAGACACCCATTCCACCAAAACTTTCCACCCCCTATTGAGTCTCTGAGGATGTTTTCATCCCTGCCTCCATCATCATCTCAACTACCCTCTTATTCACACACCATGTCTTTTCTACCTTTAGAGATGATCCCATTGATGCCGCTATCATCTCAATTTTCTTCTTCTTCACATATGATGAATACACCACCTCTATAGATGTTTCCACCCATACCATAACCATATCTGATGATGTATCCTCCATCCTACTACAATATACTTCCATGTCTACACCGACTCCAATTCTTACCATCCAACCAACATCTAATGAGTCTGTTCCATTATCTTCCACTAAAGTGAATGAAGGTGACCCAGAGTATGCACTGGAACAAACACTTTATACTGAGGTTGCTGAGTTAAGACATCCCATAGATCCATCACAGTCTATTGAGGAACTTGTAGAAGGTTTTTTGATTATAACGGTTTCAAATTATATAACATAATTTTAGTCATGCTGTATTGTGAATTAATTCTCCCTCATATTTTTCTTATTCAGTGGTATCTTCTTATAGGCATCATGGGTACACTCGGATGAAGGTATTTGGGAATCTCTAGACATAGCTAATGGTATATTACATTCAAAAAAATCAGATGGTTGGTCCAAAAGAAATTTAGTGTAGAAGTTTCATGGCCACTTTGGCCAAGTATCACGATACCATTCTGGTTGAAGTGGTTTTATAGAGACTTATCAGTAAATTGATCTGGGAAAAATCATGGGAGAAAATATGGTTTAGAAAATTTTATAAATTCATTTCTATATTATTGGTGTATTTAAATGAAATAACATGTGCATTGCATATTTGGTTTAACTTTCCCAATAGATAAGAAGATATGAATGCAAAGTTGATAGATTTTGGGGAGTTCGGGTGCTCATAGATGCATGAGTTGTATGTTGTTTGGAAGAGAAGGTTTGGTACTGACTTATAGAGGGTACCCATATTCCCCGACTGTCCAAAAAGTCAATATGAAAAAATTATTGCACATTGGAAGACTACTTATTTTAAGGTAATCTCAATATTTAATGGTTGAGATATAAAATTTAACTCTTATTACTTGTATTGGAATTTTTTTAGGATTTTTCAGATCAAAACATAAGGAATTAGGATTCAAGGACATATTTTCACACATTTGGGTGCACTACAATGCCTGATCCTAAAAAGCACCAGGTACTTTAACATGGTATTGTGATGTTATACATGATGTTCTATTGAATATATTATTGAATAGACATAGAGCATAATTGTGCATATATATGGTTCTAATCTAGATTTGTGCATTTCTCATTTCCAGAAAATTGCATTTGGCATCGAAGGTCTTGTACCTCGTGCCAAATTATTTTTCTCCATTAGAAAGAAAAATGTAGGAAGGGCCGTAAATACACAGAAACAAGATAAAATTGTAAAGTTTTTTATTTATATTTTAAATATTCATAAAACATTAATAATTTAATATATTTAAAATTTCAATAGTCAACTTTTTTGGCCCCTTATGGTAAGGAAGTTAACAATTCCGAGCGACAAGATCATTTAAGTCAGGTATTAGGTGAGGAGCACCCAGGGAGAGAACAATGTCGACCAGGGAAAAACATCACACCCTATATGTATTGGTTTTCATTGGGATCCTCTCAAGCCTCCGAGACCTATAATCAATAAATCTCTCATGATGAAGCTTCTGAGTCAAAGAAAATAGATTTAGTGGATCATGAAAGAATTAAGATGATGACAAACCATTTCATGAACACAAGTAGTTTTGAGTCATTCGCTTCCATGGGAGGCTCAGGATACTTTTGAATATTATATGGTGTCAATTATCTATTTAAATGATATGTCGGGTGATTCCAATGAGGTTCATAGTGGAAATTAATGTGGGGGTGATAGAGCTATTGGTGGTGAGGATGTTTCTAATGCTGCTGTTGGTTATGAGGCTGCTGATGATGTTTCTTATAATGGGCATGGACATGGGGATGGGGTTGTTGGTGATGGAGGGGGGACATTAATCCCATCCATTTTTAACTTATCATGAAGACTGAAGTATGTACTTTAAGAACTTGAATTGAATTATTGTATGGATGATAATGGTTAATTTATTTTCTTCTGAAAAGATCTGGATTAATTTTCACATGCTTTTACATAAAGCTAACATTAGAATCCTTAGTCATGCATATGGGTATGAAATTCCTATACTACCATAGAATAAATATCTCTAAAAAATATCCCATATAGTGACATTGTATTCCATTTATTATCCCTTTATTTTTCATAAAATATTGAATTGGCATGTCAAAATTAATGAAGGTAAACGAGAAATATATTTATTAGTTGTTATTTATAAAATTTGCATTTTGTGAAATCTAAAGTTGTCATATTGATTGAACTGGTTGTTTTTTTTGAGATCCCAAGTCCTTGAATGATATGGTACATGCTAGAGTGTTTTTGGGTTTATAGGTTTCGTTGTAAGAAGGGTGTTCCATTTCAATAGAGTCATACATCATTGGATCAGGATAATGGAAAAGTTACTACATGATCATCTCCACCTCTTAATATGTCTATGTGGGGTAACATGAAACAAGGGAAAATCCAATAGTCATCCAAACCATCACCAAGGTAGGTATCTAAGGAATAACGTCATCTAGATAGATCTAGATTGATTTTTTCGGCTTCAGTAGTTGATGGATCATGATGAATATGATCCTTTGATGGTGATAGGTGTTTTTCTAATATCTTATACCCTCATCTAGGTTTTATTTGATATTATATCTCTCTGTTTTTTTAATCTACTAGTGTCTCACTGGTGACTATAAGTGGAATTAAATCAGAGTATCATGAGTATATATTCACCTTTTGGTAAGTGGTTATAAGGTAAAAAAGTTTCACTCAATTACTATTTGTATAAGATTGTTTTGACACCTTTTAGACTTTTATACTTTACATATGAGCATATTCAACGCGCACACCCCCTCCTTTGGTCGAGCTTCCCCTCTAAGGTCATGCATCCCACCTAGGTCGATCATTACCTCACCCGACACAAATACCCACTAGGTCGAGCATCCACTTATAGATTTTTTTTGATTTGACTATTCTTTGACAGTGAGTATTCTATTGTTTTTTGGCATGGCTAATTGATTCATTATTTAGTATGGGTTAAAATTTTTCTAATTTGTATTGTTGATTCAGTTATTCATTTTGTTTAGTTTGAGTCTCTATTCTTTTTTAGTTTTATCTTTCCCTCACCGATAGTTTTTTTTCATGGTTTGAGTTTTTTTGATTCCTTGTTTAGTTTGATTCATTATTTAGTATGAGTTTTATGCCATGGTTAGTTGATTTGGATATTCATTTTATTGATTAATTATTTAGGTCGAGAATCCCCTTATAAATTTTATTATTATATTTTTCTGTCTATTGATTCATGGTTAAATAATTCAATATTTAGTTTGACTGTGAGTTGCTAATATTTTTCCCGCATCCCCTCCTATTCATTTTTTATACATGGTTAATATTTTTTCTATAATGTTTATTCTTTGGTAGTTAGTCGCCCTTATTTTTCATTTTTCTAGCAAGGTTAATTGAATCTGTTGGTGTATGGGGGGAGGGGTGGGTGCAGGGGGGAGGGGGGTTGGGTGTGTAAGGGGGTGGGGATAGAAGCGGGGGGGGGGGGGGGGTGGGTGTAGGGGGAGGGGGCTGGGTTTAGGTGGGAGGGGGCTGGGTGAAAGGGGGTGTAGGGGGAGGGGTGACTGGTTGTGTGTGTGGGGGGGGGGGATGGGATCATGGCATGAGGGGATGGGTTCTAGGGGCTGGGGCTGGGTGTGGGTGGAGTGGGGATGGGTGCTGAGGATGGGAAAATGTTCTATTTATAAGAATTTTTTAGAAGACCAATATATTTGTATCGCATTGTAGATAAATATTTCTAATACCAGTTTCAGGTACATCTAGAACACACCCTAAAATTTTCATTTATCAAAATACTCCCTCTATCTTGGAAAGACATCATTTTTCAAAGATGTGATCCAAATAATCAGTGACATATGTATGGATTTTAAATTCATCATTAGAACATTACTAAATTTCCAAGGTGACATTGGAACATATTTTAAAACCATACAAGATATATCATATAGGTTCACTATTTTATTGTGTTCTTGATGAAATATAGGAATCCAACATAGAAATGTAGAGATATTCAACTCTCCAACGCGACATTTCAAGGTTTTGATTATGCTTCTAAAATGAATCGATAAAATTATAAAATTGGAGCTGTTACACTATAATTTATAGTTTTATCATACTATTAGTAGTTTCTTTTGATGGTAATTTATGGCGAGTTCTCCTATTCATCTACATTTTTATATCATTTTGTTGGTGGATGTTAATTTCAGCATTATTTTCTTAGTGGAATGGCTATGGATTAAAATATATCACAGTAAAATATGATGATGATAATGGGGAGTTTTCCTGGATTTCAAAGAAGATTTCTTATAAGGTTGAGTACATGTATTTGGATGCTATTTTTGTGCGACAATGATTCCTGTTGAGTTCTGATAAATTATTCCAATTTGAATAAAATAAATAATTATTTATTTATGGTGTTTGACATTAGATAGGTTTTCATGTGGTAGTAAAAATGTGGATGAGGCATGTAGGGGATTGAATAAGGATCAGTGAAGCTTAGTCAGGATGTAATCATCAATTTTGAGGTACATTATAACTTTAGTAAAAATCCATACATGAGTTTATTCATGATTTCCTTATGAATTCATGTTTGATACACTAGTGGATAATAGAGAAAATATAATACAGACTAAGAATTCAATTCCATTGAATAAAAATTTTCAAGCCTAATTTAGAGCGCTTAATAGTGGATGAAAGTGGTTCACTAGAATATGGTTGAATCATTTGCAGTTAATAAATTTAAAAATTTAATCCTTCTATATCTGGTTCTCTTTATCTTTAGAATGTTTTTTATGGTTGGTGCACTTTTCACATGATGGTTTTATTGTATGAATGCATTCATTATCCATTTTCCATGACAGTAGACGTAGATTTGAAGAGGAAGAGAGAATAAATATTTCAATTCCTATGCATTTATCACATTATAGAAGCATCCCTTCTACCTTCCTCCATCGCATTTCATCACATTCAAGTTCATAATGATGATTCATTAATTCCATTACGGTAACATATAACCTTATATTGATTCTTCTATATAGGGTATGGTTATTAGTGTGTTTTGATGGAAATTTAAGTTGAGTTCTTCCATTATTACCCATTTTTATATCATTTAATTAATGGATTCTAATTGTAGTGATATTTTGGTAGGTAATGGGTCTGATTCCAACTTATCATAGTGGAATTTGGTGAAGATGATGGGATGTTTTCTATGTTTTCATAGAGTATGTCTTGGAAGGTTGAGCGCACGCAGTTGGAGGTTGTTTGTGTGAGACAATGATTCATGGTGAGATCTGATAAATTATGACACTTTGGATATTAGAGATACTGTTAACCGATTCGAAAACTCTGATTCTATATTCTGATCATATAATCATTTGATATATCAAACTCTATAAGCTTGAAATATTAGGATTCTTAGATATCAATGAGTTTTTCAGGTTCCAGATACTACATGGAACTTTAGAACATATTCTTCTTTATGTCTTAATGCCTACACAATTATAGTACCAAGCAATTCAAGCACAAAATTTATTTTTTCCTTAATATATAGAAAAATAGACATCATTTTGTTGTACATATACTAAGAGGGTATTGGTTCCCAATACCTAGTGACCAAGATAATCATCTTTTTTTTCTTTTTCCTTAGAAGATAATTCAATTTGGTTGAATTTCAATAGAGGTAATTTTTCCCATCCAAGAAAGAAGAGTTTTAAAATTTATACTTTGTCGTTAAAATATAATATCTACAAACATATTATCAAGGAGGTGTGGCTAAGCGAGTGTAGAGGCATACTTCATAAGCTACAGGTTGGAGATATTGATTTACACTCTAGGGGGATATAAACAATTAGAACCTTGACATTGAAATCCAATGAATTGAGGGGATTATATGGGGCTTATTGAAGGGTTTTTCCTAAGTGATGTTTTTGGAGCAACATGTTGATGCATTGATCTTGAGGATTAATACTAGAAATTTTGATCAAGTGAGATGATCCTGCAGGAGGGGGAACATAATAGTGTGTTCTTTCATAAAAAGTAATCAAGATTTAAGGGAATAGAATACTATATTATTTCATCAAAATTCGTCTTTTAGTTGGTCAATGAATCTTATTCACAAGCTATAGAGTTCATATTAGTAGTGGGTGGATTCTAGAAATGCTATTAAATGGATGGGATCTAGTTTTTGAGAAACATTGTTCAAATTTGAATAGTTTATCATCTCGACAGAAGGGGATGACTGTCTCCAACTGATGGTGTCTTTGAAGGTGAAAACTAAATTACTTAGTGATATAAAGGAGTTTTATGTTTTAAATGTTCTAAGGTTCATGCTCCATTCTAAGGAACCATGGGATGATGGTCTTTAATCAATGATACATTATTTGGATCATCTTTCTATGAATACTCTCTATCAGTTTAATTCACTTAGATAGTTGATGGCAATATTTATGAATACAGTGTTCTTTCATCAAAGAGAATATTGCTGGAAGGGGACTAGAATACTATTTTCATTCCTCAAAAATCATCCTCTATGAGGTGAATGATTTTTATTCACAAAATATAGTGTTCAGAGTAATAGTGGTTGGATTCTAGAAATCTAATTAAATGGTTGGACTCCAGTTTTTCTGACTCATTGTTCAAATTTGGATAGTTTATAATCATGATAGAAGTGGATGAGTGTCTGTAACTGATGGTGTCTTTAGAGATGAACACTAAATTACTTATTTTATGGGTATAGTTCTAATTATATTATATAACTTAGAGTTTTTAGAATTACTGTACATTAATTTTTCAATACCTTCAATGAAATTACTCTAATGATGGTCTGTAAACTAGATATTATGATTACAATATCTAAACATTGACTTGTGTAGAGGAATTAAACTGTAGAATATTATTAGAAAATAATTGAAATGAAAAATAAATAAGAAAAATAACCAATCCACTACCATAGCAGCCTTCCTCCATCATCACCAAAAATACCCACATCCAATGGTAGAAAAATCACCAAATCAACCATCACCATTTTTTCAATCCAATTCCCCATATCCCAAATAGAAGCACCTAATTCTACCATTTCCTTAAAATATCAATGGGAATCTTGTAAATATGAACCCCATTTACCATCACCTACCTCAAAAATTTAGAAGCCACACCCTCACTGAGAAGATTATTGTCGTCTATCTGATCTGATCTGAAAATATGAAAATCAAGCTTGAAGTAGACTCGTTGTCACCCTGAGCTGGCACTCCATCATCATTATCCACCACTAAAACTGAGCTACATCATCACAAATATAGAATAATTTGGACAGAAGATCTATTGAAGAAATCAAATTCCTCCACTATAGAATACACTACAAGTTAACTAAACCAGAGCGATGTTGCTGATCAGAGGCCTTATTTCAGGTTGATGACCCACCACACCTCAACAACAAAGAGGGAGGTGAACATGATAGAACTAGACGATGTGATAGATGCTCAATACCATTATTGAATAGGATTATTTCCTAATCCAAGAGGAGCCGTGCCACTTCCGTAAGCCGAGAGGATCTACGCCTCCTTAAAAAGAAAATCCATAAGGAAAAAACCAACATCATGTGGTACGTAAGTAATTTTCTTTTCTACTTCTCTAGATGTTGCATTTTATTTATCCTATATTTATTATCCATAATTTATTGTGTGATTTAAAGTTGCTCCAATGGAAATATTTCAAGGCATGACACTTAACATAGGTGGCATCCCTTGTTCTTATGTCTCCCCTCGAGGCATGTTTGGAACATTTTTAGATTCAGCAGATACCCCATTTATTTTTATATTAGTGTTATTTTTCGAATTCTTAGCTAAAAATTTTCATCATCTATCATACATTCTATGGATTCAGTAATAGAAATATGTTTGTAATGTACAATCATTATGAATTTATTTTTTAGTAAGAACTTTATTCTTCTTTGAACACTTTGGCCAACTCTACTTATGTTTTAATAGGTGAAAACAATGCATTGTGGGTCCATTATTTTTGCATTTTGGTTTTCATTATATTTTTCAATAGAATGGTGAAACCAAGTTGGACAAATACTGTTTCTGGGACAACCATCTATACCCATGGTTCTTTTAACCATTGGAATATATGATGCTGGGAAACTATCTATAACTATAGTTTGCAGAACCTTGGGTAACTGTGATGTGAAGAAAACAATTTATACCCATGGTTTACATAACTGTGGGTATATAATGTGTGATGTGAAAATTTATACCCATGGTTTTGTAAACAGTGGATATATATGTGTACCAATAGTTTATAGAACTAAAAGAATTATGAAATCTCAGTGGACTATACCGACAGTTTCTACCAAACAATAGGTATAGGGAAATCCCAACCCCTCGGGAGCCCACAGTTCATGAAACCGTGGGTATATCTTATACCCACGGTTTTATAGACTATACCCATAGTTTAAAACTATGGGTATATGGAAGTTTTATATTAGTGAAAAGAGTTTAGGTTAATAAAAAAACATGAGTCTTAAAGAAGGAATATTGAGAAAAATTGTTTTACCGATTTGGTATCTTATAAAAGTTAAACCCCCTAACATAATGATAAAATAATGGATATGTGAATACCCATAAATTTAGGTATAAAATACATATATTTTAATCATGGGTAGTAAATACACAATTAAAATTTAAATAGTGGTGATCATAACATGAATCTCATAGAAATTAAAAGTGATATGAAATTCCCCTTACCTTATGTCCTGACTCTCTCCGTACCCATACAAATTTCCTCTATAACAAATATATGTCTATTATACATAATTTATAGAATAATATTATTATATATTTTTACATATATAATTTTATTATGACTTTATATTACCCTTTTTTAACAATCCTATGTCATGGTTTCACTTTGGGTAATATTCCCTTCGTTCTTCACATGTGTCATAATTTGTTATATCATTGATCCTTAAACATATAGTGTGATAAAATAATGTAGAACATGATGTAAATATAAAGTATATCCAGTATAATTATATAATAATAATCTATAACACAATGTAGTACATAATCGAATATGGTATTTGGAGAGATGGTAAGACATACGTACGCATGAACACAGTTTTTTTCATTATCATAATATTGTATACTAAAATTTAATTTAAAAGGGAAATTTGGAACCATAAAGGTTACCCAAGGTGACATATAACTTGGTTTCCACATATGAGAATATTTATTCGGAGTTAATATTGGACATGGAGAAAAAACGAAAATATTTATAGGGAGTGATTGAGGTCATTCATCACAAAAAAGGAATATCAAGGGTGTCAAAGTCAAAAATCCATGTTGATTTAAAAGGCCATTAACTCAATGGAAATTAAAATATTATGATAGCATTTTTTTTGATCACTTTCAGAATATTGGGTAATTTTTGACATATTTCAATAAAAATGAATTCATTCATGAGTTATAAGATGAATAATTTTCAATTCAACCATTAACTCATGGAATGAATGTGAAGAAATTAAATTTGATGATTAAAGAACTAAAATACTCTTTTAATGAATCTTACAGTCCAAAAAAGAATAAAAAGTCTAAATATTTTTCTCTTAAAGAACCAAACATGAAATAATCAATAAAAAGTAACACTAATAGTTCATCATAAATATTTATTCATTACAAACAAATATACATCATCTATGAAATTTCATAGGCTAGTGGTAGGCGTGGAACCATTATCATCCTTCAGTCGGGGGTTCAAGACCCAAGACTTTTCCCAACTTGATTGGTTGTCACCTGATATACATGATATTTTATTTTTTAAACAACACTAATATAATATATGATATGGACATTTTTTAAAAAAAATTTAATCACTGATTAGACTATTAACCAAAGTTTCCAACACAAACTCAATGCACAAATACTCCCAATGAAGTCCAAATTCTACTTTTAATGAATGGTAAACATTATAACCCTTATAAATGGTGAAAAATCAAATCTTTAGAAAGAGAGTCATGAAATCAAATTGACATTGATTCTCTGGTATAACACAAAGTCGTTCTTGGTTGTCACATTCCAAACATTTGAATAATCTCATCACATATACTATTAATACATGGTAAAACATGAATTACCATAAATACTTTTGTAAAACATGCATAATTACACATTCCAAAGTATATTAGATTTACTTGTTAAATCCAAATATGTTGTAAAATTAATTAGTGTTATTAGAAACCACCTATATAAAAGTCTTTAATTAGTATGAAGGTAGTCTTTACTATCTGATTTACTTATTCATATCGCACATATCTTTATCCATACAAAACTATATTAACATAAAGAAAATGTTAAGGGTTATATTCCCTTAGTCAAAATGTTAACATTAATGGGAGAACCTTTCTATTCCATCGTGACCATTCAACTTATTCTTGTAAATCCTTCAAAAAACATAAATTAATCAATCTACACATAATTCACCATTCTTAATTTTATAATCCAAAAACATAATTACTTAGATTAAATCATCCTTAATATATTAACAATGATAACTCATCCTATTACATAAGACCACTTTACTTTCACATTTTATCTATAGTCTCATCATCATCAACAATGTAACTGTTACTCACACCACCTTGTTGATTCTATACTGGAACATTCTTCTTAGGACGTTGTGCTCCATTATGAAAATTTATTCCACACTCAAAACACTTAACCTTTTATGATAACTTAGGGAGGAAAAAATTCCACTCCATTTTATTAACTAAAATCTTCATTTTTCCATTATAGTCACTTGATTTGTGTCCTTATTTTCCATAGTAAAAACACCATCTTGTTCCTCTAAGACATTCACTTTGGTGATTTTTTCCACATTACTATCACAAAAGAAAACCAAATCTCCATTCCTCAATGGTATTTATTATTCGAATTCTCAACGAACTCCTTATTTTTATTACTTGGTGAGTTCATGAGTTGGTTAAGTTAAACATTATTAATCATGTTCCGTGAAATCTGATTAGGCATGATCTCAAAATCATTCAATTTAGTGATAATCTCACTTGAATTCTCCTCAGAAAATCAACCATCACAATCAACATTAATCAAGTTCATTCCGGTTCCCACCATTGAATTAAACTAGAAGCATAGTATGAGTATTACATATCATGGTAGTAAACCACAATGTCATGAAATGAATGACTTATATAATTTATAAATCATGATACATTCCATAATCAATTACACCTTGGGATTATCCTAGGTTATTCATAGCTAACTTATATCTAAATCCTTCATTATAGTTCCTGAAGAGTTTCTGAATCCCAAAAGCATACCCCCTAGGATTGTTAAACAATGTGTGAATCTAGGCCCATTTTCGTGAACTAGATTACCCTGAGTCAAGATTGAAACATGTTTTCGGAGATGTTACCCCTAGGAAGATCTATGATAGATCCACATCAACTTGTAGTATATAGAGAGAGATGTATTTTTTAGAAACCACTTACTCTATCCTTTAACACAATTCCAGGAAATTTTCCATAAGGTTAGTTCATACTTATACACATCCCTAGAGACATCCCTAGACATATCTTTAGAAAACTATTTAGGGATATCAATAAATTTTTCTCGTCCATTTTTCAAATGGTTGACTAAAACATTACTCTAATACCAACTATAGTGACAAAGACTTAACATAAATGGATATTACATCATTTTAGATGAAAATTCATTACATTACCAGAATACATTCTATATGACCATAATAGTTTTGTGTATTTCGAAACATGGAAACAAAATATTCAATCCTGATGAAAGATCTTCAATATCTCCCATGATGATCTCCACCTTTATTACTTATACCTACAACCATTCTTTAGAACCTAGAGAAAGAAAACATGAAAAAGGGTGATCACAATTGCATAGTTATGGTAATCAAGGGAGACATGTAAGCATAACCATGAGTATAATTCTATGAGAATGTAATCCTATAAATAGAAGATCATAACCTTCATATCAATGACCATTATATAGATCATGGACAAAAAATTCGTAGTTCATAAGTCATGAATCATATAAAATAAAGACCACAAGCCATGAAATAATAAGATAGGAATAAGAAATGGAATTATGGAAAACACATAATCATATAATATGATTTCTATAGTAGCCAAAGAATCACTTCCATGACCATATTAGTGGAAAATGTACTTTACTGAATTGGGTGAATCCCCATTCCATCCTTGTATTACTGAACCACATGAACCCTCATTCCAGACCTATATTGCTGAACTGAGTAAACCCTCATTCCAGCCTTGTTTTGCTGAACCGAGTAAACCCTTGTTCTATCCCTATATTACTAAAATGAGTAAACCATCATTCCATCCCTATATTAATGAACCGAGTGAACCCTCATTCCATCCCTGTATTACTGAACTGAGTAAAAACTTGTTCCAGCCCTATATTATTGAACAAACTGAACCCTAATTCCATCATGGTCTATCTCATGAGATAAAAATCTTTAACCTATGCATTGGAGGGTGTTATAGGTCCTGCCCGTCACATAATGAAATCATACATACATGTGCCATAATATAATAACTAAACATATGATACCCCATGAAAAGAAATGGGCATCATAAACATATAACATATAATAATATATGGAAAGAGATATATTTATAATAATCTCATCGTAAACATATCCCATGAAAAGAAGAAGGTTTCAAAATCATATAACCCATGAAAGAGAAATAGTTTTCATAAAAATATTACCCAAGAAGAAGAAATGGGTTTCATAAATTCCATGGAATTAATCATAACTCATTCATATAAAGGATATGAATGGATACTTTATATAATTTCCAAGAAAGGAATGAGTAACATCAATAGATGTTAACATATATGGAAAATAATTTTGAAATATACTCTAAAAAAATTTCTTGAAGAAAATATACTTTCTAGTTTAAAAAATTATTTTTAATACTTAAAACCATTTCAAAATAATTTTCATAGAAAATAACTAGAAAACATATAAATAAAACAGAAATCATTCTGAAAAAACCTTTTTCCTTGAAAACTCTTATAATAAGTTTCAAAACATTATAAAAACAATTTTATTTGAAAATAATTGAAATTTTTTAAAGAAATCCTAAAATTTTCTTGAAAACCATATCTTTTAATATACTTTTAACGAATGTAAAGAAATGTTAAAAATGATTTGAAAAACATTTCTTTGAAAATATTTTGAAAATATTTAATGAAATCATGAAAATGTTTTGAAAATAATTTCTTTGAAAATATTTTTAAAACATATAAATAAATCTTCAAAACGTTTTGAAAATCATTTTACTTGAAAATGAAAAAACATATTAAACGCAATTTCATTGAAAATACTTTGAAACCATTTAAATAATGCATGAAATAATTTTGAAAAATATTTTACTTGAAAACTTGTAAAATAAGTTGGATTTTTTTTACTTTTTTTAATGAAAAATACTTTTAATTTTTTCCCAAAATATTAACCTTTTAAGAAAAAGAAAATGGATCTTTTGAGAAATGGCGAAAGCTAAATCCATACATATCGTACGAGGTCAAAAGAAAAATCCTTTTTCTATAGTATAAAGGATAAAAAAGTGCATTGTTTGGAAAGAGACACGAATATTCAATTGAAGAGATTGGAAAAATAAAAAAATTATAAAAATTACTTTTGTATATTATAGGTTCATTGTATAATATTCTTTGAAACAATTTTTTGAAAACTTTAATTTCCGACTGAAGAGTGGGTAAAGTCGGGTTTTTACAAAAACAATTCCTTAAATAACATATGCACCAAGGAGTAAAAAATGGTAACAATACATGAGTATATAATTAAATATCACAGGATAATGAACCTATTGACTATTATTTAGATATGGATCATAATATTTTATCAAAGGAATCATAGATATGAACAATATTGAATAGCAATGAGATTGTCTCAATAATCTCTTATAACATGGAATAATTGGATCATGCTCTCCATGTAAGGAAATGAAATTACATGAAGCATATAAAACCATGTGAATATTTAAATTCGTTATATATCATGTAAAATTCAATTATATGATCTCTAAAAAGGAGTATAGGTTCATAACAAAACATGAGTCTCAAAGAAGGAAAATTGAGACAAAAATGTTTTGGTAACTTTTGAAAGTTAAAACCCATGAAAGAAGGATCATAGAATGGATATGTAAATACCCATAAATTTAGGTACAAGATACATATAATTAAATAATGGTATGAAGATACACCACATAAAAGGAAATAGTGGTGATCATAACATGAATCTCACAGAAATTAAAAGTGAGTGAAATTCCCCTTACCTTGTGTCTTGAATCTCTCCGTACTCATACAAGATTATTTTATAATATATATAAGTTTATTATAAATAATTTAAAGAATAAAATTATTATCTATACTACAATATTTTTATTATTATTACTTTATATTACCCACTTGTTAATGATCCTATGTCATGGTTTCACTTCGGGAAATATTCGTTGTGTTGTTCACACATGTCTTAATTTGTTATATCATTGATCCTTATGCTTATATCATGATTCCAAAATGTAGAACATGATATACATATAAGATATATAAATTATAATTATATTATAATAATATATAGAATAATGGAGTACATAATGGAATACACCATTCATGGAGATGATAAGTCGTACGTATGCATGAACACTATTTTCCGTTCTTATTGTCATATTGAAAGAAAGTATGTAAATGATATATGAATATATTTGAATGTATATATATATATATTTTAATTTATCATTAATATATCACATATATCATATAATTTTATTAAACTCTTCCTTAATACATTCTATGTGGTGTTTGAATGAATCTATCTCTTTGAGGGGGCAACAGTCCACACATCATCAAAGGAGATTATCGTTTTAACACCAAATGGTAGTTAAAAATATGTGGGTTTAAAAAATAATAAACAAACATTAATACATAATAAATAAAATATATTAAATATATAAATATATTTTCCATCATAATGGAAACCATGATTGGTGGTAAAGAAGAAATGAACAATCATCGTTTTGTGAGCAATAGTTCACCATACACAGAAACAATACGTTCAACTTCCATTAGATAGAGGTGTGTGTATGTGTAGGTCAGAACCATTGATTAATAAAATACTATTATATAGAGGATAGTGGTGTTTTCACACAATAAGGTAATAGATAAAGTGGAGTTGGTGGATAAGGACAATAAATGTAAGGAGTATGTGAGAAGAGTTACCTCTTAATTAGGAAACTCTTTTAGGTTTGTTCCAAAAGGATTATTTGAGAGGGTTTCTAACCAAATAAAGGCTTAATAGTTGAAGGGAATATTTTTATGAGGATTATTTGAAAGATATTTTAATATCTTAAAACGTTTGAGAGGTGTGAGGAATGTGTAGTGGTGGTTTCCTTTTATAGGGAGGGAAATGGACTCACATGGAATTTTTAGAAACAAATTAGGTGTCCACATATTCTTACCTAACAAAAAGTATTACCAACACAACAAAAATAAATAATTTAAGTTTTATGGAATAATTATCGATATAAAATGTGTGTTAGAAAATTTTCTAGGTCATTTGTGAACTTGTTTTACGGTTTCGACCCTCATTAACGTAAATTAGTCCATAATTGTTGTGTTTAATTTTTATCACTTTTACTAATCAATTTGGTCCAAAATTATAATGGTATTATTAGAATATAAATATTAGAGTGAATAAAATGAATTATATTGAATTTTTTAAATTCCAATCATAGAAGTGAAAAAATCAAAATTAGTGCCAATCCCATAGACATGATGTAATAACGAGTTTTTAAAGTAGGAAAAAGATCCAAAGTTTGTTAAGATTTTTTATTCAGTTTCAAAGTGAAAATGAATCTCATTATATTAATAGATATAAAATTCAAATAATTTGACCTTAAAACTTATTTATAATATCATATAGACTTAATAATATAATAGAAAAAAATGAAATTGTTAACTAACATGCTGTATTTATTTAACTATTAATCAAAAAATGAAGTTTCTCAGAAAAATCACAAAAATTAACCCAAGGGTAATTTCAAAAATTTAAATTAAAAAATTATTTTTATTTTATCATCTTCTATTTATAAATTTTTCTAAAATTAATTTTTTATTAGAAACCTTTTATTCGAGATAATGATGTTTTTGAACATAAAAAGGACTATTTCAAAAATTATATCTTTTATTATCAGCATGTTTTATTTATATAAAACAATTATTAAATTTTTTTGAAAATTAGTTATAACTATTTATATTACTTATTATAACAGCTATGTTATAATATTTATGTTTAAATAATTAAAACAAGAAAAAGAGATATTTCGTTGAAACTCAGTGTTGCGTGAATCGTATGCCAACTCAGTTTTGAGTGCATCGTTTTCCAAGTCAGTGTGGCATGTAATATATTCAGATTCAGTTCCATGTGAAAAAATCTTTGAATTAGTGAATTGTGAGATATAAATTAAAATATAAATTTATTTTAAAAAATAAGTCCATAAAATCCTAGGGTGTTACAAGGCTTCTCATGGGAATCAATCTTTAATTATTTCTAATTCAGTTGATATAGGGGTATTTGAATTAATAGAGGAAGATGAACTCAGTTTTTAGATTGCTGGAGTTGGTCAAGCTAGGTAAATATCTACTGATTCATTTAACTCATTGGACAAATACACTAAAGAGATGGTTTAGAGTTTCAATAATGTGAATGCTCAGAATTTGACTCTAAGGCCAGAATTGGTGTATGATAAGACAAAATTTGAGGAGCACATGAATTCAACATTTCCAACAATTGAGTTTGAATCTATTCAAAATAAACCTAGAGAAGTTCAATAGAATTTTGATTCTATTGGTGATGTTGAATACCTTCCCACTTCATTAGGTAGAAATTTCAGTGATTTGAAAGAAGAGTCTATGAAAATGTATGATTTTTATGAGATGAAACTTATGCTCAGGAGAGAAATTCAGTATATCAAGGATTTTCATAAAGCATTATCCTATACCCTAAACCTACCACTCCTAATATGAAAAATTGATTTTAAGTAATCACTAATGCCATAGATGAGGTGAAAAATAGGATTCACACACTCTAGTGTGACAGTAATCCTCTGAATATACTTTTGGACAATCAGAAATATTTGATCAGTCACATTAATTCTAATGAATCGTGGTTAGGACCAATTATTAACCAAGTCAGAGTTAGATTGACAAATTTTATTTAGTCTGAAGATACTGAAAATATGTTATTTAAATTGAATATGCTCGAGAGCTTAAAATTTGTTGAATATTCAAGGAATATGGTATAGCAATGGAAATAAGTTTTTAACAATAATTTTCAGAGTTTGCAGGTGATGTTGATTGATATTTAAGGTGGTGTTTAGAATCCGGCTGCAGTGAATACTTATCACGGTGATTTAGATCAAGGAACCTTGTCAAATTCAAAAGCTTCATTTTGGAGACCTCATGCTTTGATGTTGGGATGTAATCATTAGTTTTCTTTAAACATTTTATCTACATTAAAATTTAATTTCATTAAATTTTATAAATTTTCCATTTTATAATACTTTATTTTCTTGTCATGTTTTTTCTGTTTATATTTATACTTCCAAATAAAAAATCTCATTTTTCTAATAGTATACTATAACATTAATTTTATAGTTCAATGTGATATTAAAACTCCGTATTATGTAATTTATTCTTTTTGGTATCAAAAAGTGAGGGAGAATATTTAAATTTCATATTTTGGAGAAGAATATTAGCATATTTTTTTAGAATATATAAATATCTTTTTAAATTCAGAATAATACTTTCTGATCAAAATAATTTATTAATGTTTATAATTCATATATTCTCTATTAATTATTTTATGCATTTTGTGATCATCAAAAATTAGGAGATGGTTGAGAAATTATTGTCTCAATAATAATCTATAATTTATATAGATATTGATCCTCAAAAATACCCTTTTTTGTGTTCTAATGAAGTTGTGTTAAGTATATTTGAGGAATATATATCATTTTTTTATATTTTTTTGAGTGGAAAGCTATAGTATGTGTTATGGAAACACGGGTCAAACCCTACGTCTAATAACAAAATGTATGGTTTATCATCCCTACACTATGTTGAATAGTTTTCAAATGGAACGACAACCCAATGCCAGATATTAAGTGTACAGACTTATAACCCTATTTTCATGAATTAACGAATGTATGGAATACAAACCCTACATTGGAGTCTAGAAATACTGTTTTTTACCTAGATTCAAAAAAGTGAACGTATGGTTTATCAATGTTCAGTTGTATTATTATGCTAAAAAAGTTGTTTGTATAGATCAGCATATCTAAATTAATTTTGTTCCCCATGTTTCAAACTGATGAATGTATGGTTAAAGAACCATACAATGGTAGGAACCCTACACTACGAATATCAACCCTATTCTACACATCCCATCTTTACATTGTCTACTCAGTAACAGAGTTTTAATTTCCTTATTTTATCCAAGATCCATGTAACGACCTAGACAGATTTACAGCCTGATTAAGAGCTTCTTTATGAATGAATCAATGTTTTTTTGACTGATTCACAGAACCGTATTCTTAGATTGAAATTAATCATATCCTTAAGGTAAGATAAAACTCTCTTAGTTAATACACTTTTTATTTTAGCAATCTATCAATTGAATTTATTAGATCCATTCAACCAGAGAAAAGATATTTATATGATCGCATAATATTTGAAGAAGTGTGTACATGATATGGTTAATAATAGTTTTTGTGAATATCTTTTGTTGTCGTACTACAATGAATGATCAACATTGCTGAGGAGACTACACTTAAGTGACATAAATTTTATGTCTCATTCTATTATAATATTGTTGTTGTAGTTAGTTTCTAATTTAAATGAAAGATATTTTTTCAAATGGGATTTCTTCAGAATCATTCATTCTTTAATAATTTCATTTTGGAAGAATAAGATCAATCGACTATTAATTACTGCTACTACAATTTTTAATATAAAACTGTATAAAAAAATAATTCTTTTTATTTACTGAGTGTATCAGCTACTCATACTCAGTTGTGGTGAAGTTTGAGCTTCTTGTTCTAAGCTGTGGATATTCAGTTCTTTATTAAAGAACTATAAGGTAATTTTATTACCATTATTGTAAACGTGTAAACTGCCTATGTGTAGTGGTGTATTAATGGTCTTGTGATAAGAGGACCATTAAAATGAAATTCAAAAATATCATAGAGAGAGTAACTGATTTAGTGGACTATGGGATCATTGTGCCCCTACCACTATAAAAACTTGTGTTCTTTATTTTTTTTCATATGTTGCATAAATTCAATACAAATTAAAACATTTTATATTCGCACAAATCAAAAAGTGTTTCAAAATCCTGAATTGTGGAAAATTTTCAAAAAGACATAATTCACCCCCTCTTATGATACTTTGTATTATTTATACCTAACAACACTTTGTTTGATTATAGTTCTATGATAAAACAATAACATTTTATTTATTTATCTGAATAAAAGCCTAAAAAATAGTGACAAGGGTCTAAAGTAGTGAGAGCCCAAAGCATAATTAACAATAAATTTGATTCCCTCACTGGGAAAGGAACCCATGTTATGGAAGTAGTATATAATTTGGTTCTATAGAGTCGTAGACACCATGAAATAAGCTACCATGTTCCCCTCCCACTAAGTATGAGTGATCTATATGTTGGTTACCATAAACCGTTTAAACATCCTAATAATATAAGCAATGTTCCAAGGGTAATTTTTTTCCTAGTAATTCTTTATAAAGGATCATTGAATCTATCTACACCACCTTAATGTTGATATTCCTTTGATCACATAACTCCACCCTGATTCCCATCGCCAGGGCCTCCGCCTGCACTACACCACCTCTACCATACCATGCTGAGAAGGAATGTAACGCCCCGACCCCAGTTACCCAGAGTCGGTGCATTACTTCGTAACATTGGCATGATCACAAGAAAGATCAAATCTCGAAAGACCGATTGGTTTAGTAGCCTTGGAAACACTAGATATATTCATAAGTTTTACATTACATCATAAAATGAAAAACTACTACAAAAACATAATGTTTCCACAATCCACACTATTAACCCCTCATAAAATCCCTGCAGGTCATTCATAACTTACTTCTTCACATCCTGGAAAAAATAAAACATAGAAAAGGGGTGAGCTCAAATGCCCAGTAAGGATAACAATATAGCGGAAACTTTCATAAATAAGAATAAACATTTAAGGCAATGTATAACTAAAACAAAAGCCTTTTAAATATGAACTTTCAACATGGTATGGCATAAATAAAATGAAATAATTCCATTTACTTATTCACATGGATATTCTACTAATCGAATAATCACATGCAAAAATCAATAACCACTTTCATAATGTTGGAATACATAATGCTAAACTTTAATTACTTTTCAAGGCCTCTTCCCAAGACCTTGGGGCTAACTGTAACCGGAACCCAACCCGGAGTGCCTCTAATAACGGGACACCAACCCGGAGTGCCTCTAATAACCGGACACCAACCCGGAGTGCCTCTAATAACCGGACACCAACCCGGAGTGCCTCTAATAACGGGACACCAACCCGGAGGGCTTACTTTTACCAGTCCCTAACCTGGAGGGCTTACTTTTACCAGTCCCCAACCTGGAGGGCTTACTTTAACCAGTCCCCAACCTGGAACATACTTGTCCAACACATTCATATGAAGTAAAGATTGAAATATAACATAGACATTCTTATTGGAACTAGAATACGAAGTGTCAATACTTTCACCATAAACTATGAATGGTATAAAAATAGCACATCCACAGTCAAAAATATCACAAAACTTTCAATAAAATATAGAAGCTTTGTATTACAATAAATCAACTTCAAATAAGCATAAAATCCATCAAAGGATGTTGACATAGATGAAATGAAAATTCTTTTTAATGAAATATCTCTTTTTTATTTTGAAATCATTTAAGATCCATATAAAATAAAACATTTTCTTTGAAAATATTCTTATAAGCTTGTAAGGAAAGCTTTGAAGATTTTATAACGGCGTAAAATAACCGCACCCGCCGTATAAGTTAAAAAAACATTCTTACCTCAATTCTGTCGAAAAGGTTAAAAAGGACCTTGTTTTGAAAATGACGGAAAGATTCCTTTATAAACCTCTTATAAAAAGTCAAACAAGGGTATAAATGACTTTAACCCATATTCTTGTAATAGTAAAAATGTTTTGAAATACATTTTTAAGAAACATGGATGTGGATGATAAAGAGATCCCAGTAGATTATTACGTATAAACAACCTTGGATAATGAAGAGGTTGTAAAGTAAACCCTTACCAGTTTGGTAACTTATGAAACATACAACCCATGAAAGAGGTATCATACAATGAATATGTGAGTACACATAAATTAGAGTGTATTACACAATGAATATAATTATGGGCAGTACATACACCACACAAAAGGTAATGGTGGCAATATGGCATGAATCTCACGGGAATAAGGAGTGAGATGAAAACCCCTTACCACGTTAATCAACTGAGTCGTATGGCCAAAAGTTAATAACCACCAAATTATTTATAGAATAACATGAATATGATAATATATATCAAATGCCAGTACATAATACACTAACTTCAATAATTTAGTGGCGAATAATGGAAATCTCACGGAATTGAATGTGAGATAAGAAAATCCCTTACCTTGTACTTTTCCTTGGTTGGGGTAGGTTAACCTCCTGTATAATGGTGAAATAGTTGTTATTAAATTATAAAAGAATCATATATATTAATATGATATCATATATGAACTTTTAACATTGATTTGTTAATAATATCTTAGAATTATCGTCGTTTCGGGAGTTAACTTACTCATTTTCTTTTATATGTTTTGTTACATAAGCCATGGTTATTGTATCTTATTCATATCTAGAATGATATCTAGTCCTTAAACATCATTTTTAAATCATAAAATGATAATTATACTTGAATGGATACGATGGAGAATGAATCTCATCGCGTTCGTGGAGACGGTAGTCCGTACGTACGCACGAGCGACAATATCATTCTTTTGATATTAAAATAATATATAAATGGATGGTATATCATATATACAGAATCATTAACATGTTATATTTATTATTTACATGAGTTACACATCATTATTATACCCATCCAAATAATATTATATTGAATAACAATTACACCACGACGTGGAGACGGTAAGCCGTACGTACGCACGTATGGTGACATGTTATTCCAAGGGTGGATAGAATACTGAATATGATTGTACCATATTTATAATAACATCACAGTATATGTGAGATACTGGATTTATTATTTTAGAATGGTAAGAACAAAGGAAGAAGAAGTGGAATAAGAAATGAACTTAGAAAAGGGTGGTGAAATCATTACCTCTTCTTTGGGTTCTTCCTTTTGATTTGATCAAAAGGGCTCCTTAGGTTGGATTTCTGATCAAACTAAGGCCTCTAGGTTGTAGTGAGGGATGTTTGGAGAGTATTTGGGCAGAGTTTGGCCGAACCAAAAGGCTTTGAAGGTGTAAAGAAATGAGAATGAGGAGTGCCCTTTTATAAGAGGGGTGAGGGGCACCTTTGGAAAAGCTAGAAATATTAATTTATAATAAATTCATATTCGTTTTCCAATGGCTCCAAAGTTGACTATTCAAAGGCTAAGATGGGGATAGGTCGCAAACCACTCAACCAATAGAATTTAAACAGGTTTGGGTACTTATATTAACCTTATCTTTAAGTATTAACTCTAAGTTAATTAGTTTCACTTTTACAATGTCTCTTTGTATTTTTATATAATATGGTTAATAAACTTACTATATACATCCAAGCGACCCCCAAGTGGTCCATTAATGATGAACCTATCCCGATATAAGTCTCTTGGCCTAACCTTAGGTTTTTAGGAATTTAATATCAATTAATAATATAATATTTGTTTTAAGAACTCTTTTTTGTCAATTTTGACACTATTCAATAGTTGATTTTTGTGAAACTCATAACAGATTGATTACTTCAAAAAAAGTCAATTAAATAAATCCTAATATATAATATTATCCTAGAAAATTAGTTTAATTCATTAAAAGTTTCATATTATATTTATTTGGGTATTTATCAATTATTTTAATTTTTCACTATTATAGTAATTACTGCATCATCATTGTGTCATAAATAAAATAAATTATTTAATGTCTAAAAATTATAAATAAAATATCATTATGTAGGAAATATTTTTAGCTTTCTAATGAATATTTATAATCTAAAATCCAACATATATAACCCTATGTAACAATTGTTTTTCTAAAAGATATATGCTTGTGTATTCATTTTAACTTAATTAAAATAAAGTGTCATTATCACTTACAAGTGGATCCATGGGGTCCCAAAATAGACCCAAAGATTCCCATGGTCGACCATGTATCAACCAATAGGTTTAAGACACGTTTTAGGGTAATTTAGTATTATTATAATATTATTTTTTAACCCTTATTTACCGAATTTACCCTTAACCATGGTAAATAAAATATTTACCGCAGTAATTATTCAAAATGTCTAAAAATAAAAGTTACCTATTTACACAATTTGAACATCCTGATTCCAAATATGGAATCCATTTTCCTAAATTCAAAACACAGAAGTGGCAGAAATTAATTTAAAATTAATTCCCGCTGTCAAAACAAAAAGCGTGTTTTTAAGAGATAATAACTATCAAAAGATTGACACTTGTTTATGTTCGGTTTAATTGTAAAATTATGTCCAATGACCAACATTATATTAAATAGTAAAAATATATTCTAAATATATTTTAAAACCACTAAAATTCATAATTTATCACTATTAATTATTTTGATTAAAAAAGTTGTTTTTAATTAAAATTTAGTAATTTTCACTATTCATCAAAATATGAAAGTTATCCGAAAAGTACCAAAATTTCACCTTAGGCTAAATTTGATATTCCGAATCCAAAAATGAAGTCCATTTTAAAATATAAAATATATATAACTTCAAAAAGTAGGTATTACTATTCATAACAGCTACTTTGATTGGTTACGGTGTGTTAGAACTCGAAGTTGCGTACAACACACACTACTGTTTTATTCAAAGGAAAGCGTACCGTGGAAGCTTGAGATGTTTCATTTTAAATTTTTTGATGTCTCCATTTAGTCAAAAAGTTTAAAATATTGTATTTAAAAAGGTTTCACTATCAAAAGTTGATAAAAGTGCAGTACTGAAAATAAATCCGTTCTTGCATTATGACTAAGAAACTCATAATATGGATTCTAAAATTATAAGGATTATATAAAGTTTAAAATTTAGTTAATACTATTCATGACCTCTTTTAATGGATTTTTTTTGGTAAGTCATGGTGCAATTGAACTCAGTGTTGCGTGTAGTGCAATTATTGAATAACACACTATGAAATCTTGGGGTGTTACATTCTCCCCTCCTTCAGTAAATTGCGTCCTCACAATTTGAAATTGTTCTTCAAAAATAAAAGGTTGAAAGTAGAAAATATATTTGTGGGAAAACACACATCAGAAATTGGGTTACTAAAATTTAGTCTTAGTATGAGGAAAATAGAAATCAAAGGGTCACCACCAAATTATGATCTTGATTAGGAGAATATTGGTGGCAATTAGAGACATATAATTGGAGGAAAAACGTAAATATTTATAGGTAGTGATTGGGGTCATCAATCACAAAAAGTATAAAATTGAGGTCCTTAAACTCATCAATCTATGATGATTTGAAGTACCATCGGTTCAACAAAATATAGGGTATTGGGATAACACATTTTTGACGTTTCGAAATATCTTAGTTGAAATCCCACATCGAAAAATGAATTAATGAGGCCTCTTTTTAAAATAAAGAGTGGAAAGTATGAAGATTACCGAAAATAACACATACTAGGGTTCCATGTAAGAAAATATGGATATGGAAGAAAAATCTAGCCATCAATTATCTGATGGAGAGTGGTAGAGAACATGGCTATGAAAAGGCCAACAATCCCAAAGCCATAAATTAGTGATGATTTAAGGTACCATCTAGGACAACATTTTTGTTCTAAGTTCCTTTTATTAATGATGAGGAATTTATTTATGAGATTGGCTAAGATCATAAGGAGATATACTTAGTTTATAATTAGAGTTTTATCCATTAATAAATTTCTACCAAAACTCATCATTCACTCGTAAAAAAAATTCTATTTATACTATTCATAGAGGGTTCCAAAATAAACGAATTTATAATTCATCTACCAGATCTTTTAAAAAACTACTTTATTTAATCCAGGAAATCTCGTGGGATAGTGGTAGGTGATACACCCTTGTCGCCCTTTGGTTGCGGGTTCAAGTCTCGCAGCCTTGCCGGACGCGACGGGTTGCCGCCCGACCTCCGGGTTGTCCTTTTATGGAAATCCAAAATAATCCAAACTAGAACTATCCAAAATACTTCTATCCAAACTCACAGTCCAACATTCATAAGGAAGGTAAACATAATATAGATCCTTTTTACCCCGTAATAGCATATGAATACCTTCATCATGTATTACCATATTCCTTATTGATTACATTCATGCTCCCTTATTCCATATAGAATGCTGGATATACTTCATTAATCCAAAAATGTTTTAAACCCCAACAATGATGGAATATACAAATCATTAATCAGTTCCAAGGTAGTCAAGAATATCCAATATAATTTATCCAAAAAAATCACATATTATTCCAAACTCACTACCTCAGTATCAGAACTATATTATGGTTTATCATTCTCTCAACCATATATTTTCCAAAAATCTATCCTGCTAATGAGTCAATTTTCTTTGTTCCACACAATCTCAAGTCCTTAATGAAATCGTACTGCAGTACAATCCTTATATACTCCATAATTATTATAACAAGTACATTGTTGATACAACACTCAATTGACATAATCAACATAAGAACTCTAATCATCCCTCTTCATCTGTGGTAGTATCATAACTTGATTATTATCCAATAGCATCATTTGCGGCATAGTCTGATGACTGGGACATAGGTTCGCGTAGTGTCCAAACTCCTTGCAAATGAAGCATTGTACATTTGAAACCATTTTCTTACCCTTGCAGTCATGTACTTTGTGCCCTTTTCCTCCACACTTATAACAAACTCCCATTCCTTTCAGGAAAGTTCCAGGGTGTTTCTTTCCACAGTTACCACATATGGGAAAATTCTTCTTTTCCCTCTTCCCTTATCCATCTTTCTCTCTTCCATCCTTTTCTTCTCTTGCTTCCCTTCAAAGCCATAGGACTAAGTAAACTCTTTACTTATCTTATCAACACATGATATTATTTCTTCGAATGATGATAATACATGGGAGACTATTTCTCTTATAAATTCTAGCTTAAGACCATGAGAGATATGATCCTTCCTTCTCTTTGAATCATGTGCATTTCTGGAGTTATCATTCCTTCTACTGGGCGCCATTTCTAAACAATGGAAAAAAATAGATTAGTTTATGAGTCAAAATACATAATCCCATACTTATAAAACACTTAACATAAATTGAACTATTTATGGATATAATCCATAATCATAAAAATGTTTTCTTTGAGGAAGTATATACTCATAAACCCTTCATAATTATTTGTAAAGAAAATGAGAGTTATCCTAAGCATATCCCCCGGGAGTGTCGTAACCAAGAGTGCAGCAAGGCCCGTTGTCGTGCACCAGTTCCCGTTCGAGTCTAGCTCAAAGCGGTGTTTTCGGGTTTTACCCCTAGGTACATCTGTGCCAGAGCCGCCTCTACCAGCTCGTATCCAGACAGGGATGTATTGCTCGGAAAACTCGCAAAATCTCTACAATACCAAAATTCTAGGAAGTTCTTCTATACTAATCCTAAAAGTTCATCTTAGGTCTACGTGCTCCAATCAGAGTTTATCTAAATATAGCTTCCAAGGTTTGTACTAAACTTCCTCTGATACCAACTGTAACGCCCCGACCCCAGTTACCCAGAGTCGGTGCATTACTTCGTAACATTGGCATGATCACAAGAAAGATCAAATCTCGAAAGACCTATTGGTTTAGTAGCCTTGGAAACACTAGATATATTCATAAGTTTTACATTACATCATAAAATGAAAAACTACTACAAAAACATAATGTTTCCACAATCCACACTATTAACCCCTCATAAAATCCCTGCAGGTCATTCATAACTTACTTCTTCACATCCTGGGAAAAATAAAACATAGAAAAGGGGTGAGCTCAAATGCCCAGTAAGGATAACAATATAGCGGAAACTTTCATAAATAAGAATAAACATTTAAGGCAATGTATAACTAAAACAAAAGCCTTTTAAATATGAACTTTCAACATGGTATGGCATAAATAAAATGAAATAATTCCATTTACTTATTCACATGGATATTCTACTAATCGAATAATCACATGCAAAAATCAATAACCACTTTCATAATGTTGGAATGCATAATGCTAAACTTTAATTACTTTTCAAGGCCTCGTCCGAAGACCTTGGGGCTAACTGTAACCGGAACCCAACCCGGAGTGCCTCTAATAACCGGACACCAACCCGGAGTGCCTCTAATAACCGGACACCAATCCGGAGTGCCTCTAATAACCGGACACCAACCCGGAGTGCCTCTAATAACTGGACACCAACCCGGAGGGCTTACTTTTACCAGTCCCTAACCTGGAGGGCTTACTTTTACCAGTCCCCAACCTGGAGGGATTACTTTAACCAGTCCCCAACCTGGAACATACTTGTCCAACACATTCATATGAAGTAAACATTGAAATATAACATAGACATTCTTATTGGAACTAGAATACGAAGTGTCAATACTTTCACCATAAACTATGAATGGTATAAAAATAGCACATCCACAGTCAAACATATCACAAAACCTTCAATACAATATAGAAGCTTTGTATTACAATAAATCAACTTCAAATAAGCGTAAAATCCATCAATGGATGTTGACATAGATGAAATCAAAATTCTTTTTAATGAAATATCTCTTTTTTATTTTGAAATCATTTAAGATCCATATAAAATAAAACATTTTCTTTGAAAATATTCTTATAATCTTGTATGGAAATATTTGAAGATTTTATAACGGCGTAAAATAACCGCACCCGCCGTATAAGTTAAAAAAACATTCTTACCTCAATTCTGTCGAAAAGGTTAAAAAGGACCTTGTTTTGAAAACGACGGAAAGATTCCTTTATAAAACTCTTATAAAAAGTCAAACAAGGGTATAAATGACTTTAACCCATATTCTTGTAATAGTAAAAATGTTTTGAAATACATTTTTAAGAAACATGGATGTGGATGATAAAGAGATCCCAGTAGATTATTACGTATAAACAACCTTGGATAATGAAGAGGTTGTAAAGTAAACCCTTACCAGTTTGGTAACTTATGAAACATAAAACCCATGAAAGAGGTATCATACAATGAATATGTGAGTACACATAAATTAGAGTGTATTACACAAAGAATATAATTATGGGCAGTACATACACCACACAAAAGGTAATGGTGGCAATATGGCATGAATCTCACGGGAATAAGGAGTGAGATGAAAACCCCTTACCACGTTAATCAACTGAGTCGTATGGCCAAAAGTTAATAACCACCAAATTATTTACAGAATAACATGAATATGATAATATATATCAAATGCCAGTACATAATACACCAATTTCAATAATTTAGTGGCGAATAATGGAAATCTCATGGAATTGAATGTGAGATAAGAAAATACCTTACCTTGTACTTTTCCTTGGTTGGGGTAGGTTAACCTCCTGTATAATGGTGAAATAGTTGTTATTAAATTATACAAGAATCATATATATTAATATGATATCATATATGAACTTTTAACATTGATTTGTTAATAATATCTTAGAATTATCGTCATTTCGGGAGTTAACTTACTCATTTTCTTTTATATGTTTTGTTACATAAGCCATGGTTATTGTATCTTATTCATATGCAGAATGATATCTAGTCCTTAAAAATCATTTTTAAATCATCAAATGATAATTATACTTGAATGGATACGATGGAGAATGAATCTCATCGCGTTCGTGGAGACGGTAGTCCGTACGTACGCACGAGCGACAATATCATTCTTTTGATATTAAAATAATATAAAAATGGATGGTATATCATATATACAGAATCATTAACATGTTATATTTATTATTTACATGAGTTACACATCATTATTATACCCATCCAAATAATATTATATTGAATAACAATTACACCACGACGTGGAGACGGTAAGCCGTACGTACGCACGTATGGTGACATGTTATTCAAAGGGTGGATAGAATACTGAATATGATTGTACCATATTTATAATAACATCACAGTATATGTGAGATACTGGAGTAATTATTTTAGAATGGTAAGAACAAAGGAAGAAGAAGTGGAATAAGAAATGAACTTAGAAAAGGGTGGTGAAATCATTACCTTTTCTTTGGGTTCTTCCTTTTGATTTGATCAAAAGGGCTCCTTAGGTTGGCTTTCTGATCAAACTAAGGCCTCTAGGTTGTAGTGAGGGATGTTTGGAGAGTATTTGGGCAGAGTTTGGCCGAACCAAAAGGCTTTGAAGGTGTGAAGAAATGAGAATGAGGAGTGCCCTTTTATAAGAGGGGTGAGGGGCACCTTTGGAAAAGCTAGAAATATTAATTTATAATAAATTAATATTCGGTTTCCAATGGCTCCAAAGTTGACTATTCAAAGGCTAAGATGGGGATAGGTCGCAAACCACTCAACCAATAGAATTTAGATAGGTTTGGGTACTTATATTAACCTTATCTTTAAGTATTAACTCTAAGTTAATTAGTTTCACTTTTAGAATGTCTCTTTGTATTTTTATATAATATGGTTAATAAACTTACTATATAAATCCAAGCGACCCCCAAGTGGTCCATTAATGATGAAACTATCTTGATATAAGTCTCTTGGCCTAACCTTAGGTTTTTAGGAATTTAATATCAATTAATAATATAATATTTGTTTTAAGAACTCTTTTATGTCAATTTTGACACTATTCAATAGTTGATTTTTGTGAAACTCATAACAGATTGATTACTTCAAAAAAAGTCAATTATATCAATCCTAATATATCATATTATCCTAGAAAATTAGTTTAATTCATTAAAAGTTTCATATTATATTTATTTGGGTATTTATCAATTATTTTAATTTTTCACTATTATAGTAATTACTGCATCATCATTGTGTCATAAATAAAATAAATTATTTAATGTCTAAAAATTATAAATAAAATATCATTATGTAGGAAATATTTTTAGCTTTCTAATGAATATTTATAATCTAAAATCCAACATATATAACCCTATGTAACAATTATTTTTCTAAAAGATATATGCTTGTGTATTCATTTTAACTTAATTAAAATAAAGTGTCATTATCACTTACAAGTGGATCCATGGGGTCCCAAAATAGACCCAAAGATTCCCATGGTCGACCATGTATCAACCAATAGGTTTAAGACACGTTTTAGGGTAATTTAGTATTATTATAATATTAATTTTTAACCCTTATTTACAGGATTTACCCTTAACCATGGTAAATAAAATATTTACCGCAGTAATTATTCAAAATGTCTAAAAATAAAAGTTACCTATTTACACAATTTGAACATCCTGATTCCAAATATGGAATCCATTTTCCTAAATTCAAAACACAGAAGTGGCAGAAATTAATTTAAAATTAATTCCCGCTGTCAAAACAAAAAGCGTGTTTTTAAGAGATAATAACTATCAAAAGATTGACACTTGTTTATGTTCGGTTTAATTGTAAAATTATGTCCAATGACCAAAATTATATTAAATAGTAAAAATATATTCTAAATATATTTTAAAACCACTCAAATTCATAATTTATCACTATTAATTATTTTGATTAAAAAAGTTGTTTTTAATTAAAATTTAGTAATTTTCACTATTCATCAAAATATGAAAGTTATCCGAAAAGTACCAAAATTTCACCTTAGGCGAAATTTGATATTCCAAATCCAAAAATGAAGTCCATTTTAAAATATAAAATATATATAACTTCAAAAATTAGGTATTACTATTCATAACAGCTAGTTTGATTGGTTACGGTGTGTTAGAACTCGAAGTTGCGTACAACACACGCTACTGTTTTATTCAAAGGAAAGCGTACCGTGGAATCTTGGGATGTTTCATTTTAAATTTTTTGATGTCTCCATTTAGTCAAAAAGTTTAAAATATTGTATTTAAAAAGGTTTCACTATCAAAATTTGATAAAAGTGCAGTACTGAAAATAAATCTGTTCTTGCATTATGACTAAGAAACTCATAATATGGATTCTAAAATTATAAGGATTATATAAAGTTTAAAATTTAGTTAATACTATTCATGACCTCTTTTAATGGCTTTTTTTTGGTAAGTCATGGTGCAATTGAACTCAGTGTTGCGTGTAGTGCAAGTTATTGAATAACACACTATGAAATCTTGGGGTGTTACAAGGCAGCTAAAACCGACCCCTCCCTATCCGAAACAATACCTTTATATCCTCTATTTCATCAATGTTTGAAAGAATATAGAATCAATCCCTAAACTCCAAGAAGTATATTTATCATTCAAGACTCATGTAGGTGTTAAACTAGAATAAGTAGTGTATAAAAACTATAGTATTAAAATTAGGGAGTAAAATATCTTTATTAATATTGTAGTCATTCCCATGGTGGAATTCAAAACTAGACTTGGGATGGACTGGCTCTCAAATTTTATTCATAATATCAACACTAAAATTACATAAATTTTAGTAGTCATGAATGGAAAAACTATAGTTATTTTAAAATTATAGATATCCCGGGTTGAGAATTATCTAGAAGAACCTCCCATAGCCTTCTTTTTAGAGATGATTAGTGAAGAGGGGGAAGGGTAAGAAAGTACAAGGATAGAAAATCCCCCCATCGTTCAAGAATACAATGATGTATTTCAGGAATAGTTTCATGGACCTCCCCCAAAATAAAGGAATATTTATCCATTGAACACATTCCTGGATCAATAAAATATCTAAGACATTTTAGGGAATGGAAATGTGGAGTTAGAGGAATTGTAGAAATATATTCAAGATCTATTGGAGAAGGGATTTATCTGAAAAGAGTGTCTCAGGGGGGAGAAACACATATCTTTGTAAAGAAGAAGGATAGATCAATAAAACAATTAAATGATTATAGATAACATAACGATATCAAAATAAAGAAAAAGTACCCTATCCCAAAGACTGATGATTTATTTGACCATGTTTTAGGGGATCAATCATTATCCATGATTGACCTTTGATCTGAGTATCATCGATTGAGGGTGCAGAGAGAAGGTATTCCAATGATTGCCTTCCAAACAAGATATAAATTATTATGTTTTTTTTCTATGCACTTCATATTGACTAAATCTCCTTCTATATTTATAGATTTTATGAATAGAGTATTTAGGGACCCACATTGATAAATTCATAATAGTTTTGTTGGATGATATTATGATGTATTCCAATATTCATGAGGATAATTAGGATCCTATAAAGGTTATATAAAAAAACCTGAGGTAGCTTAAGCTACTATAAAAATATATAAAATGTGAATTCTAGTTACAAAAGTTTCATTATCTGGGGAACATTGTAACTAATGAATTAATATTATTTAACCCTACCAAGATAAATAATATAGTGGAGTGGAATAATCCTACAATAGTAACTGATTGTTTTGTTATATTAGTTTAAAAGTATATTATAGGAGTTTTGTGAAATACTTTTCTTGAATTTATAATCCCCTAACCAAGTTAACTTGAAAATGAGCCAAGTTTATCTGGATAAAGGAGTGCGAAGAATGTATCCAATAACTAAAGGAGATATTTGTTACAATAACTGGGTTAACCTTACCCTCTATCAAAAAAAGATTTTTTATTTATAGTGATTCATCATATAATATTTTTTGAGAACATTTATGAAATATGAGAAGGTGATCACATATGAATCTTAGTAGTTAAATCCTCATAAGTATAATTATCTTATGCTTTACTTGAACTTAAATATAGTATTTTTTTTCTCTAAAGATATGTAGGCATTATCTTTATGGGGATAAATGTGACATACACATAGACCCCTAGAGTTTGAAGTATATATTCCTGAAAAATGAATTGATCATGAGGAAAAGGATATGGTTTGAGCTTATTAAAGACTATGAAAATTCAATTTATTATCATCCTAGAAGAGAAATAATTTGACCAATGCATTAAGTAGTAAATACCCTATTGTTCTGAAAATGATGAGGATTCAAAGAGATCCATTGACCAAGGACCTAGTAAGGTTAAGCATGGGAATCATAAGGTAAGGGATAACATTAATCCTATCCCGAATGATTTCACAACCAACATTACTTGAGAAGATTAATTTAGATTAAGGATAAGATACTTTTATTGAATATATGATAGATGATGTTAGGAATGGTAATTTTCCTAAGTTTAATATTGATAAAAAAGATGTACTTCAATTTCATACAGGGTTATGTGTCCCATCTATCTCGGATATAAAAAAGGAGATGATGGATAGAGATCATATATCTACATTCTCTATAAATCTTAGAAGCACTAAAATTCATAGAGACCTTTTTTATCATTATTGGTGGGATCATATAAAAAGTGATATTACCGACTACACTATATGGTGATTATTTTATAAACAAGTGAAGGTTAAGGGAAAACATCCTAAAGGTGTATTAAAACCACTACCCATACCAACATGGTAGTGGGACAATATAAATAAAAACTTAATCACTAGTATCCCAAGAAAATACAAAGAAAACAAGGAAATATGGGTAATGGTGGATTGACACACCAATACTACCTATTTCAACACTATTCAGGAAGATTTCTCCCTTTAACGAAAATCCAAGATATATGTAATGGAATTTGTGAGGATTTATATGGGAAAATTTCAATCACTTTTTATAGTTATACAAGGTTAAAATATATATTATGTATAATTAATCAACATAATATAAGTCTTGAATTGTATTTAAATATGAATTATCACCCTAAAATTGATGAATAATACGAAAGGACTATCCAGAAACATGAGGACATATTGAGAATATGCTCAATGGAATTTAAAAGTGAATTGGATCAATATATCCCATTTGCTAATTTCTAATACAATAAAAAATTCCAATCGAGTATTCAAATTTGTTTCCTATGAATATCTATATAGGAAGCAATGTTGATGTTATACCTGTCGGGATGATGTTGGTGAGAGAAAGCTAATTGATCCCGATCTTGGGAAAGAGATGAAATAAAAGGTTCACATCATTCAACATCATATAAAACATGCTAAATGTTGGCCTAAGATCTATGATAACTACCATCAATGGTACTTGATGTTTGATGTTGGTGAATTTTTTTTCATTTGGACAACACCATATAAGAGGGTTATGTGATTTGGGAAGAAAGGGAAGATTAGACCAAAGTATATTGGCTCCCTTTAAATCCTAGATTATATAGTAGTAGTTGCCTATTTAATAGAATTTCCATAAAAACTAGATCAACTTCATTATAAATTCCACGTAATTCTATTTAGTAAGTACACACCTAGTCCCCCACATGTACTGAATCTAGAGGTGGTACAACTAGAACATGACTTCTCTTTTGAGTAGCATCCGATAAAGATCTTAGACCACAAAGACAATGTTTTACAAAACAACAAAACTCACCTTTCCAAGGATTTATGGAGGAACCATAAGTATGAAGAGTAAATACAAGAACCAAAGTAAACAATGAATAATAAGCCCCCTCACCTATTATCAACCAATAAAATGAGTTGAAATTTTAGTGATGAAATTTATTAAGAGGGGAAGAATTTAATGACCTAATATTTTTAAATGACATCTTCCCTAGGAATATGTGTGTTATACTATATAATATTAAACAATTATAAAATATATAGGAACCAACGAAACCTTATATTATTAATAAATATTATTATATTATTCATCTATGAAACTAATGAAAATTATTAACATTATAATTGGATAAAAAATATAATAGTAAAAAGATAAAATGGGAAAATATGGATACCCCTAATATTCTTCAGACATAGTCCCATGGCCAATAGTAAATAAATGATAAAAAATATTCTTATGAAAATAAAGAACTTTGAAAACGAAAATATAACCTTAGGATGAATTGTAGTGATTATTGAGTGAATGAATAAAATAGTATTTGTAGAGAGTAATGTGATCATTGGAATAATAATAAGATTGTTAGTCAAAATAACCATTGGTATATTTTATTGTTGGTAATATTACCCATTGGTAATAATTTCATACTTATAATTATTGTTTATAAGAAGTACTGTTAATGGGTAATTGGTGAAATAATAAAAAACTATAGCCTCAACCAGTAGATTCATCCAATTTGAAGAAATGTTTTATACCTTTAGTGTGGGGTGGCATCCTTGTGGTTCACCCATGACCAAGACCAAAATCATCTTCATTAAGAGTGTCTTGAACAAAATATCGTATGGAGAAGTTTATGTTAGTTGATATTACCACTGGGTTAATGCTATCCAAGCCCCTCCAGGAAACTACCACCAACGAAGACCTTACCACTAGGGTGTTTGTGGGTGAAATAAATGGTTATATATTCACGTATTAGTTACTTAATTTTTAATTTCCTTTTTATAAATTTTTTATTCCATGAATCCCATTTTGAGAAAATTATTTCCCAAAACATACATTTAAATAAGACCAATTTGGTAAATAGATTGCCAAACACATATAAAACATAATTAATTTTTAGAAAACATATATAATTTTATATTAAACATAATTATTCTTAATAATAATTTTCATAATGAATTATTATTTTAAAACATTATTATTTAAAAGAATTATAAAAGAATTATTTTAATTTCCTAGTAAATTTATAGAAGTGTCAAAAACCTGACAGTGTCTTAAAAACATAAAATTTTCAATAAATAAGGATGTTTATATTTAAAAGATAAAATTAACATTTTTACAGAGTTATTTTTATAAAATAAATATTATATTTAAAATAATTATGTTGAAATTAAGTTATGTTTAATTTTTTTGAATTTTCTAAAATACTTTATTTTTTAGTGAATTTTAAAAGTACAATTTTGTGTTTTTAGTACGTTTTATGACATAATATTTATATAATAGTAATATAATAATTAATTAACCATAATAAAAGTCCTAAATTATGTAATTATATTAATATTATTTATTTTAATACCTTTTAATATGTTTTCAAACGTATAATTGACTTTCCAAAGTCTAAAATCAAAAATATTATTTTAAAAAGATTTTTTTTGACAAAACCACTTTTCAATGTCTAAAAAAGTATTAAAAAAATGTTTCAAGTTCTAATGGGCTAATATATCATAAAATTTGACTCAAAGTTACAAAAACATGATAAAAATTCATGGTTAAGATATTTTTTTCCACAACATAGATTTCCGTGATCTATATTTAGATATTATTTATCAATTTCTCCACTTTTTCATTAAATACACACCCATTTTCCATTTACCCTTGACTCTCAATTCATCTTCCATTAATTTAGGGTCATTTTTTCTCCTAAATAATTCCAAAAGGTTTCCTTTAATATCCATGTTTCCATCCTTAATATTTAAGAGAAACTCCTCTTGGTAAGGGAATTATCATAATCTTCTTGTCTATTCAAGTAATTATTTTTGTTTACCTATTATAATGGGTATGTTAACTAATTTTATAATGATTTTTATCATTCCCTTATTACTAAAATAATGTTTCATCAATGATAGAACTTCATTATTTATCACTTTACCCTTTTCTAAACACACATTTTATACATATCATGATGCCAAATTTTCTTCTCAAATTTCCCTCTTTTACATTAGAAATTATTGTATTCTGAATTCCCAAACCATTTATCTATCCATGTATATTCAACTATATGTTAATATAATTTATTTATTCTTTGATTCATATATAATAAACCCACATTCATTTTCTATGGGTTAAAAATGAATTCATGGCCAATCCATTAAGAACTTATGTTCTCAATGATTCTATATGAAACTCGTACTTTATTCTCCTCATGTTGTTGAAAAAATGGTTTATTACGATCAATGTGACTTACATAAAATCAATACATAGGAATGGGTTTCCTTGATAGTGCTCTAATTATTTGGGTATATAATTTAATCTCTTAAGATGACATGTTTTACGATACCTTAGTGATTAACTATAGTAATTTTTATTTATGAAACATTAGTGATAAACTATTATGATAATCATGGGGACGCCACTTTTTTATGTTGTAGAAAAATTTATATATTTTGAAATATTTTGTTTCTTATGATATTCCTCGTGTTAACTTTTTTATATTATATTTTTATTCCTTATCAAATTATTTTTATTATCCATGATCACATTCTAAATATACCCCTTTATTATTCCCTTACAGGGATTCATGATCACTCATTTCCTTTGATGTATGTCTCTAGGATATGAGATGTTGTGAATGTAACTCTGGGTGAACACCAAAATAATTTTTTCAAGTGTATTAGAAGAATGTTTAATGTTTTATTATTTTATATTTCAAATTTATAGAGAACTAAAATTTAATATAACATGTGACTTGTTCCATATAATGAAAAGTTTTTATTATAAAACACCAGATTCCATAATATTCTCCCATCCGGTTATAATAGACCCTTGATGATAGATGTTAGCCTATGTTATAAGGGAAGACATTCTTGAGGTATTTTTATGAATTGGATCAGGGTACCAGTTTAGTGTCATCTAAGTTGGTTCATTAAAAAGTGGTATCATATCATTTTTCTTTTATATTAATTTACTATTTGGGGAATCTAAAATAGATATTTGGATGTGTTGGTCTTTAGTAATGATCTCATGCAATTGTGTAGATAACCCATCTATGTGTGAAAACCCATGTTCCGAGTGTGGGGCTATCATTTTGATGTTCAATTTTATATTTGGATGTTTATTCTCCTTGGGCGATACACTTGCGTGAATTTATTGTTTGTTGAGATTATACTCATATATGGATTGTAATAAGTTTTGTATAAGTATGAATAATTTTAAGAAATCTAGGATTTATGGGACATGGATTACATTTGATACACATTATAAGGTACATAATAGTTAGGTTGGGGGAAATATACTGGTTTTATAATTCTTTAGTTTTTTAGAGAAGTGGTTCTTTATAAAGAAGTTACAACTATTTGTATTAATTTGTGTTTATTAAAATCGATAAATTGGAACCTAATAGAAAATGTTTAATATATTCAAACTGAATGATGTAAAGTGAAAGGGGTAAAATGGTTTTAAATGTAAGTCTTATAAAAATATTTATACTAGTTTAACAAGAGTTATCCATGGACTCAGATGGGGAGAGTTGGGTGTTTTGAAAGTATTACTGTTATGGTTATTGGGATATTGTATGTGAAGTATCATATATATCTAGTTGTGATCCCTTCTTTTTATAGCTATGAACTATTTTTTGGAACCTAAATTGTTCATTTTTCATTATAGATAGATACCATCACGAAGGCATTTATTGGTGTGGCAATAAGAGAAAATTGATAAAATGAACTTCTAATAGCGGGGTCAGAACCTCCAATGGTTCTGGGTGAGAGGGAAGAAAATAAGATCCATGAGAACATTGTTTATTTTAATTAGTTTATGGAAAGATACCAAAGGTGGTAAACACTATGTATTTTTTATTTGATTGGGTAATTCAAGCTACAACATCCTCAGAAGTCCACTAGAGAGGGTGGACCTAATATAGTGATGTTCTAGACTAAGTCTATCATGATTATTCTAGAAAACATAGAGACTCCTCTAAAGAAGTGCATCAGTTCACACCTTACATGTTATTTGGGATAATGAAATGATGATAGGATATTTAGTCTTAGGATGAGAAGTCAGAAGGTGTGTTATGGAAGTTAATATTTGTGAACTTCAAAGAGCACTTTTACATAGATACCTTGATACATGATCAAGCCATTGAGTTTATGAGGTAAAACCATGTGACAATGTTAGTGATAGATTATGCCACCCAAATTACTAAAATATATAATTTTTTCATGAAACTTATTGGATATGAGGCTTTTTAGGAAAAAAATATCTAGGATGGACTTAAATGTGAGCTTATGTTCCTTCTGAATATCATCTATTTGAGGAAGTTTTCTAAGGTAGTTAACTGCAATTTCATTTCTGATGGGAACCTGAGAGAGGATTCTAGTGGTGGATATACAGTTTCAATAGGGTGATTAGGTCGTGTTTATTTTTGTATTAGGAAGTTTCAATATGATAACATTCACATGGGGGTCATGGATAGATTATCCAGGGAATAGGATCAACCTCTCAGGGTATAGATCATGTTTTCTACTTCTTGTAAGACAGACCTAGTCACATGTATGGTTAGTGCCATTGAACATGAGTCGAATGAAGATATTTTAGAAGTATGGTTCATTTTTACTTGTTTAATAGGAACCCTTGATTGATAGTTGGTAAGGGAGGATCTAGGCCGATACATAATGCATAAATGAGATCTTTTACCTCGTATCAGTTTGGCTATTGGAGCTATACTGGACTTATTGGTTAGGGTGAGGGATGAGGTAATTTAGTATTGGATTTTCTATATTTTTAGGGATGTGAACACATGGGACTCATAGAGGATCCCAGGGTATGAAAATAGGAAAATGAATTTAAATAATCTCATAATAGATGGAAGAGATGCTCGACCATTAATAATATAATGTATGATTCTTATAGCTTCTATACTAGTTAATGAATTGTTTGATACATGGTATTCTTGATCATTGATATCAACCTTGTTTTTAAAAAGTGTGGGTATGGAGTTGGAATTTATGTATAGGGTTATATCTATTGACATTCCATGAAGGGTATGATCTGATGATGCCAGTAGTATTCCATCATGGATGGTGGATATCGTCACCTTTAAGACATATATTTGGTAGAGATGTCATGATTTGAACTGATATTGGGAATGGACTAGTTGTTTTTGTTCTAGGACTGTGTTAATTTTTACGGCATGAGATTGAGTTTGACATCTCCTAACGGTTATGTTTATGTTCATAATGGAGAATGTAATATGAAAAGAGGATGTGCAGAGCTAGTTCATCAGATGTTTTGTGATCTCACAAATCAGGTGGCAATTATTATGCATGATATATGGGGAGTGAAACATAGTGTCTACCCCCTATAGTAGATGAGTTCAAAGACATATTTCCTTGGAAGTTTTTAGGGATTCCACTCGAGATAGAAGTTGAGTTCACGAATAAGATGATTTCAGGATTTGATCCAATTTCAATCTCACTATATAAAATGTAACCATTAGTACCTCTAGAATTCAATACATAGTTAGATTAATTTTTGGATAAAGGGTTTATCCATACAAATACATCTCTTTGGGGAGTCCTATTTTATAGAATACTGATGGTACATTGTGCCTATGATTTGATTATCTAATGATGAATTGAATGATGATTAAGAACCAATATCATCTTCCACACATCAATGATCATTCTAACTAGATTAAAGGTTCCTACATGTTTCTTAATATTTATTTGAGATTAAGATATCATAAACATAGGATAAAAATTCTGATATTCCATGAACTATTTTCAGAAGAAATTATTTCTTTTATGAGTCATTGGTGATGAATTTTGGGAAAAAATATTTATATTGTGTTCATGGATTTGATGAACCAGGTCGTTCACCCACACCCGGACCAATTTTTGATTGTCTTTATTGATAAAATCATGGTGTACTCCAAAAACAATGATGATAATTACAAACATTTTGAACAAATTTTTAGTACAGTAAGAGAGAATCATATTTTTTCCAATCTATATGAGTTTAAATTTTCGTTTGAAAAGGTACATTTCTTTGATCACACCACCTTAGAAGAATGTATTCCTATGGATCCCAAAAATGTTCAAGTGATTTTTTATTGAGAGTATCCCAAGAATAGTTTTGATATCCAAATATTTTTGTTCTTTTAAGGCTATTACCTATGGTTACTCAATTACTTGTCCCTCTTTCCAATGCCAATATCATTCTTGAACAAGAAGGGTGTGAATTATGAATGGTCTAAATCATGTGTGAATGACTTCCAGGAGAAAAATAGGCATTTGAAAACAACACCTATTCTTGTATTAGCTAATCCATGTGAAGAGTATATTCTATTTTTTGATGCATCTGGGATCATATTTTGGGTTGTGTTGATGTAAGGGTATTGATTCATGGAATACGAATCACGTAAGATGAGGCCTCATTATCAAAAGTATCCTATTTATGATCTCGAGTTAGCCATAATAGTTTATTTCTTTATGTTTTGGTGAATAATCATTTGGGTGAAATGTATAGTGTACTTACACATCACAAGATCCTCAAATATATATTTTCCCATCCTAATTTAAATCTAATATTGTTAATTTTGGTTGATTATATTGAAATTTTTTAATTCAATATAGATTATATACTGGGAAATTGGAACAATGTTGTTGTTGATTTGATCTAGAAGACATAGACTCATATGAATCAAGAGTTGAGTTCTGAGTGGAAAATGATGGATTTATTCATTGATATGAATATAGGTGTCTAGGATTAAGGGGAACATATGAATGTTGTTTCCATATGAATTTATCCCCATTTATAGTTATAAATAAATGAAATTTAGTATGAGGATGAAGAGTGTTATCCATTGAGAGGAATAATTGATGGTGGGGAAATACTTTCTGATTGAACCATCGATAACAATGAGATCATCCATGTTCATGGCCTTTATCATTGTGCCTACTTGTGTGCATGAGGATTTGATGTGTGAGTTTCATACTTTAAAGTGAGAAGTGAACACTACTTTAAACAAAATTTACGGGGATCTTTATAGATTGAATTGGTGGCCATGTATGAAGAATGGAATCACACATTTTTTACAAAATGAAACACTTATCAGTGGGTGAAGGATGATCTTCAATAACCTACTGGTCTATTAGTAATATTAACCTTTATTTATTGTAAATGGTATGATGTTATGATGGATTTAATTTGTAGTCTTTTTGGGGGATCCTTAGATGAATGTTATGATATGGGTGATTGTAGAATAGTTGAATAAATTAGTGTATTTGTTACAAATTTGAGAGAATTTTACTATTGAACTATTGGGTGACAGACATGTGTGGTTGATTGTTAATTTTTATGGGGTACCTCAAAGCATTGTTTTTGATAGGGACCCTCATTTTAAATAATTATTCGGGAAACCATTATAGAAGCCTCTTGGTAAAAATGTTTTTTTGAGCACAACCTTTCAACCCTGTATAGATGGGAAATTAGAACAAACTATATTAGTGTTTAGGACATGTTGAGAGAATGAATCCTAGTTTTTTGTGGAACTTTGAAGAAGAAGTTTGGGATCATTGAGTTCACCTATAGAAAAATTCATTAGGAAAATATTCATATAGAACCATATGAGGTTTTCTAGGGAAGGCAATGTAGATCACCATTATGTTGGATGGAATCCATAGAATCTGATTTGTTGAGAGTGAGTCTCTTCCAAGAGATGTCAGGGAAATTTCATTTGACATGTATACATATGGCTATAACACATTGTAAGAAGAAGTCATATGCCAATCGATGCCACCAAATTCTTAAATTTATAATGGGTGATTATCAATTTCTTAGGGTGTTTCCATGATTAGGCCACCATAATATTTAGAAATAGGGAACATTTGAACCTATGTATATGGTACCTTTTGAGATTGTGGAGAGGATTATAATAATAACATATCAGTTAGGTCTTCCATAGTATAATAATGCTTTTCACAATGTTTTTTCACATGTCACATCTTCAAAAGTACCACTCTGATCCTTCTCATGTGATTTATGTTGATGATGATGAGATTGAGACAGTTGTGTCCATTTAGGAGAATCCAATTTTTATTGTGGATTATAGTGATAAAGTTCTTCAGGGTATGACTATACCATTTTTTTGAGTGTTGTGGTAGCATATCCATGTTCTGGAACAAATGTGAGTGAGAGAATCTTATATGTGGCCCTAATGGTCCATCCTTATTACTTGGGAGGCTTATTGATTCTTGGATAGAATCTTAAGGATGATATTCTATAAGTTGTGTAAGTTTTGTGATCCTAAACCTTTAACGAGGTACAATTTTGTTTTAATCTTGGCTGAACTCCTTTTTATATGGTTGGTGAAAAAAATATAAAGAGTAGTGATGATCTTGAGCATGTATTGAGGGTGTAGGTCATGAAGAGAGGGAAATGATGTGTATCTATAGCAAGGATCATGTTTTGTGTATGGTAAGTTCTAAACATGATCCAAAACCGTGTGATTGGGAGAAGGGGTGGATGATTTTTAAAGTATGAAATTGGATCCTGGAAACCATGTGACCATTAACAAATCCAACTGAATGGCCTCAACATGATTTTCCAGACTGTATGGGAACCCCCAGAATCTATATGACCCATTCCACTATAGGAAATAAGATTCATTATAACTGGAACATGGTTTATAAAATAGTGCAGCCAAATATTTCACCTCCTAAATAGTGTGAAACTAATGATTTTTTCTCCAGACCTTTATATTATTTTCACTCAATTTCTCGATCATTTATTATATTGAATATGTGATTCTAAATTAAAACAACCTCTATATTGGGTGACACTCCCTAGATTCCCTATTGTTAGGAGGGATATTTAGTGTCAATCGAAGCTCTCATTATGCCTTAGACTCTATTTCCTTATATTTTTATGGTTGAATCATTATTAGTTATTTTATCTTCTTTATAAATCATATAAAAATTATTTTTAGGGAGTAATTTTCTTTGGTGTTTTAGGTATTTTTGGATTATATCAATTGTAAATGTTTAATGGGTGGTTTTCTATAAGCTAAAGGCATGTGGTCAACAATATATTTTCCTATAGCATTGATGTTTTTCTTGTGTATGAAGTTTTAATGTTTCACTAAAATGATGGAAAATTTTGTATTTGAGTATGATAAGTGACTTTGGAATTATTTCAATATGAGAGACTCCTCACAGACCTCTTTAGGTCTATTGATGAATATGAGACTAGGTTTATGGTCACCCATGGTGTGTACCACCCTTTTAGAAATGGTGGATTGAGTTGTTATGTGGTGAATTAATGGGTTATTACAATTAAATATACTGTAATATTTTTTATCATTTTTACATGGTATAAATATTTTCATAGATTAACTTGTAAAGTTAAATTATTTGTGATATAATGAAGCAAAAAAGTGGCAAATAATTAAAGTGGGCATGTCCATGTTAATAAATGGTTCAAAAGTATGTTGAATAGTTTTGGTTATGAATAAATAGTAAAATAAACAAGTTATGGAAATGAGTTAAATGTATTTGAAGTAATAAACCACAAGAATATTGTTAAATGAAAAGGTACACCCTTATCATTACTATTTTACAATAGTTCATTGACAGTGAAACTTGGAAAATGTAAATAAATGATACGGTTGGATGTTGGACCAAGGCTCCTCATCCATGGGGTGGGCCATACTGATGCTTTAATGCCTCTAATGCATTACATGGTGTAGGATAATAGATTAATTATCCATACTCTAATGGATTACATGGTATAGTGCCAAGACTAGAGACTCATGCAATGATGATTCACATGGTATGTGTACCTAGACTTAGACACCAAGGCACGATGATTTATATGGTGTGGGTAGCTAGGCTGAGGTGATAATGCATAATGATTTTATTTAATTGATTAATGAAATCCCATGTGGTGTAAAGTGTTAAATGACTTTCAGTATATCATTCATACTTATAACATTGGTCGAATAGGGATTGGTTTTATGGGGCCATTATGGGAACTGAGAGACCATAGGGATAATTGATAATTATTTAATTAAAAATCTATTTACTTTTACCATATTATTATTTCATATATGTACTTTTGTATAGACATTTATTAAAATGGATATTATTGTAGACACCATTGGTGGTGGATTATTGATTTGTACATAAATCCTACATAGGCTGTCATTGGTACAAAAGAAGACTTCATATTTGTAGAAATGGATAAGGGAAATGGGCTCATGTCAAATTCTTGACTAGGGATGGACCATGGGTGTGGGTACCAAACATTTTATCTAGACCTATTAGTGATTTTCTTTGATGTATTTATTTTTGTCTTTATCTGGTAATTTAGGCTATCATGGAATGACATACTTATTACATTTTATTTTTGTACTTACCCTGTTTTGGGAGTTTGTTATAAGATGTTTTGTTGCTTATTATTATATCATGTCGATGTTTATTATTATTTCCACTGTCGATTTACTCTGGTAAAGAGTTAATATTCTTCCAAAATTTTTATGAGACCCTCACTGATAGTGAACAACCTCTAGCATATGTAGATACATTTCTATGTTCTTGTGGAGACCCGACTTAGGGTACCCTTTTAGTGCCATCCAAGATGATACATTTAAAAAAATCATGATGTTTTCATCCATTTAGTTAACATTAATTTGTTAAAAATCATAGAATAATAATGTGTAATTAATTCAAATGAATCAACAATTAATAAAAATAGGTTACTAATTGCTTTCTTTTTAACTAAAAAACCACCATTATTAATATTTTAGTAATGATTAGATCATGATTTTTAACGTATTTTCTTTAAAAAATAATTATTTTGATTATATTTTTTAATGTGAGAATTCTCACATAAATCCTGAAAAAATAACATTGTTTCCTATTATAAATCATTAAATATTCTTATGATTAAAATTAATTTATTTCTGATCATATTTGAGGCACACATATAAAAAATCCATAATATGAGATTTACAACCACATGTTTTCATATAGATAAATTCCAATAAAATAAGATAAGATACTTACCATGATTTTAATTAATAATGTATAACATGAGGAAATATTTATTTCATCTTAAAACATAAGGAATAAAATTGTATTTCAGATTATATTTATATATATTCATACAATTAGGATATAAATAAAAAAATTCACCATTCAATGAAATGAAAATTTAATGAAATTCTATTCTTCAATGATCAAAACTCTCATGATATATGTATATCCCATTGGGGATAAGGGGTGAAATTAAAAATATAATTTAATGAGGTGGGGAGAGTGATTATATTGTGAAATATGTATTGAATAATCTCCCAATAAGTTAATAAAGGGATTCAAATATCAATTATGTGACCATGAAGAATAGAAATGGGTTGCAGACCTAGCTCCCCATACTCCCCGGGAAACTTGAACTTCAAACCTAGAACACCCCCTATGGTAATTCTGAAAAATCAAAAGTAGTACAGTAAGGTTCTCAATGATCTGATGGTAAAAATAATCCTAGTTAATCAAATATTAACTCTAATTTATTCTATTATTATACCATTAAGAATCCAACCATAAGAACCCACACTAAAAGTAAAATTCCAAGAGAATGAAAATGCAACCAATTTGGAACACACAAATTCATAAAAGAACAACTAATAGATCCTAAATATAACTCAAATAGAATCCCCTAAATATAAAATGACAAAAAACAAGAATAAACATGAATCATACCTTTCCAATATCTCAATTTATAGAACTTTTGAATATGCTTCATGTAACCAAACAAATTAAAATCCCTTGGAGATTTCATTGAAGAAGATAGATAATATCCATGCACACCATATTAAAAGGAAAAAAGATTATTTCTCAATGTATATTGATATTATTATCTCTCATCAACCATGTTCTCTTCTAGCATAGGCCTAGCTACATTCTATTATTCACCCAATGACACATCTTAACTACCCTCATCTTATATGAATAGTCTAACCTTCATTAATATGTAATTTTAAAAAAACCTTCCACGGAACAAAAAAATTGAGTGAAAATAATCTTGATTGAGTCACGAGAAATTACTTCAAGTAGATGAGAAAAAAACCTGGACTCTCAACAGTCAATTCCTGGTCAATAAAATACAGTGAAAAATGGCATTTATTCTTGAAGCTTTAGTACATATTATAGAAATAAAGGCTCCCTCATCCCTCTTTATGCATTTCAAAATCCCAATAGAATCTTATTCATAATTGAAAAGTGGCATATAATTATTTATAATGATATGGATAGGGCCTAAGTACAATTAGAATCTTATCTCCCTCACATGATCTGAAATCAAGGTTTAGTTGATAGGTAAAAAAATTAAAATGATAATAGGTTCCATCCTTAAGATTGGAATGACAATTATACTTTCCACATTCCATAAAAGTCTCTATAGGATGAATTTTCTAAATGACAAAAAATACGAACCCAATCAGTCCAGGGTTCTCAAATAAATCACACAACATCATTAAAAACAAAAATATACCAAAAAAATAACCCACCCAAATTAAAACACAAAAAATTAATATATGAATTTCCATCTACCCTTATTAATTTCTAATATAACCCTTACACATTTTGTTTTGAAACTGGTTTTCTAAAATATAAATATATTTTGTAAAAGTATTTAGTATTTAATAGACTAAAAACCAAATTTATTATAATTAATAACTCATTCAAATAAATCATTATAAAATTATCATTCAAAACCATTCAATGAGATAAAAAAACTAATAAACCCCCATTTTATCTCAAAATAATTTCCAAATTTGACTTTAATATAATATTTCATTGAGAGAATATTAGATTATTTTTAATAATAATCTCATATGTTTTAAGCATTTTTTCAAAAATAATTTACACACAAAATTATATTACAAAATACCCATTTCACTCAAAAAAAGTATCTTAAACCTATTACAAACCAAAAAAAATCTAAAATAACTAAATAAAATAGAAATCCAAAACCAATACCCTACAAATAAAACCAATCCTCAATTAAGAAACCATCATTCGAACATAAATCCCAACAAAAAAACATATTCGATCACATTAATGTATCACTAAAACTCCCATATATAACCTAAATAAAATGGTTCATGTGATTGGGAAAATTTTATATAAAAATAGATGTGGAACAAAATATCTGGAGGAGAAAATACGTTGTGTGTGGCTTTTCCACATGAGTTACTAAACCATGCACCAACCATGTGACATACTCTATAATTGTTACAAAACCATTTCACATGGTAACTACTTTTTTTACCAATTATTTAAGATATATTTTGAAATTGGTTCATTCAAAAATTTGACTTATGAAACCCAATACGACACCATAAAATCACTGATATACTCAGTAAGGGTCAAATAATTTTCATAATGTATTAACATCCAAAAAATAAATCCAAAACAAAATAAAAATCAAGAAACTAAAACCAAACAATATAGAAAATAGAGGTTCAGTGTGATAAAGAGTTGTATAGGTAGCTCCCTCATGCCATCCACTAGAGTCCCCATAAAATTATAATTCTGTTTCAAACCCAAATAAACCCCAAATAACATTAGGGTACTCTAATTACAATTTTTATGATCAAACCTATGTTCTTCCAATAATCGACACTCGATCCATCCTATTACATGGCTTAATGTGTGATCATGATCACCCTAGGTTGGAAATAAGTACGTATGTGTCAATAGAGAATATACCTTGGAATTATTACACCATTGATGTATAAATAAACAAAATAAATCATAGTTAACAACATGAATAAGTAAAAAGTATTAATAAAATTAATAAGGATAAATACTCAACAAAACATATAAAAATGAACCAAAAATAAAATCCACACAATGTGTTCAATAAAAGAGAAACCTAAAATAACTATAAAATTATGAACTAGATCCACCATCTTAGAGTTACCCATGACAACTATTCATAACACATCCTGAATATAAAAGAATAATCCTCACCCCACATAAGTTAAAATGAATCAATGTAACCTAAATTGAAACTTAGAGGCTACATACATGGAGTGGTGTATGCAGGGGGAAAAAAGAAATCTCTATTGGATACCATCAAAAATTATGTGTATTTCCTTACAAGTGATGGTTTATTTATGCTAGTTTTAAATAAAATATGAAAACATGTTTTCATATTCAGGTAATATAAATGAAAAAAATTTAAATAGGACTTTTTATGAAATTATTCACTATTTTTTATAAATGAAAACAATCACATTAGATACTATTTTTAGGACCATGCTTGCCCTGTAATATTTATTTTTTCCATTTAAAAAACTAAAACTAATGTTATTTTGAAACTATTTTATAAAATTTACTCATGATACATTAATTAAGTGTCAATATAAAGTGAATCATTTCATCAAAGAAGGAATAATGAAAATAAAGTAAATATATTGAAGTTTATATATACATCTATAAAACTTGGATCAACAAAAGAAACCAAGGTAGTACCTTAAATAAAACAACAAAGAAAAGAATAAGTGTCATTGGATATTCCTCAAGTCCTAGCGTGATAAAATCATAGACTTCACCAAACATATACCAACCTATCGGCCAATGTTTATTCCTAACACAATCCAATCAATGTAACTTTATCAAGCTTCATCTAGGGTACTCCCTATCTAGTCTTATCTATAGGTAATGGGTGAACTATTTTCGTATATCTATCTAGTGAAACATAAGTCTAGACCTCCAACATAGTTACCTATGTTCCCTTGAACAAACAATGGTGAATTTCAAAAACCACTAACCAAAAAATTTATCATTAATAATTAATAACACCACACACTCAACCACAACTACATTACAAGAGACCACCCCATTCATCATCACTCAATAAAAATAAACATAAAACACCACCCATAATAGGGGAACAAACACAAGGGAAACAAAGAGGGGTTTCACACAAACACCCCTTTGGAAAAAAACATTAAAGTGACAAAAATTCCATAAAAACCAACTAGACATGCCATGTCATTTTCCTAAATGGTGTTAAATTTAAATTTAAACAATTAATTAATATCAATGCTATAAAACCTATTTATACAACATTATCTAAAATAGTTCACTAAAAATCATTTTTAAATACAACAAAGAACTTATTTACCTTTACATTGAAAACACCCAAAGGGTCAATACATTATTTTCCCAATTAATTCATGACCTAAATGAATTCTTGGAATTATAGTAAAAAAAATTTATTTTAAAGAGCATTTTACAAAAAATTTAAACATAATTAATTTCAAATACCTCTTAAATTCCAGGTAAAATGATTATGCCAATTTAAAATCATAATTGAAACCATTTTTGAATTCAAACAAGTTATCACATATAAAATTAATATGATATGTACAAAATTTATAATTTAAAATAAGAAATGGTTGGAATATAATTTAAAATCACATAAACACCTTCATCAGTTGAAAACATCTGTGTGTGAATTATTCACTTTTGATGCAGGATGTAAAAAAGCATCAAGAAAAACAAATCAATCCCTAATAACCAAAACAACCATGAATGTGACTCCTTTAACACTTAAATAAAACAGGGAATACATAAATGTTTTATTGGTTGAATAAAACCAATAGGAAATGGGATAAATAAATAAGAATATAAGAAGAAAAATAGAGTGTAGGTCAACCATAGTATTTTATATTGACGAATTAAATTAAAATAGATTGAGAATCAAATGAGGAAGGGAGGAGAAGCCACCTTGGTGTTCCTAGGTGTTTGAACAAGACAAATGAGTGAGAATAGATGAGAAACATGGTATATATTCAAATTGGTATATTAATAATTTTAACAAATTATCATCCTCTGTATCCCACATGGTGTGGATTCATAATTTGGAAAATTAGGTTATAGTAATGAAAATGACATTTTACACTCCCTTGATACCTATGAGGTTTTCCTATAGGTTTACTCTGACATATGCATTATCTATGGAAGTCAACCCCAAGATAGAAATCATGTCCCAATACAATTTATGAATCACATACAGTTTGGTAAACCATGTGGAGACCTTGTGATATTTATTTTTCAATATTATAGAACCCTATGTTTACATTTCACACAGTTAATCCTAATGGTGTGCTAAACCATGTACAATGAATAAAACTAAAAAAATACTGATTTTTTTGGCACAAAACTCTTGGAAAAAAGTTATGACTGAATAAAACACAAAATAAAACACAATAATGGACTATCATCACACAATGGTGTGAAAAGAAGTACAGATTAATTAAAATTTTATAAGTTTATAAAACCCTTACTAACATCAATATGGGTGAGATATTAGTCTATTAGAGAATAATAATAAAATGAATTATAAATCTAAAATGTTACTAGAAGCAGAGAATATAGAATTTTTTATATTTAAATTTCATTAAAAACATCCTAATAAACACAATCCATTGAGAATCAATAATTTAGAAACGATATGAAAATAAAATTGTGTTAAATAATTAAGAGGACATATTTTTTCAATGTTAAACTTAATTTAGGATAATATTAAAAAAAATTATATATCACACAACATAAGTGTAATGAAAATAAATATACATATAACATAAATAATACCTGAAACTAAAAATAAGTTAGATAATGAGTAGTGAATCTTAATAAATTATGTAAATATTAAGAAATAAAATCATTATAAATTTTGGATTTTATGAATCTGAATCAAAAAATGTTAGAACATGAAATATAATTATTAATCCAATTAATAAAATTAAATTATAATAATAAAATAAATATGGGTAATGTAGGATACTTGAAAAGTAATATATGTGGATAATATGAAATAGGTTCCAAAAATTCTGACAGAGTAGAGAATTTTTCAAACACATTATGAGAAATTAATTTAGAATAAGTAAATTTAGAGTGAATATTATTTGCATGAAGGTATCTAAAATTAACTTAAGAAAAATAACAGGATATTTTATATAATTAAATAAATTCCAATTATTCAAATAAAAATATTAAATTATTGATTAACCATCCTCAAGAGGTCATTAATTATCCTTATAAACTAGATATTTGAATTTATATAATTCCATAATAATAACTAACCCTTAATGTAATGTGAATGTGTGTGGTTGATCCTATATTGACTAATAAATCCTCATAACTATCATTAATTTATTTCTTAGATCTTTAATTTGTCATTTGGGAAGTGAATCTAAACTAAGATAAACTCAAATAAATAGATTAATGAATTATAGAGACAATAAATTAGTTATTAGAGAGGATACATGTGAGATTAATTAACATCGAATGTTGGGGTATGATAATTTTAAATGACTAAAACCCATTATTGTAAATAATCAAACCCAAAAACTGGAGACTTATTTGAAAAATGAATTATAATTTGAAGGGAAAAAATAAAACAACCTATTCTAATTGATTTCATTGGAAAATTTTACCTAATGAAACCCAAATAGATAATTTAAACATAAAATATGGAAGGTGTAGTTAAAGTTATATCTTACTCCTCCACTTCCTTCAATCACTTTTGTTTTTGTTTCTTAATCACTGTCACTATTTCTCAACGACTAAATAATATAATTTATTTTATTCACAAAGAAACAATCATTGATATGGAGAATTCATGAGTTAATAATAATGAAAAAAATCATGACATATAAATACCTTTTAATAAATTTTACTGTATATTATGACTCTGTCCAATCATGACTGAGTATTTTTCTACTTGGAATTAATATAATGTAATTAAAGGGATAATTTAATTAGTAATATAAAGGTATTAAATAATAACAACCCATTAGCTTGAATCATGATTAAACATCTAAGAATGAATTTGATATTTGAAAATGATTATTAAAAAATAAAACAAAAACATAACCAATTATATTCTTTGGGGCTAAAGTAAATCTCACTCCTCAATCCTTGGTGTGTCCAATGATCTTTTTTTCTTCGTCTTTATCATAATATTTTTGTGATATTGGTTGATCAAATTTATATTAATGATCTTCTAAATTATTGTAAAACATTTTTTTTAAAAATCATATGAAATTTTAGTTTAATATTTTTTATATTTGTTTTATTGGACTCTTCTATTACATGGATAAGGGGAATGTAATGTAGTTCCTCTATTTTTAGCATAACCAACCCCTGACCATCTATTCTCCTATGTACTAACCCATTATATGAACCTAATAAAAAATGACAATTATTAGTTAATTGATATTTAACTATAGATGTAGCACACTTGGGTTCATGTACTTAACCATTTATTTATGTGTCTTAAGAATATATAATGATCGGGTTTATTTATTAGAGGTTTATAGGATTTATGGAATGATTTGGAAGATTTTATAGATGTTCACGATTGGATAATAGTTAGTAAAAACAATGAACCCTATTAATGAGAAATTGTGACTTATAGAAGAAGGGATAGTATCTGCACAAAGCTAGCACACCGTTTGTCCAATCTTTTGGGATGTCTAAGGGAAATCGTGAATATCTGGACAGAGGAAAAACACGGTTTGTGGAAGAATTTTATAACCATGTAATCCAACCATGTGGGGGGGGGGGGTGTAGAGGGATTTTCTTGTGGATTTTTGGAGTAAGGTTTGAAAAAAGATATGGATAGTTAAGAGAAACCATGAGAGCCTTCTTTTATTGGAACACTATCCTGTACATGGTTAACACATGATCTGAATAACTGCACTGCCTAATCATAAACCATGCATTATTAGAACCAAAAATTATAGATCTAATTCTGTTTAAGTATGTGAACCCATTTTAATTTTCCAATCATCCCAAATATTTAATTCCTTTTCCTCCTAAGGGTAGATAACTGACACCCTTTACATTGAGAGAATTCTTTAGGCGATTCAAAGACCGTTGGAGATCCACATTGATGGGTAAGTCTCTATTCTTGGTCTTTATTCATAGTTATCTCCTCCTACTCTTTTCCAAGACATTATATATAATCCTATGAGTATATATCCTTGTTCCTTGATGGGAATTGTGATTTTTTTATTATTGGATCTTGGAATGGAAATGTGGTTCATTATTTGATCTATTAAATCCTTGTACCTATCTTCATTTTCAGCCTCATTTACTAGGTAGGCAAGTTCTCTATAAAATATACTTAATTATAACATGAACGCTTTGTTTGAAATTAAGGATTTACATGAATCTATTTTGAAACCCCTATGTGATTCTTTTTTTAAACCTCTTTATTTATGGTTTTTTGAAATTGTGTAAAATTGCATGGTTTTGTAGAAAATCCTTTTTGATGATAATATTAAATTGGTGATCTTAAAATTATTGATTTGGTTTGATTTATGAAAATTAGTGGTTGAAAATTTTTAAATAAAGAAAGGTATTATGAGAAATGTATTAGCATAGGTTTTTGGTATAAATGATTGGTGTGATTTCATTTTCATTATATGTGACCCTTTGGAAGGGGCGTGCACCATTAGATAACCTTGTATTTTTTACCTTGTACTGACATGGTAGACTAATGAGAGACATTTGATGAGTATAGAAATGTCACCTGGGATTACATATGTCGATGTTTGGGAATTTGGAAACATGTAATGGTTACATCAAATGAGATAATAAATGTTTTGAAGGATTTTTTTATTTCTTTCCATGGGAAACTATTTTGGAATTTATATAAAATATTTTAAATTGTTATATACTATATTATATTAATGTGATAACAAGTTTTTTCTTAGTGGTGTGAGTTGGGAATCCATTTGGGAAATACCAATAAGTTTAGAATCAACCCTACTTGGTTACTATTATGAGTTTGAAAATGAAATATTTTTATACAGAAGTAAAGGTAAGGTATATTAGTTATTTAGTGATGGTTCTTGATTTTTTGAGCAAGGATTATCTATTTGTATATTGGATTAGGTTGGTTTTTTTGGTTTAGATGTATTTTTTTTGAATGATCCTAACCTTTTATGGATATGTCTTGTGCTTTTTTTTAGGTACCCTTTTACCATGTTGTAGTTATTTATTCAATCAGTGTTTTGGGAATTGTTTTTGGTGAAATAGAAGAATATTTGAATCAAAAGGGACAATACACAGTTAGAACATGGGTAGAGAAAATCGTTTGTCTTTCCTCTTGAAACTGTGAAATATATTTTGGTAAGACAGAAGGTGGCACATAATTAGTGCATGGTTTATCCAAACCATTCAACCCACTCCCAAATAGTGCATGTCTTAATAGTGGCAATTATAATGGTTGACACACGGTTTATCAAACTGTGCAACAAAATGGAAAATCCCTGTGCCCCTTCCTAGGAAACAATTCATGTGGGAATTAATTGTTACAGAAATTTATTGAAAAATTATATAACCCTCTGATATTAAATCTTATTCTCGACCACCCATACCTATCCCTAAACCAATTCTTGTGATTTTTGAATCTCTCAAAAGGATTCCACAGCTCCTGGAACCCAATTCTTGATGAATCAAAGATTATTTTAAAGGACTAGATTCTCATTGGTAGGATATTTTTTCCGGTTTGGATTTACCTCTCTCCCGTAACTATTTTTAAATGAAGAGGAATGATTTATCATCCATTGGTCATATTATAGATCCATGTTTTCTAGGATCTTAATCATCTCAATCTTAATCATAGGTTTTTGTCCTAGGTTATTCGTGTTGTTGTGATATTTAATTCTTTTCTTAGATTTATGGATTTATGGTTTGGTGAATGTAAATCAATAACCATGAGGTGGGTTTTTCTAAATATCAATTACCATAGTCTTTAATTATAATTTCATGTTTATAACTGTGTAATATCAATCACCACATTTTGAAATTGAATCTTGAATTGAATTAATTAATTGTATTAATTAATTAATGGGTTTATGGAATTGGTGGAATAATTTGATTATGAAGTTGGTGAAAGTCATGCTTATGTAATTGGTTATTGGGATGGATTATGGGATTGATTGATAATTGGGATTAAAGGGTTGTTATAATTAATAATAAAGGGTTAATGGTTATTAGGATTAAATGATGAAAAATTGTTTAATGGTTAATTGTTAACATTATTCAATGTGATTTAAATAAATAATCCTGATTTTTTTGATAAATTGAAATGTTTTACCTTGATGATAATGTTTGATAACAAGATTAATGATGATTAACCTTGATGAATTTGATATATGTGATATATGTGTGGCTGATTGATAAATTTGGTGTGGGATAGAGACTGATGGAACAAATACCAATGGGGTTCTAGACATGAAATTCTAGGAACAAATGTATACAAGTGAATATTATTGTATGGTAAAATGATAGATAGTACAAATACCCATGGGGTGTGGGACATGTCATGATGCTCCAAAGTCCCATGGGGTGCTAGAAATGATATTCTAGGACCATAATATGGGAATTGAACCAGAATTACAAGTAGATTTGTTATGAAGTTGGATTTAAATGAATAATGAAATCCCATGATATAATGTATTGTGATTAATTATGTAAGAAGGGTTCAGACTTCGGCATGGTATGAATAAGGTATTTATGGATTGGTTGTCATCATGAACTCGAGAAATTTATGTGGTTAATTAACAAAAAAATAAATGTGATAATTTTTTACTTTATTTATTGTATATAATTATTTATACAAATATATAAATTATTATTGTCTGGGTATTGTTTTTTAATATATTGGATGTAGCCTATTGAGTTTTACTCACACCATACTCTGGATTCCAGATTGGTACTCAAATAAGTATCATGTTGGTAGGAAAAGATAAGGGAAAGAACCTTATGTTAGATGGATGAGTTGGGATGTATAATGGAAAAAAACCAACCATGATGTCGAGACCCACGTGGGAGTTTTTAATGTCTTTATTTTTTGCCTTTCATTTGATAATTGACACATATATGACATGAAATATCTACTATTTTAGTTTGGATATTATTTTCCTATTTTGGTTCATCATGTGATATTGGTGTGTATTGATTAAGGTATTTGTATAATTGTTGTATATTATCATTTAGAGTTTTGTTATTTATTTCATCAATTTTTATTCTTGGATAAAGAGGGTATTGTGTCCCTATAATAACTATATTACACCTTCACTATTAGTGGTAAGCCTCTGGAATATGGGGACGTGTGCCTATGGTTTTGTGACCAACTGACTCGGGTCATTAGTAGGACATTAAAAATTTCTATCCGAGGGGGTTTTATTTTCAATTCTTTTGTCGTACTACTTGGGAATGAAATACATGAGACTAGTAAGGGCCAAGCCTTGTCAATAACCTCATGCAAGAGAGTATCTAACTCATGTATAAGGGAAAACTCAAGTACCTAGTGTGGGATTATTGTTATTGATGTTTTCTGTCATAGTTAGATGTTATTCCATCTTGGGTGATGTCTTTATTGTGTGATGATATTTATGTTTTTTTTGAGATTTTATTCATGTCCTAGCATGACATTATAGTTAATTGTACATGAATATTTTTAGACAATCATAAATTTCTATGACATGCATCATTTTAGTCATGCATTTAAAGGATGGTTTTGGGTGAGTTATTTAAATGAAAATTCAATTCATTACTTTTTTAAATTGAATTGAAAGGATCCTAACATGAAATTCATAATTGAAAATGATGATTAATTTGGAAAATGAAATCGATAAATTGGTTTCTAATGAGACACATTAATTATGAATATAGTTACCTTATGATATCCATAACCTAGAAAAGGGATGGTTGTGGGTAGTGATGGTACATTAGTTTTGACTATGTGTAAAAGGTATGGGGGATGAATTGTTGTGGAATTATGTTAATATATCTTATTTAAATGAGATAATTTTGAGTAATTTTTTATAATATGTGTGATTCAAATTATAGTGATATTCCTCTATAATGATTCTTGTTGATAGGACAATAGGAGGATATGTCTTGAAATGATCCTCCAGTAGTGGAACTTGAGGTCCCAATAGTTTTGAGTGAATGAATGAGAGAGAATTTTAATGAGATATTTTCTTACAAAAAATAGTTTATGGAACGATACTCGAGGTGGGTTGTGAAGGGTATGACTGACATGACACATGAGTTCCATCTGCAGTACCCTACGACATTCATTTGAGAGGGTGGACCTAAGGTAGATGAGTTCTGGATTGTGTCAATCCAAATGATTCTTGACCACTTAGATACTCCTAATTAGAAAGTATTTCAAATGGATTCACATATGTTACATGGTCAAGTGAAAAATTGGTGGGACATCAAGAATTGGGATGAACAACTAGACAACGTGGTGTGGAAATACTTTCAAAATAATGTCACAGACCACTTTTACCCTAATATTATTAGTTTGGAGAGGGAAACATAGTTTATGAGGAGGACCTAGGGGATTATATTTGTGATGTTCTGTGTTGGGTGCTTCACTGATTTTAATTTCTTTGTGCGAGTATTGTAAGGGAATAAGGATACTAAAGAAAATGATTTTCAAGATTGGATTAAATGTCAAATGAAGTCATAGTTTATCGGCATTTGAAGGAATAATTTATTCGGAAGTGGTAAATAAAGCTCTCATTTCTGAGGGGAACATGAATGAGGCTTGTAGTGGAGGAAGTGTCGTTTATGCTAAATGACTTTATGGTATATATTCCAAGAGTAGGAAGCATCACCGTGATAATGTGAACTAGAATAGTGGAAACAAGAGTGGTCATGGGGAATGATTAATTTCTCAGGACATTAATTGAGTTCTCTACAGTAATTGTAGTAGACTAAGTCACTTTCATAGACAGTAACCCTAGATATTGGTGTAATTCCAATATTGTGCCAGGATGGGACATCCAAAAAATTTCTAAAAGACCTGACAAAATATAGATAATGATAGAGGAACTAGGTAGACTTAGGACACTAGGAGGGGATCTTCTACCCCATATCAGTATGAAAGTTAGTGTTCAACTAGACATGGATATAGAGGTAGTGGACATGGTTCTTCAGGGAAATAGCACTCATATCTGTAAAGTGGTTCTGCTTTGGGAAATCAGACTACAACACTAGGAATAGGTTCATGGCAGTCTCATGTAGTTATGCCTATAATTTTGGATAATTTGGTTTGACCATTGATATTAAGTGGTACAATTCCATTATCATCTATACATTTAGAGCATTATTTGATATAAGTTTCTCTCATTATTTTATATTTACAAAACATGTGAGTGGATTGATTCTGACCATGGAGTTTGCGAGTGGGTTTATAACGATTGATACACATTTGGGAGTATGATTGAGAGATATCTATTTGTGCAATGGGTGTTCTCTCTAGGTTGGTGTGTATTTTTTCTTTGGGATATCTACATTCTTTATATGTCATGCTTTGACTTGATTTTGGATATGGACATGTGTTTAGATTATTGAGACTATATAAATTGTTACTATTGTAGAGTAACCTTTTCATCTCTCAAAAGTGACAATTATGTTCACCATGAAGAGTGGGATATCCAGGTGGGCTGTGTAGGGAATATACATTAGAAACTAGAGGATCTCACAACACAAGTATAAATACTTTTTTTAGATAATGAAGAGGTGATGTAGGATGTATTTCCACCATAGTAGACTAGTTATAGTGCATTTTTCCCAATGACTTCTCTAAGATACCACTAGAATGAGTTGTTGAGTTTATGATTTTAAATCACACTTGAAGATGAACCAGTTTCTATTCCACCATAATGAATGGAACCAATAAAGCTACATGAGCTCAAGATTTACTAGGAGGAATTGATGGATAATGGGTTTATCTATCTGAGTAAGTCAATTTTGGTGATCTTTAGTATAGATTGATAAGAAGTATATGGATACTTGAGTATATATGTTGATTTCTAGAAGATGAACTAGATGACATTGAAGAACTGGCATCGTCTTCCTTATATCTATGATCAAAGTGAACGTGGATGGTGCTTCTAAAGGAAATCCAGGACCTTCCAATTGTGGTGCTATCTTCAGAGACTCAGCTGGCCAATGTCAGGGTTGCTTCTATGTTGGATGTGGTCACTCTTCATCTCTGGAGGTGGAAATGCTTGGAGTCATTCACACTGTTGAGTTTACGCTTCAAAAAGGATGAAGAAATCTTTGGATTGAAAGTGATTCTACCACCATCATTCATGCCATCTGGAATGGCATCATTCATCTAGCCTAGCCTCTCACTACACGTTGGATGAATTGCTTGAAGACTCTCCATGGGATTTATTACATTGCTAATCATGCCTACCATGAAGCAAATGCTGTTGCTGATGCTCTTGCTAACAAAGGAGTCCATCAAATCATGACTTGGTTTCACACTCCGCCAGCTGATTTATCTTATCTTTTCGACAGAGACTGTAAAAATATCATCTTTTCGTCTTTTTTAACCTTTTTATTTTATATATTGTGCTTTTACCTTTAAAAAAAATCAGACTGATTAATACATCTACAATATTTATGTCCTTTATGAACCAAATCTCCCACCTATATCTCATTTATTTTGATTTAATTTTTGTTGATTACATATTGTGGCACTCCAATACCCTTGATGATTATGTCAAACATCTTGACATCTTCTTGAGTACACTAATAGAGAATCAGCAATATGGAAAGCTGTTTAAGTAACTATTCTAGACTGATTTGGTGTATTTATTAGGTCCCATCATCTTAGACAATGGCATGTTATTGGACTCAGATAAGGTGCAAGCAGTTGTTTCATGGGTGCGAACTAAGAATTTTTTTGATATACATAACTTATAGGTTTAGTGGGATACTATCAAGGGTTAAACAAAGTCATGTCCCATTTTGTAGAACCACATTCAATATTTAACAAGAATGGAGTTGATTTTCAATGGTTTGGAGCATATGATAATTCAATTCAGGAGTTAAAAGAGGAGTTTAACCACCACACTAATCTTGATTCTTCCCAAACTAGGTGAGGTGTTTATGGTGTTTTTTGATTCGTCTAGAATTAAAATTGGAGTAGTGTTGATGTAGTTAGATTTTGTGGTATTATGTGGGTCATGATAGTTTGGGCTACATGAATAGATCTACCCTAAACATGACCTCATGTTACCAGCATTGGTTCATGCTATGAAGTGTTGTTAGCATTATCTATTGGGTGAAAAGTTTACTATGCATATACATATTATAAGATCATAAAGTATATACTTTCACACTAGAATTTTAATATCTGGAAATAAAGGTAGGTTAATTTTATGCATTCATTTTATTTTGATCAAGAATATATGCTCGTGGAGGTAAATAGTATTGTTGATTCTTTGAGCAGGAAAACAATATACAAGCACTTATGGAGTATTTATCTGACTGGAAGATGATGAAATTTCTAGCTGAGATGTATTTTTTGGTTCAGTGGGGATATGAGTTGATCAAAATCACATCTAGATCAGTTGAATCCACACATTTTAACTACATTAGAGAGAGGATGTATGAGGATTCATAGTTTTTCACCTCGAGGGAAGCCTCAAAGGTGGAGAGTCATATTGATATTGTACTATTGATGATATTGAGATCCTCAATGATGAGAACTAGTTAGGTGTGCCTACAAGTATTTGAGAGGATCTAATATATTAATTTAATGTTTCAAAGTGGGCAATGCATCATGGTTTGACCAAAATGTACCTTGACCTATGTAGAAAATACTGTTTTTCTGAAATGAAGAAGGAAATTGATAGGTTCATGACATGATACTACACCTATGCATATACGAGGTTTCAACATCAATAACCTCATGGATTACTATATCCATTTCCTATTCCATAATGAAAGTGGGATAACTTTACCATATAGTTCGTGGTGGGTATCCATAGAAAGTCTTATAAGAATGATGTTATTTGTTTGATTTTGGACCGATTGATGAATGTAACTCATTTGTTTTCTATACAAAAGTCATTATCTATGGATTAGTTTGGATACATGTAAATTTGTGTGATAGTCTATCCTCATGGGGTTCCACAAAGTATAGTTTCAGAATGTAACACCAGTTTCAATTCATGCTTCTAGAAAGGATTGTATAACGATATTTCTATGTTGGTATTTATGAGTAGGACCATCCACCAATAGATATATGTGAAGTGATATCATAATATATAGGTACAGGAGGACAAGCCATAGGAGTGAATTATAGAAATTATTGGTTCTTGGGATATGAACCTTGAACATTTTTAGTTTTTATATGAAAACATTTATCAAGAAACTATTTAGATGGAACCATATGTGAAACTTTATGGTAGGCCATGCAGATCACCACTATGTTGGACGAAGGTAAGTGAGTCAGAGCTATTGAGACTAAGTATCATGTAAGATACATCAAATCTAGTTCAATTGATTTAAAAACCTGTGTCTATGTCTTAGATTAAGAAAAAATCGTATAATGATAAACATCAATGAACCCTTGATTTTACAGTGGGTGATCTTGTATTCCATTGGTTTTTTTTCATGTATTGGGTCACCGTATGATTTAAAGGTATGTAATTTTGGAACCTAGGTTTTTCGGGCCTTTTGAGGGTTTTGAGTGAATTTGGCAGGTGGCATACCGATCGCCTCTTGTATAGAGATATAGTGCTATGCATGATGTTTTTATGTGTCTTAACTTTATCGATATCACTTCAACCCTACACATTTTATTTTTGTAGATTTTATCTTGGCAAAGACTGAGGTTCCTTTGAGGAGAATCTAATACATGTTATGGATCACATTGATAATGTGTTATAGGGAAAGAAATTGCTGATAGTGCGAGTATTGTGGTAACAAAGATGTGTTTAGGAGGAAAATGGTATAAAGAAGAAGATATGTGGGATCATTGGACCAATCTTTTAACCATGAAATCTTCGAGATGCTTGGGATTATAGATCAATGATGAGATGTTATATGGTGAGAGATTTTAAGATCCCAAATTTTTTCTAGATATTTCTTGTGCTCATTTTTTAGTACTTATTAACATTTTTAGGTATATATTGATAGGGTTTTTCTTTAAGGGGTTTTCAGGTGAATTTGGAGAAGTTGAGAATCCTATGGGGATTTGAACAGTTGGTTCATGGTTAGAAAAAATCATGAATCTTTCCCTAGGAAATCAGGAACCCTAATGTGGTGACGTAGGAGGTGTTGCCTATTTGGATCATGGTTTGTCCAAACCATGCGGCAACCCTCTTATAATAGGTACTGTGAAATTGTGGGGGTTTGCACTGTTGGCACATGGTTTGTCAAACCATGTCCCACCATGGAGAAATCAGGCCCCCTAAGAATAAGATCTTGGTTCGGGTGCATAGTGTGGAAAACTAAGCGCCCCTACCCAAGAAACCATGCGTGCAAGATTCAAATATTTCAATATTTTTAAAAAATTCCCAAACCTCCTTGTATTAACCCATATTTACCCCCACTAGAACATAAAACTATTCAAATGATATTTCTTCCTCCCAAAATTATTCTCATGCCCCTCAAAGCCAATTATTGAAAAATCAATGATCCTTTTGAAGGCTCATCATCCCATTGGTATGTGAATTTTCCTCACTTGGATTCCTCACATTCCCATCTCTCTTTTCAAATGAAGTGGAATGACTTATTTTTAAATGGTAAGGGTTTATATTTTGGTTTTCATGGATCTTAATATTTTATAATAAAGATATTAGTTTTTTTCATAGACCATTTGTGCCATTTTTATCTTGAGCATTCTTCTTTAATATAAGGATTTGTAGTTTGGAGAACATCCACAAATTATTTTGAGGTAGGTAGCCTAAATATCTATTCCCAAAATATTGAATTATAATTTCTTGTTTGCAATTATGTAATTTGAATTTCCATAACTGAATATTAAATATTCAATTGAATTAACTAACTATATAATTAATTAATGGGATTATGGAATTTGTTGAATAATGATTTAATGAAATTGGTGAAACATATGTTTATAGAAAAGGTTAATTTTTGGGATTATGGGAATGATTGATAATTGGTATTGACATATTTTTTTGGCATAACCATGATGGGTTAATGGATATTATAATTAAATTTTGATAAATGGTTTAATGGTGAATATTTCATATTATTCTATGTTATTTAAATGAAGAATCGTGATTGTTTTGATAAATTAAAATTGTGTACCATGATGAGAATATTTGGTAAGATGGTTAACGATGATTAAACATGATGAATGTGATATATACAATATATGTGACATATAAGTGATTGATTGATAAATGATATGCGGTATAGAGAGTGATATTCCCAATACCTATCGGGCATTAGACACGATATTCTAGGACAAAATTTGTGCATGTGAATATTATTTTATCAGATAGGGATTTATGCTCTAAATACCCATGTGTTGTGGGATAGAGACTAATGCTTTAAATACCCATGAGGTTCTATACATGATATTATATGCCCATGATTTTGGCATTTGACTGGCATTCTAAGTAGTCATAGTCAATAAGTGGATTTAAATGAATAATCAAGGCCATGATATAATGTATTGTGATTCCCTATGTGAAAATAGGTTAGTCTCCGGCACATGCCGAAGTAGAAATTGATGATTCATGTTTCATAATGAACGCATTAAATTTAGGTGGTTAATTAATGAATAAATAAATGGGATATATATTTACATTGGTTATTAAACATTACTTTTTATACAACTACATAAAATGTTATAGACAAGATATTGTTGTAGATGTCATTGGTTGTGACCTACTGAGTTGTATTCATGCCCTACTTAGGCCTCTTGATTGGTACCCAAATAGACTTACTATTTTTAGGATATGATAATGGAATGAGACCAATATTAGATGTTTGATTTGGGATGGATCATGGACAAGGGAACAAGAAATGATGCCAAGAAACTATTAAGAGTTTTTAGTGTCTTTATTATTGGTTTTTCACTTTAAACTTGACACATATACGCCATTAAATATTTAATATTTTGTTTTGTATATTGTTTTCCTATATTTTTAATCATGCGATATTGGTATATTTGAATTAGGGAATTATTTTGGTTACTATATTTTATCTTTTAGATTTTGGTTATTTGTTATCATTGTTGTGCTTAGTTGACAAATAGGGAATGGTCTTCCCATGAAAACATTATTCGACCCTCACTACTAGTCAGTATCCTCTGGAATATGGGGAGTTGTTCATGAGGTACTATGACTAGCCAACTTGGGACACCAGTATTTGGATGCAGAATCAGGATGTTACATTCTGTGGTTTTTTATTTACTTTAATTCCTTTAGTTATGGCACTTGGTTTTTTATTGTACTCTGATATGGTTTTTGTCTTTGTTATGTCTTGGGTTGTATTTTTTTATTAATTCATCATGTAGATGTTTATTGATTATATTATTGTGGTTTGGATGTTTATATTTTAAAGGGAAAATCATCGCCTAATGGGTTTTGAGGCCCTTGGAATTTATTTCCAGCCTTTGGTGTCTTAATGATGACACCTAAGGATAGTAACACCCACCAAAACTTCCCAAAGAAATGAGTGAGGGGCATGATGTTACAAATGGTATCGTTTTTTTCATCCTTGGGTATCAATTTTGTTTAGTCCCGATGTTAGAAATTGTATGAGTCATGATATGTTGCCCTTTCTTTTGGGATAGTGGAAATGATAATGCATTATCAAAAATTGATATGGAGAGCATAAATTTTTTTAATGATCCTATTTATACTGAAGATCATGTTATCATCGAGTTTGGGTACATAATTATTTAAGAAACTTCTATATGAGTTGTCACATCATTATCATGGGATTATCCTATGATAGATTCATGGTAAAAAATGATAGTATGACTTACCACTGGGAATTATTTATTCATTATTGATTTAATTTTTTTTGAAAATCGTAATAACTTATAATTTTTGAAAAGTGTTGAAAATGTTTTCATATAGTGATATTATGAAAATGATTGATGGTGGTATTTTAAAAATGGATAAAATGGTTTATTGTGGATAAACATGATTGTGGGACTTGTGGAAATGGTATTTTTAAATAAAAAATCCTTCAGTTTCTAGGAGTGACAATAAATGAATTTTTTTTGTTATAGAAAACATCACTGGGTAGGTTCCCTTAGAACCAACTAGAAGTGGCTGATGAGAATTTGGTTCCACCTGTTGATTCAATAAGGTTTCCTTATGAATTTTCCATTCCTTTATGTTTCAAAAATCAAAAACACTCAATCTCAAGCAAAATTTTATTTCCCCAAATATTTATCTTATTAAGGAAATTATCCTTTCCCTAGGAAATTTTCTCCTTACCTTTGTTTTCATTGGTCATGTTATAGATTATATAAAACTAACTCTTTTTATTTATAAGTGTAAAATTTGGTTTCATATCCAAAGACTCATAATTCTATAAATACATAGATATAGAGCATTTTGTTTTCATGTTTTGAAATTCAGATTCCAAATTCTTTGAAATTCATATTCCGAATTCTCAGATATTTAGATTCTGAATTATTTGAAATTATGATTATGAATTCTCTGAAATTCAGATTTTGAATTCCCTAAAATACATATTCTGAATTCTCTAAAATTCATATTCCAAATTCCTCATAATTTAGGTTACAAATTTTATTAGAATTCAGGTTCTGAATTTCTCAAAATCCAGGTTTCAAATTTCTCAGAATTTAGGTTCCTAATTCCTTAGAATTTTGGTTACGAATTCCTTAGAATTCAGAATTCGAATTACATAGAATTCAGACTCTGAATTCCTTAGAATTCAGACTCTAATTCCTCATAATTCATATTATAAATTCCTTAGAATTCAGACTCTGAATTATTTAGAATTTAGACTCCGAATTCCTTAGAATTAGTATTCGTAATACCCTATAATTCTGATTCCGAATACCTTAGAATTCATACTTTTAATTCCATATAATTTAGATTCCAAAATCTACATAATTTATGTCCCAAATTACTTGAAAAATAGAATCTGAATATCCATGTAATATATAATCTGAATGTTTATTTTCTTAGATTTTGAAGATTATTTTTCCTTAGATTCTAAAATATAGATTTTCTTAAGCAACCATGTTTTCATTACTATTGATTTAGTTATGAAACGATGTCATGCATTCTGTATCTAACTAATTGTTTTTTGAGTGACACATGTATAGGTCCCTATAAGATTCAAGGAAAAATATGACCGTTGAAGGAGGGAGCCGACCGTTGGGAAAATGCCTATAAATTGGATCTCATTTAAATGAGCTCAATAACAACTAAGAACATTGATCAATTTAGAAATTATATGCTATTGAAGTGATTTAGAGAGATAACTACTCTCATTCTTTGTACGTACTGAACATCTTGTTCTTCTTGATTTGTGTCACTCCGATTGTTGTTGTGTACAATCGAGGACATCTAGGTATAGTAAGACATAGGTGATTACTATCATAAAGTTCAAGGAATTCCTTGATAAGGAAGACAAAGGTTCCGACTACCTTGAAGTTCGAGGGCTTGTGGGGATATCAAGATAGACTCCGATATTCTTATCGAGGGATTACCCTAGCATGGGTAAGATGGAAATTCTTGAACGTATATATTAAGGGACCTTTATCCAAGGTTGTTGGATACCATTCTGTTTGGGATACAATATTTCATACATGTTATTTTTATTATTTCAAGTTTATATTCTGCTTTAATTTGATTAATAAGGAATGTATAACTATCTTATACATTCTTTTATTTCTATACTCTTATTAGTAAGATAATATATGCTTTATGGTAGAATCATTTTCTTGCAAACTTTTATTAAATTTCATTTTCGGAACCAAATTTCCAGAATCTATCACGTTTGAAAAACTAAGAGGTCTTTTGAATTTACCTTATTTAATCTTGTTAAACATAGTTTTCTTCAAGGTTAAAAATTAATGTTTTATACCATCTTTAAAGGTTACAAAGGAATTTTTAAATTATAAATTTCACCCCTCTTGTATATTGAGCATCTACATTCATATTTCAATCCTAAAATTAGTATAAAATGAAGTCCCTGAAATAATTATATTCATATATTAGATTTCTTTCGCATGTTTTCATTTTTCTATATATTTTATTTGCTTAGGATTTTTTAACCTTGTTTACAAACTTTTCTATTAACAAGTTTTTGTGGAATGATAGTTTCTTTTGGATGGTAGGAATTAATATTGGTGTGAGTGAAAATATAAATCCTACTAGACCACATATATTTTGTTGAAATGATTTTGAATGTTAGAGAGATCGTATGAAGACTTTTGTTATTAATATTGGAGTGGACAACTTTGTTATGGTTACTAGAGATTACAAGATTCTTGATAATGATGTCAGAACTTTTAATAATCATGAAAAATCAGAATATCTACTAAACTACAAGGTACACAATACTTTTTTGTGTCCATGAAAAGAAATATATATAGTCAGATTTCTTCTTGTGAATCTGTAAATTGTATTTTGATGAAATTGGAGGTTACTCATTTTGGTACATCCAATGTAATAGAAACTAGAAGAGCTATGCTTAGAGTAGAATATCATGGATTTCTATTTCCTTATAGAGAACCAATATCCAAGGTACAAAAAATATTTATAACTATTGTTAAGAGCTTACAATCCATTGGTGAGAAAGGTTTAGATGATGAGGCACTTCTGGAAAAGATTTATATGTCATGCCTAATGAGTGGGAATCTAAGAGAACAACTATTGCTGAGAATAGGAAAGTATCTCAAATAACTATTGATGAGATTTTTGTAACTCTTCTTTGAGATTAGAAAATAATGAAAATAGATGTTGATTTTAAAAAGAAAAAAAATGGAAATGGATGTGTAGCCTTTAATATTACAAAATTCAGGACTCCTAAAATGGTTACTAGGTCCAAATAAAATAAATTCACTATTTTTTTTGAATCTAGTGAAAGTGAACATTCTAAGAATGAGCTAGAGAATCTTTCTAGAAGGATGAACAAGATAGTTTGGATGAAATACATACAGTATAGATTTAATAGAAAAAACAAAAGTACAAGAAAGACTCTGAAGTTACTTGTTATGAATACAAAAAGCAAGGCATATTAGGCTGGATTATCCTATGTTCAAGAGAAATGATAAAAATGAAAAGAATTCTGAGAGGAATAAAAATAAGTACTACAAAGCTAAAGCTAAGAATGTTTGGAAAGATAATGACACCTATTATTCCAGTGGTGTAGACTCTTCTGATAAATCCTCAGAGTATGAATCTTATGATCAGAAGAATCTTGGTTTACTATCCAAACTTCCTATTGAAAATTATTGTCTAATGGATAAGGTACACAGTGATGAATCTATAACTAATATTTCCTTAAATGAAAATTATTGTGATAATAGATATTATGAATCTTCCTATGAAGAATCTTCTTATGATGAAGATAATACTTTACCTACTTATGATGAAGTTTCTAGGTTTGCTAAGATTATTGAGAATGAAAATTTGAAAGTCAAGAAAAAGGTTGATAAGGAAAATTCTAGAATTTCTATTCTCAATAAAGAAGTATTAGATATTTCTAAAGATCTTGATAAGAAAATTTATGATTTTGAAAGTATTTTAAAAAACCTTATAGAAGTTAATTCTAAGAAGGATAAACTTTCTAAGGATCTAAAAAAAGTAGTTTCTAAGAAAAAGATTTTAGAGATTAAATCTAGTGCTAAAACTGATGTTTTTGAGTATAAAAACGTAGTTATTAAACGAAATTCAAAAATATTTTCCTTAAAGATGTGTTTTTCAATATTTACTATTGGTAAGGAAAAATTTGATAAAATGTATTAAAAAATTTGACCTTTAAGGAATAATTATGGTTTTGGTTATACTTATTCTAAACCAGTTTTTAGTAATAATATTTTTGTTCCTCAAAATGCTTCATACTTTACTAAGTGTCAATGTGGTGGAAATTTGGAAAATAATTGTTCTTTAAATAAAATTCAATCTTTAGGTTTTCTTAAAGTTTATTTTTCTCAAAAAATATGGATTCCTAATTTTTTTTTCATTCTAAAGTTTCCATATCGAAGAAAGTTTGGGTTCTAAAAGACTAAATCACTTATTTTTAGTAAAGTAAATATAGTGCCAACAACAAAACTTGGTACATGGATAGTGGATGTTCCCAGCACATGACTAGTCACAAAAAATTATCTGAAAATATTATCAAGATGAATGGAGGAAATGTAACTTACAAAGATACTGCTCTAAGAAAAATTATTGGTATAGGTAACATTGTTCATCTTGGAAAAACATTGATTTCAAATATTTTATTTTTTAAGGGTCTTAAGCACAACCTTATTAGCATAATTTAGTTATGTGAATAAGTTTACCTTGTGAATTTTAGGGATGATAAATGTTTAGTACACAATTCCACGGAAGATTTTATTCTTTCTTCCCATAGGCAAGAGAATGTATACACACTAAACATAGAATACCTTAGGAGCCAAGACCTACCTTGCCTTAGTGCGATGGAAGATCATTCTGGGTTATGGCATAAGAGTTTAGAACACACTAACCTTAAAAATCTTTGAAAACTCTCTAAAAAAGTACTTTTTATGGATATAACGGAGCTTTGATTTGATTCTTCATATTTTTTTGATCCTTGTCAACAAGGAAAGAAACATAACTCATGTTTTAAATCAGTCGGTGAAGTCTCAAATACCGATGCATTATAGTTAGTGCATATGGAACTTTTTGGATCGAAAAGAATTGGAAGTATTAGAGGAAAATATTATGTTATTATTATAGTTGATGTTGACACTAGATTTATGTGGTCTATTTTATAGAAATGGAATCTGAAGATTTTTCTTATTTCAAAATTTTTAGAGCCCAAGTTAAAAATGAGAAAAATATTCCTTTTATAACTATTCATATTAACCATGGAAGAGAATTTCAAAATTCTGATTTTGAAACTTTTAGTAGTAAACAAGCCATTAATCATAACTTCTCATCACTAAGAACTCTTCAATTTAATGGTGTTGTTAAAAGAAGAAACCGAATTCTTTAAGAAATAACAAGAACCATGTCGATTGAATATTCAATAACTAAACATTTTTGGGTTGAAGTAGTAGGTGCTACTTGTTATACTATAAATTGAGTCTTGATTAGACCTTTTCTTAACAAAACCCTTTATGAGTTATGGAATGGTAGAAAACCTAGACATTCCGACTTCAAGATATTTGGTTGCAAAGTATTCATTCTGAATACTAAAGATAATTTACATAAATCTTCACCCAAATCTGGTGAAGGAATTTTCCTAGGCTACTCCACAACTTCTAAGGAATATAGAGTTTTCAATAAAAACACATATACTATTGAAGAAACAGTACATGTCAAATTGGATGAAATTGATCCCTTTGTTTTTAAACAACCTCAACCAATATATTCAGATGTGTTTTCAAAAACTAATTATCCACCCTTGATAGAATATCCTTATAATATGAAAAATGTTCATGAAAATGTTTCTGATACATTCAACCCAAAATATTTCATACCATATGTTGATGACCAGGTTTTATAAAACCCAAATCAATTGTTTCTCATGAATCATCCAAGCGATAGTATCATTGGTAATGTAAATCAAACTACAAAGACTAGAAGTTCCTTAATAAATGAAGTAGAACATTTGGAATTCCTTTCTCAATTGGAACCTAAAAGAACTTATGAAGCTTTAGGTGTTGATGATTGGATAAAATCTATGGAAGATAAGTAATTTGAGTATGAAAGAAATAATGTTGGGACCCAGGTTGAGTTACCTACGAAAACTTCTGTTATTGGAGTAAAATGGGTCTTCAGAAATATGTGCGATGAAAATGGAATCATAGTTAGAAATACATATAGTTTAGTTGCAAATGGCAATAATCAATAAGAAGGAATATACTATGAAAAAACCTATGCTCCAGTAGCTAGAATTTAATCTATTCATATTCTACTTGACATTGTAGAATTATTTAACTTTAAATTTTTTCAAATGGATTTTAAATGCGCGTTCCTTAATGGTTATGCTCAAGAGGTTTTTTTTTTGAATAACCACCTAGTTTTGAAGAAACAAAACATCCTAAACATGTTTTCAAACTTACCAAAGCTTTATATGGACTTAAACAGGACCCTAGAGTCTGGTATTATAGGCTTACATGATTTTTTCTTCATAAAACTTATATTGAGGGAAATGATGATCCAAACATTTTTATAAATAAATATAAGAAATTTTTTTTGATTATTCAAAATTATGTTGTTGAAATTATATTTGGTTGAAATCAACAATTTTTAACTGATTCATTTTCGAATCTAATGAACTCTGAGTTTGAAATGGGTATGACGAGTGATTTAACATTTTTCCTTGGTTTTCAAATTTCTGAAAAACCATAAGGAATATATATATCCCAACATAATTATATTAAATATAATCTTAAAAAATATGGAAATGAAAACAATAAAAGTATTAATACTCCCATTAGTACCTCAAATTCACTTGATATTGATAAAGCTGGGAAACCAGTAGATCAAACATATTTTAGAGGAATGATAGGAAGTTTACAATACTTGATAGCTAGTTTTCCAGACATGATGTTTTCATTATGCTTATATACAAGATATCAATCCAATACTAAGGAATCTCATTTTGTGATAGTAAAAAGGATTTTTCGCTACGTAAATGGAACCATGGATTTAATACTCTTTTATACTTCTGGAAATGATTTTGTCTTAAAAAGTTTTTTGGATTCTAATTTTGGTGGATTTAGAATTGATAGGAAAACTAAATCTAGAACTTGTCATTTATTAAGATATTTATATTGGTCATGCAAAAAGAAAAACTCAATACCACTTTCCATTGCTGAAGCTGAATATATAGCAGCTTGAAGTTGTTGTGCTCAAGTACTATGGATGCAACACACCCTCACAGACTATAATATTATTTTTTCCAAAACACAAATATTGTGTGAAAATAATAGTTCCATTTTCTTAAGTAAAAACCCCACACATTACTTTCTTGGAAAACACATAGATATTAGGGATCACTTTTTTAGGGATCACCCAAAAAAAAGATATCATTTTTCAATTTATTGGAATGAAAGATAAACTTGCTGATACTTTCACAATACCATTACCCTCTGATAGAATTAAATTCATTAAACAGAAGTTAGGAATGATAACCATGAGTCAATCTTCCATATTAACTTCTTATTGAAACCTATCCCTTTACAATGATAAACTCATTTTCATAGGGGGAGTACATTTGCTTGTTAATAAAAAATTTTCAAAGTTAAATTTTTTCATATTATAAATTTTTTCTTAATCTGATTTTCGTAAACAAAATTTTCCTTAAATTTATTTTTAAATCTTTCTAGAATCTAATGTTCATCAAGAATAATTTACATCATTATGAATAATCTTCCTAAGTAATCCGAAAGGTATGCTTCATTTCCTACGTATTCATAATCATATTTTTACTTGTTGGTATTTTCATTTTGTTTCAAATTTTTCAGATTCATTTTTCTTTAAATCTGAATGTTTTTCTTAAAACCTCAAAAGACCAGAACCTATGAAAATTCTTCTTCAGTTATCATCTCAACCGTCAGATTTGATCAGAAGTTATTTCAACCATTAGATCAACCATAGAAGATAAAACATCTCCTACATCACCTATATAAATCCTCTCCAATGGTTGTCTCACATCGGGTTTTCAATATTCTTTCTGTTAAAGCTCTGTCTCTGTACTTAAGGTCATTCCAAATCTCCAATGTTTCCTTAGTTCCAAATTTCTGAACAAGCATCTATTCATAAAGATATGTCGACTATTAAGGAAATCTACGGGTGAAGTAGATATAGAGAAAGGTTGGTAGATCCAAAGTTTTAAGCTAAATTTGATTCTATCATATCAAAAAATGTTATATTTAATGGTTGGGAGAGCCTTTGTGTTTCAAAGATGAAAGAACATGATCCAGTGCATCCGAACATTTTGATTGAGTTCTGTGAGAAACATCTTTCTTTATGAAAGAAGGAAGAGACAAGTTCTCTTTCAAGTGTTATGGAAAGACCTACTCTCTTTCCATCAGTAAGTCAGCAAGTCTGATTAGAATTCCTTATGAAGTTGAAGCATACTTCAATACTCAAAAATTACCTAATGTTTCAGGATCTTTTGATAAGAAAAATGAAATAGAGTGTCTCAACATGAAAGAATTGAAGAATCTGAAGATTATTCATCTACCTACGAACATACAAATTCTTGAATTATGGGTTCAAGTCTTTGTAATTCTGAGAAAGGGGGTTAATGATATTCTGAATAAGAGTGATATCTATATATTGGATTTCTTGGGGAACATCATGAATATTAACATTTTCAAGTATATCTTGGTTATGATAAAGAATATCAAGAATGGACATCTGAAATCTCAAATCATTATGTATCTGGATATTCTATAAAATATTATAGTTATTTGATTAGCGGCTTTTATAATTCCACGAAATTCCAAGCCGAGAAATTACAAGGTAATGTTGTTATGTAGTGAACCCTTAAGAAGGATAAAGGCTAGATTCCCTAGTGAATCTGAATTTTTTTATGATATATCTAATGAAGAAGTAGAATAATTGTCAAAGAAGCCAGAAGAGGCTGAAATCTCTAAGAAAGGTTGAAGGAAGAGAAAGGATAAGGAACCGAAAGAGAAAAGGAAAACCCCTGTGTTCAAGGAAACTCAGTCAACTCCACTAAAGCCAAAGAAGAAAAATGTTTATCCAGATGAAGTAGTGGCAAAGAGGAGAGGGGAAAATAAAAACAGAAGGAAGGGGAGACTATGTTTGGATTGGACCCTGCGGAGGAAAAGTTCTAAAAAATAAAAGCAACTGAAGATCTTGAGAATCAACAGAAATAGAAGAAGGAAAAGAAGAAGATTTCTGAGGCTAGGATAATACAATATCTTTTTAAGTCTGTTGGAAAATCCTCTGTGCAAATTCCAGTACCAAAATACTTTCTACAAAAATCACAACTAGAGACTCTGAGAAATAAGTTGGTTATTCCGGAATGAGATCAAGAATAATAAATAGTGCGAGAAGAAAAAGTGGAATAACAAGGAGAAGAAGACAGAAATGGTGATACTGAAGAAATAATCCGACAAGTAGAGGATTATCATGAGAACGAAAGTCCTTATGAGAAATTATCATTACAAACTTATAAAGTCGAGTCTTTATAACATGCTAATCAACTAAAAATGAGAAGGGTGAGGAAGAATTCAATAAGTTTTTTGATGAGAAAAGTAGAAATCACGATTTCATTCATCTAGAAGATCATGTGACTGATGCAGAGAAAGAGGATGTCGTGAAAGATAAGATTATTCTGCTATCAGATAGTGAACACCAATCTCTGAAAGAAGAAGACATCATTTCGAGATCTGATAAGGGTAAGCAGGTGGTAGAAGATACACCTAGTAAATCTTTAGTGAAGAAGAAAGATATTGGTACTTCATCAAAGAAGAAAGATGAATACATAGAAGAAGAATCCTTATGAGCCCAAAATTCGGATTCATAATGATCTTCCCCTGGACATATTTTTATTGTTTAGTCATTGAAAAATATGATTTTTAGTATTCAATTATTCCCAAGCATTGACTCAAGAGGTCAGATGCATCAACATGCGTTAAATTAGAAATCAAACTCAGTTTCCATGGTTATAGAAAAATACAGACTAGAGGAAGATTTTGAAACATTCCTCATTGGTTATGAGGCCAAAAAAGGATCCTACAAGAAGATTAAAAGTTGTTTAAGTAAAATAGTTGATGACCATAGACCTTTCGATGAATTTCAAGATAATGTAAAAGAAGATTTTGACACTGAATATGGGAAGATCAAGGAGCCTACAAATTGTTTTGTGGAAAAGATATCCTTAAAAAAATACCCAGAAGTAGGAAGTTAAAGATCTGAATGGAAATATTAACTCTATGGAAATGAATTGGAAGAGTGAAAGGGATCTCAGAATTGAGATTGAAGAGAAGCTTGTTAAGTAAGAAGAAATATTGAAAGCTCAAGGAGAATGTCTTAATGATCAGGATGAAGTAATTGCAGCATTAGAGATGAAAAGTGAAGATCCTAATCAGTGGATTAAGCATGTAGAAGAGGATCACATGGATCTCAAGAAGGTAAAAACCAATGTTAAGAAGCTGATGCTGAAGGAGAAAGAAGGATAATTTCTTCCCACTCTTATTTTTTCTGTACTTTTCCTTATACAAATTCTTTCAACATTAATAAAATTTTGGTTATTCTTTAAATATATATTTTTTTAGTGCTTAAGTACTAATTTTTCAGGTAACATTCATTGTGTTTTCCATTCCCTCTATTTATTTTTGAAATTCAGAAAGGGTATAATGTAATGATAAGAAGAATAAAAATTTAAGAAGATATTTCCCTAAGTAAGGGGGAGTTAATATAGAGGAAAGTTCTTATTAATGAAGATTTTCATATGCAAGATAATGTAAAATCTCATTCAGGAAATCATGAATATGATCATTAGTGATTCCGAAACCTAAGGGGGAGTTAGTCATTTTCATTATGATCCATAAGTAAAGGGAGATAATTTTTTATTTTTCATGTCCATAAAACATCTATGTCCTCAGATTGATTTTAGTAAGGATGTTTGTGCTTTCCAAAAAGGGGGAGATTGTTGAGTCAATAAGGTTTCCTTATGACTTTTCCATTCCATTATGTTTTGAAAATCACAAACATTCTATATCGAAGAATATTTTATTCCCCTGACGATTTATATTAATAAAGAAATTTTCCTTTCCAAGGAATGTTTCACCATACCATTATTTTCATTGGTAATGTAATAATTTCTATAAATTAAAATATTTTTATTTCTATGTATAAAATTAAATTTCATATCAAAAATCTCGGAAACCTATAAATACATTGATATAGTGCATTCTATTGTCAGGTTCTAAAATTCTGATTCTGATTTCTCTGAAATTCAGATTCCAAATTCACTAAAATTCATATTCCGAGTTCCCCAGAATCCAGGTTTTTAATTTCATAGAATTCATGGTCTTAATTACTCATAATTAAGTTTCTGAATTTCTCAGAATGCAGGTTCTGAATTCCTCATAATTAAGGTTCCAAATTCCTTAGAATTCGGGCTTATAACTCCTTAAAATTTTGATTCTGAATACCTTAGAATTCATATTCCAAATTCCTTAGAATTCAGACTCTAAATTTATTATAATTTAGACATTGAATTACATAGAATTCAGAGTAAAAATTACATAGAATTCAGACTCCAAATTCATTAGAATTCAGACTTCGAATTCCTTAGAATTCAGAATCTGAATTCATTAGAATTCAAACTCCAAATTCTTTATAATTTAGACTCCGAGTTATCTATAATTCAGACTCCAATATATATAGATTTCCGGTTCCGAATTCCTTGAAAAACAGAATCCGAATATCCATGTAATATAGACTACAAATGTTTATTTTCTTAGATTTTTAACATTATTTTACCTAAGACTACAAAAAATCGATTTGGTTAAGCAACCATATTTGGCTTACTCTTGTTTTGGTTATGAAACGAAGTCATTCATTCTGTTTATAACTAACCATTGTTTGAGTGACACATGTACAAGTCCCTCCAAGAATCAACGAAAAAATATGACTGTTAGAAGAGGGTGCTGACAGTTGAAGAAATGTCTATAAATAGGAGCACATTTGAACGGGCTCAATAACAACTAATAACGTTGATAAATCTAGAGATTACATGCTGTTGAAGTGATTTCAAGAGAGAGATAATCTCATGCTTTGTGCATACAGAACATCTTGTTCATCCTATGTTGTATGACTCTGATTGTTGTTGTGTACAATCGAGTACTTCCAGGGATAGGAAGACAGAGGTGCCAAATACTTTAAAGTTTGAGGACTTCCTTGAAATGGAAGACAGAGGTGCCGAATACCTTGAAGTTCGAGGGCTTGCAGGGATAGCAAGACAGACTTCAATATTCTTATCGAGGTATTATGCTGGTGTGGTAAAGAAAGACATTCTTGAAAGTATAAATCAAGGTATCTTTATCCAAGGTTTTTGGATACCCTTCTCTTTGGGATAAAAGATTTCATACTTGTTACTTGTATTGTTTAATTTTTATTTTCCTCTGTATTTTTATTAATAAATAAAGTATAACTATATAATACTTTTTTGTATTTGTATACTCTGATTAGTAAGATTCTATACACTTTAAGGTTGAATATTTTTCCTTGTAAACTTTTCTTACGTTTCATTTCTAGAACCATATTTCTTGAATCTACCATGTTTTTATAACTAAGAGGACTTGTGAATTAACCGTGTTTAACCTTGTTAAAAATCGTTTTCCTCATGGTTAAAAACAAACGTTTTATACCATGTTTAAAGGTTCCAAAGGAATTTTTAAAGTATACAACTCACCCCCCTCTTTTATATTGAGAATATATATTCATAATTAGATCCTAAAACACCTAATACATAGGTGAGATAATAGTCTATCAAATGTATTGTTCATGTTTTCTAGAATGTGGATAAAGGGAGTATGATGGTAGAACCTAGGAAAGTTGATCATTCAGTTTTATTCCAAAAGAAGAATCCACCCATATTTAGGGGTGATTCAAAGTAAGAAAAAGTAGAAGTGCTACTGAATAGGATGAAACAAATCCTCAATTTCCATTGCACACCATTTGCACTAAAATTTATGTTTAATATGTATATACTGGAGGATATAGAAAAATGGTGGTTGCATTTTTAAGTTCCGGATAATTTGGATGATGTCATCGAATGGGAGGATTTTATTTAATTTTTCAATAAACAATTATATCATAAAATTTTCACAATTTTTAAACAACATGATTCTTTATTTATAAGTAGGATAATATATCAATATATGAATATGCAGCTAAATTTATTTATGTAGTCTACTTCGCACCCGAATTTGCTACAAGTTCATCCTTGAAGGAACACATTTTTGAGTAAGGGTTGAAAATAGAAATTTCACTCAAATATTTCCATACATTATATTATTGATTATACATATGTGGTCAATAGAGTGATGGTGGAATAAAGAGACAACCCATGAAACATAATTGGAAGAAGACTTTATATTCCAATGGGAAATGGAGGAAAATCTGATGCTGAAAAAAAAATATGATGTGGGACACCTATTCTTAATGGGGTTGTATATCCCAGAATCATACTATGATAGTAGTCAACTTTATTTATTAATGAAAAATTAATCTGAGATGTTTTTAGTGTGGTTCGCTGAGTATATAGAGTGATATTATACAGCAACCACTAGGCCATGTCAATATTTCTACCATATGAGAAATATTTTGTTCTATTATCGTAGTTCTATAATTTAAGGTGATAGAGACATATCTCATGCTTCATAGGCATCATATGATTTGACAGGACATGTGTAGTTGACTAACTATCATATGCAGAACTGAGAAAGGCATGGTGAATCCAAGAACACCATGTCTTCTCAACCAATTCAATCTCAAAAAGGTGAAAAAACGTATAGTGATTAAGAAATTTAATGGATACGAGAAAGTGAAAATAGATGATCTATTGGGAACTATGACAATGATAGGTATGAATATTATGAATTATACCCTAATTCCTTCTTTTTTGATATGGGCACATCCCATTATTTTAATATTTATCGTGTCATTTATATGATGGATTTTTCTATTTAGATGATGCCTTTTACTTTGAAACTCCAAACAATTTTGAGAAATTATAGTTTTGATCCTTGAAATGTGCAATGTGTTCAATACAAATCGATGGGACTAAGTTGGTATGTGATTTCTACGTGATCGAGATGGATATCTATTACTAGATTCTTTTAATGTATTGGCTAAAAATATTTGAATCCCATATCGATTTTTATTCATAGTGGTTGAGTTTTATATATTTTTATGGTGTCAGATATCTCTATAAAGATGATTGGGAAGTCGATGCAAGTAGAGTATGACCCTTGGTTATATGGGTTAGAATTATCTATTAACAGTTAAGGGATGTTGTTTTTTGCATCGATATATGATATCATGAGGAGATATTTTCCATCAATAACGGACCAGTTCCTTTTTTTCCCAAAAAAATCCCTGGTTTCCAGAAAAAATAGAATTCGAGTTTAAGAATGATCTTATACAAAGGAACTATCCTATTTAACTTATATATTATCAGATGGAAACAAAAAAATTTATGTAATTGAAGGATTAGTTAGAAGAGTTATAATGTAAATGGTTCTTCTAACTATCTACGTCTCTAGGGTTAGTACCATTTCTCTGCATGAAGATGGCAGGTGAAACTCTTTTGATTTGGGTATATTATCCTAATATTAACAATGTTATGATTAATAATTTGAAACCACCTCCACACATTAATGATATATTCAATTGATTAATGGGATCCCATTGCTTCTCTTAAATTAACTTGCATTTAAGATATCACCAAATATGGGTTCGAAAGCAAGATATTGTGAATAATTGTTTTAGAAGTAGATATGAAAATTATGTGTTTTTATTACATTTCTTCATAGAAATTATCCATAAAACATTATGGAATTGATGAATAAAATATTTACATGGTATATATACTACATTATGGTGGTGTTTTTGGATAATATAATAGTTTTTTTGGATAAAAGGTGGACCATGAGAAAAACATGGATATTTTTTTGGGTATATTTGGGGATCATTCTATGTCTTCCAATTTATAAAAGTGTGATTTATGGATACAAGATGTAAATTTACATGGAATGTCATTTATGAAAAATGTTTTTTAGTAGATCTTGAGAAAATAGAAGATGTTATCTATTAAAAACCACCAAAGAATTTCTTTGGGAAATGTAGTTTCCTTGGTTTGGTGGGATACTATAGATGTTTTTGTACATGATATTTTACATTTTGGATCATAGATGACTCATTTGATGAGTAATGGTATTCCGTTACAATGGAATGATGAATTCTAGAAATAATTTCATTATCTTAAGGTGAGAATTACATCTACATGTATCCTCATGTTACTAGAGTCTGGGCCGGGCTATGTTTTCTATTGGGATGCTTTGAGATCTGGGTTGGGGTATGTTATCATAAATGAAAATCACATGGTTACTTATAGATCATGTTAGTTAATGTTACATGATATGAACTTCCCAACCCATGATTTTTAACTAGATTCTATATTCGTTCATTTGATGACATTATGTCTATATCTTTTTGGCGAGAAATTTATTTCCTTTATAGATCATATGTTTTTGAAAGAAATTTCTCACAATGATATTTGAATCTAAGGAAAATAAGATGGTTGGAATACCATAAAATTATTGACTTCTAATATATGTATACACTAGGTAATAGAAATTAGGTGGTGTATATATTAATTAAGAATTCATATAATCAGTAGCTTAAAGATGCTTCAGATCAGTGGATTCTAGTGTTTCTTATTACAGAGATACACATGGATTGTACCAACTAGGATGATATTTCAATTTTCTTCCTAGTTTTGTTTGTTCCTGATTTGGTTTAGCATATGAAATAAGATCAAATATATGATACTTAATGTTTATCTATGAGGTTAAACAATAATGGCGGGGAGACCATCTAGGGATAGAAGATGGATTGGAGTTCGATTTTTTGATTTAGGCATTAGATAATGGTATCTTTTATTTTTTTGCAGAAACTTCATAATAGTTACCACTAATCAAAATGGGATGTTCATACAAAAATTCAAAAGATGTATTTAGTGAAGAAATCATAGTTTTGGTGGGTTTTCATGAAAAATATAGTGGAGAAGTATGTTTTATATTGCCTCACCTGTCACTATGTTAAGGTGGAACACAATCAACCATAAGTTATGCTAAATTATTAAATAAATCATATATGGAAGTGGGGGAATATATCCATGTATTCTAGGATAATTTTATCAATAATGTTTATGAAATATGATTCCATATTGGTAATTGTGGATCATCTCATGAAGTCATCTCATTTTATCCTTATTCTTGAATCCCATAACATGGAATACTTGTCCAAAATCTATATTAAAGATTTTTTAAAGAATTATGGAATTCTAGTATCAATTTTATTTTACTAAGACCCAATATTTATGTCGCATTTTTTGGAAATCCTCACAATAATGAAAAGACCCGTGGTTTTTAATTATATTTGTTTCATAAATTTATGTGTTATTTTGTTTTATACTCAACAGAACTATATCCTTTAATTAATGAAGTGGGTATAATTAAAATGAGACTATTGGGTTTCGACTGTTATATGACCGTTGGTCAATATGACAGTTGGTCAATATGACAGTTGGTCAATTTGACCATTGGAAAATATAATCTCAATGTTATGTTTTAATAAATATAGTTATCTTGGTTAATTAATATAGAAAGATTATTGAATGACCTCATCTAGTAGACTCGGGCCACATGAAGCCCATCGGTAAAAGCTTGGGAAGGAGGTAGTATCACTGGGACTTTTTCTAAACCAAGCCCAAGCTGAACTTCAACATATGAAGTTTGAACAGAATAGCATAAGGGATAAGTTAAAGATGATAGAAATCACCACTTAAGAAATGTGGTCTAAGCCACCCCAAGATTCTATCACCATAGCACACCTTACACTTAGGTCCTTTGTTGGTGTTATAAGGGGCTATACAACTATACCTTAGCTTCTTTCTGTAATCCTTGTATAAAAATAAAATTGTTATTTCTTAGTATGGAAATGATTTTGAATTTCAAATTTCTGGATAAATATAGGTTGTGTATTATCGATGAATTTTGAAAAAAAGAGGTATTTGAAAATATTTTTGTATTCATTATATAATTAATAATGTGAAATGATTTTCAGAAAATGGTCTACTAAAGTTGTGATCGGTGAGAAATTTAGAGTCTAATAAGATCAACATGAGTTTTTAGTGAACAATAAAGTATGAATAGTAACACACCCATATGAATATCAATGAATAGTAATGAATAGTAAATCTGCCAAAAAATATAAACTTCACCCATGAATGTATAAGTACAATTTAAATATCTTAAAAGTTAATAAACAACCATAGTATAAGTTTTGGTATTTTTTGTATGTCATAAATATTTTAATTAAAATGTTATAATTAATTTAATAATTTAAAATGGAAATATATTTTCATAAAATGTAATCATAAATTTTTACTTTATTGTATTATGGTTATACGATAATTTTATGGGACCTTGATTACTTTTTAAGTTGTTACAAAATGAGTTATAATTTTAAAGATCTATTTTGGAATAAATAATTATTTTATTTAAAAATTCAATTAAAAATTATTATAAAATTATTTTTCATAAAATGGAGTTCATTTTTTAATTTAGAGCATCGAAATGAGTTTAGGTTTATTTTTTGGGATTTTTCTGAAATAGTTGAATTTTTGGTGAATAGTAAAAATACAGTTTTGAGTTTCTGGTGTGTAATGACATCATTAATGATGAATTAATGATATAAGATTTCTGGTCGACTTATGAATAGTGATATATTCTATGAGGTGTCGCAAGTGGCCAATACCATGGGCAAGCCCATGGTTTTGCAAATACCACCGATGAGGTGTCCCTTGGAAATTAATAATTTATTCCCTCACATTTCTTATAAATACGAAGCCATTTCCTTCATTAATTTCATTTCAAAATCCTCTAAAATTATTTTATGGTCTTCTTACCACCCAAGGAGTCCTCCCAAGGTTCCCTAAAGCCTCCCAAGGTACTGACCTTCAAGCATTCAATGTTACTCTTCAAGGTAAGGGATCCTTTCACCCTTCTATTTTAAGTCATGACTTTCTTTATGTTATGTCTTATGGTTCTATTTTATTATGTAGGGGATTTTTTCTTCTATATCTATACTACTTTTTATTTCATCTCTATATTATTATAGACCATTTTTCTTCTCATTAAATGATTTTTTGAATCTTTAAGTGACGTCGTTAAGCTGCCAAATTTTCCTAAAAGAAATCACGTCTGATCTTTTCCTTCAAGTTTTATTTTCATATGGTTTTTCCTTCAAATATACATACCATAATCTTATTTCTTTTTATTATGTTCCCATACTATATTATGAGTTTTTTATGAGTGGTTTACCCTTTTCCCCTCTCTTTTTTATTATTTTCTAAATCCATGATATATAGTTATTTTCTGCAGAAATTTCGCCTCAAAATTTCTCTCTCTTTATCTCATGAAATTATCTTGTGAATACCCAGACCTATTTCATTTCTATCGGTGTTCATAAATACACCTATATGATATTTACTCATTTATAATTGACATAAATATAACCTTCACTCCCTTTAAATGGGTTATAAATGACATAATGCTCTTATTTTTTAAAGCTCTTTTTAAACATCACAATTTTGACTTGAAATCCATTTCTTTGATTCTATTTGGGTTATTTATGAAATATTTGATTATGATATATGTTTCTCAAATAAAAGTAAACATATATTAAGGGTGCACCCTGATATCTCTCCAACGTATTGGGTAAAGAAATTAATCTCTAGAGATGACAAGTTTCACGATAACTTGGTGAATAAACATCATGATTTTTATGAAACCTCGGGGATAAACCTTGGTGATATGTTAATGAATGTCTAAATGAATCTTTTTAGCCACATATTCAAGTTATGATTTATGTTTTTTTATTATTATATTCATATTCTTCAATTTTTCATGCCTTTATGACTTTTATCATGTTCTTATTAATATTTCTCAAGATCACATGTCAATTGTTTCACTAGTTTCCTTTATTGAGCCTTCTTATCACCCTCTCCTATGATGTATGTCCCCAAGATACACTACTGGAAAATGGACCTATCCTGAAGGTTTTCCCCAAAACCATGTGGATAGGTACCCCTATACCCACAGGTTTTGAAAACCATGGGCATATGTCAATTGTCAAGACCTATACCCACGTTTTTCCAAAACTGTGGGTATAGGGGGGTCTATCCCCACGGTTTTCCAAAACCATGGGGATAGTTTCTTAAAAGTCACCTATAACCACGGTTTTGGTAAAAAGTGGGTATATGGGTACCTATCCCCACGGTTTCCCCCAAAACTGTGGGGATAGGTATGGGATAAAATACTTATACCCACAGTTATGACAAACCTTGGGTATAGGTCCCCTGTGTTTGCGGTGAAATTTGTTTTCCACGGGAAGGATTTTTTTTTGTGGGAGTCTTATTCCCTGGGTTCTTCCATCTATACCCACAGTTTATATAACTATATTTAACTACATATATATATATACACACATAGGTGATGTTAGGGTAGTGGTTAGACACGGTGTTTGCAGCGAAGAGGTCGCAGGATCGAAACCCGCCACCTGCATTATTTTAGGATCTATACCCATGGTTTTGAAATCGTGGGTAAAAGCCTTTGACACCATGTAAATTGGATATATTCTGTTGACACAGTGGCAGAACACCTATACCCATAGTTTTGGAAAACTGTAGGTATAGGCTGGGGACCTATACTGACGTCGTTCCAGCCCACAGTTCCCAAAACTGTGGGTATAGCCTATACCCATGGTTTTGGGGGATATACCCATGGTTTTGAACGGTGGGTATAGGACATTTTTTCAGTAGTGTTATGAGATGCAATAATTGTACATAGGATGAATCTAAGATGATGCCTTATGAGTGGTTTAGAAGAAATTTTTTAGTTTTTTTTTCATGTATTAGATTCCTGATTTCCGAGACACTAGACTTTAAAGATCATCTGTATGTAAAATGTAATGAAAAGTTATATAATAAAAAGGAGGGATTCAATATTTTGTATCAAAGGATAGTTTAGTTATTTATCGAAATTAGGCTATGAAAACTTTTTCATGAATCCAATAGGAAAGTTTAAAAATAGAAATACTTCTTGATATTTTGGACAGTACTGAGTAAGTGGTTTATCAAGAAAATACATCCCTATCTGGATATGTGCAGATAGAGGCGTCTCTGGCACAGATGTACCTATTAGTGAAAACTCCGACAAGGATTTTTGGGCTTGACCCAGGGTATCCTCATACATGAAAATGGGCCTTGATGCACTCTTGGTTATGACACACTCGGGGGATATGTTTGGTTAATCATTAGCTTTTAATGAATCATTATTAGGGATTTATAGAGAAATGTAATTTTTTAAAGATGTTTTAAGACATAAAATCTTTTATTATTAAAATATTTGTAAAATGAAATAAGTTTCTCACTAAGGTTTTATTTTTTAGAAATGGATGGAAATAGGAGGAACCGTGCAAATGATGACCGCAATAGACAATGTGCTGACAACCCTCTAATAGAAGTCGGAATGGAATCATTCATGTGAATTATGAACCAAATCACTCAAGTTATATGAAATAACGTGAATCAATATGAGAGACCGATCTCACTAAAAAGGGAACAACATTCTGTAGACTTCATTATGCATCAACGAACACCATCCTTCAGTGGATCGACTGACCCATTGATTGATGAATAGTGGATCAGCTCTATATCGAAGATCTTTTTTTGTGATCCGCTGTTCAGAGTAAGAGATGGTCACCATGGATGTCTATCGCTTAGAGGGAGAAGCTGATAAGTGGTGGGATATGATTAAAAACATGAGGAAAAGGGTAGAGGTTGAAGCTATGGAGTTGGAAGAGTTCATAGGGATCTTTTTTAGTAAGTATTTCCCTCACTCCATGAAAACAAGAATGGAGAAATAGTTTTCTAATCTAAAGCTAAAGTAGAGTGAATCTGTGGGAAGATATGAGATGAACTTTACAAGAATTTCCCATTATACCTCATGATATTTCTTGGATCTTAATTGTAAGGTTGATATATTTAGGGGACTGAGACCTCATATTTGGAAGAATCTAGCCAACCGAGACTATGACAACTATGAGGAGATTGTACGGAGTGAAATGAAAGTCAAACTGGTGTATGGTGAGACAGAGTGGTATCATAAATAAAACAAAAAAAAATGATAGATAGAGACCAACTTAGGGAGGAACTTTGATCAAAGAAGAGAAGGCAAGAATGTGCAACGTCCCACATGTAATAAATGTGAGAAGAAGCATTCGGGTAACTGCCTACTCAGAAGCGGTAAATGCTACAAGTATGGAAGAGATGACCATATTGCGAGGAATTGTTGTAGTGATGTGAAACCTCAACTTCCAAATAATAAATACAAGGGGAAGATGGTGCAGGCCCTACCTGATGTCCAAGTTTAAGTGTGGAAAACTTGGGCACTTTTCCAATCACTGGCCAAATCCGAGGGTAGTGGAGGGGAACCACCATCTGCCTCAGAAAAGGCCAAGGGAGAATGTTTGTGCTTTTTCTATCTTGACAAATAAAGTTGAAGCTCCAAATGATGTAGTATTAGGTACTCCTGTTGTTCTATCAAAGCTAGAAAGTACTTTGTTTTATTCTAGTTCTATGCATTCCTATAATTCCTCCATATTTGAAATGAATTTAGAATCACCCCTGACTTGCTAAAATATGATTTATCAGTCAAGACTCTTTGTGGGATTATCCAAGAATCATCAGTGTTTACAAACTCCAGTATTTACTTTGGTGAGCACAATCTTATTGCAAATCTAGTAGTCATTACCATACTGGAATTCAGAATTATACTAGGGATGGACTGGATCTCAAAGTATAATGCTAAGATCAAATGCAAGATTAAGGAAATATCAGTAGTCTTGAAGGAAAATCCTATTGCTATGTTCCAAGGAAATATATCTCATCCTAATCATTGTCTAGAAGAACCTCCTATATCCTTCTTTATAGAATCGATCAGTGAAGAAGAAGAAGGAAATGAGAGTTTGAGCATAGAAAATGTCCCCATTGTCTAGGAATATGTTGACGTATTTCCTATGGAGTTTCCTGGACCTCCCCCAGAAAGAGAGGTAGTGTTTTCTATTGAACTCGTACCTGTATATCATCCAATATCAAATACCCTGTATAGGATGGAAAATGTAGAGCGGGAGGAATTAAAGAAACAACTCCAATATCTTTTGGAGAAGGGGTTTATCCAACCGAGTGTGCCTCCTTGGTGAGAAATTGTTCCCTTTTTGAAGAAGAAGGATAGATCGATCCAGTTATGAATTGATTATAGATAATTAAAAGGGATCACAGTAAAGAAAAGATACCCTCTTCCAAGAATTGATGACTTATTTGACCAACTTCACGAGGCTCAATTCTTCACTAAGATTGACCATTGATCTGGTTGTCATCAATTAAGGGTGAAGATAGAAGAAATTATAAAAACTACCTTATGGTCAGGATATAGGCATTATGAGTTTATTGTTATGCCTTTTTGACTGACTAATGAAACTTCTATATTAATGGATTTGATGAGTAGTGTCTTTAAGGACTACCTTGATAATTTGTGGTAGATTTTATTGGTGATATTAAAATTTATTCCAAATGTAATGAGGATCATGAGGACCATCTAAGGGTTATTTCTCAAACTCCGTGGAAGGAGAGGATTTTTGGAATGTTTAGTAAATATGATTTCTGGTTAAAACAAGTTGCTTTCATGGGGAAAATTGTTACCAATGAAGGAATCACAATTGACCCTAAAAAGGAAAAAGTTTTAGAAGAGTGGCCTCAACCTACAACTATAACTGAGATTCATAGTTTCCTTGGATTAGTAGGATATTATAAGAAGTTTGTGAAAAACTGTTCATAATTTTCTAATCCATTAACCAAGTTAACATTAAAAGGTGTCAAGTTCATCTGGAAAAAAGAGTGTGAGGAAAGTTTCCAAGAGCTGAAGAAGAGATTGGTTACTGAAACTCTGTTAACTTTTCCCTAAAGTAGAGAAGTATTAGTTATTTTTAGAGATGAATCATTGAAAGGGATTGGGTGAATCCTCCTAGAAAATGAAAAATTCATTGCTTATGAATCTCTACAGTTGAAGACTCCTGAGATAAACAATCCTACGCATGATCTGGAGCTGGCTGCGGTTGTTTTTTCTCTGAAGATATGGAGGCTCTATCTTTATGGGGATAAATGTGACATATACATAGTCCATCAATGAATGAAGTATATTTTCACACAAATGGAATTGAAAATGAGACAAAGGAGATGGATGGAACTTCTTAAAGACTATTATTTTTCAATTTATTAACATCCCGAAAGAGTAAACAAAGTCACTGAGGCATTAAGCAAGAAAGACCTAGTTGTTTTGTCAATTATGAGGATTCAAATAAATCCTTTGATCAATGACTTAGTAAAATGGGACCTGGGAATTATAAAGTAAGGGACATCATCAAACTTGAACCAAATTATTTCTCAACCGTCATTACTAGAGAAGATCAAGAAAGCTCAGAAATAATATCTTTTGTTACAGAATAAGTTTGAGGCTATGAAGGATGGGAAGTTTCCTGAGTTCAATACTGATCAAGAAGGTGTACAGAAATTTCATACAATACTATGCATTCCCTCTATTCCAGAAATAAAGTGGTGCTAATGGATGAAGCTCATAGCTCAAATTTCTCAATAAATACTAGTAGAATGAAAATTTATAGGGACTTTAGTGATCATTATTGGTGGGATAATAAGAAAATGGATACTGCTATCACTAATACAAAAACAGGCAATATCAGTGCTCAAATCGGGCTTTAACTGCGCTAAAAAAGCACTGTAAAGCTCAACACTGATAAAGGGGTGGGCCCCTTTAAGATAACTTTTTAGCACTGTTAAAGGTCTTTTTTAATATCGATTTTTTAGCGCTGTTAAAGGGCCCCTTTAAGAGCACTAAAAAGGGCTGTTAAAGTTGACCTTTAACTACGCTAAAAAGGCGTTGTTAAATCCCTACCTGCTGCGAATAGAAAATCTGCATCAGTACAGCCAGCCAAACAAGACCTGCAGAAAAACCAGTATATGAAACAAGCAAATGTGATCTACTAATTATTCATTTTGAAAAAATAAAGGTACCATTAAATACTTATATTTCCCCAAACACCCATAACACAACCCAACCACAACCTTCATCTCAATGTACTCAACCGATCTAAACACCCAGATGGATTTTACCCAAGACTATCTAATTCAAAATGTCGATCGTTTCATCAACCGACCACTTAATTTCTATGGTGCTCCCCACTATATGATTTATCTCACAAACACCACCATCTAATGTTTAACCCCTCCATCATCGGGAAAGAACCACTAGAACCCCAACTGAAACTCCACAACATACCCAACATGTTTTCTAAATTACCGTGCTTAGACATCCATGAGAACACCAACCAATGATATCATCCATCATTTCCATAAAAACCACTTGGAATGGATGTGAATACATCATCCATATATGAATAAAGGACAATTCATATTTTCCTCAAAGATTGAACCCATTTTCATCATTATTTCATGTTGCTGGTACATTTCATCTGTTAAAATGGACAAATGACCCATTGGAGAAAAAATGTTTTATTTAATAATAATTTCATTTTTTCTACAAACATTTACATAAAGAAATTCTTCATCTTTTTATCTCCATGAACCCCTCTCAAAAATGTCCGCCAATTATACACATCCACAACTCTTGCAATAAAATTCAGATCTTCATGCTATTTCTGGACAATCATGAATCAGGTATGCGGACCACTCATTTTTGAACATATCTACATCGTCTTGTGAATATGATGCTTTTTGGCATTCATAATAGTACTGAAAAATATATAAATATATAATTAATAAATAATTTATATGAAATAATACTTGTTTTGAAAATACCTATTTAGGGATGCTAGGTTGTCCATTGACAATGATCTCTCTCATGAATCTACAAACATAATAACTGCAATCTTTGTCGTTTGTTTGTTTTGGACACTGCAGAAACAATTGATCATGTGGCGAGTAAGTAACTTGTTTTGATATATGTTTGGATAGTGCAATTTCATTATATAAACCCTGATAGTTTTCCAGACGTAGTACTTGCTCAGCTCCTTATGCTTAGAACCTGTCCTCATACCATGATTTAGACGATATTGGTACACCACCCTATCATAACAGAATCCTAAGTAAAATATAATATATATTATATAAATTTATGTTTAGACCTAAAACGTTGGATGTAGTATCATACAGACTAACAAACCGCATCACATGCGGTCGGTTTGTTGGATATCCATGCTTTGAATCCAGAAAATAAATCCTGGGAGTATCCAAATTCACCGAAATTAGCATCTAATGTTTCCTAAATACACAAAAAAAGTATAAGTAATGAAAGAAATGAGATGGGACATGTGGATGATGGAACCTTCCTTTACTGGAAAGGCTTGGGTCATGATGGTGGAATGCCTTGAGTGACAATGTTGGGTTTTAATGAGATGGGACATGTGGATGATGGACCCTATCCTGAGTTATGAGGTAGTGGGTTAGGATTCGAACCTAGGAAATTACCTTGTACCTTTTAATTGTGGGTTGAGTTATTGGATGATGCTTTCCCCGAGCCTTTGAGTATGGGTTGGAACATGGGTACCAATATGATGGCATGTGGCGATGATAGAATTTTTTTATGGTACCAAATATTGAATGATCATGTGTTATGGTGTCGTAGTTAGCACATAAATAGCTAACGTTCACTAAGTCAGGGTGCCCTATTTAGTACATGGAATCCAACATTCTTAGGTGATGTTTTTATTTTCCTCATCCATACATGGATATGATGATATATACTAGGGGAACATGGTGTTACTCTACTAAGATGTATTTCTCACACCATGCATAGGAACTTTGGAGCATGTTCATACCATATATCTATTTTATATGTTTGAGCATAGGTTTTACATGGGATCAATCTGAAGCATCTTGAATGGCATCGAGTAATTAGGATTTCACTGTGGCCCAAGGATGGAAGTCGGGTTGGTGTGTATTGTTCAAGGGGTAAATCAAGAGTGAAAAAATATATTTAAAAGATGCACTATATAAAATTTAATCTAGACATTTACCACAAACAATATAATCGAATTACAAACACATCGGCATACAAAATGATTCTAAAACACAATTCTCATCACAAAATTAATTTATAGAACAACAATAAATGTAGAAAAACTAAAACTAAAAACATATAGATATTTTAGGGCATCCACTTACCATGGGTGATGAAATCGATGAAGTCCAAGGAAAAACCCAAAGGATGAGGGAGCCTTTTGCGCTTCCTCAGGAGGGGAAGATGCGACCGCCAGAGTGGGGGGTGCACGGGAGGAGCCGCCAACTATTGAGTACAGTCTAGAGGGGAAGGGAAGGAGTAGGGTTAGGAGGGAGGAAGATTAGCAGAAGATCTACTGGAGTAGGGTTCTCATGGAGTACGGTCCAGAGGGGAAGAGGAGGAGTAGGGTTCGGAGGGAGGAAGATCTGTGGAAGAGGTTCAAGGGGAAGGAGAAAGAGTACAGCGGAGGTCCGACAAAGGGAATATTGGGGGGATGGAAGCTGTCACAGGGGTGCAGTACCGCGAGAGCTTGGGGCCCAATAAAAAAGAGGAGAATGTTTGCCTGCTTTTAAAAAAATCAGAGACATGTTTTATCATTGCTAAAAGGGGGCTGATAAAGCGAGCCTTTATCAGTGCTAAAATTGTAGCACTGATAAAGGATCACTTTATCAATGATAGAAAAGCACTAATAGAGCCACCATTTATCAGTGCGAAAATCTTAGCACTGATAAAGGGTCAATTTATCAGTGCTTTTCTAGCGCTGATAAATGATACTCTTTATCAGCGCTACAAAAGTGCTAATAAATCTACCCTTTATCAGTGCTTTTAATTAGTGCTGATAAAGATTAACCTTTATCAGCACTTTTTGATTAGCACTGATAAAGGGTGGTGCTTCCCTTGCCCGTTTTTGTAGTAGTGTGAGTGCATGTGAAGGTTCCTAGTATGTCAGCAAGTGAAGGTGGAGCAACAACATCCTAAAGTGGTATTGAAACCACTACACATACCATCATGGAAGTGGGACAATATCACTGTGGACTTTGTCACTGGTCTCCTAATTACTTCCAATAAAAACAATGAGATATGGGTTATTGTGGACCGTCTCAGCAAGACTGCCCATTTTAACTCCATTCAGGAAGATTTCTCTCTTGATCAACTTTCTAGATTTACATGAAGGAAGTGGTAAGGATGCATGAAGATCCACTTTCTATTATATCTAATCGTGATCCTTGGTTCACATCAAAATTCTGGAGAAGTCCTCAACAAGCTCTGAGCACTGAATTGAATTTTAGTACGGCCTATCACCCCCAAACTCATGGCCAATCTAAAAGGACTATCCAAACACCTGAGGACATGCATAGAACATGATCAATGGAATTTAATGGTGGATGGGATCAACACATCTCTTTAGTTGAGTTCTCTTACAACAACAGCTTCCACTCAAGCATTCAAATGGAACCCTATGAAGCTCTATATCGGAAGTGATATAGAACTCCTACTTATTGGGATAAAGCTGGTGAGAGAATGATTCTTGGGCCGGATCTTGTGCAAGAGATGATAGAAAATGTCCATGCCTTCTAACAACACAATAAGTATCCTTAGAGTCGGAAAAAGAGCTATAACGACAACCGTCAAAGGGAAATAGTGTTTGATGTTGGTGACAAATTCTTTCATTAGATTCTACCTTGGAAGAGAGTCACGAGGTTTGGGAAAAAATGGATGCTCATCCCTAGGTACATTGGCCCCTATGAAATCATTGATCGTGAGGGAGAATTTGCCTATCGACTTGAACTTCCTTCAAATCTAGGACAAGTTCAGGATGTCTTCCATGTATCCTTCTCAAGGAAGTACATACCTGACCATTCACATGTACTAAATCTAGGGGTGGTAAAACTAGAACATGGCCTCTCTTTTGAAGAGCAGCTGGTGGAGATCATGGATCGTAGATACAAGGTTCTACACAATAGGACTAACCCCTTGTTATGGTGTTGTGGAGGAACCAAAAATGTGAAGAATCCATATGGGAACCGGAGGAGACTATGAGACATAAGTACCCACACCTTTTCTCATTAGCGGGTACGAGATAAAATTTCGGGGACAAAATTTTATAATGGGGGAAGATTGTAACAAAACAAACTTTTTAATTATATTTGTTTCATAATTTTTTGTGTTATTTTATTTTATACTCAACAAAACAATATCATTTAATTAATGATGTGGGTATAATTAAAATTAGACCATTGGTTTTCGACTATTATATGACCATTGGTCAATATGACCATTGGAAACTATAATATTTACATTATTTTTTTATAAATATAGTTGTCTTGGAAAATTAATTCAAAAAGAAGACTGAATGGCCTCATCTAGTAGAATCAGGCTATATGAAGCCCATCTATCAAAGCTTGAGAAGGAGGTATCATCCCTTGGCTTTTCTCTAGACCAAGCCCAAGCCGATGTTCAATATATGAAGCTTTAATGACATTCCCGAAGGGAGAAGTTCAAGCTAAAAGAAATCAACACTCTTGTAGTATTGTCTGAGCCACCCCAAGATTCTATCACCATAGCACACCTTACACTTAGGTCCTATGCTGGTGTTATAAGGGGCTATGTAATGAGACCTTATCTGCTTTGTGTAATCCATTTATATAAACAAAATTTTTATATCTTATTTTGTTAATGTTTGTGAATTTCAAATATCCAGATAAATATACGATGTGTATTATTGATGAATTTAGGAAAGAAGGGGCATTTTAAAATATTTTTGTATTCTTTAAATAATTAATAATGTGAAATAATTTTCTAAAAATGGTCTTCTACAGTTGTAATCAGTAAGAAATTTACAGTATAATAAGTTCAACTTGAGTTTTTCGTGAATAGTAAAGTATGAATAGTAACATAACTGTATGAATAGTAATGAATCTTAATGAATAGTAAATTGGCCAGAAAAATTTAATCTTTACCCATGAATGTATAAATACAATTTAAACATCATAAAAGTGAGAAAACAATCATAGTATCAGTTTTGGTATTTTTTTATGTCATAAATATTTTAATTAAAAATTTTCTAATTAATTTAATAATTTGAAATGTAAATATATTTTCATAAAATGTAATCATAAATTGTTACTTTATTTTATTATGGTTATATAATAATTTTATGGGACCTTGATTACTACTTTAAGGTGTTACAAAATGAGTTATATTTTTAAAGTTGTATATTGTGAATAAATAATGATTTTATTTAAAAAATAAATTAAAAATATTTGGAAAATTATTCTTTTAAAATTAAGTTAATTTTTGAATTCATAGAATCGATATTAGGTTTGGTTGAATTTTTTGTATTTTTCTGAAACAGTTTAATTTTCGGTGAATAATAAAAATACAGTTTTGAGTTTTGGGTGTTTAATGAAATCATTAATGATGTATTAATGATGGAATACTTCTGGTCGACTTTTTGAAAAGTGATAAATTCTATTAGGTGTCCCAGGTGGCCAATACTATTTGAAAATACCTTGGGAAAGCCCATGCTTTTGCAAATACCACAGATGAGGTGTCCCTTAGAAATTAATAATTTATTCCCTCACATTCCCTATAAATACCAAGTCATTTCCCACATAAATTTCATTCCAAAATTCACATCATCTATGTTCTTGTCTCCTTTCCTCCCAAGGATTCCTACCTAGGTTCCCTCAAGCCTCCCAAGGACCCAACTTTAATGCTTTCGATGTTACTCTTCAAGGTCAGGGATCCTTTCACCCTCCTCTTTGAAGTCACGAATTCCTTTATGTTATGCCTTATAGTTCCATTATATTATGTGGGAGATTGTTATTCTATATCATTAATACTTTACATTTAATGTAAAAATGATGATATACCCTTTACGCTCTGATTAAATTATTTTCTAAATCATTAAGTGATGTCGTCAGGCTACTGAATTTTCGTAAAAGAAATCACGTCTGTTCTTTTCCTTCGAGATTCATTTTCTTTCGGTATTTCCTTAAAATATCCATTCCATGTTCTTATTTATTTTTATTCTATACCCATACTTCATTATGAGTTAATTATTAGTGGGTTACCATTGTCCCCTCTCTTTTTTATTATTTTCTAAAACCATGATATATAGCCGTTATGAAGCAGAAATTTAACCTCAAAATTTCTCTCTCATTCACTCATGAAATTGTCTTCTGAATACCCAAACAAATTTCATTTCTATGTGTAACACCCCAAGATTTCATAGTGTGTTATTTCTTCAAAATAATTCAATAACTTGCACTACACGCAACACCGAGTTCAATTTCACCATGACTTACCAAAAAAAAGCCATTAAAAGAGGTCATGAATAGTATTAACTAAATTTTAAACTTTATAATTTTAGAATCCATATTATGAGTTTCTTAGTCATAATGCAAGAACAGATTCATTTTCAGTATTGCACTTTTATCAACTTTTAGTGAAACATTTTTAAATACAATATTTTAAACTTTTTGACTAAATGGAGACATCAAAAAATTTAAAATGAAACTTCCCAAGCTTCCACGGTACGCTTTCCTTTGAATAAAACAGTAGCGTGTGTTGTACACAACTTCGAGTTTTAACACACACCACAACCAATCAAACTGGCCGTTATGAATAGTAATACCTAAATTTTGAAATAATATATATTTTATATTTTGAAATGGACTTCATTTTTGGATTCAGAATATCGAATTTAGCCTAAGGTGAAATTTTGGTACTTTTCGGATAACTTTCATATTTTGATGAATAGTGAAAATTACTAAATTTTAATTAAAAACAACTTTTTTAATCAAAATAATTAATAGTGATAAATTATGAATTTGAGTGGTTTTAAAGTATATTTAGAATATATTTTTACAATTTAATATAATGTTGGTCATTAGACAAAATTTTACAATTAAACCGAACATAAACAAGTGTCAATCTTTTGATAGTTATTATCTCTTAAAAACACGCTTTTTGTTTTGACAGCGGGAATTAATTTTAAATTAATTTCTGCCACTTCTGTGTTTTGAATTTAGAAAAATGGATTCCATATTTGGAATCAGGATGTTCAAATTGTGTAAATAGGTAACTTTTATTTTTAGACATTTTTGAATAATTACTACGGTAAATATTTTATTTACCATGGTTAAGGGTAAATCCGGTAAATAAGGGTTAACAAAATAATATTATAATAATACTAAATTACCCTAAAACGTGTCTTAACCCTATTGGTTGATACATGGTCGACCATGGGCATATTTGGGTCGATTTTGGGACCCCATGGATCCACTTGTAAGTGATAATGACACTTTATTTTAATTAAGTCAAAATGAATACAAAAATGACACAAGCATATATATTTTAGAAAAACAATTGTTACATAGGGTTATATAAGTTGGATTTTAGATTATAAATATTCATTTGAAAGATAAAAATATTTCCAACATAATGATATTTTATTTATAATTTTTAGACATTATATAATGTATTTTATTTATGACACAATGATGATGCAGTAATTACTATAATAGTGAAAAATTAAAATAATTGATATTATAAATACCCAAACAAAATATAATATGAAACTTTTAATGAATTAAAATAATTTTCTAGGATAATATGATATATTAGGATTGATTTAATTGACTTTTTTCGAAGTAATCAATCTGTTATGAGTTTCACAAAAATCAACTATTGAATAGTGTCAAAATTGACATAAAAGAGTTCTTAAAAAAATATTTTATTATTAATTGATATTAAATTCCTAAAAATCTAAGGTTCGGACAGAAGACTTATATCATGATAGGTTCATCATTAATGTACCACTTGGGGGTCTCTTGGATGTATATAGTATGTTTATTAACCATATTATATAAAAATACAAAGAGACATTGTAAAAGTGAAACTAATTAACTTAGAGTTAATACTTAAAGATAAGGTTAATATAAGTACCCAAACCTGTCTAAATTCTATTGGTTGAGTGGTTTTCGACCTATCCCCACCTTAAACTTTGAATAATAAGCTTTGGAGCCATTTGAAACCGAATATGAATTTATTATAAATTAATATTTCTAGCTTTTCCAAAGGTGCCCCTCACCCCTCTTATAAAAGGGCACTCCTCCTTCTCATTTCTTCAAACCTTCAAAGCCTTTTGGTTCGGCCAAACTCTGCACCAATACTCTCCCAACATCCCTCACTACAACCTAGAGGCCTTATTTTGATCAGAAAGCCAACCTAAGGAGCCCTTTTGATCAAATCAAAAGGAAGAACCCGAAGAAGAGGTAATGATTTCACCACCCTTCTCCAAGTTCATTTCTTCTTCCACTTCTTCTTCCTTTGTTCTTACCATTCTAAAATAATAACTCCAGTATCTCACATATACTGTGATGTTATTATAAATATGGTACAACCATATTCAGTATTCTATCCACCCTTTGAATAACATGTCACCATACGTGCGTACGTACGGCTTACCGTCTCCACGTCGTGGTGTAATTGTTATTCAATATAATATTATTTGGATGGGTATAATAATGTTGTGTAACTCATGTAAATAATAAATATAACATGTTAATGATTCTGTATATATGATATACCATCCATTTATATCTTATTCTAATATCGAAAGAATGATATTGTCGCTCGTGCGTACGTACGGACTACCGTCTCCACGAACGCGATGAGATTCATTCTCCATCATATCCATTAAAGTATAGTTATCATTTGATGATTTAAAAATGATGTTTAAGGACTAGATATCATTCTGGATATGAATAAGATACAACAACCATGGCTTATGTAACAAAATATATAAAAGAAAATGAGTAAGTTAACTCCCGAAACGACGATAATTCTAAGATATTATTAACAAATCAATGTTAAAAGATCATATATGATATCATATTAATATATATGATTCTTGTATAATTTAATAACAACTATTTCACCATTATACAGGAGGTTAACCTACCCCAACCAAGGAAAAGAACAAGGTAAGGGTTATTTCACAATCTCTTCATTATCCGAGGTTGTTTATACGTAATAATCTACTGGGATATCTTTATCATCCACATCCATGTTTCTTAAAAATGTATTTCAAAACATTTTTACTATTTACAAGAATATGGGTTAAAGTCATTTATACCCTTGTTTGACTTTTTATAAGAGGTTTATAAAGGAATATTTCCGTCGTTTTCAAAACAAGGTCCTTTTTAACCTTTTCGACAGAATTGAGGTAAGAATGGTTTTTTTAACTTATACGGCGGGTGCGGTTATTTTACGCCGTTATAAAATCTTCAAAGCTTCCCTTACAAGCTTATAAGAATATTTTCAAAGAAAATGTTTTATTTTATATGGATCTTAAATGATTTCAAAATAAAAGGAGATATTTCTTTTAAAAGAATTTTGATTTCATCTATGTCAACATCCTTTGATGGATTTTAAGATTATTTGAAGTTGATTTATTATGATACAAAACTTCTATATTGTATTGAAGGTTTTGTGATATGTTTGACTGTGTATGTGCTATTTTTATACCATTCATAGTTTATGGTGAAAGTATTGACATTTCGTATGCTAGTTTTAATACGAATGTTTATGTTATGTTTAAACCTTTTCATATGGGAATGCATTGGACTTAATAAGTGACGGGTGGAGCCCGCTATAGCTCCTCGATGCATCGGTAGGTCTCATGAGACAAACTAGTGTCTTGGCACAAGGCCTTGACAAAATCTTATTTGTAGTCTTGGCACGAGGCCTTGGCTATGTGGTTATGATAGTCTGGCATTATGCATTCCAACATTATGAAAGTGGTTATTGATTTTTCATGTGATTATTCGATTAGTAGAATATCCATGTGAACAAGTAAATGGAATTTTTTTCATTTTACTTTTGCCATACTATGTTGAAGTTCAAGTTTAAAAGGCTTTTGTTTTAGTAATTCATTGCCTTAAATGTTTATGCTTATTTTTGAATGTTCCTCTATATTGTTATCCTTACTGGGAATTTGAGCTCACCCCTTTTCTATGTTTTATTTTTCCCAGGATGTGAAGAAGTAAGTTATGAATGACCTGCAGGGATTTTATGAGGGGTTAATAGTGTGGATTGTGGAAACATTATGTTGTTGTAGTATTTTTTCATTTTATGATGTAATGTAAAACTTATGAATATATATAGTGTTTCCAAGGCTACTAAACCAATCGGTCTTTCGAGATTTGATCTTTCTTGTGATCATGCCAATGTTATGTAATAATGCACCGACTCTGGGTAACTGGGGTCGGGGCGTTACAGTTGGTATCAGAGGAAGTTTAGTACAATCCTTGGAAGCTAGATTTAGATAAACTCTGATTATAGCACGCAGACCTAAGATGAACTTTGAGGATTAGTATAGAAGAACTTCCTAGAATTTTGGTATTGTAGAGATTTTGTGAGTTTTCCGAGCAATACATCCCTGTCTGGATACGAGCAGGTAGAGGCGGCTCTGGCACAGATGTACCTAGGGGTAAAACCCGAAAACACCGCATTGAGCTAGACTCGAACGGGAACTGGTGCACAACAACGGGCCTTGCTGCACTCTTGGTTACGACACTCCCGGGTGATATGCTTAGGATAACTCTCATTTTCTTTACAAATCATTTTGAAGGGTTTATGAGAATATACTTCCTTAAAGAAAACATTCTTATGATTATGGATTATATCCATAAATAGTTCAATTTATGTTAAGTGTTTTATAAGTATGGGATTATGTATTTTGATTCATAAACTGATCTAGTTTATGCCATTGTTTAGAAATGGCGCCCAGTAGAAGGAATGAGAACTTCGGAAATGCACATGATCCAAAGAGAAGGAAGGATCATATCTTTCATGGTCTTAAGCTAGAATTTATAAGAGAAATAGTCTCCCATGTATTATCATCATATGAAGAAATAATATCATGTATTGATAATATAAGTAAAGAGATTACTGAGTCCTATGGCTTTGAAGGGAAGCAAGAGAAGAAAAGGATAGAAGAGAGAAAGATTGATAAAGGGAAGAGGGAAAAGAAGAATTTTCCCATATGTGGTAACTGTGGAAAGAAACACCCTGGAACTTGCCTGAAAGGAATGAGAGTTTGTTATAAGTGTGGAGGAAAAGGGCACAAAGTACGTGACTGCAAGGGTAAGAAAATGGTTTCAAATGTACAATGCTTCATTTGCAAGGAGTTTGGACACTACGCGAACCTATGTCCCAGTCATCAGACTATGACGCAAATGATGCTATTGGATAATAATCAAGTTATGATACTACCACAGATGAAGAGGAATGATTAGAGTTCTTATGATGATTATGTCAATTGAGTGTTGTATCAACAATGTACTTGTTATAATAATTATGGAGTATATAAGGATTGTACTGCAGTACTATTTCATTAAGGACTTGAGATTGTGTGGAACAAAGAAAAGTGACTCAATAGCAGGATAAATTTTTGGAAAATATATGGATGAGAGAATGATAAACCATAATATAGTTCTGATACCGAGGTAGTGATTTTTGAATAATACATGATTATTTTGGAAAAAATATATTGGATATTCTTGACTACCTTGGAACTGATTAATGATTTGTATATTCCATCATTGTTGGGGTTTAAAACATTTTTGGATTGATGAAGTATATCCAGCATTCTATATGGAATAAGGGAGCATGAATGTAATCAATAAAGAATATGGTAATACATGATGAAGGTATTCATATGCTATTACGGGGTAAAAAGGATCTATATTATGTTTACCTTCCTTATAAATGTTAGACTGTGAGTTTGGACAGAAGTATTTTGGATAGTTCTAGTTTGGATTATTTTGGATTGCCATAAAAGGACAACCCGGAGGTCGGGCGACAATCCGTCGCGTCCGGCAAGGCTGCGAGACTTGAACCCGCAACCGAAGGGCGACAAGGGTGTATCACCTACCACGGGACCATGAGATGTCCTGGATTAAATAATGTAGTTTTTATTAAAAGATCATGTAGATGAATTATAAATTTGTTTATTTTGGAACCCTATACGAATAGTGTAAATAGAATTTTATTTACATTCTATTATCTTTTAGAGTGAAAGATGAGTTTGTGGTAGAAATTTATTAATGGATAAAACTCTAATTATAAAGTAAGTATATCTCCTTATGATCTTAGCCAATCTCATAAATAAATTCCTCAACATTAAGAAAAGCAACTTTGAACAAAAATGTTTTCCTAGATGGTACCTTAAATCATCACTAATTTATGGCTTTGGGATTGTTGGCCTTTTCATATCCATGTTCTCTACCACTCTCCATCAGATAATTGATGGTTAGATTTTTCTTCCATATCCATATTTTACTACATGGAACCCTATTATGTGTTATTTTCGGTAATCTTCATACTTTCGACTCTTTATTTTAAATAGAGGCCTCGTTAATTCATTTTTAGATGTGGGATTTCAACTAAGATATTTTGAAACGTCAAAAATGTGTTATCCCAATACCCTATATTTTGTTGAACCGATGGTACTTCAAATCATCATAGATTGATGAGTTTAAGGACCTCAATTATACACTTGTTTGTGATTGATGACCTCAATCACTACCTATAAATATTTACGTTTTTCCTCCGATTATATGTCTCTAATTGCCACCAATGTTCTCCTAATCAAGATCATAATTTGGTGGTGACCCTTTCATTTCTCTTTTCCTCATATTAAGACTAAATTTTAGTAACCCAATTTCTGATGTGGGTTTTCCCACAAATATATTATCTATTTTCAACCTTTTATTTTCGAAGAACAATTTCAAATTGCGAGGACGCAATTTATTGAAGGAGGGGAGAATGTAACACCCCAAGATTTCATAGTGTGTTATTTCTTCAAAATAATTCAATAACTTGCACTACACGCAACACCGAGTTCAATTTCACCATGACTTACAAAAAAAAAATCCATTAAAAGAGGTCATGAATAGTAATAACTAAATTTTAAACTTTATAATTTTAGAATCCATATTATGAGTTTCTTAGTCATAATGCAAGAACAGATTCATTTTCAGTATTGCACTTTTATCAAATTTTAGTGAAACCTTTTTAAATACAATATTTTAAACTTTTTGACTAAATGGAGACATCAAAAAATTTAAAATGAAACTTCCCAAGCTTCCACGGTACGCTTTCCTTTGAATAAAACAGTCGCGTGTGTTGTACGCAACTTCGAGTTTTAACACACACCACAACCAATCAAACTGGCCGTTATGAATAGTAATACCTAAATTTTGAAATAATATATATTTTATATTTTGAAATGGACTTCATTTTTGGATTCGGAATATCGAATTTAGCCTAAGGTGAAATTTTGGTACTTTTCGGATAACTTTCATATTTTGATGAATAGTGAAAATTACTAAATTTTAATTAAAAACAACTTTTTTAATCAAAATAATTAATAGTGATAAATTATGAATTTGAGTGGTTTTAAAGTATATTTAGAATATATTTTTACAATTTAATATAATGTTGGTCATTAGACAAAATTTTACAATTAAACCGAACATAAACAAGTGTCAATCTTTTGATAGTTATTATCTCTTAAAAACACGCTTTTTGTTTTGACAGCGGGAATTAATTTTAAATTAATTTCTGCCACTTCTGTGTTTTGAATTTAGAAAAATGGATTCCATATTTGGAATCAGGATGTTCAAATTGTGTAAATAGGTAACTTTTATTTTTAGACATTTTGAATAATTACTACGGTAAATATTTTATTTACCATGGTTAAGGGTAAATCCGGTAAATAAGGGTTAAAAAAATAATATTATAGTAATACTAAATTACCCTAAAACTTGTCTTAACCCTATTGGTTGATACATGGTCGACCATGTGCATCTTTGGGTCGATTTTGGGACCCCATGGATCCACTTGTAAGTGATAATGACACTTTATTTTAATTAAGTCAAAATGAATACAAAAATGACACAAGCATATATCTTTTAGAAAAACAATTGTTACATAGGGTTATATAAGTTGGATTTTAGATTATAAATATTCATTAGAAAGATAAAAAGATTTCCAACATAATGATATTTTATTTATAATTTTTAGACATTATATAATGTATTTTATTTATGACACAATGATGATGCAGTAATTACTATAATAGTGAAAAATTAAAATAATTGATATTATAAATACCCAAACAAAATATAATATGAAACTTTTAATGAATTAAAATAATTTTCTAGGATAATATGATATATTAGGATTGATTTAATTGACTTTTTTCGAAGTAATCAATCTGTTATGAGTTTCACAAAAATCAACTATTGGATAGGTTCATCATTAATGTACCACTTGGGGGTCTCTTGGATGTATATAGTAAGTTTATTAACCATATTATATAAAAATACAAAGAGACATTGTAAAAGTGAAACTAATTAACTTAGAGTTAATACTTAAAGATAAGGTTAATATAAGTACCCAAACCTGTCTAAATTCTATTGGTTGAGTGGTTTTCGACCTATCCCCACCTTAACCTTTGAATAATAAGCTTTGGAGCCATTAGAAACCGAATATGAATTTATTATAAATTAATATTTCTAGCTTTTCCAAAGGTGCCCCTCACCCCTCTTATAAAAGGGCACTCCTCCTTCTCATTTATTCACACCTTCAAAGCCTTTTGGTTCGGCCAAACTCTGCACAAATACTCTTCCAACATCCCTCACTACAACCTAGAGGCCTTATTTTGATCAGAAAGCCAACCTAAGGAGCCCTTTTGATCAAATTAAAAGGAAGAACCTGAAGAAGAGGTAATGATTTCACCACCCTTCTCCAAGTTAATTTCTTCTTCCACTTCTTCTTCCTTTGTTCTTACCATTCTAAAATAATAACTCCAGTATCTTACATATACTGTGATGTTATTATAAATATGGTACAACCATATTCAGTATTCTATCCACCCTTTGAATAACATGTCACCATACGTGCGTACGTACGGCTTACCGTCTCCACGTCGTGGTGTAATTGTTATTCAATATAATATTATTTGGATGGGTATAATAATGATGTGTAACTCATGTAAATAATAAATATAACATGTTAATGATTCTGTATATATGATATACCATCCATTTATATCTTATTCTAATATCGAAAGAATGATATTGTCGCTCGTGCGTACGTACGGACTACCGTCTCCACGAACGCGATGAGATTCATTCTCCATCATATCCATTAAAGTATAATTATCATTTGATGATTTAAAAATGATGTTTAAGGACTAGATATCATTCTGGATATGAATAAGATACAACAACCATGGCTTATGTAACAAAACATATAAAAGAAAATGAGTAAGTTAACTCCTGAAACGACGATAATTCTAAGATATTATTAACAAATCAATGTTAAAAGATCATATATGATATCATATTAATATATATGATTCTTGTATAATTTAATAACAACTATTTCACCATTATATAGGAGGTTAACCTACCCCAACCAAGGAAAAGTACAAGGTAAGGGTTATTTCACAATCTCTTCATTATCCGAGGTTGTTTATACCTAATAATCTACTGGGATATCTTTATCATCCACATCCATGTTTCTTAAAAATGTATTTCAAAACATTTTTAATATTTACAAGAATATGGGTTAAAGTCATTTATACCCTTGTTTGACTTTTTATAAGAGGTTTATAAAGGAATCTTTCCGTCGTTTTCAAAACAAGGTCCTTTTTAACCTTTTCGACAGAATTGAGGTAAGAATGTTTTTTTAACTTATACGGCGGGTGCGGTTATTTTACGCCGTTATAAAATCTTCAAAGCTTCCCTTACAAGCTTATAAGAATATTTTAATAGAAAATGTTTTATTTTATATGGATCTTAAATGATTTCAAAATAAAAGGAGATATTTCTTTTAAAAGAATTTGGATTTCATCTATGTCAACATCTTTTGATGGATTTTAAGATTATTTTAAGTTGATTTATTATGATACAAAACTTCTATATTGTATTGAAGGTTTTGTGATATGTTTGACTGTGGATGTGCTATTTTTATACCATTCATAGTTTATGGTGAAAGTATTGACATTTCGTATGCTAGTTTTAATACGAATGTTTATGTTATGTTTAAAACTTTTCATATGGGAATGCATTGGACTTAATAAGTGATGGGTGGAGCCCGCTATAGCTCCTCGATGCATCAGTAGGTCTCATGAGACAAACTAGTGTCTTGGCACAAGGCCTTGACAAAATCTTATTTGTAGTCTTGGCACGAGGCCTTGGCTATGTGGTTATGATAGTCTGGCATTATGAATTCCAACATTATGAAAGTGGTTATTGATTTTGCATGTGATTATTCGATTAGTAGAATATCCATGTGAACAAGTAAATGGCATTTTTTTCATTTTACTTTTGCCATACTATGTTGATGTTCAAGTTTAAAAGGCTTTTGTTTTAGTAATTCATTGCCTTAAATGTTTATGCTTATTTTTGAATGTTCCTCTATATTGTTATCCTTACTGGGCATTTGAGCTCACCCCTTTTCTATGTTTTATTTTTCCCAGGATGTGAAGAAGTAAGTTATGAATGACCTGCAGGGATTTTATGAGGGGTTAATAGTGTGGATTGTGGAAACATTATGTTGTTGTAGTAGTTTTTCATTTTATGATGTAATGTAAAACTTATGAATATATCTAGTGTTTCCAAGGCTACTAAACCAATCGGTCTTTCGAGATTTGATCTTTCTTGTGATCATGCCAATGTTATGTAATAATGCACCGACTCAGGGTAACTGGGGTCGGGGTGTTACACTATGGGTGTTCATAAATACAAATGAATGATATATTTTCTACTTAAATTTACATATATATAACCCTGATTCCATTTCCATGTGTTATAAATGACATAATGATCTTATTTTTTAAGCTCTTTTTAAACATCACGATTTTGACATGAAACCCATTTAATTGATTCTATTTGGGTTATTTATGAAATGTTTTATTATGATCTATGTGGATCACATGAAAGTAAATATATATTAATGTTTCACCCTGATAGAACTCCAATGTATTGGGTAAATAAATCAATCTCTTGAGATGACAAGTTTCACAATACATTGGTGAATAACAATGGTAATATTTATGACACCTCAGGGATAAAACTTGGTGATATGTTCATGAATGTCTAAATGAAATGTTGTAGCAACATATTCAAGTTATGATTCATGTTTTTTTATTATGACATTCCTATTATTCCATTGCATATTCCATTATTACTTTCATCATGTTCTTATTAATATTTCTCAAGATCACATGTCAACTATTTCACTTGTTTTATTTACTAAGCCTTCTGCTCACCCTTTCCATTGATGTATGTCTCCAGGATATGAGAAGTAGTAATTGTAAATAGTATGAACCTATGATTTATCCTTAATAGTGGTTTAGAAGAATATTTTATGTTGTTTTCATGTATTATGTTCTTCTTTTCAATGACACTAAACTTTAAATATCCTTTATGTGTAAAATGTAATGAAAAGTTATGTAATAAAAAGGAGGGATGCCATAACAAGCCCTTGGGACTATGTTGACTATAATAATAGACTATCATCCTCAAATGGATGGAAAATATGAAAGAAAATTTTAAATCCTAGAGGAAATTATTAGGTCTTTTGTAATGGATTTTGGTGGCTCATTGGAGGATTACATACTACTAGTGGAGTTATCATACAACAATAATTATTAGGCCTCGATACATAAGGAACCATCTAAATAATTTTATGGGATCCCTTTTCATTATCTACTTCGTTGGGTGGAAATATGTGAGAGTTTACTAGACCAAACAATTTTTAAGTGATAATGGAATATATTTATTTTATTAGAAAGATAATGGAGAGAGAACAAATTCTTTAGAAATCACATCAGGATCATTATCAACAACCATTATTGTTTAAGGTTAGTGATCATCTATTCTTTTGAATCTCTGTAAGTCTTGATAATTATGATTTTTGTAATAAGGGTAAGTTGTTCCCTTAGGGAATATATAATTTTTATATACTCAAATGGGTTAGTGAGGAATCATGTTGATGGTCATTTCTACCATGTTTTAGTTCAATGAAGAATCTGTTTCATGTATCTCTTTGAAGATGTTCTTTCCCAATCCTAAACATGTAATTTAATGGTATCACACTAACCCAAAGTTAGATTATACATTGAATAATTTGTTGATATGGATTGTGGATATGAAAGAGAATTTCTAGTGTTGGAAAATAATTATTATATTGTGTGTTTTATGGTAACATGGCCAGATATACAAAGAAACATGGGAGCATTTACATGAAATGATTGAAATATGGAACAAAATATTAACGGACAACTATGTTTTTATAAATTATAGTGATGTAATGTACAATGGTGGGGGGAATTTTTTACCGCTAGTTTCTGGTACATACCCATTTAATTATGTATTTAGGGTTTATATAATGAATAGGTTACATTTTGGGTGGTTTAAAAAGAGTTTTTACATACCGTTGAGGCTTTTTTAGAGGTGCACCATTTGATCATGGTTAGTATAAACTATGAATCATATTCATGAGACTATGTGGCCTATGAAAGGAGGTATAATAGCTCCACCCATTTGGCACACGACTTGGAAAAACCCATGAGGATGTCAAGAGGAAACAAAACATGTATAGATAGAGGTAAAACACCATTAGTGTATGGTTTGTATAATCATGTGATCCAACTATATGTGCGATTCGATTGAGACATCATCATGTGCATAGTTAATGCACATTTTGGTTAACTTTAAAAGTGATAAAGATAAACCATGTGAGTCTATATTATTTGAGATAATAGATCATTGATGGCTAGTGTGTGATCTAACTAACAGTGTGACCTAACAACGTAATGTTCAGTTTTCGACATGAAAATTGTGAATCTAATTCGGTTTAAGTATCAGGATACATTTTAATTTACTTATATTGATAAATCTAAAATTAAATTTCCTTTCAAGTCTTGATAGGTGACCCCTTAGACTCGAGATTATGTTTCAGGTGATTCAAATCTCATTGGAGATCAAGATTCACCAGTAACTCTCTGTTGTTATCCATTATCCTTATATATCTTCTCCTCCTATTTCCCAAATATATTGATCTAAAACTATGTCAATAAATACATTTTACATGATGGGAATTGGGATATTTTATGGTTTTATCTTGGGAATGAATGATTTTTTTGTGTGATCAAACCTAGTTAATTGATGTACCATTTTATGTATTCACCAATGTTTGTGAGGTATGTGGATTTTATTTAGATTCCATTCGATAATAACATGATGTATTTATTTGGAATAATTAATTTTCTTCATATGACTTTTACATGGTTTTGTGATTCTTTCTGGAAACCACTTTAGTGGTTGTTTTTTTGAAATTTTTTCAAATTGTATGGTTTTGTGGGAAATACAAATTGATTGTAATTATATAATGGAGATTTTAAAATACGATTTTTCTTTGATAGATAGAAATTGGCTTTTGAAATGTTTTAGATATATAAATTTCTTTTGTGAAATGGATTTTCATGGATTTTTGGCATTCATGGTATGTGTGAGTTCATTTTATTAGACATGACCCTATCTAAGGGGAATGTTCCAATTGGTAATCATGTATTGGTTTTCTTTTACTGACTTTATCGATCAACAATAGAACACTGATGAGTATAGAAATGTCACATGGGAATTCATGTGTAGATGTGTGGGTATGTGGAAACATAGAATGGGTATTCAAAATGAACTTAGAAATGTTTCAATGTCTTGTTTTCATTTCTTAACATGGAAAAATATTTTTTATTTGGTTGAAACTATTTTAATTTTTTATACATTTTTATATAAAAGTGCTAACAAGTTTATTTCTAGTGAAGTGAGTTGTGAAGTAATTGGGGAAATACTATAATGTTTAGACTCACCCCCTACTGGGTAATTACTGTTCATTTTAAAATTTCATCTATCGATTAACTTTTAATGGGAAGGTATCATATTTCTTTAGTAATACACCTTGATACTATAGTTATGGTTTATCATGTCAGAGCGTAGAGCAGGTTGGGAGTTTCTGTTTGGATTCTATTGGTGTATTTGGGTTTTCCCTTGATTAAGTTGTTTATTTCCCTTGGTATTATCAAGTACTCTGATATGGTTGTATCTTTAGTTATGTATTGGCTTGTATTTTTGTACTCACACATCATTCATAGGTTTTTTTATTTTTTTCATGTGGTTTGGATGTTTATCATTGATTGGACAAATCATACCCCATGTTTCATTTAAGACCTTGGAAATTATTTAAACACTCTGGTGTGTTGGGGATGTTATCTAAAGCTAGTAACACCCACCAACTCTTCCCAAGCCAATGTCTGAGGGGGAGAGTGTTACCCCAACATTCTACTAGTATGAAATTATGTCATTACACTATATCTAGTAACATATTTACTTTGTTCTTTTAAATGAAAAACCAAGATATGTAATAGATAAATCAATACACTATAAAACACTTGAAACAAAAACTCCAAAACATGTTTTGTTTTAAAATTATCAATTAAATAGGTGGAAAACTATTTTTATACACCTATTAAATATGAATATTAAATATTCATCATCATTTAGTCAGTACATAAGCAGATAACTATGATGTGAAGCTCTTGAAAACAAATCCAAATTCATTAGAATTTTTAGAAGCCCAATGATATAGTGAAAACCTCATAGTATTTCCCCAAAAACCCTTTTGATTTCATGTAGAGCTTATTATCCTCTTGTGATGAAGATAAACATGCAACAACATATAAAGTTCATGAAATCCTAATTTATCATCTAGTATATGTTATAATAATAATACTAAGGACCACATTAAATTGGTAATAGGAATGTAATGTTCCCTATAGGAGGATCATCTCAAAATTTATCTCGAATGGTGGCCTACAATGTAGTGCGGTCTACAATGATTAACTCTATATATAAACTCTACACTAATATGATGTAGAAGGTATAGAAAATGTTGTTTTAACCCTGAACTCTAAGTGTTTTAATATAGGATAAATAAATGTGTTTCAGTCATGCATCATACATTATTCTAGAGGTGGTGTGCTTCATATATATGGTTTGGGGGAAAATGGATCATGGCTTCATTATGTTGAAACCTAATACATCACACCCTTATCATTGCCTCTCCACATGGGTGAAGAGTGATTCCTTTTTAACATTAACTGAACCCAACCTATATTTTCCACTATTCCATGTCAAATTACACACTATTTGGAATTATAGTTGAGCTATTGGCTACCTCATGGTGGCTGGATCTCATGAGGTATCAACTTGAGTACTCATTTTTTCAGCTTCTTCTTTCTCTATAAATTTTCTAAAAAATTGGTATTTATACCATATGCCTCTTGTTCCTCAAAATAACCTCAAATCATCCAATATTTCTATAAATTTTCTATTTTTCATAAAACTTTTGATACAATAAATTTATATAATAATGTTTTATTTTCCTATAAAAACCCAATGTAACACAAAAAAAATTTCAACGAAAATTTCCATATAAAATTATCTTACCAATCACCCAACATATAAATAATTTATTGTTTCTATATAAAATAATTACAATAAAATATTAACGGATCCATAAATTTTCAAGGGACATTACCATATTATCATGCTCATAAATATCATTCTATAATATGAGATTTCAAACATATAAAAATTACCCAATTCCTATTTTTCAAATGGTGCCAGAGGTATAACTTCTAATTATAAAAAGTTTGCCTCTTACTCTCAAAATATTTAATTTTTCATTTGTATTAATGATAATTATGATTTACCTTACTGAAAATATATTTAAATAATTTATCATGATCATTTGATATAGGGTTATTCTTAATATAATGTGTGTCCACTGTCTCAAGAGGATTTCATATAATCTCAATCTATAAATATATGTTAAACATAAAAATAATATAGACTATCATTTAGGCTCAATTGTCTCTGAGGAAAATGGTTAATGAATTATGATGGGAAAATTTAATTAAGTGGATAGAAAAGGGGGTACCATATTTAATAAATATATTTGATATTTTAAAAATATAGTTATATAAAATATTCTTCTTTTATGTTCTACTATAAAATATCTTCCCCATTATATTTCCACTTTATGAGTGGATCACATCAACCAAAATTTAATCAATGATGATTTTTATAATTTTACCATATAAATATCTCTCACTTTCTCACTCTCTCTATTTCCAATAGAATACATGAAATAAAATTTATTACAACCTTGAAATTAAAACCCACAAGCACATTAATCCCTCCATAAATTTCTTATCAAAAAATAATTTTAATATTTATTTAAAGATGGGGGATGAATGGCTAGATAAATTTAATTCCAAGGTTTCCCACTCTCATAATATTTTAATCTTTAATATATTCATTCTTTATTATTATTTTAAAAAATGTAGATAATTCTATTAAAGGATAATTAAAATTAGTTATGAAATTATACTCTATGTTATTAGAGGATATAACTAACTCGTTTTATTCCAAAAAAATAATTTCTATTGATCTAATAAAATACACAATAACATTTTAATTTTAACTAACATCATAATTTTATACTAATGAAAGGTTGTATAAAGGAAATTATTTCATTTAATATCATATCAAATAAATTAAAAATAAATATATTTTGATAATAAATTATGTACTAGAATATTTTCCCATAAAATATTCTCTCATGAAATAGAGAAGAAAAACTATATTAAAAAAATAATCTTCTCTAAAATGGGAATTAAAATTTATTGGTTAATGATTTCATGTCATTAACACAAAAAATTAGTATACTAAATGCGTGTTTCTAATAATCACCAAAATTAATTGAAGTAATATCATCAATTATTTTTTAAAAAATAAATTTTGGAATAAGAATGATAATTTAAACAATTTACGCTTATATATTTTGAATTTATGATCACAATGAATCCAAAAATTTCCAAATAGAAGAAATATATATCTTAAATGATGGTATAAAAAGATATTTAAATGGGTTAAATCCAAATGATGGGTTTTAGGGATTCTTCTCTTACCTTTAAACTGTACAATATCCCAAATTTTCAACCAAGGTTAGGGTTGAATGCAGATTATGACTGTGTTTGATTCATAAAAATAGAAAAAAATATTAGAAATATATATTATGACTTGTTTATAGTATATTATTATTCATTATCCTATAAAATGAGTCTATCATGTTTATGTTCCATACATTTATTTATTTTTCCTCTTCTTTTCTCATTCTTCTTACATCTATAGACTCATAAAACCCAAATAATAAAGTAAAAAAATAAAATTTTATTCAACTTAATTAATAATATGAGAGTTTAAATTAAAAAATAATAAAATTACTAAAATTAAAATTTAAACTAATACCTAATAAAAAAGTAAAAACTCATGTTCCCTCCCAGAAGAGATTTGTTTTATCTCTTTATGCTAGACCTTACCTCCTGTATCATATAATAGGAGTATCAATCAGTGTTACCTGGTGTGGAATCAATAGTGACTTGAATTGATGCGCATAAAGCATTATTTGAAACCATTTATTCAATTTGAGTAGTATGAACCCCTCATGTATTGATATCCTTATTTTGGTTAGTTTAAAAAAATAACAAAAAATAGAGTATATATAATAGTTCTCTTCTACTAAGAAATTTTCATTAATATTATATTTGAATGTTATTGTAAATATATGAGTTTAATATTCATCATACATATACTAAAAATCATCTTATTATTTTATATTTTTATCCATATATGAAAATATTAGTAATCTCTAGGAACTTCCCCTTCATCACTGTAACGCCCCGACCCCAGTTACCCAGAGTCGGTGCATTACTTCGTAACATTGGCATGATCACAAGAAAGATCAAATCTCGAAAGACCGATTGGTTTAGTAGCCTTGGAAACACTAGATATATTCATAAGTTTTACATTACATCATAAAATGAAAAACTACTACAACAACATATTGTCTCCTTAATCCACACTCATATCCCCACATAATATCCCTACAGGTCATTCATAACTTACTTCTTCACTTCCTGGGAAAAATAAAACATAGAAAAGGGGTGAGCTCAAATGCCCAGTAAGGATAACAATATAGCGGAAACTTTCATAAATAAGAATAAACTTTTAAGGCAATGTATAACTAAAACAAAAGCCTTTAAAAAATGAACTTTCAACATGGTATGGCATAAATAAAATGAAATAATGCAATTTACTTATTCACATGGATATTCTACTAATCGAATAATCACATGCAAAAAGCAATAACCACTTTCATAATGTTGGAATGCATAATGCCAGACTATCATAACCACATAGTCAAGGCCTCGTGCCAAGACTACAAATAAGATTTTGTCAAGGCCTTGTGCCAAGACACTAGTTTGTCTCATGAGACCTACCGATGCATCGAGGAGCTATAGCGGGCTCCACCCGTCACTTACTAAGTCCAATGCATTCCCATATGAAAAGGTTTAAACATAACATAAACATTCGTATTAAAACTAGCATACGAAATGTCAATAATTTCATCATAAACTATGAATGGTATAAAAATAGAACATCCAAAGTCAAACATATCACAAAACCTTCAATACAATATAGAAGCTTTGTATTACAATAAATCAACTTCAAATAAGCGTAAAATCCATCAAAGGATGTTGACATAGATGAAATCAAAATTCTTTTTAAAGAAATATATCTTTTTATTTTTATATCATTTAAGATCCATATAAAATAAAACATTTTCTTTGAAAATATTCTTATAATCTTGTAAGGAAAACTGTGAAGATTTTATAACGGCGTAAAATAACCGCACCCGCCGTATAAGTTAAAAAAAAACATTCTTACCTCAATTCTGTCGAAAAGGTTAAAAAGGACCTTGTTTTGAAAACGACGGAAAGATTCCTTTATAAACCTCTTATAAAAAGTAAAACAAGGGTATAAATGACTTTAACCCATATTCTTGTAAATAGTAAAAATGTTTTGAAATACATTTTTAAGAAACATGGATGTGGATGATAAAGATATCCCAGTAGATTATTACGTATAAACAACCTCAGATAATGAAGAGATTGTGAAATAAACCCTTACCTTGTACTTTTCCTTTTTTGGGGTCGGTAAAACTCCTGTATAATGGTGAAATAACTGTTATTAAATTATACAAGAATCATATACATTAATATGATATCATATATGATCTTTTAATATTGATTTGATAATAATATCTTAGTATTATCGCTGTTTCGGGTGTGAACTTACTTGTTTGCTTTTCTATGTTTTGTTACGTAAGACATGTTTGTAAAGGATAAGTTGTATATTATTCAAATCCAGAATGGTATCAAGTCCTTAAACATCATTTTTAAATCATCAAATGATAATTATACTTGAATGGATACGATGGAGAATGAATCTCATCGCGTTCGTGGAGACGGTAGTCCGTACGTACGCACGAACGCTACTTCCATTTAATTTTTATTTTAAAAGAATCGAATACAAATGATACATAGGTATATTACTATTCCAGTATAATATAATATTTTATACATGTTACTTAAGTTCATTAAAACCATCCTTTATACGTTCCATGTGTGGTATGAACGAGTCATATCATTTTAAGGGGGCGGTAGTCCGCACTTCCTCAAATGAAATTATCGTATGTATATACAACATGAAACGAATAATGGTATGAAATAAAATGGAATTACAGAAGCTTATATATAAAATATATATCATTAATATCATATTTAATTACAGTGCCATCATAATGGCCACCATGAGAGGCGATAAGATATATTTGAACAATCATCGTTTCGTGAGGCGTTAGTTTTCCATCCACAGAAACATTATGTTCATCATCCATTAGATGGAGTTGTGTGTATGTGTAGTTTGAATCCTTATTATAACAACATCCTAGTATATTGAGGATACTGGTGTTGTTACAAAAGAAAGGAAATAAAAAGAGTTTGGGGGTTGAAGAAGCAAAATAAATGAAAATAATTTAAGAGAAATCGTTACCTTTAATTTAGGTAACTCACTTTGGTTGGAACCAAAGGACTTCTTCAAATGCTTTCTGCCTAAGGGGAAGCTTCAAGGAGGAGGAGAGGGATGTGGGGAGCTTAGTTGGGCAGAGTTTGGACGAGCCAAGTGGCTTGAGAGGTGTGAGGAATGAGTAGAAGTGGTCTCCTTTTATAAGGGAGAAGATGGGCTCTTTAGGAAAGAGTGAAAGTATTACTTTATAATATAATTATATTCGGTTTATAATGGTCCAAAAATCATTGCGGTCGAAGATACGATGACTCATATTCTAAATAACATCAACCAATAAGAATTGGACAGGTTTTAGATAATATTTTAATCATTATAATCTTATTTATTTAAATGATTTATTAATGAGGTAAACATTGCATCATTATTGTGTCATTAATAATTTCAATTATTTGACGTCTAAAAATTATAAATAAATTATCATTATGTAGGAAATCGTTTTAGCTTTCTAATGAATATTTATAATCGAAAATCCAACATGTATAACCCTATGTAAAAATTGTTCTTCTAAAAGATGTAAGCTTATGCCATTTTTATTTTTATTTTAATTTTATTAATATAAAGTGTCCCTACCACATACAAGTGGCTCCAAAGGGTCCCCAAATTGACCCAAGGATGCTCAGGGTCGGGTATGTGTCCACCAATAAGGTTAGTACACGTTTTAGGGTAATTTTGTATTATTATAATATTATTTTTTAACCCTTATTTACCGGATTTACCCTTAACCATGGTAAATAAAATATTTACCGCAGTAATTATTCAAAATGTCTAAAAATAAAAGTTACCTATTTACACAATTTAAACATCCTGATTCCAAATATGGAATCCATTTTCCTAAATTCAAAACACAGAAGTGGCAGAAATTAATTTAAAATTAATTCCCGCTGTCAAAACAAAAAGCGTGTTTTTAAGAGATAATAACTATCAAAAGATTGACACTTGTTTATGTTCGGTTTAATTGTAAAATTATGTCCAATGACCAAAATTATATTAAATGGTAAAAATATATTCTAAATATACTTTAAAACCATTCAAATTCATAATTTATCACTATTAATTATTTTGATTAAAAAAGTTGTTTTTAATTAAAATTTAGTAATTTTCACTATTCATCAAAATATGAAAGTTATCCGAAATGTACCAAAATTTCACCTTAGGCTAAATTCGATATTCCGAATCCAAAAATGAAGTCCATTTTCAAATATAAAATATATATAATTTCAAAAAGTAGGTATTACTATTCATAGCGGCTAGTTTGATTGGTTACGGTGTGTTAGAACTCGGTGTTGCGTACAACACACGCTAGCGTACCGTGGAAGCTTGGGATGTTTCATTTTAAATTTTTGATGTCCCCATTTAGTAAAAAAGTTTAAAATATAGTATCTAAAAAGGGTTCACTATTAAAATTTGGTAAAAGCGAAATACTGAAAATGAATTTGTTCTTACATTATGTCTAAGAAACTCATAATATGGATTCTAAAATTATAAGGATTATATAAAGTTTAAAATTTAGTTGACACTATTCATAACCTCTTTTGAACAGCTTGTTTGGTAAGTCATGGTGCGATTGAACTTGGTGTTGTGTGTAGTAAAAGTTATTGAATTATTTTGAAGAAATAACACACTATAAAATCTTGGGGTGTTACATTCTCCCCTCCTTCAATAAATTGCGTCCTCGCAATTTGAAATTGTTCTTCGAAAATAAAAGGTTGAAAATAGAAAATATCTTTGTGGGAAAACCCACATCGGAAATTGGATTACTAAAATTTAGTCTTAATATGAGGAAAAGAGAAATGAAAGGATCACCACCAAATTATGATCTCTATTAAGAGAACATTGGTGGCAATTATAGACATATAATTGGAGGAAAAACGTAAATATTTATAGGTAGTGATTGAGGTCATCAATCACAAACAAGTATAAAATTGAGGTCCTTAAACTCATCAATCTATGATGATTTGAAGTACCATCAGTTCAACAAAATATAGGGTATTGGGATAACACATTTTTGACGTTTCAAAATATCTTAGTTGAAATACCACATCGAAAAATGAATTAATGATGCCTCTATTTAAAATAAAGAGTGGAAAGTATGAAGATTACCGAAAATAACACATACTAGGGTTCCATGTAGGAAAATATGGATATGTAGGAGAAATCTAACCATCAATTTATCTGATGGAGAGTGGTAGAGAACATGGCTATGAAAAGGCCAACAATCCCAAAGCCATAAATTAGTGATGATTTAAGGTACCATCTAGGACAAATTTTTTGTTCTAAGTTCCTTTTATTAATGTTGAGGAATTTATTTATGAGATTGGCTAAGATTATAAGGAGATATAACTACATTATAATTAATGTTTTATCCATTAATAAATTTCTACCACAAACTCATCTTTCACTCTAAAAGATAATAGAACGTAAACAAAATTCTATTTATACTATTCGTACAGGGTTCCAAAATAAATGAATTTATAATTCATCTACCAAATCTTTTAAAAAAAACTACATTATTTAATCCAGGACATCTCATGGGCCAGTGGTAGGTGATACACCCTTTTCGCCCTTCGGTTGCGAGTTCAAGTCTCGTAGCCTTGCCGAACGCGACGGGTTGTCGCCCGACCTCCGGGTTGTCCTTTTATGGCAATCCAAAATAATCCAAACTAGAACTATCCAAAATACTTCTGTCCAAACTCACAGTCCAACATTTATAAGGAAGGTAAACATAATGTAGATCCTTTTTACCCCGTAATAGAATATGAATACCTTCATCATGTATTCTTTTAATATTCTGAAACATCCTGAATTACCATATTCCTTATTGATTACATTCATGCTCCCTTATTCCATATAGAATGCTGGATATTAATCCAAAAATGTTTTAAACCCCATCAATAATGGAATATACAAATCATTAATCAGTTCCAAGGTAGTCAAGAATATCCAATTTAATTTATCCAAAACAATCATGTATTATTCAAAAATCACTACCTCAGTATCAGAACTATATTATGATTTATCTTTCTCTCAACCATATATTTTCCAAAAATTTATCCTGCTATTGAGTCACTTTTCTTTGTTCCACACAATCTAAAGTCCTTAATGAAATAGTACTGCAGTACAATCATTATATACTCCATAATTATTATAACAAGTACACTGTTGATACAACACTCAATTGACATAATCAACATAAGAACTCTAATCATTCCTCTTCATCTGTGGTAGTATCATAACTTGATTATTATCCAATAACATCATTTTCGGCATAGTCTGATGACTGTGACATAGGTTCGCATAGTGTCCAAACTCCTTGCAAATGAAGCATTGTACATTTAAAACCATTTTCTTACCCTTGCAGTCACGTACTTTGTGCCCTTTTCCTCCACACTTATAACAAACTCCCATTCCTTTCAGGCAAGTTCCAGGGTGTTTCTTTCCACAGTTACCACATATGGGAAAATTATTCTTTTCCCTTTTCCCTTTATCCATCTTTCTCTCTTCCATCCTTTTCTTCTCTTGATTCCCTTCAAAGCCATAGGACTCAGTAAACTCTTTACTTATCTTATCAACACATGATATTATTTCTTCATATGATGATAATACATGGGAGACTATTTCTCTTATAAATTCTAGCTTAAGACCATGAAAGATATGATCCTTCCTTCTCTTTGAATCATGTGTATTTCTGGAGTTCTCATTCCTTCTACTGGGCGCCATTTCTATACAATGGCATAAACTAGATCAGTTTATGAATCAAAATACATAATCCCATACTTATAAAACACTTAACATAAATTGAACTATTTATGGATATAATCCATAATCATAAAAATGTTTTCTTTGAGGAAGTATATACTCATAAACCCTTCATAATGATTTGTAAAGAAAATGAGAGTTATCCTAAGCATATCCCACGGGAGTGTCGTAACCAAGAGTGCAGCAAGGCCCGTTGTCGTGCACCAGTTCCCGTTCGAGTCTAGCTCAAAGCGGTGTTTTCGGGTTTTACCCCTAGGTACATCTGTGCCAGAGCCGCCTCTACCTGCTCGTATCCAGACATGGATGTATTGCTCAGAAAACTCACAAAATCTCTACAATACCAGAATTCTAGGAAGTTCTTCTATACTAATCCTCAAAGTTCATCTTAGGTCTACGTGCTCTAATCAGAGTTTATCTAAATCTAGCTTCCAAGGTTTGTACTAAACTTCCTCTCATACCAACTGTAACGCCCCAACCCCAGTTACCCAGAGTCGGTGCATTACTTCGTAACATTGGCATGATCACAAGAAAGATCAAATCTCGAAAGACCGATTGGTTTAGTAGCCTTGGAAACACTAGATATATTCATAAGTTTTACATTACATCATAAAATGAAAAACTACTACAACAACATATTGTCTCCTTAATCCACACTCATATCCCCACATAATATCCCTGCAGGTCATTCATAACTTACTTCTTCACTTCCTGGGAAAAATAAAACATAGAAAAGGGGTGAGCTCAAATGCCCAGTAAGGATAACAATATAGCGGAAACTTTCATAAATAAGAATAAACTTTTAAGGCAGTGCATAACTAAAACAAAAGCCTTTAAAACATGAACTTTCAACATGGTATGGCATAAATAAAATGAAATAATGCCATTTACTTATTCACATGGATATTCTACTAATCGAATAATCACATGCAAAAATCAATAACCACTTTCATAATGTTGGAATGCATAATTCCAGACTATCATAACCACATAGTCAAGGCCTCGTGCCAAGACTACAAATAAGATTTTGTCAAGGCCTTATTCCAAGACACTAGTTTGTCTCATGAGACCTACCGATGCATCGAGGAGCTATAGCGGGCTCCACCCGTCACTTACTAAGTCCAATGCATTCCCATATGAAAAGGTTTAAACATAACATAAACATTCGTATTAAAACTAGCATACGAAATGTCAATAAATTCATCATAAAGTATGAATGGTATAAAAATAGAACATCCACAGTCAAACATATCACAAAACCTTCAATACAATATAGAAGCTTTGTATTACAATAAATCAACTTCAAATAAGCGTAAAATCCATCAAAGGATGTTGACAAAGATGAAATCAAAATTCTTTTTAAAGAAATATCTCTTTTTATTTTGAAATCATTTAAGATCCATATAAAATAAAACATTTTCTTTGAAAATATTCTTATAAGATTGTAAGGAAAACTGTGAAGATTTTATAACGGTGTAAAATAACCGCACCCGCCGTATGAGTTAAAAAAAAACATTCTTACCTCAATTCTGTCGAAAAGGTTAAAAAGGACCTTGTTTTGAAAACGACGGAAAGATTCCTTTATAAACCTCTTATAAAAAGTAAAACAAGGGTATAAATGACTTTAACCCATATTCTTGTAAATAGTAAAAATGTTTTGAAATACATTTTTAAGAAACATGGATGTGGATGATAAAGATATCCCAGTAGATTATTACGTATAAACAACCTCAGATAATGAAGAGATTGTGAAATAAACCCTTACCTTGTACTTTTCCTTTGTTGGGGTCGGTTAAACTCCTGTATAATGGTGAAATAATTGTTATTAAATTATACAAGAATCATATACATTAATATGATATCATATATGATCTTTTAATATTGATTTGATAATAATATCTTAGTATTATCGCTGTTTCGGGTGTGAACTTACTTGTTTGCTTTTGTATGTTTTGTTACGTAAGACATGTTTGTAAAGGATAAGTTGTATATTATTCAAATCCAGAATGGTATCAAGTCCTTAAACATCATTTTTAAATCATCAAATGATAATTATACTTTAATGGATACGATGGAGAATGAATCTCATCGTGTTCGTGGAGACGGTAGTCCGTACGTACGCACGAACGCTACTTCCATTTAATTTTTATTTTAAAAGAATCGAATACAAATGATACATTGGTATATTACTATTCCAGTATAATATAATATTTTATACATGTTACTTAATTTCATTAACACCATCCTTTATACGTTCCATGTGTGGTATGAACGAGTCATATCATTTTAAGGGGGCGGTAGTCCGCACTTCCTCAAATGAAATTATCGTATGTATATACAACATGAAACGAATAATGGTATGAAATAAAATGGAATTACAGAAGCTTATATATAAAATATATATCATTAATATCATATTTAATTACAGTGCCATCATAATGGCCACCATGAGAGGCGGTAAGATATATTTGAACAATCATCGTTTCGTGAGGCGTTAGTTTTCCATCCACAAAAACATTATGTTCATCATACATTAGATGGAGTTGTGTGTATGTGTAGTTTGAATCCTTCTTATAACAACATCCTAGTATATTGAGGATACTGGTGTTGTTACAAAAGAAAGTAAATAAAAAGAGTTTGGGGGTTGAAGAAGCAAAATAAATGAAAATAATTTAAGAGAAATCGTTACCTTTAATTTAGGTAACTCACTTTGGTTGGAACCAAAGGACTTCTTGAAATGCTTTATGCCTAAGGGGAAGCTTCAAGGAGGAGGAGAGGGATGTGGGGAGCTTAGTTGGGCAGAGTTTGTATGAGCCAAGTGGCTTGAGAGGTGTGAGGAATGAGTAGAAGTGGTCTCCTTTTATAAGAGAGAAGAGGGGCTCTTTAGGAAAGAGTGAAAGTATTACTTTATAATATAATTATATTCGGTTTATAATGGTCCAAAAATCATTGAGGTCGAAGATAAGATGACTCATATTCTAAATAACATCAACCAATAAGAATTGGACAGGTTTTAGATAATATTTTAATCATTATAATCTTATTTATTTAAATGATTTATTAATGAGGTAAACATTGCATCATTATTGTGTCTTTAATAATTTCAATTATTTGACGTCTAAAAATTATAAATAAAATATCATTATGTAGGAAATCTGTTTAGCTTTCTAATGAATATTTATAATCGAAAATCCAACATGTATAACCCTATGTAAAAATTGTTCTTCTAAAAGATGTAAGCTTATGCCATTTTTATTTTTATTTTATCTTTATTAATATAAAGTGTCCCTACCACATACAAGTGGCTCCAAGGGGTCCCCAAATTGACCCAAGGATGATCATGGTCGGGTATGTGTCCACCAATAAGGTTAGGACACGTTTTAGGGTAATTTTGTATTATTATAATATTATTTTTTAACCCTTATTTACCGGATTTACCCTTAACCATGGTAAATAAAATATTTACCGCAGTAATTATTCAAAATGTCTAAAAATAAAAGTTACCTATTTACACAATTTGAACATCCTGATTCCAAATATGGAATCCATTTTCCTAAATTCAAAACACAGAAGTGGCAGAAATTAATTTAAAATTAATTCCCGCTGTCAAAACAAAAAGTGTGTTTTTAAGAGATAATAACTATCAAAAGATTGACACTTGTTTATGTTCGGTTTAATTGTAAAATTATGTCCAATGACCAACATTATATTAAATGGTAAAAATATATTCTAAATATACTTTAAAACCACTCAAATTCATAATTTATCACTATTAATTATTTTGATTAAAAAAGTTGTTTTTAATTAAAATTTAGTAATTTTCACTATTCATCAAAATATGAAAGTTATTCGAAATGTACCAAAATTTCACCTTAGGCTAAATTCGATATTCCGAATCCAAAAATGAAGTCCATTTTCAAATATAAAATATATATAATTTCAAAAAGTAGGTATTACTATTCATAGCGGCTAGTTTGATTGGTTACGGTGTGTTAGAACTCGGTGTTGCGTACAACACACGCTAGCGTACCGTGGAAGCTTGGGATGTTTCATTTTAAATTTTTGATGTCCCCATTTAGTCAAAAAGTTTAAAATATAGTATCTAAAAAGGGTTCACTATTAAAATTTGGTAAAAGTGAAATACTGAAAATGAATTTGTTCTTACATTATGTCTAAGAAACTCATAATATGGATTCTAAAATTATAAGGATTATATAAAGTTTAAAATTTAGTTGACACTATTCATAACCTCTTTTGAACAGCTTGTTTGGTAAGTCATGGTGCGATTGAACTTGGTGTTGTGTGTAGTAAAAGTTATTGAATTATTTTGAAGAAATAACACACTATAAAATCTTGGGGTGTTACAATCACTATAGCTTCCCTCTTGTCACAACCAGTTTTTTATGTCTTTGTTTTGATCAAGTTCATTAGCAATCCCAATACTTTTTCACAGGTCTTGGTTGAGATGAATGTTGATTTTTAAAGTTTCATCTATGTATAATTACCCTAATATGGGTTCTCCATTTCTTGTTTTGTAGTTTTTGGAGAAAGGGTGGTTAGTTCATGATTTGGGCCAAACCATTAGCTCATTTCCAAATTTAATGAAATATATTTTTTTATAAATCCTTTGGTTTTCAACATTTTATACCCATTACACATCATACTTATCATCCACTAACATATTAAAACCAAAATAACTTTTGGAACCCATAAAAAATTCATAAGCATGGTGATTTTGGGTTACTTATTTAGGTATTGGGCTGGCCCATGAGCCCATTTCCAGTTTTTTAAAAAATAATCTGTTTCTTTTATATCATATTCAATTTTTAATAATTTTTGGTGATTTTAGATCTCACATGAATAAGAAATCATTATGATTTCTCTAATTATCCATTTTTTCTTTGTTTCATATTTTCATCACATATTAGGGACAAAGTTATGAGGGTTCCTCAAAGCGTCCTGATTTGAGGAGTTAAATTGTTTCATCCATAAATCATTAATGTCTTACTCCTTTCCCGAAAATTTGTTTCCCCTAGTTTTTAAAGACCTAAGGAGATCCTATAATGAGTTTCAATCCATTACCAAACAACTATGACTGTGTGTCTAAGGGATGACGAAAAGTTTTCATGTTTCCAAGGTGGGATTTATTCTCCCGTATCCCCCCTCTTCCTCATATTTCCATTATTTCATGGTTATTTCTTCTCTCATGGTCATCAAAGACCTAGGGTTGTGTTTTTTGAATTATTTGTTATTGTATTTATATTCATTTAGGGATGTTCTTCGTAGTTTGAGGGTTTATAAACCCGCAGAGTGCAATTTTGGTTGTGCATTTCCATTCTGCCAAGGATTTGCAGTAGGATTCCCATTGCAGTTGACCTTTTTTATTTAAGATGAATATACGTAATGTTTTTTTAATCTTAATAATACTCTGAAAATTGTAATTTATGATTTGTATAATTTTTTGTGTGTGCCAAGTAGCTGTTAAAACCTTAATTTGGTAAGGTGGTGTAGTTTTGTTAAAGTTGATTACACCATGTGTTTTTTCAAATAATTTATGACCTTTCTCACATGGTTTGCGGTATTTTTAACTTGGTAAAGTATATTGAATAAATTTATGGAATTAAATTTATGTTTTATTCCTTTTGAGTGATTAAAATTAATTGTTTTGTTAAAAAATTCATGCCATTTGTTCGGTATGTTTCCCAGTTGGGTTTTATGTGTTTATTGTGGTTTAAAATGATTTGTTTGGATTTATAATCATATTGGAAGTTGGATAAGAAATTTATTTGGGTTCATTATGTGGATTAAAATCATGTTTTGTTTTTTAGAAAAAATTTTTATTTGTTTTATTGTATTTTGATAGGGGTTTCTAATGGAAGGCTTGTTTGACACTTTTATAAAACGGTTTGTGTAATGGACAAAAAATATGGAAATTTTCAAGGTGGATACCAATGTTTTGAATATGAAAATGGGGGTTTCTAAAATCCTTATTAAATTTTTTATTTGTGGATTTGAAAAATTTTATTTTGTTAAAAATGTTTAAAGGCCTGTTTGGCCTTTTTCTAAAAAAAAGAAGAATGAGTGTTTTACATGTGTATATCGTGTTGTGTATATTGGGATTGTTTTATGGTCCATGAAAAGATTTTATTAAATGTTTTTAGGGATGGAAAATATTTTTGGGTATGGTTTTATTATGTGTTTATCCTAAAAAGGGTGTTTTTGAATGAGTTTTATGTTCAAATCCTGATTACACTCTTTGAAGTTGTTTTATGAAAATTTTAAGTGGTTTATCGATATGAGAAAGAAATGTGAAGCATGTTTGTGGTATTTTTGTGTTCTTATGGTTTAGAAATTTAATATTAATGTGGAAATTGTATTTGATAATATGTGTAACATGACTAATCACTAAAGGAAATCCTGGGTATCTAGGTGGGGGGCATGTAGTAGTATGATAGTGATCCATTGGGGTTTGACCCCTATTTCACGTATCATGTTTTACGATGACAACACTAAATAAACTATGATAATGATGATGTTGGAGGACACCTAGGTTATGGGTATTATCCCTACTATTTTCTCATGTGAATGAAAAAATATATTTATTATGGTTACCTTTACAGAGATATGAGTTACTTGGGGCTCACAACTAACTAGTGCCTAGGATTTTTCCCATGACTTGTGATCATTGGATATTTTGTACTCACTGTTGGCGTACAATGTTTTTGGTTGGTAAATTCAACATCATTTTTATTTTATTTAAAACTATACATTCTTTAATGAATCCCTTTCAAAAAACTATTTTCATTTTAAAGTTGCATCTTTTTGAAATTTTTTACAAGCATTCTTATTTATAAAACATGCAAGTTTTTGGTTGGTAAATTTTATAGCATGGAACATCATTTGTAAAAAATAATTTTTTATCTTGTATTTAAAACATTAAATTGATGATTCTTTTATTTTAATGGAAGTGCATTGTGAATAGAATATCAGACTAAATTAATGAGTTTTAATACTCACGCCTATAGTCTTCTTCTGTTTTTTCCCTTGTATTGGTTTTAGGTTGAGTATGATTGCTTTGGGTGACATGTAATCACTATGTTATAGAGTAACCAGTGGGGTCACATGGAGCTAGTTGGTTTTCTGGTTAGGTCAGTTCAGTTGTTGGTTTAGTTGTATTTTAAGTTTCTTGTACAAATAATGTTTTGTTCCATTTTTATGTAAACGCACTTTGGGATGTCGATTTCTTTCCACTATTTGTTTGATTGATTATATTGGGTGAAATAGTTCCGTTGTGTACTCTATTGGTTCCCTCAGTGATTTTCTTCAAACCGAGAGGATTAGGAACACCTCTCAGGATTTGTCACGGGATGGTCTGTGTGACCAGTTCTCGGTCGACTCGAACTGGTTAGTGACAAAATGGTATCAATGGAAGTCGACTGTTAGTGGACATTGGTTTTTAGAGTGCCTTGGTTATTTGGAGGATGTCAAGGTAGATGGAGTAGGATTCTTTGTACTTGAGAGGTAAGTGTGGGAAGAGTATCACATACTCTTTCTCATTCTAATCCTCGTGATTCTACAAGAAGTCGGGTTTTATTAATGTCTTTTATTCTTGATGATTGTTTGGTGTTGGGATCTGAAAAGGGGAATCTAACTATTGGCCTCTATGAGCACGCATGGCATTGTAAGCTATGTATAGCTTGGTTGTGGTCCTAATAAGTCTCTTCATGTTGGTGTTCTGTTTGAGATATAGCCACCAACCATATGGCCAATTCATCCACCGACACTAGTTCCATTTTGTGGGACTCTTGGACCTTTCATGAATTATGAATTTTGGTTTTGAAAATACTTGTGTACAAATTCTGGAAATTGGTTTTAAAGGATGGATTGGATTTTGAAAAGTGGAAAATGTGGTTTTAAAAAATTAAATATAATAATTTTTTTGGAAGGTTGTGTTTTTGTGAAACAAATTTTGGAGAGGAAGTGGAAATGATTTAACAGGATTGTATTTTCCTAAATCTAAACTTGTGGTTTGTTGAAAAAAAATTCATTGAAAGGTTGAATCATTTTAAGGTGATTCTGAATTTTTTTTAATGGGGGTGTTATCGGATGTTGAAAATTGTATGAATATGATAATTGTTTTTGGAAATTGGTTTTGAGTGGTTGGTTTTTTAGTAGAAAGGTTATTAGTTTCAATGGCCATAAAATTATTAAAATATAACTTGCTGATTTTTTGAAAATGGGAAGAGGTTGTTTGGAGTAGCTCAGTAGTTTTGAAAGTTGTTAAAAATGAAATGGGTTAGGTTTTTAAGAAAATGGTTTTTAATGAAGTGTGGTTTGTTTTGTGATATCTGAAAAGTGTTTTTTAAATGGATGTTGGTTTTCCTTTGGAAGCTACATGATTTTTGGAATGTTGTTATTTTGTTTTAGCCATTGGTGTTTTCATGTGGGATCACATGCATGGTTTTAACGATATTGGTGATGATGTACTATATATAATTGTGGTTGGGTGACAAAGGTGTATTTTAAATGTTCATGTGAGTGAGAAATTATGTAACACCATTGGCGAATGTGGAAACTCGCCAAGTTAGTCTGTTTTTAAAAAAGTTTTTTTAGCTAAAAAATTGTGGCATTTATTTATAAATTGATGGTTATGTGGAATGATTTTTCTATGTCTTAGATGATTTTTTTATTATGTATCCTTCCTTGTGATCTAGAAGTTATAATCTAGATGTGTACTGTGATGAGATCTAATTGGTGGATCGAATTTAGAGTAATTTTAAGTGGGTTTCTAAAGATGTGTTGGATGTTGTGATTTGGACAAGGATTGTTCTCCATTGGAAATATATCCTATTGATAGACCTAAGGATTCATTTAAAATATTTAATCCACCATTTTGGATGATGCCTCTACCCGTTTTATGGAATATAGATCTTTTTTGTATTGATTTAATGTGATTAAAGGTTGTGATAATTCTTTTGGACATAGCAGTTTTTCCGGTGATGTTGATGTGTTTCGTCATATACTTTGTCCATTCTACTCCCTGTTCGAAGTGAAAGAGAACAGTTCTATGTATCTATGAGTTCCTGTTTATATGAAGATGTGTTGTTGAGAAAGTTATTTTTGTTGGTTAATGTGATCCTTATCACCTGAATACAGTGCAACAGATTCTTCAAGCATCTGGGCTCCAGCCATAGGCCTCAGAGTGAAGCTTTTCACTATGTCAAGAAATCACCAAAGGTGTGGGGAGATAAACTAGGATCCTTCCTCCATCAATGTGGTAAGGAAATTTATATGTCCTTATTGTGGTTCATCATCAATGTGAATTTCCACTTTTCACAATAAGCATGTTGGAATTACCCCTCATGTAGTGCCTATTGTTATTCTTTCTCTGTTGTAGGTTTCAGTTCAATGTCCCTGTGTGGACTACCAATGTGAATCAGGTGTGGTATTGGTAATACCAGTTCACAGTTGTAGGGTGTTTTGTGGTTCTTATATTTGTTTTGAGGTTTTAATGGCCCAATGATTGGGTCCCCCCCCTCCCCTCCCCGAGTGGTGGGGGTTTTGATCTGTGTCGAATGTGTTGGCCCAATTATTGTACCCTCTAATCGGGAGTGGTTGGTTTAAATTTTCAGGTTATAACCCTATTAAACTGGGTTGGTAGATTGACATGGGTGAGTTTTGATATACTTGTGAAAGTGAGACCCAATTCTAGTTAATTTTTAATTCTTGGTTGTTTGTTGCTAGTTGGCTTCTAATGGTGGAGATCCCCCCCCACGAGTCTCATTAATTTTTCCTATTAAGAAGTTTTCTTGTGCTAGATGTTTCTTAGTGATGGAGATTAAATTACATAATACATTAAAATATTTGGTTTTTGTGAGTAATATTTGGTTTGGGTGATTGTTGGGTTCATTGAAAAAAGGCATAAAAATCAGGTTCTTGGATTAGTTGTGGAGGTGGTGACTTGATCTTTCGGTTGATTCTAGGGAAGTGGTTGAGAATTGGTGTTTTGGTTGAGGCATGAGGCTTATGTTACATTAATGGTGGATGGTGTATGATTGGATTTGGAGGCAGGGCCATATTGATAATGAATCCTTAGGTGTTGATCAATCAGTTGGAATGTGTTGTGGCTTTCTGGGGTAATAAAATTTTAGTGGTGGGGTGAATTGTCACACCCAGTTTTTTATGTCTTTTTTTTGATCTGGTTCATTGGAAATCCTGATCCTTTTATTGGGTCCTAGGTGAGATGAATGTTGGGTTTTGAAGTTTCATCTAAGTATAATCACCCTAATTTGTTTTCCCCATTGCTTTTTTGGTAGTTTTTGGAGAAAGGGTGGTTAATTCATGATTTGGGCCAAACCATGAGCCCATTTCCAAATTTTAAAACAATTTTTTTTTATAAATATTTGTTTTTCAACATTTTTCACCCATTACACTTTCTAAATTTTCTCCCTTTAAATATTAAAACAACCGAATCCTTTTATACCCCTTCAGAATTCATAATCATGGTGAATTTGTGTAACGTATTTAGGTATTGGGCTAGCCCATGGCACCATTTCTATTTTTTTAAAATATAAATTATTTCTTTTATATATTATTATATTTTTATAAAATTTGGTCGATTCAACCTCCCAGTAGAAGAAAACATCTTTAGCCTCCCCTCAATAACTACGTTTTCTCTTTGGAGCTCATTTACATGGCATATTAGGGTGAAAGTTTTTTGGGTTCCTCAAATCATCCAAATTTGAGAACATAAATTGTGTCATTTATAAATCATTCATTTCATTCTATTTTCCCACAAAATTTGTTTCCCATAGTTCTTACATACCTAAGGAGAACCATCATATAGTTTTAATCCATTCTATCACCTCTATTAGTGTGGATATATGGGAAGACAAAGAGTTTCTAAGTTTCCAAGGTGAAATTCCATCCCTTTTGTGCTCCTTCCTCATATTACCATTAATTCATGTTTATTTCTCCTCACATGGTCATTAAAGACTAGGGGTTATGTTTTGGAATGTTTTTATGGGTTTTATATTCATTTAGGAATGTTCTTCACAGTTTTAGGGTTTATAAACCCACATCGGGTTATTTCGATTGTGCATTTCCATTCCATCGATGATTTGAGCTAGGTTTTCCATTGAAATTGACATTTTTATTTATGAAAAATATATTTCATGCAATTTTAATCTTTATAATACATAGAGAAGTTTATTTTATTCTTTGGATATTTGCTTTGGTTTTCCTAGTAGCGGTTAAAACAATGTTTTTGGTAAAGTGGTGTAGTTTTGATAAAATGTTCCACACCGCCTGTTTTTTGAAAAGATTTCATAGTTTCCACACATGGATTATGGTATTTGGAACATGGTTAAATATCTATAATAAATTTATGGAATTCTATTTATTTTTTATTTCTTTTATAGTGCTTAAAATTAATTGTTTTGTAAAAAAATTCATGCCATGTGTTCGATAATTTTCCCGATTTTCTTTTATGTGTTGAGTGTGGTTTAAAATGATTGTTTTGGATTTACAATCATATTAGAAGTGGGGATTTTTTTCTTTATGTATATTATGATCAAATTTTTGTTTTTATAAATAAGGTGTATTTTTAAAGGTATTTTGCCATTTCTTGTTAATGGAAGGCCCGTTCGACACTTTTATAAAAAGGGTTAGATAATGGAAAAGAAATCTGATTATTTTCAAGGTGGTTGACAGTCTTTTGAATATTAAAATGGCGGGTTCAAAAATACATAATAAAATTTTGTATTTTTGGCTTGGAAGAATTCTAGTTTGGTAAAAAAAATTAATGGCATGTTAGGCCTTTCCTAAAAAGTGATGAATGAGTGTTTTACATGTGTATACCGCGTTGCATAAAATGGGACTATATTATAGTCCAAGAATTGATTTTATTAAAAAAAATTATGGCTTAAATATATGGTTGGGTATGGTTTGGTTGTTCCATTATCCTTAAAATATTGTTTTTGAATGAGTTTTATGTGCAAAGCCTCATTAAACTTTTTGAAATTGTATTAGGGAAATTTTAAGATATTTATTGATCCATTAAAGAAATGTGAAGCACCATTGTGTGATATTTGTGTATCTATGGTTTGGGAATTTAATTTTCATGTGGAATGTGTATGTTATAATATGTTTACCTTGATTTAGAACTAAAGGTAATCCCAGGTATTTTAGTTTGTGGACATGTACTAGTATGACAGTGATCCCGTGGGGTTTGGCAACTATTTCACGTATCAAGTTTAATGATGAAAAAACTAACTAAACTATGGTGATGATATTATTGTATGACCACTATATTCTGGGTATGATCCCTAAATGTGGCTCAAGTTCATGATAATAGATATTTATTATGTTTACCTTCACCGAGGTATGAGGTACATGGGGCTCCAAACTAACTAGTGCCTAGGGGCGTTCCCGTGAATTTTGATCATTGGCTATTTAGTACTCACTATCATAATATAGTGTGTTTGGTTAGTAAACATAGAAGAATGTATATTTTATTTAAATGTTTACATTCTTTAATGAATCCCTATTAAAAAATATTTTCATTTTAAAGTTGCACCTCTTTGGAAATTGATACTAAAATTATTATTTATAAAACATTTTTGTTTGATAATTTTTATAGCATGGAACCTCATTTGGAAAACATAAATTTTTTATCTTGTATTTAAAAAATTAAATTGATGTTTCTTTTATTTTAATAAAAGTGAATTGGTAATAAAATAACGGGCTAACCTATTGAGTTTTCATAGTCTCATCTATAGTTTTCTTCTATTTTTAGCCCTTGTGAAGGTTTCTGCTTGAGTTCGATCGCCTTAGGCGACATGTGATCAATGTGATGGAGAGTGAGCAGTGGGGTTAAATGGAGTTCATTTCTTATCCGATTTGGTAGGTTGAGTTGTTGTTTTAGTTTTACAATAATTTTCATTTACAGAAAATGTTCAATTCTATTTTTATGTAAATGTATTTTGGGCTGTCCGTTTCTTCCTGTTGTTTGTTTGATTGTTTATATTTAGGAGAAATAATTACCTTGTGTACTATAATGATGCCCTCACTGCTTGTATCCATCCCAGGAGGATTGGGAATACCTCTCAGGATTTTTCATGGGATGGCCTTGGTGACCGGCTTAGGGTCGACTCAGGTTAGTTCATGACACTTCTCCTATTCTAGTGGCAATATATAGTATTCTTCCATGTAATTATTCAATTTTGTTACCACATATATCTCTTACCGCATCTATTTTGTGGATTATTATTACAAAACCACCTCATATAAAATTTTTTCATGTATGGGTGTGATGTCTTACCATGATTATATTTCGATATTAGCTTTTCACCTGTGGGTCTATAAAGATCAACATTCATGTTGGGGTCACATTAGGATTTTTCTCCCACTATAACATTCAATTAAATATAATCAGTGGAGAAATCCATTGATTTATTAATCATTATAGTCTCTAATTCCATGATTTGAAACTCATATCAGAATTATTATTTCTTGGGGAATAAATATTCTCCATTGATACATGGGAGTTTTTCATCACTTCACTTATTGTATAAATGCATCCCTTTACTCAGATAATCAGTCATCCTTCTAAGTATAATAATTTTTTCATTGAAAATATAGTTAGAGTGCTATGTAAATGTTGATATGACACACCAATAATTTATAATATCTTTATCTTTAAATGAATTCATTGTATTCGATAGCTTACGATGCACACGACTCCAGGTTTAAAAGAAGCAAGTTACTCTAATAAAATATTATTATTTAAACATTACCATTATAACTTAGCTATTAAGATGGTGGATATAAACATGAAAAATTAATTATGAAAATTATATGATTTAAATGTTTATAAAATGAATCTAATGGCTATTTATTAATTATAAATAATATAAGAACTATTTTAATTAAAAAGCAATGTTATTTGAAAAAATTGTATCTTTATTCAAGGTATTTTAGTCACACATTGAGCACATAATTTATTTTTTTAATTTTTTATAAAAATTTATTTGTAAAAATAAACATTATTTTAAAATTATACATGTCAAAATTATATTTGGGTGATTTTTTTAGAATTGTTTTGAAAATATTATTTATTTGATAAATAGTGAAAAATATGGATTTATTTTAAAACATACTTTTCATTTAAATTATTTACATTGTTAAATAATATTTTTAACTATTTTTAATATATAATTAAAATATATTAAAATGTATTTAATTTATGTAATTATAATAAATTTAATATTGAATTATGATAAAATCCTTTTTAAACATCTGAAGGTTTTACTCTATAAAAGTATATTTTTGATTCTTGTATGTGTTTAATTTTAAATTTAATTATTCCACTTACCTGAATTTAATTTGAAAAAATGGGTTCCATATTTTGAATAATATTAATTAATATTATATTATATGGTAATTTTAATTCTTTACCGTAATGAATTGTTAAAAAAGTTAAAATTATTTTTTGTGATTAAGGTAAAAATGAGTATACCAGGTTTTATAATAAAAAGATACGGTTTAAAAATGACTATAAAATATTCTAATTTATATTTTATGGCCATATTTAGATTTTATATTCTCCAATGATTATATATTTCAAAATTTTTATATTTATTTCCAAGGAAGTGACATGGAATTATTGAGAAACATTGAAAATCACAGTTTGGAAGTCACATCAATTATGAAAGGCCACCCCATAAAATCTTATATTAAAACTTATAAAACCCATGGTTTAATACAATAAATTCACAAATAAATTCATTATTTCTATTAAATCATGCAATAATCCTTTTATTATTTAAAAATCCAACATTTGAATAATTTTTCTCAAACATAAAGAAGTTTTTTGTAGAAGATTTAACGTCCTAAACCTATTTATACTTAAAAATCCTTCAAATAATATTAAAAAATGAGTATTTAATTACCAAATTATATTTCAAATAATTTTATGTCATTATGTTAAGGTTATGAATTGAAACCATATACTCCTCCATTAAATTGGAAATAGAAACTGTTGATTTTGTGTATAACAGACTACTATATTGCGAATCGTCATAACTCATTTTCCATCACCGCTTCTAAAAAATGGATATAATGAAGTATAAATTTTAAAATATGATATATATTATTTAATTATCCTTTTAGAATTATAATATTACATATACCTTATTTATTTCCTTTATGTATGAAATATGAAAGCATCACCTGAGTGTATGGTGGACTACCACCTCACGAAGCGATGTAATTTTTTAACATATTCTTTATAGGAAGGTAATTAGAATTAATTTCATATTTATACCTGATATTAATTAAATACTAATCATTATGTAAAATAAATATATCATATAATTTCATTCCTTACCATCAATTGAATTAATGATAATGTAGTTCGTGTGTGCGACATACTACAACCTCATGAAGCGATGTGATTCATTTTTATTACCAAATCACATGGATGGTATATGTAAGGGTATTTTAAAAAAATATTAAATTTATTATATAATTTTAATCAAATAAATATAAAATAACACTTATAATTTTTTCCATCATGATCATTGGAAAATTAAAATGTAACTCATGCGTACATATGACATACCATTTCCATGATAGCAAAACATTTAATTTTTCAGAAAAATATTTCATATTTTGTTTTAAATTTATATTTTATGTATAAAAATTATAATTATTTATTGATTAATTTTTTAGGATAAAATAATAATCTCTTTAAGGTTAGTGTACCTATCAAAGTGATTTTAGAAATAAGTTCCATTTATCGTTAAAATATATGATATGAAATTAATTAGTTATGTAATTGAATATAACATGGTAGAAAATAAAATAAAATGAATATAAAAATTAAAAAATGTTCTTAAGAAATTCATTAATTAAAATAATTAAATTATTCATTAATATAGGTAGAAGAAAATATGATTCATGCTCGAGGTGATAATTTATGTCTCCAAACATTCTTCTTTGCGGAACATGTTATATTATCCACCTAATTTATTTTATATATTGTATATACTAACCCTTTTTTGTTATATCTTTAATCCTTCATAATTCATGTTATTTTATGATAAAATTAACTTAATTCATTTAACGGGGTTAGGATTTAATAATTACTAAAGTGGTAAGGTTTTATGCTTCAATATCATTTTAATCAGGATTGTTTATGATTAAATTTCTAATAAAGGAATATATTTGATAATTTTCCATCAAAACCTAATATATTTTATTATAATATTTTTATTCATGAAATATCCAATAATTAGTACGATTTTTATCTGTTTTATACTTAGTATGATTGTTAAAATGGTTTAATTAATACACGACTTCATTTCACTCTTAGGTCTGAATTAGTTTTTCTTAAAAATCCTTGTTTTCTAAAAATGTTCTAAAAAATATTTTTACTATATAAATATGTTTGTTAAAATAAATTTCTACCCATTTTTTATTTAATAAAATTTTATAAAATCAATCATATTATCATTTTTCAATCAATGGAATTTTAAATCATTATAAAAAATGTGAATGGATAAATGTTTTTAACATGTAGAGTATGAATTATATTTTCCATTATCACAACTATTATGTTCTCTAAATATTACATTATATGTTTACAAGGATATTTTAAAAGAAATTTATTTCCAACATATGTGGTGAATTTTAGTTTTTCAATGTTATTTTCAAGGTTTAATAATTATTTTACTTAAGAATGTTTTTAATATTTTAAAAGTAATTTAGATTCATTAAAGATAATAAAAATTAATGTTATAGAATTATTATAAATTATATATATATTTTTCTCAAATTTATACCTATCTTATTAACCATTATTTATATGGTATAATACAAACATTATTACCATGTGTTAAATAATTTTTTGGGAATATCTTTTTTTTATGTTATGAGACAGGAATATGGAACCCGTTCTTTACATGGTTAATTATTATGTTTATATTTTGTGATTATTTACCTTTTGTGTTATGAATATGAATTTATATGAAATGAATTTTATGGATGGGCCTTGAATTATATATTCCTTCAATTATTTTGGTCTTGGTTTAGTCTCAAGATACTTCATGTATGGTATTGGGGAGTAAACCTAATCCATTATGGGACTTTGTCCACCATGTGATATTGTCTTGGCATTTATTTTTGACTCATGTTTATGTCATGTTTTATATTATTTACACATTAAATATGATTATATTTTCTTATGATACCATGTTATATATTTTATTCTCCCATGTGATTTCTAACATCCCTTTTGTTTTATAATATAATGTTATACCTTTGGCAAACATGTCATGCTTCCTTATCATGTTTATTTCTTTAGTGAGAATTTTATCTCCGCATTTATTTATGTATTCCATAGATTATACTATATATTAAAGGAGATAAAATGAATATAATATCACACTAAAAAAATAAAGAAAAATATGGAAGCCATGTTTTTGTTTCCTTTGATGTATTATGATTATAGACTTCGAAATACACAAGGCCTCATTATGTTTGGGTTGTAAATAATTGATTTTTATATTAAAAATAATTTAATTATATGAGTAAAAGTTTTTAGTTAATATAGATGGAATTAGATAAATTTTTTTGATTACCTTTTGGAACTAGAATGAGAAAACATTATTGAGAACATTCTAAGTATATGTATAAGGTTAAGTATGAGGATAAGTATTTCTAAATAAAAATAACCTAGAATTTCATTAAAGCTTAGAGAGAGTGGTTTCGAAGAAATTAAATCCCTATATGAATAATACATGTAGATGTGGATTTAAATTATCTATATTTAGGGTTAGTAACTCAAAAAAGGACTCATTTAAATGGACTTGATCATTCCCTAATACAAGAAATCAGCATTACTACACATCTGGTTTGACACCGTAGGTGGATCAGATGTGACAAACTAGGAGAACCTGATTTTAAAATTGAAAAACTCTTTATAAACCATATTATAGGACTTGAATATAAAAAAATAATGGATAACCTAGGTTAAAATTAATGTGTCATTGATTAATAAGTATAACATTAATTGTAGCTTAAAAGGTATAAATTCCTCTTTTTAGATTTTATGTTATGGAAGTCAAATATGATCTAGAGTATATATATTTTTTGGGAGAATTTTATTTGTTTAATATATAAATATAAATATATATAAAATTTAGTATTACACTAATGGATTATTTGGAAGGAATTCTATCATGTTTTTTGAGACATTCATTGAAAGGCATGAGAAGACCTTTGCAGTTGAAACCATATTTCTTGTTGAGGTTATTAAGGTTATTTTAGATATATAGTAATTTATAAAATGAATTATCTATGAAAAACATTTCGGTTTATTGTTAAATTTTGGATATTAATATATTCATATTTATTTTGTGTATTATACTACCTTGTGAGGAGTATTTTTGGTTTTTGTTAATGTATAAGGACAAAAAATATCTTGAATTCCTTTTTTGGGGCCATGTGATCCGTTAAAAGTTAATTCTAGTGATTTATTAATAAATTAATTCAAATTTTCTATAAATTTACATATAGTAAGTGGTAAGGTGGGAACTATTCAAAGCATGATGAAAGGATTAAATTATTTGTATGAAATAAAATTAATTCAATAAATTATAATTTCTAGTGTTCACTGTCTTGATAGAAAATGCATACATTTACAATAGTAAAGGGAATTTAGAACAAAGTTTTTATCCTATATAGTTCATTTATGAAAAAATGGTATTTCAATTCATCATATATTTCTGGTTTGTGGTCATTGACTTTCCTATAATCATTTACTTTCTTGGGATTAATGATCTCTATTACTCTTTATAATTATTTATGCAATTCATCCATTTATATGTTTTCATTCCACAATAATCTTCTCCAACATGGAAACCATGATTTGTTTTATTCTAGTAGTCTTTAATATTTCTATTTCCCACTTTATATAGAAGTTTTGTTAGCCCTTTTTGCGATATGGGTTTTGCAAAAATGAAATTTTGAAGTCCAAACCCTTGATTACTAAGTATAAGTTGTAATTAAACAAAAAAATTTATTATAGGTGGTATAATGTATCACTATATGAATTTAAAATTTTTTATCTTTAAATAAATTCAATAACTCTGATATCTTGTGATGCACACAACACTTTGTTTAAACTAAATGTTATACTGTATTATAATATTTTAATATAAACATGAGAATTAGAACCTATATGTTAACTAGGAAGGTATGAAGAAGACTAAATAAATTATAAAACATATTAGGTTTATAGATGTGTAATATAAATATAATGGTTTATTTTTATTAGAAATAAAATAAGAACCTTTTTATGGAAAAAATAAACGTTTTCTGAAAAAATATATTTTTCTTAAAGGCAGTTTCATCACGTTTTTCAAACAAAATTTCAAATTCATTTTTTACAATTTTATAAAATATATTTTAAAAAATAAAATTAATTTCTGAAACCTAATTTTCAATATTATCTTTGTTTTAATTTTTGAGAATTTTATGAAATGATTAAATTTTAGAGGACTGGTGAAAAATACTGATTTATATTGAAAACATCATTATCATTTAAATTATTTACCAAGTTAAATTATATTATAAGTTGTTTTCAATGTAAAATTAGTTCAATTATATTACAATTAAACTAATTTAGGTTATTTAAATAAATTTAATATTGAATTCTGATATAATTTTTTAAACTTTTTAAATATTATATTTTTAAATAATGGTTTTTTCGATGAGTTTGTTTGTTTAATTTTAATTTGAAATCTTCCAATTTTGTGAATTGAAATTGAAAAAACAAATTAAATATTTTGAAGCACAATAAATCAAATTATACAATAATATCAACTTAATTTTTAAATGTAATTAATAATGATAATATTAAATATTATTTATCATGGTTAAGGTAAAAACGAGTTTATAGGGGATTAACCAAAAAATAGAAGGGTTAAAAATGACACTAAAGAAGTATAATTATGATTTTTGGTAATATTTTGGCCTTATATCATCCCAATATTATAAATTTCTTATTTTGGATCCTTATTTTCATGAAACTGATGTGATATTATTGAGAAACTTTGAAAATTACCAAGTGTCACACTGACCTCAATTTTAAAAGGCCTCCTCACTCTTCTTTTCTTCACACATCAGAAACCCAATTGTTCAGAAAATACCTACCTATATAACATCATTAATTCTATAAATCATCTTAAAATATTTTTTCAGGTCCTAAATCCAAAATTTGGTGGATTTTTGTGCAAACCTAAAGAAGTTGTCTGAAGAAGAGATAATGTACTTACCCGATATTTTTATTATATTTATTCTTCCGTATCTCTAAAATTCTATTGAAACATTAATATATAATAAAATAAGTATCTTAAACATATTTACATGTTTTTATATTAATGTAATTACCTAAAACCATCTCCTCCTCTGTCAAATGGGAAATGAAACCATTGATCATGTCTATATCGGACAACCATCTCGTGAACGAACATAACTTATTTTTTATAACTCTTTTAACTAATGGATATAATGAAGTATTTAATGTTTATATATGATATATATAATATAATTATACTTTTATAATTTTAATATCTCATATGAAATCTATTTTTCCAATCTGTAGGAAATACGATAACATAGCTCGTGTGTAGGGAAGACAACCCCCTCGCGAAGTGATGTGATTTGTTTTTCACTTATACATTTAATAGAAGCTAATAATTATTAATTTAATGTTTATATGTGATATAAATTAAATATTAATAATTATTATAAATAAATATATCATATAATTTCTTACATTTCCATGCAATGAATTAATGATAACATCATTTGTGTGTACAACAAACTACCGCCTTATGAAGTAATGCAATTTGTTTTTATCACCCCATCACATGGGTGTTACATATATGGGTATTTAAAGAGAAAATATGATATTTAGGATACTAATATCTTCATATAAATAAAAAAAAAACAATTACCTTATTTCCATCATGGTCATTGAAAACTGGAAACAACACTCATGCTGATGTATGACCTACTGTCTCCATGATTTTAAAGTTGTAATTTTTTCATAACCAAATTTAATGGATAGTTTTAAAATTATAATTTATTTATAAAATTGATTCTTATATCATGATTATAATTTTTTATATTATTAAATTATATCATCTTTGACCTTAGTCATCATACAAATGTTATTTTGTAGAAATGAGATGTTTGTTGTTAAGACATCAAATGTGAAATTAATTGGTTAAGTAATTGAATAGGATATAGAAAAAATAAAATAAATTGAAAAATAAACATTAGAAACATTATTATGTATGTAAATAATTATCAAAATTTAATTATTTAAGAATATAAGAAACACACATGATGGTTCATGATCGTGATAAGGGTTTATTTCTCAAAAACATCCTACTTCAAGGAACTTGTTCTTTTATACATCTACATTATTATATGTGGTGTATATATAAAACCATTATATATTATATCATGAATATTTTACAATTCATGGTATTTTATTTTATAATTCACTTACTTCATTCATGGTGGTTATAATTTAAAAGTTACCAAATTGATAAGGGTTTATGATTCAATATCATTTTACAGAGAATTATTTATGCTTGGATTTCCATTGAACAAAATTATTTGATAATTATTTAATAAAACCAAATATAATTTATTATTCATTAATTATTCAGGAAATTTCCATGTATTAGTACAATTTGACCTCTCTTGGGTGCTTAATATTTTTGAGATTGTTTTTTGGAAAAGTCTGATTCATTTCTCTATTCGGTAGGAAAAACGTTTCCTTATACATCCATGTATTATACAATTTTTTCAAAATTGTTTTTACTATTAATATATTTTTGTTAAAAATAATTTTTACCAATTTTGGATTTTCAAAAATTGTTTAAAATGAATATTATTTTTATTATCTAAATAAGTTACTTTTTATCTTTTATAGAAAATATGAAAGGAATCATTGTTTTAACAGGTACATCATGAATGATATTTTTTTCTCTAATGACCCTTATATTCCTAGAATATTCCATTATATTTATAAGATTATATTTTAATGGAAGAAAATTCACAATATTCTATGAGTGATATTTTTAAGGTTATTTTCAAAGTGGGAAGGTTATTTTCCCCCAGAAATTTTTTAAATTTTTAAATGTATTTGCATTCATAAATGAAAATAACATTTAATGTTATATAATTTTTCTAAATCATGTATATATTAATATAGCATCTATACCTAGCTAATTATATCTTACTTTTATGGGGTAATATATAACTTATAACCATGTATCAAATTCTTTATTTAAGAATTCAATTTTTACTATGTTTTGAGATAAGATTAATTAACCCATTCCATTACATGGGTAATTCTAATATTTATTGCACATAATTATTTTCCTTACGTTTCACACACTTTAATGTAAATGAAATGGATATGATGGATGGGATTATAAATAAAGATTCCTCCAACGAATTCAATATTATTTTAGTCACATGAGATGTAATATATGAGATTATGGTGTAAAATTAATCCATTATGGGACATTTTCCACCATGTGATATTTTATAGGAAGTTATCCTTTACTCATGTTTATGTAATTTTTTATGTTTTTGTCACATTCCCTATTATTCAATGTTCTTTTGATAAAATGATCATTAAGTTATTCTCCTATGTGATTACACATTTTCCTTCTCCAATATTACATCATGTTTTTCCTGTGACTCATATGTCATGATTATTTTTCTTGTTTATTTACATAATGAGAAATTGATATCAACCATTTATTTATGTATTTTTAAAGACCCTAAAATTCCATGGAAAGTATTTTTGTTAAATTATTGGGAATTTTATGAGTCTGCAATTTCAGACGGCGGGTGATTCTGAGGCCCATAGTTCTTAGAATGATCCGTCGAAGTTTTGTTAAGATTAAATTAAAGCGTGTATGGAGTTTTTCTGAAAAAGTGGAATAACTCTTAAACGGTTACTCTGATTAGAAATCAGAGGCCACCGTTGCGCTTAGGATGGTGGGTTTACCCTAGGGGTGACTTATTTTTAGTCGGCACGAGCCTCCCGTGAGAAAACTCGAAAAATGGAAAAACCATAAATAAAATAATAAAATAATGTTATTTTATTTTTCAAATGCTTATAACTCACAAACGGTAACTTTGATTAAAAATCCGAGACCACTGATAAACTCGTGAGGGTAGTATTTCTTTATGAAGATAATAACTAGGGTCTGCGAGGGCCACTATAGAAAGTTAGTTTTTGGCTGCAAATAAAATAATTAAGTGACAATAATTTTATTGTAAAATTCATAACTTTTAAATGGTAACTCGGATTGAAAATATAAGGGGACCATTGGGTTCTTTGGGGCATGTTTCACCTAGGCAGAGCCTAACCTCGACTATAGTTGGTCGAGGATGGCTGTTAATAATTTTCGGAACTTTTTTTCTAGTACGTTCAGTAAACGTGCGAGTGACATTTTATATCAGTTGAACTTGTGCTCAGAATTGAAATCCGAGGGCACCGTTGAACTCACACTGCCTATATTCGCTTAAGAAAACTTTCACCGCAGTTGCGTTTTATCAAGGCTGGATGTTAATTTTTGGGGTTTCTAAATAAATTTAATAAAAATATTCCTAGAATAATTTTTTTGAGTGGTGGTTTAATCCTCCAAGGTGAGGTTGAAGGTGGGGCCCACCTACGTATAACCTCCCGTGGGAGGAAATTATGTAGCGGGGCCCACACAAGGTCAAATCCCCTTAATCCCCCTTTAACCCTTGAGTTCCCCATTAATGGGGGAAACTCTTGATTTACCTCATAATGGTGCCAAACCTCTCTCATTTATTGAAACTCTCCACCTCCCTTGTTTTGATTTTTGAATCCATTCCTCCACATTAAATTAAATGTGTTTTCACATTTAATTAACGACAACTATTGTGTCATTGTGTGATAAAAATAATAGAGGAATTCCTCTATTATTTTGGCTTATTTTTCTAAGGGGGAAACTAGGGAGAATCCTTGGAGAATTATCCTCTCCAAAGAAGAACCATCACCCACGAATAATGGCTATTCCTTCCAATGATGAACACGAAGAACGCTGTCGACATCCTCCGTTATTCGACTTCTTCCTTGGATGTCTTCTTCCTCTCTAACCGGGGCGAGAAATGGAAGACGACTCCCACGAAGAACGTCACCAATGATGATGTCATCTCCTCCCGACGTCATCGGAACACTGCCGCCTTTCCGTGACTCCGTCGAGGGAACCCCGATTATAAGGTAGGGGTTTGTCTTGATTAAATTAAATCCTCATTCCATGTCTTTTATGTGGTTCGACTTTGGCCATTTGTTATCACCTAAAGCGGAGGGCGCGAGCCAAACAAACCCGGCCCGACATCAGTCCAATTGGTTCTTGATTTGTTGATGATGGAGGCAGAGCCGGAAGGGTGCAGTGCCGACGCACCACTTCGGAGAAGAACAACGGATAGGAGGGCCGCATCGGATGAAAGAGGTGTAGTGTCGTCGCACCGTGCTACACCGGAGATGCGGAACTGTGGCTGGGAGGGCTGTGGTGGATGGAGAATCGTTGTGCCATAGTGCCACATGGTAGAGCTGAAGGCCGCAGCCAGGTCAGGCCGCGACGGTGTTGGCATGGTGCTGTCGCGCCACGCGGAGGGCAGGAGGACCACATCGCCATCATTCCACGGTGGTAGATGGTCGGGCCGACCATCATGGTGCCAGACGAGCTGGACTAGCCAGGTCTCGTGGACCCTGAACTGGCACAACGCGCCGGTTCTGTATGATGAAACGGGAGGGGCGTGACACCCCTCCCTTGCGTGGCCGGCGGGGCCACCACGGGGTGGGCTGCCTCGGCCGGGCCGCTATCTGGCCGGGCCCTCTCTTTGGGTCGGGCTGTCCCCTCAGCTCGGGTCGCTTCCTCAGACCGGGTCGGACCCGCAGACCAAGTCAGATCCCAGTTCAGACCTGGCCGGGCCGGGTCCGTCCGACTGGATCAGACCAGACCCGGACCCACTATGGCCGTTTACACCTTTTAGCCCGCATATAGGGCTACAGGTTCCCGATTGTCGTACCGCCTGCAGTGATGGAATTCATGGAGAAAGATGATAATTTTTGAATACTCCACTTGAGGTTTGAATGGATTTGGGGTATGGCCGGGTCGGTTTGAGCATAAAAACCAACTGGGCCCCAGGAACAGAAATTCCAATAACTCTCAGACCAGGCGTCCGATTGACGTGTCGTCTGTCGTGTTGGGTTAATTATAATGAGACGAAAATAGGGGATACATCAAATCAATAATTTTTGATAGTTGATGTATCAACACTTGGATCGAGGAGAATACCCTCCCGGAATCGAGTGTGCTGTGTGTGGGGACACTAGGGCTGGCTGAGATGATACTGTACTGGAATCCTCCGTGGTTTCGACAACGATGACTATTGTACCAGAATTCTCCATGGGTTCAATAGAGATGACTACTGTACCAGAATTCTCTGTGGGTTCAACAGTAGTGACTACAAAACTGGGATCCTACATGGGTCCGATAGTTCTAACTTCTGTTCCTGTATGCAATGTGGGTCTGACAGAATAGCGGGTCCTGTATCCTGTGTGGGTTCGACAGCTTAGCTGTTCTTATATCATGTGTGGGTCCGATAACATAGATGAATCCAACAGAATAGCTTGTCCTGTATCCTATGTGGGTCCAACAACTTAGTTGAATATGACAGAATAGCTGGTCCTGTATCATGTGTGGGTCCGACAACTTAGACGAATCAGTGACTACATAAGATCATCTCTATCACTCTACTAAAGTTATATACCTATGTGAGGTGAGTCTTGATTTTCAATCATTATCATCGAGGTGATTGACTTTACTTCCTTTGTGGAGTGGGTTGTGCTTGGGCTCGAGTGTTGGAGCCAGACTGTGATTGTTAACTTTGGTATATGTATGGTCATATACCTAAGTAGGGATGGCCGATACTTCATGATTGTATCTTACTACTGTGGTTTATCCTTAGTAGATTCTGGGATACGTTCGGGGGTCTCGGGGTCCCCTACTGAGTATTGTTATACTCACACCTGCACGGGCTTTGCCCTCACCTTGTTGTGTTCTATAAAGAGGTCGGACATCAGTGATTGGGGATGTGGGTCACGGACGAGAGGCTGCTCGGAGCTGGACTAAACAGGATGTATCTCAGGGACGAGTTGTTAGAGTTATGTACCTACCCTTCACGTAGGATTCCCCAGTGGACGATCCAGAAGCTGTTTTCCCTTTTTACTTGCACTTGTCCTTGTTGTTCAGTTGGGTTTGTATACTGGCCCATTTACTTTCAGCACTACCTTTGTATTCAGTTTTACTTAGTGTTTTTCTTCCAGTTGTGTTCTCTGATTGTGTGTGAATTGTTTTTATAAAGGAAATTCCATTCCAGCTTATGGATTTATGCCTTGGGTGCTAATATCCAGCCCCTGGCCTATAGAAGGCAGGCTTGGGGTAGTCACGACACGTGTCCCGAGGACGGGTCGTGACAGTATTCCCCAAGTTATACTATGCAATTTATGATGAAACTTCTCTTTTTTACATATTAATTAATTAATTATTATATAAGAGTATAAATAATATAACAACAAATATCGATAAGTCTATAGTCTTTGAAAAATTATATACATTACATAACTATTTAAAATAAGGGATACAATTAAATTATTAAAAACATCCTTGAAAAGCTCATATTAGTCCATTGTACATAAAACGACATGGTGTAACCTTGGGATATACATAATAAAGGGGTAAGCTATAAATCCTTGTAAGGTAATAAAAATGGAATAACCAGAAGAAATTAATACATTTTTGGAAATAGTAATATCAATGGGTCATAAATTGAGTGATAGTTATAAATACGAATAATGAGACATGATATAACATGATAATTACAATGGCAATATGGGAAATGTGACTACAACTTAAAACAACACATCATATATATTGTTCAAGGATAACTCCCAAAAAATAATAATGGATAAAGTACAATGATGGATTATTTTAACTCCCCAATCCCTTGAATGTTGTCTTATAATACTGAAACATTACCAAATTAATTGGAGTACTATATATATTTGGGTTCACCCATCACTTTATTTTCATTCTCATGTTAATGTGTGCCACATAGATCATAAAACATGGAATCAATTTCCATCAATTTTTATTACATAACAATGGAAAGTGGAATAAATAAATTTAATTTCACAATCAAATAAGTTTATGTTCATAATGGTGAAAACACTTTATAGGAATTGGGTATTGGTACCCATTACACATTTGACTGGATTGGAAAATTGCAGTGAAATTTTACAACATAACTGGGGTGTAAAAATGTTCATTGAATAAATTAACAAGGTTTTAAGTGGTTTATAATAACTTATAAATGATATGGTAATTAAGGTGGATATATGAGAATATATCCAAACATTAGTAATTGCATAAGAAGGGCATAAGATAATGAATATACCTGAATAAAGGGGAGGAAGGAAAGAACCCTTACCTTGAGTGTGTGACTTAAAATTCTTGGGAGGCATTTTTGAGAGCTTTGGGGAATCATGGAAGGAATATCTAGTTGATAGGGAAGAGTAAGGATTTGATGAAAGTATTGTAATTTAATATAAATGGGATATTGGAAGGGTTTATATATGAAATGAGTGTGGAATTATTTATTATTTCTCAAACTTTGGTTTTGGAATCTACATAATAAAATAAATAAAACCACAAACCTTACCATGGTTTTCCCCATGGTTTATACAAAATTGGGTGGGGGTGGGTGGGTTAGTTTATTATTTTATTATTAAAAATAAAAAACTTGTTAAAATATCACCCTTTGTGATGTGGAGGTGCTTCATACTCTTAAATAAATTATTTTAACACCATAAAATATGTTATAGATTTTGAAGGACTCATGAGGGATTTATAAAATAAATAAAATTATCAAAAAATAATATTATTTTAAAGGTATAGAATATATTTTTTCTTTTATACTCTTTATTTTATTTATCACATCCCTTTTGGGTCATTATGATTCCATACTACACATTATATATTTATATAGTATTTAATTTTTACTCGAAAATTCGACTGTCTCGAAAAATAATAAATAAATCACCAATGTATAATTTTTGGGTTATGATACCAAAAATATCATTAATTTTAAATAAACATCTTTATAAATATTTAAATTTTCACCTTTAAAATAATAATCAACATTTATTGAGAAATTCTCAGTTTTTTGACAAGAAAAATTTCCAAACCATTATAAAAATTACCTTTGAATTCATAAAAATTGAATGATCATTTATATTTAATAAATATTATTTATTAATATTATTTAATTAAAATATTTTTTGTTTCTTCAATCCATTAATTCATTAAAAATAATTTCTTAATTGAAATTTTATATTTCATAAAAGTACAATTTGTGTTTTATTGTATCCAAATATAATTTTTAACAAATTTTTTTACATTTAATTTATAAAGTAAATATTATAATGAATAAATATAATGATAATTTACATGAATATTAAATATAGGTATTTATATTATTAGGGTTAATTTGTTTCTAGTATTTTTTAATTATTTATACACATAATTAACATATTTTTATTTTATCGTGGTAATTAATATATTCTTTAGTTACTATTCATATAGTTAAAATATTAAGTTAACCTTATTAACTAACAATAATTATGATGATTCTAAAAATTAAATCTATTTTATTAAAATCAATTCAAAGAGTTGGGATAATTTAATTTAATAAAATACTTACAAGCCTGATGGAAAGTAGTTTTTCCCAAAAATGCATTTTTCATGGAAAATATAATTTTACATTAACTATATAAATAGTAATATTAATTATATGAATTTAAATAAATAAATATAGATATGTTTTCAAAACATTTACTTTAAATAATTTTTCATTATAGTTTTTTTAATATATTAATATTGAGAATCATTATGCATTTTAAATCATTATCCAAAAAAGCCTTTTTAATACTAAAATAACCTCATATTAATATATGGTATAAAGATGATTTAAATATAATAAAATTAATTAATTATAAATAAATAATAATTATTTTTTCCTTGAAATAAAATTAAACTAATAATTTTAGATTTAATTTAGTTCACTTTTCAAAAGTAATGAAAATTTTATATAAAAATGTTATTTTTACAAATGAAGGTGGATGAAACCGTGGGTGGGTACGCCTATGGATATACAATGGAAAAAATAATGTAGATAATAGATACTTTACATATGTCATTGAGGGGAATGAGTAATCCTTGATTGTTCACCGAACTCAAAGACCTCAACACAAATTGAACCAAAGAAATATCGATACTGGGGAATTTCTTCGATATCATTTTCAAAAGAAGAGGTTGGGATATCGGATTTCAATTTATGATTCTTTTTTTGGAAAGAATATAAATCGTAGAAAGTCATTATTCTTCTAATGAAAAACAATATAATCTCTTGGATTTCTGAACAATCATGTTGGTATTTTAAATTTTTCGCATGAGGTTTTTCATTTCATGTGTGAATATGACTATTATAGTATATGGATGAGTGGTTCATGGCCCTTTAGTGGTTGTCCCGGGATTTTGTTTTTCATTTTTCTCCTAATTTTAACACTGATTTTGAGGTTCCAATTTCCAATATTTGGTTAGGATTTCCTGGTATTCTACAACACTTATTTAATAAAGAAGCACTTTTTTAGATTTCTAGTCTTAATGGAAAACCTCTTAGGTTTGATACTGCTACTAGAAGCCACTATCATCCCTATGTTTCTATAATATTTTTAGAAATTGATATCTCATGGTCCCATCCATCCCACATTTGGATAAAAAATGTTGATACAAGATTCCTCCAAGAGGATGTCTTTGAAAATCCTATAAAATATTACCCCGATGGTCTTAAAATTGGACATTATACAAGGTTTTGTGGAAGCAAATATTATGATGCATGACCCCTCACAAGATTAAACTCAATCTGAGTGGAAAAAAAAGATCACATGGGGATAACCAATTCTTATACTGAACATTCTAGAGAAAATGCTATTATGGATGTTGATCAGATGCTGACCAAACCATCTAACTCTCAACTTCATACTAAGGAATTTTTTGGAGTGATAGATACTTCTCAAAATGACCATCCTCTTGATGAGGAAAAGGAGTCCCTAAAAAATCATGAGAAACCTGCTATTATATATGTCTCACAATCCTTGCATGATGAGGATTGTAACACCCACTATGATTCTAGTGAATTCATGCATGATGATTATGAGAAATCTTGTATGATTGAGGAATCTTATTTAAAGTAGAGTATAAGGAAAGGTAAAAAACCAAAGATTGATTCATATGGCTAAATTTCTCTATGATCCTAAAAGACTCAACAATGTAAAGAATACTCTAACATCGAGATAAAAATTATAACTATGTCCTTTGAGGCCTCTCAGAAATAAATAATCATGATTCTACCACAACCAACAGCTACTGAGCATCCAATAACATCCTATAAGGAAGGAAACATAAAAGATACTACAAATATTGAAGAGGATAACCCTATGGTGATAGATTCTTATCCGTATAATGAGAATGTGAGTGACGAATCAGAAATTTGGATGTATGATCAAGATTAAATAGTTTTTAAAATAAACACGAATGGTGATATATCTGTGGATTGTTACCTACAAATAAAAAAGTGAATGTCCATGAAGTTGGTGTAATAATTTAGACAACATCCTGATTTTAATTTCAAGGACATTATTTGTAATGATTTCTTTTCCCTTATGATTTATTAAGGAATCCTTGGATTGATGTTTGAGGATAGTGCCTTAATTCTATTTTTCTTTAGATGGGATTTGATTGTCTTTGTAAATAATGTTTTCCTTTTCAGTCTAATTATTATACTAATTCTCAGGTTCTAAAAGTGAAAACAATGTTTAGATTTAGGATTATTTTTGGGATTTTTGGGTTGGTATGTGAACTGTTCCTAGCATTGTAGTTGGAAAATATACTTTATCCTTTGTTTACTTCATGTGTGCCTATCTACAAATCAGATGGCCTTTGGAATGAAGATTTCTTGATCTTTTCACTTTAGATTTTTATCACACTCTAATGATTTTTTATCATAATATACATTATGTGATTTGATGGGGTTTTAATTGTTTTTTCTTTCCATTTGTCTATGTGATGCCTTTCACTTAATGATACTATTCCTAGATGTATCCCATTTAACGATTGGTTATTCCATTCTAATTCTTCCTCTACAAAATCATGAAGTTATATAAGGTATTTGAGGATGTTTTAATGCATTTTGGGAACTTTTATTTATCTAGATTATAATCACGCTAATTAGGGGAATGTTTTTGGAAACGTTTTTAGGGTTGTACATTGGTGGTTACCTTAGATTTATTGTGAAACTTTTAAGGGACATATTTGATGAGATGTTGATTTTTTCTAAATACCTTGTTGGTGTTGTTGTGTATCTGATTTTTTTTCTCATTATATTTTTTTTGGGATTCCTTCTTCTAAATTAGATATGAGGTGTAACTTCTAGACTTCACATGAGTCTACTACTTCATCTGAATTCACATGGTTTTAAGTTCTAATGGGAGGATCATGGTCGGTGATTGATTATTTTCTATTTTTTGGTTTTATCTATTTTTTTTTGATTTAGAGTTCGATATATATCACTTAGTGGCCTTTGGGTTCTTCATTCTATTCTTAGGCCTGCTGGTTTTGTTGTGATCAGTGCATTTCAGGTTTTGGCTCATGCCTGCTGAACATGGGGAGAGATGATCCAGTTTATTTATGCTGGTGACTAATAATATTTAAAATCATATTTCTAGATTATATATTTATTTACCATGATGAAATGTATAGGGTAGCTTTACCATTTCCCATCACAGAGGAAATCATTGAGAGATATATGATAGGATGTCTCATACATGTCTCATGCAATATGATCTTTTGTTTGTTTTCATTGGAAATCTCATATTGTATTCCCCTCAATCACCTATTGGTGTAATCTATTTACAATTAATGTTTGTATTGTATATTTTAATTTAATAAATTACTTTGATCCATTAATTGGGTGACCAATTCATGTCACCCCTTCTAAAAAATGTTATTTTCACTATTCACTAAAAAAATCTAAATTTTCTGAAAAATACCAAAATTTCACCCAAAGTCGATTTTTATATGATGATATAAAAAATGTGTTCTTTTTATCAAATAAATTTTATAAATGTTCTAGAAAAAAATCATAATGTTTTTTCATATCAAATAATATTCATTTCCCAACAAAATCTATATTAAAGAACAAAAATACATTACAAAAAAATTAATTGATTATTTTTAAGAATTTATCAATATATTTGGGACATATATGTATATGTTGAAAAATTTATTTAATCCTTAAAATATCCATAAATTTTATTAATCAGCTAAAGTGGTCATAATTAGATAATCATTATTTGTTTGGGTTTGATGTTATGTATCACATATGCTATCGAACATAGTGTTCTATTTTAAAAAACATGGGGTGTTAAATTATTCCCCCTTTAATAAATTTCATTCTCTTATTTTAAACATGATCTCAGTAAGACATGTTTTGACACTTGAAAAAATATTTTTTGAATGCCCACATCATGAAAAGGTTTGATAAAATATCCTCTTGAAAAGAGAGAAGATGATGTTTTTAGGACATCACATAAATCGGTTTCTTAGTATGAGAAATTTAGTGGGAAGTGAAAACATGTATATAGAAGTGAAAAATAACACCAAATAACTAATTGAGTGTGATATAGAATTTGTTTAGGATAAATTCAATTACCCCAAAACAATAAATCTGTGAAAGAGGAAAAGGCTGTCAATTAATAAAAAATGATCCTAACATGAATCCATTTTTAATTAAAGATTATTTTCCTAGAGATAAGGAGTTCATTTGACATATAGACTAAAAATATTATGAAATATAATTAATTAAATACTATAATTAGTTTCTACAATATTCTAATCTATTTTTCCAAACAATGAGAACTCAAAATGAATATTTTTATCCTAAAGCAGTAGAATAATATTATAATAGAACACATAACATACCAAAGAATAAAAAGATACTACAATTGACTTTAATTCCCAAATGGTTAGTATAAAGAAATATAATAATAAAAATTAATAAAACATAATAAATTAATCTCCAAAATTCAAAAAATAATCCCAAATATTGACGTAGAACATTTATTAAATAAATAATCATATATAAAACTAATAACATCAATTTTAATGAGTGTTTTTACTTCAATGTTTTTAAAAAATCATTTATATTACACTTAAAACCACATAATATAATTCATATTGGATAATACTAATGAATATACTATCCTCAAACCAAACAAAGTGTTTCCTAAAATATCATTAATCACCTTAAAATAACAAGAAATTTCATCATATAAATCATCAAAAGTTGAATTAATTATTTTAAATTTTAACTTAGAAATTTAATCCCAAAACACTTTAGGGTTCTACCAAAATAAAAAACAATATATGTGTTATTAATTACCAAATAATGTGTTTTATAAAATACAACCTTATTACTAAATCATTTTTATTAGTAAATGGGACCATTCAATATATTTTTAAAATCCATAAAAAATTATTTTTAAACAATCCTTATATGTTCAACAATTCTTAGATAAATTTTTTTATTGATATACTACTTGTTAAACATAACTCTAAAATAAAAATTTATAAGAATTTTAATATTTACATTTTAATGATTTTCTTAACATAGGTCATTAATCTAAGATTTAACCCTCAGATTAGGGTATTGTCTTGGATAATGGCCACATTCTCCACAAATAATAAATTAAACAATAAAGGGTACTATAGGATGTAATTTATTCCCTTCTATCACACTATTTATTATTTAGTTAGGGAATCTAGATATATTGTGCCCTATTTTTTCCACAAATAGAACTCCTTTGAGTTTCATGGTGCTCTTCCCTGGGTTATTCTTTCCACATTTTTGACACACAATAAATTGAATATTATTTCCTTAATCATCTTTATCATAAGAACTTAATTTTTAATTTTTCATCCTCTCCATTGATTTATATATAAATTAAGTAATTTTACAATTATTGATTGTGATTTGGGATATCTGGTTTGGAATGATTACAATATTTCTTACTTGATCTCCCATAATGTTAGGATTCTAACTTGGGGAGTCATCACATTTCCTAGAACAATAGTTGTTGATTGGGTTCTTTATATTTCCATCCATGGACAAGATTAAAGAGAAAATTAGGGATGATTAATTTTAAACTATTAAGAACATAAACAAGTATACAATAACATTAATGGGATAACATATAAATGACATGTATTACCATAAATTAATAATTTCTTTGATTAAATAAAAATTATCTATAATCTAGTTCCTAAAATAGAATCTTATTAGAATTCTACGCTTAATAATGGTTCATAATGAGCTTGTGAAATTAATAAAGAATATCTCATGGGAGTGTCAAATAATGTGTGCATCCGGTCCCATTGGCATGGACTAGTTCCCAATCTAGTCAAGACCAATGAAATGCTTTTGGGTTTCACCCCTAGGTGCATATGTGCCAGCGGCACATCTTCTTCTAAAATCTAGACATGGATGTATTTTCTTGATAATAACTTACTCTATACTTTACCAAAATATAGGGATGTTTTTTTATACATAGTATTATCTATAAGGATTTTTCTATAGTTTTAAAATCCTAATCCCAAAAAATAACTAAGATCTTCCTTTAATACCAAATTTGACCACCATTAGCATTATTTAATATTAATTAATGATTTATTACATAAGTGTAAAAATAATACCAAATAGAACATCGAGAATTATTGTTTGTTTTTTAATTATTTACCTTAAATAATGAGTCAAAACACAAGATATAATAATTTTTTTTAAATTTTCATTGACAACATCATATTATTCCATTATATTTAAAACTTCATTGGATAACTTGGGGATATACATAAGAAAGGGATGATCTATAAATCCCAGTAAAGAAGTAAACATTCAATAACATGAATAAATTAATACATATTATATAATAGAAATATAAATGGGGAATAAAAGGAGTGATAATAAAAACATGAATAATTAGGATTGATATAACATGATAATCATAGATGAAACATGAGAAATTTATAAATAACTTAAAAAAATTTACCGTAAACATTGGTCAAGGAAAATGACCAAGATATCATGGTGGAAAAATTCTCATAATTTAATATGATCACTCCCAAATCCCTTGTATGATGTCTAATGAGACTAAAACATTATCCAATGCATTGGAGAAATATATAATTTCAGATGCACCCATCACTTTCATTTCATTCTCATGTTTAAGTGTGCCACACATGTCATATAAAATGAAATCATTTTTCAACATTTGTTATTATATGATAAATGAGTGTGGAATAAATACATTTATTTACCTAATAAAATAATTATAAGTTCTTAACATTGATAAACCATGTTAGTGATTCGGTATGGGTACTCATGAGACATTAGTTTGGCATTGAAAATCATGGTGAATTTTTGGCAGCATAATGGGGGAATATAAATGTTGATGAAAGGGTCTATTTAGAGTGTAAGGGGTCTTCAATCATTTATTAATCATAGATTAAGTAATAAGTACATTTAATAACATATATACAAAATTTTAATTGGAGAAAAGGGACTAAGATATTGACGATACTTGAATAAAGAGGGGAAATGGAAGAACCCTTTCATTGAGAGTTTGACTCGAAATAACTGTGGGGATCTTATTGAGATTATGGGTGAATTTTGGGAGGATTCTAAAGTGGAAAGGGCGGAGAAATGTTTTTATACAATGGTTTTTAGTGATGGTAAATAATTGTTTGTGTTGGTTCATATAGGAAATGAGTGGATAATTCTTTATTATTTCTCAAACATATGTTTTGGACTATATATAATAATGTAACCAAAACCATAAATCTTCCCATGATTTTACCCTTGATTTCTACAAAATAACGGTGGTTTTAATTATTTTTTAGAACAAGGGACTGACTTATTAAAATACTACCCTTGGTGATGTGGAGGCGACTCATACTCTAAAAGAAATTATTTAAAACAATAAAATACATTATAGGTTTTGGATGATTTATAATGGCTTTATAAAATAAATTACATAAATATAAATAAACATTATTTTGAAGGTTAAACATATTTTTGTTCATAGAGACAATTTATATTATTTATTACATCACTTTTGGGACATTATGATGTTATAATACACACCATATATTTATACGATATTTATTTTTTCCTTAAAAATTTTAAAGTCCTAGAAAATTATGAAAAAAATTTGTTGGATAAATTATATGTTATGATCATAAAAATGATATTAAAATTTTTCAAATAATTTTAAAAATATTTGAATTATTAGTTCTAATATAAGAATCAATATTTATTGTGTAATGCTTAGTTTTTTTGACAATAATAGTTTTGAACCGCTATAAAAACTACATTTAACTTATTAAAAATTATAGGATCATTTATACTAAATAAAACTTATTTAGTGGTAATATTTTATTAAAATAATTTTTATTTGTTATAATCCATTAATTCACTAAATGAAATGTCTTATTAGATATTTCCTATTAATTAAAAATATAATTTGTGTTTTATAGTATCCAAATATAATTTTTAACAAAATAATTACGTAATAATTATATAGTAAAAAATAAGTAGTATCATTAGTCATAATTTATATCAAAATTAAATATAAATACTCCAACTATTAAGGTTACTTTGTTTATAGTCTTTGTTAAATTATTTTTACCCATAAATAACATATTTTTCTCTTACAATTGTAATAAATTTTTACTAAAGTTACTATTAAATTTTTTTGAAAATTATTTTGACCATACTACCAAATATTAATTACAATGATTAAAAATATGGAATTAAATTTATAAAAATAAACTTGTAGATGTAGAATAACTTAATTTAATATAACACTTCCAATCATGATGAAAATTGTTTACCAAAAAATGTATTGTTCAAAGAAAAATTGATTTTACATAAACTATATAACTAGTAATATTAATTATATGAATTTAAATTAATAAATATATATATGTCATATAAAAATTAAATTTAAATATTTTATCATTATAGGTTTTTTAATTTATTAATATGGAGAAACATTAATCATTTTAAAAGAGTTTATAGAAAAATAAGTGTTTATAATCTTATATGTAAACTTGTATTAAAATCCAATATAAAGATGATTTATATATAATTAATTAAATTAAAAAAAATTAAATAATAATTATTTTACCTTGAAATAAAATTAAAATTATAATTGTACTTTTAAATTATTTCATTTTTCCAAATAAATGAAAATTTTACATAAAAACAATATTTTCACTATTCATTGAAAAAGTTATATTTTAAAAAAAAATCTTTTCACCCTAACGTAATTTTTAAATGATTTTATAAAAAAAAATTTATATGTATCAAATAATGTCTATAAATTTTCAATAAAATAATGATTATATTTTAAAAAAAAAACAATTAAAATTAATTTTTAAAGAAAAAATATTTTAAAGAATAAAAAAACATTACCCAGAAATGATTGACAATTTACTAATAATTTATATATATATTTAAGATATATATATATATTATAAATTAGTTAATCCTAAACATATACAAAAATTTAATGGAATGGATAAAACCATCATTTTTAAATAATCATCGTTTTATTGGGTTCTATGTTGTGTATTACATATGCTATCAAAAATAATTTTCTCTATTAAAAAAGGGCATTAAATAATATAAAAATTAAAATCGATTTAGGATATCACTAATAAAATGAATATAAAATATGTATTCCATGTTTTAGTTTACATTGATGAAGTCCTAGTCTACAAAAGACACTAGGCCTCTTGATATTTTGGTTGTAATTAATGGTTGTGTATGTTAAAAAATATATAGTTATATGGGAAACAGGTTTGGATCACTATAGTTGGTATCAGAGTATACATTTAGATAAAATTTGAAAACTAATATTATAAAAAAATAGTTAGAACCCTTAGTATAAGTCTAAGGATAAGTATAAGGATCAATATAAGGATATATCTATGTATAAGAAAATATCATATAATATTGGTGAAGATTAGAATGTGAGGTATCCAAGAAATTTAATGTGTATCTTGTTATTATATGTTCATGTGGATCCCAAAAATTTTTACCTCAGGGTAGTTACTGTGAAAAGGATTCATTGATATGGAATCAATCATCACCTGGTTCATGCCAAAGGGTCTAACTGCACACATTGTTTGACACTCCTTGGATTTTTTTAGAAATTCAAAGAATCCTTATGAACCATCGTGAAGGATATGAATAAATGATGATCCAAGATAATCAAGGATTAATTTTTTTTATTATGCTGATAACTATAAGATCGAAAATAACTTTAAATTTATAAATACCCCTTTTAGGTTTTATGTTATTGAAGTCTCATATGTTTTTGAGTTTTTTGGGAGGAATTTTTGGTAACCAAAAACATTTTTTCAGTATGGGATTTAGAAATTTTTTATTGGAAGTAGAATGCCTTATATTTTTTGGAAATAATATTAATGGTACTTGTAACCTTTATGGTTTATCCAATATTTTATATTAAGGGAATAATATTCAATTAAGATTATTTGATGTTAGGGAAAAATATAGTGTATAGAAAACCATAATGGTGACAAACTGATTTGATGATTAATGTTATTTAAAGGATGATCATCATGTTTTTGGGAAATGTTTTTTTGGTTTTATGACATATATTTATATATAAACATTAATTTTAATATAAAGTATTATTTGGGAATAATGATATTATATTTTTGGAGATGTAAGTTGAAGGGAAGGATATAACCTTTTATGTCAAAACATTATTTTATATTGGGGTTATTGATGTTATTTGAGATATAGGTTTTTTTATTTGAATAATTATCTATGATAAAACGTTTTTTTATTTTTAAATTTTGAAGATTAATAAATTCATATTAATTTTGTGTATTATCTTACCTTGTGCTAACCATTTCTACATTTGGTTAAATCCTAAAGAGAAGAGGAATATATTGATTTTTTCTAGAGTCAGGTTATCCATTAGAAGATTATTGTAGTGATTTAGGTATAAAAAATAAATATTGGATATTCTTTTTTTATACTAAGAGGTAAAGTGTAAATTTATTGAACCAAAATGATTGTTTGAAATCATGTTTATGTAATAAAATGATATTATATAAGTATATTTTCTAGTGCTCACCTTCTTGATAGAAATATAATCCCTCAACTCTCGGAAAATGAATTTGAAATAAATATTTTATCATACTACCTTATAATTAAATGAAAAAAATAGAATTTTAATTCAGAACAGATTTATGATTTTTTTGGATATTTACTTTATCATGATCAATCACATTAATTTGATCAATTTTCAATACCACTATCCATAATTATTTAAAATTTTCTTCCATGCCCATTTTATCAATTATCAGAGATATTTTCCAACTTGGAACCCTAGATGTGTGTTATTATATATCAAAATTGAATATATCATTACCTCTGTTAATTAGATGTTTTGTTAACCCTTTTTGTGTTGTGGGTTTTTCACAAATGAATTTTTGAATGCCAAACCCTTGATTACTAATTACATGATCAAATTGTGAGGATGGAGTTTCATTAAGTTGGGTATAATATAACAAATTGTGAATTTAGAAGAATTTATTTTTAAATAAATTCATTCTATTCGATAGATTTCTATGAATGAAACATTGATTTTAAACTAAACACAATACACTATTAAAATATTATTATTTAAATATGAGCATTATAAACTATCCTTTATGTTGGTAGGTAAGAATTGGAATAACTAGATAATAAATATTATATATATTAAACATGTATAAAATAAATTCAAGGGTTACATATTGATTATAAAAAAATATAAGAATTATTTGATAGGGAAAAGAATTGTTTTCTAAAAGATACATTTTTCTATAATATGGTTTAGTCATGCATTGCACACATAATTTTATATTAATTTTTACTAATTTGAAAAAAAAATTAAGAAAACATTATTTTTGAAATACAAATCTCTCAAATATATGTGGAAATATTTGTGGGTACTTTTTTAATTTTTTTTGATGAATAGTGAAAAAAACTAAACTTTTTTGATAACTGCCTCTTCATTTCAATTATTTAAAAAAATTAAATGATTTTAATGTAAAAATAGTTCAAAAATAATAAAATTTAGTTAATTTAATAAACATTAATCAATACTGTAATGAATTATTATATAAAACTTTTCAAACAATAGAAATATTTTCTTTGGAAAACCCATTTGTTCGACGCGTCTGCTGGTTTAATTTAAAATTGAATTCTACCACTGATAAGATTTGAATTAAAAAAAGATTTAATATTTTTAATACGAATAAATTATATTATATAATAATGGAAACTTATTTTTTGACAATAATTAATAGTGAAAAAAAACAAAAAATGTTTACCGTGATTAAGTAAAAAATGAGTTTACCGAGGGTTGAACTAAAAATATAGTGAATAGAAATGTCCAAAAACCTTTGTAATTATTATTTTATAACCATAGTTAGAAATTAAATATTTATAGAATCATAAATTTTAAATTTTTTTCATTTTTTCCCGGATAGTGACATTTGATTATTGAGAAACATTGATAATTACAAAGTGCACCACTCAGGTCAATTATAAAAGGTTACCCACTCTAATGTACTTTTCACACTTCCAAAATCCATTTCGTCAAATTATAAATATCCTAATAAATTAGTTATTTCCATAACCTCATCCTAAATGTCTATTTTTACCATAAATCCGTCCTCGGAGAACTTTTTGTTTGCAAACCTAAAGTAGTTGTTCGAAGAAGAGGTTACAACCTTAACTAAGCATTTTATTTTACTTTTTCTTCCACCAACATAAAAAATTAGTAATACATTATGATATAAAAATATAATTATATAATATATAATGATATGTTTTTAATTTATGGGTATGGAATTAAACTATTACTTTTTCCCTCATATGGGAAGCACAATTGTTGATCGTGTATATGATAAACTGCCGCATCACTAACCGATGCAACTCATTTACCATCCCTGCAATTCATGACTGGATATAATGAAATATTTAATATTTATATATTAGATATATGATATAATAACAATTAATTAATCATAATATCGCATATACATTCTTTCATTCCATTCATTATGATATTCGATATTATCTATTGTTTGTATGACGAACTACCACATCCCGAAGCGATGTAATTTTTTTTCACAAACACATTACATATAAGGTAATAAGTATTATTTTTATGTTCATAGTTGATATTAATGAAATATTAATCTCTTTTAACTATATATATATGATATAATTTCTTACCGTATTATCCATTGAGTATATCATAACGTCCTTTTTTTGTACGACAGACTACCGTGTCTCAAATCGATGAGATTCATTTGTACTAACGCATCCCATAGAAAGTATATATAAGGGTATTTAAATAACAAAATATTTTATTTATGATATAATTATCATAACATATAGATTTAATAACCCTTAAACGTTTTCCATCACGATCATTGAAAAATGGAAACGGAACTCATGAATACATATGACCTACCATCTTTATGATTATAACATAGTTTTTTTCATAACCATATTTCATGGTTATTTTAATAATTATAATTTATTAATAAAAATTATAAAAATTTAATGATTAAAATTATTGATATAATTAATTAACAATCTGTTTGAGCATAGACAACTTACTAATGTTATTTTGACAAATGCGTTGTTTATCATTAGAAGGTACAATGTTAAATTAAATTGATTTGTAAATGAATATGACATGGTATAAAATAAAATAAAATAAAATAAAAAATAAATTTTAAAAACTTTCTAAATAAATTAAATAACTAGTATAATTTAATAATTTATAATGATAAGAAATGTACTTGACAATTCAGGCTGGAGGTAAGGGTTTCTGTCTAAAAACATCCTTCTTTGAGACACATCTTATTTTATACTAATAATATATTCAATATGGTGCATATAAAACCCCTTTTAATATATTATAATTAATCTATAAAAACTCATGTAATTTTAAGTTACAATTCACTTACTTCATTAGTGGGGGCTATGATTCAAATGTTACCAAAGTAATAGAGTTTTATGCTTGTGCTTGAATTTCTATTGAAGGAAATTATTCGATCATTATAAAATAAAACCCAATATATTTTATTATCCTCGGTTTATTCATTATACTTTCTAGAATTAGAATCATTTTCACTCTCTTTGGTACTTAATATTATTGATAATTGTTAAATGGAAAACTCATATTAATTTCTCTCTTCGTTCCTAAATTCATTGTCTTTCATATCCATGTTTTCTAAAAATATTTCCCATGTATTTTTACTATTTAAATATGATTGTTAAAATTATTTTTTCACCATGTATGATTTAAAAAAATGGGTTAAAAGGAATCATCATATTTTTACCTGAACATGTATATTTTTAAATTTCATAAAAAATGTGAAATGAATCTTGGTTTTAACATGTTCAACTTGAATGGTATTCTTATCCTCCATGAAAATTATTTTCCTTGAATATTTCTTTATATGTAAATAAGGATATTTTAATTTAGAATATTTCCCTCATAATTTTTATTTTTATTTTTTCAAAATCATTTTCAATGTAGAAATTTTATTTTCCTCAAGAATGTTTTTAATATTTTTAACGGTATTTCTATTCATAAAAAAAATTACATTTAATTTTATGGAATACTTCTAAATTATGTACATATGTCTCTAACATGTGTTCCTAAAATTACTCACCCTTCCTTTTCTGGGGTAATATATGACATAATAACATTTATTAAAAGAATTATTATAAGATTCTCTTTTTACTATGTTATGAGAGAAAATTATAAAACTTATTTCTTTATAGGTGTAATTATTATAGTCATGCCTATTGATTATTTTTCTTATGTAGTATACATATTAATGTACATGAAATGAATGTGATATGTGGACAAAAAATTTTATATCCCTTACTGCTACAAAATAGAACTTTAGTAGTGCAAGAAATAGCCATTATCAGTACTAGAAAATCATTGACAACATGGGCGACGTTAAAAGACCAAGACATTTATTAGCACTAAAGTTTCTAATAAAGGGGTAATTTATCAGTGCTATAAAATGATAATAAATAGAACCTTTATCAGTACTTTTAAAATAACTGAGAAAGGACCCATTTATCAGTGATATAATATAGGGATTCTAAAGGAAACCTTTATCAATGCTTTTAAAAGTCCTCATAAAGGTCCTATTTATCAGTGATTTTAAAAGCACTAATAAAGGATCATATGATAGTATATTGTTACAACACAATGAAGCACCACTACTATGTGTTATTACAATACACTGTAGCACCAGAAACATACCATAACCACATCAGATATCAACAAAAAAGTCCCAATACATAATTAAAAATTTAATTAAATTTACAACAAAAATATAATAAAAACGTTATATAATAGACATTTAAAACATTGTTTTATACAATTAAATAAACAAAATTATCACATACATTAAAAAATAACCCTAACTATCAATTTAACAATGATTTACATTTACATTTTTTATTCAATTGCTAACATTGTAGTAGTAGTTTTGAAAAAAACACATCAGCTTAAAAAAAGAATCCACCTACATAATAAAACAATTATTATGCCAAATGCTAAAAATAAATAAATTAAATTTAAATATGAAATAAAACATTAGTTATATGAACAATGGTTTTACTATACAAATATCAAGATTGCCTCTGTGATTTAGTAGTGGGGGGGACTAGATTGAAGGTTTTCAATTTCAACACTACAGGAGGGGAGGGTTTTGTGAGAGAAGAAGTATGTGGATGTTTTGGTGTAGAAAGGGGTGAGAGATTGATAGAGCACCCAAACTCTAACAAAAGAATCCGACTATATAAGAAAAAAATAACTATATGAGTATTACTAAAAACAAATAAATTAAATATACATATAAAACAATACATTAATTCTATGCACACTAATTTTACTGTTCAAACATCAAGACTACCTCTGTAATTTAGTAGAGGTAGTTTCATTGCACTTTCTGAAAATGAAATGTTGGTATCGATAAAAAAGAGATAAATTCACCAGTGTAGGTGGTGAAAAGGTTATAAGGGAGAAGGAGCACGATTGATGGACAGAGAACCCCCAACTCGAGCAATGTAATCCACCAGTATAAGAAAATAATAATTATGTGAGTTATACTAAAAAACATATATATAAATCTATACATTAATTCCATGGAAAATTATTATACTTTTAAAATATCAATATTTCATCTATAATTGAGCAGAGGCATCTTTATTTTTCTTCCTACAAAGGGAGTGGAGGTAATAAGAAAGAAAGTGATAAATGCACCACTGCAAAGGTGAAAAGAGTTTATGGGATAAAGATCATGGAAGATAGAATGGGAACCCCAACTCAAATATAATTATGTACTAGTATAATAAAAAAATTATTATGTGATTAATACTAAAGAGAAATAAACTAAATATATATATATATATATATGAAAAAATACATTAATTCAATAAAAATATATTTTACAGTGAACACATCAATATTACCTCTATAATTGAGTAGAGGCAGTATCATTTATTATTTTACAAATGCAGTGTAGGTAATAAGAATTAAATTGATAAATGCACCACTATAGGAGTTGAGATGGTTTTAAGGGGGAAGGAGAATGAAAGTTTAACAAGGATCCCCCATCTCAAACTAAATAATCCACCTATATAAAAAACAATTTTTATGTGATTAATACTAAAAATAAAAAAATTAAACATAAATATAAATCAATACATTAATTCTACGGACAATGATTTTCATATGAAAACATCAAGATTACCTCTTTGATAAAAAAAAGAAAACATCATTGCTCTTCCTGAAAAGGCAATACACATGGTCATAAATCTTGGAAAATAAACGTACAATTCAAGTAATAATGAAAATTAAATCAATGACCCATAATATAATTTTACGGTAGAATAGAGAACATATATTGTTACATAACCTTTTCATCTATCCAAAGGGTTTCCGTCATTTTAGTTTGTTCTTTGGAGGGACTGGTAACATCATCTTGTATAGGAGACATTGTCTACGTGAGTATTCAAACATTTAATTTAGATTATGTTAATACAGTAGAGAACATATAATTTTATGAAGAAAACATAGTTTATAAAAAATAAATTATACCTTCTCATTGAAATCTCTATTTTTTAATGGTTTCAAGGATTTGGATCCTATTTAGAGCATCAAAATACCTTCTTTGTAGTCCCCTTTTATATACAATAAATTATCAATAGTCTGAACGACATGAACATATTGTGATGTCCCAATGAAAGGGGCATCCTCAATTGAATTTTTTGTTGATTCAACATTTTTTTAGTCTCCATCATGAAAATCGATAAAATCTTGTTTTTTAGATCTAAGACATAAAATACATCCACTTTTTGTGATTCCATTATGAAAAAATTTTCTTTTCCCCTTTTACATTTAAATTCACCTCCATAAAGCCTATTTAATTAAATTTCACTCCATTTATTTTGTTAACCCATTTTCAATGGAAAATTGTCACTTGAAATGATGTATAGTCAATCTCGTATATTTATTTGATACTACTCATGTATGACATATTTTCATAAATTGGATTTCGATCCTTTGAACCCGATATATGCATAGCTTCAGCCACAAGCATAATAGCACTATTTTTCATCTTACTGAATTCATCATGTTTTGTTGTATAGAATGTATAACCATTGATTACAATCCCAATGTATGATATAAAATTTTAATCTAGTCCTATTTCTATCCATTGGATTCATTCAATAATTGAATTTGGATTTTTAGATAATACCTTATACATTTGATCTCTAAACTATCCTATAAACTTTTAATTTAGTGTATGTTATATACATCATTCAACCCTTTATGGATTCAAATATCTAAGAATTTATTTATGCTCTTAAATGTATGGATCAATATCTTCAATATTTTGTACTATTTAAAGATTTTCATGCTCCTCCTTTGTAAAGTTAATTGTAACAACATATCTTTTGGAAGTCCTTTCACCCGTAAGGTATTCAATGTGAGAGACTTTGGGAGACAAAAGTTTTCAACATTTGATAGGTAATCAAGAAAATATTTGATAGCTTCTTCCACAATATATCATTCTTGTAATGACCCAAACTTTGGAAAAATATTTTGGTTCCTAAAAATGTGTGTCACACTATGTCATAATCAATAAAAAATATATAATTATAAATGAAATGTGAACATTGTGTTTTGACCATTATATAAAAATTGATTAATATGACTATTGAAAAAAAGAATAAATTTTAATGTTATAAATATAGTTTATAATATAAATAATAATGGATAATTAATGCTGAATGAAGATTCGATGACCTCATCCAGAAGACTCAAGACATACAAAGCCCAACTGTCGGAGGTTGGGATAGAGGTAGGATCAACTGAATTTGCTCTGGAACAAGCCCAAGCTAGGATTAAACAAGTGAATCTTGAAATTAATCACCTTCGAGAGAAGTTAAAGAAGATAGAAATCACCACTTTTGAAAATTTGTCGAAGACACCCCAAGATTCTATCACAATTGCACACCATACTGTCTGGTCCTATGCAGGTGTTATCAGATGATATGTAACAAGTCCTTGGTTACTATGTGTAATCCTTTTTTATAAATAAAATTTTTATTTCTTATTATGGTAATTTTATTGAATATCAAATGTCAAATTAAATATAGGATGAATTTTAAAACAAATATAGGATGAATTTTTTGATGTTTCAAATTATTGATGAATATTGAAAAATTGTACTTTAATTTTTTTATACTTTAAATAAATAATAATGTGAAATTATTTTCAAAAAACATATATATATGGTTGTGGTGAGTATGAAATTTAGAGTGTGATAAGATCAACATAATTTTTGTTGAATAGTAAATTATGAATAATAATATTAACCTTATGAATATTAATATGAACAATGTAATAGTAACCTCACTCAAGTAAGTATAAATATAAATTAGGCATTTGAAATGTTAATATGATAAATAGATTAAGTAAATAACTATTTCAAAAATTATTAGTTAAGTATTAGTATTTTTTGGGTAAATAGAAATTTTACATAAAAATTAAATACCTTATATTAAGAATCAAATTTTCAAAACTGAAGCTGATTTTTGAATTTAGAACATTGACATTAATTTAAGGTGAATTTATGATATTTTTATAAAATTATTTGGTTTCTGATAAATAATAGAAATATAGTTTTTAACTTTTTAGTGTGTTTTATGACTTTGTAATGATGTAATACGTAATTTAAAATTTTTGGAAACTCATTTGGATTAAAATATTCTATGAGGTATCCCAAGTGGTCAAAAAAATAGATAAATACCATGGTAAAACCCATGGTTTTTCAAATACCATTAATGAGGTGTCCCTTGGAAATTAATAAAATATTTCCTCACTTTTGCTAAAAAATCCAACCCTTTGCTTGATTCCATTATTTAAAAATTCCTCCTCAACAAACCTCTACTTTTTTACCTCCTAAGGAGTCATCTAAAGGATCCCTCATTCCCCCCAAGTTCCTGATAATAATGTTTTTAGAAGTTACTATTCAATGTTAGAGAAACGTTTACCCTCCTCTTTTTGTCAAAACTAATTTTATGTTATGTATTTTCATTTTAGTTTTCTTATGTTGGGGTATGTTATTCTTTTTACATCATTTCTGTAAATTTTATTTCCAAATTATGAGGGACCATTTCCTCTTTCTTCAACAAATTTTCTAAATTTTGAAGTGATGTCGTTAGGGTGCCGAATTTTTGTAATGAAATTCTCAACCACTGTATTTTTTCCAGTCAATTCTCTTATATGTGGTATATCTTTGAAGTTTCCATACCATATGATTATTTACATATTATTTTATCCCTATAATATTTTATTAGTATTTTATGTATGGGTGACCCCTATCCACTATCTTTTTATGTTGTTCTAAAACCATTTTTCATAGCCATAATGCTACAAAATGTTCATCTCAATATAATTCTCTTTTTTTCCAAAAATTGTCTTATTTTATTTATGTGAATACCGAAACATATGTCATTTTGAGGGTAATTCATCAAGACATAAAACTTATATATTTTATTATTTAATTTATAGACAATATACCCTAATTCCCTTTCCATGGGTCATACATGACATAATGATCATGTTTTTAAGCACTTTTTTAAATGTCACGATTTTATATGAAACCCAATAATTTTATTATCTTTGAGTTATTTATGAAATTTTTGGTTATGATCCATGTGAACTGAATTAAAATAAATAAATATTAAGGGTCATCCTTGATATAAATCCAATTGATATGGTAAATAAATTAATCTCTAGAGAAGACAAGTTTTATGACACCTTGCTGAATAAACATTGTAATTTTTATGACACCTCAGGGATGGACCTGGTGATATGCTAATGAATGTATAAATTAAATATCATAGAAAAATTTTGAAGTTATAATTCATGTTATTATTTATATGATAATCCTCTTTATCATTCCTTTATTATATTTATAATGTTCTTATTGATATCACTAAAGTTCACATGTAAACTATTTTACTTGTTTTTCCCAACTGGGCCTTCTACTCACCCTTTCGTTTGATGTGTATCCCCAAGTTATGAGATGAAATAAATATTCATGAGATGAAACTTGAAGAATAATTTAATGTGTAATAGAAGAATGTTTTATGTTATCATGTATTATGTAACTTTTTTTAAGACAGTAGACTTTAAAGATCATCTGTTTGTAAAATGAAATGAAAAGTTCATGTAATAAAATATTGGGATGACATAGTTCTGTGATAAAACCTTCTAGATAAATTCGATTATTGACATACCCTTTCAAAATATTCATATAACATTCAATGGGGTACATCTATCTATAATGGACAGGACCACATATTTGAACCTCTATGGCCAAGTAAACCATTTAGTAAACCATTATATCAAAGAATGAGGGTGGGAAGAACATTTCGAATTCACATAATTTGATTGAAATCGTATTATTCGTGATGGAAAACATCACTAGGTATACAAAACTACTGCATTTGGATTGGGAACAGAAGTAGATTCTGGTTAATGTATGTCATCTATTTTGAGGTAGAATGAAACAAAAAGAAACATTCATTAAATTATGCTTCAAAACTTGGTAGTTGTGTGATTTTAATTCCTATGACATCAAATTATTCATTAACATGAAATTATTGATATTTCCTGAATACCCAGGTGGGAATTTTATACTCATAAGGAATATTAAATATTGAATTTTTTGTTGGGATAGAGTGTAAGTTGATGGAGGAAGAAAACTGTAACTTTTACCCTTAACTAGTGCCTACTCTTCCCTTATCCCCATTTCAATCAAGTCCAAACTAGCCTTGATTCCATATTTCATTTCTATAAGAACATTTAGTAACATATCAATAACATAATAAAATACATTTTTTTCTACATGCATGAAATCAAGAAAATTTATGACACACAAACAATTCCAACACGGTAATTCAATGAAATTTGATCTCTTCTTCAAACCTTATTTTGTATGATTTTTCAAAAATGTATTACCAAAAATAGTGTCAATATTTTTTCCTTTTTTGTATAGTTTATCACCTGTTGTTGGAGATGGTGTTGTACCTTGTTCGATATTCCCATCAAATGACGTCATCTAGGATCCATATTTATGTCATCAAAGAAAAAAATTGTTGTCATAAAAACACAGTCATGGAGGAATGATTCAACCGAACATAGTACGTGTGTTTTTCACAAAAGGGATAACCTAACATGCCTTTAATGCTATAACTTGATACACTTACACAAGTGGAGAAGTCATTTATCATTTCATAAAACATTCCCCTCAATGTGAATTCTTCACTAATATGAGCATCATACATTGTAACAAATGTATCCCACATCAATTTCAGATCCTTGTTCAATGGATCCACATAAACATCAATATCATTACCAGGTTAGTTTGGCCTCAACATAATTAGATTCACCATAACGTATCAACACTTAATGCATAAAAATGTAGGGAAGCTATAATTTAACAACATTATGGGTCATGTACTATGAGTACTACTCTGTACACCCACCATATTTATTCGATATATAAATAACAAAAGGAAAAAGTTTCTCAACTTATCTCCAAATTTAGGAAACTCATAATAAATATTCTTCCACTGTGGAGAATCTGTCGGATGAAATAAGTTCCCATTTTTAATTCTTGTATCTGAATTCCTTGTTAATTGACAGATGGTTTCCTAACATCTATATAGTCTTCTAAATCATTCAATGATAGGAATTTATCATACACATTTCTAAGGACTTGATTCATTTTTCTTCTATTGATATACACCACACATAGGTCCTTTGATGAGTGATTTGTGGTCCTTGTAAAACAATATGAAATAATTTAAATAATCATGTATTTTTTTAGAGATAATGAAAATTGAATGTAATATTATATACTATCTTATGTTTGGAATGGAAGTTCATTTTCTTCTGGTTGAATATCTTTTAGAAGACCATGTAGTTTTGAGAAGCTGGGGGCACTCCATCCATTGCGAGTTTTTAAATTATATAACATCTATACAACTGAAAATATTGTGTATTTAGTACAAAAAATATACAATGTTTTCTTGGAACTCCTCAAACAAATTTTGAAAATCACGAATGTCATCATAAATTTCCATTTTCATTTTATCCATGGGATCTTCATCAACTTTTTCAAAGGTATTCATATAAAATGATTCATAAACCGTAGTATCATCCAAATCATTGTCCACATTATGGTTTTCCTCATGTATAGTCAAACATTTATAGATTTGATATATTCTATGACAAATAAAATGATATTACAATACATTTTGTAATTGCCCAGACCTCTCGGGTCTATTCCTTTGCGAAAATCAGGTGTATGAGGTGATTCAGGAGGTCAAGTTGACTTATCCCCAACACTTTTCCAAATTTCCAGAACGGTGATGTCTATCAGTAAACTCTATTGGTTACAACTCTCAGTAACCTCTATTTTACTTTTCCAAATTTTGTGTTCATGAACAATGTTTCCAGAACAGTGAGGTTTATCGGTAACCACTATCGGTAACCACTATTTCCTTTGCCAAATTTTGAGTTTGTGAAGAGTGTTTCCAGAATAGTGAGGCCTATTGGTAACCTCTATCAGTAACCTCTATTTCCTTTGCAAAATTCCGAGTTCATGAATTGTGTTTCAAGAATGGTGAGGTCTATCGGTAACCTCTATCATTAACCACTATTTCCTTTGCCAAATTTTGAGTTTGTGAACAGTGTTTCCAGCTTCCTACAGTTCACCCATTTAACATTTCATTTGACGTAACATGAATTTAAAACCTTATTTTAAGGACTATAAGGTTGATTCAAAGGCCATAACTCATATATTAATTTATCCTAAGGCTCGTGAAATTTTTACATGCTCAAATCGTGTGGTTTAATGTGATATGCATTTAAGGGAAAACCTAGCATTTCTTAAACCACTACTCCATTAAATATTCTAAAGTGACGGGATATATTCCTCCCTAGTTCTTCTTCCTTGTTCATGTCTATGAGATACTATAACCCTTGAATATATTCCATAGGGTTGTGCAATGAAACTTTCCTCCTAGTATTTGTTCCGCTCTGTTTTGATGCAATCAAGTAGTATCGATCAATCATCAGTATAATGTATGATCTATCACCATTATTTTGGTTTCCTCTCCTTCTGTTTCTCCTTTACCTATTATGGTATGTGATCTCTATAATACTAATGGAGTTTTCTTGGGTTTTCATTGGTACGGTCGTACTGCAGCATCCTTGCGAGGATACAGTTGTCACGAGAGGAGGCGATCATGATTCTTTGTGCGGATATTTCTTGTATAAAGAACGATAAGAACCGTTTGAGGTAGGGGATTCATTGCTTCTATTTTCTTTTACATTCAATAGTATAGTTGGCATGTTTTATCCCACTGGAAGGTAATGGAATTAACATATTAAATATTTGCACTGAAAAATAAATTGATATCGATCATATGTTGTTGGCTCTTGTTTTTCAAGATAGTGTTATATCTATACATTCTTCGTATAGCTATTAGTTATTGATTGAAATTGGTATATAACATAAACATTAATTAATGGATAATGTTTTGGCTATAGATAAAGAGGAATGTAAGTGAATCTAGTTCTTCTTGTTGTAATTTGATGTTAATCAAAATGGTGGTGTCAACATGTTTAATTATTTGTGATAGCTTACTATTTAGGTTTCCCTATTTTAGAACCTATGATTAATAAATCCATCAATCCATGGTGGATTAAAGAACTGGTGGTTTGACAAAAGATAATCCCTTATAGGGTTCAGAGTTACTTTCTTGGTTCTTTAAGGAAAAAAGACCATTTGACATGTTGTTTGTTTTTTTCTATTGCTTCTGCTGTGGGGTGAGCCTGGATGGTTGTTGTGATATGTAGGGACTGTGAGGCATATTTATTGTGGCATAAATTGACTCGTAAATTAGTGATATGCATCGTTTTAGGTATGAGGGTGTCAAGGAGGACACAAGGGTTGATGGAATGGGTTTGATGTGAATTTTTGGATGCTTGTTGATTTTTATTGGTTGTTTATGTGCTTTACTTATCACCACTTATCAAGGAAGCTGGTCTTACTTACCCTTCTTCCGAAAGGGGTGAATACACATGGGGTATTCCACATGCTTTATGGGTTTATCTTATCAAGGGAAAATGGGTCTATTCTCTTTCTATAGGCGGCAAAGACTTGATGAATAGTTCATCTACTCACAGTGTTGAGCCCTCTTGTGTTTAGTATAACAGAATATTTTTCTACAATGCCTAGGAATATGGGAAAATAATGATTTAAATAAATAATTAAAAACAATGATGTTAACCCATGGGGTTTGGAGCTTGCTGGGGCGCAATGCTAAGGTTGTGATTTGAAGGAACATTGTACCTTGAGTGTGATGCTAATGAAATTTAATGTGAAATATTTATTAGTTAATTAATGTTTAAATAATTAATTAACATAAAGTGAAAATGATAAAAATGTAATTAAATAATGTATTAAATCTCTTTAAATGGTTGTGTGCTTATAGGATACCTAGCTTTAGAAGTAGAATCCCAGAGCCTGAGAGACGTTAGCTGCAGTTGAGTCTAAGGAATGGTTATGCCCATAGTGTTGTTGTGAACTATATTATATTCTGTAATTTTTGTGTATCTATATGCTACTCCACCCTGTCAGTAATGGAAAATGATTCCCCTGAGATTATGATCTCTGGGTGTGTTTTCCACAACATTTTGGTGGGAGGATGAATGGTTGTATACCCCATTTGACCCCCCCTCTTCTCTTGGTAGTTACTTGTGATGGTATGTGCAACAGTTAGTTTTTTGAATATATGTGTGTAGAGGGATGTAATGGATTATATTTATTCACATACATATATTCTAGATATAGTATCTTATAGACTAATATATGTGTAACATTTATAGGCTATGATGGTTTGAGGATCCTTACTCAGTGTATAGGCTGTAATGGATTGAGGTATAATACTTGACATATGATTCACATTATATAGGCTATGGTGGCTCCCAGAAACTACCAGGTTACATTTCTTACATGGATGTGGTGGTTTGGTTGCACGAGGTGCATGTTTTAGTGCTTTACCGAGGTGTCTTCGGGCAAGAATTTTTGACGAGATATTCTTAGGACCTGCGATGTTGGGAAAAATTGGAAAACAAGTGGGGAAGTAGTACAGGTGTACCCTTGATATTATTTATTATATGATATATTCTTGTTTTTGTTACGTGGTGAGAGTATCCATGGTGAGGCTGGGAACTTAGTATACCTATTTAGGTGATGAGTCATTTTCACTTATTGTTCAGTGTGCTTCAACATGCTTTCTTTACTTTTGCACGAGAGGATTCGGGGAGGAACCTACTGAGTATACTGTTATAAGAATCCTATGTATATAATAAATTCTTTTTAGGTCACTTGGAGCAGGTTGGAGATCAGGCTGGTTACTACTAGCTTGTGGTTGCAGAAAATGATCGGGCTTGTTGTTGTTGCAGTTTTACTTCCTTTTTGGGTACTTGCAGTTTTCCCCTTTCAGTTGTAGTATTTTTTCATGACATTTCATATGTGTAATTGGGATTTCATTTATCTTACTATTTGAGTTGGAGTTGGTTGGTGTCTATCTTATCTCTCTTCCTCATGTATTCTCTTAGAGGGTAATGCCTCCCACTTGTGTGTTTACTATACCCTCACTACTAGTCACCATCCCGAGGCCTACTAGAGGTGATACTCGGGGGTCATTATCTCCCTTCTCACATTGCAGGCCTAGGAGGGGTACACATTGGGCTTAGGGGGTCATGATAGAGTGTTATCAAAGGTCAGGTTGAGGGATATGATGGAGTGGGAGTTAGGCATAGGTGAGGATGCATGGGTTGGTAGTGAAGCATTGTCATTCATGTTTAGCAAGTGATGTAAACACGAGATATTGGCTGAGACATAGGCATTTAGGGCCCCCTGGGATATGATGTACAGTCCATTATGTTTATAATGACTACTAACCGAGGTGATACTAGTTGCAGGGTAGAGACCTAAGAAAGGATCATGCATAATTCTTCATTGTGCCTGTGTTTGAACGGGTAGACCTTGGATAGGTTAATATAATGTGAATAAACGAAAAATAATAATTAATTAATGTTGAGTATTCAAAATTACAGGTTTAGAAGCCCTAACTATTTGTTATATTATAGTCATGGCTCCAGGTCTACGTCCCCATCAGGATCACATAGTATATGTCCAGTAGACTATTCCAGCAGATCGCCGTAGGGTAGAGGTTGACGATGATGACACTTGGAGAATGACACTCTGAGAGTTTCAGCCCCATAGTCTATAGATGTATGAGGTGTATGTTTCAGATTCAGTTTGGGAATATTGGTTAGAGGTGGTCAAGATCATCTTTAGTTAGATCAGAGATGAGAAGGAGCACCGTGTGTCCTTTTTTGTGACAATGCTGTGTGGAGTAGCGAGGTAGTGGTGGTTCTTGTTCCCCAGGGATTGTGAGGAGTCAGTGATCTCATGGGAGGAGTTATAAGACATGTTTAGAGTCAAGTTTCTTTCTTCGAACATGAAGGCATCTAATATCAAGGAGCTTCTTTACCTTTGATAGGGGAGCTCTAGTGTGAAAGATTTTGGAATCCGTTTCATGAACATTTTATGATATGCGTATTGCTAGATGAGGAGGCTAGGGAATGACATTTCGAGGAGGCTTTTCATCCAGAGATCTAGCACCAATTCACCTCATTTATGCTGTAGAAATATCTTAAGGTGCGGGCGAGGGCAGATGATATCGAGAGGGATTTTTCAAGAACCAGTTCATCATAAGAGGGGAGTCATTGTTATTCCTCACGAAGCAGATCTGTGGTCCGGGGTTCCCAGTTTTCAGGGAAAAAGAGTTTCCGCACAGTTGGGGGTAGGTCCTAGCCCTTCACATCTCGTTTCTATGGAGGAAGAAACTCTCAAGACTATGCCAAGGGATCAGGTGATTGTTTTTTTGTGGTGTTTGAGGCCATAAGCAGTGAGAGTGACCAACCTTTTAGAGCAGTCATCATGCACCAGGTTTTTTGCTCCAGGTTCTTTCATTGAAGCAGTTCTAGCTGAGGCAGCAACAGCAGGTTTCACTAGCTATAGATCATTAGAGGGTAGATGGGGTAGGCAGAGGACAGCCCTGTGATGCTCCTATTCCATAGAGAGCAGAGCGCGGCCGTGGTGGTGGTCATCATAAGGGTCAGAGAGGCCATAGAGGTTGTCATGGCCAGCTTCATGATTTAGCATTACCAGTGCCAGGAAATCCAGACATCGTTCGAGGTACCCATTTACTTGTTTTATTCATTGGTGTCTACCTTGTTTGATTAAAGAGAGACACACTCTTCCATATCACCTACACTTTTCTATGCTTTGGTACTTGAGTTAGAGAGTCTTCCAGTGCCTTTGGCCTTCACAGCGCTAGTTGGAGGTCGATATGACTTTATTGAAATATGTAGAGACTATGAGCTAGTATTGGGGTAGCACCACACTTAGTGATATTTAATATGTTTATGAATAAAACCATATGATTTCATCCATCACATGGATTGGTTGTATTCAGTGAAGTATATCATGGGTTTCTTCAGGAAGCATGTCATTTTCTTTGATGCGGATGGAGAGTGAGTGGTGTTTTTTGTCTAGTGAGACCCTTTGGATATGTCCAAGGCCTATTATGTCCTTATCATCCATTATGGTTGAGCTGATTTTGAGTTATTCATAGGTTCAATAGTTTTCATTTCCTATAGTCGTAGAAGAGTACCCTGTTGTTTTTCCAGAAGAGGTTGTAGCATTACCCACTCGACAATAGATCGAGTTTGGGATTGAGCCACAACCAGGAGAATCTCCTAACTCTATGTATCCATATAAGATGGCTCTTCTGAGTTATGAGAGCTACGTATACAACATGATTGTCTGTTACAGTGTAGTTTTGTTTGGCCATGTGTGTCACTGTGGGGTGCACCAGTTTTTTCGTAAAGAAGGCTGATAGCAGTTTGTGGTTGTGTGTAGATTATTGTCACTTAAAAAAAATGATCGTAAAGAATCACTATCCTCTTCTGCATATTGATGATCTATTCATTCAACTGAAGGGTGCAAGTTGGTTCTAAAAGGCTGACATCCAGTAAGGATATCATCAGATGCATGTGAAGGATTAGGATATCCTGAAGACTTCATTCCACTGTCTTCATGGGCATTAAGAGTTCATTGTAAAGTTGTTCGGCATGACAAATGCTCCAGCTATGTTCATGGGATTGATCAATGTTGTGTTCCATGAGTTCTTGGAGATGTTAATGGTGGTTTTCATCGATGAAATCCTTGTGTACTCCATTTCTGAGGAAGATCATGCAGAACATCATGTGTCGTTTTTGTATTTCTTTGTCAGCATAATCTGTTTGAGAAGTTGTCGAAGTGTGATTTTTGGGATCAAAAAGTCGGTTTCATGGGACATGTTGTGTCCCAGTAGGGATTAGTTGTGGATCCATCAATGATAGAAGTAGTTGTGTCTTGGGAAGCACCTAAGACAGTGTCAGAGGTGTGAAGTTTCCATGGTTTGACAGGCTACTACAAGAGTTTCGTTGCCGATTTCCCATGAGTTGTGACTCCTCTTAGTACTTTATCATATAAAACCTATAGGACAAGGAGAAAGTATCCTTGATCATGTAAAACAGGCATCAACTGGTGAACAAATCTCATGAAGAATCACGGACATGTCAAATCGGTCTTTTGAAATCCTTTTACATGTCAATTTGATCATGAAACACATCATATATAAGGAGAGAGACATTACATGATAATTAAATCATGATGTTGAGTGATCCTCTACTAATCTTGTGACAACCTAATGGAAAACCAATGGGATAAGTCTGAAATATTGATAAAATATTAAATAAATAACTGGAAAAAGAGGAAGCCTCTTGTTTAAGGATGATATGAGAAATTTTATACAATGGGGTTATGTGCCTAATGTGATCACCATTGATCATTCTAAGGCCTCTAAAATCTAGCTTAGACTCGCAAAGACCCTTTGAAATTCTATCGTTGTCTTGAGAATGGCCTCTAAAAATACAACTTGATCTCATAAAGGCCACCATAAAGGTATCCCTTGATCATGAAAAATCCACTATGATAGGAATCTGATATCAGAAAGACTCCAATAAATGCCAGCCTAATCTTTTGAAGGCTCTTTCACTTGTCGACATGATTATGTAAATGGCCTTTGATAAGCTCTGGGTCCTTTAAATATGGACATGACCGAATGTTCCCATGGTTTCTATTTATCATGTGGAACCATGGATGACCCACGATAATATCATGCAATGAACCTGATTTGATACTCCCTCTACTAATAGAATCCCATATCTACTATAAATATTCCATCCATGGTGGTGTAGAACTAGGGAAGTGAGGCCTATAAATTCTTCCCCCTTAGAACAAAATAGGGAAACCACACCTGGATGACTACTACACAAACGAAATTATAGAAGAGTGGACTTATTATAGTATACATCCATGTAATCACAAGGGTCTTCCAGAAAGTAAAATCATGTGAATGAACATAGGGATTATACAACATGAATGTTTCATTCATGTGATCACACTATTATTCATGAGATAGACATATGGTGTGCTGACCAGATTATATGAAGATGCTTCAACATGCCGACTCAGCCCCATGAAACCTCAATAAGATAATTATTGAAATTTATTGAAGAATATAGGGAATAAATTATAATAAATTTAGAAGTATTATTTGAATATGGATATAATAATTTTTCATGTGAAGGCCTAATGTGCCTCACATGACCTATGCCTAAATTGCAACAATATATGAACATATAGGCCAAGACTTGAGAAGTACTTTTGATATATTATCCAACCCACATGGGATACTCTATAAATATCATTAAAGTCTTGTGTGGTCCTCTATACACACCGTACAAGTATTTATAAATCCTATGAACATATCAACCAAGTTATAAGAAGCCCTCCAGATATTCAAGCCATCGCATGTGATAACCTTACAACATGTCAAACTTAGTCATATGAAACCCCTGGATATGTCTACGTTGATAACGTGAAGACCATTGGACATGTCATATGGGTTATAATAAATCCTTCTACACATGTCAGGAAGATCTTGAAACATACCTTTGACATCTATGCTTAAATCATGTCAAGCACCCATGGACATGTCATCCATTTCAGATAGATGCTGAGGACATGTCAGATAGACAATCATGACATATCTTGCAAAAAATCAGTACACGTCAGACCGAAAATCAAGAAATTTTTAGAATAGACCCTCTGACATATCATAAATGTTATATAGACACCCCAAGATATGATAACCTCGTCCAACATACACATTATGACAAACAATTAACTGAACTACAAGGAATCTAATTACTTCTTTAAACAATATACATAGGATACCTTACTAAGAGCTGGGCTACAATTGCACATCCACCTTGGTGTATGTTGCACTGCATTTCAGACACTCTAACATACAGAACCCAAACTCTTACATGGGTTTATCATTCTTCCTCACCAATCAAAAAATTGATAAACCTATTGATATTTGGGGAATCTAATTCCTTGTGTATGTAAAATACATAGTATGCATTCTTAAGGCCTCAGCTCCATATGAAACATCCCATTAGGGCCGACCCAGTGAATAAGTCCCACATCCGTATGCATTGGAACTGATCACTTTCTATACATTGTTTCCCACATCAAGTATATCTCAAAAGGGATTAGGGATCTGAAACAATTATATATTTTACATCATAGGCTTACCCTAGATAGGTAAACCTTAATGTGTAAGCCCCACTTAGTGGAATGATACAATTTCCCCATACAAGGGAATCCTACTTGCAGTAAGTCCTGAAGGAATTACAATATTATTAAACACAAGGGAAACAACCGTCACAAACATTAATTATCTATCACTACCCATCAGCGGGATGCGGTATGACTAAACTATAGTGAATATAATATCTACCTAAATTAGTGTAAATTTGATGCCTTCCAAAGGCTTGAGATCAATACATAGTTCCAATGTTCCCACATATATGTCCTTTCTTCATGTAATTATACTACACATATCAAACACCTATAGAATAAATGAGTCATTATTTCTACTATACATAGGATACTTAGGTCACCTCAGGAAGGTTTAGTCCCATCCGTTAAATTTTAATTACCTCCCTAGATGGAAGTAAACTGAAGAATGACTTGTTACATGGATTCAAAATATAAACAACTACCCATTGCAAAGAAATAATAGGAAAAATATTAAGAAACACATCTGAATATATATGGAATCATTAATAAATCCAAAACTTCACACATAGAAGGATTCAACACCTGATCAATTTGTTCGGTAAACCAATCTTGTAATGGGATTTAGAAGATATTAATGAATATATCATAAATTTATAAAAGATCCCCATAAAAGTAAATAATTCCCCCCAAAACTGTGTTATGATCCTAACCTACCATCATATCGACCAGTGTGAGTTCTTAAAAATCATTGGGATTGAAACCCTAAATGACCACATACCTTCGTAAAGTAGGTTTATACCTAGCTATGGACGTGGGGACCATTTGATGTTTCTAGTGGAGATGAAAATGGTAAAACTAATGTGAATAACCAGGTAACTATACATGAACCACCCACAATCAATCATCAAAGCTTGAAGAAAAGATGATGAACACACTGATAAATCATGTACTGATAGTTGAACATAATAATTATAAAAAATGGGAATCTTTTAATATCAACAACCCTAGGAAAACCAAAACCATAAACACATCATATTTTGAAGTAAATTTTTTTTGAACCAAATGTAAATCTATCAAATAGTAAAAACAACTAGTTGATCATGCATAATGAAATTTTTTCCCTATCCAACCTAAAAGGAATGGTATTAACAACATGAAATCCTTCATAACTTGGGTTCCCAGGAAATAAGAACATCATCACTGTGTATATTCATTGCATAAAAATGGAAAAACCAGGACAAAGAAAAGAAAATAGTGTAACAATTTAATATATGATAAAGAATATTTCATACTCAATATGATGCACTCATCCATGATGTTGTTAATATTTTTTCATGATTATATATAATAATATCACAAAAAACAACTTGAATCAAGATCAGGTCTTTATCAGGTTAAGGATTTGGAATATCATCTACGATATTAAACTCGGTGTATTTCATAAAAACCACACCCAACCAACACATTAAAAATTTGGTGGACAACAGGATGGTTATAGAATTAAAATAACATGATATTATCCAAACCCTTGAGTCTTACCATAAAGGTATCTTGATGATCAATCAGACTAGTATATCTCATTTTGGGAGAGATGCAGTTAAACTAGTTGCACCTGTCACCCATAAAATTTATTTTAGAAGGTTATCCACAGTGTTTAGAAATGAACACCTCACTAATCTAAGGATAGAAGATCAAGGATTTGAATTTGAATTCATCCAAGTTTAGGATCCACTAAGGAGGGATACTATCAACCATTATCACCGACATTATCCCATCAGTTTCTTTAGAGGTCTTCTGTGGGAACCACCCAAAAAAATACCACCCTAGACACTCATTCATGGGTACTGAGAAGGTTCTATTTGGTGTGGATAGATATAGATAAATGGGAGTGGGATCTTATTACCACTTCTACTGATGATGACCGTTGATATATTCTCATGATAATCAGTGGGAAGGTTCATATCCCTGGTCACTCATATTTAGTCTGCAAGCATATTCCTATAGAAATCATTGGTAAGGGATAAGGGAAATCCCCCATGCATGAAGACCATAATCAAATTGAAATGGAACAAGGAGGAGGGGAGAGAGATCATATAATCTCTTAAATTTAAGATATGTACCATTATATTTTGGTGAGTGAAAATTTATTGGCCGACATTTTTACACAATCTTTGGTAAAGTGTCACTGCATTATTGAAAATCCAAATAACTCCATCAACATATTCGGAAATTGGTACAGATACAGGGGACATGAACATATTCATATCTCGATTCCTAGAGTAAAACAACACCGTGACTAGTACAAATAGGTTTCTACTCCAAAAAGGTCAAATTATTTACTTTCTTCATGGAAAATTATCATCATATTCTGGTAAAGGATGTGGCACATGACTGAGCTTATATCCTTATTCTGACCAGGGCTCACCATGTTGGTTTGGGATGTGAATATGTTCAGGTGAATATCCCTATCAAAAAATTCTAAAGGAATAGTCCAAAGGAACTTGACCAAGGTCACATCTCATTTCCAATAAAGTCTCACCAAGTAGGTTTGGAAGATGGCATAGGATGGGAATATATTACTACAGAAAAAGTAAAATGACATACTCAGAAGGTACATGACCAAGCCCATATCCCCATTCCAACTATGGTTTTCATTACAATATGAATGTGACCTCAAATATGTCTCATAACCCTGAGAGTGAAGTTACTTTTCATATTCCAGCATCTCATAAAGGTGGAGGCTCATATCACTTATCCAATATTATGATCCTTTCAAATTATATAATTGGGAATGTGTATTAGAAAAAGGCATAAATCCCCACTTCATCTAGGATTGATCAGAATATTATTGCAATCACATACAGGTAGAATCATATTATTACTTGTAATAGAGAATCTCACTGGCATACTTCTGTTGTTTTTTTGAAACAGTCTCATATCCTCATAGCACCAGATGGTTATAAATATATTCTAATATCCATCATGCAGTAGGTTAAAATTATTTAACAACCCCAATGTAAAAATCGAAAAGTTCTAGTCACAACATACAATGTGGTACACATATATAGTTTTGTAAATGCTAGTGTCCCAATGTCTATTTGATGCATATCCAAAAAACGTTAAGGGCCCATAAAATATTTAACTGAAGAAAAATGTGATCAATTCCTTGACATTATTCCTCATCATAGTAAAAATATTGATCCCAAAGACTCTAATCCTAACAAAATTCATGGGAAACCACTACATGGTTATGTCTCTCTTCGAAAAGGGAATCATCTCCTTTCCTAGACACCTTTTTATAAAGAGGTTATCTAAACTTTAAAACCATCATATAAAGTTGTGATTGAAACACTAGGGTAAATCATATATAGTGCTCCATAAAATATCATCAAAACATCACCACGGTCACCATAAGACTGAGAGAACCATCCTTTATTATTTAACTAGGCAAAAGAATATAAATATGATGAAGAAGAGGTAGAAATTTATTTAAGGAGAGTGTTAAAAAAACCATCGAAAACTGTTATATCCCATCACCACTTCTAACTATGATATCCTTGATGAGATAGAAAATGATTTCATTCCTTACCTATGAAAAAATAAATAGGTAATTAATCAAAAATTAAAGGAGTAACACCTCTCTTATAAAGGATAAAATAGAAATATCTAGATCATAACCACACTCTATTGTTAGCTAAACATGGATGCACTTTCTATAGCCTAAAACCCAAAACGGAATATCCTGAAAAATGCTAATGTCATGTTTTTATCCATATCATAATAACTCTAAGTTAACCCATAAACAGATCCCTATTAGATGTAAATATCCGAGGATGGGGAAAGTATAGATAATCCCACTTTACCATGTCATTGGAATAAAAAATTACCCCATGTATGACATCTTGTAATGTTATTTCCATAAGAAACATAAGGGGACAAGGTGATGTATGGGATAACTGGTCAATATAGTGAATCTCTCCCATTTTAAAGATTCAAAATTCATCATGAATGGAAAGATGTGACTTACAAAAAACTTTTAATATGGGATCCTAAGGAAAGATGGAACACACTTTAGACACTAGTGACAAGTTTATGGAAAACTAAAACTCTTCCCATATAAAAAGGCTACCATAATAGACTTCCATTGCAAACAACTCATACATGAGAAAAATTATTCCATATTAAATGCTTCACAGTAGTAGCTTCTATATTATCTGTATAGGATATATCCCATCCAATAGAGTAGGTGGAATTTTTACAACCACCTCCACCCTCACATCATCAAAACCTTATAGTATTTATGAAATATAAAAAAAAGGCGCAAATCACCCCAACCCACAGGGATGTGGGATTTTTATCTCGATATCCATCACTATGATCATCACACCCTAAGAGGTTTTTTGAGAAATAAATAGTGGATCCAGATCAACCCTATCACTATGGGATGGGTGCAATCAATTTATATTATAGAAGACATCAAATACTTGTATAAAATCATCAAATAATCAACAACAGGTTCAACAATCTCCAATAGTGTTCCAAAATCATCCCCATCCAGTATTTTTTTTTAAATCAAAATGTCACAAACCTTTTTTATTTGGGGCCCATTCATCATGAATTACTAAAAAATCCCTTAAGGTCTCTATTCATAGACCAAGACAGGAGGATTTATAAATAAAGAAGTCAAAATTCATAAGATTTAGAATCCAAAATGGTCCAATATGGCTAGGGGTAGAAAAATGACCATGATGTAACTATCGAAGGAGGCGTAAGTGGTGCAGAATCACCCTATTGTGTTGAGAGTAATGGGATGATTACAATTTAACGATATACCTCATTTATTTTTATTACTATAAATGTAAAATATGATTTATGTAAAGATGAAAATTAAAATGTGTTCAATGAAAAAAATACCTTGAGTGGAGGGTGATATAGATACACAAAATGAGACTGCATATATGCATAATTAGAGAAGGATCCAGAACATGGATGCTCTGAATAATAAATTTTAACCTCAAGGACTGAAAACTTACTAGGATAAAGGGAAAGGTTTGATACATCCATCTCACCTACCAAATGATCTGAAATTACTTCTATGGAGGAATTATTGGATGAGTATGAGAACTAGAGGCAACATATTAGACAGATCATTGAAGAACTTCTCCGGGGAAACATTCCCTCTAGCTATCCTCTCCCAAAAAAAGATGAAAATACCTCCTCATACATCTAAGGAGAGAGATAATCCATCTTTAAGGTTTTATCTGAGAATCAGGTTGGCATTGGATCCATACAACCAGTCTACATAAACCAGGATGTTGAGGATGATCATGAAATTCCACCAATATAGGGATAGAATCTCCCTATTTAGGGATATTATCTAGTATTATCATGGATCAAGATTCAATGGGATGTGACAATTGGTCCAACTCATATGGGATCTCTCTATCTGTGTAGATGGTAGGTAGTATAGTGAGAGGAACATTTAATACTTATAAACACCATTGAATCCATGCCTTCTCAAAATGAAGCTATGGATGAGTGGCATGCACTTGTGTAGCCTAAGAAGAATACATATCCCAATTAGGTGGATAACACTTTTCCACCCTAAATTTTGGAAATTCTACCTTATCAACCATTGAATTCATGGGACATCCAAAGAAGCATCTCACACACATCATGTCCCGATGTGGCTCGATGATAGGCCCTCGAGATCTGTAAAAGGTAACTAATATGAGATGTTTTGTACAAACTCTTGTAGGGAAAACATTTTGTTGATATATAAGTCTTTCCTCAGGATACATTTTGGGATAGTAAGACCTTCGTTATTATCTTTTTTTGAAATTAAACATCATGCTAAGAAAAAAATTCAATTTTTGAAATAAAAAATTGAATGAAATATGAAAATGAGATTCTTTTAAATTCATTACTAGATGGAAGGGTTTAACATATTCAATCGGAATCCCCATATCAAAATAGATGTTTCTAGAAATATATTTTGAAAAATATCAATATTAGTTTCAAACACCATTGATATTGATGATTTATCTGGACATATTTTTTAAGTTTTTAGAAATATAACAATGTCTAAAAGATGCCATCCAATGAATCTAATCTAAATTTTAGCCTATGATATCATAACAGAGAAAAATGCTTGGTTAGTTAGAGACTACCACTTATACCCTAAAAAAGTAGAAGTGCTTATTCAAGAAACTATTTAGTCCTTGGATAATTTAGAACCTCCTGTAAAATAACTTCAATAACAAAATCACCATTGAATAAAAGATAAAAAGATCAAGGTCTCCTTTTATTTTAGAAATATATCAATAAATAATACTAATTCGAAAATAAATAGGACCCTTGTTATTTAATTTCATCCATGTAAAAAATATGACAGAAGAAACCACAACCCAAGAAACCTAGACAGTTCAAACTTACTATCCATCCTAACTACTACACTTTCTAGAGGAGTTTGGGTCACACTATACAAGGTTTCATCATCTTCCAAGATGTTCTAAAAATAATTTTTTATTCTGGATAGGTGAAGCTGGAGAATTCCTCAGCACAAGTAACTTTTATAGCTATTGTCCAACCAAAGGAAGAGGGATAATGGAAAGAAGTTCCATCAAGTAATAGGAAAAAGTTTGATAAGTGGATTACATTAAAGATAGATGATTGAGCTCATGAGATCCTAGGATAACATCTTCATGAACAAATAATGGTCCTATTACCTTGGGAGGTGACATTGAATACACATATTAGTGGTTGATGTAATTATCATACACTAGAAGAGACATAAGAGGATCATTCATACCCATATCCTGCATAATCATTGACTCTTGATTACTTATTTCCTTCAAAATATGTAGAAAATGAACCAAAAAATCAAATAAAATTCTCATCAGATGTAGAGGACATTTTTCGTTATGTTAACATAGTTTACTTAACCATTCCCTTCTCCAATTACAAATAGACTACTATTTAAGAGTTTTTTATACCTAGCTATGGACCTAGAGGATGAGGATGTAGAGAAAAAAGATATATGTGTAAACATGGGTGTGGTTAAAACCAATATTATGGTCACATCCCCATGGAGAAAATATATATTTCAAAATTCCATAGACAAGAAATCCCTTAAGATCAATAAAAAAAATGATGATTCCATATATTCCTCTAATTTTTATCAAAGCCTAGTAATTATACATGAACAACTAATGGGGGTGTGATTGTGTGATCAACCTAGAAAAATGGAAATCTAGAATGACCCTTTCCACTGAGAAAAGATACTATTTCGACCTCTTCTCAAACACAACACATGTCTACCTAAAACACCATAAATCTAGAGCCATATAATATGTAGAGCCCTAACTATGGGAAACACATGATTCCCAAACAAAATTATGATATTTTAAAATAGTTGGATGATTTTTCATCTATACTCTCAATCCTGAATGCTCTCCATATTTCAACAGAACTTGGAGAGGAACTATTATAATCCTTCAAGAGCTCATAGGGGTTTGAGACAAATGTCATTGTAGTTGAAGTTTATCGAGTAGAGATTATTCCATCATAATTCCATTTCATCATATTGTTCATAGTATCTGATTAAGAAGATGTTATCAGGGGATATATCAAACCCAAATATGTTTCAGGTAATCTAAAAAATGTTGACACTCTAAGGGATCTAATGGAAATAGTTCTCAGATCAAACTCATTCCAAATCAGAACCTCCAATGTTTAGGATATAACTAGGGGGATTTATCTCGAGAAAAATTAACCATTGAATGGTACTAGAAGAGTGAGAAAATTCCTCTCGAGAAGATAAATCTCTAGTATTAGTTTGGAGATCTCACCTATAACACTGTTTTCATGGTAATCCATCATGAAAAAAATATATAATGTCATTAATAGAAGACCTCGTATTCATATTCAGGTGGAGGTACCTTCAACATTTAATAAATTCTTGAAATACCCCATTGTTGGGATGGTCGAAATACTAAATAGTGATTGTTCCCCCTTTGAGTATTGTGGTTCCATATATATTGATGAATGATTATATAAATGGATGGAAAATAGCCAATGGTGGATGAATATATGCATGTAATATCTCCCAATATTTTGAGGATTACCCTTTTGAATTACTAGAGTATTCATGACATCAATTTTGTATCACCCATGACCCTGATTGATGAAGTAGATGCAATCCTAGATGTAGAGTCTCATATTTCTCCAAGTGGAAATATTAAATAAGATAATAAGCACTAGAATCTCTTTTTGGTGACTCTGGTAGTTCAAGATGAAAATATATCTTCATATGGCATCTATTACCTTGATAGTTTGATAGATTCCCCAAAATTATCTATCATGTGTTTTTATTCCTCCACAGACTCAAGGATAGATTAAGATGGGGATGACCTCAGGAATTCCCCTACCATATTCGAGGAAGGTGTCTCCACCAACATCAATGAGCTTATCTTGGGGAATATGAGAATATAAGAAGACATGTGGACCATGTTGATTAGTGAATCCATTCATTTCATGGATAAAAAGATATATATTTTATTTTCAATAAAACATCAATACATATACTCTTATACTTATTTATAAATTCTATGGTTGAACCCTTATATGGATACACATCACCTCGGCTTACATGATGACCATTGAGGTTTCAGGCAGCCAACTAAGAGGATCCTCCCCTTTCCCACAACTAATTTATAATAAATAATTGATATATTTATCGAAACTTTTTTTTATATAAGTGAAATATTGAAAATTGATAATCAATATCATCTATGTCATTGAAAAGAATGCGCATATCAGGGTATGTATTAATTTTAGAGACCTTAATTGACACAGATTGAAGGACTATTTTTTCTATTTTCTGATTACAAAATATTGGATCTATGAAACTTGTGGCTTCTGTGACCCATCCTTTATGGATGGGTATTCAATGTACATAAAATAAATGTCTCCTCTAATTATGAAGAAACCAACACTATCAGAGTACCTCTTGGGATATTCAACAATCGAGTTATGACCTTTAGATTAAAGAACATTGGTTCTACTTACCAACATGTCATTCATCATATCATTAAGCTTCTTAGGGGACTAATTTTATATTACTGTTTTAATGATCTGTAATTCAAATATAGTAAATTATATTATCAGTGTATGGATCTTTAAAAATTCTTTAGTAAGTTTCACCAGCGTAGTTTGAAGATGAATCCTCTTTATCATGCTTTTAGGGTAACTTCAGGTAAGTTGCATGGATTTGTGCCACACCACCCTGGTATCATGATTAATCCTCAAAACACTAATGAAAACCTATCAATGTCCCCTACTTGGAATGTCAAAGAACTGAGGAGTATCTAAGGAAACCTTTACTACATTCAACATTTCATAGCCAACAATGTCGAAAAATCTCTCCCATTCACCATGTTAATGAATAATGATGTTTCCTACGAATGGGGTGATGACTTATAAGAAGAATTTGAGAATCTCAAGAAGTACATACCACACTAACCAATATTGATGAAAAAAGTGGAAGGATAGCCTCATATCGTATATGTGGACACCATGGAATGATCAATCCGTGCTATCTTAGAACAGAAAAATGTTGAAGGTATTAAATATAGTTTTGATTTACTTAGTCAAATGATGATAGGTATTGAGAAAAAATATTATATTATTGAGAAGAATGACCTCATTCTCAAATTTAAATGAGAAATTTAATACATTACATACATATTCACAAATTCCACTTGGTCTCTCATGTTTACCCACTCAAGTACATCCTTGTTCTCTCTATGTTGACCGATATTTTGGCATAATGGAAAGTTATTCTACTACAACATGACATCCAATTCATGTCATAGATGGAAGTTAAAAGGAGATAATTGGATGATTTTCTTCTAGAGCTTCCCACAATGTAAATCATAGAAGTGGATACCAAACATCCATAGGAAGAGGTTTTCTATGACCATGACTCTCCCCAAACATGGGATATGATTTTGATGGTTCCTCACGAATCCATGTTGACAAGAGGCCAAAAAATAAAAATCATAATTTGATTGGTCTATGGATTTTATTTGTTTTCCTAAAAAAAATAAAATTTTCCCTAATCTTTCTCACTGCCCAAGGGATATAATAATAAAAAGGTAGAATAGAAATCCCTCTTCATTGGCTTAGAATTATCCATATAGCTACAGATTGCCTACCTGAACATCAAAGGTGATTTAAAGCTTGTTATAAAACACATCAATATTGAATATGACATCATGAAGGAATAATGATACCCAAAAATTTGTGTTGTTAGATAAATGATGTCATAGTTCAATTTATAACCAATATTAAATCATTTACCTCAATAAAAAAAGGGATGTGTCGATGCACTAGCTAATACAGCCACCATCCTAGCTGACCCTGATCAGGGTGATGCATTTTTCCACACCATAAAATGATATATGGTCTCATCAGTCATCCAATGAGACATGGAGGAAATACATATAGTCCACACATACATAGATATTGATGAACTAATATCTACAATTTTATGGATGGAGCATATAGTTGATTATCTCCAAAATGGGACCCTACTGTCAGACCTTGAAAAAAGGGAACAAAACGGATTTTGATTAGTGAACATTACCTTATAGGATGGTCCCAATGTGGAAAAACGACTTTTAAAAGTGATTATTTTATGTAAACCTTCTTATATGAAAAGTAGAATAAGATATTACTTCCATTATAAAAGAATTACATGAAGGCTCTTATTGAACTCTTTAATCTAGAATCAGACACTGCCATCAAATTTGGAGGCTTGGTTACAACTATAAAATAATTATACATGACAATGTGGAATTAACCATGAAATTTCATACATTCCAGATTCATCCAAACATCATCCATCATACCCCATAATTGTTTCATATAGCTAAATATTACTGTTTGTTTTTTGTATGGGGGATGGATGGTCTCAGTCCATATCACCCTCCTACATCTATGTTGTTTAAGTACATCCTTACTAATACCAAATTCATTTTTAAATTGGATTAGAAAATACATCTAAAGTCTGTCAATATGAATAATATCAATAAATTAATAAATCCCCATATCATCAATAGTTACAAAGCCCCTCACAAGATATTGATAGATAATGGCACAAACTTTTTTTTGTATTGATAAAATTGTATTAAAGCTACAATATCAAATCCACCATTCATCATTCTATCATGAAATAGAGAATTAAAAAATAGAGATCTTTAATAAGACTCCGTGAAATATACTATAGAAGATAGTGATAAAGGAAACAAATTCAAAGTTGTAAAATACCCTTTATGATTTATGAGCGTACCGTACCTCCACTTGCACATCTACACAAGAAAAACTATATTAATTTGTGTACAAAACCAAGGTAGTGTTTCCTGAAAAACATTCCACTTTCCCCATTTTTGGGTAGCTACTTATGGAAAAATATCAGATGAAGATAAATAACAAATGTCTAGATGAGTTGGAAAATCTCAATGAGAATATGTTTCTTACATTAAACAACCTTTTTGTCCAGTAGAATTGGATCATGCGAGACTTCAATAAAATGGTTTGCCTATACTTGTTCGTTCAATTAGAAATGGTATTGGCTCCCATAAGCCCAATCATAGTAAGAACAAATTATATGATGCTAGAAACCAAATGGGAAAGTCCATATGTTATACATAAGTTCTATTCCAATGGAGCTTACAGATTGGACACAATGGCTATGGAACAAGTTATGCCCCCACCAAGGTGTTGTTTCTAAATAATTAATTTTCATATCTTCCATCAAATGTATTTCATCATGGTTTCAAAATGTTAAATGAAAAGATATACCCTAGTTTAATTATTTTAAACTGTAGGATTTTTCCTTGTTGCAAAAAATTAAATTAAATGATTTATCTTGGTTTCATGAAGCTAAAAATCATGATACATACTTGTAGAATGATGTTAATCAGCATGATATGATATGGCCACGTGATCTTAAAGTACACAATATTCCCCAGTTATATAAACTAAAACTACCAGACCCTATTTTTTCTTAAAATAATATTGTTAAATTTCATGATATTTTGTTACCACATGTCATTAAAATGGAAGGAAAAAGTATCAATATAAATACATTAAATGGAATAACACCCTTAATCCTTACCATATGATATTATACTATATAAATAATGACACTTCATAGGTTATTCAATTAACTTGTTTTGGATATGTGCAAAAGAAAAATGAAGTGCCTCCATCCCTATATGGAGTCAAATACATATAGGGAATATATCAACATAATAATTATGTGTGTCTTGATTACTTCCATCCCAGGATATGTAGTGACATGAAAATATTTAATCTTGGGTCTATCTAGAATAACAAATGATAGAAATAGCACCTCAGTATATGGGTCTGACTTTTGTAGAGTGTTTCTTACATAAAAACTAAACGGGGCTTGATTCTTCGAATCATATGGATTGATTCTCATTTTAATAATATACATATAGACACCAAAATCTTATATATTGGCCCAAATAATCCAAGATAAAAATGCCCCTATCCTTTATTTTAATCACTCTAGTGTGGTAAAAGAAACATTTTCCACTACATGTTTCTCACATTAGGTATACCTCAAGGGGAATTAAGATTTTTGGTTAGGTATTCCATACATGATCAATATGTATCAGTTCATATCAGGATTAACATGTTACTAGATGAAAAACTTATAAATAACACCATAATTTCAATTCACATGTCATTATGCTGCATGATTTCCATATATTTCGTGAAACAAACTACACAGTACTATGATCCTTGCTCGATAGGACCAATTTTTTTTATACTGGACTCTCACCAAACCTCTATTAAATAACTTTGTGAGGTTCTATTCTTACCATCACATGATATATAATTACAATTGGTTATCCAATCATTGGTCCATCCACAAAAATAAATCAAAAAATTTCTCCTCTACATATGGGATAGACCTATGTGGAGAGTTTCCCATTCAAGAACTATGTATAGTTTGATACCTACCATCACAAGATATTTAGTGAAACCTATGTCTCTAATCTTGGGTCCATCCCTAATAAAAAAATAAAAAAATACACCTTCTTAATACGAGTCATACATGCATGGAGAGTTTTCCATTTATGAAATAATTGTCTCTTGATTATTTCCATACTAGGATATATAGTGACACCCAAATCTCCAATAAAAGGTACATATACGATAGAAAAATGACCCCCTATTTGCATAATGTTCATAGTTCCATTGGGAAATTTCATAAAATAACATTGTGTGACTTTATTCCAATCATCACAAGATAAATAATGACACTTGGATCGACTTTTTCATGCTATAAATGATATTCCGTCACTACTAATCATATCACCAACATGGTAATCAAATCTACGAAATGGTATCTAAATAAAGGAACTAATTATGACATGATTTATATCCTTACAATATGTATAGATAAATAAATGTGTTCCCATGCATAAAAAATATGTATACCTACATTTAAAGAGGTATGAGTTACACATAGTAACTCTTCCTACAAACTAGTAAGATGTACATATGGCTTGATTATGCATGTGATAAATCTATCCAAGAAGGGATCCAACACATGGATACAAATAATAATCTTGTTTATTGGTAAAAAATGATTCCTAAATCTAAATTCCCCTAGATATTGAAGAATATCCTCAGGGATATCTTCCATAAATTCATGTATATTCCAACATCCATACTGAATGACATTAAAATACAAGGAAAAAATTCTATTTTCACGATGTTAAAATGCACGATATATATATCCCCACTACATGATTTTAAAAATATATATACCTTCACCCATCATCATTCTTTATAAAGGACCACAAGATCCTAAACCTAGTAAACTATAGTATGAGGTTCTTTCATCAAATTTGAAGGACCTAAAACCATAAAACACACATTATGTCTTGAGAGATGTGGATCACCATGGAAATTCAAAGGACACTGGGAATGGACACTTATATTCAAATGAACCTTTGTTTTAAAATTCATGCATGGCCCTCATTCTTGTATATGAGCTCCCAAAAATTTACCAAATGGGTCATTACCTTGAAAAATGATGGTTATGATCCTTGTGATCCCAAAAGAAACTATAGAGGAACTCATTACCTTAGGGTGTTTTGGGTAATACCTATCATGATTTTCTCATATAATTACTCATTACATGAGATCCTCGAGCCATGATTTACAACATTTTCATCGCACACTAAAAAAATATTGGATTACTCTTGACCATTGGTATTAAAATTAGTCTTTTGTGTAACATTTTTCTTATACCAGGTCCACGTGCATCATGAACAGAAAATTTATGCACTTTGGTCAAATATGTATGATCTCAAATATTATCCTTTTATGATTAAAATCAAAATTCCCTAATGTGCTAGTGAAAGTCACATAAAACATTTTAGGTTAAAAACCCAAAAAGGAATGAATGAGAAAAAATTAATTCTGAACTCACTACACTCTTCATCAAAGAGATTTGAAAAAGATACAGTATAAATAAACAAGGCATGAAGGTCATAGTTCCCACTTTGTGGCCCTTATAAAAGATGATCCATGATTTCTTGACTCCTTCGTTTAGGGAAGAGATAGAGTAAATATTTTCTAAATATCCTTGATCAATTGACATGTTCACTAGGAATCAAAAATACTTTTATGGTGGTTGAACCATTCTTGAATATTTTGTTTTCCATAATCACCATTAAGTATTAGATTATGATAAACACAACCATTTCCCGACATTGGTATTCTTCTCTTGGAACCCCAAGAAAATGGAGGTCAATTACTTATTGTTCTTCCATATTAGAAATTGGTAATATGGACTGGTTGATACAAAATGAAACCATTATTATTTGTTAAATAATTTCACCCTTCCATAGAGCTTATTCCGGGATATGTTTTTTACAAGAACGCCCCCTATAAATCTAAGTGTTATTGCCTTGATTGAATGAAATATATACTTCTGTCATTACCAACAGTTGACATGTAACCAATGGTTCCCACCTCTAGTAAAATCCATAAATCCTAGAACATGATTAACAATACTCATTACTACTCTATTCAAATTGGATTCAACATCCTCAACATTACATCTTTGTTTATTATACCATTTCTCAAAGTATTAATGTGACACTCTATTCCTAAACCATTTGATGGACAAAACGACATGAATTTAAACCACATGGTATAGTTCCCGAGCCTCCAAAATAAAATCTAAACCTCCCTAGGGTGCTGGAACCATCCTTTTTTATATTTCTATCCACATAAAAATTCATTTTCTAGATGTTTGAGTCTTCAAAAATATTTCATGGAGTAAGGAATGTAATGTGGACACCTGGACTTAACCATGCATGTAATCCCTATGGTCCCATGAATAAGTTCCTTTTACCAACCAACTATTGTAATATCCTCTTTGTAGGAAAGATACTTTAATAATCGTGATACCCAAAAACATAATGATATAACTCAATACCATAGGGTGTTTTGGGTCATTCCTGACAAGACTTCCCAATGCCACTCTTGAGCCACAATTTTTTTTGTCAGAACTCAACACATATGGGTGTTTTGGGTCATCCCTAATATGTATTCACCATTATATATTAATAGATTCAAACTTATTGGTTGGGATTTACACCACCCATATTTGAACTATCTAGGTGGATTCAGATTCTATAATATTTTAATATCGGCTAGTATAGGTATCATAAAAATTTCATGGACCTTGGAAAAGAGCAAGTACCCTTTTGATTGATAATGCATGTAAGCACTTTGGGATCGTGCATAAGGCACTATAACCCTCATACATGAGGAATATTATCCTTGAATGAAAAGACCAATAATCCTTGTGATCCCCAAAAATAACATAATAGAACAATGTACATTAGGTTTTTTGGGGTCATCACTGGTTTTTCTACCCTCTTCAAAATTGAGCTTTGACAAAATTTTAGTAGAACTAAGCACCTTATGGTGTTTCAGGTTATCCCCAGAATTCCTTCCCCAATCCTTTATTTTTTTTCTATAGTCCTAGAATAAATAATCTAAAGTACACAACATCTCATGTCCTAGTAGGAAGACTTTAAATTTCAAATCATTTTATATCCTTATTGTACAATGTTAAATTTCATGGAATACATCCTTACGACATGATTTTAAACTACAAAAACAATTATGGTAAAAATAGTATGTACCAGTAGTAAATGGTTTGAGTTGGATAAACCTAGACTGCATCCCCAAAAAAATATACTTTCCAAGGCCTAAAAATAACAAATTAAATTGGACATAATCTTCACCAAGTTAAGAACACAAAAAAAAAGAACATTACAAATTTTTCGACTCACTTCTCACTGGGCAAGAACATTGTGTGATATTGAAAATATTGATCACTAATAAAATATAAATGGTATAAAAACTTCTATGCTAAAAAACCATAACTGGGAAGCCTAACAATAAAACAAGTCCATGCCTGGTAATATTTCCCAATATGAATTTTTAAAAAAAGGAGAGATAAATAATTAAAAATAAGAATGTACAAAGATTGTGGGGATCATTATTTTCCCCCAAGAAAAAAATAATTTATCCTTATAATGTCCACCGAATTTTGTAGAAATTAGAGTTATCTTCCTCTAGGATATATCATACCCAAATTATCCTTTTAAACATGGTGATCCTAGGACAACCAAAGTAGATATATCAATGAGGGATATCATGCTGTTAGGCATTCATTTGTGATTCTCAAGAGAAATATGTTGTGATATAGGCAATATAATCAATATTTTGGTGTGTAATTAGTATTATAAAAAAGATAGGTTTCATTGATGATCCATTAATTACAATATAAATGATATTTCATAATCAACATGAATGAAAAAAATATGGGAAAACCTTATAATGGTTAGAATATGTATTAATTGATAAGGTGAAAAAGAAGGAGGAATATCCATATGCAGAATATCTTCTATAAAAAACAAATAAATTAAGGTTCACAAAAATATAAACCTATAAAAACATGTTTTCAAAAGATTCCTTGAGTTCTATAGAATTATACACTAGGAAGGTAATGGATGGACTCAATTGATAAATAGATTTAGTTTCTACCTCCACAATCCTCTAAAATTACCCCACAATGGAAAAAATACTGAGTCGGGCCTTCTCTAAAAGGTTGTGGAGCCCCTATTTCCCTAATATGGTTTTCTTAGATGTTTCTAGTGCGTGGTCCAACTTAGATATTTCTTCCTTGAGGTGGATGATTTCAAACTATAGTCAGAAAATTTCTACCATCCTAGTTTTTATCATGTTTCAGTGATCCATCACCTACATCAGATGCTAGGAAGCATTGTTCAGGGTCTCATAACAAATTTCTATTTATGAGTAATAATCATACATATTCAGTACCCTCAATTCAGGGGCCCTCTTTTGATTCATTAGTGAAATCAATTCCTTTATCTTGGAATGTAGACTGTCATAGTAAAAACCCACATGTCCAAGGGTTTTATATGTACACCAAAATGATTTAGTGGGTATTTATTCTATTCTAAAGGGGCCTATGAAATATGGGTCCAAATTTCTATCCACACATGTCATCACATTTGTTGATATAGCGATGAAAAATCCATGTTTTAACTTAGGCCCAATATAGACACAAGAATAATTTTTGGGACTAAGTAACTGAATGCAGGAATTATACTCACATACTTTGATAAAGTGGGTATGAAGTATACCTCAGTATTGGTTGAATCAGTTGGACCGATTACTGAGTATGAAGGGAGTGGAACTTCAGAGCATGGAGGTGAAGGTTCTAAATATAGATGAAAAATGGGTTATCTGTTGGTAGGTAAATGATATGATTCTATGAGATAATAAATAGATGTTATCAATGTTCGAAACATACCCTCCTTGATTATATTACTAGAAAAATCTATTTCCCCAAACCAATCATTAGTTGAAGAGATGTATCCCTCATGTGATGAGAAACATAATAGAGCCAATAATGTTTTCCATATCATCATTCATCATTCTCCACCCTTAAGGGAATCAAGAGAGAAATAAATGTTATAAAATTTAAAAAAAGTGAACCATTTGTTGAGTTTCTAAATAAGATCCCACCTTCAATAAAATATGAAACCATCAAGATAAAAATAGTAGTGGAGTAACTACCGGTATCAGCCTCCATCAGAAATATGATCACCCATACCAAATTAAATGTATCAACCAGTGTGAAGATAAAAGAATGAGCTAGGATTAACTATGTCAACACATTAATCTTATCTAATTATTTAATTTTTTGGGCATTGTAGTGATGGTTATATTGGAGTAACAAAAAAACCACCTATATCCTGAGGAATATATGTTTGTTTGTCCAAGTGGCCTCAACAATGACCTTCACATTATTTAAATATAAAATTTAGTTACTAGAAAGGTTCCTAATAATAAAAATATTAAATTTAAATTCTTACATGAGGATTCTATGTCAGAGGAATTTGATGGTTTGGAGAACTTTCTTTTCCCATTCCTCTATGAGGAAGGGCCCTTGGAAGGATCCAATATCGAAGGCGTTGAGGATGTAACTGAAAGAAGTATTGATTTTGACTCCTCAGGGATGTTAATTTCAAACCTCATTAGAGTCATATAAACTAGGGAACCCTTATCATTGGTTCCCTAGTCACAACCCATGTTAGCTCCAATAGCTGTATCCCTTGAAGAATATACTAGGGTTTAGTGGGAGTGTTTGGTCTGTAGCAGGTTCCTACCATATCAAGAAAAACACAAAAGACACTAGTACAATCACAAAGAAATTAAAACCATCTAAATATGGTAGTGAGACTAGTCTAACCACTTCTTTGATAATAGTATGGCCCTTTTCATCCAACATAATCTACACTATACTAAGAACCACCATCTGATGCACTAAAAGAGAGTAGTGGACTTGACCCTTGATGACTTCGATCATCACATTATGGTATCAAAATAAAGCCTCATTCATAGTATGAAAGTATTTTAATGAGTCACCCTTAGGAGTAGTGACAAATTAAAACAATTCTAATCATATCTCCACCTAATACTGTATTTCCCCGAGCTCAACATCTCCATCTTCTACCCTCCAACTAATCCATCGTTGAAATACATTGGACAAAAGAGTGCATGACACACTCATAATAAACACACTAGTTGAAACGTCTATTGGTAATGAAATATATGTAAATGTATCACCTCATTATGAGTAATCACTGAGGATATCCCTTTTCTCGAAGCATGCACTTTCTTAGAATCAAATTGGCTTCAAAAATTGGTGGACACATAACAGTCTTAGGTGCTAATGTGAATAATTAAACATTCAGATATTAACAGATCCCATTATTGACATATTGTTGAGTGAAACCAATATCATCATCATTTGAATTATTTTTTTATCAAAAATATATTATACACTAATAAAAACCCAATAGAATCAGTGAGACACCGTTTGATGATTTTTGAACTGAACATGAAGAGGGGGATGAAATTTTGACTAAATGCACTAAAAATTATGATCCAACTAATAAGGTTAAAAATATGCCCACCAAATTCTAAAATAAATTTAGGTATAAATGGATCCCTCATGAATCAATATCATTTAATATCAGGCTTCATTCCTTCCCTCACAATTTTCAGTTATACTACCGGTGAGCATCTCATAGTGTTTGAAAGAGAAGTGTTCATGAATACTCAAGAAGTTTTTGAATTCATATTTCTTTAATTTGACTGAAATTAACCACATTGATGCAATATATAAAAGTATTAAAACAAATTCAGGATTTTTTATGATTTTCTAGGTATCTGTATCTTCTTAGGTGAGCCCCCATTCATCTCCAAAGCACATGGGAAGGACCTAAACTTCTCTATGTTGTTCTTGCCTGATAAAAATGACATAGGAGGAGGTATATACTAGACTACAATGAGATATCCAACATTACATGCCTCATTTTAAACATATACACCTCTATTATAAAGGTGGAAACCCTGACCCCCCATCCACTTTTGTTGGGATTATGTACCTAATTAGGTACATAGAAAGAAAACCGGAATTTAATTGGAATGGTTAACATTTGGAATAACCTCCCACCCCTAGTCTGTAGATAAACCCTCTTTAACTAGGGGCCGTTATGAACCCTTATCACTTCAAGGAAGTTTTATGGGATAATCCACCAACCTATTGGCTTTGGGTTCCCAACATAATTTATTTATAAAACATTCAACCCATTGAATAAAAATAATAAAATTACTAGGAATAAAGGACCTACCAAGTGCCTTCTTAGCTAGATTGATCAGTTCTATAGAAAGTAAATGGCTCCACTCTTCATCATCCCACACTAACGATAGTGGGTGAAACTCTTCATACATATATCCTGAAATCGGTGGGCTATAGATTTTATCGACACCCCAGATACTGATTACCATATAACAATGCCTTACATGAAATGTATTAGTGTCTAAACTATATCATCTAAATACATCCACTATCAACATCTTATTATTATTGGTGAAATAATGGGAGATAAATTTGACTTCATACATAGTGATTTTATTTATGTCCATCGAAAATTCATAAGCAATGTACTACACCTAGAAGGGATAACTCCAATCCATTCCAAAGAACCCTCTTGATCGAAGTTATTAGCTTATAAACCATAGGAACCTCTCATTTGTGTAAGATTTATGCATTATCAATTTATACTCGGGGATGTATGAATCATATTTTTGAAGATTATATATAAAGTGTTTGGGCATAAATTTCCTCATATAATGATATGAGTGTTTTTTCACAGTGATAAAAAAACCATGTGAGAAATATTGGTCCTAATGTTATTGTGGGTCATCATGACCCATACAGGAGGCATGATCAATGACCGCAATGGAATGATAAAAGCATCATTTGTAATATGAAACTCATAAATTGTTATAATGTTTGATAGAGGATATTCCAAAATACATATCCCTATAATGTTTACCCTATATTTTTACGATGAATCAATAAAGGAATGATAAATGGCTTCAAAACATTAAATAATGGAATTCAGATGATCCCCCACTACTTCAACCCCTTTTCATGAAGGCCAAGAACTAGATGTCATCTTTAAAAAAAGAACATGTCAGATGATATAGGATTCCTACCAAAAGGGGCATGTTACTCAAAAATCTTTTTGAGAATCACAGGAACCATACAAGGATTTGAAATCACATGAAAAGATATAGGTCTCCTGAATCATGTGACCCCCAAGGAATCTCATGATCACATGACCCATTGAAAGATGCACGTCCACATTAATATGAGGTAGTCATGTTAACTACATAATGATAAAGAGATCATGAGATAGATCCAAAAGATCATGTGAATATTGTGATATATATATATGGTTGAAATTATGTTTTAAGGTGAATGAAAATTTACAAGAATTCATTCATGGTTTTTTTGGACCTGTTCTGTGACAAATATCACATGATGATGTCTTGCGAATTGGTCTTTATATGGGTTCTTGTGAAGTGTTCTGGTGAAATAGATCTTGCAGCAATGTCTTGTGAAGTAGTAATAAAAAATAAGAAACTAAAAGATCTATGGGAGTTGGAGTTACTAGTGGAATCAGCAGCTACCCCAATCCCCTATTTATAGGATTCCCCACAGAATACCAAATGTCACCTAGAAGGATAAATTCATCAAAGGAAGCCATAGGGATACACGAGGGAATTTACTCTCATAATAACCAAGTCCTTATTCTTGTGAACCTCACACCTATGAATGGATATTAGTTTAATCCTAACAAATGAGAATAAGCAATTTTATAAAATATGATGTTACTAAAGCATGGGTATTTGTTCTATACAAGACAAATTAAGGAGTAAGAAGACCATATGGGGAACAAATGGATAGATCAAATGAATCATCTGACACATAGAAATACAAAATATCACATGACCCTCTGAAGGTCATGTGAATCTCACCATCAATTCATGATCACAAAAATCCCCATAGGGAATCCATTATATTCGTGAAATTGAACGCAAACAAACACCAATGATTATGCAATGGTTTCCCGTTGAGATACTCTGATCATGCAACATATCAGGCGACAAACAACTCATAATAAACCAAATAACCTTATCAAATAAAGTAATAATACTTAAATGGAATCAGTTTTATTTGTTCCATGATACATAGTTTTTTCATCTAAATGGGTTATGCACCTCCTTTGATCACCCTCAATCATGCAGCAGTTTGTTGGAATGTTGTATTGATAATAAAAAAGATATCTAACAAACTCAATCGATGTCAGAAAGGGCCCCAAAAAAGTCTCTTGGATCATGTGAAATCCTCCTCGATTGATGACTTGATCCCATGAAGGATCCCAAAATGGAATTCCAATATTGGAGAAGACCTTTGTCATGTCAATTTTTTTTAGTGCATAATAGACAAGAAGAAAAACCCTTCCTGATAATGTCGACATTTCATTGGGAGATCATCTACTAATCAAATGATTCCCTGACGGATAACAAATGTGAAGAGGGAAAAATCATTTTAAAATAAGGAATAAAAAACTAGAAAAAGATAATTCCTCTCTCTTTAATAAGATATTCAATTTTCATGTGAATGTGTAATGCACCTCATGTGATCATCCTTGATCACATGAAGGCCTTTGACAAGACAACTCTGTCTCACAAAGACCCTTTTGATAGGCCATATTTGTCTTATGAATGACCTCTTACTATCTGAATTGATTATGTGAATGGCCCCAAATAATCCCACCTAATCATGATAAATCCCTTATGATAGTCATGATGATCCTATAAAGACGAATAGTCCTATCATCTTAATATTTTTGAATACTATATTACATGTCGATATAATTATTTGAAATCCCTTTGATAAGCCATATGTCCTATAAAAATGGCGATGATGGATTGTTCTCATGATCACTATTTATTGTGAGATAGCATGGATGATAAAGTTCAAGATCATACAAATAACATGATGTGATACTACTTTAATTAACTCAAGACTATATCTTCAATATATTCTCCATAAAATGTGGAGTTGAATTGGGGTAGTGATGCATATAAATCCCCCGATAAAAAAGGGACAATATGCCTAAAAGACTACCATTTGAGCATGTAAGAGTAAAATTATTGGGGAACAAATCCACATGATCACATGGTTATTATAATATGAAAAATATGGGGAATGACCTAAGATATTATGTAACATGTATATTTACTTCATAGGATCACCCTATTGATCACATGAATGACTTTCGGTGTGCTATCCGGATTATGAGAAAGAGTTTCCACATGTCAATTTAGTTATAAAAATCATAAACAAGCTAATTATAGAAAAAAATATTGGAATATATGAAATAAATATTGAAAAATAAATAATACTTATGTTGTTATAGATACATTGATTTTCATGTGGAGGTATCATGTGGTTCGCATGATCTATCCAGATCACAAGAAAATAACTAAAAATTTTGTCCACTACCTTCAAATTCATATGGACATGTCATCCAAGACACACGAGATCCTTAGGACATACCATATATGTGTTCATAATTCCATTTTTCATGTCATCCAAGTCTTGACAAGTCCTTAGTGCATATCACCCATGTCATGTGAAGCCCTCAAAAATTTCTATCCAGATCATGTAACAACCTTCTACCATGCCAACCATAGTTTTGGGAAACCGCTAGATATGTCTGTTTTGAATAAGAAAATACCCCCAAACATGTCTCCTAGGTTATGAGTCAATCCTTTATAAATGTATGCCATATATTATGGTTGACCTTCGACATGTATGGTTTAATCATGTGAATCACCTTGGAAAATGTCTGCCTTTCCAGATACACACTTTGGATATGTCATATTAACAGTCAGTACATGTCAAATAGATTCTCAGTACATGTCAAACAATCAATCATGAAATTTCATATGGTGAACTAGGCTTAAAAAACATTGATACTTCATCATTTTAAATAAATATTCATCACATTAAAAAATTACTTACATGAGGACCATAATGGTGTAGTGTCTTTGGAAAATAGGAACACATTATTCTAATTTGGATAATGATCTTCATCATCTTCCATGTAGATCTCCCCCTTTAATAATCCTACTTAAACCCATTCTTCATAATATATGGGAAATAATCAAAGGAATGGGGTATGATCATATGCTTATTAATGGTAAACAAGGTAGATAAATAAGAAGAACATGAGAATAAGTGTATGATAACATGATCATAACAATATAATATCATACCATACATATCCAAGATCATAATCAATAGTCGTGGAATAAATATTTGGAGTTCATAAGACATTAAGCATAATATAATAAAGAGAATAATACATTAATTTATAATATAGAAATAAGTTAAGGAATTGTTTCACAAACATAAGCCTAAAAAATCGTATGTCAAGGCTACCTACCAGTATCTTCATATTGATTTAGGCTTGGACAATCACCCATGTACTTGCTTCAGGCTTGGGATACTACCTGTGTACCCTATTGTTTTCTTTCATGGGATACAACTCGTGTACCCTCTTATTTTTGGTATTAGGATAAAGGCTATGTACGCTCTTGTTTTTGGGCTTGGGATATAAACTGTGTACCCTCTTATTTTTGGGCTTGGTCTATAACCAGTGTATCGTATTTTGTTTTGGCATGGGCCACAACCCATGGGACCTATGATATCATATACCATTTATCATTACCCCATTCATTGGACAGAGATATAGGTCCCACCCATCACATAATGAAGTCATCCATATTTGTTCCACATGGTAATAAAATAATCATTATATCATGACCCATAAAAAGTGATGGGTTTAATTGAAATCATATCATAACCCAAGAAATGAAATGTTTATTATAAATTATTTATCATATTTTAATGGGTAAAAAGTAGGCATGTTTCCTTAAATTTTTATAAAATATTAAACCATGAATGTAAATCGGTTTTATAAGCATTTTATCATGGTATAACTCTTGGATGAGAAATATATTTTATAAATAACCTTTCATAATAATCACTAACCATTCCATGAAATAATAAGAATTATGAACATAGAACATATCCCTAGTAAAGAATAAACTATATAAATGGATAAAATTTTAGATAGATAATTATTTTGAAAGATCACATAGAACATTTATTTAAATAAATAATCATTCCATGTAAATGAAATTGTGGAAAACATGAAACCTTTTCAAGTTCTGTTTCATTGAAAACCACTTTAAAAAACGTATAAATAATTTTTTTAAAAATAATTTAAAACTTTTATGAAACATAAAACATTTTTTAAATATTTTTTTTTGAAAATATTATTAACACATAATGTTAAAACATGTTGAAAACATTTTTATATAATAATTTTGTGAATGAACATTGATTCCTGTGTGAAGTGAGAAATAATGTTATTTTTTCATAAAATAATTTTCTTATAAATATTATGTACCAAAGGGTGAAAAAATAATACCCTTATCTGAATATACTATGAATAAAGATAGGATCATACAATTCATGGTGATTATTGAGATATTGATTATAATATTTAAATTATGAAAGCAAAATCATAAACAATCATGATAAATGATGAGATTGAAGTAATAAACTATTAGAACTTTGGTAACATTCAATGCATTGCAAGATGAAGAAATAACATAAAATTAAATGTAAAATTACATTATAATGACTAAATTCATGATATTGAATTTTAAATGGATTTATATGAAACTCATGAAATAATATAGGTGTGTAACAAAAAGTACGTCTCAAATAAGTCATGTTGAAATAAAGTTACATTACCGATTTTGTTATATTTGAACTATGAATCATATGAATGCTAGATAATCAAATGGATATTTAAAGACCCATAAATTTAAGTATAATAGTCATATAATACATTATTGGGAAATATATACACCACAAAAAATAAATGGTTGGTTAATATGGCATAAGCCTTGCTAAATTAAATGTGAGACCATTAATCTTCATAACACTTCAGTAACTTGAATAATGAGCCCCAAGAAATAATAATTGTAAATTAAAATTTTAATAACATTATATAGATTAAATTCAGGTTATAAATAGTCATTGGGTATTTTATACACCATAAGAAATGATACAAGTTGTGAATATAGAATGTATCTCACAGATATAAAACGTGAGATGAAATTCCCTTACCTTATGTTTTGACTCTATTCGTACATGATAAAAACTAAAATATAATACAAATAATTTTATTATAAATATATAATTGAAAAAACAATAATATATATAATAAAATATATTATTTAATTATGTCTTTATATTACATATTTATTAACAATACCATGTTATTGTTATTATTCTTGTAATAATTGCTTTGTTATTTCATTCATGTTTTGACTTTTCATTCTTAGTCCTCTTACATATATCATGATTTAATTATTTTAAGAATGTAAACCATGATGTTAAAATAATATATATTTATCATATGTATTTATAATATTCTATAAAATATATAAATATTAAATGAAATACACCATTCATGGAGACGATAAGCCATACTTACCCATGAACGATTTTCCCTTTTCATGTCATATTAAAAGATAGAAATGTAAAAGATGTATATATATATATATATAAATTATAATTATTGTGGAATTATTATTTCATAAATACCACTTATTTCTAATAATACAATATTTAATACATTCCATGTAAATCTTGAACGAATCACATCACTTTGGGGAGGTGGTAGCTCAGACATCCACTAATGATGTTATCACATTATCACAAAATGAAAAGCATAAAGTAATGTGTTATATAATAATTAAATAATAAATAAATAAATAAACAATTTAAAAATATTAATTCCATCATTATTCATAAACATGAATGGTGGTGATGGAAGAACGAACGTCGTTGATTCACAAGGTCGTAGTCCTCCGTGCAAATGAATAATGATTGTGTGTCCCATTTGATGGAAATGCGTGTAGGTTTATTTGGAAATGGAATAATTAGAATAAAAAGTATAATTATATTTATTATACTATTTTTATTATATAATCAAGAACTAATAATAATTTATGGGGCAGAGAAATAAATAAAATGAAAGTTCTCATTTAAGAATGATACCTCTTCTTCGAGAAACTATTTTTAGTTTGCACCAAAAGAATTATTATTTTTTATTTATGACCAATATCAGTATTAAAGGATTAGAAATTGGATTTTGGGAGATTATTTGGGTAGTTTTTTATGAGAAAAAGGGAGTAAGAGATTTGAATAAGTGCAGGGGGTAGCCTTTTATAGTAGAGGAGTGAGTTTCCTGTAAATACAAAAAAGGCAAACACAATTGGGAGATATACCTTAAATAATGTTCCTAATGAATTTTAATTTTAGATAAAATTTGTTATATGGTTGAAAAAAAGGCCATATAATTATTTAAAAAATATTCCAAGTCATTTTGAACTATAATATTAATTTTTAACCACTTAACAATCTCATTTTTACATTAATCATTAAAATTCATTTCAGTTGATTTCACTAACATTTTTAGTAGAAAACTAAGTAAAACATAATATCAATTAGAAATTATTATGATTAAAAATATGGAATCCATTTTGAAAAATTCCAATAAAAAATTGGAGATGTTAATTTAAAATTAATTCCATAGATGGGACGGGGCAACATGTTTTAAAGGTGAAAATTTTGAAAAGTTTGTAATATTTTAATATCCAATGTCATTATGAAATTGATTTAAATGAACTAAATTGTATTTATTAATTTAAAATTTAAATAATTACACATTAAAAACAATTTTAAATAAAATTATTCCATATAAATAAATTATATGAAAATATAGCTTTCAATTAACATTTAGTGTTTTTCACTATTAATCAAAAAATGAGACTTCTCCGAAAAAATAAAAAAAATTAAACTAAGATAATTATAATGGTAAAATTTGAAATATGATTTTTATTTTTTAATATATAGTTTATAAAATTTTAAAAAATTATATTCAAAATAGGTTCTCCTATAAAATTCTGTAAATATTCCTTTTTGAAAAATACATATTTTTTTTGTCAAAAATAGGACTTATTCTTATTTTCTGATTATAAAACTTATTGGATGAATATAAAACAAGTAGTTAAATTTATAGTATATAAATTTCATTAATATATCTCAATAATAATGATTATATTAGTTTATTACTATAAAAGTACTTAAAGGGCATAAAAATAGTTTTTTGCATAAAAATTTCCATTATATTCAATTAGTTTTTATTTCAACTTTTAGTTAATTGAAACCCAAATAATTATTTCTATAAACATGTGTAAATTGTAATATAATAAATTAGTAAATATTATTAATATATTATAATACAATATCAATGTGATAAATTTAATAATATTTCAATAATAATATTGTCGTTTTGTAAAGATCAGTCTTGTATGTAATGCAAGGTATTGAAGGAATTTGTCATTGTGTGTAAAAAAATCAAATCATAGTGTTGTGTGTATTAAAATCTAATCAAACTATTGTGTGTTGTAAAATATTAACATTGTTTTTTGTTTAAAAATCCAAACTCAGTGCTTTCAAATAACACAAGATACATTTTTTGTTATGTAAAATGAAAAATATCAGAAAGAATAAATTTATTTGAAAAAATATTCAAAAAATATTGGGGTGTTAAATTATTCCCCCTTTAAATGAATATCACCCCCACAATTCATTTGGGTAAAAAAAATTAATTCTTGAATGTTCCTTTCAGAGAAACCCACATCATAAAAATGAACACCAAAACATCATTTAAAAAGGGGAAGTTGGAAAAATAATAGTTACCCAAAGTAACTCAAAATTACATTTCCAAATAGGAGATCCTCGGTGGTAATTGAAGAATAGACATTGAAGAAAGGCATAAATAACTAGAGGGATTGATAAATATCACTGATCAAAATTAGTTCAATGATCAATAAAACGTTAAGGACTCAAAACCATATATCTGTGATGATTTATAAGACCATAGATTCAATAAAAATTTTAAAGGAAAACTATTTTTAACTATAAGTTTTCAAGATTTGAAGAATCTTTTTACAATCTGAAAACATAAGGAAAATTTAACTAGTTGATTATATTACATTTCATATGCATAATATCAATCTTTGGTTTTTCATTTATTGATTTCCACTTCATCTCATACACCTTAAAATGAATGTGAATTTTTCATTACGAAAGTAGTAACATATAATTTGAATTATAATTCACTCCATCTATATTTAGTTAACATCATAAAAAATGGTTATCACATGTGATCCAATATGAATAAATTCTCACATGCCGAGGTGATACCTTATTCTTGAAAACCTTATTCTATGTTCAACTTAAACCAATTTATAAAAGTTTAACCATGTAACCCTTCTGAAATCCAAAAAATCAAAACATTAGAAGTAATATCACTAAATTTCTTTAAATCTACTTAATATTGACCTCCATATATCTTAAATTAGTTTTTGGTTGTCACTTACAAAATGTGTTAATACCTTCATCATGTATTCTCTTAAAAGATGGACAAAACATTAATTAACATAAATCCTTATTATAAAATTGAATTATTTATTATTAAAAATATTAAAATATATATACATTGAATTATTAAATGTCTTAAATTCGATCCATGATAGCATAAACCACCTTTTCAAAAAATCCTTTCTTGGTTCTGAGGTCCTCAGTACTGTGGAATTTACTTTGTCAATATCAATAATCACTTTATCCAATCTAAACACAATTTTCTCAACATTATAAACACATTAAGTGGTACCTTACCTTAGTTAAATATATCACCTTTCCACTAAAAATGTTTTATAGAAAAACAATACCATTCAACATATTTGTGAAAATCTATAATGGAAAATATATAATTAATTCTTCACATAACACAATTCTTGATTTCTAATGCATGTTTCCTTCAACCATACCACTTATTTCCCAAAACATTAGCTAGGATTTATAATATTATTCTTTATTACCCCTTTCTTAGAATATGGATCATTAACCATGTTTTATGGTTATTCAAACTAAATTTAATCATGCTTCTTATATTTAATATAAAAATACCATTAGAACATCCAATACCATTCACATGTCAGTTTTAGTCTATTTATCTTCAGTTGTATAAAAAATACTCAGATAAAATTCCAAATTATCTTCATCATATTTCCAATTAGGATATAAAATTTTATAATGAAAATAATTTATTTATTGGAAACATTCAATGTTAACCCATTTCCTTCTAGTTCCTGATATTGAATAAAAATAGAAAGCATAGTGTGAGAAACACTTATCATAGTGGGGAACCACATAATCCTGAAAATAATTTATATGATGTATAAATAATGAAAATTAATTCTATAATATAGGATAAATTTGATTAATATTAGTTGATTAACAATCCAATTCTATTTAAATCCTTCATTATGGTTTTTAAAGTGTCTTGGAATTCCCAAAGTATATCCTACGAGAGTTCCAAACTAGGTGTGAAGCAAGACAGATTATCTTGGACTATTTCATGAATGGGTCTTGATAAATATAATTCTCTTGTGGTTGTTATACCTAAGTTAATATTTTATATATCCACATACACTTTTGGTATCTAGAGAATAATTTATTCCTTGTAAACCACTCACTATATCCATTACCAAAATTCAAATACATTTTTATAAACATCAACCAATCCTTATACTAATCCAAAGGGAGTTCCCTAGAAATATGCATAAAAATATCATTAGGGATCTCATTAATGTTTTCTCAGAATAGTTTCTATGGTTTTACAAAATCATTCATTTGATACCAACTATAATGTCCGAGTCTTAAAATACATGGATTTTGCATCATTTTAGATGAATATTCAGAAAATTAAAAAATCATATGCCTAAGGACTATAATAGTTTAGTGTATTTGGAAACATCGAACACATTCTCTTTTTCTGTAGAAATATAGACAATATATCCTCCAAAAGTTTCCCCTTTAGTACTATTACTTAAAACCTTTCTTCATAACCTAGGGAAAATGAAACATAGGAAGGGGGTGAGCTCAGATGATCAGTAAGCACAATCAAGGGAGTTACGTAAGCATAACCTGAGCATAAGGGTATGAGAACATGACCAGAAAACAAAAAAATAATACCCTACATATTAATGATAATAGTCACAAGTTATATAATTAATATTAGATATTTATAAGACATGAATAATAAGGTAATAATGAGTATAATTCAAGAATGAAGGAATAAGAAAAGGAATCGTGGAATACCAAAAGAATATAACTACATTGTCATGTATACGTAAAAAGACCTTCATAAAATGTTTGTCTTTGGAAAATCACCCATGTACCATTTTTTATATTTGTATATAACTTAAGAACCCTCATTTTTTTCTGGCTTGTGCTACAACACATATACCCTCTTTTATTTTGGGCTTAGTCTATGAACCATATACCCTGTTTTTTTCATGGAATGAAACCCATGCACCATATTATTTTTGATATTGGGATAAAAATAGTATACCTTTTTTATTTTGGTATTCGGCTACAACCATTGTAGGCTTGGGTACAACTCATGTACCCACATTTTTAGGCTTGGGCTGCAACCTGTGTAACCTCTGAAATCATATACCATTTATCATTATAGAATGAATTAGATGAAATTATAGGTTCCACCCATCACATAATGAAATCCCATATACATGTACCATAAGATAATAAAACATTCATCATATCATAAAACAGAAAAAGTGATAGGTTCCATACACATAATATCATCATCCATGAAATAAAATGAGTATTATAAACATTTAATCACATCAGAACCTATAAAAATGAGGAATGTTTCAACACAATTTTATATAGATTAAAACATTAATGGTATTGGGTTTATTAATCCTTTCATCATGTTATAACCCATGGAAGAGAAAAAGATTTCATGAACAACTTGTTATCAGTAATATAAAACATTCAAATAATGAATAAGAATGGTGATCATGGATCAGATCCCATGTAAAGATTAAAATATATCACAGGCTGAAATCTTAAATGGACAGGGATTTTGAAACATAACAGGGAAAATTTCATAAGTAAAATAATATTTCTTTAAAAATCACTTTTTTTAAAATATAAATCACTTTAAAAATCATTTTCAATGAAAACCAATTTGAAAAATTTAGAAGGGAAGACTTTAAAAATAATTTTAAACATTTATTACACATAAAAAATTTTATAACTAATTTTAATTGAGAATGTGATTAAAGAATCATTTGAAAACGTTTCTAAAACATTTTTGTAAAAATTATTTTGAAAGAACATAGATTTACAAATGAAGTGAGGAAAAAATTTGAATTTTAATAAAAATATTTTAGGTATATTAAGTAAAAAGACTGGAAAATTAAATAATAAAAATAATATATCATTACAAATAAAAGGATGATAAATTTCATTATAGTTCTTTAGATATGGGTAAAAAACTTTCTTCAATGGAAGCATAATCATAAAACATCTCGATAAATGATGACATTGAATAAATAAACTTGTACCACATTGGTAACTTTGAATCCTAATCCCCATGAACGAATAAAACAAAATGAAATTTAAAATATCATGATGATTAATATATTCATGAAATGTAATGTCAAAGGGTTTTATATACACCATGTGAATGAATATAGGTGCATAACATAACATACGTCTCAAATAAGGAATATTTAGACAAAAATTTCTTTTTAAAGTTGGTATCATTTGAACCATAAATTCCATCAAAGATACATCCTAAAATATATATTTAAATAAACATAAATGTAAGGATACTAAACATTTTATTCATTAATTTGAGCGATATACACCACAAAAAATAAATGAATGGTGAATATGGCATAAGTCTTGTTGAAATAAAAGTGAGACCTGAAATCCACTTATTACTCAAGTAACCATTTAATCATGATCCCCAAGAAATAATAACATAAATTGATACATTATATATCATTAAATAAATGAAATTTCTGGTATAACATTTCATAGGTCATTATATACACCACATAAAAGAAATGATTTTTGAATATGGAAGGAATCTCACAGATGTAAAAATTTAGATGAAATTCCCTTACCTTATTTCTTGTATCTCTTCATAATTATTCAAATATACTATATAGTAAATATAAGTTTATTATTAATTTACCATATAAAAATACTCATATATATAATACCATATATTATTTACTTAGGTCTTTATATTAAATATTCATTAACAATTCTATGCTTTTGTAATGTTTTGTTTAATAACCTCTTTGTTTTCCATACAAGTTCTGACTTTTCATTCTCATTCCTCTTAATGAAATCACAATTTCTTCATTTCCAGAATTTTAAAAATTATATTAATAAAACATATATTCAGTATGTATATATTTATAATAATATATAAAATATATAAATTTGAAATTAAATACACCATTCATGGATACAGTTGGTCGTACGTATGCATGAACGATCATTCATTTTTTTTCATATTGAATGAAATAAAATTAAATGATTTATATATAAATATATATTATCATTAAATAATAATTATTAAGTCATAAATATCACACATTACTAATAAACCCATCCTTAATAAATTCCATGAAATGCTTTAATGAATGACATTGCATTGAGGAGGTGGTAATCAGCATGTCCACAAACGAAGTTATCGTATTCCTAAAAAATAAAAATACTGATGGTATATGTCGTATAATAATTATAGAAGAATTAATACCTCCTAATTATCATATATATCATATGAATCCAATAATAAGTTCATTATTTTCAACATTGAGAGGTGTTAATGGAAGAATGAACGACATCGGCTCGAGAGTGTAGTTTGCCTTACACATGAACGATGATTGCATATCCCATTTGAAGGAAGTGTGTATATGTGTATGTAAGAAAATTTGAATGAAAACATATAATTATATTTTATATACTTATTATATTATTTAATAATTAAATAAGATGAATATAAGGGTTTGAGAAAGAAATAAAATGAAAGTGGTCATTGAAGAATGCTAGCCCTTCTTCGGGTAACTCCTTTTGGTTGGCACCATAGAACATACATGGTTTTATTTATTCCCAAAGTGAGTATTCTAAGATTATTACAGGGATTTGGAGTAATTATTTGGTTAGGGGATTTATAATCCAAAGGGATTTGAGAGGTTTGAATATGTTTGTGGGTGAGTTCTCTTTTATATCAGAGGAGGAGTGGAATGGTTATCAATAAAAAAGTTAAACACTATTGAGAGGTCTCCCTTGAATCATGTTGCTAAATAATGATAGATAGTTTTTATAAAAATGATTTCATGGTATATATATTTCCATAAAATTTATTTTTTAATGTTTATATGTCATTTGAACCCTGGAGGTTAATGTTTTAGCACTATGTAAACTCATTTTTACCATTTTTGTTGTAATTAACTTTAATTGATTTCACTAATATTTTTGGAAAAAAATGTTTTCCTTAACATGAAATATAAATTAATCTCATTAAAAATAGTAAATAAATTGCGAAAAATTATAATTACATATTTTTCAATATTAATTTAAAATTAATCCTGTAGAGGGGATGAGGCAACAAGTTTTTAATGTCAAAATGTTCAAAAGTTTAAATTGTTTTTATACCATTTCAATGTAAAATTTATTAAAATGAAATAAATTTTATTAAATTATATAAAATATATGGTAATTATTTTTCAAAAATATTTATAATATAATGTAACCATATATAGTAATCATATTAATATGTAGTTCTGAATTAAAATTCAGTATTTTCCACAATTCATCACAAAATGAGACTTCTCATAAAAATAACCAAAATTATCCCTAAGATAATTTTGACGACATTGTTTAAAAATGATATCTAAGTTTTAAATTATAATTTTTAATTGTTTTAAAAATTATATATAAAATAGGTTCTGTATTATAAGGATGAAAAAATAACATTTAGAAAAATACATCTTCTTTTTCCTAAAATTGGATCTGTTCTGATTTTATGCCTTTCAAAATTAATGGAGGAATGTAAAAAAAATTGGTTAAGCTTATGATATATAAATATTATTAATATATCTCAATAATAGTGATTACTTTAGTTTATTGTGATAAATTCCTTTATGGGCATAAAGATAGTTTTTTTTCATAAAAAGACTTCTTTTATTTTCAATTGGTTTTTGTTTACACAGAAAAATAATTTATAACCATAGAATTTATATTTTGATCATTTGTAATCCATAGTTTCATAATTTATTTAACAATATTCATTTATTAAATTTAATCAACTAGTTTATAACTATAAAAATATTTTAATAACAATATTGTAGTTTAGTAAAACATTATCATTCATGTAATGCAAGTTATTGAAGGAACTTGTAATAGTGTGTAAGAAAAAAATATAGTTTTTCATGTTCCATAAGACAATTTATATTATTTTTTAGTATAATCATATCATGATTTATTCTATAAAGTAATCCAAACATAGTTATTTCATATAAAACAAGTTATATTTCGTATTATGTGAAATGAGAAATATCAAAAGGATTAAATTAATTTGATATTTTTACAAAATCTCAGGGTGTTACATGATAGTAATAAACACCATAACATAGAAATCATATCTGGACAACACCCTGAGACATTATAACTTTGTCTAGTATACACATTCACACATAGAGTCGACTAAACTCCGAGGACTCACATTCCAAATATAAATAGGATATGCTGGACACCATCCTATGGCCCAATCTCCAAATAAACATCTACATTGTTGTAGGTCCCTCCATATTTTAAAAAATAAAACCTAGAGAACCCAAAATTTACCATGGTTTTATCAATCTATGTCACCCATCTGGGGATTTAGAATCTTAGTGGACAATGAGGACACATATTCCTATTATAAGCAGGATAGGTAAGATGCCTTGTTATGCACTAAACTCTATATCAAACAACATATTAGTTATGACTCATGGAATAATTCCTATATTCATATGCCATGATACAGACCAATTTCTATCCCATTTTCCCACACTGAGCATGGTTCATGTGGGCTTAGGGATTTTAAATAATCATAACATTCTCATGATGAATTTCCTCTAGCTAGGGAAACCTTGGTGTGTAAGATTTTCTCAGTGGAAGGACATGATTTTCAAATACAACGAAATCAACCTCAAGTTAAGAACCTATATTATTAAAATATTGGTAAAACTATGGATAATGAAATTCATGGGAATTAATTATCTTTCACCAATCATTCACGGATTGATGGTGGATCGAACAATGATGACTCTGATTCTATTCATAAGAAGGGTACATTAGAAGCCTTCCTAAGGATGGAACTCAACATCTTATTCCTAAATTACCTCATATATATTCATTAGACATGATATCTAACTAAATAACTTGAAATTAAACAATCAATTTGTTTTTTGATTCATGTTATACATCAGATATATAGGAAACCCAATGATGGAATAATCCTACGGTTGAAATATTAATTCTAGCCCTGGATGGAAGTAAACTATGGAGTTACTAGTTATAAGGTGTTAAAATATAAAAGGATACCCATTTATAATAAGTAATGGGAAATTGGGGAAGAAATATAGATTCATATAGATGGTATCATTAATAGAACCCCTTTATTCATACAATGGTTTAATACCCGGTCATTTTGTTTGGGGATCCAGACTCGTATCATGATTTGGAAAATATTCTAGAACATATCTTAAATCATTAAGAATGTCGTAGAATAGAAAATAATTCACCCAAAAAGGGTGTGAAGAGACCAACCTCCCATCCTCTCAACCAATGTGAGTTTCTAAGAATGATTGTGATTGAAACCCCAAATGACGGGTTCCCTTTAGAAAAAAATTCAATACCCAGTTATGAATGTGGTAATAGTTGGGGGTTTATATGATAGATGAAAATGGTTAACTCAATTTTAATTATTTTTAATCCAGTATTGAACCCACTATAATCAAGCCTCAAATAACAAGCAATGATGGTGACCAAATGAGTAAACATGTAATGACTGAATTACTGAATCATCATAAACATTGGGGATTATGCCTCATAAATCCCCCAATGGAATCCATAACCATACAACCATAATATTTAGAATCAAACAACAAAAAAATTATTAATTTTACATGAATATAAATTATATAATGATTTATTTTGATCCATTTTAATTTAACCAGTGTTTTTTCTATATTCCAAAAAATCACGAATTCCATAATATTATTGATTCATTAGTTTTAAATAACATCAGGGGTTATTTTAACCATGAATAAATCAATTTATATCACCATTATCATCCTATAAATATAACATATATGAATCATCACTATCAAATCTTACTATAATTTATTTTTTCATATTCATCCATGATGACTATTTATTGAATTTTTCGTAATGGTTGTTAAACTAACAAAAACATAACAATGATCTATATAATAGATGATAATGAAAATAGTTTCCTTTTAATATATATATATATATATATTATATAATTAAATTTTATAGATTTTATTTACCTGATCTATATAAATTATTATGAACATGTTGATTAAGATAATGTAAAATCATTATATACAAGATGATAATTTTTTTTAATGTTTTTAATATTACTATAACAATATAATTAATTTTGAAGTACTTAGGAAATAGTTAATTGACAAGGGGATACAAAAAAATTGAGTGGATTCTTTAACAATATATTTTTTAATATGGATTTATAACTAGACCATTGGTGTGCTCTATAAGGTCCAGATAAAGCCTTTTTCATGTGATAATGAATGAAATTATTTTATATAACAATTCCATAACAAGAAATTTAATTTTACATGGATGATTATTAAAAATTGAAAAAAATAAAATAAAAAGACATTTATTCTGTCACAAAAAAAACTTGGTGACATGTTTAACGAATTTGGTATCACTTTTAATCATAGTTTAACCTTTCCTATCATTTTAAATTTTTTTATCAAAGCTCAAATTTAAAAATTATGATATATTTTTTCCAAAAATATAAAATTTACGACATTGTATATTTTTGAACGGATTATATTAAAATTAAATAAATTATATTAAATATAATTTACAAAACACATAAAAAATTATTTAATATCATATTAAGAAATGATATTAGTTTTTCTAGAAACACATATATTTACACATTTTATGATTTAAATATCAATTATAACATATTACTGTTCATTTAATTACTATTAATTCATCTAATTATATATATACAATAAATATACCTATATTAAATACTATAAATATTATAAAATTATCTATTAAATAAAAACATATATTATATAATAAAAACCTTACTTTAAAATAAAACATATTATTTGGGAAATGATAAGTTTTTAATTTTTAAATATATAGATTTAAATAAATCAGGGATATAAATTATTATGTTCTATCAATTTATATAAAAAATAGTATACAATAATGTTAATAAAATTAATTAATCAAATGAATATTATATTTTTCATGTATAACATACATCAATCCAGAGAGGAAAATATGAGGGATTCATTATATAATGGATTTGAAAAAATGTTTATCTATAAAACTAAATGATTATTGGGAATGATTATTATAGTTATAGATCCATCTAGATAATAGAAGGAAAATTGATGTGAAATAACTAAATTAATTTTCGTAAATTTTGGTGTTATTTTACCATAATAAAATTATATGTCTTTTTGATCACCCATTTAAAAATGATAGTCAATTGTTTAATGGGATTATGTTATTTACAAACATCTAATTAATGGGTCTATCAACTTATATAATGATAATTTATAATATACTTGTTGATAATGATTGAATATTTTATTAAAGTTTAAATAAATTCATTTCTTATATTCTTTAATTTTTTCATGTATCCCACATTAATAAAATATGAAAAATATTTCATTATAAAATGGTTTAATGAGGAACATGATAGTTATAGAATAATATTTTTATGATAAAAAATAAAAAATGAAATTTTATTTTTATGAAAAACATAAATATAGAAGTGACTTATTAAAAATATAGAGTAGAAAATAATCAATTATAAAATCATATTTTATAAGATAAATATAAATTTAGATGGATTGTTTAGGAAAAAAAATAAATTCCATAATAATAAAGGGAAAAAATATGATATAACCAATATGGAAAATTATAAAAAATGTAGAAAAGTGAATTTATTCATGAATGTGTATAACTCAATGAACGGATTCTGATTTATAAAAATCCTTACACATAACAAAATTTGTGAAATATAAATTATTTAAAGGGGTATTCCAAATAGATTTTTAAGCATAAGAATTCACTAAATTGGTTCTAATAGTTTATTTCAAATATAATGTGAATTCAAGTCCTCTAAATTATCACAATCCATACAGAGTCAACGATTAGAATATAGTTCATGAGAAAATAATAAATAGGTGTGCGAGAGACTTTATTTCAACAATGTACCCAATTCTAATTAAGATATTGAATTAAATTTATTTATCATTAAAATAATATTAAATAGATAAAAATTTATATGAATGAGTAAATTTATAAGATAATGGAGAATATTGAAAATAATGAACTCATCTCAATCATCATATAATTGATTGGGATAGAGAAAGATTATATCATTTGTAATAAATGAGTGAAATTAAAATTAAAGAGAAAATGTGGAATATAATTTTTAATTTCATGAATAAAATTATAATTATAATAATATATGTAAATGGGTATGTACCCCAATTATTTAAAATAATATATTTGTATAATATGGAATATTTCATGAAAATGGGATTATGATAAGACTCATTTTGTAATTCTTATGATTTTAAATAATATTAAATTATTCTTGACTGAAAAATATTATTATAAAAAACCATTAAATAAACATAAGATAATGAATATTTAATTTTTGGATTAAAATAAAATAAAAAATTCATAATATTAAATATTTGATATATATGATCTTAATGAAATGGGGATATTATAGGGAAATATATAAAATTAACATTCAAAATTCATGATAATGGTATTTCTATTTTTATATTAAAAAAATATATATTAATCATATAATAAAAAATCCTATTTATTTTTATTAAATTTATTATTATTCAAAAATATTCAATTATTACATAGTAATTTTTCTATATACAATCACATTGACCATTTTTGAATACAGGGTATACTATTAATTTTCATTTACATATGATAGTCTTTGTATGGAATATTCTCCCTCACCATCCCATAACATTACATTTCATCTTTCATTTTTTGATGTTTTTATAGATGATTAAGGTTGTAAATATATAGTTAAATCTATAATTTTATCTCTATATTTTCACTGTGGTGTAATTTATATGTAATATGTTATGAAGAGTTTATCCGGGAGAAGATATTTTTATAGTCTAGCATGATGTACCATGATGTGTTGGTAGGCAGTACATTTCATATATTGCAGTGTGATTTGTGAGTCATGTGAGTTAAATGATACAATATTTCATGGTGGGATCTATGTTGTGTTATCAAAGGATTTAGTTTTTTCATTGTGGTTTCATGTAATTTTTAATGGAGGTGAATCATCTTGTTATTATTAAATAAGGCCTTTTGTTTAACCTTATTAAATTTTGTTCATGAGATCATTATTTGGGTCAAGTAATTGTGGACTTTAGGTGTTTCATTTTTTGGTTTTATATAATTGATATTATGTGTAAACCTTCAGAAGAATCCTATACGAGATAATGGTAAGTTTCACATGGGTGGTAATTGTTGTGTGGTTATAGGTTTTGTTGCATGGAGTATTTGGTTGTATATTTTTAGGTGTAATTTATATATATCTATTTCCCTACAATTTCTTCACTACACCATGTTTTATTTTGGGTTTTTTCTAGTTTTATATTAGTAGGTTTGGGATTGAACTATTTTTAAAGGATTGTGCATTGTGGAATGTCATCCATGGTTGTGTTATGAACTTCATTAAATGTGTAGGGGTTAATGTTATTTTAACCATATGAATTAGGGAGAAATAATGGGATATCAATATATGATTTCTGAATTTTTCATTGATTTATCCCCATTTTTATGTGAACTTGATTTATCACAACATGATTTCTTATATTTTCAGTACTGATATCAATTCAAAATCCCATTTTAATTTTCTTAAAATAAAATTAATTAATTTAAATATTAGGTAAACTTATGTTTTATTTAGTGATCAAAAACTTTTTCATGAACAATTATAGTCCTTGAAATCAAGATACCATCCTCTTTCTGATACAAATTGAATTTTCGTACACTTCTTAATAGTTATCCTATTACATTCATTCATTGAGAGGCTATGTAATCAATGACTATTTTAGTTATTTTTGATTTTTGGAATTATTTTTAGGGGGAAAGAAGTGTGTAGGACTAATGATTGATCCTCATATATTTGGGGAGATTTATTTTAGTTTTTTATCATATTTTGTAGCCATTGTTGAAGCTTTGATTGAGGTATGTCATTTAAAAAAATGTCTTTATATTTATTTTCAAATTGGGTGAGTACAATGGTTATTTTATTTAGGTTGATATTATGGCTTAACCTAATCATTATAACCAATTACAATAATAGTTTAAGGGAAGGACTCATTAAAATTAGTTTAATATGATACAATAATTTTTTATTACTGATGGATTGTTTGATGTTGATACTAAGTTGGTTTCATTATTAGTATGATATATTTATTTTTTGTTACTGAAAAATTTTTAGAATCCCATATTGTAAAAAATTAATTACATATATTTTTATGTATTTTTTGTGTGTGGAAACAAGGAATTATGGTTTTGGGGTTGGAATATAAAATTTTAATTTATATAATGAAGGTTTAAAGGTAATTCAATTAATGTTATTTTATTATTTTATTCCCCTTTGTTATTGTTTTATATGAGGTATTCATTATAATGATTTCGGGTGTTTTGTTTGTTTTTAATAGTTGTTTGTATTATATAGTTTTATTTAGTTAATATAATTAAGTATGGGTTGTTGTGTGGAGTGGTATATATGGTTACAATGAAAGGAAGTCATTTTTATCATGTTCTAATGGTGTTCAGAATTTGTCATGTGTCATTTTATGTGATGAGGAGTTTAATTATTTATAGGTGAGTTATTTTTTCATGGTACCATTTAATGTGGTTGAAATAAACAACATTTTAATTCTCTAATGGGATGTAATATTCGATTATATTATATGGACTCTTTAGAAGTAAATACTGATAATTATGTACTTAGTAAATAGAGGGGTGATAATGGTAAATTATGATTGTTGTGATTAGTAATTTTATTATTGAAGTATTAAATAGTTGTTAGTGGGATACTAATCTTATAATGAATAATATAATGTGATATTAATAGATTAAGTGAATATGGATGATAAAAAACTAAGGTTTTCTAATTAAATATATATAAATAAAAAACATGAGGAGTTTAGTGGGTTTAGTAATAGAAAATTATATAAATCCTTGTGATAATAATATAAATAAATAAATGTTAATAATTACTGTTATGCCATTGTTGTGTGCATGGATGAGGATGGATCTAAATTACTCTTTAAATTAATTTTAAGTTTGTTATTATATAATCACATTGGTGTTTTGGTATCCACTTGTAGCTGGAAAGTCTAACCATTAGTGGGGAAAGTGTGGTTGTATCTCTGTCCCTATATTTTCTTGTTATTTCTCATGATATAACACCAGAGTGGTAAAATATTATAGATTCCCATATAGTTATTAGGTGTTTTTTTAACATCATTGTTTATATTGGAATAAATTGATTAATACGTCCTCTTTATGAATTTTTTGTATAGTGTGGTTCATTCTATAATGGATTACAATGGGTATCAACACATGAGATATAATGGGTTGATGATTGATTATGTGATATACAAGCTCACTTGGTTATTTTTTTTATGAAGATACCTGGTGGCGGGAATAAAAAATTATGAGGGAATGTGGTTAATGCTTTTTCATGTATATGTTACCCTATAATGAAAAGGTTGTGATTTTACATTTTTGGGTTGTATGTGGTGAATATAAATTTATGGGTATATAATAGTATGTGGTAGTGGATATTTGATGTTGCTAATGTTGTGGATGTGGTATGTGATTTGTGATTTTGATATGTGATGTAATGTGTGATGAAATATCTATGATATTGATGGAAGAAATAGAATGTATTTCCTTTGTGCCAAAGAGATAAAAAATAGTGTGGCTGTGGTTATAGGATACCTTCTTGACCTATATTATTTTGATATTATATTATAATACATTATATCTATATTTCAAGCATCCGAAGGTAGGAATATCATAATATTAAATCACTTTCATAATCTAAATATTGAATTTCACACGTAATAACATAAATCCCAGGAAAATATGGTTTAGGGTATTTGAGGACAAGTTACAAAGGTATCTTATTTAACACAAAATTTTAACATTTCTCTTTAATAAAACCACACTAGACTCCCTTATAGTGTTATCATAAGTTACAGTCATCATTATAACATGGGGAACAGAAATAAAATAAAGGGGTGAACATAGATGATCAATAAGGGTAAACATAAATGATAACTATTATTGATCATAGGTTTTACTATGATGGTAATATGTTCATAATATATAAAAAAAATAAAATCATACCAAAAAAGGAATGGATAAAAATCAAAAGTCATGGAAAAAAGCTTCTCATAATATTTTCATGATTCAAAAGAGTGTTGAAATATTAGTTTATAAATATGACAATAAGTGTATAACATTTGTAAGAAAATAGACATAAGAGGGTGGGATAAACAAAATAATATAAACTATATGCCAAGTCTAAACACTAATTCTTGTGATAACTACCCATGTACCTTCTTAGGACTCAGATAATACTACCATGTACCATTTAGATTTTTATAAAATCCAATATAATAAAATTTGGCTAGGCATAAATCCTCTTGTGTACCATTTTGATCTAGCAACTCATAAACATAAAAAATGCATATGTGGGTGATATAGGACCCCATCCCTCATCATGAATACACATGTGTTCCACATCAAATAAAACTATTATTCTAAACATAAATAAGATAGGTGAAGAAAATAACTTTTCCAAATGGTTTAAAAAAACATGATCTTTTGATAATAAAACAAAATTTATTGAAAGGATTATTTAAGACAAGAACATATAGGGTGATTTATGAAACCTTACTCCATTGTAGAATAATAAATGGAATATTTTAGTTAAATCACAAAAACTATTTTTCATAAAATTATTTCTTAACATCATCTAAACAATACAATATTTTTATGTGAGTTTATAATATTTTTTTGATTATGATGAAAATATTTCAAAAAAAACAACTTTAAAAAAATTCTATAGAGGGAACATGATATGAAAAGAAAAATATTTCAAAATGAAATGTGGAAGCTAAAAATGTAACATCCCTAGCCCATAAGCCATAAACCGGTGCCTCGAACTCGGTCACCACATGACCTCAAGCACACCTCCCCATATATAAGAGGTTTACGACTAGAAGAAAGGGTCTAATGGATCACATGGGGAAACTATACCCTCTCTATAGAATTATGAAACAAAATTTGACTTATAAAATAAAGTAACAAATAAAGAAATTTCCATAATTATTCATTATTAACCATTTCAACAAATAGGGTATAGACCACAACCAAAGGAAAACACTGTCATGTCATGCTAACAGTACCAAAAGTGAAGGTAACCCAAAATTAAGTTAAATATCTGAATCCTCAAAATGAGTCCTGAATCTATGTTCATATCCTCATCCATGCACTTCTAAATCCCAACTCAACACCCTAACATTGTGCCCTTTCCCTTGTCATGACCTGCAACAATGAAATCTGATCAGGTACCCAATGGTTTTTGAAGGAGGGTTTCAGTACAAATCAATAGGACACCACCAATGATGTCTACAATATATATATTCTATATATACAGTGCATGAAAGTACAAAAGAAATGACATGAGAAAATAATGATAAATTGGGTGCCATAAGGTAAAAATATTTAATTAAATTGATTCATCGTTTTTTTCATGGGTTAGATAGTTATATCATTTACACAACAACCCAGAACAATCAATTAACAAGAATAAGGAACAATTCATGTTCCCTATCTCACTTGGGAAATCCATTTAAAAATCATTTACATGACACTTACCTCATATCATCAGTCTGTGTAGTTTTATCTAATGTAACCATTGGGCATAGAGTAGCAGTCTAACACCCAAACCCATGCATTCTCAGGATGGGTCAAATAAGCAGTCCAACCTGACCAATGAAGGATCCTCAATCCTTTATCGCACACCACCAAGTATTATACACATGATTATTCATCCCTTAACCACTTATACCATACATAATCAGTAAACAAAACATCCATTTTTAAATAATCAGACAACATGTAAATCATTATTAAGAATTAATCCATTTCTCTTCCTCATGTCTTGTCCCATTAATCATAATAAAATAGTCACGAACATTATCAATTTAAACCTATATTAAAAATTCACATCCCTTAATCCATTCTAGAATTTCCATTACAAATCCATAGGCCATCGTCATAATCATATCAATCTAGTTTGTTCATTTTCACACAATGCTAAAAAAACCGTAATCTGTTAGTGGTTTGGACATAACCATTTATTTTCCCCTTATTATTCAAAAAAATACCAACCCATTTATCTTGGGCTATATCTCACTGGAATCCAATTCAGGGATTCTCATTGTCATTTTTGTGTTTCGGTATTATTTTCACACCCCATGGGTGGACCTATTTGGACATATTAACATTAACACATCCCCGTGTGAATCAAGAGGTATTAATATCACCATTTAGACTCCCATTTAATTAAAACTTACTGAAATCACCAATTTTACAACAAGTGGAAAACAATAACACAACAACACATGCATAAATTAAAATTAAGACTATGAGATATATCATGTAGACCACCTACCTCAAATCAAATGATGAGCATACCCTTAACCATAGGCATAGATTCATATTCAAGAACCCCTTGAATACCAAACAATAGATACACTGAGACAATAGTGTTTTGTGGATTTATAATAAGAATAATGAAAACCCAATCCTTAATATAAAAAATATAAGAAATTAATGTTTCAGACATTCCTAGAGCTTCGATCCCCATCCAATGACACTCCAAAAGACCTATAATTGAAGGAGATCAACAATTCAAAAGATTTGGGAGCATGAGTTAATCACTGTGGATACTAGAGGAAGATAAAGGGAGAAAAATGGATAATCAACCTAAAATATTGAAGGATAAGATTAGTAAATTCGCACTTTTTAATGGGGTACGTGGTTTGGCTGTTCTATTATCCAAACCGAGCATAAACTGTGCACCTACCTCTATCTGGGGGGTGGGTTATGTCACAAAATTTCATAGGGAGTACCACATGGTTAGATAAATAATTTGAAAACTATGAAAAATTAATTTGTCCTTGGGTTCACGGTTTGGCTCCCCCTCACATAGTTATTATGAATCGTGCATTCCCCTCCTAGATAGAACAGTTTTGGTGTATGGTTATCCCTAACCCTGAACAAACCCAGAAACATAAAGAGGATGGAAAATTATTTTTTCATTCATGCCTCAAACCCACACAACACTATTGAACCTCCCCATAACTCTGGTGAACATTCAATTAATAAAAAAAATGATATATTGAAACCAAATTTTACAAAAGAACATGCCTCCATAATGTCTATGATCATTCAACCTTCCCACATTATAATGGATCATCCTCAAACCACACTTCCATGTCTTAGTGAGCTTCTCAAGTATGGATAATTTCACACTAGGCTCATATATCCAACTCACATTACTATTTTTCATCCAGAATATTACCATGATTCAAGAAAACTTGAACCAAAGGCATAGTCTTTCCCTGCAAGACATTATCAGTACAGTATAAAAATATGAATTGGATGATCCTCAAAGAGCGTATCATTCTAATTCTCAACATCCTCAATATCATCCACATGAGATAGGAAAAGTTGATACTATAAAATTTGTGACACATGAAAAACATCATACATACCACTATACCTTTATGGAAGATCCAATTCGTACACCACTGAATCGAATGGTGACCCAACCTATAAGAAACCCAATGAAACACATTATCACCCACAAATAACAAAAACGGTCTACGATGTCGATCGACACACTATTTTTTCCTTCTCTGAGTCATTTCTATATGATTCCAAATCATCTTATTTTGTTCCAAAATATCCTACATGAGACACAACCCCAACAACAATAATCCCCCACCCTCTAACCAACATAATAGAGATAGACATAGTCTACCATAGAGATCCACAAACAGTGTGATCTGAATCATACACATAAAAAAATGCTATTATAGGAAAACATAACTAGTGCGAGATATCTTCCAACGATCCACCGAAATATAGCACATAAGCCCTCAACATGTTCTCAAGTACTTAAGTAGTATACTATGACTATCTGACCATCTATGGGTGGATGGTCATACACGAAAACACCTAGGTGTAATATAATGTGACTCACCACCTTTAAGATTTCCTCTCATATAATAACATTATGGATCCTTATAGTGAATCACATAGATCCAACTCAAAACTGTGTACATAACACCCATTTATTTTAGGTTCATCTTCCCATTCCCATCTTGTACCTCTATATGAATCTCAACAAACCACACCACCATCCTCCACTCCAAACAATATTCCTAATCCTCCTTGTTTTGTGTTTTCTAAATCAATGATTCTGAAACACTATTTCCCTTTCCCAGTGTGTAAACCAGCTCAATGTCAAAATAATACATGTATTCAACCCATTTTTACTATAAATATTCAAATCATGCATGGAGAAAATGAACATAAGACACTTATAATTTTTATACACTGTAAACTATTCTCCCTACAAGTTGTGTCACCAACACTACAAATCATACAAAATGTTATCTAACTCATGGCCATGAATAGGGTAATTTAATTCATGAGTCCCAACTACCTTAAGTTTTACACAACCATGAGATCATCATGCATCAACACATCCCCAATCCTATCATCGAATACTTAATTAAACTATCTATACCACATACCTTTCATGGGAATGATCAAAATTGGCATAATTTTCAACTGCTTCTTTATATCTAAAAATTTATTCCCACTAAATTGTGTGAAGACGGTGTCCCCAAAGTTTTCATTTCCTCCCTAGAGTTCATTCTTGCCTCTAAGATTCTGAATCTCACATTGGTGGCCAGCTTTATTAAGAATAGACCTTCCATGTATGAATTTGATTGATTCATGTTAGATTCCTATATACTAAAAGAGCAGGTGATTATAGTGATTTTGGATTTGAGTCACTTCTCGATCAGATTATTTTCCTAGGAAATTGTTCTACTTTATATTTCATGTTTCCATTTTTTCCTTTTTTAGTGGTCCTTTGAATTTCACTTAAATCAAGATACACCTGTTATGTTGATATGGATTTCTTTTCCTTGGCTCCCCTTATCATTTTGGAATTTGACAATCCATTGATTTATTGTGAATATGGTTGGCCATTATCTTGGATCAGACCATCATAACTGAGATGTCTACCACCCCATTTTTCCTATGACCTGTGACGAAGTTGGTATCTCCAAGAGACTGAGGGATCTTATGTGAATCCAGATTGAAGGTGAGTTACACAGGATGAAAAAAATCTTTTATGAGTGATGGGTTCTATTTTTTTCATCATGAATATGACATTGTCATGACACTGGTAGTTTTTGGATATGAATTCATGTGAACTCTTTATAGGTTTCCCCACTAGGGACCTTGGGATATGGTAATCCTATACAGGTCACATGACAGGATGGATTGAATACACATAATCCTAGGGCATTGTGAAATTATCTCGAGGAAGAGCATATGGTAAATGGTTTGGAGGTTCCTTTGACTATCATCTATAAATAGGTTAGAAACATGGATTTTGGGACAAAAATTGTTTACACATTTGATCTCTTGAAGTGGGTTTTGGGTGGTGGAAATTTGTCTAGACAGGCGCAAGTTGGTCTAGGGGGTGTTAAGGGGGTACTCGAGGCCTTTAAAGAACCTCCTCAAGAGGTTTTGCGTCGGGAGTTCGGTGAGAGTGGTTAATCTAGATAAAATAGGTAGTAGGTTAGAATGAATGGTGTAGTAGCTAAACATGGGGTTGGATGCAATATTAATATTGGAAATCTATTTGAAGGAATTTAAATAGAGGGGAAAACTCAAGGATAATGTTATTTGCACATGTGGAATAACTCAATGATGATCATGGTGCCTATGGGTTCGAGATAGATGACAAAAATATTAGTTTTTTCTTAGGGGATAGTGCATACAGAAGATATAGTTGTGGAATACATGGCATGAGAAGAACTAAAGTGAAAATACAGAATCGTGATTCTGGTAGTTTTATCTTGTCGAAGATGAAATAATCTAACGTAAGGATTACACATTCTTTATCAAACCATTGGAGACAATGTCATTTAATAACATTAAACACAAGGTAAGTGACAGTGAACCAACAAATAGTAGAACAGAAAGAGAAAATATTGGAAAGGAATGTGATCTAATCATGCACTCTAGGGAAGATATATCAGAGGAGGACCTACCAATTAAGGGCTCTCAAAAGGATGACAAACAAATAGTTGAGAGGGTGCTTATATAAGTCACCAATTATGAGAAGATGATGTTGCTCAGTAAACAAGAACATATTTTGATGAGTGGATTCAATGATAAGAAAATTAATGCGGAGGAATTTATAAAAACATGGGAGAAGATGGAATATTTCTTCGAAGACCTGATCAAGAAGGACCTGGGAACAAAGTTACGTGGATTTAATTGGTATTTATATAAGGATAATTCATCCAATAGGCCTAATATTCTTTTTAATGAATCAATGATCTCATATGGGGCTTGATATGTTATGGTAATGGGGTGGGGGTGTTTGGGGTGTGTGGAATGTTGGGGTGATATTTTTAATTTTGTTTATTCTACAAAAGATCTCACTCACCACATGAAAGGGTTTTTATAATAAAAATAAAAATATTGTGGTGTGGTGAGATAAAAAGGTATTCCCACATGTTTTAGAACACTAAAAATTGATTCCCTTATTTGTCAAGCCAGAGTGCAGTGCTTCTAAATAGAAATATTCTTTGATGAACCTTCATTAATAACTGGCCTAGACTAGAAGTCATCATGAATTAGAATTATTATTGTCCTTATCCCATGATAAAAATACATTTAATTTCTCCAGGACCACTAAAACACATTCTTTGGAGATGATGTGACCCATGAAATGAACCCTTTTAGTCCATGTATAAAATTTAGATATATTTACATATAGCTGATGCTCTCTTTGTGAACATAGGGTGATGTAAATATGTTTGACATGATCTTTACGAGTCTTTGAGTACACCAAGATTTCATAAAAAGTAACCAAAAAATGATCGTGATAGGGGTGGATTATTCAGTTCATTAAGGCCATAAATACTACTGGAACATTGATCAACCCAATCAGAATAAAAAAAAGTCATAAAAACCTTTTCATCCCTTAATGGGAGAAGGCAGTATGAGATATATCACATGATCTCACCCTCAAATGATGATACCCTGATCTCAGAACAATCTTAAAAAACACTAAAGCACATCATAACTGATCAAAGTGGTCGTTAATTCAAGGAAGATTGTGTCAATTCATAACCATCATCTGGTTTTATATTTCTATAATCAATACACAACCACAACTAAATATCATATTTCATGGAAAACAACAATGGAGATATCCATGGTGGCGTACATGGATGAATAAACCCTTTATTCTTCAATTCCTCCAACTGAGTTTTATGTTCATGGAGTTTTGCGAGTGCCATTCTATATGGAAGAATGGAAATTAGATTGTCTCCAAACAAAAACTTTATCATGAAATCTATATGTCTATTTCAAGGTATCCATGAGAATTCATCAAGAAACATGTGCTGGATTTAATCCACCATAGGAGGAAAGTCATGATTATCTTCTTCTCCATCATCACGCAAGATACAAGCCACATGTGCAGTTATTTCACTGAATTGCTGACATACATGCCATGTAGGGCCCATCCAGACATCTCATTCACCACAAAAGAAATAAATGTCTCCCTCAAGTGATGTGAATCTCACCATACAATGGAAACAATCAATATGGGTTTGGTAATCATGCAGCGTGTCCATACCTAAAATCAAATCAAAAGTTGGCATCTAAAGCCCAAAAATATCCCATACAAAATAGTACCCACCAACCATGAGATAACACCCCATACTCTACCTGATATTTTCATCTTTCATTACTAATGGTGTATCAATCGACATAACCCCACATATACGTTCCACCGTTGGGCCCAATACAATTAAATACTGAGCTGTAATAAAATAACGTGAAGAACATGAATCGAAAAATGAACTATAAATCATGAGAGAAACAAGAATTATACCTTGAATAGTTGATAAAATAGCCTCACCACATATAGGTGTGGGTGATGTTCATGAACGTTACATGCTCCTTTGTCCAGGTCCCTGTCTAAGTTCTTATCATTGCACTACTCTACTGATATGGGTGCTCTCTCCCTGGAGTACCACATCCACCACCTCGACCAGTACGACCTGTTAAGCTAGTGTTTCTTGCAGGATATGGGGTAAAGAAACCCCAACCCGAACTCATCATTTTCCTCTATCTTTAATCCATTAAAAATTTCATGGGTTCTTTATAGAACCTAGGCACATGACCTATTATTCAAAACACATAGAACACAACCAGTCGTTGGGGACACTGACAAAAAATATTCCATAACCTACCTCGTTGATAGTAGAAAAATTGGACGCTACTACGAGATACCAGTTCCCTCTTATGATTACGAGGCCCACCACCATCCTAATAGATACTCTCAAATTAGTCATTCTATCCATTGAAAGTCTTAACAATAGATTTCCCAAATAGGACAGTATGCCCACATCTAGAATCCTCCTGGATGTCCCTCTACAGTAAGGGTAATATCAACTACATCAATAACTATATTTATATGGAATATATTCACCAGTGACTTGATCTCATATCAGATTCCATTCTATAAATAAATTTCCATATCTACCTCATTACTCACTAATTAGAGAATGAAGTGTTGCTAATCAGTTAAGAAACCAATATAATCCATCAATGACATATATTCCTAGGTCAACCTCATAATCTACACATCCTTATACATCCTCAATGTCTCCAAATAGAAATATTCCAGAAGCATTTTATAGAATTTCATCCATGCCATACCATTAGTATTATGGGTCTAGATCAAAACATGAAACTGAAACATTCCTTGACCTCACATCATATAATTCTCTAACATAACTCTCCTCTATAGAGGAGTCTCCAAGTAATGAATATCATTTTTAAAGGACCCCATTCAAAATTCACATACATATGGCCCACAATCTCCCGAAAAAGTCAGAGGGTTCCACAAATGAAACTCCCTAGTCATTTCCAACATAGATGACATAATCCTACCTCAATCCCATTCCATCATCAACAAAAAATGGGAAAATTTCACATGTAACTCTTCCTCTCACTTTTTACCTTGAATCACTATATCCCCTTTTTCTACCTCCGGCGAAGCATTATCAGAAACATCCTTTTTTCTCCCAACTATCACATGATGACGTTCTAGAATCTTCTTACAATTTCAAGCACACATATGATAACACATAAATAAATGTTTCACAATTTAGATTAAATAAGTCTCTCTACAAGAAATACACAACCCATTTCATATAAACTATATTATTGAACATTTTCAAGCATAGAACAATAATCTCTATTGTCCCTACTATGGGTCATGGCTAACATGGGTACACAAATATACGTAGTCAGAAATCATTCATTGTACATATTTTTGAAATTATTTCCACATTCACTATTTAATTCCTCCCTCTTATGAACATTTACCATTTAACCACTTATTACTAGTGACATTCTAACTCATTTACACCCTTCCATTATGCAGCCTCTTTTAACCATTATTTTACTTTCTCTTCATCAAAACAATTTCTTAATCATTATTAGACACAATTTTCATCTAATTTTAAAAGAAGTGAAATTAATTATACTATTTATGTCCAACACACCCATCTCATATGTTCCTATCATGATGCTTTTCACCTTTACCCTTAGGCTCTTAAAATGATGAATAAATGGACAATATCATGTTTTTGTGGAAAAGAGAAAAATTCATTAAATAGTCACATCACAAAACAAGTGTATCACACAATGGAGAAATATCATTAAACTATAGAAACATAAATCAAGAACAATAATTCCGATCATAGGTACTTAGGTTTTCCCCCAGACATGGGTATGATACTCCCATGCATGAGCTTATTACCACAACACGACACATCATAAACTCCCATATACCCTCCCAAATAGTAAGAAATATAAAAAACCAAGCTTTGAAGCTACTTTATAACATCCCTGACCCAGAATCCACTAACTAATGTGTCATGTTAGGCCACCACATGACCTCAAGCATGACTCCTCTTACGCCAAAGTTTTCATACTAGTAATGAAGGTGTAATGGATCATATTTTGAGACTATACCCTCTGTATCATATTATTCCACAATTTATAAAATATAAAATAAAGGGAAAAAATAAATAAATAACTTGAAACATTCATTATTAACCATTTCCCTAAAAAAGGAATAAACCAAAACCAAATGGTAAAAGTTTCATGTCATACTAAGAGTGCTAAAAGTGAATGAAAACCAAATTAATGTAAAATATTTGAATCCCCTAAAAATTTCCTAACTCCAAGTTTGAATCCCCATCCATGTACATCCCATTCCCAAATCAACAATATAGAATAGTTTCTGTTCCCTTTATCTGACCTAAAACCATGGAATCTACTCACGTACCCAAAAGCATCCTAAAATTAGTGTGAGTAAAAATCAGTAGGACAAAACCAATAGTGCCTACAAAATATAAATTCTTAATAGATAAACCATGCAATTATTAAATAAATGAATTGATTAAAAAAGGAAAAAATTGGCAAAAATAAGAAATAAAATTTACTTTACCTAATTCAACATTTGTTTCATGGGTTAAACAAATACATCAATTAAAAAACAACCCAAGAAAATCAATTAACAAGAATAAATGACAATTCAAGTTCCCTGTCTCACTAAGGAAATACATTTCACAGTCATTTACATCACAATTACCTTAGACCATATGTTATGGTAGTTTCATATAATGCAACCATTAGGGCCTTGAGCATCAGCCCAACACCCTAACCCATGTATTCTAGGGGTGGGTCAAACATCGGTCCATCCCGAACCATAGTAGAAGCCTTAGTCCATTATTCCACAACACCAAGCCATTTCCACATTCTTATTCATCATTTTTAGCACATATACAATGATAAACTAGTATACATATTATTCACTTGTAAATAATAATTCAATGGGAAAATCATTATAATGTATTAATCTATTTATATTCTTCATGTATTAACCAATTAATCTTAATAAAAAATTCCAATTCATTACTTTATTTAACATATCTCAAAAATTCATATGCATTGTTCCATTCATTCATTTCCATTTCAAATCCATAGGCCATCATGCATATTCATATTAATCCATTTTGATCATTTTTACTTCATGATAAGAAATCCATTACGTCCTTCAAGATTTTGAAATATCCATAAATTTTATTAATTTTGTTTAAACAAGCATAAAAACATATTCATCTTGTGCTATATCTCATCAAAAATTGATTCTTGGATTATCATTGTCATCTCCATGTTCAGGATTATTGGCACACCACATGGGTGGCCCTATTTGGTCTAGTTAACCTCAACACATCATATAGGATTCGTGGGGATATAAATCAATATTTAGAACTATCAAAAATAATAATAATAATGTAATACATTTCAAAAATACAAAAAAAAATAGAGAAACCATACATTCATAAATCAAACATAAAACACTGGGATATGACTTGTAAACCACCTACCTTGAATCTGAAGATGAAAACACTCTTACCCTTAATTATAGATCCAGAATAGAGCACCCATTGAATCCAAAACCTATGAAGCACTAAAAAAGTGTTTTAGGGATTGAAAGTGAAGAATGTAACCAGAATCCCTAATCTAGAAAAGAGAAGAAAGAGGAGTGTTAGACTTTGTCGGAGCTTCGATCCACTAACAACGGCAGTCCAAACTGCCTAGAATTGAAGGAGATACACCTTTGTGAAGATTTGAGAGAGTGAGTTTATCACTATGTATGTAGGATGATGAAGTGGGTATAAAATTAGGTGAGAGAAATAAAACTTCCAGGGGAAAATTTAGTAGATTCACACTTTTTAATGGGCAACATAGTTTGGATGCACGGTTTTCCTAACCATGTGAAAACTATGCACCTGCCTCTATCCAAATGGGGGTTAAGTCATAAATCATTTTAGGTAGGCCCCAAAGGTTTCGAAAACTATAGTTAAACAATACATAACTCCCTTTTCCATGTTTTAATAGTTTGAATCTCCCCCTCGCATAGTATAGTTGAAATGTGCGTCCCCCTCCCCGCTAGTATGGTTTGAGTGTATAGTTATCCCTAACCATGGGATAACCGTGTAACATGCATTGGATGGTGAAAGCCCATTTTCATTGGTGTCCTCAACCTCTGAAACAACCCCAAACATCCTTATAAATCCGATGAATGTTTTATTAACAAAAAATGAAGAGATTTAAACAAGAATTTACACAATGAAATAAATCCAGGATGTTTGGGATCTTACAACCTCCCCACATTATAGCGGATCATCCTCAAGCCACACTTTTATGTATCACTTAGCTTTGGAAGAAAAGATATTGGGTCACTAGGATAGAAAAAATGGATCATTTTCCCATATTTCCTCTTAAAAATCACCAAGCTACCAAAAACATTGATCAAAACCCATAAGAATTTCTCACTACGGCCTATAATTTGAATCGGATTCTCCTCAAAGGATACTTCATCCTCATGCTCAACACCCTCAACATCAATCACATGAAATATGATATAGTGATACATCTGAAGCTATGGAACATTACAAAAATCATGAATAAAACTATATATTTTTGGAATAGATGATTGGTACAGCACTCTTCCAATCTTCTCCAAAGTCTCAAACAACCACACAATCTTGGGTTCAAACATTCTCTACTTCTGAATCCAATGGTGACCCAACCTAGGAAACACCCGATGAAAGAAATAATCACCCACAAAAAAAAGAGGTCTAATATGATGATCTGTATAATAAATATACCTACTCCAATCCATTTCCATACACTTCCAATTCAAATGAATCTATTCTGATGTCTCTTGTAAGAGACTCAATCCCCACAACTCGGATTCCCCAGCCTCTAACCAACACAATATAGATCTAAATAGTCTTCCATTGAGTGCCTCAAATAGTTCCATCTGAATCATAACATGATAACTATTTTTGAAGGAAAACCAATCCAGTACTAGATAATTTTACCATGATCCACTGAAAACTAGGACACAGGCCCTCAACATGTCCTATAGTTGCTGAATAGTATGATATGACTCCCTTCCATTTTTGGGTGGAAGGATATGTGTTGAAACACTTGGGTTCCAAGAGCCTTATATAATACCTACTATTAGAGATACATATAATGCATATCGCGACCTGAAACTATAGTCCGCGGTAGCCCATGAAATCACACTACCTATGGAACATACAACTCACTCACCTGATCCATAGGGAATGTATCTCTAATTGGTAATAAATGCGACACCTTAGTCAACCAATCAACAACTACCCAAATGGAATCATTCTTCAGAGGAAATCTCAAAAGACCCACTACAAATTCCATCATTACTTCATCCAATTTAAATTTAAGAATGGTCAATTAATGTAACCAACCAAATGGATGTTGATGCTCATCCTTTACATATAGACAAGTAAGGTATCATTCCATGAAACTGGAAACCTCTTTCTTCATCCATAGGAAAAAATACTTTCTATGAATATCAGGATACATCTTTTTCAACCCTTGATTCACTTCCTAATTTGATGCATTAAACACATGCATCAAATCTTATCACATACAAGTTGACACAAAAAGAAAACCTGATACCCAAACGATCCAATCATATTCAACTATAAAACCAGATGGTGAATCCAGACATTTCATATTTAATCTCAAATCCATGTATTCATTATCACCACACTGCTTCTCTTTTATCCGGATCATAAGGGTGGACTCAACTAATACGAATGTAAAGGTCATCTAACCATGACCATACTCTACCTATACATGCATCTCAGCTAACAACATCATCATCCAACACTATAAACATGATTCCTTCACCACATGGTTTTGAAAATTCAGACTCAAAGCATTTGTAACACTGTTTTAGTTTCCCGGTGTTTAAACTAGCTCAATGTCAAAATACTACATGTATTCAACCCATATTTAGTACTAATGATTTATATTATTCTAGGAGAAAATGTACATAAGCCTCTTATAATTGGTATACAAAATAAATCATAATCCCAACAAGTAGTACAACTAAAATATAAAATTGTATAGAAATTTTGTAAACTCAAGGTCATGAATAGGGTAATTTCAATCACGAGGCCTAAAAATTCATGAACTGTGCACAAACTCCAAATAATTATTCATTAAAACATACCCAATCCCAACACTAGATACAGAAAAAGAATTAGGTATCTTAATTACTGAGATTGGGAAATATCAAAATCATCATAGTTTTCAACTTCTTATTTAACTCCTGAAAGGTATTCTCACATTTCATTGACCACTCAACCCGTATTCCCTTCTAGGTCTAGCCTGAGAGTGTTTCATTTAAATAGAAAAATTATTCGATGAACGTTCATAAATATATGCCCTATACCAGAAAACATTGGAAATAAGAAACAAACATGGGATGCTCCCAGGATACATCTTCTTATACATTCACCAGGTCAACAAACACAACATTGTTAGAGATGATGTGACCCAATAAATGCACCCGATCAATACATAAATGAAATTTAGATTGGTTTTGTATATAATATGATCCCTTATTGTAATAAATATGACTTTAATATGTTTGGCATGATTTTTATGATTCTTTGAGTAAAAAATTATTTTATAAAAAACCACAAACTAATCTAGAAATGGTTTAAAGATTCCATTCATTTAGGCCATATATACTACTGGTAAATTGGTCAATCGAAATGAAATAAATAACTCATAGAACATGTAGTTGTCCTGGAAAGTAGTCCATGGTATACTAGAAGGTCTCACCACCATATGATGATACCTAGATCTTAGATCAATATTGAAAAACACTGAAGTACCTCTCAGCTGATCAAATATATCATCAATTATCAGAATAGGGTATCCGTTATTAACCGTCATTTGATTCATCTTTCTATAATCAACATAAAAAAACAATGAAATACCAAATTTTAGGGGATGAAAAACAGTAGGTCCCCAATGTAATGTACTAGGATTAAACAACACATTATTATATAATTTCTCTAACTGATTTTTATGTTGTTGGAGTTTTTTCAGTGACATTTTATATGGAGGAATGGAAACTAAAGATTCTACCAATAACAACTCTATCATGAAATTTGTATATCTCTTGGAAGGTATCCCCATGAAGTACCCAAGAAACACATCATGGAACCTATCAACCATAAGGGGAAATTCATGTTTCTTTTTTCTTCAATCTTCCTAAATGAGACAAGCCACTTGGGCTATGAGTTCACCCAACTACTAACAAACTAGCCCAACACAACCTACCCATACATCACATTCTCCATGAAGAACATAATTGTCTCCCTCAAGAGACTTTAACATCAATATAAGAATATAATTATCAATATAGTCTTGGTATCTCACTAGCCATTCCATACCTAAAATAAAATTAAAACCAAACATGTTATGGATGAAAAATCCATAGAAAATGTCACCCACCGACCTTGAGAGAACACCTATTACAATTCATAATATTTTATGTCATTATTAATCATGTATAAATCGATAGAACCCCACATGGAATTTCCACCTCTAAGCCCAAAAAGTTAAAAAAATGTGATTAAATAAAAGAACGCAAGAACCAGTATCTAACGACGAACTTGAATGAATGAATGTAATAAGAATTATACCTTGAATAATTGATGTCCCATCCTTTTCAAGTCCAGGTGTGAGATGAACTGTATGAAGTTGTCCTACCCTTTTCTCCTGGTCCCTAGTATGATCTTTGGGAATTTCCCTACTCTAATGATATGGTCACTCTCTCCATAGAGTACCACATCATCCACCTTGACTGGTATGAACAGTAATGCTTTAAATACCTTTATGATATGGGGTAAAAAACCCCCTTCCTACCTTCGCCATGTGACTCTTCCCTTCGTCCATTCAGAACTATAGTAGGTTAAAACAAAACCTCGAAACATTCCCCATTATTCCACATGCTCGACACTCAACGGGTGGTAAGGTTAACTAACCATGAATATTCAATGGCCTTCCACAATGATAAGAGTAAACTTGAACGATACCTTGAAAGACCAGTTACTCCATCTAATTACTCTACCCACCACCACCCTAGTGGCGACACTCAAAGTGGCGCTTCCTACCACTAGAATTTGAAAAACATGATTTTACAAATAGAACTGCATGTCCAACACAAGAAGACTCCTCTAGCACTCCCTCTAAAATAAGGGTCCAATCCATTACATTATAAACTCTATTTAAACTGAATATATTTACCTCTGAATTTATCTCATATTAGAGTCTATCCTGGAAATGTCGTGACGTAGCTACCTCATCACCCAAAAAAGATGAAATGAAGCATTTCAAATTAGTGATATTGCCAATATACTAAATCACTGGCATAGATACCTAGGTCAGCCTCAAAAAATCTAAAGCCTCTACTGGATCAAGGTCTCTAGATATAAATGTTTCAGAAGATTTATCTAAAAATTTCCAAGATATACCATCATCAAGTGGGGTTGGACCAAAAAATCCCACCAAAAGTTTTCTTTTACTATCAAAATATAACTCACCATATAAAAACTCTTATCTAGAGGAGTTTTTATGTGATCAATAATAATTTTTATGGACTTTATCTATAATTAAACTACATCAAGTCCACCTTCACCTACAGAAATCAGAGGGTGATACGGTTAAAACTCCCTATCTAGCTCAAACATACTCAACACAACCCTCACTGGGTCCCATTCCATAATCTACATAAAATGGGCAAATTTATCAAGGAACTGCTTCCCTCCCCTATTATAATAAATTACTGGGTCCCCTTGATCTACCACTGGAGGGTCCCCCTCAGCGACATCATCTAGTCTCCCAACTTGCACCTGAAGTCCAGTTGTCTTCTTCCTAAAATTCCAAGAACACATCTAAAAAATCATAAATAAATCATTCAAAATTTACATTAGTGAAGTCTCTCAACTTGATACAGGCAACCCATTTTGCACTCATTATCTCCATGGCCATTGTAAATCATAGAACACTACCCTCTACCATACCTAATTCAGGTCTTGTCTAACATGGGTAAACCATAATACATAGTCCAAAATATTTCATTAGACATATTTTTATAACCATTTCTACATTCACACTATAATTCCTTCCTCTTAGAAAAATTTTATATTTCACCACTTGTTACGACCAATATTGTAACTCATTGACACCCATTAATTAAAAAAACTGTTTTAACCATTATTTAACATTCAATTTATTTAACCACTTTAATAATATTTATTACACACCATTTTCTTCAAAATTTAAATATATTGAAATGAATTATAATTTTTATCTCCCAAAAACCCATCTCGTGTGTGCCTACCATGATTCATGCCACCTATATCTCTAGGTTCCTATTAATGATGCATGATTTCACTAACTCATACCATTTTGGATTTGAGAAAAATATCATTAAACAGTCACATCACACAACAAGTGTATCACCCAATAGTGAAATAACAATAAAATATAACAACACATATCAAAAAAAAATTCCCACATTGGGTACTTGGGTTTCCCCTTGTACATGGGTTATGTAATCCCATGAATAAGCTCATTTCTATAACATTACATGTCCTAACCACCCATATACCATAAAAAATAGTAATTCAAAGAAAAAACCTAGCTCTAATACCACTTTGTAACCTATCTAACCTAGAATCCACTAACTGATTCCCCAAACCAGGTCACCACATGACCTTAAGCATGCCTCTCTATATTCCATATGTTTCTGACTATAAAAGATGGTCTAATTGATAACATGGGGGGACTATACATGCTTTATCAGACTATTCCATTGGAGATATCATATAAAATAATGGAAAAAATAATCAAATAATAAGAATCATTCATTACTAATAATTTCCCAAAACAATGTGTAAACCAAAACCAAATGGTAAAAGTGTCATGTCCTACAAATATTGAAAATATTGAAGGAATTATAAAATAAAGAAAAAAAGATAAATCCCTATAACGGGACCTGAATCCATGTCTATATCCCTATCCAAGCACATCGCAAGCCCAACTCAATACCCTAGCATTAGGCCCATGCCCCTGGCCTAACCTATAACCATGAAAGAAACCCAGGTACCTAATTTCGGCCCAAGAATGGTGTTAGTAGAACTCATTAAAACACCACAAAATATGTTTATAAAATTTCCAGTATAAAGAGATAGTGCAAGAATGAAAAAAATAGATGGTATGATTAACAAAAGACAACTCAAGTGCCATTAGGTAGAAATATTTTCTTTAGTCAATTCGTCATTTGTTTCATGGGTGATATAGTTATACGATTTACACAGAAGAATAATCCAATCCATTAACAAGAATAAGAAACAAGTTAGGTTCCCTATCTCACTAGAGAAATCCATTTCACAATCCTTTACATCACACTTACCTCGGAGCATCAGTCTGGGTAATTTCATCCAATGTAACCATTATAGCCTAAAGCATCAGTCTAACACCCTACCCCATGAATTCTAGAGGAGTGTCAAAGCATCAGTCCGACCCAACCTATATGAGGATCCTCATTCCATTATTCCAAACCCCCAATCCATGTGAACATTCTTAATCATCCTTTTACCACATATACTATACAAAATTAGTGAACATAACATTCAATTTTCAATAATCAGTCAACATGTAATTCATTTTTAAGCATTAATCAATTTCTATTCCCCATGTGTTAACCCATTAATAATAATAAACAATTCTAACACATTATCCCATTTATCATATCTCAATAATTCATATTCCCTAATATGTTTACATATTTCGATTATAAATCCATAGGTTATCTAACCTATTCACATTAATCCATTTTGATCATTTACATGACATGCAAAAAAAACATAATCCACTCAATGTATATACATAACCTCCAATTTTCCACTTTTTTCTAAACTAACATACCTACTCGTTCATGTTGGGATCTATCTCATCGCAAACAAATTTCAGGCATATCGTAGTATTTTCGATGTTTAGGATTTTTGGAACACATCATTGGTGACCCTATTTGTTCTAGTTAACTTCAACTAATCTCGTGGGTATTATGAGGGATTAAAATCAATATTTAAACAACCATTTAACCAGAACATACTAAAAATAGAAATTTCAAACCAATAGAGAAACAATAGCACAAAAATGAATGCCTAAATAAAACTTTAGACTACATGATATAACATATAGATCACTTACCTAAAATATGAAGATAATGGATCCCATAAACTTAGACATAGATCTGGATTCAAGAAAACCATGAATCCTAATACTATGATCTTATAAAAAACAAGGGTTATAGGGATTCATACGAAGAAGAGTGAAACAAAAATCTCTAAACATGAAAAGAGAATAAATGGGAGCATTAGATTTACCCAGACCATCGATCTAGAACCAAAAACACTTTAAAATACCTATAATAAAAATATATTAACCCTTGGGATTTTTTGGGATCCGGATTTCATCACTAGGGATAGAGAAGATATAAATTAGGAGAAAATCTGGTGGGAGTACTAAAATCCAAAGGGACATTTTATCAAATTTACACTTATTAATAAGGTTCATGGTTTGGCCTCATAGTTTTCCATATAATGCACAAACTATTCTCCTGCCTCTATCAATGAGGGGGGGGGGCAGGTTAGTTGTATAGTTTCATGTAGAGGAACACACAGTTTAAAAAACCATGCACAAACCTTTCATAATTTTTTTTACAGGGTTGCATAAATTGGATCTACCCTCACATGGGTTTTCTAAACAACACACCCCATCGTAGTTATCATGGTTATCCCTAATTATACTCCAACCATGAAACATGAAATATATGGCCAAATGAAATTTTCGTTTCCGTAATGAATCCCTTGGACACCACCGAAACAACTCATACATCTGGTAAACATTACATTAACAAAAAATGAAGTGATTTAAACCAAAATTTAAACAATAAAATACCTCAATGAAGTCTGGTATCTAATAAAAAATATTTGATCTTGGAATGGAAAAGCCTTATAAATGTTTTCAAACATGGTTATTAGAAACCAAAATTTTTTAAATGATTAAGAAATAATTATTTTAAAATGAATAAAAGGAATTAAACTATCATTAAAGGTAAAAATAATTTGAGCTTCCACCAGGTAAAGGAGAACATTAGAGGGATGGGAAAAATTATATATGGAGGAAAATTTAATTAAATGTAATTGGAATTTTACTTAGAAAATTTACGTTTCACGAAATAATAGATTCATCAAGGAACATGACCATGGTGTGAAACATTTTTTCCATATAAAAGAACATGGAAATATAAAATACATCCATGTAGGTTATAATAGATCAATATTGAAATATAATAGTCAATTTTGGTTTATTGTGAAACAAATATGGTGTTTTAGTTATGAAAAGTACTTAGAATTTGAGGTGAATTTAAATTAAAAAATCTCAAATGGGAGAGAATTGAATTAAACATAAAATAAAAATTAATAAATGTTATTACATGATATAATATCTAGGTTTTTAGTATATATCCTAAAATAAAATAAATTACATCTATAATACAAAACATGTATAAAAGAGAAGAATGTTAGAAAAAAATTATTACCTTTATCCCGATTGATTCTACAATTATTAAAATAATGAATAATTAAATTAATATTATTAATTATATACACAATAAAATTTTATCCATAAAACGTTTTACAACACATTTATCATACATTCATTCACATATATATATATATATTAGGATTAATGTATTTTCCCATATTGGGTGTTTATATGTTTAATGGTTTATAATAGTTTCATAAGAGCAATGTATGTATTTTTTCTCCTTAAAATATAATCTTCCTACAATAGTTGATGTTACTATAAAGGATGATTTAAAAGAATTTATAATGTTTAAATTTTCTTTAATATGTATATTGTTTTTTATCCCAGAATATGAGATTACCAATGAGTATATATTTTTTTATTTTCAACCTACAAAGTGTCTTTTATTAAAATTTGAGTAAAATATTAATATATATTTTTTATAATAAAATAATAATTTTTTAAATATTTATATCATTTTATTCTATTAACAATTTTTTTATAATAATCTATTATAAAATTTAATTTCAGTATTCTTGTTGGTTTTCAAACAGACCAAAACATAAATATTCCTTAATTATTGGATGATAACGTGGTGAGGAAGTTATAATTGCCTTTTGGGAGATGAATAAAGATATAATTTATTTTTTATTATTTATATATATTATAATTATAATAATGTTTGAAAAATAAGTTATGTTTATGGAAATATCACAGAAATTAAATGGAATGTTTCTCTCTTAGGACAATTATTTTAAACGACATAATTTTGGATGATCATTTATTAATCATATGACTAATAGTTTCAACAATTTTTCATACCAGAATCCTGATGATTTCATAAAAAAACTTATTTATAAATTAAACCAATTTTTGTGAAAATCCATATAAGGTGTTGATGAAAAGAAAAACAGAATTCCAGAATTCCATAGTGGTGTTAGTATACATGTATACATGGATGATAATTTCATTATACATAGAATGAGAAAAATTTATAAAATGTTCTATCATTTAATAATTTAAAATATGTTTTAAATATAATAATTATTTAAAAAATTAAATATTATTTCCATTCTTATAAGGTTATTATGGAAAATAAAAAATGATAATTTGGGGTAGCAATAGTATGCACACACATGAATTCCATTTCTTCTTTCTTAGGGTAATATGGGAGGGAGTTAAATTTTTTTAGAAACAATATAATAACATATAAATATAATATAGATATTTATGCTATTATTTTATTATTTTATATTCAAATTTGAGTAATTATATATCTACATAATGAAATCAACACGCGAAAGCTAGGTGAGGAAATTATAACTCACTTCTTGGATTATATCATTTGTAAAGGGGTTTTAGCCCTAGTGTAATGGTCTTATGAAAATTGTAGAATCACTATAGAGTTTATAATGTGTTAAAAATAGTATTTTGAATAGTTTGGGAAAGCAAATGTGTTTTTTTGTGTGGGTAAGTGAGGATTTGGGAAACCCATTTATAATTTAAAAGGGATGAAGTTTTGGTAATTATCAAAACCCTTTTATTAAGGGGAAGTAAATGTCAAGGATATAAGAATAAAATTGAGAAACAATTTTATTGGGATGAATTAAGGTCAATAAAAAATTGACCCTTCTATTAAAATTTTTAACATGTTTTAATCCCTTTATCGCTTGAATTATTACTTTTCCATTTATTCTTTTACCAAGTTAATTTTCTTTTAACTAAGGAAACTTAATATTTGTTCCCAAAATTAAATTCTTCTTTATTAGATTAATTATACATAATTATTATAAAGTTGAAATAAATTTAGTCGAATTCAATTTCTATTGGTTTTAAAACTTATGTTTAATATAAAATATGAATAATGTAATTAAAATATTTTTTTGGAAAAATATTACATGATTTATAAAATATAAAATATAGATTTTTAAATAATAATAATTTTTTAAAGATACAATTTCAAATTAAAAACACTTTTTTTGTTTGGAAAAAACATTCATATAGTCAGAAGTCATAATTATATATTAATAATGGCCTAAAAGTATCTGTATTAGTAAAAATAGTATATTTCAATTTCCACAGTAATTATATTTTTTAGGATATTTTTAAAAAATTCAAGTGAATGTAATTTTGAAATTAAAAATACAAATAAGAAAATATTTTTATCTAAATAAAATTCTAAAATCTATAAATTTAATTTTTATATAATAACAAAAAATATAAAAAAATATCTTTAATCAAAATATTACATTTCTAAACATTATCCGTTATTAGTTCTATCTCATAGAAATTACTAGCTTGATGAAGTTAATATGTTAGTTAATATATTAATATATTACATATTATAAAAATAATATATTAAAAGTAATTAATTTTAATTTATTAATACATTAAATAGTTATTTGATTATAAAAAATATTTTTTATATATTTAATCGTATAAAATATATATCATCTAAATGTAAGAAAATTTTATTAGTTAACAAATTTTTATTTACTATATGATTTATTATTATTAAATTTCATCATTGATAAATATGTCATATCATGTTTTAGTTTGGTGTATTATGTTGATCAATATATTTAAAATTATATTTATTTAAATAAATGTATTCCAAAATGTTATTGTGTTATATTCTACAACAATTAATAATTGAATCCTCATAATTTTAATTATCACTTTCTATTGAAAAGTACTAAGAGTAAAGTGACTCAAGATATTATTTCTATGGTATTATAAAAAACATAGAAAATATATCATTTTCCTTTTATAGTAGTTCAATACTAATATGAAATTTTTCTATAAATCATTTGAGCTATTCATTCCTCTAGATTAGGTTTCATAAATCCTATAATAGAATAAGTTTTTCATAATGGCTCATAAACTTCCTTGCACTAATATATGATCAAAGTTTGGTTTGAAATATTAAATGTGATTTCCCTTTTTTTGATTATTATGTATTCTCCATGGAGATAGACAATACATTTAAAAAACCACATCAAACTCATCTAAATGAGGGATAGTAACATCTCCAATAATAATATACTATAACCCTCAACTTAGGATAAAATAATAAGGGAATTTTTTTCATGATAATATCAAATCATTGTTGGTGTTTATTTGATGCATTTTGAAAAAAATACTAGATATAATAGAGCTGCTACGATTAGAAACCAACAAGATATTACCCAATAATTTTTAGACAATAAGTATTCAATAAAAAACATGATCAAAATATTTACCACAATATAGTTTAGTTGTAGTGATTGTGTTGGATTATTTTGTTCACTTTTCTTATATGGATACTGACATTGATTATTTTCGTTAAACATGGATTTGTTGGACTGAATGGAATAATGAGCATACTACCTGAAATTGAATAGTCAAACTAAGGGGTTTTCATTGATCTCATCATTTTAACAAAATATCCTTGGATACCCTTTAAAATCGTTCCAGGACTAATTTTCCATTAATATGAAGAGAATTATCGATCCCTAAGGACTAATGAATTACACTTGGGCACCAAAAAACAACCAAAGGTAATGATTATCCAATGAAAAATATGATACTAGGAATACATATACCTGTTAAAATAACAATAAGAAAATTGATATTTCATAATCATATAATGATAATAGTAGCAATACAACCCAAAATAAGTCAGATAAACACCTAATAACATATCAAAAATCCCAAAAGAACAACCAATGTAAGAACAAAAACTACTCCATGTGATTGATGGGAAATTCCACATAATATGACAACCAACTAACCATACCAGCTGATAGAACCCTTTTCTCCTTAATGCTATTCTATTCCATTTACTATATTGTAAGACTATACATGCTCTAGAGAGACCTTAGGGAGTGTGCAGGATGAAACATAAACCATATAATGTAGATCCCAACCTCATGTTCCGTATCATTTAAGTATACAATAATCCAAATAGGCACATTTGATAGAAAATAATGCAATAAATTTGTTTAAATGTTTTCATATCAAATCATGGAATACAATAACGTCTTTTCAAATATTTTAAAAATCAAGTAAAACTATTTCAATACATAATTTACATAACCGTTTTCAAATCATGTTTCATTTCATATCAAGTAAAAATATAATAAATCCAAAATAGTAAAAATCCAATGAAAAATGGTAGACATTCCTAGGATCACAAAGGTTGGTATAGAGAAATCACTTATACCATAATTAAAATTGTTGAATCATTTTTCTGCATGTTTGTAAAACCCATGCATCATTGTTTTGGGAATAGTGGAACACCATTAAAAGTGAAACTCGTAAAATTTTAATCAGGTTCAACATTCCATGAATATACAATATAAGATAGGAAATCACATATTAAAGTGAATTTCCCAAAAATTCAATAGACAATATGGTATTTTAACTTTGCATAATCAATTCTAAAAAACCATTTATCATTAAAAAATAATTTATAACAACTTTTAAAATACATTTCCAAATTATTTTAAAACACATTTAGTTTACCAAGGATAGCAGAAAACTATACTTTCTCAATAACTAATTGAAACACACTAATAAACATGCACAAAGATCATACCAATTCATTAAAAAATTAATTAAAAAATATAAATTATGTTTTAAATGTAATAGTATATACACAAAACCAACTATATCAATCTCAGGTCTCATATTAACAAGAATGGGATCCATAAACAATAGAATGAAAGGAACACTGAACAACAAATAGAGTCCCAATCAATGATGTTCAAATATTATTATTGAATTCTATAATAAAAAGGTTTATGAAGTACAAATATCAGTACATACCATGAGAAGAAATCATGTCTCACCACAATTAACATAATATCTAACCATTGGGAGATAATCCAACAATGGATCCAGAATGGATTGAAGAAGATTAATAATCACAAGATCATAGATCACCTAAACCTAGGTCAACAAATCTTAAAAAATCCCATAAAATAGAAGACAATGATAATTGAATGATATAACTTACCAATAGAAGAGAAAAAAACCAATTAGAAGATCAATGCACCCAAAAGACGATACTGGAAGAGAATATTCCATCTTCAAACATATCTACTAGACCTAGGGTTGAGGTAAATAAGGAGTAAGCTGAATGAGAGTATCACTACACATGTATCTAATAAAACCCAGGGGGAGGAATCAATTCATATTTTGAGACATCAATTCATGATGTGAATGTAACGTCCTGGTTCTGGGAGCCACCCAGAGGTGCCATGTACCCTATTGGTCACATGAACATAATGCATTTACCCAAATTCTAGAGTCTTCTAACTAGAATCAAGGGCCATGGGTGTGATAATGGGGAAACAATTCCCTAATTGGACAAGTAATGCAGTGAAAATAAAAAGATAACAATAGCGGAAACAGTAATAACATGAAATAAGTAAACAACTGAAGACTAGAAGTAATAACAACTGGATCACACATATATATAAATGATGAATGATACATATGTATAATAAAATATTCATACAAATCAAAATGCTTGAATACATTACTAAACTAATGTACAATGAAAACAAATAAACTCCAGTAGAATCACAAGCCTCAAATTGGTCCCATGCTCTCCAGCTCCATAGTAATGAAGCACCTGATGTAGAAGGGTTCTCTCCCTTATATATACCTGAAGAAATATAATATTTTTGGGCCCAAATACATGACAAAATTTGGGATTGAGACTAATCCTAGTTGGCAACCACCCAACGATCTATTCCTAATAGTCTGTGAATATATATGGTAGGAAATAAGAATAATGAAGCAGTAAACACGTAAGTACTCAAAACTAAAGAATCATATAGTTTCAATTGCAATCATTTTCATATATTATGTTAGAATCAAATCAAATACTATTAACCATCGGGGATGTACTCATATCCTATTCCATTTGGTTCAACCTATCAAACTCAAGCAACCCTATTGGAAGTACACATACTCGAACCCATATGGTTCAGCTTTAGAAAATACACTTTAAGGAAGCACTCACTATAAATTTCCCCAAGGTTATTGTATCGATAAAATACAAACACTATTGGGAAGTAGTCAATGTAAAATTCCCCCTGTAGTCACGTAATGTGGAACTATAGACACTCTAAGAGAGAACTCACGTCCATCCCCCTATGGTCTCACAATGTAAAAGTTAGCAAACACTATGGAGAACACTCAACATCCATTATCTATATGGTGTACTACACCAGGTTCCCACAACCTGGTGTAATCCAATTGTGCACAAAGATGTTTAACAGACAAAGTAAACCTTAATAACTTCTTGGCTAATAGATTTCAATAACTACTTGGCTAACATCTACATGCATAAAACAACTTGAGATAAATCACTCCATCATACCAACACTAAGCAAGGAAACCAAGCAACGTAACCTGAAAAGCTAGGCCCAATGGCCAATATCAGTTCAAATATGCTTCAAGACATCCATATCAAGGTAAATAAACCTATTCACAATCAGACAACCTCTTCTTAGGTACATAAAGAATATTGGGAATCAACAGGGATAAAATCCCTAAACACGTAATATCCCATGTAACGCCCCGACCCTAGTTACCCAGAGTCGGTGCATTATTACATAACATTGGCATGATCATGAGAAAGATCAAGTCTCGAAAGACCGATTAGTTTAGTAGCCTTGGAATAACTAGATACATCCATAAATTTTTACATTACATCATAAAAAAAACATCTTGTCTTCATATCCCCTCATACTATCCCTCCAGGTCATTCATAAATTACTTCTTCATAATCCTGGGAAAAAAAAATAAAACATTGAAAGGGGTGAGCTCGGATTCTCAGTAAGGATAACATTATAGCAGAAGCTTTCATAAATAAGCATAAACACTTAAGGCAATTTATAACTAAAACAAAAGCCTTTTAAACTTGAACTTCAGCATAAAATGGAAAAGGTAAAAGGAAATAATGCCATTTACTTACTCACATGGATATTCTACTAGTCGAATGATCACATTCAATATCAATAACCACTTTCATAATGATGGAATGCATAATGCCAGACTATCATAACCACATAGCCAAGGCCTCGTGCCAAGACTACAAATAAGATTTTGCCAAGGCCTTGTGCCAAGACACTAGTTTGTCTCATGAGACCTACCGATGCATCGAGGAGCTATAGCGGGCTCCACCCGTCACTTATTAAGTCCAATGCATTCCTCATATGAATAGGTTTAAGCATAAAATAAACATTCGTATTAAAACTAGCATACGAAATGTCAATACTTTAACCACAAACCATGAATGGTATAAAAATAGAACATCCACAGTCAAACATAACTCATTAGATACAATATGAAAGATTGTATTGTATCACATTAACCTCAATCATGAATAATGAAGGATGTTGACATAGATGAAAATAATCATCATAACTATTTGAGAGAAATATCCCCCTTTTCTTGAAAACATTTAAAAGTCACACTATTTGTCAAGAATCCATTTAAAAATAGATTTTTGAATCAAAGTGTCCCATACCACTTTGAAACTTTTAAAAGGATTTTTAAATTTAAAACTTTAATGTCCATAAAAATAAATCCTTAAAACCATTTTTAAAATATGGACATTAATGAGCATGATTTAGAAGAATAATTCTTTAAAACATTTTAAAATGGTATTTTGGTTAGAGTTTCTAACCAAAAGAGAGACACTTGAATACAAATAATTGAGGTAATCAAAACATTGTAATATCATGAGAATAGAGGAATTCATGATATACTATGTCAAAGTACATTATATACACCACATAAAAGTGATTTGGTGTATATCATCAAAGAAGTCTCAATGGAATGTAAATTGAGATGAAATCTCTCATAAAGGTTGTATCCTTAGGTTAAGGATAAATCAACGACATAATTATGTGTGACAAATATAAATACACTAAATATGATTGGATATTCAGTGTAAATCAATCAAAGTATATTCACACATATTCTTGTAAAAACAATACCAACGAATTGGATGTTTAACTAAACAAATGGAGAATGAGTTAAAATTACTCTTATCAAATTCATATCAATGAATTGAGAATTATCAATGGAGTGATTATGTGTATCAAACTTATATCCACAGGAAGGGGAGTGGAAATTATGACATAATCAAATGAATAGTGATTCCACACATAATCTTGGGGTAATATTATCAATGAAATATGCGTAAAGCCAAATGAGTGGAAATTGAAATCTCAAATTCCCTTATTGATTAGGTAACTTAAGAAACAAACACCCATGAAAGAAAGATCATACCATGATGATGTAAATACCCATAAAATAAAGTATATTACACAATGAATACAATCATGGGTAGTACACATAAACCACATGCAATAATTAAGTGGTGATCAATGGAATTCTCACGGAATTAAAAGTGAGACAAGAAACCCCTTACCACGTTAATCAACTGAGTCGCATGGCCAAAAGTTAATAACCACCAAATGATTTACAGAATAACATGAATATAAAGTGAATCATGATAATATATATCAAATGGAAGTACAAAATACACCACTTTCAATAATTTAGTAGCGAACAATGGAAATCTCACGGAATTGAAAGTGAGATAAGAGAATCCCTTACATTGTACTTTTTCCTTGGTCGATGGTAGGTTTACCTCCTGTATAATGGTAAAATAATTGTTATTGAATAATAAAAGAATCATTTACTTTAATATGATATCATATATGATCTTTTATCATTGATTTGTTAATAATATCTTAGAATTATCGTCATTTCGGGTGTTAACGGGTTCATTTTACTTTATATTCTTTGTTATGTGAGCCATATTCGTTATTAATGGGATGTATATTATTCATATCCAGAATGGTATCAAGTTATTAAAAATCATTTTTAAATCATCAAATTATAATTATACTTGAATGGATACGATGGAGAATGAATCTCATCGCGTTCGTGGAGACGGTAGTCCGTACGTACGCACGAACGCTACTTCCATTTAATTTTTATTTTAAAAGAATCGAATCCAAATGATACATAGGTATATTACTATTCCAGTATAATATAATATTTTATATATGTTACTTAAGTTCATTAACACCATCCTTTATATGTTCCATGTGTGGTATGAACGAGTCATATCATTTTAAGGGGGCGGTAGTCCGCACTTCCTCAAATGAAATTATCGTATGTATATACAACATGAAACGAATAATGGTACGAAATAAAATGGAATTACAGAAGCTTATATATAAAATATATATCATTAACATCATATTTAATTACAGTGCCATCATAATGGCCACCATGAGAGGCGGTAAGATGTATTTGAACAATCATCGTTTCGTGAGGCGTTAGTTTTCCATCCACAGAAACATTATGTTCATCATCCATTAGATAGAGTTCTGTGTATGAGTAGTTTGAATCATTCTTATAACAACATCCTAGTATATTGAGGATACTGGTGTTGTTACAAAAGAAAGGAAATAAAAAGAGTTTGGGGGTTGGAGAAGGAAAATAAATGAAAATAATTGAAGAGAAAACGTTACCTTTAATTTAGGTAACTCACTTTGGTTGGAACCAAAGGACTTGTTGAAATGCTTTCTGCCTAAGGGGAAGCTTCAAGGATGAGGAGAGGGATGTTGGGAGCTTAGTTGGGCAGAGTTTGGACGATCCAAGTGGCTTGAGAGGTGTGAAGAAATGAGAAGGAGGAGTGCCCTTTTATAAGAGGGGTGAGGGGCACCTTTGGAAAAGCTAGAAATATTAATTTATAATAAATTCATATTCGGTTTCAAATGGCTCCAAAGTTGATTATTCAAAGGCTAAGGTGGGGATAGGTCGAAAACCACTCAACCAATAGAATTTAGACAGGTTTGGGTACTTATATTAACCTTATCTTTAAGTATTAACTCTAAGTTAATTAGTTTCACTTTTACAATGTCTCTTTGTATTTTTATATAATATGGATAATAAAATTACTATATACATCCATGCGACCCACAAGTGGTCCATTAATTATTAAACTATCCTGATATAAGTCTTTTGGCCGAACCTTAGATTTTTATGAATTTAATATCAATTAATAATATAATATTTGTTTTAAGAACTCTTTTATGTCAATTTTGACACTATTCAATAGTTGATTTTTGTGAAACTCATAACAGATTGATTACTTCAAAAAAAGTCAATTAAATCAATCCTAATATATCATATTATCCTAGAAAATTAGTTTAATTCATTAAAAGTTTCATATTATATTTTTTTGGGTATTTATAATATCAATTATTTTAATTTTTCAGTATTATAGTAATTACTGCATCATCATTGTGTCATAAATAAAATAAATTATTTAATGTCTAAAAATTATAAATAAAATATCATCATGTATGAAATATTTTTAGCTTTCTAATGAATATTTATAATCTAAAATCCAACATGTATAACCCTATGTAAAAATTGTTCTTCTAAAAGATGTAAGCTTATTCCATTTTTATTTTTATTTTAACTTTATTAATATAATGTGTCCCTACCACATACAAGTGGCTCCAAGGGGTCCCCAAATTGACCCAAGGATGCCCATGGTCGGGTATGTGTCCACCAATAAGGTTAGGACACGTGTTAGGGTAATTTTGTATTATTATAATATTATTTTTTAACCCTTATTTAACGGATTTACCCTTTAACCATGGTAAATAAAATATTTACCACAGTAACTATTCAAAATGTCTAAAAATAAAAGTTACCTATTTACACAATTTGAACATCCTGATTCCAAATATGGAATCCATTTTCCTAAATTCAAAACACAGAAGTGGCAGAAATTAATTTAAAATTAATTCCCGCTGTCAAAACAAAAAGCGTGTTTTTAAGAGATAATAACTATCAAAAGATTGACACTTGTTTATGTTCGGTTTAATTGTAAAATTATGTACAATGACCAACATTATATTAAATGGTAAAAATATATTCTAAATATACTTTAAAACCACTCAAATTCATAATTTATCACTATTAATTATTTTGATTAAAAAAGTTGTTTTTAATTAAAATTTAGTAATTTTCACTATTCATCAAAATATGAAAGTTATCCGAAAAGTACCAAAATTTCACCTTAGGCTAAATTCGATATTCCGAATCCAAAAATGAAGTCCATTTTAAAATATAAAATATACATAATTTCAAAATTTAGGTATTACTATCCATAACGGTTAGTTTGATCGGTTGTGGTGTGTGTTAAAACTCGAAGTTGCGTAAAACACACGCTACTGTTTTATTCAAAGGAAAGCGTACCGTGTAAGCATGGGATGTTTCATTTTAAATTTTTTGATGTCCCCATTTAGTCAAAAAGTTTGAAATAATTTATTTAAAAAGGGTTCAATATTAAAAGTTGGTAAAACTACAATACTGAAGATGAATTTGTTCTTACATTATGTCTAAGAAACTCATAATATGGATTCTAAATTTATAAGGATTATATAAAGTTTAAAATTTAGTTAATACTATTCATAACCTTTTTTGAACGGCTTGTTTGGTAAGTCATGGTGCGCTTGAACTCGCTGTTGCGTGCAGTGCAAGTTATTGAATTATTTTGAAGAAATAACACACTATGAAATCTTGGGGTGTTACATTCTCCCCTCCTTCAATAAATTGCGTCCTCGCAATTTGAAATTGTTCTTCGAAAATAAAAGGTTGAAAATAGAAAATATATTTGTGGGAAAACCCACATCGGAAATTGGTTTACTAAAATTTAGTCTTAATATGAGGAAAAGAGAAATGAAAGGGTCACCACCAAATTATGATCTCGATTAGGAGAACATTGGTGGCAATTAGAGACATATAATTGGAGGAAAAATGTAAATATTTATATGTAGTGGTTGAGGTCATCAATCACAAACAAGTATAAAATTGAGGTCCTTAAACTCATCAATCAATGATGATATGAAGTACCATCGGTTCAACAAAATATAGGGTATTGGGATCACACATTTTTGACATTTCAAAATATCTTAGTTGAAATCCCACATCGAAAAATGAATTAATGAGGCCTCTATTTAAAATAAAGAGTGGAAAGTATGAAGATTACCGAAAATAACACATACTAGGGTTCCATGTAGGAAAATATGGATATGGAGGAGAAATCTAACCATCAATTATCTGATGGAGAGTGGTAGAGAACATGGCTATGAAAAGGCCAACAATCCCAAAGCCATAAATTAGTGATGATTTAAGGTACCATCTAGGACAACATTTTTTTTCAAAGTTACTTTACATAAGTAAGAGGAATTCATTTATGATATTGACTAAGAACATTATGAGATATACTTAAATTTTAAGTAGATTTTCATTCTTTAATAAATTTCCACCACTAACTCAATTTTTTTTTTAAACGATGAGTATTCAAGAAGACTTGGTCACACTGGAAGAGCTAGAATAAACTTCTATAGAATCACATGATCCATGCAGGATAAACCATATATTTACATTGTCTTTGAAGATTAATCAAAACCAAAATGGTTAGTAAATGATCTAATGATCCCCCAAAAGGATATTCATTGAGATAAATATGCACTAATCTTAATTTCTAAAATTAAACCAACAATACCCCAAAGTTAAATAGATACCATTCAATAACCAATTGTCCTTAAAATCCTTTAATATAATCCAAACTAATATTGAAACCCAAAACATAGAAGAATTTGATTATGTAGTCTCCCATGTTACATTGTATCTCCAAATTACATCAAATACTCTTAAAGTCACATACTTAAAAGTAATCAACATCATCACATATTCTCTGTTATAGGTTAATCATTTCCATAAATAACCCAAATCACTATAAATCAACAATAAAAATGTAGATAAAAATCCACCATTACTCTACAAATGAAACCTCATTGTATTCTATTTTCCTTGGGCATATAGTGTTCCTAACAAAACGAACATCTTCCAAAATAACATTTATCACTTAATCACCAAATCATTTTCCTATACCAAGGGTATTCATTTGATAAGACATAAAAACCCAAATCATCTTATTATTGATCAATAAAATCATTTAACAAAAAAAATAGTCACACTAACCAGGGACTTCACGTAGTCCAGTGGTAGGCGATAAATCCCAATCACACTTTGGTTGTGGGTTCGATTCCCACAGCTTTGTCCGACGCGACGGGTTGTCACACGGTCTACGTGTTGTCCTTTTTCAAAAACTATATTCTATAATATTACCAAAATGAGATAAATTCCTCAAAATAACAAAATTTAACCACAAATGTTATATCATACTTTGCATTTTCATCCCAAATTATAATAACTTATCATTTTCTCAAACCCCAATGATCATATAAAACCAAATGGTTATTTATATCTATATCCACAAGGGAAGAGACAATTCTTCCTCAAATATCACTCTCACATGGAAAACTGTGGGGTTACAAATACAAGAGAAAATTATTCCAAAGTAAACCCATCAACAAGGAGTGATAATACTTTTTAAATTTTTATCCAACCATTTATTTCCACATATCTTCTTCTTTGACCAAGAAAATATCCTATAGAATAGGACATTCACTCGGGTAATGGCCAGGTCCCCTACATTTACGACAAATGACTATAAATGGACTCTTGGGACCATTTTTATCTTCTTCCATAGTACTCTTCATTTTTCTTCGGCAATTCTTCACTTTATGTCCTTCCTTCCCGCACGTAAAACATTTCGTTGTCCCATTGAGACACTTTCCTGGGTGTCTCTTTCCACAATTCCTGCATGATAAAAATTGAGGTTTCTTTTCTCCATGGTCTCCATTGCTGGAGATCTTATCATTTATCACCTTTCTCTTCCTTGTTGAGTCTGGGAGTTGGTTAATATATATGTTGTTGATCATATTTTTGGAAAACTGATTTGGCATAAAGACGATATCTTTTACGCCTATCAACATTCCATTTTGTTGCTCATTGCCACCACTGTTCCCAATTTGTACATCATTCTCAAAGTCACTATGACTTCCTTGTAATCCAGCCATTGACTAAAACCAGAAAGCATTGTGTGAGTAATAGTAGTCGTAAAATCATTTAGAGATTAAAATGTCACCATATTCTCAATTTGAAACATATTAGGATTAACCAAGGTCATTTACTCTCATCTTATGTATATATTACTTTAATCGGTTTGTAATGAAAATGTAAATTATCCTAAGAATATCCCCCGGGAGTGTCTTAACCAAGAGTGCAGCAAGGCCCGTTGTTGTGCACCAGTTCCCGTTCGAGTCTAGCTCAAAGCGGTGTTTTCGGGTTTTACCCCTAGGTACATCTGTGCCAGAGCCGCCTCTACCTGCTCGTATCCAGACAGGGATGTATTGCTCAGAAAACTCACAAAATCTCTACAATACCAAAATTCTAGGAAGTTCTTTTATACTAATCCTCAAAGTTCATCTTAGGTCTACGTGCTCTAATCAGAGTTTATCTAAATCTAGCTACCAAGGTTTGTACTAAACTTCCTCTGATACCAACTGTAACGCCCCGACCCTAGTTACCCAGAGTCGGTACATTATTACATAACATTGGCATGATCATGAGAAAGATCAAGTCTCGAAAGACCGATTAGTTTATTAGCCTCGGAATAACTAGATACATCCATAAATTTTTACATTACATCATAAAAAAAAACATCTTGTCTTCATATCCCCTCATACTATCCCTGCAGGTCATTCAAAAATTACTTCTTCATAATCCTGGAAAAAAAAAAACATTGAAAGGGGTGAGCTCGGATGCTCAGTAAGGATAACATTATAGCAGAAGCTTTCATAAATAAGCATAAACACTTAAGGCAATTTATAACTAAAACAAAAGCCTTTTAAACTTGAACTTCAGCATAAAATGGCAAAGGTAAAATGAAATAATGCCATTTACTTACTCACATGGATATTCTACTAGTCGAATGATCACATGCAATATCAATAACCACTTTCATAATGATGGAATGCATAATGCCAGACTATCATAACCACATAGCCAAGGCCTCGTGCCAAGACTACAAATAAGATTTTGCCAAGGCCTTGTTCCAAGACACTAGTTTGTCTCATGAGACCTACCGATGCATCGAGGAGCTATAGCGGGCTCCACCCGTCACTTATTAAGTCCAATGCTTTCCTCATATGAATAGGTTTAAGCATAAAATAAACATTCGTATTAAAACTAGCATACGAAATGTCAATACTTTAACCACAAACCATGAATGGTATAAAAATAGAACATCCACAGTCAAACATAACTCATTTGATACAATATGAAAGATTGTATTGTATCACATTAACCTCAATCATGAATAATGAAGGATGTTGACATAGATGAAAATAATCATCATAACTATTTGAGAGAAATATCCCCCTTTTCTTGAAAACATTTAAAAGTCACACTATTTGTCAAGAAGCCATTTAAAAATAGATTTTTGAATCAAAGTGTCCCATACTACTTTGAAACTTTTAAAAGGATTTTTAAATTTAAAACTTTAATGTCCATAAAAATAAATCCTTAAAACCATTTTTAAAATATGGACATTAATGAGCATGATTTAGAAGACTAATTCTTTAAAACATTTTAAAATGGTATTTTGGTTAGAGTTTCTAACCAAAAGAGAGACACTTGAATACAAATAATTGAGGTAATCAAAACATTGTAATATCATGAGAATAGAGGAATTCATGATATACTATGTCAAAGTACATTATATACACCACATAAAAGTGATTTGGTGTATATCATCAAAGAAGTCTCAATGGAATGTAAATTGAGATGAAATCTCTCATAAAGGTTGTATCCTTAGGTTAAGGATAAATCAACGACATAATTATGTGTGAAAAATATAAATACACTAAATATGATTGGATATTCAGTGTAAATCAATCAAAGTATATTCACACATATTCTTGTAAAAACAATACCAACGAATTGGATGTTTAACTCAACAAATGGAGAATGAGTTAAAATTACTCTTATCAAATTCATATCAATGAATTGAAAATTATAAATGGAGTGATTATGTGTATCAAACTTATATCCACAGGAAGGGGAGTGGAAATTATGACATAATCAAATGAATAGTGATTCCACACATAATCTTGGGGTAATATAATCAATGAAATATGCGTAAAGCCAAATGAGTGGAAATTGAAATCTCAAATTCCCTTATTGATTAGGTAACTTAAGAAACAAACACCCATGAAAGAAAGATCATACCATGATGATGTAAATACCCATAAAATAAAGTATATTACACAATGAATACAATCATGGGTAGTACACATACACCACATGCAATAATTAAGTGGTGATCAATGGAATTCTCACGGAATTAAAAGTGAGACAAGAAACCCCTTACCACGTTAATCAACTGAGTCGCATGGCCAAAAGATAATAACCACCAAATGATTTACAGAATAACATGAATATAAAGTGAATCATGATAATATATATCAAATGGAAGTACAAAATACACCACTTTCAATAATTTAGTAGCGAACAATGGAAATCTCACGGAATTGAAAGTGAGATAAGAGAATCCCTTACATTGTACTTTTTCCTTTTTCGATGGTAGGTTTACCTCCTGTATAATGGTGAAATAATTGTTATTGAATAATAAAAGAATAATTTACTTTAATATGATATCATATATGATCTTTTATCATTGATTTGTTAATAATATCTTAGAATTATCGTCATTTCGGGTGTTAATGGGTTCATTTTACTTTATATTCTTTGTTATGTGAGCCATATTCGTTATTAATGGGATGTATATTATTCATATCCATAATGGTATCAAGTTCTTAAACATCATTTTTAAATCATCAAATGATAATTATACTTGAATGGATACGATGGAGAATGAATGTCATCGCGTTCGTGGAGACGGTAGTCCGTACGTACGCACGAACGCTACTTCCATTTAATTTTTATTTTAAAAGAATCGAATCCAAATGATACATAGGTATATTACTATTAGAGTATAATATAATATTTTATATATGTTACTTAAGTTCATTAACACCATCCTTTATACGTTCCATGTGTGGTATGAACGAGTCATATCATTTTAAGGGGGCGGTAGTCCGCACTTCCTCAAATGAAATTATCGTATGTATATACAACATGAAACGAATAATGGTATGAAATAAAATGGAATTACATAAGCTTATATATAAAATATATATCATTAAAATCATATTTAATTACAGTGCCATCATAATGGCCACCATGAGAGGCGGTAAGATGTATTTAAACAATCATCGTTTCGTGAGGCGTTAGTTTGCCATCCATAGAAACATTATGTTCATCATCCATTAGATGGAGTTGTGTGTATGTGTAGTTTGAATAATTCTTATAACAACATCCTAGTATATTGAGGATACTGGTTTTGTTACAAAAGAAAGGAAATAAAAAGAGTTTGGGGGTTGGAGAAGGAAAATAAATGAAAATAATTTAAGAGAAAACGTTACCTTTAATTTAGGTAACTCACTTTGGTTGGAACCAAAGGACTTGTTGAAATGCTTTCTGCCTAAGGGGAAGCTTCAAGGAGGAGGAGAGGGATGTGAGGATCTTAGTTGGGCAGAGTTTGGACGAGCCAAGTGGCTTGAGAGGTGTGAAGAAATGAGAAGGAGAAGTTCCCTTTTATAAGAGGGGTGAGGGGCACCTTTGGAAAAGCTAGAAATATTAATTTATAATAAATTCATATTCGGTTTCCAATGGCTCCAAAGTTGATTATTCAAAGGGTAAGGGGGGGATAGGTCGCAAACCACTCAACCAATAGAATTTAGACTGGTTTGGGTACTTATATTAACCTTATCTTTAAGTATTAACTCTAAGTTAATTAGTTTCACTTTTACAATGTCTCTTTGTATTTTTATATAATATGGTTAATAAACTTACTATATACATCCAAGAGACCCACAAATGGTCCATTAATGATTAACCTATCCTGATATAAGTCTTTTGGCCGAACCTTAGATTTTTATGAATTTAATATCAATTAATAATATAATATTTGTTTTAATAACTCTTTTATGTCAATTTTGACACTATTTAATAGTTGATTTTTGTGAAACTCATAACAGATTGATTACTTCGAACAAAGTCAATTAAATCAATCCTAATATATCATATTATCCTAGAAAATTAGTTTAATTCATTAAAAGTTTCATATTATATTTTTTTGGGTATTTATAATATCAATTATTTTAATTTTTCACTATTATAGTAATTACTGCATCATCATTGTGTCATAAATAAAATAAATTATTTAATGTCTAAAAATTATAAATAAAATATCATCATGTAGGAACTATTTTTAGCTTTCTAATGAATATTTATAATCGAAAATCCAACATGTATAACCCTATGTAAAAATTGTTCTTCTAAAAGATGTAAGCTTATTCCATTTTTATTTTTATTTTAACTTTATTAATATAATGTGTCCCTACCACATACAAGTGGATCCAAGGGGTCCCCAAATTTACCCAAGGATGCCCATGGTCGGGTATGTGTCTACAAATAAGGTTAGGACACGTTTTAGGGTAATTTTGTATTATTATAATATTATTTTTTAACCCTTATTTACCGGATTTACCCTTTAACCATGGTAAATAAAATATTTACCACAGTAACTATTCAAAATGTCTAAAAATAAAAGTTACCTATTTACACAATTTGAACATCCTGATTCCAAATATGGAAGCCATTTTCCTAAATTCAAAACACAGAAGTGGCAGAAATTAATTTAAAATTAATTCCCGCTGTCAAAACAAAAAGCGTGTTTTTAAGAGATAATAACTATCAAAAGATTGACACTTGTTTATGTTCGGTTTAATTGTAAAATTATCTCCAATGACCAACATTATATTAAATGGTAAAAATCTATTCTAAATATACTTTAAAACCACTCAAATTCATATTTTATCACTATTAATTATTTTGATTAAAAAAGTTGTTTTTAATTAAAATTTAGTAATTTTCACTATTCATCAAAATATGAAGGTTATCCGAAAAGTACAAAAATTTCACCTTAGGCTAAATTCGATATTCTGAATCCAAAAATGAAGTCCATTTTAAAATATAAAATATACATAATTTCAAAATTTAGGTATTACTATCCATAACGGTTAGTTTGATCGGTTGTGGTGTGTGTTAAAACTCGAAGTTGCGTACAACACACGCTACTGTTTTATTCAAAGGAAAGCGTACCGTGTAAGCTTGGGATGTTTCATTTTAAATTTTTTGATGTCCCCATTTAGTCAAAAAGTTTGAAATAATTTATTTAAAAAGGGTTCACTATTAAAAGTTGGTAAAACTACAATACTGAAGATGAATTTGTTCTTACATTATGTCTAAGAAACTCATAATATGGATTCTAAAATTATAAGGATTATATAAAGTTTAAAATTTAGTTAATACTATTCATAACCTTTTTTTGAACGGCTTGTTTGGTAAGTCCTGGTGCGCTTGAACTCGGTGTTGCGTGCAGTGCAAGTTATTGAATTATTTTGAAGAAATAACACACTATGAAATCTTGGGGTGTTACATCCCATTTTAGGGTATTGGGCACTTTGGTACATAATATTCAAAGACTAACTTTGAAATGGAACAAACCACCTACCTCAACATTGTACAATCAATATTCTCTCTTGTCGGCCCTTGAATAGAACAAGAACGTGGTAGATCTATAAAAACACCAAAAACTATCAACTAATAATATATCTCTCAAGAGGAGAAATAAAATAATGAGGCTCCTGAATAAGGAAGATCACATTGTGGAAATTTCAATGCAATCTATAGCGGTCAAATTAGAGAACAAATAGCTATTTGGGGGCTCAGTGAAGATTCGTTGTCTTCATCCGCTCCTGGATGAGACATGCCGAGAAGAAGCAGTTTCTGTGAATTAGACGAAACCCCTGTCCGTTTAATCAATTAAAAGAAATGTAAACAAAAGTTTCTTTAAAAGTACATGACATATAACTGCCTTAACCGGCCCCTACATTAGGTGGTATTTAGGTCACCCCACACGGCCAAGTAATCGACCATTACATGGCCAATACATGGTCACCCGCAGAAACCGGGTACACAATGTTTACTAAAAAGTACACAGTGTTTACTCCAAAAATTGTATGAAACTCCCATTTTTCTTAAAAACTCTAGAAATCAATATCCATTCTTGAGAAGAAGATATAGGTTCTTATATACTTCCCCTATTAAATAAATTAGTCCCTAAATTTCCCTAGAAAAGTGTCATATAAGAAGAAACCTCAAACAACTACGACCACTATGATCGTACATCGGCCTCCCTCTCCCATATTTCGTCCTGTAATCGTCTGTGCTTCCAAAAAACCATACCAGAGGAACATATCGACCATGGAGAACCATTTTGCTTCAATCAATAATCCGTATATGATTCTCCTCGAATGATGCATCCACCTCTAGCACAAACTCCTCTCTTTGGAAAACATGAGATGGGTTTGAGAAGAATCACGGGAGCTGAGGAACATAGAAAACGTCGTGCATAGAATGGTACCTCTAAGGTAATTTTAGACGATATAAAACCATCCTGACACATTCAAAAACCTCAAACGGCCAGACGTACCTTACTGAAAGCTTTCCCTATCTCCTGCTATTTCCCAACCTCAGTGTGACATGTAGGAAAAACTAATCTCTATCCTTAAACTCCATAGGCCATTTCTGTCTATCAGTATAAGACTTCATCCATGACTATGTTGTAGCCATACTATTCTAAATCAAATCTATCTTCTCTGTGGTCTCCTAGAGAAGATGATATTCCAACAGAGCTGCCTCTGCAGCTTCCAGGCAATATAGGGGTGATCAGTATAGCCTACCATAAAAATACTTATAAGGAGCCATAGGAATATTGTTTTGAAAACTATTATTGTAGGAAAACTCAATAAGACATATTTGATTATCCCAAAAAATCTCTAAAATATAGGACCCATGCTCGAAACATATCCTCTATCACCTGAATCGTACCCTCAGACTATCCATATTTCAAGGTATGATAATATGTAATCAGAAGTACCTGTGTACCCAAATCCCTCTATAGTCTCTGCCAGACCCAAGAAGTAAAACTTACATCCCTGTTTGAAAGAATGGAGTGTGGAAATCCATGTAAATATACAATCTCTCATATGTACAGCCTTCCCATCTCATCAACACTGATGGTGTCCTTGATTGGAATTAAGTGAAAAAACATTACGAGTCTATCAATGAAAACTGAAACTGCATCATTCCTTTATGACGACATAGGCAAGCCTATCAGGAAGTCCATAACGAAATCCTTCTACTTCCACTCAGGAATGGGATACTGCTCTAAAGGCCCCACTAGCCACTGATGCTCCACCTTCACCTGCTGACAGGTGTAAGACCTCATGAAAAATCCAGAAACATATCTCTTCATAACTGGACTCCAATACTAACAGTGAGGATATCGATACATCTGGGTGACACTAGAATGAACTTCCCAAACTAAGGATTCAAAGTCCCACATCAGCTCCTTTTGTATGTCTAGAGACACCTATTCACACCCATGAAAGTGAAAGATCACATCCTCTTCTATGGTCAACCCACTAATAGGGTCCTCTATTGACACACACTCCCATAAGAATAGGCCTTCAGCATCTGATAGCTACCTCATTTACACTCGATCAAGTAGAGTAGATGTAACAGCTACAAAAGAATGAAACATCTGTCTATGTCTATCGTGAACATCTAAATGAATCTCAGAGAACTAAACCAAAATCCTCCTCTCACTACTGGCCTCATGAACTTCTAGTATCTAATTCCTCTTACTTAGAGTATCCACCACTATGTTACCTTTTCCAGGCATGTAGGCAAGATAAACATCAAAAGACTAAAGGCAATCCGCCCACCTTCACTCTCTCAAATTCAGATTGCCTTGTGTAATGATTTACTTGAGAATTTTTTGATTAGTGACAAATACAAAATTCTCTTCCAAAAGATAATGTCTTCAATATCATAAGTCATGAACAACTATAGCCAACCTAAGATCGTGTGTCTGGCAATTCCTCTCACGTGGCCTCAAATACCGAGACTTGTATGCAACGACTCCTCCACCCTGCATATGCACTACTCCCTTCCCTATACCTGATGCATCACAGTACATTGTATAATATTTGATCAGTTTTGGAAATGATTGTATCGATGATGAAGTCAACATCCCTTTCAGATCTTGAAAGGTTGACTCACAAGAATTAGTCCATGGATTCTTTTCACCCTTCTTTGTTAGGATCATCAGTGGTGTTGCTAAGCATGAAAAGTCTTTTATAAAACGTCTGTAGTATCTAGACATCCCTAGAAAACCTCATACCTCAAAGATGTTCTTCGGATTATTCTTAGAAACTACTTCTCTCACTTTCTCTAGGTCTACTGATACATCTATCTCTGATATAACATGACCTAAGAAGTGAATTTGGTCCATAAAAAAGTGTAATTTTGAGAGATTAGAATATTATTGATGTTATATCAGCGTACATAAAATGATCTCAAGATGTGTGTCATGGTTGTGTCAAGTGTGAGATTACACAAAGATATCATCCAAAAATACTACCATAAAATAATTGAAGTATGGATGGAACACTCGGTTCATCAGTTCCATGAAAACTGCATGTGCATTTGTGAGACCGAACAACAAAACCACATACTCTAATAGACCATACCTAGTCCGAATGGTTATTAAAGTTATATCAGATGGCCTATCATGCAACTGATGATAATCAAATCTCATGTCAATCTTTAAGAACATGCGGGATTCTCAAAGATGATCAAATAGATCACCAATAATACTTATAGGATATTGGTTCTTGACCATCAACTTGTTCATCTTCCGATAATACACAAAAAGTATGAGGGTATCGTCTGCCGTCATCACAAATAGGACAGAAGAACCCCAAGAAGAATTACTGGGTTAGATGAAACCCTTACCTATATCTCCTCTAACTACATCTTGAGCTTCTGTAACTCTGGTGTAGCCATCCTATAAAGAGGAATGGACACAGGTGCTACTCCTGGAACACGATCATTATAAAAGCCTACCTCTCACTCCAGACAAAAAATTGGAAAGTCCTCTGGAACATCAACCCTCAAAATATCGACCAATAAATGGATGTCCATCTATAAACATCCATAGTAATCCAGATGTAGACTAGTAATATGGGATGTAACTCCTCCCACGCCATGATTCTTGGGTCTTGCTCTTCTTTCCTGGACATCCCATTTTCCCCAATGTAGAAACAGCCACCCTCTGGTGATGTGAAACTCATCCTACAATGATAATAATCAACCACAACCAGGAAGGGAACCAACCAGTCCATCCTGAGAACGAAATCATAACTTGTCATCTATAGGACATAGAGGTTCCATAATAAGTGACACCAACCAACCTCAAGAGGGAACTCCTTGGACTGACGTACACTAGCCCTCCTTGTCCCTAATGAAGTATCCAGCCTCAATACATCAATAGAAGTAAAGATACAGAGCCTAAGGCTCTCCAAAACAGAAGAAGATATGAAACTATTTGAATCCCCTATATCAAAAATTAAAAAAGCTAAGAATAAGAAAATTATAATTGTACCTTGAACTGTAGAGGGTCTGGGATCCTGTTCTTGTTTGGTCTGCTCCTCTATAAAATTTATGGCATGTACCACGGCCATGTGACCATGCCTGACCAGATTGAGTTGATCCACCATATTGTCTTTGAAATAATGGGAACTGGCTACCACGGTCATGACATAAACCTAAGACTAAACGGTCAGAAGAACTCCAGTTCCTAGACTAATGAGATAATGGTGGCCCTTCACCTGTATATGGAGTCAAAATAGAACCTCTATCACTAGTTGTAAGTGTGAAAAACTAAGAGAAATGATGAAGATGAACCATCATGCTACACGATCAGCACTCAACTAGGTCTCTAGGGAAATGTGGCCTCATATGCCTACTCTACCTGCACTTGTAGCACTCCACCTGACCACCAGAGGAATTATTCTTCCTACTAGAATCTCCATACATAGACTCCCTACGGTGCTTCCTACTGTCAGTCAGAGAGGTACCCACTCTGGATGCTGAGACGCCCTCAATCACATCTCCAGAATCCCTTATATTTCACTCCATGAATAGAACCTCATTGACTATAGAGGTAATAAAAGTCAACTTGAAGATGTTCACTAGTGATCGGATGTCATTCCTATGACTATCCTCAATTTTCCTTCCTAGTAATAACTCATATCTCCCTATAATGTGTGTGAAACACTATAGATCTATGAAGAGAGATAAATAGTCTATGACTGAGAGAGTATCATGACATAGAATCATGGAATCTTTATCTCGTCTGACCCTCAAAGTCTCCGGGTATAATTTATTGTATAAGGGAAAGTGGGACTCATCCCATGCCATAACCAGATGGCAACCCACCTGTGAGATCACATCCCACCATCTCTTGGTGGAATCCCATAGCATATACATTATGAGATTCACCCTCCTATGTGGAGGCATATTCAGATGCTCGATGATCGAAATCATGGCCTCTAACCATGATTCTACAGACTATGGTCCTCCATCCCCTGAGAATGAAGGTGGATGCTATTGTTGAATGTCCCATGTCAAATCTTCCACAGACAAGGCAGGATGCAGTACTCCTTGGAAGGTCTACAGGAACTTCATAAATCCCTCTTGTAACTGTGCATCAGAACATATATCTAGGTTAACAGCTAGTGCTATGATGGGCATGACTGAAGGATCTGATGGATGTTCTCGATCTACTATGTTCGGTGTCTGGTCACTACCCTATAACTGGCGTACAACTGGAGGGCGTCTTAGTGGCAGGACCCAACATGGTCAAACACACACTTTAGATCAATATTAACAAGGATTGAAACTTAAAAGTGCATGAATGGAATGGGAGAAATGAATAATTAAATATTTCTAAAATGTGGATACACAGCATGTACAACTCCAAGATGACATGTTCCCTTAAGCATTCATATGGGCATGTAATCCTTCTAACCATTTTCATGTAACACCCCATACACACACCGTGTTTTCCTAACTCATGGAGTGTACATGAATCCTCTTCACCTTCCTGAGTTCTTCTAATAGACCTAACCCACATAGTTCTTCTAGAGTAAGACTACAGGGCGTGTTTGTGTTAGTCATGACGTGTACTAGAAAGAACCTCACTAACCTGTGTTGTTAGTCCCACGGCCGGTTACAAAGCTGACTCTACATGGTCAATTTGTGCAAAAACTGGTGTGTACTGACTACCCATAATCCACCCGTGTCACTAGTCACACGGATAGACACATGGATCCTAAGACACAGTGTGCACATATGGTACATGGCGTGTCCCAGAAAACATATCTCATCCCCGTGTATCTACTCAAATAGCCATTGACACAGTTAGAAACTACACGGTCTGTATATATAGTAGACTGTGTATACATAATAGAAAATGTTCCATTCAGTACAAAAGGACACATGGAATGTATTTTGCAATACACCCCATTTATTCTTGGTTTTTCTGGACAATAAGCCTCAAAAACTACTCCATAACCTTGAAAAAACACTAAATCAAACATTAAATTTCCCAATTTCGATCCATGAGGGCCCATACTACTTGAGAATTAATGTTTTTCATCTTATACATTTCATAAACCAGCATAACAGTGTAATGATCCACCAAATTATGATCCATGAGGGTCCATATCACATCAATAACCAAATTTTGTAGTTGATTCAAACTAAACCTTACACAATACAATACTGTATTAAATAACAGGTATTCTATCAAGAAATCTATCACAACAACATGCATATCTGGCAAAAAATCTATCACAACAACATTCAATCAGTAATGCACCCTAAATGGCATGGAATGAACACATGACATGTGATCTCTAGAATGGTCCTATAGGATACAAGAGAAAGAATGCCCTCATCTCATCGAGTTGTAATTGAAATACAACCACAATACAATCATCAATAATAAGACAAAACCCGTGAGTCACACAATGGTGAAATCAAATCAACTGTATTAATTGTAAAAAATAGTAAAATCATTATATACGAGGTAAATTTGCTTTTTTCCTGCACACAAGTTAGCTACTCCCAGAATAAACTTAATCCCATGTACCTATTATTTTCTATACATGGATATAGGATCCAAAAAGTAAGTCAGGAAAAAAATACTCCATCTGATACCACTTTGTAACATCCTGGTTCCAGGAGCCTCCCAGAGGTGCCTCGTACCTAGTTTGTCTCATGACATCAAGTGCATTTCCCCAAATGCCAGAGGCTGCCGACTACCTGTGAGAGCCTTGGGTGTGATAGTGGGGAAACTATTCTCTCATTTTCATAGTATTGCGGTGAAAATAAATAGGTAAAAATAGAAGAAAGAGTAATAACATGTAATAAGTAAATATTGGATGAGTGGAAGTAAAAAAACCACTAGAGCACACATATAAATGATGCATGATACATATGTCTAGGGAAACATCCAAGCAAGTCACAATTTTGGAATACAATATGAAACCAAAATAAAAAAAACAAATAAACTCAAGCAGCATTGAAAGCCTCAGCTTGGTCCCATGCTCCCCATCTCCACGACAATCATGTACCTGAAATAGAATGGTGCTTGCCCTTGTCTATACCTAAATCAATATAAATTGTTTGGTCTCAAAATAATGACCCAAATAGGGTGTGAGACAAATCCCAGTAGGAAACCACCCAAAGATATATACCTAACAGTAAGTGAATATATATGGCAGGCAATAAATAAAATAAAGTAGTAAACAAGAAAGTACTCATAAGGAAACAATCCAACAGTTTCAACTGCATTCATTTTCTTATATCCAGTTAGTAGCTAATAAAATACCAATAACCCTCTATTAATTACTCACAACCTATACCCTCTGGTTCAACCTATCAAATACAAGCAACCATATGGGAAGTACTCACAGTCTAACCCCCCCTGGTTCAGCTTTAGAAAAAAATCACTGAGAATGTACTCACTATCAATTCCCCCTATGGTCTTTTGTCGATAAATTAAAGACCTCCTGAGGAAGTAATCAATGTCTAATTACCCCCCTATGGTCATGAAATTTGGAACTACAGACACTCTGATAGAGCACTCACATACATCCCCCCTCAGGTCTCACAACGTAAAAGTAAACAGACACTCTAGAGAATCCCTCAGTGTCCATTCTTCCAATGGTCTACTACACCAGGTTCTCATAGCCCTTTGTAAGTCAATTGTGCACAATTAAATGTAATGGACAATGTAATCCATAAAAAATACTTCTCTAATAGCTTTCGAAAACTACTTGGCTAACCACTACAAGCATAAAATAGAGTCAGTTAAATCACTCCATCCTAAAAACACTACGCATTAAAAGCAAGTAGCATTACCGGGAAATCTAGGCCCAATAGCCAATATCCATTCAAACATGGGAAAAGACATCCATAACAAGGTTAATAAACCAATTAAAAATCAGACAACATATACTAAGGCACACAAGGCATAGAAGGAATTAAATAGGCTAAAATTACAAAACACGCAATAACCTGTTCAAGGATATTGAGCACTTTTGCACATAATATTCTAAGAATAACTACTGAAAGGAACAAACCACCTACCATGACATTGTAAAATCAATATAATCTCACAATATACCTTGAATCGATCTAGAATTTGGTAGATCTACAGAAATGTCAATAACGCTCAACCATGAATATCGCTTGAGAGAGGAGAAATTAGGGAATGAGGATTTAGAAGAAGGAAGATCTCATCGTGGCAATTCCAACACAATTGATGACTACGAAATCAGATAACGTATGGTGTGTCAGAGGATTGGAGAATATTTTTCATCTTCAGTCACTTCGGTACAAGACAGACTGAGAAGAAGAGGTTTTTGTCGATTAGATGTGACCCTGGTCCATTTAATCAATTAAAAGAGAAGTACATGGCATGTTTTTTAAAAGTTCACGATGTGTGCTTACCTTAAATAGCCCCCGCATTAGGTAGCCACTAGGTCACCCCACATGGTCATGTACTAGTCTGGTACACGGCCGGTTCATTGTCACCCACAACAACAGGGCATATGGTGTGTAATCAAAAGTACATAGAGTGTACTCCTTAAATTTTCAGAAACTTCCATTTTTCATAAAAACGCTATAAATCAAGATCCATACCTGAGATGAAGATCTGGGGTCCTTCAGTGAATCAGCTAGGTTACATATATGATTAAAAAGCAATCGATATGGTTAATAAAACCTAGATGAACTATTCATTATTTGAATAGAAATAACATAATGTATTGAATTATTTTCATAAACCTAAATCTGTACATCTCCCTAGAAAAAGGTTTATATCGTGAGTAAACTATTCATATTTTGAATGGGTTTTGTAGCTAGAACAAAGAAAATTTACCTAGAATAAATCACATATTTCTTTCAATTCTAACATTACATAATGTTCAAACCATTTAAAATTAAAAATATATAATACCTTTACTAGGATATTAGATATTTCCAACAATATGTTTTTTTCGTGGAATATCATATGCATGAAGTACAATTTGGAAAGAGGTGAGGTTATTAATAACTCAATGATGATTCGTGCTCCCATGTATCCTAAAAATCTGATATAGGATTCCATAACACATTGACTAATGGAATATAATTCCCATGTAATACGTTCATATATTAATAACTAGTCTCTATAAGATTCTCCCAAGAAAAACAACTAGCTTCAACATAATTTCGTCCCAAATCATAACATGGGACTGATTGTTGTAGAATTTACCAAGATAAGATAACTCAAAAACATTATACATTCCTATCAGATGAGAAAATAATAACAATCGATAAGAATCCTAACCAAGATTCTCAAATATTTCAAATGGTCCAATATATCTTAGAACAGTGTTCACCTATTTCCCAAGCTGATTGTCACCTAACCAAGGAGAAAATTTTGAGAAAACCATATCTTCATTGAAAAGTATAAAAGAAGAAGATGATGATTTTTATAAATTTTGTTCAATATATTAGATATAAACATGAATCTTTTTATATATAAATTTAAAAAAAAATATCATGAATGAAACTTGACCCCACAATAGAGGCTTGGAGTAAATTTTCCCAATGAATAGGTGACCTTCATTATTGGTCCTGAGAATCCTCCAAGGGATCCATTCTGATTGATTACTAGTGACTATTATAAAAAAACTAATAGTATCTCATATGGCTACCCCACGATCAACTAAAATATAACAATCTTTTACTAACATTATACTCATGGATTTAAACATGAAAATCCATCTATCCATTTATCTATGGATATTCAATTCTAATCAACTTGATCAGAGTTACCATCACCCCTTAGATTGTCCTCCTAAAAATGGAATTAAACATGGGTTCTATATCTACTAAAATGGAAGGGGAATCCCATAAAACCATAAAATCTTATTTATGTAAAACTTATATATATATGAAACATTGGTGGTGTCACTGATTGGAATAAAATGTGTTGTCTTTATAAACTGGAAGATCTAAATCTAAATAGTATTATTTCCTCCTGGAGACCACGAAAATATAAAAAAACAAGTCCATAGATACCTAATCCCATTTCAAAACCATAATAGAGAGATGCAGGAGATGACTATAAGGCTTTAGGTGATATTAATTTTTCTCTTGGTTGGTGTAATAGTGGGACACAAAAGTAGTGATGTTACACTTTATAAACAACTACCAGAAACATCATCTCATGTAATAACACAACTCCATTATTTTAGGTTGGAAAAATCATGAATCAATTTGAAAATAATGTAATATTGAATTATTTAAAGATAATATGACGAAAAACCCATCTTCAAAGTGGAGAATTCCATCAAAATGGAGAGAAAATCAAGAAAGTAACTCCCCATCATATATGGTTTCCTTGATTACTTTAAACTAATTATCTGGATATTGAGCTTATAGAATAGTCTCAAGTATTGATGATAATAATTATACCTTTGTCAGAACCTTAACTGTATCATCACCCTACTTTTCTAGATTCATAAGAGTAGTGTTCCCAATAAGACGACACTCTTCTTTTGATTCCATGTCACAATATGTTTGAAAATTTTTATTAAGAGTTTCAATGACGACAATACCCTTCTCTAAGGCGTATGTGATTTTAAAATCAAGTGTTTTAAGATATTACACACACCACCTATGCTTGATATTCATGTATTTCTAAGAATTGATATAACAAAGAGTCTTATAGTGCGAAAATCACAAAGTCCACTCCCCAAAAAGATAACACAACGAAGAATTAAGCGCATGAATAACTATGAAAAGCTCCAAATCAAGAGTATGGTATTTTTCTCTTACAGTCATAGTTGAAATGATTTATTGGCCACAATGTGATCATAATTTATAAGAAAAGAACCCAATATAGATCGAAAATCATAAAAATACACCACATACCACTTATCAGTCATAAGAAGAATCAAAATTTGAGATGATGTCATAATCCATTTCAACTCAACAAAATAAGTAGAAAATATATCCTCTCATCTGATCCTTGCCCAATTCTTGGTAGGAGTAGTCAATGGTGATGAAAATTTTTATAAATACATGATTAACCCCCATAAGTATCCAGTATGTCTTTATAATTTTCATATATTGATGATGCTATGTGGTTTTCCATGGAAAAACAACCTTCACCTTCAAAGGATTGATTGATAGGCTCTTTCCAAAAATAAATTACCCATGAACATCACTTCTTTGATCAAAATATTTCATTTTGAAATCATCCTTTAATGGTGGTGACCCCTATAGATTTACAAATCTAGATTCATATGATGCTCATGCTCAGGCTCAAATATTGAATAAACCCAAATATCATCCACAAATACCATGATAAAGGTATCATGATACTGATATAATATATGATTCATAAAATATATAAAAACTTTTTATGTGTTAGTTAGTCCCAAAGGCATCACAAGTTATTTATAATAACCATAATTGCTCCCAAAACTAGTATTTGGGATATCAGAATCTTAAAACCTGAGATGATGATAACTTGACTAATGATTTTTTTGACCACTTCACACACTTTAATTGATCAATTGTTTTATCTACATGGGAAATGGGTATTTTTTTGAAATTCATCCAATTCAACTTCTAATAGTCCATGAATAGACCATCTAAACCATTAACCTTATTGTAAAATAGAATGGGATCATCCCTAGGTTAAAAACTAGGATGAAAATACATTTCTCCATTATATCATCTAAATGGATAATAATCTATTTTATCTCCACTGGTTTTATATGGTTAGAGGGTATAAGTATATGCAGTGTACCTGGAATTTGGGAGATCATAAATTCCACCTCCCTCTTAGGAGGAATAATGGATAATTCATGCAGTAAAGAATAGAAAAATTCCTTACAAACAAAATGTTGATATCCCATAATTAGAAACATCATCCATCTAAATAATAAATGAAGACAAAAAAATATGATCTATGTGTGGGATGGTATTTCATGATGAAACCTCAGATTCCACTCTCCCTAAAAATACCAAGTGCTCCCATTTGAATTAGAAAATGAAAATTTATGATGATAATATTGAATATCACCATGATATATATCAAACTAATATACCCTGATGATGACATGGAATACAATCAGATTGAGATCCATGAAATTATAGGACAATTCTTGGGACTCTATAGAAATAGAATAAAATTAACATCATAACCCATACTCATTCATTCTTAAAATAGGTTTTTCTAACTGCATAAAATAGGTAATGATATCTTTTGGTAGTTTTATAACATCAATAAAAAATGAAGATATAATCAAGTGTGAGGCCCATGAATAAAAAGATAATTTTCTAAAGAATATACAATAAAAAACTGAACAATTATAATAATCAGACCAATGTCAACCTGAACTGGAAACACATCCAAAGGGTATATGTTCTTCACTCGAGTGGCATGTGGCTAGATCACTCTATAGTATTTAGCATCTAACTTATCCAAAGTGGAATATTGAACTAGGGGCCCTTGTCCAAACTTTTCATAAAAATAGGTTTGCAGAACATATGAAAAATGACTTTGTGAAAACAGGCATCGAAAATTATTATAGTTATGAGATAAGATTATATGGTGTTCCCTAACATTCCAAAATGATAGTAAATTAGGGCCACAGTACTGGATAATATTTATGAAAAGAGGGGAATTTTTACAAATAACCATCTCCAAAACCATTTTTATTATTGTTTCACTTATTCTTCTTTCCTAGGGTACCACTAAAACTACCCTTGGCTAAAATAGAATAACAAGAGAAGATGATATTTTTAAACATATCCATTTCTACTATCACTTTCTTATCAACTGTGGGTGCATAAGTTGTAACGACCCGAAATTTTAAATAAATCCTGTTTCCTAATATTATGTGTTATTTTATTTTATTTTAATATTCAACAAAAATGATTCATTTGATAACAAGAGTATAATTAAAATGAGACTGTTGGGTTTTGACTGTTATTTGACCATTGGTCAATATGACCGATGGAAACTAAATGTTTTGACTATTGTCTCTAAATACAAGCAATCTTGGTTAATTAATATAGAAAGAATATTCGATGGCCTCACCCAGTAGTCTTGGACCGATCGAAGCACATCTAACAGAACTTGTGAAGGAGGTAGCACCATTGGGATTTTCTCCGGACCAAACCCAAGCTGAACTTCATCGTGTGAAGCTAGAACGGGATCGTCTTTGCGAGAAGTTCAAACTGATAGAAATTACTACTCATGCGATGTTGGCTGAGACTCCCTCGGATTCTCTCACCTTAGCACACCTTACACTTAGGTCCTATGCTGGTGTGATAAGGGGATATGTAAGGAGACCGTAACTGCCTTGTGTAATCCTTTGTTTTAAATAAAAATTGGGATTTCTTCTTATGATGAAGTTTATGAATTTTCAAATGTCCGGATAAATATAGTAGACATATTTTTGATGAATTTTAGAGAAAGGATATTTTAAAAATGTTTATGTAAACCTTAAATAAATAAAAATGTGTAATGATTTTCGAAAAATGGTCTTCTACAATTATGTTCAGTACGAAATTTCGAGTCTAATAAGATCAACTTGATTTTTGATGAATAGTAAATTAGGAATAGTGATTTTATGCTTAGGATTAGTAATGTGACCAAATGGATTAGTAATTTCACTCAAAGAAAGTTTTAATATAATTTAGACACCTAGATTAAGTAATGAGATTCAATAAAATGGGTAAATAACAGTTTCATAAATTATTATTCAAGTATTAGCTTTTTTCGGGTGAATAGTGTTTTTTAATTAAAAAATAAATTAAAAATATTTAGAAAAATATTTTTATAAAATGGATTTTATTTTTGAACTCAGAGCATCGATATTATGTTAAGGTAATTTTTGGGGATTTTTCTGAAAAAATGAATTTTTGGTGAATAGATTGTTTATTTAAAAAAAGAATTAAAAATATTAAGAAAATTATTTTTATAAAATAGAGTTAATTTTTGAAATCAGAGCATTGATATTTGGTTAATGTGAAATTTTGGGATTTTTCTGAGAAAGTTGAATTTTCAGTGAATAGTAAAAATTCAGTTTTAGGGTTTCGGTATGTTTAATGATATCATAACTGTGTCATGATGATGTCATGAGATATTTTAAGGGATGGTCGACTAAAGAGGATTAATTATTGTTTGGGGGTCCCCATGTGGCCTAACTCTATGGGAATTTGTAACGCCCCGACCCTAGTTACCCAGAGTCGGTGCATTATTTCATAACATTGGCATGATCACAAGAAAGATCAAATCTCGAAAGACCGATTGGTTTAGTAGCCTTGGAAACACTAGATATATTCATAAGTCTTAAATTACATCATAAAATAAAAAACTACTAAAACAACATATTGTCTCTATAATCCACACTCATATCCCCACATAATATCCCTGCAGGTCATTCATAATTTACTTCATCACTTCCTGGGAAAAATAAAACATAGTAAAGGGGTGAGCTCAAATGCCCAGTAAGGACAACAATATAACGGAAACTTTCATAAATAAGAATAAACATTTAAGGAAATGTATAACTAAACCAAAAGATTTTCAAACATGAACTTTCAACATATTATGGAATAAATGAAATGAAATAATGCCATTTACTTATTTACATGGATATTCTACTAATCGAATAATCACATGAAAAATCAATAACCACTTTCATAATGATGGAATGCATAATGCCAGACTATCATAACCACATAGCCAAGGCCTCGTTCCAAGACTAAAAATAATATTTTTTCAAGGCCTTGTGCCAAGACACTAGTTTGTCTCATGAAACCTACCGATGCATCGAGAAGCTATAGCGGGCTCCACCCGTCACATATTAAGTCCAATGCATTCCCATATGAAAAGGTTTAAACATAAAATAAACATTCTTATTAAAACTATCATATGAAATGTCAATACTTTCACCATATATTATGAATGGTATAAAAATAGAACATCCACAGTCAAACATATCACAAAACATGCAATACAATATAGAAGTTTTGTATCATAATAAATCAACTTCAAATAAGCATAAAATCCATCAAAGGATGTTGACATAGATGAAATCAAAAATCTTTTTAGAGAAATATCTCTTTTTATTTTGAAATAATTTAAGAGCCATATAAAATAAAACATTTTCTTTTGAAAATATTCTTATAAGATTGTAAGGTAAGCTTTGATGATTTTATAATGACGGAAAATAGCCGCACCCGCTGTATAAGTAAAAAAACACACTTACCTTAATTTTGTCGAAACGGTTAAAAAGAACCTTATTTGGAAAACAACGGAAAGATTCCTTTATAAACCTCTTATAAAAAGTCAAACAAGGGTATAAATGACTTTAACCCAGATTCTTGTAAATAGTAAAAATGTTTTGAAATACATTTTTAAGAAACACGGATGTGGATGATAAAGAGATCCCAGTAGATTATTACGTATAAACAACCTCGGATAATGAAGAGATTGTGAAATAACCCTTACCTTGTACTTTTCCTTGGTTGAGGTAGGTTAACCTAGTGTATAATGGTGAAATAATTGTTATTAAACTATAATAGAATCATATACATTAATATGATATCATATATGATCTTTTAATATTGATTTGATAATAATATCTTAGTATTATCGTTGTTTCGGGTGTTAACTTACTTGTTTTCTTTTATATGTTTTGTTACGTAAGACATGTTTGTAAAGGATAGGTTGCATATTATTCATATCCAGAATGATATAAAGTCCTTAAACATCATTTTTTAAATCATCAAATGTTAATTATACTTGAATGGATACGATGGAAAATTAATCTCATCGCGTTCGTGGAGACGGTAGTCTGTACGTACACACGAGCGACAATATCATTATTTTGATATTAAAATAAAATATAAATGGATGGTATATTATATATAAAGAATCATTAACATGTTATATTTATTATTTACATGATTTACACATCATTATTATACCCATCCAAATAATATTATATTGAATAACAATTACACCACGACGTGGAGACGGTAAGTCGTACGTACGCACGTATGGTGACATGTTATTCAAAGGGTGGTTAGAATACTGAATATGGTTGTACCATAATTATAATAACATCACAGTATATATATGATACTGGAATTATTATTTTATAATGGTAACAACAAAGGAAGAAGAAGTGGAAGAAGAAAGGAACTTGGAAAAGGGGTGGTGAAAACATTACCTCTTCTTCGGGTTCTTCCTTTTAATTTGATCAAAAGGGCTCCTTAGGATGGATTTCTGATCCAACTAAGGCCTCTAAGATGCAGTGAGAGAAGTTGGGAGAGTATTTGGGCAGATTTTTTCCAAACCAAAAGGTTTTGGCGGTGTGAATAAAAGAGATGGAGGAGTGCCCTTTTATTAGAGGGGTGAGGGGCACCTTTGGAAAAGCTAGAAATATTAATTTATAATAAATTCATATTCGGTTTCTAATGGCTAAAAAGTTGATTATTTAAATGTTAAGGTGGTTATGGGTCGAAAACAACTCCACCAATAGAATTTAGACAGGTTTGGGTACTTATATTAAACTTATCTTTAAGTATTAACTCTAAGTTAATTTGTTTCACTTTTACAATGTATCTTTGTATTTTTATATTATATGGTTAATAAACAAACCATATACATCCAAGAGATCTGCAAGTGGTCCATTAATGATGACCCTATCATGATATAAGTCTCTTGGCCGAACCTTAGATTTTTATGAATTTAATATCAATTAATAATAAAATATTTGTTTTAAGAACTCTTTTATGTCAATTTTGACACTAGTCAATAGCTGATTTTTGTGAAACTCATAACAGATTGATTACTTCGAACAAAGTCAATTACATCAATCCTAATATATCATATTATCCTATAAAATCTGTTTAATTCATTAAAAGTTTCATATTATATTTATTTGGGTATTTATAATATCAATTATTTTAATTTTTCACTATTATAGTAATTAATTCATCATCATTGGGTTATAAATAAATTAAATTATTTAATGTCTAAAAATTATAAATAAAATATCATTATGTAGGAAATTTTTTTATATTTCTCATTAATATTTATAATATAAAATCCAACATATATAACCCTATGTAAAAATTGTTTTTCTAAAAGATATATGCTTGTGTCATTTTTGTATTCATTTTAACTTAATTAAAAAAAAGTGTCCCTATCACCTACAAGTGGCACCATGGGGTCCCAAAATCGACCCAAAGATGCCTATGGTCTTAATGTATCAACCAATAAGGCTAGGACACGTTTTAGGGTAATTTAGTATTATTATAATATTATTTTTTAACCCTTATTTACCGGATTTACCCTTAACCATGGTAAATAAAATATTTACCGCAGTAATTATTCAAAATGTGTAAAAATAAATGTTACCTATTTAAACAATTTGAACATTCTGATTCCAAATGTGGAATCCATTTTTATAAAATCAAAACACAGTAGTGTCAGAAATTAATTTAAAATTAATTCCCGCTGTCAAAACAAAAAGCGTGTTTTTAAGAGATAATAACTATCAAAAGATTGACACTCGTTTATGTTTGGTTTAATTGTAAAATTATGTCCAATGACCAAAATTATATTAAATGGTAAAAATATATTCTAAATATACTTTAAAACCACTCAAATTCATAATTTATCAGTTTCAATTATTTTGATTAAAAAAGTTGTTTTTAATTAAAATTTAGTAATTTTCACTATTCATCAAAATATTAAAGTTATCCGAAAAGTACCAAAATTTCATCTTAGGCTAAATTCAATATTTCGAATCCAAAAATGAAGTCCATTTTGAAATATAAAAACTATATAATTTCAAAAATTAGGTATTACTATTCATAACGGCCAGTTTGATTGGTTATGGTGTGTTAGAACTCGGTGTTGCGTACAACACACGCTATCCCATTATTCAAAGAGAAGCGTACCGTAGAATCTTGGGGTGTTACATTCTCCTCTCCTTCAAATAATTTTGTCCTCTAAATTTCTAGAATACTTGTCACATGAAAAGACTCAGGTGGTTCTTCATCATAAGTTCCTCGGGTTCCCACGTTGCCTCTTCCATCTTATGGTTTCTCCACAAGACTTTTACCAAACGCGTCGTCCGGTTTCTCAGTACTCGTTCTCTCGTATCAAGAATCCTGAAGGGCTCTTCGCAATAAGACATATCAGGTTCCAGTTCTAATTCTTCATAGGTGAGTACATGCGTTGGGTCAGGCATGTATTTCCTCAACAGAGATACGTGGAACACATCGTGAACTTTAGAGAGACTTGGCGGCATTGCCAATCGGTAAGCTACATCCCTAATTCGTTCTAGAATTTCGAATGGTCCGATGTACCTGTGACTCAATTTACCTTTCTTACCAAAACGTATGACTCCCTTCTATGGATATACCTTCAGGAAAACATGATAACTGACTTGAAATTCCAAATCCTTCCTTCGATTATCGGCATAGCTCTTCTGCCTACTTTGAGCTGCTTTGATGTGATTTTGGATTACCTTCACCTTTTCCATCATTTCCTCCACCAGTTCTAGACCTAAAAGTTTTCTTTCACCAACGTCATCCCAACAGGTCGGTGTACGGAATCTCTTTCCATATAACACTTCATATGGTGCCATCTAAATACTCGAATGAAAGCTATTGTTATAGGAAAATTCAACCAGAGGTAAATATTGATCCCACATACCCTGAAAGTCAAGTGAGAAAGATCTTAACATGTCTTCTAAGGTTTGAATGGTCTGTTCTGATTGTCCATATGTCTGAGGGTGGTAAGCAGTACTCAAATTAAGTTCAGTATCCAGGGATTTCTGAATACTTTTCCAAAATCTTGAAGTAAAATGTGGATCAAGATCAGAAACAATCGATAGGGGTACTCCATGAAGTCTCACAACTTCATTAATATATAGTCTTTCTAGACGTTCCAGGGGTAGATCTTCTCTTATAGCAAGAAAATGTGCTGACTTGGTAAGATGATCAACAATAACCCATATTGCATCGTTCCTTCTAGGAGTCTTTGGTAGCCCCATGACAAAATCCATCGTAATATTGTCCCATTTCCACTCCGGTATGGGAAGAGGTTGCATGACTCCTCTAGGCTGTTGCCTTCCAGCTTTCACTTGCTGACAAACCATACATCTTGACACAAAATCAGCAATCTCCCTCTTCATGTTGTCCCACCAAAAATGTTCCTTCAAATCTCTATACATTTTGGTGCTCCTAGGGTGTATAGAGAAATTGGAACTATGAGCATCATCCAGCAATTCCCTTTTTAGATCAGGTATATCGGGAACACAAAGTCTCTTCCCAAATTTCAAAATTCCATATTCATATACAAAGTCTCTCAATCTACCATCATTAACAGCTTTAATCTTCTTTTTAAATTCTTCATCATCGGTCTGAGAACTCTTAATCCTTTCTAGTAAAGTTGGTTTGGAAACCATTTGAAAAAGCATTGATGTTTCAGCTTCCGTGGTTATTTACATGTCCATCTTCACTAGATCCATGAAAATTGGATCCCTTTAAATTCTCATATTGTTCAAAACTCCATGGTCTTTTCAACTCAAAGCATCTGCCACCTTGTTTGCCTTCCCCGGGTGGTAGTGTATCGTACAATCATAATCCTTGAGTAATTCAAGCCATCTCCTTTGCCTCATGTTGAGTTCTTTTTGTGAGAAAATATACTTCAAACTCTTCTGATCAGTATAAATCTCACATTTTTCACCATAGAGGTAGTGCCTCCATATCTTCAAAGCAAAGATCACAGCTGCAAACTCGAGATCATGAGTAGGATAGTTTTGTTCCTGAATTTTCAACTGTCGTGATGCATAGGCAATAACTCTATCATTCTGCATAAGGACACAACCAAGTCCTTTCTTTGATGCATCACTATAAATAACGAACCCATCATTCCCAGATGGTAGAGTCAATATTGGAGCATTGACTATTCTTCTCTTCAGTTCATCAAAACATTCTTCACAGTCTTTTGTCCTAACAAATTTAACCCCTTTACGTGTGAGCTTCGTTAATGGGTTAGCCAATCGGGCAAAATTTTGGACGAAACGTCGATAATAACCTACCAAACCAATAAAACTGCGTACCTCAGTTATACTCGTAGGTGCTGGCCATTCTTGGATTGCCTTGGTCTTAGAAGGAACAACAGAGATTCCATATTTAGAGACAATATGGCCCAGAAAAGAAATCTCCTGAAGCCAGAATTCACACTTGCTAAACTTCCAATATAATTCATGCCTCCTCAGAGTCTTCAAGATAATGTGCAAGTGATTTTCATGATATCCGTAGGTTTTGGAGTATACCAAGATCTCATCAATAAATACCACCACAAATTCATCAAGATACTCCTTGAAAACTCTATTCATCAGATCCATGTATACAGAGGGTGCATTAGTCAATCCAAAAGGCATTACAGTAAACTCGTAATGCCCGTACCTGGTTCGAAATGCTGTCTTCGAAATGTCTTCCTTCTTTACACACAACTGATGGTATCTAGATTGAAGGTCAATCTTTGGAAAGTATTGAGCTCCATGTAGTTGGTCAAATAAATCATCAATACGAGGTAGGGGATACTTATTCTTTATCGTTATAGCATTGATCTCCCTGCAGTCGATACATAACCTCATAGATCCATCTTTCTTTTTAACAAAAAGAACAGGGGCTCCCCATAGGGAAACACTAGGGAGAATAAATCCTTTATTACTTAATTCCTATAGTTATTTATTTAGTTCGACTAACTCTACAGTGGCCATTCTATAAGGGGTCTTCGATATAGGCCTCGATCCAGGAATTAAATCAATGGAAAACTCAACTTCTCGTTCTGGAGGATGTCCAGGTAAATATTCCAGAAATACATCTACAAATTCTTTCACAACAGGTAAATCCTCTATTTGAACATTCCTTTCCTCACCGACAGTTATTTCATTCTATTCCTCCCCAATAATTGAATTTAGTTGAGCTACTGGGGGTAGAGCTAAATAAGAATTAGGTGGTGATGATTCTGCTCTAAAGATAAGGTGTTCCATATCATTATCATCAAGAATCGTAACTTCGTTCTTCTTACAATAAATCTTCGCATCATAGTCTGAAAGCCAGTCCATACCAAGGATTATATCAAACTCAATCATAGTTATGACGATGATATCAGCAGATAATGAACATTTATGTGCTCTAATGGGGACTTATTTTCGTAACATTGTTGTAATGATACTTCCCTTAGGAGTTTTAACTTACAACTCCCTTGTTAAATCAAATTGGAAATATCTAATTTTCTTAGCAAACTGGGAAGATATGAAACAATGTGATGATCCAGACTCAAATAATGCATTTTCTAAACTTGAGGAAACCATTAAATTACCTGCCACCACGTCTTTCAGAGCTTCTACCTCAGCAGTAGTGATAGCATAAGCCTGGCATTGATCCCTTGGCCTTTTCTGTGGTAAGTTCTCCTGACGCTTAAGACATTCATTTGCATAATGCCCCATCTCCCTGCAATTGTAGCACTGAACATTGGTAGCTTCCTTCTTCCCTTTGCAATCACGAGCTTGGTGGCCTTTTTCACCACATTTATAACAGACGCCCATTCCCTTCAAGCAAGTACCGGGGTGTTTCTTTCCACATTTACCACAGGATGGATATTAAAACTTTCCTTTCTTCACCTTATTTCCATTCCCAGATTGATCAGCAGGCCTCTTCTTCTCTTTCTTTTCTTTAAAGTCATAAAACTTAGAGAATTCCTTTTCGGTCTTGATAGCACATGAGACAATGTCTTCGTACGACGAAAAGGATTGTGAGACTAATGCTCGATGAAGAAATGGTTTTAACCCATCAAAGAAATGATCAATATTAATTCTTGGGATACACATATAATCTCCAGCATACCTTGCTAACCTTGTAAAATTAGCCTCATACTTTGCGACATTCTCATCCACCTTCTGTCTCAGACTCAGAAATTGCCTTTCCATATCTGCTCGATGGTCGCGAGGAAATTATTTTTCTAAAAACAGATCTTTGAACTCCCTCCATTCCATATTTGATACTTCATTTTCTTCCTTCATGTTTTGAGTCAATTTCCACCATTGATCAGCATCTCCAGTGAGGCGGTAAACTGCCATGATAACTTTTTCCCTTTCACTGCTCCCCAAAGCCTGAAATATTTTCTCTAGGGAATTTATCCATTGCTCAACTACTAAGGGATTTGTACTCCCATTGAACGTTGGTGGTTTTTTCCTCATGAATATATCTAACATTGATCCTCCATGATGTGGATCAGGGTGCTCCATAAGGGTAAGGTTATTATTCATAACCTGAGTGAGTTGTCCCAGTATGGTGATTAGCTGATCGACACCAGTTGCATCACCAGCTCCACTATAATTATCTTGAGCATGAGGGAAATCACTACATGTAGTGCGTGCATTGATACGGTTTCCATTTCTTCCACTAGGCGTAATTTCTAAACAACGGCATAAACTAGATCAGTTTATGAATCAAAATACATAATCCCATACTTATAAAACAATTAACATAAATTGAACTATTTATGGATATAATCCATAATCATAAAAATGTTTTCTTTGAGGAATTATATACTCATAAACCCTTTATAATGATTTTTAAAGAAAATGAGAGTTATCCTAAGCATATCCCCCGGGAGTGTCGTAACCAAGAGTGCAGCAAGGCCCGTTGTCGTGCACCAGTTCCCGTTCGAGTCTAGCTCAAAGCGGTGTTTTCGGGGTTTACCTCTAGGTACATCTGTTCCAGAGCCGCCTCTACCTGCTCATATCCAGACAGGGATGTATTGCTCGGACAACTCACAAAATATCTACAATACCAAAATTTTAGGAAGTTCTTCTATACTAATCCTCAAAGTTCATCTTAGGTCTATGTGCTCTAATCATAGTTTATCTAAATCTAGCTTCCAAGGTTTGTACTAAACTTCCTCTGATACCAACTGTAACGCCCTGACCCTAGTTACCCAGATTCGGTGCATTATTTCATAACATTGGCATGATCACAAGAAAGATCAAATCTCAAAAGACCGATTGGTTTAGTAGCCTTGGAAACACTAGATATATTCATAAGTCTTACATTACATCATAAAATGAAAAACTACTACAACAACATATTGTCTCCATAATCCACACTCATATCCCCACATAATATCCCTGCAGGTCATTCATAATTTACTTCTTCACATCCTGGGAAAAATAAAACATAGAAAATGGGTGAGCTCAAATGCCCAGTAAGGATAACAATATAGCAGAAACTTTCATAAATAAGAATAAACATTTAAGGCAATGTATAACTAAAACAAAAGCCTTTCAAACTTGAACATTCAACATAGTATGGCATAAATAAAATGAAATAATGCCATTTACTTATTTACATGGATATTCTACTAATCGAATAATCACATGAAAAATCAATATCCACAATCATAATGATGGAATGTATAATACCAGACTATCATAACCACATATCCAAGGCCTCGTGCCAAGACTACAAATAAGATTTTGTCAAGGCCTTGTGCCAAGACACTAGTTTGTCTCATGAGACCTACTGATGCATCGAGGAGCTATAGCGGGCTCCACCTATCACATATGAAGTCCAATACATTCCCATATGTAAAGGGTTAAACATAACATAAACATTCGTATTAAAACTATCATACGAAATGTCAATACTTTCACCATAAACTATGAATGGTATAAAAATAGCACATCCACAGTCAAACATATCACAAAACCTTCAATACAATATAAAAGTTTTGTATCATAATAAATCAACTTCAAATTAGCGTAAAATCCATCAAAGGATGTTGACATAGATGAAATCAAAACTCTTTTTAGAGAAATATCTCTTTTTATTTTGAAATCATTTAAGAGCCATATAAAATAAAACATTTTCTTTTGAGAATATTATTATAAGCCTGTAAGGGATGCTTTAACGATTTTATAATGGTGGAAAATAGCCGCACCCGCCGTATAAGTAAAAAAAACATTCTTACCATAATTTTGTCGAAAAAGTTAAAAAGCACCTTATTTGGAAAACAACGGATAGATTCCTTTATAAACTTCCTATAAAAAGTCAAACAAGGGTATAAATGACTTTAAACCATATTCTTCTAAATAGTAAAAATGTTTTTAAATACATTTTTAAGAAACATGTATGTGGATGATAAATAGATCCTAGTAGATTATTACGTATAAACAACCTCGGATAATGAAGATATTGTGAAATAACCCTTACCTTGTAATTTTCCTTGGTTGGGGTAGGTTAAACTAATGTATAACGGTGAAATAATTGTTATTAAACTATACAAGAATCATATACATTAATATGATAACATATATGATCTTTTAATATTGATTTGATAATAATATCTTAGTATTATCGTTGTTTCGGGTGTTAACTTACTTGTTTTCTTTTATATGTTTTGTTACGTAAGACATGTTTGTAAAGGATAGGTTGTATATTATTCATATCAAAGAATTATATCAAGTCCTTAAACATCATTTTTTAAATCATCAAATGATAATTATACTTGAATGGATACGATGGAGAATGAATCTCATCGCGTTCGTGGAGACGGTAGTCCGTACGTACGCACGAGCGATAATATCATTCTTTTTATATTAAAATAATATATAAATGGATGGTATATCATATATACAGAATAATTAACATGTTATATTTATTATTTACATGAGTTACACATCATTATTATACCCATCCAAATAATATTATATTGAATAACAATTACACCACGACGTGGAGACGGTAAGCCGTACGTACGCACGTATGGTGACATGTTATTCAAAGGGTGGATAGAATACTGAATATGGTTGTACCATATTTATAATAACATCACAGTATATATATGATACTGGAGTTATTATTTTATAATGGTAACAACAAAGGAAGAAGAAGTGGAAGAAGAAAGGAACCTGGAAAAGGGGTGGTGAAAACATTACCTCTTCTTCGGGTTCTTCCTTTTGATTTGATAAAAAGGGCTCCTTAGGTTGGCTTTCTGATCAAACTAAGGCCTCTAGGTTGTAGTTAGGGAAGTTGGGAGAGTATCTGGTCAGAGTTTGGCTGAACTAAAAGGTTTTTAAGGTGTGAAGAAAAGAGATGGAGGAGTGCCCTTTTATAAGAGGGGTGAGGGGCACCTTTGGAATAGATAGAAATATTAATTTATAATAAATTAATATTCGGTTTCTAATGGCTCCAAAGTTTATTATTTAAATTTTAAGGTGGGGATGGGTTGAAAACAACTCAACCAATATAATTTAGATAGGTTTGGGTACTTATATTAACCTTATCTTTAAGAATTAACTCTAAGTTAATTAGTTTCACTTTTACAATGTCTCTTTGTATTTTTATATTATATGGCTAATAAACATACAATATACATCCAAGAGACCCCCAAGTGGTCCATTAATGATGAACCTATCATGATATAAGTCTCTTGGACGAACCTTATATTCTTACGAATTTAATATCAATTAATAATATAATATTTGTTTTAAGAACTCTTTTATGTCAATTTTGACACTATTCAATAGTTGATTTTTTTGAAACTCATAAAAGATTTATTACTTATAACAAAGTCAATTAAATCAATAATAATATATAATATTATCCTATAAAATTAGTTTAATTCATTAAAATTTTCATATTATATTTATTTGGGTATTTATAATATCAATTATTTTATTTTTTCACTATTATAGTAATTAATTCATCATCATTGTGTCATAAATAAATTAAATTATTTAATGTCTAAAAATTATAAATAAACTATTATTATGTATGAAATCTTTTTATATTTCTAATGAATATTTATAATCTAAAATCCAACATATATAAACCTATTTAAAATTTGTTTTTCTAAAAGATATATGCTTGTGTCATTTTTGTATTCATTTTAACTTAATTAAAAAAAAGTGTCTCTATCACCTACAAGTGGCACCATGGGGTCCCAAAATCGACTCAAAGATGCCTATGGTCGAACATTTATCATCAAATAAGGCTAGGACGCGTTTTAGGGTAATTTAGTATTATTATAATATTATTTTTTAACCCTTATTTACCGGATTTACCCTTAACCATGGTAAATAAAATATTTACCGCAGTAATTATTCAAAATGTCTAAAAATAAAAGTTACCCATTTAAACAATTTGAAAATTCTGATTCCAAATATGGAATCCATTTTTCTAAATTCAAAACACAGAAGTGGCAGAAATTAATTTAAAATTAATTCCCACTGTCAAAACAAAAAGCGTGTTTTTAAGAGATAATAACTATCAAAAGATTGACACTCGTTTATGTTCGGTTTAATTGTAAAATTATGTCCAATGACCAAAATTATATTAAATGATAAAAATATATTCTAAATATAATTTAAAACCACTCAAATTCATAATTTATCACTATTAATTATTTTGATTAAAAAAGTTGTTTTTAATTAAAATTTAGTAATTTTCACTATTCATCAAAATATTAAAGTTATCCGAAAAGTACCAAAATTTCAGATTAGGCTAAATTCGATATTCCGAATCCAAAAATGAAGTCCATTTTGAAATATAAAAAGTATATAATTTCAAAAAGTAGGTATTACTATTCATAACGGCCAGTTTGATTGGTTATGGTGTGTTAGAACTCGGTGTTGCGTACAACACACGCTATCCCATTATTCAAAGAGAGGCGTACCGTAGAAGCTTGGGGTGTTACATTCTCCCCTCCTTCAAATAATTTCGTCCTCAAAATTTCTAGAATACTTATCACATGAAAAGACTCGGGTGGTTCTTCATCATAAGTTCCTCGGGTTCCCACATTGCCTCTTCCATCTTATGGTTTCTCCACAAGACTTTTACCAAACGCGTCGTCCGGTTTCTCAGTACTTGTTCTCTCGTATAAAGAATCCTGACGGGCTCTTCGCAATAAGACAAATCGGGTTCCAGTTCTAATTCTTCATAGGTGAGTACATGCGTTGGGTCAGGCATGTATTTCCTCAATAGAGATACGCAGAACATATCGTGAACTTTAGAGAGACTTGGCGGCATTGCCAATCGGTAAGCTACAGCCCCAATTCGTTCTAGAATTTCAAAAGTTCCAATGTACCTGGGACTCAATTTACCTTTCTTACCAAAACGTATGACTCCCTTCCATGGAGATACCTTTAGGAAAACATGATCACCGACTTGAAATTCCAAATCCTTCCTTCGATTATCGGTATATCTCTTCTGCCTACTTTGAGCTACTTTGATGTGATTTTGGATTTCCTTCACCTTTTCCATCGTTTCCTCCACTAGTTCTGGACCTAAAAGTTTTCTTTCACCAAAGTCATCCCAACAGGTTGGTGTACGACATGTCTTTCCATAAAACGCTTCATATGGTGCCATCTGAATACTCGAATGGAAGCTATTATTGTAGAAAAATTCTACCAGAGGTAAATATTGATCCCACATACCCTGAAAGTCAAGTGAGCAAGATCGTAACATGTCTTATAAGGTTTGAATGGTCCGTTCTGATTGTCCATCTGTCTGAGGGTGGTAAGCAGTGCTCAAATGAAGTTTAGTATCCAGGGATTTATGAAGACTTTACCAAAATCATGAAGTAAAACGGGGATCACGATCAGAAACAATCGATAGGGGTACTCCATGAAGTCTCGCAACTTCATTAATATATATTCTTTCTAGACGTTCTAGGGGTAGATCTTCTCTTATAGCAAGAAAATGTGCTGACTTGGTAAGACGATCAACAATAACCCATATTGCATTGTTCCTTCAAGGAGTCTTTGGTAGCCCCATGACAAAGTCCATTGTAATATTGTCCCATTTCCACTCCGGTATGGGAAGAGGTTGCATGACTCCTCCAGGCTGTTTCCTTCCATCTTTCACTTGCTGACAAACCATACATCTTGACACAAAATCTGCAATCTCCCTCTTCATGTTGTCCCACCAAAAATGTTCCTTCAAATCTCTATACATTTTGGTTCTCCTGGGGTGTATAGATAAATTGGAACTATGAGCATCATCCAGCAATTCCTTTTTTAGATCAGGTATATCGGGAACACAAAGTCTCTTCCCAAATTTCAAAATTCCATCTTCATATACAAAGTCTCTCAATATCCCATCATTCACAGCTTTAATCTTCTTTTTAAATTCTTCATCATCTGTATGAGAACTCTTAATCCTTTCTAGTAAAGATGGTTTTGCAACCATTTGAAAAAGCATTGATGTTTCACCTTCCCTGGTTATTCCCATGTCCATCTTCACTAGATCCATTAAAATTGGATCCCTTTCAATTCTCATATTGTTCAAAACTCCATGGTCATTTCTACTCAAAGAATTTTCCACCTTTTTTTCCTTCTCCGGGTGGTAGTGTATCGTACAATCATAATCCTTGAGTAATTCAAGCCATCTCCTTTGCCTCATGTTGAGTTGTTTTTGTGAGAAAATATACTTCAAACTCTTGTGATCAGTTTAAATCTCAAAATTTTCACCATAGAGGTAGTGCCTCCATATCTTCAAAGTAAAGATCACAACTGCTAACTCGAGATCATGAGTAGGATAGTTTTGTTCATGAATTTTCAACTGTCATGATGCATAGGCAATAACTCTATCATTCTGTATAAAGACACAACCAAGTCCTTTCTTTGATGCATCACTATAAATAACGAACCCCTCATTCACAGATGGAAGAGTCAATATAGGAGCATTGACTAATATTCTCTACAGTTCTTCGAATCATTCTTCACACTCTTTTGTCCAAACAAATTTAACCCCTTTACGTGTGAGCTTCGTCAATGGGTTAGCCAATCGGGAAAAATTCTGGATGAAATGTCGATAATAACCTGCCAAACCAATAAAGCTGCGTACCTCAGTTATACTCGTAGGTGCTGGCCATTCTTGGATTGCCTTGGTCTTAGAAGGATCAACAGAGATTCCATCTTTAGAGACAATATGGCCAAGAAAAGAAATCTCCTGAAGCCAGAATTCACACTTTCTAAACATCCCATATAATTCATGCCTCCTCAGAGTCTTCAAGATAATGCGCAAGTGATTTTCATGATCTTCATAGGTTTTGGATTATACCAAGATATCATGAATAAATACCACCACAAATTCATCAAGATACTCCTTGAAAACTCTATTCATCAGATCCATGAATACAGAGGGTGCATTAGTCAATCCAAAAGGCATTACAGTAAACTCGTAATGACCGTACCTAGTTCGAAATGGTGTCTTCGGAATGTCTTCCTTCTTTACAAACAAGTGATGGTATCCAGATCGAAGGTCAATCTTTGAAAAGCATTGAGCTCCATGTAGTTGGTAAAATAAATCATTAATACGAGGTATGGGATACTTGTTCTTTATCGTTATAGCATTGATCTCCCTATAGTCGATACATAACCTCATAGATCCATCTTTCTTTTTAACAAAAAGAACAAGGGCTCCCCGTGGGGAAACAATAGGGTGAATAAATCCTTTATTACTCAATTACTCTAGTTGTTTCTTTAGTTAGAATAACTCTACAGTGGCAATTCTATAAGGGGTCTTCGGTATAGGCCTTGATCCCGGAATTAAATCAATGGAAAACTCAACTTCTCGTTCTGGAGGATGTCCAGGTAAATCTTCCAGAAATACATCTACAAATTCTTTCACAACAGGTACATCCTCTATTTGAACATTCCTTTCCTCACCGACAATTATTTCATTCTCTTTCTCCCCAATAATTGAATTTAGTGGAGCTACTGGGGGTGGACCTAAATAAGAATTAGGTGGTGATGATTCTGCTCTAAAGATAAGGTGTTACTTATCATTATCATCAAGAATTGTAACTTATTTCTTCTTACAATAAATCTTCGCATCATAGTCCGAAAGCCAGTCCATACCGAGGATTATATCAAACTCAATCATAGGTATGACGATGAGATCAGCAGATAAAGAACATTTATGTGCTCTAATGGGGACTGATTCGCAAAACTTTGTTGCAATGATACTTCCCTTATGAGTTTTAACTTACAACTCCCTTGTTAAATAAAATTGGAAATATCTAATTTTCTTAGCAAACTGGGAAGATATGAAACAATGCGATGATCCAGAATCAAGTAATGCATTTGCTAAAATTGTGGAAACCATTAAATTACCTGCCACCACGTCTTTCAGAGCTTCTACCTCAGCAGTAGTGATAGCATAAGCCTGGCCTTGATCCCTTGGCCTTTTCTGAGTTAAGTTCTCCTGACGCCTAGGACATTCATTTGCATAATTCCCCATCTCCCTGCAATTGTAGCACTGAACATTGGTAGCTTCTTTCTTCCCTTTGCAATCACGAGCTTGGTGGCCTTTTTCACCACATTTGTAACAGACACCCATTCCCTTCAAGCAAGTACCGGGGTGTTTCTTCCCACATTTACCATAGGAGGGATATTAAACCTTTCCTTTCTTCCCCTTATTTCCATTCCCAGATTGATCAGCATGCCTCTTCTTCTCATGCTTTGCTTTAAAGTCATAAGACTTAGAGAATTCCATTTCGGTCTTGATATCACATGAGACAATGTCTTCGTACGACGAAAACGATTGTGAGACTAATGCTCGACAAAGAAATGGTTTTAACCCATCAAAGAAATGATCAATCTTACTTCTTGGGTTACGTATATAATCTCCAGCATACCTTTCTAACCTTGTAAAATTAGCCTCATACTTTGCGACATTCTCATCCTCCTTCTGTCTCAGACTCAGAAATTGCCTTTCCATATCTGCTCGATGGCCGCAAGGAAAGTATTTTTCTAAAAACAGATCTTTGAACTCCCTCTATTCCATTTTTGATACTTCATTATCATCCTTCATGTTTTGAGTCAATGACCACCATTGATCAGCATCTCCAGTGAGGCGGTAAACTGCCATGATAACTTTTTCCCTTTCACTACTCCCCAAAGCCTGAAATATTATCTCTAGGGAATTTATCCATTTCTCAGTTACTAAGGGATTTTTACTCCCATTGAACGTTGGTGGTTTTTTCCTCATGAATCGATCTAACATTGATCCTCCACGCTGTGGATCAGGGTGCTCTATACGGGTATGGTTATTATTCATAACCTGAGTAAGTTGTCCCAGTATGGTGATTAGCTGATCGGCACCAGTTGCATCACCAGCTCCACTATAATTATCTTGAGCAGGAGGGAAATCCCTACATGGAGTACGTGCATTGATACAGTTTCCATTTCTTCCACTATGCGCCATTTCTAAACAATGGCATAAACTAGATCAGTTTATGAATCAAAATACATAATCCCATACTTATAAAACACATAACATAAATTGAACTATTTATGGATATAATCCATAATCAAAAAAAAAAATTTCTCTGAGGAATTATATACTCATAAACCCTTCATAATGATTTGTAAAGAAAATTAGAGTTATGCTAAGCATATCCACCGGGAGTGTCGTAACCAAGAGTGCAGTAAGGCCCGTTGTCGTGCACCAGTTCCCGTTCAAGTCTAGCTCAAAGCGGTGTTTTTGGGATTTACCCCTAGGTACATATGTGCCAGAGCCACATCTACCTGCTCGTATCTATACAGGGATGTATTTCTCAGAAAACTCACAAAATCTCTACAATACCAAAATTTGAGGAAGTTCTTCTATACTAATCCTCAAAGGTCATCTTAGGTCTACGTGCTCTAATCATAGTTTATCAAAATCTAGCTTCCAAGGTTTGTACTAAACTTCCTCTAATACCAACTGTAACGCCCCGACCCTAGTTACCCAGAGTCAGTGCATTATTTCATAACATTGGCATGATCACAAGAAAGATCAAATCTCGAAAGACCGATTGGTTTATTAGCCTTGGATACACTAGATATATTCATAAGTCTTACATTATATCATAAAATGAAAACTACTACAACAACATATTGTCTCCATAATCCACACTCATATCCCCACATAATATCCCTGCAGGTCATTCATAATTTACTTCTTCACTTCCTGGGAAAAGTAAAACATAGAAAAGGGGTGAGCTCAAATGCCCAGTAAGGATAACAATATAGCGGAAACATTCATAAATAAGAAAAAATTTTTAAGGAAATGTATAACTAAAACAAAATATTTTCAAACATGAACATTCAACATAGTATGGCATAAATAAAATGAAATAATGACATTTACTTATTTACATGGATATTCTACTAATCGAATAATCACATGAAAAATCAATAACCACTTTCATAATGATGGAATGCATAATGCCAGACTATCATAACCACATAGCCAAGGCCTCGTGCCAAGAATACAAATAAGATTTTGTCAAGGCCTTGTGCTAAGACACTAGTTTGTCTCATGAGACCTACCGATGCATCGAGGAGCTATAGCGGGCTCCACCCATCACATATTATGTCCAATGCATTCCCATATGAAAAGGTTTAAACATAACATAAACATTCGTATTAAAACTAGCATACGAAATGTCAACACTTTCACCATAAACTATGAATGGTATAAAAATAGAACATCCACAGTCAAACATATCAAAAAACCTTCAATACAATATAGAAGTTTTGTATCATAATAAATCAACTTCAAATAAGCGTAAAATTCATCAAAGGATGTTGAAATAGATGAAATCAAAACTCTTTTTAGAGAAATATCTCTTTTTATTTTGAAATCATTTAAGATCCATATAAAATAAAACATTTTCTTTTGAAAATATTCTTATAAGCTTGTAAGGGAAGCTTTTACGATTTTATAATGGCGGAAAATAGCCGCACCCGCCGTATATGTAAAAAAAACATTCTTACCTTAATTTTGTCAAAAAGGTTAAAAAGCACCTTATTTGGAAAACGACGGAACGATTCCTTTATAAACCTCTTATAAAAAGTCAAACAAGGGTATAAATGACTTTAACCCATATTCTTGTAAATAGTAAAAATGTTTTGAAATACATTTTTATGAAACATGGATGTGGATGATAAAGAGATCCCAGTAGATTATTACGTATAAACAACCTCTGATAATGAAGAGATTGTGAAATAACCCTTACCTTGTACTTTTACTTGGTTGGGGTAGGTTAACCTCCTGTATATTGGTGAAATAATTTTTATTAAACTATTCAAGAATCATATACATTAATATGATATCATATACGATCTTTTAATATTGATTTGATAATAATATCTTAGTATTATCGTTGTTTCGGGTGTTAACATACTTGTTTTATTTTATATGTTTTGGTACGTAAGACATGTTTGTAAAGGATAGGTTGTATATTATTCATATCCAGAATGATATCAAGTCCTTAAACATCATTTTTTAAATCATCAAATGATAATTATACTTGAATGGATATGATGGAGAATGAATCTCATCGCGTTCGTGGAGACGGTAGTCCGTACGTACGCACGAGCGACAATATCATTCTTTTGATTTTAAAATAATATATAAATGGATGGTATATCATATATACATGAAAATTAACATGTTATATATATTATTTACATGAGTTACACATCATTATTATACCCATCCAAATAATATTATATTGAATAACAATTACACCATGACGTGGAGACGGTAAGCCGTACGTACGCACGTATGGTGACATGTTATTCAAAGGGTGGATAGAATACTGAATATGGTTGTACAAATTTATAATAACATCACAGTATATATATGATTCTGGAGTTGTTATTTTATAATGGTAACAACAAAGGAAGAAGAAGTGGAAGAAGAAATGATCTTGGAAAAGGGGTGGTGAAAGCATTACCTCTTCTTCGGGTTCTTCCTTTTGATTTGATCAAAAGGGCTCCTTAGATTGGATTTATGATCAAAATAAGGCCTCTAGGTTTTAGTGAGGGATGTTGGGAGAGTATGTGGGAAGAGTTTTTCCGAACCAAAAGGTTTTTAAGGTGTGAAGAAAAGATATGGAGGAGTGACCTTTTATAAGAGGGGTGAGGGGCACCTTTGGAAAAGCTAGAAATATTAATTTATAATAAATTCATATTCGGTTTATAATGGCTCCAAATTTGATTATTTAAATTTTAAGGTGGGGATGGGTCGAAAAAAACTCAACCAATAGAATTTAGACAGGTTTGGGTACTTATATTAACATTATCTTTAAGTATTAACTATAAGGTAATTAGTTTCACTTTTACAATGTCTCTTTGTATAATTATATTATATGGTTAATAAACATACCATATACATCCAAGAGACCCCCAAGTGGTCCATTAATGATGAAACTATCATGATATAAGTCTCTTGGCCGAACCATAGATTTTTAAGAATTTAATATCAATTAATAACAAAATATTTGTTTTAAGAACTCTTTTATGTCAATTTTGACACTATTCAATAGTTGATTTTTGTGAAACTCATAACAGATTGATTACTTCTAACAAAGTCAATTAAATCAATCCTAATATATCATATTATTCTATTAAATTAGTTTAATTCATTAAAAGTTTCATATTATATTTATTTGGGTATTTATAATATCAATTATTTTAATTTTTCACTATTATAGTAATTAATTCATCATCATTGTGTAATAAATAAATTAAATTATTTAATGTCTAAAAATTATAAATAAAATATAATTTTGTAGGAAATCGTTTTATCTTTTTAATTAATATTTATAATCTAAAATCTAACATATATAACCCTATGTAAAAATTGTTTTTCTAAAAGATATGTGCTTGTGTCATTTTTGTATTCATTTTAACTTAATTAAAAAAAGTGTCCCTATCACCTACAAGTGGCACCATGGTGTCCCAAAATCAACCCAAAGATGACTATGGTCGAATATTTATCAACCAATAAGGCTAGGACACGTTTTACGGTAATTTAGTATTATTATAATATTATTTTTTAACCCTTATTTACCGGATTTACCCTTATTTTTTAACACTTATTTACCGGATTTACCCTTAACTATAGTAAATAAAACATTTACTGCAGTAATTATTAAAAATGTCTAAAAATAAAAGTTACCTATTTAAACAATTTGAACATTCTGATTCCAAATATGGAATCCATTTTTCTAATTTCAATACACAGAACTGGCAGAAGTTACTTTAAAATTAATTCCCGCTGTCAAAACAAAAAACGTGTTTTTAAGAGATAATAACTATCAAAAGATTGACACTCGTTTATTTTCGGTTTAATTGTAAAATTATGTCCAATGACCAACATTATATAAAATTGTAAAAATATATTCTAAATATAATTTAAAACCACTCAAATTCATAATTTATCACTATTAATTATTTTGATTAAAAAATTTGTTTTTAATTAAAATTTAGTAATTTTCACTATTCATCAAAATATTAAAGTTATCTGAAAAGTACAAAAATTTCAGCTTAGGCTAAATTCGATATTCCGAATCCAAAAATGAAGTCCATTTTGAAATATAAAAAGTATATAATTTCAAAAATTAGGTATTACTATTCATAACAGCCAGTTTGATTGGTTATGGTGTGTTAGAACTCGGTGTTGCGTACAACACACGCTATCCCATTATTCAAAGAGAAGCGTACCGTAGAAGCTTGGGGTGTTACATAAGTACCATGGGAGGGCCCATGATTTTGAGAAAACCACTTTTGATGTGTCCCTTGGCCATTAATTCCTTGTCCCCTCACTTTCCCTATAAATACCAAGCCCTCCTCTCATATTTTCGAATCCAAAACCCCCCTCAACGAATTTATGGTCTCCTTACCCCCAAAGGAGTCCCCCCAAGGTGCCCCCAAGCCCTCAAGGTCCCAACCTTTGAGTTTTAAGAGTTACATTTTATGGTAAGGGATCCGACCTCTCTCCTTCTTTTCAAGTGAACTCTTTTATGTCATTTCTTTTATTCTCCATGTTCTTATGTAGGAGGATGTTCGTTTATATTCATTATACAGTCATTTTTATGTTAATATGATGAGAGACCCCCTCTTATTCTCATCGTTTCATTTTATGAAAGTGTTAGTGGCGCCATTAGGCTGCCGTACTTTTTGTAACAGATTCTTTCACCCTTATCATTTTCAAGGTCTATTTTCTTATCAAGTCTTTCATGTTACTTTTTATTATGTTGGGGTATGATCTATATATCTATCATACAGATATTTTGTTATCATATGATGAGAGACCCAATTTTATCTCTTCAATTCAGTATTTTGAAGTTTTAAGTGGCACCGTTAGGCTGCCGAATTTTAAGTGGTTCTTTCCCCTTTCTGGATACGAGCAGGTAGAGGTGGCTCTGGCACAGATGTACATAGGGGTAAAACCTGAAAACACCGCTTTGAGCTAGACTCGAACGGGAACTGGTACACGACAACGGGCCTTGCTGCACTCTTGGTTATGACACTCATGGGGGATATACTTTGGTAAATTCAAAAGCTTAGTATGAACCATTATTATAGGAACAAAGATAAAATAAAATAAATATTCACATAAGAATATACGATCATGGATAACCTATATTGGAACCTAGGGGATCGTAAGTTAGGATATAATTTTATTCTATAATGTTATCCTTTTATGCTTAAATTTTCCTTTTCATTATTATTGGCGATGTATTTAAGACCCTAATTATACTTTATCTTCTTAGTTAATGGTGGGAAGTGGAAGAACATGTCCCAACAACCAATGTGATAGGAAATGCAATGATTTCCGTATTAATATGACATAGATGATTAGGGGATTAAAAGATGATTATTATTTTGGAAGATGTTCACTATTTTGGGAAACCTATATGATCAAGGTAAATAGATTACTATGGTATTTTCATTGAGGAGTAAGGTTGACTTATATTTTGAAGAATCGATGAATTTAAGGCGGACTTATAGTAATTTAGGATACCTATGGAAATGATTAACCTATCTTGGGGTAAATATGTTTAGTTTAGTTACTTTTGTTATAAGATTTTAGGAGTGGTTGATGTTGTTTGGAGATGAATGATAAAGTATACCTTGGAAGACTATGTTATCAAATCCTTCTTGTATTTGGGTTTCAATCTAAGTCTGGTTTATTTTGAGGATTTTTAAGGACAATTATTTACAGAATGGTCTATGATGAACTCTGGGTAGTATCATGGAACTTTGAAGATTTAAAAGTAGTCTACATTCCTATTGGATTATTTCTTTTTGAAGAGTTGTTTTACCTTACCCTTTCAGTTTTTGGGATAATGTTTAAAGATAGATGAAATCAATGGTTAATCTTTTGTGGATTATGTGATTCTCTAAAAGATGATTCTTGTGTTTTGATGAGACCAAGTGTTTTTGAATGCTCATAATTTGGATAAAAGATTATTTTTGGGTAGAAACTTTTTAAAGGATGAAACTCTACATAAAGGTAGGTATATTTTCTTATGTTTTTGTTCTATGTAGTAAATGAATTCCTCAAAACTATGAAAAGAAACGTAAAACAAAAATGTTGTTGGTTTATATTTCTGACTAGGTAATCAAAGACCATTAACACAAATCCTATTTTTGGTATTTTCTTATGGTTAGCTTTCTCCTAATCATGTTCTCTATCACTCTCCCTCAGAACATGACCCTTTGTTTTCTCCTCCATGTCCATGTTTTCCTACATGGAATCCAAGTGTGGGTTAACTCGGGTGACCTTTGTACTTCCCTTTCATTCTTTTAAAGTAATAGTTTTACTGACTCCTTTTCCGATGTGGGACTTTCAATGACATTTCAAAACCCAATTTTAAAAATTGCGAGGATGCAATTTCATAAGGGGGGAAGATTGTAACGAACTAAAATTTTAAATAAATCTTGTTTCCTAATTTTATGTGTTATTTTATTTTATTTTTATACTCAAAAAAAATGTTTCATTTGATAACATGAGTATAATTAAAATGAGACTTTTGGGTTTTGACTGTTATTTGACCATTGGTCAATATGACCGATGGAAACTAAACGTTTTGACTATTGTCTCTAAATACAAGCAATCTTGGTTAATTAATATAGAAAGAATATTCGATGGCCTCACCCAGTAGTCTTGGACCGATCGAAGCCCATCTAACAGAACTTGGGAAAGAGGTAGCACCACTGGGCTATGCTCTGGACCAAACCCAATCTGAACTTCATCGTGTGAAGCTAGAATGGGATCTCCTTCGCGAGAAGTTCAAACTTATAGAAATTACTACTCGTGCGATGTTGGCCGAGCCTCGCCCAGATTCTCTCAACTTAGCAAACCTTACACTTAGGTCCTATGCTGGTGTGATAAGGGGCTATGTAAGGAGACTGTAACTGCCTTGTGAAATCCTTTGTTTTAAATAAAAATTGGGATTTCTTCTTATGATGATGTTTATGAATTTTCAAATGTCCGGATAAATACATTAGGCATATTTTTGATGAATTTTAGAGAAAGGATATTTTAAAAATGAATATGTAAACCTTGAATAAATAAAAATGTGTAATGATTTTAAAAAAATTGTCTTCTACAATTATGTTCAGTATGAAATTTCGAGTCTAATAAGATCAAATTTGATTTTTGATGAATAGTAAATTATGAATAGTGATTTTATGCTTAGGATTAGTAATGTGACCAAATGGATTAGTAATTTCACTCAAATAATGTTTTAATATAATTTAGACACCTAGATTAAGTAATGAGATTCAATAAAATGGGTAAATAACAGTTTCATAAATTATTATTCAAGTATTAGTTTTCTTTAGGTGAATAGTGTTTTTAATTAAAAATTAAATTAAAAATATTTAGAAAATTATTTTTATAAAATGGATTTCATTTTTGAACTCAGATCATTGATATTATGTTGAGGTAATTTTGTGGGATTTTTCTGAAAAAATGAATGTTCGGTGAATAGTGTTTTTATTTAAAAAAAGAATTAAAAATATTTAAAAAATTATTTTTATAAAATATATTTCATTTTTGAAATCAGAGCATTGATATTTGGTTAATGTGAAATTTTGGTATTTTTCTGAGAAAGTTGAATTTTCAATGAATAGTAAAAATACAGTTTTAGGGTTTCAGAATGTTTAATGACATCAAAACTGTGTCATGATGATTTCATGAGATATTTTAAGGGATGGTCGACTAAAGAGGATGAATTATTGTTTGGGGGTCCCCATGTTTCCTAACTCTATGGGAAGTACCATGGGAGGGCCCATGCTTTTGAGAAAACCACTTTTGAGGTGTCCCTTGGCCATTAATGCTTGTCCCCTCACTTTCCCTAAAAATACCAAGCCCTACTCTCATATTTTCGACTCCAAAACCATACTCAACGAAGTTTTGGTCTCCTTACCTCCCGAGGATTCCTCACAAGGTTCCCCCAAGCCCTAATGGTCCCAACCTTTGAGTTTTATGAGTTACGTTTTAAGGTAAGGGATCCGACCTCTCTCTTTCTTTTCAAGTGATCTCTTTTACGTCATTTCTTTAATTCTCCATGTTCTTATGTTAGAGGATGTTCTTTTATATTCATTATACTGTCATTTTTATGTTCATATGATGAGAGACCCCCTCTTACTCTCATAGTTTCATTTTATGAAAGTTTAAGTGCCGTAGTTATGCTGCCGAAATTTTTGTAACAGATTCTTTCACCCTTATCATTTTCAAGTTCTATTTTATTATCAAGTCTTTCAAATTCATTTTTTATTATGTTGGGGTATGATATCTATATCTATAATACTGATATTTTGTTATCATACGATGAGAGACCCCATTTGATCTCTTCAATTCAGTATTTTGAAGTATTAAGTGGCGCCGTTAGGCTGCCGAATTTTAAGTGGTTCTTTCCCCTTTCTCCTTTTTCAATGTTCTACTTCCATGACAAGTCTTACAAGGTAATTTTCATTATTTTAGGGTATGATATATATAACTATCATACTGATATTTTATATGATGAGAGACCCTATTTCATCTCATCAATTAATTTTTGGTTGATGTTTATGTGACGCCGTTAGGCTGCCGAATTTTCACAAGAGAAATCTTATTTTTTTTCTTCCTTTCATGTTCTTCATTTATTATGGTATTTCTTTCGACTTTCTTTACCATTTTCTTAAATCCTTTATATTCTGTTCTGATACTATTTTATGGGTCATTTATAAATGTTTTACCCATGTCCCCTCTCTTTTCAATGTTTTCTAAAACCCCGAAACATAGCTGTCATGCTGCAGAATTTTCCTCTCAAAATGCCTCTCTCTTTTCTCAAAATTATTTTATGTTATAAAGTGAATACTAAAGGCACTTATTTATATTGGGGTATTCACATATATATTAAAATTTTCTATTTTAAATTCTGGGATTTACATACATGAAACCCGCACTCCCCTTCCGTGACTTTAATGTGATGTAAAGATCATGTCTTTAAAGCAGTTTTTAAAACTTTATTATTATGAAATGAAACCCATTTATTTAATGCTACATGGGTTATCTATAAAATTTTAATGATGATATATGTGGCTCACATGATAATAAATCCAAATTTAAGGGTTCTCCCTGATAGCGCTCCAATTCATTGGGTAATGATGTAACCACTAGAGATTACAATTTACACAATATCATGGTGAATAACCTTGGTAATTTTCAAATGAAACCTTGGGGATGGACCTTGGTGATATGTTCATTATTTTCTATGTTAAATGATTTATCCACATCTTAATGTTATGAAAAATTTAATTTTTATTATGATATATCTCATGATTTATTTCTCATGCCTTAATGTTCTTTTCATGACCTTATTGAAGTATCTCAAGTTCACATGTAAAATGTTTCTCTTGTTTCCCTTACTGGGCCTTCTGCTCACCCTTTCTTTTGATGTATGTACCCAGGTTATGAGATGCAGTAATGAACCTAGTATGAACATGAGGAGAATCCTTTCAAGTGTTTAAGAAGAATGTTTTATGTTTTCATGTTTTATGTTCCTGGTTTTCAAGACACTAAACCTTAAAGATCCTCAGTTTTGTGTAAAGAAATGAATGTTTATGTTATAAAAAGGTGGGATGCTATATATGTGATATTATTTAGTATTTATAAATGTTTTTGGAAATTTATTCACAAACCCTATACATATTTATGAGTTCTGAACTAGTCATTTATCACCACTTCTATAGTAAAATGAACCAGCTAGGTAAAACGACGGGTGTAAAATAAACCCGAACAATCCCCCTTATAAAAATAGAGCACCTCTAGATTCTTCCAAATAAGTAGAGACACTGGGATGAACTAATGAAAGAAAATATTCTCAAAAACCTTCCATTCCAATACCATATACCAATTTTCATATACCCTAAAATTCCACCAATGTTTACATGGAACATTGATCTTGGAAATTATGTTTTTCACCTTGATATCCTCAGGTGTATCTTGTATTTTGAAGAAATTATTTCTATTTTTTGACTAGTACTCCACTGATTGGGATCATTTGTACCCTTAATGAACATGGGATTCTCTTGTAGGAACTCTCAAGATAGTTTTTGTATCCTCTAGCTCCTGGCTATGCCTCAACAGATTTATTCTAAAATATAGGTAAATTATATTCCATGAAAAGAAATTCCCACACAATGACCTCTAATGATTATAAACCAATAAAAGATTACCTTGAAGAGTTTCTCTAATTGGACACTCACATGGAATATATAGAATATATCTCAGAGACATGATTTTATACACCAAAGTAGTATAAAGTTATCATTCAATAATATGATATCTATTTTAAAAAGAAAATAACAATTAGAAACTGATATCACGACTAAAACCCCATCATTGAAGACCAACATCCCAAGAACGCATGATAAATTGAGGCTTTTCGCAAAGTGTTCTAGCTAGGAACTAACTAAAACCTATTACCCAAGACCTAAAAATCATATATTGTATCTACAAGATGACCCAAATCAGATAAAATTGTTGAAGAACCTCCCTTTGATAACAACAGTTAAAAAAACCCAGGATACCTTCTAAAATGGTACCCAACAGATTCATCACTAATTTTAAGGGAATTCCTAATCCCCATGGGTTGGAAACTAGAATCATTGAACTGAATAAAAACCAAAGGAAACAATTTATCCCAACCTAAAATAAGATAAAATTAATACACACACACACACATGGAATGCAAAACTAGAAAAGATAAATTCCATAATAAAATAATGATAATGGTAATGATAGAACATAAAATAAGTAAGACAAAAACTCAAAAACATATCCAACACTCAAAAAGGAAAACTAAATAAAGATACACTTACCCCATGAGATATGTGGAATACATCACATCATCTCACCACCTGCTACCCATACACACCTAATAAAATCCACACCACCTCACTGTGATAACTTTCCCTTTCATGCATCATAAGTAAATACAATGTCTATACACCCCTGGTGGTGTGTGTATTGTGAGAGCTAAAAAAGATTAGTAGGATTGAAACCTAATGTTACATATCAAGAATCTATTCAATAATCCAAATAATTTATATTTATAAAAAATAATAAGTGATATATACCTAAAATATTTTATATCAAAATCATTGTGAATATATACCATTTTCCAAATCATTCACAAACCATGTAAAATAGTATTGAAAGCATAATTTAAGTAAAAAATTTTAAATTCATGAATCATTTCATATAAATTCCAAAAAAGTAAACATCCAAAGAATAAGTGTAAACATTACTAGGAAAATTATTTTCATGATAGGTAGATCAATTATTCCAAAACAATAATTTAAAAATAGTGAACACTCAAGTACCTATAACCCATGAATCAAATACTAGATAATATATGAACACCATAGAAATTGAACCCCCTAAAATTTCAATGAAGTCCTAGAGCTCATGAATATATGATATAGGATATGAAATCACCTATACAAGTTAACATCCCAATAAATCAATATAAAATATCCAATACTAATCCCACAACCTAGGTACCCAAGGCTCCCATGTGCTTTATATTTCAAAAAATTTCAAATGGATTTTTATATTTCAAAAAACATTCCAAAAAACAATTTATCATAAAAATAAATTCTTTGAAAACCAATTTCCCAATAAATTTCTCAATTATTTGAAAACAATTTCTTTCACCAATATTATGGGGAGGATTATCTTTTCTAAAAAACCCATTTACATACACCAATTAATGATTAGAAATATCATGCCAATTCATTTATAAAAAAATTTATAAAACTGACATCATTTAAAGTTCAAAATTTATAAGATATATATAGAACCACCATCCTCAAACTCAATCCACACACTAACTCTGATAGTATCCACACACCCTATAAGAAATGGATTGAAAAATTACCATCATAGGACATATAATTAATTATCATATCTTAGAATTTAATTTTCAAAACAAATTGGTAGATAGATAATTTATATATATACATTCCTTGAGAAAAAATCATATCTCACTAAAAAGAACACAAAATCCATCCTCTAGAAGAAAATCTAGAAATTTATCTAGATAGAACTATATTTGAAGCATCAAAAAATTATCCCAAATAACAAAAATACAGCATTAAAGAAGTTCAAAAAACACATACAAGAAACAAAAATAAGAAGGGAAAAATCACACTTAATAGAATAATATAATCCAACCAAATAAGAGATCAAATCATTAAATATATTATACTAGAAGACTATAATCCACCTTCAAACATATGAAGAACCCCTTGGGGTTAAGTAAGACATAAGGAATCTGAATGAGAGGATAAATACATGTGCAACAAATAAAAATCACTGGGAAGAAACATTTCACATTATTAATACTAATTTCATGAAGCGGATCCCCCAAGATTCATTTATACCAAAAATAGAATCATGTTAGTTTATAATTTCAAAGATGTTGAATTATTTTTGAATGAAATTCAGGTCAAGTACTCATTTCACATCAAGAGACTCACTCATTACTTCTTATTAGAAACAATTTATCACCATGGATAATAATTCTTGTGAATGAATTAATTATGTAGCTAGAGCCTAGCCCAGCTCCCTGGTAAAAATCCTTGATTGCCTCCAATACTCTCCGATCTTGATGTTTAATCTCTTAAACTATAAAAAGTTATTGTACTATAACCATGATGTTACATGATTTCACATTATACATTTAAATATTTGGTATTATCACATCTCATTAGAATTCCTTTTTTTTATGAAAATCTATTCCACATTTTAAAGACATAATTTTTCCTTGGAGACGACCTCCTATGTTTCAACAGACATTTTCTACATGTCAAAATATGTAATTTTATTCCTATTTTGTTTTTATTACTTGAATTAAAAAAAACTACATTTCTCATATTTTACCCTAAACCATTAATATAATAACACTCTCTAGTTTTCTTTTACACATTAGGCATACATAAAACCTATCTATATAGCCTCAAAAAATTTCTATAGCTAATGGATTTCAGATATTTGCCTTTAAACCAATAATAAAACAATATATCTTACTTTCATGGACAATGATAAAATACAAGGTGTAACTTTGAATTAGTGTGAGGGTTTATTCATAATTACTAAGGGACTTATCTTCTATTTACTTTAAATAAAATAATTCTCCCTTTATTATTAAAGGAAGTGTACATGGAAAATATTTAATAAAGTGTTCCTCTTTAAAAACACCACATTTTATGGAAATGATATTTTATTTGGACTTTTGTTCTTGAAAAGGGTCCAACATTTATCATATTCACTTCCAAATATTTTCACTCCATTTTCGATCCCATTTGGACTAATTTTATTATAATATACTCATTTACAATTACACCACTATTAACATGGTTCGTTCGGCTTTTATAAATTAAAATGTCAAAAGGAAAATTGGGAATTAGTATAAAAAATTAATTAATGTACAAAAAAAGAATCTATAAAAATAATAAAAGGGATTTATAAAAAAATAAAATACATTATAAAAAAATCATATGTTTCAATCAAGTTTATCCATGTTCATTTTCTTTATTAGGGGTTATAACCAAATTAGTTGGCATAATAGTCAAATCCTTTAGTATGGTTTGTAAAGATTTTGTGATGAACCAAAGCATTCCCCCCCCAAGGGTTTCAATCAAGATGTACAGTTATAATTGTTTTTCATGCACCAAGTGATGATTGGGTTAAAACACTATCGTCCCTTTTTTTGGTTTGTTACCCCAAGGTACATCTGTGCTAGAGGACTCATCTAGACATAGAATCTAAGAGGTTATTTAATTTCCATAAGAACCACAAAATATCTACATTAATAACATTTTAGGATGCTATCCAACACATAGACTTATCCATCATACTTATCCATGGTGATTTTGTGTTAAGTTCTCTAATTTTTGTCTATTAAATAACACTACTAGTACACTAACAAAAAACAAATATACTATGATTTCAAATGAAGCCACCAAAGTAACATATTTTCTTATTTTCTGTCATTTTTATAATAAAAATATTTTATTTCAAAAATTATCTCATAAATCCCAAAAACTTACTGTTTAGCTTCTTTTAGGAATATTACTATATGCAACATATGTTACACAAGTTCTGAGTATTTCTACACATTTTAACTTCACAATACATCCATTCTATACTTTTGATAACATACACTCAAATTCATAACATAGGGAATGGAAGCCTAATAAAGGGGTGAGAAGAGATTCTCAATATTTATAAATATAATAAATAATAATAAAAGTGCATTGGTGGGAATATGAAGTGAATATTTTTGAAAATGAAGATACATAAGAAAATCGTACCCAGAAAAATCATAGTTCATAAATCAAAAGTCATTGTGCATGGAATAGAATATTGTTTTCATGAATAAATATAGAATGGAATCATTATTCAATAAACATGTTCTGTGTGAGCATAACATTGGAATGTGTATATGCATAATAGTGTTGCATAAATATAAGCATTGAAATGTTTTCTTGATACTACCCACCAATAATTTCATCACAAAGTAGGCTTGGGATAACCCCCTATACACCTTCTTGAGACTATGGTAATACTTCTATATATCCATTAGTTAGGTATAAAACCCCATGTGTAGTCGTCTTTATTTGGATTAATCCTCCAATGTACCCTTTGTCTTGAGATACCTCATCATATGTACCATTTCATTTTGGGATAAATCCTCACATATTCCATTTTGATAAAATGATATATAAACACAAAAAAAATAATTGGAGGTAGATATAAGACCCAGCCATCATCGCCCATACATATGAGTTCCATTTAAAATAAAATCATTAATCAAATGAAAAATAACCCTAGGGAAGAAAATAACTTTTTAAAAGGGTTTAAAAAAATTGATCATTTGGTACCAAAACCACAATATTATAAAAGGGTTATCTAAGAAGAGAAAATATTTTGTGTTTTATAAAACATAAATCCATTGGATAATAATCCTTTTAATATTAAATATAAGTAAAAAATGTTTGTTTTATTTTAAAAATAATTTCTTTATATCATCTTTAAAAGATGTAATTTTCATGTCAATTTCCAATTTTTTTTATAGATGAATAGATAATTTACTAAAAAAATACTTTAAAACAAATTCAACTAAATATAACATATTATGAAATTAATTATACATCAAAATGAAAAATAGGATCAATGAATATAAAATTATCGTAATGAAAAACATTTTAATGCATTAAAATGTATATATTGAATCACAAATAATTACGAGGATATAAAAATAATTCATTAATTAATAATAAATTTAATAAAAGTATAATTTAATAAATTTTTTTACATTACACAATGTAAAGGATAAAATCATAAAATATTAAAAACATGAATATAGAAGAAAAAATCCATTAAAAGTAATAAGAACTGTTCTTGACAAAATCTCATTTTAAAAAAAACAACAGATTCATCATGGAAGGATACTTTAGTGTGAAAATTGACTTCCCCATAAAATAAGGTGGAAATAAAATAATAATTCTTTATATGATAGAATAGACAATTCGTGAATGATAACATACAAAGAAGAGTGATTATGAACTAAAGAAGGAATTTCAGTCATAACAATCCCTTACAATGTGAGGATCATTTAAATAAAATCATATTTCAAGAGAGAGAGATATATTTAAATTGAACCTATAATTAACATTAGTAAATTTTATTTTATGATATAATATATAAATTTTGATTCATATACACCATATATAATAAATTAAGTGTATAATAATAAACAAGTATCAAGGGGATGGATTTGAGATGAAACCCCATAACTTAGACCTGATTCAATCTGCACTTGAACCAAATATTATGAATAAATAAATTAGGTTATTAATTACATAAAAAAGAAACATCCAAATATAAAAATTTACAAAAATCATTAACAGTTATAATATATGGGTATATATTTGTTAGGTTTTTTCTATTTTCCCACAATGGGTATTTATAATATTAATTATTTATAGTCTTTTTGTTTGAGAAATTATGGTATATATTATTATTCAAAATATTATGTTTCAAAAGTCCTTAATTTTATTATTAGGGATGATTTATAATGATTTATTATATTTAAACATCATTTCACTAATTCTTCTATATTTAAAATAGAAGGTGAAATTGAAAAGGGCATTTTTTTGTGACTTTTAACCTAAGAAAGTCGTTTTATACTAAAATTTTTCATATTGATGTATATTTTCTTGAAAAAAATAATTATTTATATATTTATCTCATATTATATTAATTATTAATTTTTCAATGTCTTCAATGATATAATTTCATCGAAGTGATCAAGAAGGTGGTCAAATCTTCCTAAACATGGACATACCATGATTATTTAATTATTATGAGGTAATTAAGTTATAATATCATTAAAAATATTTCATAATGATATAATTAAGTTTTTATTATAGTGAAATATATTCATTTTAAATTAATTTCAATTGGAATTAATGGTTATGAAAATGCCACAAAATTTAAATAATGGATTTTCTTCTTAGTACTCTAGTTTTAATCAATTGAATTAACGATGATAATTTGTTGATAATATCAATAAAAAATTCTTCAATTTGTTATATAAAAACCTAAATGATATCATAATCATAATATTTATCTATGATAACCATTTTCATTACCATCCATAGAGAGGTATGAATAAAACAAAAATAAAAAACCAATCGTTCCAAGGAGGTAGTAGTCCACATGTATGTATGATTGAAAATTTAATTTTCTGTATATTAAAAGAAATAAATAATATGTTTTTTCATTTAATATTTTAAAATATTTTATAAATATCATAATTATTTATAAAATTCTAAAATTTTAACTTCCGTCTAATTTATTGAAGGAAAATGAAAAATGATGTATTGTGATGTTGGTAGTCTATAAACACAAACAAATTCCATTTTAGCTTTTGTTTGGGGAAATAAATATGGTGTATAAAAACTATACACTTATTATGTTTTCATTTTATTATGTTTTTTTAATATGTGCAAGAATAATAACACATAAATAAATAGAAAAGAGAATGATATGTTAAAAACTTATAACTCTCTTCTTGAATTATCTCATTTTCAAATGGAGTTTAGCTCTAAAGGGTTGGTATTTTGGGAAAAAAATACCAATTTGTTGTTTCATAAGAGTTTTTAGATGAGGTTTTGGAATATAATGGGAAATTATTTTGGGGTTTTTTGTTTGAGGGTATGTGAAGAGAGGAGAACCACATTTATAAGTGAACAGGGATGATATTTTTTGTAATTTCCAATAAAAATTTCATTAATTGGATGTAATTATCATAGAGAGTGGCTTTAAAATTAGATATATTGTTGTATGGTAAATATATGAGGTATATAATATCTCAAAAAATAATTTGAAAACATATTTTAACATGTTTCAATCACTTCATCCATTGAATTTTTAATTTTTCCATTTAATATTTTATCGTGATAACTACTTTTTGAAGAAGGTAACATAATCATTATACAGAAAAATATTTTGGTCCTTAATATATAATTTTAAAATAAATTTTATAAAATTGAAATATGTTTTTTCTAATTCAATTTATCCTTGACATAAAATTAATTTTATATAATATATATATAATATATATATAATGAATTAAAATTGTTTTTTGGAAAGATATTACGTGAGATATAAAATATCAAATATATGTTTATAAACTATAATATATTTTTTTCAAAAACAATATTTTATATTATATGGTTTTAAATAAGAATATTTCATAAATTTCAAATCTATACTCATATACTTATAATGGTATAAAAGTTTGTAGTATTTATAAAAATGGTATATTACCATATTCACATAATAATTGTTCTTTTATGAAAAAAAAATCTAAAATACCTAAAAATATATATTAATGAATCAAAATCTATTTTTTTATCAAAGCTATATTCCAGAATTTATCTTTTTAGTTTATAATGAATATAAAAAATATATAGAAAAGGTTCATGTATTGAAAATGGAATTTTTAAACATTACCTGTTATTTCTACTATCTCATAAAAATTAATAAGACAATGATGTTAATATATTAGTTTAAATTTAAATATCATATATTATGAGAATAATTTTTTAAAAGTAATTTGTACTAATTTATTAATTCATTAAACAATTATTTGATTATTGGAACTCCTAAAATTTATAAAATCATATCAATTTTATGTACTCTAAATATAATCATTTTAAATTGTTTAACACCTTTTTATTTACTAGTGGAATAATTATTTTTTAATTGTCTTAATAATAAATACCACTTCAGTCACATTATTTGGAGTATCATGTAGATAAATTTATTGAAAACAATATTTATTTTAAAAAATAAATTCTAAAAATCTCTGGGTGTTACAATATTTGATATGAAATACATGGTAAGGTTAGGCAATAATTTAAATTTCATAGGTGTGTGTGGGTTTTATCAATTTTTCACTAAGGTATTAGTATGATTCCCTCACATTTTTATAGTAGGTTTTTTGGGGATCCTACTTACTATAACGAAATTCAGGACACTATATTTATAAATTTTTATTAATGTGTATCATGAGAGAGTTGGTGATACAGATGGATTGTAGTACCTTACAGTGAATGTGGATGGACATATTTTTGTTTCCATAATATTAAATTTTGGTATATTAATTTTTATAATTTTACAATATATAAGATTAAAATTAATATTTGTTATTGAATTATTTTTTATTATATATTTTTATAGGTAGTTTTATATTTACGCATTTGATTAATGAGGGTAATGCCTCCCATTTGTGTGTTTTATTCTATCAATTAATGTTTCTAATAGGTGAGCAATTAACAGTGGGATTAAGGGGCCACACTTGACATCATTACACAATAAAAAAGATTTCTTGAAGGTGGAGGTTCATGATAGAGTAGTAACAATTATTTTTTTAGAGTTATGATAGAAATTGGTGTTAGGAACAAATGAGGATTGTATATTTTCTATAATATAACTCTATAAATTTAAGTTTTCATGTGTATTTTCAAGGGAGACCAGTTACAAAATTAGTGTTTAATTTCCTCCTATAATCTCATTCAAAGGCCATAAGATTAGTAAATTTTCTAGAAAATAATAGGATGATTTTATAGTGGATACATAAGAGTGGTATTATGTCTATATCGGAATTTTGGTGATTATTAGAAATAAAAATGATTCTAATTAAATAATTATTATTTAATTCCATACCTTCAAGCTTATAAGTTTCCATTTTTCCATTATATATATATTTTTTTGATCCTATCCACCCATGGTTTAGATTATTTAGGTGCATAAAGATGGTTATAATTAACATATAATGACTGAACGAATTAAAGATAAAGAGTACTAGAGAATATAAAAAGATGAGTTTTAGTGTAATTTTTAGTGATATTTGAGACTATTGTTTCTTATCTGGATACCAATAACATATTAAAGGAGATGAATATATCTATTAGTTTGATTCATTATAGTAATTTCCATTGGGCATCATTGGAAATAAGTTAGATGAGAGAATATTTGTGATAGTTTTTTTGATTCTTATGGATAATGAGGTGTGGATGATTTTTGAAATAAGTTTCTACTAGATTATCTTTTATCAAAAATGAATGAAATGAATCATATAATGTTTAACTATAATGAATAATCTATTTTTAACATGCATGATCTTAGAATTTTGGTTTTAGTCTTTCTATGTTCCCCTTGATCATTTTCTTAGTGGGGATTCTAGATCACAATGTTTTTCGGTGGTGCTGTGTCACATTATTGGAAATTAGGTTACCCTATTTATATTATCTATGTATTTGAAGGTTGTATATAATTAATATTTAATTTTTAGGATTCATACAGAGTTGGGATCACTTTGAGAAGAATTCAGCCAAACATACCATGTATTAAAGCCATAAACGGAGGATATATCCATTACATGAAAATTCTCAACTTTCCGGTGAATAAAATGTGTTGATATTCTATATCATCAACTATTATAGGTACCCCTGAGTCATTATAAGTAATAGGGTTAATTGTATTATTGATTTCTTGGGGTATACAGAGGTAAACATTGATGATGTCATGTTTTAACTATTTATCAGAGTCATATATCTAGACAAGGTTGTTGGGATGGTCATCTGTACAGTCAAAGAGGGAGAGGAAGAGGTTTTTTATATATTATTTTCAAGAAAATATTAGTTTTTTGTGGGATTGTGGTCATTTGACTTACCATCTTCGGGTATTAATATATTTATTTCACATTTATTTATTCTAGATATTTTAATTTATCTATTAAAATATACATGGCCTATTTATTTACATAAAGATGTAGAGGCCTCCAGTTATGTTGGTGTTAATAATTTAAATTGGAGTAAAATCAAGTTTCTTAGATGTGTGTTGGGGTTATAATATAATGATGAAATATCATCAGTTATTAGGGGTTATCTTACTATTTTAGATAAAACTATAAGAATTTAATCATGTAATGTATAATTTTTAGTATTTATATGTATTTTTTTAGAGGAGAGTTATATCCTTTTATGTTGATGTCCAACATGGAGTATTATATTTTTATTCATTCAATCAGATAAACCATAGGTGTTTAAAATCCTTATATTCCCAGATAGCCTATTTGAAATTTTGGTTAATAGAGGTTTCGGTAGAGGAGATTGATAGGTTATTATATGTTTTTCTAGAATTATCATTGACATAGTTATGAATATCCATGATCATTGTGATTTTAGGTTTTATAAAGATCTATAGGATACTATATCCTTGATTCTGATGATACCTTTTCATGTGGAACCTTATAATATTTGTGTGTTCTATAATAAAATTGATGATTAGAATCTGTTTCATTGATCCAAGTGTGTCAATTTGTGGTGATTTTATGTTTTTCTCTAAGATGGTATATGGTAATAAGATTTCCTGTGTAGAATAACAATGATTGAGTTAGGTGACAATAATGAACTGTTATCACCTTCTTATGATAGATTATTTCTCACTTATATTATGGAAGTGGGATACTTTTTTATGATTGATCAATGGTCAAGGTATTATTATATTAGTTCAATGGATGAAAATATATTTAATTTTTCTTTCAGCTGTCAGTATAAACACTAAATGTTTGATGTTATATCATTCCTTATCATGAAAAACCAAACTATTTACATGGGAGTCAGGAAATCTAATTTTTTTGATTTCCATAATCTGTTTGTGGTAGTTTTAATTTATAATATATTCATATAAACAAAGTCAAAAGAGTATTAGGTTAATCACATATAGACTATTATATCGATCCTATGGAACAATCAATATTATGGGATGTTACGTTTGTGCATGTTTTAGAAGCCCAAATTAAATTTTATTAAGAATTATATGTTTTAATAGGGAGTAAATGTCATTTGATGTTTTATTTTTATAGGAATAAACAAATAAAGGTTTTTAGGATTTTTGTTTCCTTGTTGTCAAAATATTTTATCAGACTTTGGAATCAAAATTTTCTAATATTTCAACCCTTTTAACATGATTTAATGAAAATTAATGGTTCTTTATGTGGAATGATTAGTGTTAAGAGGATTTCAAATAAAAAAAGGTGAAGTTGATCTATGCACATATTCTTAATCTACCATATGATGATATCATTTTTTAGGATTTCTATGATTCTTCTTACCAATATTTATTTCTTGATTTAAAATAGGATGGTTATCTTATATGGGTTTGGGTGGCAATGAATTAATGAGAATATCTATACCTCCCATGTTATTGATTTTATAGCTATAGTGTTTCCATTGAACTAATTCTGAAATTTGATTATCTTTTAATTCCTTATAGTCAACATATATTAAAAAATAATGATTAATATAATCACCTAGATGGATCAAAATATTCATCAGAGAGGTTGATGGGGTTCTTGAAACAATATAACATCAACGCCACTAATATACTAAGAAAAGGAAAATTAGATTCTTATGTTTCGTGTTTAAAATGTCATGGAAATATTATTTAAGATATATATATATATAAATAAGGATAAATGAGATTAAAATAGTGAATCATGATGTGGTGGTATATGAAGGTAAAGTCTTCCTACACCAAAATAAGTTTATTAATCCTAGATTTATCATGTTTTGGAGTCATAATTTAGATATTTTTATTTGGAGGTTTTTCATGATGGTGTTGATTGTGGTGATACTCCTATAGGACGCTCATTTGATGATCAACATTGGGTGTTGTTGAGAGGGATGTTTTAAAACATTCTGAAATGTGAGATGTGGTTATTTGTGAGTTTAATAGATCATAATATGCACAACATAATGGATTATAAAATATTTATCATGCCCCGAAGAATCAAATATAATGTAAATAGATTAATAAATTTGTGATAAATTTTAAATTAAAATTATTTATCCATCGATTAGTTAAAGAAATGAGTTGTATTTTGGGTTATTTTATAAATACATATGATGTCATAAAATGGAATTTGGAGGATACTTTGATAGATTTCACCAATATTTCCTCTCAATACTATAAGGCCCCAGCCTTAAACCTTACTTAATCTCGAGTTATTACAAGATTACACATTGAGGATCTTTTCATGTTTAGAGTTTTAGAGAATTAGATCATGAAACTTGCATTACATTCCACATTTAAACAAAGTGGTTACATAAAAGACAGTATTCATTCTTCCCATCAACGAAAACATATTGAAAATAAAACATGGATTCTTTCTTGAAACATCCTTGACACTATCATCACATCATGTACCTTTCCCTTGACCTGTGAAAAACATTTCAAAAAAACTTGGGATGAGCATAAAAAGATCAGTATGGGTTATAAAAATATGTAAAGGAAACATGAGTTCATATATACATAAGAATGAAATCATACTTTACCCATAAAACATAGGCACTTTAACATAACTCATCAAACCGTGAATAAATCATAGAAATCATAAGACATAAAAGGTAACTGGAGGCATTCATAACATTCTTACGTAGGGAGTAACCCTCTTGGTTATGTTTGGAATACCCATCATAGTGCATTCCCTAAATCTCTTTGGAGAAACCTTAACGTTTCACTCCTTCGTGTTACCCAATGCATTGGAGAGCTATATCGGGCTCACCCGCCCTATGTTTATCATGGAACCACCCGTCTTCATAACAATTCCCAAGAACCATAACATAATCTTATCACATAAAACATGCATAAAGGAAACATAACATTTCCACCTTTCAATAACAAGATATCAATACAACACATTGATATAAATACATTATGATAACCATTTTCAATACCAAAATAAATGAAAAGGAAAACATGGTATTTATTTTTCTTTTAAAAAGAAGGTATGGCTTGTAGAGGAAGCCGAAACTTAAATAACGGTCACGACGGTGGAGAAGTCATTGTCGCCGCATACGTACGACAAAAACATCCCCTTTTGTCGTTTAGTAAAACGCATCATATAAAATGATTCCTTTTGGATAAAAATAAAAGTCTAAGGGGTTTATACACCATATATAAGAAAGTTTTTTATAAAAAAATATGCCTCAATGAAAGGAGATTGAGACGAAGTCCCATACAAAGACGGTATCCTTGGATTAAGGATAAATCAGTTACATAACTATGTGTGACAAATGAATACACGAAATATAAGTGGGTATTATGTGTAAAACAATCAGAGGACATTCAAACAAAATCATATAATGACATATTCATGGTGTACAAGTTTATCCCAAAGAATTGAAATTGGGTTAAGAAGTTCCCTTGCAATAATTAGACAGCCTAACAGCGTCACTTAAAAATTCAGAAAAAGAGTTGATGAGAGATAAAAAGGGTATCTCATCACTTGTTCATAGAGTTTACATCAATATGGATATATAAGAACATATCCCAACATAATAGTATGTGAATTAAAAGACATAACAAAATAAGTCTTTTAAAAAGAGGAGGATGAAAGGTCCCCTTACCGAGTTGGGTCACTTTCAAAACATACACCCCATGGAAGAACGGTCATACAATGAAGATGTGAATACCCATAAATGAAATTATAATACACAAAGTTTATAATAATGGGCAGTACATACACCACTCAAAGGAAATTGTGGAATATGTAGCCTAAATCTCACGGGAATAAAAGTGAGATGAAAAATCCCTTACGAAAACTCGACAGCCTAACAACGCCACCTAAAACTTCCAAAATGGATTGATGAGAGGTAATAGGGTCTCTCATAATATGAACATAAAAATTAAAGTAAGAGTAATATAAAAGAACATCCCAATCACAAGAAATATGAGCTTAAAAGGAATGACATAAAAGGGTGTACTTAAAAAGAAAGGGAGGAGTAGGATCTCTTACCTCAAGTCCAACTTGTCTTGTTCGTTTCTTTATATTCCTGAATAATAAACATTGGTCAATTAATAATTGCCTAAGTACCTCCTTTAGAGATTATTATTCAGTTCATATCACATATTATAATTTTATAATAATTGTTTAATAATGTTAGTTCATATCAGACGTTTATGGTGATGTTTGGTACATGAGTCAAAAATGAACTTGTTTGAAAAAAGATTGCCCATGTAGTTATAAGTAAATAATTTCCAGAATAGTATTAATGATTAAAATATCATATATATCCAGTAAATATTCATTTCATACTATTCCATATCATTTGGAGATAAAAAACAAAATGCACCGTTCATGGAGACGGTAGGCCGTACGTACGCATGAACGCTACTTTCATTTTTTATCATATTAATGGAATTAAAAAAAATGAGAGAGATATATATGTTATAATTCCAGAATTATATCCATAATTTTGATGTAATATATTACATATATATCCATTATATATATGTACTTATAATATTACATAACATTTTGAGATAAGAAATGAAATGTACCGTTCATGGAGACGGTAAGCCGTACATACGCATGAAAGATACTTTCATTTCTATTTCATATTTAATGGAATTAAAACATAATGATACATAATAGTATTTTAATTCCAGTATGGTATCATATATAATATCATTAAATATATCCTTTATACATTCCACATATGGTATTAACGAATCAAATCACTTTGAGGGGGCGGTAGTCCACACTTCCTTAAATGAAGATATCACATTTACCCATAATGGAAACCATAAAGGTATGACCAAAATGAAAAATACAGAAGCTTAAGGAAAACATAGACATATTATATATCATATATAAATATTGTTTCATCTTAATGGACACCTTTGAAGGTGTTAAAATAATGTTGAACAATCATCGTTTTGGGAGGCCGAAATTCACCATCCACGGAAACAGTATGTTTTTTAACCATTAGATGTAGGTGTGTGAAACTGTAGCTCTAATACTTCTTATAAAAACATCCTAGTATATTTATGACACTGTTTTTGTTACAAAATAAATTAATAAAAAGAGTTTAAGGGGTTGGAGAAGCAAAATTAAACAAAAGGACACAAGTGAAGACATTACCTTAAAATCGGGTAACTCTTTTTGGTTTGAGCTCAAAGGCTTCCTTGGGAAGACTTCTGCCAAAAGTGAGGCTTCCAGCTGTAATAGAGGGAATTGGAAAGACAAAATGGGCAGAGGTTTGCCGATCCAAAGGCTTTGGGAGTGTGGGTAAGGAGGTAGAGGTGGGGGCCTTTTATAAGAGGAGAGGAGGGGCACTCTTGGAAGTTAAAGAAAAGTTACTTTATTTTAAAATGGTATTCGGATTAATAGGTCCCAAATTGATTTTTTTAGTGTATAAGGTGATAAGGGTTCGAAATCAACTCATCCAACAGGTTTTGGACATGTTTTGGTCTTAGATATTACATTATCCTTCCATTTTATTTAAATCGTTAAATAATGAGGTCATCGCTGCATCATCATGATGTCATAAATAATTTAACTTATTTAATGTCTAAAAATTATAAAAAACTAATATGTTGTAGGGAATCTCTTTAGATTTCAAATAAATATTTATAGTAAAAAATCTGATTTGTATAACCCCATGAAAAAATTATTTTAGTAAAACCTTTCATATTTGTGGAATTTTTACTTTAACATTAAATAAAAAGTTATTTATGTCATTTCCCAACCAAAGTGGCTTCATGGGGTCCCCAAGTTGACCCATGGGTTGTCTTGCTCGGCCATGACCAATCCAATGAGGTTAGGACATGTGTCAAGCTCAACTCATATTATTAAACATTATTTTTACCTTAAACTACACTAATTACCTCTAATCGCGATTAAAAACTTAATAAGATACTATTGACCAAAAAATTATTTTTATCCCATTGAATCACATTTTACTTCTTAATGACAACCATGTATGTCGGATTTTTTAAATTCAAAACACAAAGATGGAAAAAAATCATTTTAACGGAAATATCAGTTTTTATATGTACCACTTAGTGGTTTCACTATTCATAAAAAATTGAAGTTTCTTAGAAAAATCCCAAATATTAACCCTAAGATATATTTGATATTCCAAATTCAAAAATGAAGTCTATTTTACCAAATTCAAAACATATAAGTCACATTAATTAATTTAATAATTAATTCCCGCTGTCAGAGCAAATATTGTGTTTTTATAAAATAATAAGTATCAAAAGATTGACACTAGTTTAAGTCTGATTTCAAAGTGAAATTAATTCCAAAGACCACTATTGGATTTAATGGTAAAAATATATTCTAATTTAACTTTAAAACCAATTCAAAAGATAATCTAATCATATAAATAAATTATTTTAAAAAGATTTTTTGAATTAAAAAACAACATTTTACACTATTCATTAAAAAATGAATTTTATCAGAAAGATACCAAAAATTTACACAAAGTAAATTTTGATCTCCCAATTCTTAAGAAAAGTTTTACTTGGTCCAATAGAATGTTTAAGAGTGAACAAAACTTTATTTAATGACGGTTCTCCATCTAAATGTGATAAGTGAGCCTTTAGTGAAAACTAGGTAATATACGCCTAAAATTGAATTCTTTCCGTATTTTATGCCTTTATCTTTTATTGGATAAATTTAAAAACATTGAAAAATATATATAATCATATTTTAGTAATTTCTATCCATTCCCGCCAATACAACGGCTACATGTTAACTACCATTTAAAATAATATTATTTTATTATTAGAGTGCAACGTAAGATTCCCAAGAAACTCATTATTGTGTGTTGGGTACGCCATCGAGCATAGCATCCACTTTAAAGTCATATTAATATTTTATTCAAAAATATGGATAAATATGAAAATGTCATATTCTTTATTTACCTGGGGTGTTACAAATACAAAGGAAAAAGTTATACTATTTGAGGGATTGGGGGTTATTAGATTTATTTGACTCATTTCTGGGATATGAAGGAGTTCTGTGTTGTTGTTTTTAGAGAGATTGTATATTTATGAGGATATTATGATTTACAAGGTACCTAGGACCATCATTTATAACAAATATCACCATTTTAAATTTTGAGTATCGGGAGGCCTTTGATATGATTTTTCCTCCTAGTTATTCATTAGCACTACATTCCATATTATTATATATGGTCAGAAAGAGTAGACCACTCAGATATTATAGGACTTGTGTCATGAAAGTGATATATATGTTGGTGGGTATTAGTTGACACACCTATACTTTCTTGGGATTATATATAATAAAGGATATCACTATCCACTATAATGGACTAGTTTATGGAAAAATATTGGAGGCCTTTTAGGTAATAATTGTCCAGGATTGAGGTTTGAGAACAATAGTTCCATGAACCATACTTGGGGATGGTAATTAATAAGAATTAATGGATGATTGATAGAGTACGAATAAGGAACCATAATTTTAGAAGAGTTATAAAGATAATATGAGGAGGAATTTGGACTTTTTTGTTTTGAGAAAATGTGGTCAAGTGTTTTTGTCACTGTTGTGGGATATATTCATTTTGTATGAGTAATATTTATTATTTGTATACTATATCATTATAGGGTTTTGTGTGCATCATGGACGTGGTGTATTAGTTATCACTTATATCTCCATAGGAATAAATCCATGACATCTGTAATGTTTCCCAACATCAAAGATATCTTTATGATGAATCCTATATCATTGATTATGATGAGTTAGATATAAAATTAGAAGCAACATTAATTGAGAGTCTAGTTGGGATATATGATTTTTTGAGATCCTATAATAAAGGAATGTAATTACATTGGTTTACATCATATGTAGGCATGATAAATTGGATGAATGTACATGAAAACATGAGTCACATGTGTTAGACTAGTATCATGAGTTACTCTGAACCATTTTTTTCCTTGATGATGAGTGTTTCAAAATTTTCATATTTTTTAATGATTTCTATTTGTTTTTTTGTAATAGTTATCAATCTAATCATGTTTTAGTGGTACCTCCCTAGTATGTTTTTTGGTATTTCAATTTTTAATTCCATTTTAGTTGGTTATTATTATTTGGGATGTGAATAATTTGACAGATATGTAATGTAATTTCCCTTACCATATAAAAATGTTACATTGTGTATTTTTTAGTTTAATAATTATTTAGAGATTACTTGTGTTGTGAAGATGGAGTTATTGAAGGAATTTTTTCTAGATGGGTACAGTTCAACATGGTTTATATGTGTTAAAATGCGAGGTTTTTCATGGGAGGTGGTTTTTATATTGATTTTGCTGTCTCATCATGATGAATTCAGATATTGAGTGGTTATTACATTGTAGAATATAGTTTAAGTCATGAAATATCATTTCCATGTTGTTTTGAGGATTAATCCAAGGTATTGCATGAATGGTTTTATTTGAGGCATAGAGGTTTGTAGGACATTAATACATGTGACAAGAATATAAGTAATTAAAATGTGAGGAATTGTTTTTCCTTTAGTGTGATTGGCCACACCATGAGTGGTTAGGTTTTGAGATTATGGTATAGTATTTTTGTGATTTTACCTTACATTTTATAGAATTAACCTGGAGTCTTTAGGATTAACCTTATATGAGATCATGGGAAATACAAATGTAGGATTTTATTGTTGTTATACGAGATGTTTTGTGAATTAATAGGAACCTAATTTCATAGTTTTTTCCTATCAAGTGTCTATTATACCATAGTTCTATTAATTACATCATGGTTTGATTTGGATTTAACTGGGTCATAGTTGGAAATGTTGAGGATCATACCATTTATTTATAGTAATTTCTATTATAGTGTGATCGCCACAGTTTCTTCATGGTCCTCATTAAATACATGAAGTGAAGAAGTTTTTCACCCTAATATTTAGGGAGATGTTATGTGATATTGGGAAATTATTTTTAGATTTGTGTTTGATTTATCCCCATTGGGATGTGGTATTAATATTTATACTACAATTTTTCATTATTTTCTTTGTCTGAAAATTTTGAAATATGGTTTAAATTATTCTAAAATCCATTGAATTCAATCATACCCATAGAACCGCTTGTTTCAACTCATGAAATCCTCAACTAGAACATGATTTTTTGTACATTTAATTAATTTAATATATTTTTTGATCCACGAGAAATTTATCTTACCCATTTAATGATTGAATCCCAAACCTCCATAAATACTGTTTCTAACAATAGAGTGGATTCAATTTTAGTGGTGTTGTGTTAAAATTTTAATTGTATATGTTTATTGTAGGTTTTTTTGATGTGATTCATTCATTGAAAGGTGTTTCATTGGTTTTTCCTTTATATATCAAAAATTTATTGTAAAAAATATGATTAAGAAAGGAGAATATATAATTATAATTATTTATTTTTTCTATAAATTAAAAGAGTAAAATTATTTTTAATTCATTGGGTAGATGTTATGGATTATCATAATTAAGATATTTAATGAGAAATAATATTAGAAGAATGGTGTTAATATATCTAAATTATAACATTCTATGACACTGAATATGATTGAAGGGTTTTATGATTTTTTTACAGAGAGGATTTGTCTTCTGTTGTAACACACACACACACACACACACACACACACAGATATATATATATATATATATATATATATATATATATATTAGTGCGATTATATTATTATAATCACCCTTTATAACAAGTTAATCAGTCCATGTTGGTTATAAAAACGATTTTTATTAACCTGGAATTATGATTATGGGATTGTAATATAAACTTCAGTTTTATTTAAATGTAATTTTAAAGGCATCTTAATTAATGAACATTCTAGAATTGTTTATCTATATTTTTGTTGAATATGTGGTCTTTTAAGATGTTATTAGAGGATTTTTGACTTGTTGGGAGTATGTGGTGAGATTTTGTTACAGTAGTAATAATTCTGTTATTGTGTCCAATTTTATTATGGTTAAATGGAAAGTATTTTTTTAGCTATTAAGTGGATGTTGGGAATTTATATCTTATGGTTTACATGGTGACAAGGTTTATTATTGTTGGAATTGTTTTTTAGTTTATCATTAACATAAATTTTTATAAAAACAATATAGCTAGTAAAATATAGATGACATGAATTTGAAATGATAGGATAAAAAATTATCAATGTATGTGGTTGAGATAGATACAATTAACCAAACATTAGCAGAAAAATATAATTGGTGGGGTTAAAGATAAATAATTTGAGTAAAATTTTATAAAATAGTGTAATTTTGTTCCATAATTTTTTATAGACGAGTACAATGAGGTACAAATTTTTGATGTGAATGTGGAAAATGAATAATGAATTGTTTTTAATTAAATATTAAAAAATGTATTAGATAATGAAAGTAATGGGGTTGAAAAATAGTAATTTTTTACCCCATAACGAAAATTATATGAATTAATAATGGTGATTAATGATTTTTATGACTATTATCTGTGTATTAAATTTAGGCTTATGATTTTTGGATATATAGTGTATATTTTATTATAATTGTTGCAGTTGTGAGTATTGTTTAGCGATAACATATTTTTGGTGTTTCATGCTATTATGGTAGTATGTGAGTTTTTTTATATGTGAGTAATGTGTAGCTATATGTTATCCATTATGTTTTCTAATTATTTTTTATATACCCTCCTAATTCATATAACCATACAAATATTGACTTGGGTTTGTGATTTAGTTATTTTCAATGACTTTCAGGGTGGCGACTGAATAGATATATTATAACTCTATATCTCCAGCTCTCCCATTGTGGGGTTTCATGGAATTTGATAGAAAATTGAAGTTATATGAATTGTTTATTGTAAGTTAATAACTATTAAATGGGTAAAAAACTATCTCAAATTGTAATATTAAGATGATTATACATATTAGTGGGAAAAATTTTAGTTGGATTTCACATTACCATATCATGATAAGGCTACGGGTGTAGTTTTGGTTTGGTTTGTGGTGAGTTTTAATTTTTCTATAGGATGTGTTGTATGATGGTTGTTAAATGATTATGACGATTTTTTGGTTGTTTTATGTGGTATATTATTGTGATATGATATGTTATGTGTGATAGCACAATTTGGTAGGGGATGCGGAGAGTAGAGCATTTTTTTCTAGTGCATGAGATCATCAAAACAACGGGGGAGTGGTTTAAAGGTAACTTTTTGAGATATATCCTTTTGATATGTTATTATTATACATGGAATCAGTTTTGGGTGAGTGGGACTTGGTTGGTTTTTCTGATAGTTTACTTGAAATATGTGCGTGTTGGTATAGTTTTTTGTTCTTAGTGGAATTAATATACTTCTATTAAATTTATAACAGTTGTTTTGGGTATGATCGTTCTATGTATACCTATATTCTAACCAATATTTTTACAAATCCATTTTATATGTTACTAATAGAGTGTTTATGATAGATATTGACTATACTATCTCATTGTTCACTTTGTTGGAGTTGTTGTCATTTTGTTAGAAGTACATTTTTGAATCTTATCTTGAATATTTTCTCTACATATGAAATTTACTTGAATTTTTGTTTTGGGTTTATTTTATAATATGTTAGGTTAATTGGTGGATTCTCACTTGTTCATGGTATTTATTATTAAAATTCCACAATTTATTCTATCTTATAACTTCAATGATAGTCAAGAGATCATGACCTATTTGAGGCTGGCTTCATGGACCACACTCAACATTATTAGTTGTAAAGGAGAAATTTCTAGTCGGGATTAAATATGAAATATTAATTTATTCTCAAAGAGTTAATTATCTTATAAATATTAAATTTACTATAACAGTAATTCTATACTGATCTATAATGTTAAATGTTTATTCTATGGGTGCTTCATATACAATTCTAAAGTATGAAATCCATAATGTTGTTTTTTTTAAAAAAATTACAAAAAATATAATCAAATAATCAATAAATATTTATATATTAAAATTTTTGACTTATATAGAAAACCTAAATTTATCATAATTTTATTAAGTGATATGAATTTATGTTTTCATAGTCATTAATGTTAAAAAATTTATTGAATTATTCTTATAATTCATTAAAGTATCCCAAACATAAAATGAATATAATGAAAATATTAGTATCAAATTAGTGTCATTTTATTATAATATCCCTGTTCTATATTTATAGATATATTATTTACAATAAATTATAGTGATAAATTATAATTAGTAATAGGTTTAGGAAGAAGAAATTTAAAATAGAATTAAAAAAATTACTCTTGTCATAATCTGTCTAATTTTCCATTATAAACCAGCTTTGATAAATCGTTGTTAAGAACATTTTTATTTAACCCAAAGATCTAAAACGATAGCCAATCTCATTATGAAGATAATTTAAACTTATTAAAACTATAGAATGGATTCCTTGTTTATTCATTCCTTGGTTGTTTAATGGTTCCAATTTCAAATAACAATGTGTGAAATTCTTACAAATAAGCATTCCATAACGAGTAATTATTATATTTTTTAATCCTAAAGTATATAAAAAATGTTCAATTGAATAAAATTTTCTGTTTATTTATCCATATAAACAATTTTATTGATATGTTTTTTTAATTTTAGGTTATATTACATGCTAGGATAACCTGTTACATCCTTTCTTCCTACACAAATGTTAATCAGTTTTTACCCTAAAATACTTTTTTTAAACAAATAATATTTGACCAATCTATCTATTTAAGACATTATAATTTTATATACGAAAAAAATTTAGTATATTTTATTTATAATAACTCTAAAAAATAAATATTTAATTAAAATTCATATATATAGACAAATAATTTTTAGAAAAGTATTTATTTAAATATTTTATGATGTTATTAGAATGTCTGAAAACATTAATTATTTTTATAATATTAATTCATTATTTTATACACATAAATTATGAATTTCATTCCTAAACTGAATATGAATAAATTTTACTTATAAATAAAAACATATAATTTACAATATAATAATTATTTTAAAACAAAACACATTTCATGGACCCCGAGAATATTAATTTAAATTTTTATAATTTCATTATTATTTCATTGATGTCATTAATTTATTTTCAAATAATTCCTTAAAAATTATCTATCAATGATTTAAATTATTCTTTAAAAGATTTAAATTCAATAAAAACCCTTAAATAATGTTTATATACATATATATAATATATTTCCCTAATCTCACAATTTTTTATTTATTTCATTTTGATGTCATTTATTTTATATTAATTAGAAAATATTATATTTTGAATATATTAATAACATATACATTCCAATTATAGAAAGTTCAATATAAATATTGGAAAAAAATATTCTTCAAAACCATATATCCAATGACCATATATTTAACAACTATATGTCCAATGACCATATCATTATCATATTCCCTTGTTATAATCCATTATATGACATTATATACATCTCTAAATTTATTCTTTCTATTCATTTATCCCAATATGACAATTTTTTTAGAATTAATCTTTTTTTTATATTTTTATATTTTGTAGTATTTTTATCATGAGTAGTATTTTGGATATGTACTATCACGAACCTCCCCAATTCAGAACCCCACCCAAGACTACTGTAAATGTGAGAGTTGTCCCCAAGGACCATATTCTATATTCCCAAGGTTAGTGAATTGCAATAACGGTATAAAATATTAAAATTAGAGGAATTAACCACATATATTCTAATAATTCAAAAGTAAAACAACCAAACAACAAAATTATATAAACAAACAAAAATAAATAATAATACCAAAATTTTTGAATGATATAGGAACATATACATCTCAAAATAAAATACCGATCAATTCCCATGGTTGTTACTCCACATCCAATCCTAAACTCCAAGCTAGTACTATCATGCTATATCACAAAAGTCACCATAGAAACACAATAAAATAGTTTTTATATATAGAGGTGAAAATGAAATGTGAAATCAGTTAGATCATACTTAATACCACCTATAAAAATGTGAAGCATCATAATAATTCCATTGATAATTGTAATGACCCATGATTTAAATATATGTTTTCCCTCCAATTAAGAAAAAAAAATTCTATAAAATGATCCACACAAAATATCATATAAAAATAAAACTGTGATATGATTGGATTGTTAAAACATATTCAATAAATTATTATGTATGAATTGGAGAAATAAAATTATGAAATATATTAATATATTCAGTTTTATATAAAAAATTTATTATATAAATCTTTTTTTAATTCATTATTGTGTTTAGGATTGTAAATTTTTATTTTATATACATATTATAAAATAAAACTATATATATTACATTTAAATTAGTTTTCTAATAAAACAAAATATTGTATTGAAAATTAGTTATTTATTATGTTTTTATAAAAAATATGAATTCGAAGAACTAATAATTTATAAAAAGTTATTTTTCTATAAAAAATATTTTTTCATTTTATTTTTACATATTATTTAAATGTTATAATATAAATTTATATAAATTTATTTGTACAAAAGAAATTTTTTTTTTGTAATTATAATTTCAATAATAGTATAAAGTATATTTTTTGATTTTTTTAGAAATATAGATATTTTTTTGAATAGTGTAAAAAAATTTAATAAATAACATGACTCTTGTGAAATTACTAGTATTTAAGTATGAAATATAAAATAATGATAAATTTTTGTATTATAAATTATTATTTTACATGTGACTTTATAATTTTAAAAATTATGGGTTTAATTTATAAACCCATATTTTATATTTATGAACATTGGTTATATTTTTCAAAAAAAATGTTTTAATAACCTGTACAATTACTATTCAGAAATAAATTTTATTCACTTTTATAAAATTAAATAAATTAAATTTGTTTAAAATTATGAATTATTAAGTTAAAATTACATGATAAGGATAATTTCATTTTTGGGAATTATTGATAGTTGTCGATGGTGAAAACTGATTACCACGGTAAAAGAAAACATTTAAAAAGTGAAAAATATAATGGAATTATGTTGAAAACATACGTAAAAGATGTGTTGGAATTTTTGGTCAAGGACTTTAGATACCATATCTCTATTATTTTATAATTTTGGATCCTCTCACATTGAATGCCAGTTACCATTTTAGAAATGATTTAGGTATTTATAAAAATTACCTCCCTTTTAACTTATTTAATTGGAACTCCTATCCTCATTTCCCCTAACACAAAACCCATATAATTTCCTACCCAACACATACAAAACATCTTATAAACATTCCGATAAACATTAAATACTTCATGGTATTCTCGAAAGAAAATTCCCATGGGAATATTCTCTTTTTATGTGATATAATTCAAGAAGAGAGGTTTAAACTTCTGACTGCACGTTGCACATTTCAATTTCATTATGTGCACTACTTATTCCTAAATTTCATTAAAATATACTTAAATTAATACATCGGTATCAATATTTTATATTTATGTTAATATAATTATGTTATAATCATTAAAAATATTTCTTTTTTCCTTAAAAAATAAGAAAACTTGAATCATGCATACGTTAGAAACATTGTCTCCAAAAAGTAACTAGTCTGTTTTTATCCACAAAAATATTTTAAGGATAAAAAAATAGAATTTAATATATATTTATAATATAATATATTATTTTGTAATATTAAATGATCAACTATATTACTCATCTCTCTTTTTTCTATAGAAAACGATAGAATCATCACTACATAGGTGGAGACTACCACACTAGTAGAATTGTCTATTTCATTTTTCATTACCAACAATCATAACATAATTTATGAATGAGTTAAAGGATATATATGATATTTATGTATTTATTAATGTTATTTATAATAATATAATATCCAACAACTGATATGAATAATAAAAAATAAATATAAAATCTAATATATTAAAATAAGCACACAAAAAGTAAAACTATATTTTTAATCAATTTAATGGATTTATATAAATTATTAAATAATCTTACTTATTTCAAAATTAATATAGAACTCTAATAAAATTGGGTAATATCATTATTAACTTATTATTGTTATATTATAACATAATCCCTTCATTAACGTCAATTAAATCACTATATATTTTTCTTTTGGTCTGTTTGGCCACCCATATAAAAAATTATATAATATATTGTTATGGATGACTATGACCATTTAAAAATAATAATATATGTTACAAATGTGTAAATAAGGACTTTAATTTTGTTTTTTAATGGTATAATTGATATTAAATTAATTAATTAGTGTTCAATCATTTGTTTTTTAAAAATCACCCGAACATTCTCATTACATATATCACCTTTGATGATCGCATCCAAAACACGCATGGAATTAAATTATAAAATTATAAATATTTATAAATAATTAATTAAACTGAAATTAATGGTATAGTAATGATTATATTTTTGAATATAATAAATAATGAAAATCTATTATAAAACTAGTTCTAAAAATTCAATATTATAGACACCGGAAATAAAAAATATGTAGAACCATACCAATATACATGTAGAGAACAATTATAAATGTGTGTTATAAAAAAAGTTTTTTTTGAGAATTATTATGAAATAATTAATTAATATAGTTATGTTTGTTATACATAAGGTTTGATCATGTTATAAAAATTCCAGAATAAAAGTGATGTTTTTCTTGGTCTCTATTTTGATTATTTTATATATGTTATATTTTATGCACCATTTTTTTTTCTATACTTTTCCTTTTTTTATACACCATGATTTTTTATAAAGAATTTATCTTAAATTCATTCAATATACTATTCCAAATGAATTCATTATCTTCAAATGGCCTTTGACTTAAGTATTGGTCTCCTTGTAAGGGTTTCCATCTCAATCAAACATCCTTGAAGCAGTTTTTGACATTATTCACTAATAAAAATTTGGATTATTTATATAAATCCCTAATTAATTACAATAAATTTTTTTGTTGAACTTGGAAACTTTCCACCCATTTAATACCTTCCTTTTTGTGGGATATGATAGATATCTTACCTAAAATATAATGGTTTTTTGAACTCTATATTCATTCGTGTGTTATAATGTCTCTCACGTAAAATAATCATTAATTTCATATCATATAACTTACTTATATATTGAGATTCCAGTTTAAATTAAAATATTTAATATTTATGAGTTCCCTTCCATCTTAAAAGTGAAACTTTTTTCAGAATAATTAACATAATATTATGTAATAGTTTCCCCTACATGTTTTTAATATCTATTAAATAAAATTTTATAAATTTTTAGAAAACTAATTTTGTGTAATATTATGTGATATTTATATTTTCATTATAATAATTACAAAATAAGGTTTTATCATCCTTTTCTATATGCATTATTTTTTTAAAATGTATTTCTAAAACATCAAAATGAAACCTTATGATTTTTGATTTCAGGAAAATTGTCACCTATATAAAATATTCTTCCCTATGAATTTTTTTTGAATCCCTATATTTTTATATAGAACCACACAAGATCAATTGTGTTCTAGAGGAAAATAATAAATAATTTCCTTCCCTAAATGATCCTAGTCTCATTTTGAAAACCATCTCCTTAACTATTTATTTTTTATTTCTCATTGAAAATTTTGATGAATTTTCAAAAATTTGAAATCATTTTTAGAATCTATATTTATTAATTAATATATTAAATTTATATGTTGATTAATTTCTTATTCTATTAGGTGTCCTTATGATATAGACTTAAGATATTATTTTAGAAAAAGTTATAAAACTAACTAGTTTGTAATGGGGTTTATCATGATTATTATTTAAGTATGGTTTCTTTTACCTCATGTGTGACATATACACATGTAAATATTATGATTATGTGATATGATGTTATGTTGTTTTTTATACCTTCAATGAACTGGATAATGTATCCATCCATTGAATTACCTTGGATGGTGTATGATTGGTCAGCAGAAGAACACTATATTATGTGATTTGTGGGCCTAAAATTATAAATATATTCAATAAATTGGATAATGATTTTTATCCCAGGATATGTTATTATGGGATTTGGGAGTGATACAAATCAAGTACCTGAAACTTTCATCTGTGTTTATGGGAAGGGGGAGTGTTCCAGAACAACCATTGGTCTATGTCAACTATGATTATCATTGAAGCGGCTCTTAAATTTTGAAAATGATTTATAGTGTTATGTTTCTTCTACATATTACATAATTAAAATATCATATAATTTGATTTCATTAACTCATGTTTCCATTATTATTATTATCTTATTTATTGGGTGTAAATTACTTATATTATTTTTATTTTCCTAATAGTATTAATACAATATTTTTAACTTTTCCTACATATTATCTCTAATTGTTATCTCATATTTTTAGCCTTTGTGAAATTTTATCTCACCCCTTATTATGTTTATAGTTTTTTGATTTATGAGGGAAAAATTTACACATATTATATATAATAAGATATATTGGCTGAAGAATCTATGGGAGATGTTACCGACTTATTATGGATTAAGTAGTTTCTCAAACAGTAGAAAAATTGACATTGGATACAATGAACATAGGTTTTTTAGTCATTTTTTCCAAATACTATAAAACAATAAACATAAATTCTCTTGGGAATGTAATTAATAAAATATTTTATTTCAATATTGAATCCTTATTGGTTTATATATTTCAATATTGAATATTTTTTCAATCGGAATCTCAGAACATTAGTGAAATCCCAAGTGATATGTCAATGAATAGAATAACATAATGAACTTCTAGTGTGTATTGAGTACATGGTTTTCCTTGTAAATACTTCCTTGTATTGATATTATATGTGTATATAGGATCTATAAAATATATATGTAGTGGTTATAACCCTAATAGTTAATGGTGGCTATTAGGTTGATAATTACAAGGTTCACTACGAGGAGGATTTACTGTATAACTAGATTGATACTCTGGGGGGACATGTTGTGGTTAATCAAATACCCTTTTTAAATTACTGTTATGTATTGAATCCAAAGATATTTTCGTAGATTTGGATATTATGTAAAAGTGAAACCAATAAAAAATAGACTATGTTAAGATAAAAATTATCTAGTCCAAACAAAACAAATTAAATGGAAATGTGAAATTGTAAAAGAACAAGAAATTTTTAGTTATAATTAACTTATTAATTATGATAATTATATACTATCATTAAGGTTTTGTAATACAAGTCAACCATTCTAGTTTTAGTAATGGATGAAACTATAAAAAACCATGGGTTTCAGGTACAATGAAGGGATTATATAAATTAAAAACCCATCAGAATGAGAGATATATTCAAACAACTTTTTATTATTCTAAACTAGCTACCAAAATATATGATAAAATACGTGAACATGGTCAAAGTCACAAAAAAAAATAATGATGGAGTTTTTTTGAATTCCATGTGATATGTATAATTAGGTAAATAAGATTAAATTCCCCAAAATTAAATAATATATAAATAATTATCTATAAAATTTCTTAAAATAGATGGATAGATGCATCGTTTTTTGATGATGGAGTCAATAAAACTAAAAAATTTGAGAGAAAGAAAGAAACTATATTTTCTTTCTTTAATTGAATGAAAAGTTGATATTATGAAAAATCAATTATTTTATATAACATTTAATTATTAAAATTTGTACAATAACTGCTTCGACCATGTGTGTATGGAAAAGTATATACAATGACTTCTTTTAATGTGGAATTTGATCTTTCAATCCAGATTTGTGTATCTATTATATAGTGTATGTTTTATCCAATTAGATAATAAATTATAAATAATAAAATTTGTTTGTATAATTATTTTATCAATAGTATAAAGTACTTATTCTTGGTTGTAGAAGTTATTTGGGTTAATTTATATCTTCCTCACTTATAAGTATTTTATTATGAATGTACTATCATTTTTTGAAAAGAGATCTTATAAAATTTAATATAAAGATAACTCACTTCATATCCTAAAATAAATCACGGTGAATGAATAATGTATGGTTATATTGGATATTCCTCTATAAATTAACTTCATCATTAGAGTTTCAAAATTTTGGAGATTCATTTTATTTAATGTGTGGAGGGAGAATTTAATGCCCCTATCTTTTAATATATGTTTACTTAGTAATTATGTAAAATATGTTCGATAACATTATCCACATGAATCAATGATAAAAAAATGATATGTTTATAATATAAAACCTAAAAATTGAATCATTATGTATGAATTAAATAAATATAATTTTAAAATATGTTTAAATATAAACTTATTGACATTGTATTTATTTTTTAGTAATTTAATCATTTCATTATCGTGTTCAAGAATATATATTTTTATGCACTTTAATTATTTTTAAATAAAACTAATACTATTATTATAAAATAATGTTTTTAATAGTATATAATTATTATTCAGTAATTTTAGTATAAATAGTGTTTATATAGAAATTAGTAATAAGACCCATTTATATTTTTAAAAATTTATGATCCTAAGAAAATAGTTTCTCATTGCATTTTATGATTTTATTTAAAAATTAAAATATAAAAAACAAGATATTAAATATTATAAAATAGATAAAATATTATATTTATAATTTCCTTAATATTTTATGATGAATTCTTAGGATTTTTCTGAATTTTTTATTTAGGTGAATTTTGAAAAATAACATTGTATAAATAACATGACTTTTATGAAATTATCATAATATTATATTAATTTTAAATTCGTAAAACTATTTTATAGGAAAAAATATGTATTTTTTAATGGAATTTATAATATAGACCACAATTTTTTTATTTAGAAACCCATATTTTATAATTTTTAATTTATTTTATATTTTTCCAAAAAAATGTTTTTAATGAAATATACATTTGGGATATTAATTTTTTTTCACATATAGAAATAAGACCAAATGAAAAGCATTTAAAATTTTGAATCAGTTGGAAAAATTATCTAAAATAGGCCACATTATTTATGGCTATTAATTATAAGATAAATCATGTGAAAATAAGATTCCATGGTAAAATATAAGATGATAAAAGTAAAAAATCTAATGTCAATGAGATAAAAACATGTATAAAAAATTTGTGGGAATGAGTGGTTGATTTCTTGATTGGCCTTATAACTTCCCCTCAATATTATTTCTCAATTTTAGAGCTACTTTACCTGAGTGTAACTTACCATTATTGAAAATCTGTGGGTATTTTAAAAAAATACAATATTTTATCACATATAAAAGGAGTACTATTCTCCACACTCTCCCTCATGTACAAACACACTTAGATCATCCAAAAGTCATCATAAATATATGTGCCCATGATATATAATTATGTATATTTCCCTTAATATTTATTTAAAACCATTATTTATATCCGTACATAATTTCTTTAGAGTTTAATGGAGATTTAGAGAGTGTCTAGGGCTCATTTGTCACCCGAAACCCCGAGTATTGGAGGAAACAATCAAAGAGCATGGTATATTTAAACCATGAACTCGAGGCTTCAAATCTTTGTAAAATTGTGTAGGGCTATATAAAATTTCCACTTAGGGGTAAACAAGCTATTCAATATTTTCCAACACTACGTTCTTAACCCACATGTTAAGTTCCACCTAGGTAGTGGTTTCTCATGTTTGGTAAATGGTATGTCCAAACCAAGAACACTTTAGAATAGCTAAATTTCCCATTTCCCCCCAATATTATTTCTAACATCTCACGCTATTTTCCACATCCTTTTGGATAAAATATCCCCCCTCACAATGACCACACCCATGGCCATCTACGCTAGGTCCTAAACTAATATCTCTATCCGAAATCCATTTCATCATCGTCAATCATTTTTTATAGCTAGTGGTATGAACATGGATTGTCTTCATTCCTCTAATAATTTGTATCCCTCAATTAAATTATAAATAAAATTGGTGATAATATTCCTTATTTTTAGGATATTTTTCGTTTTAATCATATTCTTCCATTCTAGCTCACATTAGAGGACGACAATGGATGAGGTGAGTACCATTTGGCTATGGTTGGTGGTCTAGTGGTTTTTCCTTAATCTCTCACTATTTATGTTAGGAACCACTATTCTTCAAGAAATGATTTCTGTGCAATTCCTACTAAGTATAAAATAAATTAAATTTATTGGATATGACCTTACTTAATATAACCGTATCAACCATTGATCGTCAACATAGGATTTATTCCTCGGTGCACGCCAACCCTTAGGGTGATTTTCTTTTAAATGGATTAATACTTATTGCTTCGAATGAAATCCAACCACAAATTGAGGTGTGTTGGATTTTACTTTTAGAATAAAATTTAATTTGAGATGAAACCAAAAGAGAGTGGACCATACACATTGGCCCTTGATTTTCTATTTTATTACATGAGTTATCCATATGAAATGAATTGGATGAATTGAACTATGGGAATTGTTTGAATGTATGGGTTGAAAGATTTCTCTAACCATCCCATATGTTATGTTGAGGGAGATATAAGGGTTAAAATTTATAATGCCTTGGATGGGATCTTTTGGAATATTAATTAGAATATTTAAAAATGAAATATAACATTCTAGGAGGAATACATGGATTCCTATAATGAATAACATGGATGGGGTCATTAAGTAAGAACTATTACATTATCCTTGAGAAATATCTGGTTCCCTAACTAGGATACCTTCGATGGGATCAGTGGGAAATGCTACTTTACTATGCCATGAGTGATAATTAATGGCCTAGAAGAACTTATGATTGTAGAAAATCTTGCATGTGACCATGGTTCCAATTAAAAAACTAAATTATTGAAGCTTAAAAGTTAAATAATATACTTGGATTTCATCAATTATTTTCATACCTAATGGTCAATAAACAGTTATTTCCTATGCAGGTGTTCCATGAGAATTAATGAACCTCTAATGATTATGAAGAGAAACTTTGGGCATAGACCTTAGAGCCTGGGTAATATTACACATATATGTATATATGAACATATATGTTCACACATATATGATTTATTTTCATAAATACTTCTATATGTATATATATATATATATAGTGACATGTGATTAGTGATATTCTAGCTTAGTCCAAAGCAGGTACTATCAGTCAGGTGTCCCATGAGAAACACATACTGATGTGATGTATTTTATTTACTATCATATATTGATTATTACCAACTCAATTATACTTTTATATATATAGATTGGTTAGTAATAGACACTATTGGTGGTGGAATACAGATTTTATGTCACACCTTGTATGGTCCAATGATTGATACATGGACCGATATTTCAGATTAAGGTAAGGAAAAAGGGAGACATTCAACATAGGATTTGTGGAATTTCATACATGGATATAGTTAGGGGTAGAGAAATGAGCTTATTCTTATGATGATATTGTAGATATATTTTGGTCATTTTTTCTCTTGTATAGAATGTCTTATATACTCGATGCACTAATTTTATGTATCACTATTTTTTATAATATATATACATTAAATAATTTTTATATATGATATTCATTCTGCATCAACCTTTTTATTTTATCTAGATTAATTATACACCTGGAATTCATTATTATACTATTTCCACAATTTCTAGTTATTGTATACCATTGTGATACACTCTGTCCATGATGGTATAGTTTCCCTACTATACCATCATAGACACTCACTACTAGTTAACATGCTTTGGAACTTGTGGAGGTGAACTTGAGGCCATGTGGACAACTAGGTTCGATTACTAAGGAGTGTATTAAGACTGAGATGTTACAAATTAGTATCATATATCATTTCCTTATTTCTTTCAATTTGGGTTATTAGATATGATACTAGGATTGTGCCAGAATTTAGTAATTAGACTATGCTTGGGAGTAGAGAACCCAAATATAAGGGTAATCCAAATTACATGGTAAGTGATATTGTTGATTTTTTTATTCTTATGACAGTTGTATTGATTTCACCATTGGATGACACATATTATTTGTGGTGTAGTTAATTTTATTATTATTAATTATTTATTTATTCCATTAGTATGTTAAGGAAAGGTGTATTGATCTTGAAACATATTAGTAATTTAAGGATTAACATGTCATGAATATTCCATGTCATATTTATATTAATGTTTTTAATTGCCTACTGTATATAGTCGGTCCCTTGACTATTATATTATAGATTGTATTAACATTTCATGCAAGGATAAAATAATTAGATTAATTAAATCATCGTTATCAACCTATGTGGTTATTTCCCAAATATGTTGATGTTGGAACCTTAATTAACTAATTGTTCAACATTTTATCCATATAATACTGGTCACATAGGGTGAAGTGACAATTGATTTTGATTATATTAATGAAAATTGAAAATTATGTATCTTGTACATTATAAACTGGGAATGTTCATTCATGAAATAAAATCATCTTATATGACCTATTATATCCTGATAGTAGTTGTATCGGTCAAACCATAGTGACATGAAATTATAATTACTACTTATAATGCTTATTAATTTATAACATGGGAATAATGACTTATCTTCCTATATCATTATACTTATATAAATACAAATGAGTATGAATATTAATGAATTTAAATTAATAAATAAAATGGATACCATTAAATAGATATGTGAATTGAATGGTAAATGTTTTTTTCCAATGTATATTACCATTGAAACTTTATATATTGGGACATCTTCTATGTGATGTGAGACCTTGACTAGAAATTAGTATTGGGTAATACATAGTGTATCATATGATCCTTATGATATTTCTATGTCTTTGAGACCTGGATTTAGCTATTGGAAGATGGGTTGAAACATAAACACAAACACACACAAATATATATATATATATATATATATGATGGCTCTGTACCAATACCTCCCATGTATCATTAAATCTGTTCAGTAATGATTTTAATTCGTAGGTGCGTTCTTTGAATTATAGAGATATTCCACCATGATGACCTCAGGTCATATGCCATGAATGAAGGTGTGAACATACTCAGAAGGTGGTGGGCCCTTATCCCCAAGTATTACCTCATGCAGTGCCTATTTTTCTTTACCACATTTTATTCTCAATCTAGGAATTGAAGCTCATATTTTATAGGGTTTCATGAGAATTGTACATTATATAAAAGATTCCCCAGGACCTTCCCCTACTATGGAAGTACTAATTTGAGAATTCTAGTAGTTACATATTCACACCTTTTCATGAAATTTTTTCCTTAGTATTGTGTGTTATGGATAGAGGCAATGTTATCCATCTTCATAAATTTTTAGATGAATCTAGAGAGGAGGTTCCAGAGAAATATTTATTTTCTTTAGGATTTTACCCAATGTTCGTGGGACCCGATTAACAAAGAAGATATTCATGATGATATAGTATAGAGGTACTTTTGAATTATCTTCTATGATTAATTACATCCTCAAGAATTAGTAGAAGACCATGATATAGAGTTTATACACATAAAATAGGGTGTTATGCCTGGGATGGAGTATTTGGATCATTTCATTGAGCTTTAGTAAATTGCATCGATAGTTTTTGGTAATGAGTTAGTGAAAATGATACACTTTTGGAGTGGTCTTATGTATTCTATCTGATCCCATGTGAATGTTTTTTGGGTGAATACCATTTAAAAATTGTGAACCATATCCTTATCCGAAAGTGGAACCTAAGGGAATCTGACATTGTGGACTAGGACAGTTCCTCACCAAGATAAAGAAGTAGTGAATATTGTGGTTGGAATCATCCCTTTGATTTGACTAACAAGGGAGTAGATAGTTAGAGGGAATGCGGTAACAGTTATGTGGTGTCCACCAGTGTGGTAATTTGGACCAAAAGAATCCTCAGTGTACTAAGGGCCAAAAAGAGTGTCGAGATTCAATAATTATGCGTCACCTTCAAAAATGTCTTAGATCTTTTTCTATAGTTCATTGTGCAATGTTATTTTCATTGACTTCCCACTTAGGTATAGGACCAATCACTGCAAATTAGAAAGGTAGATGTACTACCACAAGATAGTTAGGTTGATGAGGTAGATATGGATATAGATTCTAGTGGTATTAGATATAGTGGATGTAGGGAGGTTCTACTCAGGGTATTCAAGATACTACTCTGGGTAATAGATTTAGAAGTCTTAATGCAATACAACATGTACCAAAGGAGAAAAAATCCTAGACTTCTATAGTTCGTGGTACAATTCTAGTAGACTCTACTTTAGTATCTGTATTATTAGATATATTCCCAACATATTATTTAATATCTTTTGAAATTGTGGAATGTATAGGCCAAGATATATAGTACTATTGTATTTTAATGAATCTTGAGACACCATTGGGGATTTGATCTGATAGTGCACACATATGTATGGAATTCCCCCTTGATTTTTATGGTTGTATTATTGTTTGGAACCTCCTTATCCTAAAGATTAAGGGTTTGAAAATAATACTCTGGATAGAATGGTTAGTATCTTATCATGATCAAATTGATTTTTTTACCAGAGGGTGTTATCCACATCACCCGATGGGTTTACCCTTAGTAACGATGGAAAATTAGATATCCAGGTGAGTTGATAGGGACTATAGAATCATGGCCTGGGTGGAGTTACATATTCGATTACTAGTATTTTGATATGAGGTATATATTTCATTCTTGTAGTGGATCATTTTAGGGACATATTCCATGATTTTTTTTCTAAATTACCTCTTATGATAGATTTGAATTTCACTATTGAACTTGAGTTCATAGAATAACCAATTTCCACTCATCCTTATAGTATGGAACATACTGAGCATCAATTAATCGATTAGTAGTTATTGGACTTAGAAGTTATGGTTTTTAATGACTCATTTCTTCAATATGGGGTATACCTGTCCTTTTATCCATTAATAAATATGGTACCCTCAAAGATATTTTGGATTACAATAGGTTGAATCAGTTTATAGTGAAAATGTGATATCTGTTACTTTTTATAGGTGATATCTGCATCCATCATTGAAGAGATCTGGTTTTCTTGAGGATTTATTTGAGGTTAGGATACAATTCGGATCTTATTAAACCATCAGATATAACACATATATAATTATATTGTTGATATGGATTGCATGAGTATTTGGTCATGTTGTTTCATCTCATGAACACATAATCAGTCTTCATGGCTATGTTGAATCATTTTGTCCATCTGTATATGGATTTATTTGTGTAGTCTTTATGGAAGACATATTGTACTCAACAAAACCATTCTAAAATTATTGATATCATACTAAATATAATGACAGAGTACCAAATGTATGGTAATCTTAGAAAATGTGTCATTTAGATCAACAAGGTTCACTTTTAAGGCCACACCATCTAAGAGTCATGAGAATATATTGAACCAGAGAAGGTAATAGTTGTATTTTCCGAGGTATATCCAATTTATATATTTGATATGTATTGTTTTATGGGGTTGGTTCACTACAATATTATTTTTATTTAATATTTTTTAGTCCTAGAAGGACCTATTATGAGGTAGACTAAAAAGGGTGTTTAGTTTTTATGGTCCAACTCATGTAAAATATCCTTTTAGATGTTTTAATGAATATTGAATTCATCAATAATTCTAATTATACTAGAGTCAATAAGAACTTATTTTATTTTTTATGATACATAATGTATTGGTCTTGGAATAGTCATGATGTAGAATGATCGATTCTTGGCATATGAGTCTCTCTAGTTTATGGAAAATGAGAGTAATTACCTAATACACAATCTTGATCTAGCGGATGTGGGTCATGTTGTGCATTATTTTAGAAAGTACTTATTAGTACAACATATTTTGCCTTTTATAGACAAAAAAATTATCAAATACATATTTACACAATGTGACATAAATCTATAGCAGAGAAGCTGGGTTTAATACCTATAGTCATTTGATATTGAGGATGTCTATATTCTTGGTGAGGGAAATTTCATAGCTGATGATCTGATATTAAGGACTCAATTGAAATCTATAAAGGAGGCCAATAGAAAATTCATGTTTATGGTGCTATTTTTAAAGATGCACATAGTGGTGGAAGATTGTCATTGGAATCCTATCCTTATAGATTTAATAGAGGCATCTTCACTTTTGGATAGATTAAATAAGAGGTAGATTTATGATCCCAAGGGTTTGGTATTTTTGGAGGGAATTTAAAGTGAGTAACCACTATCAAGATGGGTTTTTGATGGGATTGTGATCTTTTGAATTCAAGGACTCATCTGGTTACCATCTGTCGTTCCATAGATATTGTTTTGAGAGTATCATACATATTATTAGGTAGTAAATACCATTATAACTAATATTTATAGTGAATTACACAAATATTATTTGTGAATGGCTATGAAAAGATATATAGTTGGTTTCGTTACTGGGTGTTCCCCCCTAAACACATGAGAAAGACAAGATGTTTACAATGTGTTTTTTGGGCTACATAAAGGAGGATTGCATGGAACCACCCAAAATATGCCACAAATGCAACCATATGGTTGCAACATCAGTGCTATTGTCACAACACTCTAAGGATGGGTGTTTGGGAAACATATCAAGTGTCATAGACGTCATATGCTTCAACAAGACAAAGGTAGAAAATTCAATAATATTAGAAATTTAGATATAGCTGTTGTGATTCTAGGAATACCATGATTCATCAATGGGGGAAATATCAACAAGGTAGTAAATAGAAAAGTGCTATGAGCAAGAAATTATATGGGTCCAAGTATGTTACTATGGATAATAAATATGGATCATAAATGGTGTGGGTTATGATTATTAGGAATTACACCCATATGAAAGATTTTTTTAATATTGGTGCAACCCATTATTTTATTTCTTCTCATGCTATTTAGTTCTTGGATTTAAATATTGAGATGATTTCATTTAGTGTTGAAATATTAGACTCTCCTCAGTCAAAGGGAGTGTTAATACTTTTTGTAGATAATGTTATATAATTGTTGATGAAGATTTTTTGATATAGTATTTCTTAATTATTGATATGTATTTCGATGATATAATCCTTGGTATGGATTGGTTTAAAATGTTCAAGGTTCACATCAAGTATTACACATGATGGGTTAGTATTACAACAAATTATGGAATCAAGCATCTCTTTAGATAAGACCATAATGTAAAAATAAGTTAAACTAGATTATTTTCACCATTACGTGGAATGATCTCATACCAGTTGAAATTTTTGACATTTCCATAAAAGGAATATATCATTAATATAATTTTTTTAATGATGGTTGATCAATTTCTGGATGTCATTCCAAATAATTTCTCTAGTATTGCACCCATGAGAGAAATAGAGTATAAAATTTATGTCCTTCAATGGAACAATAATGATTTTATTCCATTTTACTAGATGAAACCAATATAATTAAGGTAAATAAAAGTTCAATTTGAAGAGTTAAAAATAAAATTTTCCATTTTTCCTCACACCTCTCTATGGGAAGCACTGATCTTGTTTGTCAGAAAGGCCGAGGGAAATCTTAAACATTGTGTGGATTATAATAATCTAAACCATGTTATGACAAATAATTAGTATCCACTTCCATGCATTGATGATCTAGACGATGAAATGAAGGGATCATAGCAGTTCTCTAAAATTGACATGCGATAAGGATATCAGAAATTGTGGGTTCAGAAAGATCATTTTCCAAAAATAGATTTCATTATAAGATATGGGAATTTTGAGTATATGGTAATGATTTTCTATATTTTGAATTTACCAAAAGTCTTTTTGGTATTGTTGAATTGGATAATTCAAAGATATCAGGAATATTTTGTGGAGTTATTTGTGGAAGACAGATTGGTGTATTCGTGGACCAGGGATAATCAAGAGATTCACTTGGCGATAGTGTTAGGAATCTTACGAGATCATCAATTGTATGAAAAACATTCAAAGATTGATTTTTTGGATATGATTTGTACATTTTTATTTCCATGTAATATCTGAATGATGTGTTTCAATGGATCTAGAAAAGATAAAGGTTGTTGTCTCTTGGAAACCACTAAATAACATATTTGGGGTACATAAATTTATTAGTCAAGACGGTTATTATCGATTCTATGTTCATGATTTATCATTACTATATTCACCCATGATAGCTTTAACAAGGAAAAATGTTCCATTAAAATGGGATGAGGAATGTCCTATGTCTTTTCAAGAGATTAACGTTAACCATACATCAGTACCAATATTGATTTCTCTAGGACCAGCACATGGACATGTGGTGTACTATAATGATTTAGGATATAGGATAGGACTTATTCTCATGAAGGGAGACCATGTTGTTATTTATGGCTCAAGGTAGTTACAGTTACATGAGAAGAACTACCCAACATATGATTTGTAGTTAGCTGCCATAGTTCATACTTTGAATACAATATTTCATCACCTATTTAGTGTGAAATTTATTATGTTTGCAGATTATTAAATCTAGAAACAAATTTTCTGACAAAGAGATTTTAATATGATATGGTGAATATGGATGAAATGGCTACAATTCTTCAAATTTTACTTCATTGATACACCATATAAAGGTAATACAGTGGAAGATGCATTATGAAAAAAGTTATACACTTATTTTCTGATGAGGCCTCAGATAAGTGACAGTTGGTGTCAATGATAGCACACATGAAGTTTGAATGTAATAATTGAGTTGAAGTTGCAGTTTTATTTCATGTTTAGTTTATTTTTAATTTGGTTGAGATTGTTAAAGAGGCACAGACATTTTATTCAGAATATGCCACTATGTGGTCAAAACTCAATGGTTTGGAGACCATTGAAAGATGTAGGTTGGATGGATGTTCAATGTTGTGGTTTTAAATTTGGATGGTATTACCTATGGATTTTCAATAAAATATATTTAATCTTATCACCACTCGAGATGGGTTGCTCATATAGAAATACAGAATATTTATAAGGCGTTGAAGCATAGTTGTGGTGGGTTATTAGGAAAAGGATGGTGGATATATTCATTTTGAGATGCTTAACTTTTCAACAGGTTAAGGTAGATCATCAATGACCAACATGAATGTTACAGTTGTTTCCAATTGTTATTTTTAAATGGTAGTAAATTTTTTGGGATTTTTTCATAGGTATCACGTGAACAGTTTAGAAGTAGGATTTAATATGGTTGATAGTGGATTATCCCAAAATTTTCCCCATTTCATCCCTATTCAAGAATTTCACTAAATGGAGGAAATTTAAGAAATCTATATCTGAGAAGTGGTAAAGAGGAATGACATACAAGTTTCTATAGTGTTAGTTAGATATGTGAGTTTTATGTATTGTTTTTGTAAATCCTTTCTGAAAGACACTTGGAACCTAGTTGACTATGAGTATGAAATATCATCCCCATACAGATGGGTACTTAGATCAGATGATACAAATGTTGGTAAATATGTTGTGGTATTATAAAATGAATTTTTATGGATTATGGAAAGAGAATGTACCGTGATTGGAGTTATCAAATAAAAATAGTTAGAGAAGCTGAATACATAGGTCTCCTTTTGAAGAATTTTATGGGTTTCTTTATTGTTATCCACATTATTGTGTATAAATAGGTGAGGCTATACTGGTTGGGCCATGCCTTTTCCAACAAACAACAGAGAAGATTTATTTTATCAAGAAACATATGGAGTTGATTTAGAGTCACCAAAAATCGCATGAGGAATATCATCAATGGGCATTTTTCTCAAGGGGAGTGATCATGTGTTCTTAAGTATCTCTTAATGGCTTGGGAATTTTCATTTTACAAACCATGTAATGTTAAATACTTGATATATATTCACTTTTAAGATACTAGAATGATTTTTAGGGTGGAATATTGGTTGGAATTTACACCATGGTTGAATGTGGATTGTAATTTATTGCATGCATCATAGTTGAAAAGGTATTACCTAGATCCTGAGCAAATTATTTGATGGGATCACATTGACCTAGATCCAAATTCTTCATTTGTACCTGTGCCAGTGCAAATAGTGGATCATAAATATAGATTATTTCATGGAAAATGCATTGGTCTAATGTGTGTTTTGTAGAAACATGGATATATTTAGTAAGAATATTAATAAAAAGGTAAGGAATTGAAAAATCAATGAACAAAATTACTAAATATTGATGGTGGTTTTATAATTTCTAGGGAAGGAATAACCAATGGCGGGGGGAATGTAGAGCTCTTGGATTCATGGAAGTAAATGCCTATTTATGTTTTTTAAGCTTGTAAAGTATTGAGGTGAGGATTGTGGGGATTTTGAAACCTTTTTGAATATTTTGGGTTCTTTTATAAAGGTACATGGTTGGTAAGTAGTTTTTTAAAACCATGCAACTCTTCTAGGAAACTGTGCACATTGAGATTGGGGCAAAGGGGAAGGCACACTATTAAGTTCATAGTTTGTCCAAACCATGCAGAAACCCTAGAGAAATACTGAAAAGTGGGATGATGAGATTAAAAAGTGTTGGTGAAGAGTTTTTATAACTGAGTTGTCCAACCATTAATGCTTCTTCTTTAGGAATTGGTTGGTGAATAATGTGCACATGATTTTTTCTAACCGTATTACTTATCGTGCATTGTTCAAAAAAATATCCTAAAAATTTGTATTTTCATAGAGATTAATTTTATACCCATTTATTTTTCTCCAAATAGATACTAAATCATGATTTCATCCTCAAAAAATATGTGGAATCGTTCCACATCAAAATGGAAGTGATCTAGACGTGTTTCATTGTGATCTAAAGCCTGATTCCATTGGCAAGTCATCATTCATGGTATATTTTCTCTTATTTTCTTTGAAATACTGTATTTCTTCTCTTAGTTTCTTAGATCTATTCCTCCATGGATAGATATTTGGGTTTGGAGGATAATTATTATTATATTATGGATTTTTGACGATTGGTGAAGAGCCTTATAGTGGTTTTTGGATATTTTACCTTGTTTTTTGTGCATTTTTTTGTCATTATTCATTTTCACCCTAATTCCCAATGTATATGGCTTCAATATCAACTCATATTAAAGGAAAATGATGTATAGATTTGTTTTCTTGATTTGTTATAAATTTATTGTGTTATATATATGAATATAATGGTAGAAACCTTCTTTAGAAATGGTTTAGCGATTTTTTAATATTGTAGAATTGTTGTGCAATGTGATTTTCTGAATGAATTTTGAAATGAATAATTTAAAACTAGTTATTAGGTTTTGATTCATGAAAAAGTGTTTTTAATAAAAGGTAGATTTTAATAAATATTTTTGGGGTGGATTTTCAATAAAATAAGTATTCTCATGAAATAGTTTGTCATAATGGTTTGGGCATGTGGTTGGCTTAAATGGTTAACCAAGAGTTGAATAGAATTAATATTGGTCGTGAAGTACCACCATCAAGGGTATGGTTTATATACATGAAGTTTAATCTTAAATGGTACCACCAATCTAGTTTGGTTGAGTTTCTATGTGTGGTAATGTGAAAATAGAATGGATTATCCCAATGTGAAATTGATAACTACTAAATGAATTGTTTGGTTTCTTCCTTAGAAAGTGGATTTGGTCTTGAAAATATTTTTATTTTGGGAAAATGTTTTATATTATAACATAAAATATGTTAATATACTTTATATAAGTTCTTATATATAAATGTTCAATCATTTTATATCATAGTGGAGTGAGTATGGAATCCATTGGGAAAAATCTTATTGAGTTCAATTACCCACCCTCACTTTGGCACTTTGGTGATTTTGAAAATATTGTTTAAAGGGAATTGGTAAAGGTAAATCATCGAACATATATAGTGGTTCTTCATGAGACATTGTCATGGTGTCAGAGTGGGGAATGAAGTTGTCTCTTGGGTCTTTGATTTTTTTCATTTTTTTCTTCCACTTCCTAATTTGATGTTTATATATTTCTGTTGTGGTACTCTAATTATAGTTTGGTTTGATATTCAATTTTAATATATTTATTTGTATACCGTGTCATCATGTATCACATACTGGTTATTTTTCAATGTAATTTTTGGTTATGTTGTTTTATTTCTAAAATAAAAATCATCTGACACTTGTACTGAAGGCTTTGGAATTTATTGCAAGCCTTTGGCGCCTTGGGGCGTCTCTTAAGGAAAAGTAGTATTTCTGGCTCGACTCAAGCGAATTAGTATGGGAGATATGTTACACAAGGCTCCCCCAGGATATCTATAAGCCCCTATGAAGCATTTAAATACACACACAGAAGTAAGGGATTCTCACATTCTATTCTTTATTCAAATATCTTTGTATATTATGCCTTATATTTCTAATTCCTAATGTTGCAACATGAATTTACATGTCTCTATTACTACCCATTTTATGTCTAAATTATGAGAGATCCTTTATATATAATTAATTCATTTTAATAAATAATTATTTATGCTATTATGAAGATAAAATTTTACCACAATTTTCTAGGCCAAAAAAATATATTCAATACCATACGCATACCATATCATGTGTGTTCACCTTTATAAAATTATAAATCATTGAATTTGGAATTAAATTTATGTATTATACAATCTTTAATCATGGAATAAAATATTATAATGACTTATTGCATGATTTAGGATATATGTGTCACAATTAATCACGAGAATGAAATGAAAGTGATGGGTGAACTAGAAATTATATATCACTTCAAAGCATTGGTAAAGTTTAGTCAAATTAGACATCATGTTTGGATTGGGAGTGAATATGATTTCTTTAGGGATCTTTTTAAATCATTATTTTTTGGTATTTATAAATGAACTATATATATTATACTATGTTTGAAGTCGTTTCCACATTTCCCATGGTATGACTATCATGTTACATCATGCCTTATTGTTCTTGTTTATGATTCCTACTATTTTATGCCCCATTGGTATGTCTATTTTTTAACATGTATCACCATAAATCATGTTCATTCCCTTACATGGATTTATATCTCAAAATTTTATTATTTTTTACCTAGGATGTCCCATTTAGTTTTAAAATCCATGGAATTTTTGTAGGATGTTAATGAAGTTTTCAATAATGTTGTTGTATACCATGTTCAAGATGTTTCGCTATATACCTAATTCCCAAATCAACTAGTTGTTACAATATTATGGGTTGTATTATTGGATTTTTTATGTTATAATTCATCTATTAATGTGAAATAAAGGAAAATTTAGTTATATTAATGATATAATATTAAAATGGGTAGTGTAAATACCATAATAATGAAAATAAGGGAATAACATTGAAAAATTCCTAAATGAAGGGAAATTAATATGAGGTTCATGAACTCAAATTTACCTTTATTTGAAATTGATTAAAAAATAGGTATAATGGTTGAATCATGTTATTAATTTAAACTAAAACCATATTTATATATATATAATATCATATATTATCTTCTTATAACATCTTATCACCCATTCTTTAAAAATATTTCATTATTACCATATTATTTGGTGTTAACAGCTTTGTTTTCTGATGTATGTTATATTGAAGAAGTTATAGTTCATGTGCATGTGATATAGTTCCATGAATTACATAATTTTGTTATTTTTATAAATTTCATATTTAATATATATATATATAATTATTTCAAATGTTGCACGTGGAAAATTATTAACTTCGCTTTGTCAAAACGGCACGTCGTACCTACGCACGAGCGATTATATTATTCCATTATGTATTGAAAGGGAAATGAATTGAATGATATATTTAATTTTTATAATTAATATAATTTCTTATATATTATATATATTCATTATTTCCATCATTATGGTTATCAATGTGAATCCGTGATAGAAAAAATCATTTTGGTTCTCAAGGTGGTAGTCCGTTGTACACATGATATATGTATTTGTTTCCCATTTAATGGGGAAAGATATGGATAAAAATTATTCAATTAAAATAATAAAATTATAGTATATTTTATATAATCAGCTTACGAAATTATAATTGTTAGGTCATCATTGATGGTGGTGAAAGATTAAGTGAAAAATGAAAGATCTTAGTGAAGAAAAATACATTTGATTAGAAGAACTTCATTTAGATATCTTAATAAGGAAACTAGATGTGGTAATTTTGGAAGATAATATTATATATAAATTATATAAGGGTTCCGGATAGGGATATTTTGTGGCTTTTATAAAGATAAATGTCTTGACTGGTGTGAATAAGTGCAGGGTGGTGTGAAATTTTATAATTCAGGAGTACCATTTTTATTAATATCCAAAACTATTCAATAACATAAAGTCACGATGGAACCATGTTCCTCCAAAAATAATAAATTAATGGGTGAAGGTATTATTATGTGAATACATACCTCCACTACTAAATAGAAACATGTTATTTTCGTTATCGCTGTGGTTATTTCCTTTTACAATTTTAGTTTTCTCTCTGGTAACTAGTTTTACAACCTTGGTATTATCCTTTATAACCATTATAAGATTATAATTATTAGATAATATTTACCAATTTATTGTGGATATTAAATCCAGTTAATAATATAAAAATTCAACATGTTTCAAAACTCCATGTAACACATAACCCTATTTTTTATCTTTAACTGTATTAAGAATTTTTTCGAATATAAAGGGTTATATTTTTTCTAATCAGATAAATGTTGCCTAATAAATGAAATAGAAATGAAAATTTAAAAAGTTTGTAATCCTAATTATTAAATTTAATGATTTTTATAATTTTTACATAATTTATTAAAATATCATTTAACCAAAAAATATCATTAATTATATTTTTGAAACTATTAATTTAATATGAATTTAAATAAAAACAAAAGAAGGGATTTAGAAAATAATCCATTTCACCATAAATAAGACATCATTATTAGCATTACAAGTTATATTCCACTTGTTACTAATTCCCAATTTAATTCCATATAATTCCTATTTCATATATTTTATAATTATTATATTGACATCATTGATTAAATTTAATTATTTCCATACACATTTACCATTTTAACATTAAAAATTGTATACCACTAATTATACCAAACTACTAAATAATCCCACAAAAAGTAGAAACTGAAAAATAGCACATAATACATCTTATTTCTTCCATCATATCCTTGCTTCCTGATCCACACTAATGGTCGTAGTGATCATAGAACTACAATCCATTATATACCAATTCCAAATACCAGTTCAATTTCACAGCTGACAAACACATAACCAGCTAATATCCTTTAAATGATCATAAAAACATAACAAATAAATTATTTCAAGTGTCAAACACCTCCCCATTTAATGGAAGGTAACAAATATAATTAATTTCATCCATAAGTTACAATTTTATTTTAATATTAATCATTTAAACATATTTTAGTGGGGTTTTACATCATTTAATCACTGCTAAGTTACATAAATAAGACATCATTATTAGCATTACATGTTATATTCCACTTGATACTAATTCCCAATTTAATTCCATATAATTCCTATTTCATATATTTTATAATTATTATATTGACATCATTGATTAAATTTAATTATTTCCATACAAATTTAACATTTTAACATTAAAAATTGTATACCAATAATTATACCAAACTACTAAATAATCCCACAAAAATTAGCAACTGAAAAATAGCACATAATACATCTTATTTCGTCCTTCATATCCTTTCTTCCTGATCCACACTAATGGTCCTAGTGATCATAGAACTAAAATCCATTATATACCAATTCCAAATACCAGTTCAATTTCACAGCTGACAAACACATAACCACCTAATATCCCTTAAATGATCATAAAAACATAACAAATAAATTATTTCAAGTGTCAAACACCTCCCCATTTAATGGAAGGTAACAAATATAATTAATTTCATCCATAAGTTACAATTTTATTTTAATATTTAATCATTTAAACATATTTTAGTGGGGTTTTACATCATTTAATCACTGATAAATGGTTAATATCAAAATTTTCAAAAAATAATATAGAGCTCTTGAATCTCTTTTCATCTCAAATGTTTTACAATTGACCATATAGGTACAATATGATAAATATATGACCATATTAAAAAACCCAAGTGAGGTAAAGAAAAATAAATCTTGATCCAAATATTTAATCATCAAAATCATAGTCTATTATTCCCCCAAATCCAATTAACACCACCATTTTAATTCTCACTGGAGGAACATAAAAATCCAATAGTGGAAGAGAAGGGACTCACATTGGATCACAAACAATCAATCTCCATGGCCACAGATCAAACCCAATAGATAAGAATATGAAATATCTCCTTAAATAGAACATCTTTTTTCTTATTTTTGGGAGAAATATTGTAAATTGAAAAGAAGTTATAGGGGATTGTGTATTTATACTTAATCTAGAAGTAAAAAGTCTCATAGTGTGTTGGGAAATTCCATAAAAAAATATATAGGTTTCCCAAAAATCATTGTGATATATTGATTGATATAATGAAATTATATCTGATTGAAACCCCCTAATATCATTCCTCATATCTATCTAAGATGAAAGAAAAATGAAAAGTCACCACGATGTAACAGCTCTTAAATATATAGACCTAAAAAAATCATCAATTTTGGACACAATACCAAAAATATAAGAACCAAACCACTTTTTTATTGTTCTCAAAACATATCAATAATCCATATACTAGTTTGGTTACATAGGTAATGTTTCTTATAAATACCTCAACCCTAGTGGTCAGGAGATGGTTCCTTACATTACAAAATTGGTATAGATACAAGAATTGAATCTTAGAAGACTAATGATATTAGAATTATTGGATGCCAGATTACGTACATGAATATTAAATTAATAAATTAAAAGGAAATAAAATATTGAAAGTTTATTGAGAACATCCATACACTCCTTTATTATTCATGCATTTTATTCATAATGTAGATCCTTCCATCCCGATGAAAAATAAAACATTATAATGGGAAGAGCTCAGATGATCTGTAATGATAAGTAATATAGTGGAAGATAAACATAAATATTAATGTATTGTGAATTACTAAAAATACATCCCATGATAACATAGTATTAAGCATTACATGGAAAGAATGAAAGATGAATATTTAATGCGATATAAATAATAACATGAAACGTAACCATGGGTGTTATACAGTCCAATAATATCATGATTTATAAATTACCAATATCATAATGAGAAAAATCATAATTCAAAACATCTCAAATATATCATTAAGGACCAGACCATGAAATATTAAAATAAATGGTTAATTCCTTGACCAATACCATATCTGAAACTAGGCATGACATCAACCAAGTCCATACATGTTTCGTCCCAAGAGACATATCGATGCACTGAGGGGTTATAGTCGGCCCCAAACTTCACATAATAAGTTCAATTAATTTCTAATATGATTTGGTTTAATCAAAAATAACATATATATTTGAAATATTAATAAATATCTACAATCGTTAAACATGATCACTTACCATTATGAGTGGTACAGTTAATTGTAGGAAAATAGAATATCCACAGTCAAAATGCTCATATAAAATTTAATAAAATATCATAGATGATATAATCATAGTAGATAAATATAAATAAATAATATAATTCAACATAGGTGTTCAAATATTTGAAAATACTAAAATAAAATCATCGACGAATTCTTGAGAGTAATACCCATTTTTTACATTGAAAAGAATAGTTCTTTTGGAAATTCATTTGAAATTTTCAAATTAGTTTTTATAAAACCAAGAATGAAAAAAAATATTTTTTTTCATGAAAAAATTAATTTTTTTTTAAAAATGGGTTCTTAAAAATGTTTATGTATAGTACTTGAAAAATGGGTAAGAAATCAAGATGTTTCGTTTTATCGTGCGTTCTTATTGGGATGAATTGAGAAAGAACGCTTGTAAAATATGTATTTCCCCATAAATGAATGATTAAATGATAAGGATACATGATTCTATAATGTATAAAAATAATTTAAATTAATTATTGAAAAATAATAAAGAAATAAATTGGTTTTAATAGGGAAAAATCTTAACACGAATGAGAATGGAGGTTTGGGAAGAAAACCCTTATCTTGTGTTTGAAAGTGTTCTGTACTTGACCTTAATGTTTTGAGTAATCAAATTAAATCAATTAATTAATAAATTAATAACATTTTATAGATCTATTTTATTCATTATAGTTTATTTATGTTCATTTTTGACCTTATTGATTGGTTATATAGTTTAATTTCATCATTTGTGAGAATTTGATTACAAGATTTTCATGACCGGTTCACCTGTTTATAAGTAATTAAGTTCACGTTAAAAGGGTATAATTTTACAGAATTAGAATTATATATTTGAAAATAAATAATATTTAATGGTATCATATATTATTTTCCTTCAATATATAAGTATGATTCATTGGATTGGACTTTAATGATGATCGTTTGGATCATTTTGACAGTTTTTTGATCGTCATGAAATAGTTTTTCCTTATTAATTAATATCAAGTATATAAATAACATTTATAGAATAATAAATAACATATAATATGTATAATAAAATATGGATTAACAATAATTATGGTTTTATGAACAACCTTTATGGTGTTAATATCGAGTGAGAACTCATTATGCAAGATGTCAGTAAACAGACACATACCATGAAGTGTTTTCATTTACAGAATAAGAGAGAGAGAGAGAGAGTGAGTGAGAGAAATGATTTTTATTATGGATATTCCATTAACATTATATATTATAGTTTATAAATTATACTGGTGTTATAATGTCTTTTTTGATAGGGTATGTGAGGAAATAATAAGAAAATAAAAGAAATTGAAATGAAACTAAATAAAATGGAAGAGAATTTTTACCCCCTGAATTTTCCTCCTTGAGAACCTACTTAAGGGGATTGATTTTGGTATTTTTATGAGACCATGCTATATTGGATGTGGGGGAGGTCATTAAAATAATTATTTTAAATAATTTAGAAATTAATCAAGGCTTAGATGGTGTGATGAGAAGAGGTGGTGTGAGGTGACATTAATAATGGAGGCGAGGAGTGTTTTTTGAATTTTTTATTCATTTTCCTATTACTTTTTCTCAAGACCATTAATATTTTGAGAATTATCAATAAATATATTTAAATAAGGGAGGTGGGTTCTTGATTATTATTCCAAAATAATTTATAATTTAAGTAATAGTTTTTTTTCTTATAATGTATATATATTGTAAATTTTAGTATTTCACTATTCACCAAAAAGTAATGTATTTTAGAAAAATAAAAAAATTCATCCTAACAATTTTTAGATGTTTAGAATTAAAAAATGACCTCCATTTTATGAAAATAATTTTCTACATATGATAAATTTAATTTTTCATCAAAAGTTATTCTGAAAATACCAATTTAAATATTATAATTCATTCTATAACACATTGAAAAATTAACTAAGGTCCCATTAAATTATCCTAAAACTATAAGAAAATAATAATAATCATTTAATACATTTTATGAAAAGAAATATTGTTTGAAATCATTTTAATATTTATAAAATTATAATTAAATATTTTTGATATATATAAATACCAACAATTAATTAATAATTTTTAAAATATTAATTTACTAATAATATAATATAAGTACTTCATAATTTAGTTTATTATATGCCTAAATTTTATTTATACTTTCAATTTCATGGTTACCATTCATTGGTCATTTTACTATTCATGAGGGTCATACTAATATTCTAATGTCAAGTAACTATTTCATTGGTATAATATCCTTAACTTCTAGAAATAACTCTTATTTCATTCGATATAAATTTATAATGTTTTTACTGCATTACATATGTTATTTATACTATATCAAATAATTATAAGAAGAAAACTTTCATTGATTGAATTATGGGATGTTACATTCTCCCATCCTACAAAAATTATATCTTCAAAATTTAAATATCACCACCTCACAAAATGAATTGGGATGTTATTCCTTATATGTTCCTCAGGATCACACACCCCCACTTCAATTTAATGACCTTTTCCAAATTACCTTTACCTACAGAGTCATCCAATTCCTCAAAAACAATCATGTAGTGTATAGAATCCAGATAGGATCTTCATAGTAAGATAAATAAGGTTCCAAATCTATTCTTTCAGACGTGAGGACATGTTTTGAGTCAGGCATGTACTTCTTTTGCAAATAGATGTTCAAGAAATTGTGTATTTTTAAAAGTCTAGGTGTAAATTCCAAATGATAATACACAGCTCCAACTATCTCCAAGATTTAGAAATGTCTAATTTACATAGGAAAATATTTCCATTTCTTCCCAAATCATATAACGTACATCCATGGAGTTACATTAAAAAAAACATAAACTCCCACTTAGAATTCCAAATACTTCATTCTATTATCAACATATATCATTTGAAAACCTCGATCTTGTTTCATATTGGTTTGAGTAGTATTTACATTTTTTGTTGTTTCATCAATAAGTTCTTGTCCAACAAGCTTCCTATAACCAACTTCATCACAACAAGTTGGTGTGCGAAATCTCTTTGTATACAATGTTTCATATGGTTCCAGCTGAATACATGAATAGAAACTATTACAGTAGAAAAATCTACCAATGTTAAATATTGATCCCAAATTCCGTGAAATTCATGTGGGCGTGATCCCAACATGTATTCTTATTTTTGGATCATCCTTTATGAATTCCTATCTATTTGAGGGTGATTATAAGTACTGAAATGAAGCACAATGTCCAATGATTTTTGATGAATTTTCTAAAATTTAGATGTCAATCATGGATCATGATTAAATAAAATTGAATGTGGTGATCTATAAAGACTTTCAAAGTCATTAATATAGATTCATGCAAGGAATTCTAGTGAATAATTACCCACATATATGGTTTAAATGAGCATATTTACTAAGCTGATCAATAATAACCCTTTGTGAATCATTATTTCTTTGAGTACATATTAAACTAGTGAAACAATCCATAGTAATGTCATCCCATTTCCATGTAGGAATTGGTAGAGGTTTTATGACTTCCTTAAGATGTGGTCATTTATCCTTCACCTGTTTACAAACCAACTATCTTGATACATAATTATAAATTTCACACATTATATTATCCAAGAATAAATGTTCCCTCAAATCTCTTTACATATTTTTTCTACTGTGGGTTATAGAGAAATTCGGGCAATGGGAACAATTTAATAATCAACTTTTTTACCCACTTAATGAGGGAACACAAAGTCTCTTCCCAAATTTCACAATTCCATCCATGTACATGATGTTTACAATCATCCCATCATTAAAAACATAATTATTCTTTTGAAGATTATCATAATAAAACAGAGAACTTTTAATCCTCTTAAATAAATATGGTTGGTAAAAAAATTGAAATTGTAATGATGTTTCACCTTCCCTAATAATTCCCATATCCATATTTTCCTGAACCATGTGCACATGATCCTTGTAAATATGAATTTTGTTAAAAATTCCATGATCCTTCCTACTCAATGCATCTTTTCATGGTGGTAGTGTATTGAACATTCATAATCCTTGAGTAGCTTGAGTCATCACATTTCCATCGTGTTCTGTTCTTTCCTTGAGAATATATAGTTCAAACTCTTGTGATCTGTATATATACCACATATTTTTCTATAAATATAGTGTCTTCACCTTTTCAAAGATATGATTATTGGTGATAACTAAAGATCATTAGTTTGATAGTTCTATTCAAGAGTTTTAACTGCCTTGATGCATTGGAAATTACTCTATCATTCAACATAAAGACACAACCAAGTCTTTTCTTTGACTCATCACTATAAAACACAAAACTATCATTTCCCGATATTAGTGTCTATATTGGAGGACTCACTAATCTACTGTTCAATTTATTAAGACATTTTTCTCATTATTTTTCTCATGTGAATGTAACCACTTTACAAATAAATTGGTGAATGTGTTGTCTAATCAATAAAAAATATGAATTAATCACCAATAGTAAACTAATAACTGATTTAAACTATATAACTTGATTATTTATTTTGATGTAGTTAATTCCTGAGTTTCCATTGTCTTCGAAGGATCCCTATGTATTCCATATGTAGTGATGATATGACAATGAAATGAAACTGATTAAATAAAAAATTTATACATTCAAAATGTCCCATATATTTCATTTCTTATATGAGTCCTCAATTCAATCCATTGGAGGTTATCATGTTCCTTGAAGCTTTTTAATTATTCCAAGATAGCACTAATAAATACCGAAACAAAGTCATCAAGGTATTCCTTGAAAATGATGTACATAAGATCCTTAAAAATAGAGAACTACTGAAAATGTGACCTATACCCACGGTTCAAAACCATGCGTATATCCCTGAAAGCCGTGTGTATAGCCTATACCCATGGTTTTGGGAACCATGGGAAACCGAGGTGTCGAGATAGGTCCCAAACCTATACCCATGGTTTGGAGGACTGTGGGTTTCTTTTTTTTCCACCGTGTCATACTGAATTTCCATGCTGTTAATACATAATACCCATGGTTCTAAAACTATGGGAATAAGTAGTGAAAAATTGAAGTGGGCGGTATTGAACTCGAGACCTTCTTTTCACAATAGAGGCACTTAACCAATCAATATACATCAATTTACTTAATATATATCTATTTATAATTTTGTTTAATATCTTTATTCAGGTGTATATTAGAAAAAATACGGTGTAGGGGTTTGAACCCACGTTGTTCACAATTGATTCCAACATCTTACAAAGCAGTCTAGCCTTCTTAATAGTATATTAATCTATATATATCTTAATATATTAATAATGATTAATATATTAGAAAAAAACAAAAAGCAGCATTTGAACCTAAGACCATACAGTATTCCAAAAATGCTTCACCATCCAACCTACGCAACTTTTATGTTTATAAATTTGTATCTGCGAAAATATAATAATCAAAACCATGAGAATAGGTTTTCCTGCCAAAATTAGTTTTGTGTCCCAGAGAAATTTTTTCCCACCATAACGTGGGAAGTCTATACCAATGGTTTCACAATACCGTGGGTATTGGTCTTTGAAAAAGGAATTCTATACCCATGGTATGGCCGAAACCATGGGTATAGGCCTTGAAAAAAACACTTATACCCACGGTTTTTACCAAAACTGTGGGTATGGGTGTTTTTTTCCATGGTTATAGAGAACCATGGGAATAAGTATTTAAAAAAATATATGCCCATGGTTTTGCAGAAAATCATGGGTATAGGTGACCTATATCCTTGGTTCTTAAAAACTTTGGGTATAGGTTTCCATATTACCGGTACTCCCATGTTTTTTAAAAACCGTTGGTATAGGGGTGACCTATACTCACTGTTTTGCAAAAAACCATTGGTATGAGGATATTTTCCAATAATGGAGGGTGCATTAGTCCCCTAAAATGGAATTAAATTAAAATTGTAATGTCCATACCTAGTTCAAAATGTTGTATTTATAATAAATTCTTTCCGGACATGCAATTGATGATTTTCTGATCGAAGGTCCATATTTGAATAATATTAGGCTCCATGAAGTTGATCAATAAATTCATCAATTCATGATAAGGGATACATGTAATTAATTGTAAAATAATTTATTTCTATATAGTCAATGTACAGCTTAATGGATCCATCTTTATTTTGGAAAAATTTATTAGGTACTCCCCATAGAAAAAACACTAGGGTGAATAAATCCTTTGTTACTAAATTCCTCTTGTTGTTTATTCGGCATCATTAATTCTACAGTGGCCATTCTATTTTGAGTATTTAATATAGGTCTTGAACCAAGAATTAAATCAATAAGGAACTCATCATCCTATTGTGGATGACGTTTGGGTAAATCCATTAGAAACACATCAATATATTCAAGAACAATGAGTACATCATCAATTTGAAGATTTATTTCCTCATCTATAGATGATGATTTCTCTTCCTCCCCATGAATTATACTTAGAAGAGCTACTTGAGGTGGATCCAGATTTGACTCATATGATGTGGCTTTTTCTCTAACAATATTGGACTCTTTATCTTCTCCACTAATAATAATTTCCTTCTTTTTGGAAATTTATTTTCGCATAATATATTGAAATATATTCCATACTAATGGTTATATCAAATTCAATCGTAGGTATGATGAAATGGAAAACAACTAGATCATGTTTCTATGTTAGAAAGGGGTCTGACTGACAAGTTTATTTTGCGATGATACTTCCCTTATCAGTTTTATTTGACAAATACATTATTAAATGAAAAGTGAAATTTCTATATTTCATGAAAAACTAGGAAGATATAAAAGAATGTGATGATACATAATTACATTAATCATTTTCTATATTTGAGGAAATTATTAAATTACCTTCCACTATATCATTAAGAACTTCAACCTCCAAAGTTGTGATAACATAAGATTGGCCTTTATACCTTATGCTTTTATTGGGGAATGTTTCCGTGACATTTGGACTATCATATTTAGTGTCCCATATACCTATAATAATATAATTAGACATCAATAGAATCATTAATTACCTTTAAATCTTGATCATGATTTCATTTCCCACCACACTTATAGAAAAGTTATTTTACTTTTATGTAGGAACAAGGGTGTTTTATTCCACTAGTATCACAAATTCAAAAATTCCATTTTTTATTCTTACCTTTATACATTCCATCCTCCACCATCCTCTTCATCCCAAGTTTTAATTAAATGTGTTAAGACATAGAGAATTATTTATCTATCTTTATAGAACATGAAACTATATCTTCATATAATAAGAAAGTATGGGAGACTAGTTCGCTTTTATGAAATTATTTTAAACCATCAAAGAATAGATGAATATATCTCATTAGATTAAATATGTATTCCATGAAAGTCCTTGTTATCCTTGTAATGTTGGATATATACTATGAAGATTTTCTTCATCTTTTTGTTTCATGATCCTGAATTTCCTCTCCACATCTTCTAACTATTTGTAAGGAAAGTATTTTTCTAGGAAAATTTCAATAAATTATTTGCATTCTATATATTAAATTTGGAACTCATCCTTTGTGTTTGGAATAAACAACCCCCATTGATCAATATCTCTTTAGATATGGTAAACTAAAATTTTAGACTTATCCCTTTAATCACTTCCTTTTGTAAGAAATATCTTCCCAAAGTAACTTTTTCTCTAATTAGCTAAAAATGGGTTTTTAGTCCCATTAAATTATTGAGGATACTATTTCCTAAAGATATATAACATTTATCTACCACATTGTGGATCAAGACGCTCCATATGGGCCTCTGTCTTGTCTCTCCCTTCCACTATTCCTTTCTTTTTCCCTTTTTGATTTATACTCCATGAACATTCTCTTTCTGGTGGGAATTTCCCTGGTAGGGGCATCAGGGTCTAGATCGGTGCCCGGGAATCATTGCAATTTTCCATGGAGTAATTTCCCCTCCAATATCTGCTCTGGATTATTGTTCTTCTATATCCCTCTATGTTGGTCTACTTCGGTGGTTTATGGAGGCTATTAGAGGTGTTGATAATTTGGTCGGTGGTGCTTTAGGAGGTGCAACATTCATCTTTTCGATTCAAGAACTGGTGGTTTTTGCGGGAGGATTGATGTTTCGTATTTTCATTGCAAGGTGTACCTTTCGACTGGTGGTGGATTTGACTATTCGAGTTTGTGGTCCTGAGAATGATGATTTGCTATCGAGGACATGTCTAACTTGTTGCTCTGGCTTCATGTTTATTTACTGCACTCCAGGTCGGACTACTATGATGGTTTCAAGGAGGCTCTGGGATATGAGCTCATTTATTTATATTTTTTTAGGAGGCCAGTATAGGCCTCCATCCATGCTTGGTGGTATTTATTGACCATCGTAGTGGTGTTCTGGTGTGGTTGTCTAAAATATTATCAATCACGGTCTACAACGACATCTTTGGATATGGTTTGGTTTTTAATATTTCTTTCATCTTGGAATGATTTTGTTTTTTTTGCGATGTTCCATTTCTGATTTTGTTATGTTCAATTTTTTTTTGCATTGGACCTGCTTTCTAACTCTTTAGTGAGATGATTTGATGGAGGTGTTGATGAAAGGTGATGATTTCAGTGGGGATTATTTATGTATTTCAGTTTGGTGAAAAGATCTCTAGTTACTTTTTCATTTTCTCAGATCACCATCGCTAATAGTTATAGATGGTGATGAGGCCAATGATAGTTTAACTTTCTCATGACTGATTACAGGTGATAAGACTAGTTCTCATGGGTACCTTATGGCTCAAGGCCTCCTCAGGTTGGGTGCCCCATTTTTTGAATTTCAAATTTGGTATGAATCTTGTTTTTCAGTTCTTTATTGTATTTTGGTTACCACATACCCTTATAGCGGATCTTTTGGAACTAAAAAGATATATATTTTTTAGGTAAGACGCTCTATATGGGTAAGGTTATTTTTCATAACCTGATTCATCTGTCCTAGTATAATTATATGTTTCCCAACATCAATCATAGCCCCATTACCAATATCATTATCTTTTATAGGGGTGAAATCCCTACAAAGGGATATGTACATTGATACAGTTTCCATTCCTTCCACAAGTTCCATTTTTAAATAATTCCATTCACTAAATTTGGTTATGAATCACCAAACATAATATCGAACCAGAAAAACACTATACGTGACATGAAATTTTAGTCATATCTAATATCATAATAGTAAACATGGATTCATTGGGACATATTTAATTTTTAATCCTTTATAATATATTATAAAAAAATATGAATTATACTAATAATATCCCCAAGGATTGTCAAATGTGGTGTGTATAAAGTCATGTTTCCATATACCAAGAAAACCCAAGTCATAACTTTCACACCGTGTTAGTGTTCTTACCCCTAGGTACATCTCTTCTAGAACCACTCCTACTTGTAGTCTCTAGATGATGATTTATTTTTGTAAATACCCAAATAATATATACCTTACCATAATTCTAGCATGTTCTTCTATGTTTAAATTCAAATTATATTTTATTGTTATGTTCCCTAATCTTTGATTTCTAAATCTAGTTTCTAAGGATTTTATAAACACTATCTCCTTAAACCTGTAAAGACACTGAACCAATTTTCCAATAGTCGGTTCCTCAGATTAATTTATTGGCATAGATATGAGACTCATATCTATAAGAACTGATTAATTTAGTAGTTTTGGATGTCACATTACATTCATGAATGTTATATTACACCATAGATGGAAATAAAATATTGAAATTCCATTAAGAACACCCATAAAATCATAGAATATTCCTAAAATTACATCATATTATACATCTGTGCATCATTAGTAAAAACAAACCATAAGAAGGGGTGAAATCATATGCTCAGTAAGGGTAGAAAAATATAGGAATCTACACATAAAACATTAATCAAATTTAAATTACTAAAAACACACGACAATAGAATACCACATTGAGCATAATATGGAAGTTATAAAAAATGAATAAATAATTCTATATAAAAAACACATGAAATTTAACCAGATATATTCTACATGTTTACTAATATCATGATTTATCAATTAAAAATATGACAATAGGATAATGCATAATTTTGGACATCTGAAACATATTATCAAGGCCTCATCGAAGACAACTGAAAATAAATTGTTAAGGCCTCATCAAATTAATTTCTCATTTGAATTGGGTGAAAAAAATACCAAATATATGTATATATATATATTAAATATAAATAAATTTCCCAAATCTATAAACATAATCAGTAACCATTCTGATTATTATTACAAATGACATCAAGATAACACATCTATAGTCCAAATGACCATAAAGATTTAATAAAATATGGTATATGACATTATCATAGTAGAGGAATCTTAATAATTCATATAACTCTATAGATATGTTGAAATTGAGGTAAATACTATAATAAACGTTTTGAATAATTCTTTAGATAAATATCTCTTTTTCATTTACAAAGAAGAGTTCTTTTGAAAAAAAAAATTAAGATTTTTCATAATTATTTGTATACCACAACAAAAATAAAAATTTTAAATGAAAAAATTAGTAATTTTAGAAAAATAACGGTGTGTTAAATTATATTATTTATGGTACATGAAAAATGGGTAATAAAGCAAGATAATCCATTTAATTAGGATTGTCTGTCAGGAAACATTTAGTAGGGAACCTTGTAAAACATGTATTCCACCATAAAATAAATATGAAATGATATGGATATAAGATTTTATAATGAATTTAAAAAATTTAAAATAAGTATATGAAAATACTAAAGAATTAATTTGGTGTATAGAGGGATAAATCATAGCTTGAATGAAAAATGAAGGTCTGGGAAGAAACCCTTGACTCATGTTCGAAAGAGTTCCACAATTGAACATAATATTCCATAAAATCCAATTAAATCCAATAATTAATTAATTAAGATCCTTTTATACAAGTATTTGTTTCATTATAGTTTTATTATGTTCATTTATGGCCATCTTTTTCAGTTATAGAGTCCAATTTCATCGTTCTAGAGCATTCTTTTTCATGGTTTTCATGATCGACTCAATTTTTTATAAGTAAAAATGTTCATGTTAAATGGGTATAATTTTACATAATTGGAATTAATAATTAGTAATTAATGTCCATAATATTTAATTATCTTATATTTTTTTCCTTTATATTAGGATGATTAATTATATAAAACTTTAATGATAATCATTTTGATCATTTTGACTATTTTTCAATCATCACAAAATTGAATGTTTTTTTAATTTATATCATGTACATATATAATGATTAGAGAACCATAAATAAAATATAATATGTATAATAATTTTTTTTAACTATATTTATGGTTCTATGACCATCCTTGAATGTGTTAATGGAAGATGAAAATGCATCATCCATGATGTCAATAAATTGACTCTTCACGGGTGATGTTTTCATTTATAGAATTACAGATATATAGAGAGAGAAAAGAGTGAGATGATGGATGTTACAATAAAATGATATCATTCTAGTGTATAAATGATGTTGTAGTTATCATGTCACTTTTGATAGGGGAGGTGAGGGAAGAAAAGAAAATAAAATAAATTGAAAAAAACGAATGAAAAGAAAGTGGGTTTTTACCTCTTGAATTATCCTCCTTTAGGACCTCCTTAAGGGGGTTGGTTTTTCTATTTTTATGAGACAAAGATCTCTTGGTTGTTGGTGAGGGGATTGGGAAGAATATTTCGGATAATTTAGACAATTATCAGGGTTTGGGTAGTGTTATGAGAAGAGCTGGTGACGAGTTGTGTTTATAGTGGAGGAGAGGGTTGTTTTGTTGAAGTTTTTATTCATTTGTCTATTATGTTGGCTCAAGACTATGAATAATTTATAACCATTGTCTAATATATTAAAATAATAAATTTATGTTTGATATTATGGTTCGTACATCATTCATGACTCAATTAAAAAATTATTTATCTTGTAATGTATCTATAATGTAAATTATCGTATTTCAATATTCACAAAACAAATTTAGAAAAATTCCACAAATTAACTAAAAATATTTTTAGATGTGGATAATTAAAAAATAAAATCCATTTTGTGAAAATAATTTAAAAATATTAAAAATTTGATTTTTAATTATTACCATCATTTATTTGAAAAATATCAATTTTAATATTACAACTGATTTTATAACACTTCAAAAAATTAACTAATGTCTCACTAAATAATCATTAAATTTTAAGACAAAAAATATTATTTTATGAATACTCTTTATGTAAATTATTTTTATTTTAAATAATTTTTTAAATTAAAATATTGTAATTAAATATTTATGACTTAAAAAATACCAACACCTAATTAATAATGTTTAAAATTTTAATTTAAATATAATATGACAAAATTATATCATAATTTCATTTATAAGATGATTAAACATTGTTTACACTTTCAGGGGTGTGGTTACAATTCATTTTTTTATTTTACTATTCATAAGGGTTATATTACTCTTCCTAATGTCATCTTACTATTTTATTGGTATAAAATATTTAACTTCTAGAAATAATTCTTATTTTATTCATTATTTATTAATAATAACTTTACTGTGTTCTATAAGTGAATTTATGAGATTTAAACTATATGAAATAATTATGAGAAGAAAATTTTCTTTGATATAATTCTGGGTAATTACATTCCATGACACAAACTAGCCTCACCATCAACCTTCCCACATACAACAGATACCTCCATGATATAATCATATCCCCAAATTGAATGTTTAACTCAAACTCTCCAATTTCATTCTTTATCCTCACATGAATGCCGAAAATACCCAAAAACATAATGTAATGGACAAGGAAGGTTTGCACCCTTATATTAAATACAATTGAAACAATTCCCATCCTTTAGAATTAGAACCAAAACCATATGTAAGGACACATATCCAAATAAAAAAGAAATATTTTGGAGATTCATATGATAAGATATGATTCCTGCAACCATATAATTAATCAAAACCATGATAAATGACTCAAGCTAATTTTTATATGAAACTAATTTCATAAATTAAATTCTAATCTGAACATATCATCAATAATGGAAATAATAAAATTAAATAAACATGAGACTTTGTGAAATAGTATTTAACTATAATTAACACTTAATCTCCTTAAAAACATAATAATTTCATAGAACATGAAACAATTGAGCAACACAAAAACAAAACATTATCGTTAAAATTTTTAATACCATCTATCCCCTTAGAAAATGTAATATATCCTTGGACATTCATCTATACCCATTCAATGAAATTGGAGTCATAAAAAATTTACTAAATAATTGGTGACAAAAGTAAGAAATCATAGACCAAATATTTAACGGAAGAATCATAAATCTGTAGGCCACCTCACAGACATGCTAAAATACTTCAAAATATCAAATCTTATATATATCATAATCCCCAAACCAAAGAACTATTTCCCTAAATATTGGGAAACCCTATAGAATATATGTTTAACCACCTCAAACTCAGTAGGAATCTTTATCTAATACACTTGTGAGTTCTATAAATATGGTAAAATATTTATCCACCCTTTAATAATCTAAACAATTTCTATTGTTTTATGTACCATATATGGTCCAAGGAAAACCAAATACCGAAACCATGTCTAGATAAATTGATATAGACATATTTATTTTTATAATACATTGAATAAGATATTATAATGGTGAATTGAAAACAATTGTAACTTGAAAACTCAAATGGGGTCAAGTTCCTCTCCCAATATTAGAAAAAGTATAGAACACAGGCTAAGAACGTATCCTCTATTTTTTGAATGGCTTGGTCAATCTACCCATCCATATAATGATGGAATGTAGTGAAATAATCAAATAAAAAACTAAAGAATATTTAAATAAACCCAAACTTGTGTGGTAATATGGGGATCATGGTAAGAAATAAAGGACTATGGTACCTTATAACGTGACACCACATCATATATAAAGGACCTTTCTAAAACCTTCATAGCGCCTAAGTCCTCAATCACCATGAAGTTGATATATATATTTAAAAAATCCAGGATAACCAAATTTGAACGACATACTCACAAGGCTCAAGTTAGAACTATAATGAATTTCATTGACATGTACTCCAACTTCCACATATGGATATCCAATGAGTATAATAACAATCTTTAAAAGTTATTCTATTCCATCCGATACTGAAAAAACACCATTACACAGAATTCATAACATACCCATGCATTCGAGGACAATAATGTTGGACCCCAAAATAATTGAAAACCATGGATAAAATAGGATGCACATAAACTAATAATGAATGAAACTCACATATATAATCTTTTCAGAATAATGATATAACATAACACCTCCCTTGAAAAAATATATAATGTTTGTTATCCTTTCACCATTTCTCTAGTGAAACACCATAAAGATCATAGGCCCGAATCACCTCATCCAATTAGTATACCCATAGAGACTACTCCAACCATTATAAAAATTCTATGTTTACTATCTTATGATATCAAAAGTCTCTACCATTAGGTTCTTCTCAATCGATATACATTGTTCCAAGATCCCCTATCTCCCACCAAGAATCTATAGACTTTTAAAATTCATCTTTATATGACATCAAAATCAGTGCATTTGAAACAAAATTCACATTATCTGGGGTGTCAGAGATATCATTGTTATTGTAATAGAGAATCAAAATCCACCTTCATTTTTAATATTTACATCAAATAATGAGAAAACATAATTTAATATCATGAGATCCATGAATACCATGGAACATTTACTAACAAGGTAATATTTCTACAACATTTGAGAAAAATCCAATCCCACCGACTTTATATCACCAATGGATAAATTATACTCTCAATAATATTAATACATAGAAACATCATGGGTCACAACCAACTTATATATATAACACAATGAAAAATAATTCTTAAAATATCATAAAATCATAAAAACACCCCCCCCCTCATCGGGAATTTGATGAATGCGATAACATATCAACATATACTTCATTTAGTTTACTGAATCATGAAATTGACCAATACTTATTATCACATGGTCCTTCCATGTAATAAATATTAATAGGATCATTTCCTAATATAATTTATACCTGAACATTCAATAATATCAAGTGATACCGAAGAAACAATATATCTTTGCAATATTAATGATCAATTCCCATGAAATGACTACCTCAATTTCCATTGAATCTTCTGACACACCCTTCCTAGATTCCCGAAGTATATGTAAGTTCATATAACTTGTCTGAAACACTTATCTATACATATTATCATAAATTAGGGATGTTAAATGACATTAAAATAAACCTTGTAGTGTCCCAAGTGCTCCACTAATGGCCTAGATTATTTAGTAATTGTAACACCTGATAATTTTATGAGAAATATTTTGTTTTTATGTTATATAAATCATCAAAATAATCTTTCACTACACACAACACTACCTTGGCTTTCTTTACACGGAACCGCGGCCTTCCTTGATAGCTTGTGTCGTACGCAATACTGAGTTTCACTAAACAATGATATGTTATTATAATATTATTATGAACTAGCCGTTATGAATAGTATTTACTAAATATTGTTTTTTATAACATTTTAATTCAACTTATACATTTTCTAGAATGAGGTATAAAAGCAAAATCAGTTTTTTGGATAAAAGAAGTAGTTTTCAAAAAATACAATTTTGCCGCCTATTAATGGCGCATCCACATTAAAGCTAGTTTTTGAAATGTTTATAAGTTCATTTTGACAAAATAAAATTCTTCTTTTGAATCAGGGTATAAAAATTTACTTTGGATTAAATTTTGATATTTTTCTGATAACTTTCATATTTTGATGAATAGTAAAAATACGCTAATTTTTAATTAAAAATAACTTTTTTAATTGAGATAATTTATATGGATAAATTATAATATTTAATTGTTTTAAAGTATAAATAGAATATATTTTTACCATTTAATATAATGTATGTCATTATCATTAATTTCACATTGAATTCATAGGTAAAAACATTTCAATCTTTGGCAATGTTTTAACTTCTAAAACCCATTTTCTTAACAACAAGATTTATTTTAAATTAATTACTGAAACTTATATGTTTTGAATTTTGATAAATGGATTCCATATTCAGAATCAGTGGGTCCAAATTTTGTTAATAGGCTACTTTTTATTTTTGGGCATTATGAATAGTAACTACGGTAAATTTTATTTACCATAGTTAAAGGTAAATCGGGTAATTAATGGTAAATATAAGATTATAAAAATACTCTAAAACCAGCCAAAATTTAATTTTATGACTAAAAGTCGACCCATATCACCTAAGGGTCGGATTAGATTCATTTAATGGACTTTGTTCCATGAAAATAATTTATTTATTATTAAAACCAAAGAATGTGACAACATGTCAGTTTCTTAAATCTTATAAGTATAATAATTTTAATTTAGTGATAAACTTCATGAAACTTCGAACATGAATAGTCTCCAGAAAGCTAATATAATTATCTATATCATAGGAGTTTATTTAGAATTTTTAGGGATTAAATAATTATCATTAATTATGACACAATTGTGATGTTGTAATTATTTTATTAATTAAAATATCAAATAAATGGTTTTAAAAATAATAAAATAAATATTATATGAACTATTTAATGTTCTCCACTAATTTTATAGATAAATATGACATTTTATGGATCTATTAAAGCTTTTATTTTGAACATATCTTCTGTATATATATTTTATTTAAATTCAAATAAATGAATAGTGTCAAAATTGACACTATTGTTATTTTATAAAAATAAAATATTATAAAATTGATTAAAAATAAAAAATATATTTAAAATTTATAAATTAATATTTATATGGTCGACAATGTCATAAAGTTTCAAATTATTGAAAATTCATAACACATATGTAATTATTTAAAATAATTTAAAATTTAGAATATTGTTACCACAAATAAAATTAAATTGATAAATAAGGATAAATCAAGTTGATAATGTTTAAAATAAATTACTAACATGTCTAAATTTTATTGGTTGATGAGATTAAAACCGTATCTCATCTAATCTTCAGATATGAGTCATTTTGGAAGTTTTTAAGCGGGGTTGAGATTTAATATAAACTAATATTTCTTATATTTCCAAAGGTACCCCTCTCCTCCCTTATAAAAAGATATGAATGGAATCTTTTTTCGTTTTTCGTACGAGGTACTTTTTGACTTTTTCGACAAAATTAAGAGAAGAATGCATTCTTTTAACTTATACAGCATTGATGGATTTTTTTAAAACATTATTTCCAAGAATATTCCCTTACAAGTTTTCAAGTTTATTTTTAATCAACTTCTTTTCTTTAGAATTTTATGACATGTTATGAAAGGAAAAGTGTTTTTGAAGTAGAAAGGATATTTTCCTCAAGAATGGAGTTCAAGTGTTTTATCAAAATTATTTTCCATCTAAGATAATAAAGGGTTATGTTTTTATCCCTATTATTACATTGATTTGATTATGTTATGATGGAATTATTTTTATGAATTCCTTTGTCTTATATGAGTTGTTTTATGATGTGATGATGTTTAAGATTCCCATTTTTATGACATGGGTTATGCTATGATGTATGGTTTATGATTTTCTCAGACACATAAGAATGGTATCATTATGAGATGGGTGGGACCTATATATCCCTCCAAAGCATTGGGTAAAGATTATATATCTCATGAGATAGACATGGTTGGAATGGTAGGTTATACCGGTTCAGTGAAACAGGACTGAAATGAGGAGTGAACTCAGTTTAGAAATGGACTTTGTCCACTAAGATACTCTTGTCAATGAGTCTTGACTAATAAGAAATGATTCTCAATGATTATGTGTGTATGCCACAATGTTTAATGTTTTAAGTTATTATTATTGGGATTACATTTCACTAGTATGATTTATCGCATGTTATGAAATTATGATCTCTTTTGTAGGTTAAGATTTCCAAAAGTTATGTTCTTATGTATATGATGTGATTGATATTTCTATTGTTTACCCTTACTGAGCATTTGAGATCACCCTTTTGTATGTTTTATTTCCCCAGGTCAGGAAGAAGGTTATTAAGTAGGATATGCCAAAAAGGGACTCTAGATATGATGAAATAAATGGGAGGAAAAGTAGATGCTTTATGAACCAGTTGTTTATGCTTTCCAGTTTCGAAAGACACTATACCTATACGGTCCTTTCATGGTTTTGTAATATGTTGTAATATGTGTGCTTCAATTTTGAAGTATTAACCATGTATGTAAAGTATGGGTCGTTAAAGTTGGTATAAGAGGAAAGGTATAGTCAACCTTTGGAAACTTGGATGTGAAAGATTTAGTAAGAAACCTAAGGATATGTCTAAGCATAGAACAAAATATTAGTGTTTTAGAAATGACCATGAATAACCTAGTATAAAACCTTAAGTGTGAAATTTTATTCTTGATTATGTGGTTTTCCTATTATAATTAGTGTTGCTCACACTATTCTTCTTGATTTTAGTCAATAGCTGGAACCCGAAGGAACTGTGTTAATGCAGAATACGACGGGAAATGAAATGATTGTCCCCCTGAGCAACCAAACGTTATGGGAGCTGGAATGAAAAATCTTGTAGCCATGCACACACAACTTTCTCAAGCTATTAATCATGATGGACTTCCAAACGAGCAAACGAAGGAGCAACATTCTGTTGAATCCTTCATGAGGCAACATCAACCTTCATTCAGCGGGTCTACTGATCCATTAGTTGCTGAACAATGGATCAGTACTACTGAAAAGATATTTTCAGTTCATCAATGTTCTGAACATGATAAAGTCATCCTAGTAGTGTATTGTTTGGAAGGAGATGCTGATCAATGGTAGAATCTTATTAAGAATACGAGGCAAATGGAAGAAATTGGGTCCATGGAATGGGACGAGTTCAAGAACTTATTTTTCAATAATTACTTCCCTCGTATTCTCTGAAAAAAGATGGAGAAAGAGTTTCTTGAACTGAAGCAAAAGGATGATGAATCTGTTGGTACCTATGAAGAAAATTTTACAAGACATTCATGGTACTCTTCTAGTATTATTATCCAACCTGAGAGTAAGATCGATCGATTCTTTAGTGGATTAAAACCAAGTCTTCGAAGGGCGTTATCCATAAGGGACTTCAATAGCTATGAGGAAATAGTTCGATGTTCTCTCAAAGTTGAGATGGATATTGGAGTAACCCATCAGTCATATGGGTTTGATAAGAAGAGGAAAATGGAATTCAAAGGAAAATCTAAAGAGCACACTGAAAAGAAGATGAGCATTCCCTTATGCTCAAAGTGTTGAATTAAAAATGGAGGGAGTTTTCTTAAAGGGACATGTAAATGTTTCAAATGTGGAAAGGAAGGTCATCGGGAATATGAATGCCGCAATGATGGGAAGAAGATGTCTAATGATGTAAACAAAGGAAGGGACACAGAGAATGAACCTACTACACTTCAATGTTTCAAGTGCAAGGAGATGGGGCATTATGCCAATAAATTCCCTAATCCAAGGGTTGTTGATGATGATCGAAATCAACAAAATCTCAAGGCTAAAGACAAAGGAAAGTCATATAAAATTTCTATCAGCGATGTGGAGTATGATAACTATGTGGTGAAAGGTACACTTACCATCCACTCTAAAGTAGAAAATCTTTTATTTGATTCTGGATCCACCCACTCTTTTATTTCTGAAGAATTTTCTAATGGTATCACTGTATTACCTCAACAATTAGATGTTGAGTTGGCTATGACAACTCCTAATGGCACAACAGTCGCATCAAAAGTTTATAATTCTTCCCTGATTGAAGTTTGTGGGAAAGTGCTTCCTACAAATTTTGTGATCCTTCCTATATTGGAATTTTATGTCATTCCTGGCATGGATTGGCTTTCTTTATTTGGAGCTCATATCAATTTCCAAATAAGGGAAGTCACATTTCATATTCCAGATCAATCTATGATCGTCTATCGATGCAAGGATGAACATAACCTTCCAGTGGAAATTTCTTCCATCTTATGGGTCCTGATTCCACAAAATGAAGGTTATTTATCTCAAATGGTTGGTGAGAAACTCACGATTAAGAATATTCCCATTGTACGAGAGTTTGATGATGTCTTTCTGGAGGAATTTCCGGGTCTTCCACCAAATTGTGAAGTTGAGTTTTCAATAGAACTCGTACCAGGTGCTTTGCCTATTTCAAAAAAAAACCTTATAGAATGGCCCCAATTGAGTTGCAGGAATTGAAGAAACAACTCCAAGATAATCTTGATAAGGGATTCATATGCCCTAGTGCGTCACCTTGGGGAGCACCTGTTCTATTTGTTAAGAATAAAGATGGATCAATGAGACTCTGCATTGATTATCGAGAACTTAACAAGCTCACTATCAAGAACAAATATCCTCTCCCACGCATTAATGACTTATTTGACCAACTACGTGGAGCTCAATACTTTTCCAAGATTGATCTTCATTCAGGGTATCATCAATTAAGGGTCAAAAGGGAGGATATACAAAAGATGGGTTTCCGTACAAGGTATGGACACTATGAATTTATAGTGATGACATTTTGTCTTACTAATGCCTCTTCTATCTTAATGCATCTAATGAATAGAGTCTTTAGAGGCTATCTTGATCAATTTCTGGTAGTCTTTATAGATGATATTCTTGTCTATTCAAAGTTCAAGGAATAACATGAATATCACATGAGAATTATATTGAAGACCCTGAGAAAGGAGAAGCTTTATGCCAAATTTACCAAGTGTGAATTTTGGCTTCAAAAAGATGCATTTTTGGGGCAAAAAATCTCAAAAGAGGGTATATCTGTGGATCCAGCAAAAACAGAGGTTATCGAAAGATGGACGAGACCAACAACAGTAACTGAGATCCGAAGTTTTCTTGGTTTGGATGGATATTATAGACGTTTTGTGAATGATTTTTCACGATTATCTAATCCACTCACTCGGTTGACTCGGAAAGGAGTTAAGTTTTTTTTGGATGGAGGAATGTGAAGAGGATTTCAAGGAGTTGAAAATAAGGTTATCCAGTGCACCTTTGCTCACACTTCCTTGTAGTATAGAATGGTTTGTGAACTACAATGATGCATCCAAGAAGGGGCTGGGGTGTGTTTTTATGCAAAATGATATGGTGATAGCTTATGCCTCATGAATGTTGAAAATCCATGAGCAAAATTACCCAACACATGATTCAGAGTTATCTGCGGTAATATTTGAATTAAATATTTGGAGGCATTATCTTTATGGAGAAAGGTGTGACATTTATAATGATCATAAAAGTTTAAAGTATATTTTCACACAAAAGGAGATGAATATGCGCCAAAGAAGATGGTTAGAGCTGATTAAGGATTACGACTTCTCAATTCATTACCACCATGAGAAAGAAAACAAGGTGGCTGATACATTAAGTTGACAAGACCATGCTAGCTTATCCATGATGAGGATCACAAAAGATCCAATATTTATGGATTTACAAAAGATGGATCTTGGAATTTTAATGGAAGGGGGAAAATCGTATCTTTCTCAAATGAATGTTCAACCATCTATACATGTGAAGATTAAAGAGGCTCAGAAAGAAGATTTAGAGTTAAAAAAGAAGGTGAGTAATATTCCTGAATTTAACCTTGATTGTGATGGGATAATAATGTTTAGGAATCGGGTTTGTGTTCCTCCCATCCCAAAATTAAAGAAGGAGCTACTGGATGATGCTCATAGTTCTTCATTCTCTATTCATCCTAGAAGCACGAAGATGTATAGGGACCTAAAAGAGCACTTCTGGAGGGATCGAATGAAAAGAGATGTTGCTGAATATGTCTCTCGATGCTTGGTTTCTCAGCAAGTTAAAACTGAGAGACAGAAGTCTAAGGGGATGTTACAACCATTACCCATACCCGAATGGAAATGGGAAAACATCACTATGGACTTTGTCACAGGACATCCTAAAACATCCAAAGGAAATAATGCTATTTGGGTCATAGTTGATCGTCTTACAAAGTCTGCACACTTCATTGATATTAGAGAGGATTTATCTCTAGATCATCTTTCCAGGATATATGTAAAGGAAGTGGTAAGATTGCATGGAGTACCACTTTATATTATATCTGATCTGGATTCGAGATTTACCTCGATGTTCTGGCGAAGTCTTCAGCATACTCTGGATACAGAGTTGAGTTTCATCACTGCTTATCATCCTCAGACAGATTGTCATTATGAGAGAACAATTAAAACTCTAGAATATATGTTGAGATCTTGCTATATAGATTTCAAAGGTGGTTAGGATCAACACCTACCTTTGGTAGAATTTTCTTATAATAATAGCTTTCACTCCAGTATTCAGATGGATCCTTATGAAGCTCTCTATGGAAAGAAATGACAGACTCCAACTTGCTGGGATGAAGTTGGGGAAAGAAAGCTGTTAGGATCTGATCTTGTTGATGAGATGGCAGAAAAGGTCCGATCTATTCAACAACACATAAGAGCATCTCATATTCGATAGAGAAGTTATGCTGACTACCGAAAAAAATACCTAGAGTTTTAAGTGGGTGATAAAGTGTTCTAATGAATATCTCCCTCGAAGAGGGTCATGAGATTTGGAAAGAAGGGGAAGTTGAGCCCTAGATATATCTGTCCTTTGGAAATACTGGATTGTGTTGGAATGGTAGCTTACCGAATGTCGCTTCCACCAAATCTTTCTCAAGTTCACGATGTGTTCCATGTATCTCTCCTGAGAAAGAACATACCTGATCCTTCACATGTACTCAGCTCAAAAGTTGTACCGCTGGAGCAAGATATTTCTTATGAAGAACAGCCGATAGAGATTATGGATCGAAGCGAAAAAGTCCTACGAAACAAGACCACTCGCTTGGTAAATGTTTTATGGAGGAACCACCAACTAGAAGAAGCTACATGGGAGCTTGAGGATGTGATGAGGGAGAGGTATCCTCATCAGTTTGTTAGAAAGTGACGAATTTTTAGGGAGAAATTCATTTTAAGGGGGGTAGAAAGTAACACCCGATACATTTATGAGAAATATTTTGTTTTTATGTTATATAAATAATCAGAGGAATCTTTCACGACACACAACACTAGCTTGGCTTGCTTTACACGCAACCGCGACCTTCCTCGATAGCTTGCATCATACGCAGTAACGAGTTTCACTAAACAATGATAAGTTATTATAATATTATTATGAACTAGCCGTTATGAATAGTATTAACTAAATTTTGAATTTTATAACCTTTTACTTCAACTTATACATTTTCTAGAATGAGTTATAAAAGCAAAATCAGTTTTTTTGGATAAAAGAAGTATTTTTCAAAAAATACATTTTTGCTGCCTTTTGATGGCGCACCCACATTAATGATAGTTTTTGACATGTTTATAAGTTCAATTTGACAAAATAAAATTCTTATTTTGAATCAGGGTATAAAAATTTACTTTGGATAAATTATTGACATTTTTCTGGTAACATTCATATTTTGATGAATAGTAAAAATACGCAAAAGTTTTAATTAAAAACAACTTTTTTCATTGAGATAATTTATATGGATAAATTATAACATTGAATGGTTTTAAAGTATAAATAGAATATATTTTTACCATTTAATATAATGTATGTCATTAGCATTAATTTCACATTGAATTCATAGGTAAAAACATTTCAATCTTTGGCAATGTTTTAACTTCTAAAACCCGTTTTCTTAACAACAGGATTTATTTTAAATTAATTACTGCAACTTATGTGTTTTGAATTTTCAAAAATGTATTTAATATTCAGAATCAGTGGGTCCAAATTATGTTAATAGGCTACTTTTTATTTTTGAGCATTATGAATTGTAACTACGGTAAATTTTATTTACCATAGGTAAAGTTAAATCTGGTAATTAAGGGTAAATATAAGATTATAAAATTACACTAACAGCTGATAAAATCATATTGGATGACTAAAATTCGACCAATATCACCTAAGGGTCAGATTATATTCATTTAATGGACTTTTGTCCATGAAAATAATTTAATTATTATTAAAACCAAAGAATGTGACAACATGTCACTTTCTTAAATCTTATAAGTATAATAATTTTAATTTAGTGATAAACATCATGATACCTCGAACATGAATAGTTTCAAGAAATCTAATACAATTATCTACATCATAATAATTTATTTAGAATTTTTAGGGATTAAATAATTATCATTTATTATGACACAATAGTGATGTTGAAGTTATATTATTAATTAAAATATCAAATAAATGGTTTTAAAAATAATAAAATAAATACTATATGAACTATTTAATGTGCTACACTAATTTTCTAGATACCTATGACATTTTATGGATCTATTAAAGCTTTTATTTCGAACATATCTTCTTTATATATTTTATTTAAATTCAAATAAATGAATAGTGTCAAAATTGACACTTGTTATTTTATAAAAATAACATATTATAAAATTGATTAAAAATAACAAAAATATTTAAAATTTATAAATAAAAATTTATATGGTCGAAAATGTCTTAAAGTGTCAAATTATGGAAAATTCACAACACATATCTAATTATTTATAATAATTTAAAATTCAGAATATTATTACCACAAATAAAATTAAATTGATAAATAAGGATAAATCAAGTTGATAATGTTTAAAATAAATTACTAACTTGTATAAATTTTATTTTCTGATGATATTACAACCCTATATCATCTAATATTTGGATATTAGTCATTTTGGAAGTTTTTATGTGGGGTTGGGATTTAATATAAACTAATATTTCTTATATTTCCAAAGGTGCCCCTCTCCTCCCTTATAAAAGGGAACCTCCTCCCTCTCTTCCTCACACCAATTTGAGACTTCATGCTCGGCCATACCCTGACCATTTCACTTCCCCCACTTCCTTAGAAACCTAATAGAGGTACGGGTCTTATCAAAAGACCAACTGTAGTGCCTTAATAGAATGTTTAAAAGAGGCACTTCGAGAAATAGGTAATACCTTCTACCATTTTCTTCAAGTTCCATGGTTCCTCTACTCCATCTTCTTTAGTTGTTTCATTATGAGGTAATAACATCAATATCCCTAATATACTGATATGTTATTATAATTTTGAAAAAACCCTATTTCATCATCTATCCATCCTATGGGAAATGAAATCACCGCGCGTGCATACAAACAGAATACCGTCTCCACGACGTCGTGTAATCTATTTTTCCCCACCACCTTACTTGGATGGGTATAATGGTGTAAATAATAACAGTATATGATTATTGTAAGGTGATATTGTTTCTGATATTGTATATATACACTGCAATTCAATTCCACGATCATTGGAACGATATCATCGCTCGTGCGTACGTACAGAATACCGTCTCCACGATGTGATGCGACTCATTCTACATGATCTTCATTTAATAATGATTATATAAATGAATTTAATTAATGAATATGATATATATTACACTAATAACAATCTGTAAATGATGTATCTATATCCTATAAATAGGAATAAGAATTTATTCGACAAAACACGCATAAGAACAAAAAGTAATAAACACCTGAATAACAAGTAGTAATGAAATATTACAAATAAGAAGCTAAGAATATGACCATATATGATATCATAACAATAAATATTATTTTTTAATAAGTCAGTAACGTTATTTAAATCATTATACAGGAGGTTCAGACACTTACGAAGAAAATCGGACCTATGGTAAAGGAAATATCACAATCTCATTTTTATCTGAGATTGTTTATACTTTGTAATTTACTGGGGTGCATTTTATCTTCCACATCCATGTTTCCTCAATATGTAATATGTAAATCATTCTACAATAGTTTATATCCAATTTTACCCTTCGGTGTGTTTTTAGTAAAAGATATGAAAGGAATCTTTTGTCATTTTTCGTACGAGGTACTTTTTGACTTTTCCGACAAAAGTACGAGAAGAATGTTTTAATTTGACCTATACAGCATGAATGGATTTTTTAAAACATTATTTCTAAGAATCTTCCCTTACAATTTTTCAAGTTTATTTTTAATCAACTTTTTTAGTTTAGAATTGTATGACATGATAATAAAGGATAAGTGTTTTTGAAGTAGAAAGGATATTTTCCACAAGAATGGAGTTCAAGTGTTTTATCAAAACTATTTTCCATCTAAGATAATAAAGGGTTATGTTTCTATCCCTATTATTACATTGATCTGATTATGTTGTGATGGAATTATTTTTATGAATTATTTTATCTTATAGGAGTTGTTTTATGATGTGAATATGTTTAATATTCGCATTTTTATTACATGGGTTATGCTATGATGTATGGTTTATGATTTTGTGGCACACATAAGAATGGTATCATTATGAGATGGGCGGAACCCATATCTCCCTCCAATGCATTGGGTAAAGATTTTATATCTCATGAGATAGACATGGCTGGAACGGCAGGTTATACCGGTTCAGTGAAACAGGACTGAAACGAGGAGTGAACTCGGTTCCAAAATGGACTTTGTCCACTAAGATAGTCTTGGCAATGAGTCTTGACTAATAATAAATTATTCTCAATGATTATGTGTGTATGCCACAAAATTTCGTTTTTTATGTTATGATTATTAGGATTACATTTCACTACTATGATTTATCCCATGTAATGAAATTATGATCTCTTTTGCAGGTTAAGATTTCCAAAAGTTATGTTCTTATGTATATGATGTGATTGGTATTTCTTTTTTACCCTTACTGAGCATTTGAGCTCACCCATTTGTATGTTTTATTTCCGCAGGTCAAGAAGAAGGTTATTAAGTAGGATATGCCAAAAAGGGACTCTAGATATGATGAAATAAATGGGAGGCAAAGTAGATGCTTTATGAACGAGTTGTTTATGCTTTCCGGTTTCTAAAGACACTATACCTATACGGTCCTTTCGTGGTTTTGTTATATGTTGTAATAAGTGTGCTTCAATTTTGAAGAATTATCCATGTATGTAATGTATGGGTTGTTATAGTAATTCCGATGGAATCAACCACCAATTTGTATAGGAACTCATTAAACAAAGTTTTACAAGTTCAATGAACATAGTTAGTTTAACACCCCATCAATTTTGTGACATATATTTCTTTAAATGATTTTATTTCTTTGATAGTAAAATAATTTTATTTCTTCAATACACTACATTACAAAAAATAACATGTTTAGATGAACCACATAACATTATTAAATATATTATGTGTCAGATACTACTATGAAATTGGAATTTAATGTATAATTAGTATTAACTAAATTATAAAAACATAATTTCGACAATGTTTTTAAACTAATTAATTATTTATATAATGATTATAATTAAAAAATAAAAATTAATTGGAAATAAAAATTATTAATTGTATAAAAAATTATTTTAATGAATATAATTACATTAATAAATCAAATTAATAATAATGTTTGATTGGTTTTAATTAAATTTATTTTTTCCTGAACAAAATATTTAAACATTCAAAAAATATTTTTCAAGGCATGAGATATGAATAAATCCAGCTTTATGGTTAATTTTGTTTCTAAAAAAAAAATTACTAACATTTTGTACACATAACATACAATTAATTTTTCCCATTTATATGTATTTTATTATATAAAATCAATGACATATTTTTTAATTTGGATGTTAAAATTTGGAGAGAGGCCGTTTTTATTTTTTTGGTCAACATGAACAATAACCCTAGTTAAAATTTTCATCTTGGTAAAGGGTAAATCGCATTAATCTAGATTTCAATAACATTTTAAAGTGAAAAGTTTTAATCCACATTATTATTAGACAAAGGGAGTTCATACCTTATAAAATAAGGATTAAATTGATTTGTTTAATGGATAATTTTCCAAGAAAATCATTTATATATTATTTAAATCAAATAAAGTAAGAAAATGTCACTCTCTTAGTGATAATTATTCCTTATGTGTTCATGTGGTGATAAAAAATAGTTATAAAATATTGTTAATAGTAATTTTTTGCATAATAGAAATAAATTCATGAAGATAATTTATTTCTAATTTTAATTATTATATAATTAGCATAAATTCATATACAACCCCAAAACAATATTTATTCAATTATTGAAAAAATTTTAAATGTCTTTGAAAAAATTAAAAGTTATATATTTCAAGTAAGTTATTATATTAAATTTTTTTTAAATGAATATGAAATTACTATTTTATTAAAATATTTTAATTGAATTATAAATTTTTTATATTTTTTTTCAAATGAAATTAATTTTTTTTCAAAATTGACAATAATTATTGGTTATGTAAATATTATTTTATTAAATTATTTTAAAAAATAAAAATCATGAAAAAAAATACCAGGTTGTTTTTTTTATAGAAAAAAATTTCATAAATCGTCCAATTATTTTCTAAATTTTACCTTATAATATATAATTAAAATCCATTAATATTTAAAATGTTTTACTATAGGTAAAATTAAAATATGATAAATAAAGGTCAATTAAAATGATCAGGATTAAAAATAAACCCAAACATGTTTAAATTTTATTATTTTATGGGATTACAAACCTATCCAAAATTAGTTTATAATACTTGTATGTTTAGAGGCATTTTTAATGATAATGATTTTATTATAATTATAATTTTTGAGAAAATAAAAAATATAACCCCCACCTCAATTGTAAAATTGAACCTCTCCTCTCACTTTTTCCTCCATATTGTGCCTTCTAGAACAACCAAACTCAACCAATATATCTTTTTAACTCCTCTAGACAAATTTAATATGTTTTCATATTCCCAAAAGTCCAATCATGGAGTCCTTTATAGGATATATAAGGGATTATTTTTAAATAATATGTGGTTAGAGTGATTTTGAAGAAAGATATACTTAATGTAAGGGATTTTTGTCTCACTTTTACTTATCTAAAACAATATATTTATACACCAATATTTCATTTTTTAGAGTATATATACTTCCTATAAATATGTTTTTTAATTATTATCAAGAATATTTTTAGATATGAATATACATTAAAGTTTCTTTCCTTAATAGGGCATAAAATTCAAATATTTCCAATGAGTTAAGGGTTTTCAGTTATAATTGCATTGTTTATATAGATAGATTACAATATAGTTAGGATGATGAAATATTATGATCAACCTACTCGGATACTCACCGCTTTCCTTCTCCTATGGTTATTTCTTGAAAATACATGTTTTCCTTTTATTTTCCTCAATTTTTATACTCAAGAGACTGAAAATATGTGTTTATTGAAAATCAACTCAATTTATCTCTTTGGTAGAGAATTTTTTTATTCCTTATCCATTTTTATGAAAATCTTTTCAATAACATTTTTAATATTATATAATTATATTATAATTTCTTTTTTACTCATGATTTTATTTTAAAAAATTCTTTGAATCGAATCGTTTTTATTTATTTTTCAAAAGAGGTAGTTTTTGAGTTTTTCACCAAATTATATGGAAATTTTTTTTTATTAAAATTATTCACCATAATAGGAATTTTTTTGCATCATGATTATTTTTAGGTTTCAATATTTCTTTACAAGTGTAGATGGTTATTTTTTACTAAATAATTTTCCTTTATATTTTTGTAGTTAAAAAAGCCATTTGAAAATGGAAATGTTATTTTATTCAATAATATTTTAATGATATTTTAATGGAATTTTTATTTATCAATTAAGAAGAGTAATTTCACTTATTATTCACTGAGAATATGATACAAGGATACCCTGATAATTTTTTGGATGGTTTATGTTTATGATGACATGATGTTTTTGGAACCCAATCATTTTCACCTATTATCCTATGATTAAATTCTTATTAATTCCAATTAATTTCATGGGTTATGATATAATGAATTAATTATAATCTGGTGGAAACAATATTTATGATATTAATTATTTTATTTGTGAAACCTATATCATCCTCCAATGCCTTGGGTTGAGATTGATATATCATGAGATAAATAGGGCTCAAATGGGGAGTGAACGATGTTTAGTAGGGAAATTTTTCTACTTGGATAATCTTTGAAGAGAACCTAAACTATTATAATAGTTTTGGGAGTGAGCACATTTCTCTATTATATCCTAGTAAATGAGCCTAAACGACCCTTGAAATGATTTTCTATGCACTTGTGTCTGCCAAAATTCAATATCTTACTCTAATGTTATACTATCATGGTAATTGTTCTATGAAACCATTTTTATTAAGGTATTATGGAATACAAAGAATTATTCTATGGCTCGATATTAGGATCCTTGGTATGTTTGTTATTATGATCCTTGGTATGATTATGGATCCACCAAATATTTTATATCAAAATAAATTAACAAGGGTTTCATGGTAAAATATCAGAAATTAGAAGTTGATTTAGAAGAAAACCCCATAATGGTATGATGATCACATTCCACGTATATGATTATTCTTTGGTTAAATTTTATAGGAATTTATTTCCTAAAATCTTTTCATTCATCCTTAATTTGAATTAGATGTGATTTTGGGAAAGGATTAACTATGATTATATAAAAAACATATAAATTTACAATATAGGGAAGTTAACTTTGATATTATGAACTGGCCTATGAAATCTTATTAGTGTGATATCTAAAATTAACTTTTGATTGATATTAAATCATGTGTATAGATCATGATTCATATATAAAAGAGATATTTATATCGGATGGTTGTGAAGGAATTGTAACAAACCAAAATCTAGAACCCTGAATATGATGGTTGATTTATTACAATGGTTTATTGATCACAATTATGGAGGATCAAACAGTTTGAGAGGCTCTTGAAAATAGATACCAACAAAACTTTTACATTACATTGGAAAGAAATAAATACTTAAAAACCTGGAAATATAATTATTCTCCATTAAATTACATTATTCATGTGTTTACTCTTCTAGGTTTCCTACGAAAAAGAAAAAAAACTATAAAGGGTGCAATCACAGTCTCAGTAAGTGTGTAAAATACAATATAAATGATTATAAATACAACATTGTGGAATGAATAAATAATCCATGTTATTCCATATCAAATACAACTAAGGGGATAAATATAAACATGTATAACATAATAGTATAAAAACATTGGATAACAATAATTGAATAGATGGTGATGAGAATTCAAAATCTAGGCATTTTAACCATATCGTCACGTCCTTACGCCAATACTTCTTTTGTTAAAGGTAAATATTACACCTTTAAAATATATTTTTTGCCTCATGAGACCTACCAGTGCACTGATGGGCTCTATAATTCTATCCCTCAACCATCTAATAAAATTCCAATGCATTGCATCATATATTAAAGAGTACATGGAACAGTGTTCTATAACATGAGTAGTAAAAATACTTAGAATCAATTTCATAATGAGGAATATCTTATTAATTTTTTTAAAATAGAAGAAATAATTATATAGTAAGAATTTATTTCCCAACTCCATTCCAAGAATCCTGTAATGAAGTATTATTTTACAATGTTTGGAGTCTATTAAAATGAAATATGAACCCCTTAAAATTTATTATATGTTATTTGTAAATGATTTAAGAAGTTCCCATGGGAGTGTCAAACTAAGTGTTTAGCAAGGCCCATTATCATGCACCACTTCCTGATCAAGTCTATATTAATATATTTCATTGGGGAGTAACCACTAGGTATAACTATCCCAAATACAGATCCAATTTTAGTTTCAAGAGAAGGAATTATTTTTTTTAGAAATCCACAAACACTTAACTTCACAATATTTTGGGATGGTTTATGTTTATGGATTAGTAAGAGCATTATAATGTCATGGAGAAAGGGTATAATATTATTGAATAATGACATTTAATTGATAAAATAATTTTCATCATATAATAATAATTATTTAATAATATTTTATATTTAAAAGAAAAGGAATTTAATTTTTTTCAAAGGTAGTCATAAAACTGGGTTGAGGAATCCTTATTCTGGCAGAGTAACAAATTGAAAAAACCATAATGAGAGGGAAATGTAGTTTTACATTAAAAATAAATCATATTGAATGTAATAAGATTATTTAAATATATTGAAAACATAATAAATTGAGAATCAAATGATTAAATAAATATGATCTTCAATAAAAACACAGGAATGAAAAAAACCATATCTTAACTTGAAGACTATCTTTTAAAATCATAAATAAGACAACATTTATGTCAACCAATGTCTTCAAGATTGAATAGAGATCAATGAAAGAGAATCTTTATTAGGTATATTATAAGAGAATGTCATATTTTTTGTGAGATAATTGGAATAAGGGGTGGGTATTTAAAGTAGAGGAGGGGTGATGTTAATTAATTAAATTAATAATCATTTTCTAATTAATTGTAATCATTTTTAGGTTACATTTATTCCACCATATTTGGATGAAAAATAATTTTGTCAAGTATATTTAAGGTCATATAATAAATCAGTCACCCATTTAATTTATTTTCATAAAATATTTGTTATTAAAAATAAAGATAAATTTGAAAATTTTCATTGGACATCAATTTTTTCCCATTCGAGTTTAATTTTTTATATTTATTTTAAAATTTTATTTCATCGTTATTTAAATTTTTTGTATATATTGTGTACTAATATATTAGTATTTTAAATTTATATAATCAAATAATGATCCACATTTTTAGGGGTAATAAGTGGTCCTAAAACCAACGATGATAGGGATGCGATTTGATGGGTAACATAGAAATTCAATAATAATATTTTTATCATACATGGACTGAAAAAACTGTTAAAAGATTCTAGATAAATTTCTTTGGATCATTATATACAATGTTAAGGAAATATTATTCAAACTGTTTTATGGTTAAAAGTAAATTTGATGTTAGTGTGTCGAGGTACAATGAATATTTCAGGAAGAAAATGCTTTAATTAATTATTCAATAATAAATTATGAAAAAAAAATCATTTTATAGGATTAAGTTTTAATGTTTTAATAAGAATGAATATGATATACTGTCCAATGAAAACCATTTGCCAATATTCTATTATTAAGATATTCAAATACCTTTTTAATTTTTGTAAATTGAACCTAGAGAGTTTCACTAGAAAAATTTATTTGTTATAATTATTCAAACATAACATCTAAAATAAAAGGAAATGTGAGGTGAAATTTTAAGGATTGACACAAAATACATAGGGGTTATTGTCCATATAAGACCATATTCTGATATTATTTCATTAAAATATTTTAAAATATGTGGAAATCCAGTACATTCATGCTAAATATTTTGACTGGACCAAATTAGTATCTATAATGATTTAGAAATGACATCTTCAATACATGGCCAAATATGAGGAAAATTTGAGAGATAAAATAGAAGACATCGAATTAAAACATTAGTGAGTACAACTTATCTAGAGCACTCAATTTATTTGTCCAAAAGTTCATATATATTTGGAAAAAATAATTGGACACAATTTTTTTTAATAATTAAGAATTATTTTCATTAATATAATCTTTATAGGTTCCCAATGAATTAAATAGGACATAATTAATTAATTTTATCATCTATAATATAAATATTATATTATACTACATTAATAATAACAAGAAAATGTTTAAAAAGTAATATATATATATATATTACATGTATATTTTAACATATTTAACAAACACACACACACACACACAAACATATATATCCGGAACTATATTATAATGAAATATAAAATACTAATTTGTAGTCCAACAATATAAAATATAATGTTTTCAAAATTATGATACCTCTCAAATAATTTATATATATTTAAAAAAATGTTGTAGTTACATTCTTCCCCCTTATGAAATTTCACCCTCAAAATTTATATTTGTACCATATATAAAAAAAGTGGGTACTTATGAAACATCACTTCTTCGGCTATCCATGATGCCTCCTATAGCTTTTTATTTCACAATAAAAATTTCATGAGATATTTTAATTTTTATCAATACCTACTATATTTCATTGGGAATTTAGACGGGCAGCTCAATATATGGTAAATTGGGATCAAGATCTAACCCATCTATTTTGAGCACAAGATCTAGGTCTGGAATGTATTTCAACAGAACTGAGCATGGTAGATATCATGAAATTTAGATATTTTGGGTGGGAGGGTAGGTTGAGGAGATACATATCCAATTTTATCTAGGATCTCAAAAGTCTAAATGTACCATGTATATAACGTCCATTTTTTCCCAAACAATATAACCTAGTCCCATGATGATATATTCACTTAGACATGATCACCTAATTTGAATTCCAGATCCTTCCTCCAGTTCTCAATATTTCTTATATTTCTTTTATAAGATTTTATTAAATGATTTGAATTTATATTACCTTCTTATTTGTCTCCTCAACATGTTCTAGACCAAGTCCCTTCCTCTCTCCATCCACATAACAATAGGATAGAGCACTATTTTTATCATAAAAGGCCTCATATGTTGTCATTTATATGATAGAATGTAAAATATTATTATATCAAAATTCCACCAATGGTAAATATTGGTCCTTGATTGGTTAAAAATCATGTGAATATGACATCAATGTATCTTATATTGTTTGGATATTCTTTTCTGACTACCCATATCTTTGAAAATAATATGCAGTGTTCAAATCTACTTTATATTTCCCTTATTTTTGAGGATTCTTCAAAAATATTAATCTGATTTGAGGATCACAATATGAACCAATTTATATTTTGGCACCATGAAGTTTTAAAAATTCAATGATATAATTTCAAGAGAGTCATTCGAGGGGTATATCCTAACATTTTTCTAGGAAATGATAAAACATGGTATGATGGTCATGAATATAATTTATATCATCATTCTTCTTTGATGTTTTAGGTAGTCCAGTGATTACGTCTACTGTGATATTATCCCACTTCCACATAAGTATCAGGAGATGCTATATGACACCATTTGGATGTGGGATATCAGCTATAACCTGTTGGAATATTAATCATCTAGACACATGTTATGAAATTTCCTAGGTCATTTTATACCACCAGAATTACTCTTTTATATCTCTATACATCTTGGTATGACCAGGTGGTATAGAAAAGATTAATCAATGAGATTCATATATTAACTCCATAATCATCTAATGGATTTATGGTACATATAATCACCATTAAAATACTGACATAGTCTACTCAAAGATGAACTATTTCAATTTCACATCATCTATAGCTTGGATTATTTTTAGAATTCTTTTTTCATATTGCTGAGACATTTTTGACTTCTATAGTAAATAAGTTTGATAAATTAAATGAAAAAGAAATTATGTTTCCCTATACATAATAATTTATATATATATATATATATTTACCTTATCATTGAATATATGATCCTTGTCAATCCTCATCAGAGATAGGACAACATGATCCATTCTACTTAATTAATCATCCAACATTCTTGACTTAACAGTGTGGAATTGTATTTCAAAATCAATTACTGTGAGTAATTCAATACATCTCCTTTGATGCATGTTGATATTTTTCAGTTTGAATATATAATTCAGACTTTTGTGATGAGAAAATAGGTTTCATTTTTCTACATCAAGACAGTGTCTCTATATTTCAAAAGTAAAGATCAGAGTGGCTAACTGAAGGTTATGATTTAGATAATATTTCTCATGTTTTTTCTATTGTATTGTTTCAAAAGAAATAATTCTATAATTTTTTATATGGATGATCACTAGACATTTCATCAATGCATCAGTAAATATAGAAAATATTTTTTATGAGGTTATAGTCTATATATGTGCATTGACTAGTCTATTCTTTAGTTCTAATAACAGTTCATCATATTCATTTTACTATGGTAATTTAACAATATTATATTTCATCTTGATTAAAAAATTATCTATTCTAGAGAAATATCCATCAAATCACTATTAGAAAATAGAAAATATGATACAAATATTTATTTCACTTATATTCATTGGTATGAGACACTCATTAAATACTTTTTTCATAGTTTTTTAAACTGATATTTCATATTTGGAGACAATATGACCAATAATGTAGACTTATTGAAGCCAGAATTCACACTTACTGAATTTTCCCTATATGTACATCTTGCTTGTTGTCTCAAAGATGATTCATTAATGATATTCATTCTCATAATAGAAATTTTTGTATATGAATATTTCATTGATGAATACAACAAAAAAAATACCTATATAATCCAATAATATTTTTTCATTAGATCCATGAATATAGATGGTACAATAGTTAATCCAAATAGGATTTCTATGAGCTCATAATGTCCATATGTTTTATAAATTTCTTTTGGTATGATAACAATTTTTACTCTCATTTGATGACAACAGAATGGAGATAAATCTTGGAAAAGTATTGGGCCTCATGAATTTGATCAAATAGATCATCAATGGTAATTAATTTATACATTTTATTAACAGTGATAACATTGATTCCTCAGTAGACCATGTACTACAACATAGAGCCATTATTATTTTTTACTAGAAAGATAGGTTCCCCCAAAATGAAACACTATGGTGTATAAACCCCTTTCCACTTAACTCTTTCACTTGTTTCTTTAGATATAGAAAATCCCATAGATCCATCATGCAGGGAGGCTTATATATGGGTTTTTCATCAAGGATAATATCAATAATGAATTCAACATAAAAATTAGCTGTGTATCATGATAATTCCTCTGGTAATTAATCAATATATTCCCCCATAATAGACTAATACTCTATTCCAAGGAAATCATTTTCACTCCATAAATCATCCACAAATATTTCATTAAGATTCCTTATAGGAGGTGCTTCCAAGTAAGACATGTGAAATGAAATATAACTTCTAAAAACAAGTGATTGTATACCATCCTCAGAGTTTTTATCATTCATTTCATGGTAATTAATTATTTTATTATACTTTTTATTCAAATCTATACTATGTATTATAACAAAATATACCATAGTTATGATAATTAAAAATGTGAAAAGTTTATATTCATGAATTGAAATGGCGATTTCTTGGAATATCTTCATTGTGATAAGAGTTTCATTGGGTATCTTAATTGATAACTACCTTATTATGTTTCTATTGAAATATATAATGTTCCAAGAAACCATTACAAATATGAAAGAGTAATATGAACCTGTTTAAAACAAAGCATTATATATTTTTTAATACACGACCATTATACCATCCAAAACATTGCTAGGAAAGTCCACTTTTACAATTGTAATTCTATACACCAAACCCTTACCATTATGATTCCATTAAAATAAACTCCCATTACGTTTATGACATAGATTAGAACAATTTCCCATATCATTTCCAATAATCCATTGGACATTGGTGTCCTCCCTGTTAGCCTTTCACACATGAACCTAGTGGATTTTAACTCCACACATGAAGAATAATCTCATTCTCTTCAATCATGATCTAGGGTTCTTTATTGCAATGTTATCTAATGATGATAATTATATCATTCCTATTATGACCATCTATGTTTTATTCAAGAAGGGTTCTCATCTAAATTATTCTTATTAACATTTCCCCTATAAACCATAGATTTGGAGAATTTCATTTTGGTCTTGATAGCACTAGTCACAATATCCTCATCTGAAGAAATTTTTTGAGATACTAGTAATTTTTGAAGGTTTGGTTTTAATATATTAAAGATGTTCATTATTATTTCTCTCAACGTTGTGTATGTAGTCTTTATTGTTCCATTATAAACTTGTTATTTTAGCTTCATATTCATCTTGAACATTTTCAACCATTTTTCCCTAAGATTAGGAATATCCCTTACATGTTAAATAATTTCTGACATGAGAAGTATTTTTAAAGTAACATATCATTAAAATTATTCTTATGCAATTGGTTTATCTCATCATCCTCCATGGTTTATTTAGTCAAAACCCACCACTGGTCAACATATCCCATTAGATGATATACTTCCATGAAACCCTTCTCATTTTCCTCACATCGTATGGATATGAATATTTTATCTATAGTCTAGATTTATTTTTTATTCCCTAATCAATATGTGATCCCACTGAAGGATATGGGTAGTTAACATTAGAAGAACTAAAATGTTGATACCCAATATTATAGATAAATAGGTCATTCTATTCATGTAAGGTCATTATTAACAAATTGGGATAACTGACTTAATATAGTTATGATCTTTAATAATCCAATACTGACCTCATTGATTTTTTATAGTGGGAAGTCCCTACAATTAATTTATGTGTTAAAATGTTTGTTAAATCTATTAGGTTCCATATCTAGACAATGTTATATTCTTAATTAGAGTATAAAAAACAAAACGATTTATATTTCAAAAGACTTTTCATCAATGCACTATGTGTTTCTTTCATAGTTCATGTTTTCTAACTACACTCTACAAAATCTAGTACCTAAGTATTTTATTAAACTGGCCTAAATTACCATCTATAAAAAACCTAAATCTAACACCATGTATTTTATGGAAATTTTTTTACAATGGTGTATAGATCAAAAATATGGAGGATCTAACAATTAAATATCCCAAAGATATTAGTTAAAAAAAATAATTATCATTACATTAGATTGAAATAAATAATTGAGAAAAATAAAAAAACATAATTGTTCACCTTAAAAATACATTTATCATTGTTTTACTCTTATGGGTATCCTTGGGAAAAGTATAAAAATATGGGGTGAGCCTAGATGCTTAGTAAGGGTATAAAATGAATTGGAAATGTCTATAAATAAAAAATTATTTAATGAATAAATATTCCATGTTATGCCATATAAAATAAAAATAAAAGAAGAAATATGCACATTTCTAACATAGTAATAAATATAATATTGGATAATAATAATTGAACATATAGTGATGAGAATTTCTAATCCCAAACATTTTAACCATATTATCATGGACTTGTTCCACGATATATTTTGAAAACAGGTAAAGATGTTCTTATAAACGGGTCATAGTTGTCACCTGATATTTACTAGTGCATTGAGGGGATATATAATCCTAGGTCTGACATATCACCTGAAATTCTAATGCATTAAATAATATATGAAATATTACATGGAATAATGATCAAGGACATGAAAAAAATAAATACATAGAATCAATTTCTCAGTGACTTATATATTACATGATTTTTTCATATATAAAAAAGAAATAAATGGAATAAATTTATTAACCTAATCCCAAAAATATAATGATTTTTATTTTAAAATGTTTGGGGACCTATTTAATGAAGGATAGATCCCATAAAATATTTTGTATGTATTCTATAGATTATCCATGAATATGCCTCGAGAGTTTAGAACTATGTGTGTAGTAAGGCACCTTATCTTACACCTGATCCTGATCAATTATAGATCAATATATTGTGTTTCCATGTTACCACTAGGAAAATATTTTCTAGTTCCACATCTACGTATAGTATCTAAATATGTATTTAATTTCCTCAAAAACCAAATACACATTATTTCACCACATTTGTTTGACGGTTTATGTTTATGGGATTTTTTTTCATTATAAAATCATATAAAAAGTCTATAATGAGAGATTATAGTGTTCCCTCATTTATAAAATTATAACTAAATAATAATTATTATGATTTAAAAATATTTAATATTGATATCAGAAGGAATTTAAAATTTTATGTGAAGGTAAATGTAAAAGTGGGTTGAAAACCCCTTCTTTTAGGAAAGTATTGACATAAGAAAAAAACGATAATGAGAGGGAAATGAAGTCGCTCATTAATAAGAGATCATATTAACAGTACAAGGGGTATTTAAAAAAACATGACAAAAAATAAATAGATAATTAAAGTCTAATGTAGAGAACAACCCCAATCAAACAAAGTGGATGAAAGAAAAAAATAAAAAATATCCCTCACATTGATGAGTAACTTTATAAATGTCATATAGGATAACCTTTGGATCAGAAAAAATATTAAACATTTTACATATATCATTGGAAAAGAATCCTTAAATGGTATATAATGAGGGAAGATTTAATTGGGTGTGGAAGAATGGGAAGATAGGTGGTTATTGATACTTCAGGAGGGGTGATGTTACGAGTTTAAAATAGTAATTATTTTCCAATTTAGGACGATCAATTTTGTTGTCATTGTTTATATTGTTTTTTGGTTTATAATTATGTTTTTCTATGTTGGTTTAGTTTGTATATTAATTCAATCACCAAATTAATTTTATATTTTTTTTACCCAACAGATATGGAACTGATTGATGATTGGCCTATGAAAATTAAATTAAAAAGTAGTAAGGAAAGGCAAGAATTACAATGCATTATTAAAAATATGGTTTTGTATTAAACCATACAAATATACACTCACCATTGTAATACAATAGTAATTATTATTTAAGGACCACAAATTGTTCATCTCCATGATCTCCATCTTTGATAGGGAATCCTGCACTTGACTTTCCTCTCTATATGCATATGCGATGACCAGATTGAGTTGAGTGTTATTACTCAGACATTTAATCCATTGATAAAAAGTTTTCCTTGTCATATGACTTGTTCTTGTTTGAAAATTCATTAATGTAATTACAGAGTAAAATTCATTCCAAAAATAGCTCTAGTAATATTGAATTGTAAACCTGATTTCATAAATAATAAACTATATATTTGTTTCATGGGTCACTCCAAATATTATGTAATCATAGAAAAATAAATTTAGAAAATTTTTTTTTTTCAGAACTCACATTAATAGCATGAGGGGCCCATAATTCTCTATGAAACCCTATTCACATTGGCCTTAACCCATGAATTAATTGGGGGATCCATCATAAATATTTTAATGTTTTAGGGTTCCTCTGTCTGTATGTCACAACCAAGAGCGACATAGTTTTAAGATTATCATATAAATTTGACATAACTCATGATTTCAACACCAATGTAGTGTATGACTCCTTTTTTAGTGATATATTTTCAATATGTGTGGATGGTTCTTGATTGATCAAAGGATTTTCATTCCTTATAATCCATAAAACATAAAATATTTATTCCAATACTACAAATTGTATATTATACACCTGTTCACTATGTACAACAGTGTAAATCCTCTCTTAGAGTACAAGTAACTATAATTTAGAATAAAAAAACCTCCCAAACTAGTACCCAAAATAGGACAATAGTTTTTGGAAAAGTACACAAATCAAAAATAACTTTAGTATGTCTTCGTAAGCTTTCAAAAAAAGAGATAATGCTAACATAATGGGTTTCCCTATTTTTTTAATCTGATCATGGGTAGGAATCTAATTTTATAGATCCTTTATAGAAACAAAAATCTTGATGGTTGTATAATAGTTTATATGAAATTCATAATCTATTTTGGGTTCTGTTATAGCTACTACATTCTGACCTAGAGTATTCCCTGGTATTAAATTTCTCATTTTGGTTTTGTTTCAATATGATGGTGTTAGAGTCAATGAAATAATAGATCAAATAATCTAGATTAGTCTATGTAGGAACCATATTATCTTGAATTTGGTGTTGTGAACGAAAATAAGAAATATTCATGGGTACATAATTAATGGGTATTCTTACTATATCCTGCATGGGGCTTCCCAAAAAATTATTATTCCAGTATTTGATGTTGGAGTCTCTTCTTACCAACCACAGTCTGTAAAACATGATTCTATGAAAATATTTTTGAAATAAATTCCCAAATAGAGGACGTTAGATATAAATTATATCATTTTAGGTATCTCTTTGAAAATAGTAGACAAAAAATCATTGGACACATCACTAGAGATCAGGTTCCATGTTAACTTCCCAATGAGATCATCATTAAAAATTATGAGGTCTTTGATCCTAAGGACTACCATATATGTTTAATATACTCCTTACATGAAGCAATAATTATTGTTTTCATAGTTTTACCTAGTATATAAAATGTTTTTGATAATTACATGAAGTTCCCTAATAATACCTCTTGGACAACTATAAATTATTAAAGAGTACACAAACATTGATGTGATCATAGAGTTAACATGGAGAACACTTCCAACCATGGACAAGTTTTTTTCATTTCCACATGGCCATTTGATTCAAAATAATAGAGTGTATTTCGTAGAAATAATTACTCTAGAACTTTCCACAGAATAGGGTAAAACCAAGATAATTGAATGTAAGAGACCAATTATTGACTCCAAGGATGGTAACTATTATGTTTTGTTTACCAACCATAATACCATCACAAAAAATAAAATATTTATCCCAACATATGTCTCATTTAACCACATCCTCATAATACATGAAAAGGATTTAAGGGAGGATATTGTTTTCATTGGGGCTTACGTAAAAATGGGGAATTCATTAGTGTACAGAATATATAACGAAGAATATCAATCAATTCCAGATTTGACTTCTCTATAAAAGAAAAAATGAGTGACACCATTGATACATCTGCTTAAATAGTCTTTAGTAAAAGAGAAAATAAGCCCGAAAAAGGGATCATCATGTCTCACACCCCTGGAACACTAAAAAATCCTACAGAGGATCCATTTATAAGGATGGATAAGCTTAACGAATTGAGGATGACATTAACATGTCTTATGAATTCATTTGAGAAGCTTTATCTTCATAGGACATGAAAGATAATGCTTTAATTTATTATATCAAAGGCCTTGATTATATAAATTTTAATAGAAAAGTTACCTTCTATATTTATCCTATTAATATGATCCACACATTATAAGACTAAAAAAGACAATTTTAAATGTTCCTCCATTGGAAAAAACCGAACTGATTTGGACTAATAATGTTTTTTACAACCTCACCCATCACATTCAAGATAATTTTACGAATGATCTTGGGAGTAGAAATTATCAGGGAAACTGGCCTGATGTATTTAATATCCTGATAATTATCTATCTAGGGGATTAATGTCTTATAGATCTAGTTAACCCAAATAGGAATTTAGGAGTAAGAAAATATTTCTTTTCACGTATGATTTATGTCATCTTTCAAGATGTACCAATAAAAAATAACAAATTCATTTGTGAAATTAGAAGGGCTAGGAGAACACTCCATGTAAAGAGAGAAAACTGTTGATTTGATCTCCTCTTTGGATGAAGTTATATTAATCATTTGTTTTTTGTACTCATCAAAAATAACTTCAATGTTATACTAGGTTTTCTGGGTGTTTGTGTTCGAATTATCACCACAAAGTCCCTAGAAACATTCCACAACTACCTTGGAGATCTCATTTTCAATAGTGTTAAGACCACCCTTAATGACGATGTTCTTCATTCTAGTTTTTTCTCTTCTCTTTGAGAAATATGTGCTATAATTTTGAATTTATATCACTATACTTTATCCTTTTTATTTTCAATTGATTTTTATCAAGCCTTTACCTTATAACTAGGAAGACATCAGTCATTTTCTGATCCTGTAATTCTTTTCGGGTATTCAATTTTTTTTATAATTCAATTTCCTATTATAATTTTTCTTCTAAAAATTTATTTCCTCTATATTTTAATTTTGGGTAAATAATATAAAAACATATATATATACACATATATATTTCATTTAGATAATTACATATGAATACTAAATATGAGAGTTGATAAGTGGTCCTAGAGTCAATGCTGATGTAGATCAGACTGGATGAGTCACACAAAAATTCGGTCATAAGATTTTACTCAGAAATAGATTGAACTAAAATTTTGAAATATTTTAGATGACTTCATTTTCAACTTTTTATCCAACTAGTGGAACATCTGGATAGAGCATTATCATGGTCAAAAAAACTTTTAAAGTCAATGATTCATGGTTCAATGAATATTCCAGGATGAAAATATTTTCATTAATTATTTGACCATAACTCTACAAAACAACATTTTAGAGGGTGATATATTAATTTTGGAAAAAAAGATAATGGGGAAATGTTAAAATAATGAAATATTTAAATTTATGGACATTAGTATATTCAAAACCAATGGACATTCATTATATTAATCCTAAACCATTAAACTTGATATATTTGTATCCTATAATTATTTAAGTATGAATTGTTTAATTAGTTTCCAAATCAGGTGAAAGTTTAATGGTGGAGGCAGAAAACATAGTGTAAAAAGTATGAACTGATACCATATTAGAAAAATTTATCATTAGGACATTCATTTTTTATTCTACATTCAGTGTATTGAACCTAAATTTTTTGAATGGACATAATTATTTTCTATAATGATTAGTCCATAAAATATTGAATACATGTGAAAATATGATGCAATTTTGATGGATATAATGTAATATGCAGATGAAAAAAATTACTCAATAAAATTTATCTAGATCCCCCAATTTAATTGTCAAACATTGTAAAAAATATTCAGTGGATAGAATTGAAGAAATTTTTTTATTAATGGTTAAGAATAAATGTCATCAATTTCATACACGTAGGATCCTAATAATTAACTTAGTAGTTAATTAATTTAAATTATCATCTAATATATGTATCTTATATTATAATATATAAATAAAAATATTAAAAGGATAAAAAATTAACACACACACATACATATATATATAACATATATATTTTAACATTTCTATATAATGTATATATATTCAAACATAAATTATCATTATGAATAAAATATTATTATGCATTGAATCCGTATAATATATTTTTTTATATATAATTTTTTTATTTCTAAAATCAATTATATATATTTTTTTAAAACCTTGTCATTACAAGAACATAACTTTGAAGATTTTCCCATTATGCTATAGTTTATTGAGTTATTTTTAGATGGGTTTTCTAGTATTAATCAAAACAGTGAAGTATTATATTCAATAGAACTCAAAATTTGTGCTACAAATATTTCCAAGACTACATATAAAATATACCTGATTGAGTTGATAAAATTGAAAATGTAGCACTAGGAGAATCATGAAATGGGATTTATTTAACCATGTGTATAAAATTGGGGTAAACCTATTATATTTGTTAAGAATAAATATGTATCATTGAAAATTTTAATTTATTATAGAAAACATATCAAGATAACTATCAAGAAAAAGTATTATCTACCCTATATTGATTAATTTTATGATCAACTACATAGAGCTCAATATTTTTTCATGATAGATCATTATTCTAGTTATCATTAACTGAAGAAAAATAATGATGGAATACATAAGAAAACATTCCATAAAAGGCATGGTTACTATAAATTTATAGTGAGTCTATTTAGTGGTAATAATTCTCCCACTATATTCATGGATTTCATAAATAGAGTCTTTAAAGATTACCTTGATCATTTTTGGTAGTATTTATAAATAATATTCTTATTTATTTAATATTAATGGATAATTAGGATGATCATTTCAGAATTTTTCTAAAGACCCTAAGGAAGGATAAGCATTATTGAAAATTTACCAATTGTGAATTTTGTCTTTGGAAAGATTCATTCTTGGGTTATATAATCTAAAGTGATGATATTTCATTAGAACCTTCAAATACAGAAGTTATTACACATTGTCTCATAATAAGCACAATGACTAAGATCCATAGTTTTCTTGGTTTGACTAGATATTATCTTTGCTTTTTGGATAATGTTTCAAGCATATAGAATCAAGTCAAAACGTAATATCATAAGTGATCCTAGTTGCTTTGGATGGATGAAAGTGAGGAATGTTTTAAGGAACTGAATAGAAGGATAGTTAGAATACTTATTCTTAAACTACCCTTCAATGAATATAGGTGTTTAATCTGTAGTGATGCTTCAAAAAAATTATTTGGATGTGTCGTTATGAACATTGATTGGTTTATAGATTATGCATCATAATAATTGATGGTATACAAGTATAATTAACCACATCATGATTGGTGTCAGATACTATAAATAATTTTAATAAAGATACAGAGGAATTATATCAATAGATAATGATCTGAAAAATATACTAATCAGTAAATGTTTATGTATATTTTATCGTAAAAAGTGATGATAATGCACCGTAGAAGATTGTTTGAGTTGATTGATGATTATTAATACTGAATACATTACCACAATGTGAAAGAAAATAAGGTCATAGATGCTCAATGTTAAAAGTATCATAAATTATTTTCATTTATTAGGATAAAAATGATTTAATTTTTCCAAACATGAAAAGTATGTATCTTTAATTATTGAAGGTATGTGTGAAATTTTATCTTTATTTAATGAGTGTTCAACCATCTATCTATGTGAATATTAATGGGGAATATAAAGATGATTTAGATTTTGAAATGAAGGTGATAAAAGTTTCTACGTTCAATCATGATTGTAATTGAATAATAAGGTTCAAGACCCATGTATGTGTTGGTCAGGTACAGGAGTTGAACAAATTGTTGGATAAATATCACAGTTCTTCTCTCTTTATTCATTCTAGAAGTAAGATGATGTATAGATATTTGAAAGATTATTTTTGGTGGGATGACATGAATATTGAAATTTTTGAGTTCGTATATCAGTGTTTGGTATGTCAAAAAGTTATGGAAGAGAGATATGTCTAGGGGGATATTATAAACATTATCTATACAATAATGGATATTAGAAATCATTACCACAAATTTTTACATTGGACTTCCCAAAAAATATAAAGAGAATAATGTTATTCGTGTTGTATTTGAAGACCTTATGATTTAAATACACTTTATTTTTATTAAATAATATTTACCTCTTGATCAAATTACTCGATTATATATTAACGAAGTGGTAAGGTGTCATGGTATACCACAATCAATTGTTTCTAATCGGGAAATGAGTTTTACCACAATGTTTTAGAGAAATAGTTAATAATCTATGGATATAGAATTATGTTTCATTACTGCCTATAACCTTTACACTGATTTTTAATATGATAGGAATGTTACCACTCTGAAAGAAATTTGGAGATCATCCACTATAGATTTCAATGGTGGTTGGGATCAACAAATTCATTTTTTGGAAACTTATTAAGACAATATATTTCACTCCATCATTTAGATTAATTAAATTTAATTACTATGTGGAAAGAATTGTAGAACACTACCATAATTGAATGATGTTGGATAGAGAAAGTTATTGGTACTGGATTTAGATAATGAAATCATAGATACAATTAGATACATTCAACAACATTAAGATCGGGTCAAAGATTAAAAAAATGTATAAAGGTAATCATTGGAAAGATCCATAGATTGAAGTTGGTCTTAATGTATTCCTATTAATATTTCTATAGAAGAGGGTGAAGTGATATGGAATGAAGGGAAAGCTATGCCATAGGTATATTGGTCTCTCTAAAATTCTTGATCATATCAGTATGGAATCTTATATAATTTCTCTTCCAATGAATCTATCTCATGTTCATAAAGTGTTCTATGTACCCATAATGAGGAAATGCATACCCAATTCTTAAAATGTGGTAAAATTAGAGGTTATACCACTATATATAGGTTTTTATATATAAATAACAATCAGTAGATATTATTGATCATTGAAATAAATTGCTATGGGAAAATACCAATCACTAGGTTATAGTTTTTTGGCGAAACCACCAAATTGAGGAAGCTATGTGGGAACCTGAGGACATGATATGGTAGAAGTATTCACAACATTATGTATCAGAGTTAAAAATTTAAAAGGAAATTTTAAATTTAAGAGTGTATATTATATTTCCAATAGTTTTTTATTTAATATTTCTCATTAAATAATTATATTTCTTCGATATCTCGTGGTGCACATAATAATGTGTTTAGACGTATCGTGTAACATTATTACATTTTTATATATCCATTAGCGATTAACTATTAGATTAGTGGGTATGAATATTAATAACTTGATTATAAAAAATATATGGTTTTCACATTTATAGAAATAATTAATTAGTTTTTAAATTATTATATTTAAAAACAAAATGTATATTAAAACAAAAGTGATGTTTTTAAGAAAATTGTATATATGTGTGCTATGTATTTTTAAATTAATAATTTTAATTAATAACATATTACGAATAATTTTAATAAATTTTTTAACTTATTTACTTGATCAAATATTTTTAACATTCAAAAAATATTTTTCTAGGCATAATATATGAATAAATTCATCATTATGAATTAAAATTAATTTTTCTTCTACAAATTTGTTTTTATCGTATTTTGAGCAGATATATTAGAATTAATTTATTCTTTTTTTGGAAACTGATTTATATAAAATTAATTACATATTTATAGTAATAGTGATGAAATTTTGAAAATAGGTCCCCTATTTCCCATATGAATTGTAATCATGATTAAATTTATCACCTCACTAATGGGTAAATTCGGTTAATCAAGATTTAAATTAACTAATAAGGACATTATTTTTCAACAAAATTTCTATTAGATTAATGTAATTATATATATATAAACTTATTAAGGAATCTAATCCATTTAATTGACTCATTTTCAAGAAAATTATTTATTTATAATTTAAAACATAGAACCTTAAAAAATGTAACTCTCTTTGTTTTAAAAATCCTTTATGTATTCACATAGGAAAAAACTAGTTTTGGACAAATAATAATAGATATTTTTTTAATAATGAAATTAAATTCATAATGTTAAGTTATTTATAATTTTTTATTATTATACCATTAAAATTAATTCTTACACAACACTAAAACAGTATTTATTCAATTTATGGAAATTTAAAATAAATTATTTTTTAAATATTATATTAGATACAATTTATGTAATTTATAGGCTTCCTTGATTTTTTTAAATGATTACGACATATTTGTTTTGTAAATATATTAACTTCTAATTTATACTTTTGCCTATTTTTTATTTCAAATTAAATTAATTTTTCCAAAATACAGAATAAAGATATTTTATCAAAATAATACTTTATTAAATTATTTTAAAATGATAAAAAATTTAAATAATAAAAAGTGGATATATTATTCTCTATATTTTTATAAATATTCTATTTATGGACGATTTTTAACCTTATAATAAATAATTACCGCCATTCAATAATGAATATATTATTATAATAATTAAAATTAAAATTGATTAACTAAGGGTTAATCAAAATGATAGTCTTTAAAATGAAACCAAAGAATTCCAAAATTCAATAGGATGTTGGTATTACTAATATATACTAAATTATATTAATATATTTTGATATTTAGAGGCATTGGTCAAGATAATAAATTTGTTATGATTTAATATTTTGAAAATTTCCAAAAGTGACCCTCAACTCAATTATAAAAGGGAACAACCTCCCTCGCTTATTCACACCACATTTAGACTTCTAGATCGAAGAAACTCTACCAATTTCTCTTCCCAACATCCATAAACATATTATATAGTTTTTATTATTTTTATATGTCCAATATTAGATCCCTTTTAGGAGATATAAAGGATTACTTTAAAAGAAAATGGGGTTAGAGTTCTTCTGAACAAGGATAACGTGAGATAAGATATTTTCATCTTGATTTTATTTATGGGGACACATGAAATATGCATAAATTAATTATTCTTTATGGTGTGTAAACTCACCATGAATATATTTTATGATCCTTAACTTGAATCTTTGGGGTTATACATATCCATTAATGTTCATTCATTCATGTGGATTACTATTCAATAGATACCTAGTGTGGTAATGGTTTTACATTAAAATATTATTATTAATCACAATTTTGTATGGTTATGTTTTTATGATAAAATCATTTGATCAAACTTTAGAGCTACTAATGAATTTTATTCTCCTCTAGTAATTTTATTAGAATACAATTTTCTATTCATTTTCTACACCTTTTTTACTCAAGAGACTCAAAATATGTTTTTAGGGAATATCAACTCCAGTTCTCTAGTAGGTAAATAAAATGTTTGATTTCATATCCATTTATTCTAAAAATGTTATAAATAGTTTATTACTATTATCCAATGATTGTTTATAGCAATTTTTCCAATGTTTTAATTTTTTCAAAATAGGTTTAAATGAATATTTTTTCTTTTTTGAAATGAGTTACTTTATGACTTTTCAAAAAACAATTATAGAAGGAATGTTATTTTAACATGTATTGTATGAATGGATATTATTACCATAATTAATTTGATTCTTTGAATATTACTTTACATGTATACATGGATATTTTCAAATATTTTGTTTACATTTTATTTGCATAGTTTTTTGAATAATTGATTTCAAAATTGAGAGGTTATTTTACTCAAGAAAGAATGAATGTTTTTTTAATGGTATCTATATTGATCAATGAATAAAGATTCAATATTTCTTATTATTTACTAGGAATATGATCCAAGGATATGTTACATATTATTTATCTACATTTTTTATGTTTAATATGTAATGATGTTTATGAAACCCATTCATTTTCCATGGGTTATTCTATGATGAAATGTTTATGAAAACAATTTCTTTTCACGATTTCTTGCATTATGAATGATTAATAATATTTTGGAACACATATGTATGATTTTCATATTGTTACACTTGGTATCCTTACCTCCCTACAATGGATTTGGTAAAGATTGATATCTCATGAGATAACTAGAAAAGGAATGACTAGTGAGCTCTCTTAAATAAGGGACATTGTCCACTATGATAGTCTTGAGAGTGAACCGTGACTACTATGATGAATTGGGAAGTGAAACCATTCCACTATGATATACATGGAAGTTAACTATGACTACTAAAAAAAGATTTTATATTAATATGTGTATTCCAAAATTCCATGTCTTATATTAATACTATGATATCATAAATCATGGTCTTATATTCTATTATGATAATTGTCTATTGAAATACCAATATTTATTTGATAACTCATGAAAATGATATACGATATAAATGGTATGTTTTTTAAATTTTATTATCATGTTCTCAAAGCTATTTATCATTTTATAAATATATGATAATTGATATCTCTCGTTTTTACCCTTATTAGGAATTTGAGCTCACCAATTCCTTATGATTAATTTCCCAAGGTTATGAAGAAAGCTATTAAGTATGATATGTATAATAAAGGTGATATTTTTTAATTTATAAGTGGGATATTTTTTAAATATTTTATTAACCAATTTTTTGGTTTCTATGTTTCCAAATATAAAATACGTAAATGATTCTACTGTGGAATGAAATTATTTGTAACAAATATTAATTTATTAATATGTAATATTTACGTATGAAAATAATATGTCACTATAGTTTGAGTGTTAATAACATATAAAATCATGTAAAAAACACTTTGCACCATCTATCAACTCTTTAATGTGGTCTTTAGTATTGTATCATCCATTACTCTTATATATAAACATCAAGATTGAAGATAAATTTTTAAATTCTACCTACATACCTTCAATAAAAAAATAAATCATCTTTCCACATTAAGGGGTAATATATCTCTATTTATTCCTTATTTAATAACAATTATTCTACAAAAACCCATAATCCACCCTCTACTATGCTTTCAAATTACCCAACATAACCAATTATGACACACTAGGATGAATAAATTCCTCATATATCTAAAAAACCAGAATTATAATCTCATACAACTCAAAAGGTTCCATAAAATTTTGATAGGATCTAGGATGAAACTATATACTAAAAAAATATCATGATGAATTTTTAATGTTGTGACCTCATTGAGAAAAAAAATAGAACTCCTCTATGAATCAAGGAAAATCCACCACCTAATCCTATACTAAATCTAACAATATGGCTATTTTCGGAGAAATTAATTGTTCTAAACACATATGACACATCCAATAATTCCCCTCATTAACAAATAACACATTTTTGTTGTCCTCATTTCAGAACAAAAATATTACCAAAATAAATCAATGACCAAATGAATGATAAACAATGATTTTATATCAATAATGATATAATAATTGTGTATTTCACAATGAATCAAATAACTAGATTACTAAATGCACCACATCATTAGCTCAAAATCCCCATAACCCATTAAGAATAAAAGTCCGACATCAAAATGGTGTAGTGAAAACCATGTCTGTTAAGAATATCTATTCCTTGAATTGAAATTCACCCAAAAAAGTAGGGTCAATAAAAGAGTTCATGGAAATTGATTCAAAAAACACAGCAACCAAGGTGAATAAAAAGATAATTATAGCTAAAATAATCTATGACCTCTCTGACAATATAGAATCTATAACATGAATCTTTATAGACTCTATCATTTTTCACAAATTGAAACACAAAATACCACACCCATAACTATGTCACTATGGGTAGGGGAAATAATTTGTGAAATCTCTACCATATCTATCTACTCTTGAAGGAATATAACCCCATTGTACCTACTACTAATACAACCTATTAGTTAAAAAATAATAAGTGAGAAGATAAAATTATAGACTTCTAGACCCCACCACATCACTAATAGAAGATGTGTTATAAAAAAACATCCAAGGTATATCATAAAAATAAATTGGAGGCATTACCAACTAATAGAAACATTCAATAGAGAGATATATGATAGAAAAAAATAAAATCTTACACATAAAGATCAAATAGATCCCAAGTAAATACAAGTAATTGAATATAGACTAAAAAAATATAATGGAAAACAATATTTAATGGAAAGGAAAATTTAGAAATGCTTATCAAACCCTAATATATCTTGAAAAACAAAAACCTAGTAATATCCACCTTGTTATCCAACCTTCTCCAACTATATTTTTCTAATTTTTTTTGGGGTTATCTTGGGCATGATTTTGGGTAATTTATGTTTTTACTTAACTATAATTAATGGTAATTATGTATTAATGTGGTTTTTGGAGAATTATAATAATGTCATGGAGAAAATAGGTTGTTCACGGTTGGCACACAATTTGTACAAACTGTGTGGCTGCCTCGGAGAAACTATGCACTCTCTAGTCTTTTGAGGTAGTAGCTTCGGAATGGTCAATTCATGGTTTTAGAGATTTTATAAGGTATCCTTGCGAAGTTACACCCTTAAATCAGTGGCTAACGCATGATTAGAGAATGTTTTGTCCAACCATGTGACTAAATCGTGCACTTGATAGCAATGAGACCATAAAATTGTGAATCTCACTTGTTTTCAATGTTAATTGATATGTTTCACCTTTTATGCGGCCCTCACTCAAAAGTTTACATCTGAAAGGGTAAAAGAAGGTTCTCCCATCAACCTGAAGGTATTACAAGACCATATGATACATTTCATTGAAAGAGATAGCCTAAATTGAAGATCCACTCTTCTCTCTGTAAGTGGATTTCATTATGATGATTCTCAGAATCTTTATTCTATGTATCCTTGATATTTTAATTGAAGATATACTATATTTCCTTGAATATAAACCTATTTTGGTTAGATAATTATCTATGATTGTTGATCTAGATCAAGATTTATGAGGTCTTGAGGTCATTGATCTTGATTTTGGTTTAGAGATTTAGATCTAGAACTTTTATCAATGTCGTTGTGCTACTCAGATTCTGGGGATTTATATTGAGTGGAATTCTATCAAAAAATAGAGGTAGTTAGTCTAAATCTAAATCCCATATTCATGGATTTGATATGTATATGAAAAATTGTTGAATTTATAGCATTTTAGAGAATGATTTTCTGGAATTTTGTTAATTATATTGAACAATTGGTATATTGAAGATTTTTTGAAATAAGAGATTAATTAGGGAATTACTCATGAGAATAATTATTTTCCATATTAGATATATAATTTGGGAATATTTATTATATAATGTGAAGTTTGTAATCTAGATAATTTATTAGTTTGTTAGTTAGGAGACAGTGAAATGTCAAAGTTGAGATAATTAATTATTGATTAATTTTGTGATTTTGATTATATGATATGGATAATAATTATAAAATTAATCATTGAAATTTTAGTATATAATGAGATAATTAATTTTGGAAAATTAATTGTGATATTAATTAATTAATTGATAAATTAATCAATGGTTTGAAGTACATAGATAGTATTTGAGTCAACAAATGGAATAGATTCATTTCTCTAATTATTGAATTTTTAATGATATTGATGTGGATAATTAATTGATAAAATAATAATGTGATGATGAATGAAGAGGTGATAATTCTAAATTGAGAAGTATATTTGGTAACACAGTCATCATACTTATTTTTAAATATAATGGGAACATGGTCATTCTAAATTAAGAAATATACTTGGAAAATGGTCATTATACTTAGAATTAAAGAGAAAGGAAACATGGTCATTCTATTGAGGATTAAGAATGGTAATGTGGCATTATTAATAACATCCATGATATTGGTTACACTATAAATGATACTTATAAATGTAAAATTAATGACTATAAATAATAGAAGTATGAGTTATGAGCTCACACAAAAATAATCAAACTTCGGCATGAGTCAATTAGGTACTGACATATCATAACACCATTAATGATATTATCTTCAGAAAGAATATGGTATTAAGATATGGTATTACCTAGGGAATACATAAGGATTTCGTATGAGATGAAGTCTTTATTGTGGTATGGGTATCCTTGGGAACCCTGTAGTTGATATAGTGAGATAAGAATAAATGATAATGTAAAAACTAGTTATTTATACATTTTACTTATTTCATATAGAACCAGATACAATGTGTTTTTACTAGAAATGTTTTAGACACCATTGGTGCTATCCTAATATGTTTTACTCACACCCTATTTGTGCTTCCTGATCGGTACCTGAACAGATTATATTGTTGTAGGAATGGATAAGGGAAAATCCCTAGGGTCGGTGGTTGATTTTGGATGGATCTTGGAGGAGGGGACCAGAAAGTTTTAGAACCCACTTGGGGAGTCATAGTGTGTTTTTTCAGTTTCATAACAGACACTTGACACTTATATTAGCATTTCATGTTTTCTATTTCAACTGTGTATTGTTTTTCATGTTTGGTTTTTTTTGTGACATGAGTAATTATTTTATGGTTATATATGAATCTGATTTAATTTATGTATTTACAATGACATTTCGGTATGACAAATGAGGTTATAGTATCCTCATGAATGTCCTACCAGACCCTTGATTTTAGTCGACAACCTCTAGAATACATGGACGCAGGCTTCAGCTCATGTGACAAACCGGCTTGGGGAATCGTTGTGTGATACACAGGTTGGGATGTTACAAAGTGGTATCATAGGTCTAGCTTTATTTATTTGTATTTTTTATTATTTTTAATGGAAGGGTAGATAGAAGACAGGGAATATTTGGGACTCGGTAATGATCTCATGCATGTGAGTGGCAAACCCATGTATGGGGGAAAACCCTAGTACTCAGGGTGGGAGTGTTGTTATTGTTGTTTACTATTAAAACTGAATATTATTTCAACTTTGGTGACAAACTAGTTATGTTATATGATTATTGTTTCAATGAATTTTTAAATATTGATTCATTCCCCAAAATGGAATGGTATTTGAGTCTTCATGCATCTTTCTAGGCACACTAGGTTATTGTGACATGCATCATTTTAGGCACGCATGAGAAAATAGGTTATCGGTATGTTGTCAAACATAAAATGTTTCCTTGTTTTTTAGATTAAAGAAAAAAATGGTACCTAACATGAATATTAAAAATTTGTAAAAAATGATGAAAAATGAGAATAATTCGGTTTATAAATAAGAAACATGATAATGACAGTGTGTTTACCCTTGTTACCCAAAACCATGGAGTAGGATGGTTACTAGTAGTGATAGGGCCTCATTTTTGATCATGTGGTGAGTTGGGGGGAAAATTTTGTCGTATTTATTCCTTTTACATAAATGTTGTAAGGTTGGGTTATGACACTTGAGTCGTGTGTTTGGAATTATAGAGAGTATGCCTCCACAACGCTTGTTAAGTGGATGACCAAGGGTAGTTCCTATGAATGTTTTTATAGTTATGTAACATGACGCAATAAACATTCCATTTGAAGATGCAAGAGAGATATTTTGATATAAAATCACTCACTACATAAAATTCATTAAAAGAGACCAATAGCGAGTTCTGAAGAGTATATCTGAGTTGACCAGGGACTTCCAATTGTAGAACCATCTGACTTTTTCTGAAGAGGGTGGACCTGATGGAGATGAATTATGAGTTGAGTCCATAGATACAATAATTGAACATTTGGAGACTCTAGATAAGTGTATATTTATGTTAGAATCTTACATGCTATGGGGACTCGCGATGCACTAATGGGACATTCAGGCGTGAACTGGATAGACTGATGTTATGATATAGAAGAAATTCTTATAGAGGATTATAGAACACTTTTATCTTGAGATGGTATGACAAGAGAATGCTACAAAGTCCATGTATCTATAATAGGGGAGAATGTTGGTGATGGACTAAGTTGGATGCAACATAGATCTACAAAACTTTTCTTTAATGTTATAAGGATATGAGGTAGAAAATGGGGAAACATTATAAAGATAGACATATGTGTGAGATTAAGTCACAGGTAAATATCTTCAGGATAAAGAAGTTTATAGAATTGGTGGATAAGGAACTAATAGTTAAAGGGATCCTGAGGGAGGCCTCCAATGTTAGACTAGTAGTTGTTAATGGACGATAATGTTGTGCAACTTCTTATATCAGGATGTGTTGTTATGACAACATTAGCTAAAGTAGTGAGAATTAGATTTTGTAGAGAAGAGGGTTAGTTGTACATGACCTTATTTGGGCGATCTGTCATCAATGTGTGAGGTTGAGACATCATCGTCATCATGGATCCTAACCACCAGTAGAGTGTCGATCTTCAAGCAATACGGGACATCTAAAGAAGTTTTACATGTCAAACTAATAAATTGAACCTGATGGAGTTGCTGGGTAGAGTTAGAGTATGGGAAAAGGAAATTTTACACCAAATAGGTCAATTAGTTGGTGTTCTACTAGATGAGATGGTGTAGGCCGTGGATGTGGTGCTTTTGGGTAGGATCACCCGCATCATAATAGTGTCACAACTTAGGGGAGTCCGACAAAAAAACTGGGAAGAGGGGAAACACAATTACCTATAGTACAACCTACACTTGTGGATAACGTGGTTGGAACATCAATAATGAGAGGTATTATTATACAATAATATGATTTTACTAGTTCATTGTTTGATTCCAGTTCCTCTCATTCCTTTATATCCAGGAAACGTGTTAATTGTTTGAGCCTGATGTTTGGGTTTTTGAGCAGGATAATGACTATAGATACACCATTGGGTGTGCGGAATGAAGATATCTATTTATGCATGTGATATTAACTAGTGACCGAGGAATATCATTTCCTACGGGATATCTTTGTTCATTATAGGATGGGATTTTTTATCTCAATGGTTACTAGTATACTCATCATGGATCATGGGATATCTAGGTAGGCCGAGCAGGGCCAATTACTCAACAACTGGGAGAGCTCACATTCAATACATCTAGTCTTTTGTTGGATGACAAGGGTTTTAGTAAATATGTCCTTCCACTAGTAGTGGAAATTTATCCGGATCTATATCCTAAACACTTCATTGGGAAGCCACTTGATATAGATGTGGAATTCATGATTAATCACATGTTAGAGGATGCGCCTATATCTATTCTTCATTATAAAATGGGATTGACTGAGCTTAAAGAGCATAAGACTCAGTTGGATGATTTTGAGGCTGAAGGATTTATCCACCCATGTACGTATTCTTAGGGATTAACTATTTTTTTGCAAGAAGGATTATGGGAGTTTACGTTTTTCTTCTAATTACCAAAAGATGAACGTAATGACAACGAAGAACCAATATCATCTTCTATGTATTGATGATCTATTTGACAGTTTGATGGGATATTGTGTGTTCTCAAAGATAGACATGAGATTAGGGTATCAAGTTATGATATTATAGACTTCTGATATACCTTGGACTACTTTTAAAAGAAGGCACAACCTTTATGAGTTTTTTGTAATGATGTTTGGGTTGAAAAAATCACCAGCATTGTTTAAAGATTTGATGAACATAATCTTTCTTCATATGTGGATTTGTTCCCAGTGGTTTTTGAAGATGAAATATTGGTGTAATCAAAGGCTCAGGATGACCATTCCATACATCATGACATCATCCGGACCACATAGAGAAAGCAATAGTTATATACCAAGATATCTATGTGACTGTTTTTTATTTACCAGGTACACTTCATGGGGCACATCATCTCAGAGGAAGGTGTGTCAGTGGACCCAGATAAGGTTCAGGCAGTTTTTTCGTGGAGGAATTCTATGAATGGTTTTGATATCCAATGTTTTATGGTAATAGTAGTATATTACATGAGATTCATAGAAGACCTTTATTATTTGAAAGCAATGATTTCATGATTAACTGAAAAGGGTTTTAAGTTTCAATAGTGAGAGTATTGTGAGAGAAATCTTTATGAGTTTAAGAAGCGCTTAAAATCGGAACCAATTTTGATCATTCCATATTCTGGTGAGGAGTATATGGTTTATTGGGACACTTTTGGGATCAGACTTGGAGTTGTACTAATGCAGGGAGATTGAGTTGGGGCATATGGGTCTCGATTGTAATGTTCTTATGATCCAAGTTACCCAACACACATGCCTAATTCCGTAGAAATGGTTTACGATATTATTTGTTGGTGACACTGCCTTTTGGGAAAAAATTTATAGTTTTTACATATCAAAATATCTTGACGTATATATTTTGACAACATGATTTCAATCTTTGACAGTTGAAATGGGTTGTGTATATGCATTATTTATATTTTGAACTGGCATATAAACTGAAAAAGGGAAATAGTTTGTCTGATTCCATGAGAATGAAATATCCGACACATATGGTTCAGGAGTCAAATGTAGAGAGAAAGATGACGACCTTTCTAGTTGAAATGCATGTGGTGGTTCAGGAGAGTCAGGAGAACATGACACTAGTTTAAGTTTTCGTGGAGTATATGCTTTGAGATGAATCAATGATAGAAATTATGAGTATCCGGAGTGTTTAGCCTTGAGGGAAAGTTTTGAATGCGGGGAGACATTTTCAGGGAGGTTTATAGATACAGAGAGATCACCTTTGTGAAGAATCGTGTCGTGGTAATTATGTGCATGAAAGAGGAGCTCGTGAGGGATTTTCATTCCTCGATGTGGGTGGTGAATCCAAGAGTTACCTAAATGTTCCATGAACTATGATGATAGTTTTGGTGTTAAGACCTGAAAAATGAGATAGTATGGATTGTGACATGATACTTCACCTTTTATCATGTGAAGGTAGTGAATCAACGACCTAGATGTCTACTATATATGTTTCCTAATATAGAATGGAAGTGGGATGATAAGACCATGGATTTCTTGGTGGGTCTCCCGAATTCAATTATCATGAATGATGCTATTTTTTTCATATTCGATCAACTAACAATGGTAGAGAATTTCTACATTTAAGAGAAACCATTATAGTAGAATAGTTTGGAGAACTCTATGTTTGAGAGATATTCAATGTACATGAATGGCCATAGAATATAGTTTTAGATTGTGATTCACACTTTACATCATGAATCTCATAAGGCTTGTATAAGGTACTTGGTACACATGTATTATTGAGTACAGATTTCCACCGACTAGAAGATGGGTAGTCAGAATGCACTATACATGTGATTGAAAATATGCTACGATCATGTGTTGTTGACATTTCTAGATCATGGGAAAATAACATGGATTTAGTGGATTTCTCCTATAATAATAGTTATCTAAAAACTATACAGATTGGACCATGTGAGGATCTTTATAAAAGCCCATATAAACCACCACTATGTTTGATGGAAGCTGGTGAGTTAGAGTTCTGGGGACCGAGTCTTGAATAGGAGACAATTGAGTTGGATTAGTTAATTAAAAATCTATGGATATAGCTCAGAGTAGGTAAATGTTGTATGTTTAGAGACAGAGAATATTCGTATATTTTATAGTGGGTTATCATTTATTCCTTCGGGTGTCACCTTGGTTGGGTCATCGTAGGATACAGTGGTAGGTCATGTTGGCACCCAGGATTGTTGGACCGTTTGAGATAGAGGATAGAATTGGTGTGGTGGCATACTAATAGGCTCTTCAATAAAGATAGAGTGATATGTATGATGTTTTCCAGTTATCAAAGCTTTAGTGGTATCCCCTTATCCATTATCTTGTGATCAATGTGGATAAGGTTGACCTTGAGATAGATGCCTCCTTTGAAGAGTATCTAATATGTATGTCAGATAGCAATAAATTTTTTTGGTGAGGATAGACTGTGTTGATTGTTCCTATATTATAAAAAATGGACTTGTACAAGTGGAAACTTGATAAATACAGGTAGATATGATGGGTAAATGGAGATATCATTTTCTCTAGGAATCATAGAATGTCTTGGTGGTGAAACTCGAGGATGATAAATTATAAGGTGGGAAGATTGTAAGATCCCGACCTTTTTTGGTGTTGTATCGGGAATGATTTCAAGTAATGTTTTTTTATAAAAAAGTAAATATGATGGGATTTATGTATTTGGGTGAGTTTGGGTGAATTAAAAAAAAATTCTTGAAGAAAATAGGATGTGCATAGGTGGTGCATTGTTTGTACAGACCATGTGGCCACCTAGGAGACACATTGTACAACACAGTCTTTTGAGGCAGTAGCTTTGTCACAGTCAACACATAGTTTTAGAGTGTATGTGAGGTAGTGGTTTGATTCCCCCCATTTATGAAGTTACTAAAACATGGTTTTTTTTAACTATGTTACTAAACCATCCATGTACCAATAGTGAGATCCTAAATTTTTTTATCTCACTCGTTTTCAACTTTCAATGATCTGTTTCAACTCTTACATAACCACAACTTATGATTTTTCAGTCCTAAGGGTAAAAATGGTTCTCCCATCATCTCATAGGGATTTGGAGGTCTTTATAACACTGTTCATTGAGATAAAGATCCAAAATTGAAGAACCACACTTCTCACAGTAAGTGGAATTCATTCTAATGCTTCTACAGTTCTTTCTTCTATTTTTCCTTCATCTTTTAGTGGAATATATCCTATGTTTCCTAGTATGTAAATCTATGTAGTGATAAATAGATCTAATATTTTGGATATATATCTATATTTATGGGATATTTAATTCATTTATTGTGATTTGGGTTTAGGGATTTATATCTATATCTTTTAAAAAATTAACTAAGATTCTTGAATTTTGGGGATTTACGTTGAGCGAAATTCCATCAAAGTATCATGTATGGTGGTCTAAATAAAAATCCCATAGTTTTTTATTCTATATGTTTATGGAAAATTGTATAATTTTTAGAATCATTTAGCTATTTATTTTCTTGAAATAGGTTATTTAGTTTGATTAATTGATTTATTGAAGCTGTGTTGAAATATGCAATAAATTGTGGAATTAATTATGAGACTAAGGGGATGAACTATTAGATAATTTATCTTAGAAAATTGATTCTATGAGGTAGATCCTATAATATATATAATTAATAAGGGGATGAAATTTGAGATATTGAAATAGATAAGATAAGATAATTAATTGTGGATTAATTATGTGCCTTTGATAATATGATCTGGATAATTAATTATGGGAATAATTATGGATAGTTGATTTTATAATGAGATTATTAATTCGGGAAAATTAATTATGTAATATGAATTGGGGTATTAATTAATTAATTGATGAATTAATTAATTGTTTGAACTACATATTTAATTTTTGTGTTAACTAATGAAATGTATGTGTTTAACTAATTGATGAATTTGTAATGAGATTACGGTGGATAATTAATTATTAAATTAATTATGTGGTAATGAAGGATAAAATGTTAATTCTAATTTGAGAAGTACAAAAGGTAACATGTTCATCATACATATGAGTAAAGAGAATGGGAACATGGTAATTCTATATTGAGAAGTATACATGGTAACATTGTTAGTATACTTAGGAGTAAAGAGAATCGGAACATGTTAAGTCTATTGAGGAGTAAGCATAGTAACAAGGTCCATAATACATATGTTTGTGACATTGGTCACTTTGTAAATGTGACATATAAATGTAAAATTAAAGAATGGAAATAATAGCATTCTAAGTTATGGCCTTGCAAAAAAAATATTCGAACTCCCACATAAGTCGAACCACGTACAAAGATATCATAGAACCTTTAATAATGTAAGCTTTTTCAAGAAGCATGTATTAAGATATGGTATTACCTAGGGAAAAATTAGAAATATGGTACAATAAGAAGTGAGTATTGAGCTATAGGTATCCTTGGAAACCATAGAGTTAATATAGTTAGATAAGATTAAATGATAATGTAATAACTAGTTATTTATGAATTTTATATATTTCTTATAGAACTGCATACACTGTATTTTGACTAGAATAGTTTTAGACACTATTGGTGGTGGAATACTTAGTTGAACTCACACTGTATTGGAGTTACCTAATCGGTACTCGAATAGATTATATTTTTGTAGTACTAGATTAGGGAAAAGGCCCAGTGATAGGCAGCTGATTGGGGATGGATCTTGGAGGAGGGAACCGGGCATTGTTCGAAACCTTCTTGGGGAGTAATATTGTGTTTATTATTAGTATCATATTATACACATGAAACATATATTGGAATGACATGTTTTACCTTTTACATTTGTATTGTATTTCCTATTTGGATATCTTTTGATATAAGTATTTCTCTTCTAGTTATACATGCCTGACCTTTCGTCTATTTATTTCCAATGGAATTTTAGTCTGATAAATTATTGTATAGTTTCCACATGAATGACTTACCAAATCGTTGCTACTATTTAGAAGCCTCTAGCATATGGGGAGGCTCACTTGAGGTCATGTGGAGAACCTGCTTGGGGCTCCATTGAATTCCACATAGGATGGGATGTTACACCTGCTGACCTAAATTTATTTATCTAATCATAGGGTGTGAATAATAGGTATACATAGTGGATCCTACCAAGAGCCTCTCATGTAAATGATAAAGAAATCATACTAACTCCTGGAAAATTAGAACTGAAGCTAACTTGTCACCTAAATAGACATATCATGTTCCCATCCTCAGCATGGTTATCTGTCACGCAGTATCACATGCAAGATGTCATATATTATAGTATTGAAATGACAAGGGTGGAAATCTACCTCTTCAATAAAAGTTTTCCTCTATGATCCAATTCCACACGTCCCGATCCATCTCTCTCTCAATAATACCACACAAATACACATGGATTAAGTATCATGACATGCACGTCAGGAATCAAATAATATCATCATACCATGCCATATCTCAATATAGTAACTGATTTTTTAGGATCCATCATAACCCCAGGGGTTAGTCAGCCATCCATCTCACGTCGACCACAATGTTGAGGAAAACACCCTCCCTGAGTCCACCGAGTTTCATTCTCCCAACATAAAATGGAGAGTTAGCATATGAAATCCAATGACATAAATGATATAATGTCACACATAACCACACTATAGGAAATTACATAGTCTCTATATCAACTGTAGTTATCGTCACTCAAACACCTGATATCCTCCTTTAAGAGATATATATCCAATAATCACACATGAATTTAATAAGACTAAATTAAATTACTTATTTAATTTTTGAGAAAAGAAAATTCCATTAAATAATTAATTAGACATTAATTAATAATATTCTGATTATATTTCATTAACCAACCAAGTGAATTCCACACATTCTAAGCATAATCGGACGAAATCCATTGTTTCTAAAGATTAACACAAACAATTGCATTTTAGTAAGAATCAAAACAATGGTCTAAAATAATTATTTTTTATATCATTACGTAATTCTAGGTAACATACATAACATATTATGCTACCACTGGGAGTTGAAAAGGCAAGAACATCTATATGTTATAATTATTGGGAAAAGGAATAAAATTAAATATCAACCCCACTAGAGAGTTATTAAACTGATTCATTGATAAAGTATCCATATTTAGTAAAATACATGTATGTTTAGCTTGAACCTATTACATTGACTCTCATTCCATCCCCAACATCTTTGTGCATTTACCTATACATCTAACCATCACACGCATCTACTACTATGATAAATCTAAGCCTCCCCACCCATATCATTAACTTATATATGATCAAAGCACATAAAAAACAAAGTATCACATCTAGTTTAACACACAATTCATAAAAAAAGAACATGATTAATAGGAAAATCATAAATAAAACAATTTTCCAACCATCACATACAAATGAGATCTCTAGTAGCCAAGATAAGGACCCTAACATTGACAATAAAATTCAAAACCATACCACCAAAAATTAGTCATTATTTGACATCTACTTCTTATTCCATAATTAATTAATATAATAAATTAGCATATGTTACATCTATGGATAACCTAATGAATTGGATTTAATAATATATTAAATTACATAATTATGGAAACTAGAATAAAAAATAGATTCAAAAAACCATGAGAAAAATATTTCCCATTTGATATGCCTTTTTTATCTTATAAAAATTAATAGTAATTGAAAATTCCGGTACTTTATCCATATCCATTAATATATAGATGAACAAAAACAATTAAACATGTATCATACATCAATCTAAATTCCTTAAAACTATACAAAAGAATAGTATCATTAAATATGCCTCATTATAAATTTATCCAAGAAATAATGTATAGAAATTACATTATTTGACAAATTTCCTTAGATAACATGGTAATACAAGAATAACTAACATGATAAAAGTAGAATAATATAGGCAACATACTATCTTTAAAATAAAGAGGCACCCCATTATCATGGTAGAAAAAATGACTTTTAATCTCTAAACACAAACCAATTATTTCATTAATCCAATTTAATATTTGTTAAGAATAATTCCATTGCATTAAAATAGGGTTTTCCATGATAACAATACAATTTAAGGGAAAATATAAAGTGAATAGACACAAAACATACTTCAAGGAATCAACATTTTTCACATGAGAATGGAAACCACAACCAATACTCTAATAACCTCTCTCATATTGAAGAAACATCCATCCATGGATGTTGTTCCACAACCATGAATAAACAACACAAGAAAATCCGTTATAATGATGGAGAATTTCATCAATAACATTGAGAGAAGGAATTGAAGAAAAAAATATTTAACGGAGGAGAATCAACAAAAAAAGAAAAACTCACCACAAATTTATTTATACTGAACATAGGAATTTGGGGATTAATTCATCTAAAAAGTTGATTTAATGAATTCAATAAAAACACTTCACCATGCTTAAGGAATGAGACTGAAACTTGGAAGGAATTTTATTTTGAATGTGGGTTCTAGTATTTTTAGTATTTCTAAGAATTAGAAAACCGTGATAAAATTTATTATACTAACCTGAAGAACTGCTTGACAACGTGAATACTATGGAACAAGATATAAGCTCAAAATGAATCCCTTTATTGTCAATAAATGTTAGAAGAACATGGAAACTAACATAGACTGTATTCTATAAATAGAGATATGGTCTATGTTGTAGTCCAAACCACCATTTCAAAACCAAACCATTTTTGAAAAAACTCTCTCAAATAGGTATTTCATTACCGTGGCCTCCACACCACTACTACTGGACCTACAAGGAAGGACCTATAACATATCCTCATTATATGGAACTACCACCTATTATGTCTATGTTCAAGCCTAACTCCATGATAATAACATGCCAAAATTGGTATTGGATCCGAAAATCCACCTCATGGGATCATATGCAATTGTCAAGTGCTCTACACTGCAACCACAATCCCTATAGTGTATCCCAGGTCTCTATGATAAAGAATCTACTTTAGATACAATTTACCTCCTATTGAACTTGAATAAAATTTCAACCTCCTCTAAACACCTCAAATATCTAAACATGCCAGGGAAAGGGATACTACGATCCTGAATCTCACATCAGATACCTCTCAAACTATTATTAACCTAAATCGTTGAAAACAAATCAAAATGTGGAATGATAGTAAATGGTCATTTTAATGAACACCCTCCATGATACCCCACAAGAGTCTCTCCATTATAACAGCTCTACAACCTCACATAGTGAAACCAAATAAAAAACTTTGCAACAAAAAAACAGATCATAAAACCTTTCATTAAAGATAAATATTAATTGAGTGGAAGGCCACAATAATTATCAATAATAATTTACCATATCATAAACTGAATTAGTCAATATCCATATTAATATAAAACAATACAAGAGATGACTTAATAAAATATCTTATTGTACTGAGCAGGAATCTATGATAGACATTACTAGGACTTCTCATCCACACAACATTTTTTCAGATATAAATGAACCAAGGGAATATTATTACAATGAAACACCTTCTCTTGGAGGTTATAAATATCCACTAGATGATCATAAATGATCACCTCATCATCAATATCATTCTCATACCAACTAATGATAGGGGAATCATCATGAAGGTATTGATAGGTCTGCAATGCAATGACATAATTATTTATCCAATAGATATGTAGGGAAATTGAAATCCAATACACCACGACTCCAACATGATCCAACACCTTTACTTTTCCAACAAACCATGGAGAAATAATAATCTAAGTACCAAATTTTTTTCACCCATTATGAAAATTCACATTCCAGAACACATGATATTCAACTTCAAAATCTAGTCGCCTCCTATTATGGCCATCATAGGTAATCTGATGGTATTTAATTACTTTCTTTCATTCATGAATCACATACACCATTTATGTCATTCCATGCACAATATTTTTGGGGGAATTACTACATCTCTGAACCAATTTCTACACAATAAATCATGATAAGGCTAGATGTACAATTATTCAAATGTTTACATAGGAATATTGGAGTGAAAAATATTTTTGTAAGAAAAATCTACCAAATAATATTCATTGGTCAGGATTCTAAAAAATATAGGACACAACAATTCAAATCTTCATCATGATTTAGGATAGTAAGCTTTGTGAGACCGTCTGTCTATGGATGAAAATAAGTAATAATGAATAAAATAGGTCCAAAAGTATGCTGGATACTTCCCCACATCCTATAGGTAACATAAGGATCTTAATTAGATATGATCATACTTAGTACATAGTGGGATCTCAACACATCCACCAGATACATACTTAATTAAAAACTACCTTGAGATAGTCTCCTAAACAATTTTTAAATTGGATAATTTTAGAAAATAATCCAATACCACCCATATAATATCATATCCTACCTATAAAAAATGAAAAATGGTAATGAAGACCACCAAGATTTAATACCACTTTCAATAATTAAAATAAAATGTTTATCGAAAACCACATGAAAAACGATGATCAACCACCACCTTATGGCAGAACAAACATCATGAAAATACACTACAACTGCATGTTTTATCCCAGGAAACAAAAATTAAACTCTTAAGGGATGATATATATTTTTATCCCCTTGATGTTTTGAATGAGGTGATGAATGGAACTCAGGGAGAACTATCTCATGCATCACTAAAGGGAGAGAAATCCTTCCGTGGAGTAATAATCAGTATAATTAGTCATCAGACCAACCATCATAGGCATCATCGATGACAACTCCATCTCTCTAAAAATCCACTAGATAATCCCATAGCTAGAAATCATCCACTAGATACACCAATGATGACCTAAATATCTTATACAAAAGACAACCTTTGTCTCCACCCACTCTTATATGAAGATTCATCGCTAGGAGCTCTACCATCAGTCTCCAAGACTCACCAAACTCATTCACGACATCACCATGTCAATTCTTAATTAGTGAATCTACCAAACCATTTATATTTCTCTATATATATAAAATATTTACATTTTCATGTAGTAAGAATTACATAAATTAACATTTCCACTAGTTAATGTCATGTTGGTAGAAGTCATACCTACGGATATTATTCATCCGTAAAACCCAAAAATTCATGTTGATGTCATAGTTTCACCAACACATCAATGTAAACATAACTAATTAAAAATGAAGATCATGGGTGGTATAGTTATGGTCAGGAGGATTTAATTTCCAAGACCCATAAGGAACAACTGATATCTATTTCATCAGAATACATTCCAACCAAAGATGTGAATCATCATAGAAAACCACAAACTGAACTCCATATTCTCAAAAATTATGAAATGTGGCACAACATAACTTATCCTTTAGGTACATGAATGATAACTGAGATTATTCAGTCTATAATTATGTTTTATCCCTTATATTCAAGGATATTTGGGGATTAAAAAACCAAGAAAAATTTTATATGAACCTCCTATAATATCTTGAAAATATAAGGAAACTCCACACCTATGAAATTGTCGTAGGATATACTGAAGAAAGAACTAATTCAATATTCAAATTATCTAAAACTACTACACTTCAGGACACAAAATCCCTTATAAAAGAAGCTTCACATGCCCAAAACTCAATATTCACTACCATTCGGGATAGTTTCTACAAACAAATATCTCTAAAAACAACATTTATATGTTTTTCATGCAATTTGTCCGAAGAAAATTGCACCTTAATATAATCAATGAAATCAACAATGAATTTATCATTGAAATAATGGAATACTAGATTCATAAAAAATTATTAAAATATTTGGAGTACTATTCACATTTAATGACATTAAGAAGATGTCATAATTAATATATGGATATCCTAAAAATATTTTTTCAGAACACACACATCCTTCACCCGCTTCTGATGAAATCCCAACAAAAAATAATATTTCATAACTAACTTGATCCCTTCAATAGATTGAATAAATCATTAGTCCATGAAATATGTTAATTGTTCTTCACTATCACATGGTTCAAGATATGATAATTGATATAGAGATGAAAAATCAATCAACCTTATTTGTAAAAAAATTAGCACACCCTAAGGTGACATAATTTACTAAACAAAATAGCATCAGAAAGGATCATTGAGTAGTACTCAAGGCTCTCACAACTCATAATCCTCTATCTTATATAGCAACCTCAACATACGATAATTGAATTATTGTTGTTCAATCCCAATCTCAATCACTAACCAAGTGGGAAATACCACGACCTCCTCAATTAATACATCAAGGTACTCTTCCACAACCTTTGGAAACCCCATTACCTAACCCTTAAATGAAATTAAAATAATAATATATTATGAAATAATATAATAAAACATTTTTCTAACCCACACAAGTATATTTTCCACCAACAAACACTGCAGGATATTTCTAAATATCATATAACACAACCTATCTATTGATTAAATCCACAATATCCAATAAAAAATACAACCAAACTATCCCATGGATAGTTTTATAAGGGTATATCTGCATAAATATATTGTCTCCACAAGAGTGGTGCCACCCAATTAGTATCTCACAGTCTCGAGATACTTGATACATATGATCTAGACCACAAACTAGTGTATTTAACACTAAGGTAACTTAATATATCTCCACCCAAAGTTCCAAATAATGTACTAGGGTAGGTGATATAAAGGAGTCTATAGGTCCCAAATCAAATAAGGTATGAACCCATGTATAAAACCTGAAATGGGTACCTCGAATGATATCTGGCTTATATACTGTTAGAAATTACATGGAAAGCAGCTGAACAAGAAAATATAAATTACCTCTTTGAGCCTAATAATGAACACCACCATTGACACACTGTTCTCTATAAGGAAAATCACCATCTTGAAGATGTCCTCTAATTTCCCTATCTTCTATCAACTAATCCCAATATAGTGAATCAACCTACATGTTCCTCTAAAGAAATTTACCTAATGGAAAACCTAAAGATGAATACATAGTTCATGTAGCCAACTATAAATGTTTGGGAACTTCCGTTGTTGATAACATTGCAATACAAAACAATAAAATTAATACGATCCATTGGAAAATTATTTGGGAAAACACAATCAAATAAATGGTATTATTTGGGATGGGACAAACACCAAACTCAAAAATCGCTCTAATATCCTATAAATTGCAAACCCCGAAACACAGATATAGTTTTTGAGGAATCCTGAGGACACCATTCTTATGATTACCCAATTATAGCTAGTGTCTTCTCAACAGAATCGTCTATATCTAAAACCACAAGTTACATTTTCAACATTAAATGGGTGACCAATTACCATATCTTTATATGAATATCCTCCTCCAAATGGTTCTCCCAAGATGCCTTATTTTTTAAATAGTTCTGAGTCATATTGAAGAAGGGTTTTGTAATAGATATTGAACTACTTCACAATATAACTACCCTATCAATGGATAAACCATTCTTGATGATTGGTCACCTCCATGGTCAAAGGAATAAGATCCACTAATTCGTTGAAACTCAATGGAACATCATCACAAAGTAAAAATCCCATTGATCCTTTTATGAATGTATCAGACTAAAAGATATATCAACCTTCTCCAGCCATTCCTCTATGACAGAGTCGAAAATATATACCTTTTACTTCTATTGATAATGATTCTAAAACTCTAAAAGTGTCCTCCTCCAAGTTTCATCAATGTCGACTTCTTCTTTGTGATGGTCTACTAGAACATATTTTTGAATAACTTTAGCGTGAACTCAAGGATGACACCAACCATGTGATATAAATGAAAAATAAATTTTTTTAGTGACCCTATAACCTAGAATTATGGAACAAGTAGAATTAATTATTTTAATTTATTTATTTTATTCATTTTTTATCCTAATCCAAAGGTCTACCCATTTCAAATCCAGTAACATAGATGAATGAAGTATGATCCATTCTTGCATCTCTACCCCACAAGAAATATCACTTCCATTATTAGACTTGGTAAATGTATATGCCCAAGAATCAGATCGTAGGGGGTCCCAAATTACTATTTATTTTCCCATATCCTGGAATTACATCAAATATATAACTTATTTGACACTATTTCCATAATATCCCATGCAGTCTCGCCAACACATAAATCCAAAATACATCTTATCACCCAACCTAAACAATTAATAGCAATCTTTATTGATCCCCTAACCATAAGGTACCCCCAACATGAATTGAAATGAGAGAAGGATGATAGTGACTAACCAAATCCAACCTCTTATAGTACACTATTTGGTGACAATCACTAATGGTAAATCATACATAAAAATAAGATATATTACCATATGAGAGAAACATGTGAAGAGAGAGACAAGAAATAAATTAATAAAATCATTCCAATAATGATAAAATGGATCCCATGTACATATATGTGATTACATATAGGTTAACACTACTGGGAATGAAACCTATAATTACTAGAATGGAAAACATGTTAATGGACATGGTACCTAAGAATCTTCTACAAAACCACAAGCTAGTAATATCGATCCAGATCTCCAACACGCTCATTATGAACTATTTTTATTTTAATATATAAAGGGTTATAATTAAAGGTATTATCATTCGGAAAATTTCTATATCCTATCTTGAAAAAGATAAATAAATCATATAAAATCTCATTGAATAACAAGTGAAACAAACATTATCCTAAACATGTATCCTATGTCTCCATCGTCACTATGGATATCTATCACCAAATATCACATACAAGAGATCATATATTTTTTTATGAAACAAAAATGGTATCCCAGTATTCATTTTCCACTATTTTACTTTTTTCCACAACATCAAACTTCCCGGTCCATCTCTCTATAAATGAAGCTTGAATGAAGACATATAAGGATAATAATTGCACATTTAACTAGATTCATTACATAATCTCATAACCGCTTTCCACATCCTCATATAGTTACTATATAGTATTTGGGATACAATATATTCTATATACCATGTATTATAAGATGATTATTATAACTAAAAAATCACAATCCATAAAAAGATTAGTTATAATAGTTCAAAACTCACACTCTTCAATTTAGTGATAAATTTATAAACATCACAGTTTTGGTAATAATACTGCATAAGGTGGAAGGATTTTCAGTAACCAAAAATTATAACATCAAAAATAAAATTTGGTTCACTTATATACCCATATACCTTTTCAGTTTAGATTTTTATATAAATAGGACTAATATCAATGTGAATTCATAAAATACTTATTCATAAAGATGAACATCATCTCCCATTATACTAAAATTTTCTAATTTCACATTATGTCACAAGCATCATCCATATAAAATCCCATCTAGAAATAATTCATCCAATATAATTATTTATAACCTAAGGAAGAAAATTACATAAGAAGGTTGAGCTCAAATTCTCTGTGTGTGTAACGTAATTATTAACAATTAAATTTCATAAATGGTCATAAGAATTGGAAAGCGATACGATGAAAAATTCATAGTGCATTAGTGAGTCATAAAAGAAACCATACCCATAAATAATTCGATAATAAAATATAAAAGCATGGAAAATTAACTAGTTATTAGAATATATAATCATAAGTCATGTTATATAAATCATGATCATAAGAAACATTATAAATCAATTACAATAAATTGAGACCCCATTCGAGGAACTCAGAGAATTATATTTATAAATCCATTTGATATCCATTTTTATTGGAATAACCATATGGATGAATGAAAATTTAATAATTAAAAATACACTAGAGATATGCTTGGGAACATCGATTATATAATATATAATGCGCTCGCTGAGAGATATATGGGCCACCCTATTATATAAGTTATAATGGGAACACACGATACTCTCTAGGACACACCATCACATAATATGTAATGTGCTAACCCATCACTATCTTGGCCGCTCGATTTTATAATCTATAATAGGTTCACCCAGTTTTATCTATAATATTGCATCATATAAGACTTTCAAGAACCAAAACATGAAAATTTTATATAAACCATTCATCATAAAAATCAAAATACAATCATTATTCCTTTATACCCTGATTAACCCATGGAAAATGAATGAGTTTCATGTCAATCTCTTTGAAACATGATTAAATTATTAAAAATAAAGAGGTAACATAAAAATATCCTTGAATCCTGATTAAATCATGGAAAATAAATGGGTTCCATAATAATCTCTTTGAAACATTCTTATCCCAACCAAAATAAATGACTTCCAATAAAATATTTTAAAAAAATTCATAATCCTTATAAAGGAATTTTGATGACAATACTATTAAAAAGTATCCCAATTAGAGCTCAATAAAAAATAAGGGTTTTGACATTGATGAATATAAATTCCAATAAAATTTCATTAAAAACCATCTTGATTAAAATATACATTTATATTTGGAAATAACTTTTTAAACATAATTTTTAAAAAAATACTTTTCATTCAAAATATATTTTAAAAACAAAGACGTTATAGAATAGTATGAGACAAATTTCATTAAAAATAAAATTTTAAACAACCAAAGGTATCTTTAATTAAATTATTACCATCTTAAGGTAAATTATTTCTAAACTATAAATAAAATTCATTTTTCCTCGTAAAATGATAGAAATGTTCCTTGATCAGAAAATTAATAGAAATTTCTTATGAATTTTATATAAAAAAATGATGAATGGGAAAAATATCATTTATTAAACCATGTTGATTTTTTTTAAAAATATTGATTTTGTTTTAAAAAACATGGTTTTCTTAAAAACATATTTCTATATGAAGTGGGAAAAGAAGTCAGTTTTTTTAAAAAACACTTTCTAATAAAATTTATGTAAAAGGGAGTAGAAAATGGTAAAATTATTTTAAAATAACTTAATAACCATAAGGTAATAAAATTAATGATTATTATTGATAGTTTAATCATAATATTTTAATATTGGAGACATAATCATAAAAAATCGTAGAAGTCACTAAGATTATAATATAAAACTCTTACTACATTGGTATCATTGAGTAATGATCCCCATGAAAGGATAACATTAAATAAAACATAAAATATCATGAGAATAAATAAATTTGCGATATTGAATGTCAAAGTGTATGTATATATACCGCATAGAAGAAGATATGTGTATATCATATCATAAATCTCAATGAAGGAAAATTGAGTGAAAAATACTTTACAGTTTTGGTAAATTTGAAACCACAAACCACGTGAAAATAGTTACGCAAATGTACAATTAAATATACATAAATTTAGTTATATGAATCATAAAAGAAATGAAGAAAATTTATATTAACCAAATAATAAAAATAAGTGGTGAATATGGAAAATATCACATACAAATAAATGTTAGATGAGGGAACTATTACCTTGAGTCTTATTCGTCATGATTTTTCTTTATATTACAAAATAATAAATTTATGATAATTATTTAATTTCATGTTTATATTTTTTTCAAAATTAATATTAATTTTATTTCACAAATTATAATGTTATATATAATTACATGATCATTTACGTTTACATGAGACGTTTTTACAATATTTGGCTTCTGTGATAGAAATGATTTTGGTAGCTTGAATTTTGTCATGGTTGCAATTATTTAAAATTATTAATAATAAAAATAATGAAATAATCTTATTATTTATTTATAAATAGTAGTCATGAAACCCTATATGAAATACAACTATAAAAAGCTAAATAACATTATGATAATTGATGCAGTAGGGATTACATACACATGAGTAACATTTCCATTTTTTAATGACACGTATAGAATGAAGTTAAGTAATAATATATATTTATAGAAAGATAATAATATAATCATTACAATATATTTGAATTATATAAACCAATAAAAATGTAATTTGTTATGTGGTTTTGAAAAAATATAATCACATCGCTTTGAGGATGATGTAGACCACACGTCCATATACGATGTCATAATTGTTTTCTGTAAGTGGAACGGTAAAAGGAAAAAGGATATTTTTTTTCAAGAATGATAAATATGTCATTAATATTATAAATATATCAGTAATATAAAATATATTAATTATATTTACCCATATTACCATCAATGAAACATATTAATGAAAAATGAATCTAATCACTCTGTATTGGGGTACTCCTCCATACACACGAGCGACATTATCGTATCACTTAAGGAAGGAGAAATAAAAGGGTATATATATGATATAATGACTCAAATGGTATAATTATGTAAAAAATATCATATATTAACTTTATATACCACATTATTACAAATCTTGAGAGATTTTAATTGAATAATGAATGACCGTGTTTTACATGGCAGCAGACCTCCGAAAACATGAATTACGATTTCGTAACTAATTTGATGGATGTGTGTGATGTTGTTGGACATACCCTTAAAAAAAGAATTTAATTATATTTGGTATAATTATGTTATTATACAATAATATTATAACATTAATTTTTGTGGGTGTATAATGACAAAATAAAAAAATGAACGTTTATGAATAGAGGAGGAGAGTTGCTAGCCTTTTATAAGGGTGGTGAGTGGAACACTTTTAATTTTTTGAAAGTGTGATTTCCATCAATGTTTATATCATATCACTAGGGAAAAATAATTCAAAATAATAGATCATAAAACGTATAAGGTGTAAATATATCCTGAAAAGGTATTTAAAATTTTTTATATGTCATTTGACACCTTATGTTTAATTTTTAACCACTAAGTAAACTCATTTTTACCTTAATCACCCTAAATAATTAAATTTGTATCCACTAATAAGTTTGGTGAAAAATTATTTTGGAATAAATAGAAGTTGTATATTATTATTATTCCAAATATGTAATACATTTTTCCAAATTCATGTCACGTATCTAGATTAAATTAATTTAATATTACTCTCAATGTCGCAGCAAGACAATGAGTTTTTATGAATAGATTTTTAAAAAAATATGATTCCATATTCACACTATGAATAATAATAATTTTTGTATAAAACTAAATAAATATTCCATGAAATAAATTAAATAAATTTCAATTAAATGATTCCTAATTAAATATTATTTTAATTAACTAAAAAAAGATAAATATTATTCTTTTTAAAACTGTTTTTAGAAAAATAAGTTTATAAACCCAAAAAAAACATATACAAAAAACCGATATAATTTTTATTATAAGTAATTAAGTGGATTAATTATAACATAGTTTATTTTAAAACTTATTTAAAACATTTTGGGACTGTTGAATTACTTAATTTATTGAAAATAAAATACTTTTAAAAAAATTAGTATTTTCACTATTAATCAAAAAAATCAATATTTTCCAAAAAATAAAAAACATTCCCCTGAAGTAAATATGTATATTATGATTCCAATAAAATAATTTATTTTTTTCAAATGAATTTTATAATAGTTTAAAAAAATTAGTTTTAAATTTACATTTCCATAAAAAGTAAAACAACCATTTTCTTGAAAAATATATAGTTTTAAGTGAAAAAATGTACCCATATTTATATCCTATAAATGAAAATAGTATTGATGGTAAATGTTTTATTTAATTTTTAATATTAATATTTAATTATTATAATCCATCAAGAGTTATTATTTTTATTTATTATTATAAATGACACATGTTTTCATTAATATAGTTATTCTAAAATGTATTTCATTTTATTTTCAAAAGAATTATATTTTAATTTCTAATAAATTTTTCAAAAAATAAATATTTATGTACACATATGTCATTAATATTTTAATAATTAAGTTAACTATTCAAACCCTCTATTACAATGGCTAGATAATAACAATAATATATATCATGGGTTGTTAATGTTTGGTGTTGTGTGTCGAATTCCCTATCGAACATTAAGATATCTAGATTATGTGTAACACCATATAAATTGGTTGTTTCTTGTAACATAATATGAATATATTTTTCATCTATTTTACTCTATTGAATATAGTATTCTTCTTTTATAATCGATAGGTGTTACATCCTATCCCCATTTTATAATTTTCATCCTCTTAATTGGAACTTTATCTGGGTAATCATAGGTTTCACAATGAATATAATTTTGTTGTAAATAATTATAAAAGATGAATAATAAAATATCCTCTCAATAAGAATGAAAAGGACATATAAAGTTCATTTTTAATTTCACATAAATGTGTTTAAAAATATGAGAACATTGGTGGGAATTGATGAAATGTGTAAATAATTATGGAGGGTTATTGAGGTTATTTTTCATTGGAAAGAGAATGATCAGTGGAAATTTGAGGGCATCAAAATGATAAATATGTAATAATTTAAATGAACATCAGTTTATCATAATTTAATGTACTAGTATAATACATTTGTTTTAGGATCCTTTACCTAGATTTGAGTAATTATCTTACAATCTAGACAAAGAGTGTACGTAAATATTTTTATATGATGAGTATAATAGCATCGTTTAATCAATTTTCACAAACAAATTCAACCTTTTTTCTAATGATATATATTCAGGATTTAATTTTCATGCCAAAAGTACAAAAATAAAATTTTAAACTACCCAAAAATATAAAATGGATAAGAAAATATTCCTCCTATCATTAAACATTAAACAAAACCAAAATGGTTTACACATGTTATGATAATTCTTAATATGAATAAACCTTTACACATTAATATGCAAATTTCCATTATAATATCCACAGTTTAAACCACATCAGTCTAAAAATTACTATCCTTAACATTCTTTAATAATTTACTCACCCGGTTTAAATCACAAATATTATAAATATTTGATCATATATTCGTCAAAGATAAAAAAAATTATTCCAAAAATAAAATATCATATGTTTCACAATAAAATTAACATTTTACTATAAATATTTTTTATTTACAAGGAAGTATTATAAGATAGTTGTAGGCTCCAATATATTATCATCCTTGTGTCATGGGTTCAATCCTCACCACCTTGTGGGATGCAATGTATCTTCAACAGACATATGGGTTATTTATTTCCACTAAACAATAAAAATAATTCATCCTAAAATAACAATTCATATTGATCCTAAGGGTTAAAAATACCTAATCCCATAAAAATGAATCCAAAATTAAAAATAATCACATTAATATCTCATCATTGAAAGACTAAATTGGGTTTATACGACTTTTAACATATGATAATCATTATGAATATAGACCTATGAATGTATCCATAGCTCTTAAAATAAATTCACATGAAAAAATTAATAATACCCAAAGTTATCTTATCATAAACCAGCCCGATTCGACCCTGAAGCAGTCACCTAGACCGCCCTATGACATATCCGGAGAGACATTCCTAATCCCTCTGGGATGGAAAAAATTACCAATGGAATTAGTATAGTGATAATGGAATGATTTCACCCTTAAATAAACAACTAAACAAATAACATTAAAAATAGACATGTAAATACACATTTATATAAAGGTTGAACAGAAGATTAATTGTACCTAAAGGATAAAGTAAAAAATCATCCAAACAACTCAACTGACCAATCATGGACTCCAAATAACTCAATGTGACCCTATTGGTCACTCTCCAACTCATCGTTCACACATTTCCCAAGGCAATCAAACTGAAGTTGAAACCTGCACAAGGGATAATGAAAAAAAGATTGTCACTTTGAGTATTAAATCTTAGTAGGCATGCCCAGTATTTTTTCTCAATTCACATCATTTAAAATAAAATAAACATCATTGATTTGGACAATTTCACCTGGGTGTGAATTCATCCATTATTCGGAGGAGTATGCGCAGATGTTTCCTAACATTCCCATTTTACAATGGCAGGTGGAATCCATCACTTATTCAGGGACGTTTTCTAATTGATAGATACAAGATGATGGGATGTCGGTTCCCCATTCCATCGATTCTTCCTCAGAACACATTACCTAGTCAGGGACTCTCTCATAGACTTAATATGTTGTTTGCGAAACTCTTCTCAGAGACATGTGTTCATGGATGTTAGATAATTATGCTGCTTTTGTCAAGACATTCCAAGGGGTTTGGTTAGGGAAGCAACCTTTGGTTAGGGGAGTAGTCACGTTGACATTCTTGGCATCTCTGGACACTGTATCACTGGTGTGTCTGGTGATTCTTCCCCTAATTATAGGGATTATATAGTGCACGGAATCTTGAGGAATCCCACATTGAATGTGGGGAATTATATTCAATAGGCATGGTTATAAGGTTTTACTCAGCTTCCCATGTTTAAACCAAGGTATGCTGCGAGTTTAACATCTATTAGAGATAGATCAAACAAATTAGAACACTAAAGTGAGTGGATCAGATGGGCGCAATCCCTGTAGGGAACAATGATGTGTGGGAAAAATGCATGGTTAGGTACCCAATTACTGGTAGGGGAAGTGTAGAGTTGGATGACTTGATCTCACTATGATGTGGCGTCCTGGGTAAGTATCAGGATGGATATGGATAGTTGAGAGTGGAAGGGGAATGGGATAGAACCATTTTGAATATGACTTTATGGTTGGGATTGAACCCTGAAGTGGCTTCTTATGTATCCTCAGGGAAGGGAATCAAAGTCCATGTAGTTCGTGGGGTGATAGGACACATGAGGAGGTAGACCGTATGGATGGGAACCGGAGGAAGTGGAGCCTTCAGGATGGGGGATGACCTTCATGGAATGAAGAAAACATGATGAGACATGGGTGATGGGCTTGAACCTCCGGGAGGATTCCTACATACCTTACCTTGGAAAGGATCAAAGTCCATATACTTAAGGAAGGGGGGGTTTAAATTGGGGTGTACATAGAGGACCACGACTCGATGACATGGTGGGAAAAACAAGTGGTTAGTAGACTATGGTTGGTCTTTCATTCAAGGGGTAGACCCAAAATATGGGTCCCCGCAATGGGGACTACAATGGATTACCTTAGAATGTGAAAGAAAATAGCATACAATCAGTTGGGGTGGACAGTGACCTACCACTGATAGGGTTCACAATGGCTTTCCGTCGATTAGGGTTTGAACTCATGGAAGATTCCTATATACCTTATTTTGGGGACTAGGATAAAATCCCACATAGTTTGAATGGGAACATTTTAATACCTAGTTGTAATAAAAGGGGAATATAGTTTAATGTCATGTAGGATGATGATGGACCGATGTGAAGGGGTTGGGTCAAGTAGGTGTTGGTCTTGAACCTCGGGGAGGCTTCTTACGTACCATGCCTAGTTTTCAAGGATCAAATTAAATGTAGTTCAAGATGTTTGTGGGGAACCAACGTGAATGGGGTGGGGACCAAGATATTTTGGGCATGAACCTATGAGAGGATTCCTATATACCTTCCCCTGGGAGGGATAAAATTCCACGTCATTTAGGATGGTTTGGGGCTTACACGCTAGGGTAGCCCCAAGAGGATGTCATGGTCAATTCTTACTCTAATACATCATGAGTCATGATCAGTGTGAGAAACAAGAGGCATCAAATACATGACGATCACATTGTATAAGGTTCATCCATGGTAAGTGTAGTGGGAACTACACATGGTTAGCGACCAAGGGAGATGGAGAATATGACTTACTCCAGGACGGAGGCCCTGGTGGAGACAAAGCCCAATGGGAGAGGGAATAGATAACAAAGTACTTGTTGGCCATATCTTATGTGGAATTTGGTATCGAATAAGAGAGGAGGAGAAGGAATTCAACCTCATGAAAGAAAGGCTAGGGGCTTAAAGCAAGGTGGTTACCCTTCCTCGGAGACATGAGACACTCCAGCAAATAGTATCTCATTCCATGTGAGGAAGATCTCACACTCGTATAGACGAGCGGGCATAGAGAATGTCTGAGATGGTTCACCCTATGTATGACACATGGAGTGGGGTCATAGATTAACATCATGTTCATTGGACAATGGCACTTGGCAGTTTAACGTCCAGCAGCTTGGATGAGATGGGTTCACTCTACACCCCAAAGTCTTACATAACAGATACACACCCACCCTAGGGGAAGAGAAGGCATCAACAATGTCAGGTTTTTGGTGTGTCATAGAGTGATCCACTGAGGGGACCATGCTATCATGTCAATGATAAGAATCAATAGTGGTTATCATTCCTATGATGAGAAAAATAAGGCTGAGCATCGCAATGTAGAGAAGCACCCAAAGGACTTTGGAATCACTTCGTACGAACCTGGAAGGGCGTAGGAGAGATGGGTGAATGATACCAATGTGAGGAACATAAGAGAGGTTTGTACATGGTTACCTAAGGTAAGGATGACACATGGAGCACACGAGGAGGGATGTATGCAAGTTGGAATGTTGTTCACAAGATGGGGTGACTGCGCACAAACCGGAAGGATGCACCGAAAAGTGTCCTGATGCAAAGGGATTTCATGTGACCAAGGGATATTTTGTACACAAAGGACTTAGGGTTAAAGTAAATGGATGAGGATCGTCCCATAGTGGGCCCACCATATGTTTGACCCTTGGGGGACCTGTCACGCAAGATCTAATACCTTGATGCCATAGTGATTTTCACGTGGTCGTGGAAGATGTGTATTTCACACAATAGAGCATCACTTTGTATATTGTAACCATCATGAAGGGTCAGAGGATCATTAAATTTATAAATGAAACCACCAGAGGCAGTGCACAAGATGAGCAATGCACAAGGGGGTGTTTGACACCGTATTGGGTGTGGAAGATTTTGTGTTCCGCTTGGTGAATTGCGCACCCACCCTCCTTCGGCAGTTGTGACTTAACAGATTTTTCGAGCGTGCCACCATGAAAGGGTACCCTGGATGTTGTACTGGTCGTGAAAGGGGTTATGCACTAGAGGGAGTTTTTTGCGCCTTCTTGTGACCTTTCATGCCAGAACCATTGGTAGTTTTTTTTGGGTCGCTGCGGAATCCTGCCATTGACATTGCATTGGGTGCGCAAGAGTTTGTGTGCCTGAGGAACCCATGCATGTATTATCTTATTCATGCATGATATTTCTTATCAGGCCATAGAATATTCTACTCACCCTTCAAATTACATTTTTAAACTTTATTATCCCAATCATGGCCCTATCCAATATTCAACATCAACAAATTCCCCCCATCAGAATCATAACTGAAGGGGGAACCGAAGGTCATATTATGAAGGCCATGCCAATAAGCAGGGAAGTAACCGGGTGGTGCATGCAAGAAATGGTGTTCAGGTACATAAATCTCTTTAACGGATGCTAAAGACAAGCTCCAAGACTATAAATACATTGATGGTTCACACTAGGTCCCTATGCTTACCTTTTCCATACGACATGAACTTTTATATAGTGCGTGAAAATGTTCCCAATCGGCACACAATTTTCCACTTCCAGCTCCCTGTTTTGCATGCTTTCTGGTATCTTTTTCATAACCCCATGTTTTCTCGCAGACCACCATTATTTCACTCCTCCAGATATCTTGTGAGATGAACTTTCATTATTCTATTCACATCCCATAGAATTTATGGAATTAGTTTTTCCAAAAATGGCAGCCTAATAAACCGACACAGAGAGGGAGTTTAATGCGTCTATGAGGAGGACTTAGATGATCGCAAAACTCTTGATTCTTCAAGTAATGAGGGTCATGTCTAATACCAAATTATTTATGGCATTCATACAAAAGCACAAAAAGATTACGTCTTGAGTGATAGCCTATCGATATAGAACTTCGACATTTAATTGGAGGTGCTGATTGATGGCTTCAAAAATGATACACCGCAGTAATGGGTGACCCATGAGGATAGTCTCCCACAATTCATAATTAATAACAACGACCATACTTATAGGGAAACGAAGAACATATCCTTATACGTTCGGAATCTAAATACCAGGACCATCATAGTAATCATCCTGGTCCCTAAGGAATCCTCGACTCTTTTTGCATCCACCTTTCGAAGCAATATTACCGATGAGATGAAGGGTTGGCTGGAGTGGGATTTCAGTTCTAGAGGTAACGTTACAAGTGAATGGGAATAGAGGTACTGGGTATGTCAGACATTAGAGGAATTTGGGCAAGAGATGCGATCTATTGGGATCATTGAAGCTGTTTGGACGTTCCAATTTCACTTCAATAAGTAGAAAGACTTGGTACTGAAATTGTTCAGTCATTAGTCTCCTAACACCAACTCCTTACACCTAAACCATGGGGAGGTAGTCACCATTCTTGTGGGATTTCCAATGCATTGGGTGAATCCCCTTAGAGGGGTACCAGTATGACATGTTCCTCCCAACATGGAACATCTGGGGGGATAGGACTTGCTCTCCCATCCCAACATTTCATTTGCATGAGGTGACTAAGGAGGAACTGAAAATAAAATATATTCTAAAGGACATATCTTATTCCAGATGGTTTAGTCATTTCCTGATTCATGAAAAGGATATAAATATTCCAGGTCAAGGGAAGAAATTGCAAAACACATCTGAGAGGGGAAAAGTGGGATAATACTGGAGGGTCTTGGAGGCAGGAGATTATCGTTCACAGGGAATATGAATAAATGAATGTTGGAACCTAAATGTTCAATATGGTGAGTATCATGCGGAATTATAGAGAATTTGTCTATTTCCAATGAAGGATAGGAGAATGGGGGTTCTTCCATGGACATTAGTGACGGACGATATCATGGCGGTGAAGAAAAAGCTTATCATGAGGGTGCCTGTGTTAGCTAGGCTATACAGTATTCTGGGGTGCATCTCAAGAAAATGTACGCCTAGAAGGATATGTGGACTATTTCGATCCTTAACAGCTGGGCCATAACCCACAACGAGGGCTATGACTTTCCGGACCAGATTCCCCCTCTAGGCGATGGTATCTGGCCATCCATCTTGATCATTTCTAGAATTCACCCACTGAAACTCATAGAAGAATGGATAATGATGAATATTGGTAGGAATACCCATTTTAACATTCACCCATTCTAGAATCTTGTTAGTCAAATGGTAGATGACGGTCGGGGCCCATTGGAATAGATAGAATATCTGCAAAGCATCAGCGGCAGTGTGGTAGTAGCCCAGATTGATGAAAAAATCCTTTGCGAACCATATGTGTAGATTAGGTTCGCCAGGCAGTTCAAGTGCATGTAGATAATGCCAAAAAAATGTGTATACAATGGTTCTAGAAGAGAGAACTCCTTGAATTCTTCACCAACTGTGGCTCATGTTCACAACTATAGGCCAGGGTGAATTCATCAATCAACCCCACACTGATGTCAATGTTGGTATGTCAATAGATTACGCCGAACAATGGATAAAAACATACCTCGAGGTGATTTTACAAAAACACATCCAGGAATTCAAGGTGGCTAGTGCGGTGTCTGAAGAGTGGGGAGGTAGACAAAGTACCATGGGAGTGGTGAGACAATGAATGCGCCATGTAGATAACATGACATAGGCTGCCACTTCATCAGTATGAGCATCCCAATATAAGACTGTGCCTCCACCTTCAATGGAGGGGAGGTCCCATGGGAGACCTCGTCGGACTACTAGCGGACATCCTGGGATGCAGCTCAGAAACGTCCTACAGCCTAGCACTAATGCTATCTTTCCATCTCTCTGGTATTCTTGGAGGAAGCTAAAGGAATCTATGTCCACCAAAGAGTTTTGGCATAGGCTGGGGCGTAAAGTGCTCGACCTTCCAGACATAGGGTGCATTCAGGCAGTGGATAGGGTAAATTTTCATCACATGCAAGCATACATGACAGTCATGGACATGTAGGCATGCTGAGAGGGGAGATATTAAGAGCCTCACCTACTAGTGATAGTGATGCTCATCTAGGAACATGTCCCAAAAATGCATCCATCCGAAGATGAGGATACAGAGTAAGAATAAGAGGGAGGGGAAGTGGAATAAGAAGATGAAGAAGAAGAAGAAGAAAATGAAGAAAATGAAGAGAGGGAAGAGGTTGAAGTCCTCGAGGTTGGAGGAAATTTAAGAATAACTGCTCACCAGTGAAGCCCTAATTAGAGTGGTGAGGTTTCAGGATCCGATATAGATTTGGCCGATCAGCTCGATAGGAGTTTAACCCTTGTTTTTACAAGCCTTTCCCTTCTCATCATCCTAACATATCAAATATATTTCATCCTTTTTAGGAACATATAGATTACGACATCCTAGAATCCTTCCCCATGGTGGGTGAAGATGTGCCCACAGAGGCAAGTGTACTTTCTCTGGATCTTGTCCTTGAAACCGAGCTAGGTGGGGAACCATCTATGGTTGGAGTAGGTGGAGATGGTCAAAAAGAAAGGTATGAAGTAATGGCCTCTAAGATCCCTATTTTTTCCACCATTTAGGAAGAACCAGTTATGGTGATTTATCGTACATGTGCTAGGGGATCTCATGTAGCGACAACTCTTAATATGATGCAAGCACTATATTCCACCATGCCTAGCTCTTGAATGTTTTTATTCATGCAAGCTATCAACTTTTTTCAGGATGATCAGCTGGATAATATAACAATTCTCATTCTATTAATTGAAATGTTGGAGTCTCAATATGCCATTGAATTTGGAACATATGTTGGATCCATGCTAGTTATTACACTAGCTCCTGCAGATCCAACCATTCAAGCTAAGCCCGTCAGAGTTCCCGCAGAGCCAAAGGCTACAGTCATAGGTGATAATGCTACTTGGGTGGATTTATAGGTTGGTGAGGGTGGAACATCTAAAGATGAAAGAATTCCAGAAGGGGTCCCTGCAGCTAAAAGTTTGTTTTCCTTTTTGGAATATAGACACACTAACCATGAGGAGATAGATTATTCAGACCTAGACATGACCGAGAAGTTCCACATGACATGTCGCAGGGTGTGAAACTACATCAAACATTTTCTCGGATAGTCATAAATATAATGGCTAAGCTGGATGGACTCACTTGGTACCTAGCTACATTTTCTCTGGGCCAGGGGTGTGGATGCTCACCATTTTCATATAATGATCTGCAATTACATGGCTAAGAAATTATGGTAGAATATCCAATGGTCTGACATTGCCCAGTGCCAAAACGAGTCAGTGATTCCCTTAGAGTTGAGTAAGAAGTCTGATGCGTTGAAGATAAAGACAACAAACAGATGGCATTCAATGATACCCACTTTGGCCACATTTAATAGTTGAAGACCTAGCTGGAATACTCCCAAGGGAAGGTAGTGCAGTTAGGTCACCAAATTATTGAGCTCCAGGACAAACAAGCACAAGCACAGGCTAGGTCCAATGAGTTATGCTATACAACTTCTAATGAATAGAAGGATATTAGGGAGAGGGAAGCAATCCCGAGGGCCACAAGCAAGAAGGTTGCAACACATGAGTATGTCTTCAAAGACGTTTCTCCGTAAGGTCCCTATTTTGGTTGAACACATAAACCTATCTCCCCCTTTTTTATTATGAACTTCATGCATGGACAGACTACCTATTGTTGATATTAATGCATTATAACCACAATCCTGAAATAACTAGCAATCCATCCTTAATCTCATGTGGGTCATGCCCTATGTGAAAAAATGGATGGTCTCATTATTACTTAATTTGAATGTGGGAGTTCCAACTAAACCTCATGCGTCCTTGGTTTAAAAGACACATTCGAGCTTCTGAGATGAAAAGGGGGGAGGGTCGACCGGGTAATGATTTCCTCAAAACAGTCGAATTATCACTTCCCCTATGTGATATAGTGTACGAGTGGGGTAATGCCAACTGCGTTAGAATCAATCCAATCATGGGGGGGGGGGTGGAAGGTGTGAATCATGATACTGAAAATTCAGAATCCTTTCTGGGTGGAATGACAATGGAGGATAATAAATGACAACATTTGAAACATAATGTCCATATTATGTTAGCCTAAATTGGTGATAAAAAATGCAGGTCGATCATTGACCATGTTTGAAACATAGTGTAACGACCCGAAATTTTGAATAAATTTTGTTTCTTAACGTTGTGTGTTATTTTATTTTATACTCAAAAAACTATTTCATTTAATAAAATGAGTATAATTAAAACGAGACCATTGAGTTTTGACTGTTATTTGACCATTGGTCAATATGACCATTGGAAACTAAATATTGTGATTATTGTCTATAAATACAAGTGATCATGGTTAATTAATATAGAAATAAGATTTGATGGCCTCATCCAGTAGTCTCAGGCCAATCGAAGCCCATCTGACGGAACATGAGAAGGAGGTAGCACCTTTGGGCTTTGATCTGGGCCAAACCCAAGCCAAAATTCATTGTGTGAAGCGGGAATGGAATCACCTTCGCGAGATGTTCAAGATGATACAAATCACTACCCGAGCAATGTTGGCTGAGCCACCCCGAGATTCTATCACCTTAGTACACCTTACACTTAGGTCATATGCTGGTGTTATAAGGGGCTATGTAACGAGACCATAGCGGCTTTATGAAATCCTCAGAGATTAATAATTTTTCATTTTTCTAATGGTGAAGTTTGTGAATCTCAAGTATCCGGATAAATATGGGATGTATATTATTGATGATTTTTTTTGAAAAAGGATATTTTAAAATATTTATGTAAACCATAAATAATTATAAATCTGTATTTATTTTCAAAATATGTTCTTTTATAGTTATGTTTATTAAGAAATTTAGAGTCTAATAAGGTCAACTTAATTTTTGATAAATAGTAAATTATGAATAGTGATTTTACACTTATGATTAGTAATGTGATAAAATGGATTAAGTAACCTCACTTAAGAAAGTATTAATATATTTTAGGCACCTTGATTAACTAATGCGATTCGATAAAAGAGGTAAATAATTGCTTCGAAAATTATTGGTTAAGTATTAGTTTTTTCAGGTGAATAGTGTTTTCTATTTAAAAATTAAATTAAAAAATTTTGAAAATTATTTTCATAAAATGGAGTTCATTTTTAAAATCAGTGCATCAATATTTGGTTAAGGTGAATTTATGGGATTTTTCAAAAACAGTTGAATTTTCAGTGAATATTACATTTTATTTAAAAATTATATTAAAATTATTTAGAAAATTATTTTCATAATATGGAGTTTATTTTTGAAATTTGTGCAAAGATATTTGGTTAAGGTAAATTTTTGGGATTTTTATGAGAAAGATGACTTTTCGGTGATTAATGAAAATATAGTTTCTGAGTTTCTGGTGTTTAATGACCTCATTAAGGATATAATAATTATGCAATAATTCTAGAAGAAATATAAATAGTAAGATAAGGTATGAGGTGTCCCAAGTGAAAAATACCATGGGCTAATACAATGGGAAAGCCCATGGTATTTCCAATACTACTGATGAGGTGTCCCTTGGCAATTAATGATTTGTCACCTCACTTCTCATATAAATACCAAGCCATTCCCTCATTAATTTCATTTCCAAATCCTACCCAATTAAGTTCTTGTCTCTTTACCTCCCAAGGAGTCCTCCCAAGGTTCCCTCGAGCCTCCCATGGATTCAACCTTCATGATTTCGAAGTTACTCTTCAAGGTAAGGGATCCTTTCACCCTCCTCTTTTAAGTAATGGCATCCTTTATGTTGTGTCTTATAATTTCTATTTCTGTATGTTGAGGGTATTTTATTATATGTTCTCATTTAAGTAAATTTCATTTCTAATTATTGAGAGACCTTCTCCTCTCTCATCAAGTTGTTTTCAGAATTTTTAAGTGACGTCGTTAGGCTGCCAAATGTTTCATAAAAGAAGTTGCATCTTCTCTTTTCATTAATGTTCCATTTTTCATGTGGTATGTCGTTCAAATATCTATACCAGGATATTATTAATTACCCATACTTTATTATGAGTTATTTATGAGTGGGTGACTCTTTTCCCCTCCCTTATTAATGTTTTCTAAAACCATGTTATATAGTTGTTATGCTGTACAAATTTCGTTTCAAAATTTCTATCTCTTTCTCTCAAAAACATATATTTATTTTTATGTGAATACCCAGACTTATTTCGTTTCTGTGGGTGTTCATAAATATATAAATATGATATATTTTATTATTTAATTAACACATATATAACCCTCACTCTATTTCCATGGGTTATAAATGACATAATGATCTTATTTTTAAGCACTTTTTTAAACTTTACAATTTTGACATGAAACCCATTTCATTGATTCCATTTGGGTTATTTATGAATTGTTTGATTATGATATATGTGGATCAAATGAAAGTAAATACATATTAATGGTGCGCCTTGATAGCACTCCAATGCATTGGGTGAAGAACTAATTTCTAGAGATGACAAGTTTTACGATACCTTGGTAAATAACCTAGGTAATTTTTATGACACCTTGGGGATTGACCTTGGTGATATGTTCATGAATGTCTAAATGAAATTTTGTAGCCACATATTCAAGTTATGTTACATGTTGTTTCCTTTAGGATATTATTATTCTTCCATTTCTAATGTCTTTAAATTTTTATTCATGTTCTTATTGATATGACAAGTACATTGATTCCCTTGTTTACCCTTACTAGGCCTTCTTCTCACCCATTCCTTTCATGTATGTCTCCAGAATATGAGATGTAGCAAATGTACATATGATGAACCTACGATGAATACTTACAAGTAGTTTAGAAAAAAAAATTATGTCATTTTCATGTATTGTGTTCCTGATTTCCAAGACACTAGACTTTAAAGATCCTATCTATGTAAAATGTAATGAAAAGTTATGTATTAAAAAGGTGGGATTCTATAGTTTGTATCCAAGTATAGTTTAGTTATTTATGGAAATTATGATATTAAATCTTTAGGAATACCCCTATAGAAATTTTTAAATATAATAAATCCTCCTGGTATTTTGGTGTGTATTGAGTAAGTAGTTTATCAAGAAAATACATCCCTGTCTGGATACGAGCAGGTATTGGTGGCTCTAGCACAAATGTATGTAGGGGTAAAACCTGAAAACACCGCTTTGAGCTAGACTCAAATGGGAACTGGTACATGAAAATGGGACTTGCTACACTCTTGATTACAACACTCCTGGGGGATATGTTTTGTTATCCCCAAGATTTTTATAAATCATTATGAAGGGATTATAGAAAAATGTAATTGTCGAAGAATGAAGTTTTAAGACATAAAATCATTTTTAGTTAAAAGATTAAAAAATGAAATAAGTTTCTCATGAAGGATTTATTCTTTTATAAAATGTCCCAATTTTCCAGGAATATTTTGACGTATTTCTTGAAGAGTTACCCAGACCTCCCCCAAAAAGAGAGGTAGAGTTCTCCATTGAACTCGTACCTGGATCTCACTCAATATCAAAGACCCCCTATAGGATAACAAATGTGGAGCTAGAGGAATTAAAGAAAAAACTCCAAGATATTTTGGAGAATGGGTTTATCCAACCATGTATGTCTCCTTGGGGAGCACAAGTTCTCTCTATAATGAAGAAGGATGGATCGATGCGGCTATGAATTGATTATAGAGAACTGAATGGGATCACAGTGAAGAAAAAATACCCTCTTCCAAGAATTGATGATTTATGAGACCAACATCGTGGGGATCAATTCTTATCTAATATTTTTATGCAATCTGGTTATCATCAATTGAGGGTGAAGAATGATGATATTTCAAAAACTGCCTTCCGATCAAGATATCAGCATTATGAGTTTGTTGTTATACCCTTCGGACTGACTAATGCACCTGCTATTTTTATGGATCAAGAACAAGTTGGTTTATGAAACTTATGTTTTATCGAATGGATATCCTTTGTATATAAAAATGAATTGGTGGTTAAATGATAAATGTTATTTTGGACGATGTTTTCTCTTATTGAATACTATATGCCTAAGAAAATAAAAATACTAAAGGGTTTAAATTGTGGAGGAATGATTGATTTTTTATAATAATTTATGTATTTATTTTGGACATATGGTAGTTTGGGTTATTTTTGGAAAAAGATGAACCTAGTATAGAGAATCTGTGATTAGGTGAATTACACTTTAGTATGAGAATTTTATATTAGTCGATGTAATATGGAGATAAATGTTATGATTTATTGGGGAAGACTATGTGATTAAATCTATCTGAGTTTTGGGTTCCAATCTTAGTTTAGATTATTCTGAAAATTTTTAAGGATGATTGTCTATTGAATGGTCTTTCTGGAACTTTGGGTACATTTTGTTAATTATTGGAGATTAATAGTCATATTTATTTTTATAAAGGATTATCCTTTTGGAGATTATATGATCTCGTACTAACAATTTTAGTTTTAGTTGATGACTAAAGACAAGGGAAATATATAGTTCCTCTTTTGTGGATTATGTGATTCTCTAGAAGATGATTCTGGTGATTTTTTATGAGACCAAGTCTTTTTGAATGATGATTGTTTGTAGAGAAGATTGTCTTGGTGGATAATTATTAAATGATGAAACTCTACTTGAAGGTATGTATATTTCCGTATGTTTTTATTCTATGTAGTAAATGAATTCCTAAAAATGATGAAAATGAATGTAAAAGAAAAATGATTTTGGTTGACGTGTCTTATTAGGTAATCAAAGACCTTTTAACACATCATAATTTTGTGATCCTCTTATGGTTAATTTTATCCTAATCATGTTTTCTATCACTCTCCATCAAAACTTGACGCTTTGTTTTCTCTTCCATATTCAAGTTTTCCTACAAGGAATCCTAGTATGTGTTACCTCTGGTGACCTTGGTACTTCCCTTTCCTTCTTTAAAAGTAATAGTTTTACTAAATTTTTTTCGATGTGGGACTTTCAATAAAATTTCCAAGCCCGATTTTAAAATTTTGAGGACACGGTTTCTTAAGGGGGGAAGAATGTAATGACCCAAAATTTTGAATAAATTTATTTTCCTAATATTGTGTGTTATTTTATTATATACACAAAAAAACTATTTCATTTAATAAAATCAGTATAATAAAAATGAGACCGCTGAGTTTTTATTGTTATATTACCATTGGTCAATATGACCGTTGGAAACTAAATGTTGTGATTATTTTCTATAAATATAAGTGATCTTTGTTAATTAATAATGAAAAAATATTTGATGGCCTCATCCAGTAGTCTTGGGCCGATCGAATCCCATATGACAGATCTTGATAAAGAGGTAACACCTTTGGGCTTTTCTCTTGACTAATCCCAATCTGAACTTCATCGTGTGAAGATAGAATAGAATCACCTTTGAGAGAAGTTCATGCTGATAGAAATCACTACTCAGGCAATGTTAGTCGAGCCGCCCCAGGATTCTATCATCATAGAACACCTTAAAGCTGGTGTTAAAAGGGGATATGTAACAAGAACTTAGCTGCTTTATGAAATCCACTAAGATAAAAAATTTGTCATTTATACTTATGGTGAAGTTTGTCAATATCAAGTATTCAGATAAATATGAGATGTATATTATTGATGAGTCTTTTTTTCAAAAAGGATATTATATAATATTTTTGTAAACCATAAATAATTTAAAATGTGTAATGATTTTAAAAAACTGTTATTCTACAGTTATGTTCAGTAATAATTTTAGTGTCGAATAAGATCAACTTAATTTTTTATGAATAGTAAATTATGAATAGTGAATTTACAATTATGATTTGTAATGTGATCAAATGCATTAAGTAAACTCACTTAATAATGTATTAATATAATTTAGGCATGTTTTTTAAGTAATGTGATTCAAGAAAATATGTAAATAATTTCTTTAGAAATTATTGGTTAAGTATTAGTTTTTTCAGATGAATAGTGTTTTTTATTTAAAAATTAAATTAAAAATATTTAGAAAATAATTTACAAAAAATGGAGTTCATTTTTGAAATCAGAACATTGATATTTGGTTAAGGTGAATTAATGGGATTTTTCTGAAATAGTTGATTTTTTAGTGAATAGTATTTTTATTTAAAAATTAAATTAAAAATATTTAGATATTTATATTCATAAAATGGAGTTCATTTTTGAAATCAGAGCATCAATATTTGGTTAAGGTGAATTTTTGGGATTTTTCTGAGAAATATGAATATTCAGTGAATAGTGAAAATACCGTTTTTGATTTTCATGTGTTTAATGAAATCATTAAGGATGTAATAATTATGAAATAATTCTGGTTGACTCATGAATAGTAATATAAGGTATTCTGTGTCCCAATTGGTCAATATCATGGGAAAATTCCATGGGAATGCCCATGGTTTTGCCAATACCGCCGATGAGTTGTCCCTTGGCAATTAATGCTTTGTCCCCTCACTTCTCCTACAAATAACAATCCATTACATCATTTATATAATTTCAAAATCCTCCCCAACGATGTTCATGTCTCTTTACCTCACAAGGAGTCCTCCCAAGGTTCACTCAAGCTTCCCAAGGTCCTGACCTTCATGATTTTGATGTTACTCTTCAAGGTAGGTGATCATTTCACCCTCCTCTTTTAAGTCATGACTTCCATTATGTTGTGTCTTATAATTTCCATATTTTTATGTTGAGGGTATGTTTTTATATGTTATCATTTCTTAACAATTCATGTTTAATTATTTTAATCCCTTCTCCACTCTCATCAATTTGTTTTCTGAATTTTTAAGTGACGCCATAAGACTGGTGAATTTTTCGTTAAAGAAGTCGCATCTTCTCTTTTATTTCATTTTCCTTTTTCATGTGGTATTTCATTAAAATATCTATACCATGATCTTATTCCGTACCCATACTGTATTATGAGTTATTTATGAGTGGTTTACCCTTGTCCCATCTATTCTCAATGTTTTTTAAAACCATGTTATATAGCCGTTATGCTGGAGAAATTTCATCACAAACTTTCTATCTCTTTCTCTCAAAAACTTATATTGTTTATTTATGTGAATACCCAGACTTATTTCTTTTCCATGGGTGTTCAGAAATATACAAATATGATATATTTAATTCTGTAATTTAAACACATATAACCCTCACTCCCTTTCCATGCGTTATAAGTGAAATAATGATCTTATTTTTAAGCTCTTTTTTAAACGTCACGATTTTGACATGAAACCCATTTCTTTGCTTCCATTTGGGTTATTTATGAAATGTATAATTATGATATATGTGGATAAAATGAATGTAAAGATATATTATGGGATTTTCCTGATAGTTCTCCAATGAATTGGGTAAATAATTAATCTCTTGAGATGACAAGTTTTACGATACCTTGATTAATAACCTTGGTAATTTTTATGACACCTTAGGGATAGACCTTGGTGATATGTTCATGAATGTATAATTGAAACGGTGTAGCCACATATTCATTTTATGTTCCAAGTTCTTATCTTGATTACATTCCTATTCTCCCATTTATCATGTCTTTATGTTTTTATTCAAGTTCTTATTGATATCACAAGTACATTGATTCCCTTGTTTACCCTTACTGGGCCTTATGCTCACCCTTTCATTTGATGTATGTCTCCAGGATATGAGATATAGTAAATTTACAAAGGATGAACCAATGATGAATCCTAACTAGTGGTTTTAAAAAATATGTAATGATGTTTTAATGTATTATGTTCTTTATTTCCAAGACACTGGACTATGAAGATCCTATGTTTGTAAAATGTAAGGAAAAGTTATGTATTAAAAAAGAGGGATGCTATACACAGGGCCTGACTCAATGTGTTATCATTTAGTCATACTGAATGCTGGCCCATAGTAGAAGTAAATCCATATTCCGAACATCCATACTATTAGGGGGTTTATTTATACATGAAAGAGGACGAGGGTCTGAATAAAGGGCACACAAAGCATGGAGAGGGAGTGATTTTTTTTCGAATGGAGTCTAACAATCATGGAATAACGCCACCATGATGGAAAAACATTTTGTGGGAGCATCAATATGATCAGAGAATTACATTTCTCCCAAACAGGACCTCCCTGATGAGGACCTACATTAACTTGTAGATGATAGACATGTACTTTACTATCGTGCAATATGGATGGTGCACATAGTTTAATGGTCATGCTTTATAGACCTTGATGGGGGCCAAAGAGCTAGAAAGTATAATTACACTAGGGTTGGGCCTGAGGAGAAATCCCCATAAGTTTCTATGTGTCCTGTATGCATGAGAATCAATCCAACTGCAGTTCTTAATGCTCATCGTGGTGGGAGACCCACACTAGTAGAGGGAACCTTCTCTTGATAGGTAACAGGAACATCTTGTAATTATTATATGGTATACTAAACTTGTTTAGGGTAGATATGCAATTACATGGTTACGTAGAATGGGAATGTGTGGTGTGATACATATCCCGATGTGAATGAGACGCCAAGTAGGCACTCATCACACCACAAATTCGCAAAAGAGTTCAGGCGAAGGGGTCAAAGAAGAGGGGGTTGTGGTATTTAATATTTTTGGGGCTGGTCCCAAAGGTGTAATGTTCAGGAGATCCTACATATCCCATTAGTATGGGAATCAATCCACACATAGTACTTGGAATGTTGTATTTACGCCTTGCAGAAAGGATGTTGATGAAGATATTAGATTAAGGTCTTAGGCATGGACTATAGATGGTAGGGAATGAGGGAGACACATTGTGAGGTAATTATAACCCCCAACATAAATGAGGACCTAATGTCCACACCACCATGTATAACACCCCAATCTTCTACGGTACGGTTCTCTTTGAATAATACAATAGTGTGTGTCATATGCAACTTCGAGTTCTAACAGACATCACAACCAATCAAAATAGCCGTTATGAATAGTAATAACCAATTTTTGAAATTTTATAAACTTTATGTTTCAAAATGGACTTCATATTTCGATTCGGAATATCGAAATTAGCCTAGGGTGAATTTTTGGTATTTTTCTGAAAACTTTCAATTTTTGATGAATAGTGAAAAAACACTGAGTTATAGTTAAAAAAAATATTTAAAAAATTATATATTTTATTTAAATTTAATTAAGGTCAAAATAGATATATAATACCTATATATGTACAATGTAATTCATTAACGTTAGTTTAGATTAATTTTAGATATATAAAAATTTTATTGAACTTTTCAACCTCTTTTACCCACCTCCTGGGAAAATTTTGAAACTCATATAAAACTTAATTTTACCACTAATGTGAGTGGAATTTCAAAAATTCTAGAGACACGGTTAATATCAAGGAGTTAAATGTGGTTCTATAAGATAAAAATAAATTTTGGTGAATAGTAACTTTTTCTTTTATTTACCACGGTTAAAATTAAATACAATAATTAAGGGTAAAAATTTTATTAATATTACCGTAGCACATGTCCTAATTATGTTGGACAAGTGTATCTTGACAAAAAAAACAACCTTAGGAATAAAATATTATCATTTAGGTCCACTTGGATTAGATTAGGACATTTATTATTATTTAATTCAAAGAATAGTTAAAAGAGTTAAAATAAAAATTTAATTACTAAAAAATATTTAATATAAGGTTATACATAAGATAAATTAGATTGTAAGTATTAATTAGAAATATAAAAATATTTCCTACATAATGGGATTTTATTTATAATTTTTAGACATTATATAATTTAATTTATTTATGACACAATAGTGATGCAGCAATTACCAAATTAATGAAATATTAAAATAATTGATATTATAAATATCCCAATAAATGTAATTTGATTCTTATTATAAATTCCCCTAATTTTATAATATAACATGACATGTTAGGAATGATTTAATTAACATTTCTTGAAGTAATCATTCTGTTATGATTTTCACAAAAATCTAATTCCCAATAGTGTCAAAATTGACATAAAAGAGTTTTTAAAACAAATATTATATTATTAATTGATATTAAATTCCTAATAATCTATAGTTCAGATAAAGTACTTGTATCATGATAGGAGTATAATTAATGTACCACATGGGGGGTCTCTTGGAGGTATATAGTAAGTTTATTAACTATATAATATAAAAATACAAGAGACATGGTAAATGTCAAACTGATTAACTAAGAGTTAAAACTAAAAGATAAGGTTAATAATGTAACCCAAGCCTGTCTAAAACCTATTGGTTGAGTTGTTTTCGACCTATACCCATCTTACAATTTAATTAATCCACTTTTGAGCCATTGGAAACTGAATATTAATTTATTATAAAATAATATTTATAGCTTTTCCAAAGGGGCCCCTCACCCATCTTATAAAAGGGCACTCCTATTTCTCACTAAATCACACCATCAAAGCTATTTGGCTGGGCAAACCCCTACCCAAATATTTCATAACTTCTCTCACTTCAAACTAGATGCCTTAGTTTGATCAGAAATCCAACCTAAGGAGCCATTTTGATCAAATCAAAAGGAAGAACCTGCAGAAGAGGTAATGTTTTCACCACCTTTTTCAAGTTCTTTTCTTCTTCAACATCTTATTTATTTGTTATTTCCTTTCTAAAATAATAATTCTAGTATATTATATATACTGTGATGTTATTATAAATATGGTACAACCATATTCAGTATTCTATCCCTCCTTTGAATGACATGTCACTATATGTGCGTACGTACAACTTACCGTCTCCACATCGTGGTGTAATTGTTATACAAAACATTATTATTTAGATGGGTATAATAATGATGTTTAATTCATGTAAATAAAAAATATAACATGATAATAATTATGTATATATGATATACCATCCCATTATATATTATTTTAATATCAAAAGAATGATATTGTCGCTCGTGCATACGTACGGACTACCGTCTCCACGAAGGCGATGAGATGCATTCCCCATCGTATACATTCAAGTATAATTCTCATTTTATGATTAAAAATAATGTTTATGGACTTGATATCATTATGTATATGAATAAGATACAACCTATCCAAAACAAACACGACTTATGTGACAAAACATATAAAAAAAATCAGTTAGTTAACACTTGAAATGGCGATAATACTAAAATATTATTAACAAGGAAATATTAAAAGATCATATATGATATCATATTAATGTATATGATTCTTTTATAATTTAATAACAATTATATTACCATTATATAGGAGGTTAACCTACCCTCAACCAAGGAAAAGTACAAGGTAAGGGTTTATTTCACAATCTCTTCATTATCCGAGGTTGTTTATACGTAATTATCTACTAGGACCTCCTTATCATCCACATCCATGTTTCATATAAATGTATTTCAAAACATTCTTACTATTTTACAGAATATGGGTTAATGTCATTTATACCATTGTTTTACTTTTTATAAGACGTTTATAAAGGAATCTTTCCGTCATTTTCCAAACAAGGTTCTTTTTAACCTTTTCGACAAAATTAAGGTAAGTATGTAATTTTTTAACTTATATAGAGGGTGTGGCTATTTTCCAGCGTTATAAAATCTTCAAAGCATCCATTACAAGAGTATAAGGATATTTTAAAATTAAATTTTCTATTTTATAATTATCTGACTTTTAAATGTTCTCAAAAAAAAGATATTTCCCTCAAATAGTTTTGATTTCATCTATTTCAACATCCTTTGATGGATTTTAAGCTTATTTGAAGTTGAGTTATTATGATACAAAACTTCCATATTGTATTGAAGGTTTTTTGATATGTTTGATTGTGGACGTTTTATTTTTATACCATTCATGGTTTATGGAGAAACTATTTACATTTCATATGCTAGTTTTAATACGAATGTTTATGATAGGTTTAAACCTATTCATATGAGAAATGCATTGGACTTAATAAGTGACCAGTGGAGCCCTCTATAGCTCCTCGATTAATCGGTAGGTCTCATGAGACAAACTAGTGTCTTGGAATGAGGCCTTTAAAAAATCTTATTTGTAGTCTTAGAACGAGGCCTTGGCTATATTGTTATGATAGTCTGACATTATGCATTCCTTCATTATGAAAGTGGTTACTGATATTGCATGTGATTATTAAATTAGTAGAATATCCATGGGAATAAGTAAATGGAATTATTTCATTATATTTTTTCCATGACATGCTTAAGTTATTGTTTAAAAGGCTTTTGTTTTAGTTATACTTTGCATTAAATGATTATGCTTATTTATGAATGTTTTATCTATTTTGTTATCCTTACTGAGCTTCTGAGATCACCCCTTTCAATATTTTATTTTCCCCAGGATGTAAAGAAGTATTTTATGAATGACCTACAAGGATAGTATGAGGGGATATGAAGACAAGATTTTGTAGTAGTTTTCTCTTTTTGATGTAATGTAAACTTTATGAATGTATCTAGTGATTCCAAGGCTTCTAAACTAATCAGTCTTTCGAGATTTGATCTTTTGGGATCATTCCAATGTAATGTAATAATGCAGCGACTCTGGGTAACTGGGGTCAGGGCGTTATAGTTCGTATCAGAGGATGTTTAGTACAAACCTTGGAAAATAGACTTAGATAAACTCCGATTAGATCATATAGACCTAAGATGAACTTTCAGGATTAGTGTAGAAGAACTTCCTAGAATTTTGGTATTGTATAGGTTTTGTGAGTTTCTTGAGCAATAAATACTTGTCTGGATACGAGTAGGTAGAGGCGGCTATGCGACAAATGTACCTATGGGTAAAACCCGAAAACACCACTTTGAGATAGACTCAAATGGGAACTGGTGCACGACAACGGGCCTTTCTGCACTCTTGGTTACGACACACCTGGGGGATATGCTTACGATAATTCTCATTTTCTTTACGAACAATTATGAAGGGTTTATGAGTATATACTTCCTCAAAGAAAACAATTTTTTATGGTTATGGATTATATCCATAAACTGTTCAATTTATGTTAAGTGTATTACAAGTATGGAATTATGTATTTTGATTCATAAACTGATCTAGTTTATGCCATTTTTTAGAAATGGTGGTTAGAAGAAGAAATGGGAACTGTATCAATGTACACACTCCATGTAGGGATTTACCTCTCACTCAAGTTAATTATAGTGGATCTGGTGATGCAACTGGTGCTGATTAGCTAATCACCATACTGGGAAAACTCACTCAGGTTATGAATAATAACCTTACCCATATGGAGCACCCTGATCCGCAACGTGTATGATCAATGATAGATCACTTCATGAGGTAACAACCACCAAAATTCAATGGGAGTACAAATCCATTGGTAGCCGAGCAACAGATATGTTCTTTAGAGAAAATATTCCATTCCTTGGGGAGTAGTGGAAGGCAAAAAGTTATCATGGAAGTTTAGCACCACACTAGAGATTCTAATCAATGGTGGTCATTGATTCAAAACACGAAGGAAGATGATGATGTATAAAATGTGGAATGGAGGGAGTTCAAGGAGATTTTCATAGAAAAATACTTTCCTCATGACCATCGAGTAGATATGGAAAGGAAATTTCTGAGTCTGAGACAAAAGGAGGATGAGAATGTCTTAAAGTATCAGGATAACTTTACAATGTTAGAAAGGTATTCTGGAGATTATATATGTAACCCAATAATTAATATTGATCGTTTCATTGATGGGTTAAAACCATTTCTTCATCGAGTATTAGTCTCACAATCCTTCTCATCGTTCGTAGACATTGTCTCATGAGTTATCAAGACTGAAAAGGAATTATCTAAGTCTTATGACTTTAAAGAAAATCAAGAGAATAAGAGATCTACTGATCAATCTGGAAATTGAAATATGTGGAAGAAGAGAAAAGTTTAATATCCATATTGCAGTTAATGTGGGAAGAAACATCCCATAACATGCTTGAAAGGAATGGGAGTCTGTTATAAGTGTGGTGAAAAAGGCCACCAAGCTCATGATTTCAAGGGAAAGAGAGTTACTGTCAATGTGGAATTCTATTATTGTAGAGAAATTGTACAATAAGAAAATGAATGTCCTAAGCGTCAGGGGAACTTACCTCAGAAAAGTCCAAGGGATCAAGGCCAATCTTATGCTAGCACTACTACTGAGGTAAACGCTCTGAATGACGTGGTGGATCGTAATTTAATGGTATCTCCAAGTTTAGCCAATGCTTTATTTGATTCTGGATCATCATATTGTTTCATATCTTCCCAGTTTGATAAAAAAATTAGATATTTAAAATTTCATTGAACAAGGGAGTTGTCAGTTAAAACTCTTAAGGGAAGTATCATTGCAACAAAACTATGTGAATCAGTCCCCATTAGAGAACATAAATGTTCTTTATCCGCTGATCTCATCATCATACCTATTATTGAGTTTGATATAATCCTCGGTATGGATTTTATTTCAGAACATGATGCAAAGATTTCTTGTAAGAAGAAGTAGGTTGTGATTTTTGATGATGATGATAAGGAACACCTTATCTTTAGAGCAGAATCGTCACCACCTAATTCTTATCTAGATCCACCCCCAGTAGCTCAACTAAATTCAATTATTCGGGAGGAAGAAAATGAAATGACTATGGGTGAGGAAAGGAATGTTCAAATAGGGGAAGTACCTATTGTGAAATAATATGTTGATGTGTTTCCAGAAGATTTACTTGGACATCCTCTATAACGAGAAGTTGAGTTTTCCATTGATTTAATTCTGGGTTGAAGCCCCGTATCAAAGACCCCTTATAGAATGGCCACGTTGGAATTAGTGGAACTAAAGAAACAACAAGAGTAATTGAGTAATAAGGGATTTATTCACCCTAGTTTTTCTCCATGGTGAGCACCTATCCTTTTTGATATGAAGAAAGATGGTTCTATGAGGTTGTGCATTGACTACATGGAGATAAATGAATACAAATAAAGAATAAGTATCCCCTACCTCACATTGATGATTTATTTGACCAACTACATGGAGCTCAATACATTTCAAAGAATGACCTTCGATCTGGATACGATCAGTTGTGTGTGAAGAAGGAAGACATTCTGAAGATAGCATTTTGAACAAAGTACAGGCATTATGAGTTTACAGTAATTCCTTTTCGACTGACTAATTCACCCTTTGTATTCATGGATCTAATGAATAGAGTTTTCAAGGAATATCTTGATGATTTTTTTGTTGTATTTATTGATGACATGTTGGTATATTACAAAAGCTATGAAGATCATGAAAATCACTTGCGCATTATCATAAAGCCTCTTAGAAGACATGAACTATATGGGATGTTTAGAGCGTGTGAATTCTGGCTTCAAGAGATTTCTTTCCTTGGCCATATTGCCTCTAAGGATGGAATCTCTGTTGATCCTTCTTAGACAAGAGAAATCCAAGAATGGCCTGCACCGATGAGTGTAACCGAGGTATGAAATTTTATATGTTTAGCAGGTTATTATCGAAATTTCGTCCAGAATTTTTCCCGATTGGCTAACCCATTATCGAATCTCACACGTAAAGGGGTTAAATTTGTTTGGAAAAAAGAGTGTGAAGAATGTTTCGGATAACTGTAGAGAATATTAGTCAATGCTCCTATATTGAACCTACCATCAGGGAATGATGGGTTCATTATTTATAGTGATACATCAAAGAAAGGACTTGGTTGTGTCCTTATGCAGAATGATAGAGTTATTGCCTATGCATCACAATAGCTGAAAATTCAGGAGAAAAACTATCCTACTCATGATCTCGAGTTAGCAGCTATAATATTTGATTTCACGATTTGGAGACATTATCTCTTTGGTGAAAAATGTGAGATATATACCGATCACAAGAGTTTGAATTATATTTTCTCATAGAAAGAACTCAACATGAGGCAAAGGAGATGGCTCAAACTACTCATGGATTATGATTTCTCGATACACTACCACTCGGGGAAGGAAAATAAAGTGTCAGATGCTTTGAGTAGAAATGATCATGTAGTTTTGAACAAGATGAGAGTAGAAAAGGATCCTATATACATGGATCTAGAAAATATGGATATGGAAATCACCATGGAAGGTGAAACATCAATACATTTTCAAATGGTTGCCAAACCATCTTTACTAGAAAGGGTAACGAGTTATGAGACCGGTGATGAAGAGTTTCAAATGATTATTAAAGCTGTGAATGTGGGAGATTGAGTGAATTTGTGTATGAAGATGGAATTTTAAAATTTGGGGGGAGACTTTTTGTTCCTGATATACCTGATCAAAGAAGGGAATTGTTGGATAATTCTCATAGTTTCAGTTTCTTTATACACCCTGGGAGCACCAAAATGTATAGAGATCTAAATGAGCATTTTTTGTGGGACAATATGAAGAGGGAGATTGCGGATTTTGTGTCAAGATATATGGTTTTTCAATAAGTTAAAGCTGGAAGGCAACAGACTGGTGGAGTATTGCAACCTTTTTCCATACCTAAGTGGAAATGGGATAATATCATGATGGACTTTGTCATGGGACTACCAAAGACTCCTAGAAGGAACGATTCCATATGGGCCATTGTTGATTATCTTACCAAGTCAACTCATTTTCTTTCTATTTGGGAAGATTTACCAGTTGAACTTCTAGAAAGGATATATATTAATGATGTTGTGAGACTTCATGGAGTACCCCTATCGATTGTTTCGGATCTTGATCCCCATTTTACTTTAAGATTTGGAAAAGTCTTCAGAAATCCTTCGATACTGAACTTCATTTGAGCACTGCCTACCACCCTCAAACAGATGGACAATCAGAACGAGCTATTCAAACCTTAGAAGACATGCTGAGATCATCCTCACTTGACTTTCAGGGTATGTGGGAACAATATTTTCCTCTGGTGGAATTTTCCTATAACAATAGCTTTCATTCAAGTATTCAGATGACACCATATAAAGAGTTATATGGAAATAGATGTCGCACACCAACCTGTTGGGATGACCTTGGCGAAAGAAAACTTGTAGGCCCAGAACTAGTGGAGGAAACGATGGAAATGGTAACGGTAATCCAAAACCAGATCAATGCAGCTCAAAGTAGGCAGAAGATCTATGTTGTTAACCGAAGGAAGGATTTGGAATTTCATGTAGGAGATCATGTTTTCTTAAAGGTATCTCCACGGTAGGGAGTTATATGTTTTAGTATGAAAGGTAAATTGAGTCCCGGGTACATCAGACCTTTCAAAATTATATAACGAATTGGGGCTGTAGCAAACTGTTTGGTAATGGTGCCAAATCTCTCCAAAGATCACGATGTGTTACACGTATCACTGATTAGAAAATACATGCCTGACCCAATGCATGTACTCACCTATGAGGAATTACAACTAGAACCTGGTCTATTTTATTACGAAGAGCCTATCAGGATTCTTGATACAAGAGAACAAGTGTCGAGAAATCGGACGACTCGTCTAGAAAATTTTTTATGGAGAAACCATAAGATGGAAGAGGCAACGTGGGAGCCAGAGGAACTTATGATGAAGAACCACTCATGCATTTTTATGCAGTAACATTCTAGAAATTTCGAAGAAAAATTATATTAAGGCGGGGAGAATGTAACACCCCAAGCTTCTACGGTACGCTTCTCTTGGAATAATACAATAGCATGTGTTATACACAACTTCAAGTTCTAAAACACAACACAACCAATCAAACTAGCCGTTATGAATAGTAATACCCACTTTTTGAAATTTTATAAATTTTATCTTTCAAAATGGACTTCATATTTGGATTTGGAATATCGAGATTATCCTAGGGTGAATTTTTGGTATTTTTATGAAAACATTCAATTTATGATGAATAGTGAAAAACACTAAGTTATAGTATAAAAACAAATTTTTATTTAAATACATATTTATTTTATTTAAATTTAATTAAGGTCAAAAGAGATACATAATAACTATATAAGTCCAACTTAATTCAATGAAGATAGTTTAGAATAATTTTAGATATATAAAATTTTTATTGAACGTTTCACCGTCTTTTACCCACCTCCTAGAAGAATTTGGAAATTCATGTAAAACTTAATTTTACCGCTTATGTGAGTGGAATTATGAAAATCTGAGATACATGATTAATATGAAGGAGTAAAATGTGGTTCAATATGATAAAAATAATGTCTGGTGAATAGTAACTTTTTTACGTTTATTTACCACGATTAAAAGTAAATAGGGTAATTAATGGTAAAAATGATATTAATATTACCCTAACACATGTCCTAATTCTACTGGACAAGTGTATCCCAACCAAAAACAACCTTAGGAATAAAATATTATCATTTAGGTCCACTTGGATTAGATTAGGGCATTTATTATTATTTAATTCAAAGAAGAGTTAAAAGAGTTAAAATCAAAGTTTAATTACTAAATCATTTTTAATATAGGGTTATACATAAGATAAATTCGATTTAAAATATTCATTAGAAATATAAAAATATTATCTACATAATGGTATTTTATTTGTAATATTTAGACATTATATAATTTTATTTATTTATGACACAATGGTGATGCAGTAATTACCAAATTAATGAAATATTAAAATAATTTGTATTATAAATATGACAATAAATGTAATTTGAGACTTTTTATGAATTCCACTAATTTTATAGGATAATATGACATGATAGGATTGATTTAATTTACTTTTTTTCCAGTAATCATGCTTTTATGATTTTCACAAAACTGAAAATCCAAATAGTGTCAAAATTTACAAAAAAGAGTTTTTAAAATAAATATAATAGTATTAATTGATATTAAATTCCTAAAAATATAATGATCGGACGAAGTACTTGAATCATGGTTGGTTTATCATTGATGGACCACTTGGGGGGTCTCTTGGAGGTATATAGTAAGTTTATGAACTATATAATATAAAAATGCAATGAGACATGGTAAATGTTAAACTAATTAACTAAGAGTTAAAACTAAAGGATATGGTTAATAATTTGACCCAAACCAGTCTAAAACCTATTGGTTGAGTATTTATTGACCTATCCCAACCTTACCCTTTAAATAATCCACTTTTAATTCATTATAAACCGAATATCAATTTATTATAAAATAATATTTCTAGCTTTTCTAAAGGAGACCCTCACCCCTCTTATAAGAGGGCACTCCCCCTTCTCACTAATTCACACCTTCAAAGCCATTTGGTTCGGCCAAAACCTGCCCAAATATTCTCTAAACTTTTCTAAATTCAACCTAGAGGCCTTAGTTAGATCAGAAAGCCGACCTATGGAGCCCTTTTGATCAAATAAAAAGGAAGAACCTAAAGAAGAGGTAATGTTTTCACCACCCTCTTTCAAGTTCCATTCATCTTCATCTTCTTCATTATTTGTTATTTCCTTTATAAAAGAATAACTCCAGTATCTTCTATATACTGTGATGTTATTATAAATATGGTACAACCATATTTAGTATTCTATCCATCATTTGAATGACATGTCACCATACGTGCGTACGTATGGCTTACCGTCTCCACATCGTGGTGTAATTGTTATTCAGAACATTATTATCTATATGGGTCTAATAATGACGTCAAATTCATGTAAATAATAAATATAACATGATAATTATTTTTTATATATGATATACCATCCAATTATATATTATTTTATTATCAAAAGAATAATATTGTTTCTCGTGCGTACATACGGACTATCATCTCCACGAACGTGATGAGATTCATTCCCCATCATATCCATTCAAATATAAATCTCATTTTACGATTAAAAATAATTTTTAAGGACTTGATATCATTCTATATATGAATAATATATAATTTATCCAAAACAAACACGTCTTATGTAACAAAACATATAAAATAAAATGAGTAAGTTAACACCCGAAACGACGATAATACTAAAATATTATTAACAAATCAATGTTAAAAGATCATATATGATATCATATTAATGTATATGATTCTTGTATAATTTAATAACAATTATTTCACCATTATACTAGAGGTTAACCTACCCTCAACCAAGGAAAAGTACACAGAAAGGGTTTATTTCACAATCTCTTCATTATCCGAGGTTGTTTATATGTAATTATCTTCTGGGACCTCTTTCTCATCCACATAAATGTTTCTTAAAAATGTATTTAAAAACATTCTTACTATTTTACAGAATATGGGTTAAAGTAATTTATACCCTTGTTTGAATTTTTATAAGAATTTTATAAAGGAATCTTTTGGTCCTTTTCCAAACAATGTTCTTTTTAACCTTTTCGAAATAATTAAGGTAAGAATGTATTTTTGTATCTTATACAGCGGGTACGACTATTTTCTGATGTTATAAAATCATCAAATCTTCCCTTAAAAGCTTATAAGGATATTTTCAAAGTAAATTTTTTATTTTATAATTATGGGACATTTAAATGATTTAAAAAAATATATTTCTCTCAAATAGTTTTGATTTCATCTATGTCAACATCCATTGATGGATAATAATCTTATTTGACGTTGAGTTATTACGAAACAACACATCCATATTGTATTGAAGGTTTTGTGATATGTTTGAATGTGGACGTGTTATTTTTATACCATTCATTGTTTATGGAGAATGTATTGACATTTCGTATGCTAGTTTTAATATGAGTGTTTATGTTATGTTTAAACCTGTTCATATGAGGAATGCATTGGACTTAATTAGTGATGGGTGTAGCCATCTATTTCTCCTCGATCCATCGGTATGTCTCATGAGACAAAAAAGTGTCTTAGCACGAGGCCTTGACAAAATCTTATTTGTAGTCTTGGCACGAGGCCTTGGCTACGTGGTTATGATAGTGTGGCATTATGCATTCCTTCACTATGAAAGTGGTTATTGATACTTCATGTGATTATTAGATTAGTAGAATTACCATGTGAATAAGTAAATGGAATTGTTTCATTTTATTTTTTCCATGTTATGCTGAAGTTCATGTTTAAAAGGCTTTTTTTAGTTATACATTGCCTTAAATGTTTATGCTTATTTATAAAAGTTTCTGCTATATTGTTATCCTTACCGAGAATCTAAGATCACACCATCCAATGTTTTATTTTTTCCAGTATGTGAAGATGTATTTTATGAATGACCTACAGGGATAGTATGAGGGGGTATGAAAAAAATATTTTGTTGTAGTTTTCAATTTATGATGTAATGTAAACAATATGAATGTATCTAGTGAATCCAAGGCTACAAAACTACTAGTTCTTTTGAGACATGATATTTTGGGATCATGCCAATTTTATGTTGTAATGCACTGACTCTGGGTAACTGAGGTGGGGCGTTACACCATGCGTTCCTTGGGGAGGTCTTGGGTCGAGGGACCAAAAATGAAAGTTAGGTTGTTCCCGAGGCAAAGCGCGTGGGCGTTCCTTTGTACCCCATGAGAATGAGAACCAATACATATATAGTTCTGGATACGGGATGGTAAGGTACCAGTTCCATGTATGACATGGTCATGCAGGTCTGGTCCACACACCAAAAGAATAGGCATTTGATTTATCTTGTTTGTCCTTTAAGATAGACGTGTGTTTTTTCTGTAGCGATAAATCAAGGACAGAGAATCCTGGTGTGGCTACAAGAATCAAGCCTCATATAGGAATTGAAAAATTATATGGTGGATAAACAATACCCAACATGATGTCCCCTTGAGTTAGGACATCAAAATGTAGTGTCGTTTTTCATCGTGCAGCTTGGAAGATATTATCATAGTTTGAGGTCATATGATAGGACTGACCATTAATTTTTACATCGTGCAACAAAGATGCAAGAATTTAAAGCCATCTAGGACCAGGAGGCACTGTTTGATGTAATATGTCTTGGAAACATACATAAGCAATGATGTTTTATAGGAGAATTTGGATGGCATGATATAGCATACTCGATGTGAATAAGGATGGGGACCATACCACACCACGCACCATTCTAGGGAAGAAACCTTGGGTTGAGGGGCTAGAAAAGGTCATAGAATTTGGGGATGGACCTATGGAAGAAGAATCTAGGTGTTCCTATATATCCCATGGGGAAGGGAATAAAGACATACGTTGTTATGAATGAGTAGTTTAACATCATTCAGGACGACATTATAGTTTATTTTCATGCAAGACATAACATTTTAAAGTCATATAGGACCATATATAGTATAACATCATTTAGGATGACATATAATTTAATGTAATGTGGGACATGAGGTAGGATAGACTAGCTCCCAGAAGGGGAGTACATGGTCTAAGTATTGCAAACCCAGTGTGAATGAGAACATAAGCCCACACACGCCACACCATGCAATCGTATAAGAGTCTAGGCCTAAAAGGATGAACTAGAGAGATAATTAGTGGAACTAAAGATGGAACCAAAAACAAAATGTCTGGGCATTTATACATATCCCATTATCATGGGAATAAATCAATATGTAGTTTTAAGTAGGAGATTTATAAGGAGATATTAGTTTAAGGTCATAGATCATGTATCCTGGAGAATAGAAACTCTTCCAATAGAGTGCATACCTCGATCTAATCCCTAAGCCCAAGTGATTAATGATAGGTGTGTGAAACAAGGGAAGAAGAGGTATTTGAAACTCATGGAATACACATAAATGGGAAATCGGTGTGGAACCCCAAATGATTCCCTACAACATCTTTGTCCTCCTAAGGTGAAAATGTGCACTGAGGGATAGTACCAAGCATGCCGAAATTCACCTTGGACGTGATGGGGTGAAAAATGATGATAATCATGCAACCAACATTTAGGGCTTGATGGGGTTCGCATAAGGAGGGAGGATAACTATTTATCGTGTTCAAAACATAGTATCCACATCATGTGACATGAAATGGGAACACCAAATGGCCATCAACAGCTGACCTTATTTGAAACGTGGGACTTGTATAAATTTTTTTTCGAAACCCACATGGGAATTTTCCCAAAATGGTAGGAGGGACCTTGGGCTGAGAATCAATGCCTTTTGGTGGTACTTTCAATTGTGAATGTTGATGAAAGACTAAATGAAGGGGAAAAAATGTCTGAAAAATAGGCAAGAGCATACCTTGGTAGAATCTGACACTCTATGTCTTGAACTAGAGTACACATAGTAATATTGGTCAATCAATGAAGAGGTTCAAGGGGACAAACGTAAGAGAAAATAAATTGAAAATAATAGTGTGAAACAGGGGAGTGAAGGTCGCTCAACAGAAAGAGGTATGTAGTGTGGTTTCTACAAACCCAAACTAAATGGGGATATAAGCATATACCAGGCCGTATTCCCCTCCCATAGAAGGACTCTGGACAACGGGATAGAATGAATAAGAGGTTTATAAAAGATTTGGCTAGACCCGAAGACTAAATGTTTGGGAAAACCTACATATCCCATGTGGATGGGAATCATAACTTACGTAGTTCTTTGTGGTGTTGTGCAGTTTATCATCATGCAACAAGGATGCTGATAAGAGTAAGGCATCTCAATGAGGGATGTGTGTGGCATGGAGAGTAACCCGACATAAACGGGGACAAATGCCCATAAAATACTATACAGTACTATGTGAGAACATAGGAAAGGGGACAAACAGGTCAAGGGACCTAAGGATTGAATGTCCTAGCCAGAACGATGTTTATCATCTTGCGATGAGGGAAATGACAGGTGACAACCTCCAAGAAGGGGAATACATGGTGTAGTTATGATAAACCAGATGTTAAATGAGGACATAAGCCCACACTACACTATAAATTTAGGTAGGTATCCAAGTCGAAGGGCTGCACCAAAGGGGGTGATCTTGGACTATGGGGATGGGCCTACGAACAAAAATATCCAGGTGTTCCTATGTTTCCCATGAAGATTGGAGTCAATCCATACATAGTTCTGAAAAGGCCATCCAGTTTAACATCTTTTAGGGAGGATGAGGGATAATTGAAGAACTAGAGGGGCACATGGGGTGGTCATCGTAAACCTGGCTCCAATGGGGACAATACGTTTTATGCATCACTAAGAGAGATCATCTGAGAGAACTACACCTAGGGGAAGTTAATGAGAAAAATTGGGGTTGGGATCCAAGATGAAGCGTCTGGGTGTTCCTATATATCTCTTAAGGATGGTAATCAATCAAAACATAGTTCTTGGATGTGATTTTTATTTAATTGTCATGCAACAAAGATGTTGGATAGTTTAAGGTTGTATGGTACTGTCTACAGTTTAACATCATGTAGGACGACATTCATTTTAAGGTCATTTAGGATCTTAGTGCATAAGATAATAATTTCTTAAGGAATTTGTCATTGTTGGGAGGAATTATATGCAAACCATCTATGGTCACTAGAGAGTATGGGCCATTGAGGTAAACCTTCTGAATAATGTACGGTCCTTCCGATTTGCGCTCCAATTTGGGTGGTTTTCATCCAGGTATCATTAGTATTCTCAAGTCCAACATTAAGCCACCATGCAAGAATAATAGGAGGTGAACATTCATGTTGAAAACATTAGCTATATTCTTCTGATTCCTTTACAGATTGTGCAGGTTGCGAAGCCTGTTCTCATCAAGTGCTTCCAATTCGACCAGATGGATTTTATCTACTTTATCTGGTGCTTGCTGATCCTAGACAGTTGGGCATAATAATGAAAACTGAATCTTGATGGGTAGGATGGATTCTATTCCATACACCAGGTAATATGGGGTGGCCTATGTGGAATTATGATTTGTAATCTGATAATCCCAGAGAGCATTAGGGACCATGTCTGGTGCACTCTTCTTATTCTTACCCACCATTGTTTGAAGGATGTTAGTTAGTGTTTTGTTGAATTCCTTGATCTTCATATTTTCCTGTGCATGATAGTGGGGGGTATGGTTATAATTGATATTGTACTTGTAGTACAATTTCTTCAACTCAACCACCCTGAAAATGGTGCCATTGTCTTCTAGGATGGTGTGTGGGACTCCGAAATGGAAGATGATATTGGAGAACAAAAATTCAATGATATAATAGGCCTTGACTTCCTTGATCAGAACCACTTCTTCCTACATGGAAAACAAATACATAGCGGTACGGATGAACTGGCACTGGAGCACCGTCACCGATCGATAAGGTCCCACTACATCGTGTTCCCAGACCACAAAGTGCTAAGAGTAAATGGTCATGAAGAGAGGATCATGCATCTGATGCACAAATATTCCATGAATATTGAATGCATGGATCCTCTTAGAAAACATGATACATTCACAGATAATGGAGGGCCAATAAAACCCTAGTCTCCGGATCTGGTGAGGTAGTTTCGGCCTGGTCTAATGTGACTGCAGGAACCAGCATGAACCAATTAAATGACCTTAGAAACATCATTTTTCTAAATGAAACGGTGTAGAACCCTTTCAAACCCACACCTGTAGATACTCTTCTGATGATCGGGACCACTCTGGAGGGTAAAATGTAATGCATGGCATTGGATTCGCTCATGCTCAGCCCGATATACAAGAAGATTATTGTGCTGAAGATACACAACCAAGGGTGTCCTCCAGTTGGGGGGTTATTCCAACATTGTGTTAGGGGGACCTGGGGATCCTAACGTGGATGAAAATATGGTATGGTGTATTACCTGCAAGATATCATTGTCGTCAAGAGTGATGGGGGTGATGAATCTTCGGTGTGCCACATGGATAATCAAATCATCTGTATTAGGCATTGCAAGAGATGCAACTAGGCTTTCCAGGGTTTTAGCTCGACCATTATAGGATTGAGGGACATGGGTATCTTATGGATGAGATTGGAATTGGGAAATCAGTTGAAGGGTGGATTCCAACAATGGTACAAGTTATTGATTTCTGGCGACATATTCACTGTTGATTTTCCTGATGACTAGTTTAGAGTCAACTTTCACATGCAAGAGGGGAACCTTAATCTCGATGGAAAGCTCCAGGCCAGTGATGAGAGCCTGGTACTCTACCTCATTGAATGTATAGCCCTCAGAAAACACGAATTAATGTGAAAAAACAACTTGTGCTGGAGTGATGAAGATGATATCCATGCCTAATCTATTTAGTTTAGGGTCATTGAGCCTTTTTTTGGTAGGGATCCAAGAAGCACCATCAATTTTCATTTTCCAACACATGATGACTTGGTATAATGAGAAAATTTATCATCAGGAAAGTCAATGTCCATAGACTGGTATACATGAACTAGATGGGAAAAAATGAAATATGCCGATGCTTTCCCCTTGATATCCTTATGAGGGACAAAACTGATGTCAAACAGCTGGAGAATCTCCGCCCACCAAGCTAGATATCCTGTCAACAGGGGTTGATTAAAGATGTACATCAGCAGAACTAATTGGGACACCATCCGTACCTCTTGGTGTTACAAGTAATGTCACAAATTATGTACTATGAATACTATAAGGAAGTTTCTTTTCATGATAGTGTATTATCTGGTCTTCATATTGACGAGCATGCAGATGAGATAGTAGAGACTGTTCTCAGTTACCTCATTGTTCTTATAGGTGAGAAGGGCGTAGATGGATCATTCATGGGAGGTCACATAAAAGACCGTTGACTTTTGAGAAAAAGGGTGGCATCAAGACCAGAGGCTAGGCTAGATACTGATTTATTTCCTCAAAAGATGTGTAACATCCTTTTTCACATTAATTAATTGTGCCTTTTGTTATGAGCTGAGAAAAGGGATTACACATGCCATCAAAATTAGGGATGAATCTACGTATATAGTCCAAGTGGACTTGGAAACCTTGAAGCTCCTGGATGTTGTTGGGGGAGACATATGGCTAATGGAATTTATCTTCTCCAGGATCATTTCGATGCCCCTATATAGGTAACCAGAGCCGAGAATCATTCCATAGGTGACATTGCAAGAACACATCAATGGGTTCATCTTCAAGTAGAAATAATAGAGGAATTTGAACACTTTATCATGGTCATTGAGATGGCCCTGATACTTGTGAGATTTGACCACCATATTTTCTTCATAGCATTCCACTAATTTCCCAAGGATTAGCTTAAATATGCGATGCATAGAACGCTGATAGGTGTAACTTTCATTTTTTTACCGATGGGCATTACATGTTAAGAAAACGTTCATTGTCATTCCTTGAAGGTTGTTAACTCCTCATCCTCCGAAGAAATTAAGATCTGGTTATATCTAGAGTACCCATCCATGAAGGAGATGGCCTGGATCCCAACTGTAGTGTCGATCAACTAATCTGTCATATGAAGGGGAAAATCAACCTTTTGACAATGAAGTTTGAGGTCCCAGAAGTCGATGTTGACTATGATATGTTTGTTATTCTTCATGACTGGAACAATTTTGGATAGCTATTTGGGGTACTTGACCAAATTAATGAAATTTTCATTTATTATATTATCAACTTCTTTCTCGACCATGGAACTTTGAGAAGGGTGTATATTTTTGAGAGGCTGCTTAAACCCATGGTGATTCTCGGGGACCGAGGCAGTGGATGGATACCTGAGGATATAGCACTGGAATATCATCGTAACTCTATGAGAATACATCACGGTGCTACTTAAAGTTGTCCACATACTGTTTTTTCTCCTCAAGAGGCATAGTGGTACTGATCAATATGGGATTCGGATCTGTATCTCCACTGAGATCTAGCTTCACCAGTTACTCAACTGTGGTAGAGACACCCTCATCAAAGGTAGGAGGAGAATCCTCTATGTCCTCTTATTCACTTATGGAGGAGGGGTCCTTGGTTGGAGGATTCTCCACTGATTTGATAGATCCTGATGCGAGACTGGTAAAAGCCTGAGCGGTAGCACACAATGCATCGAGGGACTCTAGTGCTGCCGAAACCATAGAAATGAAAGCTGTTGATCCAATACCATTTGTTCTTCATCCCATGGGGCCACGTTTGATGATATAGAATAAATAGTGGCACGTCTTCTTGATCTAGTTTATTCAATCACAAAAAAAACAATAAATTTTTCCATATTTCAATTTCTATGGGGTGAACATTCCAATACCTTATGAGGGTAGGGGGCTCTAGGATCACCGAGGCTAAATTTGTATAAGAATTTGAGGTGATCTTCTGGAGTTTATTATACGTGGGAATTTGCTTCAACCTTATTCCAAAAAACAAATCATTGCCCCATATCTGGAGTCGTAGCCTCCAATCGATGGATTGGAAAGTTGTAGGCATCATCCAAATCTGTCCATGGGTCGGTCGCAGCTGTCGAGCGTTCGACTTCATTATCCTGAATCTGTTTTCATTGATTTTTTAATAATTGGAATCCAGGTAGTAGGATTCAATAGAGGAAAAGAGAGATACCACACCTTGAAGTATTCCCACTCAACCATTAAGGGAGTACATAAGGCATGGGTGATATGATGAAGGGACCACCACATGCTGGTGGAGCCATGGACTACCCATCAACTCCTTATAGGCAGTGTCCCGGGAGACAACCATGAACATAGTGTGGGATATCAGACCACCCTACTGGGTCTTTAAGAGAATTTTTCCAACTCGTGACTATTCTATCCTATCATAAATTTTTATATTCTGGTCATAGGGATAAAAATCATCCTCCTAAAACCCTAGTTTTCGCAGTGTCTGAGTCGAGATCAGGATGGTCTTGGAGCCTTTATAGAAAACATAGAAACGAACCTCTGCACCATTAAAATGGATGGTGATGTAATTTGGGAAGATTTTCCTATGTATGGGAGAGCTTTCATCTTCACCAGAGAATGAGATGACATATTGTCCCTTAGTATTCTTTAATGCCTCAGCATGGATGGCTTCTGCGGCTGCAACCTCTGTCTCAAACTGGAGGGCGATTCTTAAAACCTCAGTAAGGACTTCATGCATGTCCTGTAAAGTGTGAAGGGACTAGAGGATGGAGACCCTTTCTAGGATGCTGGGAATATTTTTGATCACATCATACTTAAGTTCTAGGTGTGATCTTATGCTTATAGGAGGTCACTTTGAGAGTCGAGGTATGGAAGGCCCTACCGACTTGACCGATAAATGACTGGTGCGGTGAATGTCCTGCTGCTCACTGTTTGAAACGTGTGTCGTGAATACTAAACGATGGCCATATAAATGATAACAGGCCATAGAAGAGCATGGCTAATTACAGTATGGTTCAGGTGGATCCACTTGATCATGAAACACAAACAGCAAAGAAGGCGAATCTGATAAAACTAGATGAGAAGGCTTCACATGCTGAGTTGGTGCTGGGACAACTATGTCATGGGGCATGAAATTGCTAAGATTATGTGATGATGATATCATTGGTGGGGGGAATTTCTTTAACTTAAATCACTGATTATTTCTATTTTGGGAGGAAGATTATTGAGTCGTTGACATAGACGTACTTGTTACATGTGTCGTGGCATCTTCTAAGGTCTCGGATGGATTCAGATGCGCACAGATAATACCATGGGCATGAGTTACTACCTTATGAGCCATCCAGTCATATGAATTTTGGGACCTATGGTTGGAAACCTAGTGCCACTCACCTTCTCTATCATTGCTTGAATCAGGATTCATGAATACACATGCCACTTGTGCCATATCTAGTCCCAACCTGACTACAAGTTTTTCGACCAATTCATGAATCTAGTCCTCAAACACATAGAACATTTTAAGGGTGTTCCCTAGAATCTGGTTATAGGGGAAATAGTGGGGGTGATTAGGGAGATCTGCCTCTTCTATTTTCCTTCATTCATGCAATCGTACAATTATTTATTCCAAGGAACTATGGTAATAAATGGGGACCTAAACATCCTTGAAAGAGGAGGTTCTGTTTCTCCTATCCGGGAAGGATGCTATGAGACCCTGTCCCTAAGGAGGGGTTATAGGAGCCTATCGAAGAGTTGGGATCTAGTTATCATTCCTGGGTAATGGCAGCGCATTACACAAGGCCCCCAGCTGATTTTGTGGTAGATGCTGCTGGACTGGAGGCTGCTCTTGAGGTGGGGAGGGGGGGGGGATCTGTGAGGCTGTGGAGGTGGATCCATTTGCAAAAAAAATTGTATCCTAGGCCCTCAATTTGTTCCATTGTGGTGGGATAATCCTTAGAGGCCCATCATTCTGGAATTTCATGAGGCAAAGGTTTTACCTGTTTGTCTTATTGTATAGCTTCTTCTAGGTGCTAGGCCTTATCAGAAAAATCCTGGAATATCCTAGGGTAATTCTAGGTAATGAGAGAGGGGAAAGGTTTAATATTGAAATTTCCCACACACATTGTTAGGAACTGTTTCTAAGTCCATGGAATGTACATAGAGTTAATGAGTCCTTACCATAGGGCGACAAAGTCTGCGGAATGCTCGTTAGAGTTTTTTTTCACTTCAAGAGGGTTGCATTACTCATCTTTTGAGTGTTCGAACTGAACTGGTAAATAAATTTCCTATGAAGATCTTCTTATCCAGATGCTGACCCAATTGGTAATTGGATGTACCCGATAAATGTAGGTCCTTCCAATGTCTTTACGAAGCATCAGAGTTCGTGGGCTCTTGTTGTGTCGGTGTTTCGAGAATCACTCTACACCGTGAAATAAAATGGGCCAAATGATGCACTGGGTACCCTTCCCATAAAAGTGGTAGAAAGATGGTTTCCCAAACCTCTGGGGTGCTGGCATATCATCCAACCATGTCAGATATAGCTTAAAATTAGGCAGGATTCCAACCTACCGAGTATCCAATGCCTAAAGGTTGGTACTGAGTGCCGCCATCAGATCCTCTGGGCTTGGGTTCATATCTTGACGAAGATCCTTGAACACCAATTTGTTGGTGGGTTATTCAATGTGATAAGATGCCCAGCGTCTCATGGAGAGACTTGTGGGATGACCAGAAGAGAAGCTAGGGGAACCTGAGCTGGGTACCAAGGATTATGTCGTCGCTCTCATGTATTTTCTGACACATATTGCACCCTCTTATTGTATGTTCCATCCTCAATCCTGTTTGCATGGGAAGTATGGTTAGTGTCACCTAAAGGAAATTCTCCTTGGAGAAGTTGTGCCTTCCTTTACTCCCTCGGCTGAGGATCACAATATTCTGGACATCGCTCGGCGGAACTCTAAGTAAGGAGGTCATTGAAAATATTCTCATGCACTCTGATCTATTGACACAACACGGATTTTTCGGGATCATCCTCTATCTTTTTTACTGAGCCGTACTTGTTGGAGGGTTTGACGGCTCTGAGGTGATCTTTACCCTTGTTGTGATTTTAGATGAGGACCAATGCCTCGGTGGGTACTGGAAGACCCAATAGATTTCTCTACTAGTGAGTAACCCTTCATGAGAAGTACAAATGTTTTAGCACTCCCCCAGGTGGTAAGTTTTCCCCAAGGAGTTCTTTCTCGATATCTTCAAATGATAGATCAACCATGTTAACTGTGAACCTGCCTGGAGGCATATCCTCAATGTCGCCTGGAATGTCGGGCTGGTGCTAGATATAACTGAAGTGGAGGGAAGCATACTTCCCCCCATCATGGATTTTCACAAGTGGGTATGCCTCCGCTATAATCATGCAGAGCACTTTAATGATCTAAATGCATCTTTGTTGGAGGGTCCTATGGTGGCCTGATGACTCGGGAAGATGGGAAATAGGGAGTGTGGCCAAATCAACCAAACCACATTGTTTTCAAATGTATTTGAAATGTGCTTGGATTTTTGGGGTCAGACACTTGTTGATGACTAAGATGGAAGTGTGTCGCCCAGAGGGCCTGGTGACAGCAACCAACTTCCTCCTCAGTGAGAGATTCTGGTGATTTGAATATTGGTCCCACTACTGTCCAAAATATCTCTATAAAATGGTCTACCGAAGGAATTTACTTCAAGATCCTTGGCCTAGATTCAATGTTTCGCAATTAGTTTCCCCACTCACCAATTAGGGGCAGATGGGGAACATATAACTGGACTAAAGCAGACCGCTGAGATGGTATCTTGGTTGGTGGAGAATACGACGAGTAGGCTGACAAGACACTACATCTCAGGTTATCCTCCAAAGGGTGGAGTGACTTAGCCACCACATCATGAAAAAATAGGCAGGCGACCATAGTTTCTAGAATAGGGACTACGACTCCTGGAGGTGGACCATGTTGTTGCACATTTTCCATCACTCCCTAAAGAAACTCTCAGTGATCTCTGGTTGAGGGAGAGAGTTCAACTCACTATAAGAAACCAAGCTTCCGCGGTATGTTTCCCTTTTAATAATGCAATATCTTGCATTGTACGCAACTTGGAGTTTTAGCACACCATGACAAATCAAACTAGCCATTATGAATATTAATACCAACCTTTTGAACTTAAATAATTTTTTTTCAAAATGGACTTCATTTTTAGGTTTATAATTTCAAAAATATCTTAGGGTGAACTTATGGTATTATTCCAAAAACATACAATTTTTGATGAATAGTGTAAAACACTACGTTTTTTATTAAAACCGAAATTTTATTTAAATAATTATTTATTTTATTTAAATTTATTTTAAGTCCAGATTAGATACCTAATACCTATATAAGATATTTTTAATAGATTTATGTTATTTTATAATAATATTATACATATAAAATTTTACTGAACTTTTAACCGTCTTTTACCAACCTTCTTGGTGCATTTGCAAATTTGCATAAAACGTAATTTTACCGGTTCTATAAATTGAATTTTAAAAATAGAAGAGACATGGTTGATATCAGTAAGTAAAATTTGTTTACAGAAGTTGAATAATTTTTTTTTTGAATAGAAACTTTTGAATTATATTTACCACGGTTAAAGGTAAATACAGTAATTAAATGTAAAAATGATATTATAATTACCCTAAAACTTGTCCTAATTCTTTTGGATAAGTTTATATAGACTAAAATAAACCTTAGTAATAAAATATTATCCTTTTGGTCCACATGGATTTGATTAGAACATTTATTATTATTTTATTTAAAGAAGAGTTAAATGAGTAAAATTCAAAGTTTCATAAATAAGCATTTTGAATATTGAGTTATACATAAGATAAATTTGTCAATAAATATTAATTATAAATATAAAAATATTTCCTACATAACAGTATTTTATTTATAATTTTTATAAATTAAAAAATTTAATTTAATTATTACACAATAATAATGCAGTAATTATCTTATTAATGAAATTTTAAAATAATGGATATTATAAATATCCAAATAAATGTAAATTTAGACTTTTTATGCATTAAAATAATTTCATAGGTTAATATGACATGTTAGGGTTGATTAAGTAAATTTTATCAAAGTGATAAAGTTGTTATGACTTTCACAAAAACAAAATACCAAATAGTGTCAAAATTGACATAAATGAGTTTTTAAAACAAATAAAATATTGTTAATTGATATAATATTATTAATAATCTAAGGATTGTCCAAAGGGCTTAGAGACATTCAGATATATCAAAAATGAAACACTTGGGGTTCTCTTTGTTTTTTATACTATGTTTTTAACCATTTATTATAATAATACAAGGTTACGTGGTAAATGCTGAACAATTTAACCAAATGTTAGACATAAAAGATAAGGTTCATATGGTGACATAAACTTGTCTAAAACCTATTTGTTTATAATATTTCAAACCATCCCCACCTTATCCTTGAAATAAATCCATTTGGAGACATTATAATGAAAATATTATTGTATAATAAAATAATATTTCATGATTTTTCTAAAGTGACTCTCACCTATCTTATAAAAGGGTACTTCCCCTTCACTAAAAATCACACCCCCAAATCCATTTGGCTTAACCAACCCATGATGAAATATCCTCCCAAAAACTCTCACTTAATCCTTGAGAAGATCCTTTGATCATAAATCCATCCTATGGAAAGGAAGCACCCGAAGAAGAGGTAATTTTTTCACCACCTCTTTCAAGTTCTTTTCTTCTTCCACTTTCTTATTATTTGTGGTTTACATACCAAAATAATAACTTCACTACGTTATATTTATTGTGAAGTTATTATAAATAAGTCTCAAAAATATTCATTATTATATGTATCCTATGAATAACAATGTCACCATACGTGCATACATACAGATTACCGTCACTACAAACATGATGAGATTCAATCCCCATCATAACATTTTGGAATAAATGTCATTTTATGGTTAAAAAAATGTTTAATAACATAATATCATCTTGGATATGAATCAAATACATCTTATATATAACAAACATGTCTTATGTAATAAATCATATAAATTAAAATGATTCGGTTAACATCCAAAATGATGATACTATTGAAATATTATTAACAAAGCAATATTAAAAGATAATATATGGTATAATATTTATGTATGTAGTTCTTGTATAATTTAATAACAATTATTTATTTGTTATACATAAGGTTAATGTACCATCAACCAATTAAAATTACCAGGTAAGGGTTAATTCTATAATCTCTTCATTTTATAATGTTGTTTATACATGAGTATCTACTGGGACCTCTTTTTCATCCACATCTGTGTTTCTAAAAAATATATTTCAAAAACATTAACTATATCCTCGACTATTGGATAAAGTCATTTATACCCTTTTATGAATTTTTAGAAAAATTTTATAATGGAATCATTTCTTTATTTTCCAAACAAGGAACTTTATGACCTTTTCAACAAAATTAATCAAAGAATGATTTTTAACTTATATGGAGGGTGCAACTATTTTCCACCATTATAACACCTTTTAATATTCCCAAAAAATATTATAAAAATATTTTCAAAATAAATGTTTTATTTTATTATTATTGTAATTTCAAATTATTTCAAAATTGAAAAATATATTTCTCTCAAATAGTTGGGATTCCATCTATGTCAACATCCTTTGATGGATTTTACAGTTGTCTGAAGTTGATTTATTATGATACAATCTTTCATATTGTATTAAAGGATTTGTGATATGTTTGAATATGGATGTTATATTTTTATACCATTCATGGTTTATGGTTAATGTATTAACATATTGTATGAAAGCATTAATACAAATGTTTATGTTATGTTTCAATATTTTCATATTAGGAAAGCATTAGACTTAGTAATTGATGGGTTGAGCCCACTATAGCTACTTGATGCATAGGTAGGTCTAATGAGATAAACTAGTGTCTTGGAACAAGGACTTAAAAAATTTTATTTGTATTTTTGGAACGAGTCCTTGACTATGTGGTTATGAAGTCTTGCATTAGGCATTCCATCATTATTCAATTGGCTATTGATATTGGATGTGATTATTTGACTAGTAGAATATCCTTGTGAATAATTAAATAGAATTATTTGATTTATATATTCATATTATGCTGAAGTTTAATTTTATAAGTATTATGTTTTGTATTATACATTTCCTTAAATTTTTATTCTTATTTATTATGGTTACCGCTCTATTTTTATCCTTACTGAGCATCTGAGCACACCCCTTTGTATGTTTTATTTTTCCCAGGACATGAAAATTATTTTATGGTTGACCTATAGGGATAGGTTAAGGGATATAAATGTGTTCAAAAGAGATAAAATGTAATTCTTTTTTACCTCATTATGTAACATAAAACTTATGTATGTATATATTACTTTCGAGGATACTAAACTAATCAGTCATTTGGGAAATGATTTCTTAGATCCTGAAAATGTTATGTAATAATGTAAAAACTCTGGAACAACCAGTGTTGGGGAATTATAGTTGGCATCCGAGTAAGTTTTGTACAATCCTTAGATTATAGAATTAGAAAATTGTGATTAGGGAATATTACCCTATGATAAACTTTGGGGATCAGTATAGAATAAATTCCATGAATTTTTTTTATTTAGAGACTTTTTGAGTTCTCCAAGCAAATAATCCATGTCTAGATATGAGTAGGAAGAGTCGACTCTATTAATGATGTTCCTAGGAGTGAAAAATCTGATTAGGAGTTTCAGGCTTGACATGATGTATCCTAGTACATGACAATGGTCCTTTCTACACTATTGGTTATGAAACTCTAGAGGGATATGATTACGATTATTCACATTTTCATTTAAAACCATTATGAAGGACTTATGAGTATATAAATCTTCAAAGAAAACATTTTTATGATTTTGGATTATATCCAAAAACTGTTCAATTTATGTTATGTGTTTAATAAGTTTGTAATAATGTATTTTTATTAATAAACTAATCTTGTGTATGCCGTTGTTTAGAAATGGTTCCTAGTAGAAGGAATGGAAACTGTATCAATGCATGTAATCGATGTAATGATTTACCTCCTAATCAAGATAATTATAGTGGAGCCGGTGATGCAACTGGTTCTGATCAGCTTATCACCATTCTAGGTCAACTCACTCAGGCTATGAATAATAACCTTACCCATATGGAGAACCCTGATCCACAACACCAAGGATCAATGTTAGACTGCATCATGATGAAACAACCACCGACATTCAACGGGACCACAAATCCATTTTTAGCAGTGCAATGGATATGTTCCTTAGAGAAAATATTCCATGCTTTGGTGAGTAGTGAAAGGGAAAAAAATATTGTGAAATTTTATCGCCTCACAGGAGATGCAGATCAATGCTGGTCATTAATTCAAAACACAAATTAGGATAAAGAAGTATAAAATATGGAATGGAGGGAGTTTAAAGATCATTTCCTAGAAAAATACATTCCTTGTGACCATTAAGTTGATACACAAAGACAATTTCTGTGTCTGAGGGAAAAAAGGATGAGAATGTCACAAAGTATGAGGCTAACATTACAAGGTATGAAAGTAATGTAGTAGATAACATATGTAACCCAAGGAGTAAGATTTATTGATTATTTGAGGGTTCAAAACCATTTCTCTGTCGAGCATTAGTATTATAATCCTTCTCATCATATGAGGAAATTGTCTCATGTGCTATCAAGACAGAAAAATAATTCTCTACGTCTTACAGCTTTAATGAAAATTAAGGGAAGAATATATCTGCTAAACACTCAAGAAATAGAAATAAGGGGAAGAAGGGAGAATTTGAATATCCATATTAAGGTATATATGGGAAAAAACTCCCTTGTACTTCCTTAAAGTGAATTGGAGTTTGTTACAAGTGTAGTGAAAAAGGCCACCAAGCTCATGATTGCAAGGGAAAAAAAGAGACTATCAATATTGAATTATACAATTATAGAGAGAGGTGGAATTATGCAACTGAATATCCTAAGTTCCAAGGAAACTTATCTAAGAAAAGGCCAAGGGGTAAAGGAAAATAATATGAGATCACTACTGCTGAGGTTTAATCTCTGAAATATGTGGTGGTAGGTAATTTAATTGTTTCCTCAATTTTAGAAAATTCTTTATTTGATTTTGGATCATCGTATTATTTCATATCATCCCAGTTTTCTATGAAAATTAGATATTTCCAATTTGATTGAATAAGAGAGTTGTCAGTCAAAACGCTTAGGGGGTATATCATTGCTATAATTTTTTGTGAATCAGTTCCCACTATGGAATATTAATGTTATTTATCTACTGATCTCATCATCATACCCATGATTGAATTTGATATAATCCTCAGTATGGATTGGATTTTAGACCATGATGAGAAGATTTATTTTAATAATAAGGAGATTACAATTATTTATGATGATAACGATTACCACATCTTTAGAGAATAGATGTCCCCATTTGATTATCTTCAAGGTCCACCCCCAGTAGCTCTACTGAATTCAATTATTGGGGAGGAAGAGAGTGAAATAACTATGGGTGAGGATAGAAATTATAAAATAGAGGATGTTACTATTGTTCAAGAATATGTTGATGTATTTCTATATGATTTACCTAGACATCCTCCTGATAGAGAAATTAAGTTTTCCATTGATTTAATTCAAGTTCAAGGCCCATGTCGAAGACCCCTTATAGAATGGTCGTTGTGGAATCAGTAGAGCTAAAAAAACTAGAGGAATTGTGTTATAAAGGATTTATTCACCAAAATGTTTCTCTATGGGGAGACTCTATTCATTTTGTGAAGAAGAAAGATGGATCTATGAGGTTGTGCATTGACTACAGGGATATAAATGCTATAAAAATAAATAAAAAGTATTCCCTACCTTGCATTGATGATTTATTCAATCAACTTCATGGAGATCAATATTTTTCAATGATTGATCTTTGATTAGTATATCATTAGTTGTTTGTGAATAAGGAATACATTCTGAAGCAAACATTTCGAACCAGCTACATGCATTATGAGTTTACAGTAATGCCTTCTGGACCGACTAATGAACCCTCTATTTTCATGGATCCAATTAATTTATTTTTCAAGGAATATCCTTATGACTTTATAGTGGTATTTATTGATGATGTCTTGATATTATCCAAAATCTATAAAGATCTTCAATATCACATTCACACTATTCTGAAAACCCTTCGAAGGAATGAATTATAAGTGAATTTTAGAAAGTTTTAATTCTATCTTCAGGAGATTTATTTTCTTGGATATATTGTTTCTAAGTAAGGAATCTCTATTGATTCTTCTAGGAAAATAAAAGTACAAGAATGGAAAACACCAAAAAGTATAACTGAGGTACACAGTATTTTTGGTTTAGCAGGTTGTTAATGGAGTTTCATCCGGAAATTTTCCGGATTTTTTAACCCTTTAACCAAGGACACACATAATGGGGTTAAACTTCTGTAGACAAATGAGTGTGAAGAATATTTGGAAGAATTTAAGAAAATATTACTTAATTATATTAACATGACTCTACCATCACAAAATTATGGGTTTGTTATTTATAGTGATGCTTCAAAGAAAGGAAATGGTTGTGTCCTTATGAAGAATGATAAATTTATTGCCTATGAATCATGGCTGGTAAAAATTCGTCAACAAAACTATCCCACTCATGATATTGAGTTAGTATCAGTAATATTTTCTTTGAATATATAGAGACACTATCTCTATTGTTAGAATGTGGGATATATACTGATCACAAGAGGTTGAAAAATATTTTCTCATAGAAAGAACTCAACATGAGTCAAAGACGATGGCTTGAACTACCCAATTATTATGATTTTATTATACACTACCACCTAGGGAAGTAAAATATAGTGGAAGATGCACTGAGAGAAAAAGGATCATGGATTTATGAACAAGATGAGAGTTGAAATGGATACTATGTTCATGGATATAGCAATGATTGATATGGGAATAATAATGGAAGGAGAAACATAAGTACTTCTTCAAATGGTTCCCAATCCATCAACACTAGAAACGATAAAAAGTTCACACACTGATGATGGTGAGTTTTAAAAGAAAATTAATGTTTTGAACGATGGGAGATTGATCAAATTTGTATATGAAGATGGGATTTTAAAAATTGGGAAGAGACTTTGTTTTCCTGATATACCTAATCTAAAAAGGGATTTGTTGGATAATGCTCATATCTCTAATTTCTCTAAAAAACATAGTTGAACTAAGATGTATAGAGATTTTAAGGAATATTTTTTGTGGGACAACATGAAGTGGGAGATTTCTGATTATGTGTCAAGATGTATGGTTTTCCAATAGGTAAAGGCTGGATAACAACTACCAATAAGAGTATCGCAACCTCTTCCCAAACATGAGTGGAAATGGGATGATATTACGACTGAATTTGTCATGGGGCTATCAAAGACTCCTAGAAGGAATTATTCAATATGGGTATTTGTTTATGTTCTACCAATTCGACACATTTTCGTTCTAAAAGAGAAGATTTACCACTTGAACATTTAGAAATAATATATATTAATGATGTTTTTAAGACTTTATTGAGTACTCATATCGATTGTTTCTAATCGTGATCCCTATTTTACATCAAGATTTTGGAAAAGTATTTATAAGTTCCTAGATACTGAACTTCATTTGAGCACTTCCTACCACTATCGAATGGATGGAAAATCAAAATAGACCATAAAAACCTTAGAAGAAATGTTGAGATATTTATCACTTGAATTTCAGGGTATGTGGAATAAATATTTACCTCATGTAGAATTTTTATATAAACATTTCTTCCATTCAAGTATTCAAATGGCTACATATAAAGCATTATTTGGAAAGATATGTCTCAAACAAACTTTTTGGGATTTTGTTGGTGAAAGAAAACTTGTAGGCCCAGAATATGTTGAGGAAACAATAGAAAATGTGAATATTATCCAAACCCACATCAATGTAGCTCAAAGTTGGAAAAAGAGCTATACTGATATCCAAATGATGTATTTGGAGTTTCAAGTCAGAGATCATGTTTTCATGAAGGTGTCTCCATGGAAGGGTGTTATATGATTCGGTAAAAAGGGTAAATTTAGTCCTAGGTATATCAGACCTTTCGAATTTATCTTATGTATAATCCGATATTAAAAATGATATTATAATCACTATAACACATGTCTTATTTATATTGGATAAGTGTATTTCGACCAAAATCAACCTTAAGAAAAAAATATTATCGTTCTGGTCATCCTGGATTTGATTTGAAGATTTATTATTATTTTATTTAAAGAAGAGTTAGAAATGTTAAATTCAACGATTCATAACTAATTTTTATTAATACCAGGTTATTTATAAGTTAAATTCGACTATAAATACTAATTAGAAATATACAACTATATCCTACATAATGGTATTTTATTTATAATTTTTATAAATTAAATAATTAAATTTATTTATGATACAATGATGATGTAATAAATACATTATCAATGAAATATTAAAATAATTGATATTATAAATATCCAAATAAATGTAAATTGAGTATTTTGTATGATTGAACAAATATTATAGGTTAATATTATTTGTTAGGGTTTATTAAATTTTTTTGAAGTGATAAATTTTTTAGGACTTTCACAAAAGTAAAATACCTGATAATGTCAAAAATAAAATAAATGCATTTTTATAACAAACACAATATTATTAATTGATATAATATTTCTATAAATATATGGTTCTACCAAAGGACATAGATACAGTTATATATATCAATATTGAACCACTTTGGGTTCTCTCTATTTTTTATAGAATTTATATTAACCATTTATTATAGTAATACAAGGACACATGGTAAATGATAAAATATTTAACCAAAAGCTAAATCTAAATGATAAGGTTCATATGGTGAACTACAAATTTATAAAAACAATTATTTGAGAATATTTCAACCCATACCAACATTAGCTTTGATATAAATTTATTTGGATCCATTATTATCAGAATATTATTGTATAATAAAATAATATTACAGGATTTTCCTAAAGTGACTCACACCTCTATTATAAAAGGGTACATTCCATTCTCTCAAAATCACAACTCCAAATCTATTGGTCTTGGAAAACCCCTTCCAAAATTTCCTACAAACTACACTAATTTAATCCTAGAAGCCTTTCCTTGATCATAAATCCAACTAATTGAGCCATTTTGATCAAATCAAAAGAATTTACCTGAAGAAGAGGTAATTATTTCACCGCCCCTTTCAATTTATTTTATTTTTCCACATCCTCTTTATTTTTTGTTTCCACACCAAAATAACAACTCTAATACATTATACATACTATGATATTATTATAAATATGGTACAACTGTATTCATTATTCTATCAATCCGATGAATGACAAAGTCACCATTAGTGTGTACGTACATATTGCTGTCTCCACAAATACGATAAGACTCATTCCCCATTATAACAATTAAAAAATAAACTTCATTGTATGATTAAAAAATAATGCTTAATAAAATAATATAACTTTGGATATGAATAAAATACATCTTATCCATAACAAATAGGACTTACATAACAAAACATTTAATGGTAAATGAATTAGTTAACACACGAAATGATGATACTACTGAAATATTGTTAACAATGTAATATTAGAAGATCATATATGATATCATATTTATGTGTGTGGTACTTTTATAATTTATTAACTATTATTTAACTATTATAAAGGTGGTTAATGTACCCTCAACCATGGAATATTACAATTTAAAGGTTAATTCTATAATCTCTTCATTATCCATGTTGGTATATATGTGAGTATCTACATGGACCTCTTTATCACCAACATTCATGTTTCTTACAAATGTATTTCAAAACATCTATACTATTTCATAGACTATGGGTTAAAGTTATTTATATCCTTTTTTTTACTTTTTATAAAATGTTTATAAATGAATCTTTCTATCATTTTCCAAATAAGGTACTTTATGAACTTTTCAACAAAATAAGAAAAGAATGTTTTTTTGTCTTATATGGAGGGTGCGGCTATTTTCTACTGTTATAACACCTTCAAAGAATCACATACAAGATTAGAAGAATATTATTAATATAAATGTTTTATATTATAATTATGTGACTTTAAAATTATTTCAAAATAGAAAGAGATATTTCTCTCAAATAGTTTTGATTTCATATATGTCAACATCCTTTGCTGTATTTTACTCTTGTTTAAAGTTGATTAATTATGATACAATCTTCTATATGGTATTAATGGCTTTGTGATATGTTTGACTGTGGATATTGTTTTTATACCATTCATTTTTTGTAGTTAAAGTATTAACATTTAATATACTTGTTTTAATACGAATGTTTATGTTATGTTTTAATAATATAATATGAGGAATGAATTTGACTTAGTATGTGATGGGTGGAGCCCGTTGTAGCTCCTCGACGCATTAGTAGTTCTCATGAGGCAAACTAGTGTCTTGGAACAAGTTTTTGATAAAATTTTATTTTTAGTCTTAGAAAGGGTCCTTGAATATGTGGTTATGAAGTTCGGGATTATACATTCCATCATTATGAAATTGACTATTGATATTGCATGTGATTATTCAACAAGAAGAATATATAGGTTAGTAAGTAACTGAAATTATTTGAGTTATATTTTCCATATTATGTTGAATTTAAATTTTAGAAGCCTTATGTTTTAGTCTTATACATTTTCCTAAATGTTTATTCGTATTTATAATATTTTCTTCTATATTTTTATACTTACTAAGAATCTGATCTCACCACTTTCAATGTTTTATGTTTCCTGGGATGTGAATAAGTATTTTATGGTTGACCTGAAGGGATAGGCTTAGGGATATAAGTGTGTACCAAGGGGACAAAATGTTGTTGTTTTTTATCTCATGATGTAATGTAAAGCTTATGTTTGTATCTAGTAATTATAAGGTTACTAAACTGATTGGTCTTTCGAGACTTGAACCCTTGTGATCATTCCAATGTTATTTAATAATGCACCGATTCTGGGTAACTAGGGTCAGGGAGTTACATTAGCGATGATGGTGGTTTTTGTTTGACTAGACCCTAGGGAGATGCCAAATGCTCATCCTCTTGGATGAATCTATGGAGGGAGGCTAGGATCCAGTGGACCTCACATTTTTAAAGAATGATGATGATATGCCTCATCACTGCCCCAGCCCTTGGCATAGGGGATTGAGGCGAGGGTTCCATTTACGAATCATATTCTGCCTCAAAATATGAGAAGCAACCATGTTTAGTCTTGGTTTGAATCTTCCTAACATTATTCTTATGGTGGAAACGACCAAACTACCTGCCCCAGGATGGAACGTTGAGATAAAGTAGATTTCTATATCAAGGAGGTCCTTCTGCCGAACTATTTTTGGGGAAGAGAGGACCTCTACTTGTGTGGGCTAGGGTGTAAGACGAACCCAAATAGACATCAAAGGGAATACGGTGAGGACCTATGTGTCTACTGGTTGACGTGCCGAGGGAGTCTCTGTGAGACATGACAAAGCGGGTAAGAACTCCGCTGGAGCTAGTGGGGAAATGGGAAAGATCTCCATGGATACATCCTCTAACAGTGTTGGTATGTGGAGGGTCCTTGTATGGACTGAGCAAAACATGGGTATGACCTCCATGCTGGTTGCCAAAGATGTGTGGTGAAAATCACTTTTCTAATTGTAGGGGTGAGGAGGACTTCACTGGATGCTGTAAAAACATGAAGAAGACCCGCATGCTGGAGATGGAATGGATGTGTAACATGTTCACACTGGTGACATGTGATAGGAGGAACGAAACCATACATAAGTTCGTGGGTACGAAAGATGATTCTTTACCGAGTTTTACTACATCAGAGAGGACCCTCATCTGAATTAAATGTGGAAAGGGGAGGAACTCCATGAAAAACATGGGAGAGGGATGAACATGAACACTCATTGTTGATGGTATGTGGATGTCCTTCACACTGAGCATGACTTCCATGGGTTGTCCTGCGACGGGCACTACCTAAATCGGTGGCTAGGAGAGCTGACCCAACCTACTTATGGGGTGGCTTGGGCCTTAATCCGGGTTGAGCATATGAGTTCCCCTTCTCAGCATGGATAGTGGGATAATGGTATGCATCCTTTGTAGCATGGGCCATGGTAGTCATTGACATTGACTCCCCTCAATGGGCGTCCTCCTCAGCCTTTGTCCAAAGCCAGCGTCAGGTAAGTCATACTTTGGCTGGCGGTGCTGGCGCACAACTTACCTGTTCCTCAGCCCGTGGGACCAGGTGGAGGCACTGGTTCGGCCCAGTGGGGGACCTTCTTGGTTTCCCCTAAAATGGGATATCGGCCGGGCTAGCCAAGTTATCCCTCACCTCATTGGCATATTGGAGGGAGTCATCGAAGCATTCCAGGGAGATTCTCCCAAGACGATTGTGCATTGGAGTAGGGAGTAGTGGCTCCCTAAGCGGCCCAAGGGGGCGATGGTGGCGATGAGGTGCAAATGTATCTTGGTCCTATAAAAAAAATTCCCTAGTTGGGATGATCCCCGCCTCCTCATATTGTTGGATGCTGTCGTTTATCACCCTTCGATGAACGAACTCAGATAGGGAGATGGGGCGTGGGTTCCCAACAAATGTAGACAATGAGGTTGCATTGGGGGAAATAAAGCCACGCAAGATTTCCACAGTGAAGTTTCCCCTACCCTTGCATTGGTTTGTGGGTGATGATTGGTTGGTGGGTGATGATTGGTTTCCTCATATGACAACTTGGGGAATGGAAGTTAGGGAGATAAAACCATTAGTGCTGCAAGAAGGAAATCGACGTCTAGTGCTCCAGCACTATTCCATCATCCATGACTGGTATGAAGGATTCACACTAACAACATATCAAAATGGGATGAACAACATTCAACTGGACTATCTTCTTGTGAGTTTCCCACCAGGCCTACTATTTTCATGGAGATACATTGTGCTGGATACATGAATCTGGTGACACGCAAGTCCACTGATATCTCAAACACTACTAATTTCCACATTGAGGAGAAGATCTTCACCTTGGGATCAACATTTATTTTTATTATGCATTCAATGGGAAAAAATCCATCCATTAATCAGAGGAGGATGCAATGCTTTTTCCTTGCATTACCTCATCCCAAAGGCATGCGGCATCTGTCACTTATTCCTGGACATTTTCCCCTTAATCAAAATAGGATGATGGGATGTGAGTTCATCATTCTGTGGATTCCTCCTGGGAACTCGTTACATAGTCCAGTTATCCCTTATATACAAAATAATTTGTTCATGAAACTATTCAAATTTCCATGTCTTCATGGATGCCAGTTAATTACACTGCATCTATCAAGACATTCCAAGGGGTTCTGTCAGGGCATGAACCTTCAGTTAAGGGAGTAGTCACATTGGAAATCACTGGCTTGTCTGGACACTGGAACACCGGCATGTATGGGATTCATCCCTTTATGATAGGGCTTCTCAAGGGCATATAAGATCCAATAATACTACACCAAATGTGGGGAATTATAAACGATAGGCATGTATCTGAGGTTTTCCTCAGCTTCACATGTTTAACACTGATTATGCCATGAGTTTATCGTCTAGCGAAGACAGATCAGACATATCATAACACTTATGGGGTGGATCAGATGGGTAACACCCATGTAGGAAACACTAATGTTGGGTCTAACATGTGGTCAGGTAGTAGATTATTGCTAGGGGCAGTGAAGAGGTGGATGACATGATCTCACCAAGATGTGGCATCCTGAGTAAGAATCAATATGGATATGGATTGTTGAGAGTGGATGGGGAATGATAAGGATCCTTCATGAAAGTGACCGTAGTGTGGGGAATGAGCCTTGTAGAGGCTTACTATGTATCTATCTGGCAGGGAATCGAAGTCTTCATAGTTTGTGGGACAATGGAACACCAGGGGAGGTGGCCCGTTTGGATGGGACCGGAGGGAGTGGAACCTCCGGGCGGGGGGATGGCCATCATGAAATGAAGAGAACCTGATGAGACATGGGAGATGGGATTAAACCTTTGGTAGGCATCCTACATACCTTTCCATGGAAGGAATCAAAGTATACATATTTCAAGATTGGGGTGGGATAAAATCGGGGAGTATGCAGAGGACAACAACCCGATGACATGCTAGGGCTTACGCATGGTTAGCAGCTCGAGGTTGCTTTAATGCTCAAGGGGTTGACTAGAGATATGGGTCCCATAAAATGGGACCACAACCGTGTACCATCGAATGGGAAACACAATGTCTTTCCATTATTTGCGGATAGAAAATGGGTTACCAAAGATTGGGGTTCATAAAGGCTTATTGTCGATCGGGGTTGTACCATAGAGAGGCTTCCTATGTACCTTGTCTAGGAGACAATAATAAAATACAACGTAGTTCGAATGGGTACAATATAATGTCATGTGGTACAAAAATGGGTGTACGGATTAACGTCATGTGGGATGAGGATGGACTTATGTGAAGGGATTGGGTCAAGTAGGTGTTGGGCTTGAACCTCAGGGAGGCTACCTACATATCCTTCCTAAGAGGAAAGGATCCATGTCCACATATTTCTGGAAGTGTTTTTGGAACCGATGTGAAGGGTTTTTAGACCAATTGGTGTTGGTATTTAACTTATGGGAGGTTTCCTACATACCTTTCATTAGAAAGGGTCAAATTCCTTATAGTTTTGGATGGCTTTTGGCTTACACTCTAGGGTTACCTGAAGAGTATTTCATGGTCAATGCTTACTCTAGGCCCATGTGAGTCATGCTCGGTGTGTGAAACAATCAGAAATAAAAAGTCTTGATGATAACATTGTGAATGGTGAGTCAATAATAAGTGAATTTGATCTTACACATGGTGAGCGGCCCAGGGAGATGGAGATTGGTACTTAATCCATGATGGTGGCGTAGGTGGCAAAAAATCACAATAGGAGAGGGATGGGATAACGAAGTTCTCAGTTCCCATATCTTGTGTGGTCTCTAGCACAGAATAATAGAGAGGATTAGGAATTATACATACTTTAAGAAAGGAAAGGGGCTTACACTTTGGGTTTTCTTGGGTTTTTATTGAATGTTTATTGAAAAGTTATTATAATAATACAATGAGACATGGTAAATGGTAAACTATTTAACAAAAAGTTAAATCTAAAATATAAAGTTCATATGGTGAACTAAACATTTATAAAACCTATTGGATAAGAGTTTTTTGACCCATACCATACTTTTCATTGATATAAATCTATTTGGATCCATTAAAATGTGAATATTATTTTATAATAAAATAATATTTCATGATTTTCCTGAAGTGACTCTCACATCATTTATGAAAGGGCACTCCCCCTTCTCTCAAAATTACACCTCCAAATCTATTTATCATGGCCAAAATCTGAACAAATTTCCTCCCAACTACACTGATTAAATCATATAGGCCTTTCTTTGATCATAAATACAACCTATGGATCCCTTTGATCAAATAAAAAGGAAGGACCTGACGAAGATGTAATTATTTCACCACCTCTTTCATTTTCATTTCTTCTTACACTTCATCTTTCTTTGTTGTTTCTATACCAAAATAATATCTCCAGTAACTTATACATACTGTGTTATTATTATAAATATGGAACAACCATATTCATTGTTTATCAATCTTATGAATGACCAAGTCACCATACGTACAAATTACCGTCTCCATGAACGTGATGAGATTCATTCCCCATCGAAACCATTCAAGAATGAATTTCATTTTATGATTAGATTATAATGTTTAAGACCATAAAATAATTCTAGATATGAATCAAATACTTATTATCCATAACGAAAATGACATACATAACAAAACATATAAATGATAACAAATCAGTTAATACCCTGAATGATGATACTACTGAAATAGTATTAACAAAGCTATATTAGAAGATCATATATGATATCATAATTATGTATTTAGTACTTTTATGATTTAATTACAATTATTTAACTATTATACAAGAGGTTAACATACCATCATCCAAGGAAAATTACAATGTAATAGTTAATTCTAGGATCTCTTCACTATCCAAGTTTGTTTATAGGTGAGTATCTATGGGGACCGCCTTATCATCAACATCTTTGTTTCATAAAAATGTATTTCATAATTTTTTTACTATTTCATAGACTATGGGTAAAAGTTATTTATACCCTTTTTTACTTTCTATAAAATGTTTATAAAAAAATCTTTCTATCATATTCCAAACAAGTTACTTTATGACCTTTTCAAAAAAATTAATGAAAGAAGGTTTCTAAACTTATATGGCGGGTGTGGCTATTTTCTTCCTTTATAACACATTAAAAGAATCCCTTACAATATTATAAAAATATTTTTAATATAATTGTTTTCTTTTATAATTATGTGACTTTTAAATGAATTCAAAATATAAAGAGATATTACACTCAAGTAGTTTTGATTTCATATATGTCAACATCCTTTGATGGATTTTACACTTGTTTGAAGTTGATTTATTATGATACAATATTTCATATTGTATTAATGGTTTTGTGATATGTTTGAATGTGGATATGTTATTTTTATACTATTCATGGTTTATGGATAAAGTATTAACATATCATAAGTTAGTTTTAATATTAATGTTTATGTTATGTTTCAATTATTTCATATGAGGAATGAATTGGACTTATTTAGTGATGGGTGGAGCCCAATATAGCTCATCAATGCATCAGTAGCTCTCATGTAACAAACTAGTGTCTTGGAACAAGGCCTTGAAAAAATTCTATTTGTAGTTTTGGCATGGGACCTTGACTATGTGGTTAAGTTTTATGTCATTATGCATTCCATCATTATGAATGTGTCTATTGATATTTCATGTGATTATTCAACTAGTAGAATAGCCATGTGAATATGTAAATGAAATTATTCGATTTATATTTTCCATATTATGCAGAATTTTAAGTTTATTGGCCTTATGTTTTAGTTTTATACATTTCCTAAAATGAATATTCTTATATATAATATTTTCTTCTTTATTATTATCCTTACTAACAATCTGAGCTCACCCCTTTCAATGATTTATTTTTACTGTAATATAAAGAAGTATTTTATTATTGACCTACAGGGATAGGATAAGGGATATAATTGTGTACAAAGGGTAAAAACTGATTTTGTTGTTTGTTTCTCATGATGTAATTTAATGATTATGATTGTCTCTATTAATTCCAATGCAAATAATCTTATCGGTCATTTGAGACATGAATCCTTGTGATCATGCGAATGTTATTTAATAATTCACTGACTCTGGGTTACTAGGTTCGGGGTGTTACGCTGGTGATGATGGTGGAGATTGCGTGACTAGACCCTGGGGAGATGTCAAATCCTCATCCTCTTGGATTAATCTGCAGAGGGAGGCATGGATATAGTGGACCTCGAATTCTGGAAGTACTAGGATGGTATTCCTTGTCCTTGACCCGTCCCTTGGCACATGGGATTGAGGTGAGGGTTCTATTTATGAATCATATCCTACCTTAGAATCTGAGAAGCAGACATGTTTAGTCTCAGTCTGAATCGTCCCAACATTCTTTTTCTAGTGGGGAAGACCCGCCTACATGCCCAGGGATAGCTCTTCAGGATAAAGTTGATTTCTAGCTCGAGGAGGTCCTTCAGTTGAACTGGTGCTGGGGCAGAGAGGACATCTTCTAGAGTGGGATGGAGTGCGAGGGGCACCTTGATATATGTCAAAGGGAATATGGGGAGGATCTATGTGTCTACTGGTTGACGTGCGGAGGGAGTCTCTATGAGAAGTGCCAGAGTGGGTAGGAACTCCACTGGAGCTGACGGGACATGGGTACGACGTCGTTTCTTGAGTCCCCTAACAACATTGGTATGAGGAGGTTCCTTGTATTTGCTGAACAGAACACGGGTCTGACCTCCGTGCTTGGTTCCAATGAATTGCAGTGAACTTCGCTTTTCTAATTGTAGGGGTGAGGAGGACCATCACTAGATGCTGTAGGGACATGAGGAAGCCCCGAACATTGGAGATTGAGTGGATGTGAAATATCTTCACACCGGTGACCTATGATAGGAGGAAAGGCTCCATACCTGAGGTCATGGGTGCGAAATTGGATTCTATACTGAGTTTTACTGTAGTAGGGAGGACCCTCATCAAGATTGAAGGTGGAATGGGGAGGGAATCTATACCAAACATGAGAGCGGGATGACCCTGCACACTCATTGTTGAGGGTCCGAGGAGATCCTTTATACTGAGTATCATTTCAATGTGTTGGCCAGAAGTGGGCGCTACCTGAATCAGTGACTAGGAGAGCTGACCCAGCCTGCCCGTGTGGTAGATGGGGCCTTGATCTGGGTCGGGCATATGAGTTCCCCTGCTTAGCATAGATAAGGGCTAATAGTATGTGTTACTGGTTTCATGGGCCATGGTAGTTGCTAAAATTCACACCCCTTGACGGGTGTCCTCTTCAGCCTTCGCCTGACACTGGAGTTGGGTAAGACATACTGGGGCAGGCGGTGCTAGCGCATAGGTTACCAATTCCTCAGCCTGTTGGTCCATGTGGTGGGCTGGAGCGACATAATGGGGTCCTCCATGGGAACCCCTAGAATTGGATCCTGGTCAGGCGGGCCTAGATTTCCCTCACCTCATTGGCGTAGGGGAGGAAGTCATCGAAGCATTCCTGGGAGACGCACCCAAAACGTTTGTGTGTTGGAGTGGGGAGTAGTGACTCACTGTGCAGCCCAAGGGGTTGATGGTGGCAATGAGGCACAGAAGCATCTTGGTCCTGTCATGCCATGTCCTTAGTTGGGATGATCCCCTTCTACTCATATTGTCTGTTGAGGTCATTATCACCCTTCACTGAATGAACATAGATGGTGAGATGGGGCATGTGTTCCCAACCGATGTGGACATTGAGGCGGCCTTGGGGGAAATATTTTCACTCAATATTTCCATAGTGATGTTTCCACTACCCCTGAATTTGTAGGTGGGTGATGATCGGTTTCCAGATATGGCTGATAAAACCATTAGTGCAGCAAGAAGGAAATCGACGTCCAGTGCCCCAATGTCATTCTAAATTCCATGACTGGGATGAAGGATCCACACAGACAACATCACAGACTGGTTTGTCAAATGTTAATATTCCCCAACATCGTATGAGATTCACACCAGGCCCACTATATTCTTGGTGGGACCCGGTTCCAGATACATGGATCTGGTGACGTGCTAGTCCGGTGATTTCTCAAACAGTACTAATTTCCACATCTAGGAGATGAACTTCAAATTGGGTTCAACATTTATTTTGTCAACAATTTCAATGGGGTGCACATTTTTCCATTATTCTTAGAAGTATGTGCTGATTTTCCCTAAATTACCTAATTCCAAAGGTTGGTGTCATCCATCGCTTATTCCCGAACATTTTCTCCTTGAACGAAATGGGGTGATGGTATTTTAGTTTTTCCTTATCTGGATTCCTCCTAGGAACTCGTTTTGTAGTCCAGTTCTCCCTAATATACATAAGATGTTGTTTGTGAAACTCTTCCAAGTTCCATGTCTTCATGGATTCTGATTAACTAAGCTGCATCTATCATGAAATTTCAAGGGGTCCAGTCAGGGCAGCAACCATCGGTTGATGGAGTAGTCATATTGGACATCACTGGCTTGTCTCGACACTGGAACACTGGCGTGTTTGGGTTTCTTCCTCTTATGATAGGGCTTCTCGAGGGCACAGAATACCAAAGAATCCCATCTCGATTTCAGGTAGTTATATTCCATATGCATGTCATTGAGGTTTTCCTTAGCTTCCCTTATTTAACACAGGGCATTCCATGAGTTTAACATCTCTTATCGAAACACTGACGGGGTGGATCTGATGGGTGAAACCCCTGTAGGGAACACTAATGTTGGGTCTAATGTGTGGATAGGTACCAAATTACTTCAAGGGGAAGTGAAGAGGTAGATGAAATGATCTCACCACAATGTGGCAATCCTGGTAAGAATCTGTATGGATATGGATTGCTGAGAGTGGATGGGGAATTATATGGAACCTTCGTGAAATATACTGTAGTGTTGGGAATGAGTCTCGAAGTGGATTTCTATATATCCCTATCTTATGGAATCAATGTTTTTTGTTGTTCATGGGTTGATGGGACACTTGGAACGATGGCCTGTATGGATGAGACTCAGAGGAAGTGGAATCTCCGGGCGGGGGGATGACTGTCATGAAATTAAGAGAACACGATGAGACATGGGTGATGGGATTGAACCTCGGGTAGGATTCCTATGTACAATTCCTTGGAAGTCCTCAAAGTCCATGTAATTCAAGATGGGGGGGGGATAAAATCGCAGTGTATGCAGATGATAGCAACCCGATGACATATTGGGGCTTACGCGTGGTTAGAAGATTGAGGTTGCTCTAACGCTCGGGGGGGGGGAGAACAATGATATGAGTTCCAAAAGAGGGGACTAAAATGTTGTACTGATGAATAGGAAACATATTGTATTACCATCAGTTGGGGTTGAAAATGGCCTATCGGTAATTGGGGTTCACAATGGCTTACCGTCGATTGGGGTTTTACCTCAGAGAGGCTTCCTATGTACCTTGTCTACGAGACAATAATCAAAGACCATGTTGTCTGAATGGGTACAGTTTAATGTCTTGCGGTACAAAAATGGGTCATATATTTTAATGTCATGGGGGATAAAGATGGACCGATGTCAAGGGGTCGGGTCAAGTAGGTGTTGGGATTGAACCTCAGGGAGGCTTCCTACGTACACTGCTTAGGCGAAAAGGATCAAAGTACATGTAGTTCAGGAAGTGTTTGGTGATCCAAAGTGAAGGGTTTAGGGACCTATAGGTGTTGGTATTGAACCAATGGGAGGCTTCCTATCTACCTTTCCTTGGAAAGGATCAATGTCAATGTTGTTTGGGATGGTTTGGTGCTTACACTCTAGGGTTTCTTGAAAATGATTTTTGGGTCAACGATTACTCTAGGCCCATGTGAGTCATGCTCAGTGTGTGAAACCAGTGCATTCCAAGAACTGAGTATCCCATTGAGAAAGTTGTGTCCATGGGAAGTGAAGTGGGGATTACACTAGGTTAGCAGACCAGGGAGATGGAGATTGGGACTTACTCCAAGATGGTTCCCCAGGTGGTGACAAATCCCAACGGGAGAGGGATGGGATAATAAAGGTCTCAATTCCCATATCTACGTTGTTATCTGGATCTAATTAATAGAGGAACAATAGTAATGATACCCCATATAAAAACTTCTAGTGGATTACACCATGGTGGTTGCACTTCCCCGTGGACAGGCGCCGCTCCAGCATGGAGGATCACATTCCATGTGAAGAATATCTTACTCCCGTGGAGATGTGCAGGCATAGAGAATTTATGATAGGGAAAAACCACCTATGATGCATTGTTCTATGTCATATTTTAATTTCATGTGCTCAGCATGATAGCAGTTTCCAGTTTAACGCCCTGCAGCTTGGGCGAGGTGGGTTCACTCTGCAACCCTAGGACTTACATAACTAATACCCGACTGCACTTGGGGAAGGGAAGGCATCAATAATTCCATGGTTAGGGGGTTTCATTGAGTGATCCATTAAGGGGACCTCATTAGTATGGATATGTGAAGAATAAATAGTCATTAGCGTGCATATGGGAAGAATCATAAGGCTAAGCATCCCAACATGGAGCACCACCCAAGGGACATTGAAAAAAAATTCATACGAACCTGAGGGTCGTACAGGAGAAGGGTACGTGATATATATGTGTTGCATGTAAGAGGTGTTCAGACATGGTTTCCTAAGGTAAAGATGACATGTGGGGCACACAAGGAGGGTCACACGCAAGATGGGGTGACTACACACAAACCAGATGGATGCCTGAAAAAGTGGCATGATGCAAATGGATTTTGCGTGCAAGAGGGATCTGTTTCATGTAAGGAAAATAGGGTAAGAGAAAATTTATGAGGATCATGACCAAGAGGGCCCACCCAATGGAGAGACCTTGGGGGACCTATCTCACAAGATCTAATACCTTTAGTCTATAGTGCTTTTCACGTTGTCGCAGAAGATGTGTATTTCACGCAATAGAGCATATCGTTGTCTTCTCTAACCATCCCAAAGGTTTAGGGGTTGTTTACAATTTATAGCGAAACCCCCCGAAGGCAGAACACAAGAGGATCTATGTGTATGGGGTTTTTGATGCTGCATTGGGCACATTAGAGTTTGTGCGCTGCAGAGTGACTTGCGTGCCCACTCTCCCTTTGTGCTCATACTTTAACAAAATTTCTGAGTGTTCCACTGCAAAAGGTTCACATTGACGTCGCATTGGGAATGAATGGGGTTGTACTAAATGGGGATTTTTGTGTGCCTTCCCATGATCTTGCACACCCATTCCTTTGGAAGTTTCTGGTGGGTCACCGCGGAAGCCTACCTTTGACGTTGCATTGGGATTACAAGAGATTTCTCTCCAGAGGAATTCTTGTGTGCATTATCTAATTCTTGCACGAAACTACTTCTCGGGTCGTATAATATTCTACACAACTTACAAATTCCATTGTTGTTCTTTATTATCCCAATCTTGTCCCTATTAAATATTTTACATCAACAATCACTTTGATATTTGAAATTTATTATATAAAATTATGTTTTCCAAAAAAGGTTCCATGCTACAAACATCACAGATTAAAATTCTGGCAGGTTTTAATATCAAGAAATGCTTGTAATGAATTTCCAAGAAATGCAACTTCAAAATTAAAATAGTTTTCCAGAAGTATGATTAAAATAAAGTAAACTTTTTAATAAAACACACACACTATGGAATTTACCAAAAAAACACACTGAATGCTGATAGTGAGTACAAAATAATCAATGAGGACATGTCACGGGAACACCCCTAGGCACTAGATAGTTGTGGGACTCATTTACCTCGTATCCCAGTGGAAAGTAACCATAAAAAATATTTATTCTCATGAAAGATCCACTAGTATGAAACAATAACCATAACCAAGTGGTCCCTAACATCATCTCTATAGTATAGTTAGTGTTTTCATTTCCAAACATGGTACATAAAACAAGGAAGAAACCACTCTGGATCACTAGCATACTATTACACGTCCACCTAGCTAGATACACATGTCTCCCTTTTTGTTCTCAATAAAGTTTCACATTTTATCAAACATAGTTTTCACACGAATATTCCATTAAAAATTGATACACACAAAAAACAGCTTGCAAACATGTTCCACATATCTTCTACAAATCAATAAACTAGTTAAAACATTCATAAAACAATTTCAATAAGTATAAAGAGTCTTTTCACATAAAATAAATCAAATTATACAATTGTAAATCCGAATCCCCAAAAATACCATATCAAACTATATTTTTATTCTCCTAAACTATTTAATAATACTATATCATGAATCATAAAATTACTCCACATGGTGCCACATGGAACAAACAAGGAAACCCTTGTTTATGAAAAATTCCAAACATGCCTTTCATATTTTTACACAACCAATTTATAACAAAGAATCACATTTCAACTTTCATAAATAGGTGTACACAAACCATTAATAGTATATTTTTTTTATAAAAACCCTTTAAAAATATAGGTTACACATTTAATGCTCAACCATTTTCAAAAAAATTTCGAATGGGACACTTAACAGCAACTCGTGCCAAAACATGTTAAAAAACATAACTCATATATTAATAAAATAAAAATCAATTTTTTCAGCCATAAAACAAAACCATAATATCACTTTTCATGATTCCCATACTTTAATTAATTCAAACGAGTCATTTCACATTACATTTAGCTCACAAAGTACAACCAGGAACTTTTCTGAAAACTAGGCTAGAAACATTTACAAAAAGAATTTATATTTAACACACAAAGGGGTAAAACCCCATGTTTTCATGAAAAAAAATTAATTATAGTAGTTAAAAAGGCTCATAAAAATCACAACACATATTAAAAACTAGTGTAATACTTATTTGAAGAAGACATGTGCACTTTTTAATGAAAAAACTCCAGTATACAAAAAAATGGGTATAAATAACCATTTTTTACATAAAATAAATCATGAAATGGTGGAATAGAAGTATTAAATGTATATATAAGGTGTTAAAAACATTAAAAATCTGAAACCAATGTAATAAAGGCTTGTTCTTGGTAGAACCTACATCAAAACCAACGCGGAATGGAATCACACACATAAAAACACCAACTGTGCATTACGAAACCCTAAATCTAGGAAGACCATCCCTAGAAAAACAAAAACCACATAAAATGTCATGGGATAACATAACACTTGTTCTAAAATTACTAGAATAAGATAAACCCAAGATAAATTGGATGTAGATGGAAGACGGAGAAGAGAGGAGAAAGAAATTCTTCTTGGTAACAAGAGAACTATTCATCTTCCCTTAGCTCCTCACACATATTAGAGGGGGATTGATTGGAACTAAATGGAGTGGATCCTTCGGTTTCAAAGAACTAGGGGAAAATTATTTTGTGGGAATGGAGAAAAAAATTAAGGATTCATGAATGAAAAAAAAATTCTTACCAAATCTGGATTATTTGAGAAGTTTTTCAACATTTCACCACAATCTGTAACTTAGATGAGTTCCAAAGTGGGAAAATAGAATATGAGTGTGTGACAAGGGTTATTGGGAATATTGATAGGTGTAATAACTGAAAAATACATAAAAATAAATAATATATAAAAGAATGAAATTATTATTTTAAAACTAGAAATGGGTTAACATGATGGCCCAATACCTAAATAAATAAACCAAATCCACCATGATTTTGAATTATTATGGGGTCCAAATTGATATGGTTGTTTGAATAAGTCGGGTTAGGAAAAATGGGGAGTGTAATTAGTTAAAAATGTTGAAGAAATAAGGAGTTATAAAAGAATCAAATTTTGTTTCAAAATTTGGCAATGGGCTCACAGTTAGCCCAAATCTTGGAGTAACCACCATTTTCTCTAAAAACTATGAAACATTGTATGAGGAACCCATGGTAGGATGATTAAAAATATATGGTTGCTAAAAAATCAACATTAATCTCACCCAAAACCCAATAAATGCCTAAATATTCCTACTAAACGGGATAAAAACCAAGACATGAAAAATCGGGTGTGACAATTCTCCCCACCATTAAAGAATTCTGACCCTAAAAAGCCATAACACATTCCAGATGAAAGATCAATACCTATGGATTCCTTATAAACAAGGTCCAACCTCTCAAAACAAGTACATATCATCCACCATCAATAGATCTTATTCCTCATGCTCAAACAAAACACCAATTCACTACTACTTCCTGAGAATTAATAGAACGATCAAGACACCACCTCCCCAACCAAGACAAGAACCAGATTATTGGGCCTTCTCCCAATGCACCCAATGATCACCCAAACAATAGTGCACTCAGAAAAGCTAGTGAATTTGGGTGGGGGAAGCTAGAATGAGATCCAAACCATTAAATCAAAAATACCAACTGATAAATACATAACGGAAGGATATTTAAAACCAGTAGTGGGTCTCCCCACCATTATAAACCAACTAGAAATGAACAAACAAAAATTCAACATGAACTAGAATCATGACTCACCCACACAGGACCCCTAAAATTATCCCACAAAAACCTACAAACCCACGTTAATAGAGTTACAACATGAACATTTAAATCACCCACTCTTGAATGGAGAGGAAAAGAATTCAGCAACACTTTCGGCATGGATCAAATCACACACCACTCAGGGTGGGGAGGGAAGAAGACCCAATCATTGGGCCCCTAAAATAAAAAAAGGAATAGGCTGACCACTCAACACTCTCCACTTATGAATAGGTAATATCAAGACCGAATTTTATTCACATTGGCGGTTCACATGTGGATAATGATCGAAAAACCACATTTGAGGAAGATATAACCATATACACTGCATGAGGGGTATGTACACCACTCTCTTTGATACAAGAGAAATTTCATGGTGATCAGGAACCATAATAGAGACAAAGAAACTACTCACCACAATAGTGGATGTAAGATCTTAGTTGATCTCCCAACACCTCTGGAGGTTTCTTGACTCTGTGAAATGCTTCACTTCGAGGCATGTGGGTGGAGAACTGATGCTTGAAGCATCTACTACACCACAACCAGTAGTTATGGATCAAACACCAAATGAAAATTTCTATCTCAACAACACACCATCATCTAAATAGGAACTCAAAGGTACATATAACTATTATATCTCATTCTGAACAAGTAGAAGAATGATAAAGGAATACCATGAAACACATCAACAACACTGAACATAACTGATATATCCAAAATAATTATCACAAAGGTGAAACACTTTAAATCAAGCCCAGACATCTCTATATTCTATCAAACAAATTGAGGCATCATTTAGTGAGGTGGATTTAATGTTCGAAAGGAATCATTAGGCAAATCAACTGGATGTAATTTCAATAGAGAACCATATGTGGCCACATCACAACATCCAACATATCCTTAGAAATTCACTAAATATTTATCTTAAACTGAGCCACTAATAAGATCCCAACACAAGACACACCAAGAGTATCACATTGAGATCATGATGAATCTTCCAAACAAACCAGACTACTGATACCTGAAAAATAAACCCAAATAAACATTGGTTTACAAAAACACCGGTTTACAAAATCACAACACATTTTCCGCTAAAAATATTTTGAACAAAAACTAACTTGGTGGATTTTCACATTAACCAATGGTGTTTCACCATATCTCACTCACATGCACATTTTCACACCACCTTGGGCACCCACCCACTATGCCATACCTGACATCCATTAACATATCTATAAAAACCCATGAATATGAGAAATCATGAAAACATAAATTTCTAGAAAAAATATCCTCATTTTACAAGACATGAAATTCAACCCATTTTAAAAAATCATGTAGCTTCCACTTTCACACTAAACAACAAGTCAAAAACCATTTTCATATTCCCACACGACAAAAACTTTTACCAATATTGAAAAAGAAACCCTATAGGTCTCAATCGAAATCCTCTCCCTTTATTCAAATCATTTTGCATCATCTCAAGAAACCAAAATTTTTCAAGAACCCTTTTGATTTAGAACCGGTTTCATTTATTTTAAAGCAAATACAAAAACAATAATTCTATTCAAACATCCGATTGTTATGTAAAAAAATTCAGCATGGTCTCTTTTCATAATCCGACAGCCGAAAAGTCCAAAACCTTTTTTTGGAAAACACCAACTACTCAAAACAAATTCCCAAAACCAACTCATAAAATTAAAACACTTTTCAGCAACCCAAAACATCATATTTTAGACAAATTTTCAGAACCATCTTAAAATAATTAATGTCGTATAACCATTTTTTTCAATAATCCTTACGTTATTTTAAGTAAATTTGATCTTGTAAAATAATTCCACATTATCCCCAAAATTAGTTTTCAAAAATACCCAACATGCTAAAAAAATTTCTTATATTAGTAAATGAAAACCCACTTCCGAAGATATCACACAAGGATTTTAAAAGCAAAATTCAGAATTCAAGAATGTTATATGAATCCCACAAATGGTAACTAGTGTTTGAGGGTGAATTGACCATATGGATAGAGGTCATATGTCAGACACACAACAAACCTGGAGAGCCTTCTTAGGACAATACACCATCTCCACATGGTATTGTAGGACCCGCAAGCTCATAGAGGCCATTAGTCCAACTCCCTTTTTTTTATCCCAATCACCAAACAATCCTTAAGAACCAAAGAAACTAATATAACTGGACATCCCATAGTCACCTGAGGATCATAATAAGCAAAAGTTCACTATTCCCTTCCCAAACCTACCCCTCAACTCCCAATAATCCTACTCCATCTACATTGATATCCCCTAAATAACAAGGGTGCCTTAAAAAGAAAGGTCCTCTAAGATAGATCTTCCACTAATACCATTTTGACACGAACAAGACTTTATCGACCTTGAACCGGTCATCCAGGATGCTCGACCACATTTCCATAGATGTGTTCCCAATCCTATAGGGATGGAGAAAAGATACAAGTGAATCAGTAGTGTGACAAGGGAATGATTTCACCCAAAAACAAACAATTAAACAAATAGTGTAAATAAACAGATAACCCAATACACATTTATATAATGGTTGAACTGAACATTATTTGTACGTGAATTTGAATGAGAAACAAAACAAGATAACTCAATTGACGAAAAATGGCCACCAAATAACTCCATGTCACCCTGGTGGTCACTCAACAACACAACTATCACACATCTTCCATGCCAATTAGATTCATGTTGAAAGCTGCACATGGGATAAAAACAAAAAAATAATGTAGGAGTGAGTATTAAAACTCAGTAGGCTAGCCTGATATTCTATTCTTATTATACATACTATAAAATAAATGAAACAACAATTTTATGTTATAAATTATATATATATAATTATGTTTTACAAAAAAGGATCCTTGCTACAAACATCTCAAAATAAAATGCTTGAATGTTTTCATATCAACAAATTATAGTAACCAATTTCAATGAAATGAAACTTCAAAATGAAAATAGTTTTCAAGAGGGTTGGATTAATGAATTCCAAATTGTAAATAAAACACACACACAATAGAATTTACCAACCAAACACACCATATTATAATGGTAGGTAAAAAATATCCAATGAGAACAAGTCACGGACACACCCCTCGGCACTAGCTAGCTGTGGACCCCAGGTAAATCATATCTCAGTGAAATGTAATCATAAGAAATATATATTGTCATTAATGAGACAATCGTAGAGAACAATACATAAAAACTAGTTTTTACCAACATCATCATCATAGTTTAGTTAGTTTTTTCATCGTCAAACATGCTACGTGAAATAGGTACAAAACCACTATGGATCACTAGTATACTAGTACCTGTCATCCAACCTAGAATCCTGAGTTTCCATTTTTGTTCTTAGTCATCTTCCCCATGTTATCAAACATTATTTGCATAGAGAAATTACATTTCCAAATAATACACACACAAAAAATCCAAAAAACATGTTTTACATCTCTTACACAAATCAATAAACCACATAGAACTTTCATAAATCAATTTAATGAAGTATAACGAGGCTTTTCACAGAAAATCGGTTCAAAGATGCTATTTAAAAGACCAAATCATACAAAAACCATATAATAATATATATTTAAGACCTAAATATATTTAATAATACAATTTCATGTATCATAAAATGACCCCACATGGTGCCACACCGAACACAAAGGATAAACTTTTTTAAAAATTCGCAAATGATCCTTTAACCATTTTACAGAAACAACATATAACAAAGATAAAAAATTAAACATTCATAATGATGTTTACACACACCTTTATTAGATAAAATAAATTTATATAAACCCTTTAAAACATTTTTGTTTTACATTCAAAGATAAGCTGTTTTCATAAAATTGTCAACATGCCACTTAACGGCACGTTGTGCCAAAACGTGTCAAAAACCAAAAAACAATATTTTTATAAAATTAAAACCACTTTTTATAGCCATAAAAAGACACATAAATATATTTTTCGGGCTTCCCATAGTTTAATAAATTAAAACAAGTCATTTCATATTATGTTTTTCACACAAAAACCAATTGATCACTTTTCAAAAAAAAACTAGGCTTGCAACATTTAGCAAAAAAATGTATATTTAACACCAAAAGGGGTGAAACCCATGTTTTCATGCCAAAAATTAATACAGTGGTCATGCCAGGTCATAACACCACAATCCATATGCGAAAAGTAGAAGAACATTTATTTGAATAAGTGATTAGCACTTTTAAAATGAAAAAACTCCAATTTACACAAAATAAGGAACAAATAACCCCTTTTCACAAAAAAAAAATAAATCATCAAAAAAATGAAAAGTTGTAATAAAAATATATATATGGTGAAAAAATCCAGAAAGAGATGATAGTTAAATAATATATCCAAGTACATTGGATAGCCTATCTCAAATGCAACACGGAATGGAAACACACACCTGAAAACACACATCGTGGGTTCTAACACCATAAATCTACAAAGAAGAGCACTAAAAGAATAAACTCCCCACAAAAAGTCATGGGATATCATAATAATAGTTTTATTATGACCACGTGATAAGAGAAACCCAAAAAAATTGCAATTTGAAGGATGGGAGAGAAGAGAGGAGAAGGAAACTCATGTTGGTAACTAGAGAACTATCCATATTCCATTAGATCCATGCTGTTATAAAAGAGGGAATGGATTGTTAATAAATTTAGAGGTTTCGTATGTCTGTAAGAATTGGGGAAAATGGATATTTGGGGAAATGAAAAAAATGAACCACTCATGAATGAAACAAATTACATTACAAAATTTGGATGATTTGAGAAGCTTTGAGAAATTTCTCCCTAATCCGACAATAAAATGAGCTCCAAATGAGGAAAATGAAACATGGGGTGAGCCTAGGGTATTTGGTCATTTTTATAGGTTAAATCACAAAAAAATATTAAAATAATGAATAATATATAAAATAAACAAATTATTTTTTCTAAACTGGAAATAGGCTCACATGACGGACCAATAACTCAATAAATAAACCAAATCCACCATGATTATGAATTACAATGTATCCAAATTTATATTGCAGTTTAACTAGGTATATGGAGGCCATGTGGGATGTTTAATGTGTGTAGAATGTTGAGAAATGAAAGATTTATAAAAGAAACAAAATTGGTTTTTAATATAGAAATGGGATCATGGTTAGAAAAAATCATGAAGTGACCACCATTTTCTTAAAAAAACATCCAAACAAGTTATGGGGAACCGAAGGTGGCCTGATTATACATAGATAGATAACCAAAACTAAAAATTTATATCACCTAAAACCAAAGAAAATCATCTGTATTTCTATCAAACTCGATCAAAAACAGTGCTTGAAAAACTGGGTGTGACATATCTAAACACTAATCTGATACCAACTATAACCGCATAGAACCCACACTCTTATATCTACAAATAGAAAATAAAATTAACCTTTTATCTTTAATATAGATGAAGGTAAATCAATTTTCTCTAATAAAAAATTACAATACCAAAAAAAATACTTATTCACTTACATACCCAAGATCCATTTAGGTTTAGAGTTATAAGAAATTATGAAAATATCATATCCACTTTGATTCATAATAAACAGGTTCATATGTATGAAAAAGTTCTCCCTTGATAATGAAACGTTATTTCTATTCACATTAGGTCATAAACATCCTCTATATGAAATCAATTCTAGAGATAATTCATCCAACCTTAATATTTATAATCTGGGGAAGAAGTAACCATAAGATTTGTGATTTCAAATTCTCAATGGCGGTAACATATGAATTTATAATTGAATTTCATCATTGATATTTATAAGTGAAAAATAATATTACAGAAAAAAATATGGAAATGGTTTATTATTAAAGAACACATATCCAAAATTAATTGGTTTATAAAATATGAAATCATTGAAAATCAAAGAGTAATGAGAACCTTTAATCATTTACTATTCTATATCAATCATAATAATTCAAATAGTTATAATCTCATAACATGATATTAAATACCTGATTCTGTAACATGGGTCATCATATTCATAAAACCCTTCAAAAAACATTTTAATTGAAATAACTTTATAGTTGACTTCCAATATAATCATTACCCAATGCATTGGAAAGCTATCTGGTAGAACAAAATTTATAATTTATAATGTTATAATTCGGTACTATCTAATCCACTCTATCATATAAGTTGTAATGGGATCACATGAAACTATATTGGAAATCCCATTATATAAGGTGTAATGGGCTCACCCAACTCTATGTAGAGGAGTCACTATAGGAACCTCATATAAAGAGATTGGTTTATATCATAACAGACATCTCAATGAAGGAAAACTGAGACAAACAACCCTTAGAGATTTGGTATCTTTGAAACTGTAAAACCCAGAAAATTATATCCTAAAATGGATTAGTAAATGTACATAAATTTAATTATTATAATTATAATATAAATTCATGGGAATTATATATATTACACAATAAAAATAAGTGGATAATATGGTATATATCTTACAAAAATAAAAGAGAGGCGAGAAAAACACTTACTTGAGATTGATTCATCCCAATTATTATTTATCTTCCAAAATAATAAAATTATGTTCATTATTAACTTTGATGAGAATTTTTTTAATATTTTTTAATATTTTTTTATCTTATGATAATTTTATATTATATTACATAATCTATTATATTTACATCATATTTTTTGACCATATTAAACTTATGTGTCAAAAAATGTCTTTCGTTAGTTGAATATGGTCAAATAGTTCATTATCATAAAATATAAAGAATAATAATCATGTAATAATTAAAATATTAATATATAAAATATAAATTTTTAGACCCATCAGGAATTATGGTTCTGAAAAATTAACAATCAATATGATCATGGAGATGGTAGGTTTTACATACTAATGAGTAACATTTCCATTTTTTTCAATGATCAATATGGAAAAAAGAATGTAATATTGTATCATTAATGAATGATCATATTATGATAAATATGATTTTATTTAACTATATATATATATATATGGATGTGGAGGTGAACAAATAATCACTTCGCTTTGAGGAGGTTGTAGTCCACACGTCCACAAAAAACATTATCATTTTTTATATGAGCGAAAAATTAAATAGAAAAAAATATATAATATATTCAAATAATGAAAAATATATGATTATTATCATAAATATTTCATTTATATCACATATAATTATTATCATTACCCTTATTACCTTCCATGTAATGATTTGGTGAAAAACGAATCATATCACTTCATTAGGCGGTGGTCTTCCATTTAGACGAGTGATATTAACATATCCCTGACAGAATGGAAAATAAATACGTATATATGATATATTTAATGAATAGGTATAATTAATTTATAAATATTTTATAAAAAAATTATATCAATCATTATTCCTTACCATTAGACGTGGTAATTGAAAAAATAATGACATTGGTTTGAAAGATAGTAGTCTCGAATAAAAACGAATGATGATTTCGTAACCCATTTCTTGGAAGAGCATGTGGTTGTAAGGATTTAAATTATGAAAAAAATATATAATTATGTTTTGTATAATTATTTAATAATATTATAATCTATTAACAACAATTAAAGGGTATGTATAAATAAATAAAAAAATGCATGTTTTTTATTGTTACCTCTTCTTTATGTAACTCCATTGTTTTTTGCACCAAAAGCCTTCCTTGGATAGATTTATTCCAAAATTATGAATTATAAAATTAGGGCATGAATTTTGGGATGTTATTTGGGATTTTAGTGGACATGAAAAATGTATTGAGGGTTTCTAGGACAAGAGGTGAGTTGGTTTCTTTTTATAAGTGAGGTGAGTGGCACAATGGGTAAATTCCACCCAAATTTTTACATGTAACCAGGACAAAAATAATTCATGAACTGAGATAATGGAATTTATATGGTTTAAATATGTCCAAATAAATTCTATTGGACAAATTTGTAGTTTATTTTTTCCCTTATGTTTAAAGAGTAACCACTATGTAAACCCGTTTTTACCATAATCGATGTAATTAAGAATAATTGTTTTCAGTAATCATATTGGTAATAAAAATAAGTTAGAATTATTATAAATTAAAAATAAATATTATTAATAATATTTTATCCATTTTTACATATTAAATTCATAGGATTAAAAAATTTAAATTTAACATTATCCTTGTAGTCGCAGTGAGAGAGAGAGAGTTATTAAGAAGTGTATTTTATAGAAAAATATGACTTTATATTAACAACTATGACTAATAATAATAATTTTACGGTAATAAGTTAATATTTCATTATATATATTATATAAATTTTCTTTGAATAATTCTTTATTAGGTAATATTTTAATATATTAAATCGATAAAACATTATTCTTTTTAAAATTGTATTTGTGAAAAACAATTTTTAAACCCAATAAAAAACTTACTCAAAAAACCAATATAAATTTGATTAAAATTAATTAAGTGGATTATATATAATTTATGTTACTTAAATAAATGTTCAAAACATATGGGTACTTTTAAATTTATTTATTTATTAAAATAATAATATTTTTTACCAAAAAACCCAATTTTTAACTATTCAACAAAAAATAAATATATTCTAATAATTAAAAACATTTGATCTAAATTATGTTTTTATATTATCATCAAATAAATTAAATTTATTTTTTCAAAAATATTTCATAAAATTCCTAAAAATTAGTTTTGAAACAAGTGGGCGATAAAGTGGAGACATATGTGTTTTTTATAAAAAAATATATAGTTTTAAGAGAAATATTATATTTATTTTTATATAATGTCTTGGAAAAAAATAGGATCACTGAAGAAAATTATAACTAAAATATTATATTAAAATTTAATTAATATAAGGAAATGTGAGTTATTTTTTTTATTTATTGGTTTAAAACACACTTGTGCACATTTAAAGAGTTGTTGAGAAAAAATATATCTTTAAATTTTCAAATGTTTATTATTTTTGTTTATACTTAATTAGTCACCAATATATTTAATATATATATTTATTTAAATTGAATTTCCATAATTCATTTAATCTTATTCATACACCCCATTACAATGGCTAGGTTATAACGGTAATATATATCAAGTCTCTTTTAAATTTAGCGTTGCATGTTAAAATCACTAGAAAACATAATAATATTGGGATGTGTGTAAGACATGATAAAATGAGTTTTATTATTAACACTAGAAAAATATTATTTTTAATTTCCTTTTTTGTTGTCAAATATAATTTTATTATTTTAAAATATCAGGGTGTTATATTAATGTACATCTAGTCATGACAACCAATACTCGTCGTATATATAATATTACTATGTATAATATATCAAAAGATACATGTGTGTAAATCTACCAAAATTTATCTCAAACCTCTGTAAAGATATATGGGGAAACTAATCATTGTACATACCAACACATAGTAATACCAAGATAAGAGAGTGGATCCAAAGTGGGTAGTCATACATCCACCCCGGGTAACCAAGATTTTAGGGAAAACAGAAAACCACAGTTCATTGGGAGATAGTATATATTCTGAAAAGGGTGGATATAATATAAAATCAGAAAAAAAAATGTTATAATGTAGTTTATAACAAAAATAAGGGTAATAACATAGTCTCAGGCTCATATTATGTTATCGTAACTCAGACAACCAGCTTCCACCACTAAGATTTATACATCATATGAGCACACAAGAATTAATGAATCCTACATTAAAATACATATGTCCTTTATAATAGTTTAAAAATACATTAATAAATTACTTGTTTATTAATTAACATTATTTAGATTACATTTCATTAACCAACCAAGTAAATTCTATACCATCCAATAATAATTCAATATTGTCTATTGTTTTTGATGATTATAACTTACATATTCCTTTCAGAAAAAAGAAATCCCATCAGTTAAAAAATTAATAATTTAATTACTATTCCACAGTACTCGGTCGGATAGAAAATATCATAATCGAACACTAAGAGTTGGAAAACAAAGCACATTCATCTCCAACTATATTTGGGGAATAAAATACAGATAATCAACAACCCCACCAACTATCAATTAAACCGATTCATCTAGAAATCATCTAGCTTATTCACAATAGTCAATAAGCCCAAATTCAACCAATTATTTCAAATCTGGAACCATAAAAATCACTTTCATGCATATACCGACGAATCTCAAAAATATATTTGATAATTGATAGCTCAATACCATGCCTCCCAACCCATCTCATCAACTTTTCAAATATCACATCCCATTTCATAAAAAATTTCACATTCAAAGTAACATAGGATGTTAAAAACAATGAACTTTCTTTACAGGGTAAATAGGCACTAAAACAGAACATGTAAACTTTAAATGTAATTGGGCTCTCAAAGCCCTTAGAAAAGGCACTTAGTCTTTAATGTAACACAAAAAATTGTGGCCCAAAATATTTATCCTAATCAAATAACTGGTTTTTATTCCATATTAAATTGTATTATTCAATTATCATAGCTTCCAACTATAGGTAACCTAATACATCGGCTTTAAAAATATATTAAATTACTAGAACATACTCAATACCATCAAATCCAGTTTTATCAAACATTGTGAAGAACATATCCCATTTAACAAAACAATTTATCATATCAAAATTAACAAGATTTATATCATCATGTTCATTGTACATTTCCATTTTATTATAAAAGATAAAGTACAATTAAACATGAATTATGAATCAATTGGTTTTTATAAAATTACATAAAATACTATTTTAATTAAACATACCTCTTTATATTTGTATCCAATAACACATTACTAGATATTTTTTCTCTTAAAAATTTAATGTGAAAACATGATAAGGAGGGATATAATATTCCATAAAATAAAAAAAAAATACTATAGAAAACAATATTGAAGATTGGAGAAACCATAACAAAACTTGTGGACCACACCTTAGATTTCTAAAAATAATACTTAGGAAGATATTGCTTAATACCTATAAAGGGTATTCAAATCCTCCAAAATGAACTCTTAGAAGACCACATGATGTGGGAGAAACAAGGGTGAAAATTGGGGTTGAATGTTGATTTATATATTTATAGTAATATTGATAATTATATGAACAAAAAAATATTTGGGACCACATTGCATAACTGCATGGCTCAGGGAATACTATGATGCTTGAAAGAAGACCATGCCACATCCTCCCTATACAAGACACATATGATGAAGAAAAAAAACACACATTACATAAATAATATAAACCTATGTAGGGAATAAGACATATCATATACCACTACCTCTTATCCACCCCACTTATAGAAGAATACACTAGAACTTCTACGTCATAGTCGAGACCCCCATGTTTAGACAATTGACTGCTATTGACATCTATATGCCAGAACCTCATTTCATTACAATGTATCCAGGCTGGGATACACTATAAACTATCACCATTTGGTATCCGTGAAAAAGATGTCAGTGGATCTATAACTCATCCTCCCAGGATCCTATACTAAAGTCGATCCTTCAACATTACATCCACTAGCCCTCAGTGTATCCCATTGCTCAATATCATAAAACACACTTCAAAACCCATTTCTCTCCAAAACACCATAGACCACCTTATATACTCATCTAGACAGATAAAACACTCAAACTCATAATTTAAAGGGATACAAGAGTAAGATCCATTAAACCTAGACATATCTATCACACTGAGACCATATAACTGTATGATAATGAGAACAACAATTTCCATGGGATTCGTTGGAAATGTTTTCATGACCCACAAACTCTAAAACCCTTACATAAATGTTCAAGTATATGGGAGTGACTCCAAACCATACTACCAATAATCCCTGGGTTAGAGAAAAGAAAAAAGGATATTTTCACAATCATGGGAGGAATTATTGTACTAATTCTAAGGAAAATATTTCCAAACCACCTGTCAAATATATTTACAAAAACCAAAAAATTTAATAAAACCTAGCATATATAGAAAAAATGTAATAATATACAATTACATATTACAAGACCATTATTTTGATGGTCAATTCTAGTTACCTAAATACTAACTTCTCAAATCACTAATGGGATTTCCATCTAAAAACATTGATGAACACTATATTGGTGTAATCAAATGGGATTAATCTATATGATTATATTTCTATGAAATAATATATCTGTTTGAATTATATTTAGTAGGAAATATATATGTAATGAAACTAATAATGTCTTGAATATGGGTAAAGGTAAAGAAATTAATACTTAATATTATATTTATCTTTAATTATAACACTTTTAGATGTAGTATCATATTAATCCAACAGATTTTCACAAATATATAATGATATTAAAATATGAATGGACTTATATTTAAAATAATAAAATCCAAAAATGTTAATATCCTCATTATATAATTATACCACATCAATAATACTTCTATAATACCTTATCCATTAAAATATTCAGGAAAAAATACAAGCGTATGTCTTAACGTGTGCCAATCATCCCATCATACTCACATCATCATAACTAGAAGTACCCACTCTCATACTAAGTAAACCATATATGTATCTATGTTATTTTCAAATTATCAGCTTCATAGATCATGAAATATTCATGATCTAATACAAAAAAAAATTACATGACCCTAAATCCATCATAACCATGGGAAATGTGTACATGTTTTACCTTAATCCACTACATCATATAATATATGAATGGAACACACATCGCAACACGTGAAAATTTTCAATATTTATTTACCTACTAACTACTATTGATGTGGCGTGTAGGGTTGAACCACAGAGAGAATGTGAGTAGACACTAGAAATGTCCCCTTGGAGGAATGTTTAGGAAGATGGGCTTTAATTGTGTGATTAACAACTAAATTATAAAAATTAAATGACAATTTTATAAATTATTATTTAGATTCACTAAAAATATGTAATTGAACTAAGCTATGAAATAAACTGGTAGATATGGAAGTGTTAAAGTCACGATGTCCGATCAAGGGCATGCAATGTCAATTATTTAATTCCCACATTTGAATATTTATTTATTCAACTATCACCAATTCCAAATTTAATCAAAATATTATGTGGTCTTGTTCTTTGATGTTAGACATTATTCTAAATTTTACACAAATTATTTGTCATTTCATTCACTGTCCTAACAAATAATTTGTGTGTCATCATAGTAATGAATCACTTGGTGAAATAAAACGACCTGTTTCTCACAAAGTTGATGTATCTACCTACGTCGGGTTCAATCACATGAGATCACATATTCAGTATCACTCACACAATTTTGGAGAAGTGTACCCACAAAATATTAATTTTTCAATTATATATTTATTTATTCTAAATTCTCTCGCACACTTGATCGAATTCTGGATAAATAAATTCCCTGATGAACTCCCATTAGTGATTACTTATTAGGTATAACATGAATGGGCACCAAAGCATGTGTGTAGAGCCCAAATGACAATTAATTTAAATTCAGATAAAATTAATTAAATAAACATTAAAATGAAATTAATTCAAAAGGAAATCAAACATGAGGATAAATTAAAGACACGCAATTACCGTCACATTCATCACAACTCCGACGCAATAAGAATTTGCCTACCATCTAAAAAGCACAACACATAAAATAATAAATAAATGATATCACCTTAATCATTTCATTGATGTGGTCACCGTGAGATTTCGTCAACAATTACAAAATAATAATCATCGCTCTGCTCCATGCATTCGCTGATGTCACACCCGAATCAAACAATCGTGATGCTGAAAATATGATCTGATCTCTACTCGCTCTCGCTATGCGACGTCAATCTCTGGAAGTCCAAGAGAATCTCTATGCACGTCGATGATGTTTCTGAACCTCTATTGTGCTCCTGATGATGTTTTGTCGCTAGTTTTGAACGAGGAGGGCTGCTCACTATGGCTAGTGTACTAGCTACACTCTGAAGTAGCCGAGAAGGGAAGGTGGAGGCAGGAGGGACCTGGGGCATAGAGGACCATGGGTGAGGGGTTGTAGAAAGGGGAGGCTAGGGGATCTAGTATTAAAAATGGAGAGGGGGACGAGATTGAGTGGTGGTGGTGATAATAGAGGACCGTGGGTGAGTGAGGTCATGGGGAGTTGGGGGTGGCGGGTTGGGAATTGGGAGAAGATGGGGCCGAGGGGTATAAGGGTTTCCAGGTGAGGGGAGAGGATAGGAGGGGAGGTGATGGAATTATTTTGAGGCATGAGTGGGGGAGGGAATTGGAGAGATGTGAGAGGAATCCGATATGAGAGGAGGGGTTGGAAAGGTAATTGAAGAGTTTAAAAATGAAATTCCAAAGGGGGTTGGGAAGGTGAAGCGTGGGAACAAGTGGGTGATTTGAGAGAGGGAAGGAGGGGAGGGGATAGGGTGATGTGGGAGAGGGGGGAGGTTGAGGAAAAACTGGGATAAAAGTTCAAAGGGAGATTGGGTAGGCGTGGGTAATTAGGGGGGAGTTTAAAAAATAAATAAATAAAAAGTTAAATTCAAATTAAAAAAACTATTTATCTAATTAAGTTAAATAATAATAATAATAATATATTAATGCACATTTAATTAAATATAATATTACTATTAAATATAATAATAAACTAATAAAAAAAATACTATTTTATTAATGCAAACAAATAATGAATTAAAATAAAATACAAACTAAAATATACATACTAATAAAAATTAATAAAATAAACTAAACTAAAATTATAGAAACTAATAATAATAATATAGTGTTAAATATGATATATAAAATCAATATAACTAATAAAAATACTAAATCACTCATATAAGTATATAAAATAATTAAAAATTATAAAAATATCTAAACGACTACAAAACTACAAAAATAAACTAAAAATATAAAAATGGTGAAAATAATTAATTAAAACTAAGTTAGAAAATTACAAAAATACAAGTCAAATACATGTACATCAAATCCCCCACACTTGAAATTTTTCACTCCTCAGAAAAACAATCAGAAATAAAACACAATTGAACTCGTAGACAAATAAAAACATCAAAATTACATGTAAAAATTTTTTCAATCTCTTTTACTCATAAAATATCATGCTTCATTTAAAACATCAATGTTCAAGAACAATTTTTCTTTCACTTTCATTTTTTCAAAACAAGTATGTGCACTCATTTATCATGTGACATACCTCACCATAACTCTCATCTCTCAAAATATATGATCAATTTTTTACTCAATTATCACACACATGAATGCTTACCATAGGCTTTCCATGAATTTGACATCTCCACCAGTTGAAATCAAATGAATGCACCAATCTCAAGGACATTACACGAGGTTCAAATATCTCTGTGGTTGCGAGACGGTGGATAAAAAAATTGAAATCTTTTTGATAAAAAGGATGTTTGAATCTTGAAAGAAATTCATAATATATATATCAATCCAAATGTCTCCCTCAAATTCTCGCTCCCCCACACATAAAAAACTTCTTGTCCCCAATCATATGATAATCTAATGTTTCTATCTTTTTTTACACTACTCACTCGAATAAGATGGTCAGGAAAACTGGTGAGTATCAGCTCAAAAACCCCATGAAATTAATGTCAGAAAATAATCCCAAAGAATGGTACACAAGTAGCGTATACGATGTAACATCTCAATGAAGGTAGGTCATATAGAAACGTCTTAGCTCATGGAGTAATGAATCATAACTTGTATAGGTATCCCCAAAGTCGAGGGTTGTCGCGTAATGACCACCAATGTACTCATTGTTGGAACCAAAATGATTCTAAATTCCTATATCAAAATATATGTAATGAAAGTGTCTACTGTGAAAAATATTTCATATGATCAGGATGGGATAATGTCAATCCATGTACATCAAATGACTCACTACCCCTAGAAGAACCCTCTCCATGAGCAAATCTCTCCCCCACACTTAGATTGAAAATTATCATGCATAAATTCTTGAAATGGGTAGGGAAGGATATAAGTTATGGACTTATCCTAAAAGGACTATTCATGGATTCTAAGGGCTATATAGTGGAGAAAATATATGGGTGGATCAATGGGTCAATGAGGCTAAAATATCAAACAGATGCCTCAATAATTTAAGTGAAACATTCAAAAATTCCTATCGCTTTGATGAAAAAACATGTAAAGTTATTGAATACATAACATTTTTGAGATTCTCGCAATAAAAATATAAATAAGTGATGATTTAAAATGGATCCAACTCCTCACCGGTATGGAAATATAATGTTGGATAGCACAGATGAGCATCAGTGAAAATAAGTGTCTCAAAAATATACATGATTTTGAAAAACATTTTTCGAAGCATGAAATAATATCAGCAATCATCTAAGTAATGAGATCAAGGATCAAAGAATTACAAATAAGAATCAGGTGCTCAAACTGCCTAGGGACACAAGTGGTATGCTCACGACTATGTTGTAATAAAACTACATCGGATTTCATGTGAGTTCATCAATGACATGAATGTTATATTTTTCATTTTTCAAAATTTTATTGTTTTTTTGTTAGTTTACATGGTGTTTTTGAAGCATAAAATATGGAAAAAATAAAACACTTCCCTGTGTATGTGCAGATTGATGCGGTGAGGCTATTTGTAACCGATGAAGCTCCAGAAATGCTATACCTGTAAAACCTACACATTGACAGCACATACCCGCATCATATCAATGAAGTCACACCATAATCAAAATAATGTGGATGATAAAAATATTTATGATGAGTTTAAATCCACTACGGTGCCGGGAGAAAACAGGTTGCGGTAAATGCATGACATTTTATTTAAAATAATACTAAATGAAATGAAAATAAATACAGTGAAAAGAAAAAAAATGATGGGTTGCCTCCCATTGAGAACTATGTTTACTGCGTCTTCAGCCATAAGTTGTTGAAACTCCACCAGGATCGAACAGAAATGTAAACCATGCATCTGCTTCTTTTTTAGTCGGAGTGTGGAATCAATTCACTGAAAATGAATTTATCTTGTATGATGTAAAAAATCTTAATGGAATCTTGTTATAAAAATGAATGTGCATAATGAAATGAAAATAGTCCAACTCACAAGGGAACGAATTTACCTCTCCTGTAGAAAGACTCACTGAGTAATTGAATTTTGGGAAAAGGCCATCAATGGAAGGATCAAGAAGACTACCACTTTGAATGTGTACAGGTGAAAAAAATGCCTTTAACAGAATCCTAAAGTGGTTGTCTTATATCCATCACATACTTTAATGCAGTATTTAGGTTGAGGATTTATCCCAATTCATTTTCACACCCAACCATTAGCACATGAAAATCCACTGGTTTCCAACTCAATTAATTCTTGACGGTTTCACTGATTGTGCCAAGGTCAAAAATGTTTTTTTTCATATGTGGGTATTTCAAGTGAAGTGTTTTTAACAATGAAGCATGGAGCAAGTGGCATAGGATCGATCGGAGAAGATTACTCCATTATGTCAAGAATGAAATCTTATTCAATATTTTCTTTTATACCACCCTCATCATATTTCTCTATTGGTATATGTTTCACCGGAAACTCAGGATCCTCGAAGCAATCCCATTCTTCCATTATCTCTAGAAAATTATGAGTGTTCTCTACCACCAATGTTGATTGATTCTCCGACTCCAAAAAACATTCAGATGTCTCCATTTTAGAAAAATTATCGGACTCACACAAATTTTCAAAAAGAGGTGATTCGATATGATTTGATGTTATGTACTGTAGAATGTGGTAATCCATTGTCTTTTGGTTCAATTCTGAATCTATCATGCTAAATAATGGTCCATGTTCAATTTCCTCTTCATCTTAAAAAAGTGCAATTTGATAGAAATTGAATGTGTCCTTTTTTACTTTGGGATGACTGGGTTGGGAACTCACAGAAGGACATGAAATCACATTTTCTGAGGGACCATTACGTTCAATAGGGTGGAAGACCAGACTCACATATTCTTCAAATGTGATTAGATTGGATGATTTATTTTGTGGTGGAGGGGAGTCATCAATTTAATGATAAAAAGGCAGATCATTCCCATTTTCAGAGTCGATACATGAATGTTGTTCAAATGGAACCTCAATTGAACTCTCCTTAAAACAATTGTTTTGAATTAGATCATCAAGTGGTAATGAAGCAGCTAGTTCAGAAATATGATTCATTTGATTTATTAAATTCTTCAATTGATTTTCTAGATCTTTTTTTGAGGAATGAAATTTTTTATTGTGTTCATCTTGATGTTCAAGCCACTAATATGTCTTAGTGATATGACAATGAAACATGTGTCAATTATTGAATCATTTGTTGAACATGAATTATCATGTTCTAAATTTTCAAGAAATGCATTGACTTTGAAAATGATCTATATAAGTATACAGACTTGTTTCATAGCATGGAGAAATATTGTCATATGGATCATAGCATGGACTTGAATATATATCATTGAAATAAACGGGATTAACTAGATAGATCATGTGTGGTGAATCATTATACGTCATACCATGACTTGGGGCTGTGTAGGGTAGGTACTGGTTGTAACTGTGTGGTGCGTCCCATGTCATTTTGAACATCTGGGTGTCTTGAAAATCCCTGCAATGAAATATTCCCAGAGTAGTGAACTGTTTTTTTGTTGGTATAGTTTTTTTTAGATTTTTTTGAACTAAATCACTCTTTTAAAGGAACTCCTAATGCTACTATTCACCCCGGAAACGGTGCTAGAAATTTGGCATGCGCATCGCAACATGCACAAATTTTAAATATTTATTTACCTACTAACTACTATAGAAGTGGCGAGCAGGGTCGAACCACAATGAGAATGTGAGTAGACATAAGAAATGTCCTCTTGGGGGAATATTCTGGAAGATGTGATTTAATTGAGTGATTGACAACTAAATTATTAAAATTAAATGACTATTTAAATTCACTAAACTATCTAAGAGAACTAAGCTATGAAATAAACAGTCAGAGATGGAAGTGTTAGAGTCGTGACATCCATTCAAGTGCATGAAATGTCAATTATTTAATTCCCACATTTGAATATTTATTTATTCAATTATCACGGATTCCAAATTTAATCAAAATATTATCTTCTCTCGTTCTCTGATGTTACACAGTATTCTAATATTTACAAAAATTATCTGCCATTCTATTCTTTATCCTGACAAATAATTTGTGCGTCATTATAGTACTAAATCATTATGTGAAATACAACAACCCGTTTCTCACAAAGTCGAAGTATCTACCTGCATAGGGTTTGCTCACATGAGATCACTTATTTAGTATCACTCCCACACATTTGAAGAATATCACACACAAAATATTAATTTTTCAATTAATATATTTATTTATTTAGAATTCTCTCATGCGCTTGATCGAATTATGGAAAAATAAATTCTCTGATGAACTCCCATATGTGATTACTTATTAGGTATCAGACGAACGGGCACCAAATCATGTGTGCAGAGCCCAAATGAAAATTAATTTAAATGAAAATACAATTAATTAAATAAACATCAAAATGAAATTAATTCAAATGGAAATCAAACATGATGATAAATTAAAGACATCCAATTGACGTGACATTCATCACAACTCCGAAACAAAATGAATTAGCATGCCATTGCAACGACAATACACATAAAATAATAAATAAAAGATATCTCCATGCTCGTGTCGTTGCTGTGGCCACCGCGAGACACCATCATCGATTGAAAAATAATAATCATCACACTACTCTGTGAATTCGCTGACGTCACACCCGAATCGAACCACCGTGCCACTGAAAATAAGATCTGATCTATGCTCACTCTCGCCATGAGACGTCATTCCCCAGATGTCCAAGAGAATCTCTACGCACGTTGATAATGTGTCTAAACCTCCGCTGCACTTTTGATGATGGTTTCTCACTGGTTCTAGCCAAGGAGGGCTCCTCACTGCGGTTGGTGTACCTGCTGCACTCCGAAGTGGCCGACAAGGGAAGGTGGAGGCAGGCGGGACCTGGGGCAGAGAGGGCCCTGGGTGAGGGGTGCTAGAAAGGGGAGGCTAGGGGAGCTGGTATGCCGAATGGATAGAGGTGAGAGGCATCTGATTTGAGAGGATGGGATGGAAAGGTAATTGAAGAGATTAAAAAAATTCCAAAGGGGGTTGGGAAGGTGAAGCGTGGGAACAAGTGGGTGATTGAAGATAGGGAGGGAGGGGGTGGGGATGGGGTGAAGTGGGAGAGGGGTAGGCTGAGGAAAACTGCGAGGGAAGGTCAAAGGGAGGTGGGGTAGGCGTGGGTAGTTAGGGGGAGTTTAAAAAAATTAAAAAAAAATAAAAAGTTAAATTCAAATTAAAAAAACTATCTATCTAATTACGTAAAATAATAATAATATATAAATACACATGTAATTAAATATAATGTTAATATTAAATATAATAATAAACTAATAACAAATACTATTTTATTAATGCAACAATATAATGAAATAAATTAATATACAAATTAAAATATACATACTAATAAAAATTAATAAAATAATATAAAGTAAAATTAGATAAATTAATAATAATAATATTGTGTTAAATATAATATATAAAATTAATATAACTAATAAAAATACTAAATCCCAAATATAATTATATAAATTAACTAAAAATTATTAAAATATCTAATCTACTACAAAACTACAAAAATAAACTATATATATGAAAATGGTTAAACTAATTAATTAAAAATAGGTTAGAAAATTAAAAAAATACATGTCAAATCCACGTACATCAAAAAACAAGTTTTAACCACACTCCATCAAAACTAAATTGAAAATATCGAACAGTAAAAAAAATATAATAAATAGTACATAATCATATTGTAAAAGTAAGTAACAATCTTATGTAAATATTCACATACAAAAAAATGGAAAACATATAATAATATAAGTAGACGTTTACAAATAAATACTGCAATAAAATTTATTTAAGGGATAAATATTAAAAAAAGTTAACTAATATTTAAACCAACATATCCCATTATGATAGTAATCATTACATATGAATTCTATCAATAAATCATAATTTTCTTAAGCAATGCTTATAACTAAATAATCGATTATATATTTATATATATAATTCTAGTTAATTATTTATTATTGATTAGACAAAACTATATAAGATCAATTATCTATGAAATGAATATAATCTTCATGTGTTATAGAACCAAATTAGATTAATTAAGTTGTTCTCTTATAAACATATAGTTACACTATTTAATATAACTACCCATTTAATAAAACTGAAAATAAAATCTCATTAATGAAACCATTAATCATCATTAACTAATTATTGGAACAATATTAAATTAATGTAACTTTATTAATAATTATATTAAATTACCATATACCTGAATTGCATCAATTTAAATTTATTTTTAGATTATTACCTATTCAATATATCTCTAGAGTAATCTCCCATGTCATGACTCCCTCCCCCCAATGTGTTCCCCTCATTGGCCAAAAATGAGAGAAGTGAGATAATGACACCTGATTCCAGCCTCTAGTAGGCCTCGGGTTGGCAGCTAGCACCGAATGTATAAAAATTACACATATGAGAGGCATTACCCTATAAAATAACTCATACAAAAGAGAGAGATACGAAATACACCAATGCAATCCCACTCATACTCCAATATAAAGAAAATGAAAAGTTCACCTATGTAATGAAATTCCAGAACTAATACAAATGAAGCGAAATATGCACGTACCAAAATAAAAACAAGGTTGAAAAATACAATGATGCCCAAATAGATCCTGCTAAAGCCCAGGGTAGTAGTAACCTAGTTGATCTCTAACCTACTCCAACTGAAATGAAAAAATCTTCATATAATGATAGGGTAGGTATAATGGTATACTCAATAAGATCCACCCCAAAGCCTCACATAAAAAGGTAAATAAATCATACTAATTCATAATGAACAATGAATGAAACCCACTCATCACCTAAATAGGTATACTATGTTATCAACATCCCCATGGATACTCTAGTAATGTATCACATACAATAACATATAATAAAATAAAAAATATCATGGGTGCCCCGATATCAATTCCCCACTAGTTTTCCTCTCTTTTTCAACATTGAATGTCATGATCGTCTCTCTCTAAATGGCTAGATTGCACTCATCTGGGCGAAGAACCCCAACATGCACCTTAGAAACCCACCACCATAACCATGTAACCAAAAGAAACATGGGCTTTTTTGTTATCTATCTCAACAAGTATAATGAATATCATACATCATGCATTATACACTAATCCATCAAAATACCTACACAGAGTAAGGAACCTCAATCCATCATAGCCTATACACATCATAAAAATAGTATTCTATAATAAACTATATTTATAAAGTTGTGTGTGAAATAACCAAAAATCCATTACATCCATCAACACACATATGTGGGGAATAATAACTGTCGTGAAAACATGAATAAGTAACTAACAAGAGAACAGAGAGGGGGGAAATCGAGTACTCATTCATCCTTACTCCCACCAAGATGTTGGGGAAAAACCCCACATATGGATCAAAATCCATAGGGTATCAGTATCCATAACCGATAGGGTGGAGTAGCTTATAAAAAATTACATATAATATAGCTTACAATCAAACTATGGAAATAACCTTATCAGGCTCCACAGAAACTAACATCTCTCTGACACCAAATTGCCACTACTATGAATAAATATCCTATATGAACACAATCTTTTAAATATATGAATTAAATTATTTTATCCATTTTAAGTAGTTTTAGTTTATGTTTATATATTATTTAATGATCAACTATCCATTTACAATTTCCACATTAAATTTCATTAACATTTCAACAATGTTAAATTCCCTCTATCCCTATGAAAATTGGGTATATGTATTTTCATAATTATAAAAAAAAATTTTGCAGCCCAACAAGTTCCATCCTCCATGAGGTTAAAAAAAATTCATTTTCAAAAAAAATTATGCTACATATTACAAAGTACTATTGTAATTCATCCTAAGAAAACAAACAAGGTATTCAACTAGACACATCCAACAGCCTCAAACATTGGGGAAGGGAAAATAGATAATCAGAAAACATAACCATAATCCAATCAATAGATTCAAATAAGAATCCAGCTTTTATATCTATAGGTAAACCCAACATCAACATATTTCCTCATACATAGTGTCCTCCCTGATAGCCACATGCATATCTCAATTCATACTGCCATCATAAGAATCAACTGCTCCCACAACAATCGGTCCTTCCCATCCCATATACCATAACAACCCTTCTGGATTAGCCATCCCATTATTTGATCACCTTCAAAACTCCCTGCCCCATATACCACAACATCCCTCCGTAATCATCCATCCCATGATCTCATCACATTACAATTAGGAGGGAAAAAACATATCAACCATGTACATGGACTAAAATTAAGACATCTAGCTGTCACACACAACAGCACCACCTGGGCCCAAAGGAAAAGGTCCAAAACATTTACAATAAAGCAAGGAAAAAAAGTCCCTACAAGTATTATCTTTTATCACATAACAAATTATTATACCATCATGAATTAACCAATTCATTATTTATAGGATCCAACTATGGGAAACCAAACCAGCAAGCTATCACAAGCTGTTACAAGTTAATTAAAATAGTAATTTTACAATTCTTTAAATATTTTACCACCAATAACTAACAATATTTTCACCTTTATTTAATTCATTAAACACATGGATGGTCAATTCATTTCAACTTTATCACAACATTTAAACTAGAACACACATGATTCATTAAACATGCCTCTTTTATTATTCTTAAGAACACTAATTATCAACTACTTACGACTTTATGTTTTCTTCCACTTCCACATGATTATCCAAGCATAAGAAGTAAAACATAGATACCACACTATCTAAAAGGTCAAGAGGAATCCTATTATCATGGTATAAAATAGGAAAATTGTCATGATATCCATATAAATTCTTTAATCCAGTTCAAGTATTTATTAGGTTGATCTCATTTTCATCCCTGGGGGAAAATAATTATCAACAAACAATCACAAATAAATAAAATACATGAAATAAATCCTTTAAATCAAAATTATGTCAACAATCAATTGACCTCCCATGGATCTGGATCGCCACACCTATAAGAGGTTCATCCACATAATGATGACATCCACAACTTTTCCAACACACAACAAAAAAACTCCATTAGAAACATAGAGATCAAGAGACATCAGAAGTAAAGGATAAATATGTGAAAAAAGACTTAAGAAGCTACATGAATATAGTTAGAACATACCTTGGATTGAAGATAGATCGCTATGGATCAATGGAGGGAATCTAGAGATAATTCATCGATAAAGGAATCTCCAAAATATTGGAGATGCGGTTTCTAGGTCCCCTGGAATTGAAAGAGGGGTGATGCAACCATAGGGTTTGACAAACCTAAGTGGCTGAAAACATTTAAATCATACAACAATAAAGATTTACATGAAGTGTAATCCCCTTTAATGGTATATAATCCTCAGGGTTTAGATTCCACCAAAAACAATGTCACGTTTCTATTTTTAAAACAAATATTTATCAAACATGGTGATTTGATCAGAACATTATATGAAACCCACAAACACATCATGTAAATTATTTCACAGCTTGAAATATCCCTTCTTCCACATTTTAGTAGCCGAAATCCTCTAGAACTCCTTTGATCCTCCTCTAAGAACCTCATTATTTGGAAATACCCAAAGTGTCAATCCATGTGGATCTGATCCCTTTTATCAGATACAGATCAAAACATTAATTTCCTTAATAATCAAAAACCAATCTAGAGTGTAAACAAAGAAAGGTATCTAGATAGGCACTGGAGGAAATTCCACTCAAGGGTATTTTCACCACAAGATCTGAACCACCACACCAAGAAAACAACTTTAAACCACCATAATGAAAACCAGCTCTTAAAAATCCACTACTAAAAAAATGTGCTATATCCGTGGACCTATAACCATTTTTTTCCAAAACCATGGCTATAAGTATTTATATTATATCTATATCAACAGTTTTGATAAAAACATCACTATAGGGGTAGTAAATAGTGATGTTTTACAAAGAAATGAATATTTATGATTTTAATAATGGATGCTTCCATGATTCAATAAAAACATGGCTATAGCCTATACCTATAGTCACAGTTACTCAAAATTATTGCTATAGGTCTCTTGAGTTTGAATGGTGAAAATTTTCCCATGAAAAAAGTGTGGGAGGCCCTATTTCCATTGTTTACACCCTATATCCATGGGTTTTAATAATAATATATATATGTATATGTATGTATATATATGTATAACTAATTTTTCCATGGATTAGTGGTTTGGTGGGTGAATCATAAATCAGAGGTATAAAATTGAATCCCACTAGGCTCATATTATTTCTGGGTTATAGCCATTATTTTCCACTTTTTCAAGAACACCTATATCCACTATTAAAGTTGTGGTGATAACACAACAGATTTGGTGGAAATATATGAGAAAAATTTCATTTTTTTACGAACCATGTAAATGCCCTCTCTTTCCACAGTGACGAACTACGACAACAACCCACAAAATAATTTATGTTGTTTTTTCTTTACCCTAAAAAATTCCAAAAAAAAACATATATAATCATAGATATATCTTATATTCATAGTTTTCACCCCATTTTACATGTTTTTGTGACATATTTAGGGAAACACATCCTACTTGTGAGTCTCCCTAGCCAGATACCTATCAAAATAGTTATCGAAAACAAGAAACAATAGAAAGCTATAACATCACCCAGAAGTGGTCTACCACCAATAAATGAACAACATTACAAGAAAAGTGATAAAATTAAAACAAATCATGATATTGAACCTGTATCAGTGAATCACACACCCAGGAACACTCCTCAATTCCACAGAGCCGCCAAAAGACATGAAATAATGGGATAAAGCTCCATAAAAAACTGTCTCATAGTTGTCCGGAATCCTTACAGGACACTCCTCGACGGTTGCATCATCATCAACATGAACCTTTTCCCAATAAATTGCATGAGAGATACCAAGATGATAATAATGGAGTTGTGAAATGTGAAAAAATATCATATATCTATCTCATCTATGGGAAAAGCGATATCTGATATTTCAGATTTCCATCATGGGCTAACAACTCGAACAACCCAAATATTCGGGGAGAAAATGTACTCCCATGACCATTGTTTCACTCCCTATGATGGGGATTCATCGTCAGGAACACATGATCCACACAATATAACTCTAGTGGTCTTATCATTTGATTAGTGAGGCATTTATGATGATCCTGTGTATCTTTAATCCTTTCATGAATCACGTGAACCATCTTCGTTGTATACTTTACCATTTGTGTCCAATGAATTACTGATTCTCTAACTTGATTCCATCACAATGGATAATGGAATGGTATTCCATACAAAGATTATAATGGATCCATTCCAATGGTAGAGTAAAAATATTATTATAAGGTAAATTTACCAAGTTATGGTGTTTAATCGATGGATATCCAAAATCCCAGACACAAGAGCGTAATAAGTCTTCAAGAGACTGGGTGGTCTGCTCTGTATGACCATTCATCTGTCGGTGAAAAGATGTGATAAGGAATAGATGATAACCAATAGATTTTTGGATACCTCTCTCTAATCTAGATGTGAAATGTGGATCTTGATAAAAAATGATCATTCTTGAAACACCGTAGAGTCTCACCACCTTCTCTAGATACTACTTTGAGAAAATGTCTACTTTGATCAGCTCCATGATCATTATAAGGTGGTTTGATTTCATCAAAAAATATACTAGATACCATATATCATCAACGAATCCATGAGACCATGTTAAGATGATAAAAAATCACATTGATACATCCTACCACTTTTATTGTGGATCATCTAATGGCTAGAGAAAACAACTCATAACACAGTGCGTGACTTTACCCTTTTAGCAGACCAAGCATCGGGAAATACATTCCATGACTACTCAAATGAACCCAAGACTTGAAAAACCCCATCAAAGCTTAGTACATCATTTTCATTCTATGATTTATCACCAATGGTGAACAATGGAACCCTATATGAATTATATAACACATTGGAATATAAACAAAAAGTGTTCCCTGAAACAAAACATAGTGTTATTCGTCCTCAGAACAACCATCAAGGACTTTTTCACAAAACAACACAATCTCCCCCGACCTCCACCTCAAGTTCTCCCAACATGGATTCCTCCAGTTGTAACATCAAAGATAAATTCAATGTGATATGAAAATTAATACATCATCCTCCATTTTCACCCATATCTAGATTCAATGTATAATGTTCTTTCATCACTCTATAAGAATCACAATATTTATGAAAAAAATCACTACACAACATCCAGGTCAACACTTTAGCCATGAAATTCCTCTTTCTAGGTTTTTAAAAAATCACAAAGACGTAGTCATGTAAGAACTTCATCCACCGATGTTAGTGAATGTTCAAGTCATATTGGGATAAAAAATAACTCTAGATCTTATGAGTAGTGAAGGCCACAAAAAACATGTTGATGAGTTAATGTCTCTAAAAATTAAGGGAAACCACTACCACCACCAACTCGAGGTCATGGGTGGAATAATATTTCTCATCGAGACATAACTACGGAGAGAAATAAGAAATGAACAATCTTTTTTTAATTAGAACACATCCCCACCCAAGATGTGAAGCATCATATAATATATAGAACTGAAATCCTTCTATTGGAAGAAAAAAATTAGATAAATAACCAAATTTACCTTCAAATAATAAAAATATATTAGACACAAATCATTATATGAGAAATTGTAGTTCATTACAGTTATAGGAGTCACAACCAAAGAGAAATCATCTATGAGACTTCTATAATATTGTAACACCCCAAGATTTTATGAAATATATTCTTTTTAATTTCATTAATGTCTTGTATTGTATGATACACCAAAAGGAGCTTGCACAACACGCATCCTTGACTTGCCTTACATTACACGCAATCACGACCTTCCTCGATAGCATGTGTAGTACGCAATACCGAGTTTCACTAAACAACTATATGCTTTTAAAATATTATTAAAACTATCCGTTATGAATAGTAATAACCACTTTTTGAAATTTTGTAAATTTTATGGACTTTATTTTTGGATTCTGGAATATCGAAAGTAGCTTAGGGTGAAATTTTGGTACTTTTTGGATTACTTTCATATTCTGATGAATAGTGAAAATTATTAAATTTTAATTAAAAACAAATTTTTTAGTCAAAATAATTAATAGTGATAAATAATTAATTTGAGTGGTTTTAAAGTATATTTAGAATATATTTTTAAAATTTAATACAAAGTTTTTCAATGGATGTAATTTTACATTTAAACCAGACATAAACAAGTGTCAATCTTTTGATAGTTATAATCTTTTAAAAACACAATATTTGTTTTGACAACGGGAATTAATTTTTAAATTCATTAATGCAACTGATATGTTTTGAATTTGGTAAAATAGACATCATTTTTGATTTCATAATATCAAATATAGCTTAGGCCTAATTTTTGGTATTTTTCTGGAAACTTTCATTTTTTGATGAATAGTGAAACCACTATGTGGTAGTTTAAAAAATGAATTTTTTATAAAACATAATTTTACCGCTTCTGTGAGTGGAATTTCAAAAATCCAAGAGACACGGTTGATGTGAGTAAGTAAAATTTGGTTCAATCAGATGAAAATAATTTTTGATGAATAGTAACGTTTTACTTTTTTTACCACGGTTAAAAGTAAATAGGTTAATTAAGGGTAAAAATGATATTATTATTACCCTAACACATGCCCTAATTCTATTGGATAAGCATAATTCTACCAAAAATAACCTTAGAAATAAAATATGACCATTTCGGCCCACTTGGATTAGATTAGGACATTTATTATTATTTAATTCAAAGAAGAGTTAAAAGAGTTAAAATCAATATTTATTTACTAAATCATTTTTAATATAGGGTTATACATAAGATAAATTCGATTGTAAATATTAATTAGAAATATAATAATATTTACTACATAATGATATTTTATTTATAATTTTTAGACATTAAATAATTTAATTTATTTATGACACAATGATGATTCAGTAATTACCATAATTTTGAAAAATTAGAATAATTTATATTATAAATACCCAAATAAATATAATTTGAGCATTTTTATGAATTACACTAATTTTATAAATTAATATAACATTTTAGTACTGATTTAATTTCTTTTTTAGAACTAATCATTCTGTTATGATATTCAAAAAAATCAATTACTAAATAATGTCAAAATTGACATAAAATAGTGTTTAAAATAAATATTATATTATTTATTGTTATTTTATTCCTAAAAATATAAGTTTAGGCCAAATTACTTAGATAAGGTTATATATATTAATAATAAACAACTTGGGGTTCGTTTGGCTTGTTATAGTAAGTTTATTAACCGTATAGGGTAAGAACACAAGAAGACACGGTAAAAGTAAAATTATTTAACTTAATGTTAAATCTAAATAATATGGATATAATAGGAACCTAAACTTGTCTAAATTCTATTGGATGAGAGGATTTCGACCCACCCCCACCTTAGATTCAAAATAAATCAATTTGGAGCTATTTAAAACCGAATTTGGCTTTATAATAAAATAATATTTTTAGTTATTCCAAAGGTGCCCATCTCCTCCCTTATAAAAGGGCACCTCATCCCTCTCTTACTCACACCACTTTGGCCTTCAAGATCGGCCAAACCCTGACATTTTCTTCTCTCCACTTCTCTAGAGACATTCTAACGGCCCTGGTCTTCTTCAAAGACCAATTTTAGGGCCCTAAAAGGAGGTCTCAAAGAAGCGCTTCAAAGAAGAGGTAATGCCCGTTACTGATTCTTTCATCTTTATTTCTTCTTCCACTTCTTCTTATTTAGTCGTTTCATCATGAAGTAATAAAATCAGTATCAATCATATACTAATATGTTATTATAAGTATTAAACAACCCTATTTCACCATCTATCTATCCTACGGAAGACGAAATCACCGCGCGTGCGTACGTACGGAATACCGTCTCCACGCCGTGGTGTAATCTATTTTCCACCACCACATTACTTTGATGGGTATAATGGTGTAAATAATAACTATATATTATTATTTTAAAGTGATATTGATTCTTAAATATTATACATACACTCCAATACATTCCCACGATCATTAGAACGATATCATCGCTCGTACGTACGTACGGAATACCGTCTCCACGACGCGATGAGATTTATTCTTCACGTTAACCATTAATGAATGATTATAAACTATATAAGTAATCATGAAATATATTAAATAATAATGATACTGGATTTATGTGTATATATATGTATGTCATCTACTTAATTCCATTCAACTCAATAAGGAAACGAAAACAGCGTTCACGCGTACGTACGGCCTACCGTCTCCATAAACGGTGTATTTCTTTCCATTTATCGATCTATTATATATATGTATATTCTGAATATATATTATATATAAATCATGTTTTATATTCTGGAATTATGTAATCATGATCTAAGTAATCATATGAATAATTACAAGTCAAAACACGGACGACAAATGAGACGATTTTACCCAAAACACTCTTTAACATGGAATTTACAAAAGAACGGGTAATATAAAGTCATAAGTGAACCATATATGATATCATAACAATGAATATGATTTTGTAATAATTCAATGACATTATTTTAATCATTATATATGAGTTTTGGAAACTTACGAAGCAAATCAGACCTAAGGTAATGGAAAATATCACAATCTCATTTTATCCGAGATTGTTTATACTTTGGTATTTACTTGGGTGTATTTTATCATCCATATACATTTTTCCTCAATATGTAATATTATTTCCATCCACCTACAATTGTTAAAATCAAATTTTACCCTTCGGTGAGTTTTTAGTAAAATATATGAAATGAATCTTTTGTCATTTTTCGTACAAGGTACTTTTTGACTTTTCTGACAAAAGTACGAACAATGTTTTATTTTATCTTATACGACATGAATGGATTTTTAAAACATTATTTCCAAGAAGCTTACTTTACAAGTTTTAATGTTTATTTTTAATCAACTTCTTTTAGTTTATAATTTTATGACATGTTAAGAAAGGAAAAGTGTTTTTGAAGTAGAAAAGATATTTTCCTCAAGAATGGAGTTCAAGTGATTTATCAAAATTATTTTCCATCTAAGATAATAAAGGGTTCTGTTTCTATCCCTATTTTTACATCGATTTGACTATGTTGTGATGTAATTATTTTTATGAATTCCTTTAACTTATATAAATTGTTTTATGATATTATGATGTTTAAGATTCCCATTTTTATTACATGGGTTATGCTATAATGTATGGTTTATGATTTTGTGGCACACATAAGAATGGTATCATTATGAGATGGGTGGGACATATATCTCCCTATAATGCGTTGGGTAATGATTTTATATCTCATGAGAAAGACATGGCTGGAACTGAAGGTTATACCAGTTCAGTGAAATAGGACTGAAACGAGGATTGAACTCACTTCAGAAATGGACTTTGTCAACTAAGATAGTCTTGGAAAAAAGTCTTGACAAATAATAAATGATTCTCTATTATTATGTGTGTATGACAAAAAGTTTCATGTTTTATGTTATGATTATTGGGATTACATTTCACTACTATGATTAATCCCATGTTATGAAATTATGATTTCTTTTGTAGGTTCTGATTTCCAAAAGTTATGTTCTTTTGAATATGATGTGATTGATATTTTTTTTGTTTACCCTTACTGAGAATTTGAGCTCACCCTTTTATGTTTTCTTTTCCCCAGGATATAATGAAAGGTTTTAGGTAAGAAAAAAAGGGAAGATCCTAATGGGTGATGTTGAAGATCTTTCACCATGATTAGAAGATTACGTTCCGAGTTTCCAAAGACACTAAACTATTATGGTCCTTGTGTGAGTGTTTTTGTTATGTACTAAGTATTCTGCAAAAGTAATGTAATGTCCTTTTATGTCAAGCTTTGGGTCTCTACATTTGGTATCAGAGGAAAGGTTTAGTCAACATTTAGATGCTAGTATGTGAAAATGTTAGTGAGATCCATAGAGATATTTCTAAGGTATATCTAGGGATATCCCTAAGGCTAAGTATAAGTATAGGATTTAGTCCTAGAACTATGGTAACGATCATAGAATTTTACCTAAGATGTTAGATATTGAGGGTACTCCCCCATTACTATGTTGTTTTCCTTAGCATGATTTTTTCCTCTCACACTATTATTTTTGGGTTTTAGAAAATGGATGGAAACAGAAAGATTCACGATAATGGAGGATATAACGGACAATGGAATGAGCGACCAAATGAAACTGGATTTGGAAGTCCAAACATCATTATTATGCCGAATCATAAATCTCATAATATGATCAATAAACTCAAATTTGGTAAGTTTCCTGACTCAGCTAATAAGAGAAAGATGGATTTTCATGATGATCATAGCGGAAAGAAAGTTCAATTTCCCCTATGTAAATCATGTGGGAAGAGGCATCAAGGAGAATGCTTCAATGGAACTGGAAGATGCTTTGGGTGTGGAAAAGAAGGACATAAAGCCAGTAAGTGCGAAGAAAAGGTTCTGTTAACACCATGGATAAGGATAATGGTATTGCTACGACATCAACAATGGATAAATGTTTTAAATGTGGAATGTACGAGCATTATGAAAACCAATCCCCTAAGGGAAAGTCTCATGAAGAGAATCAGTATGGTCGTATGGGTAATATTTATGTTAATGATGATGAAGAGACTACAAATGATATGTGAGATGAAAGAATTGTTGAAGCTCGGTCAATGTTTTAAGAAGGTACTGGAATGATTAGATGTTAATCAAGTGTAATGTTGTATATGTAATCTCATGGTACTATGGAATAAAGAGACATCTAAGGATTTTTACACTGTTGTCTTTCCATAAGTTTTGAAAGTGTGTGATGAATGGTACCAGTATTTTTGGAAAGTAGATGATATTCCCATAATGAAAGGAAAATGATAAAATTAAATGTTTGACCATATTCATGAGCTCATGACTAATATAAGGAGAAGGTTATATCATGGTTTGAGTATATAGAATTTTTGGATTTTGGTATGTGGAAGGAGTTAACTTTTGACTGCATTCATGTTTTCACTAAGGTTCAATGGGTAATCATTCTTCAAGAGAATACATGATTAATGTATTCACATGTTTGTAATTTGACCAACAGGATATATCTTATGATATATTGGGGATAAATGATGGCATTCACGTGATTGTTATGTGACATTGCAAGTAATCATTTTCTTTATACAATGAGCTTGGACCGAAGTATTTTAGAGAAGAATAAAGATTGGAATGGATTACGTTGGGCATAAGTTAGTATTTTTTAAGGATAGAACTTTTTTCGATATTATTTATGGGATGTTATAGTAATATAGCTTTAGAAAAAGAACAACCTGCAGGACGGGCGACAACCCATCACGTCGGACAAGGCTATGGGAATCGAACCCTTAACCGAAGTGTGACTAGCCTTTATCGCCTATCACTGACCTACATGAAGTCCCAGTTTAGTAGAAACTAGATTTATTATATTAAGCAGTATGATATATGAAGTATAAGTCCATTTTAGGAACTATATATGATTAATCTCACTATAGATGGAATTATGTATTTTTTGATAACTTTTCTAACCTTTTTTTGAGACAGATGGAATGACCCATCATTATATCACATGATCTGCTAACACATCACGAATGACAAATTCAACTTCATTTCTTTATGAGATGAAGTGGAAATTTTCCAAATAACGACCAACGGTGAGACTATACCAAAATCACGAAAGTATTTCTTCTAATTACAAATTCATCAACTTTAGGGAAATGATCTTGAATACCAAAAATGTTGTCCTAGTGATCTTATATCTGATAAATAAGATGGTACCTTAGATTATCAAAAATTTATGGCTTTGTGATTGCTGGCTTTTTCATAGCCATTTCTCTACTACTCTCCATCATAACATGATGGTTAGATTTCTCTTCCATATCCATATTTTTCACCTATGTGGAAACCTAGTGATTAGTTTATTTGGGTAACCGTTACGTTTCATACTTTTTTTTTAAATATTGGTTTTGGTATTCTTTTTATGATGTGGGTTTCTATCAAAGAAACTTTCGAATAGTAAACCATTTATAACCTCGACGAATATCGAGGGCGAAATTCATTTTAAGGGGGGTAGAATGTAACACCCCGAGATTTTTTGAAAAATATTATTTTTAATTTCATTAATGTGTTGTGTTGTTTGCTATACCAAATGGAGCTTGAACAACACATATCCTTGACTTGCCTTGCATTACACGCAATCACGACCTTCCTCGATAGCGGGTGTAGTATGCAATACCGAGTTTCACTAAACAACGATATGCTATTAAAATATTATTAACACTAACTATTATGAATAGTAATAACCACTTTTTGAAATTTCGTAACTTTTATGGACATCATTTTTGGATTCGGAATATCGAAATTAGCTTAGGGTGAAATTTTGGTACTTCTCAGATAACTTTCATATTCTGATGAATAGTGAAAATTATTAAATTTTAATTAAAAACACCTTTTTTAATCAAAATAATTAATAGTGATAAATTATTAATTTGAGTTGTTTTAAAGTATATTTAGAATATATTTTTACAATTTAATACAATTTTTTTCATTGGATGTAATTTCACGTTTAAACAAGACATAAACAACTCTCAATCTTTTGATAGTTATTATATTTTAAAAACACGCTATTTGTTTGGACGATGGGAATTAATTTTCAAATTAATTAATGCAACTGATATGTTTTGAATTTCGTAAAATAGACATCATTTTTGAGTTCATAATATCAAATATAGCTTAGGCCTAATTTTTGCTATTTTTTGGGAAACTTTCATTTTTTGATGAATAGTAAAACCACTAAGTGGTAGTTGAAAAAAATGAAATTTCTATAAAATATAATTTTACTGCTTCTATGAGTTAAATTTAAAAAATCCGAGAGACACGGTTGATGTTAGTATGTAAAATGTGGTTCAATGAGATGAAAATAATTTTTGGTGAATAGTAAATTTTTATTTTTTTTACTGCGGTTAAAAGTAAATAGCGTAATTAAGGGTAAAAATGATATTATTATTACCCTAAAACATGTCTTAATTCTATTAGATAAGTTTAATTTGAACAAAAATAACCTTAGGAATAAAATATGACCATTTAGGCCCACTTGGATTAGATTAGGACATTTATTATTATTTAATTCAAAGAAGAGTTAAAAGAGTTAAAATCAATGTTTATTTACTAAAACATTTTTAATATAGGGTTATAAATAAGATAAATTCGATCGTAAATATTAATTAGAATTATAATAAGATTTCCTACATAATTATATTTTATTTATTTTTTTTAGGCATTAAATAATTAAATTTATTTATGACACAATGATGATGTAGTAATTACCATAATAGTGAAAAATTAGATTAATTGATATTATAAATACCGAAATAAATATAATTTGAGAATATTTTTGAATTAAAATAATTTTATATGTTAATATGACATGTTAGTATTGATTTAATCAACATTGTTTGAACAAATAATTCTGTTATGATTTTCAAAAAAATCAATTACTAAATAGTGTCAAAACTGACATAAAATAGTTTTTAAAACAAATATTATATTATTAATTGTCATTTTATTCCAAAAAATCTATGGTTCAGCCAAATGACATATATAAGACTATATATATTAATAATAAACAACTTGGGGTTCGTTTGGCTTGTTATAGTAAGTTTATTAAACTTATAGTGTAAGAACACAAGAAGACACGGTAAAAGTAAAATTATTTAACTTAATATTAAATCTAAATGATAAGGTTAAAATAGGAACCTAAACTTTTCTAAATTCTATTTTATGAGATTATTTATACCCATCCCTACCTTATATTATAAATAAATCAATTTGGAGCTATTTAAAAGCGAATTTGGATTTATAATAAAATAATATTTTTAGTTATTCCAAAGGTGCCCCTCTCCTCCCTTATAAAAGGGCACCTCATCCCTCTCTTCGTCACACAGCTTTGTGCCTTCAATCTCGGCCAACCCCTGCCAATTTCTTCTCTCCACTTCCCTAGATACATCCTAGAGGTCCTGGTCTTCTTCAAAGACAAATTTTAGTGCCCTAAAAGGAGGTCTCAAAGAAGTGCTTCAAAGAAGAGGTAATGCCCGTTACCGATTCTTTCATCTTTATTTCTTATTACACTTCTTCTTCTTTAGTTTTTTCATCATGAATTAATAATATCAGTATCACTAATATAATGATATGTTATTATATGTATGAAACAAACCTATTTCACCATCTATCTATCCTACAGAAAACGAAATCACCGCGCGTGCGTACGTACGGAATACCGTCTCCACGCCGTGGTGTAATCTATTTTCCACCACCACCTTACTTGGATGGGTATAATGGTGTAAATAAGAACTATATATGATTATTTTAATGTGATATTGATTCTGAAATAGTATACATACACTCCAATATAGTCCCACGATCATGAGAATGATATCATCGCTCGTGCGTACGTACGGAATATGTATAAGTAATAATGAAATATGTGGCATAATAATGATACTGGATTTATGTGTATATATATGTATGTCATCTACTTAATTCCATTCAACTCAATAAGGAAACGAAAACAGCGTTCATGAGTACGTACGACCTACCGTCTCAATGAACGGTGTATTTCATTCCATTCATTGATCTATTATATATATGTATATTCTGAATATATATAATATATAAATCATGTTCTATATTTTGTAATTATGTAATCATGATCTAAGTAATCATATGAATAATTACAAGTCAAAACACTGACGACAAATGAAACGATTTTACCCAAAACACTCTTTTACATGGAATTTACAAAAGAATGGGTAATATAAAGTCATAAGTGAACCATATATGATATCATAACAATGAATATGTTTCCTTAATAAGTCAATGACATTATTTAAATAATTATACAGGAGGATCGGAAACTTACGAAGCAAATCAGACCTAAGGTAATAGAAAATATCACAATATTATTTTATCCGAGATTGTTTATACTTTGGTATTTACTGGGGTGTATTTTATCATCCACATCCATGTTTCCTCAAAATGTAATATTATTTCCGTCCACCTACAATTTTTTAAATCTAATTTTAGCCTTCGGTGAGTTTTTAGTAAAATATATGAAAGGAATCTTTTGTCATTTTTCGTACGAGGTAGTTTTTGACTTTTCCAAAAAAAGTACAAAGAATGTTTTATTTTAACTTATACGACATGAATGGATTTTTTAAACATTATTTCCAAGAAGCTTCCTTTACAAGTTATAAAGTTTATTTTTAATCAACTTCTTTGAGTATATAATTTTATGACATGTTAAGAAAGGAAAAGTGTTTTTGAAGTCGAAAGGATATTTTTCTCAGGAATGGAGTTCAAGTGTTTTATCAAATTTATTTTCCATAAAATAATAAAGGGTTCTGTTTCTATCCCTATTTTTACATTGATTTGATTATGTTATGATGGAATTTTTTTTATGAATTCCTTTATCTTATATGAATTGTTTTATGATTTTACGATGTTTAAGATTCCCATTTTTATTACATGGGTTATGCTATGATGTATGGTTTATGATTTTGTGGCACACATAAGAATGATATAATTATGAGATGGGTGGGACCTATATCTCCCTCCAATGCATTGGGTAAAGATTTTATATCTCATGAGATAGACATGGCTGGAATGGCAGGTTATACCGATTCAGTGAAACAGGACTGAAACGAAGAGTGAAGTCGGTTCATAAATGGACTTTGTCCACTAAGAGAGTCTTGGCAATGAGTCATGACTAATAAGAAATGATTCTCTATGATTATGTGTGTATGCCACAAAGTTTCAGGTTTTAAGTTATGATTATTGGGATTACATTTCACTACTATTATTTATCCCATGTGATGAAATTATGATTTCTTTTGCAGGTTAAGATTTGAAAAAGTAATGTTATTATGTATATGATGTGATTGATATTTCTTTTGACTACCCTTACTGAGCATTTGAGCTCACCCTTTTATGTTTTCTTTTCCCCAGGATATAAAGAAAGGTTTTACGTAAGAAAAAAAAGGTAAGATCTTTTTGGGAGATGTTGAAGATCTTTCACCATGATTAGAATATTACATTCCGAGTTTCCAAAGACACTAAACTATTACGGTCCTTGTGTGTGTGTTTTTGTTATGTACTAAGTATTCCACAAAAGTAATGTAATGTCCTTGTACGTCAAGCTTCGGGACTCTACAAATATCCTGTAAGGACAAGGAAAATTAGCCCCTCTACCACTGTCTTGAGGGATTCCCAAGACACAACTACTTCTATCACTGACAGATCCACAACTACTCTCTTATGAGATACCACATTCCCAAAAAAATTAGACATATCGTGCCCAAAAAATATATATTGACAACTTCCCAAAAAACATATCACGAGGAAGAAGTCACAAAACGGCACATAGATATAGTTCCTCTACATCCTAAGATGTGGCGTACATGATAATATAATTGTTTAAAACCACCATGAACATATCTATGAACTCATTGAACATATATTTCAATAACCCGTTGAACATAACTATAAAATTTGTTATAGGGAACAACATCATGAAAAACTCATAATTCTCTTGCCAAAAGAAAAAAAAATATCTTCAGGATATCCTCATCTTTCACATGCATCAGAGGATATCTTGACTGCCAATAAATCCTATAGAAAAAAATTTCACCATTCAGTTGATTGAATAAATTATCAATATGTGGAAGTGGATAGAGGTTCATCATTGTAATATGGTTCAAGCGATGATAATCAATACACAACCACAAAATTCCATCATCCTTCTTCATGAACAATAGTAGTGAACCACACAGTGACAAACATGACCAAAAAAAAGTACACAACAATAGACCATAAAATTGTACACACAACACTCACAACTCAGAAGATGAAATCATATTTAGAGACTTAGAGATTGAATACACACTAGGCTGGATTTAGATCCTTAAATCGATATGTCATTGAAGGGGACACACTAAACGCTCCTCTAAAAATACATGAGGGTACTCTTCTGTAACCCTAGTAAACAAAAATTATTGAAACTCTGATTAAGTGAACATCAATTCATCCATCAAGTAGGAAAATAATAGAACAATCCTCTAACCCACCCGAGGGTCTTACTCACCAACAAAAAAATGATGCCTCTCCATCAGCATCAATGAAAAAAACCATCCTCTTTAAGATATTTATAATATCATAAACTGAATAAAACTAATCCATGCCCCAGATGATTTCATATGATTGTATTTGTAAACATAAAAAATCACCACAGGAGAGGTGCTTCCCTAGAACTAGGTCACAGACTCTACATACATCAAACTAGTAAGCTCGACCTCCAACTAGCATAGTCAACTCTAAGGGAAAATGAAGTCTCTCTACTAATAATCCATAATCATAGAAAGGGTTATGTGATATGATAAAGTGTGTAACTCCCCCATAAATAATGGCATTAAACCTGGTATAAAACAAGAAAAGGGTACCATGAACTATGTCAAGCTCACAAGGTGTTGGTAACATTAAAGCATTGAGCTAACAAAAACGTACTCTAAAGCCTCCATAACCATGCTGATGACCACCTCCTTAGCCTCACTCTACAATCTGAGGATGGAGAGGATCCCTGTGATTTCCTCTGCAAAAAAAATATACTCTCTGAATATCCCAAACTAGATAAACATACTACTACTACCTTGGATGGAACTTCCTTAGTGGTGGTGCCAAAAGCAGAAAAAATGAAACATGCTAACTAATCAAAAATGTCAGTCACTCTCACCACTGATGACTTCAACATCCACAATAAAAACATTTGTTTAATCCCATGACATTGGATTGATAGGCCCTGACCATATAGAAATGATACATTGAAGGCATATACCTACTCCCATTTGATCAAAAGGTTTTCTATCTTGACAATTGGGATACTCAAACCCCAGATCTACTTCGTGGGGATTCATGATGACTCCCCTCTCATGATGATCTAATTCAGGATTACATCTTATCGATGACCTATTCTCTCAGCAACACTGTAACACCGTAGAATGATAAACGGTTAAATAAATAAATGATGTGACTCATGTCAAGAAGGTGAACCTTCCTTTTCGAGAGCCTGTCTGATTAGAACTCCATAGTTAAGCATGCTTGGCCTAGAATAGTGAGCAGGATGGGTGACTTTCTGGTATGTTTCACAGGGTGTATGTGAGTGAGGAAACAACACACTAGAATAAAAATTTGTTGGCATGTGGGGACAATCATTAGTCATATGACCTGTTCTGGCATGTTGGTGGGCCCGAAGGGTGGACCACATGTCTACAAGGCAACTGGTTGTACCTAGTGGGCCTGGACCTGACATCCATGTTACAGTGGGGCTTTCATGCTGTCATCGGGGCCTGGTTATTACATTTGGCATTAGAGAAAGAACCCATCCTTAAGTGTGGTGCAGTACCTGGGTTGAGATATAGGGCCCATAATGAGGATGTTGTGATCTAGGGGGGTTGATAGTTACAACCTAGAATGATAAAGTGTTAAATGAATAAATGATATGACTAATGTCAATGAGGTTCACCTTCCGTTTTTGTATCCTTCCTGATTAGAACATCATAGTAAAGCATACTTGGCATGGAGTAGTGATTAGGATGTGTGGCATTCAAGGATGTTTTTTCCAGGGTGTGTGTGTGTGATGAAAAAACCACACTAGAAAGGACATGTGTTGTCCTGTGGAAAAAATAATTAGTCATGTGACCCATACTGACATGTGGGTGGGCCCCAAGGTGGGTACCATGTTTCTCTAGGGCAATTGGTTGTACTTGGTGGGCCAGGACCCAACCACCATGTTTTAGCGGGGTGTCTATGCTATCATTAGGGCCTGGTTGTTACAAACACCTTGAAAATCATCTTTATCCTAAAAGGGGATATCTGACGTTGGATATATGGATGTATATATCCCTTTAATTTCCTCTCCCAGTCATACTAATTTGAAAAAAAGGTCTAAATAACATCACATGATATTCTTAAAATGGATCCTAAACTCTGGAACCTTTGAGATCCCTTACCAAAGTGTATGATTCTACTTGCGACTAGCTTTCTTTATGCTTGAAGAAAAAAACAAGTATATAAACTGGTCTAGAAACTCCTCCCATGAGACTGTTGACTCCTCATGACCTCCAACGAAGAAGAACCCCCACTTCCTCACATCCCCATGTTGCATCATCACAGCCAATGATATCCATTTCTCTTTCCAAGAAAAGATCAAACTAAAGCTATCTCCACCTCCTATAATAACTCTTCCATAACAAAATATGAAATATATCCCTCATGCCTCTACAAACTATAGTAGTTTCCATATTAGAGTTTCATCCTCGAATTATAATCAGTGGAAATATCCACCCCATGGTGATCCGCTGGTGCAACCTGTTGAATATTTTTTCCTGAATCTGACGAGGATTTAGACCTAGAGCCATTTCAATAAAAAAAATTAGTTATAGCTCCTAAATTAGAAAATATATATATTTAAAATTAAGTAATTTTTTAATTAATTAATTATAGGTTATCCTATCCCATGGTTTAACCATTCAAAAACATGCACAAAAAAATGATGAATGATCCTTTCCTAGGTGTTTACCATGAAACTAATCTCACCTTGTTTAGTAGAAACTGTAAGATTTAAGGTCAATGTATCATGTCACATGGGGCCCTAAATACCAATTTCTAAGGTGGTATCCTCTATTGACAATAATCAATAAAATTACATGACACCATTGACCTACCATCCCACACAGCCTCACATGTGCCTAACTCCAAACTTCATCTTGTCCCTCAACCATACCTTTGATAGAAAACTATAATGACCATGTTCCGAGAAGGCGTACCTATCCTGGGATATTACAGGGAGAAGAGAGATAGGGAGACCCATGTAATGCCCTCAATAGGCCCCAGGATGGCGACTTGCACTGATGGAACAATAGATACACAAATAGGAGGCATTACCCTCTAATAGAACACATGAAAAAGAGAGATATTTGACAGAGTCCATCAAAATTGTACCCAGAAAAAAATATAAATGAAAATAAAGAGTGGACATACGTAATTACGTGAATTGAATACTATAAATGATGGTAAAAATGAAAGTAAAAAAAATAAAACCAATGAAAACAATGACCATGAATCCCCAATAGCTTATACAAAACCCAAATCTTGTAGTAACTAGTCAGATCTCCAACAATCTTCCACTAACTTGAAAAATATATTATTTAAATGATGGGTGAGTATAATAGTTGTTGGGCAAAAATCCCTCAAGGTAACATTGCAGCATTTTTGGGTTGATTGTGTTTGTTGACAAAGCAGGTTTCCATGGAGAATTGTCGAGTTCCCGAGAAGTTGTTGACATTCCATGTTGACAAAGAACTTTGACAAAGGAAAGGACGATCTGGAGGCGGTACAAAAGAGCAGTACAAGGTGGCGCCGTTTTCCAGTGTTTGCCAATTTTTTGGGCCTGAAAATCGCCAATGGAAAATGGAGTGATATGTTGTTGGCAAAGGTTGAGGAGAGAGAAATGAAGGAGGTGTGCGGAAAAATCAAGCGTGGCGCGCAAAAATAGAGGGTTGCGCGAAATCTTGAAGTGTGGCGCGCAAAACAGCGGGTTGCGCGAAATTGTATTTCGCGCAAAAGATGTTTCAAGGCCGAAAGCTTGAAAAACGGTAAAGGCATGAGGCGCGCGCGATTTTGGAGGCGTGCGCGGAAAATTGAAGTGGCGCGCGAAATAGCGGATGAAGTATTTCGCGCAAGAGGTGTTACGAGGTCTGAAGCTCGTAAAATGGCAAAGGCATGAGGTGCGCGAAATTATGGAGCAGTGCGCGGAAAATGTTTGTGCGTGGAAGATCAAAGCGGATTACGCGCTCAAGGAGGGTTTTTCGCGCGGGGTCGATGTTGCCTATAAATATGAAGTGACCCTCCTCCATTCAGCAGAGTTCAAGACATAGAAAATACCCGAGCTCTGGTGCGCGAAATTGAAGTTTGAAAGGGTGTTGCGCGTAAACTTAAAGTTTGCGCGTAAAGTCGGATTGCGCGAAAAGCAAAGGCTGCGCAGAAAGTTTGAGTTGGCGCGTAAAAGGAAGGTTGCGCGAAAAGTGGATTTCGCGCAAAGGCAGTGAATTGCGCGCAAGGCAGTTTCCAGGCTGCGCGTAAAATTTGGAGGTCGCGCGAAAAAGGAATTTCGCGCAAAGCATAGAAATTGCGCGCAAGGCACCGTAAGGGTTGCGCGTAAAAATTGAGGTTGCCCGGTACATCCGGTGCAAAGTGAGATTCATCTGCGGGTGAAAGTTGGACTTCAACAGAGCATCTACATACAGAGGAAGATGCATTCCTTCATGGAAATGAAGAGACCTACAGGTCTATAAACTGTGAGTGAATCCCTTCCAAGAGCAGTGAGCTTACGAACCATGTAAATGCCCTCTCTTTCCACAGTGACGAACTACGACAACAACCCACAAAATAATTTATGTTGTTTTTTCTTTACCCTAAAAAATTCCAAAAAAAAACATATATAATCATAGATATATCTTATATTCATAGTTTTCACCCCATTTTACATGTTTTTGTGACATATTTAGGGAAACACATCCTACTTGTGAGTCTCCCTAGCCAGATACCTATCAAAATAGTTATCGAAAACAAGAAACAATAGAAAGCTATAACATCACCCAGAAGTGGTCTACCACCAATAAATGAACAACATTACAAGAAAAGTGATAAAATTAAAACAAATCATGATATTGAACCTGTATCAGTGAATCACACACCCAGGAACACTCCTCAATTCCACAGAGCCGCCAAAAGACATGAAATAATGGGATAAAGCTCCATAAAAAACTGTCTCATAGTTGTCCGGAATCCTTACAGGACACTCCTCGACGGTTGCATCATCATCAACATGAACCTTTTCCCAATAAATTGCATGAGAGATACCAAGATGATAATAATGGAGTTGTGAAATGTGAAAAAATATCATATATCTATCTCATCTATGGGAAAAGCGATATCTGATATTTCAGATTTCCATCATGGGCTAACAACTCGAACAACCCAAATATTCGGGGAGAAAATGTACTCCCATGACCATTGTTTCACTCCCTATGATGGGGATTCATCGTCAGGAACACATGATCCACACAATATAACTCTAGTGGTCTTATCATTTGATTAGTGAGGCATTTATGATGATCCTGTGTATCTTTAATCCTTTCATGAATCACGTGAACCATCTTCGTTGTATACTTTACCATTTGTGTCCAATGAATTACTGATTCTCTAACTTGATTCCATCACAATGGATAATGGAATGGTATTCCATACAAAGATTATAATGGATCCATTCCAATGGTAGAGTAAAAATATTATTATAAGGTAAATTTACCAAGTTATGGTGTTTAATCGATGGATATCCAAAATCCCAGACACAAGAGCGTAATAAGTCTTCAAGAGACTGGGTGGTCTGCTCTGTATGACCATTCATCTGTCGGTGAAAAGATGTGATAAGGAATAGATGATAACCAATAGATTTTTGGATACCTCTCTCTAATCTAGATGTGAAATGTGGATCTTGATAAAAAATGATCATTCTTGAAACACCGTAGAGTCTCACCACCTTCTCTAGATACTACTTTGAGAAAATGTCTACTTTGATCAGCTCCATGATCATTATAAGGTGGTTTGATTTCATCAAAAAATATACTAGATACCATATATCATCAACGAATCCATGAGACCATGTTAAGATGATAAAAAATCACATTGATACATCCTACCACTTTTATTGTGGATCATCTAATGGCTAGAGAAAACAACTCATAACACAGTGCGTGACTTTACCCTTTTAGCAGACCAAGCATCGGGAAATACATTCCATGACTACTCAAATGAACCCAAGACTTGAAAAACCCCATCAAAGCTTAGTACATCATTTTCATTCTATGATTTATCACCAATGGTGAACAATGGAACCCTATATGAATTATATAACACATTGGAATATAAACAAAAAGTGTTCCCTGAAACAAAACATAGTGTTATTCGTCCTCAGAACAACCATCAAGGACTTTTTCACAAAACAACACAATCTCCCCCGACCTCCACCTCAAGTTCTCCCAACATGGATTCCTCCAGTTGTAACATCAAAGATAAATTCAATGTGATATGAAAATTAATACATCATCCTCCATTTTCACCCATATCTAGATTCAATGTATAATGTTCTTTCATCACTCTATAAGAATCACAATATTTATGAAAAAAATCACTACACAACATCCAGGTCAACACTTTAGCCATGAAATTCCTCTTTCTAGGTTTTTAAAAAATCACAAAGACGTAGTCATGTAAGAACTTCATCCACCGATGTTAGTGAATGTTCAAGTCATATTGGGATAAAAAATAACTCTAGATCTTATGAGTAGTGAAGGCCACAAAAAACATGTTGATGAGTTAATGTCTCTAAAAATTAAGGGAAACCACTACCACCACCAACTCGAGGTCATGGGTGGAATAATATTTCTCATCGAGACATAACTACGGAGAGAAATAAGAAATGAACAATCTTTTTTTAATTAGAACACATCCCCACCCAAGATGTGAAGCATCATATAATATATAGAACTGAAATCCTTCTATTGGAAGAAAAAAATTAGATAAATAACCAAATTTACCTTCAAATAATAAAAATATATTAGACACAAATCATTATATGAGAAATTGTAGTTCATTACAGTTATAGGAGTCACAACCAAAGAGAAATCATCTATGAGACTTCTATAATATTGTAACACCCCAAGATTTTATGAAATATATTCTTTTTAATTTCATTAATGTCTTGTATTGTATGATACACCAAAAGGAGCTTGCACAACACGCATCCTTGACTTGCCTTACATTACACGCAATCACGACCTTCCTCGATAGCATGTGTAGTACGCAATACCGAGTTTCACTAAACAACTATATGCTTTTAAAATATTATTAAAACTATCCGTTATGAATAGTAATAACCACTTTTTGAAATTTTGTAAATTTTATGGACTTTATTTTTGGATTCTGGAATATCGAAAGTAGCTTAGGGTGAAATTTTGGTACTTTTTGGATTACTTTCATATTCTGATGAATAGTGAAAATTATTAAATTTTAATTAAAAACAAATTTTTTAGTCAAAATAATTAATAGTGATAAATAATTAATTTGAGTGGTTTTAAAGTATATTTAGAATATATTTTTAAAATTTAATACAAAGTTTTTCAATGGATGTAATTTTACATTTAAACCAGACATAAACAAGTGTCAATCTTTTGATAGTTATAATCTTTTAAAAACACAATATTTGTTTTGACAACGGGAATTAATTTTTAAATTCATTAATGCAACTGATATGTTTTGAATTTGGTAAAATAGACATCATTTTTGATTTCATAATATCAAATATAGCTTAGGCCTAATTTTTGGTATTTTTCTGGAAACTTTCATTTTTTGATGAATAGTGAAACCACTATGTGGTAGTTTAAAAAATGAATTTTTTATAAAACATAATTTTACCGCTTCTGTGAGTGGAATTTCAAAAATCCAAGAGACACGGTTGATGTGAGTAAGTAAAATTTGGTTCAATCAGATGAAAATAATTTTTGATGAATAGTAACGTTTTACTTTTTTTACCACGGTTAAAAGTAAATAGGGTAATTAAGGGTAAAAATGATATTATTATTACCCTAACACATGCCCTAATTCTATTGGATAAGCATAATTCTACCAAAAATAACCTTAGAAATAAAATATGACCATTTCGGCCCACTTGGATTAGATTAGGACATTTATTATTATTTAATTCAAAGAAGAGTTAAAAGAGTTAAAATCAATATTTATTTACTAAATCATTTTTAATATAGGGTTATACATAAGATAAATTCGATTGTAAATATTAATTAGAAATATAATAATATTTACTACATAATGATATTTTATTTATAATTTTTAGACATTAAATAATTTAATTTATTTATGACACAATGATGATTCAGTAATTACCATAATTTTGAAAAATTAGAATAATTTATATTATAAATACCCAAATAAATATAATTTGAGCATTTTTATGAATTACACTAATTTTATAAATTAATATAACATTTTAGTACTGATTTAATTTCTTTTTTAGAACTAATCATTCTGTTATGATATTCAAAAAAATCAATTACTAAATAATGTCAAAATTGACATAAAATAGTGTTTAAAATAAATATTATATTATTTATTGTTATTTTATTCCTAAAAATATAAGTTTAGGCCAAATTACTTAGATAAGGTTATATATATTAATAATAAACAACTTGGGGTTCGTTTGGCTTGTTATAGTAAGTTTATTAACCGTATAGGGTAAGAACACAAGAAGACACGGTAAAAGTAAAATTATTTAACTTAATGTTAAATCTAAATAATATGGATATAATAGGAACCTAAACTTGTCTAAATTCTATTGGATGAGAGGATTTCGACCCACCCCCACCTTAGATTCAAAATAAATCAATTTGGAGCTATTTAAAACCGAATTTGGCTTTATAATAAAATAATATTTTTAGTTATTCCAAAGGTGCCCATCTCCTCCCTTATAAAAGGGCACCTCATCCCTCTCTTACTCACACCACTTTGGCCTTCAAGATCGGCCAAACCCTGACATTTTCTTCTCTCCACTTCTCTAGAGACATTCTAACGGCCCTGGTCTTCTTCAAAGACCAATTTTAGGGCCCTAAAAGGAGGTCTCAAAGAAGCGCTTCAAAGAAGAGGTAATGCCCGTTACTGATTCTTTCATCTTTATTTCTTCTTCCACTTCTTCTTATTTAGTCGTTTCATCATGAAGTAATAAAATCAGTATCAATCATATACTAATATGTTATTATAAGTATTAAACAACCCTATTTCACCATCTATCTATCCTACGGAAGACGAAATCACCGCGCGTGCGTACGTACGGAATACCGTCTCCACGCCGTGGTGTAATCTATTTTCCACCACCACATTACTTTGATGGGTATAATGGTGTAAATAATAACTATATATTATTATTTTAAAGTGATATTGATTCTTAAATATTATACATACACTCCAATACATTCCCACGATCATTAGAACGATATCATCGCTCGTACGTACGTACGGAATACCGTCTCCACGACGCGATGAGATTTATTCTTCACGTTAACCATTAATGAATGATTATAAACTATATAAGTAATCATGAAATATATTAAATAATAATGATACTGGATTTATGTGTATATATATGTATGTCATCTACTTAATTCCATTCAACTCAATAAGGAAACGAAAACAGCGTTCACGCGTACGTACGGCCTACCGTCTCCATAAACGGTGTATTTCTTTCCATTTATCGATCTATTATATATATGTATATTCTGAATATATATTATATATAAATCATGTTTTATATTCTGGAATTATGTAATCATGATCTAAGTAATCATATGAATAATTACAAGTCAAAACACGGACGACAAATGAGACGATTTTACCCAAAACACTCTTTAACATGGAATTTACAAAAGAACGGGTAATATAAAGTCATAAGTGAACCATATATGATATCATAACAATGAATATGATTTTGTAATAATTCAATGACATTATTTTAATCATTATATATGAGTTTTGGAAACTTACGAAGCAAATCAGACCTAAGGTAATGGAAAATATCACAATCTCATTTTATCCGAGATTGTTTATACTTTGGTATTTACTTGGGTGTATTTTATCATCCATATACATTTTTCCTCAATATGTAATATTATTTCCATCCACCTACAATTGTTAAAATCAAATTTTACCCTTCGGTGAGTTTTTAGTAAAATATATGAAATGAATCTTTTGTCGTTTTTCGTACAAGGTACTTTTTGACTTTTCTGACAAAAGTACGAACAATGTTTTATTTTATCTTATACGACATGAATGGATTTTTAAAACATTATTTCCAAGAAGCTTACTTTACAAGTTTTAATGTTTATTTTTAATCAACTTCTTTTAGTTTATAATTTTATGACATGTTAAGAAAGGAAAAGTGTTTTTGAAGTAGAAAAGATATTTTCCTCAAGAATGGAGTTCAAGTGATTTATCAAAATTATTTTCCATCTAAGATAATAAAGGGTTCTGTTTCTATCCCTATTTTTACATCGATTTGACTATGTTGTGATGTAATTATTTTTATGAATTCCTTTAACTTATATAAATTGTTTTATGATATTATGATGTTTAAGATTCCCATTTTTATTACATGGGTTATGCTATAATGTATGGTTTATGATTTTGTGGCACACATAAGAATGGTATCATTATGAGATGGGTGGGACATATATCTCCCTATAATGCGTTGGGTAATGATTTTATATCTCATGAGAAAGACATGGCTGGAACTGAAGGTTATACCAGTTCAGTGAAATAGGACTGAAACGAGGATTGAACTCACTTCAGAAATGGACTTTGTCAACTAAGATAGTCTTGGAAAAAAGTCTTGACAAATAATAAATGATTCTCTATTATTATGTGTGTATGACAAAAAGTTTCATGTTTTATGTTATGATTATTGGGATTACATTTCACTACTATGATTAATCCCATGTTATGAAATTATGATTTCTTTTGTAGGTTCTGATTTCCAAAAGTTATGTTCTTTTGAATATGATGTGATTGATATTTTTTTTGTTTACCCTTACTGAGAATTTGAGCTCACCCTTTTATGTTTTCTTTTCCCCAGGATATAATGAAAGGTTTTAGGTAAGAAAAAAAGGGAAGATCCTAATGGGTGATGTTGAAGATCTTTCACCATGATTAGAAGATTACGTTCCGAGTTTCCAAAGACACTAAACTATTATGGTCCTTGTGTGAGTGTTTTTGTTATGTACTAAGTATTCTGCAAAAGTAATGTAATGTCCTTTTATGTCAAGCTTTGGGTCTCTACATTTGGTATCAGAGGAAAGGTTTAGTCAACATTTAGATGCTAGTATGTGAAAATGTTAGTGAGATCCATAGAGATATTTCTAAGGTATATCTAGGGATATCCCTAAGGCTAAGTATAAGTATAGGATTTAGTCCTAGAACTATGGTAACGATCATAGAATTTTACCTAAGATGTTAGATATTGAGGGTACTCCCCCATTACTATGTTGTTTTCCTTAGCATGATTTTTTCCTCTCACACTATTATTTTTGGGTTTTAGAAAATGGATGGAAACAGAAAGATTCACGATAATGGAGGATATAACGGACAATGGAATGAGCGACCAAATGAAACTGGATTTGGAAGTCCAAACATCATTATTATGCCGAATCATAAATCTCATAATATGATCAATAAACTCAAATTTGGTAAGTTTCCTGACTCAGCTAATAAGAGAAAGATGGATTTTCATGATGATCATAGCGGAAAGAAAGTTCAATTTCCCCTATGTAAATCATGTGGGAAGAGGCATCAAGGAGAATGCTTCAATGGAACTGGAAGATGCTTTGGGTGTGGAAAAGAAGGACATAAAGCCAGTAAGTGCGAAGAAAAGGTTCTGTTAACACCATGGATAAGGATAATGGTATTGCTACGACATCAACAATGGATAAATGTTTTAAATGTGGAATGTACGAGCATTATGAAAACCAATCCCCTAAGGGAAAGTCTCATGAAGAGAATCAGTATGGTCGTATGGGTAATATTTATGTTAATGATGATGAAGAGACTACAAATGATATGTGAGATGAAAGAATTGTTGAAGCTCGGTCAATGTTTTAAGAAGGTACTGGAATGATTAGATGTTAATCAAGTGTAATGTTGTATATGTAATCTCATGGTACTATGGAATAAAGAGACATCTAAGGATTTTTACACTGTTGTCTTTCCATAAGTTTTGAAAGTGTGTGATGAATGGTACCAGTATTTTTGGAAAGTAGATGATATTCCCATAATGAAAGGAAAATGATAAAATTAAATGTTTGACCATATTCATGAGCTCATGACTAATATAAGGAGAAGGTTATATCATGGTTTGAGTATATAGAATTTTTGGATTTTGGTATGTGGAAGGAGTTAACTTTTGACTGCATTCATGTTTTCACTAAGGTTCAATGGGTAATCATTCTTCAAGAGAATACATGATTAATGTATTCACATGTTTGTAATTTGACCAACAGGATATATCTTATGATATATTGGGGATAAATGATGGCATTCACGTGATTGTTATGTGACATTGCAAGTAATCATTTTCTTTATACAATGAGCTTGGACCGAAGTATTTTAGAGAAGAATAAAGATTGGAATGGATTACGTTGGGCATAAGTTAGTATTTTTTAAGGATAGAACTTTTTTCGATATTATTTATGGGATGTTATAGTAATATAGCTTTAGAAAAAGAACAACCTGCAGGACGGGCGACAACCCATCACGTCGGACAAGGCTATGGGAATCGAACCCTTAACCGAAGTGTGACTAGCCTTTATCGCCTATCACTGACCTACATGAAGTCCCAGTTTAGTAGAAACTAGATTTATTATATTAAGCAGTATGATATATGAAGTATAAGTCCATTTTAGGAACTATATATGATTAATCTCACTATAGATGGAATTATGTATTTTTTGATAACTTTTCTAACCTTTTTTTGAGACAGATGGAATGACCCATCATTATATCACATGATCTGCTAACACATCACGAATGACAAATTCAACTTCATTTCTTTATGAGATGAAGTGGAAATTTTCCAAATAACGACCAACGGTGAGACTATACCAAAATCACGAAAGTATTTCTTCTAATTACAAATTCATCAACTTTAGGGAAATGATCTTGAATACCAAAAATGTTGTCCTAGTGATCTTATATCTGATAAATAAGATGGTACCTTAGATTATCAAAAATTTATGGCTTTGTGATTGCTGGCTTTTTCATAGCCATTTCTCTACTACTCTCCATCATAACATGATGGTTAGATTTCTCTTCCATATCCATATTTTTCACCTATGTGGAAACCTAGTGATTAGTTTATTTGGGTAACCGTTACGTTTCATACTTTTTTTTTAAATATTGGTTTTGGTATTCTTTTTATGATGTGGGTTTCTATCAAAGAAACTTTCGAATAGTAAACCATTTATAACCTCGACGAATATCGAGGGCGAAATTCATTTTAAGGGGGGTAGAATGTAACACCCCGAGATTTTTTGAAAAATATTATTTTTAATTTCATTAATGTGTTGTGTTGTTTGCTATACCAAATGGAGCTTGAACAACACATATCCTTGACTTGCCTTGCATTACACGCAATCACGACCTTCCTCGATAGCGGGTGTAGTATGCAATACCGAGTTTCACTAAACAACGATATGCTATTAAAATATTATTAACACTAACTATTATGAATAGTAATAACCACTTTTTGAAATTTCGTAACTTTTATGGACATCATTTTTGGATTCGGAATATCGAAATTAGCTTAGGGTGAAATTTTGGTACTTCTCAGATAACTTTCATATTCTGATGAATAGTGAAAATTATTAAATTTTAATTAAAAACACCTTTTTTAATCAAAATAATTAATAGTGATAAATTATTAATTTGAGTTGTTTTAAAGTATATTTAGAATATATTTTTACAATTTAATACAATTTTTTTCATTGGATGTAATTTCACGTTTAAACAAGACATAAACAACTCTCAATCTTTTGATAGTTATTATATTTTAAAAACACGCTATTTGTTTGGACGATGGGAATTAATTTTCAAATTAATTAATGCAACTGATATGTTTTGAATTTCGTAAAATAGACATCATTTTTGAGTTCATAATATCAAATATAGCTTAGGCCTAATTTTTGCTATTTTTTGGGAAACTTTCATTTTTTGATGAATAGTAAAACCACTAAGTGGTAGTTGAAAAAAATGAAATTTCTATAAAATATAATTTTACTGCTTCTATGAGTTAAATTTAAAAAATCCGAGAGACACGGTTGATGTTAGTATGTAAAATGTGGTTCAATGAGATGAAAATAATTTTTGGTGAATAGTAAATTTTTATTTTTTTTACTGCGGTTAAAAGTAAATAGCGTAATTAAGGGTAAAAATGATATTATTATTACCCTAAAACATGTCTTAATTCTATTAGATAAGTTTAATTTGAACAAAAATAACCTTAGGAATAAAATATGACCATTTAGGCCCACTTGGATTAGATTAGGACATTTATTATTATTTAATTCAAAGAAGAGTTAAAAGAGTTAAAATCAATGTTTATTTACTAAAACATTTTTAATATAGGGTTATAAATAAGATAAATTCGATCGTAAATATTAATTAGAATTATAATAAGATTTCCTACATAATTATATTTTATTTATTTTTTTTAGGCATTAAATAATTAAATTTATTTATGACACAATGATGATGTAGTAATTACCATAATAGTGAAAAATTAGATTAATTGATATTATAAATACCGAAATAAATATAATTTGAGAATATTTTTGAATTAAAATAATTTTATATGTTAATATGACATGTTAGTATTGATTTAATCAACATTGTTTGAACAAATAATTCTGTTATGATTTTCAAAAAAATCAATTACTAAATAGTGTCAAAACTGACATAAAATAGTTTTTAAAACAAATATTATATTATTAATTGTCATTTTATTCCAAAAAATCTATGGTTCAGCCAAATGACATATATAAGACTATATATATTAATAATAAACAACTTGGGGTTCGTTTGGCTTGTTATAGTAAGTTTATTAAACTTATAGTGTAAGAACACAAGAAGACACGGTAAAAGTAAAATTATTTAACTTAATATTAAATCTAAATGATAAGGTTAAAATAGGAACCTAAACTTTTCTAAATTCTATTTTATGAGATTATTTATACCCATCCCTACCTTATATTATAAATAAATCAATTTGGAGCTATTTAAAAGCGAATTTGGATTTATAATAAAATAATATTTTTAGTTATTCCAAAGGTGCCCCTCTCCTCCCTTATAAAAGGGCACCTCATCCCTCTCTTCGTCACACAGCTTTGTGCCTTCAATCTCGGCCAACCCCTGCCAATTTCTTCTCTCCACTTCCCTAGATACATCCTAGAGGTCCTGGTCTTCTTCAAAGACAAATTTTAGTGCCCTAAAAGGAGGTCTCAAAGAAGTGCTTCAAAGAAGAGGTAATGCCCGTTACCGATTCTTTCATCTTTATTTCTTATTACACTTCTTCTTCTTTAGTTTTTTCATCATGAATTAATAATATCAGTATCACTAATATAATGATATGTTATTATATGTATGAAACAAACCTATTTCACCATCTATCTATCCTACAGAAAACGAAATCACCGCGCGTGCGTACGTACGGAATACCGTCTCCACGCCGTGGTGTAATCTATTTTCCACCACCACCTTACTTGGATGGGTATAATGGTGTAAATAAGAACTATATATGATTATTTTAATGTGATATTGATTCTGAAATAGTATACATACACTCCAATATAGTCCCACGATCATGAGAATGATATCATCGCTCGTGCGTACGTACGGAATACTTTCTCCACGACGCGATCACTACTGGAAAACCAGGTATTTGCGACGGGCTATTTGCGACGGGATCCCGTCGCAAATAGCCATTTGCGACGGGGTCCCGTCGCAAATAGCCCGTTGCGGAAAACGCCGTCGCAACTAAACTTATTTGCGACGGGACCGTCGCTAAAGCCCTTTTTTGCGACGGGCATTCTCCCCGTCGCAAATAGTATTCCGTTTTTTGTAAAAAACTTTTTAAACAGTTATTGCGACGGGCCCGTCGCAAATACCTTTTGCGACGGTTCCCGTCGCAAATTGTTTTTGCGACGGGCCCGTCGCAATAACGTTTTTTTTAAAAAATAAAAAAAATAATAATACTAGTATTTGCGACGGGAACCGGGACCCGTCGCAATTACTATGAATAGTATTTGCGACGGGACCCGTCGCAAATACTCTTTTTAAAAAAAAATAAAAAAATATTAATAATACTAGTATTTGCGACGGGCATAGTATCCCGTCGCAAATACTATAAAAAAAATAAAAAAAAATTATTAATAAATTATTTTAATTAATATAATAATAGAATTATAATTTAAAAATGAAAATAATAAATTATTTTAATTAATATAATAATAGTAGAATTATAATTCAAAAATAAAAATAATAGAATACTAATAAATAATTTAATTAATATAATAATATTATAATTATAATTCATAAATAAAAAAATATTAATAAGTTATTTTAATTAATATAAAAATAATAGAATTATTTTACATTCAAATATTAAAATAATTCAAGTATTACCAAAAAATAATTAAATTATAATATTATAAAATTTTAATATATATATAAAATTTTAATATATATATAAAATTTAATATTATAAAATATAAATATTATTATTATTCATATTAATATTGTTATTTAAAAATATAATATTATTAATATTTTATAATGAGACAGAAACTACGAATAGAAAAAAAAAATATTTTGATTTCACAAATTTTATAACAGAAATACAAACTCTAATCTGTAGGAGGGGGGGGGAGGTGGGGGATCTGCAGATGGTGGTGGAGGAAACTCCATCCCTAAAGCATGAGTGAGTCGGCGCATGTACTCCATCTGCTCCTGATGCTGCTGCTGCCACCGACTCGTCTGCTCCTCGTACAGCTGCTGCTGGCGTCGACGCTCCTCCTCATGCTGCTGACGTATCTGCTCCTGCTCCTGTCGGAGACTCTCTATCTGTGCAGTCTGAGATCGCAACTGCTCCTCATACTGTGTAGAAGAAGATGCACGAGCTCCCCTCGAGCTGGACGCCGACATCGCAGCACTGCCATAATAATCTCCGGGAGTCAGTCGAGAGCCGATACCAACTACCCGGCCCTTCTCGAAGGCATACTGGGTGGCCTGCATCCATGCCGCCTCATCAATTATTGGTAATTATTACTAATTATTGGTAATTATTACTAATTATTGGTAATTATTACTAATTATTCCTAATTAATACTAATTATTCCTAATTATTGTTAATTAGTCCTAATTATTACTAATTATTGTTAATTATTCCTAATTATTACTAATTATTGTTAATTATTCCTAATTATTACTAATTATTGGTAATTAATACTAATTATTGGTAATTAATACTAATTATTGGTAATTATTACTAATTATTCCTAATTAATACTAATTATTCGTAATTATTCCTACTTATTGTTAATTATTCCTAATTATTACTAATTATTGTTAATTATTCCTAATTATTACTAATTATTGGTAATTAATACTAATTATTGGTAATTAATACTAATTATTGGTAATTAATACTAATTATTGGTAATTAATACTAATTATTGGTAATTAATACTAATTATTCCTAATTAATACTAATTATTTGTAATTAATACGAATTATTTGTAATTAAAACTAATTATTGGTAATTATTACTAATTATTGGTAATTAATACTAATTATTGGTAATTAATACTAATTATTCCTAATTAATACTAATTATTCCTAATTATTCCTAATTATTACTAATTATTCCTAATTATTACTAATTATTCCTAATTATTACTAATTATTCCTAATTATTACTAATTATTCCTAATTATTCCTAATTATTACTAATTATTCCTAATTATTGTTAATTATTCCTAATTATTACTAATTATTGTTAATTATTCCTAATTATTACGAATTATTGGTAATTAATACTAATTATTACGAATTATTGGTAATTAATACTAATTATTGGTAATTAATACTACTTATTGGTAATTAAGACTAATTATTTGTAATTAATACTAATTATTTGTAATTAATACTAATTATTCCTAATTAATACTAATTATTTGTAATTAATACTAATTATTCCTAATTATTCCTAATTATTGGTAATTATTACTAATTATTCCTAATTAATACTAATTATTCCTAATTATTCTTAATTATTACTAATTATTCCTAATTATTCCTAATTATTACTAATTATTGTTAATTATTCGTAATTATTGTTAATTATTCCTAATTATTAGTAATTATTGTTAATTATTCCTAATTATTACGAATTATTGGTAATTAATACTAATTATTGGTAATTAATACTAATTAATGGTAATTAATACTAATTATAGGTAATTAATACTAATTATTGTTAATTATTGGTAATTATTACTAATTATTCTTAATTATTGATAATTATTAGTAATAAAATGAATAATTATCAATAATTAGAAATAATTACCAATAATTACAAATAATAACATTATTAATATATTTTATTATTAATATTAAAATAATATAATTTTCTAATTTATATACAGTTCTTTTTTCATCTGTGCGTTTTCTATCTCCACATACAAATAATACATGTGAAGACAGCAAACACACAGATGAAAAAAGAACTGTATATATATAAAAAATTATATTATTTTAATATTAATAATAAAATAAACTAATAATGTAATAATGTTCTTATTCCTAATTATTGGTATTTATTACTAGTTATTAATATTTATTCTTAATTATTAAAAATTATTACTAATTATTCCTAATTACCATATAAACAATACTAATAATTTAAATTTATTAAGTAATAAAACAATGTAAACAAAATTAAATTACAACTAATTAATAATAATAAAAACTAATAAAAAATTAAAAATAAATAAAAAATTAAAATGAAGATAAATACCTTGAAAATTGATCTGTTCTGATCGTTCTTCAAAACTTTAATATCAGCTCCGGAGAAAAAACTTAAACTGGAGAAAAACTAAACTCTAGAAATATGATTCTGAGAGAGAGAGAAGATAAAGAATGAGAATGAAATGAAAAAAACGGATGGGGGTATTTATAGGTTAGATTAGTTGCGACGGGTCCATTTGCGACGGGATTCCCGTCGCAAATAGTATTATTTGCGACGGGTCCCGTCGCAAATACCTTCGCCAACATTTATTACGGTCAACCGGTAAATAGTTATTTGCGACGGGTCCCGTCGCAAATAACCCTCTGCCGACATAGTATTTGCGACGGGGGAATATTCCCGTCGCAAATACCATTTACCGCCGCCGGCTATTTGCGACGGGAATATTTCCCCGTCGCAAATACGTTTCCCGCGATTTGGCGCGCATCGCGGGAAAACTATTTGCGACGGGGAAAGCAATCCCGTCGCAAATGCCTCATTATTTGCGACGGGGATGTACCCCCGTCGCAAATACTTTTTTAACATGACTATTTGCGACGGGATTAAATCCCGTCGCAAATAACCCGTCGCAATTGCTCATTTTTCCCGTAGTGGATGAGATTCATTATCGACGTTGACCATTCATGAATGATTATAAAGTATATAAGTAATAATGAAATATGTGGCATAATAATGATACTGGATTTATGTGTATATATATGTATGTCATCTACTTAATTCCATTCAACTCAATAAGGAAACGAAAACAGCGTTCATGAGTACGTACGACCTACCGTCTCAATGAACGGTGTATTTCATTCCATTCATTGATCTATTATATATATGTATATTCTGAATATATATAATATATAAATCATGTTCTATATTTTGTAATTATGTAATCATGATCTAAGTAATCATATGAATAATTACAAGTCAAAACACTGACGACAAATGAAACGATTTTACCCAAAACACTCTTTTACATGGAATTTACAAAAGAATGGGTAATATAAAGTCATAAGTGAACCATATATGATATCATAACAATGAATATGTTTCCTTAATAAGTCAATGACATTATTTAAATAATTATACAGGAGGATCGGAAACTTACGAAGCAAATCAGACCTAAGGTAATAGAAAATATCACAATATTATTTTATCCGAGATTGTTTATACTTTGGTATTTACTGGGGTGTATTTTATCATCCACATCCATGTTTCCTCAAAATGTAATATTATTTCCGTCCACCTACAATTTTTTAAATCTAATTTTAGCCTTCGGTGAGTTTTTAGTAAAATATATGAAAGGAATCTTTTGTCATTTTTCGTACGAGGTAGTTTTTGACTTTTCCAAAAAAAGTACAAAGAATGTTTTATTTTAACTTATACGACATGAATGGATTTTTTAAACATTATTTCCAAGAAGCTTCCTTTACAAGTTATAAAGTTTATTTTTAATCAACTTCTTTGAGTATATAATTTTATGACATGTTAAGAAAGGAAAAGTGTTTTTGAAGTCGAAAGGATATTTTTCTCAGGAATGGAGTTCAAGTGTTTTATCAAATTTATTTTCCATAAAATAATAAAGGGTTCTGTTTCTATCCCTATTTTTACATTGATTTGATTATGTTATGATGGAATTTTTTTTATGAATTCCTTTATCTTATATGAATTGTTTTATGATTTTACGATGTTTAAGATTCCCATTTTTATTACATGGGTTATGCTATGATGTATGGTTTATGATTTTGTGGCACACATAAGAATGATATAATTATGAGATGGGTGGGACCTATATCTCCCTCCAATGCATTGGGTAAAGATTTTATATCTCATGAGATAGACATGGCTGGAATGGCAGGTTATACCGATTCAGTGAAACAGGACTGAAACGAAGAGTGAAGTCGGTTCATAAATGGACTTTGTCCACTAAGAGAGTCTTGGCAATGAGTCATGACTAATAAGAAATGATTCTCTATGATTATGTGTGTATGCCACAAAGTTTCAGGTTTTAAGTTATGATTATTGGGATTACATTTCACTACTATTATTTATCCCATGTGATGAAATTATGATTTCTTTTGCAGGTTAAGATTTGAAAAAGTAATGTTATTATGTATATGATGTGATTGATATTTCTTTTGACTACCCTTACTGAGCATTTGAGCTCACCCTTTTATGTTTTCTTTTCCCCAGGATATAAAGAAAGGTTTTACGTAAGAAAAAAAAGGTAAGATCTTTTTGGGAGATGTTGAAGATCTTTCACCATGATTAGAATATTACATTCCGAGTTTCCAAAGACACTAAACTATTACGGTCCTTGTGTGTGTGTTTTTGTTATGTACTAAGTATTCCACAAAAGTAATGTAATGTCCTTGTACGTCAAGCTTCGGGACTCTACAAATATCCTGTAAGGACAAGGAAAATTAGCCCCTCTACCACTGTCTTGAGGGATTCCCAAGACACAACTACTTCTATCACTGACAGATCCACAACTACTCTCTTATGAGATACCACATTCCCAAAAAAATTAGACATATCGTGCCCAAAAAATATATATTGACAACTTCCCAAAAAACATATCACGAGGAAGAAGTCACAAAACGGCACATAGATATAGTTCCTCTACATCCTAAGATGTGGCGTACATGATAATATAATTGTTTAAAACCACCATGAACATATCTATGAACTCATTGAACATATATTTCAATAACCCGTTGAACATAACTATAAAATTTGTTATAGGGAACAACATCATGAAAAACTCATAATTCTCTTGCCAAAAGAAAAAAAAATATCTTCAGGATATCCTCATCTTTCACATGCATCAGAGGATATCTTGACTGCCAATAAATCCTATAGAAAAAAATTTCACCATTCAGTTGATTGAATAAATTATCAATATGTGGAAGTGGATAGAGGTTCATCATTGTAATATGGTTCAAGCGATGATAATCAATACACAACCACAAAATTCCATCATCCTTCTTCATGAACAATAGTAGTGAACCACACAGTGACAAACATGACCAAAAAAAAGTACACAACAATAGACCATAAAATTGTACACACAACACTCACAACTCAGAAGATGAAATCATATTTAGAGACTTAGAGATTGAATACACACTAGGCTGGATTTAGATCCTTAAATCGATATGTCATTGAAGGGGACACACTAAACGCTCCTCTAAAAATACATGAGGGTACTCTTCTGTAACCCTAGTAAACAAAAATTATTGAAACTCTGATTAAGTGAACATCAATTCATCCATCAAGTAGGAAAATAATAGAACAATCCTCTAACCCACCCGAGGGTCTTACTCACCAACAAAAAAATGATGCCTCTCCATCAGCATCAATGAAAAAAACCATCCTCTTTAAGATATTTATAATATCATAAACTGAATAAAACTAATCCATGCCCCAGATGATTTCATATGATTGTATTTGTAAACATAAAAAATCACCACAGGAGAGGTGCTTCCCTAGAACTAGGTCACAGACTCTACATACATCAAACTAGTAAGCTCGACCTCCAACTAGCATAGTCAACTCTAAGGGAAAATGAAGTCTCTCTACTAATAATCCATAATCATAGAAAGGGTTATGTGATATGATAAAGTGTGTAACTCCCCCATAAATAATGGCATTAAACCTGGTATAAAACAAGAAAAGGGTACCATGAACTATGTCAAGCTCACAAGGTGTTGGTAACATTAAAGCATTGAGCTAACAAAAACGTACTCTAAAGCCTCCATAACCATGCTGATGACCACCTCCTTAGCCTCACTCTACAATCTGAGGATGGAGAGGATCCCTGTGATTTCCTCTGCAAAAAAAATATACTCTCTGAATATCCCAAACTAGATAAACATACTACTACTACCTTGGATGGAACTTCCTTAGTGGTGGTGCCAAAAGCAGAAAAAATGAAACATGCTAACTAATCAAAAATGTCAGTCACTCTCACCACTGATGACTTCAACATCCACAATAAAAACATTTGTTTAATCCCATGACATTGGATTGATAGGCCCTGACCATATAGAAATGATACATTGAAGGCATATACCTACTCCCATTTGATCAAAAGGTTTTCTATCTTGACAATTGGGATACTCAAACCCCAGATCTACTTCGTGGGGATTCATGATGACTCCCCTCTCATGATGATCTAATTCAGGATTACATCTTATCGATGACCTATTCTCTCAGCAACACTGTAACACCGTAGAATGATAAACGGTTAAATAAATAAATGATGTGACTCATGTCAAGAAGGTGAACCTTCCTTTTCGAGAGCCTGTCTGATTAGAACTCCATAGTTAAGCATGCTTGGCCTAGAATAGTGAGCAGGATGGGTGACTTTCTGGTATGTTTCACAGGGTGTATGTGAGTGAGGAAACAACACACTAGAATAAAAATTTGTTGGCATGTGGGGACAATCATTAGTCATATGACCTGTTCTGGCATGTTGGTGGGCCCGAAGGGTGGACCACATGTCTACAAGGCAACTGGTTGTACCTAGTGGGCCTGGACCTGACATCCATGTTACAGTGGGGCTTTCATGCTGTCATCGGGGCCTGGTTATTACATTTGGCATTAGAGAAAGAACCCATCCTTAAGTGTGGTGCAGTACCTGGGTTGAGATATAGGGCCCATAATGAGGATGTTGTGATCTAGGGGGGTTGATAGTTACAACCTAGAATGATAAAGTGTTAAATGAATAAATGATATGACTAATGTCAATGAGGTTCACCTTCCGTTTTTGTATCCTTCCTGATTAGAACATCATAGTAAAGCATACTTGGCATGGAGTAGTGATTAGGATGTGTGGCATTCAAGGATGTTTTTTCCAGGGTGTGTGTGTGTGATGAAAAAACCACACTAGAAAGGACATGTGTTGTCCTGTGGAAAAAATAATTAGTCATGTGACCCATACTGACATGTGGGTGGGCCCCAAGGTGGGTACCATGTTTCTCTAGGGCAATTGGTTGTACTTGGTGGGCCAGGACCCAACCACCATGTTTTAGCGGGGTGTCTATGCTATCATTAGGGCCTGGTTGTTACAAACACCTTGAAAATCATCTTTATCCTAAAAGGGGATATCTGACGTTGGATATATGGATGTATATATCCCTTTAATTTCCTCTCCCTGTCATACTAATTTGAAAAAAAGGTCTAAATAACATCACATGATATTCTTAAAATGGATCCTAAACTCTGGAACCTTTGAGATCCCTTACCAAAGTGTATGATTCTACTTGCGACTAGCTTTCTTTATGCTTGAAGAAAAAAACAAGTATATAAACTGGTCTAGAAACTCCTCCCATGAGACTGTTGACTCCTCATGACCTCCAACGAAGAAGAACCCCCACTTCCTCACATCCCCATGTTGCATCATCACAGCCAATGATATCCATTTCTCTTTCCAAGAAAAGATCAAACTAAAGCTATCTCCACCTCCTATAATAACTCTTCCATAACAAAATATGAAATATATCCCTCATGCCTCTACAAACTATAGTAGTTTCCATATTAGAGTTTCATCCTCGAATTATAATCAGTGGAAATATCCACCCCATGGTGATCCGCTGGTGCAACCTGTTGAATATTTTTTCCTGAATCTGACGAGGATTTAGACCTAGAGCCATTTCAATAAAAAAAATTAGTTATAGCTCCTAAATTAGAAAATATATATATTTAAAATTAAGTAATTTTTTAATTAATTAATTATAGGTTATCCTATCCCATGGTTTAACCATTCAAAAACATGCACAAAAAAATGATGAATGATCCTTTCCTAGGTGTTTACCATGAAACTAATCTCACCTTGTTTAGTAGAAACTGTAAGATTTAAGGTCAATGTATCATGTCACATGGGGCCCTAAATACCAATTTCTAAGGTGGTATCCTCTATTGACAATAATCAATAAAATTACATGACACCATTGACCTACCATCCCACACAGCCTCACATGTGCCTAACTCCAAACTTCATCTTGTCCCTCAACCATACCTTTGATAGAAAACTATAATGACCATGTTCCGAGAAGGCGTACCTATCCTGGGATATTACAGGGAGAAGAGAGATAGGGAGACCCATGTAATGCCCTCAATAGGCCCCAGGATGGCGACTTGCACTGATGGAACAATAGATACACAAATAGGAGGCATTACCCTCTAATAGAACACATGAAAAAGAGAGATATTTGACAGAGTCCATCAAAATTGTACCCAGAAAAAAATATAAATGAAAATAAAGAGTGGACATACGTAATTACGTGAATTGAATACTATAAATGATGGTAAAAATGAAAGTAAAAAAAATAAAACCAATGAAAACAATGACCATGAATCCCCAATAGCTTATACAAAACCCAAATCTTGTAGTAACTAGTCAGATCTCCAACAATCTTCCACTAACTTGAAAAATATATTATTTAAATGATGGGTGAGTATAATAGTTGTTGGGCAAAAATCCCTCAAGGTAACATTGCAGCATTTTTGGGTTGATTGTGTTTGTTGACAAAGCAGGTTTCCATGGAGAATTGTCGAGTTCCCGAGAAGTTGTTGACATTCCATGTTGACAAAGAACTTTGACAAAGGAAAGGACGATCTGGAGGCGGTACAAAAGAGCAGTACAAGGTGGCGCCGTTTTCCAGTGTTTGCCAATTTTTTGGGCCTGAAAATCGCCAATGGAAAATGGAGTGATATGTTGTTGGCAAAGGTTGAGGAGAGAGAAATGAAGGAGGTGTGCGGAAAAATCAAGCGTGGCGCGCAAAAATAGAGGGTTGCGCGAAATCTTGAAGTGTGGCGCGCAAAACAGCGGGTTGCGCGAAATTGTATTTCGCGCAAAAGATGTTTCAAGGCCGAAAGCTTGAAAAACGGTAAAGGCATGAGGCGCGCGCGATTTTGGAGGCGTGCGCGGAAAATTGAAGTGGCGCGCGAAATAGCGGATGAAGTATTTCGCGCAAGAGGTGTTACGAGGTCTGAAGCTCGTAAAATGGCAAAGGCATGAGGTGCGCGAAATTATGGAGCAGTGCGCGGAAAATGTTTGTGCGTGGAAGATCAAAGCGGATTACGCGCTCAAGGAGGGTTTTTCGCGCGGGGTCGATGTTGCCTATAAATATGAAGTGACCCTCCTCCATTCAGCAGAGTTCAAGACATAGAAAATACCCGAGCTCTGGTGCGCGAAATTGAAGTTTGAAAGGGTGTTGCGCGTAAACTTAAAGTTTGCGCGTAAAGTCGGATTGCGCGAAAAGCAAAGGCTGCGCAGAAAGTTTGAGTTGGCGCGTAAAAGGAAGGTTGCGCGAAAAGTGGATTTCGCGCAAAGGCAGTGAATTGCGCGCAAGGCAGTTTCCAGGCTGCGCGTAAAATTTGGAGGTCGCGCGAAAAAGGAATTTCGCGCAAAGCATAGAAATTGCGCGCAAGGCACCGTAAGGGTTGCGCGTAAAAATTGAGGTTGCCCGGTACATCCGGTGCAAAGTGAGATTCATCTGCGGGTGAAAGTTGGACTTCAACAGAGCATCTACATACAGAGGAAGATGCATTCCTTCATGGAAATGAAGAGACCTACAGGTCTATAAACTGTGAGTGAATCCCTTCCAAGAGCAGTGAGCTTAGGAAGAGGAAGAAGGTGTTCCTCTCCACCGGCAGTGAGCCAGAGAGAGAGAAACAGGGAGTGACCCTTGGGAAAGCAGTGAGCTGACCCTAAACATTGTAAAGGCAGTGAGCCTGGGCATAGAAGTGATCTAGCCCGAACATTGTAAACCACAGCTAGTGAAGTTAGTGGATCTTGGTACGAACCGGCAACTTGTCGGCGTATGCTCCTTGGACGTAGCCCTTAGTGGTGAACCAAGTAAAAATCGCTGTGTCTGCCTGTTCGCTTCTCTGCATTGCACTCAAAGCATTATCATCAGATAAACTTGAAAAGAACTGAGCATAGTATACACACAAGAGCAAACAAAGTGACCCTTGTAACAAAGTGGTCAAGATCCAGTGGGGCAGGAAGTATTTTGAAAAGAATATCCATACCCTGATTCACCCCCCCTCTCAGGGTACATAGGCCCCTATTGGCCCTAACAATTGGTATCAGAGGGACTGGTTGCTTTTATCAGATTTGTTTGCTTCAACTTTGTGTAGTCGATCTGTGTTGTTGAAGATATTGTTTGCGCTTATCTCGGTCTACCATGGGAAAAAGAAAATCTTCAAAGAAGAATCAGAAGTCAGGTGGTATCCCTCAGTGTGGAAGTGTTTTTGGAAAAAGTGTGATTCAAATAAAAGAATCAAATAGCTTACTGAAAGAATCATGTAGTGAACAGAAAAATGATTTGGATAAATCATACAACAAAAATACTTACTCATTCAAAGATGTTGATGGAATGAGTGAAGAACCTGACTTTCCAAGTGACGTTGGAACCACTGACGATGAAGAAGAAGAAATTGAAGGAAGAATTGATATGCGAGCTGAGTTGGAGGCTGCTCTGGAAGAGATAGATGTTTGGAGGGCCAAAACCAAGAAAGCTAACAAAATTGTTCGCGATGCCAAACTCTATATGCAGCAGCAGGAAGAAGAGAAATCTGAGCTGATGGAAGAAATTCAGAAACTTAATTTATCAACATCAGAGAACTCAGAATCCGTTAGTAAGTATAAGCTGAAGGTTGAAGAACAGAAAAGAGAGATCGATGGCCTGAACAAAAAGGTGGATGTTGTCCATGGGACTAAAGAATTGGATCAGAAATCCACTGAAGAAATTAATTCTAAAGGCATACAGATCAATGCTCTGGAAACTGAGGTCAACAAGCTAAGAGGCTTAAATCAAAGGCTTATCGATATAGTTACTGACCTAACAAAGAAGAATGATTCTCAAGGTGAGGTATTACAGAAGCTGGCTAAAATGAAAGGAAAACAAAAGGCTGATGATTATGAAGAGAATCAAAAGTCAGATGAAGTACAGAATCTGAAAGCTAGAAATGATGATCTAGCAGCACAGTTGTCTGAAGAAGTTCAGAACAATCGAAGCCTTCAACAAGAGAATGAATCTGTCTCTAAATCTGTTTCTGAGGAAAAATTAAAAGTAGTGAAGAAAAGTGAAATGGTGGAAAAGCTCACACAGGAACTAGAAGATGAGGTGAGTAATGGGAAGCTTCTCAAGAAAGAACTGGATGTCCAACTTGAATCAAGGGAGACGAAGATTAAAAAGTTGGAAGAGGATCTAGAATTAGTAAAGAAGGATGTGGAAAAATCTAATGCTAAAGGAATGCCAAAAATGAAGGATGCCTTACACTTGCTATTTGATCATCCTTCGACAAGTGATGATAAAATGAAGAATAGGTATGCTATTTCTGAAGAGAAACAACAGAATATTTTCTCAGCTCAAAGACCAGCAAGTTTCGGAAAAGCTGGTATCGGATTTGATGAATCCCCTCCCGTGCAAGATAGAAAGAGAGCTATGAACAGTTCTAGATGGGAAAGAAATCCTATAGGTGCTGGAGATAGGCCTAAAAGGAAAGATACAAAAAGCAGTGATGACATGTGCTATTTTTGTGGGATTCATGGCCACACATCAAGCTTCTGTTCAGAGGCTCTGGAATACATCTCAGGGTGTGAAAATAGAGACATTACTAAATCTGAGAATAAGAAGAAGCATCATGAGAAATCAGAGAGAGGAGTCTCTCAGAGGAAAGCATATGTTAGATGCTATTACTGTGGAAGAATGGGACACACCATGAGCATGTGTCAGGAAGCTCAGGAGAACAATATCAGAGGAAGAACTCAAGGTGCATCAACATCTCAGCAGAGAGATGATGAAATGAGGTATGCCTTTGAGGGAAAATGTTTTATATGTTCTCACTATGGGCACATGGCGAGACATTGCAGTAAGAAGAAAGAAGGGAAGGGAAAGGAACAAGAAAAGAGATCTCCACCACAGGAAGTGTACAAGAAAGAAGCATGTACTGGGAGACAAAGTGGTAAGGAGAAGAATAGGCTTCAAGCCTCAAGGAAATCACGTGGAGCTGAACGAAAGGTGTATCAGTCACCTCCTATGTCATACTCACAACAGCTCTCAAGGAGAGAATGTGAGAAAACCTGGAAGATTAAGGGGAGATCTACTCCAGTGGTGATAAAGAAGAATGAACGTTCACTGGAGGACCCACCACCAATGAAAAATAGGGCGGTGACTCATAAATCTGATAAAAGGCAGATAAGCAAAGAATGCATCGAAAAATCCACATGTCGTGTTTTGCAACGAGAAGTGGAAGAAAAAGACAGATCCCTACAATGGACAAAGAAGACAGGGAAGATGACAAGAAAGGAGATTCCTGCACCGAGAAACAATCAAGGGAAATGGAATTTCGGTAGAACATCAAAGATCGAAATGTGTACCAGTTGGTCTAAACCCCAGATTGTGAGAAAGGCCAAGTCTGCAGAATCTTCATATCAGAAAAAGGCTCAGAATGTGAGCAAAGAATGCCTAGTCATATGGCCAGAACAGTTGAAGTTGGTCAGGCAGTTGGAGGAAGCAAGAAAGGAGTGTGATGCGCTCCAAGAAAGAATCAAAGGGTTGACCCATCAGGATCAACCATCATCCTCATGTTGAGGATTCTAGAAGATTCCCCTCTCCCTATGTATATAAATGCTATTAACTGATGATTCTTGTGTTTCAGGTTTTAGGGAGATACAATCCAAGGGGAAGTGGCATCTAAGGATGCGAAGTGGAGAAATGATATGCTCTAGAGTTTCAATTGATTCAAATCAGATACTAGAGTTGAAGAAGAAGGAGAGAAACAGAGCAAAATAGGAAGTGATTGTGTTATTAACTTTATCTCCTGTTTCCTACACCGAGTTTCAACTCCGTAGGCTTAGAGATTTTGTTAATGGCTCAAGTTTGAGTGGAAGATGAGAAAAAAAAAATGATGCAGGAGGAAAAGACGTGTTATGGGTCTAAACTGTTGGGCCTAACAACTAGAAGAGTTTCATAACACAGGGGGAGCATTCTATATCCAAATCAGATTCAAGAGCCATCAATGCAATAATTGGATGACTCGGCTTAGGTGTTTCCTATTGAGGGAAGAAAGACACACAGGGAGAAGCAGCAATAACAATGCATTTTATGCTTATCTATTTGCTCTAACAATATGGTATCAGCTGACTGTTTTCAGGATACCAAGAAGCTGCAAGAGAAAATCAAAGGCATCTCAACAAAAATTTGAGAAACCTAGCTGAAAGAAATGAACCCACTGAAAAATGAGTCAGTGAACAACTTCCTGATGGAAGTATTGAGGAAGAAAGCAACATAGGGAGATCAGAAGCGGCTTATGCTGATTCAGAAGAAGACACCAATGATGAACATGAAAGTGTCTAGTTTGTGAGTACAAGGAAGTAAAAATCCTCATCTGCACAACAGTCAAAGAGTTGAGCTGAAATTGACATGCAGAATATCATTGGTGATTAGTTAGCTCTAGCTTAGACAAGGAGAATGAAATCACTGCAGAAAACATCTTTTATATCTCAGGTTGAGCCGAAATGCTTTGCTAATGCAACTGAAGATGAGAACTGGGATCATACCATGGATGAAGAGATAGATCAGACTTGAGAAGAATCAGACGTGGGAGACTGTTTCGAGGCTAGATGATAAAAATGTCATCAAGAAAAAAATGGGTCTATCAAGACAAGATGAATGAATATGGCATGATGATTCGGAACAAAGCACGACTGATGTGCAAAGGAGACTCCCAGATAAAGAGTAATCAAAGGATGATGAGGATGGCAAGGCAGTTAATATCACAGAATACAGGCAAATCATTGGAAGTCTGTTGTACTTAACCGCAACAAGGCCTGATATTGTTTTCGCCACATGCCAAGTAGCGAGATATCAGAGTAATCCCAAGGAAAGTCACATGCTCGCAGTGAAAAGAATACTTCGGTATATTAAGGGCACGGTGGACTTCGGCTTGACATACAATGACAAATCTCGGACAGAGTTATTGGGGTACACTGATGCAGACTGGGCCGGTTCAGCAGATGATAGAAAATCAACATCTGGAGGTGCATTTTATCTTGGCGGACTATGTATTGCTTGGTTGAGCAAGAAACAAGATTGCATTTCATTAAGCACCGCAGAAGCTGAGTATATTGCGGCCACTCAAGCATGCACACAGTTATTGTGGATGAAGCAGCAGCTTGAAGATATGGGAGTTGAAGTGAAGTCTCCGATCGGAATCCAGTGCGACAACTCAAGTGCTATAAATCTTAGCAAAAATCCCGTCCATCATTCAAGGACAAAGCACATTGAGATTAAGTATCACTTTATCATGGAGAAGGTTGAGCAGGGGATCGTGAAGTTGGAGTATGTGCCTACAGAGCTGCAGGTTGCAGACATTCTGACAAAGGCCTTACCCAAGGAAGCATTTGAGAGGCATCGACTGGCTCTGGGAGTTCAGTCTACTCCCCGCACTTGAAATAGTGTGGATATGGGTCCCCCCCCCTCTCCCCGAGGTATGGTGTGTTTTTCCCTAATGTGCTGATATGTGTTCTCTACTATGTTACAGACTACAAAGGCGTGACCTTTGGGTTCGTTGACAAAGGGGGAGAAAAGTGCTTGAAAAGTGCTTGACAAAGGGGGAGAAAAGTGTTTGTTCAAGGGAGAAAATAGTGCGGAGATTTGATAAATCATAATTGATACGGGGAGAAGCTGACAGGTGGAGCAGCCAGAAAGGGGGAGCAATTAGAAAGGGGGAGAGATTTGTAAATCTGACGATGCTAGACGTGATCGATCAAATCATAGAAATCACGACAGCTGAGGATCGTGATAAAAGCAGAACAGTGGTGTTGGAATGGTGTGAGACAGTGTCCAGCTATCAACAATTGGTATCAACTTAAGAATTCACCAATTGGTATCAGTGTGGTTCAACAACCGGTTTTTTCTTTTAAGAATTGGTATCAGGGTGGAATCGACAATTGGGGTCTGACATGAAGTGATTCATTGATGAACTTTTCATTCTACTCTTGTTTCTCACGCCGAGCATTGCTCATGTGGGCTTAGAGTACATGTTAAGTGAATCCTTGAACGCTATCATAATCGCAAGAGGCGAATGGTGGTAGCAGCTGGAAGAAGACTCAGTGAGGTATCAAAGTGCAGAAAATATTTCTGAGCAGAGTTGTGAAGAGTTGTCAACAAACCCAAAGGGGGAGATTGTTGGGCAAAAATCCCTCAAGGTAACATTGCAGCATTTTTGGGTTGATTGTGTTTGTTGACAAAGCAGGTTTCCATGGAGAATTGTCGAGTTCCCGAGAAGTTGTTGACATTCCATGTTGACAAAGAACTTTGACAAAGGAAAGGACGATCTGGAGGCGGTACAAAAGAGCAGTACAAGGTGGCGCCGTTTTCCAGTGTTTGCCAATTTTTTGGGCCTGAAAATCGCCAATGGAAAATGGAGTGATATGTTGTTGGCAAAGGTTGAGGAGAGAGAAATGAAGGAGGTGTGCGGAAAAATCAAGCGTGGCGCGCAAAAATAGAGGGTTGCGCGAAATCTTGAAGTGTGGCGCGCAAAACAGCGGGTTGCGCGAAATTGTATTTCGCGCAAAAGATGTTTCAAGGCCGAAAGCTTGAAAAACGGTAAAGGCATGAGGCGCGCGCGATTTTGGAGGCGTGCGCGGAAAATTGAAGTGGCGCGCGAAATAGCGGATGAAGTATTTCGCGCAAGAGGTGTTACGAGGTCTGAAGCTCGTAAAATGGCAAAGGCATGAGGTGCGCGAAATTATGGAGCAGTGCGCGGAAAATGTTTGTGCGTGGAAGATCAAAGCGGATTACGCGCTCAAGGAGGGTTTTTCGCGCGGGGTCGATGTTGCCTATAAATATGAAGTGACCCTCCTCCATTCAGCAGAGTTCAAGACATAGAAAATACCCGAGCTCTGGTGCGCGAAATTGAAGTTTGAAAGGGTGTTGCGCGTAAACTTAAAGTTTGCGCGTAAAGTCGGATTGCGCGAAAAGCAAAGGCTGCGCAGAAAGTTTGAGTTGGCGCGTAAAAGGAAGGTTGCGCGAAAAGTGGATTTCGCGCAAAGGCAGTGAATTGCGCGCAAGGCAGTTTCCAGGCTGCGCGTAAAATTTGGAGGTCGCGCGAAAAAGGAATTTCGCGCAAAGCATAGAAATTGCGCGCAAGGCACCGTAAGGGTTGCGCGTAAAAATTGAGGTTGCCCGGTAAATCCGGTGCAAAGTGAGATTCATCTGCGGGTGAAAGTTGGACTTCAACAGAGCATCTACATACAGAGGAAGATGCATTCCTTCATGGAAATGAAGAGACCTACAGGTCTATAAACTGTGAGTGAATCCCTTCCAAGAGCAGTGAGCTTAGGAAGAGGAAGAAGGTGTTCCTCTCCACCGGCAGTGAGCCAGAGAGAGAGAAACAGGGAGTGACCCTTGGGAAAGCAGTGAGCTGACCCTAAACATTGTAAAGGCAGTGAGCCTGGGCATAGAAGTGATCTAGCCCGAACATTGTAAACCACAGCTAGTGAAGTTAGTGGATCTTGGTACGAACCGGCAACTTGTCGGCGTATGCTCCTTGGACGTAGCCCTTAGTGGTGAACCAAGTAAAAATCGCTGTGTCTGCCTGTTCGCTTCTCTGCATTGCACTCAAAGCATTATCATCAGATAAACTTGAAAAGAACTGAGCATAGTATACACACAAGAGCAAACAAAGTGACCCTTGTAACAAAGTGGTCAAGATCCAGTGGGGCAGGAAGTATTTTGAAAAGAATATCCATACCCTGATTCACCCCCCCTCTCAGGGTACATAGGCCCCTATTGGCCCTAACAATAGTATTCTCCCTTGTATCCTCCCTAGATACCCTCATACAAATGGTAATAAAAGAATGCTAATAAATAGTGAAAACCTTGGGAAACCAACTCTTCACATAAATAGGTATTATATGTTCCCATCATTACCTTTTCTTATCTCACCATGTATAGAATGCAAGAGAATATAATATAATAAATAATTTTATGGTTATTCTGCTACTAATTCCGAACTAGTTTGGAACTCTACCCCAACATTGCACGTTTGAAGAATCTCACTCCGAAAAGGCAATCCCAAATATTCATGGGTGAAGAAACACAACATACACGTCAGGCAACACACTACGAAATCCACTTACAAAAAGTAACCATGTAGTTTCTAGGAGACATCATAGGAAGTATAACATGTTTCATTCATCCAAAATTATACCCCAATCCCTCACAGCCTATACATTGAGTAAGGAACAACAATCCATTACAACCCATACATGTTATTTATATTGTCTTCCTTAAGAAACTATGTCTAGAATAGATGTGGGATAAATTAGCACAAGCCATTATAGGCCTCTAAATACATATATGGGAAAAATATCTATCATGCATACCTACACAATTAACTACCAAGAGAAGAGTGTGGGTCCAAATGGGGTAGTCATCCATTCATCCTCCCACAAGGATGTTATGAAAAACACCACCCAAGGTATCTGAATCCCCAGGGTGTTAGTCTACCTTTCAACTAGGGTGGAGTAGTATATAAAAACACAAAACTACATGATATAATATATCTCAATTCCCCACAAAAAGTGTAACCTCATGCTAGTATCTACTGTAGATAACATCTTTCGGACTCCCATCAACCACTAAAAAGACCATATATCGTGTAAGAACAAAGCCTTTTAAATATTAAAAATAAATTATTTTATCCCTTTTGATCATTTTCAATTTATGTTAAAAAATTCTTTAACATTTAATTAACCTTTAAAATAATTCGAAATACATGTCATTACCATTACAACAATGTTCCATGCCCTCAAAAAATATGAAAATTCAGTCCATGGATTCATAGAATTATAATCTCAGCATTATATCACAAAACGTTACCACCCCCTAGGTTAAATATTCATTCATTTATTAAAATAATTAATTTTCATATTACTAGGCTCTATAAAAAACATCCTAAGCTAACAAATAATGTATACAAACAAAAACATCCATACGACACAAAATGTGGTAAATAAAATGAAAATAAACCAACAACATGGATTTCATCCAAAAAACATATTCAAATAAGAATCCAACTATCATATCAATGGGTTATCCCATATTCAATTCTTTTTATCATCCCTGGTTTCCTACTCGACAGACAGAAGCATATCCCGATGCATTCCAACGTCAAAATTGTAAACTTCTACAATAAAAACTAGGCCTCCCCACCCTTATACCAAAATAGACCTCTAGAATCAGTTATACCAAGTTCACATCACTCTTGGGCCTCCCCGCTCCATACACCAAAATATCCCTTTAGGGTCATCCATCACATGATCACATTAATTCATAAGTATCATTAACCAAACATATTAACCGGTATATTTTCCCTAAATAATAGAGTCCAACCTTAAAATAAAATGATCTATCACAACCCCAATGAGTAAGGAACCCTGGATTTACAAGAAAGAATACATCTGAAGCCCTACAAAGAATGATCTTTTATTAGAAAACCGATTCATATTCCCTCTTGAATTAACTTATTCATTATTTACATTTTTCAAATATGGGAAACAAAATTAGAAATCTAGTACATGATTTAACAAAATAATTAAACTATTAATTTAATAGGCCTTTTACTTTATTATTAAAAAAAATTGAGATTCCTTACACCTTCATTCTGTTTCATTGAGGCATGGTAGATAAATTCATTTAAATATGATTGTATCGTTAAAACTAAAACACACCATATTCATTAAACATTCCTCTTTAGATATTAATAATCCATTTAATTATCAATTATTTAATAATTTATGTTCCTTATCATTTTAACATGATAACACTTTAATAATAAGAACCACATAGATACCACACAATCTATAAAATCAAGAGGCAACCTATTATCATGGTAAAGCACATCAACATCTCCATTCGATCGTAACTAATTCTTTTATCTCACTTTATAAATTAGTGGTTTCATTTAATTAGCATAAAAATGAAATAATCATTCCCAATTTATAAACACACATAAATAAAATAGAATCAACAAATGCCCTACTCGAAAAATGGTTTCAATGTTCTTTTCCCGAGAATGGACCAACACTACAGTTCCTAATCACAAATCCCACAATAACTATGTCCACTAAAGAACACCATGCCAACACCACAACAACAAAAAACCAAAAATACTCATTTAGAAACACGGAGATCAAACACCACCGTATGGAAATCATGAACAATAGGAAACATATTGGAAAATATGCAAGAACAGATGTAGAACAGACCTTGGATAGAAAGCGGGTCACTGTGGATAAATTGAGGGCAGCTTGAGATCATTACATAATAACAGAATCACAACAACCATTGAATATGTGGTTGATGGGTCTCCTAGAATTAGTATAGAGGTGCTGTAACCATAGGGTTAAAAAAACGAGCGTCTAAAAATCATGAAAGCATAAAAAATTAGAGATTTACATGATCTTTAATCACCTTTGACATCAGGTAGTCCTCAGGGATCGGTTTCTACCGAAAAAATGTATAACCTTTTTATTTTTTAAACCCCTATTTATTACACATCCTCATTTAACCATCCTAGTCAATGATCCCTGATTTTATATCTTGTAAATGTTTACACAACGTAAAATCTCCCTTCTTTGGGCTTCTAGTAGCTGAAGTCATCCAAGCATCCTCTAAGCCTCTAATGAGTACCTCGATCTTCAAAAATGACCAAAGGGTCAGTCCATGTAAATAAAGGCCCTTACATCCTAATAATTCAATCATAACCCCTAGATATAGTCCAATTTATATTAACTCTATAGAAAAAATATATATTATTAAGAAGAATTATATGATTATATAATACCATTATAATCTAAAGAAACATAAAAATGCTCATGTATTAATAATTTCATGTAATCATGTCATCATATAAAAAAATATGATTAATTGTATTATACAAAATAAGGGAATAATAATTATGTTGGGAAAAATCTCTCAAGGTATCATTGAAGCATTTTGAGGTGATTGTGTTTGTTGAAAATGTGGGACTCCATGTTGTGTTTGTCGAAAAAGCAAACCATGATGTACAAATTTGTTGACAAAGGGGATTTCATGTTGGAATGTCAAGTTAAAGGGATGTTGTTAATGATATATGATTGATTCAAGAACATCGACAAAGAAATGGTCGGTCTGAAGGCGATTCAAAAAGAGCATATACAAGGTGGAACTATGTCTTGGAGGCTTGGAAACTAGCACGCCACTTGTTTTTCAACATCAGAACATCAATTTATGGAAGTGGTAAAAGGTATTCCCATGCTTTAGGATTGGTCGTGCAAGTGACTAGGTCGACATAGACTAGTGTGGATAGACTTGCGCACCGAGAGGAGACTTACGCGTTGATACTCATGGTGTCTAAATGCCTATAAAAAGAGGTCGACCCCTCCTCATTTGGGGTGAGTCCAAAACATAGAGAAAATCATATCTCCAGTTGCGTAGGTGGTGTGGTCGCACCAGTATAAAGATATTAATAATTTGTTCCCCAGTTGATTGTTTCACACCCAAAGTGGTTTGGGTGAGAATGGGTGTAAGTAACCCTAGTTTGGAATTCAAGAAGGGGGTTTGGCGCAGGTGGTTTGGTGACACTTGTGTGCCAGGATTTGAAGAAGCATGATAGTTGATAGTTGCAAGCCAAAATTGGATTGGGCGTAAAAGGGTGTGAGTTGCTCAAGTTTGGAGTTGAAGAATCGACAGTCGTGGAAGTGGTTGAGGTGAACTTGTGCGCCAGCTTGAACTTGAATGTGAGAACTTGCACACCAGCTTGGAGAAGCGTGCCAGGTACGGTAGAAGCATGATAGTCATTTTAGGGCTGTGCGAAAGCTAGAAAATTGTCTGATACCTTCGGTGAAAAGTGAGATTCTACTCAGGGTGAATGTTGGACTTCATCAGATGATCTATATGCAAAAGTTGATGTATTCATTAGTGATAATGAAGTGACCTACAGGTCTATAAACTATGAGTGGATCCTTTCCAGAGCAGTGAGAAAAGGAAGAGGAAGAAGGTGATCCTCTCTAGTGACAGTGAGCCAGAGAGAGAGAAATAGGGAGTGACCCTTGGGAAAGCATTGAGCTACCCCTGAACATTGTGAAGTCAGTGAACCTCATAATAGAAGTGATCTATCCAGAACATTTTAATAAATAGTATGATTTTAGTGGATTTGGTACATCGTCACATCATTGGTGTATGCACCATGGACATTTCCCAGTGAGGGTGAACCAAGTAAAAATCATTGTGCCATGTGCATGCTTTTGTATTTGTTTATACTTTGCTACAGGAAAGAGAGAGAAGAGAGTCTTGCATAACAATGAGACAAGATCAATAGGGGTAGTTGTTTTAATCAGTCTTACCCTAATTCACCCCTCTCCCTATGTATCTAACATAGTGGACCTAACAAATTAATTGAAGTATATCTTGGAATTATATACTTTTTTCTATATTATCATTAATATTCCAGATTCCTCCTTCTCCATTTCATTCTATAATCATCTCCCACTTCTCACAGAAAATAACATTAATTTATCCCCTTAGAAACTACCTTTTAATTTCATCATTTTGTAGTAATAATATTACAATAGGGCAATTAAAATAAAATAATAGCGACGAAAGAAAACAAAAAAAATAAAAACAAATAATGAAAAAATGAACTTAAGTAATTAAAACATAATTCAAAAATTTATTGGGAAATAAAATAAAATAATAACCTTTTAGACCTCTTCCCTCTGACCAAACAAGATCTATAGTGAAGAGCTTAATAGTTGAATACAATTAGTAGATTAAAACCCCTCACCCAGACTAAATTCTTTATTATGATTTGGAAGATATTGTTTTGGAAAACATTGATATCTGGGGTTTGGAAAGGACTGTAAAATAATTATTGTAATGATGAAATATTTCTCATATTATGGGATGCAGTTGGTGGGAGTTTTTGGATTGGAATGAGGATATATCTTATATATCATTTCAATTTTCTTTAAAGGAATGAAAATGGTGATAGGTCCATTCATTCAAATATAAGTGCTAGAATAATATTGACCAAGGATCATGAATGTTTTGGATGTTTTATAAATATAATCTATGTTTATTTGTTAGCATATGTAAATTGAAGGAAATCCCAAACATGGATTTGGATCATCAATATGAAACTATAATAATTTTGATTCCATACAACACACATAATATAAAAGAGAGAACATAATTTCACAAGTTTGGAATCATGCATGTTAAACTCTTAGCCAATAGAAATAAATGTGGTTAATCAAAACATGGAATTTGAGTGTATGAAAAATTCAAAATATACCCCAATAATAATTCCAAATTGAGAAAAACCATATGAAATCAATGTGAAAGAGGGTTCATAAAAATCAAATTCTGATGGAGGAAGCCACTACATTGACCTAAAATCATTTATTAACAAAACATTTTATACCATACCTTTCATTATTAATGTTTTTCATACTAAATTTTTATGATATTTAAATGTATAACTCATTTTTTATAAATTTTATAATTAAATTTATTAATGTGAAGATTTTATATCTAAAAATTATTTATAAGTTTTAAACATGTTTATTTAATACAAAACACATAAAAATATGTCTCATTTCAATTATTTTTTTATATAACATGATTTACCCACATGAGAACATATCTCATCCAAAATGAATCTTTTAATTTATTTCCCCTTATTTTACAATTTCCCAATATTTCTATTTTTTTATTTTTTAGTATTCAAATCCACGATACAATTCCTCTTTCTAAATTCAGAAGTTAAATCACTCCATAAATTTTATTAATTTAACTGCATCTTATATAGTATTTTTATGAACTCATTATACTAATTCCAATTAATTTTTATCTTGTTATTTTCTATCCTTTAAAAATCCTCTTATCAACTCTAATTGATTTAACATGTTTCCATAAATTAATTTTTGAAGAGCTGACTTTAATTTTATTTTCACGATTAGTTTTAGAAAATTGTATTATTATAAATATAAATAATAATTTTTTTAAATAAATTTTTAATAATATATATATATATATATTAAGAAAATTATAATAATTTAATATATTACATTTCCTAAAATAAATGGTTCACTCCATTTAAAAAGAACATAACCTACAACAAAATAATATATTGTACATTCATAAACTATTTTACATATGAATAACTAAAAGAATCAGAAAATTAAAATGACACATAATATAATATATATTATTATACTGTTCAAAACATAGTTCCCACATATAAAATACTTTGCAAAAAAATTCTATATTTAAAAAAATAAGCAAAACATAATATTTTTGATCTTGGTAAATTATTTTACTTTTAAAAAATATCACTATATCATAAATTCACCATAGAATAATATATTCATATAGTACATAAAGTATTTTAAATTAAAATAATGAAAATTTCCACGAATTTTTATTTAAATAAAATTTTGATATCTATGAAATTACACAATATATTTAAAGAATATCAAATATGTAACATTATTCAATTACCTAAAAATTTTCACACAAAAATATTTCATGTATAATATATTAGACTTAGAAACAATTTTGAAATAAAATGTAAATAAAAAAAATTAAAATAAATAAATTATCGATTAGATTTCAATTCATAAATTTAAGAAAATTGTGAACAATGAATATTGGGTTCAACATGAATGATTAAAAAACTTGTCTGGAATGGATAGACAATTATATTTAATACTTATCAAACAATTCACATCCTTGAGAATCAAAATAAAACATTTAAAATTTAGAGACCAAATCAAGTATAAATAAGGAATCTCATGACTTTACATTAATTATGTGTCAAATGATTCTCACCCTAAAGAATCCAAACTAATGTTAAATATTAGTTATAATAATAATATTATATGAGGAAAAAAATATACTGACCATGTGGAGATATTATTGAAATAGAATCCTACCCATAATAGAAAATACAAAAATGGAAGATAGATTCCAATGAAAATTAAACAATTTAAAATTCCCATAATATTAAAAAATTTCATTACAAAATTATTTTAAAAACTAAAAAATCATTCCTTAAATATTATAGTAATGATAAATTCATTATTTTTTTAAATCATTAAGAATTTATTTAAATAAAATAATTGGATAAATTTTAAAAATAATTAGAGAAATTTATCCAACTCTAATTAATGTTTTGAAATTAATTTTGATAAAAAAGAATTTATATAAAAAATTATGAAATAATGAGTGGAAATTGTCAATGATCAATCAAGAGGGAATTCATTATTTCAATAAATCAATAGTCAAATAAAGACATAACATAACTATCCAATGCTATTATTTCTATAAACATCATTGTTTTATTAATGATTTAATTAAATTAGTAATTTATGAGTTTATTTTTAACAAGAAACAAATTAAATTATGATAATAGTAATTAATTATTAATAAATATTCTTGATGAAATTATTTATTGTATCATTCAACAAATAAAACATTATATAATAAATTATGTAATCTATGACTATCATGTTAATAATTAATTGATAGAAAAATTAAAAAACATCCATCAATGAGTAATCACCAAAAAAATACACGACTATACCTAGAAAACAACATTTTCTATAGATTAAATTATTAAACAATGACTGGAAAATAATTAAATAGACCTTAGATAATTATGCATTGTTCAACCTCAATTCATTTACCCATAAACCATTCCCTTTCACCATCATCAAATAATATCATATCAACTCATTCCAAGGATAACATGAATATTTATATTGATTTATTTCACAATATTGTAATTTGAAATGGTAAATAAAAATCCACATCTAGGTTAATTAAATAATATCATGCTAATATTTAATCACTATGATAATAACATAATATTTTTATTTTTAACTATCACTAGAAATATTATTTCACTGAAGGTTGACATTGTAACCTTCAGATTCATGATTTCAAAAAATATTTAATCATAGTTCTAGAACCTAATTAATTTGTTTAATACAATATTTACTCATATATATTTATTCAACACATATTTAATTGAATTATTTTGGAAATAAAATTTATTTTTACAATAAGAATTCATCACTTTAGGCATGGCCTAAACCAATTTTAAAATATCAAATAATTTTACATAATTGTATATCAATTAAAATATTGTCTTCAAAATATTCATATAAGATTCCCTAAATAATTAATTGATATATATCATAAGGAATAATTTAAATCATGTGCTAAAAATTTGTTCTAATCATGGAATACATTAGTCATTCATTATGAAATTTAATTTACTGATACATGTCCTGTAATCTAGAATTCATAATTATCATTCATTTTTTTAGAAATATATACTTATACTTAAAAATTGATTTTGATTAAATATAAATGTCTCCAATTAGTGGTTTATATTAATAAAATGTGTTGATATTTAAGGTTAAGTCATTTAAATAAATAAAATTATCCTTATAAAAAATTTACATTAAATATGTAATCATTAATTTTTGTCCACAATGTATAGAAAATTAAGAAACATTTAGAAATTATGTTCAATGAAATAATAAATATTTTAAACATGATTCATTATCATCAAATATAATTTTGCACTCTACAATTTAAATTTTTTTATAACGTCTAATTTCTATTGTACTATTACATGTTTTATATATAACAATAATTAATCCATAAATTTAAACTAACAATGAATATTAGATCTTGTCATGAAATTTTAAGAAAACATGTTTAAAATAGTATGAAATAATACAAAAATGAATACCGTATAATTAATAATAATAAATATTAATAATATATATTAGCATAATTAAACATCTAATAAAAAATTATAAATTAATTTTTAAACATAAATGCATCATATCACAACGAATCATGCACACATCCGGAATTTTCTTCCCTACAGTTAGTATAGTTTCATAAAAAACATGATAAGTTTTCTGTGATGTTCCATGCATTAGGTTATAGTGTGCCATGTTTCAATGACCTTAGTAGATATCTATGACACTAACATTTTGTTGTATCATATAAGTAACACTAAATATCCTTGTTCTAGCTAGTCCCATCATTATACATTGGTTAGCTTAAAAGAAATTCTTTCTCAAATGGCCCAATGTAAACTTCACTTGCAAATCACTGCAATCAACATTTTTAAATTTTAATAATAAGCTCTCATACTTTTTTTCATGACCTTCCCCACTAAAATTCAACCTTCATTGGTTTTTTGGATTGGAGTGACTCTAAAATCCGTCCCCCAATAGGCCATGTTTTGAGGACTGACATAATGATTATTTTTTGAAACATAAGATACATTTCCCTCAAAATTCATAGGAAATAATATCCAACCCATCAACAAAATCCCTATAAAATTTTATGGAAAAGATAAAAAAAATTATATCGACTATAAATTCATGAAATGTAATAATACATCAACAAAAAAATTATGAGGAAAATTTGACCCTTCGAGTTCTAAAAACAAAATTATCTCTATCTTTATTTTCTTTTTCTACAAAACCACTCCAAAACACTATAGAAAGGTGATACCATGTTAGTAATCAAGATTAATATGTTTCCATGAAATTTAATATTCATGAGAAATATATTTTATAGGATATACATGTGTGAATAAATAATGTAATATTAATATATGGGTTATGATAATAAGAAAATAATAGATTTTATTCTCTTTTTCAATTACTAAAACACATTTGATTATCTTATCATATTAAATAACATGACTTTCACAAGAATGAAATGAGAAATCTAAATTTAATGGAAATATAATAATGGGGAGGATGCACAAAAATATAACATCATCATCAAATAATTAGAAAATTTGTAAATTCATCAGTCATGCAACAACCATCAAAATATTCAGGTAAATAGGTAGGATCATCTCTCATCCTACCAAAATCATATCATTATCATTGTATAAAAATAATAAAATGTCTTAGACAACATATTGTGTAAACTATCCCAACGTACACTATTTTGAAACATCACTATCATAATGAATCTTGTTTTATCCTTAAGGAATTACCGCCCAACATGAGAAATAACCATTTACCCCTTAAAAAATAGTCAATGTTTACATGTAAACATTTTACCCATTATAAATGATAATAGATGCACGTATCAACATCATAATTAATCATACCATATGTGTATGGCATCAAATAACTGGATAATGTTGATAAGATAAAAAAAATCACAAAAGAACTCAAATAAATAATCACATATAAACAATTACATACAAACAACAATAAAAAATAATTACATATAAAAAAATCCATAAAAAAGAAAAAAAATAGATCATTCAAATTTTGGATAAGTAATAATAATAATAATGAAATAAATATTAAATTATAAATTATCATATATTGATAATCATCATCACACATATAATTTTTCAATACTAAATAATATTAAAATGTTTCTCTCATGTATAATATAATCATTATTTATTTAGTTATACAATTTTTCATAATGGAAGCCAATTAATTAAACACACCTATATAACATATGATTACTAAGAAAAGACAAGAATATTACTAAATTTATAAATGATACTATACTATTTAAATTACAGTTATTTAAACATCTTGTTACACTACCTTATATAAATATCTTGCTAATATAATGGAAAATAAATCTAATTGACACCATCCTCATCAATGTTTATGAAAATATTGAACTATTTTAATGAAAAATAATATTAAAAATATTGATATTATATTTTCTTAACCATGAAATACATTAAAACAATTTTTTTGGATTATTCATTATTTTGAATCACTTTATATAGTTCTTATAACACTTGAATCATAACCCTCATTGACACTGCTATTTATATTTATTCATTAGAAACTCAATATCATATTAGATTTAATTATAGATTATCATAACACCATTATCAAAAAATTCAATAGAAAACAGTCATATTATAATTCATTCACCTTAGCATGATATTATCTTTATAGATATGAATTTTCATATTGTTAACAAATAAAATATCCATTCAAGATTAATTATAACACATTAAAAACTATTTTATTATTTTTTTATTGAATCATTATATTATGTTATTTAGAGATTCACTAATTTTTTTTCTTTGAGATTTTAATATTTTAAGGGCTTTAATAGGTCACATAGTTAGTCTGTAGGGTTGGTAAATAATGGGAAAACCATGCATAAGGGTATGTTTAGTGGTTAATTACATTTTCATGGAATTCCTACAACTGAGGAAGCTATGTGGGTTACCCTGAGAAACATTACAGAAGGATTTTATTATTAGGATGTCTCAATCACATAGTGTTTAGTAAACCATGTGTTAACCCATGCAATGTTCCACGATATTTTAATTTTAACTTTAATTTTTTAATTATTATTATTTTTAAACATCTCTGTCAATCCTTTATTTTCACCTATTTCATATGATTCCCCCTCCACTCTAGGAATACCTCTATGGTATCAATTCACCACTTCATTGTGAGCTCCCTCTTCTTCGATGATTCCTCCTAGATTTCATCATGATTCTTCATCGAATCTTAATGGTAGGAACTCATCTTGTTACACAATTAGATTTTGTGAAATGTATTGTTTTTGAGTTAATTTAATATTTTAAATATTTTGGATTTCAAAAAATACTATACATATATATTTATAAAAACCATTTTTTGTATTATGTTATACACAACACAAAGTTAAGCATGCACTACACGCAACACCGACTTGGGTTGCATTACACACAACACAATGTTTCTCTAAAAACCCGATTTGTTGTTATAATCTTTAAAATTATTTTGTTATTACCTAGACAGTAAACTTATAAAATGATTATTAAAAACTAATATTAAAATATTAGTTATAATTGTTTTATATAAATAGAATATACTAATAATGGGAAATATTATTTTTGGTATAGTCTTTATATATTTAAAACTATTATTCTCTAAGAAGAACTGTTTTTCATGTCCATCTTAGATAAAAAATAAAATTATGTTCATATATAATTGTAATTTTAATTTGATAAAATAGACATCATATTTGAATTTGGAATATCAATGATAATTTAGGGAGAATTGTTAGCATTTTAATGAGATGTTGCATTTTTTTGATGAATGTTGAATCTGCATTGTAGATAGAAACTACCTTGTTTTAAATAATTATTATAATTTAAATGTATTTTTAAGGTTAATTTAGATCAATAATACATATATTAATCAAATTAATTCATTTTAATCATTTTTATATTGAAATTAGATATAAAAACATATTGAACCTTTGAACATCTTTTTTACTAGCCTTCTCGCCACATCAGATAGATTAGAGTTGAACATAATTTAACCAATTATATGAATGAAATTTGGACGAAGAAAAACACATGGTTGTAATATGTATAAAATTTGTGGGATTACCAGAGAAAATTAATTTTTTTTAATTGAAAATTTAGTTTTTTATTTACAACTATAAAGGGTAAATCAAGAAATTAAAGCTAATCATATATATAATGTTATAAAACAACCATAACACTGGTCATAATTTCATTAGATATGTGGTATTTAAGAAAAATAAACCTTTTTGTGAAATTATAATATTTTTAAGCCACATAGGTAAGAAGATTGAATTTATTATAATTTATTTAAAAAATAAGTTAAAAATGTCACATTTAATTTTTTTATAAATAAATAAATTTTAATATAGTGTGATACAAAATATAAATTAAAAATTAATTACTAATTTTTAAAATAATAAAAATTTTATATCATGATTTTTTTTTTAATATTTACAGAATAAATATTTTAATTAGTGAATTCCATAATTATGATGGTGTAATTGTTTAATTAATGATAATATCAAATAAATGATATTTAAAATATTTTAATAAACATAATTTATCATAGTTAATGACATCCAAGAATTAATTGATAAAATATGGAACATTAGTGAGTTATTATAAGTGTTGTTTAGTTCTAATCAAGTTAATATGATATTTTATAAAAGACAAATAATTAATAGTATCAAAATTGGCATTAATGATACTTTAAAATAGATAATATTTTATTAAATGATATTAAATTGTTAAAAACTTATAATTATCCAAAATTACTAGAATAAGGTTAATAATATCATAAAAATACATTTGGTGTTCTTTTTTCATTTTATAGTAACTATATTATCCCTAAATATTAAAAACACAATTTATCATGGTAAAAGTTAAAGGGTCTAACTATGGTTTATAGCCAAAAGTTAAGATTAATACTGTGACATAAATATCTAAATATAAATGGTTGAGATTATTTAGACCCATAATAATCTTATATTCAACATCACTCACTTTATAGATATTTGAAATCTAAAATCAATTCATTTTAATTTAATATTTTAAAAGATTCATAAAGTTCCCCTCACATCAATTATAAAGGGGAACATCCACCCTCACTTATTAATTTAAATTTGAGATTTCAATATTTTCATTCCCTAGATAATATACCTTATCAACTTCCTAGTAAAATTATATAGGTTTTGGTCTTCTCAAAAGGCCAACAATAGTGTCCCTAAGAGGATATATAGGGGGAGATTATCAAACAAGAGGTAATCTCTTCCCGACTACTTAAAAATTCTATCATCTTATACATCCTCTTCACGTGTTGAATACATTATATGTTAATAAATACAGAGTCACCATAATTATGATATTTTATTATGATTATGGGGAAAACATATTCTATCTTTTATTCATTCTATGAAAATTGGAAGTACCGCATTTGCGTAAGTACAACTTATTGTCTCCACATCGTGGTGCAATTTATTATTCATCACTAATTTTTTTGGAACATCATAATGATGGAAATAATGAATATGACATAATAAATATGACACAATATTTTATCTTCATAATTAATGTACCATATAATTCCTCAATGTTTTATAATTTATCGAATTATATCATCACTTATTCGTGTGTGCATCTTACCATCTCTAAGACGCGATGAGATTAATTTTTTTTCGTTAGCCTTTTCAAGAATGATTAAAATTGTATGTAATAGATAAATTTGAAATATATGACATAATAATTACACTGTATTGAAATATATATTTATATATTTTTTTCCATCTTCTATTCATTACGATAAGAAAACATAAACATCATTGATCCATGTCTACATTTAACCATCTCCATTAAAGGTGTATAACATTTAACATATCTATATTATATATATATATTTATACACTAAATATATATGATATATAAATATTCTATAAATTATTTATGAAATTAAATCATTATATATGTAATAGGATTAAGAATAAAACATCAAAACATGTATGATAGACAATGTAGTTATTAATCGAAACGTTGCATTAACAAGGAAATGTTGATAAACATCTAATATATCTAATAAATGAATAATATATGACATAATAAATATTTTTCTGATTTTTTATATGTTATTAATTAGTTTAAAACCACTATACTGCAGTTTTAGATATGTGTGAAGGGAATTGGACCTATGTTAAGGGACATTAATTTCACATTTACTTTTGTGAGACTCATGCCTCGTACACTATTGGTTTCTCTTACATGGAGTATACAATGAACATGAATGTATTTTATGAGTTTTTAATATAATATTATGGTATTTTCATATCCATATAATTTTCTTCATTTTATGGGGCATACTATTCATATAATTATAAAGTTTTAAGGTTTAATTCCACAATGTCATTATTATCAGCATTGTAATATGTATGTATCTAGTGATGGATATGTTTTTATAGGTCCGTATTTCATAAAAATATAGTCTAAAATATGTTTACTATTATTATATAATTTTTCAATGTCATTTTTCCAAATGTATGAATCTTTATTAAATGGATTGAAAATTATCATTGGTCATTTTTTAATGAGGTAATTTTTTACTTTTCGAAAAAAACTATTATCGGAAAATGTTTTTTTCATCGTATAAGGCTTGAATGGGTTTTTCTGCTTTCATGATGCATTTATTCATTCCAGATACCTTTAAAATATTACATGGTTATTTTCAATGAAAATTTATTCTTATAAAATTGTGTAGCAGTTCATTTAAGGATAATTTTTTCAAAGAAGAAATTATATTTCCCCTAAAACCATTTTAAATGATTTTTATGATTAATTTATACGTATACAACTGGGTTTTAAAAAATATGGGTTTTGTCACGACCCCCTCCCCACAAAGTGTACCCCTCCTGGGCCGGCAATGTGAGAAGGGAGATAATGACCGCCGAGTCCCGCCTCCAGTAGGCCCCAGGTTGGCGACTAGCACCGAGGGTATAATACACACACAAATGGGAGGGATTACCCTCTAAGAGAACACATTAGAAGAGAGAGATAGAATAGACTCCGACCAACTCCATCTCATAACTGAAAAATAAAAGAAACATAAGTACATATATGAAATGTCATGGAAAAGTACTACAACTGAAAGGGAAACTAAAAGTACCCAAAATAAAGTAAAACGACAGTGACCACAAGTCCGAACAGCTCCTCCTCCAACCGCAAGCTAGTGGTAACCAGCTTGATCTTCAACCTGCTCCAAGTAACCTGAAAACTAGTTTATATATACATAGGGTGAGTATAACAGTATACTCAGTAGGATCCCCCCCAAGCCTCTCATGCAAAAGTAAAGAAATCATGCTAAAGCCCAGTGAACAACAAGTGAAACTAACTCGTCACCTAAACAGGTATACTATGTTCCCAACCTCACCATGGTGACTCTCACCAAGTAACGCATAAAAGAATATAGCATATAGTAAAGAATATCAAATGTACCCCACTACTACTTCCCCACTGGTTTTCCGCTTTTCCCCAACGACATACGTCCTGTGTCTCTCTCTCCAAGGCTTGCCCGCAGACACCTGGGCTAAGCTCCACAATCTGCACCTCGTGCACCACAAAGGCTTTCCCGCAGACACCTGGGCGAAGCACCACACCGTCCTCACAACCAAAAGTAACCAGGTAATTTCCGGGAGCCACCACAGCTCACATAACGTGTATCATACGTTGGGTATAATACCTCCAGCCATTACAGCCCATACTCCGAGTAAGGATCCTCAAGCCATCATAGCCTATACATGTTACACCTATAGTAGTCCATAGGATACTATATCCAGAATATATGCGTGTGAATAACCACAAGCCATTACAACCCTCTACACACATATATGGGGTAACTAACCACTGTGCCTCATGGCACAAGTATCTACAAAGAGAAGATAGCGGGGCCAAAGGGGGTAGTCAGCCATTCAACCTCCCATTAGAATGTTGGGGAAAATACCCCCCAGGGCTCAGAATCCCCGGGGTGTCAGTTTCCCTTACCGACAGGGTGGATTAGCGTATAGAAACACAAAAAGTACAGAATATATATGTAACTCACATCCACACTATGGGTATTACCTAGTCATAGATACAACTGCAGCTAACGTCTCTCAGACTCTAGGATGCTACTTCAAAGACTAGGTATCCTATAAGCACACAAACATTTGAAGAGCTTTATTAGATTACTCAATTCCCATTTTATCATTTCCACTATATGTTAATTTAATTCTTTCAACATTAATTAAGAATGAACAATTCCACATTAAACTGAATTTGCATCACATTCAAAAACTGCTCTTTTTAGGATTCACATCACTGTTAAATTCCAGTATCTCCATCCCGGTGGATTTTCACCATTTAATCAATCATTCATTACAGAATTACTTTTCCATATTCCCAGGCATTCTAGAAAAGCATCCAATGCTTCTAAACACAATGGAGGCTCAACACGGTGAGTAGATATACTATCTGTCGAGTCTTTGCTGCCTATAGAAAGAGCATAGACCCATTTTCCCTCGAGAGGCTAAACACGGAAAGCATGTGGCATACCCCGCGCATCTTCGCCTCCATCAGAAGAAGGGTAGCAAGACCAGCTGCCTTGGGAAATGGGGAAAAGCAAAGCAGATTAACATTCCAAGAAAACCACAAGCATCCAGCAACCGCATCCATCCCATTCCATCACCCCTGGTGTCCTCCCTGACACTCAAATGCATAAACCGATGCATCTCGCCACACTAGGTGTCATCCGCTACCACAACCACAAGTCCCCATACCTCCACATATCACAACAGCCATCCAGGCTCACATCAAATCACAAGTAGCCGGAAATCAAAGATCACAAAATGGGGTCTTGGCCCTTTAACAAGGCATTCAGCCTTCATACAAAATGAGCACTCAGAGCTCCAAACCACAAGGCATTCAACCTTACAAGCAAGCGGGTAACTCAGAACCCTTTTGAAATTATTGAACTAATAGTTACTTAATCCATCTTGAATTAACAGATTCATTAACATGCCTCTTTATCTTTAGCCAATTATTTAACAAATAATTCCGGCTTTACGTTCTTTATCAATTTCTATCATGAACGAACAACAAATCAAAGAAAACATAGATATCACTGTATCTAATAAAACATGAGGCAAACCGTTACCACGATATAAAGCAACATTATACGATCAACCAATTCTTTTAATCCGGTTCAAGTATTTAATTATGTCAATTTCATTGTGATCCAAAAGGATAAATCATGATAATTCTACGATTGCACATATACAATTAGAGAAGCCATGAATCCCCTACCTCAAACAGTTCCTCACGTTCTTTATCCACACAACAGGTCACGATCCTCCCCTCGCGACAACTGCGTCCACCAGAGGATGCTGCAGTACGACAGTACCAACCAACCCCAAGAAAACCCATTAGAATCTTGGGAATTACATGGTATAATTATGTGATGGAGGATAGAAGAAGATAAACCCCAAAAGAACGACGATACAACATACCTTATATCGAAGATTGATCGACACGGCACGGTTGCATCCAAAACTGAGCAGAACCAATCCTAGGAGTAAATACTGATTGTGCAACTCCTATGGAAAGGATTGAAAGGTTCTAGTGCCTCTTAGTTGAGAACAAAGGGAACGAACAAGGGAGAATGATATCTCGTCCCTTTTTGAAGATTAAATGGGGAGACGGTTTAAGATCCGCTTAATTCTCCATTAAAAACGGATCGCATTAACCCACGCGGTTTGACCAAGAAAAACATTACAAGCCTTAGGAGTAATTAATATAGGATTTATGGATTTTTAAATGTCCTGAATATCCCTTAAAATAAGGCTTTAAATGTATTTTACGTCAAAGGAAATGTCAAAAGGGCAAAACTGCAGGAGTCTGGAAACACTGTTCACCCACTATTACTGTACATGAAACCGATCTGTAAAACTGATCTGTGAAACCGATCTGTCACACTGATCTGTGAAACCGGTCTGTGAAACCGATCTGTGAAACTGATCTGTCAGACCGATCTGTGAAACCGATCTGTCACACTGATCTGTGAAACTGATCTGTCACACCGCTCTGTGAAACCGATCTCTGAAACCGATCTGTCACACCGATCTGTGAAATCGATCTGTGAAACAGATATGTCAGACCGATCTGTGAAACCGATCTGTCAGACCGATCTGTGAAACCGATCTGTCACACCGATCTGTGAAACCGATCTGTGAAACCGATCTCTGAAACCGATCTGTCACACCGATCTGTCACACCGATCTGTGAAACAGATATGTCAGACCGATCTGTGAAACCGATCTGTCAGACCGATCTGTGAAACCGATCGGTCACACCGATCTGTGAAACCGATCTATCAGACCGATCTGTGAAACCGATCTGTCAGACCGATCTGTGAAACCGATATGTGAGACCGATCTTTCAGACCGATCGGTGAGACCGATCTGTTACTGTTCATAAAATTGGAAACACTGTTCACAGAATAGGAAATTTGGAAAAGTGTTAGGGATAAGTCCCCTTGACCTCCCAGAACACCTCTAACACCAACATTTCACAAAGTAATGGACCGGAGAGGTCCGGGCCATTACATTAGATACCTCTCAAAACATTCTCGTCCTCGAGAATTAAAAACCAACCTAGAAGAAAAGAGGGGTCCAAACAACCAACCCATAAGATACCTCTCAGGGGAAAACCACCATGAGTTGTTCAAAAGTTGGAACAAAACTACGACATCCGAGAGTATGGAAACAAACAATCCATATCCAAACAATTCAAACATAACATCACATCAAAGGTACATAAATAAAACATAAAAGGTCTAACCATAAAGGAAACATCATTACATGAAAAGAGTTAAACATTAAACAACTCGGGGTACTGAACACGTTTCTGTGACTCACGCTCCCAGGTACTCTCCTCCATTCCACCATGACGCCACAAGACATGAACTAAAGGAATAGAACGTCCATGCAACACCTTATCCTTGTGGTCTTGGATCTCCACAGGTCGCTCCTCGAAGGTTGCATCATCATCAATATTGATCTCTCCCCAATCGATAACATGAGATTCATCATGAAGATAACGACAGAGCTGTGATACATGGAAAACATCATGTATCCGACTCATCTGAGGGGGAAGTGCTACCCGATACGCCACATCTCCCACACGAGCTAACACATCAAAAGTCCCAACAAACTGGGGAGAAAGCTTACTTCCACGACCAAACCTTCGCTGCCCATGACGCGGAGTCACCATCAGAAACACATGATCCCCAACATTAAACTCTAAGGGTCTCCTTATTTGATCAACATATGATTTCCGACGATCCTGTGCTGTCTTCATCCTCTCACGAATCACCTGAACCATCTCTGTTGTATTCTTCACTAGTTCTGGTCCGAGAATTGCTGACTCTCCGACCCCAGTCCAGCACAACGGAGAACGGCATGGCTGGCCATACAAGGCTTCAAATGGTTCCATACCGATGGTAGAGTGAAAACTATTATTGTAAGAGAACTCTTCCAAGGGTAAGTTCTTCATCCATGAACCTCCAAAATCAAGAACACAAGAGCGCAACATGTCTTTAAGAGTATAGATGGTTCGCTCTGTCTGACCATCCATTTGAGGATGAAAAGCAGAGCTAAGGCATAACTGAGAAGCAAAAGCATGCTAGAGACCTCTCCACACCCTAGAGTTAAAACGAGGATCTCGATCAGAAATGATTGTCTTAGGAACTCCATGAAGCCTCACCACCTCCACCAGATACTGCCTCGACAAAACCTCAACTGAGCTCAACTCCTTGATTGATATGAAGTGGGCCGATTTAGTTAAACGATCCACTACCACCCATATAGCATCATGTCCTCCCGGAGCTCGAGGTAAACCTGTAACAAAGTCCATTGAGATGTCCTCCCACTTCCACTAAGGAATCTTCAATGGCTGGAGAAGACCACCAGGAACACGGTGTTTTGCCTTCACCCTCTGACAGACTAGACATCGAGACACACACTCTACCACTGCACGCTTCAGCCCGGGCCACCAAAACTGACTCGTCAAGGACTGGAACATCTTTGTCACACCAGGATGTACTGCTAAGGGCGAGCTATGGAACTCTCGGAGAACCGTCTCACGCATCTCCAAGGGAACACAAAGCCTACCATGATACAACAATCAGTTTTGTTCATCCTCCGACCAACCATCAGGGGCCTCTCCACAAACATCTCTGTCTCTCCAAACTTCCACCTCTGGATCACCCAACTGAGACTCTTCCACCTTCTGCATCAGAGATGACTACACCGTCATCTGGAAAAGACAACCTCTACCTCCAACCTCTTCCATATCAAGATGTAATGCGTACAGTTCCTCCATTACTCTCCAAGAATCACCGGATTCATGCACAGCATCACTACGTGACTTTCGGCTCAGCGCATCGGCAACAACATTTCCCTTCCCATGTGTATACAATATTTCGATGTTGTATTCCTGCATAAACTCCATCCACCGACGCTGCCGCAATTTCAAGTCCCGCTGAGCGAAAACATACCTCAAACTCTTATGATCGGTGAAAACCACAAAGAGCTCGCCAATGAGGTAATGTCTCCACAACTTCAGCGCAAACACCACGTCTGCCAACTCAAGATCATGGGTGGCATAGTTACGTTCATGGGGATGCAATTTTTGGGACCCATAAAAAACAACTGACCTTTGTTGCATAAGAACACAACCTAGCCCCAAATGTGAAGCATCACATAAAACATCAAACTGGACTCCCTCCACTAGAAGACAAAGGACTGGAGCACTTACCAACTTCTCCTTTAGATATTCGAAAGCTGCCTGACACTGATCAGTCCATATGAACGCTTGATCCTTCTTGGTCAAAGCTATCAGAGGAGTCGCAACTCGAGAGAAATTGGCTACAAACCTCCTATAATAGCCTGCGAGACCAAGGAAACTTCGCACCTCTGACACGGTCTTGGGGGCTGCCCAAGACACTACTGCTTCTATCTTCGATGGATCCACAGCTACTCCCTATTGGGACATAACACGCCCTAAGAAAAGAACTTCTCGAGCCCAGAACTGACACTTGGACAACTTCCCAAACAACTTATGTTGGCAAAGTACTCCCAAAACGGCTTGTAGATGCTCTACATGCTCTTCCTCAGATGTGGAGTACACAAGGAAGTCATCGATGAAAACCAAAAAAAAACTTGTCCAGGAATTCATGGAATACAGAATTCATCAACCCCATGAAAAAAGCTGGAGCATTCGGCACGCCGAAAGGCATTACAACAAACTCATAATGCCCATGACAGCAACGGAATGCAGTCTTCGGGATATCCTCATCCTTTACACGCATTTGATGATATCCTGACCTCAAGTCGATCTTTGAGAACCAACTTGCACCCTTCAATTGATCAAATAAGTCATCAATCCGCGGAAGAGGATAGCGGTTCTTTATTGTCACTTTGGTTAAGCGACGATAATCGACACACAACCTTAAACTGCCATCGGCCTTCTCCACAAACAAGACTGGTGCACCCCATGGAGACACACTTGGCCGAACAAAATCACACTTCAACAGATCATCAAGTTGTATACATAGCACTCGTAACTCAGAAGGGGCCGTTATATATGGAGACATAGAGATAGGAGACGCTCATGGTTGTAGCTCGATCCCAAACTCGATCTCTCGTCGAGGGTGTAATGCTACAACCTCTTCGGGAAATACATCAGGGTACTCCTCCACAACCCTAGGAAACGCCATCTGCTCAAACTCTGAAGAACATAGAATCATCTCAGCCATCATGGATGATAAGGATGAAACCTGCCTATGACCATCCGATGATCTCGCTCACCAGCAAACACCACTGTTTCTCCATCTTCATCAAAGAAAATGACCTTCTTCCTGTAGCAATCCACAAAAGCCTGCACCGAATACAACCCTTCCATTCCTAGTATGACATCATATGGTTGTATTCGCAAACATAGGAAAACTCCCCAAGAGCGGTGTTTCCCCAACACTAACTCACAGCCTATACATTCTTTAAACAAGTCAGCTTGACCTCCAACTGGCGTATTCAATGCCAAGGGCACTGGAAGCCTCTCTACCTCAAGTCCCAAAGCATGGAAAAGGGTAGGTGATATGAAGGAGTGTGTCGCTCTTGAATCAAACAAGGCATACACCAAGGTAAGAAACTAGAAAAGGGTACCTCAGACGACGTCTGGCTCGCCTGGAGCTGGCAACGCTAGAGCATGAAGCTGACCATGACCACCTCCACGACCTCTCTGACCCTGATGACCACCACCACCACAGCCGTGCACTGATCTATGAGGACGGGGAGCGTCATGGGGCTGTCCTCTTCCTGCTCCATCTTCCCTCTGGTGATCTAAAGCTGGTGCAACCTACTACTGCTGCCTCGGCTGGAACTGCCTCAACGGAGGAACCCGTAGTGGAGCGCCTGGTGCACGATGACTGCTTTGAAACGTCGGGCACTCCCGCTGCTGATGACCACGAACACCACAAGAAAAACAAGCACCTGATCCCTTAGCATAGGCTTGAGAGTTTCTGCCTCCATAGAAATGAGATGGGAAGGGTTGGGACCTACCCCCAGGTGAACAGAAACTCTTCTGTCCTGAAAACCGGGAACCCCAGACCACAGCTCTGCTTCGTGAGGAATCATGACGATTCCCCTCTCGTGACGATCCGGTCCTAGACAAAGTCTTCTCAACAACCGCTGCCCTCGCCAGCACCTCAAGATATGTCTTCAGCATAAATGGGGTGACCTGGCGTTGGATCTATGGACACAAAGCCTCCTCGAAATGCCTCACCCTGGCCTCCTCATCTGGTAATAGGTCTGAAGCATATCGTAGAAGGTTCCTGAAACGAATTCCGAACTCTCGAACACTGGAGCTCCCCTGTCGAAGGGTAAAAAGCTTCTGGGGACTGGACGCCTTCGCAGTCGAAGAAAGAAACTCGACTCTAAACCTGTCTCGAAACTCCTCCCATGAGATCGCTGACTCCTTAAGATCCCCGAGGAACAAGAACCACCACTGTCTCGCTGCTCCATGCAACATCATCACAACCAAGGACACCCAGTGTTCCTTCTGAGCACGAATCAAACTGAAGCCTATCTCGACCTCCTCCAACCAGTCTTCTGTGATTGCATCTGAAACGGAGCCCTCGTACATCTGTAGACATTGGCACTGAAACTATCGGAGTGTCTTCCTCCAAGTGTCATCATCGTCAACCTCTACCCGGCGGTGATCTGCTGGAACAGCCTGCTGGGCACCTTCTGCGCAAAGCTGATGAGGACGTCGACCTGGAGCCATACCTGTAAAATAACAACCATTAAAGTTCCTAAGCCTGGAATATGGAAGACTCAACATTAATTAATTAATTATTTTGTTTTATTAATTTTAGGTTACCTATCCCAAGGTCTACCCATTCAAACACAGGCGCAAAGAATAATGATGCATGATCCTTTCCTAGGTCTCTACCCTGCAACCAGTATCACTTTGTTTTGTAGCCATCGTAAATGTAAAGGTCCGTGCAACAGATCATAGGGGGCCCTAAACGCCTATGTATCTGCCGGTCTCCAGTGTTTACCCCACTTTCTAAACATGAATGACACCGTTTCCCTACCATCCCATGTATCCTCACCTGTGCCTAACTCCAAACTCCATCCTATCCCTCAACCAGACCTCTGATACCACTCTGTCATGACCCCCTCCCCACAAAGTGTACCCTCCGGGGCCGGCAATGTGAGAAGGGAGATAATGACCCCCAAGTCCCACCTCCAGTAGGCCCCGGGATGATGACTAGCACCGAGGGTATAATACACACACAAATGGGAGGCATTACCCTCTAAGAGAACACATTAGAAGAGAGAGATAGAATAGACTCCAACCAACTCCATCTCATAACTGAAAAATAAAAGAAACCCAAGTAAATATATGAAATGTCATGAAAAAGTACTACAACTGAAAGGGAAACTAAAAGTACCCAAAAGAAAGTAAAACGACATCAACCACAAGTCCGAACAGCTCCTCCTCCAACCACAAGCTAGTGGTAACCAGCTTGATCTCCAACCTACTCCAGGTAACCTGAAAAACAGTTTATATATACATAGGGTGAGTATAACAGTATACTCAGTAGGATCCTCCCCAAGCCTCTCGTGCAAAAGTAAAGAAAGCATGTTAAAGCCCAGTGAACAAGAAGTGAAACTAACTCGTCACCTCAACATGTATACTATGTTCCCAACCTCACCATGGCTACTCTCATCAAGTAACGCATACAAGAATATAGCATATAGTAATGAATATCAAGGGTACCCCACTACTACTTCCCCACTGGTTTTTCGCTTTGCCCCAACGACATACGTCCTGTTCATCTCTCTCCAAGTCTTGCCCGCAGACACCTGGGCTAAGCTCCACAATCTGCACCTCGTGCACCACAATGGATTTCCCGCAGACACCTGGGCAAAGCACCACACTTTCCTCACAACCAAAAGTAACCAGGTAATTTTCGGGAGCCACCACAGCTCGCAAAACGTGTATCATACGTCGGGTATAATACCTCAAGCCATTACAACCCATACTCCGAGTAAGGATCCTCAAGCCATCATAGCCTATACACGTTACACCTATAGTAGTCCATAGGATACTATATCTATAATATATGCGTCTGAATAACCACAAGACATTACAGCCCTCTACACACATATATGGGGTAACTAACCGCTGTGCCTCATGGCACAAGTATCTACCAAGAGAAGAGAGCGCGGACAAAGGGGGTAGCCAGCCATTCAACCTCCCATCAGATTTTTTGGGAAAACACCCCCCCAGGGCTCAGAATCCACGGGGTGTCAGTTTCCTTTACTGACAGGGTGGAGTAGCGTATAGAAACACACAAATTACAGAATATATATGTAACACACATCCAAACTATGGGCATTACCTAGTCTTAGATACAACTGCAGCTAATGTCTCTCAGACTCCAGGCTGCTACATCAAAGACTAGGTATCCTATAAGCACACAAACATTTGAAGAGCTTTATTAGATTACTCCATTCTCATTTTATCAGTTCCATTGTACGTTAATTTAATTCTTTAAACATTAATTAAGAATGAACAATTCCACATTAAACTGAATTGGCATCACATTCAAAAACTGCTCTTTTTTAGGATTCACATCACTATTAACTTCCAGTATCTCCATCCCCGTGGATTTTCCTCATTTAATCAAACATTCATTACAGAATTACTTTTCCATATTCCCAGGCATTCTACAAAAGCATCCTATACTTCTAAACACAAAGGAGGCTCAACACAGTGAGTATATATACTACCCGTCGAGTCTTTTCCGCCTATAGAAAGAGCATAGACCAATTTTCCCTCAAGAGGATAAACATGGAAAGCACGTGGCATACCCCACGCATCGTCGCCTCCTTCGGAAGAAGGGTAGCAAGACCAGCTTCCTTGAGTAGTGGGGAAAAGCAAAGAAGATTAACATTCTAAGAAAACCACAAGCATCCAGCAACCGCATCCATCCCATTCCACTACCCCTGGTGTCCTCCCCAACACTCACATGCATAAACCGATGCATCTCGCCACACTAGGCGTCATCCGCAGCCACAACCACATGTCCCCATACCTCCACATATCACAACAGCCATCCAGGCTCACATCAAATCACAAGTAGTAGGAAATCAAAGATCACAAAATGGGCTCTTGGCCCTTTAACATGGCATTCAGCCTTCATACAAAATGAGCACTCAGAGCTCCAAACCACAAGGAATTCAGCCTTACAAGCAAGCGGGTAACTCATAACCCTTCTGAAATTATCGAACTAATTGTTCTTCAATCCATCTTGAATTAACAGATTCATTAACATGCCTCTTTATCTTTAGCCAATTATTTAATAAATAATTCTGGATTTATGTTCTTTATCAATTTCTATCATGAATGAACAACAAATCAAAGAAAAAATAGATATCACTGTATCTAGGAAAACATGAGGCAAACCGTTACCACGGTATAAAGCAACATTTTACGGTCAACCAATTCTTTTAATCCGGTTCAAGTATTTAATTTGGTCAATTTCATTGTGATCCAAAAGGATAAGTCATGATAATTCTATGATTTCACATATACAATTAGAGAATCCATGAATCCCCTACCTCAAACAGTTCCTCACGTTCTTTATCCACACAACAGGTCACGATCCTCCCCTCGCGACAACTGCATCCACCGGAGGATGCTGCGGTACGACAGTACCATCCAACCCCAAGAAAACCCATTAGAATCTTGGAAATTACATGTTATAATTATGGGAAGGAGGATAAGAGAAGATAAACCCCAAAAGAACAACGATACAACATACCTTATATCGAAGATTGATCGATACGGCTCGGTTGCATCCAAAAAAGAGCAGAACCAATCCTAGGAGTAAAGATTGATTGTGCAACTCCTATGGAAAGGATTGATAGGTTCAAGTGCCTCTTAGTTGATAAAAAAAGGGAAAGAACAAGGGATAATGATATCTCGTCCCTTTTTGAAGATTAAATGGGGCGACGGTTTAAGATCCGGTTAATTATCCATTTAAAACGGATCACATTAACCCACGCGGTTTGACCAAGTAAAACATTCCAAGCCTTAGGAATAATTAATATAGGATTTATGGCTTTTTAAACGGCCTTAAGAGCCCTTAAAAGAAGGCTTTAAATGTATTTTACGTCAAATGAAACGTCAAAAGGTAAAAACTGTAGGAGTCTGGAAACACTGTTCACCCACTGTTACTGTACATGAAACCGATCTGTGAAACCAATCTGTGAAACCGATCTGTCACACCGATCTGTGAAACCGATCTGTCACACCGATCTGTGAAACCGATATGTGAAACTGATTTGTCACAGAGATCTGTGAAATTGATCTGTCACACCGATCTGTGAAACTGATCTGTGAAACTGATCTATCACACCGATCTGTGAAACCGATCTGTTAAACCGATCTGTCAGACCGATCAGTGAAACCGATCTGTAGACCGATCTGTGAAACCGATCTGTCACACCGATCTGTGAAACCGATCTGTCAAACCGATCTGTGAAACCGATCTGTCAGACCGATCCTTGAAACCGATCTGTCACATCGATCTGTGAAACCGATCTGTCACACCGATCTGTGAAACCGATCTGTCAGACCGATCTGTGAAACCGATCTGTCGCACTAATCTGTGAAACCGATCTGTCAGACCGATCTGTGAAACCGATCTGTCAGACCAATCTGTGAAACCGATCTGTGAGATCGAGCTGTGAGACAGATCAGTGAGACCGATCTGTTACTATTCATAAAACTGGAAACACTGTTCACAGAACCAGAAATTTGGCAAAGTGTTAGGGATAAGTCCCCTTGACCTCCCAGAACACCTCTAACACCAACATTTCACAATGTAATGGACCGGAGAGGTCCGGCGCATTACAGGTTTGATAATGTTTTATGTATTTAAAGGTAATATTTTAGAAAAATTCAAGTTCCAAGTTATTTTCCAAAGTCATTCCCCAACAATGACGAAAAACTTTGTTATAGTTCCAAAATACCATTCATATTATTTCATCGAATAGTTTATTTTTTGATGGGATGATGTTTAAGAAACATCCTTCTTTAAATAACATATTATATTGAGAAAATGATTATGAAACATATATATTTTATAGAAGTTATGATATTATTACATGTTTATGAGACCAATTCATTTCATGGGTTATGATATGATTGTTTATGATCAAGTGGAACATGTATATATGATTCCATTGTGAGATTGGTGGGTCCTATATCACTCTCTGTTGAATTGGGTAATGATTTATATCTCATGAGATAGAAATGAAGGACTTTTTACACTAAGATAGTCATGGTATTGAATCATTAATTCAAATATGGTTTGGGGAGTGAACTTATACTACCAAGATGGCCTTGGTAGTGATGCCTTGACCAATATATAAATAATTAATATATACTTATATGTCTGCCATATTTTTTCAATATATTCCTATGTTATTCTTCTATGGAATGGGTTCTTTATTTAATTATGATTCATGTATCATGAAATGAAAATATTTACAAAAATATTATTATTTAGGATCTTTGATATTGAAGGTTTGATCTTATATTTTCATGATCATATTCTCATACCATTATGCTCTTGATTATTGCAACATGTCTCTATTTTATACCCTTACTGAGCATATGATCCCACAATTTTTCTTATTATTTATTTTACACATTTTATAAAGAAATATTTTTTTAGTGTTACTAAAGGGGGAGATATTTATTAGAGATGTTTAATATATTCCATCAAATTAGAATAATGTATTCCATATTTCCAAATGTAGTAAACTAATATATTCATGGGTGTTTTTGTGTAAGTTATTATGTAATCAAGAAAAGAAATTTAATTTTCATGTATGAAAATCACGGGTTTCTATATTTGGTATTAGATAAAAAAATTTTGTTAATCTTTGGAAACTAGGATAATAAAAACTTAGTTAAACCCATAACTAAATATGTGTATATTAGTCTAAGGATAAAGAAACCTATAAGAAAATATCCAAGAATATTTTTAATCGAATTAGAAATTAATTTCATATATATAAATCCATGTATAGATACTATAAGTAGATGTGGCTATGATACAGATGTACCTAAGGGTAAATACTCCAACAAGGTGCATTGGGCCCGACTTGATCATAACCTGGTACACGACAATGGGCCTTGATGAACACCTAGATTGAAATTCTAAGGGGATATGATTTGGAAATTCCAAAACTCTTCAAAAACAATTAAGATGGAATTAAATATATAATGGTCATAAATAAACTATAGTGATCCTATGGTTTCAGAGAATAAATAATGTGTGATAATTTAGAGTTCCGATAAGAAATTTTTCAAGATAATGTGATTACCATTATGAAAAATGATTCTTAAAGAATGATTTCTAGTTTTATGAAACATACAGATCCAAAAAGACATTGTTTAACCTAGAATCTGATTGAGATATTGGTTACATTGAGAAACAAAATTGTGTAGTGATTGGAGAGAAATATATTACGATTACGTTAAATCATCTATCACAAAAAATGATAAACATAGTGAAATTTAGTGGTATTTCAAAGATGCCTCATAAGGGGAAGATAAAAATCTATGAATTGTTACATAGTTAGAATATAGAGGAATGATGATTCAGCTTCATAAGTGTCATGAATAAGGGAAGAAGAACATTATAAAATTACCTCAAATTGAGGGGAATGTGTTATCTCTATGGGAAAACGAATCATAGAGGGATGATCTATCATGAAGTTCAATGTATTACCTAAGGAAAAAATGGGTATTAACCAAATAAATTCCCTTAACAAATAATTTACTTGTTAAACTATGATGTAACTATTCCTTTCTAATCATTAATGAAGATTAATTTAAGTGTTTCTGAATTTATATTCAGAATTATGAAATATATAAGGAATATTTAGTTTAGGTGTTTTTCACTATGGGTTTACATAGATATATTGAATAGTTAAGTTGGGTTATATAAGTGATTGTGAAATTTCTTTATTAAAGTAAATATAACCCATAATATGTTTTTAATGGTATGATAATAATGTTTGGGTAAAGATATGTTGTATGTGAATAAGTAAATAAGACGATACTGGTCATTCAAGGATTTTTTACTGGTGGGTTATGCAATCAAGGACAATGTTTAAAAAAATTTAGGACATAAGGTATATATCCAATATACTATTAAATAAGGAAACATGCATGTTTTAAATAAGGATGTATGGTAATTTAGGTTATTACCTTGTTTCAAGGGAATAGATGATGATGGTATTCACATGATGGGAATATGATAACCAAAATATTCTTTATGATATATGGGAGATAAATATTAATCCTATTTAGTGAACTTTTATTTTAGGTTTTTTTATTTTTATCATTCAAAATTATTTTAGGATGAACCATTAATGTAAAGTTCAAGTTAAAAATTGGATAATTTTGTGATATTAAATTATTATCTCATCATAGGTGGATTTAACCATATTTTATAACTTGGGGAAAACTTTTTTTAAGATATATAGAATGACCTATCATTATTTTCCTGATAACGTAACACCTTAAGAATAAAAATTTTATAATAATTTATTGGAAATAAAGATGAAGTGGAAATTTATCATGGATAAACAAAGGGTGATGTTATGCTAAAATCAAGTATGTATTCTCTATAAAATTATTCAATATTATAAAACCAACTCTGATGCAAATGGTTGACATATTATAACCATAATTTATTATATAAATGACATATTTAACATTTCTTTAGTTCAAGGTTTTTTTATTGTTAATATTATTTAGATCACACACTATATTATGATAAACGGTCATCATCAATCTCTATTATTATTTACACTGTCACTATATGTCAAAATATTCAACCATGTTCTCCTATCTAGAGACCTAGTAATGATTTATGTTGGATGACCATTATTTTCTATGTTTTCATTTTTATAAAGATGTTTTGAAATTAAATTATAAAATGAGGTTTTATATGAAAGGGATTTTCAAGTAATAAAACCATTGAAACCCCAGATTAATGTCGAGGGGAAATTAATTTTAAAGGGGATATAATGTAACACCGTATGATTTTATGAAATATATATTTTCTGAATTAATTTAACTATTAATAGATTTTTAATTTAAACAATATAGAATATATATATTTATGAAAACATTATGTGTGTATTATATTATACACAACACCTGGTTAATATTGCACTACACACAACATAGACATGGCTTTCTTTACAATCAACATTGAGTTTCTATGAAAATCAATTTATTTTTATTATTCTATAATGAGATAAATATAACAAAGCTGTTAAACATGTAATATGAAAACTAATAAATACTTTTCAATTATTATTTGTAATGGTTTTATAAAAATATTACAAATTTAGAAGGGAAAATATAATTTTTGTTAAAGTCTTTATATGTTTAAAACTATTGTTCTGTCAAATGAACAACTTTTCTTATCCTAATCTGAAAAATTAAAATAATTTTTAGAAAATATTAGAAATTTAATTTTATAAAATACCAAACTTTTATTAATTTGAAATTCAAAAATTAATATTGAGTGAATTTTTAGTATTTTTCATAATAGATTCATGACTTGTTTAAATAGTGAAAAATACTACATTGTACTTCAGATCTACCTTTTTTCTTTAAATAGTTATTATACATTAATTTTATTTTTAAAATAAAAATAGATCACTAATACATATATTAATCCACTAAAATTGATTTCAATCAGTTCTATATTAAAATTATATATAAAAACATATTGAATTTTGAACATCTATTTTACTCGTCTTGTCGCCACATCTGCGAGATTACTGTTAAACATAATTTAGTCACATCTGTGAATTGAATTTGAAAAAATAGCCATAAATGGTTTTAATAATTTTTAATTTTTTCTAATAGGATCAACTTAATTTCTGGTAAATATTATGTTTATTATTTTTATTTAACATGATTAAGGGTAAATTAGGTAATTACATGTTTAATATTATATAATATTATAAAATTATCCTAACACTTGTCCTAATTTCATTGGATAAGGGTTATTGGAATATAATAATCCATAAGATGAAACTATAACCAATTTAATCCACTTGGGATAGAATATGCCATTTATTACATTTTATTTAAGGATAAGTGAAAAATGTAAAACTCATAATTTCAATACTTAAATAATTTTTAATAATGAGTTATAAAAAATATAAATTTTAATTTAAATACAAATTTTAAATGTAATAAATTTATTTTCATAATGATAATTTATATTTAAATTTTAAAGAGAAAAATAATTCAATTAATGGATTTCATAATAAATATTAATTAATGGTTTAATTAATGAGAATATCAATTAAATTATATTAAAAATATAAAAATAAATATAATTAAACATAATTATTGACATAAACTCTTTTATATATTCCGTTGACATATTTTTGAGATATTAGAAGTATATTTTTTTGGTTATTAGGTTAATATGATATTTTATAAAAAAATAAATAGTATTCAAATTTCCATAAATGTTACTTTAAAATAAATAATATTTTATTAAATGATATATAATTTTAAAAAATATATAATCTTTAAAAATTACTAGAATAAGGTTAATAATTTTATAAATTATATATTTTGGGTTATTTTGGAATTATATAGTAACTATATTAAACCTAAAGTCCAAAAAACCAAATTAACGTGGTAAAAATTTAAGGTTTTAACTAAGGGTTAAATATAAATGATAAAGCCAATTTTTGACCCAAATTTTTTTAAAATAATTGGTTGATAGGATTTAACCCCAAAATAATATTAGATTTTAAATAACTCACTTTGGAAATATTTGAAATCGAAAATAAATTTATATAAATTTAATATTTTATGAGATTCCAAAAGTGCCCCTCACCACAAATACAAAAGGGAAGCACCTCCCTCAATTATTCAAATCACATTTAGATTTAAGGCTTAGAAATACCATAACTATTTCTCTTTTAATGTTCCATAGTGACATTTGATATATTATGTTCTTCTCAAAACACCAAATCTAGTTCCCCTAAGAGGATATCTAAAGAGATATCAACAATGAAGTGGTAATCTCCTTGCTGACTCTTTCAAAATTGGTTGTTCTCATACTTAATCTTAATGTGTTATTACATTTTAATGTAGTAATTCGTGTATCAAATATATTTTGATATGTTATTATGGTACTATAACAACCATATTCCATATTTTATTCATCTTATGAAAAACAAAAGTACCACACGTGGGTACATAAAACATAATGTGTCCCCGTCGTAGGGTAATCTGTTTTTTATAAATTTATTTTTTGGAAGGGTATAATTATGGATTTAATGTATAAAAATAATAAGTATTACATTATATTTATTTTTAATAATTACTATAACATCTAATTCCTCACCCATTTTCAATTTAGATAATGATATTGTCGATCGTGCATATGTATGACCTACTGTCTCCATGATGCGATGAGATCCATCTTTCACATTAACAATTACAAGAATTATTTTTAAAATATGTGTAATTAAAAAATAGGGAATATATTATATAATATGTCTATATAAGAATATATATAAATATATTTAATTTTCCTTCTTCTATTCATTAATGTCAGAAAACCGAAACAATGTTCATGCATACGTATGACTTACCATCTTGATGAATGACGTATTTCATTTAATATTTCTATATTATATATGTATAATATAATATGTAAATATTATTATACATTATTTAAGTATGTAAACCATTGTCAATGTAATAGTATTTTGAATAAAAATTCAAAACACATATGATACACAAAGCAATTATTACCCGAAATGTTTCTTTAACTTGGAAGTAATAATAAACAGGTTATATAAATTCCTAAATGATTAATATATGATATTATAAATAATATTAAGATCTTTTATATGGTAATAATATGTTTAAAAAAACTATAAATTAGTTTCAAACATGTATGGGGGGGATCAAACCTAAGGTAAGGGATTTTTGTCTCACCTTTACTTATATGAGACACATGCCTTACCCAACACATATTTCTTATACATGTTGTATATACTTCCCATGAATGTAATTATTGAGTATCAAACATAATATTTTCATATTTTCATATCCATAAAATTTTTGTTATTTCTTGGGTCATATGATTCGACTGATTATAAATTGGTAATGGTTAATTCCACAATCTCAAAATTATCAGTATTGTTTATACATAGGTATCTGTTGGGAAATATTTAGAATATATGTCCATGATTATTAAAAATATTTTCCAAAATATTTTTACTATTATTATAAAAAATATTAATTTTATTTTAACCCATTTATGGTTTATATGAAATAGATTCAATGGAATATTTTTTCAATTTTCCAATAAGGTAATTATTTGACTTTTTGGATAAAATATTCTGAGTAATGGTTCTTTTACATTAATGATGTCAAAAGATTATTTTGGATTTCGTGATGACATATATAGTTCAATCTTCCCTTAAAATATTACAAGTCTCTTTTAATGAAAATTTTATCATTTTAAATTGTGCCACATTTCTAGTAAAGAAAATATTTCCAAATAATAAATGACATTTTACTCAAAAACTCTTTCTAATTATTTTTCATGATTAAATAATTTGTTTTCAATGTGTTTTCAATGAAAAATGGGTTTTAAAATGTTTATGACTTAAAAATTGATATTTATGGAAAATTTGTGTTCTATGTGATCCTTAAAAGTCATTACCCACCAAAGATGATATTCTTTGTTAAAGATCAAGAATATCATTCATAGTCTTTCATCAAAGGGTTTATGTTTTTATATAATAATGTTTATAAAATGCACTTCATTTCATGGTTTTTATTTTGATGAAGTTATTATAATTGTAATGGCCCGGACCTCTCCGGTCCTTTTCTTTGTAAAAAATTTGATGTTGTCAAACACGACACGTGTTGTAATAATAAATTTTGATAATAATAATTGATAATGGTGGTGTGAAAATATTTGGTGTTAATTAGATAAAATGGTTTTAATTTAATAATTGTAAAATATAAGAAATAAAATCGAATATATTTAATAAAATCAAGGGAGGCGCCACTTTGTTGGGGAGGAATGAGATTGAAGAGAGAAGATGAAAAATATATTAATAATGATATAAAATAAAATATAAGATTAAATGAAAAAAAAGAGAGATAAGGAATACAAGGTGGGGCGTTTTGGGCATGGAATGAGGAAGACAATGGCGCCACTTTTTGTGGAAGAAGGTAAGAAGATTGGAGAGAGAAACATGATTAAAGGAAATAAAATTTATTGAAAAATAAATGTAAGAGAGAGGCGCGAAGTGTAATCCACCTAAACAAATGACCTTGTGTGTGAATCTCAAGGAGATTGGAGAGAGAATGTGAGAATTTAAGAATTAAATTAAATAATATAATATAATAATGTAATAATTAATTTTGGATGGGAAAACTAAATTTTGACGGTATCTTCCTCATGCGACCTTGGTTTCATGAACCGTCACCGGCAGTACGACCCTGACTATGAGACAAAAATTATGAGTCCAATATTGGATGTCTTTTTCGGGTTTTTGGATTGGGTACCCGAAACGCTCATAAATTAATTGAACATGAGGTTTTCCTTTATTATAATAATAAAAATATATGTATTATATATTTATTATGTTAATGAGGAGCATGTGGGTGAGGCGCTATACATGGACCTCCCCATGTATATTATAATAATAAATAATATGGATTAAATGAGATAATAAATTAAAGTAAATAAATGGGGAGAATAAAGGGGGTGTATGATGAGGTTAAAGGAGGCGTAAGGGGGGTTTTTTTCTTCCCCTTAAATGAATAATATTCATATAATAATATTATTATCATAATAGAATAAAAATAAAGGTGATTGATTGGTGGTGGAGATATTTGGGCGTGAAAGCAAAAGGGGACCTAATTTTTTGGGCGTATAAAATTCAAGGAAAATAAATAAATAATAATATTATAAAATTTTATTATTATTTGTGGGTTTTATAATCTTAATTCGACCGTAACTTCTTCATATGGTGTCGAAATGATGAACCGTCAGCGGCAGTGTAATCCTATAATTATGACGGTCATTTTAATACCATTAATGAGCTAATTTTTTTGACTCATGCCTCGGGTCAACGAAACACCACATATTAATAGAATTATCATTATTATTAAAATGCGTGGAAACCGCGTGACGTGTCGTGTGTTGACCAGTCAAAACGCGTAACGGGTGTACGGTCACACCATGTATTCATCAATACACGCTGCATACTGTTTTACCTATTCGTTTCCTATATAAGAAAGGGTCGCAGATTATTTCCATACCAATCGTTTCTTCTTCGCACGACGACGCTCTTGGACGATCGAGAAGTATTCCTCCTCTAACTTCTTTGTCCGAGCTCCGAATTACGATCTATCAGTGGCCACAGGATCGTAGCGATGAGACGAAGCTTCTAATCCTGGACTGGTCACCTTTCCTTCCGGCCTTCCTTCTCCAGCTTCCATCCTAGGAGGCGTTTGTCGGGTTTGGCGAAGGCGGAGGACACTGAAGGACGTCGTCGGAAGCGACGTGACCGGGACCTTTTGAGGTAGGGGGTTACCTTCGTCTCTCTATTTGGTGCAACATGTGGGGTGGGATATTTTTCTTTTGTTCCATGGGATACAGTTGAACATTAAATAAAGATAATAACCGGATAAAGAAGGGTTTGGGGTTTTGTGCTGTTTCTATTGCCTTCCAGTTTCTTTATCTTCTGTTTGTGATTTCGGATTGAAAGGCCTTTGCCTACTGAAAATCAAGGTCGTTGGTGGCCTTTGTGTGCGAAATTGATATCTGAATTGTTTGTGGTTGGTTTTGTTAAAACATGGAAAATGGATAAGCACGTAAATACTGGCTGATTAAATGAGAATGAAAACCATGTGTGATCACCCCGGTTAAACAAAATTGGAATAATGAACAGGTTGGTGGTTTGGTTGTTTTGTGGGAAATGTTTTTGTAAACGATGGGGTTGAAATGGGAAGTGGTTGGTTGTGGAAAATTCCTTTATTTATGAAAAGTGTTTTGATTATGAAAAGTGTTTTGAAGAAAAAGGTGTTTTCAAATGCGGAAATGTTTTGTGTGTGGAAAGGGTTTTATGTGTGGAACATTGAAATAAATGAATGATGGAATGTTGTATGCTTGTGATAATCTTTTGTAAATGAAATGGCATGTGGTTGCTTGCGTTTTACCTAACCGTGGTTGTAGATGTAAGGGATATGTTTGTGAAAGGTTTTGTCTGGATGATAGTTGCCTAGTAGTAATAATTGCTAAACCATTGCATGAAACATGAAAACCTAAATGGGGTTGGGGGATGATTGTTTGGTTGTTGATGCATGCTTCGTGGTAGTAGTGCCGAGGCACATCCTCAGTTTCTCTTTTTAAGAAGCCATAGGTTGGGCTGTGTGTTTGGTATATGTATATATATAATTGTATCTTTGTGTTTTGTCGCACCACACCCATGTCAAGCACCTAGTGCCGAACACTCCCATTTTATGGGAGAGGGTCTTCCCCCTTATTTACTAGCTCCTTCCTGCTCCTTCTTCCATAGGCTATGATGACTTGAGGTGACCTTACACCCAAGACTCTTCGGGTAGGTCTCGGAGGCTCTGATGGCTTGAGACGACCTTTAGCCCAAGACTCTTCGGGCAGGCTTACCATTCCCAAGAACCTTCGGGATGAGGCCCAGGTGTCTGCGGGCGGGTTAGTGGTTGTGGCCCAGGTGTCTGCGGGCGGGTTAGTGGTTGTGGCCCAGGTGTGTGCGGGCGAGATGCGTGGTTGTGAGGCCCAGGTGTGTGCGGGCAGGATGCGTGGTTTGGCCCAGGTGTGTGCGGGCGGGAAGAGTGTGGTAGCGTCAGGACATTTTCCATTATGAAGAGCAGCATCTAATTAAGTGGGAAATGGTGCGGGGTACCCAATACTTTTTTTCTATATACATACTAAACTTGTTTGTATTACTTGGTTAGTGTGACTAGTGAGGCTGGGTGGATAGTTTTTCCTTGTTAGTTTCTGGTTCTTATGTTTTCTCACGGGACCTTAGGGTGTCTCCCCACTTGTGCACGAGAGCTTTAGGTTCTCTACTGAGTATACTTGTATGCTCACCCTACGTTGTTTCAGGTTTTCAGGAGGACTACCAGGGCCGTGCGGGACCCTACTAGTCAGGCAGTGGGAGTTGTGCAGTTTCTGTTTTCTTGTTTTTCCTTTTGGTACTGTACTCACTTGTACTTTTGAGCTCCCTTGTACTTATACCTGTTTCAGTTTATTTATACATGCATATGGGACTGGTTTGGGTTTCTTTTCAGCACCTTTTTTCTTTTTCCTTTTTGGTGGTTGACTTGTCCTATTTCCCGATCCAAAACAATAAAAAGGGTAATGCCTCCCATATTTGTGAAAACTCATACCCTTGGTGCTAGTCGCCAACCCGGGGCCTACTGGAGGCGGGACTCGGGGGTCATTATCTCCCTTTCACCATTGCCAGCTCAGGAGGGGCATCTTTGGAAGGAGGGGGTCGTGACAGAAGGACTGGTTTGGGTTTCTTTTCAGCACCTTTGTTCATTTTCCATTTTGGTGGTTTACTTGTCCTATTTCCCGATCCAAAACAATAAAAAGGGTAATGCCTCCCATATTAATGAAAACTCATACCCTTGGTGCTAGTCGCCAACCCGGGGCCTACTGGTGGCGGGACTCGGGGGTCATTATCTCCCTTTCACCATTGCCAGCTCAGGAGGGGCATCTTTGGTGAGAGGGGGTCGTGACAGAATGGTATCAGAGGTGATGGTTGAGAGATAGGATGGAGTCTGGAGTTAGGAACAGTGAGGATTGCATGGGATGGTAGGGCAACAGTGTTCATTAATCTTGGTGCGTGACATAGGCCAGGGAAGACCGGCTAGGACACGGGATTTTGGGGCCCCCCGTGATCCGATGCAATGACTCTGAGCCTACCGAACGACCAAGTGAGACTATATTGATTGCATGGTAGAGACCCTAGGGAAGGTACATGAATCATCATGTTTGTGTTTTACTTGATTTGGGTGTTCTGGGAAAGAAATTGAAATAAAATGATAATTAAAACTTTGAGTTTTTCATTACTACTTGGGCTTAGGCGTTCCATGTTTACCGAACAACTATGGCACCTGGACGTCAACAGAACGGCAGAGGAGTGGGACACAGACAGTTTCACGCAATATAAGTGGCAACCCTAGAAAGGCCAGAGATCGAGAGAGATGTTTCCGGTTTTACTTAAATTCTCTCATTTATGTTTTGTTTAAATTCAAGATCATCACACTCAATTGTTGAAACTAATTCTCGCCCATGCTTTGGGCCTGGACCTTGTTTTTGTGAGTTTTAATGCTATGTTGTTTCCCGCTTTTCTTTAAATGTACGTGAAGATCCCTATCATGTGGGGAGGGGAAGACCTAATCCCTAATCGAGACGCATTAATGTGGATGCGATTTAACCCGTGCAGGCGAGTCAGTGCCGCCTAAATCGGATAATATCTCGACATGGGAGAAGGAATTTCACAAGCCATGTGTCCGGGCAGTGTGTGGGTTGTACGTTGTTGGGTGCAGTGTAATTTGGAAAAAAAACCTAATATATGGAAGTGGGAAGGCCCAGTCCTTAATCGAGACGCATTAATGCAGATGCGATTAAACCCGTGCAGGCGAGTCAGTGCCGCCTAAAGCGGATAATATCTCGACATAGGAGAGGGAATTCCTAACTCACATAATTAGGGTTGTTGGTTGTTTCTTGTTATGACAAGAGGCCTGAGAGGTATCTTAAGGGGTGGTTGTTCGGACCTTTCCCCCTTTTATGGGTTGGTTTTAATTCTCGAGGACGAGAATGTTTTGAGAGGTATCTGGTGTAATGGCCCGGACCTCTCCGGTCCTTTTCTTTGTAAAAAATTTGATGTGGTCAAACACGACACGTGTTGTAATAATAAATTTTGATAATAATAATTGATAATGGTGGCGTGAAAATATTTGGTGTTAATTAGATAAAATGGTTTTAATTTAATCATTGTAAAATATAAGAAATAAAATCGAATATATTTAATAAAATCAAGGGAGGCGCCACTTTGTTGGGGAGGAATGATATTGAAGAGAGAAGATGAAAAATATATTAATAATGATATAAAATAAAAGATAAGATTAAATGAAAAAAAAAGAGAGAGAAGGAATACAAGGTGGGGCGTTTTGGGCATGGAATGAGGAAGACAATGGCGCCACTTTTTGTGGAAGAAGGTACGAAGATTGGAGAGAGAAACATGATTAAAGGAAATAAAATTTATTGAAAAATAAATATAAGAGAGAGGCGCGAAGTGTAATCCACCTAAACAAATGACCTTGTGCGTGAATCTCAAGGAGATTGGAGAGATAATGTGAGAATTTAAGAATTAAATTAAATAATATAATATAATAATGTAATTATTAATTTTGGATGAGAAAACTGAATTTAGACGGTATCTTCCTCATGCAACATCGGTTTCATGAACCGTCACCGGCAGTGCGACCCTGACTACGAGACGGAAATTATGAGTCCAATATTGGATGTCTTTTTTGGGTTTTTGTATTGGGTACCCGAAACGCTCATGAATTAATTGAACATGAGGTTTTCCTTTATTATAATAATAAAAATATATGTATTATATATTTATTATGTTAATGAGGAGCATGTGGGTGAGGCGCTATACATGGGCCTCCCCATGTATATTATAATAATAAATCATATGGATTAAATGAGATAATAAATTAAAGTAAATAAATGGGGAGAATAAAGGGGGTGTATGATGTGGTTAAAGGAGGCGTAAGGGGGGTTTTTTTTCTTCCCCTTAAATGAATAATATTCATATAATAATATTATTATCATAATAGAATAAAAATAAAGGTGATTGATTGGCGGTGGAGATATTTGGGCGTGAAAGCAAAAGGGGACCCAATTTTTTGAACGTATAAAATTCAAGGAAAAAAAATAAATAATAATATTATAAAATTTTATTATTATTTTTGGGTTTTATAATCTTAATTTGACCGTAACTTCTTCATATGGTGTCGGAATGACGAACCGTTAGCGGCAGTGTAATCCTGTAATTATGAAGGTCATTTTAAGACCATTAATGAGCTAATTTTTATGACTCATGCCTTGGGTCAACGAACCACCACATATTAATAGAATTATCATTATTATTAAAATGCGTGGAAACCGCGTGACGTGTCGTGTGTTGACCAGTCAAAAGGTGTAACTGGTGTACGGTCACACCGTGTATTCATAAATACACGCTGCATACTGTTTTACTTATTCGTTGCTTATATAAGAAAGGGTCGCGGTTTATTTCCAGACCAATCGTCTCTTCTTCGCATGACGACGATCTTTGACGATCGAGAAGTATTCCTCCTCTAACTTCTTTGTACGAGCTCCGAATTACGATCCGTCAGCGGCCACAGGATCGTAGCGACGAGACGAAGCTTCTAATCCCAGACTTGTCACATTTCCTTCTGGCCTTCCTTCTCCAGCTTCCATCCTAGGAGGCGTTGGTCGGGTTTGGCGAAGGCGGAGGACACCGAAGGACGTCGTCGGAAGTGACGTGATCTGGACCTTTTGAGGTAGGGGTTTACCTTCGTCTCTCTATTTGGTGCAACATGCGGGGTGGGATATTTTTTTTTATTCCATGGGATGCAGTTGAACTTTAAATAAAGATAATAACCGGATAAAGAATGGTTTGGGGTTTTTTTCTATTTATATTGACTTCCAGTTTCTTAATCTTCTGTTTGTGATTTTGGATTGAAAGGCCTTTGCCTACTGAAAATCAAGGCCGTTGTTGGCCGTTGCGTGCGAAATTGATATCTGAATTGTTTGTGGTTGGTTTTGTTAAAACATGGAAAATGGATAAGCACGTAAATACTGGCTGATTAAATGAGAATGAAAACCTTGTGTGATCACCCCGGTTGAAAAAAATTGGAATAATGAACAGGTTGGTGGTTTTGTTGTTTTGTGGGAAATGTTTTTGTAAACGATGGGGTTGAAATGGGAAGTGGTTGGTTGTGGAAAATTCCTTTATTTATGAAAAGTGTTTTGATTATGACAAGTGTTTTGAAGAAAAAGGTGTTTTCAAATGCGGAAATGTTTTGTGAGTGGAAAGGGTTTTATGTGTGGAACTTTGAAATAAATGAATGATGGAATGTTGTATGGTTGTGATAATCTTTTGTAAATGAAATGGCATGTGGTTGCTTGCGTTTTACCTAACCTTGGTTGTGGATGGCAGGTATATGTTTGTGAAAGGTTTTTTCTGGATGATAGTTTCCCAGTAGTAATAATTGTTAAACCATTGCATGAAACATGAAAACCTAAATGGGGTTGGGGGATGATTGTTTGGTTGTTGATGCATGCTTCGTGGTAGCGGTGACGAGGCACATGCTCAGTTTCTCTTTTTAAGAAGCCATAGGTTGGGCTGTGTGTTTGGTATATGTATATATATAATAGTATCTTTGTGTTTTGTCACACCACACCCATGTCAAGCACCTAGTGCCCAACACTCCCATTTTATGGGAGAGGGTGTTCCCCCTTAGTTACTAGCTCCTTCCTGCTCCTTCTTCCATAGGCTATGATGGCTTGAGGTGACCTTACACCCAAGACTCTTCGTGTAGGTCTCGGAGGCTATGATGGCTTGAGGCGACCTTTAGCCCAAGACTATTCAGGCAGGCTTACCATTCCCAAGAACCTTCGGGATGAGTCCCAGGTGTCTGCGGGCGGGTTAGTGGTTGTGGCCCAGGTGTCTGCGGGAGGGTTAGTGGTTGTGGCCCAGGTGTGTGCGGGCGATATGCGTGGTTGTGAGGCCCAGGTGTGTGCGGGCGAGATGCGTGGTTTGGCCCAGGTGTGTGCGGGCGGGAAGAGTGTGGTAGAGTCAGGACGTTTTCCGTTAGGAAGAGCAGCATCTAATTAAGTGGGAAATGGTGCGGGGTACCCAATACTTTTGTTCTATATACATACTAAACTTGTTTGTGTTACTTGGTGAGTGTGACCAATGAGGCTGGGTGGATAGTTTTTCCTTGTTAGTTTCTGGTTCTTCTGTTTTCTCACGGGACCTTAGGGTGTCTCCCCAATTGTGCACGAGAGCTTTAGGTTCTCTACTGAGTATACTTGTATGCTCACCCTACGTTGTTTCAGGTTTTCAGGAGGACTACCAGGGCCGTGCGGGACCCTACTAGTCAGGCAGAGGGAGTTGTCCAGTTGTTGTTTTCTTGTTTTCCTTTTGGTACTGTACTCACTTGTACTTTTGAGCTCCCTTGTACTTGTACCTGTTTCAGTTTATTTATACATGCATATGGGACTGGTTTGGGTTTCTTTTCAGCACCTTTGTTCTTTTTCCTTTTTGGTGGTTGACTTTTCCTATTTCCCGATCCAAAACAATAAAAAGGGTAATGACTCCCATATTTGTGAAAACTCATACCCTTGGTTCTAGTCGCCAACCCGGGGCCTACTGGAGGCGGGACTCGGGGGTCATTATCTCCCTTTCAACATTTCCAGCTCAGGAGGGGCATCTTTGGAGGGAGGGGGTCGTGACAGAAGGACTGGTTTGGGTTTCTTTTCAGCACCTTTGTTCTTTTTCCTTTTTGGTGGTTGACTTGTCCTATTTCCCGATCCAAAACAATAAAAAGGGTAATGCCTCCCATATTTGTGAAAACTCATACCCCTGGTGCTAGTCGCCAACCCGGGGCCTACTGGAGGCGGGACTCGGGGGGTCATTATCTCCCTTTCACCATTGCCAGCTCAGGAGGAGCATCTTTGGTGGGAGGGGGTCGTGACAGAATGGTATCAGAGGTGATGGTTGAGAGATAGGATGGAGTCTGGAGTTAGGCACAGTGAGGATTGCATGGGATGGTAGGGCAATAGTGTTCGTTAATCTTGGTGCGTGACAGAGGCCAGGGAAGACCGGCTAGGACACGGGATTTTAGGGCCCCCCGTGATCCGATGCAAGGACTCTGAGCCTACCGAACGACCAAGTGAGACTATATTGATTACAGGGTAGAGATCCTAGGGAAGTTACATGCATCATCATGTTTGTGTTTTACTTGATTTGGGTGTTCTGGGAAAGAAATTGAAATAAAATGATAATTAAAACTTTGAGTTTTTCACTACTACTTGGGCTTAGGCGTTCCCTGTTTACCGAACAACTATGGCACCTGGACGTCAACAGAACGACAGAGGAGTGGGACACGATAGTTTCACGCAATATAAGTGGCAACCCTAGAAAGGCCAGAGATCGAGAGAGATGTTTCCGGTTTTACTTAAATTCTCTCATTTATGTTTTGTTTAAATTCAAGATCATCACACTCAATTGTTGAAACTCATTCTCGCCCATGCTTTGGGCCTGGACCTTGTTTTTGTGAGTTTTAATGCTATGTTGTTTCCTTATTTTCTTTAAATGTACGTGAAGAGCCCTATCATGTGGGGAGGGGAAGACCTAACCCCTAATCGAGACACATTAATGTGGATGCGATTTAACCCGTGCAGGCGAGTCAGTGCCGCCTAAAGCGGATAATATCTCGACATGGGAGAAGGAATTCTCAAGCCATGTGTCCGGGTAGTGTGTGGTTTTTACGTTGCTGGGTGCAGTGTAAGTTGGAAAAAAACCTAATATATGGAAGTGGGAAGGCCCAGTCCTTAATCGAGACGCATTAATGCAGATGCGATTAAACCAGTGCAGGCGAGTCAGTGCCGCCTAAAGCGGATAATATCTCGAGATAGGAGAGGGAATTCCTAACTCACATAATTAGGGTTGTCGGTTGTTTCTTGTTATGACAAGAGGCCTGAGAGGTATCTTAAGGGGTGGTTGTTCGGACCTTTCCCCCTTTTATGGGTTGGTTTTAATTCTCGAGGACGAGAATGTTTTGAGAGGTATCTGGTGTAATGGCCCGGACCTCTCCGGTCCTTTTCTTTGTAAAAAATTTGATGTGGTCAAACACAACACGTGTTGTAATAATAAATTTTGATAATAATAATTGATAATGGTGGCGTGAAAATATTTGGTTTTAATTAGATAATATGGTGTTAATTTAATCATTGTAAAATATAAGTAATAAAATCGAATATATTTAATAAAATCAAGGGAGGCACCACTTTGTTGGGGAGGAATGAGATTGAAGAGAGAATATGAAAAATATATTAATAATGATATAAAATAAAATATAAGATTAAATGAAAAAAAAGAGAGAAAAGGAATACAAGGTGGGGCGTTTTGGACATGGAATGAGGAAGACAATGGCGCCACTTTTTGTGGAAGAAGGTAAGAAGATTGGAGAGAGAAACATGATTAAAGGAAATAAAATTTATTGAAAAATAAATATATGAGAGAGGCGCGAAGTGTAATCCACCTAAACAAATGACCTTGTGTGTGAATCTCAAGGAGATTGGAGAGAGAATGTGAGAATTTAAGATTTAAATTAAATAATATAATATAATAATGTAATTATTAATTTTGGATGGGAAAACTGAATTTTGACGGTATCTTCTTCATGCGACCTCGGTTTCATGAACTGTCACCGACAGTGTGACCCTGACTACGAGCGGAAATTATGAGTCCAATATTGGATGTCTTTTTCGGGTTTTTGGATTGGGTACCCGAAACGCTCATGAATTAATTGAACATGAGGTTTTCCTTTATTATAATAACAAAAATATATGTATTATATATTTATTATGTTAATGAGGAGCATGTGGGTGAGGCGCTATACATGGACCTCCCCATGTATATTATAATAATAAATCATATGGATTAAATGCGATAATAAATTAAAGTAAATAAATGGGGAGAATAAAGGGGGTGTATGATGAGGTTAAAGGAGGCGTAAGGGGGTTTTTTTTCTTCCCCTTAAATGAATAATATTCATATAATAATATTATTATCATAATAGAATAAAAATAAAGGTGATTGATTGGTGGTGGAGATATTTGGGCGTGAAAGCAAAAGGGGACCCAATTTTTTGAGCGTATAAAATTCAAGGAAAATAAATAAATAATAATATTATAAAATTTTATTATTATTTTTGGGTTTTATAATCTTAATTCGACCGTAACTTCTTCATATGGTGTCGGAATGACGAACCGTCAGCGGCAGTGTAATCCTGTAATTATGACGGTCATTTTAAGACCATTAATGAGCTAATTTTTATGACTCATGCCTCGGGTCAATGAAACACCACATATTAATAGAATTATCACTATTATTAAAACGCGTGGAAACCGCGTGACGTGTCGTGTGTTGACCAGTCAAAACGCGTAACGTGTGTACGGTCACACCGTGTATTCATCAATACACGCTGCATACTATTTTACCTATTCGTTGCCTATATAAGAAAGGGTCGTGGATTATTTCCAGACCAATCATTTCTTCTTCACACGACGACGCTCTTTGACGATCGATAAGTATTCCTCCTCTCACTTCTTTGTCCGAGCTCCGAATTACGATCCGTCAGCGGCCACAGGATCGTAGCGATGAGACGAAGCTTCTAATCCCGGACTTTTCACCTTTACTTCTAGCCTTCCTTCTCCAGCTTCCATCCTAGGAGGCGTTGGTCGGGTTTGGCGAAGGCGGAGGACACCGAAGGACGTCGTCGGAAGCGACGTGATCGGGGCCTTTTGAGGTAGGGGTTTACCTTCGTCTCTCTATTTGGTGCAACATGCGGGGTGGGATATTTTTATTTTATTCCTTGGGATGCATTTGAACTTTAAATAAAGATAATAACCAGATAAAGAAGGGTTTGGGGTTTTGTGCTGTTTATATTGCCTTCCAGTTTCTTAATCTTCTGTTTGTGATTTTGGATTGAAAGGCCTTTGCCTACTGAAAATCATGGCCGTTGGTGGCCTTTGCGTGTGAAATTGATATCTGAATTGTTTGTGGTTGGTTTTTTTAAAACATGGAAAATGGATAATCACGTAAAGACTGGGTGATTAAATGAGAATGAAAACCTTGTGTGATCACCCCGGTTGAACAAAATTGGAATAATGAACAGGTTGGTTGTTTGGTTGTTTTGTGGGAAATGTTTTTGTAAACGATGGGGTTGAAATGGGAAGTGGTTGGTTGTGGAAAATGCCTTTATTTATGAAAAGTGTTTTGATTATGAAAAGTGTTTTGAAGAAAAAAGTGTTTTCAAATGCGGAAATGTTTTGTGTGTGGAAAGGGTTTTATGTGTTGAACTTTGAAATAAATGAATGATGGAATGTTGTATGGTTGTGATAATCTTTTGTAAATGAAATGGCATGTGGTTGCTTGCGTTTTAACTAACCTTGGTTGTGGATGGCAGGTATATGTTTGTGAAAGGTTTTGTATGGATGATAGTTTCCCAGTAGTAATAATTGTTAAACCATTGCATGAAACATGAAAACCTAAATGGGGTTGGGGGATGATTGTTTGGTTATTGATGCATGATTTGTGGTAGCAGTGCCGAGGCACATGCTCAGTTTCTCTTTTTAAGAAGCCATAGGTTGGGCTGTGTGTTTGGTATATGTATATATATAATTGTATCTTTGTGTTTTGTCGCACCACACCCATGTCAAGCACCTAGTGTCGATGTCACACCTCGACCGCGGACGTCCGTATTGTTTTCTTCTTTCTTGGTCCTGATTTAAATTTTTCGAGGTTTTGTGGTGTCGGCAGTTTCGCGCCGGTGCGCGGTCATCGCATTGCTGGCGGTGATCGGGCGTTTGGCCCGGGTGACTATGTGTTCACCCGGCATTTTAAATATTAATGTTTTTACATTGACCTTTTATTATTATTACTATTTGAGTTGCGTTATTATTATAATTAACTAACTTTTATTTACTTTAATTATTTTATTGTTATGATTATTATTATAAAGTATTATTAATATTATTATGAAGGTTTGTTATTATTATTATAAAGCGATTATTATTATCATAACATTTTATTATTATTATTATTATAAGTTTTATTTTTATTATATAAGTTTTATTGTTATTAATATTATATGTTTTATTATCATTATTATAATTATAATTATTATTTTTATCACATATATACATATATATATATATATATGATCCTAAACTAAACCTACCCTAATCCCTCTCCCCGTAGCCGCCACCTCTCTCTCTCCTTCCCCGCTTTCCTTCCCCGCATCCTGCACCTCGGCCTCACCTCCCCGCTTCCGCAGTCGGCTCCCAGCTCCCCTACGCGACGGCCTCCGGCATCCCGTCTCCCCTGCGTGTTGCCGCCGTCGCCGTCCCGGCCTCGTCTGGCGCTCCCCGTCCCGGTGTCGCCAGCCTCTCCGCGCGACTCCGGCACCATCCTGCTCGACTCCCTCCGCGCCCCGCACCCGGCGTCCGGCTCCTGTCCCCGTCACCGACCCATTTCCCCCCTGCTTCTCCGCCTTGCGCCGACACCGCACCGCCCTCTCCCCTGCACCCTCCTCCCGTCCCAGCCCTGCTCCCGCCGCCTCCGGCGACTCCGTCGTCCCGGCCTCCCGATCCGGCGTGATCCCCCTCCTGTGCCCTCCGCCGCTCGCACCTCTCCTGCGTGTCGCCACACCCTGCCGCCTCCACCCCCCTGCTCGCCCTCGGCCAGCCCGGCACCCCCCTGCGAAGTGACGGCATCTTCCCCAGCGGCCCCTGCTGACCTGCCCCAGGCCTCGCCTCGTTTCCCCGCTCCGGCCTCCCATGTATCCCGGCCTTCGCCCGCCCTCGCCCCCTGCAAGTCTCGGTTCCCCTCCGCCCGCCGACCTTGTGCCGCACCCAGGTCTCCCCTGCGGCTCCTCCTTGCGTCGGCTCCAGCGGATGCCGCGCCCCGGCCCTCTGCCTGCTTTCGGCTCCCGCCCCCTGCTCGCTCGGGATCCCTTCCCCCCCCCCCCTCTGCTGTGAGTTGTTTTTTTATTCATTTTATTTTTGTTACGTTTTGTTTTGTTTATCATATTAATAATAATATTATTATTAATGTTATTATGTTAATATTTTTTTTCTATTATTATAATTATTATTATCATTATATTATGTTGTTATTTTTATTTTTATATTATGCTATTATTACTATTTTTATTATTATCATTATTATAATATTATTATGATTATATTATTATTATTATTATTATGTTAATATTATTATATTATTATTATATTAATATTGTTACTATTATTATTAAATTATTACTTTATTATTATTATCATGTTATTATCATGTTATTATTATTATTATTATTATTGTTGTTATTGTTATTATGTTATTATTATTAGTAGTATTATTATGTTATGTTATTATTTTCATCATTATATTATGTTATTGTTATTATTATTATTATTATTATATTAATATTGTTATTACTATTATATTATTATATTATGATTATTCTAAATTGTTATTGTTATTACTATTATGTTAATATAATGATATTATTATTATCATTGTTGTTATTATTGATATATTATTATTATGCTAATTATATTATTAGTGTTATTGTCATTATTATGACTATGTTATTATTATTATTATATTATTATTGATATTAACTTTATATATTGGTTACTACTGTTATATTATTATTATTGATCGTTGAACCCGTTCTACGGTCTTCTGTTTTAGGACCCACGCAGGGCTTTTTCGAGAGAGTGCCATCGCTGCGCTTTGTTTTCGAGGTTCCGCCATCTCCGCGCCTCAGTTTGGAGAGTGTTGGACTTTATCACGTGGCTTCGGACACACGTCGTGTCATCACGCCTTGGTTCCAAGGTCGTTTTACGGTCACGCTTGGATCTTGAGGTAGGTCTCCCTTTGCACTCGCCTTTAAATTTAGAATTTATTTATTCCTTGACTCTTTATTAAGATTCAGCAAATTCAAAAGTATTACTAAGTAGTTATCTATAGTTTGGTGATCTGCTGATGATAAAAGTTGTTTTTAATTCTAGCATTTCATTAAAAGTGTTTTCGTGGATTTAATTGTGTGCTTCCATGGTAGTGTTGCTAGATGGTTCTTCCTGAATAATGAAAGACATGTTGAATTGGGTTTTGAAATGTTTTTTGGCGTGTGTAAATTAGTAGATGTATTGTTTATAGAAAATGGTGTTTTCTTAGAACCTTGATTTGAGAAAACGTCGTGTGCCCCTTTGAAATTGTTTTTGGAAACTTCATGTGTGGTTCTTGGTTGATGAAAGATGTTTTCCTTTGTTGTGTGAACAAAAGTTTGGATTTCATTTGAGAAATAGTATTCCTTAAAAAGGTGATTAAAGGCCCGTTTGGCTCTTGATAAAAGTGGGGTGCGTTTTGATATTAGAAAATAACTCTACTTGTGAAACAATTGTGTTCCAGGGTGATATGCTGATTAGAGTTTCTTAAACAAAGTTCTAAGTGTGTTTTGGTTTTCAATGAAATGGCGTGTGTAATATCCCTTTAGAAATGCTTTAATATGAAATGGTCAAAATGTAAATGATATGGCGGCCCGGTTGGCACTTTAATGAATGTGAAGTGATTATACTTATATATATATATATATGTACTTGTGAGGGCATTTCTACAGGGGGACTTCCCTTTGAGGGTTGTCGTGTAGCGATGTCCGTGTAAGGGGTTGGAAAGTGCGGTGAGATGAGTCGCGCGTGCGCGGGTCTCCCACTTACACAGTGTTACAAAAACTACTATGGGTTCCTGGGCGTCTTGTAGATTATCGAGTGACGGTTGCTTGCTAACCCTGATTAGACGGGTTGGTACCCTCTGGAGTTGTGGACAGGCCAGGTGGGATGTGCCACTGGTTGGCTATTAGGGCGGCCAGTTGGTTATTGACTGTGGAGTACCATGCCGGCAGGTAGTCTGAACCCGAGTACGTCTAGGGGTTTTCTAGGGATGTTCAGGATCGCCCATGGTTATTGCTGATAACTTCTGGTTTGTTTTTTTACTTGCACTTGGTTTTCCTTGCCTGTTGACCTTTACTTGCACTTGTTTTACCTGCTTGTTTTCCTTCAGTCATATTTCACAGCCTATACTGTTAGACTTTGAGAAAAATGGTTTTCAAATGAAAATGCTTTGTTCGCTTTGGGTTTGATTTGAAAATGTAACACGTTGCTTTTCAGAATGAGTTTAAAACTAGTGAAATGGAACTATCTTTCGAAAAAGAATAAGGGAAATGTCTCGTGTTTGATCTTCAAGTAAAACATTGTGAAAAATTACTTTTATACATTATAGTTCAAACCTGGATTATGTAGATTCTATCTTTACTGGCAGTGCTTTGGGATTTGTTGTGGGGCTCACCTACTGAGTACTTTTGTGCTCACGCCTATATTTCACCTTTTCAGTTGCAGGTTCCTTTTGTTCAGGTTCTCCTGCTTGAGTCGCTCAGTGTGGGAGCGACGTTGGTTGTAGTTGGGTGGTGACCCGCGAGGTCACATGGAGGTATGTCGTGGTATAGTTTGTTTATGTCTTTAGTGTTTGTTTGTTTGTTTAAGTTGTATTCTTTCTTCCGATCCTGCTTTTAGTTCAGGATGAAATCGTTCCCAACGATTAAAATTTTAATGCCCGGCACTGGTTGCCATCCCGGGGGGATCGAGAACGCCCCTCGGGACTTGCCGCGGACCGGCTCGGGTGACCGGTTCAGGGTTGACCCGGGCTGGTTCGTGACAGCCGAACACTCCCATTTTATGGGAGAGGGTGTTCCCCCTTAGTTACTAGCTCCTTCATGCTCCTTCTTCCATAGGCTATGATGTCTTGAGGTGAACTTACACCCAAGACTCTTCGTGTAGGTCTCGGAGGCTATGATGGCTTGAGGCGACCTTTAGCCCAAGACTCTTCGGGCAGGCTTACCGTTCCCAAGAACCTTCGGGATGAGGCCCAGGTGTCTGCGGGCGGGTTAGTGGTTGTGGCCCAGGTGTCTGCGGGGGGGTTAGTGGTTGTGGCCCAGGTGTGTGCGGGGGAGATGCGTGGTTGTGAGGCCTAGGTGTGTGCGGGCGGGATGCGTGGTTTGGCCCAGGTGTGTGCGGGCGAGAAGAGTGTGGTAGAGTCAGGACATTTTCTATTAGGAAGAGCAGCATCTAATTAAGTGGGAAATGGTGCGGGGTACCCAATACTTTTGTTCTATATACATACTAAACTTGTTTGTGTTACTTGGTGAGTGTGACCAGTGAGGCTGGGTGGATAGTTTTTCCTTGTTAGTTTCTGGTTCTTCCGTTTTCTCACGGGACCTTAGGGTGTCTCCCCACTTGTGCACAAGAGCTTTAGGTTCTCTACTGAGTATACTTGTATGCTCACCCTACGTTGTTTCAGGTTTTCAGGAGGACTACCAGGGCCATGCGGGACCCTACTAGTCAGGTAGTGGGAGTTGTGCAGTTGCTGTTTTCTTGTTTTCCTTTTGGTACTGTACTCACTTGTACTTTTGAGCTCCGTTGTACTTGTACCTGTTTCAGTTTATTTATACATGCATATGGGACTGGTTTGGGTTTCTTTTCAGCACCTTTTTTCTTTTTTCCTTTTTTGTGGTTGACTTTTCCTATTTCCCGATCCAAAACAATAAAAAGGGTAATGCCTCCCATATTTGTGAAAACTCATACCCTTGGTGCTAGTCGCCAACCCGGGGCCTACTGGAGGCGGGACTCGGGGGTCATTATCTCCCTTTCACCATTGCCATCTCAGGAGGGGCATCTTTGGAGGGAGGGGGTCGTGACAATAATACTTGTAAATTATTTACAGTTTATGGTATTATTACATGTTTATGAGATCCATTTAAATCCACATGTTATGATATGATTGTTTATGATCTATTCACACATTTATATATCATTTAATTGTGAGATGGTTGAGACCTATATCAACCTCTAATTCATTGGGTAATGATTTCTATCTGACGAGGTAGACGCAAAGAACATTGTCGAATATTCCTATTTATAATCTTCGATATGTGTGGTATAATCATATATTTTCATGATCATGTTCTCATACCCTAATGCTCATGATTATATTTACATCTCTCTCTTGTATACTCATAATGATTACTTATCTATCCCTTTTTTATTACGTTTTATTTTCCATTGTTTATAAATAATGATTTCTGTTTGGGGTACTAAAGGGGAAGACATTTATAGAATATGTTGATAATCTTTCACCAAATTAGAAAATTGTGTTCCCAGTTTCGAAAGGCACTAAACTAATACAGTCTTTGGGGGTTTGTTTGTGTACTTTCCTATGAATTCTGAAAAAGTAATGTAATATCCATGTATGAATATCATGGTTCACTACACATATCACATCTATTTCAATATTACTCACAATTTTCAATTTTTATTTATTCATATATGTGCTTCTGTAACATTGGTTGGGCTTCAAATTAATTTTTATTTGTGTTCCATGTTTTATAAGCATTTATTTGTTTTATTATTCCTTGTTTGTGCATCCTCTGCTGGAGGAAATAGATTCCAGACCATCTATTATTGAATTTTTGGTAGGTTTTCCCATTATACATTTCTTTAATTTCCATATCATTTATTTTATGTAGTTTTTAATTATTCAATGATAATATTTTATAAAATTTATTATGTTTATAATTTATTTTAAGGAAAAGTTATGTTCTTGTTAATTTTTTCCATTGATTTATTAAGATACCATACACAAAAACTTAAGGAAAATATTATTTTAATTTATATCACTCAACAATTGTCTGATATATGACCTGAATACATTTTTAAATAATAAAATTCAGTTATTGAAAATGGATTCCTAATTTCATGTCCATTTTTGAAATTATTTACTTATAATTTAATATGTCAAATGAAATTCAATGATTTCATTTTTAATTTGAATGTTATTTTAAATAGATAATGTAGTATAAATTATTTTAACCACATTTGGGTCAATTGGAAAATTAATGTAGAACACTTTAATCCCACATGTCTTTTGATAAAAAGATGAATTTATTTTTATGTGTATTTATTAAATTGGGTCTAATTGTGATTTTGTATGGAAGTTTTTAAGAAATGATTTTTAAATGGTTTTGAATTATTATAAATAGTATTTCATCTATAATTTCAATTTTTGAAAGACATTTTTGTCATAATAAATGGTTTTAAAAAAGGAATTTGTGTGTGAGACCCCCTAAATCTCTATTTTATTGAATAAAATTAAATGTCTCCAGACGAAAATTCCTTATTTGGCATGTTAAGATTGATTTATGCACATGAATATATCTTGAGAGTGAAATGAATGTGAGGGTGAGATTATTATTTTTTCATTATATTTCATGTCTTATTTTGTTATATCCATAACCTCACATTGCATTCATTGTTGGAACTCAGGTGTTATTATATGGTCTAGATTTATTATTCAATAAGAAGTTGAAAAATTATATTGTGTTCCCCTTATTTTTCTATTAGAGCGGATGTAACACCCCAGGTAAATAAAGAATATGACATTTTCATATTTATCCATATTTGTGAATAAAATAATAATATGACTTTAAAGGGGACGCTATGCTCGATGGCGTACCCAACACGCAACAACGAGTTTCTTGGGAATCTTACGTTGCACTCTAATAATAAAATAATATTATTTTAAATGGTAGTTAACATGTAGCCGTTGTAATGGCGGGAATGGATAGAAAAAACTAACACATGAATATATATGTTCTTAAATGTTTTTACATTTATACAATAAAAGATAAAGGCTTAAAATACGGAAAGAATTCAATTTTAGGCGTATATGCCCTAGTTTTCACTAAAGGTTCACTTATCACCTTTTGATGGCGAACCGTCATTAAATATAGTTTTTTTCACTCTTAAACATTCTTTTGGACCAAATAAAACTCTTATTAGGAATCGGGACATCAAAATTTACTTTGTGTAAATTTTTGGTATCTTTCCGATAAAGTTCATTTTTTTAATGAATAGTGTAAAATGTTGTATTTTAATTCAAAACCACTTTTTAATCTAATTTATTTATATGATTAGATTATATTTTGGATTGGTTTTAAAGTGAAATTAGAAAATATTTTTACCATTAAATCCAATAGTGGTCGTTGGAATCAATTTCACTTTGAAATCAGACTTAAACTAGTGTCAATCTTTTGATACTTATTGTTTCAAAAAAACACGCTATTTGTCATGACAACGGGAATTAATTATTAAATTAATTAATGTGACTTATATGTTTTGAATTTTTTAAAACGGACTTCATTTTTGAATTCAGAATATCAAATATAGCTTAGGGTGAATTTTTGGGATTTTTCTGAAAAACTTCAATTTTTAATGAATAGTGAAACCACTAAGTGGTACTTATAAAAACTGATTTTCCGTTTAAATGAAATTTTTCCATCATTGTGTTTTGATTTTCAAAACTCCGACATACATGGTTGTCATTAAGAAGTAAAATGTGGTTCAATGAGATTAAAATAATTTTTTGGTGAATAGTAACTTATTATGTTTTTAATCGCGATTAGTGGTAATTAGTGTAGATTAAGGTAAAAATAATGCATTAATAAAATGAGATGAGCTTGACACATGTCTTACCCTTATTGGTTGTGTCATGGCCGACAAATACAAGCCATGGGTCAACTTGGAGACCCCATGGATCCACTTTGGTTCGGAAATGACATAAATAACGTTTTATTTAATGTAAAAGTAAAAATGACACAAACATGATATGTTTTACTAAAACAATTTTTAGTGGGGTTATACAAGTCATCTTTTTGATTATAAATATTCATTGGAAATATAAAACGATTTACTACATCATAGTATTTTTTTATTATTTTTATACACTAAATAAATTAAATTATTTATGACATAATAATGATGCAGCGATGACATCATTATTTGACGATTTAAATAAAATGGAAAGATAATGTAAAATCTATGAACTACACATGTCCAAAACTTATTGGATGAGTGTATTTCGAAGCCTTATAACCTTATACACGAATTATATCAATGTGGAACCTTTTTAAACCGAAACACATTTTCAAATAAAGTAATATTTCTATACTTTCCAAAAGTGCCCCTCCTCTCCTCTTATAAAAGGCCCCCACCTCTACCTCATTTCACACAATCCTCAAGCCTTTGGCTCGGACAAACCCTGACCATTTACTCTCTCCACATCCCTCTCCTCATCCTAGAGGATTTTCTTTGGGCATAATCCTTTCAAAGGAAGCCTTTAGGCTCAAATCAAAAGGAGTTACACTTTTAAAGGTAATTCATTCTCTCATGTGCTTTTGTTTTATTTGGCTTCTCCAACCCCCTAAACTCTTTTTATTTACTTCTTTTGTAACAACACCAGTATCTTAAATATACTAGGATGTTTTTATAAGATTTATTCGAGCTACACTCTCACACAACTACATCAAATGGTTAAAGAACATACGGTTTCCGTGGATGGTGAAATTCTGCCTCCCGAAACGATGATTGTTCAATACTCATTTAACACCTTCAAAGGTACCCATTATGATGTCACTATTTTTATATATGATATATAATATGTTTATGTTTTAGTTATGCTTCTGTATTTTTAATTTTTGTCTTACCTTTATGGCGTCCATTATGGGTATACGCGATATCTTCATTTAAGGAAGTGCGGACTACCGCCCCCTCAAAGTGATTTGATTCGTTAAATACCATATTTGGGATGTATAAAGGATGGAAATATGATATTATATATGATATTAAACTGGAATTATAATATACCTTTATATCATTATTATTCCATTCTATAAAATACGAAATAGAAATGAAAGTAGCGTTAATGCGTACGTACGGCTTACCGTCTCCATGAACGGTGCATTTCATTTCTTACCTCTAAATGATTATGTAATGTTATAAATTCATGAATGTACGGGATATATATATGAAATATATGATATCTACATAATGAATACAATTCTGGATATAATAAACATTTGGCCGCACGAACAACATGTTATTGTAAGAAGTCCACTTTCGACTTAAGAACCAAATATCGGCAAAACAAATATTATTAACTTAAATGATTACATAATGTTTATGAAATGGTAATAAGTGGTATAAAAGTAAAAATGAACATGAAAAATGATCTTAAGGAAGGATAAATTAACTCAATTTTATTATTCAGGAGATTAAAGAACGATCGAGTCAAGTCGGACCCGAGGTAAGGGATCCTACAACTCTCTTTCTTTATAAGTACACTCTTTTATGTAATTTCTTTTAAGCTCATCTTTCTTATGATTGGGATGTTCTTTTATATTACTCCTACTGTAATTTTTATGTTCATGTGATGAGAGACCCTATTCTCTCTCATCAATCCATTTTGGAAGTTTTGAGTCGCGCCGTTAGGCTACCGAACTTTCGTAAGAGATCTAACCTCTCTCTTTCTTTTTAAGTACTCTCCTTTATGTCACTCCTTTTAAGCTACTATTTGTTATGATGTGGGATGTTCTTTCATATTCCTCTTACTGTAAATTTTGTTTTAATGTGATGAGATACCCTATTTCATCTCATCAATCCATTTTTGGATGTTTTGAGTGGCGCCGTTAGGCTGCCGAATTTTCGTAAGGGATTTTTCATCTCATTTTTATTATCGTGAGATTTATGCTACATTTGCCACAAATTCCATTGAGTGGTGTATGTACTACCAATTATTCTACTCTTTGTGTAATATACTTTCTTTTATGAGTATTTACATCAATGATCTATTGTCCTTCTTTCATGGGGTGTATGTTTTGAAAGATACCCAAGTCGGTAAGGGAACCTTTAACCCTCCTCTTTTTTTAAAAGACTTCTTTTGTTGGGTCTTTTAATTTACATGTTGTTATGTTGGGATATGTTCTCATATATCCTTATTGATGTAAATTTTAAGTCCAAGTGATGAGATACACTTTTTATCTCTCATCAACTCATTTTGATGTGATGTCGTTAGGCTGTCAAGGGTACTTTTTAACCCAATTTCGATTTCTTTGGGTTCAACATGTAGTCATTGAATATGTCATCAATTTAATATGTGTGAATGACCTTTTATTGTTTTACACTTAATATCCACTTATATTGGGTTTATTTATATTTTTCACACATATTTTTGAGATTGATTTGTCCTTAATTTAAGGATACCTTCTTTATAAGGGATTTCATCACATTTGACATTTCTAGTGAGGGTTCATTGTTGTTATGCACCAATTCACTCTTATATGGTGTATATAATTTCCTTTGGAGTATTATATCATGAATCCATTCATTCTCATGATATTATAAAGTTCTTACTAAATGTTATTCCGCAATTATTGTATTCAAGTGTCTCTAATTTTGTTAAAACCCCTTTAACCAAAATATCGCTTTAAATGTTTTAATGATTTGTTCTTATTAATATCCATGTTTTAAAAATGGTTTTAAGGATTTATTTATATGGATATTAATGGTTTAAAATGTTAAAATATTCAAGGTGGTATGGGACACTTTGATTCAAAAATATCTTTATTAAATGTTTTAAATGGTTTTGGAAGTGGTTTCTTTTTGAATGGATTCATTATTTAAATATACTAAGATGTTATATTGTGATTGAAATTTAGAAATGTTATGTTTCCTTTATGAATGTTTTATGTGATACATTTATGTTATGGTTCTTGGGCATTGTTATGAAAACGGGTGGTTCCGTGATAAACTAAGGGCGGGTGAGCCCGATATAGCTCTCCAATGCATTGGGTAACGTGAAGGAGTGAAACGTTAAGGTTTCTCCGAAGAGATTTAGGGAATATACTGTGATGGGTATTCCAAACGTAACCAAGAGGGTTACTCCCTACGTAATAATGTTATGAATGCCTCAAGTTACCTTTATGTATTATGTTTTCTATGATTTATTCATGATTTGATATGCCTATGTTTTATGGGTAATGTATTATTTCACTTTTACGTATATATGAACTCATGTTTCCTTTCCATATTTTTATAACCCTTACTGAGCTTTTTATGCTCATCCCATGTTTTTGAAATGTTTTTCAAAGGTCAAGGGAAAGGTACATGATGTGACGATAGTGTCAAGGATGTGTCAAAAAAGAATCCGTGTTTTATTTTAAATAGGATTCCGTTGATGGGAAGAATGAATATTGTCTTTTATGTAACCACTTTGTTTAAATGTGGAATGTAATGCAAGTTTCATGATCTAATTCTCTAAAACTCTAAACCTGAAAAGATCCTCAATGTGTAATCTTGTAATAACTCAAGATTAAGTAAGGTTTAAGGCTGGGGCCTTATAGTTGGTATCAAAGGTCGGTTTAGATAACTTTAGAGGTTAGGGTATTCTTTAAGCATAAGTGACAATTACCATAATGGTTAGGATTTCAGAAAGAGTCTTAGTTTTAGATAAAGTGAATGAGTAAGTATATCTTATTGTTTATCTTACTCATTAGTACATGACGGCTTTGTTGATATACTCACACTGACCTTTTTGGTTTTAGTAAATGGATGGATCTAGCAGGCACCAAAGTAACAGTGGATGTGAAGGTAACTGTGACAGTTTTTTGAGCAAGCAACTGAATGATATGAGAGCTGCAATGAGAACTCTTTTGATTATCCTCAACCAACTATCTGGAGTCATGATTGACCACCTAAACCTTGGAGATTTCTCTAAGGAATCATATATGAAAGAAACAAATCCCTGCGGAAGTACAGGTAATAATCATAAAGGTAAGTGTGTTCAAAAACCTATGTGTCAAAGATGTGGAAAGAAACACCTAGGAAAATGTTTCAAAGGGACAGAAATATGATATAGATGTGGAAATTAAGGTCATAAAGTAAGAACCTGCCATGGGAAAAGGAAGCATCCAGTTGACTCGAGGAAAGGGAAAGAAGTTCTTTCTGAGGGATCAATTGAATGTTTTAAATGTGGTGTGCATGGTCATTATGCAAACACATGTCCAATGAAGAAGTTTCGTGAATGGGGTCACCAAGAGCGTACCAATATTCGTTTACCAGTACCTAATGCCATTCCGATTGAGGATGAAGAAACAGACAATGACCAATCAAAGGTATGTACTATTTCATGACTATTGATTTCTTATTTTGGAATCTTAGGATATGATTCATGATTTTGTTTATAGGAAATAGGTATTTAGGAATAAGTTGGAAATGAATGGATAATGGATCATGAAGAATGTTGAATGAGTAAGATGTCAACATATAAGGGCTTCAAGAGTTAGGGTGAAATACTTAAGAGTATTAAGTCTCTTTTGATGATGGGGTTACATTAGAAGACTTTTTATATTATGTGTAACCCTGATGTTTAATATAGGAAAATTTTATTCAAGTAATAGTTATCTTTTCTTTTGTGGACATAGTTATAAAGAACCATTTGGGTTTATATGATCCATACTTTTGAGGTAATTATGGGTTACCATATGTTATGATTGAAGTGAAAGGCATGAGATAAAATTGAGGTTAAATTATGTTATGGTTATTTTTGATGATTTTATCCCTTTTTGGGTAATGATTTGAGAGTTATATAGTTTTGGAAAAAGGACAACACGCAGACCATGTGACAACCCGTCGCGTCGGACAATGCTGCGGGAATCGAACCCACAACCAAAGTGTGACTGGTATTTATCGCCTACCACTGGACTACGTGAAGTCCCTGGTTAGTTTGACTGATTCTTTTTAGTTAATAGTAAGTTGATTTTGGGTTATTTATGAAAATTATTAACCTATCATGGAGGATATGTGATTAGGTTAATTACTTTTCAATGCGAGAATTTAGGAGCGACTGATGTTGTTTGGAGATAAATGTTACGATTTAACTTGGAAGAATATTTGACTAAATCCTTCAAATGTTTGGGTTTCAATCTTTGTTTGGTTTACTTTGAAGAATTTTATGGACAAATTGTTTATCGGATGGTCCTCGTTGAACTTTGGGTTTTGTTGGACAAATTTTGGAGATTAAGATTAGATTTTGTTTTTATAAGGGGTTATCCTTTTCTGGATTATCTGATCTTGTACTAACCTTTTTGGTTTTGGTTTTGGTTAAAGCCTAAATACATGGGATATATATAGTTCTCTTTTGGGGATTTGGTGATTCTCTAGAAGTTGATTATAGTACTCTTAATGCGAACAAGTCTCCCTAAATACTCGTCTTTTGGAAAAAATATGAGTTTGACTAAGGAATCTATTAAAAGTTGAAAGTCAACAGGATAAGTGATTATGCTTCCTTATTAATAAATTCCTCAATAAAAAGTATCTTAAAACAAAAATGTTGTCTATTAACTTTTCCTACTGGGGAACCCAACACCGTTTAACCCATCACAAGTTTGTGATTTTCTTATTGTTAACTTTCTCCTAAACATGTTTTCTATCACTCTCCATCAGAACATGACCCTATGTTTTCTCCTCCATGTCCATATTTTCATACTTGGAATCCTAGTATGGGTTAACTCGGGTGACCTCTGTGCTTATCATTCTTTATTTTAATGTGATTGTTTTACCGACTCTTGTTCCGATGTGGGATGTTCAAGGATGTTTCCAAGCGCAATTTTAAAATTGCGAGGACGCAATTCCCAAAAGGGGGGAAGTATGTAACACCCCAGGTAAATAAAGAATATGACATTTTCATATTTATCCATATTTGTGAATAAAATATTAATATGAATTTAAAGGGGACGCTATGCTCGATGGCGTACCCAACACGCAACAACGAGTTTCTTGGAAATCTTACGTTGCACTCTAATAATAAAATAATATTATTTTAAATGGTAGTTAACATGTAGCCGTTGTAATGGAGGGAATGGATAGAAATAACTAAAATATGATTATATATGTTCTTAAATGTTTTTACATTTATACAATAAAAGATAAAGGCTTAAAATACGGAAAGAATTCAATTTTAGGCGTATATGCCCTAGTTTTCACTAAAGGTTCACTTATCACCTTTTGATGGCGAACCGTCATTAAATATAGTTTGGTCCACTCTTAAAAATTCTTTTGGACCAAATAAAACTCTTATTAAGAATCGGGACATCAAAATTTACTTTGTGTAAATTTTTGGTTTCTTTCCGATAAAGTTCATTTTATTTAATGAATAGTGTAAAATGTTGTATTTTAATTCAAAACCACTTTTTAATCTAATTTATTTATATGATTAGATTATATTTTGAATTGGTTTTAAAGTGAAATTAGAAAATATTTTTACCATTAAATCCAATAGTGGTCGTTGGAATCAATTTCACTTTGAAATCAGACTTAAACTAGTGTCAATCTTTTGATACTTATTGTTTCATAAAAACACGCTATTTGTCATGACAGCGGGAATTAAATATTAAATTAATTAATGTGACTTATATGTTTTGAATTTTGTAAAATGGACTTCATTTTTTAATTCAGAATATCAAATATAGCTTAGGGTGAATTTTTGGGATTTTTCTGAAAAGCTTCAATTTTTGATGAATAGTGAAACCACTAAGTGGTACTTATAAAAACTGATTTTCCGTTTAAATGAAATTTTTCCATCATTGTGTTTTGATTTTAAAAAATCCGACATACATGGTTGTCATTAAGAAGTAAAATGTGGTTCAATGAGATTAAAATAATTTTTTGGTGAATAGTAACTTATTATGTTTTTAATCGCGATTAGTGGTAATTAGTGTAGTTTAAGGTAAAAATAATACTTTAATAAAATGAGATGAGCTTGAAACATGTCTTAACCTCATTGGTTGTGTCATGGCCAACCAAGACAAGCCATGGGTCAACTTGGGGACCCCATGGATCCACTTTGGTTGGGAAATGACATAAATAACTTTTTATTTAATGTAAAAGTAAAAATGACACAAACATGATATGTTTTACTAAAACAATATTTAAGTGGGGTTATACAAGTCATATTTTTGATTATAAATATTCATTGGAATTCTAAAACGATTTCCTACATCATAGTATTTTTTTTATAATTTTTAGACACTATATAAATTAAATTATTTATGACATAATAATGATGCAGTGATGACATCATTATTTGACGATTTAAATAAAATGGAAAGATAATGTAAAATCTATGAACTACACATGTCCAAAACTTATTGGATGAGTGGATTTCGAAGCCTTATCACCATATCCACGAATTATATCAATGTGGGACCTTTTGAAACCGAAACACATTTTCAAATAAAGTAATATTTCTTTACTTTCCAAAAGTGCCCCTCCTCTCCTCTTATAAAAGGCACCCACCTCTACCTCATTTCACACACTCCTCAAGCCTTTTGCTCGGCCAAACCCTGACCATTTACTCTCTCCACATCCCTATCCTCATCCTAGAGGATTTCCTTTGGGCATAATCCTTTCAAAGGAATCCTTTAGGCTCAAATCAAAAGCAGTTACACTTTTAAAGGTAATTCATTCTCTCATGTGCTTTTGTTTTATTTTGCTTCTCCAACCCCCTAAACTCTTTTTATTTACTTCTTTTGTAACAACACAAGTATCTTCAATATACTAGGATGTTGTTATCAGATTTATTCGAGCTACACTCTCACACAACTACATCAAATGGTTAAAGAATATACGGTTTCCGTGGATGGTGAAATTCTGCCTCCCGAAACGATGATTGTTCAATACTCATTTAACACCTTCAAAGGTGGCCATTATGATGTCACTATTTTTATATATGATATATAATATTTTTATGTTTTATTTATGCTTCTGTATTTTTCATTTTTGTCTTACATTTATGGCTTCCATTATGGGTATACGCGATATCTTCATTTAAGGAAGTGCGGACTACCGCCCCCTCAAAGTGATTTGATTCGTTAAATACCATATTTGGGATGTATAAAGGATGGAAATATGATATTATATATGATATTATACTGGAATTATAATATACCTTTATATCATTATTATTCCATTCTATAAAATACGAAATAGAAATGAAAGTAGCGTTCATGCGTACGTACGGCTTACCGTCTCCATGAACGGTGCATTTCATTTCTTACCTCTAAATGATAATGTAATGTTATAAATTAATGCATTTACTGGATATATATGAAATATATGATATCTACATAATGAATACAATTCTGGATATAATAAACATTTGGCCACACGAACAACATGTAATTGTAAGAAGTCCAATTTCGACTTAAGAACCAAATATCGGCAAAACAAATATTATTAACTTAAATGATTACATAATGTTTATGAGATGGTAATAAGTGGTATAAAAGTAAAAATGAACTTGAAAAATGTTCTTAAGGAAGTTTAAATTAACTCAATTTTATTCTTCAGGAGATTAAAGAACGATCGAGTCAAGTCGGACCCGAGGTAAGGGATCATACACCTCTCTTTCTTTATAAGTACACTCTTTTATGTAATTTCTTTTAAGATCATATTTATTATGATTGGGATGTTCTTTTATATTACTCCTACTTTAATTTTTATGTTCATGTGATGAGAGACCCTATTCTCTCTCATCAATCCATTTTGGAAGTTTTGAGTGGCGCCGTTAGGCTACCGAACTTTCGTAAGAGATCTAACCTCTCTCTTTCTTTTTAAGTACTCCCCTTTATGTCACTTCTTTTAAGATCCTATTTGTTATGATGGAGGATGTTCTTTCATATTCCTCTTACTGTAAATTTTGTTTTAATGTGATGAGATACCCTATTTGATCTCATCAATCCATTTTTGGAAGTTTTGAGTGGCGCCGTTAGGCTGCCGAATTTTCGTAAGGGATTTTTCATCTCATTTTTATTCTCGTGAGATTTATGCTACATTTTCCACAAATTCCATTGAGTGTTGTATGTGCTACCCATTATTCTACTCTTTGTGTAATATACTTTCTTTTATGAGTATTTACATCAATGATCTATTGTCCTTCTTTCATGGGGTGTATGTTTTGAAAGATACCCAAGTCGGTAAGGGAACCTTTAACCCTCCTCTTTTTTTAAAAGACTTCTTTTGTTGGGTATTTTAATTTACATGTTGTTATGTTGGTATATGTTATCATATATCCTTATTTATGTAAATTTTAAGTCCAAGTGATGAGATACACTTTTTATCTCTCATCAACTCATTTTGATGTGATGTCGTTAGGCTGTCAAGGGAACTTTTTAACCCAATTTCGATTTCTTTGGGTTCAACATGTAGTCATTGAATATGTCATCCATTGAATATGTGTGAATGACCTTTTATTGTTTTACACTTAATATCCACTTATATTGGGTTTATTTATATTTTTCACACATATTTTTGAGATTGATTTGTCCTTAATTTAAGGATACCTTCTTTATAAGGGATTTCATCACATTTGACATTTCTACTGAGGGTTCATTGTTGTTAAGCACCAATTCACTCTTATATGGTGTATATACTGTCCTTTGGAGTATTATATCATTAATCCATTTATTCTCATGATATTATAAAGTTCCGACTAAATGTTATTCCACAATAATTGTATTCAAGTGTCTCTAATTTTGGTAAAACCCCTTTAACCAAAATATCGCTTTAAATGTTTTAATGATTTGTTCTTATTAATATCCATGTTTTAAAAATGGTTTTAAGGATTTATTTATATGGATATTAATGGTTTAAAATTTTAAAAGCTTCAAGGTGGTATGGGATACTTTGATTCAAAAATATCTTTATTAAATGTTTTAAATGGTTTTGGAAGTGGTTTCTTTTTGAATGGATTCATTATTTAAATATACTAAGATGTTATATTGTGATTGAAATGTGGAAATGTTATGTTTCCTTCATGAATGTTTTATGTGATACATTTATGTTATGGTTCTTGGGAATTGTTATGAAAACGGGTGGTTCCGTGATAAACTAAGGGCGGGTGAGCCCGATATAGCTCTCCAATGCATTCGGTAACGCGAAGGAGCGAAACGTTAAGGTTTCTCCAAAGAGATTTAGGGAATATACTGTGATGGGTATTCCAAACGTAACCAAGAGGGTTACTCCCTACGTAAGAATGTTATGAATTCCTCAAGTTACCTTTATGTCTTATGTTTTCTATGATTTATTCATGATTTGATATGCCTATGTTTTATGGGTAAAGTATGATTTCATTTTTATGTATATATGAACTCATGTTTCCTTTCCATATTTTTATAACCCTTACTGAGCTTTTTATGCTCATCCCATGTTTTTGAAATGTTTTTCACAGGTCAAGGGAAATGTACATGATGTGACGATAGTGTCAAGGATGTGTCAAGAAAGAATCCGTGTTTTATTTTAAATAGGTTTCCGTTGATGGGAAGAATGAATATTGTCTTTTATGTAACCACTTTGTTTAAATGTGGAATGTAATGCAAGTTTCATGATCTAATTCTCTAAAACTCTAAACCTGAAAAGATCTTCAATGTGTAATCTTGTAATAACTCAAGATTAAGTAAGGTTTAAGGCTGGGGCCTTATAGCGGACTAGTGGTGTGGTGGCCAACAATGATGTTTTGTGTAGGATGGTAAAATTGGTATTAGGATGCACAATAAGATATTAGGTTGGTCAGTATATTGGTAAATTCATGAACTATATTGATTTACAACCATTGGTGGTTCTCTTTGGCACCCATTACCTTCATTGGTGGATAGTCCTTGGTGATTTCATGGGATTATTTTAATATCAGGTAATTACTGAATATGTGTGGTTGAAATGATTAACTTATTTAATTAATTAGATTCTTATTTGACATAGTCATTCATTATATTGGTTGATCCATTTTTCATGAAGTCTATGTCAATTTTAAATTTCATTGGAAAACAATTTATGACTTTTTTAAATGAGTAAATATATAGAATTTTATGGTGTGCATGTTTCCGAATAAAATCATTCAATGTGATCATTATTATATAAAAAAACTATGAATAAATTTATTAAAACTAGAAAAGATTGTTATTTGTTTTAAATATAAATTGGTATGAAAAACATATATTTCTTATTATTTTTCAAAATATCATCAAAGCGACATAATAAATGAATATTTTCACTTTTGGTATGTGTAATATCCCAATTAAGATGATGAAAAAAGTTCTTTAAGCTGATTGTTTTTGGGGAATCAGTCTTTACTCTCCATGTTCTAGAGGTTGTCAACTAGTAGTGAGGATTAAGGGTAAGATAGTGGGGTGACTATGACCACATATTAGAGTCATAAAATAGTGGAAATAACTATGTATCATACAAAATAGTAAATAAATACAATACAAAATAACAAAAAAAAAAGAATATGATTTAATAATAAAGGAAAATCTTTAAAATCTCAAACAAATATTCCATACCTACAACACTATTCACCCACAAGTATGACCATAAAGATAAAAAACTACAAGAGAAACTAAAATAAATTTAATGGTCTCTTATACCAAGTCCCAGGATGGCAAAATAACCAATCGCTAAATGCTATCTAACAACACCAACGTGATCAGAATATCCCCCATGAGGACTCTGCTCGAACATTTAGATTTATGCCTTAGAACTATCAAATATGCAATGTTGGTCAACCTGAAAATAATACATAAAGACGATACACACATCGAGGTTCATATGCAAGGGTGAGAAATAATCTTAGCTGGTCACCCCAATGATGAACCTATAATTATGCTGCTATAAGTGCATTATAATGAAATATTTCCAGCCTAGCTGAGACACAATTGAGAAGATAATTAAACCGTATAACAGGAAACCACATTCAATCATTAGGTCCATAATACCAATAAACATGGATGACAACAACAAGGATTTACAAACACATATGGGTATACATATATATCACCATTCCATTAGATAAATACATAAATATAAATATTCATTATTAAGGTGGAACAAATAACAAAAAACCAATCAACAGTCGATCCATGGGTCAATATTCCAGATCACATAGACATTCTATGCATGTGACTTGAGCTGGATGTCATGCCACTCAAGTTGTGTATAATTACATCAATATCTAGGTTCGTAATCTAAGTAGACAAGTAAATGATTTGGATAATGCTGGAAATGTATATGAGAATGCTTTTTCAACATAGGGGGTAAATTTTTTACACTTCGGTTCACTCGTACTCACCAACAATCACTGAAACCATGGATTAGTGGAAATGCATTTGGAAATATGATATATAGTCACTCATATAGAATCCATGATAATCAATCCATTTAAATCCAATCCAATGTCTAGGCCTAGGTCATGATCCGTAGGCAACCATGACATATGGAAGTTGGATAATCCCTAAGATTCTAACCCTTAGGTGATATGTAAGGAGAAATCACCAATGGGATTCTATGACCAACACAAAATTCTATAATAAGTGGTAGAAGAATCAACCATATTAACATGAGGAGAATAGTCATTCTGGGTATCCAATAAAGTGATTTGAAATTCCCAACATTGTGGTAATTTATCCTATCATGAATAGCATAATCATAAATATCATAAGCCACATGTCAAGGATAGAGTAATCATCATATATATACCCCATGTCAAGGAGAGTGTAATGATCATCATTATATATCAAATAATGGATAGTGGATTCATACACGTCACATCTAAAAGAATAATCATTTGTAAGTATCATTACATAGGATCTCATGCCTTGAAATCATAACCATATTCTCAAAATCGGCATACCAGGGGGAACCTATAGAAATAAAAATAATAAAATAAAAACTATAGAGGTTAAATAGCAAGATCCTATGTAGTACATCAGGGTATAGAAAGAAACTTATGAAATAACATAGATTAAATGATAGATCTTAGGATAACACATCTAGGAATACCAAGGAGGAATAAATATGCCTCATGTAAGACTCAACAACCACCAACCATGAAGAACCTCTTGCAAACATCACTATGTCATCAATAAACAAGTAAATGTATAAACAAATAAGTGAGGGTGGGCAAACGCTTAAACCCAACACTATTTCCATATACTCATGGAATTACATGTTTAGTTTGGGTTATATGGTGACACAAACACTATCTCTATCCAAACACAATGAAATATGTCAGGGTTAGTTAAATAATGGGCACCCACAGGGTCCCTCAAGTAAAACACTGTGTAGAATACTACTTGAGATCCTCAATGGAAAAACATAAAGGTTGAATCCTACCTGGGATTCTCAAAGTCCATGCATAAGAAAAGGAATCCTAATTAGGATCCTTATATATGATGGTAAGGTAGGAATTCTACATGGGATCCTAAAACTACAAGTAAGGCAGAGGAATCCAACAAAAAATTATTAGAACAAAACATAGGTGAATGAATCCTACAAGGGACCATATATAATCTTATGATGTGGTAAAAGAATCCCAAAAAGAATCTTTAGAATGTAGCATTGGTAATGTTATCCTATAAGGGATTCATTAGGTCATATCGTATACAAAGGCATCAGTGAAAGTATCTTTGATAAACATATAATAATATAGATGAATCCTACATGGGATCCCCTATGGCATAGGAAAGATGATGAATCCAATATGGGATCTTTAGAAGAAACTGGACTACTGGATACTTTGGCTAGAAAGGCACAACTTATAAGGGAGATATCCACAAATGAATATTTATAATTCAATATTCTAGATAGATAAACCATGGATCATCTCAAAACAAGTCTCACCCTCACGATAAAATTCAGTATAATTACATGAGGAAGAACATCGAAAATAAATAAATTCCACATGAGAGTTCTAAAAAACCCCATGGGTCCTACAATCATGATATACATGAAACGACTCTCAAAATAGACCCATCTTATGTCAAAATATGACCAGAGGGAAAAATATATGAAAACCCCAATGAATGGTTGAAAAAGGAAAGTAAATGGTGTGTCCTACTGAGCACATGATGTGTACTCATAATTATACACTTGAGAATGTTCTTCTTCTAGTACATTGTATGTAAAACCATGAGTAAATTTTGTAATATGGGTACATAGTGTATGAACTACCTAGGGTACATTCTAGTGTTCCTCACCTCTCTTGGACATGTATTTGGCATCGAAATATATCTCTACATGGCGTAAAACCCACATGAGGTTTGGCTGTGTACTCTACAAGGCTATATGCCCCTACACGAGTAGCCCGTCTAGGTACAAAACTACACGAACTAGTCCTAGTAAACTACATGTACACCCTATTTTGTGCATTATACATCAGAAACACATTAATCAACAAATAGGATGAATACATGACATGTGTTCTGGGAACCACATGCTATGTGGATGAGTTTCCAGAAAAGAAACCCTCAGATCACCCAGAATCCCACATTTTTACACCGAACGTAGTTAATTGGGACACAATGAGATATATACGAGCATATATGGGGTTAAAAACATTAATAATATTAATATATGTAGATTTTTGGTGATACACAAAAGAACATATAACCTTTGGGACGAATCCACTAAATATTCTGAAATTTCTAAAGTCTGCGATTATCACACGATGATCTGAACCATCTTGAGATAAAAATCACATTCATGGACACAAAAAATCACAAAAAAATCTCAATATGAGGCTTCTTTTGAAAGAAATAACCGAATGAATCTGTGTGAATGAGTTAATATTTAATTAGTTAAATATTAAATATTAATCATTCTTCTAAAATTTTAACAAATCAGATATCTTCTAAACTCCAATTCTATGCTAAGAACCCTATTCTGGGACCAACAGAGTGGTCAAAAAATTATCCAAGATTATCTACAAGGGGGAAAAGAGCATTTTACCCCTGATAAGAATCTGGTAGTGGAAAATTGAAATTTATTCTGAAAATTTGAGTCTAGAAAAATATAGGACCTTACAAAATCCCCACCAAAAACATTCTTATCCCCAATAAACCAAATGGGAAGACTATACGCCATGGTAAAACCCAATCATCATCACAAAAAGTTATCCACAATGTCTAAGGACCTGTATCATATCATTAGTGACTGCCTCATAAATGGAAGTCATTCAACTTTGACTAATCTTGTAGTCCCTACCATATGAATACCCTTATCATCAACTCAAATCTAACTATGAGCTTAAAAACACATTAAAATTTTATTCTTTAAACTAAAAAGGAGGTTAACACCCTCAAATAACCAATGTTGCACCTCCCACCACATGTCTTACACTATACCTCTCATCGAGGACAACCTTATCATGTTCCTGTTCCTAATCAGGAAATACATTTAAAAGGAAAATGTGATCAACATAGAACCAATTCTTTCTTAGTGTACTCAATATGAAGTTAAGATAGTGCATGATCATATCTATCTAGGAGTATACTGATATTATTTAAAAGTTAGAATAATGATCACTCTAATATATACTAAAAAAACAAGATAAATTCCATTTAGCCAACACCTAAAACCAAACCTCCCAACAATGCATGTCTAGGTCCAAAACGGTTCAACAATATCAGGGCACAATATTTATTTTCTATGTCACCTCTACCATGTAGTGAAATTAAACATTTAAACCAAAACACCTGAAAATAAATTCCCACAACAAGTCATGGAACCTTTGGTCCTCAGATTGCACCTGAACAATAGGCTACTTTTTGCTTAATGACCCCATGTGCAACCAGTTCGTACATTATCGACTGACATGAACTCTAGTGTGTCATCCCTTATAAATATCATATTATTGATCTACACAAAATGTTAGTCTCATTAATCAAAAACCATCTTGGAAGTACTTTTCAAAATCAGGCACCTCACCTATGCCATGACTTGTTCCATGAATTCTTATCACCCAATTTCGGTCTAATTATGAGCATCTACTAGTTCTCTGACAACAGTCACAATAATGGAATCACAGATCGACCAATAAAAGCACCAGAATAGTTTTTCTTCTCAATTCTATTCTTGATAACAATGTACCCTTTGAACTTTACCACATACCATGCCTTGATATCACAATGTGCATGGAACCAAGATCACTGCCTAAAAATGATGTTAAAAACATTGGCCTACCTAACATAGTGGTTTCCCATGAACAAAAAAATAACATCAAACTATAATGTTATGAGTAAAATATAAGGGACTCTAAGTCACTAACCTAACCATAAACAACAATTATAATAACTATGTTACAATGTCTAACCACTTGGACCAAAATATCAACATCTATAAAGAATCTGTAGAAAAAACTAATGAATACAGGTAAAAAATTAAAAACAACCAATAAGTTACTAATATTCACTAATAATCCTCATAAGGAACTTCTCCCAGTAGGTCATGATACATTTAATGGAACTAAATACTATACTAACACTGTCTATATAAAGAAAAAACACATTGAGGTCAAATTAATAAGAAATGTTATAGTATCCATCGAAATCACTCTCACTGATACGATTAGATAAATGTGACCTGAGAAAAAAAACCCTACAAAGGATAAAAATTAATTGAATCACATTACATATAAATCTAATAGGATATCTTTACCTCATGTGATTGAGGACTGATTCATCATCCTCACCACCAAACACCTCAAAATGGATCCACATTACCATACATCATAATAAAATATATATATATATATATGAACGTATGATCAATTGAGTATAATGTCACAAAAAACATATATCAGAAAACACCATTTATGTTTTTTATACTTTAAATAAATTTTCTCTATCGTTAGTAATGTTCACACACTAGCATGACTATATGATGTCAATACTACATGCTAAATATGATGCATGAGATACCTCTTTCCATTATTGGAAAGGAGTAAAATATATATCTCTGGCCTCCTTCCAATGGTCCAAGACCAAAAAATTCCAAATAAATAATTTCACCCACAGAACATGTTTATCACTAGAGGATAAAATAATATACATATATACCATTTCTGATCCGGACAAAAATACCAAACACTAGAGACCCATACATCTTATATAAAAATATGTTCTTGATGTAGAAAGTCTAATATCCATAAAAGGTTTTAATTTTTTTTAATACTCTTGTATACCATATCTCAAATAATAAATCCAAATAAAGGATCAACTCCTATACAAATTCTTACCATCCAAACAAAGATGCCAATAAAACGGTTCTCTAAGATAGTTGGTTATGGGGCCTCAAGTGCACCTCACTTTATTCCAGAGGCTATCTGCTAGTAGAGATATAATAGGGTGTAATAGTGGGGAGACTATGAACTTATATCAGAATAGGAAAAAAAATAGTTAAGTATCATATTCAATAGTAAATAAATAGAGTTTCGATGCAGAAAATAAACTTCAATTGATCATGATGTAATAATAAATAATAAATAAATAAATAAAAATAGTTATGATAATCATAAAACACTGAAATATCACTAGGCTGACCATACAGATACATGATTACAAAATAAATTGAAATAAAAATAAATGGATTCATTTCTAACTTCATTCCAAACCACGTACCCGGTCTCCAAACTCTGTCAAACTACACCAACCCAATCAAACGAAACCACACCAGAATATCTTCTTGAAAATGAAACTTTGGCACTCATCCATATCAACAATGAAAATGTCCTCCACTAGAAAAGTAGGCATAAGTCTTACACTTACAAAAAGGTTCACGTATAGGGGTGATAAATCAAATTTACAGTCCACCCCAATAATGAACCAAAAAAATAGCTACTATAAGTTCACACAAAATAAATATGATCATCCTAGTCAACAAACAACTAAAAATATATCTATAGTCAGTAACATGAAACCACAGTTGAACCCTAGGTCTGTAATCCTAGTTAATTGGTAACATGAAACCATGGATATCCATATCTAATTTTGTATACATGTATTATCCAATACCTATACTTATATACATAAATATGAATATTCCTAAGTATGGTGAAATAAATAACATAAAACCAATTAACAATCAATATTTGGGTTTGAAATAAAAAACAAATGAACATACTATGTAATGGAATTGATCTAGAAGTCATTCCACTAATTCCATGTATCATTATGTAGATATCGGGGTCCGTAATCTCAATATATGGGTAACTTCTTCATCCAACTCTATAAATTTCCTTGAGTAAGATACATCACCACCCAAGGACACTTTTTGAACACCTAGGCTCACCCATAATTGCCACCATTCACTAAAACCATGGATTTCATGGTAGTACATTCAAACATCCTTGAATGGTCACAAATCTTGACACCATGGTTCTCAGGCCATGTAAATCTACTCTAATGTCTAATACCTAGGTCTCAATCTGTCAGCGATCATGACATTCATAACATAGATAATCTATAAGGTTCTAACACTTAGGTGTTCTATAAGCAAAAATCACCACTTAGAAAACATGACCACAACTGGAGTATTTAATTGGGTAGCGAATAATCATCCCTATCAATTGAAAGGCCATAATAATTTTTGGCATCCAATTATTTGAGATGAAATTCTGACACCATGGTCATGTAACCAATTAGGGAGGGTGTAATCATACCTATCATAAACCATAGGTTTATGAGACTATTATCATCCTCTACAGACCACATTTCATGTAGAGAGTGATCATCCTCATAATATATAAAACAATGAAGGGGGGGAATCATCCCCATCGCAAAAGAGAGATGAATCACCCACAAGAATCATTACAAGGGTTCCATTCTTGTACATCATAACCATATGCTCAACATCCAGATACTATGAAGCACCTCCTAAAATCCCAATAATATAATAATAAAATATGTAGGCTCGCAAGCTATAACCCATGTAGTACCACTGGGTATACAAGTAAATATAAGAAATAACATATGTGAGAGGATGGATCCCAGGAAATCACATCTGGGCATAACAAGATGGAAAAAATACACCTCACATTGGTCTCAATTTCTAACAAATAGGAAGGACATCTTGTGATATTAAAATGGAGTAGGGCTCGGTCTATGCTGGTTCTTCCCCTTATATAATGATGGAAATGGTTTTTGGGATGATCTCTCCCCCCAAATAGGGGGAAGGGACCATTAGTGTCCCTCAAGGGTGGTTCTTCTATTTCATTATCCCCATTGGAACTCCAAATTCCATAATTTATGCACTCAACTTTCAATTATCATTAAAGTTTAATTTATGTATAACAAGGTCCTTCATCTTATGATTCCATCTTCAATAGTCAATTAGGCCTCATTTCTTTTTTTAATCTGATGATGATTTATCAGTTCAAAAAGAACAACCCTTAGCTAGGTTCTTTCAACATGAATATATTTAGATTATAAGGTTTACAATATCCGGAAATGGTTGGCCTTCTAGAAAAAAGATATATCGTGGTTAGGTTGTCATCATAAGTCTATTTTTTTATGTTTTGGTCCAGTGTGACCCTAAGCGACAAAATAATATGGTTCTAATTATTCTAGTTGATTTACTATTTTCACATTATTCATGGTACCCCAAAAATAGAATTTGGATTATCTTCCCAGAATTACCATTATAGTTGCAAAATTTGTTTATTTTTTATATGAATTGAAATCATGTAACTAGAAATTTTTTTTCTCAATGTATGACCAAATCAGTCTTTCACCCTGTACTTCCCTAAATCTACATTGAGGTTGATGGGTTATGAAATCTAGCCGATTTCACGAACTATAAATAATGTAGATTTACACTATAAACGATGTGTGTTTTCTGTGTTAGGGAATGATTTTTTCTCATCCTGTAAGAAATTGGGTAACTCAATTGAAGTTTATTAAAATTGGAGGAAGTAAATGCTTTAGTAGTTTTAGGAAGATTTAGGAAGGATTGGTAATGGATGGGTGTCTAGTTCTAATTAAGGTACAAAAAACTTGTTGGGTGTTCCTATGGATCTATTTATGGTGGAGTTTGTTCACAGTGTATTACATGAGGGTGACTAGATAGTGGGATACATTTTTAAATGATTGATGACTGATTTGGTTATTCCCATGTCTGTTTTGCAGGTTCATTCCGGTTTAGTGAGTACTAGAGAGGTGAGGAATTATAGGGAATTACTGTTTAATCCAAATAATTTTTTCTAGGACTCTATGTATTGGATGTGTTACATGGTGATGAATTTACCCCTAATTTATGGGATAAGATAACAATGTAGAGAGGATATATGGGTTGTTTGATCCTAGAGAAAACCCTTGAAGGGTTTTAGTAGTGGGTGGATGTTAGGAAGGAGTCCAACCCAAGAATAATGTTGTCATGTTTAAACCTGAAAACTAGATTTAATGGTCTAGGAAATGAAGTATGGGAAAAGAGCTCTAAATTCATAGGGGATTAGATAGGGGTTATTTATGGTTGTGTTCTCAATGATTGTAGTAATGAAGGGAACTACATATTTATGCACATCCCATGGAGTAAAAAAGGAAGATATGTAATATGGATATGAGAAGTTTCATCGTAAACAAGAGTAATAGATCAAATAAATGTAAATATTACTCATACATACATAAACTAAGGGAGACAAGGTTATCTAATAATTTTGTGAATAATGAGATGGAATGTGATCATTCTACGAAATATAATGAGAAGTATATCATCTTGAAACAACAGAGTGGTAACGAAATGGATTAAGGTGGTGTTTATAATGAAAAATCCACTTAATAGATGGTTGACATGATTGATGTTTTGTATTAGGGTGAGTATGGGATAACTGAGGATGTTGTAGTGTTTCTTTATGGTCCATTTGGAAAAGAGGATAAAAATTTTGATGCACCAACAGATCTTATGGATCGAACGTAGTGGGTAGTAGGTGAGAATGTAGGGGTAATGTCTTTATAACATCTCCTTCACTCGGTGGAATAAATATTGTAGGATGAATTGATTATTGACGCTTCTGATGAGGATAGTGAATGAATTGAATAGAAAATAATTCATGTGAAAAAAATAAGGACCAAAGTGATTAGATAAAAATGGATATCTAATTTTGATAAGAGGCTTGAATTATAATAACATAACAGTGGAGGAATTCATCCAATCATGGTGAAATGATGGGTTACTTCGATGATATTATAAAAAATAAACCTGATAAAAAGGTAACTGATCTATTTTGGAAATTATATGGGGAGATTAATTTTAATATTTTAGTGTTTTCTTTCATTAATTTTTTCATGTCTTATTATGTAATATGTTTATATGGTTGGAACATGTGTGGTTTATCACATTTTACACAAAAGTTATTTAATAATAAAAATATAATTTTCATTCAAGAAGAACCTTCGATAGTAATCATTGCATTAGAAATAATAAAGTTAAATTATAAAAAACATGTGATGATGTCGGAATTCATAATCCTGAAACTAATGCCACAACCTTATTATATTAAATGTTTGTAACAGGTTCTAAGGTGAAACCTGATACCATCTATGGTCAAAAAATGGTACCCACTAGGGATATCTTGTTAATCACTAAGATGAATCCATCTTGGGATCCTTAGTGTGAAATGGTTGCAGATTCATAGATGGGATTCTTGAGGTCGATGCTTAAGAGAAGGAATCACACATGGGATCCGTAGTTATGAAGGTAAGGGAGGAATCCTACATGGGATCCTCAAACATAATTCTAGACTAAGGTATCATAAATGGAATCCTCAGAACAAAACAGCAGCAAATGAGTCCTAAAAGGTACCCTTAATAATTTTAGAACAATGAAAATGCATCTTAAAAAAGGTCCTTGGAATGGAACATAAGTAATTAAATCCTACAACGGATTTCCTATATCATATAAAAAGTAAACTCATACCATACAAGATTATCGATAAATAGATCATAATAAATAGTAATCCAACATAGCAACCTCTAGGTTATACATAAAAAGTGGAATCCTACAAGGGATCCTAAAAAAACTACTCTCACATCCACTTTGTCCATAATAGATAAAATCACAAGGGATTTGTCCTCAAAGGATAAACTATGAAGAATGAGTCTATAGATATAGGACATGTCCAATCATGGAAAAATTATCCGCTTCATGATACAAAGGAATATCATTACTGATGTAGGTACATATCTATTCAAGAAATACCATCTGAGAGTCCTTAAAATGCCACAAAGGTCCAACCATAATGATCTACATAGTATGAAAAATAGAAGGGATTCATGTTATGTCCAAATACAAATATGGGGGAAAACTATATGAAAACCCCATAAAAGATTGAATGAGCGGTGGACCATAAATTTTATACCAAATAACATGGTGTGTACTCCAAAAGGACTACACGAGTCTGTAATTTTCACATATTTGTCTTGTAATTGCCATGTACATGATGGGTAATATGGGTACAAGACCTGTTACCTATATGAGGTAACTTTCCACGTCCATCACCATTCATGGAAAAGTATTTGGGATTGAATTGTACGTATACATAGTTTAGGACCCACATGAGGTCTGGCAGTGAACTCTATATGGCCATGTTCCCCTATAGGGGATGCCTGACCTAGTACTCATCTATGTGGCAATGTCCCAGTACATGTCATTTATACACTAATAGATAGCATGTACATTGAAAATATCATCTACCACAAATAGGATGAATAGATGACATGTGTTCCCTAAACCACATGTTTTGTAGACATGTTTTCAAAAACAGAAATCCTCGAATCACCCTAAAGACCATGTATTTACCCAGAAAGTAGTTGATTGGGATAAAAGGACCATAATGAAGAATATAAAAGATTTAAAATAAGAAAATGAATAATATATAGTGATTTATATTGAATCATAAAAAATTACATAAATTTGGTTGAAATATTCCAAGGATTCACCTCTTTCTTCAGTCTATAGTTTTCACATGATGATCCAGAACATCCTGAGTTATGTGGGGGTATCATATTTCCTCTACCATTTCTTATCTCTATTTATATATCTCTCTCACCCTATCTAATATTATATATCTGTTTAGTTAAGGGGGATCCCAAAACATGTGTGTAATAAAACATCATAGAAATTGAAAAAATAATACAAAAATTAATAAAAGAAGGAAAAAATTAAAAGAAAAAGAATAGGGCGATTGGCCTAGAAATAGAGCCCAAACTGAGTTTATCCCCACCAAGGAAAAAATACTTGTTTCATAGTCAACAGTGGAGGCAGAATCTCTATCCAACAATCCATTAAATATATATGACCAAATGAAGCTACATGAATAAATTAATATTTAATTTATTAAATATTAATTATTAATTATTCTGCTAAATTTAGAATGACTTATATTTATTTAAAAAAAAATCATAAGTAAAAAACCATATTCTAGGACCAACAGATTAGTCATAAATATTAGAAAAGATTATTTTGATATGTTAAAAGGCAATTTTACCCCTTACAAGTATCTGATAGAAAAAAAAATTAATTTTATACTCCAAATTCTTGTTCGTAAAATCAGAAAACCTAGTAGTAAGGAATGTGGTGGCCAACTATGTTTTTTGTATTGTCATGTGAAAAATATGAAATTTTAGTTTTAGACAATTTTCTGGTTATAGTTTCAGTTTTAGGGAATTTATGACATCATGATCTATTATTAACTACTGGGGATGGAGGTTTGTGTCTATTTCGTGTATTACAATCCTCATGTAGTACATAATCATGATTTGTTAGGATTTTATTATATTTCCTCGAATATCAGACCAGTTGTTAACTTTATATGAGTTTATTACTGTTATTATTTATTTTAAATATATTATTTCATTATTTATTATCATATTAGTGATTTTGGAGAAACAACATGTTGAGGGAGTGTTTGGGTGAGTGTGAGGTACTGGATAGGTTAGGGAGTTTGAAGGATTAGTTGAGGACATAAATTATATAATTGTTTAGAATTATTCATGCCATGGTTAGTTCTTTATGTACTACTATAATCTCAAAAAATATCTCTACAAGGTAAATAACTAAACCCAATTGAAAACAATGTCCTTATTGTCCAATCTAAGAATCTGCTTTGATGGAAGTCCATCATTTCTTCAAATATATTAAGCATGCGATAAATAGAGTATTTTATTCTACAATATATTTATTGAGTCTCAAAAACTCTCCTAAAACAACCTCATATCTATGTTCCATTCAATAAATATTAATTGAGTATTTACAAATTCAATACAAAAAACTAATTTCGTTATATCCTCTCCACCTTTATTTATATTTTTCCATAAAAATAATAAATTAAAAATAAATTTTATGGTATTGAGCCCACATATATCTCTCACACTCCCATTAAAATTATTTAATCTTCTAAAAATGACAATGTATGAACAGTAATCCTATAGAATGATTTTTGGATCTAGACCGTGTATTCATAAAAATTCCATGTTTTTTACGTCTCCTATTTTGGAATCAATAATGATTTAATGAAGTTGTGGTTCCATTACAATTGATTTAAGATAATAATGTTTTCCCTTATCCACTAGGGACCACTAAAATAACGAAAACTATATCGGATTCCCTCCCAAGAACTGTGTAATTAACTTTTTTCTAATGTAATAATCCATCAAGATAAATATAAAGACCCCAACCCTAGTATCCCAAAGTCGCTTCCTTACATTATTAAATTTGTGTGATTACAAAGAAGCCATATCCTGAAGGACATAAAATTTTAGTAGGTTTGGAAAAAATATTACAACATGTAATTTTAATTACAACATGAAAGGAAAAGTAAAACCATGAAAATCCATTGGTAACAACCAAAAACTCTTTTCATAACAATAAAAGTCATTCATAATAATCAAATTTAAATCTTTGGAAAAAACAAAGCATAAGAAATGGGTGACCCCAGATTATCAATAAGGCGTATAAATATAGTATAATATTTCATTAATAAACATAAACTATAATTAATGTTTAATAATGAAATATAATTTCCATTAAAACATAATTTTGGGAATAAAATTGAAGGAATACAAGATTATTTAAAAATTCTATAATAAAACTGAAACATGGTTATTTTGCTATTTGAATAATAACGTGGACTATAAATTACTAGTTTCATAAAGAGTTAAATTAATAATTATGGATATCTAAAACATACCTTAGAGGATTTATTCCTAGAATCTATTATTGTCAAGGATTCATTCTCAGATTCTGATAAATGTTAAAGGCCTTTTCGAAAATAATATCTAGTATCTATCAGGTGACCTAATGATGAATCGAGAAGATATAGCATCCCCCCCATCACAAGATAAGTCCAATTAATTACTCACATGAATGGGGATTAACATATATAACATGATCATTTGACATGTTAATAACCATCCGAAATCAGTGATCATAAATTATAACCAATTTGAGTAGCATGGTGAAAGGTATCAAGGTAGAAAATCTATTTTCAAACTGGTCATAAAATATTTAATAACATATGATTGATGAAAATAATAATATATCAATATAAATTAATAATAAATTTAAATAGAGGTTTTGATATAGATTTAAATACCCAAATAAAATAATCGTTGATTTTTTGGGAGAATTACCCCTTTTATATTTCAAATAATAGTTCTTCAGGAATGAAATCATTTTTCATTTTCATAATTTTTTTTTCATAAAACAATAATTGACCAAATATATTTTTTCCTGAAAAAATTATTGATTTTATAAAAATAATAGTCTCTTAAAATAGAATAAAAAACATACTTGAAAATGGGCATGAAATCGAGATATTCCCTTTAACAGGGATTATATAACGAGAATAATTGAAAACAGATACTTACAAAAACATGTACTTATTATAAAATAAATATGCTTGGATATAGAGGCATTATATTGGAATTTATTCTCAATATTTATAAAATTATATAAAAATAATGGAGAATTACATTGGTGTATAGAGGAAGAAAGCATAACCCGATGAAAATAGAGGTTCAGGACGAAAACCCTTACCATATGTCTGAATGTGTTTTGAACTAGACAATAATGTAATGTATAATAAAACTAAATCAATTAATTAATTAATTATGAATCGTATCTACATTTTGTTTATTTAGAATAATTTTATAATGTTCATTTGTTGTCTTTTTGATGAGTAATGTGATACAATTTTATTACTCATGAGAGTTTGTTTCATTGGTTTTCATGATCGATATATTTGTATATGAGTATGAAAGTTTCACATAAGCCTTATCCTAGTAGGTATGGACTCCGTAAGTGCATCCAAGTGACCAGGGATCAAATCCAGGCAGAGGAAGAATTTCCATGTACTGTAGCAAGCTCTATAGTGGGAATTGTACAGTAATGTAGCAAGTACTATAGTGGGAACTGTAATAGGCACTGTTTCGCACTGTAGTAGCCAGAAATATGACCCCATTTGGGCCTTTGGGACACCAATTTGGTCCCTGAGTCCATTAAGGCCTTCGGACCACCCATGCCTTTGGGTCAGTAAGGCCTTAGGGCCACCTCAAGGCCTTCGGGCCACCATAAGTGCAGATGCAAACCAGACAACCTACAAGGAACAAGCTCTAAAAGGAGGATGAGCAAGGAGCTTTCACCACATAAGAAGCTAAAAGTATTGAAATAATTAGAGGTTATGGCACCTGCCATCGGGACAAGCCTATGCATGCACAGGAATGCCTAGCCGAACATCCATGCAAAGGTGGAGAGCTAATTTCACGATGAAGATGTTATGGAGGATCAGTTCCAAGTTGTTGGTCTGGGTTGTATGTAATGTTTGAAGCCTATGGAAATGAATTCCTCTACAGCATAAGTTCCATGTAATACTTACACCTATATGCTTTTAAGGGTTCCACCTGACCCCTTGAATGGTGGAATATCAAAAAAATCAATAAAAAATGAAGGCCTTCGGGCCATTGGAGGAGGAGTATGAAAGTTCATGCAGAATGGGTATAATTATGTATAATTAAATTTATATTAAAATAATGAACATTCATAAGTTTAAATTCTAATATATATCATTTAAATATGTTTCAAGGATAAATCATTAGATGAGGAATTTGTTGATAATCGTTTACATTATTATAGATGGTATTGATCATAATGAACTCATTTTGTTTCATCATTTAGTATTTTGTAAATATGTTTCATATAGAATATAAAAATTGTTTATATAAGTATATTATATTATTTTTTAACATTAAAAATTCATTCATTACCAACCTCAAAGGACAAGTTGATGAATGAAAATCCTTTATCCATAAATTTTGTAAATCAACACCTCTTGAACTGATTTCATTTTTAAAATAAAAGAGGGAGAGTGAAATGAGTTTGAGTATGTATATTCCATTAACAGGATATTATTATAGTATAAATATGATACTATAGTTATAATTCTTATTTAGTCAGAGGAGGTGAGTAGAGAATAATAAAATAATAAAACATGAAAACAAACCAAATGGAATTGGAAGTGGATTTTAACTCTTGATTACACTTCCTTGAAAAACTACTTAAGGGAATCTGTTTTGGTCTTTTGTTATCAAAAATAGTTCATGGACATGGGGGAGAGTCTTGGGGAGAGAACATGGAAGAATGTTTACATGATTCAAGGCCTATAGGTGTGTGAAGTGGTGGTGAGCTGTGATATTTATATTGGAGGAGAGAGGTGATTTATCTTTATTTTATTATAAATTTTATTATTTTCATCAAGGTAAACAATATTGAATATTTTTATGACTAAATGTAGTAACAGGTGAATGTGATTTCAAACAAAGGGTGATTAAATCAGCCAAAAATCACATATAAATCAATAAATCTTGTATTTATCATTTATAGTAAATTATCATATTTTATTACTCACAAAAAATTCATGTATTTTAGAAAAATAACACAAATTATTCCTAACCAATTTTTTATATATATAATTAAAAAATGATAAAATATTTATATAAATAACTTTATAAATATGATAAATTATGTTTCTAATTAAAAATATGCATTTACTCAAAAATACCAATTTTAAAATTATAACCAGATTTATGACACTTTGAAAAATTACTAAGGTCTCAAAAAAATTTCCCTGATTCATAAGAAATAAATAAATTAAATTATGTTTATATTTTATGAGTATAAATTCTCATTTGATTTATTTTATTAATTAAAATATTTTAAATAAAAATTTATGTTTTATAAAAAACATAAGACATAATTAATAATTTATAAAACATTAGTTTACTATGATATAATTATATCATATTTTCAGTTATGAGGCGGATAAATTTTATCTATACATTCATCGGTGGGGATACTAATATTTTGTTCAATTTACAATTAAAAGTGGTAATATTACTATTCATAAGGGTAACATTACTATTAAAAAGTGTCAAGTTACTATTCAAAAAAAATGTTCATCCTGTCAAACTATAAATATATTACTGATCACAACTGTGTATGTCTGTTTTTATAGATTTAAATCACAAAAGAAAGAAAATTGTGTTTAATGTCTAAGTTAGGACTATATTTTTAAAATAATTTTAATAATAATGTGTTTTCTCATAGAGGCTTAGTGTCATGTGTAATACATTATATATTAAATTTATATGTAAATCCTTGGGTTGTTATAATAACTATACTTATATTATAGGAAACATTAATTTCATAATCATTTTGAAACTCTTACTAACACCTATGAATCATTTCAATATCACTATCTGTAAATATATACCATATACTCTAATGGTCACTATAAAATTTTAATTTCTTTCCATGAAGATAATGCTTCATATATTCAAGGAATATAATAAATCTACAAAAAAAATTATTCTGGTTCCTATCATTCTTCCCATGAGATCAAAAATACAAGGACCCTTACGTAAACACCACCTACCTATACATAAATACACAACTAATACACTATCTAGAGTCATAAAAGAGCAACATATATTAGATTTATCTTCTTATATCCATAGGATGGGGGATTCATTAACCTCCACTTTAGATCTTTATAATCCATCTGTAACTACTAAATAAATAATATCAGACACCCATTTTGAGTAATGTTATTAAATCTTGATAAAATTTTGTATAAATCCCCCATAAATCTCTAGGAGTACCTTAGAAAACCATGTATGTTGTAACCCTTAAATAAAATATGTCATAGATACCCAACATACATGGAATTTAACATTTTGGGGATGATATTTACTTTTCCATTTGATATGAAATTCCCCTATAATTATACCAATTAAAAAAGATCACTATTTAAGAACCTTATATACTGATGGTGTTCTTTATGTAATTCATGGTAAATCCTAAAATTATCTACACTACATCCTCTAAATGTGATTATATGATTATTTTTTTAGGAATTCCACCACTAATCAATCCAAAGAGGCCTTCTAATCTAGCTTCTAAGGCCCAAAAACATAGTGGTTGTTTTAATCATACCATGGGTCAAAAAAAACAAATCATCGATATAATATCAAAATACTATGATTTTTTTGGAATATTCAATTAAAAAACCAAAAACGAATTATATATAGAAATAATTTAGTCCATTGAGTACCAAATCACTACTTTTAATTGTTCAATGAGGTCATTGGACCATCATAATGGTTATTTTTTCAATGCTATCCAATTATTTAGGAGATGATTGTCAACAAAAGCCAATTCCTCCCATCTACAAGCCTGGAAAACAATTACAGAGAGTTCAAACAGTACACATTGTATATGTTAAAATAATTCATTAAATAATCTTATATCTAAACCCACTTTCCTTGATGATTTTATGAATGTTTGACATGATACATAAGATATAATAGTTCTCTGAGGTTTTAGATAAACATTCAAGAACATTTATTAATAATGGGAAATGCATGCACATCTAGATGAATGATTTCCAATTACGTCACAAAAATAATTATAATATGATATTTTATGTTTTCTATAATGTAGATCTAAATATTAAGACTAAGATGATATGAAATGAAACTTACCATTCATAGGCACTACTCATCTTGACTGAAAGACCCTCTCTCCCCCAAAGATAAATCTACCCCTGTTAAATTGAAATAACCTTATTCATAGATATTTTCATTCTATACAATAAGCTTCAATATATTGATAATTCACACCAAATAAGATGTTATAGAACATAATACATTATATGATGTGGTTCCATGAAAATATCTCTCAACTAAGTGAGAGATCACATCATTGAAAAATGAACGTGGGCAACTAATAACCTATATATTTGGAGTCTCAACAAAACAAAAGTCAGGGTTTTGTCTCCACACGAATAAACATATTTGAATATTGGTAGGGATAGATTAAGAATAAATCATAATAGTGTATAAAAATATAGTTTCCAACATTGAGGAGACATAGATCATACATTCTTTTTGTGTTTCTTACACATAGCCATATATCACCTTCATATTGTTACATCCCTAATATCTATCAGACTATGTCTAAAATGGAATTACAATAGGTGTTGGTGGTTTTACTAGATAATAATGTGTTCAAATTCCTTCTTCTAATAATGTAAGAAAACAATCTCAACAAAAAATCCACTTCCAAGGGGCCACCCAGTACACCATAGGGATGTCCTTGATCAAACTATTTTTTATTAAGTGGAGGACTATCAAATATTTAGTGAGCCTCTTTCAGATAACGATTTGGGTTTTCAAACTCTATATTTCCAATTACAAAATAGGAATTCGAAATTGTATCCCTTTGTTGAATGGATCCTTTTTGAAACCCTGGAGTGGCATGACCTATTTTATAATACAACTATTACACCTACTAATTATATTTTGATGTTGATGCCCTAGTTTAACGGATTATTTCAAATGAATATACTTTGATTTAACCTCTACTAGAACCTTTTAACTATCACTACCTAATCAATAATATCTCAATCAATATAAAGAACAATTAATATTAAAATAATTTTGAGTTTTCATGGAATAAAAAATTATTTTACGTCTCTACAGAGGAAGGGTGTAATCTTCCACCCAATGTACAACATATCAAAAATCACATAATGGGTGGTCCTTTTGAGATCGGTGAATGATGATTCATAATTTATAATTTTTAAATTCCAATTATATATATCTAATAACCTAAGGATTTGTAGTTATATTATTATATAGTGTTAGTAAACCTAATATAATACTTTATGAACTATTTTCAGTCAATGGGTCATGACATCATGCATTTGGATAACCAAATACCATTGGAAACCCATTTAAATGTAGTGAATTCTGGATACGAGTACCAACCCTCGGTCATCATGCATCCATACAAGGTAAAATAATTACAAGGTTGAACCCAATTTTATTTAATTATTATCAAAACTTAAATTTAATCATGTATTAATAAATAAAACATTAAATTTGTATCATTGATGGAATTAGATAAAATTATAAGATTTAATTTTCTGAATTATCTTTTAGACCATAATATATATCCACATTCAATATAAATATATGCACATAAGTGTAAAATTACTCATATATTTCTTTATATATCTATTCCTTTTCATTTTTCAAATCAATTTATGAAATTCTAAAAATATGATGAATTTGAAAGTACTAGTTGAATATCATATTTATTGACTCTTATATTTGTTATATTTGAATCAAACGCACAAATCGGGGTCTAATGCATAGTAAGATATATATATATATATATATCTAAATAATAAAACTACTTTCATATATACATATAATAAATCCTATATATTTTATAAATAGTTTTATTTATAGATATAATCTTGAGAATCATATATATATCAAGTCTATTAACTGTTAAGAATTAGTAAATTTATAAAATTTTCTATCCCTACATGAGAAGATCACTATATATATATATATCAAAAATAACTCTATGTATTTTTTTGGGGGGCGGACATCATTTATTTTATTAACCATGCCAAAAGATACATTCACCTTCATGTATAGATATATTTATTAAAAATGAATTATAAAATTTTTCAACATGAAATTAATACTGTACATCCTCAAGTCCATCTAGAATTTTCGAAACCCCCAAAATATCTCATAATAATTCAAAATCATCTAATGACCATTTCAAATATTTAATGATTTTAATCACTCTTTACATCAAATATATTTCATAAACAATACCATTTCAATATTCTTCAAAATTTACCCCCTATAAGGGATAAAAACCCATTTCATTTATCAACACTATATAATTGGATGTATTTATGTTGTTGTGAACATAAAAAATCATTCCTTAGTAAATCATGGAGTGATGAAGACAATATTTTCAATGTGGCATGGGAGGATTCCATCTAATGATAAATATTATAGGTTTTTTATTATTGTGATATATCCATAATATAAATGGAAATAAAAGAAAATATATATACATTATATATGATGTTATGTTGTGGTGTTATGAATTATATATAAGGAATTAATATTCACTTACAAGTGGCTATGATGTTTTTATATAAATGTAATAAATTTTTGTAGGATCGAAATAATGATGTTGATGCTCAATATATAAGAGGGGGGGGGGGGTGAATTGTACACTATAAAAATTTCCATGAACAAGGAAGGATATAAGTTTAACAAAGTTAAACTAAGAAAATTCACAACTCCTCTAACACCAATTGAAATATTGGGACAAATTATGAAGTTACAACCATCTAGTTCTATACACTTACTTAAATCTGGAAAGTGATTCCGAAAAACAGGTTCTAGAAATATGGATCCTGAAATTGAAACTTAAACAAAGTTTACAATATGATATTCTACCTTAAAGCGTATAGAATCTAAATTAATCAGAGTACAAGTGTAAGGAAATATAAGAAATTTGTACTTTCTTACAATACAATATCCAGCAGGAAACAAGTAGTAAAACTACAAGTAACAAGATATAAATCTTTTAACCCAAAGAGAAAGGTATCCTACAACCTTAGATAAAGGTCCCTTGATTTATACTTTCATGAAAGTCTATCTTACCCACACCAGGGTAAGCCCTATATATGAAGATTAGAGTCTCTGTCCTGCTATCCCCGCAAGCCCTCAACTTCAAGGTAGTTAGAACCTCTGTCTTCCTCAGCAAGGAATCCCTCAAACTTCAAGGAAGTCAGAACCTCTATCTTCCTATCCTCGAAAGCCCTCGAATATAATCACCAACATTCGGAGTCGCACGAAGCAATCTGAATGAGCATTTCAGTATGCACAATCCATGAAAAGCTTCTCTCTCTAGAAATCACCTTAACAGCGTGTGGTCTCTAGATTGATCAACCTGTTGTTCTGCTCTTTCAAATGATCTCCTATTTAAAAGCTCGGTTAGAAAAATCGGCTCCCTCCTCCAACTATCATATTTTCCTTAAATTTTGGAGGGACTGGTACACGTGACACTAAACCAACGGTTAGTTAGAAACAGAATTGACGACATCGTTTTATAACAAAACATGTGTAACTGAAAGCACAACATCTTTTTATAATGAAATAAGTGTAAGTATAAGAAAAACTAATGTTCGGAGTGTAATCAAATAAATGTTTGTAATGTAAGCAGAATAAAAGTTCGGAGTCTAACAAAAATGGAATTCGAAGTCTATAATAAAAAAGTTATTTGGATTCTGTTTTATAAGAATTCAGAACATGAATTTTGTATAAATCCTGAGTCTATATTTTTATGGAAAATCAAATTATGGTTTCATCAGAGTTCAGAATCTGATCTTACAGAGTTCGAAGTCGAACTCATAAAATTTCGGAGTCGAACTAGTAAAAGTTCAGAGTCGAACTAGTAAAAGTTCGTAGTAGAACTTAGTAAAATTTCAGAGTCGAACAAGTAATATTTGGGAGTCAAACTAGTAAAAGATAGGAGTAAAACTTAGTAAAAGTTAGGAGTCGAAGAAGTAAATGTTTGGAGTCGAACCAGTAAAAGTTCGGAGTCGAAATTTGTAAAATTTTAGAGTCAAAATAGTAAAAGTTCGGAGTCAAACATAGTAACAGTTCAGAGTTGAAATATGTTAGAGTTCGTATCCAGAATTCAGAGTGGAACTTTATTAGAGTTCGTATCCAGAATTTGGAGTGGAACTTTATTAGAGTTCACATCCAGAATTCGGAGTGGAACATTATTAGAGTTCGTATCCAGAATTTGGAGTGGTACATTATTAGAGTTCATATCCAGAATTCAGATCCTAAAATAGAATGCTTCATACCATAACATTATATGATTATGAGTTTTTGGGTATAAATCATAATTTTATACTTAAGAAATATATTTCTATGTGTAAGGAAATCCAGGTTTGGTTAAATTTCCTTAAGAAAGGAAATTTTCCTTATAGAAGTAAAATATAGATTTTCTTAAGTATAAGGTGTTTGTGATTTTCAAAAACTAGAAGGAATGGAAAAGTCATAAGGATTTCCTTATTGATGTAACAATCTCCCCCTTTTTGGAAAGCACAAACATCCTTACGAAAAAAATATAAGAACTTTGAAATTTTTCATTAGACTTTGTAATTAAAACTTATCTCCCTTTGTTAATGGATAATAGTGAATACAACTAACTCCCCCTTAGGCATTGAAACTCTAAGGATTGTATTCTGAATTTCCGTAGTGGAGTTTTCATTATAATGGGAATGAAAAACTTCATAATGAGAAACTCCCCCTTATATTAAGGATATATTCACTTAGAAATTTTTCCTTTTCCATTTTAAATTTTCCTTTCCCCCTTTTGAGTAGTTCTTTTTCCTTCTCCCCATTTTTTATTTTCCAAAAGAATTTAATGGAATGGAAAAGAAATAGAGTACCTTAAATATTAGTATATAACAAGACAAGATACAACCAACCAAAAATTCATTAGTGTTGGGAAAAATTTTACAAGGAAAGAAAAGTACAACAAAATATAATAGTGGGTTTATTTGTCTTCATTTTCTTTCGGGATTAGCTTCTTTAAAAGAATTTTCAGTTTCATCAAATATCATTGATCCTCCTCAGCTTTCCTCTCCAAATATTTTATCCTTTCGTCTTGAGCTTTCAATACCTCTACTTGATCCTTCAGGGATTCTTCTTGTATCATCAACATCTCTTCTTGCTTTTGAAGCTTTTCTTGAAACTCAAGCTAGAAATCTATTTCACCTTTCCAGTTTTGAGATACGGAGTTGAGATTCCCATTCAGATCCCTTACTTATTGATTCCAAATATGTTGCACAGCGGTTAGCTCATCCTGAAGATTATTAATATTTTTATCCTTGGTGTCATGGGAATCTTTTACCTCATTCTAAAAATTATCATACTCAGCCATGTCTTCTTCAACATTCTTAGACCACAAAGTGATTTTGCTACATGATTTCAAGTGTAAATCATAATTAATAAGAAAGATTCTATGGTCAGATTCAATATTCACTTACTTATCCATCACCATGGATAAGGATTCTGAATTCTTATTAAAACTATGATGCAGTATCTGGAATCTGGAGTCTATAGTAAAAAATATCGGAATGGTGTCCACCAACTTTTTCAAAGATTCAACAAAAAAGTCATGACCATGTGCTGATGAATCTGAATCTGATAACTTTCTTGGAGAGTGTTCTTCTACAATTTTCATCAGCTTCATTTTAGAAGAACCACCAGCCTCTTTCTTCCTGAAGATAACTTTTGTTGGTGTATCCATGAGCACTTCCTTTCCTTTATCAACTTTCAGAATGGATTGGTCATCTGGAGATTCTTCCTCACTTTCTGATAGTATAACAATCTGGTCTTCATCTATTTTATCCTTCTCTATTCCTTCCTCAAGAAAATTTTTCTCATAGGATTCTTCCTCATCATACAAAACATTTCCCTTCTCTACTTTTTTCTTATCATCATCCTTCATATTTTATTTCTCAACTCCCTTTCCTAGAGTGACTAATTTTTCAGATTCAGTCTCTTCATGAAAATATTCTACTTGCTTAATAAAATCATCCAGATAATCACTTTCTTCTTCTTCTTTTCTTCTTCTTCTTCTACTATCTCAAAAACATCTTTCCCTTTGGATGATTCTGGAGTGGTGTATTTCTTTCCAGGGGTTTTCAGTAAAGACTTGACATCAAAGGTTTCCAAAATGGGAATCTTCTCAAAGGCTATTTTAGTATCACTCAATAGAGATTGTACAAGTTCAGCTTCAGACAAATTTTTCTTCATCTGTCTCTCTTTTTCATGATTTTATAATTAATCCACAGCTTTTTCTCTTAAGGCCTTAGCCTTAGAAGGATCCAATTTGAACTGTGGATCCCATTCTTTTCTCTTTTCTCTGTCTTTCCTCCACTTAGCAGCCACATCATCTGGGTAATATTTTTGTTTATTCAACTTGGGAGGTGCAAATTGAGTTTCCTTACCTTTGGGAGTTTTTCCGACAGCAACCACTTCCTTAAGATTTCTTTTCTTTGTAACTTTCTTCACTGGTTCAGCCTTCTCCATATTTTCTGAAATGGTCTCAGCCTCTTCTTTTTGTAAAGGATATAACTCTCTGGATTCATCATAAATTACCATTTTCATCCTCTTTAATGTATCATAACATAATAACATTACCTTGAAATTTCATTTCTTGGAAGTGCAAGAAACGTTGAAAGAATCAAGACATATGATGATAATTTTAGAAATCAGGGCTGGATACATAATGATCTAAGATTTCTGATTCCCTTATTTGATATATTAACTGTAATAAAAACATGACTCATCAGATTTTTCTTCCTTAGATATACCAAGAAATCTAGTACATAAATATCACTCTTCTTGATATTACCCTTGTCACCCCTTCTTGGTATGATATAACCTTGTACCCATAGCTGAAGAATCTGATTATTTGGAGTGAGATGAGCTATCTTAGCAGTCTTGGTATCTTTAAGTCCAAGACATTTCAATAAAATCACCATATTGAAACTTCCTTGCTCATCAAGATGTTTATGTGAACAAAATTAAGCTTCCCCTTCATACGTTAATCCCACCAAACATGCAGACTTGGTGAAGGATAATTTGTAAGTCTTCACATAAGACTTGAATGAAAATAAATCTCTGCCATCTTCTACACGGAAGGAAACAGAATCATAGAACTCAACAAGTAAATCTGTATAAACCGGATCCAGTTTCTCTGGCTTTGACAAGAAAACCTCCTCCCAGCCATTCAATTTGATATTCTTAGTTATAAAAGAATCATACTTAAAGCAACTCAGATGCACTATCCTCTCCCTGTAAACTATCCATTTTGATATTGGTTTTGAGGTAGACATATATTAAGATATAGCTCCGACAGACATTCGGAATGGAGAGTCCTAGAAGATTCAGAATGGCTTTGAAAAAGATCGGAACGACTTATCAGAGATCGGAACGGTTCATAAGAGGAGAGTTAGGGCTTCGAGTTGTAAAAGTTTTGAAAAACTGATGTGGGACAACTCTCAAGTGTCCCCTTTATATAGGCATTGAGATGACGATTCAGATTCCATGGTTGATTGAATGATTGAGACACTGAAACGCGCGGCCGATTGTCGCCTATCAACCGGTCAATGTTCTGGTGCTCTGCTAATGTGTATAGCAACACTCGGGTCGAATCCTCGGCGATGATAATTTGAATTAGTCATTTGTTTTTAGTTGGTTGTATAATGATTGGGGGGGTTTATTTGTAGAGCATAATTTAAATGACTAGTTTATTATGATTGATTTAACAAATTGATAATGATTGGGGTGAGTTCATCATTAGGGAGTTAAGCATGTGATATCCTTGAGCTTTTCTTTATATTTCATTAAATTAGCACCCTCATCAAAAGATGATGTTGACTGGAATTCCCAAGTGTTAAGCCTTTAATCCAAGCCTTAACTTTACATAAGGTTCTAATATCAATCTTTTCCTGATTGTGGAAGTGTATCTATGGTTCCAATAATCCATGGAAACCACATGTTGAACATAATATGTCAATAATCCATGACATGTTAAGTCCAATATACATAATGTTAAATTAAAGAATACTCATCGAGCAAAACCTATCAATCACTTAACATCCATAAATTATAACTCACCCCAATAAGATATTTACTCATCCATTTAAATTATTAGTAATCTGTTTTATTATGTTTAAGGTGATGAATTACAAAGATAAGAAAAAGAAAGGGATAAGAAAAGAGTTGTGCGCCGAACACACACACGAACGATGATGAGAGTAAAAAAACCGGACTTTTATTGAATAATAAAGTAAAAGAAGATGATGAATTTCAGATTGATTTAAACAACAAAAAGAACAATAATATTTAACTACAGAATGTGTATGAGAATAATAAATTAAGAAGAAGAATCTTGCATTAAAACAGAATTACAAAGAAAGAGACTTACAAAATTACAAAAATGAAGAACACAAAATTAAGTGAAAACAAAGAGAGGATGAAAGGTCTCTCAAGTGAAAACATGAGTATGGCTGGTCCTCCCAAGCCTTTGGAAAGGCTTTGGTCGTGCCAATATAATCTTCTCTCTTCTAAAATTCCAACCCCTCTCCAGGAGAGATGGAGAGAGTATTTATAGCCCAAGGAGTGGACTGTTTACATTCCAGCAATACCCCTCCGTTTAGCGCGTAGATATAGACATAATGAAAGCCGCATCATGAGAAATATCCTTCTTCAAAGTTTTAGATAATAGCGTTGTTCGACTACTCTATAAATTTAGAGTCATTTGGACTTATGTATCAAAAGTTATGGCCAGTTGATTTAACAAAGTAAAACTGTCCATTTCAATCCAGTCTTTTTGAAGTCCAGAATATTAAAGGGTTTTTAATATAAATATGCCTTCAAATCCAAATGGGTTCTTCAACAAAGTCGGCCGCCTATATCTCCTCTTTCGCACTGAAAAATATCAGCTCAATTTTATGCTTACATCATGAGATATGTCATGAATATTATACTGATTTTATTTCTAGGATAGAATTGTGGTCTGGACATCAAATCTTCATTTGGGCCCATTGTACTTAGATTTGGTCCTTGAAATATTTATCCAAGATGAAAAGTAATCTCCCTCGAATTATGGTGGAGAGTTAATGTTTTTGGACTTCTAGATTGAGCCCAGTAAATCAATATTCAAGGCTGGTCCAATTTGATCACAGATTCTTTGGTCTTGTTTATGAGGACCATATGACCCTTCAAATAAAAAATGGGCTCATGGTACCTTCTAATGAAATGTTGTATATTGAAAGGAGAATCCTAAAAAGAAAAAACCACAGAATTTGGATCAGTATAGTGATAGTTATTATTAAAACAGTAAACTGACTCAATTGGACTACTTCTAAAAATGCTCAAAAATTATACTTAATATTAAAACCTTAATATTTCACACAACTTATGCACATTTCATATAAAATCAGTATAGAGGGAATATAATAAGTTATGAAAATATTAATAACATCACCTCCCCCACACTTAGTTTTGTGCATGTCCTCATGTGAAACAAATATAAAAACATGAAAAAATCCTTTTTACTCACCAATGGATTTTAAAATTTTGTTTTCTCCAATTAGGGGAGGTAAGACTATTTCACTCATCCATTTAGAATTCCAGAACACGTTGTTACAGAAAAAATGTTCCAAAACTAATTCATTTTTTCATTCTCAAATTTAGAAAGGCAAAATGTGGACACTCAAAACTCACACCTCTCAAGATGATAAAATTTATTTGTGGAGGTTCACTCTTTCACCAACCAAAAGTGAAAATCATAGAGGTTGTAAGAGCTCTCAGCTTCCACTCCCTATCCAATGTGCTCAAAAATAAAGAGGTATTTTGAAGGTGTTTTTCTGTGGCTATGGGACGGTAGGAATATAATGTCCAAGAGAGAGAATAATAGGGTTAAAATACCAACATAGAAAAACAATGCACGTTTTTTTGAAATAAATCTTGGAAGGAAATGAAAACACATATTTACAAGGGAATGATTCTGTAAATAAAGACACAATAGAGGAAGAAAATATAAAGGTAATTAGAAGATCAAATATTTACAAAACAAAAAAATTCTCCCAATAAGAATATAATGCAAGTGTTCTTTTTTTTCTTTTCCTTTTTTTCTTTGTTATTTCGAAAGTTGACCTTGAAACAGATCTCACACTGATATCCCAACCCATGAATAATCTCATCACGACACTAATTGTAATAGTTATAACAATATCAAAGGTTGAGGAAGAGTGATTTTTGTCCTACCCAAGATACAACCGATTTTTTCAATTTTTTTTTCAATTTTTTTTGATTTTTTTTAATTTTTTTTGAATACTTTTCAATATCATTTGTACAATACATTCCCAAATCCCACTGAATGACAACATCCCACCCAAACTAAAATGGTTGCATACCCTCAAGTATATGATAAGACACCATAAAGTAAGTAAATGATACTCAAAAATGAAATCCATCCCCCCCACACACTTAAATTTCAAAAACATATGAAATGAAAATCAATGTTCATATTGGGTGGGATAAGGTATTGGGATTATAATGTGGCTATCAAAGAAAAGGTTTTCATAAGCTCGAAGGGTCGTTCAAAAGGAGGATTAATGTAAGGGAAATGGGAGGCTATTTGGCTATTGTGATTCTCATGTGGTTCAGAAAATGCCTCTATTGTATTAATACACACTAAGGTAGGAAATTCAGCTCGAAGGTCCACAAACTCAAGACTCACAAATGGGTGTGAAAACACACATTATGAAAGATGGCCATAGGTGGCCTTGGCATGAAAGAAAATGTTTGTTCTCACGGTTGGGGAAAATCATTTTCCAAATAAAAAATTGAGTATTCAAAATGTGTTAGTTTTGAAAAAAAATTATTTATCCAAATTCATAATGAAAACACAAAATTTTTGAGCTGAAAATATGTCTGTTAACTCCCCAAAATGGTTGGATGAAATTTCGAAACTCGATGGTGAGTAAGCATGACTCTTTTTTTTTATTTTTTAATTGATTGTGTTTTTTTGGGTTTTTTTAGTTTTTAAGGTTTTTTTTAAATACACACCCTCACAAGAGATAAAGAGAAAAAAAGGGTTGAAATAAAAGTGGTAAAAAATGAAGGAGAGAAGAAGAAGAAGAAGAAAGAGGTAGAGAGATGAAGAGATAGAGAGAGAATTAAAGGTAAAGAGGTGCCCCCTGGTTTGGATTTGGTGGGTTTCCATCTCCATCTAGTAGTTGGTCGGCTAGAGAATTTGGGGATTCGGTGGAAGTAGAGGTGGTTCCAGGACAGTGGGAAGTTACCTGAAAAAGAAAATTCATTATTCATCTAATGAAAAACTAAAAAGAAATTGAAATTTCCTAAAAGTAAAATAATACATGGGTTGCCTCCCAAGAAGCACTGAATTTATTTGTCTACAGCTAGACAATTGTAGTGGACTACCCATAGTCTAACGGTGTCCATCGTATTTTCTCAACTCCAGTGTGATTCCAAAAATACTTTTTCTTTGGATGGCCTGATGATTCATTGGATAATTTCTTCCCATCCTTGTTGGTGTGATTGAAATTAAATGCGGTTGGAAAGAGAATATTTCTATCTTCACATTGGTCTTCAACCTGAGGAATGATGTTATCCACAAAGTGTTGGTTTTCTACACTTGGAAATTCAGGAAGATGGCTCAATTTTGATGGTTCATTTTTGTAAGGATCAGATAACACAGAACCACAGTATGAGATCCCAATTAGTTTTGACTCATTTATATCATCACTTACTAATGTAGAGTAATGAGGATTAGTGGAGTCATAAGACTGAATAAAATTTTCAATATCCTTTATTTCAATATTGTTCGCCAAAGAATTTTCAATTTCAACCTCACCAGTGATTACTTTATTAATTAGGGAACAAATGTCACAAACATCACTACGATCAGGACAATATAAACACATTGGTTCAGGGTTCACTTCACATATAACAGAATTTTAAAAATCATGGATAGGAAAGGATGAATGTGGAATAATAAGATTGGAATCAACAAATGAGCATTCAAGTTCATTTTCTTCATTACCATCCATGTTGGAGAATTGGAGGTCATCTCACCTCTGGTTCCATAACCACATGGAATGATATGAAGCGGCTTTTATTAGAAAAACTCATTCCTGATTCTTGTACTTCTTCTATCCGAAAGGAAATAAGTGGTATTCGTCAGTTCCCAAGTTAATCACTCCATGAGTACTGGGAGAGGTTCAAAAAGCATGTTGCAACCTACCCACACCATCAAACCCCTGGCCGACTATTGATCCAATACTTCTATGAGGGGTTATTGGCTATAGAGAGAACTCTCATAGATGCCGCAAGTGGCGGTGCTCTTATTGATAAAACTGCTGCAGCTATAAGAGATCTCATAAATAAACATGGATGCAAACACACAACAATTCCATTCTCGAGAACATGCTCAAGTCAAACAAGCCCAAGATAATCAATCATTTGTGCCAAACAAAATGACTGAGTGGATGAGTGAACTTACAGGTCTTGTGCAACAACTAGCTGTGGCTACCGAATCCCCAACCTCGTCTTCTCCACAATCAATGTTTCCTGGACCTCTCAAAAACTGTGGAATCTGCAACACTCCATTTCATCCAACTAACACATGTTCACAACTTCAAGAGGATCAATCCAATTCAACTGGACCAACGGATCTCAATGCAGCATATGCTCATCAGAACACCAATCCTCAACTATCATGTCAGTTTGTTAAAAACATCAACCAACCTCACTCTGAGCACTTCTCTTCTTCCTATAACCACGGCCTGAGGTATGGTAATCCCATCTCTCATCCCCCTCAATTCCCTCCTCAAAACTCAAACCAATTCTAATATAGTCAAGGTGGTGGTAACTTCCATCAACCATATACCTTTGTTTCTCAACCTCAAAGGAACAATCCTCCTCATGGATTCCATTATCCTAGTGAGCCTTCCTAATTCCAAAAGCAATTAAATTGATTTCCCAAGAACCAACCTCAAGGTAATCCCAATTCAGGGAAAGGCTCTTCTTCTAAGCAACCATGGGAAATTGCAGTGTAAGATCTTTCTTCCTTCACCCGTTATAGCCTTAAAAAAAACTGAAACTCAAATAGGTCAACTTGCATCCCACCTGAGCCAGCAAAAACAATCAAATTCTTCCCAAGTCCCAACTCAACCATTACCCAAACCCAAGGGTAATGTAAGTGCAATTTCACATAGATCAGGAAAGCAACTTGATATGCCTCAAGATAAATCTTCAAACCCTCCTTTGAATGTTTACCTAGAAAATGAAAAGAAAAAGAAACTTGAAAAGGAACCTGAATCGATTCCCTCACCTCCTTACATTCCACTTAGGAATCCAATTCCTTTTCATCAAGCTGTTTCTAAAACAAGGATGTCCTTTGAACCTGATCCTGAAATTCTTGATATTTTTAGACATGTTGAAGTCAACATTCCCCTCTTAGATTCCATAAATCAAATTCCTAATTATGCCATGTTTCCCAAGTGTTAATCCTTTAATATGAGCCTTAAAATTACATAGGGTTCTAATCACAATCATTGCATGATTGTGGAAGTGTATTTATGGTTTCAATAATCCATGGGAACCACACGTTCAACATAATATGTCAATAATCCATGACATGTTAAGTCCAACATACACAATGTTAAATTAAAGAATACTCATCGAGCAAAACCTCTCAATCATTTAACATCCCTAAATTATAACTCACCCCAATAAGATATTTACTCAGCCATTTAAATTATTAGTAATCTGGTCTATTATGTTTATGGTGATGAATTACAATGATAAGAAAAATAAAGGGATAAGAAAAGAGTTGTGCGCCGAACACACACACGAACGATGATGAGAGTAAAAAAACTGGACTTTTTATTGAATAATAAAGTAAAAGAAGATGATTGATTTCATATTGATTTAAACTAAAATAAGAAAATTAATATTTAACTACAGAATTTAGAGGAGAATAAGAAATTAATAAGTAAATTTTTTCATTAAAACAGAATTACAATGAAAGAGACATACAAAATTAGAAAAACGAAGAACACGAAATTAAGTGAAAATAAAGAGAGGTGGAAAGGTCTCTTAAGTGAAAACATGAGTATGAAAGGTCCTCCCAATCCTTTGGAAAGGATTTTGTCGGGCCAATATAATCTCATCTCTTCTGAAATTACAATCCCTCTCAAGGAGAGAAGGGGAGAGTATTTATAGTCCAAGGAGTGGACTGTTTACATTCCAGCAATACACCTCCAATTGGCTCGCAGATATGGACATCATGATAGCAGAATCTCGAGAAATATACATACTCGGAGTTGTAAATAATAGATTTGTTCGACTACTCTTAAAATTTGGAGTCATTTGGACATATGTATCAAAATTTATGCCCAGTTGATTAAACAAAGTAAAACTGACCATTTCAATCCAGTCTTTTTGAAGTCCAGAATGTGAAATGGTTTTTTAATAAGAAGATGCCTTAAAATCTGAATGGGTTCTTGAACAAAGATGTCCTCATATATATCCTCTTTAACAATGCAAAATATCAACTCTATTTTATGATTACATCATGAGATATGTCATGAATACTATACTAATTTTATTTCTCGGCCAGAATAGTGGGTTGGACTTCAAAGCTTCATTTGGGACCCTTGTACTTAGATTTGGGCCTTGAAATTTTTATTCAAGATGAAATGTAATGTAACTGGAATTATCGTGAGGAGTTACTATTTTTGGACTTCTGGATTGGCCCAGTAAATCAATCTTCAAGGCTGGTCCATTTTGTTCACAGATTCATTGGTCTTGTTTGTGAGGAACATTTGTCCCTTCAAAGGGAAAAATTGGCTCATGGTACCTTCTAATGAAATGTTTTATATTGAAATTAAAATCCTAAAAAACAACAACCCCAAAATTTGGATCAGTATAGTGATAGTTATTATTAAAACAGTAAACTGACTCAATTGGACTACTTATAAAAATGCTCAAAAAATATACTTAATATTAAAACATTAATATTTCACACAAATTATGCACATTTTATATAAAATCAGTAAAGGGGGAATATAATAAGTCATGAAAATATTAATAACATCAACTCCACCACATTTAGTTTTGTGCATGTCCTCATGTGCAACAAATATAAAAACATGACAAAATCATTTTTACTCACCAACAGATTTTAAATTTTTTTTTCTCCAATCAGGGGACGTTTAGAATATTTCACTTATCCATTTTGAATTCCACCACAAGTTGTTATAGAAAAAATGTTCCAAAACTAATTAATTTTTTCATTCTCAAATTTAGAAATGGAAAATGTGGACACACAAAACTCACACCTCTCAAGATGATAAAATTTATTTGTGGTGGTTCACTCTTTCATCAACCAAAAGTGAAAATCATAGAGTTTTTAAGAGCTCTCAGCTTCCACTACCTATCCAAAGTGATCAAAAATCAAGATGTCTTTTGAAGGGGTTTTTCTGTGGCTATGGGATGGTAGGAATATAATTTCTAAAAGAGAGAAAAAGAGGGTTAAAATACCGACATAGAAAAACAATGCACGCTTTTATGAAATAAAACATGAAAGGAAATGAAAACATATATTTACAAGGGAATGATTCTGTGAAAAAAGACACAATAGAGGAAGAAAATATAAAGGTAATGAGAAGATCAAATATTTACAAAACAAAAAACTTCTCCCAATAAGAATATAAAGCAATTGTTCTTTTTTTCGTTTCCTTTTTTTCCTTGTTTTTTTGAAAGTTGACCTTGAAACAGATCACACACTCATATCCCAACCCATGGTTGATCTCCTCACAACATTAATTGTAATAGTTATAACAAGATCAAAGGTTGAGGAAGAGTGATTTTTGACCTACCCAAGACACAACCAATTTTTTCATTTTTTGTTTCTTTTTTTTGATTTTTTAACACTTTTCAATATCATTTGTACAATACAATCCCAAATCCCACTGAATAACAACCTCGCCCCCCCCCCCACACTAAAATGGATGCATTCCCTCAAGAATATGATAAGACACCAGAAAGTAAGTAAATGATACCCAAAAATGAAATCCATTCCCCCCCACACTTAAATTTCAAAAACTTATGCAATGAAAATCCATATTGATATCAGGTCAGTTTGTTAGAAACTTCAACCAACCTCACTCTGAGCCATTCTCTTCTTCCTATAACCAAGGCCTGAGGTATGGTAATCCCATCTCTCATCCCCCTAAATTCCCTCCTCAAAACCCAGACCTATTCTAATATGGTCAAGGTGGTGGTAACTTCCATCAACCATATACTTTTGTTCCTCAACCTCAAGGAACAATCCTCCTCCTGGATTCCATTATCCTAGTGAGCCTTCCCAATTCCAAAACCAATTCCATCGATTTCCCAAGAACCAAAATCATGGTAATCCCAATTCGGGACTAGGATCTTCTTCTAAGCAACCATGGGAAAGTGCAGTGGAAGATCATTCCTCCTTCATCCGTTCTAGCCTTAAAAACATTGAAACTCAAATAGGTCAACTTGCTTCCCACCTGTGCCAGCAACAACAAACAAATTATTCCCAACTACTAGATCAACCATTACCCAACCCCAAGGGTAATGTAAGTGCAATTGCACTTAGATCCGAAAAGAGACTTGATATGCCTCAAGATAAATCCCCAAACCCTCCTTTGAATGTTGACCTAGAAAATGAAAAGAAAAAAAAACTTGAAAAGGAACCTGAATCCATTACCTCACCTCCATCCATTCCACTTAGGAATCCAATTCCTTTTCCTCAAGCTGTTTCTAAACCAAGGAAGTCCTTTGAACCTGATCCTGAAATGTTTGACATGTTTAGACGTGTTGAAGTCAACATTCCCCTCTTAGATTCCATAAAACAAATTCCTATGTATGCCAAATTTCTCAAGGAGTTGTGTACCCACAAGAGGAAACTTAGGACCTCTGAAAATGTTTCCACCCAGTAGTCCATACCCATTTAGTGCAATGATCCAGGTAACTTTACAGTTCCATGCCAAATTGGAAGTTTCAACTTTGATGATGTACTCATAGACCTAGGAGCCTCAATTAATTTCATGCCCAAATCCATATTCTCGATCCTTGGACTAGGTCCCTTACATCCAAATGGTGTTGTCATTCAGTTAGCCAATCTAAGCACAACCAGTCCTGAGGTAATAACTGAGGATATCCTTGTTCGAGTAAATGATCTTATCTTCCCAGCTCACTTTTTTGTCCTTTACATGGAAGGTGAGACAAATTTTTGAAAACTCCATTGATCTAAAAGTTCATGAAACCTTTTTGGAATCTCATCTCACCTCTGACCTCCAATTCTCCAACATGGATGGAAATGAAGAAAATGAACTTGAATTCTCATTTGTTGATTCAAATATGATTATTCCACATTCATCCTTTCCTATCCTTGATTCTGAAAATTCTGTTATATGTGAAGTGAACCCTAAACCAATGTGTTTATATTGCCCTGATTGTAGTGATGTTTGTGACATTTGTTCCCTAATTAATAATGTGATCACTTGTGAGGTTGAAATTGACAATTATTTGGTGAACAATATTGAAATAAAGGATATTGAAAATTTTATTAATTATTATGACTCCACTGATCCTCATTACTCTACATCAATAAGTGATGAAATAAATGAGTCAAAAACAATTGGGATCTCATACTGTGGTTCTGTGTTATCTGATCCTTACAAAAATGAACCATCATAATTGAGCCATCTTCCGGAATTTCCAAGCATAGAAAACCAGCACTTTGTGGATAACATCATTCCTCAGGTTGAAGACCAAAGTGAGGATAGAAATATTCTCTTTCCAACCTCATTGAATTTCAAGCACACCAACATGGATGGGAAGAATTTATCCAATGAATCATCAGGCCATCCAAAGAAAAAGTTTTTCTGGAAGCACACTAGAGTTGAGAAAATAAAATGGCCACCGTCAGACTATGGGTAGTCCACTGCAATTGTATAACTGTAGAAAAATAAATGCAGCTCTTCATGGGAGGCAACCCCTGTTTTATTTTACTTTTATAAAATTTTAATTTCTTTTTAGTTTTTCATTAAATGAATAATGAATTTTATTTTTCAGGTAACATCCCACTATCCTGGAAGCACCTCAACTTCCACCTAATCCCGAAATTCTCTAGCTGACCTAGAGCTAGATGGAGATGGAAACCCACCAAATCCAAACCAGGGGCACCTTTTTACCTTTAACTCTCTCTCTATCTCTTCACCACTCTACCTCTTTCTTCTTCTTCTTCTTATCTCCTTTATTTTTTACCACTTTTTTCCAACACTTTTTTTCTATTTATCTCTTGTGAGGGTGTGTATTTTAAAAAAACCTTAAAAACTAAAAAAACCACAAAAACAAAATCACTTAAAAAAATAAAAAAAGAGTCATGCTTACTCACCATCGAGTTTTGAAATTTTGTCTAACCATTTTGGGGAGTTAACAGACATGTTTTCATCTAATTTTTTTTTGTAATTTCATTATGACTTTGGATAAAGAATTTTGTGTCAAAACCAACACATTTTGAATGATCAATTTTGATTTGCAAAATGATTTTCCCCAAACGTGAGAACAAACATTTTCTTTCATGCCAAGGCCACCTATGACCATCTTTTCGAAATGTGTGTTTTCACCCCCATTTGTGAGTCTTGAGTTTGTGGACCTTCGAGATGAATTTATTACCTTAGTGTGTATTAATATGATAGAGGAATTTTCTAAACCACATGAGAATCACAATATCCAAATAGCCTCCCATTTCTCTTACATTAATCCTCCATTTGAAATCCCCTTAGAGCCTATGAATACCTTTTCTTTGATAGCCACATTACAAGCCCAATACCTTATCCCACCTAACATCAACATGGATTTTCATTGTAGAAGTGTTTGAAATTTAAGTGTGGGGGGAATGGATTTAATTTTTGGGTATCATTTACTTACTTTTTGGTGTCTTATCATATGCTTGAGGGAAAGCATCCATTTTAGTGGGGGGGGAGGTTGTTATTCAGTGGGATTTGGAAAACTCTATATGATTGAGGAAAATAATCCATTTTAGTGGTAAGTATTCCCGCCTATCACGCAGGTGACCTGGGTTTGATCCCCAGCAACAACACCATTTGAAACGCATGGCCGATTGTCGCCTATCGACCGGTCAATGTTCCGGTCCTCTGCTAATGTGTATAGCAGCACTCGGGTCGAATCCTTAGCGATGATACTTTGAATTAGTCGTTTTTTAGTTGATTGTATTCTAATTGGGGGGGGGGTTTGTTTGGAGAACATAATTGAAATGAGTAGTTGATTATGATTGATTTTTAAATTGATAATGATTTGCGTGAGTTCATCATTAGGGAGTTAAGCATGTGATATCCTTGAGCTTTGCTTTATATTGCATTAAATTAACACCCTCATCAAAAGTTGATGTTGATTGGAATTCCCAAGTGTTAAGCCTTTAATCCAAGCCTTTACTTTACTTAGGGTTCTAATCTCAATCAGTGCTTGATTGTGGAAGTGTATTTATGGTTCCAATAATCCATGGAAACCACACTTTGAACATAATATGTCAATAATCCATGACATGTTAAGTCCAACATACACAATGTGAAATTAAAGAATACTCATCTAGCAAAACCTCTCAATAACTTAACATCCCTAAATTATAACTCACCGCAATAATATTTTTACTCATCCATTTAAATTATTATTAATCTGGTATAATATGTTTAAGGTGATATATTACAAAATGAATAAAAAGAAACGGATAAGAAAAGATTTGTGCGCCGAACTCACACACGAACGATGATGAGAGTAAAAAAACCGGAATTTTCATTGAATAATAATGTAAAAAAAGATGATGGATTTCAGATTGATTTAAACTACAATAAGAACTTTAATATTTAACTACATAATGTGGATGAGAATAAGAAATTAAGAAGAAGAAACTTGCATAAAAACAGAATTACAAAGAAAGAGACTTGCAAAATTACAAAAACGAAGAACACGAAATTAAGTGAAAAAAATAGAGGAGGAAAGGTATCTCAAGTAAAAACATGAGTATGTAAGGACCTCCCAAGACTTTGAAAAGTCTTTGGTTGTGACAATATAATCTACTCTCTTCTGAAATGCCAACCCCTCTCAAGGAGAGAAGGGGAGAGTATTTATAGCCCAAGGAGTGGACTGTTTACATTCCAGCAATACCCCTCTACTTGGTTCACAGACATGGACATCATGATAGGCGAATCTCGAGCAATCGCCTTCTACAAAGTTGTGGATAATAGAGTTTAACGAGAACTATAAATATCAGAAGTCATTTGGACTTAAGTATCAAACGTTATGACCAGTTGATTAAACAAAGTAAAATTGTCCATTTAAATCCAGTCTTTTTGAAGTCCAGAATGTAAAAGGGATTTTCAATATGAAGATGCCTTCAAATTTGAATGGTTTCTTCAACAATGTCAGAATCCAATATCCCCTCTTTCACACTGGAAAATATCAGCTCTATTTTATGCTTACATAATGAGATATTTCATGAATACTATACTGATTTTATTTCTCTTCCAGAATGGTGGGCTGGACTTAAAAGCTTTATTTGGGCCCCTTGTACTTAGATTTGGGCCTTGAAATTGATATAAAAGATGACATGTACTTTCCCCGAAATTACGGTGGAGAGTTAATGTTTTTGGACTTCTGGATGGAGCCCAGTAAATCAATATTCACGGCTGGTCCAGTTTGTTCAGAGATTCTTTGGTCTTGTTTGTGAGGACCATATGACCCTTCAAATGGAAAAATTGGCTCATGGTACCTTCTAATGAAATGTTGTATATTTAAAGGATAATCCTAAAAAATAATAGGAACACAATTTTAATCATTAATGTGATTATTATTATTAAAATAGTAAACTGACTCAATTGGACTACTTCTAAAAATGCTCAAAAATTATACTTAATATTAAAACATTAATATTTCACACAAATTATGCACATTTCATATAAAACCAGTAAAGGGGGAATATAATAAGTCATGAAAATATTAATAACATAAAATCCCCCACACTTAGTTTTGTGAATGTCCTCATGTGCAAAAAATATAAAAACATGACGAAATCATTTTTACTCACCAACAGATTTTAAAATTTTGTTTTATCCAATCAGGGAGGGTTTAGACTATTTCACTCATCCATTTTGAATTCCACCACAAGTTGTTACAGAAACAATGTTCCAAAACTAATTCATTTTTTCATGCTCAAATTTAGAAATGGAAGATATGGACACTCAAAACTCACACCTCTCAAGATGGTAAAATTTATTTGTGGTGGTTCACTCTTTCACCAACCAAAAGTGAAAATCATAGAGTTTGTAAGAGCTCTCAGCTTCCACTCCCTATCCAAAGGGCTCAAAAATCAAGAGGTCTTTTGAATTGGTTTTTATGTGGCTATGGGACGGTACGAATATAATGTCCATGAAAGAGAATAAGAGGGTTAAAATACCAACATAGATAAACAATGCACTTTTTTTTTGAAATAAAACATAGAAGGAAATAAAAACACATATTTACAAGGGAATTATTGTGTGAATAAAGACATAATAGGGGAAGAAAATATAAATTTAATGAGAAGATCGAATATTTATAAAACAAAAAACTTCTCCCAATATGAATATAATGCAAGTGTTCTATTTTTTCTTTTCCTTTTTTTCATTGTTTTTTCGAAAGTTGACCTTTAAATAGATCTCACACTCAATGCAGCATATGCTCAGCAGAACACCAATCCGCAACTATCAGGTCAGTTTGTTAGAAACTTCAAACAACCTCACTCTGATCCCTTCTCTTATTCCTATAACCAAGGCCTGAGGTATGGTAATCCCATATCACATTCCCATCAATTCCCTCCTCAAAACCCAAACCAATTCTAATATGGTCAAGGTGGTGGTAACTTCCATCAGCCATATACATTTGTTCCTCAACCTCAATGGAACAATCCACCTCCTAGATTCCATTATCCTAGTGAGTATTCACTATTCCAAAACTAATTCAATCGATTTCCCAAGAACCAAACTCAAGGTAATCCCAATTCAGGACAAGGCACTTATTCTATGCAACCATGGGAAAGTGCAGCAGACGATCTTTCCTCATTCACCCGTTCTAGCCTTAAAAACATTGAAACTCAAATAGGTCAACTTGTATTCCACCTGAGCCAACAACAACAACCAAATGCTTCCCAACTCTCAGCTCAACCATTACACATCCCCAAGGGTAATGTAAGTGAAATTGCACATAGATCTGGAAAGAAACTTGATATGCCTCAAGATAAATCCTCAAACCCTCCTTTGAATGTTTACTTAGAAAATGAAAAGAAAAAGAAACTTGAAAAGGAACCTGAATCCATTCCCTCACCTCCTTACATTCCAATTAGGAATTCAATTCCTTTTCCTCAAGTTGTTTCTAAACCAAGGAAGTCCTTTGAACCTGATCCTGAAATGCTTGACATGTTTAGACGTGTTGAAGTCAACATTACCCTCTTAGATTCCATAAAACAAATTCCTAAGTATGCCTTGTATCTCAAGGATTTGTGTATCAACAAGAGGCAACTTAGGACCTTTTAAAATGTTTCCACCCAGTAGTCCATACCCATTAAGTGCAAAGATCCAGGTACCTTTACAGTTCCATGCCAAATTGGAATTTCCAACATTGAGGATGCACTCATAGACCTAGGAGCCTCAATTAATGTCATGCTCAAATCCATATTCTCCATAATTGGTCTAGGTCCCTTACATCCAATGGGTGTTGTCATTCCGTTAGCCAATCGAAGCACAACCAGTCCTGAGGGAATAATTGAGGATGTCCTTGTTTGAGTAAATGATCTTATCTTCCCAGCTGACTTCTGTGTCCTTGAAATGGAAGGTGAGACAACTACCTGCAAATCTCCTATGATTCTAGGAAGACCATTCCATATGACATCTAAAACCAAATTTTATGTCCACACTAGCATCTTATCAATGGAATTTGGTGACCAAATGGTCAGGTTCAAAATTTTTTAATCTATGCGATACCCATTAGAGAATCAATCTGTATTCTCTATCCATGTTTCTAAAACTCTCTCTGAGAGTGTGTTGAATCCAAATCCATCATGTTCTTCCTATTCTACTAATATAGGAGTTTGTGAATATTTCATCCTCATTAACCAAGTGATTAATGGTGAAATTTATGTTGACATTACAAATGAAAACTCCATTGATCTAAAGGATCTTGAAAACTCTTTGGAATCTCATCTCACCTCTGACCTCCAATGCTCCAACATGGATGGTAATGAAGAAAATGAACTTTAATTCTCATTTGTTGATTCAAATATGATTATTCCACATTCATACTTTCCTATCCATGATTCTGAAAATTCTGTTATATGTGAAGTGAACCCTGAACCAATGTGTTTATATTGTCCTGATGGTAGTGATGTTTGTGACATTTGTTCCCTAATTAATAAAGTGATCACTGGTGAGGTTGAAATTAAAAATTCTTTGGCGAACGATATTGAAATAAAGGATATTGAAAATTTTATTTAGTCTTATGACTCCACTGATCCCCATTACTCTACATCAGTATGTGATGAAATAAATGAGTCAAAAACAATTGGGATCTCATACTGTGGTTCTGTGTTATCTGATCCTTACAAAAATGAACCATCATAATTGAGCCATCTTCCTGAGTTTCCAAGCATAGAAAACCAGAACTTTGTGGATAACATCGTTCCTCAGGTTGAAGACCAAAGTGAGGATAGAAATACACTCTTTCCAACCCATTGAATTTCAAGCACACCACAAGGATGTCAAGAAATTATCCAATGAATCATCAGGCCATCCAAAGAAAAAGTTTTTCTAGAAGCACACTGGAGTTGATAAAATACGATGGCCAAGGTCAGACTATGGGTAGTCCACTGCAATTGTCCAGTTGTAGAGAAATAAATGCAGTGCCTCTTGGGAGGCAACCCATGTTTTCTTTTACATTTATGAAATTTCAATTTATTTTTAGTTTTTCATTAGATGAATAATGAATTTTCTTTTTCACGTAACTTCTCACTGTCCTGGAACCACCTCGACTTCCACTGAATCCCCAAATTCTCTATCCGACCCTCCACTAGATGGATATGGAATCCCAACAAATCGAAACCAGGGGGCACCTCGTTACCTTTTACTCTCTCTATCTCTTCATCTTTCTACCTCTTTCTTCTTCTTCTTCTTCTCTCCTTCATTTTTACCACTTTTTTCCATCATTTTTTTTCTCTTTCTCTCTTGTGAGAGTGTGTATTTTTAAGAAAACCATAAAAACTAAAAAAACCAAAAAACAAAATCACTTAAAAAAATAAAAAAAAGATTCATGCTTACTCACTATCGAGTTTTGAAATTTTGTCCAACCATTTTGGGTAGTTAACATACATATTTTCATCTCCAAAATTTTGTATTTTCATTATGACATTGGATAAAGAATTTTGTGTCAAAACCAACACATTTTGAATGCTCAATTTTCAATTTGGAAAATGATTTTCCCCAACCGTGAGAACAAAATTTGCTTTCATGCCAAGGCCACCTATGGCCATTTTTTCAAAATGTGTGTTTTCACCGCCATTTGTGAGTCTTGAGTTTGTGGACCTTCGAGCTGAATTTTCTACCTTAGTGTGTATTAATATGATAGAGGCATTTTATAAACCACATGAGAATTACAATATCCAAATAGCCTCCCATTTCCCGTACATTAATCCTCCATTTGAAAGCCCTTTCGAGCCTATGAAAACCTTTTCTTTGATAGCCACATTAAAAGCCCAATATCGTATCCCACCCAATATCAACATAAATTTTCATTGCATAAGTTTTTGAAATTTAAGTGTGGGGGGGAGTGGATTTCATTTTTGGGTATCATTTACTTACTTTCTGGTGTCTTATCATATTCTTGATGGCAAGAATCCATTTTAGTGTGGGGGGTGTTGTTATTCAGTGGGATTTGGAAAACTCCATATGCTTGAGGGAAAGCATCCATTTTAGTGGTAAGTATTCCCCCCTTTCACGCGGGTGACCCAGGTTTGATCCCTGGAAACAACGCCATTTGAAACACACGGCCGATTGTCGCCTATCTACCGGTCAAACATCCGGTGCTCTGCTAAGGTGTATAGCAGCACTCTGGTCAAATCCTCGTAGATGATACTTTGAATTAGTCATTTGTGTTTAGTTGATTGTATTCTGATTGGGGGGTTTGTTTGCAGAGAATAATTAAAATGACTAGTTGATTATGATTGATTTAACAAATTGATAATGATTGGGGTGAGTTCATCATTAAGGAGTTAATCATGTGATATCCTTGAGCTTTTCTTTATATTGCATTAAATTAACACCCTCATCAAAAGTTGATGTTGATTGGAATTCCCAAGTGTTAAGCCTTTAATCCAAGACTTTACTTTACTTAGGGTTCTAATCTCAATCATTTCTTGATTGTGGAAGTGCATTTATGGTTCCAATAATCCACCGAAACCACACGTTGAACATAATATGTCAATAATCCATGACATGTTAAGTCCAACATACACAATGTTAAACTAAAGAATACTCATCGAGCAAAACATTTTAATCACTTAACATCCTGAAATTATAACTCACCCCAATAAGATATTTACTCAGACATTTAAATTATTAGTAATATGGTTTATTATGTTTAAGGTGGTGAATTACAAAGAGAATAAAAAGAAAGGGATAAGAAAAGAGTTGTGTGCCGAACACACACACGAACGATGATGAGAATAAAAAAACCGGACTTTTTATTGAATAATAAAGTAAAATAAGATGATGGATTTCAGATTGATTTAAAATAAAATAAGAAAATTAATATTGAACTAAATAATGTGGATGAGAATAAGAAATTAAGAAGAAGAAATTTGCATTAAAACAGAATTACAAAGAAAGAGACTTACAAAATTACAAAAACGAAGAACACGAAATTAAGTGAAAACAAAGAGAGGTGGAAAGGTATCTAAAGTGAAAACATGAGAATTGAAGGTCCTCCCAATCCTTTGGAAAGGCTTTGGTCGTTCCAATATAATCTCCTCTATTCTGAAATGTCAACCCCACTCATGGAGAGAAGGGCTGAGTATTTATAGCCCAAATGAGTGGACTGTTTACATTCCAGCAATACCCCTCCACTTGGCTCGAAGATATGGACATCATGACAGCCGAATCTCGAGAAATATCTTTCCTAACAGTTGTAGATAATAGAGTTGGCCTACTACTCTCAAAATTGGGAGTCATTTGGACTTAAGTATCAAAGGTTATGGCCTGTTTATTAAACAAAGTAAAACTGTCCATTTAAATCAGGTGTTTTTGAAGTCCAGAATATGAAAGGGTTTTTGAATATAAATATGCCTTCAAATCCGAATGGGTTATTCAAAAAAGTCTTCCGCCTATATCTCCTATTTCAAAATGAAAAATTTCAGCTCCATTTTATTATTACATCATGAGATATGTTATGAATACTATACTTATTTTATTTCTCGGCCAGAATGGTGGGCTGGACTTCAATGATTTATTTGGGCCCCTTGTACATAGAGATGGGCCTTGAAATTTTTATCCATGATGAAATATACTGTCCCCCAAGTTATGGTGGAGAGTTAATGTTTTTGGACATCTTTATTGAGCCCAGTAAATCAATCTTTAAGGCTGGTTCAATTTGTTCACAGATTCTTTGGTCTTGTTTGTGAGGACCATACAACCCTTCAAATGGAAAAATTGGTTCATGGTAGCTTCTAATGAAATGTTTTATATTGAATTTAGAATCCTAAAAAACAATAACCATACAATTTGGATTAGTATAGTGATAGTTATTATTAAAAAATTAAATTGACTCAATTGGACTACTTCTAAAAATGCTCAAAAATTATACATAATAATAAAACATTAATATTTCACAGAAATTATGCACATTTCATATAAAATCAGTAAATGGGGAATATAATAGGTCATGAAAATTTTAATAACATCAACTCCCCCACACTTAGTTTTGTGCATGTCCTCATGTGCAACAAATATAAAAACATGACAAAATCATTTTTACTCACCAACATATTTTAAAATTTTGTTTTCTCTAATCAGGGGAGGTTTAAACCATTTCACTCATCCATTTTGAATTCCACCACAAGTTGTTACTGAAACAATGTTCCAAAACTAGTTCATTTTTTCATGCTCAAATTTAGAAATGGAAAATGTGGACACTCAAAACTCACACCTCTCAAGATGATAAAATTTATTTGTGGAGGTTCACTCTATCACCAACCAAAAGTGAAAATCATAGAGTTTGTAAGAGCTCTCAGCTTCCACTACCTATCCAAAGTGCTCAAAAATCAAGAGGTAATTTGAAGGGGTTTTTCTGTGGCTATGGGATGGTAGGAATATAATGTCCAAGGGAGAGAATAAGAGGGTTAAAATACCAACATAGAAAAACAATGCACATTTTTTTGAAATAAAACATGGAAGGAAATGAAAACACATATTTACAAGGGAATGATTGTGTGAAGAAAGACACAATAGAGGAAGAAAATATGAAGGTAATGAGATGATCAAATATTTACAAAACAAAAAACTTCTCCCAATAAGAATATAATGGAAGTGTTCATTTTTTCTTTTCCTTTTTTCTCTGTTTTTTCCAAAGTTGACCTGGAAATAGATCTCACACTCAATGCAGCATATACTCAATGGAACACCAATCCTCAACTATCAGGTCAGTTTGTTAGAAACATCAACCAAACTCACTCTGATCCCTTCTCTTCTTCCTATAACCAAGGCCTGAGGTATGGTAATCCCGTCTCTCATCCCCCTGAATTCCCTCCTCAAAACCCAAACCAATTCCAATATGGTCATGGTGGTGGTAACTTCCATCAACCATATAGTTTTGTTCCTCAACCTCAAAGGAACAATCCTCCTCCTGGATTCCATTATCCTAGTGAGCCTTCCCAATTCCAAAACAATTCAATCGATTTCCCAAGAACCAAACTCAAGGTAATCCCAATTTGGGACAAGGCTCTTCTTCTAAGCAATCATGGGAAAGTGCAGTGGAAGATATTTCCTCCTTCACCTGTTCTAGCCTTAAAACAATTGAAACTCAAATAGGTCAACTTGCATACCACCTGAGCCAGCAACAACAATCAAATTCTTCCCAACTCCCAGCTCAACCATTACCCAACCCCAAGGGTAATGTAAGTGCAATTGCACTTAGATCAGGAAAGCAAATTCATATGCCTCAAGTAAAATCCTCAAACCCTCCTCTGAATGTTGACTAAGAAAATGAAAATAAAGTGAAACTTGAAAAGGAACCTGAATCCATTCCCTCACCTCCTTCCATTCCACTTAGTAATCAAATTCCTTTTCCTCAAGCTATTTTTAAACCAAGGAAGTCCTTTGAACCTGATCCTGAAATGCTTGACATGTTTAGACGTGTTGAAGTCAACATTCCTCTCTTGGATTCCATAAAACAAATTCCTAAGTATGCCAAGTTTCTCAAGGAGTTGTGTACCCACAAGAGGCAACTTAGGACCTTTGAAAATGTTTTCACCCAGCAGTCCATACCCATTAAGAGCAAAGATCCAGGTACCTTTTCGGTTCCATGCCAAATTGGAAGTTCCAACTTTCATGATGCACTCATAGACCTAGGAGCCTCAATTAATGTCATTCCCAAATCCATATTCTCCAACCTTGGTCTAGGTCCCTTACAACAATCGGGTGTTTTCATTCAGTTAGCCAATCGAAGCACAGCCAGTCTTGAGGGAATAACTGAGGATGTCCTTGTTCGAGTAAATGATCTTATCTTCCCAGCTAACTTCTATGTCCTTGACATGGAAGGTGAGACAATATTTTTCAAACTCCATTGATCAAATGGATCTTGAAAACTCTTTAAAATATCATAACACCTCTGACCTCCAATTCTCCAACATGGATGGTAATAAAGAAAATGAACTTGAATTCTCATTTGTTGATTGAAATCTGATTATTCCACATTCATCCTTTCCTATCCATGATTCTGAAAATTCTGTTATATGTGAATTGAACCCTGAACCAATGTGTTTATATTGTCCTGATGGTAGTGATGTTTGTGACATTTGTTCCCTAATTAAAAAAGTGATCACTGGTGGGGTTGAAATTGAAAATTCTTTGGTGAAAAATATTAAAATAAAGGATATAAAAAATTTTATTCAGTCTTATGACTCCACTAATCCTCATTACTCTACTTTAGTAAGTGATGAAATAAATGATTTAAAAACAATTGGGATCTCATACTGTGGTTTTGTGTTATCTGATCCTTACAAAAATGAACCATCATAATTAGCCATCTTCCTGAATTTCCAATCATAAAAAACTAGAAATTTGTGGATAACATCATTCCTCAGGTTGAAGACCAAAGTGAGGATAGAAATATTCTCTTTCTAACCCAATTGAATTTCAATCACACCAACAAGGATGGGAAGAAATTATCCAATGAATCATCAGGCCATCCAAAGAAAAAGTTTCTCTGGAAGCACACTGGAGTTGAGAAAATATGATGGCCACCGTCAGACTATGGGTAGTCCACTGCAATTGTCTAGCTGTAGACAAATAAATGCAGCGCTTCGTGGGAGGCAACCCATTTTTTCTTTTACTTTTATGAAATTTCAATTTCTTTTTAGTTTTTCATTAGATGAATAATTAATTTTGTTCTTCAGGTAACTTACCACTCTCCTGGAACCACCTCGACTTCCACTGAATCCCCAAATTCTCTAGCCGACCCACCACTAGATGGAGATGGAAACCCACCAAATCAAAATTAGGGGGCACCTCTTTACCTTTAAATCTCTCTCTCTATCTCTTCATCTCTCTCCATCTTTCTTCTTCTTCTTCTTCTCTCCTTCATTTTTTACCACTTTTTTTTCAACACTGTTTTTTCTCTTTCCCTCTTGTGAGGGTGTGTATTTTAAAAAAAACTAAAAAATTAAAAAAAACCAAAAAAAAAACACAATCACTTAAGAAAATAAAAAAGAGTCATGCTTACTCACCATTGAGTTTTGAAATTTAGTCCAACCATTTTGGGGAGTTAACAGACATGTTTTAATATCAAAAATTTTGTATTTTCATTATCACTTTGGAAAAAGAATTTTGTGTCAAAACCAACACATTTTGAATGCTCAATTTTTGATTTGGAAAATGATTTTCCCCAACTGTGAGAACAAACATTTTCTTTAATTCCAAGGCCACATATGGCCATCTTTTCAAAATGTGTGTTTTTAACCCCATTTGTGAGTCTTGAGTTTGTGGAACTTCGATCTGAATTTCCTACCTTAGTGTGTATTAATATGATAGAGGAATTTTCTGAACCACATGAGAATCACAATAGCCAAATATCCTCCCATTTCCATTACATTAATCCTCCTTTTGAATGCCCCTTCGAGCCTATGAAAACCTTTTCTTTGATAGCCACTTTACAAGCCCAATACCTTATCCCACCCAATATCAACATGGATTTTCATTATATATGTTTTTGAAATTTAAGTGTGGGGGGGGGGAATGGAATTCATTTTTGGGCATCATTTACATACTTTCTAGTGTCTTATCATATTCTTGTGGGCAATCATCAATTTTAGTGTGGGGGGGGGGAGGTTGTTATTCAGTTGGATTTAGCAAACTCCATATTCTTAATGGAAAGCATCCATTTTAGTGGTAAGTATTCCCTCCTGTCATGAGGTGACCCGGGTTCGATCCCCAACAACGATGCCATTTGAAACGCATGGCCGATTGTCGCCTATCGACCAGTCAAAATTCCGGTGCTCTGCTCTTCTGTATAACAGCACTGAGGTCGAATCCTCGGCGATGATACTTTGAATTATTCATTTGTTTTTAGTTGATTGTATTCTGATTGGGGGGGTTTGTTTGTAGAGATTAATTTAAACAACTAGTTGATTATGATTTATTTAACAAATTGATAATTATTGGGGTGAGTTCATCATTAGGGAGTTAAGCATGTGATATCCTTGAGCTTTTCTTTATATTGAATTAAATTAACACCCTCATCAAAAGTTGATGTTGATTGGAATTCCCAAGTGTTAAGACTTTAATCCAATCCATAACTTTACTTAGGGTTCTAGTCTCAATCAGTTCTTGATTGTGGAAGTGCATTTATAGTTCCAATAATCCATGGAAACCACACGTTGAACATAATATGTCAATAATCCATGACATGTTAAGTCCAACATACACAATGTTAAATTAAAGAATACTCATCGAGCAAAACCTCCCAATCACTTCACATCCCTAAATTATAACTCACCCCAATAAGATCTTTACTCATCCATTTCAATTATTAGTAATCTGGTCTATTATGTTTAAGGTGATGAATTACAAAGAGAAGAAAATGAAAGGGATAAGAAAAGAGTTGTGCGCCGAACACACACACCAATGATGATGAGAGTACATAAAGGACTTTTTATTGAATAATAAAGTAAAAGAAGATGATGGACTTCCGGTTGATTTAAACTAAAATAAGAAAATTAATATTTAACTACATAATGTGTATGAGAATAAGAAATTAAGAAGAAGAAACTTGCGTTAAAACAGAATTACAAAGAAAGAGAGTTACAAAATTACAAAAATGAAGAACATGAAATTAAGTGAAAACAAAGAGAGGAGGAAAGGTCTCTCAAGTGAAAACATGAGTATGGAAAGTCATAAGAAGCCTTTGGAAAGGATTTGGTCGTGCCAATATAATCTTCGCTCTTCTGAAATGCCAACCCCTCTCAGGGAGAGAAGGGGAGAGTATTTATAGCCCAAGCAGTGGACTGTTTACATTCCAGCAATACCCCTCCACTTGGATCGCAGATATGGACATCATGACAGCTGAATCTCGAGAAATATCCTTCTTCAAAGTTGTATATAATAGAGTTGGGCGACTAATAGCAAAAGTTGGAGTCATTTTTACTTAAGTATCAATGGTTATGGCCAGTTGATTAAACAAAGTAAAACTGTCCATTTCAATCCAGTATTTTTTAAGTCCAGAATCTGAAAGGGGTTTTGAAGATTAAGATGCCTTCAAATCTTAATGGGTTCTTCACCAAAGTCTGACATATATATCTCATATTTTGAACTGAAAACCATTAGCTCTATTTTAGGCTTACATGATGAGATATGTCATGAATACTATAATGATTTTATTTCTCATCCTGAAAGGTGGGCTGGAATTCAAAGCTTAATTTGGGCCCCTTGTACTTAGATTCGGTCCTTGAAATTTTTATCCAAGATGAAATTTTCTGTCCCAAATAATTATGGTAGAGATGTAATGTTTTTGGACCTCTGGATTGAGCCCAGTAAATCAATATTAATGGCATGTCCAGTTTGTTCACAGATTCTTTGGTCTTGTTTGTGAGGACAATATGACCCTTCAAATGGAAAAATTGGCTCATGGTACCTTCCAATGAAATGTTGTATATTGAAAGGAGAATGCGAAAAAACAAGAAGCATAAAATTTGGATCAGTATAGGGATAGTTATTATTAAAACTGTAAACTGACTCAATTGGACTACTTCTAAAAATGCTCAAAAATTATACTTAATATTAAAACATTAATATTTCACACAAATTATGCACATTTAATATAAAATCAGTAAAGGGGGAATATAATAATCATGAAAATATTAATAACATCAACTCCTACATACTTTGTTTTGTGCATTTCATCATGTGAAACAAATATTAGAAAATGAAAAAATCATTTTTACTCACCAACAGATTTTAAAATTTTGTTTTCTCCAATCAGGGGAGGTTTAGACTATTTCACTCATCCATTTTGAATTCCACCACAAGTTGTTATATAAACAATTTTCCTATACTAATTCATTTTTTCATGCTCAAATTTAGAAATGGAAAATGTGGACACTCAATACTCACACCTCTCAAGATGATAATATTTATTTGTGGAGGATCACCCTTTCACCAACCAAAAGTAAATGTCATAGAGTTTGTAAGAGCTCTCAGCTTCCACTCCCTATCCAAAGTGCTCATAAATCAAGAGGTATTTTGAAGGGGTTTTTTGTGGCTATGGGACTGTAGGAATATAATGTCCAAGAGAGAGAATAAGAGGGTTAAAATACCAACATAGAAAAATAATGCACATTTTTTTTAAAATAAAACATGAAAGGAAATGAAAACACATATTTTCAAGGGAATTATTATGGGAAGAAAGAAAAAATAGAGGATGAAAATATGAAGGTAATGAGAAGATTGAATATTTAAAAAACAAAAAACTTCTTGCAATAAAAATATAATGCAAGTGTTCTTTTTTCCTTTTCCTTTTTTTCTTTGTTTTTTCGAAAGTTGACCTTGAAACAGATCTCACACTCAATGCAGCATATGCTCAGCAGAACACCAATCCTCAACTATCAGGTCAGTTTGTTAGAAACATCAACCAACCTCACATTGAGCCCTTATCTTCTTCCTATAACCAAGGCCTGAGGTATGGTAATCCCGTCTCTCATCCCCCTCAATTCTCTCCTCAAAACCCAAACCAATTCCAATATGGTCAGGGAGGTGGTAACTTCCATCAACCATATTCTTTTGTTCCTCAACCTCAAAGGAACAATAATCCTCCTGGATTCCATTATCCTAGTGAGCCTTCCCAATTCCAAAACCAATTCAATCGATTTCCCAAGAACCAAACTCAAGGAAATCCCAATCCGTGACAAGTATCTTCTCTTAAGAAACCATGGGAAAGTGCAGTGGAAGATCATTCCTCCTTCACCCGTTCTATCCTTAAAAACATTGAAAGTCAAATAGGTCTACTTGAAACCCACCTGAGCCAGCAACAACAATCAAATTCTTCCCAACTCCCAGCTCAACCATTACCCAACCCCAAGGGTAATGTAAGTGAAATTTTACTTAGATCAAGAAAGAAACTTGATATGCCTCAAGATAAATCCTCAAACCCTCCTTTGAATGTTGACCAAGAAAATGAAAAGAAAAAGAAACTTGAAAAGGAACATGAATCCATTCCCTCACCTCCTTCCATTCCACTTAGGAATCCAATTCCTTCTCCTGAAGCTGTTTATAAACCAAGGAAGTCCTTTAAACCTGATCCTGAAATTCTTGACATGTTTAGACGTGTTGAAGTCAACATTCCTCTCTTATATTCCATAAAACAAATTCATAAGTATGCCAAGTTTCTCAAGGAGTTTTGTACCCATAAGAGGCAACTTAGGACCTTTGAAAATGTTCCCACCCAGCAGTCCAAACCCATTATGTGCAAATATCCAGGTACCTTTACGGTTCCATGCCTAATTAGAAGTTCCAACATTGATGATGCACTCATAGACCTAAGAGCCTCAATTAATGTCATGCCCAAATCCATATTCTCCAACCTTGGCCTAGGTCCCTTACATCCAACGGGTGTTGTCATTTAGTTATCCAATCTATGCACAACCAGTCCTGAGGGAATAATTGAGGATGTCCTTGTTCGAGTAAATGATCTTATCTTCCCAACTGACTTCTATGTACTTGACATGGAAGGTGAGACAACGTCTTGGTAATATCATCTGATTCTAGTAAGACTGTTCCTGATGACATCTAAAACCAAAATTGACGTCCACGCTAGAATCTTATCCATGGAATTTGGCGACCAAATGGTCAGGTTTAATATTTTTCAATCCATGCGATACCCATTAGAGAATCCATCTGTATTCTCTATCCATGTTTCTTGAAACTCCCTATGAGAGTGTGTCGAATCCTAATCCATCATGTTCATCATGTTCTACTAATACTGGAGTTTTTGAATATTACATCCTTATTAACCACGTGATTAATGGTGAAATTGATGTTGACATTACAAATGAAAACTCCATTGATCTAAAGGATCTTGAAAACTCATTGGAATCTCATCTCACCTCTGACCTCCAATGCTCCAACATGGATGGTAATGAAGAAAATGAACTTGAATGCTCATTTGTTGATTCAAATCTGATTATTCCACATTCATCCTTTCCTATCCATGATTCTGAAAATTCTGTTATATGTGAAGTGAACCATGAACCAATGTGTTTATATTGTCCTGATGGAAGTGATGTTTGTGACATTTGTTCCCTAATTAATAAAGTGATCACTGGTGAGGTTGAAATTGGAAATTCTTTGGCGAACAGTATTGAAATAATGGATATTGTAAATTTTATTCAGTCTTATGACTCCACTGATCCTCATTACTCTACATCAGTAAGGGCTAAAATAAATGAGTCAAAAACAATTGGGATCTCATACTGTAGTTCTAGGTTATCTGATCCTTACAAAAATGAACCATCAAAATTGAGCCACCTTCCTGAATTTCCAAGCATAGAAAACCAGCACTTTTTGGATAACATCATTCCTCAGGTTGAAGACCAATGTGATGATAGAAATATTCTCTTTCCAACTCCATTGAATTTCAAGCACACCAACAATGATGGGATAAAATTATCCAATGAATCATCAGGTCATCCGAAGAAAAAGTTTTTTCTGGAAGCACACTGGAGTTGAGAAAATAAGATGGCCACCGTCAAACTATGGGTACTCCACCACAATTGTCCTATTGTAGACAGATAAATGCAACACTTCTTGAGAGGCAACCCATGTTTTCTTTTACATTTATGAAATTTCAATTTATTTTTAGTTTTTCATTATATGAATAATGAATTTTCTTTTTCAGGTAACTTACCACTGTCCTGGAACCACCTCGAATTCCACCGAATCCCCAAATTCTCTAGCCAACCCACCACTAGAAGGAGATGGAAACCCACCAAATCCAAACCAGGGGCACCTCTTTACCTTTAACTCGCTCTCTATCTCTTCATCTCTCTACCTTGTTCTCCTTCTTCTTCTTCTCTCCTTCATTTTTTTACCAATTTTTTTAAACCTTTTTTTTCTCTCTCTCTCTTGTGAGGGTGTGTATTTTAAAAAAATCATTAAAAACTAAAAAAACCCAAAAAAAACACAATCACTTAAAAAAAAGATTCATGCTTACTCACCATTGAGTATTGAAATTTTGTCCAACCATTTTGGGGAGTTAACAGACATGTTTTCATCTCAAAAAGTTTGTATTTTCATTATGACTTTGGATAAAGAATTTTGTGTCAAAACCAACACATTTTGAATGCGCAATTTCTGATTTGGAAAATGATTTTCCCCAACCGTGAGAACAAACATTTGCTTTCATGCCAAGGCCACATATGGCCATCTTTTCAAAATGTGTGTTTTCACCCCCATTTGTGAGTCTTGAGTTTGTTGACATTTGAGCTGAATTTCCTACCTTAGTGTGTATTAATATGATAGAGACATTTTTTAAAGCACATGAGAATCACAATAGCCAAATAGTATCCCATTTCCCATACATTAAATCTTCTTTTGAAAGCCCCTTTGAGCCTATGAAAAACTTTTCTTTGATAGCCACTTTACAATCCCAATACCTTATCCCACCCAATATCAACATGGATTTTTATTGCATAAGTTTTTGAAATTTAAGAGTGGGGGGGGGGAATGGATTTCATTTTTAGGTATCATTTACTTACTTTCTGGTGTTTTATCATATGCTTGAGCGAAAGCATCCATTTTAGTGTGGGGTGGGAGGTTGTTATTCAGTGGGATTTGGAAAACTCTATATGCTTGAGTGCAAGCATCCATTTTAGTGGTAAGTATTCCCGCCTGTCACTCAGGGGACCCGGGTTCGATCCCCGAAAATAGTGCCATTTGAAACGCACGACCGATTGTCGCATATAGACCGTTCAATGTTCCGATTCTCTGCTAATTAGTATAGCAACACTTGGGTCGAATCCTCGGCGATGATACTTTGAATTATTCATTTGTTTTTAGTTGATTGTATTCTTATGGGGGGGTTCTAGAGTTTAATTGAATTGACTAGTTGATTATGATTGATTTAACAAATTGATAATGATTGGGTTGAGTTCATTATTATGGATTTAAGCATGTGATATCCTTGAGCTTTTCTTTATATTGCATTAAATTAACACCCTCATCAAAAGTTGATATTGATTGGATTTCCAAGTGTTACGCCATTAATCCAAGCCTTAAAATTACGTAGGGTTCTAATATCAATCAGTGCTTGATTGTGGAAGTGTATTTATGGTTCCAATAATTCATTGAAAACACATGTTGAACATAATATGTCAATAATCCATGACACGTTAAGTCCAACATATACAATGTTAAATTAAAGAATACTCATTGAGAAAAACCTCTCAATCACTTAACATCCCTAAATTATAACTCTCCCCAATAAGATTCTTACTCATACATTTAAATTATTAGTAACTTGGTCTATTATGTTTAAGGTGATTAACTACAAAGAGAAGAAAAAGAAAGGGATAAGAAAAGAATTGTGCGCCGAACACACACACGAATGATGATGAGAGTAAAACAAACCGGAATTTTTATTGAATAATAAAGTAAAAGAAGATGATAGATTACATATTTACTTAAACTACAATAAGAACATTAATATTGAACTACATAATGTGGATGAGAATAAGAAATTAAGAAGAAGAAACTTGCATTAAAATAAAATTACAAAGAAAGAGACTTACAAAATTACAAAAATGAATAACACAGAATTAAGTAAAAACAAAGAGAGGAGGAAAGGTCTCTCAAGTGAAAACTTGAGTATGGAAGGTCCTCCCAAGCTTTTGGAATGGCTTTGGTCATGCCAATATAATCTCCTCTCTTCTTAAATTCCAACCCCTCTCAAGGAGAGAAGGGGGGAGTATTTATAGCCCAAGGAGTGGACTGTTTACATTCCAGCAATACCCCTCCACTTGGCTCGCAGATATGGACATCATGACTGCCGAATCACAAGAAATATCCTACTTAAAAGTTGTAGATAATATATTTGTCTGAGTACTCTAAAAGGTTGGAGTCATTTGGACTTATGTATGAAACGTTATGTCTGGTTGATTAAACAACGTAAAACAATCCATTTCAATCCAGTCTTTTTGAAGTACAGAATTTGAAATGGGTTTTGAATATGAAGATGACTTAAAATATGAATGGGTTCTTCACCAAAGTTGGCCGTATATATCTCCTATTTCTAATTGAAAAATATCAGCTCTATTGTATGCTTACATCATGAGATATGTCATGAATACTATACTGATGTTATTTCTCGTCTAGAATGGTAGGCTGGACATCAAAGCTTCATTTGGGCCCATTGTACTTAGATTTGGGCCTTGAAATTTTTATCCAATATGACATGTACTGTACCCAAAATTATGGTGGAGTGGTAATGTTTTTGGACTTCTGGATTGAGCCCAGTAAATCAATATTCATGGCTGGTCTAGTTTGTTCAGATATTCTTTGGTCTTCTTTGTGAGGACCATATGACCCTTCAAATGGAAAAATTGGCTGATAGTACCTTCTAATGAAAAGTTTTATATTGAAATGAGAATCCTAAAAAACATGAACCACACAATTGGTATCATTATAGTGATAGTTAGTTTTAAAACAGTAAACTGACTCAAATTGACTACTTCTAAAAATGCTAAAAAATTATACTTAATATTAAAACATTAGTATTTCACACAAATTATGCAAATTTCATATAAAATCAGTAAAGGGGGAATATAATAAGTCATGAAAATATTAATAACATCAACTCACCCAAACTTAGTTTTGTGCGTTTCCTCATGTGCAACAAATATAAAAACATGGCAAAATCATTTTTACTCAGCAACAGATTTTAAAATTTTGTTTTCTGCAATCAGGGGAGGTTTAGACTATTTCACTCATCCATTTTGAATTCCACCTAATGTTGATACAGAAACAATGTTCCAATACTAATTCATTTTTTCCTACTCAAATTTAGAAATGGAAAATGTGGACAGTCAAAACTCACACCTGTCAAGATGATAAAATTTATTTGTGGAGGTTCACTCTTTCACCAACCAAAAGTGAAAGTCATAGAGTTTGTAAGTGCTCTCAGGTTCCACTCCCTATCCAAAGTGCTCAAAAATAAAGAGGACTATTGAAGGGGTTTTTCTGTGGCTATGAGAAGGTAGGAATATAATGTCCAAGAGAGAGAATAAGAGGGATAAAATACCATCATTGGAAAACAATGCACGTTTTTTTGAAATAAAACATGGAAGGAAATGAAAACAAATATTTACAAGGGAATGATTGTGTGAAGAAAGACACAATAGAGGAAGAAAATATGAAGGTAATGAGAAGATCGAATATTTAAAAAAGAAAAAACTTCTCCCAATAAGAATATAATGCAACTGTTCTTTTTTTCTTTTCCTTTTTTTCTTTGTTTTTTCGAAAGTTGACCTTGAAACAGATCTCACACTCAATGCAGCATATGCTCAGAGGAACACCAATCCTCAACTATCAGGTCATTTTGTTAGAAACTTCAACCAATCTCACTCTTATCCCTTCTCTTCTTCCTATATCCAAGGCCTGAGGTATAGTAATCTCGTCTCTCATCCCCCTCAATTCCCTCCTCAAAACCCAAACCAATTCCAATATGGTCAAGGTGGTGGTAACTTCCATCAACCATATACTTTTGTTCCTCAACCTCAAAGGAACAATCCTCCTCCTGGATTACATTATTATAGTGAGTATTCCCAATTCCCAAACCAATTCAATCGATTTCCCATGAACCAAGCTCAAGGTAATCCCAATTCGGGACAAGGCTCTTCTTCTAAGCAACCATGGGAATGTGCAGTGGAAGATCTATCCTCCTTCACCCGTTCTAGAATTAAAAACATTGAAACTAAAATAGGTCAACTTGCATCCCACCTGAGCCAGCAACAACAATCAAATTCTTCCCAAGTCCCAAATCAGCCATTACCCAACCCCAAGGGTTGCACTTAGATCCGGAAAGCACCTTGATATGCCTCAAGATAAATACTCAAACCCTCCTTTGAATGTGGACATAGAAAATGAAAAGAAAAAGAAACATGAAAAGGAACCTGAATCCATTCCCTCACCACCTTCCATTCCCCTTAGGAATCCAATTCCTTTTCCTCAAGCTGTTTCTAAACCAAGGAAGTCCTTTGAACCTGAACCTGAAATGCTTGACATGTTTAGACATGTTGAATTCAACATTCCCCTCTTAGATGCCATAAAACAAATTCCTATGTATTCCAAGTATCTCAAGGAGTTGTGTACTCACAAGAGGCAACTTAGGACCTTTGAAAATGTTTCCACCCAGCAGTCCATACCCATTAAGTGCAAGGATCCAGGTACCTTTACGGTTCCATGCCAAATTGGAAGTTCCAACTTTGATGATGCACTCATAGAACTAGGAGCCTCAATTAATGTCATGCCAAAATCCATATTCTCCAACCATGGTCTAGGTCCCGTATATCCAAAGGGTGTTTTCATTCAGTTATCCAATCGAAGAACAACCATTACTGAGGGAATAATTGAAGATATCCTTGTTCGAGTAAATGATCTTATCTTCCTAGCTGAATTCTATGTCCTTGAAATGGAAGGTGAGACAACTTCTTGAAAATATCCTCTGATTCTAGGAATACCATTCCTTATGACATCTAAAACCAAAATTGATGTCCATGCTGGAATCTTATCCATGGAATTTGGCAACCAAATGGCCAGGTTCAATATTTTTCAATCCATGCGATACCCATTAGAGAATCAATCTGTATTCTCTATCCATGTTTCTGTAACTCCCTCTGAGAGTGTTTTGAATCCTAATCCATCAGGTTCTTCCTATTCTTCTAATAGAGGAGTTTGTGAATATTGTATCCTCATTAACCAAGTGATTAATTTTGAAATTGATGTTGACATTACAAATGCAAACTCCATTGATCTAAAGGATCTTGAAAACTCTTTGGAATCTCATATCACCACTGACCTCCAATGCTCCAACAAGGATGGTAATGATTAAAATGAACATGAATGCTCATTTGTTGATTCAAATATGATTATTCCACATTCATCATTTCCTATCCATGATTCTGAAAAATCTGTTATATGTAAAGTGCCCCCTCAACCAATGTGTTTATATTGTCCCGATGGTAGTGATGTTTGTGACATTTGTTCCCGAATTAATAAAGTGATGACTGGTGAGGTTGAAATTGACAATTCTTTGGAGAACAATATTGAAATAAAGGATATTGAAAATTTTATTCAGTCTTATGACTCCACTAATCCTCATTACTCTACATCAATATGTGATGAAATAAATGAATCAAAAACAATTGGGATCTCATACTGTGGTTCTGTGTTATCTGATCCTTACAAAAATGAACCATCAGTATTGAGCCATCTTTCTGAATTTCCAATCATAGAAAACCAGCACATTGTGGATAACATCATTCCTCAGGTTGAATTCTAAAGTGAGGATAGAAATATTCTCTTTCTAATCCCATTGAATTTCAGGCACACCAATATGGATGGGAAGAAATTATCCAATGAATCATCAGGCCATCCAAAGAAAAAAAATTTCTTGATGCACATTGGAGTTGAGAAAATACGATTTCCACTGTCATACTATGGGTGGTCCACTGCAATTTTCTAGTCGTAGACAAATAAATGCAGCTCTTCTTGGGAGGTAACCCATGTTTTCTTTTACTTTTATGAAATTTCAATTTATTTTTAGTTTTTCATTAGATGAATAATGAATATTCTTTTTCTGGTAACTTTCCACTGTACTATAACCACCTCGACATCCACCAAATCCCCAAATTCTCTAGCTGACCCACCACTAGATGGAGATGGAAACCCACCAAATCAAAACCAGGGGGCACCTCTTTACCTTTAACTCTCTCTTGATCTCTTCATCTCTCTACCCCTTCTCCGTTTTCTTCTTCTCTCCTTCATTTTTTACCCCTTTTTTTCAACCCTTTTTCCCTTTATCTATTGTGAGGGAGTGTATTTTAAAAAATACATAAAAACTAAAAAAAACCAAAAAAACAAAATCACTTAAAAAAATAGTCCTGCATACTCACCGTCGAGTTTTGAAATTTTTACCAACCATTTTGGGGAGTTAAAAGACATGTTTTCATCTCAAAAATTTTGTATTTTCATTATGAATTTGGATAAAGAATTTTGTGTCATAAACAAATCATTTTGAATGCTCAATTTTTTATTTGTAAAATCATTTTCCCCAAACGTGAGAACAAAAATTTTATTTCATGACAAGGCCACCTATGTAAACCTTTTCAAAATGTGTGTTTTCACCCCCATTTGTGAGTCTTGAGTTTGTGGACATTCTAGCTGAATTTCTTACCATAGTGTGTATTTATATGATAGAGGCATTTTCTTCACCACATGAGAATCACAATAGCCAAATAGCCTCTCATTTCCCTTACATTAATCTTCCATTTGAAATCCCCTTCGAGCCTATGAGAACCTTTTCTATGATAGCCACATTACAAGCCCAATACCTTATCCCACCCAATATCAACATGGATTTTCATTGTATAAGTTTTTGAAATTTAAGTGTGGGGGGGGGGGAATGGATTTCATTTTTGGGTATCATTTACTTAATTTATGGTGTCTTATCATATGTTTGAGGGAAAGCATCCATTTTTGTGGGGGGGGAGGTTGTTATTTAGTGGGATTTGGAAAACTCCATATGCTTGAGGGAAAGCATCCATTTTAGTGGTAAGTATTCCCGCCTGTCATGCAGGTGACCTGGGTTCGATCCCCGACAACGACTCCATTTGAAATGCGTGGCCGATTGTCACTTATCGACCGGTCAAAGTTTTGGTGCTCTGTTAATGTGTATAGCAGCACTCGGGTCAAATCCTAGGCGACGATACTTTGAATTAGTCGTTTGTTTTTAGTTGATTGTATTCTGATTAGAGGGTTTGTTTTCAGAGCTTAATTGAAATGACTAGTTGATTATGATTGATTTAACAAATTGATAATGATTGGGGTGAGTTTACAATTAGGGAGTTAAGCATGTGAAATCCTTGAGCTTTGCTTTATATTTCATTAAATTAACACCCCCATCAAAAGTTCATGTTGATTGGAATTCCCAAGTGTTAAGACTTTAATCCAAGACTTAACTTTACTTAGGGTTCTAATCTAAATCAGTGCTTGATTGTGGAAGTGTATTTATGGTTCCAATAATCCATGGAAACCACAGGATGAACAAAATATGTCAATAATCCATTACATGTTAAGTCCAACATACACAATGTTAAATTAAAGAATACTCATCGAGAAAAACCTCTCAATCACTTAACATAACTAAATTATAACTCACCCCAATAAGATATTTACTCAGCCATTTAAATTATTAGTAATCTGGTATATTATGATTAAGGTGATGAATTACAAAGAGAAGTAAAAGAAAGGGATAATAAAAGAGTTGTGCGTCGAACAGACACACGAACGATGATGAGAGTAAAACAAACTAGACTTTTTATTGAATAATAAAGTAAAATAAGATTATGGATTTCAGATTGATTTATACTACAATAAGAAAATTAATATTTAACTACAGAATGTGGATGAGAATAAGAAATTAAGAAGAAGAAAGTTGCATTAAAATAGAATTACAAAGAAAGAGACTTACAAAATTACAAAAACGAAGAACACGAAATTAAGTGAAAACAAAGAGAGGAGGAAAGGTCTCTCAATTGAAAACATGAGTATGGAAGGTCCTCCAAAGATTTTGGAAAGGATTTGGTCGTGCAATTATAATCTTATCTCTTCTGAAATTCCAACCCCTCTCAAGGAGATAAGGGGAGAGTATTTATAGCCCAAGGAGTGGACTGTTTACATTCAGCAATACACCTCCACTTGGCTCACAGATATGAACATCATGAAAGCCGAATCTCTAGAAATATCCTTCTTAAAGGTTATAGATAATAGAGTTGGCCGACTACTCTCAAACTTCGGAGTCATTTGGACTTAAGTATCAAATGTTATGGCTGGTTGATTAAACAAAGTAAAACTGTCCATTTCAATCCAGCCTTTTTGAATTCTAGAATATGAAAGGGTTTTTGAATATGGAGATTACTTAAAATCCGAATGGGTTCTTCAACAATGTCGGCAAAATATATCTCCTCTTTCACACTACAAAATATTATCTCGATTTTATGCTTACATCATGAGATATTTCATGAATACTATACTGATTTTATTTCTCGTCCCGAATGGTGGCCTGGACTTCAATGCTTCATTTGTGCCCCTTGTACTTAGATTTGGGCCTTGAAATTTTTATCCAAGATGACATGTAATGTCCCCCGAATTATGGTGGAGAGTTAAGGTTTTTGTAGTTTTGTATTGAGCCCATTAAATCAATCTTCCAGGCTAGTCCAGTTTGTTCACAGATTCGTTGGTCTTGTTTGTTTGGACCATATGACCCTTAAAATGGCCAAATTGGCTCATGGTACCTTCTAATGCATTGTTTTATACTGATAGGAGAATCCTAAAAAAAGAACCAAACAATTTGGATCAGTATTGTGATAGTTATTATTAAAACAGTAAACTGACTCAATTGGACTACTTCTAAAAATGCTCAGAAATTATACTTAATTTTAAAACATTAATATTTCACACAAATTATGCACATTTCATATAAAATCAGTAAAGGGAGAATATAATAAGTCCTGAAAATATTAATAAAATTAGACACATTGAGATTTAATCTGACGGTTGAGATACAAACCACAAGGAAAACGTGACTCCGATATTTTGAGGTTTTTTACAAAAAACATTCATATTTAAGAAAACTGGAATTTGAAAAATTTTAAAACGCATAGGAAAATACCAGTAAGAAAAATATGACAATGAAAACTTAAGTAAAGAAATTATACTTTTCGGATTGTCTAGAAATATTGTTTGTGATTGGTAATATTCTTCTTGGGAAAAATTTCACTAAGAAAAACTCACTACAAAAAAACTTCATTAAGAAAAAATCTCAGTACAAAAATCCATTATGAAAATTTTAGTTCCAAAAAATTTCATTACGAAAATTTCAGTTCCGAAAAATTTCATTACGAAATTTTTTTGTTACAAATACATTAAAAAAATAAGAATTTTTTTTGGATACACCATCATGAAAATGTACTCCCCTTATGAAAAAGAGTTTATTACTGTAAGGAGAATTGTTCAACAAGAATTTAATGAAGAAGGATTACCTTAATGTTATCATTCCTAACTTCTGTTTAATGTATTCAAATCTATCGGAAGGTAAAGATTTTGTGAAAATATCAGCAAGTTGATCTTACATTTTGATAAACTAAAGAATGATAACTCTTTTAAGTGTGTGGTCCCTAAGAAAGTGATGCCAAATATCTATGTGTTTTGCACGGGTGGGATATGCAGGGTTTTTACTAAGGGAAATGGAACTTGTGTTATCACAAAAAATTTGAGTCTTATTAAAACTCAAGCCATAGTCTGTGAGTGTGTGTTACATCCACAACACTTGGGCACAACAACTAGCAGCTTCTATATATTCAGATTCAGCAGTGGAGAGTTCTACAGAATGTTTCTTATTTCATGAACAAGAGACTAATGAATCTCTTATGAAATGAAAAGTTCCAGATGTACTTTTTCTATCCATTCTACATCCACCAAAGTCAGCATCCAAAAATCTTTTTAAGATAAAATCATTTCAAAAAGTATAAAATAATCCTAGATCCATGGTTCCCTTTAAGTAGTGAAAAATTCTTTTCAATTCCTTTAAAAGATATTCCTTAGTATTGGATTGATATCTTGTACATAAGCATACTGAGAACATGAAGTTCGGTTGACTATATGTCAAGTAAAGTAGACTCCCAATCATACCTATAAAAGATGTTTAATCTACTGGTTTCCCAGCTTCATCAATATCAATTGTGTTTGAGGTACCAATAGGAGTACTTATTCTCTTAGTGTTTTCACAACCATTCTTTTTAAGAAGGTCGTTAATATACTTATGTTGGGATATGTAGATTCCTTCTGGTTTTTGAGAAATTTGAATACCAAGGTAAAATGTTAACTCACCCATCATACTCATTTCAAACTCAAATTTCATTAGATCTACAATGGAATCAGTTAAAGATTGCTGAGTTGAACCAAATTTAATGTCATCAATATAAATTTAAACAATCAAATAATTTTTCTTATCCTTGATTATAAAAAGTGATGGATATGCATTTCCCATAACATATTTATTTTGAAACAATAACCTTATAAGTCTATCATACCAGTCTTGTGGGGCTTGTTTAAGGCCATACTAATTATTGGTATGTCTAAAAACATGATCAGGATGTTTTGTATCTTCGAATCTAAAAGGTTGTTCAACAAAAACTTCCTCTTGAAGATAACCATTAAGAAAAGCACATTTCACATCCATTGGAAAAAGTTTAAAATTGAAGAATGATGTAAAGGCATGTAAAATATTAATAGATTCAAGTCTTGCTACTGGAGCATAGGTATCTTCATAGTTTATTCCCTTTTGCTGACTATAGCCTTTAGAAACTAGTCTAGAATTATTTCTAATGATGACTCCATTTTCATCACACTTATTTCTGAAGACCCACTTTACTCAAATAACAGATGTTTCCTTAGGTATTTCAACCAAGGTCGAGACTTTATTCATTTAGAATTCATTTAGTTCATCTTGCTTTGCTTTTATCCAATCATCATCACTTAAAGCTTTATCAGTTCTTTTTTGTTCCAATTGGTAAAGAAATGCTAGATGTTCTACTTCATTACAAAATAAACTTCTATTCCTTATAGGTTTATTTACATCACCAATGATACTATCACTGGGATGATTCTTAAGAAACACCTGACTTGGGTTTTGTAAAACCTTTTTATCAACATAGGGGAGAAAGTCTTCTGGGGTAAATTCTTTAGAAGTATCTTCTTGAACATTTTCCTTATCAGAAGGATCATTTATAAAAGGTTGATAATCAGTTTTTTAAAATACATATGAGGATATAGGTTGATATGGTTTAAAAACAAAAGGATCAGATTCATCAAATTGTACATGCACTGTTTCCTCAATGGTACATGTTTTTTTATTGAAAACTCTATAGGCCATAGAAGTTGTGGAGTAGCCTAAGAAAATTCATTCATTAGATTTTGGTGTGAATTTGTGTAGATTATCTTTGGTGTTCATAATGAATACCTTGCAACAAAAAACCTTAAAGTAATAATGTTTTGGTTTTTTACCATTCCATAACTCATTAAGACATTTATTAAGAAAAGGAATAATCAAAACTTTATTTATAGTATAACAAGTAGTACTTATAGCATCAGCCCAAAAATGTCTAGCTATAGAATATTCACTCAAGATGGTTCTATATATATCTTGAAGAATTATATTTCTTCTTTCAATAACACCATTTTGTTGAGGTGTTCTGGGTGCTGAAAAGTTGTCAGTAATACATTTTCTACTACAAAAAGTTTCCAAATCAGAATTTTGAAATTCTCCTCCATGATCACTATGAATAGTTTTCAATGGAATATTTTTCTCATTTTTAACTTGGGCTCTAAAACTTTTGAAACAAGAGAAAGCTTCAAACTTATTTTCTAGAAAATATACCCATGTAAATCTAGTGTAGTCATCAACTAGAAACAAACACATAGTATTTGCCTCCAATGCTTCCAGTTTGTTTTGGACAAAAAATATCCATGTGCACCAACTATAATGAAACACTTTTTAAGACTTCACTGATTGATTTAAAACTAGATTTATGTTTCTTTCCATAATAAAAAGGATCAAAAACTTTATAAGAATCAAATCTAATCTCCAGAAGATCCTTAAATAATTTTTTCTTAGAGAGTTTACATAAGTTTCTACGGTTATAGTGACATAGTATTCTATGCCATAACCAAGAATGATCTTCCATTGAACATAGGCAAGGTAAATCATGGATCCTAAGGTCTTCTATGTTTAAAGTGTAAGAATTCTCTTACCTATTGGGAGAAAGAATATATTCTTCTTTGGAATTGTGTACTAAGCACATATCATTTCTAAAATCCACATGGTACCCTTCATCACATAATTGACATATGCTAATGAGGTTGTGCTTAATACCCTTATCTCCGAATGTTACTTTCCCTGCTTTCATCTTGATTACCTTTTCAAAATATTTTTTGTTACCAGTCATATGATAGGAACATCCACTATCCATGTACCAAGTATTGTTGTTGGTACTTCCTTTATCTTCCTGAAAATAAGAAAAGAATTTGACTTTCGGAATCCAAACTTTTTTGGATCCGAGATTTTTAGATAACATTATTTTGGGTTCCCACACCATCTTAGAAAAATAAGCCTTATGAAAATGTAAAGATTGGGTTTTGTTTAAAGAAAAATTCTTTACCCAGTGACCACCGCATTAACACTTGGTATGAAATGGGGCACTTTGTGGAACAAAACAATTGTTACAAAAAATTGGTTGTGCATGGGTATAACCAAATTCGGATTTCTTTCTAAAAGGTCGTATTTGTGAGTATATCATATCAAAATTTTCTTTACCCTGACTAAAGTTTGAAAAACACTTCCTTAAGGGAAAAATTTTGGACTTGATTTATATAAACATTTTTTTATCTTCTATATCATTAGATTTGAAACTAGAGCTACGGTTAAAAAACTTTTTTTTGAAATTACTTTTTCTAGAACTATTGAAAGTTTATCCTTTTCAGAATTCACTTCTTAAAGATTTTTTTAAATACTTATAAAATCATAATTTTTCCCCTAAAGATATTTAGAAATATCTGATATTTCTTTTGTAAGAATTGTGTTCCTAGAGTTTGCCTTATCATGATTTTTTTGAGTTTAGAATTCTCAATCTCAAGTAGTTTAGCAAACCTAAAAACGTCTTCATAGGTAGTAAAGTATTTTATTCATCAGAAGAGGATTCTTCTTCTAAAGAGTTATAATATTTACTATCATTAATATTAAAGGAAACATTGGTCAATGATACATCATTGTGTACCATAGCCAAAAATCAATGATTGTTAATAGGTAATCTGGCTATAAGACCAATATTCTTCTATCCAGAAGATTCATAATCAGAAGATTCATATGAAGAGTCACCACCACTAGCACTACATGTGTCATTGGATTTCAGAACATTCTTAGCTTTAGCTTTATAATACTTTTTTCTGTTCCTTTCAAAAAGTCTTTCTTTCCATTCATTATTTTTGAGTAAAGGACAATCCGGTCTATTATGTCCAACTCTCTTGCATTCATAACAAGTAACTTATCCATCTTTACTATCTTTCCTCTCCTTTTTTTATACATGGATTGGAAATTTCTCTGACTTGCTATCTTGTTCATCCTTCGAGCATGGTTTGCTTACTCATTCTCTAAGACTTCACACTCACTAGATTCGGATTGGATAACAGCCTTCTTAGATTTTGATCTAGTTGCTCTCTCAGGAGTCTTAGCTTTCATATGATTTGATGTTGTAGTAAAATCAACAGTACCATTCGCGTTCTTCTTTTTGATGTTGTCAGCATCTCTTTTCATCCTTGTTTCATGTTGAGGAAGAGTTCCAAATAATTCATCAAGTATAATCTGAGAAACTTTCCTATTCTCATCAATATCAATTCTCATGGACTCCCACTCATTGGGTATAATATCTATGATTTTTTCCACAAGAGCATTATCATTCAGACCTTTCTCACCCATAGATTGTAAGATATTCAAAATAGTCATAAATCTTTGTTGCACATTGCATATGGGTTCTCCATAAGGAAAATTGAAACCATGATACTCAATCCTCAGCATAGCTCTCCTGGTATCAATTACTATAGACGTACATAAATGAGTAACTTCAAGTTTCTTCCAGATACATTTAGCTACTTCACCAGAAGAAATTTGGATATATATATTCCTAGTCATTGAACAAAGTAATGTTTTGCGTACCTTGTAGTTGAGTTGATAATCATGCTTCTCTTGGTTTGTAAAGGTACTAACCTCCTTATCAAGAATTTGATAACCTCCAGTAAGCATAACAAAATTTTCGACATCAGTATTGATTAAGAAAGTCTTCATTCGATCTCTCAAATACACATAATCATTACCATAAAAATTTCATGGTCATGTAGGGTTTAGGTTGTCAATCGAACGAATATTCATACCTGCCATCTATAATTAAAATTTCATTCCACAAAAACTTGTTAATAACAAATGTTCAGAATAAAGGAAAATATTCTTAAGCACGTAAAAAATATAGAACAATGAAATGTTGAGAAAGAAAAACTTACATGTGAGTATAAGTATTTCAGATACCTTCTATGATACCAAATGTAGGATATAAATAATGATGTAGATGATCAATATACAAGAGGGGGGGGGTGAATTTTAAAATTTAAAAACATCCTTAAACAAGGAAAGATATAAGTTTAAAAATGTTAAACTATGAAAATTCGGAACACCTATAAAATGAATTGAATGATTGGGACAAAGTATGAAAATACAAACTTCTAGTTCTATACACTTGCTTAAAACTGGAAAGTGATTCCAAAAAACATGTTTCAGATATATGGATTCTGAAATTGAAACATAACCAAAGTTTACAATATGAGATTCTACATTAAGGCGTATATAATCTAAATTAATCAAAGTAAAAGTGTAAGAAAATATAAGAATGTTATACTTTTTTTAAAATAAAAAAATACAGTTGAAAAATAAGTAGTAAAACTACAAGTAACAAGATATAAATCTTTTAACCCAATGAGAAGGGTATCCAACAACCTTGGATAAAGGTCCCTTGATTTATACTATCAAACAAGTCTATCTTACCCACACTAGTGTAAGCCCTCGATACGAATATCAGAGTCTCTGTCTTGATATCCCCATAAGCCCTCAACTTTAAGGTAGTTGGAACCTCTATCTTTTTCAGGAAGGAAGCCCACAAACCTCAAGGTAGTCAACACCTCTGTCTTCTTATCCCGAGAAGCCCTCGAATGTAATCAGCAACATTTGGAGTTGCACGAAGCAATCTGAATGAGCAGTTTAGTATACACAAGGCATGAAAAGATTCTCTATCTAGAAATCACCTTAACTGCATGTGGTCTCTAGATTGATCAACTTGTTTTTGTGCTCTCTCAAATGAGATCTTATTTATAAGCTCGGTTGGAAGAATCAGCTCCCTCCTCTAGCAGTCATATTTACCTTAAATTTCAGAGAGACATGTACACATGTCACTAAACCAACAGTTAGTTAGAAACAGAATGGACGACATCATTTTATAACAAAACATGTGTAAATGAAAGCACACCATCATTTTATAGTAAAATAAGTGTAAGTATAAGTAAAACTAATGTTCAGAGTGTAAGAAAATAAAATTTCATAATGTAAGAAGAATAAATGTTCAGAGTATAACCAAAATGGAATTCCATGTTTATAATAAAAAAGATATTCGGATTCTGTTTTATAGCAATTCAGAACCTGAATTCTATAGAAATATAGAGTCTAGATTTCTAAGGAAAATCGGAGTCTAATTTCATCAGAGTTCAAAATTTGAACTTACATTGTTCAGAGTAAAACTCATAAAATTTCGTAGTAGAACTAGTAAAAGTTTGGAGTCGAACTAGTAATAGTTTAGAGTCGAACTTTGTAAATGTTCAGTTTCAAACTAGTAAAAGCTTAGAGTCGATCTTCTAAAAGTTCGTAGTCTAACTTAGTAAATGTTCAGAGTCGAACTAGTAAAATTTTGGAGTCGAACTTATAAAATTTCAAAGTCAAACACAGTAAAAGTTCGGAGTCTAACTTGTAAATGTTAGGAGTCGAAGTTTGTAAAAGTTCAGAGTTGAACATTGTTAGAGTTCGTATTCAGAATTCAGAGTGGAACTTTATTAGAGTTCATATCCAGAATTTGGAGTGGAACTTTATTAGAGTTCGCATCCAGAATTCGGAGTTGATCTTTATTAGAGTTCGGAGTTGATCTTTAACCAAAATGGAATTCGATGTCTATAATAAAAAAGTTGTTCGGATTCTGTTTTATAGGAATTCAGAACCTGAATTCTGTAGAAATCCGGAGCCTGAATTTCTATGGAAAATCGGAGTCTTATTTCATCAGAGTTCAGAATCTGAACTTATATAGTTCGGAGTTAAACTCATAAAATATTGTAGTCGAACTAGTAAAAGTTCGGAGTCAAACATAGTAAAATTTCAAAGTCGAACTAGTAAAAGATTGGATTCTAACTAGTAAAAGTTCAGTGTCGAACTAGTAAAATTTCGGAGTCAAACTTAGTAAAAGTTTGGAGTCAAACTAGTAAAAGTTTGGAGTCAAACTAGTTAATGTTCCGAGTCAAACAAAGTAAAAGTTCGGAGTAGAACTATTAAATGGTCGGAGTCGAACTTTGTAAAAGTTCAGAGTTGAACATTGTTAGAGTTCGTATCCAGAATTCGGAGTAGAACTTTATTAGAGTTCGTATCCATAATTCGGAGTGGAACTTTATTAGAGTTCACATTCAGAATTCGGAGTCGATCTTTATTAGAGTTCGTATCCAGAATTCAGAGTGGTACTTTATTAGAGCTCACATCCAGAATTCGGATCCTAAAACAGAATGCTTCATACCGTAGCATTATATGGTTCCGAGGTTTTGGGCATGAATCCGAATTTTATAATTAAGAAAAATATATCTATGTGTAAGGAAATATAGGTTAGGGTAAATTTCCAAAAGGAAGTAATTTTTCCTTATAAAAGTAAAATATATATTTTCTTAAGTATAAGGTGTTTGTGATTTTCAAAAACATGAAGGAATGGAAAATTAATAAGGGAAACCTTATTGACTCAACAATGTTGATATAAAAAAGATAAAAAATTAAATCAATAATTCCATAACTCGATAAATATTATGATTAATATTATATTAATCTTAAAACAATTTCCTTCTCACATAATTTTATACATTTGGAGGATTCACATAGTGAGTCTATTGGAGACTACACCAATAAATAGAATCAACTAGTAACATGATGAAGGCAAATGAAAAAAAATTAATTAGAAGAATAATCTATTATCTTTGATTAATATAATCCAATATAAACAAAAATGATGTTAAAAGAAGTTTGTACTATCGTATTTTATCATATGGAGATGTCATCATTTCCAAATTTTATAATAGATGAATCATGATTCCCTAACTTGGATATGGAGATTAATAATTTAGATAAAAATCATACACTGGATCTCTTGATGGTATTGAAAGAATAACGTATCATTAGATAAATGTGGGTGTTTAAAAAAATTGATTAAAATTAAAAGGTAATTTATAACATCGAAGGATCAATGTGAAATGTCTTTTTACCCCTTCCATTATTTATGTGGAAGAAAAATTTACGTTGATAAAATGGGGTAATAAATATGACCCTCTAGTGTAATTTATTTTTGACAAAATTTCGTAATTTTTTAAATGAATGTTAGAAAATTATTTTTGAATAGAGTTATTAGTCAGGGGTTATAGGACATATTGTGAGTTTTTCATTAGTGATAATTTGTAAAAGGTTTTCTAGATGATAAAGGCTCTATACTTATTGAAACATGCTCTTATAAACAATAGCTCTCAATTTGATGCATTACATAAGAGGGTGGAATATATAATAGGTGTTGTGGATTAATATAAGAATAAGAAATATTTCTTATAATATTAATTTATTGTGAACTTCTACAATCAAAACATCATTATTATTAGTTTTTGGAATATTTTTCATATTTAATGATATTTATGATTAAAATTTTATTGATGATGGATCATAAATACTAACTCATGTAACTTCTTAACCAATAAGAGTGAAAATTTTGTTTTCCATGGTAAATATGAAATGTAATTACTAAAATATTTAAATTTTCGAAAGCATGATGGGTTACAGAAATATTTTAATTAGCATAATTAATTTAAAACATGATAATTGAAAAATATTTTATTCCACAGTTTACCAAAAGTTGATTGAACTATTATTGTATTTCACTATGATAATGTCTTATATTTTCTATATTACTTAATTAAATTATCTTTTTAAAAGTTATCTCAAAGGGAAATATCTCTCATATATAAACTAAATCAACCCGTATATTTAAGGAATAATCTATTACAGTTTGGGGCATTGTTTAAGAATTTTCAATGAATGAATACCAATTATGATGTGGATATAGAAGAATATGCTGTGGATATATAAAAAACATATATACGAGTAGTATTTATCAAGATGAAGTATTTTATATATCATATTAAAAATGAATATATGTGGAAAGAATAAAGAAAAATATCATATTACATACAAATTTTACGAAACTGTTGGAGCTCAAACAAAAACTATGTGATATTACACGAGAAAGTAAATCAACCTACATTGTTCAATTATGAACACAATATTTTAATTTATCATTTAACTAATATAGAGTAATTATCAAATATCATTCATATTATGATCAAATATGAATTTTTAAAAGAGAATGTGGTGAATAGTATTTTCATACTAATGATTATTATTATTTTTTAACAAGTATCAGACATATTCAAAATACTATTATCCAGACCAGAATTAATATATTATTAATATATCCTCATTGCACAACCCTCTTATTAATGAGTGGATATTAAGAAAATCTATTTTCCTCATTTTCATTTACTATATAACATAGATTATTGTGGATTATTACTATAATTATTATGGATTATTATCAAGGGAGTACAAAATAAAATTATAAGTAATGTGGAGTATTAATTTTTTTGGGAAGATACCTTTGAGGTGTATAATTTATATGTGGAAATTATATTAGAAGTCACAATTTTAATTAGATGGAGTGTCATGGTATGAATAATTGGCATAAATTTATCTTGTGGTCTCATTGTGATCCTCAGATGATAATTAGTTTTCCATAATATGATTTAATGATACTCACCTGTTTTTGATACTTGATTGACTGTAGAGAAGATGAATTTCACAAATGAAATTTTATATTACTATTTTTTTGCGAAATGTATGGAAAAATGGTGTGATTGAAAATGTTACACACTTGTTTTTTGACAATCAGGTTTAGGTTTTATTATTTGTTTGATGATGATTTAGTATATTTTGGTAAATATGATTTGGATGAATTAGTCATTAGTTAAAATGTGAAAACTAATTATTTGAAATTTTTAAAGCACCTTTGAGGACATTTAATGATTGGTATATGGGAAAAAATAAAGTAATGGTCCGACATAAGGGTAAATGAATTTTTTGATTGGTTTTAAAATAATTGATAAGGAATCATGATAGATAATTTTGATTGATGCAATTATCCATTAAATATGTAATGGAAAATTGATATTTTGGATTTACCACAAATAAATGTTTTTCAATTTTGATTCCTCATAAGAGAAATGCAGATTTACAATGGTTGTGTGATATTAATCGTGATCCTAAAAACCTATATTTAATTATACCCACATTTTTGTAAGGATACATGCCACTAAGCAAGATTGTTTTGTGGTATAAGATCTTAAACTAAAGAATCATTGTAGAAGAACAAAATTACCCGAATCAATAGAATTTTCACTCAAATAATCAGAATTCCATTATAAAATTAATTAATCTACATTTATAAAAATATATATAGGATATAATGAGAATTTAATGGTATTTATTAACATGGACCAAACATGTTGAAATATTATTCACAAACAAATCAAACTCAGATAGAATTTTCTTTATGAAATAGTGTGATTTATAAATAAGATTATTTTAATAGAGAATTAATGGAAGATTCTAATTAAAAATTAAGACAATCATTCCTTGGAATATTTAAATTATAATTCTTAATAGTAAATATAATAGGATATTTCTGGGATATTTCATTGCCTATATTAATGGATTTGTCAAAAAGGGTAAATCTTCTCTCTATGAAGAGATACTAATTTATAATATCTTGATGAATAAATTGAAATAATTATGTATAGTTTATATTATTTATAGTGTAGGTATTTTGTAAATTTAAAATGTAGATTTATTTTGCAAATAAATGGTTTTTATTTTCTATGATATTTGTAAAGAAATAAATATTCTACAAATATAAATTAATATCCAATTTATGTGGTTAATAATTTGATTAAAATTTTATTGAAATTGATAAAGAGGGTAATTCTTAATATATTTTGTAAATAAAATATGGGTAAATTTGTAATGGATGTTTTTTATGTTTCAATATATAGACACACACACACACACACACACACACATATATATATATATATATTTCATAGGTCTCTAACAATGATAAAATTATCTTGTGATCCAAAATTTATGGCTATGTTAGTGTAAATTCATTTATTTGAACTAATTTGAGTTCAAATGAGTTACATTATGAACATAGTTTATTTTAGCCATTATTATTATGTAAAAAATTATTTTTTATATATAAAGGAAACTATCATATATTTACCGTGATCTAAGTTCCAAATTTGTATAGGAACTCTATTGTTGAGTTTATAATTGGTCTTTTACCCAATGGAAAGAGTTTTATAATTTTCAGAAATGGTTGAGGAGGTGTGTAGTGGTGGTGGTTCATTATTTAAACTAGTTATTATTTAATATTTAATTATAAAATCTTATTATCCCTAAATATTGTTGAATATTTATGATGATTCTTGGGTTTAGGGTGGATAAAACCATTCGGGGAAATTAATTATGATCAAGGGGCTCCGCTAAATATCCAATTATTCGAAAAATAGTTATGATGAATTTCAATGGAACATTATTTATACAGGTAAAAATTTCCCAATAGCAATCCTTTATTTAAACATTGAATTTAGTTATAAAATTCATGTATGAAAATATTTAGATCAAATAATCTTACTACCATGGTAATTTTTCAAATAAAAGCAATCAATTCATTGAATTTATATATAAATGATTATGGTGCCTATTTTTAAATTTGATGATAAACACATATTTCTATTGATTAAAAAATCCTACCATAAATGGATTGATATATTCAAATGAGATATAATGAAAACTAATCGAGTCGCTCCATATAATATATTATTATTATATAAATACAAGATAAATGATTTCTACTGAATTAAATTTTATTTATATTTTATCGCTTAACGAGACACATGTTCTAGAATTTTGGGTATGATATAGAATTACGAGGTTTTAATCTCATAGTGTAATTTTTTTTTATGAATTTTAAAAAGGTTCATCCCCCAATCAAATTTCATGTATGGATGTACAACTGAGATTCAATATGAGAGGATGAAGTATCCATTTACAGATATTTGGTGGCCTTGTAGATGTTTCATTTACATTTAAAACATTATGAGGCTCTATGGCCCCAATGAGGGTGTGTGAGGGATCATAAAATACATGTGTGGTACAGATTTGATCCTTTAATATAAAGTGGGATGATTGGGGGAAAATTTATGTGGCTGAGGATGGAAGATGCTGGCTGGGATCAACAAAAGCTAATTAATCTACGTGGAAAACTATAACCTTGTGGTGACATTATATATTAGGGGTAAAGGTTATAACTATTAGCCTCAAAAATCCCGTCCATTAGATCATGAATCTGTTGAATATTGTTGAATAACAGTTTTTCACTATGGGGGTGTGATGCAACATTCGAATGTTCTTTTAATCCAAAAATTTAAAAACATACCTGAAAAAGTGATAAGGAATTAGCGGACATTGTATATGTGGGGTATGTGGTACAACATGGAACATATTATTCATAGAGAAATGGTTTATCATTTAGGGACATTTGAAGGACCAAATTAAGACACAACTATTCTATTGAACTAATGTTTCACTTCAGACATAATGAAATCTATTTTTGTATATTTAGAGGTCTTATTATTCATGATATTTAGACTTCTGGGTAAGGTTATTATAAAAATTATAGTTGTTTAAAATTCATAATTTGTTATTGTTTTTAAAAATAATTATTATAACCTATCATCTTTGATTACAAGATACACAATTATTGATAGGACATTAATTATTGGGATTTTGGTCTCACTATAGAGACTTTGAAATTTACCATGGATTATAATGAAAATATTTTTAATATTGAATGTTAATAATATTTGAGGAAATAATTTTTTTAATTATTCTACAGGATTACATAAATCTATTGGATCAGGTTCTCAACCAAGGATGCTGGAGATTGATATTTTTTTCATCTTATTGGATATATAATTATAAGACATCAATGTCATGGTTGTGTGGGGTGATCAAATAAGATTTTTTTTGAAATAATAAAACCTAAAAAAAATTATATCATAATATTTTGTATGAAAATATTATAAGGATTTAGTTTTAGCTATGGAAGTTGGAAATGGTTGATAAAAAATATCAAGTGTCTATATTTATAAATAATATAATCAAAATGGAATCATTATGATAATAATAATTTCCCCTGAGAACTATACTTCAAAATTCATGGAATTACATATTGTGTGCGTGAGAGTGAATTTTAGATGCCATTTATGTTTTACAAAATTAGATTGAAAAAAATGAAATGGTATGAAAGGAGCTATATAAAAATGGAAAAAATAATTAATGAATTAATGAAATGATCTAATAAATTAAAGTATGTAGTAATGGGAATAGTTATTTTTCATATATACTTGTTTTATAAATTAAATAACTCAATAAAGATGAAATTAAGATATAATTGACCTAATTTTTATGATTGATTAAAATGATATTTTTGGGGTAAAAATTTGTAACAAAGTGATTAAATTAGAACATCATAATGATAATATGTGTAGGATATGTTATATTTTATTTGGTGTAACATTATACGATTTTTTTGGAATATATATTTAATGTTATAAAAAAATATGAGTGGAAAAAAATTGGTGATTAGTCCATGATGAGTAAAATGGTATAATCATTATTGTAAATACTATGGCTGTTAAGAATTTATTATGGGACTATGTAGTGGGATATTATGAAAATTGTAATGAAATTAACATAAATTCTATGAGAATTGTGTTATCCACATTTATGTAAGGGGGTATAGGAATAATTCAATAGAGAAAATTATCTTTTATTGAATCATTCTTCATTTTCCATGATCACGGGAAATTGGGAACCATTTATGATGACATTGTAGCTGTAATTATACACTGAAGATCTTGTGTGTCTGATATTTGGATCATTTGTTATAATTGTTGTGTGTATTGTGTTTTTTCTCACTATTATAATTTATGTTTCCTATAGATGATTAATACCTATAGTAATGAGATACGTTAATGGAATATAATTTCACTGACCATAACACTAGGATTGAAATAAAATGATGATGATTATAACCTCCCCATCCTATGATATATGTCGAGATAGAAAATTAAATATGATTGTTACATCCATTTCTCATCAAATCTCACATGATGAGTTAAGTCAAGTATTTATTAGTATTTTATTATGAAAATTTTCTCCAACTTCACCTATACGAGATATATAGAAAATATAAATTCATATAGTCTCTTATATATCTGAAAATTTTGTATATATGGGTAATTCCGCAACCATGCCTAATACAAGAATGTTGTCGATTCACTTGAGTTTTGATTCCTTTAATCATCCACAACTCAGGCATCAAGGTGGATGATGACGAGCCTGATACTATATCAAATCATTCAACGTATCTTGGATTTGAAATAACGGGTGTAAAATAATTAAACTAAAAATGTGTGTTTCCTATTTCATTCTAGAAAATATATTTTTACATATAAGGAATTGTATTCACTCTTTGTTCAAGACATGTATAGAAAGGTAGCATCATAGAATTATATTTTCTATAACTAGATATATGAATTTCAATTAGAACTTGAAGGATTCTTGGATATTGGTCTTTTATAAATTTGTTATGAGATAGGTGGGGAAATTTAATACCTCCATTATCTGATGATAATTACATATCAAGTGAATTGCATACGGAAATAAATTATTCATTAGGTGAAATAATTTTTTTTCAATATCGGGAAAATTGTAATTTGATGAATGTAATAAATGTTTTCTATAGGTTTACTGGTTTGGGGGCATTTAAAATTTTTTTGGTGATTTATAATGATGTGGGTTTTTAAAAAATATATTTTCTAAAAATTAAAAAAGAGAAAAGTTATATACATACATACACACATATATATATATATTAGGATCACTAATTTTGAAGGATAAAATGGGTATTTTTATTATCAACTCTATAATAAGACCTAATTTTTGTTCACATTATGTCTATACATATTATATGTGTAGGACCCTAGGATTCCATGAGTGGGGATGGACGAATCTGGGTGTCATGTTTTTCTTTTAAATAAATGGATCTTCTTCTTGCATTAGTATAAACTTGTTAAACCTATCCAATAGAATCATGCAGTAATAAAAGATTATCATATAGAGAGAAATAAATCAGTTATACTTGGTTCACCACTATGGATGTGTATAAGGAGTATAAGCTAAAAGTGTATCAGTCATACTAAAATATTCTATTATTAACTAGATATAGAATAATGAATTTTAGACATAGTAAATCATTGATAGACAAAATGCATTTCCAATATTTTTAGGATATAACACTACATCCCTATGAAAACTTCAACGAATCCCCAAAGGTCACTACATTGGGAAAAGTAATACTTAGGTTTACAAAATTATGGACTCTTAAGTATATTTCAATTTAGTTATTTTTACCTAAATTAGGCAAGACTCTGCTTACATATTATTCCTTATTTGATGCTGTTGAAAAAACTGTTAACTGAAACCAGATGCTCAACATTAATTTTCGTTCAACTCCTCAATGAAACTCATTCGCAAAGGATAAAACAATAAAAAATAATACTAAATTCAAGGAACAATATGTTATCATATAATAACAAATCATCATGAAATTAATTTTTCTAAGATGTATAATCATTGGTCAAGACTAAGACAACATTTTCATGACTCTCATGCTCATGATGAATACATTATCCATAATTCTCTCATCCTTAACTAATTCAGAGAAATTAGTCATTTCTCCAATTATCCTTATATACAATCAAGTGGAGGTAACAATCTATTTTTTGGTTTATCCTTTCAGGAAATATCCTGCTTGCTCATCTAGTTTTTATGAAATTCTAAAAATCTTATTAGTGAATCTATAATTAAATTTAATCCATTCATAATGATTCTCATAGTCGTGAAGATTTACATTCAACCCTTCATAAATTCACGATGATTTAATTCTATTAGTAATTGAGATTTTCTCGTTTTTCATCATGCATTCATGATGTTCCAAAAGAATTTGATACTCAACCATTTTTGAAACCACGTCATCCAGAAACACATTCTGGGAAAATTTTTTCTTTTACCAAATATGAGAAATATCAAGTCTAGAAAACTACAATTTTTTATGCTTTCTCCATCTTTATGATTTTGTGAATTTTCATTTCAAACACTAGTAAATGATTCGTCCATCAACATTATAGTTATGTTGTACTATAAGATCAGATGATTTGAAACTCCCTCACTAACATAGTGTAGAAAGGTAATAAAAAACTCATTCAAAAATATAAGTATATGTGATCTATGATTGGTGTTGGAAATAATTGGGAAAGTAGTGGTCATGTTTTAGAATGATTAATGATGTTCATACTATGATTTGAGAAATGTAGACTATTTCCACATAAAACCTAATTATCATTGTGTAAATGATTTATTTTATGGTTTTAACAAATCGTACAACTATAAAACCTTTAGAATGATGAATTTTTCCTATTCCCCCCTCCCCTTAAAAAATTGACACAATGAATCTATATTTTTACTTAAACAACATAAAATAGACTTCCCTGGATCATTTATTCACCACAAACCTATGACATGTTCAAAAATTGATGAAAACATTTAACATAAATGGAGAGAGAAGTCCAAACATAACCCACTCATGAAGTCCAAGGTTGCTTAACACTGAGGTTCAATTAATGTTTCTTGAACACATGTGTTTTCAATGTCTTACTTGGAATGTCATACACTTTGTCATTAGTCCCCACATGCTTCATTTTAATCACACATTGCTCATATATTTCATTGATTATGTGATATCTTATTTAAAAAAAATTATGAGAGTGAGGAACTAGATTCATAATAAGATTGATCATTCTCTTGTTGTCACAGTGAATCACCACTGATTGTTTAACCACATCACTAATATCAGTTAGTTGTTGCTCCATCCATAAATGATGACTGTAATCCTTTGTGGAAAAGGTATACTATGATTTAATCATACTAAGTTAAGTGATTACTTTTTTCCATATCAACTATACCACACAATTATTTCCCATGGTTAACAATCCAGTAAATTTATAAGTTCTATCCACCACATAACAAGCACAACTAGCATCAAAAAGTTGTAATAATTGATTATATCTTTCTACAGTAAAGTGAAATCCAAAATCGAGAGTAACATGAATACAAATTATGATTTGTTTGACTACTAAAAACATCACTTCAATCAGATTACGTTGAAATTTGTTCAAAAATAATGTTTCGCAGAAAATATCAAGAAAGAATAAAATCATTTATAATAAGGTTCTAACGAATCTATTATACAGGGTGGGATATATAGATGTCCTATACTTTTTTTTCACATGTTTTTTTCACAAAAAAATATGGAGTCATCATTGGTTTGGAGTCTTGAATATTGAGTATTTTTGGAAGATCTATTTAATATTTTTATGAGAAATGATTGTATAAACCGTATTTTTAAACTCCTGTATCAGAAAAAATTATGTAATTTCACCAATCATGGAAATTAAAAATTCAATATTCATGTGTATGTCAAATTATTCTACTGATCCTTTCCCACTTCCTTCAAATATAATATCAACCACATATACAAATACCATAAATTTATGTTACTATGAATTAATAACATAGATATTATGATATAAACCTCCTATATTGAAATAACACTTCTTCATATAAGAATTCAGTCAATAATACCATGATCATAGTTCATTCTTTAGACCCTAGAGAGTCTTCTTCAATATTCAAAAAAAATTCTTCATCTTCAATAAAAAAATCCCACTATTTGTTCAATGTATACTTCTTTACAAAATCCATTGTAGAAATTAGGTTTCCCTATCTATTTAGTAAACATTGCATTCAATTTGAATCATAATGGAATGAATGATACCGATCATGTAGAGTCTATTCAATATAGAAAATTTTTATTTATAATGAATTCCCTGTATTTTTGCATAACCTTTACACACCAGGAATTCACTATTTATTATCATATTTTCATTCTCATGTAATTTTTTTATGATCCACATTATTCCAATCATAATGTGATTTTTGGGTCTCTTAATTAGATCACATGCCAAATTCTTGTAAACTTGACCGAGGTATTCATTAATGGACTTTATCCATGATTCATCATTAATTTATATTTCAAATGTGGTTGGTTCCTTAATTGATAGAATTGAAAAAATTACTTTATTCCTCATTCTCCATTTCTTTGTGGGTGGTTTCCTATCCATATTGATATTCGATTGATCAATTTATTCTCTTATATTTGTCCTATGTGTCCCTAGTAATGTTTCCTAATACATGGTTTCATCTTATTATTCTTCTTCTGAATCATCATCGTCTTGTGTGCCTAGACTTTTCTACAAGCCTTCAAGTATTTCTGCATTTGAATCTATCCCTTATGTGTTATCTTCTTTATCTTATATCATATCCACACATGAACTCTTATTGGGGTTTATGTTTTTACCGTTAATGATATTGATATCACTACATTCCAAAATTATTCCAAGATGATTATTTTAACAATTTTAGAATTTAAATTTCATTGAATATCCAAGGAATATTCCCACATCTACAACATAATAAAAAATTCCTTTATTTCCTTATTTAATTTAGAAGAAACATTTTATTCCAAAATCCAGAAACAATTTAGAGAGGTATTCCTTAAATATTATAAATCATAATGTTTCATGTTTTATTTAATAAAATTTTTTTTTTTTTGAGGGTACAATACTACATGAACAACCTCGTTCTATTAATGACTTGAAAATGGATTCCCAGTCACCATTATTCTATGAAAATTGTTCACGTGTTTAATTCTATATTCATCAAATCTATTTTTAGTGGGGTGTCAGTACATGCACTTAATTATTTATTCCATGTATTTCAAGGATATTATAATTAAAAGGATATTTATTCGCCATCATTTTTAGAGTTTAGAATCTTATTTGTGAAACAATTTTCATTCTCAATAATTAGATGGTAACCCTTTATAAAATAAAGCACTTGTTTTTCCTCTGTATAATCATTACATATAACATTATACTATAATAATAAATAAAAATAATGATATACCTATCTTTATATTCAACACCCCGAATTATTAGACCGCAAATATATTTGTGGTAAGATCAATCATATATAATCCCTTTTTTTCTTAAACCAGTATGAACTACTGACCATCTTTTTAGGAATGAAAGCATTAAATGTATTTTCTATTTCATGATTCGTATTTATAAGATCATAAAATATATTAATCTTTAATGTATTTTTCAATATTTGTTTATTAATTTTATGCAACCTCAGGATCCATATGTTTTTTCCTCGATATCTATGAAGACATAAATGTTTTCTTTTTATTCATCCTAGATTAATTTTCAATCAATTATAAAGCATTTAATGATATAATTACCTACTTTTCTATTGATTTTTCACCAATTTTGATTAAATTTCACTCTCAGTACAAATATAACGATTTGACTCACACTCTAGATATGTTGATTCAAGCCATCTACAATGAAAACATTAGTTGTCTTATGTTCCTCATTTTGTAGTTTTGTACATCCACTTCCTTTTATCATTAAATCACCATAACTTACAAACCTCACTATTAAATCATATATTTAATTATAATTATTTAATAAATATAAATTTCGCATCATATGGGATTGGAATGTTGCATCCAGAATCCTGGTGCTAGAGTTCTTTATATCTTTAAGAGCTATTTAAACTTAGTTGGATTTCATGATTTTCTTCTTTTTCACCCATATTAAATTTTATGAAATAGGGGGAAAATACTTCCATTAAAATATATATTTTATATGAAAGGTTCTATGATACATATATTGTTATTCCATAATATAATAAAATTTTGAATGTGTTGTTTCCCGTCATTAGAGGGAAATGACTTTTCTTTGAGTTCTGTAGGTGATGTTCTTGCCTTTCCTTTTCCTAAAATGTATAGCATTATAAAAATAGTTTGAATAGTAAAAATAATATTCATAGAAAATATTCACAATATATGATGAAAAATATGGTTTCATTACACTTTTGGTACTTTCAAGCACATCCCCATTCGGATAGAGTCTTACCCCTTCGCAAAATGACATGGTATGGCCCAAAAAGCCATAAAATTGAAATTTCATCAAAGGAATTGTATTCTCACATACATTCATCCTTTTTACCAAAATTGTTTGTAAAACTTTTTGACAACAGATTATATTTGTGTAATTATGGATAAATTTCTTCTCTATTTTTCATTTTATTCAAGACGTTCTGGGTTATAAATTTAGTTTGCTTTGTTATATGTCTAAATTTATGCTTCCCCTTATTTTAAATCGTCTCACATATGTACTCTAAAGTTTCAGAATCGCAACATATTCTACATTTTATGATAAATGTGGATATATGATCCTTTAATTCCTTTTCCTCTCTGTCAAAACCATTCTTAGTTATTTCTAATAACTCTACAATTGAGAATTTGTCAAACTATAATTTCTTCTTTTTTCCCTTGACTTTGGTTGAGTTTCCAACATACTATCAACAGTAAAATATTCTCCCTTAGGTCCCTCAACTGCCTTATCCTTCTCCTCATGTTTGGATGTTTGTTGATTGATGGATTTTTCCATATCTTAAATCCGACGATTAAATTTCACAACTTTTTCTGATCATTCTTTAGTTTATGAATGTTTTCTTTCACTTTCTTATTGAAGATCGATTTTTTCTCCAAGATGATCAATATACACCGACTCCTCATCCAAATAAAATCGTATCTTTTGATTCCTATGTCTTTGAATATTAATCTAATGAAGTACATTGTTAAAATCAACATTGAGATGAAAAACACAAATTACTTAACTACCTTTATATTTTAATGGTTCTAATTTTATAATAGTATCCATCATGGATATAGTGGTTTCATATATAAATATTGGTCCTTCATCCTAAAAAAATTCATTATCATTAATTTTTTATAGATGAAACTATTTCTCTATAATTTCATTCCTAATTTGAAGTCTCATCTTTGAGGAAAATTATTGAGGCCTCTACATGTTTCCTACTTCACTATCTTGATCATGAATCTTCCATGAGAACTGAAAGGAAATGTTCCAAACACAAACACATCTGTAACATTCCATTGGATTCTTATGATAAAATATCTATTTTCCTTTCCTTATTATCTTGGTAAATAGATAAGGAAGTCCATATTTATCATTATATTCTTCAACTATATCTATGGAAACCTCAATATTTTATAAGGACATGAATAACATCTCCTATTATATTTGATTTGTTGCATCTTCTTGTTTGTATCTCCTTTAATTAGACAAAATAATACAAAGAAGATGATGAATAGAATGTTTTGAATCAAAAAATTCCTCAAGGGATTACAATATTGGATTCTTTAGATGTTAAAGACTTCCAAAAATTCACTAAAAAATGATAATATCATTAATTACATCAAAATACCATAAATTTACACAAAAAAATATTAATTCATATAAAATAAGTATCTTAATTTTTATCATGATGAATATTAATATCCTCAAGACAATTTTTAAAAATTTGGAGTTAGTCCTTCTTTTACCTTCTTATTGCCATCATATAAATTTTCTAGTTTTTCACAAATTGATTTCACTTAAATGAAACTCATTAAATTCAAATAATTTTTATTGGATAGAGATATAGTAATTGGATAATATTATTTGGCATACATATAATGAATTTCTTGACTATTTTGGTCAAACATAGACCTTTTGCATTAGGGACCTGAATCTCTAGAGAAGTGAACAAAAGTACTTCCTTCTAAATAGATCCCATTGGGAAATCATTATATTCATCAAAATATGGAATATTAAACCATCAATGAAGTGGAATACTTTTGATATCCTATATATTTTTGACAAAAATATCATAGGAAAATTTAAACTCTAAAAGCATGATCCTCCCACTTATAAAAGTTGTTGGACCCCAGAACATCAAAAAGGTGAGGGGTGAATCATAATTTCAGCCTTTTCATTGAAATGAACATTTCATGATCCCATTTTGGTCTAAACATAACAAAAATGTCTAGTGGAATAATTTTATAATCAAACTATCACATATAGAGTTATATCACATTAGTTTTTTATGGTTCAACCCTAAGGGAAAATAAATGGAGCATACACTGATAGTGAATCCATCATACATAAATCCAATAATCATTACTAGTTGTGGAATTCAGATGTCTAGAAACAATCACTACATGCTAGGGACAATGAAATTAAATGATTTTTGGTATATAACATTGTCTGCCCCAGAACAGATTCATCAAACCCCCATAGAATACTTCTTTTGGAGATATTGTACCAAGTTTAATGGCATGAAGGTTTCTTTTTCAGATATGAATTTATGTATTTTTTTAGAATAGAAAATACTATACAACACCATAGTCCAGAGTTGATTCACTGAAAATAATTATTCACATAAGCCATATGTTCAATACATCTATTCATAATGCTCCATCATGAATATCTCCACCTTCATGAAATAAAATATCTTTATAGAACACTAATACATCACAAAATAACTATTCACAATGAAGCTACTTTTTTGAGATACATAAGCATTGGTCTAGACAAAGACACACTTTTCATGACTCCATGGCTCATATTTAATTCTTATTCCAAGAAGGTATTTTTCTTTATGAATTCAAATGGATTCATACTTTTCTCAAATTATTTTGATATCAAATGTTTTCAGGGTAGCCATCTATATTTGGATTAGCCTTTGTCAAATACCCCTTGATCACAATATGTTTTTTTAACTCCAAAATACTATATGGAATGCTCTCCCATTTTTGAAGCTACAAAAAAAATTTACCCATTTTTATATTCTCATTGTCGTCATGATTTACTATTAACTCTTTAGGAATTTTCGATGCTCTAGTTCATATAGTCATGGAGATGAATTTTTTTTCATCGTGAATATGTGATGCTCTATAACTTCCAAAAACAAAATTTTTTCACATCATAATAATTTTGATTCATGTTATCATAAAACCCATTATTATACCATATTTATGAATAGTTAATTCAAAAACAAATACTTGTCGTGACGCTTGCTTCATCCCAATGACATTGTGTAAACAAATTTGGCAATGACTCGGACATGATGACATCATCAACAATATAGTCTGATTGTAGAATAAGTTCACTTTCTATTAATACTCTTGGGTCATCATTATGTAGATTGAAAATAAACAAAAACTAGAATCCATTTTCAAAATTTAAATTCCTAGATTCCAAAAAGAAAGTGATTAAGATGCAAGATCTTGGATTTATGTGATAGATGAGAGTTTTTATTATTATATGTTTGGCTGAAGACAGTCATTATGAAAAATATCTTCATGTAAATAGTTATTGGGACCAATTTATTCATAGATGTGTGATTAATGAAGAATGATTTATTTCTGATCATTCTACATCATTTTATGGGGATTTGTATATATTAATAATTATTTAATTTACATTACAAGAGTGTATTGTTGATGTTTTTCGAAGATAATTGGTTAAAAATACATTTTTTTAATTATAGACTTGATGGACTACTATAATATATGGTATTTTTAAAGGTGAAATTTTAAAAGTATATTTTTTTTGACCAGAATACATTATGATGGTAACATGTTGGTTTCATATGTTTTACTCTGTAAAAAAATAGTCATTATTCATGATGAAATAATCCACACATCCCAAATAATTTTGGTATGACATGCCACTTCTCTGCTTGAAAAGATATAGTGATGGGCATTTTTGATTAACTACTATGTCAATCGTAAATATATCGTGGTTAAAAAGTAATTGTGAAGAGAATTATTTTCTACCACTAATACTTTTAATGAAAAAACTTTTTATGAAAGAATTAATTCCATCTAAAATAGTTTGTCACAATAAACATTCAATTATATCTATTGTTTCCCCCTCTCCTTCATCCACTCATCCTCTTCTTCTCTTCTCTCAAATAGCCGTGTGTATCATAAGGTTTCAATCTACTTAGATCAACTCAATTATAGCTAATTTTTAAAAGACCTTGCTTTAAATCCTCTTGGTAATGATTCCTCTTATCATACATTCCATTATTTTTCTTTTTTATTATTTTTATTACATGATTTAGTTTTTCCAAACGATAGGTTTATAAATCTATATGATTTTAATGATTTATTTGGTATTTCAGATTAGAGAAAATTTATTTTTCCACATTTTCATATTAATCGGGTTCATACAAGATATTTCAATTTATTTTATTTCATATTTTCTTCATTGTTTCATTTGGATATATGTATTTGTGTATCCAATGTTGATGTTGTATATGCTATATAAGATTGTAACAAATTTTTTTCTACTTATATGCATATTAATCATGTTTCCATGAGTTATTTCAATGTATTTGTATATATGTATGTGTGTATCTTGTTTTCAAATATATTTATAAATATATTTATATATTTGTATATATATATATATATTCATTTATAAATATATTTATTTATATATAATTAGATTTATTTCCTTTCACACATATATAAATTTATAGAATACATTTTAAATTATATAATAATATATTTATTTTTATATATCAAATATATATGTAAAAATATATTTATATATAGAAATTGGACAATAAATAATTGTATATAAATTTTTGAAAATATTTATATAATTATAAATATTTATTTATAGATATCTTTATATAATTATATATGTAAATATATTTTTAAATATATATATATATAACTATATTTAATTAGAAATTATCACATGTCTATTAATCTGGACAGGAATGTGTCATATTTTAAAAAAATATTGTTTTTCAATTAACAAATATTCAAAAAAATATTTTATAATTTAAAATTTAATCATTGATTTTTATATCACTTTAAATATTTATACATTTAAATTTGAAAAATATATTTGCAATGATATTTTTTTTTAATTTTTTATCAATTTAATTATATAAATAAAAATATTAATTTTAATCATTTGTTATGTTTCTTGTTTACAAAATTGGGTAAACATTATTAGTTCAAATTATTATTAATTTAAAATTATTAACTCAATATAATTATTAATTTAAGATTTTTAATTCAAAAATAAATATCAATTCAAAAAAATAAACTCAATATTATTTAAAAATTAGTTTTATAAATTATTATTTCTTGATAATCAATATGATTTATAATAAAAATTAACTATATATAAAGTTATTTATAAATTGTATATATATATATATTGTCATTTGAATATTTATATGTAATCGTTTCAAAAATACTTGTATGTTAGTTTATATATATATATATATATTTGTTTTAAAAAGCTATAATATATTATATGAATATATGTTAAAATCATTAATTGTGATATCTATGTAGTAATTATTTAAAATTCAATAATAATTGAAATAATTTATAATAATCATTACATTATTTAAAATAATTTATGAATAATTACATATTATAATTTATAAATAGTAAAGATTTTTGTTAGTTACAAATTGGTATAAATAATTTTATAATTTGGGGAAATTATGAAAATCTATAAGAGATAAAATTGAGATACTAGTAATTGTTAAAATTTGGTAATATTTATTAAATATTTAGTTATAAATAATAAATATTTTTTATTACTTAATGAATAATTTTATCAAATAGTAAAATTTTTAATAGAATTTGTACTAAATAATTTTTTATCAAACCATGCAAAAAAATAAATAAAAAATAACCATTAGAAATTCTAAATAATTCATACAAATTTTATATTGATTAAGCTAATTTGTATTAATAATTTATATAATTTTTTTAGACATATGTACATATGAATAATGTTAATTAAATATTGAAAATGATAACCTCATGTGTGATATTATCAATCCACCAATTATCACATATGTTATGTCGAACCTAGGGTAAAACCATTATCAATAATCTAACAATAATAACCTACTTCTGATACAATACACCATTATGAAGAAAATTAATTTTTTGTAATAAAATTATAATAATAATAATATATGGGATCACCATTATATAAGGTTCTACTAAAATCTTGATGCAGGAAAATGATATGTCATGTTTAGGGAATACACTACATTATAGAACTAATTGTGGTCTCTGATTCATCATATGATATGTAGTTTAAAGATCATATAATTTTTTATAAGACATTATTATAATAAATTTAAATAAATTACCCTAATATGTAATGTAACAAAACACATGATGAATAGAAATGTAAAGTCACGGATTGTGTAAACCAAACATTCTAGACATAATGATGGGCTTATATTTTCGTTATGATACATAGGATTGCTGATAAAGAAATTTCGTTTTAAAAAGTACAATAAAAATATTAAACGAATTATGTTAACATGCCATGTTACCAAAAACCTGATGCTCACTATTGTGACTTCACAACTAGAGTAAACCCAGCATCCTTTGAACAACAGTGGTATCTGATTTATAATACAATACACCATCCAAATGATTTTATAATTTTGTTAAAAAAATTAGTGAAAATAATAAATGGAATTAAAATCATGCTTGATGATATGAATCTCTCGATAAACATAAATGTTTTGTCATGAATAGGGTAAAACCCACATCTCATACCAAAAGGTGGTCTCATATTAATCATAATACACAATTTGGGTGATATTCTATTATTTTCAAAAAAATAGTATGTGTCTCGTATGGTTAATTTAGTAGTTTTATTATATTTTCACTGAATCTCTTCAGGCCTCGTAATGTTGTGCTAACCCATCTCATCAATATAATAATATTCCATAAAATATTTCAAGGTGTTAAAATATAATAATAATTTCAAATTAGTCTAAATGATTTGTAATATTTATTCTTATTTATTTTTTTAAAAAATATGGAATCAGAATGAAGTCACCAGTTTCTATTACATGATCATGATTAGTTAAGTCATAAAAAACCCCAATGGTCATGGTATAAATCTGAATTACATTAATGTTGTTGAAACATTTATATCATTTGAATAATATAATTCAATGTTTTTCTATATGAACAATTTAATGTTCATGCTAGAAATGTGGTCATAGTAGATTCAAAACATCTTACAATTATAGACATTATATATTGATTATTTATTTTATGGATAATTATATTTTTTTGGTATCAACATGTATATTAGAATTTTTTAGAAAAAAAATTGGTTACAGATATAGCATTTTAATGTATTGTAAAATAATATGTTGGTATGTATATAGAGGAAAATACAAACTATAATGATATTAAAAATCCAAAGTGAGAAACTACTAAAATTTTCAATGTTTTAAATCAATAGAGGAGACTTTATATCCCAGATTGTAGATGAGAAAAATAAGGTAATTAAAAATTATCGGTGTTACAAAATATATTGGAATGTAAAATAGTTGTTTTGATTAGATATTATTATATGTCAAATCATGACAGACTAACATAAATACATCACCTAAAACTTTCAATGAAAGGAAGAGGTTGACCCATTATTTGGGTTATAGATATCAATGTATTGTTGTGTATTAAAATGAATTCATTTCATGTAATGGGGAATGTAATTCCTTGGTCAGTACTCTAACATGTAGATAATCAAGGTATAATGTGGCATAACACATAATGTCCGGATTTCCAATGAATCAGTTGAGGTATTTTCCAGTTATACCTCATTTACATCATTTATTTATGTCTCATAAAATATCATCAATGGTGAAATAATAGAAATAAAATATTTTCATCATTAATAGATTAATTAATCATTATCATGGAGATTCATGGAAGCACATTGATCAGATTCATCCTATTTTTCATCAGAACCTCATAAATTATGGTTTAGTATTTCTGCTAATGGATTTAACCCATTTAGTTATCATATAATTCAATATTCATGTGGGAAAATTTTCATTACTCTATAAATCTTATCTTTTTGGATTTTGGTGATGGAACAGTATATATATTTGGTGATCTTAATTATAGGACATCCAAATAAGAATATTAAATTTTATTTGAGGAAACTAAATGATAAGTTAATTTAATTATGTGTGACTATATTTGATATAGTTTCACATATGATTTTTACACTAAAAGGTGCATTAATATAGAGTATATGGAACTTTTTTACATATTTCATGTCATTTAGATGGACCAAGCATGGTCTAAAATCATGTCTATACTGCAAGACTATGAAAAAAGTGTTTATTCATTGTAATGGAAAAAAGATTTGTCATTTTGACTACCCTAAGATATTTTTTCCTTGAAATCATAATGTTTGAAGGAATATAAATAATTTTACAAATGGTTTACTTGAATGAGATGAACCTCTAGCAGTGCTATTAGGTATTTATTTAGAATATATAAACCATGAATTACCTTCTTATATTGTCACCAATAATAAATGAATAATGAATGATTATTTTTCGAAATGGTCATAATTGGATAAAGTGAAGTTTTTTGGGACCTTAAATATTTTTATGATTTTTTGGTTTGAACATGTTAGATTTAATTTATATTGATAATATTTTTTTTAAATTATTTTAAACCATGTTAGACACACTCGATAAGGCTCAAGATAATGTAAATTCATAGTTAGATCTTTGCCACATTTATAGATGTCTTAATGTTTAATTATTAGATAATGAATTGTCACAAAATTTAATGAATCCAAAAGAATATTTCACACCTTATAAAGAATATAAAATATTATTTTCTCAACATATTTGATATTGGAGGTTACTAGATGGTTATCCATGTAATTTTTCTAGATGTAATTGAAATATTAAAATAATTGGTTTAGAGAGCCATAAATTGCATGTCATAATTGAAAATATTAATACTTATTAGTCTTAGAGGGATATTGAATTCTTTGAAATGGGATGTGTTTATGAAATATCATAATTATTTTGAGGTATTTGTATGACAATACTATATTATGATTCATTTAGTATGAAATAAAATTATGTTTGTTTAATTTTATTTGAATTGGAGAAAATATTTCCACCTGGATTCGTTGAGTTAATGGAACATTTAGTATTTCATTATCGATTTCAATGTAAATATAGTGGACGGATACAATTTTTATTTATATACCCACTTTAGTGATATTTGAAAAATTAAATAGAAGGTACATAAAAAGGGATCAGTTGAATGGTCAATTTATGAATCATACACGCAGTAGTAAATTTCAAATATCTGCTCTTATTATTTTCAATATGAATATCCTTCAAAACATAACTATATTGGTTAAAATAAGATAAATATTGATGATGTAAAAGACCATCAATTATTAATTTTTTATCATCTCAACCACTGATTTGGTGGTTATCGTGATCAACTAATTTTATATGAATAAATTCATTAAGATAATACATATTTTATTTTTAACTTTTAAGAAATGAAATTATTTTTGTATTAGATTTTAGTTTTTAATTACTTTTTTGAATATTTATAAAATATAACTTTATTAAAAATAATTATTTTGTAGTCTATATGATGACCATATAAAAAATAAATAATACAAATAACATATAATACTATTGATGAATATCACCAAATTTCATTGAATATTGGTTATCAATACTATTAATTTATTTTCCATTCAATAGAACAATAAATCAATTTTGAAAGGATATCTATTATTAATAAGTTTCATTATTTGGATACAACACAACATGAATGTAAAATTCATATTCAATAATGTGTGAAAAAAATCTTCATAAAAATTGGTAAATTATTATAATTGGTATGTGGTTAATGGATTTCAATTCCATACACATATATACGGAGACTCAAAGAAATATATGAATAGTTGTGTCTGTTTCAAAGGATTTCATTATAAAGGATGTGAAGTTTACTTTTATGATATGATGGATAATGTAATGTAGTTATGTTATCTAGGACCGAGTTATATAATAATTTTTAAACGTTATTGGATTGGCATTGATTGAAGGATGAAAGATCAAACACAACATGATGATGTTGACATTAAATATAAAATTTTTCTTATATCAAATGAACAATTTTTGTTGGAATATCATGAAAATCTTGTTTGTTCTGAAAATTACTATTATGTTTCAAGGAATATGAATAAATTTTAGAGTGTAAAAAATCTGAATAAATTAAGAAATAAATTTATATAAAGGAAAATGGTTCATTGGAAGTGAATCATATTTAAATATTTCAAGGAACAACCCAAAATATATCACATACCCAATGGTAAATAAATACTGATTATAAGAGAACCCAGCTAAGGAAAAATGATATAGATAATGTTGATGATGTAATTAGATATGATAATAATAAAATTCATAAGCAGGATTATGATGAAGAAGATGAGGATTAAGACATTTTTATTGATGAGAAAGATTAATAATACGATTATTGATGCATTATATTCAGGTATTTATTTATAGGTAATTATTATATTCTGATTTTTATTTCTTCATTATAGGTTATAAATGTATTAATATTTATTATGGGTATGATTATTATATTATGATATTTATTTGTTTTTTATATTTTATTTTAGTATTATCGATTTCATAATGGTGAGAATATATGATTCATATGTATACATATTCTCTGAATGATAAATTTCATTCTCACACTGATGAAAAACATCCTCCTAATGAGGCCGATTCCTTTTATCCCTAGTAATATTATCTTATGAAGAGGGGAATTGTATTTCACAAATGATGATTTCATATCCTATTCTAGAGATAGTTTCATTATTTTTTTTATCCTCATTCATATAGTTATGTTTAATTTTTTATGATATTTATTTTATAATAACATTGTCTATTAATTTTGATAACAATTTTCTTTTCATAGTTTTTGGGATTTTTTTGTTGGGATGTATGGAGTGGATTAATGAGATTATATTTGTGAGCTATGGGTGTCATGGTACTAGGATTCCATCACTCTGTGTCCCAAGATATTTGACCACTGTATTTTACATTATTAAATAATAAATATTTTTTAAAATTTATTAAATAACTAAAATATTTCTTTAAATATCTCAGATAATTTATTTTATCATATTCATGATATTCTAGGATATCCTATCCAAGGGGCAGAGGATATTTACTGACATGATTTCTTTCATTGTTTTCTACACAAACTCTTAAAGAGAGGGATGTATAATGATTCTGATATTTTTTTACTAGTCTTGAGTCTCCGATAGACCTAACTATATCCCAGTATAGCTATAGGATGTATTCTGGTCCTACTAGAATAGAAATAATTTTATTATAAGGTTATAATCTAGAATTCATATTAAGGGGAGGCAAGAGGTCACACATAAGAACAGAAGTCATACATTTGTCATACACAATGACATATGGTATGTGAAATAATTTATAAATGTATACATACATATACTATAACATGTTTTTTAAATTATACAAGATGATATTGACCTATATATTATGGATTTTTAAGATTATAAGATGTTTTATACTTACCCCCATCATAGATACGTTGTATGAGAAAAAATATTCTATATTTATCTTAGTAATTTATTTATAAATTTCATGAATTTTAATTTTATTATTGTTGTAATTTTTAATTATATTTGAAGGAAAATAATTATTTTAAGAATTATCTTTCATAGGTGATCCAAGATGATAGTTATAATGATATGACTGGTGATTTATGTTTCTATGAGGGGGCCTAGATACATGTGAATTTTCTTGGTGTCGATAAAGGCCGAGTGATTGGTATTTGTAACGGATTAACAAATATGAGTTATAATGGTACTTCTATGATGTAATCTGTGTGATCAAAGAGAGAACCTAGAGAATCATTTTCGATGTCATCATCCACTACACAATGTGATTAGAGGTTTAGAAATCCTAATGAGAAGATATAGTGGATAATAAAATAGAGGGTGGAGGTGCATAAGTAGAAACATCAGAGAGATGTGCATATTTTTGAGTATATGCGATGACTTGTGCTTGGCATTGGTATGAAGTTTCCTCCCCCAAATACTTTAAGTGATCCTCCTCCACCTGATTCTAGTTGATGATTTGTGATTTCATATGACTCAATTGATATTTTGGATGAAAATATATAGTCTTTTTGAAATTATATATTTATTTTATTTTTGTTTTAATTATTTTTTTTAATTATATATACTAAATTTTTCTAATTTAGTATAATTTTAGAACTATTTTTTCAATTTTTTTATTGTTAGCAATTATTTTTACCAATTTAATTCTTTATTATAATTTATTTATATTAAATTATTTATTTTTTAATATTGTCATTATTTTTAGTTTTTTTTAATTATTTTGATTTTTTAAATTTTTTGGATTTTTTTAAATTTCTTAATTATTTTTAATATTATTAAATTTTGTATTTTTTATTTTTAATTATTTTTAAAATTTTATAATAATGTTTAATTATTTCAATTTATATTTGGTTTATAAATTACTTTTAAATAATTATAAATATTTTAATTTTCTATATTTTATTATTTTTCTAAAAATATTATTATATATCCTAGATGAATATTATGTTAGAAATATAATTAATTGTGTCGGTACATTGCAATTTACATTTTTTTGAACAATGATAAACACAATTTAAGAATGGTTCCTATCCCTAGATTATTATGTTTTTTATGATTCTCCATCAAAAATACCTTTAATTTTGATGTTTTTTTTACTATAACTGAGCATTAGAAAAGAAGTCCCATAAAAATTACCTTTTTCTATGGGAGCCCATGTCTAATTCAGTATCCTAAATTCTGTAATACCTATTATTGTTTATTTTGGAACTAAAATTCTATTCAGTAGTCACATGCATTATAGATTCATGGCTTCAAAGTTCACTTATATTGGGGCCAAGACATGAAGGACAAGTATCAGGGTTATTATATGGAATATGAAGTTATGTACATTAGATTATTAATTCTCATAGTTTTGAGTGAGTGTTACTATGAATATCAAGTGAATATAATCACAACAAGTGAATTTTTAAATGTTCTAATATCCAATTAATACCCAAACATGAATTACATAGTTGATAACTGGATAAGAGATTTTTAATTTAACTAGGATGTTAATAGAGAGGATCATGCATCATATTGAAACATAGAATGATTTTTTATTTCATGAATAACATAATTGTGTCCATGAATAATCTGTAATATTTAGAATCATCATTATCCACTATCTTCCTCATCAATATCAATGTGTCCATGGATGGTATGTTTTCGAGGTGAAAAGTGCATACTGATTTCAATTATTGGGATTTTAAGGTGTGAATTTTTTGTTGAAATGTTAAGAAGATATTGAGACAAAAAATGGAATGATATTTCCTAGCTATGGTTGTCATTATTTAGATGATCTAATTTGACATGGCTCATTTTATTATTATGTGGTGATCACAATCCTTTTTGGGGTGACAAATAAATTAGTCAACATGTATCGAATATCTCATTGGTGTTTAAAGATTTTGAGGAAATAAGGAATTCCCCCAATGATATATTTGAGTGTCTATAGAAATTTGAAATAATTATGGTAAATATCGATGTTTTATCAATAATTATACTTCCAAAAATATTAATTTTAATATTTATTGATCATTGTGATTAGTGTACTGCTTGATACTTATAGTGAGATTTAGGAGATATATCTTTAATGAATGAACATGTGAGACATTCATTCCCTAATATAATCTCTTAGGGTTACAAAATATTTATGTTATATAATGTGTATAAAATAGTATGTATATTATTTATTTATAAACTGTAAGACTCCACATAAGAATAAAATTTTATGCTTCACATTCATTCCATGGAAATCTGTTTATTCTAGTTTAGTATATATGCTTATAATGTGTGTTGGTTATTAATTGGATGATAATAGATGAATTAAGGTTGATCCTTTTCATAATAATTTCATAGTGGGGATTCTCTATTATTGGATTAGTCTATATCATGACTAGGAATGTTTTTCAAAATTTTGAAAATTTCATTACCTGCCTATGTCAATGGTGAAAAGGGTATATTAGAAAATAAGAATTGTTGATGTGGTAGTCAGATTATAGTAATCGAGAACTAGTGTTATAACAATGGGAAACAAATTTTTTTCATTGTATATTATTAATGGGATATAATTTATGGGGTTGATAACAATGACTATAAGCCACTATCTTATAGGTAGCTACATAGATTTATTTATTTTGAATTTATCAATGTATGAACATTGTGACTATAAATATTAAATAGTTAACAATTTTGATCACATGGGGAGGTGATTATTTTACATGTGATGGGATTTTTTGTATATTTTTATGTTTAATCAATGTTATTTATATATTCTAGATGATGATGATTTTTTAAATTGGTGAGTAGGTGGGTAGTGAGAGATTATAAAACATGGATTATAAACATTGTAATGGAGTATAAATGAGAGATTTTTTGAATGGTATTATACATTACCCCCATCAAATATTAGAATAATATGTTTTTTTGATTAACTATTCATATATGATTTCATTTTTAAGTAGTAATATATCCCAAATTATATCATGGGTAAACCCATAGAGGACCCTTGGGGAATCCATTAGATATCGATGTTGTAGGTTATTGGGATTGATCAAAGATCTATGTGATGCATTAAATGTCTAAATTATTGTGCTTAATTTTTTTGATATCATGAGCTATTTTAATTTTTTAGGATTTTTATAAGATTTTGTAATGTGTATAGTGAGTAAACACTATTTTTTGAGATTATGTGTCTTCATCAGGTAATATATTAGTGAGTAATGATTATAATTAAGGACATTCTTAGTTGATGAGAGGATGATTATGAATGATTTTGTTTCAATTGGGAATAATCATATGAATAATTGAGAATTTCATTTATACTAAGGAAGTTGAAGAAACTTTCTTGGATATGTAATAAATGATTATGGAATAAATGAATGTATGAGAGGTACTCTAATTTTCACATGATACTATTCAAGTTATTCTAAATTTCAATGTTTGTGTAGTTTTTTTTTGTGTTTTGATTTATTCGACTTATTTAGGATATTGAAATTTTTTATCTCACTAATCATGGTTTCCAATAATGAAAATGAATTTTGATAATTTTATTATCACGTTTTGTTAGTCATCCTATTTTTATGGTATGGAATCCTAGATTTTTTTAGATCAAAGCAGGGAGTTTTGAGAAAATAATTTTTGTAGGAGATTTTGGTGATGTTATAAATTATTATTGTATAGAAATAATATTTCTTATATAATCATGACTATCACATTAACAATGATATTTTGTTCATTATAGATATACATAATTTCTATGACACATTTTATCAATTTGTTCATGGAATATTATTTTAAAGTATAAAATGTATTAGGTTGGGGAGGATATGACATGTTATTTTATTTCCTCAGGGATAACATTGGTTTAATTCAAACATGAGGTCCATATATTTTAAAATGCAATGATTTTCAATATTTTAAATAAATATGATTTTTATTATTTATTTATTAATTAACAATTTGTTTAATAAATCACATTTTAATGTGAAATATCATAAATCAAATATCATCAACATTTAACATTGGATAATAAACTGTAACATTGATTCTAAAATGGATTTTATACCTTTGGAATGGAGTGCATTAATTCATGGGCGTGAGTGTGATGGTGCATAAAATTGGAAATCCATTTTATAAAATAAATGAATTTTTTTTATTTAATCCTTTTTTACATATTTTTCTGTAAAAATTGGGGAGATTGATATGGTTTATAATAAGGGTTTTTATTGAGAGATATTTATATATATTCTAGGATTGTGGTCAATAGTTATTTGATTATTGAAATATGTATGGTACCTTCCGAAAAAAACATGTTATGATTTTAGATCTACTTTTCAATTCCCAATTATATATTTAACCCTTTAATTCAACAATGAAATTCATTTATAATAATAGAATTATAAAAAATTGTAAAACTATAGAAAATTTGGAACATAAAATTATCATATTTATAAAAAAATTAGATATAAATTTTTTGTTTCTATTTTCAAATACAAATATTAACATCTATTTATAAGAAATTAAGAAAACTACCATATATTGATGGATATTTCTTTATTAAATAGACTGAACTATATCTGAAACATTTCAACCATATATATTTTTTTTGAGAAAAAATAGATAAAATATGTTTATTGTTTTATATTATCATTATAATTTAACATTATTCAATAATTAATTTCAATGATGTGGGGCCTTATAGGGAATAAAGATACCATTTTTTCTGGGAATTAATTTGGGTTCATTTTTATGGTTATCAACCACTAAAGTCCAATATTGTAGATAAAAATAATTATAAAATCCAATGTGTGGTAATAATGGATACGAGGGAAAATAGATTGTATAAATTTAGTTGCTTTATTTCCCATATAATGACCTTATATGCCCATTCATCCCTAATAAATGGTGGTTGGGGTGTAAAAAATTCCTCAAGGAGGAATTCCTGTTACATTAAATCGTTAATTATCATAGAAGCATCATGATTAAATAGAGTGGGTTAAACACTACATGAATTAAAAAATATATTTAATTTAGTTATTATATATAAACCACATGGGAATATTTCTAATGCTTTATGAGAGGTCACAATTGTGGTGTGGAAAAAACATAGGATTTCAATACCGATATCATATTTATATCATTTAATGGGAGACTTGGATTGTGAGAGTTTAATAGTGATCAACCTAACTTTTTGATATATAAATCTAATGATTATCATTATATTGGGATTAGGTCTTAATGAAAACCACTTATGGTTATGGTGGGGGATCAATGTGATTCCCCCTATAAAATATTAAATTTATGGTCCATGGTGGGTTATAATTAGTATAAATGAGAGCCTAAAATTTTAATTGGACAATTACTTTCATTTCTATTTTGATTCAACCTATTTTGGGATTTTATTATCATAATATATATTATTTATTCACTAAATGATCTTATAAATCGAGATGCTATTAATATATATTAACAATAATTCAAACAACATTCAACATTTGACGGAAACAAATTAGCAACATAATTCACTAGGTAAAATATTGAATAGAGGAAAAAATATAACTCTATATGGCATTCCTTACTACCACTTGAAAAATATACTATATTTATTCTATCGGTATTTCTAAGAAATAATAATAAGAACACCTGAGTAATTAATATGGAGACTTAGTTTGGAAATTAAAATTAATTTTTTGGATGTGGTGCTCGACCAAGGAATGTAGGGAATTATTAATCTATCAGTTTGTTTATTAAAAATATAACACGAGAATTTTTAAATTTTAAAATATGATCACATTATTTATTATTATTATTTAAAGGAATAAAATTTAAAATTAATGTTTTTAACAAAAATGGAAACATGGATTACTTACTCAAGTGAATTTCTTATATATGGAATGTGGTAAATGGTTATTGATGAATATATAGTTGATGAAAATAAATGATATATAAAGTAAAAAAGAATCATTAAACTTATTATAATTTTTCATGATGTATTTCTGAAAAAAATAATAGAGTTATGAATTCCAATTACAATAATTTATTGTACATGTTGATCATGTATAATCAGATTGGATATAATTGAAGTGTTTTAATGTTATTGATTAACAAAATGTTAGTGATTTGTGAATGACATGTTATAACTACATAATAATAAATCCACTATTATTAAATAACTAATATATATATATATATACATGTTTAATAATGAAAAAACACTGTATTTTATAGGATGATATAAATTATTTCATTTTATTCATAAAGAAAAATAAAATTAATTTGGATAATAAATGTGGATTAGACTAAATAAATTCAAATAGAGTGGTAATAAAAAATTAAGTGATATTTTTACATAGATTAGTATGGAATAATTATTAATTAATTTGTTTTAGGTTGATATTTTTATGTGAATGGTGGGAGGAGAACAAGGAATGGTGACTAGTACTATAAAATATAAAATCGACTTTTCAACAAGTACAAATGTTGTTTGAAAATGAATTGAGAACATGATAAATGTATATATAGTTAATTCTGATGTCATGAAGAATAAATAAATATATATATATATAACTTCATATTAACTATAATGTGTGGTGTCTATCTGAATAAACCAATAAATAATAGTACAAACCTATGATTTTCTTTTAAATAATCATCGTGCCGATTGTTTTTTCCCACGAAACAAAAAAAAATAAAACAATTCAATGAATTTTAGATAATTTTTATAAATAAATAATAATAATAAAACCACTAATTAATATATATTTTGTAATTTATTATAAATTCATAAAAAATGTTATTAATAAAACCTACATTTTAAGAAGTATTTTTTAAATAAAAATGTTTTACATTATATAGTTAATTTTTATTTTGAAGATAAATTTTTCAAAATTTAATTTTTAAATATTATAATGAACCTAAATAAGTAACTTATCATTTCAAAATTAGCTTCAGATAAATGTCGAATATTTGTAAAGAATAATTTATTTTTAAGATACTAGTGAATGAATATAGATTTTTCTAATATCATCACCCCTATAATGTTATCATGTCAAAAGATTTAATGATATGTTTATTAAGTAATTATATATATACATAAAGTAAAATAACTTCTTTTAAAGTATTATTTTGAATTTATAAAACCCAATTTTAGTGATTGAGATATTTATCGAATATTTTCACTAGGAATTTAACACCACAAGCTTCCACTGTACATTTCCCCATTGAATAATGTCTTAGCTTGCATTGTATGCAACTTAGAGTTTTAACACACCATGACTAATCAAACTAGCTGCTATGAATAGTAATACACACTTTTTAAAATTTTATAAATTTTATTTTTCAAAATCCATTACATTTTTGAATTCGGAATATTAAAATTAGCTGAGGGTGAAGTTTTGGTATTTTTATAAAAACTATCAATTTTTATTTAATAGTGAAAAACACTACGTTATTGTTTAAAACAAAAATTTCATTTAAATAATTAGTTAAATTATTTTAATTTATTTTAGGTCAAAATAGATAAATAATACCTATATATGTTCAATGTAATTCATTGGATTAATTTTATAATAACTTTAGATATATAAAATTTTATTAAACTTTTTACTGTCTTTTACCCACCTTTTAGCAGCATTTTACAAAATTGTATAAAACCTAATTTCACTGCTTCTATAAGTTGAACATCACAAATATGAGAGACATGGTTGATATCAATAAGTAGAATTTTTTTTAATAAGATGAAATTTTGTTTTGGTGAAACGTAACTTTTGACTTTTATTTACCACTGTTAGAAGTAAATTGAGTAATTAAGGGTTAAAATGATATCCTAATTACCCTAACACATGACCTAATTCTATTTGATAAGTGTATTTCGACCCAAAAAAACATTAGGAATAAAATAAGATCCTTTTGATCCACTTTTATTATATTACGACATTTATTATTATTTTATTTAAAGAAGAGTTAAAAGAGTTAAATTCATAGTTTAATAATTAAGAAATTTTTAATATAGGGTTACATAAAATATAAATTAGGCTATAAATATTAATTATAAATAAAGACAAACATCCTACATAATGATATTTTATTTATAATTTTTATACATTAAATAATTTAATTTATTAATGACACAATGATGATGCATTAATTACTTTAAAAATGAGATATTAAAATAACTGATATTACATATATCCAAATAAATTTAAATTTAGACTTATAGTGAATTAATCTAATTTTATAGGTTAATATGAAATGTTAGGGTTTATTTAATAAACATTATTCTAAGTGATAGTGAATTATGGCTTTCAAAAAAATCAAATACAAAATAGTGTCAAATTAGAAAATTTTGAGTTTCAAAAAAAAATTTACTACATTATTAATTGATATAATATTTCTAAAAATATAAAGTTCGGCAAAAGGACATAGATAAGGTTATATATAATATTAATGAACCAAATGGGGTTCTCTTGGCTTGTTATTTTATGTTTATAAACCATATAATATAAAAATAAAAAGAGACCTGGTAAATGTCAAACTATTTATCTAAGAGTTAAATCTATAAGATAAGGTTAATATGGTGACCTAAGCCAGTCAAAAACATATTGTATGATATTTTTTCGACTCATCCCCTACATATGTTTGAAATAAATTATTTCAGTGCCATTATAAACTGAGAATAATTTTATTATAAAATAATATTTCAAGCTTTCCCAAAATTGACCCTCACCTCCCATATAAAAGGGTACATACCCTTCTCTAACTTTCACACCTCCAAAGCCATTTGGATTTCCAAACCCCTACACAAATATCCACCCAACATTCCTCTATTCATCATTGAGTCCTTACATTGGTTGGAATGAAAACCGAAGGATCCCTTTTGATCAAATCAATAGGAAGAACCTGAAGAAGAGGAAAATATTTCATCACCTCTTCAATGTTCTTTTCTTCTTCCACATCCTATTTCTTTGTTTTTCCATTCTAAAATAATAAATCATGTTTCTTCTATATACTGGGATGTTATTATAAATATTTTACAACCATATTTATTATTCTATCCATCATATGAATGACAATGTCACCATACGTGAATATGTATGGCTAACCGTCTCTATGTAGAGGTGTAGTTCATTAATCAAACACTTCATTATTTGGATGGATATTATAATGAGTATAAATGATGTAAATAATAAATATAAAATGTTAATTATTCTTCATATATGATATAACATCCAATTTCATACGATTTCACCATCAATATAATGATAATATCGCTCGTTCGTACGTACGGATTACCGTCTCCACGAACGCGATGACATTCATTCTCCATCATAATCATTAATGAATAATTTTCATTATATGATAAAAAATAATGTTTATGAACATAATATCATTCGGTATATTAGTCAAATACATCATATCTATAGCAAACATGCCTTACATAACCAATCATATAAAGGAAAACGAATCTATAAACACCCGAAACAATGATACTACTAAAATATTATTAAAAATGAAATATTATAAGATCATATATGATATAATATTTTTGTATATGATTCTTGTAAAATTTAATAAAAATTATTTAACTATTATTACATGAGTTTATCATACCATTGACAATGGAAAATTACAAGTTAAGGGTTAATTCTACAATCTCTTTACTTATATGAGGTTGATAATACGAAAGTATTTAATGGGTGCTATTTATCATCCACATCTGTGTTTTCTTATAATTGTAATTCATTTTTTTTATTTAAAAGACTATGTGTTAAATTCATTTATACTTGTATTTGACCACATATGTTTTCAATGTAATCATTCTGCCATTTTCCAAACAAGGTACCTTATGACCTTCTAGGGAAAATTGAGGTAAGAATGGATTTTTTAACTTATACGGCGTGTGGAACTATTTATCTCCGTTATAACATCATCAAAGATTCCCATACAAGAATATACGAATATTTCCTAAATAAATGTTTTCTTTTATAATTATACTTCTTTTAAATTTTTTCAAATTAGAAAGTTATATTTCTCTAAAAAAGTTCTGATTTCAACTATGTCAGCATCCTTTAATGGATTATAAACTTGTTTGATGTTGATTTTTTATGATACAAATCTTCCATATTGTATTGAAGGTTTTCTGATATGTTTGACTGTGGATGAGTTTTTTTAGAACAATGTGACCCATGGATTGGCAAAAAACCAAAACCATGGACCGAGAAAATTTTATTAAAAAAAAAACACACAGCCCCAATGTCAAGGATTACAAGATACAAAGTGCCAAAATAGAGCACCCGCTTCCTGAAATTTCATTCAAATTCAGGATCAACATATAAGAAAACTAACCAAACATGGGAAACTAGACATCAACTTTCCACCAGCCGACCATCCAGTCTTTAAATATTGTGATATCCAAGACACACCCCTCAAATATCAATTTTTTCTTTGAACTCATCCATGAGGAGCTCCCCCCTCTCAAATGTCACCCTTGGATCCACACCGTGGAATAATCTCATGCCTTTTTCTGAAGCATGATCAGAAAATCTCAAACTATATCCCTCCTGTTAATACTCATCATTGACAACATCCCTTGCATCGACAGGAGAAGAAGAGGCATCGAGAGTATATACATTCTATTGGATGTTAAACATCACATCCTGCTGAAAAAACTGAAATTACCACATAAGTCTGCAGAGAGTAAACATGTAATTTGGAAACATTATCCTTCTTTAGCTAAGTGTTATAAGTTTCAACACCCTTTGTAACAGAAATGATGCAAAAAATCCAGCATTAGTGCACACAGATCCTGCTACATCAGAGATAATAGCAGAATCCTGTAAATTCGAAGTCATAGCAGCATCCTCAAAAAAAATGAAACAACTCCACCTAGGAAGAATCAAACCATCAAAGTAAATCACCCAAAACCATGATTTACAGCCCATTCACAGCCAGGTTCATCTCCATGTAAACTCAGTATCTTAGAATCCTTTGATGTCCAAGCCATATCCATTAAGAAACAAGAACCAGCCATGAGATAAAATTCCATGGTGATTTATTTTCTAGATTCAGAAAGCTCTACAAGAAAATCTTTAGTCATTATGGGGATATGTTTTCAACTCCTAACCTTTAAAGAAGTATCTATGATTTTTCCTGATTTAGGGGGTCTCCTTACTTTCCTTTTCGTGCTTCGAGGACCTCTAGAGCCTTGAAGCAAGTCATCAATGTTTACAGCTTCAGGTATCCCACGTGTATTGGACACAATCAATGTGTCCAGATTTCTGTGAACAGTGGAAGAAATACTTGCTGGATTTGAAACATTACTTTTTGAAACAGAATCATATGAACCAGTTTTACCAGAATTTGAAGTAATAAGAGTGTTCTGAATGTGGTGATCATCAGGCAAAATTCTAGAATCGACCCCTGGAACAGAAGCAGAATCTTTGAATATGGAGGTCTGTCCAGATTTGATAGCAGTAGGAAGATCTTGTTTAGAAACATTTTTTTCAAAGATTTTTTAAGATATAAATCTGCTACTTCAGGAGAATTCAATAAAGGAGCATCCTGCTTATCATCCTGTACGGATACCACAAGATCAATTATATCATTGTAAAAATCATGAAATAACTAATTCTCCTCATCTTCATTCTGTGAGACTGTAACCAGATTACAAACATCATAATAAATTCCAGTAAATAATTCATAATCCTCTTTACAAACCCATTCAGTAACTGGGTTACCAGATTGGATAACCTTTGGTGTTGAATCCAGAATATGCTCTTCCTCCTCTGCTATATCAGCCTATGACACTTTTATAGAAGAGGAATGAGCACAGTGAATGGATGTGGGAACTTTTGTATTAGAAGGAGCACTTTGCGTATGAACAGGGAGGACCACAGAGTTTTTCAGAATTCCATTTTTCTCAATAAAGACAGCATTGTTCTTCCTCTTAACTTCGGTCCATTCTGAAGCTCTAGGTGAAGCTTTAGCATTTCTTTGAATCATCCTACAGTTAAAAACACTATGCCCCATGATTTTGCAGACATCACAAAAATATGGAACTTTCTCATATTCCAATCTAATATCTAACTTGAATCCATTAGCAGTAAACAAAATGCAATTAGGTCATTTGATTTCCAAATTGATGTCCACAAGGATTCTAGAAAAGAAACCCATTTCTCCATCTAGGGTATGCTGATCCAACCTAATTGTAGTGCCGAGACATGAAGCAATATCATTTAGAATTCTAGGATGCCAATACACCCAGTTTAATCCATGCTACCACACCCAAATTTGAGCATTCGATTGCTTGAAAGTGAAAGGATTAAAATTGACATCCCATTTAGTTAATCTCAGGACTCTAGGTTTGAGTTAAAGATTGCCCAAATTCCAAACTGAATTCAAAGAATCAATGGAATTGAAAATGATGTGAAAATACCCTTTACCAATTGAGATTAATTTCCAATCCATCATACCCCAACAATGTGAAAATCTATTTTTGAGATCAGCATAAGACAAAGGATTATCCCCTTTTGAGTAAATCATATGACCAAGTAAGGAGAACTTACATAAATCAAGCCTTTGCTACAATGCATCCGGATTAGCAACCACAGAAAACCCACCATTCTCTGACCTGGTGATGTTTGAGGATTTAGATGAATCCTCCTTTGTAGGATTTAATGATCGAGAAAGAGACTCCGCAAAAGACAGACTCCTTCTTCATAAATTCGAAGAATCTTGAGAGCCCGAGGGCTTTAAATCTTCCTTCAAGACATTACGATTATCCTTGAAGGCCACTTCCCACTCTGGGTTTAATGATTCCATAGAGAAACTTAAGTGAGTAGAACAAAAATCTCCAAATAGCCATCTTTGCGAAGGGGAGTCAGGGATTTCTGGCTCCTGCTCCGTTTCGTGCTCCTGGTCCGTTTCTCCATGGAGACCGTTTGACTATGGATGAGTTATTTTTACACCATTCATTGTTTTCTGATAATTTATTGACATTTTCTATTCATGTTTTAATATGATTATTTATGTTATATTTCAAACATTTTCATATGAGAAATGAATTGTACATAGTAAGTGATGAGTGGAGCCCTCTATATCTACTCAATGCATCGGTAGGTCTCATTAGGCAAACTGGTGTCTTGGAACATGGACTTGAAATAATATTATTTTTAGTCTTTGCACAAGCCCTTGACTATGTGGTTATGAAGTCTGGCATTATGCATTTCATCATTATGAAAGTGGTTATTGATAATGCATAAGATTATTCAACTAGTAGAATATCAATGTGAATAAGTAAATGGAATTATTTGATTTTATCTTTTACATATTATACTGATGTTTAAGTTTAAAAGGATTTTGTTTTAGTCTTATTCATTTTCATAAATGTAAATGCTTAATTATGAAACTTTCCGCTATATTGTTATCTTTACTGAGCATCTGAGCTCACCCCATTCTATGTTTTATTTTTTCCAGGATGTGAACAAATATTTTATGGTTGACCAACAGAGATAGGATACGGATAAAATTTTGTTCAATGGGGAAAAAAATTTTGTTTATGATTTTATTTCATGAATTAATGTAAAAATTATGAATGTATCTAGTACTTCCAAGTCTACTAAACTGATCGGTCTTTCGGGACATGATTCCTTGTATCATGCCAATGTTATGTAATAAGTCACCAACACTGGGTAACTGGGTTCAGGGAATTATAGTGGGTATCAGAGTAAGTTTAGTACAAACCTTGGAAACTTGATTTAGATTGACTCTAATTAGGGCTCATTGCCCTAAGATAGACATTAAGTATTGGTATATAAGAACTTCCTAGAATAATGGTAATTTAGAGACTTTGTGTATTATCCAAGTAATAAATCCCATTCTGGATATGATCAGGTAAGGTCCGCTCTATCACATATGTACCTAGGAGTGAAAACTCTGATAATGTGTTTCGGGCTTGACCCGGGGTATCCTGGTACATGACAACGGGCCTTGTTGCACTCTTGGTTACGACACTCCCAGGGGATATGCATAAAATAATTCACATATTCATTACAAATCATTATTAAGGATTTATGAGTATATAAATCCTCAAAAAAACATTTTATATGATTATGGATAATATGCATAAAATTTTCAATATATTTTAAGTGTTTTACAAGTTTGGAATTATGTATTACGATTCATAAACAAATCTAGTATATTCTATTGTTTAGAAATAGAGCATTGTGGAAGGAATGTAAACTATATCGATGCATGTCATCTATGTACGGATATCCCTCCCACTCAAGATAATTATAGTGGAGATGGTTATGCAACTAGTGCTGATCAGCATATCCCCATAATGGGAAAAATCACTCAGGTTATGAATAATATCCTTACCCTTATGGAGCACCCTGATCCACAATGCGGAGGATAAATGTTATACCGATTCATGAGGAAACAACCACAAACATTCAATGAGAGTACAAATCCATTAGTATCTAATAAATAGATAAATTACTCAAAGAAATTATTTCTTCCTTTTGAAGTAGGGAATGGGAAAAAGTGGTTATGGAACTTTATCACCTCACGAGAGATACAGATCAATAGTGGTCATTAATACAAAACAAAAAGGAAGTTGAAGAAGTATCAAACATGGAATTGATGGAGTTTAAAGAGATTTTATTAGAAAAATACCTTCTTTATGACCATATATCTGATATTGAAAGACAATTTGTGAGTCTAAGGAAAAATTTTAATGAGAATGTCGCATAGTATGAGGATAACTTTACAAGGTTATAAAGGAATGCAACATATAATATACGTAACCCAAGGAGTAAGATTGATCAATAATTTGATGGGTTAAAATTATTTCTCTGTCGAGCATTTGTCTCAGAATCCTTCTCATCGTGCGAATATATTGTCTCATGCGCTATCAAGACAGAAAATGAATTCTCTAAGTATTATTACTTCAATGTAAAGAAAACGAAGAAGAGATATGTTGATCACACTGGAAATGGAAATAAGGGGAAGAAGAGAAAAGTTGAATATCCATCCTACGATAAATGTGTGAAGAAACACCCCAGTACTTTCTGGAAGGGAGTGAGATTCTGTTACAAGTGTGGTGAAAAAGGTCACCAAGCTCGAGATTTCAAGGGAAATAAAGAGTTTGTCATTGTTGAATTATACAATTGTAGAGAAAAGAGACATTATGCAAATGAATTTCCTATACGCCAAGGGAATTTATATTAGAAAAGTCCATGGGGAAAGGAAAGGATTATGTGATTACTACAACTGAGGTTGAAGCTCCGAAAGACATAGTGGAAGGTAATTTAATGGTTTCCTCAAGTTTATCCAATGCTTTATTTGATTCTTGATCAGTCCATTATTTAATATCTTCCCAGTTTTCTAAGAAAATTAGATATTTTCAATTTGACATAACTAGGGAGTTGTCAGTCAGAACTCTAAGGGAAGTATAATCACTATAATGTTTTCTGAATTAGTTCTATTTATGACATATAAATGTTCTTTACCTTCAGATCTCATAGTCATACCGAATATTGAATTTGAAATAATCTTTAGAATGGATTGGCTTTTTGACCATTATGTGAAAATTTATTGTAAGAAGAAGGAGGTTGGAATTTTCGATGATGATAAAGAGTACCTTATCTTTAGGGAAGAAACATCACCACCAGATTCTTATCTAGATCCACCCCTAGTACCTCTACTAAATTTAATTATTGGGGAGGAGGAGAATCAAATAATTATGAGTGAGTAAAAGATTGTTCTAATAGAGGACATACCTACTGTGAAAGAAAATGTTGATGTGTTTCTTGAGGATTTACTTGGACATCCACTGGAATGATAATTTGAGTTTTCCATTGATTTAATTAATGGTTCAAGGCCCATATCGAATACCCCTTATAGAATTCCCACTGTGGAATTAGAGGAACTAAAGATACAACTAATGGAATTGAGTAATAAAGGATTTATTCTCCCTAGTGTTTCTCCATAGGGAGCCGCTGTCCTTTTTGTTATGAATAAAGAAGGATCTATGAGGTTGTGCATTGACTATAGGGAGATCAATGCTATAACAACAAAGAATAAGTATCCCCTACCTCACATTGATGATTTATTCCTCCAAATTCACGGAGATATATATTTTTCAACGATTGACCTTCGATCTAGATATCATGAGTTGTGTGTGAAGAAGGAATACATTCCAAAAACCGCATTTCGAACCTTGTACGAGCATTTGGAGTTTACAGTAATGCATTTTGGATTGAATAATGAACACTATGTCTTCATGGATGTAATGATTAGAGATTTCAAGGAATATCATGATGAGTTTGTAGTGGTATTTGTTGATGATATCTTGGTATACTAAAAAATCTAGAAAGATTATAAAAATAACATTCACACTATTCTAAAAATCCTCAGAAGAAATGAATTATATTGGAAGTTTAGAAATTGTGAATTATGGCTTTATGATATTTCATTACTAGGAAATATTGTATCTAAATATAGTATCTCTATTTATAATTCAATGACCAAGGAAATCCATGAATGGCCTGCACCGATGAGTATAACTGAGGTACATAGTTTTATTTGTTTAGCATGTTATTATCGACGTTTCATCCCGAATTTTTTGCGATTAGTTAACCCATTAACCAAGCTCACACGTAAAGGTGGTAATTTTTTTTTGGAAAAATGAGTATGAATAATGTTTTGATGAACTGGAGAGAATATTAGCCAACTCTTCTATATGGACTCTACCTTCAGGGAATGAAGGGTTTGTTATTTATAGAGATTATTCAATTAAAGGACTTAGTTGTTTCCTTCTTCTGAATGATAGAGTTATTTCCTATGCATCACGATAGCTAATAAATCATGAGAAAAACTATCCCACTCATGATCTTCAATTAGAAGCTATAATCATTACTCTGAAGATATGGATACACTATCTCTCTGGTGAAAATTGTGAGATTTATTCTGATCACAAGAGTTTGAAGTATATTTTATCATAGAAAGAACTCAACATGAGGAAAAGGAGATGGCTTGAAACACTTAAGTATTATGAATGCACTATACAAAACCACTCGGGGAAGGAAAATAAGGCGGCACATGCTTTGAGTAGAAAGGATCAGGAAGTTTTGAACAAGATGAGAGTTGAAAGGGATCCTATTTTCATGGATCTAGTAAAGATGGATATTAGAATAACCATGGAAGGTGAAACATCAATACTTTTTCAAATGGTTTCCAAACCATCTTTACTAGAAAGAATAAAATGTTATCATACTAATGATGAGGAGTTTCAAAATAAGATTAATGCTATTAATGATGGGAGATTGAGTGACTTTATATATGAATATGGAAATATGAAATTTGGTAAGAGACTTTGTGTTCCTAGCATACCTAATCTAAAAATAGAATTCTTCGACAATGATCATAGATACAATTTCTCTAATCACCTTGGGAGCACCAAGATGTGTAATGATTTTAAGGAACACTTTTGGTGGGACAACATGAAGAGGTAGATTTCTTATTTTGTTTCATGATGTATGGTTTGTCAACAAGTGAAAACTGGAAGGCAACAGTCTGGAAGAGTCATGCAACCTCTTCCCATACATGATTTGAAATGGAATAATATTACTATGTAATTTTTCATGGGTCTATCTATGAATCCTAGAAGGAATGATGAAATATGGGTCATTATTGATAGTCTTACAAAGTCAGCAAATTTTTATCCTATAAGAGATGATTTACCACTTGAATGTCTAGAAAGGATATGTATTAATGATGTTGTAAGACTCCATGGTTTACCTCTATCGATTTTTTCTGATCATAATCCCCATTTAACATCAATATATTTGAAAAGTCTTCAGAAGTACTTGGATACAGAACATTATTTGAGCACTTCCTACAACCCTCAAATGGATGGAAAATCAGAACGGACTATTCAAACCTTATAAGACATGTTGAGATCTTTCTCACATGACATTCAAGGTATGTGGGATAAATATTTAACTCTGATAGAATATTCTTATAATAATATCTTCCATTCAGGTATTCATATGGCACCATATAAAGTGTTATATCGAAATAGATATCGCACACCAACATGAAGGGATGATGTTGGTGAAAGAAAACTTGTAGGCCCAGAACTAGTAGAGGAAACAATGAAAAAGGTGTTGATTATCCAAACACATATCAAAGCAGATCTAAGTAGGAATAAGATATATTCCAATAATCAGAGGAAGGATTTGAAATTTCATGTAGGAGATCATGTTTTATTGAAGGTATCTCCATGGAAGGGTGTTATACGATTAGGTAAAAAGTATAAATTGAGTCCTTGGTACATTAGAACTTTCGAAATTCAACAACGAATTAGGGTTGTAGCTTACTGTATGGAAATGCCGCCTGTTCTCTATAAAGTTCATGATGTGATTCCATGTATCACTATTGAGAAAATACATGTATTATCCAATGCATGTAATTAGCTATGAAGAAATTGAACTGGAACCATATTTATCTTATTGTGAAGAGCCTGTCAAGATTCTTGATACCAAAGAACATGTGCTGAGAAACTAGACAACACGTCTGGTAAAAGTTCTATGAAGACACCATAAGATGGAAGAGGCAAAATGGGAACCTAAGGAACTTATGATGAAGAACCACCTGAATCTTTTTATGTTGTGATATTCTAGAAATTTTGAGGACGAAATTATTTTAAGGAGGGGATAATGTAACAACCCAAGATTCCATGATACATATCCCCTTTGAATAATGCAGTAGCTTGCATTGTATGCAACATGGAGTTTTAATACCCCACAACCCATCAAATTAGTCGTTATGAAAAGTGATACCCACTTTTTGAAATTTAATAAATTTTATATTTGAAAATGGACTTTATTTATGAATTCGGAATAAAGAAATTATCTTAGGGTGAGTTTTTTGTATTTTTTTGAAAACTTTCAATTTTTGATAAATACTGAAAAACCCTATGTTATTGTTTCCAACTGAATTTTTATTTAAATAATTATTTTTATTATTTAAATTTATTTTAGGTCAAAATAGATACATAATATTGATATATGTTCAATGTAATTCATTGGAGTCATTTTACAATAATTTTAGATATATAAAATTTTCTTGAACTTTTTATAGTCTTTTACCCACCTTCTAGAAGCATTTAGAAATTTGCATAAATCGTAATTTTACCACTTATGTGAGTTGAATTTCCAAAATCCAAGAGACACAGTTGAAATCAATAAATAATATGTGGTTCAATAAGATTTAAATAATTTTTGGTTAATATTAACTTTTGACATTTATTTACCACGGTTAAAAGTAAATTGAGTAATTAAGGGTAAAATGATATTATAATTACACTAACACATGTCCGAATTCTATTGGATAACTGTAGTTCGACCAGAAAATCCGTAGGAATAAAATATTATTATTTTGGTCCACTTGGATTAGATTACGACATTTATTATTATTTTATTTAAAGAAGAGTTTAAAGAGTTAAATTCCAAGTTTAATAACTAAAAAATTTTTTATATAGGGATAAACTTAATATAAACTAGACTATAAATATTAATTAGAAAGATAACAAAATTTCAGACATAATTATATTTTTTTTATAATTTATAGACATCAAATTATTTAATTTATTTATGACACAATGTTGATGCAGTAATTACCTTAATAATAAAATATTAATATAGTTGATATTATAAATATCCAAATAAATGTAAATTAAGACTTATTAAGATTTAAGTTAATTTTATAGGTTAATATTCCATTTTAGGGTTGATTAAATAAATTTTTTTCAATGTGATAATGTTTTTATGGCTTTTAAAAAAAATCAAATACTAAATAGTGTCAGAATTCACATAATTGAGTTTTTAAAACAAATATTGTATTATTAATTGATATAATATTCCTAATAATCTAATGTTTGGAAAAAATAAATAGATATGGTTTTATATATTAATAATTAACCACAAGGTGTTCTCTTGGATTATTATAGTATTTTTATTAACCATATAATAAAAAAATACAAAGAGACATGGTAAATGACAACCTATTTAACTAAGGGTTAAGTCTAAATGATACGGTTAATATGGTGACCTAAACCAATCCAAAACATATTGGTTTGGTGGTTTTATACCAACCCCCACCATATCCCCAAAATAATTTTTTTGGAACCATTAGAAATCGAAAATGATTTTATTTTAAAATAATATTTCAAGCTTTTCCAAAAGTGACCCTCACCTCTCTTATAAAAGGGTACTTCACCTTTTCTTAATTTCACACGTCCAAAGCCAATTGGATCAGGCACCCCCAGCCCAAATATCCTCAAAACATTCCTCCCTTCATTCTAGAGGCCTTCCTTTGGTCATAATTCCAACCTAAAGATCCCTTTTGATCATATAAAAAGTAAGAACTCGTAGAAGAGGTAAATATTTCATCACCCCATTCATGTTCTTTTCTTCTTCCACTTCCTCTTTTTTGGTTGTTTTCATTATAAAATAATAACTATAGTATCTTTTATATACTTTGATTTTGTTATAAAAATGTTAGAACCATATTCATTATTCAATCTATCATATGAATTACAATGTAATCATCTGTGCGTACGTACAACCTATCGTCTCCACGTAGTGGTGTAGTTTGTTATTAAAACACTTCATTATTTGGATGGGTTTAATAATTAGTATAGATAAAGTAAATAATAAATATATAATGTTAATTATTCTGTATATATAATTTTCAATCCAATTATAGTCCATTTCATGATCAATATAATGATATTATCGCTCGTGCATACCTATAGATTTCCGTCTCCACGAACTTGATGAGATTATTTCCCCATTGTAATAATTCAAAAATAATTTTTATTATATGATTAAAAATAATGTTTATGAACATAATATCATTATGTATATGAATCAAATACATCATATCTATAACAATAATGGCATACGTAACTATTTATATAATGGAAAATGAATCAGTTAACACCCAAACAGTGATACTACGAAAATAATATTCACAAAGCAATATTATAAGATCAAATATGATATATTATGTATGTATGTGTTTCATGAATAATTTATTAATAATTTTTTAACTGTTATACATGATATTAACATACCATCGACTAAGTTAAAGTACAAGGTAAGGGTTAATTCTACAATCTCTTTGCTTATCTGTGGTTGTTGACACGTAAGTATCTACTGGGACCTCTTTATCATCCACATCCGTGTTTTCTTAAAAATGATTTTCAAAAATGTTTTTATATTTACTAGACTATGGGATAAAGTCATTTATACACTTATTTTACCACATATTTTTTGAAAGTAATCTTTCCGTCATTTTCCAGACAAGGTAACTTATGACCTTCTCGACAAAATTAAGGTAAGAATGTCTTTTTTAACTTATATAGAGGGTGCACCTATTTTCCACCATTATAACATCATCGAAGTTTCTCGTACAAGAATATAGGAATATTTTTAAAGTAAATGGGTTCTTTAATAATTATATAACTTTTGAATGATTTCAAAATAGAAAGAGATGTTTCTCTACAGAAAGTTTATATTTCATCTATGTCAACATCTTTTGATAGATTTTATGCTTATTTGAGGTTGATTTGTTATGATACAAATCTTAAATATTCTATTGAAGGTTTTGTGATATGTTTGACTACGAATGTGTTATTTTTACTCCATTCTTGGTTTTCTGATATTGTATAGAAATTTCGTATGCTATCTTTAATACGAATATTTATGTTATGTCTAATCCTTTATCATGTGAGGATTGAATTGGACATAGTAAGTGGTGGGTGGAGCCTGCAACAGCTCCACGACGCATCAGTAGGTCTCTTGAGACAAGCTAGTCTATGGGCACTAGGCCTTGATAAAATCTTATTTGTAGTCTTGGAACAAGGCCTTGACGATGTGGTTTTGATGTCTAGATTTATGCATTCTGTCATTATGAAAGTGGATATTGATATTTCATATGATTATTTGACTAGTATAATATCCATGTGAATAATTAAATTAAATTATTTGAATTTATCTTTACCATATTATGTTGAATTTTACGTTTAAAAGGCTTTTGTTTTAGTCTTATACATTGCCTTAAATGTTTATGCCTATTTTTGAAAGTTTCTACTATATTGTTATCATTATTGAGAATCTGAGCTCACCCCTTTCTATGTTTTATTTTTTCCAAGATGTGAAGAAATATTTAATGGTTATCCTATAGGGATAGGGCAAGGATATAAGTGTGGTCAGTGGGTAAAAAATGTTTTTGATGTTTTTATTTCAAGATATAATGTAAAACTTATGAATGTATCTAGTTCATTCAAGGCTACTAAACTCATCGGACTTTCAGGACATGATTTCTTGTATCATGCCAATGTAATGTAATAAGGCACCGACCCATGGTAACTGTGGTTGGGGCGTTATAAGGAACTATTTTTATTTTTTACAATTTAAAATTTGTTCTTATAATTTGAAAAATGAAAATGTAAAATATTTTAATTCCTATTTGAGATTATAATTTTCATATTATTTAATAATTTTAATAACATTTTTAGGCATATATGATTGATTACTAAGACAAATGTTTGTAACTATGATAATGGTGAATGGGCTATTTTAAATAAATTATTTTTTGAATTTTATAAAATTTATACATAATAATTTAAATTGATTTATTTTATATAATTATATTATTATTTTTAAATTTATAAAAATTTATATAATCAAAAATTTAATTGGTATTGTATATATATATATATATATATACTTATTAATAGTTCATAGAGAAATATAATAGCATAAAAATCAATTTTTCATTATATTATATTGATTAATTTAAATGTAAATTTTTTTTATAATTTTAATGTGATTATATATATGAAAAAATATTGTTCTATAAAATAAAAAATTGTACATGAGGGGACACCATATTTCTTTAATAAAATGTATAATTTTTTTGTAAGATCCTGATTTTTTGAAAGGTATGTTTTGATGTATTTTGGGTTGAACCCTTTGATTTTGGGGCTTTAAAAGGTTTCTTGGAAGTGTGAGAGGCCTTGGGGGTGTTTCAGGGGCTCAGGGCATGGAAGAAGGGTAGTCTGGGAAAAGCAGACCAAGGTGCACGGCCTACGCACGGTCAGCCAAATCGTGCGGCCTGCGTAGACTAAGCTGTGTGACCCTCCCTCCTCTGGATAGAAGCATGTACACAGTTTTCACACGGTTTTCCAAACTGTGCGTCTAAATCATGTGACTCCCCCTCCTTCGGGCAATGTCTTGCACACGGTTTGCGCACAGTTTTCCAAACTGTGTGGATAAACCGTGTGGCCAATTAATGTTGTAAAATTTAAAAAATTGACACTCTGGGCTTTATAACCCCAACTCAATATCATCCTCCATTTCCTCCTTCTTCAACCTAGGAACGCACCGATTCGCCCAAGAGCTCCAAGAGTTCGATCTCCCTCATTTCTAAGTTATTTTTGGTGCCGTTGGATGCAGTTTGAAGCTTCGGGTAATGCTAATCTCCTCCTTGGATCTTTTCTTGGTTTAGGGTTTCTTTCATCTATACCTATTGTTATGAAACCCTAAAACCCTATATTTTGGGTGACTTCTAGGTTCAAGCTATAAGGGTTGATCGAATCAAGGCATAAGGACTCGATTGAGGGTGCGTCCAACCGTGGATTCGAGGTAGGTGTTCTACAATTTATATCCCATGGTTATTTGGGTATTTTCTGCATGTTAATTTGTGTTCTAGATTTCCCTTGGTTATGTTGTGAATTGCCTTGGTAGGTTTTAGAATAATGATGTTTTAAATGGATAATGGGAACCCTCACGATTCTCATGGGATGTGATGGGAAGGACATGACCTAATTGGGGCCATCAATGGGATGTGCTGTCTTATCCCGGGTTTAGGGGTTTTCATTAAACGAGCGACCTTGTTGTAATGAATTGTAGAACCCTTGATAAACATGTCAGAATTAATGGTTGATTCAAGGAAATGATGAATGAGTAAAATGGGTTAATGTGAAAAATGATTAAAGACCATAATGGGATAGATTATGGGTCTAGGATGGAATGCGTAGTGAGATAGGAATAACACATGGGAATTGGGTGAATGGTTAAATGATATGAAATAGTAAATTGTTAATGGGGTAAGGCATGATGTGGTTTCCCATGTGGGTTGTTTCGAATGACGGTAGTCGATGGGAAATGGTTGGAAGGTTGATGGTTACTTATATATAAGCATGAGAACATGGCTTGGTAGAGTGGGGTATGACTTGAGGATCTATGCCCACGGGTCGAGTGAAGACTGAGGCTCTAAACTCCTCCCAAAATTCACGGGTTAGGAAAGGGGACAGAGGGTCTATTCTCCTAACAGTTTCATCCATACGGACTGAGGCTTTGAGGTGAGGATATGGTTGGTATGAGGCAGTTAGTCCTAGTGAGATAGGATAATGATGTGTTAACCCTCTTGCATGTGATTGATGGACTCAGACCCATGTAACATGATGTATGTGATTAAATCATGGAGATGTGATGAAACGGTAAGTGATGGTAAATGGTAATAAATGGATGGTAACAAAATGGCAATGGATTTGCCTCTAAACTGGTTAATGGAACATTAAATAATTACTTGGAATTTATCATTCATTTTCATTTTTCATGCACAACTATTTAAACTAATTATTTTGTAGACCTTGTTGGTAGTGGCCTACTGAGTTGTACTCACACCCACCTTGGGTTGTCATTGGGTACCCGAGCAGCCTTCATGATTGTAGGTTAGGACAAGGGAAAGGGTCCTTGCTAGTTAGCTGAGTGGACATGGGTAGGACTTGGTGGAGGATCCAGACATGGAGTTGGGACCATTTTTGGTATTTTGGCCATTGTCTTTATTTTTGGGCTTTTTTCACCCTTGCACTGTAGTAAGACTTGGAATATTTATTTTTGGAAATGGTTGATATACATGTTCCTTCATTATTAGTTATTGATTTCTCTATATGGCTATTCTGTTGTGGTATACTCTGATAAAAAGGAGGTCTAGTCTCCCCACATGACCACATAGACCCCTGCTTCTAGTCGAAAGCCTTTGGCATACAGGGAGGTGCACTTATGGTTATGTAATCACACAGCTCAGAGCACCTGTTTAGTGGCATTCGAGTCGGGGATGTTACAAAGTGGTATCAGAGGGAGGATTTTCTTCTCCTTCTCTGAGATCTTGTTATTTGGGATTGGTAGCCAAGGGTTAAGATGTGTCAGGGCTTGGAAATGATCTCATGCTTGGGAGTAGATATCCTAGGTAAGGGGGAAAATCCAAGTCACCCTGGGTGGGAAATGTTGTTCTTGGTTGTGTGTTGTCATAGTTGACTATATTTCACCGTTGGGGGATGCACATGTGGTTTGATATAACTATTTTATGATATTTGGCTCGTGACCTTAATGGAATGAGAATTTTCATTCATGCATCATTATAGGCACCTAGGGAGGTAGGTTACATGCATTGTGTTAGGCACACGCATGAGGTGGCTATGTGAGGTAGGAAGGTAGGGTGCATCATGCATTTCATGAAACCAAGAAATATTAAGAAAATGAAATATAAGGGTTGAAATGAAGTGGAAAATGTTGTGTAAATAATTATTTGAGTTTTGTGGTAGAGCATGGTTGTTTACACTATATGGACCATGGCCTAGGTAGGGATGATTTGGGGTGGTTGTAGTTAGTGAAGAGCTTTTGTTGTAGTTGTGAAGTTTTATGGTACGCATTCTAAATCTGGTTCTTGGCATTATGGAGACATGCCACCATGACGTTGATTTCCAGTTGGGTAGTGGGAGGATGTTGTTGAGAAAACTCCTCCAGTAGAGGAGCAAGAAAATGTGGTGATCTATGAAAGTAGGGAATACCAGTTCCTAGAGAACATGGCTCAACTGATGCAGATGATCGATCAGGACCTAGGGTGGGTTGCACCAAGAATGTTTGAGCTGATCAGGGAATCCTAGCTACAACACCCTCTGACTTTCACTAGAGAGGGTTGGCCAGAGATAGCGGATTTTTGGATAGAGTCTATCTAGATGATACTGGATCATCTGGATACTCCTATTGAAAAGCGAGTGAAGCTGGCTGCTTATATGTTGCGGGGATAGGCTAGGCGTTGGTAGGAAATTTAGGCTCAAATCGAGTAGGATAGGGGAATGTCGTGGAAGGTTTTTCAGGATAAGTTTCTAGAGAATTTCCACCCAGAGACTTTGAGGCAGGAGCAGGCTGTAGAGTTTAAGAGCTGGACTCGGGGATTGTTATCAGTGATGGACTATACTTGTTGTTTCACTAATTTGAGACGCTTTTTCCCAGTGTTAGCAGGGTATGAGGCAGCGGTAGAAAGACATTTCCATGATGGGATTAGGCATGAGATCAGGTCACAAGTAAATATCTTCTGCTTGAAGAGGTTCGTAGAGGTAGTGGATTAGGCATTGATCTCAGAAAGAAACCTGATGTGAGATTCGGGTAGTGGGATAGTGGTTCCTGTGGGGAAGAAGAGTAGTACCGCTACTGAGGGTTAGAAGCAATGCCATGAGGGATCACTGCATGGAGGAAGTGTGAAAAATGGATGGAAGAGAGGGTCCTCCTCTCAGAGTGTGGATTAGGTGTTCTGCTATCTTTGCGGTAGGTCGGGGCACATGTATGTTCAGTTTCCTCAACCTCCAGTTGAGTGTCGTTCATGTGGCAGGATGGGACATGTGCAGAGGTTCTGCCGGAATCCTCGACAGGCAGGTGAGCATGATTGTGGAAGGTAGATACCAGATACGGGAAGGGGATCAGGTTCCTCATTTCAGTCAGCCAGTTGGAGCTCCACGAGCCATACTGGTAGGGGCGGTGGACGTGGAACTCCCATGCAAGACCGTTCATTCCAACTTTGAAGTGCAAAGCAAGGCGTTCAGGCTGGAGCCCAGGGTAGAGGGGAAAGTTAGCTTCAAGTAGTTCAGTTTGCGCCTAGCGATGGCGAGGCTGGACCATTGACCATTCGAGGTACAATTCTTGTAGCATCCACTTTTTCTAGTCTGTTGTTTTACATAGGTACCACATACTCTTTTATCTATGATCAAATTGTGGTATTGCTGGGTTTATCTATGGAAAGGTTGTGTGGAGTTAAGTCAATTGACACCCTGTTGGGAGTACGGGTTGAGGATATAATGCAGTGCATGGGATGTGCCTTGGATGTTGATGTGTATCATTTTCTGTGGAATTTGATCATTCTAGAGATGTCAGGATTTGACCTAATCTTGGGAATGGATTTTTTGGTGTTGTACCAAGCACACATAGACTGTTATCATCGAAGAGTATCATTCAGGTCACCTGAGGGTGACACTTATGTCCACCATGACAAGTGGGATGTTCGAGTAGGTCGTGCAATACCGTTGGGTCAACAGATGAGTGAACTCACAACTCAAGTGGCATACCTCATGCTTGATGATGATGATGGAGGAGAACAATCAAAATTTCTGCCTATGGTGGATTGGTTTCAGGACGTTTTTCCTGAGGATTTCTCGGGTTTCCACCCGAGAGGGATGTCAAGTTCACGATCAAGTTGTTGCCGGGATCGGAGCCAGTTTCTATTCTTCGATACCGAATGGCACCAACATAACTCCAGGAACTAAAGGTTAAACTTGGAGATTTGGAGAGTAAGGGGTTTATCCGTCCTAGTACGTATCCTTGGGGATCTCCTATAATTTTTGCAAATAAGGCCGATGGGTCGTTGATGCTGTGCATTGACAATCGAAAGTTGAATTAGATGACAGTGAAGAACCACTACCCCCTTCCTAGAATTGATGACTTTTTTGATCAATAGAGGGGTGCATCAATGTTTTCAAAAATTGATCTAAGGTCGGGTTATCACCTGTTGGGGGTGAGGTCTTCTGACGTACCACAGACCGCTTTCCGAAGTCGGTACGAGTTGTTTGAGTTTGTGGTAATTCCTTTCGGATTGACCAATAAACCAGTGGTATTTATGGATTTGAAGAACCAGATCTTTCATCCCTATCTAGATCAGTTTGTGGTTGTCTTTGTTTATGATATCTTAGCGTATTTGAAAACTCACGAAGATCATGCCCAACATCTTGACATTGTCTTGGGTACACTAAGAGAAAATTGGCTATACGCCATGCTATCCGAGTGTCAATTCTGGATAGGTGTAGTGCATTTTCTGGCTCACTTAATCATTGAGGTAGGTGTGATAGTGGATCCAGAGAAAGTGTAGGCAGTTGTGTATTTGGAGCATCCCAAGAGTGTTTCTGATGTTCGGAGTTTTCTAGATCTGGTCGGGTATTACCGAAGGTTCATTCAGGATTTCTCTCTGTTGGCTACACAACTCTCGGGACTGGACAAGAAGGGAATCAGGTTCGAGTTTTCAAGGGCTTTTGAGTATGCCTTCTAAGATTTGAAGAAGCGGTTGAAGACCGCACCTATCCTGATCTTACATGAACCGGGTAAGAAATACGTCGTGTTTTTTGATGCGTCCAGAATCGGACTTGGGGCAGTGTTGATGCTGGATGAGCGGGTTGTGGATAATGGGTTGAGGTATTTGAGACCCCATGAGCGGAACTATCCCACTCATGATCTTCAGTTGGCTGCAGTGGTGTACACCTGAAGTCCTGGAGGCACTATCTGTTGGGAGAACGGTTTACAGTGTTTACTGATCATAAGAGTTTCAAGTACATCTTCTCGTAGTGGGATCTGAATCTTCATCAACGAAGATGGGTTAAATATCTCCAATCATTTGAGTTTGAGTTGGTGTACAAGGAGGGAAAGGGAAATAGTGTTGTTGATGCTCTGAGCAGGAAGGTTCAGAATCAGGCAGTTCATGAGTCCAACACTGAGAGGAGGGTGATGGCATTGTTTGAAGAGATGCACCTGGAGGTGCACGAGGAAAGAGGTCAGGTCACTCCTGTTTCCTTAATGATGTTTTCGACGCTTTTGGGTCAATTTATTGAAGGTCATATTGATGATCATGAGTGTTTGACCATTAAGGGAAATCATTGAGGTAGGGAGCTACCTTCTGGTTGGTCCATCGACGCGGAAGGTGTTGTTCACATTCGTGATAATGGTGTTGTGCCCATGTGTGTGGGAAGAGTTGATGGGTGAGTTCCATGCATCAAAGTTGGCAGTGCAACCTGGTTTGACCATGATGTTCTGTGATCTCCGATGGCAGTTTTGGTTGCCTTGAATGATGAAGGAAGTTGCAGGATTTGTGGCATGGTGCCTTACCTGTCAGCAGGAGAAGGCACAACATCAACGACCAGGTGGTTTGTTGCATCCATTTCCCATTCCGTAGTGGAAGTGGGATGATGTAACAATGGATTTTGTTCTGGGTCATCCGAGGACACCACGGAAGAACGTTGCAATTTGGGTGGTCATGGATCAGTTAACGAAAGTGGCTCATTTCGTACCGATTCAGGAGACCTATACAATCGACCAGTTGGGTGAGATGTATGTTCGGGAGATATTGCGGCTACATGGTGTGCCACAGACTAAAGTTTCGGACCGAGATCCGCGTTTCACGTCGCATTTCTGGCAAGGGTTTCAGAAGGTGCTTAGTACACAAGTGTTTTTGAGTATAGCTTTCCACTCACAGACGGACGGGCAGTCAGAGCATATGATCCTAGTGTTGAAAGTCATGTTGAGAGCATGTGTCTTGGAAATTGGTGGTTCTTGGGAGAGGCACCTGTCATTGGTTGAGTTGGCCTACAACAATCGTTTTTAGGATACAATTCAGATGGCCCCATTTGAGGAGCTTTATTGGAGACCATTTAGATCTCCATTGTGTTGGCTAGAGGCCGGTGAATCTGAGCTGTTGGGGCCGAGTCTCATGAAGGAGACTTCAGAGAGAGTTTAGTTGATCAGAAAGAGAATGGATACAACTCAGAGTAGGCAGAAGTCATATGCAGATCAGAGGCGTAGACCTCTGGAGTTTGGGGTGGGTGATAAAGTATTCCTTCGGGTGTCACCAAGGTTGGGTCACTGTCGGATTCCGAAGGAGGGTATGCTGGCGCCCAGGTTTTTGGGACATTTTGAGATTGTGGAGAGGATCAGACCAGTGTTATACTGATTGGCTCTTCCATAGTAGTGTGGGGGGATGAATGATGTTTTTCATGTATCGCAGCTTCGACGGTATCACCCTGACCCATCTAATGTTGTTGATGTTGATGATGAGGAGCTTGATGTTGATGTGTCTTTTGAGAAGCATCTGGTTCGTGTGGTGGATCGTAGTGAAAAGGTCTTGAGAGGCATGGTTGTGCCATTATTGCGAGTCTTATAGCAGCATGGGGAAGTTCAAGAAGAAAATTTGGAGCGGGAATTGGATATGCGGGCTCAATGGCCCGAACTCTTCTCTTTGGTTGAGCAATGTGGCTTGGAAGCTCGGCTCGAGGACGAGCCGTTATAAGTTGAGGAGGTTATAAGATCTCAGTTTTTTGAATGGTATGTTTTGTTGCGTTTTAGGTTTAACCCTTTTCATTTGGGGCTTTATAAGTTTTCTTGGAAGTTTGAGAGGCCTTGGGGTGGTTCCAGGGGCTCGGGGCATAGAAGAAGTGATTTCTGGGAAAAAAAGACCAAGCTGCACGGCTTGCGCACGGTCAGCTAAACCTTGCCGCCTGCCCAGAATAAGCCGTGTGACCCTCCCTCCTCTGGATTGAATTGAGCGCAGTGTTTACGCATAGTTTTCCAAACCGTGCAGCTAAATCGTGCGACTCCCCCTCCTCCGGGTAGTGGCGTGTTCACGGTTTGCCAAACCGTGCGGATAAACCATGCGACCACTTAATGTTGTAAAATTTACAAAATCTCCACTCTGGGCATTATAACCCAATCTCGAGATTTTCCTCCATTTCTTCCTTCTTCACCCTAGGAACGAACGGATTCGCCCAAGAGCTCCAAGAGATTGATCTCCCTCATTTCTAAGGCGTTTTTGGTGTCGTTGGTTGCGGATTGAAGCTCCGGGTAAGGGTGATCTCCTCCTTCGTACTATTCATGGTTTAGGGTTTGTGTCTTCTCTCTCTCTTTTTCTGAATCCCTAAAATACTATCTTCTGGGTGAGTTCTTGGTTGAAGCTCCAAGGGTTGGTCGAATCGAGGTCTGAGGACTAGATTGAGGGTGACATCAACCATGGATTCTAGGTAGGTGGTCTACAATTTATATCCCATGGTTTTTTGGGTATATTGTGCATGTTAATTGGTGTTCTAACTTTCCCTTGGTTATGTTGTGAATAGCCTTGGCATGTTTGAAAATAATGATGTTTTAAATGGCTATTGTGAACCCTCATGATTCCTGTGGGATGTGATGGGAAGGAATTGACCCAATTGGGGCCATCCATGGGATGTATCACCTTATCCTGGGTTTAGGGATTGTCATTAAACGAGCATCCTTATTGAATTGAATTGTAGAACCCATGATAAACATGTTATCATGAATGGATGATTCATGGAAATGATGAACGGGTTAAATGGGTTAATGTGAAAAATGATTAAAGACAATAATGGGATAGATTATGGGTCTAGGATGGAATGCTTAGTGAGATTGGCATAACAAATAGGAATTGGGTGAATTGTTAAATGATGTGAAATGGTAATGTGTTAATGGGTTAAGGCATGACGTGGTTTCCCGTGTGGGTTATTGCGAATGATGGTTACCGATGGGAAATGGTTGGAAGGTTGATAGTTACTTATATATAAGCATGTGCACATGGCTTGGTAGAGTGGGGTATGACTTGAGGATCTACGCCCACGGGCAGAGTAAAGACTGAGGCTCTAAACTCCACCCAAAATGCACGGGTTAGGAAAGGGGACTGAGGGTCTATTCTCCTAATAGTTGCATCCACAAAGACTATGGCTTCAAGGTGAGTATATGGTTTCTATGATGGAGTAAGTCCTAGTGAGATAGGATAAAGATGTGTTTACCCTCTTTCATGTGATTGATGTCCTTAGACCCATGTACCATAAGGTATATGATTAACTCATGGAGATGTGATGAAAGGGTAAGTGATGGTAAATGTAAATAAACGAATGTCAAAGGAATGACAATGGCTTTGGCTCTAAACTAGTTAATGGAACCTTAAATAATTACTTGCAATTTTTCATTCATTTTTGTTTTCCATGCAGAACTGTTTATACTAGATATTTTTTAGAAACCGTTGGTGGTTTCCTACTAATTTGTACTCACACCCTACTTGGGCCCCCGTTGGGTGGCCGAGAGGACTTCATGTTTGCAGGTCAGGACAAGGGCAAGGGTCCATGCCAGTTAGCTGTGTGGACATGGGTGGCACTTGGTGGAGGATCTGGACTTGGATTCGAGACCATTTTGGTATTTTAGCCGATGTCTTTATTTTTTGGGCTTTTGTTCACTCTTGCACAGTAGTATGACATGGAATATTTATTTTTGGAAATGGTTTCTATACATGTTCCTTGTTTATCAGTTATTGTTTCCACTATCTTGTTATTATTTTGTTTTTTACTCGGATTAAAAGGTGGTATAGTCTCCCCACTTGACCCCATATACCCCCACTGCTAGTCGACATCCTTTAGAGTACGGGGAGGCGCACTTAAGGTCATGTAACCACTTGGCTCGGAGCACTGGTTTAGTGGGTTCCGAGTCGGGGATGTTACAAAGTGGTATTAGAAGGAGGTTTTTCTTCTCCTTCCCAGAGGTCTTGTTATTTGGGATTGGTATCCAAGGGTTAGGATGTGTCGGGCCATGGCAAGGAGCTCATGCTTGGGAGTAGAAACCCAGGTATAGTGGAAAAATCCAATCACCCAGGGTAGGAAATGTTGTTCTTGGTGGTGTGTTGTTATAGTTGATGATATTTCACCATTGGGTGATGCGCATGTGGTTTGATATGACTATTTTATTATATTTGGCTCGTGGCCTTAATGGAATGAGAATTTTCATTCATGCATCATTGTAGGCATCTAGAGAGGTTGGTGACATGCATTGTGATAGGCACACACACAGGGTGGGTGTGTGAGGCAGGAAGGTAGGGTGCATCATGCATTTCATGGAACCAAAGAATAATGAGAAAATGAAATATAAGGGTTTGAAATGAAGTGGAAAATGTTGTGTAAAATGTTGTGTGAGTTTTGTGGAAGTGCATGGTTGTTTACCCAATATGGACCATGGCCGCAGTAGGGATTATTAGGGCATTTGTAGATAGTGAAGAGATTTTGTTATAGTTGTAATGTTTTATGGTACGCCTTCTAAATCTCGTGCTTCGCATTATAGAGAGATGCCACCACGATGTCGATTGCCAGTTGGGAAATGGGAGGATGCTGCAGAGAACACTCCTCCAGTAGAGGAGAAAGAAAATGTGGTGATCAATGAAGGTAGAGAAGACCGGTTCCGAGAGAACATGGCTCGCCTGATGCAGATGATGGATTGGGACACAGGGCGGGTTGTACTGAGTATGTTTGAGCTGACCAGGGAATTCCATCTGCAGCACCCTCCGACATTCACTAGAGAGGGTGGTCCAGAGGCAGCAGAGTTTGGGTTAGATTCCGTCCAGATGATACTGGATCATCTGGAGACTCTTGTTGAAAAGAGAGTGATGTAGGCCGCTTATATGTTGTGGGGACAGCCCTGGCGTTGGTGGGACATTTAGGCTCAAATCGAGCAGGCTGAGGGAATGTAATGGAAGGTTTTTTAGGAAAAGTTTCTATAGCATTTCTACCTAGAGACTTTTAGGCAGAAGTTGGCTGCAGAGGTTATGATCCAGGCTCAGGGATCATTGTCGGTGATGGACTATGCTAGTCACTTCGCTAATTTGAAACGTTGTGTCCCAGTGTGAGCAGGGGATGAGGCAGTGGTAGCAAGACATTTCCAAGATGGGCTGAGGCATGAGATCAAGTCTCAAGTAAATATCCTTCGCTTTAAGAGGCTCACAGAGGCAGTTGATCAGGCATTGATATCAGAAGGAAACCTAATATGAGCTCTGGGAAGTGGGCTTGTGGTGCCAGTGGGGCAGAAGAGTAGTACAACTACCGAGGGTTGGAAGCGATGCCATGAGGGCTCACAGCATGGAAGAAGTGTGAAAAGCGGCTGGAATAGAGGGTCTGCCTCTCAGAGTGGGGATCAGGTGTTCTGCTATTAGTGCGTTAGGACGGGGAACATGCGTGGTCAGTGTCCTCGACCTCGAATTGAGTGCCAATCATGTGGCAGGATGGGAAATGTGTAGAGGTTCTGCCGGAATCCTCAGCAGTCAGGTGAGCATGATGGTGGAAGTCAGATACCAGATATGGGAAGGGGATTGGTTTCCCCATATCAGGCAGGCATCTGGAGCTCCATGGGCCGTACTGGTAGGGGTGGTGGACGTGGAACACCCGGGCAAGATCGCTCATGCCAACAGGGCATTACATGGCAGGGCGATTAGGCTGGAGCCCAGGGTAGAGGGGAAAGTTCGCATCAAGCAGTTCAGTTTTCACCTAGAGATGGCGAGGCTGGACTATCGACCGTTTCATGTAAAATTCTTGTAGCTTCCACTTTTTCTAGTGCGTTGTTTGACACATGTTCCACTCACTCTTTTATCACTACTCAACTTGTGGTATTGCTCGGTTTACCTATGGAAATGGTGTGCGGAGTTATGTCAATTGAATCCCAGTTGGGAGTGCGGGATGTAGATATCAAGCAGTGTAAGGGATGTGCCTTGGATATTGGTGGGTATCCTTTTCTATGGAATTTGTTCATTCTCGATATTTCAAGATTTGACGTAATGTACGGAATGGATTGGTTGGTGTTTTAACAAGAACACATAGACTATTATCATCGTAGAGTATCGTTCAAGTCACGTAAGGGTGACACATATGTCCATTGTGGAGAGTGGGATGTTTGAGTAGGTCGTGCAGGACTGTTGGGTCAACAGATGAGTGAACTCACAACTCGAGTGGCATGCATCATTCTTGATGATGATGAGGGAGAAAAACAATAAAATTTTCTTCCCGTGGTGGATTGGTTTCAGGATGTGTTTCTAGAGGATTTCTCAGGGTTGCCACCCAAGAGGGATGTCGAGTTCACGATCGAGTTTTTGCCGGGAGTGGAACCAGTTTATAATCCACCATACCGAATGGCACAGGAAGAACTCCAGGAAGTGAAGGTTTAGCTTGAGGATTAGGATCATAAGGGGATTATTCATCGTAGTATGTCTCCTTGGGGATCTCCTGTGCTTTTTGTAAAGAAGGAAAATGGTTCGTTGAGGCTCATTGTGGACTATCGAAAGCTGAATCAGATGAAAGTGAATAATCAGTACCCTCTTCCTAGAATTAATGACTTGTTTGATCAGTTGAGGGGTGTATCAGTGTGTTCAAAAATTGATATGAGTTCGGGTTATCACCAGTTGATGGTGAGGTCTTATGATGTACCACAGACCGCTTTCTGAAGTCCCTACAAGTTGTTTGTGTTTTTGGTAATGAATTTCGGCTTGACCAATGCACCAGAGGTATTTATGGCTTTGATAAACCAGATATTTCATCCCTATCTAGACCATTTTGTGGTTGTCTTTATTGAAGTTATCTTAGTGTACTTGAAAACTCACGACGATCATGCCCAACATCTTGACATTGTCTTGGGTATGCTAAGAGAGCAGTGGCTATACTCCAAGCTATCCAAGTGTCAATTATGGATAGGTGAGGTTCATTTTCTATGTCACATCATCTCGGAGGCAGGTGTGACAGTGGATCCAGAAAAAGTGCAGGCAGTTGTGTCTTGGGAGCAGCCCAAGAGTGTTTCTGATGTTCGGAGATTTCTAGGTCTGGTCAGGTATTACCGAAGGTTAATTTAGGATTTATTTCACTTGGAAGAAACACTCTTGAGCTTAACCAAGAAGGGAATCAGGTTCGAGTGGTTGGGGGCTTGTGAGGATGCCTTCCAAGAGTTGAAGAAGCGGTTGATGACCGCACCTATCTTGATCTTACCTGAACCGGGTAAGAAATACGTCGTGTTTTGTGATGCATTCGGAATCAGACATGGGGCTGGGTTGATGCAGGATGAGCAGGTTGTGTCTTATGGGTCAAGGCAGTTGAGACCCCATGAGCGGAATTATCCCACTCATGATATTGATTTGGCTGTAATGGTGTACGCCTTTAACTACTGGATGAACTATCTATTGGGAGAATAGTTTACTGTGTTTACTGACCATAAGAGTTTGAAGTACATCTTCTCGCAGTGGGATATAAATCTTCAATAGTGATTATGGGTTGAACATCTCTAATCCTTTGACTTTGAGTTGGTGTACATGCTGGGAATGGGAAATAATGCTGATGATTCTCTAACAAGGAAGGTTCAGAATCAGTCAGTTTAAGAGTCCAACACCAAGTGGAGGGTGATGGATTTGTGTTTAGTGATGCACCTTGAGGTGCAGGAGGAAAGTGTTCAGGTCACTCGTGGTTTATTAACGATGGAGTCTATGATTTTGGGTCGAGTTAAGGAAGCATAGCTTGATGATCTTGAGTGTTTTCCCATGAAGGAAAATCTTAGAGGTGGTGAGCTACCATCTAGTTGGTCCGTCGACGCGGAAGGTGTTGTTCGCGTTCGTGATCGTGTGGTTGTGACCATGTGTGTACGGGAAGAGTTGATGCATGAGTTCCATGAGTAAAAGTGGGCAGTGCATCCTGGTTTGACCAAGATGTACCGTGATCTCTGAAGGTAGCTTTTTTTGGCCAGTAATGAAGAAGGAATTTGAAGGCATTGTGGCATGGAGCCTTACCTGTCAGCAGATAAAGGCCGAGCATCAACGCCCAGGTGGTTTTTTGTATCCATTTTCCATTCCCGAGTGGAAGTGAGATGATGTAACGATGGGTTTTTTTGTGGGTATTCTGAGGATTCTATGGATGAACGATGCAATTTGGGTGGTCATGGATCGGTTAATGAAAGTGGATCATTTCATACCTATTCAGGAGACCTATACAGTCGACAAGTTGGGTGAGATGTATGTTCGAGAGATAGTGAGGTTACATGGGGTGCTACAGACCATATTTTTGGATAAGGATCTATGTTTCACGTCACATTTCTGGAAAGGGTTGCAGAAGGTGCTTGGTACGCAGGTGTTTCTGAGTACAACTTTCCCCCCGTAGATGGACAAGAAGTCGGAGCGTACGATCCATGTTTTGTAATACATGTTGAGAGCTTGTGTCTTGGACATTGGTGGTTCTTGGGAGAGGCACCTATCGTTGGTTTATTTTTCCTACAACAACAGTTTTCGGGATACAATTTATATGGCACCATTTGAGGGGATTTATGAGAGACCATGTAGATCTCCATTGTATTGGCTAGACGCCGGTGAATCTAAGTTGTTGGGGTCGAGTCTCATGCAGGAGAATTCAGAGAGAGTTCAGTTGATCTGGAAGCAAATGGATATAGCTCAGGATAGGGAGAATTCATATGCAGATCGGAGGTGTAGACCTCTTGAGTTTGGGGTGGGTGATAAATTAATCCATCGGGTGTCGCCAAGTTTGGGTCACCATCGGATTTAGAAGTAGGGTAAGTTGGTGCCCAGGTATTTGGGACCTTTTGAGATTGTGGAGAGAATCAGACTAGTGGCTTACCGATTGGCTCTTCCATATCGGTATGGGGGGGGGGGTGCATGATGTGTGTCATGTGTCGTAGCATCGACGGTATCAACCTGACCCATCTAATGTTGTTGATGTTGAGGATGTGGAGGTTGAGGTTGATGCGTCCTTTGAGGAGCATCTGGTTCGTGTGGTGGATCATAGTGAAAAGGTCTTGCTCAGAAAGGTTGTGCCATTAGTGTGAGTACTATGGCAGCATGGGAAAGTTAAAGAAGAATCTTGGTAAAGGGAATCAGATATGTGGGCTTAGTGGCCAGAACTCTTCTCCTCGGTGGAGCAATGAGGCTTGGAAGCTCGACTAGAGGATGAGCCATTATAAGATGGGGAGGTTGTATGATCCCAGTTTTTGGAAAGGTATGTTTTGTTATGTTTTGGGTTGAACCCTTTTCTTTTTGGGATTTAAAAGGTTTCTTCAAAGTGTGAGAGACCATGGGGGTGTTACGGGGGCTTGGGTCATTGAAGAAGGGAAGTCTGGGAAAATTAGACCAAGGCGCATAACCTGTGCACGGTCAGCCAAACCGTACGACCCTCCCTCCTCTGGACAGAAGTGAGAACACGGTTTGCGCACAGTTTTCCAAACCATGCGGCTAAATCATGTGACTCCCCCCCTCCGGACAGTGGTGTGCGCACGGTTTTCCAAACCGCACGGATAAACCATGCGACCACTTAATGTTGGAAAATTTAAAAAATTTCCACTCCAGGCATTATAACCCCAACTTGGGATTTTCCTCCATTTCCTCCTTCTTCACCATTGGAATGAACTGATTCTTCCATGAACTCTATGAAATTAATCTCCTCCAATTATAAGGAGTTTTGGTGTAGTTGGTTGCAAATTGAAGCTCCACGTAAGGCTAATCTCCTCTATGGTTCTTTTCTTGGTTTTAGGTTTTTTTTCTTCTCTCCCTCTTGTTTTGAAACCCTAAAAACATATCTTATGGGTGACTTCTAGGTTGAAGCTCCAAGGTTCGGTCAAATAGAGGACTAAGGACTCGATTGAGGGTGCGTTCAACCACGGATTCGAGGAAGGTGGTCTATAATTTATATCCCATGGTTATTTGAGTATTTTGTGTATGTTAATTCATCTTCGAACTTTCCCTTGGTTATGTTGTGAATAGCCTTGGAATGTTTGGGAATAATGAGGTTTTAAATGGCTAATGGGAACCCTTACGATTCCCGTGGAATGTGATGGGAAGGACATGTCATAATTGGGCCCATCCATGGGATGCGACAGCTTATCTCGGGATTAGGGATTTTCATTAAACAAGTGACCTTTCTGCAATGAATTGTAGACCCCTTGATAAACATGTTGTCATGAATGGTTAATTCATGGAAATGATGAGCATGTTAAATGGGTTAATGTGAAAAATAATTAAAGACAATAATGGGATAGATTATGGGTCTATGATGGAATGCTTAGTGAGATAGGCATAACACATGGGAATTGGGTGAATGGTTAAATGTTGTAAAATGTTACTTTGTTAATTGGTTAAGGCATGATGTGGTTTCCCATGTGGGTTGTTGTGAATGATGGTTGCCGATGGGAAATGGTTGGACCATTGATGGTTACTTATATATAAGAAAGTGCACATGGATTGGTATAGTGGGGTATGACTTGAGGATATACACCCTCGGGTTGAGTGAAGAATCAGGATCTAAACTCCACCCAAAATTCACTAGATAGGAAAGGGGACTGTGGTTCTATTCTCCGAATGGTTTCATCCACCTGGACTGAGGCTTCGAGGTGACGATATGGTTGCTATTAGGGATTTAGTCCTAGTGAGATAGGATAACTATATGTTTACCCTCTTGCATGTGATTGATGGCCTTAGACCCATGTAACATAAGGTATGTGATTAACTAATGGAGATGTGATGAAATGCTAAGTGATGGTAAATGGTAATAAATGGATGGTAATGGAATGGAAATGGATTTGGCTCTAAACTGGATAATGGAACCTTATATAATTACTTGGAATTTATCATTCATTTTCATTTTTCATGAACATCTGTTTATACTGGCTATTTTGTAGACACCGTTGGTGGTGGCCTACTGAGTTGTACTCACACCCTGCTCGGGCCTCCATTGGGTTCCCGAGCAGACTTCATGTTTTCAAGTGAGGACAAGAGAAAGGGTCCTTGCTAGTTAGCCGAGTGAAGATAGGTAGCACTTGGTGGAGGATCCAGACTTGGAGTTGGGACCATATTGGGATTTTGATTGTTGTCTTTATTTTTGGTCTTTTGTTCACTCTTACACTGTAGTATGACATGGGATATTTTTTTTAGAATTGGTTTCTATACATGTTCCTTGTTTATTAGTTATTGTTTCTGATATCTAGTTATTCTGTTGTGGCTTACTCTGATAGAAAGGGGGTATAGTCTCCCCACTTGACCCCATAGACCCCTGCTACTAGTCAGAATCCTTTAGCGTATAGGGATGCGTGCTTAAGGTCATGTAACCACCTAGCTCGGAGCACCGGTTTAGTGGCCTCTGGGTTGGGGACGTTACATTTTTGGTAGAAACAATTTACCATTGTAAAATAAAAATTACAAAATGTCATTATTTAGAGATAATATATAGTAAAATAGATTAAATCAAGTATTAAAATGAATTGTGTAGTGTTTATCAACATTGGATCACCACAAAATTGGTTCTTTACCTGTTTTGGAGCCATTGAACCATGAATAATGTCACTAAATCATTGCTAAATGAATACGTATTCAAAAAATACAATTTTCTTCATTTATAAATGTTGGAGTCTTTAAAAAAATTATCCACCCATTAAAAATATTTATCATGGCTGAAAAAACTAATCCATTGTCTCATCAACCCTCTCCCCAAAACCTAAAAACCATTTTTATTTCTATAATCCCATGCTAAATAACCTTTATGTGTGACCTAATGGAATATATCCTAATGGTGTGACAATGTTCACTTCCCAGATCTCTTAATTACTGCCCTTATTTGACCACCAAAATAGTCTTTATCAATGAAATATAATATATATTACTAGTATGGTGAAATTTTATTATACTAATAGAATACAAATTTTATATTTTCATAAAATGAACATGTGAAAAATGAAGATGCAATAATGTGTCAGTGTAGACTTACACCACCACAGAAGGAGTGTATAATTTTTCTTTGCCTATAAACTTAGATGAATATGGAATATTATTATATATATATAATATTGATAATAAATAACCTATTAACATTAGAAATAAAAAATATTGGACATTTTATTGGTGATATAAACAACAAACAACCATTATAAACTTATCCTCCCTAAATAGATATATTGTGAATGGTTTCTAAACATTAGGCCATTCTAGGAAAACATATGAAATTAAATAATTTTTTTATAATTTAAAAATAAAATACATTAACGTATAAAATTATTTTGGTAATGAATCTATTTAATGACACTTTTGATCATAGTGAATTAACGAATGAATTTTCTTAGTAATCGAATAGACCACCTCATGAAAATAATATAAGTGAATAACTATGAAATAAATATGTATCATGTGATTATAAATATATTATAGAAAATATTATATAGATATATATTTTTCATATTAATGTTTCTAATTAAATTAATTTTGTTGTTGAATATGTTAAGATAATGTGATGAACAATCTAGGTATTCAATTTCAGAGTTTTGTAACTAAACTATTATTAATTGAGATATGATTCATGCAAAAAACATGTTACCATTTTGGTTTATATATTTACCATGTTTTTAGATTTCTCAAAATATTACTTCAAAATATTGGATTTATAAATCCATTATAATTTTTTTCATTGAGGTTCAATAAAAACGATACTAAATATGTAAGTGTATTTGTTAATTAAACTCCATTCATTGAGATATAATGATTATTTTTGAACTTATTTCGTTAAATCATGGTTACAAACACTTCAATGTTTTATTTCACTGCATATTGTTCATATCTATGATGATGATGAATTTTGAATTTTGTGATTTTATATTGAGGAATTTCTTCTAAAAAAATAATAACATTATTGATAATAATTCACATCATCAATAACTTTTTTTGCCCTCGTTATCTAAATTTTAATTTCCAAAAAAAATCATATTTGGTAACCAAACTATGTTTTATCTCACATGACCAATACATTTCACTTTTACTATTATCAAAATTAAATTTTAATATCCCATTTTATGATGTGGTTTTTCAATAAATAAATGTATTTTGAAGTAATAACAAATGTTTGGACATTCATGATTGTATGTGATATCTCATACTACAAATTTATTAACAAAACTTCTATCAACATTTTAGTCACCATTATTTAAGATATTTTTCAAAAGTAATTTTTTAAAAAGTTTTCACTTCCCCTTTTTTAAAATTTAAGTTTCAATTTTTTTTCATAACATTTTCATTTATTATTATGTTAAATATATTTTTTAAAAATTCTTTAATAGTTTTCCACAACAAATATGAATTTTTATTAATGAAGTTTCTATTACACATTTTATAATAGTTTTAAAAATGATAATAATTTATAATAATTTTAAAAATATAAGGATAAAGATTTATATTTTTAAAATTCATATATTTGATTTTAAATAGGGATTTATCTTTTTAAAAGAAATTTTAATATCTTCTATTCCTATAAAAGAATTTGAAAAGTATTTTTATTTCCTAAAAAAATAAATTCTTTAAAATTTATTTATTCAATTATTTTTTTTGTTTTGAATACCCATTTGTATTTATTGGATAAACTTTTATTTATTTCATCATTTTCAAAGTATTACACTTTAAATAAAATACTATAATATATTGTTCATTCATTATAAAAAGGATATTTTATTCTATTCATCATAGTTAATTATCAATTAATTTCAAATTAGTGTTTTATATTTATTTCATCATCCTTTTATGTTCATTATAAATATATTTTAATATACCATCATGTTATATACATGTTTCTATCTGTCATTTTATATAGTGAGTGGATTCGAAGAAAAATGGGGTTAAAATATTTTGGACATACCTTTATCCATAATTTATGTAATCAACAATAGTTTTTATAAATATTCCCTCTCATGTTATCTATAAATTAATATATTTTAAAAAGAATATCCCATTTAAAGTGAATAATGTAATATTAGTATGTAATTTTTTTACATAAATATTGTATTTATAACAAACTTACAGGTTCAAAGGATTCTTGAAAACATGATAAAAAAGAAACATATGAAGATAAAGAAAAATTGATAAATGAAATATTCCTCCAATATAATGGTAAATTTATTCCCATGGTTATATCCTATCACATTTTAAGAGAGTAATTTTTTTTTTGAAAATATAAAAATGAGGTTTTTTTTGTTGGTCTATTTTTTTATAAATTATCAAATTTGAATAATGGCCTATCAACTATCCCTTCTTTCTGACAAATTTCACATATATAATGTGTGTTAAACATATTTTTATATATATTAACATCAATATCATCCACATGTACTAAATATAAATGTTGTTTTGTTTGTGAATGATCCCTTATATGAGTTGAAACTTGTGTAAATATTCAATTTTAGGGATTAATTGTTAAGAATCAAGTCTAATAATGTAGTTTGTGTACTATGATAAAATCATAAGAATCATTTTTTTTACATAGGAAACTAATTATGTGGTGAAATATATGTATAATAATAAATTTTAAAGTTAGAGTATTTGTTTAAATATGTATGATAATATTTATGAAGTGTTAAATGATTGTAATGATCGAGCATTTTCAACTTTAAAAAATTTCCCACTATAAAGTTATTAAATATATAATTTATTATATAAATCATAAAAAATATATAAATCATACAAACATCATTTTTTTTAATGTTTATAACTTATGATATATAAATATAGAATATAAAATTTAATATATTCCAATTATATAATAAATATATTAAGGCATAAAAATAATTTGAGTTTATTATGCATCGCAGTCTCATATATTTATAATCATTATGATAGAATAAAAAATAACACTATTAGATAAAAGAATGTATTTTATTTATATAAATATAGTATACATTGATGAACAAATTATTGGATGAATAATAAATAAAATTATTGGTATTTGTAGATAGTATAATATTTATCAGAATACTATAATATTTAAAGACTATTAGAAAAAAAATTAACTATTGAAGTATGAATAAAAAAAAACAGATTAGTATAATATATAAAAATATTTTTTACAATATGAAAATAAAATTTAATATTTATATAAAATTATAACATTTATTATATAACATATAAAATAAATATTGAGAAATATTTATATTACCTTATTTATTATATTTACCAAAAATTGTTAAATTTAATTAAAAATGTAAATATCAAAAAATTAAAATTTCAAAACATATTTATATGAATAAGATTATTTTGTATGAAATAAATATTTATATTTTAAAAGAACACTTTTGGGTGTGGGTGAAAACTTTCAAAAAAGAAACAAAGATAGTTTCCATGCCAACTTTCCATGTATGATTAAAAACAATGACCCACACGCCTTAACCAAAATACATCAAACCCATTATTTTTTGATATTCTATGATAAAATATTCATAGACATATGCCAACATGAACCATATTGGAATAAACTCCTCAAGATTAAATTTCTTGTTATTGAAACATGATCAGAAAATAAGTTCTTTCTTGTTGAACCACTCCCTATATACATTTTTGGTGTCCACTTGAAGCATAATCTCTACTATTCTTTCTACTTATTATCGGGAGGATTTAATCATCATGGACACTTTATTATATTATTCTACATAGTGAAAAATTTGTTTATTTATATTCATTACATGTAAAATAATTATTATAAAATAAAAACAAACAAAAATATAATCACCTATATAAAAATTATTAAATTATAAATAGAATAAAATTTTATTTTCATTGTATTTTGTAATATTATATAAATTAAACATTAAATGTTTTTGGAATTTTAATATGATAAATTTTATTCAATTTTTTGAGAATGCATTTAAAAATTTTCTTATAATGTATTTTCAAATTTTTTAATTTTCATCCACATAGTAAAATATAATGTCTTTAAAAATTCCATAGATTTTACGAAATTATCTTAATATATTTTTTGACAATATATAAAACAATCTGATTGAATTAAATTGTAAATAATAATTAAAATATCCCAATAAAAAGTAATATTTCTAATTTATTGAACAGGAAATAAATTATCAAATGATAGGTTATATTTTTCAAAAATAGAAAATTTTTAATTATTTACATTGAATCAAATTATTCATGTCATATTTTGAATTTTTGGGTGTTTATTGTTTATAAAAACATAAATTTTATTTAAAATACTTTAAAAGTTAATTGGAATCAATAATATTCAATGATTTTTCTAAATGAATACAATAACAAAAATATTTCAATAGAACCCTTCCATGGATATATAAATAGATATATTGTACCACTATATTTTATATTTTGAATCAAAATCCAATTAAAAAAATTAGAAAAACATCCCTATAGTCATTCATATCCATATAAATTTTTCCCTTGAGAAATGAAAATTCTCTCCCTTGAACAGTTTCTAAATACGAAAAAAGATGCAACAATACACCTATAGGCATGAATGGGATTGACTATAGCTATATGATATATATATTCATGATAAAAGAAAAATAAGAATTCATTAGTGTGGATTTATATATAATGGAAAATTTCCTCCAGCGTATATATCTTATCTACTACAAACATGAAAAAGAATTATTTCCAAGAGATGGGTGTGAAAGGACACTACAACCACGGGAAGCCAATATGTGGATATATGATCTATATCCCTCAAAATTAAACTCTATATAATAAATAATTAAAAAATATTTATAAATTATTACAAAAAACATATATATAAACATATAAATTAATATAAGCATGATAATTATGTTATTAATGTTATAGTGGTACTAAATCTATAGGCACGAGAAGTAAGTTCACCATCCAATCAGAATATTTTTCTTCTTATCATATTGACCTAGAATGATTCTTTTGGAAATATATTTGAGGTCCATAATGACTAAAATAGCCACTTTGTGTATCCTTACTGTGTCTAAAGGCCATAAAAATGGTCAATATGGCCAAACCAAGTTCCTCTGCATCATACTACATCAATTTTTTCTAGTATTGTTTAGACTAAATCCAATGGATGATACTTATAGGCTTTTCACATCCTCACCAAATGAGACTAAAATAAATTTATTTTTATTACTTAATATTATTTTAATTTCTAAACATTATTTAATTAAAAAAATTTCATAATTTTATATTTATTTAGATGTTTATGTCATTATTGTTAATTATGAAAATATTTGAAAATTTGAAAATATTATATTAATATGTTACAAATTTTAATGGATACTGAATTAAGTATGAAATGATATAAAATGATACATTAAGAAAAAAAGTATATTTTTATCATATGACGAGGGAGTATACATGAAACTGAGGAGGAGAAGGATACAATTAATATCCTGAAAAATGAATAAGATGGCCATGATTTTCATCATATAAAATCAGTGAGTCGTCTTAAAGAAAATTACCAAAATGAGTATAGAATATATGAAGGATTAAGTTCTCTATATTGTTTCATAAATTATGACTAATACTATAAGACATTAAATTAATAGTAAAATAAACAACTATGTTATGGGAGGACTTCACTTATTCAAGGAATTATGAAGATGATGAGAAGCATGTGATGTATTCTAATACCACTTAAATATAGAATGTGACGTTTCAAAAAACTTTTATTAGATAAAGAAGGATACACCTTAAGACAATTTAATTAAATAAATATGTCATGGTTAATTTAAAAAAAATATTATTGAAACCTTGGGAAAATCACTTTTTATCTGTAATCTTGGATAAAATTCCCTTTATGATAAGATACTATTATAGGGAAGGAATGAATCATTATTTTTAATATTTTGATATTTTTTTATCTATTAGTGACTTTGAAAATAAACTATTATTATTATGAGGATATGATATATATTAATATATATCTTTGTATGACACTATCAAAAACAAAACATAGAGAATGAATTGTTTTTAATTAATATTATGCATTAATTGAGTGAAATTTATGATATAGGTAAATATAAAATTTTATGGAGGAATATTCCATATTTGAAATTAAAATCACAAGAAATCAATATCAATAATATAATGGAATCAAAAAACCTTTCATGAATGTATGAGAAATTTAAATAAGGTTATTCTTGTTGAAAATAGATGAGGAACAATAATAGGTTCACTTATACAACATGATAATATTATAATGTTAATGATATATCAACTTTTTAAAATCAGGATTCCATTATTTGATATTATGAGGTTTTTTATTAATTTTAATGGAAATATAATTTTTTTAATAACATTTTCGAATAACTAATATTAAATTATGTGATACTAATGCATTATAATATTTTACATAGAATTTAAATATCACATATTATATTTATTAAATAACTTTACATATGGTATAAATCATCTATGAACAATTTAGATGGTTAAAATATATGTAATAGAATAAAAGTTAATAAAAATGTTGGGAAACCAAATATACTTTGAAAAAACAGCTACAAAATTCATAAGGGACTATTCTTTACATACTATCAAGACATATTATGTAAACTCCTTATAACTTATTTAGTGATAATTACATAACAGTGAGAGGAAAATATCACAAAAACATTGGTTATGGATCTTATGATCAATATATGTTTGTGTATATTTTTTCAAGAATGTACTGATATACAAATAAAATATGAAACTACACCTTAAACCCTTATAATTTAAACAATAAAATATCCTAAATATGATTTGGAGTATATAAAAATAATTGATGTGTTTTTTTATGGCGGAATTTTGGGAAGTTGGGAATATATTTTTTAGGAAGGTGTTTATAAAAAAAATTAATATGGAGATATATTGTAGAAATTATTGATGAAATATTTTATTTCCATAAATAAAATTTTATATTTTTATGATGACTAGAGGGTAGTATAGTATAAATAATTGGGATATGTTTGAATTAACATTGAGTTAAATAAATCAGGTTATTTATTAATTTTTTATAACGTTCCCAAAACATTTATTGATTACTTTACTAATAGTTGTAATAGATTATGGGTGATGGAGTGACATTTGAAGCCCTCACCCTACACTAGATTAGAACACACATAGTTGTAAAATATTAATTATACATAATAATTTTAAAAATATATAATCATAAATATTAAAATATTCACATTCCATGAGATGGACCAAAAATTTTAGGGAAACTTATAATATTAAGAGTATTACCATAGATGAATTGAGATTTATATTTATTGTATTTAGAGATTTTATAATAAATAAAATTCATAAATTCCATATATATCACTTATGAAATCTTCCATACATATATATAATTCTTTTTTAATCATTAATTTATGATATCTCTTTAGTTTTTTCAAACTCCTTCAAATACTCATTGTTTTTTTCTCAAAAAATACCTAAATAAATAGAATCCAATTAATTGATAGAAAATACATATATTTAATTAAGATAACTATTTTAAAAAAAATACATACGTGAATTACATTTATAATTAAATATCATTCTTTATAGAATGCCTTAATCTCTCACTAATTAATGTGATTCAACTATCAGGTTCTCTTCTAGGATGTTTTAGTTACTAACAAATAATGGGAAAATAAAATTTAATCATCAACGTTATATAATTATAAATTTTAAAAAAATTTAATACATATCACATTAAATTATAATACATAATATATCAAAAATATAATATACATATAAAATAAATAATATATTGGGTTTTGTTAATATAATAAATTTCATATCGCCATTTAGGTCCCTTTTTCAATGTAAAAGTATTTCATTAGTGAAATGGTTCCACATGGAGAAATATTAAATTGATATTTGTTTTTTCTACAAACATTATCAATAGAATATGACATACTAGTATGTTACATGATCACTTCATGAAAATAGCCTTCTTCATCTATCCCCACCATGCCTTTAATTATTCAATTATCATCAATCAATCATGTGATGATTATTCGTTATGAGTAGAACATATTTTTTCAAGAGACCAACTAGGTCAATGATGATTACACATGTTCCTATTATATTTACAACATATAATGATTCATGAAATATATGTCTCTAATGATTGATACTCCATTGACATGAACAATTATAATAGAGTGTATTTATTATCCCTCTAGTTTAACCATGATCAATAATTTATACTATTATCTTCATCATCATCTCATTATCTTGGAATCAATTATATTACAAAAAAATTATACATCAATGTTACTATGTTTGAGAGGATATGAAATACCTTCATAGTATTATATCATTTATTTGGGTAAATATTATGTGTAATTCTTGTATAGTGGAAAAACATTCCTTAAAACATTGTAAAAAATGATTCCCACATTTATTAGAAATATTTAGATACAAAAAATACTTATATAGGGGCCAATAGTGATCCGTTTACACATCTGATTTAAAAAAAACTCCATCCATTATTATAGGATTATTATCTAGATCATGAGTGTATATTCAACATCATATTTCTTTCCCATTTATATGACCAATGACTTTAAATCACTTAATAATCAATGTTTCATGTACTTTAAGTAAAATTATCAAATCCGTTAATGTAATATAAAATTGAACTAAAATGAAATATCTCACTATATAGAGTACATAAATGGATAATAATCATTTTATACTAAAACTATAATACCCCATAATAAAAAACTCTACGATCCCCCATGGTAGGTATGAGATAGAACCATCCATTAGAAAAATCTACCTAGTTCCAAGTATAGTGCCCAGCACCAGAGGACTTATCACTAATATCTTGTTACCCCACAAGCTCATGAGAACACATGTGGAGAGGAAATCCCATAACCACATCATATAGTTGAGGGATAAATTCTTTAAAACATACACCACATGTTTCATATTTAGATAAAAATAGAGAATGGACCCACACCTCACTGATTCCCCACATCTGAGGGTTTAATAGTTCCTAACGAACCTTATAAACCACCAAAGTACCAATAATATGTTTACCACACATCACTATGTCATGGGAGGACTAACATATAACCATGGTTTTTGCATAACAGGTACATGATCCCACTTTTGGTAACTATTATTCTTAATTGAGGGATCTCTGACTCTAGTAGAGAACCCACGCCACACTACTTCTCCATGATGGGGTAGTACTACTCCATAGATGAGGACCTACAACATGGTAAAATAGGTGAGTACCACTAAATAAATAGAGGCCCCACACCATGTAATATAAGGTAAGGTATATTTTGAAGATAGAGGACCTACACTCCTATATGACATGGGAGTATGAATCTACCCTAACCATTATAACTTTTATGAGTGACCCTCACCCTAACTCAATAAGGGTGTACCGAACTCAGGTTAGAATACCCACACAATAGTAAAACATGGAATTTATGAATCTACAATAACATCTAATATGAGGGACTGTCACCCTGGAATGATAGGGGAGTTCTAAATCCATGGATGGAGTATCAATACCATAAAATGATTAGAGATTACCCACTCTATCTATAAATCATAGATGGAGGACCTACACCCTTACATGGTAGGAGAGTACCAACTCTACCGATAGATAACCCCCTCCATAGAATGACAGAGGAGTCCTCACTCTATATATACCTTGAGTATGGATGGACCGTGCTCTATTATATTAGGGGGTCTGTATCCAACTACATGAATGATATGAGGAACCCACACCCAGGTCTGACATGGTAGTTTAGACACTCTAGGAACTACTCTATGGGTAGAGGACTCACTCACATCGCGGGGGAGTTATATCTCTATGGATTAGATATGTACGGGAAAATTACACCCTAATACATCAGAGGAGATACCCTTCCCTACATCTCTCGCTAATAAAGACAAGAATATTCCTTATCAGTCAAGGGTTGTTGAATGGAGCATCACACTTATCATACAACACGTAAACAAACAACAAGGGTAGGATACCCACTCCCAGATATGATAGGGGTGAATTCCTATATTAGACAAATGTTTGTTTGGGTCCCATATCATATGATACTATGGAAGGGTACTGACCCCAATGTGAACCTCGTTATCCACCATGACTGCTAACCACGGTCTGAAACCACTAATATAGTATCATGCTCAAATATAACCACATTTTATCTTGAAGGAAACTCTCGAATTTGATATGGAAAATCACTCAGGTTAGGGTGATCATAAGTCTAAATCAACATTCCTATGAATAATATACAGCATATGGAAGATCCCACAAAGATCCCAAGATAATTATATAGCTTGCACTAGGTCCCACACGACGTATGAACCCATTTTAGCATCTAGTCATTTTATTCTTTGGATGGTTGTGCTAACCACGGGAGTGAACATTGTTTTCACACATGGTACACAACATGTACCACCCACACTAGATGAAAGCCATTTATTTCATCCACAGTACCCATCCATCCATGTCTCGTAGATGTCATGTACCCCCCTAGTACATGGCATAACCCAATGATCCATCCACATGGACTTGGGTGTTTACCATTCCTTTCTATGACACCATGTTCCCATGTACATTGGGTTTCTACAAACATAGGTCCATGTACCATCACATGGTTTCCCTAGCCATGTCCTTTGTCCACACAACATGGTGTCACTATGTGGCATGTAATGCCAGTACACAATGTGTAGTCCCTAAAAGTTATCTTCCCTAAATGGGAAAGAAAACACACCATATAACACTAAAAAATACACCTTGTGAAAGAAAATAATAATGGGAATTCCCTTTAAAGACACATTATTGACTCATTTCTTACCTAAAATCTATAGTTCCATCCTCAAGGTATATATTTCATTCATATAAGGTCACTAATACCATACATAAATTTATAAAAAAGGGGGACCTAAGTATAAAACTAAAATCATTCTAACTCATGGTGAAATGATAATTCCTCAAGGTTATATCCATGATATGAAGCCACCTAACTTTAATATAGGAAACATCAATGTCATCATTGAACATTAGGGGTCCCTCTACTTTATGGGATTCACAGTATTGTAGTATGTCACTCCACTGGGGGTCCTTTACTCATCTTGTGCATGCCAAATCAGGGAGAGGGTGTCTAGTTAATTTATTTAATTTTTATTAAATCAATTAAACACCCTTTTAACACACCATCAATAACCAATGACTCGACACATGGTATTGAAAAATATATTGATGTGTATTGTCTAAAAATGATATTTTATACTTAAATATGGTCTTAATATTTAGACATGTTACTAAACATGAGATTTTTTCTTCATTTACAGAGAAATTGTATGCACCTGTTGACATATATTTAATATTTTTAATATCACTACACTAAGGAACCTCGAGTCCTGACGGCCCATGCTGACTCAACTCCTGAATTTTAAAATATTTTTACAAATATTACTAAATTTTACAGATAAAAAACATTTCATTAAATCACCCCTACATTATTTCTATTAATCCTTAAAAATATAAATCCTAGGTGTAATTAGAAATCCAAAGCTCTCTTCTATGAATCCAATACCAACATGCTCACAAGGAGACTCTCGTCGGGCTTACAATCAAATAATCAATGAAACCATAGAAGGCAAGACACACCCACACCTAGCTCAAAATATGGAAACATATTGAACAAAAATTCACATGTCTCATCATATAATATATGTTCAAAAATGTAAGCACCATGGTCCATTTAAATTCATAGGTTTTAGTGGTACAAATCCTCACTAACCTAACGAAGAAACTGATGAAACATGGATGTTATCATTTACCCCTGGATGAACTACAACAAATCCTCCCCTAGCACCTCATGGAAAATTTTTACTATGAGAAAACATGGGTAACAATAAACAAAAAAGGGATACCCAAGTGTAAATGATGGTTCATATTAGGACCTCCAAATAAAAACCATGATCTTCCACACCCACTATTGGAAAATTATCAATGAATGGATAATGAGAAACCAATCCAAACTAAGGGAAATTCATAGTGTCAAAATTTTCTTCTATGAAATGGTTCTACGAAAGGACCTCCCAACACTAGGGCCTCCAAGAATATGGTTTAAAAAATGGATAGAATAGAAAATCCATGACCTACTCTGAAAATCCCCTGCACAAATACACCTCAAACACACAAGTTAAAGGCAATCATTCACCACAACTCTACAATATTGGAATGGGGAAGAACTAACCCACACCATTTTACGTGCACTAGAAAAAACAACTCACTGGGAGAAGAAACTTCTTCCTAGTACATATAAAAAATTATAAAAAAAACAATATAGGGTTCTATCAGTGCCATTTCTCACCTTAAACAAACTAAAAGAAAGAAGTGATACAAAAAAAGTAACTCATAATGGTATGTAAAAATAATACTACAGAATGTAGAAAGGACATAGAGGGTACCACTAATCATCACCAAAAAATTTAGTGGAAAGGCTTATGAGGCCTATATCTGTAGTTTCACCAATCCTCCACTTTTTTTAACAAGAAGTGGAGCACCTATGGGTGATGGTAGTAACACCTATAACTTCCTTCCACAACCAAATACTCTACTCTCTCCACATTTATATCATCCATCCTACAAAACTCATTTTTCCAAGTGATCTCTCTAATGGGGAGTTCCATTAACCATCTCACTCTCAGCATCCCGTCAGGTCCGAAAATATCTAGCAATATTATTTCATCCATCACAAAAATAGAACCACCTATATTACAACTATCCAGATCCGTAGTGTGGATCCTACCCTATAGGCTCATGTGTCTTGGTCTGGGCATTGGAATTCCTCCTATTACGTGATTATCATGATGAAAATATTCCAACTGTTATAGTTTTCCGATCCTCGTGATCACCACTAATACAAACATCCACCCATACCTACACCAAGATTCCCTCTACCACTAGTGATTGTACTATTAACCTCACATATGAGGGAATCCATAAAGAGACTACACCTCCTTAGATATGTCTATAGAGGCCCTACTTAGTGTTTCAATCTCTAAAAAATTAATCTCAAACAATATATAAGGAGTATCGCAATAGGTCTTTGAATCTAGTTAATTAATCTATCATTGAAATTATACATTTACAATTCTATGGAATGTCCTGGATATGCACTGATCACAATGTGGATGGATAAAACTCTTCCTTAAAGTGTCTCTAAAACTCCTCCCAAATTATCTATTCCTACTCATGGGTCAGCATCAATGGAATCCATCATTTCCTGATAAAATCCTTCATAAGGCTCGCTGCAAGGACCACCATCAGATTGGGTGGTGTCACCATAAATAATAAAGCCAGTGTGACTACCTTGATCCATTCACTAGATTTTTGGTGGTCTAGACGAGACCAATACTTTAGAGGTCAATACCACTGCAAGTTGTGTCATGTAGTCAGCCAACACACATCCACAACCTAAAATTCAATAACAACCTACTTCTCAATGAGAGGAGGATCAACCAGATGGCTTCCCATAGGTACAAAATCCAAAAATTTTCCCCACACTGATGTCTCACCTCTAGACATATCATCATTACAATCATTCCATAGAACCATTTTTGTATATTGCCATGGTGGAGACCAAAAACAAAATAAAGATTCAACTCAATCAAAGTGTATATTTGGGGTGATCAATCAAAGAGGATATGAAAAACAACACCACATTCTTATATGATGTATGTTACAAAATTTTCATGTGATCATTTCCCTAAGTCACCATGTCAGAAAATAGATTATACATGTTTTGGTGAAAGGATACATTAGCCACCACACCAATAGTAGTGTCATCCTAAAAAATTGAAACACCTTAACAATATTTTTATGAGAACCATACAAAAATCATGACATTGTGGTCCCAACGTGGAACCCACTATTATTACACTTTTTCCTAAACCAATGCAGATGGGATCATGCAAAATACACCAATTGACCACCTATAATATGATAAGGGATGGCGTCTAGTAGTGAGTTGGCATATCAAAAAAATTGGAGTCCTTATCCTATTGTACCTATACAGATGCACCCAAAAACACATCTATGAAACTGTGAAAAGATAATGTGAACAAAAAATTAATTCATATGTACACATAACTATATCTAGATTACAATTGTTTTATTGATATAATAAAAAAGAACATATAAAATCCCACCTATGAATCTAAAATAATTCATACAGCCTATAATGTGGGGATCACTATGAAATGAAACTTCCAGAAATCTCTTCAGCCATATATATTTAAACATCGTAGTCTTTCTAGTTCACTAGGCACTACCTGCAACAAATCCTCTAGGGAATACATCTATAGACTTGTGATCTACACAAGACACCAAATGTGTAGGTACATCTTGTTCAAGTGTGATTATAACAATAATTACAAGGCACCCATGAAACCCCAAATAATATGGAGAAACTAAAAGGAAACAGTGTTCTTTTCACATTAATATGGAATACCAATGAGATCAAAACGTTTTCTTAAACCATCATCAGATTTAAATGACTAGCCAGCTTAGTCTTAATGGTGTGTCAACCATGTAAAATGATAACATCACATAAACTACATGAAAATACTAGATATTCTCATCGTAGACTCTATGTATCATAGAATTATGACTCCATATCCAGCTATAAGATTCTACTTGAGGCTCAAAGGTAACACATGTCTCAGAGAACACACTCCATGTGATTATCCATACCAGATTAAAATCGTCTGGAAGATACACTCTATCTGAAAAAACTCTACCATCTATTACGGTAATTCTAAGAGATAATTATCTATCAAGAACAAATACATATGTCAAAATCTAGTACCCTACACCAACGTCAGTGACACCACCACCATTTTCCCTATGCATGATCATAACATCCCAAGTGGAGATGACCACCCTTGCAACGTGATACAACTGAGGGAGTTCTTCTTCAGAACTTGCAAAATCTGCATACTATCTAAAGAGATTTATATATAGATAGAATGCACCCACACCTCACTACTCCATTATAGCTAAGGGAGTAAGAGATCTAAACCAACCCTCAAAACCCCCAAATCACCCATTAGAAGAGGCTCACACCTAACAGGGTTAATGGAGAACTAAATCATAACTATGTATTTCATATATGAAGTGGATGGGTCCACTCCTTGAAATTATATTCCACAGACAAGGGATATCCAACTATAGTGGATGAACTAGTCCCCACTACTACTTGAATAAGAGGGTGGGCCACTCCGAAGATAAGGACCTTCACTATTGTATGATGGGGGAGTACCAATCAACAGATAGTAGACCTACACCCTATTATGACAAGGGAGTACAACTCGATGAGAACCAAAATAAATGCTATCGTGAACTCGAACCAGGAATTGATAGGAGGGTACCTACCCTAAGACAGCGGACCCTCTCGGTGGTAAAACACGGGAGTACTGACTTTGCAAGTAAATCACAGATGGATAACCCACACCATGGAAAAATATTGGTCTTCCAAATATAAGGAAAGAACACCCACACACTGGAATGATAGTGGACTACCTAGTCTATCTATTTTTCAAATATAGAGGACATGTGCCTTGACCCGGTAGCGGAGTACCAACTACAATGATAGACGACCCACACCTTGTTACGATAGGGGAGTGCATTCACTATCTAGCCAATGAGTATAGCGATCCCACACCTATATAAAGTAGGTTATATCATAATCCAAGTACATGAATTATATAAAGAACCCACACAATGGTTATAAAAGGGGGATTAACCTCACAAGTACTACTTCATTGGTAGAGGACCCACACCCACAATGGAGGACTTCTATCACTACCAATTAGATGGGTAAGGTCAACCTATGTACTAATATGGAAGGGGATATACCCAACGTAACATATATCGCTAAGAAGAACACCATTCACCAATATCTTTTTAGTTTCACTAAAAGGATCATAATTCTTTTCAAACCACACACTACATGAATTCTAGGGGTAGGGGATCAACACCATGATTCATTTGGTGATCACCTCTCTATTGTCATAAAGAGTCCAGGATACGCACATCCTAGAATGGTAAGGAGGAGTTGTGATCCTGAAATCCACCCATTTCATTAGCCTGATCACTCCACAAGATTTGGAACTACTTCTATAGCATCATGCTCGAGTCACACCACATTGTTTCTTGTAATATACTTAAAAGGATTCTATCATGTTCTATATATAAAGAAATCATGACAAGATACAGATAATACAAAATATGAGTTTTGTAGAAAGAGAAAATCTTGGAAAAAGTTCCCAAGGATATCCAAATAATCATACACAGTGTGCACTAGGGTCTACGCTTTGTGTGAAGCAACTTGATTACCTAGAATTTTTCTCTTATGCACAGCTTGAATATCCATGTGTGAATACATGGAGTGTACAAATTGTAAATGGTGTGTCTCACCTCACCCTAGACCCTAACCATTATATTTCCCCACATGGATTGACCAACTATGTCTAACACACATCATATAACGCAAGGTACATAGAGTGTCCCAACTACATGGACATGTGTCCATGTGTCTTTCACATTCCCATGTATAAAACCTAACGTCCTTTTAATTTGGGCATGTACTTCAACACAACTATATAACACCACATGGTTTCCCTAGCCATTCCCTTTGGCCACCTGACCCAGGGTTGCTAAAGGATGTGTAACAACAGTATGTAGTGTATAGTCTCCAATAGTTATGTACAATAATATGAATAAATAGATGACATGTTGCACTAAATTCCACATTGTTTGATTAGAAATTATGATGGAAATTACCATGTGAGCTACCTGATTCACCCTGGTTTTCCACAAAACCTATATATTTTCCCTCATGGGATATCTAGAAGTAACATAAGGGATTTATAACATTAAAAAGAAGGAAAAATGGGATCATTAATAAATACTAAAATCATCCTACCCATGCTGAAACATTTATGATTTGCGTTTAGATCCCCAATCTGAATCTACTGCACCGTGATCCAGGTGTGATCACCAATAGAATAATAGATTGAAAAAACATGTTCTACTTGGATTCACCATGGTTAAATTCATCTCAAAAGGGGGATAAGGTTCAATCTATACTCTATAAGGGTCACATAAAAAGGGGCGTATGGGGTAGGGTTCACTGATTTATATTTATTCAATTAGTTAATCATTATTTTAAAACCGCTCCCAAACACCTTACACCTAGAACCTAATGATGAAAAATGTTATGTCATGCGTATTGTAAAACAGAAATTATGAACACAACTATCAACTCAAATTTCTGATACAATATCCTATATGTTATTAATTCCATGTTTCTAATGAAACTATGAATGAATGGTGAAATGTAATTTTTATTTATAAAATGACTACTGAGAGGCTCCCAGGGCCCTGAAATCCTATGATGACATAACTCTTGGTTGTATAAATATTCATTGAAATATTCCAAAGTCTTACAAATCAAAACTTCAGTCACTATTATATTCAAATAATTTAAAATTAGATACCCTTTTTGAATGTAACTGCAACTGAAGTTCAAATCCTAATGTTCAACCTAGTAACTAAATCTATGATTTGACTTTTATAATATTTTTCCACAAAGTAGGGTATAAATATATGCATGTTCAATAAGATCCATCCATTTAACTCTCATAAAAATGAGTAATAAATATAATGATACCTTAATTAATAAACAAAATTATAAACTTTCACCCACAATATTTCATCTATTACCATATCTCATGAAGGGTCACTCACCCAATGTCACATGTAATAGAATATAATAATATAAAAAAATAAAAGACATCACCCTGAAACAAGTTCCACACTAGGGTTTATCTCTCATATCTAAATTAAAATTGTAATGTTCTTCAATCCATTCCATATTTCAACATATCCACATCTTATAATCAAACAATAGACACATCATTATCATCACCCAATTCTTTATAACAAATTACTATTTACTATAGCCATAAGAACATATCAATTATAATATACTCCTTCACAACATCACAACAACATACCACCCCTAATCATAATAGGGTTTGATGAAAATTAATAACATGGAACTCAATCCACACCCTTCAATGGATAACCCCCAACATATTTCATCACATCATAACAACATATAAAAACCTACCAAAATATCACATAATTTAAAATTAATTATTGCAACCAATATTATAATAAAAAATTCAGTCATCAACACTTTTTTATTACTATGGGTACATCAGTGTTGAAGGTGAACTTGAGCATTTATTCCCCCACCAACACAAATATGAGAAAAAAACACCCAAACACCAAAACAATTTAGGAAGTCATCTTTTCATCCAATAAAATACAGTTTAATATGAAATAAAATGGAAAAATAAAACATAAAAAATCATCATATAATCCCAATCTATATTTTTATACTAATAATCAATTCTAATACACATCACCACCATCAATCTTCCTCCACCATAATCTAACAATCACTGAAACCAATAAACCTCCTTCCAACCCAACATTAACTTAAATGATCAAAATCCAAATTCATCATTAATCATTTATGCACGCCATAAATTAATTTATAGACATAAAATTATATAATAGAAATTGAATTCACTATTCCATTCATTATAATATGCAATATAAAATTAATCATTGTCCATCACTAACATCCATATCAACTGGTACGATGTAATACATTCATTTGATGTTAATTAACAAACCATCATGACATTCTTTGTTACCACCCACACCTCATTACCATATTAATCACTACTAATCATATATTAGACACCACGACAATACAAAAAACCACATACAACCATCACCTAGACCGACACATGAGTGGATTCCAATAGTGACAATACATATGACTTAAATTCCATCCACAAATTACACGTCAATAAATACATTTCATTTATATAGATATGGAAACCTATCAAGGAAAACAACAATAAAACAAATTCCAACACCCAAAAACTAGCACCAAAATTGCCTCACCCCCATGAAAATTTTCACCACCATATTGTTTTCATGAAAGCTTTCCAATAAAACAAAATCCGCATTAAAATAATTTTTAAATAATTATTATAAATAGAAATGATGCAATAAATACCAGTACACAATTTCAATAGAAAAACAAATTAATAGTTCCTTTTATTAATCATGTAATCACATTAATTCAACATCTTCTATGTATGTATTTATATCTCAATTATATAATATCGCAAAATTTATTATATAATCATTGAATTATAATGTTTTTACGAATCGTAAATTTAATAATTTAATCCCATAAAATGCATGTAAAGGAAAATAATCAAAATAATCATAGAAGAAACTCCAAAAATATTCTAACCACAATAAATAACATGAAATAATATAAAGGTAATGTGATTCACTCACACCTTTCAAATTAATTTTAAAAAAATACATTATCTTAATGATGTTTATTATTTATATTTACACAATTTAAACAATTAAATGGTAATCACAATATTTCATATATGAATAATGGGATATTTCTTGAATCCTCTATCAATGGCCAAAACCTATTGAACTATTACATATATAAAAGATCTTAGGATGATCATAAGTTTAAGATCATTAATGGGATTATCAATAATGTTGATAATGATAACCGTAATTATCCACTTGAACAAACATATCCCAAAAAATCACTACTTATTTAAAAAATCCCATGTAATATGATAAAGATAAAACCTAACAATAAGATAAAATAATTCACCATTAATAAAAAAATTCTATCTCTCACATTCATATTTCATATCTATTAATTGGGAAATAAATGTCCTCAATGGAAGTGTATATATTCTCTTATTAACTATTGAATATGATGGAATGATGAATAACTAAAATATGCTTCTAAATAGATTGAAAAAAATAAAATTTAAATCATCATCACGTGGTAGGTCACGGTCACACCAACTTAGGGATATATCGAATAAATATTCAAAATACACACCATGATCCACTCTTCTATCCCATATTTGTAATTGGACAACAATATTAAATCTATATAATTGTGTGATTAAATAGTGTAATGATTATCACCATAGGATGAAATTAGAAATTGAAAATATTAGGTTTGGGTCATAAAACAAACCCATGAAATATATAATTATAGAAAACATTTATAAAAAGGAAAAAAAATTACATGCACAATTATTCCAAAAATAGCTTATGTTTCCTTGTCATGAAAATCACCCTTAATACATACTGAATCATCATTATAACATTTACAAACCCTAAAAAACACCCCAATTGTTGAGAATAAAAGTGATAATGGAAGAAAATAAGAGAAATAATTTCATAAGTAAGATTATACACTAATGAATATGAAAATTTTCTTTTCTAAAGTCCTCAATTGTATTATAAATTTTAAAAAAATTTATATCATGACATGAGTAGTCTTACAAAAAAATTGGGGGAACCTTTGTCTCACAACCCACATGAAAAAGTTATGATAAATTATTACACCTCAATAAAAAATCTTAATCATAAATAATACCTTTACAGTGTGGTACACATGACTAAAAAACTCTCATTTCCAAAACGTGATCTTCAAGCCACAAAAAACTAATTTCACACGACAACACACTACCTATATCATAACAGTTTATACACAATATCCTTGCATTAAAACATATTCTATAATCTATAATAGAAGGATTAAAATGTTTTTGAAAGTGTGAGAAATTATATTAAATACTTCTAAAATATTTCTCATTCTTGTGAGTGAACTCCAGATTGAGGTCGAGTATGACAAAAGAAAACATTATAAACTACCATGAAGAATATAACATCTCTATCAAATCTTTTTAATCATATTATAATAAAATGATATGTAAATTAAATTAATTCTATAAATCAAATGATTTTGATAAAAATAATACTTATTTATTAATAAAATTATCATTTTAATTAATATAGTAATATTTCACCTAACTGAATAAAACAGTTGTAATTCAATTTTTATAACCACTATACATAATTGAAATCAAAATAATCATAATTAAATCCCTTGAAAATAATTATTTAAAACATCATATACAAATGTGTTATCTATGAAATGAATAATTTCACTAACACGAAACATAATTACTATTAAAATTTAAATCCAAACTCACTACATCTTGAAAATCAACCTAATAAACCATCCTACCACACTAAAAATATGGATTAGATTACCCAAACCATGGAACACCAAAATACATAAGCAACTCATAGTTTTTATGGAAAACAAAATTAAAATTAAAAAATTATCTTGAACAAAACAAAAAAACTATGAAGTACTCTATAATAGGGTCCAAAATTTGGCTATACCACTATAAGACTACCCTTATCCATACATTCATATACAAAATACTGAAAACACATGGTTTCATCCTTATATTTATCCTTAACATAAAGAATACCAATTTGGATCAACTCTTCACATTATCTCACATCCAAACAAGCCTTTGAAACCAATTTTCCATTTTATGAAATATTTTAGGCCTGATGGTAGCTTAAAAGATTCATGCAGTCATATTTCCATGAGCCAAATGGTTATAAAATTGACTAAAAATGCACTAATGAAAAATCATGAGCTCACACCAAATTAACTCTCATTACTCGAAGTCTATGATAATTACTAAACATTTATCTTTAAGTACCTAGGTAACTAACTCATCATTAATAATGGTAACAAAAAAATCTAGTGAAACATCTTCAATGAGATATTAAAATATATTCCATCAATCTTGATTTATTATTTAAAAAAAATTCACCACTAAAGTGACTATAACATTTTATGGGTTCATCAATAATGTGTACGAAACACCCATAAATTTTAATCACAAATCATCCTAAAGAAACATAACTCCACCAAAAATGTTCAATATGTTTTCTTATATAAATAAAGATATCACTTTATCCTATGACTCATTATTACACTTTTTTTGTACTACACCTCGATGATGCATCGATGATATGCCTTCACCATGAAAAGAAATACTTTTGGGACAATAAATCGAAACACACACAAAATTTTGGTATATAATAGACATAAAAATATATTCAAATCTATTATTATAATTTGAAAACGCTAAACCATCTAATTAATTATAATAAAATCCCATCTTCCTTTTAAATTTAGACTGTTATTCAATTAACAACACCATTGAAGCATAATCCCTAAATTATTATCCATCAAACCATCAAGAAATAAAACAACATATTATTATCACCATAAATCAAATCTACCACAAAACCTATTTAAAAATAATATAAATATAAATTACTTCAACAAAAATCTCTGTGATTTTTCCCTATAAATTAATAACTTCACATTAATAATGACTAAAAGGCTCATAAAGAAAAACTGTGGTTTGAAACATGAATTGTTTTTCATTAAAATAATATATTTGAAAAAAAATTATTAATAAAAAAATCTCTAGGAATATTTCATTACATTTTATGTTGAATTTTTCACCCAACAATTATTCATTCCATTCTATCTTTTCTAATAAGATAATAATAATTATTTAATTTCTACATTTAAATTTTAACAGGATTTCAATTATGATGACTGATATCCTTAAAATATTATGATATAATATACATGATGAAAAACATACAATATAAAACATACATGAGTTAATATCAAAATGATCTGAAAATATAAATGTTTACATCCTTATGTCTATTTTTTAGATCTACTCAAATTTTACCCCAATTCCATGTATCTACTATATAATAGAATTTTTTACATCAAAATAGGGAATCATTGATTAATATATGGAATGAAATATTAAAATAATCAAAAATGTATTAAAATATTCATGTGTTTTAGGGGACAAACAATATAAAAATTGTTTTTAATGAATAATGGTATAAATATAATTTACACAATTTATGAAAAATATCATAAATAATAATGTTGTTTGAATGTTTTGAGGGTTTACATTAACTGATTTCATTAACCACTTCTATTTTTAATATACTGTTCTAAATTGGAACCTGATAGAATATAATTAAAAAAATAAAACAATTGTAAATTTCCACCACAATAGAACTTATAGTGTCATATATAAAAATCAGTGAAAAAAAGAGTTAAGTAAAAACAAGGAGTAGAATCTAACCAATGAAATAATGAATGTTCATAATAACTAGAAGTATAATATACAATAATCCCCATTTTAATCCCAAAATCAATAACATTGGTCAATAGTGTGGAAAGTATCCTTAATCCTAAATCATGTAATTTTACATTATATAATTTACTTTACCTCTTTTTACATTTCATAAATCACCTAAATTCAATAAGAAATGTAAGTATACATGATGAATGTACCTATCTAAGATCTATTGGGTGCTATTAGTGTTATTTCCCCTATTTTGTTATATATAAATCATCATTTTGAATAACATGGTGTCTTAATTTCATGTATCCAAGCTGGTATCCTATGAAATGTCAAACACTATGTTTCAATAATACAATTTCCCTACAAAACCTGTACATTCCTCACCATTTCCAAACAAAAAAACTATATCCAGAAACCTCTTAAAAACAATTATTTCACACATTCACAGATCATATTTATTAGGATACCTTCTTTTCCTATAGTGAAATTGATATGGACTCTACAATCTTGTCTCTATTAGGGGATTTATAGGATACATTTCCCAATGTTATAAAAAATAAAAAATTTAGGCATTACCACCATAAATCATATGATGATATAAAGAAATACACTACTACACAACATTATGAAAATGAAAAGAAACATCCCTACAATTCACGTAGATAATATAAAAAAATATGGTCTTTAAATACCATATGTTTTTAAACACCAAGTGTAGTGCATCCAACATTATCTTTAAATCCAAGATAGTAATGTCCGCCATAGCCAGTAATTCCTTAATGAAAACATATAAATTTTAATTTAATACTATATCTTATGTATTCAAATATACTAAGTAGGACCCTTATTACATCACTTCAAAATATTTATAAGAAGAATACCTACACATTAAGAAATACACAATAGAACCAATATAACCCTTTATCTAGTATTGTGTCTCAAAATCACAAAATTTACTATGAATCACATATCAAATACAAAATATTAACATTTTATTAAATAAATATATCAAATAGAACCCCACAATCACATCTAAAATGGACTATCACTTTGATACCATGATAGAAGTCATGATGTTATTTAATATTTTTATAAAACAAAATTTCCATAAAAAGAATTCAATAATGATTATCTCATCCTCATCTCCCAATCCCAAGTACAATACCATAGCATGTACCAGAACCATGAACACATGTAAAAAAATGAATACCAAATCCCCACATAATAACAACACACATCATCATAATGGTAGATGGTATCATTTACATAGTGGAAATCAACCACAGCCCCCTCCATTACCTTGACGAGACCACATCATATATCATCACATCATAACCTTATAAACATGTCAGCTAATATATCATATAATATATCATGAAGGTATTATTTTTTGTATTACTATACATAAATAAATATATGAAAACATAGGCTACACCGAATTTCATAGTGGGTTTGAATGTATAGCCCTCCCTTTATTCCCCCAAATAATTATATTTGAGGAAGAACCGAAAATACAAAACAATTGGATGTAATTAAGGTAGTCATGAATGGCTGGGTATTTATTAAAAAATTGAATATAATAAATTTAATTATATATATACTGAAGTAAACCTAAAGGATTCATTCCAATAAACATTTATATTACAAATCAAGCCTATTATACAACCACCACCACAACCTAACAACTAATGAAACCACAAAACCACTAACCAACCCACCAATCGAAAAAATTACAAAAAAATAAATATTCCCCATTTAATATAATATTAATATTACTTTCAAAAACTAATATTTTACTATCCCCATTTCCTTAATTATTATATTCAATACAATATTCAATTTCAAAACATTCGTTTTGCTTCACCTGTTTTTATCTCAAATATTATCAATTAATTTCCATGTATTTCATTAAGATCCCATTATTTGTTACCACTTCCCTTATTTTCACCAAAAACCCAAAAAATTATTTTTCCCTCTAAATATTATAATTTTTGGGTGAACTATAAAAAAATCCCACAATAAAATGCACAACCATTATAACAACCACAACATGAGCTAATACCAAAAATCATAAATGATAACACCTTCTTCCACATAACAATCCACACCACCATAATAATCAATATGAAAATTATTCCACCATTACTAAATCATGGAACAAATATACTAAAATAAGATTTGATAAATCCAACAATAGAAAACCCCTTATTACATATGTCGTCAACCCTAAAACCAAACACAAGACTAAAACATAATCACTCAAATTTTGAATTCACCAGCCTTATTACATCAACACCTCATTTCTAGACACATATAACATCTAAAAAACATCACAAATGAAATTAATCGAGAATGAAAAACATGAAAAATATGTAATATATTTTAATTGAAAAATAATTAAAGAATTTCCAATATTTGAACACAACATCGCATTAATTTATCATATATACCATAATAAGTGACATATCAATTTTATACCGCATATAATCAGTTATTTTCCATAATTTAAGTATTAATTTGTTTTAAAATATGATTCAAATAATGTATTTATATTAAAAACACATATTTCATTATTGGTATAACACCATGATATTTTAATTTATGATTACATTTAAATAAATTAATGTGTTTTATATCATTCACTACCACTTCTCAAAACTAAAATGATATATATATATATAATAAAAAAATAAATATTAACTATAACTATTAAATAAAACACTTATAATTAGTGGATGTGAATAGTGGTTACTAATTCTAGAAATATTTATAGAAATAAATTAAATGATTATTTTAATATGAGTGAAATTCAGTTATCATGTCTAAAACAACTATGAATATAATTTTAATCATAAAATTATATTTGTGTAAAATAGTTATTTTATATAATGAAACGATGAATATTGTGATTATGATGTATGAATATATATTAATAATATTAATTATACATTATAAATACATTATTTAGTAATGTAAAATATATTATAATTAATAGTAGTTAACATTTATAAAATCCATTTTGAAATATGATGTGGTTTTCACTATATTTTCAGATCAAATTCAATTATTTAATTGTAAAAAGTATGAAATTTAATAATAAAAAATAACATAATATTTTGAATATGTTAAATAGTATATCCTCTAGATTTGTATTGGTTTTTTTAATAGGGAGGATTTTTAAATAAATATTAAAAAATAATATTTTTATAGAGAATATCACTTTTATGACATTTTTATTATTGAAGGATGTATTATGATTTAATGAATAATTTTAATAATATAAATTTTTTATTTTAAATGGGTGATTATAATTTTAATGATTTTGATTTTAATTTATAAACCTCTATATTTTATTTGGGAACATATCTACAATTTCTCAAAATTTACATTTAATACTTTATTCTTGGTACCTTTAAAACAAATTTTTATTCTCTCTTAAAAATAGAAAAAAATAGCCTCAAAAATTAGAATCTATTTATGTATATTATGTATGAAAGACTAAATTATATTTTAATGTAAATATTATGTTACGATAGGGAAAAAATAATTACAATAGAAAAATATAAAATAACAAAAGTAATAATTCAAGGGGAAAAAAATTAAAAAATGATATATATTTGTTTATTATTGATTTTTTGATGTTTTAATAAACCTAATATATAAAAAATTAAATTAATCTAGAAAATTTGGAGCCACCAGACAAATTTATCTGGTGCATCTATTAAATTACGTTGAAATATTTGAAACAAATCACATTCTCACCATATGTAAATTTTATTTCAAACGCCCAATCAAGGAACCCAAAAAAACTATGTTTCATCCTTAAAAACAAATTTCATTCCAATAAAATTCATTTACCATATGTTTATCATATTTTCACAGTATGTTATCCTATGACATCTATTTCTAAGAGAAATTCCCTGAAATTATTCAAGTTCCAAATATAATTAATCATTTATACATAAATTATTTTGTTTTATATATTTCATTTATAATTAAAATTTTAAAATACTTCGATAATAAACTATTTGATTTTTTTATATTATAAATTTTATTATTTAATTGGAATAATCATTAACAACAATTCCCATTTTTATATGAGAAAACATTAACTTTATTTCAAGCATTGTCTGGACTACCACCTCCACGAAACAACATGTTTTGTTTTCCTTCACTACTACTAAAGAATAATATAAAAATTGAATTTAATAAATAATAATTATATTTATATCATGATTAATATTATAAAACATAAACACATATTACCCCTTTCTCTTGTTCTATGGAAAATGAAATCGTTAACCAGGTGTAAATGTGGACTACCACCCAATGGAATGATTGATTTACAATTTTCATTTCATCACAAACAAAAATAGATGTATATTATAATAGGAATAATGTATAATTATTATTTGTATGAAGTCATTGAGGTTATATTATGGATATATTTATAAAGAATGAATGATATGATGAATAGACTATTGTCATTACTTTCATCACTTAAAATGAGTGGATGAAGAAGAAATTGATTTCTTCATTAAATGTAATGGTTTATACAAATTGTTATTAATATATATATATATATATATATTATTTTTGTATATAACACTAATAATAACATAAAAAGATCATTATGTTTATATTATGATGAAATTACAACTAAACAACCTCATAATCCTCCATTAACCATGAATGGTTCATGCTAAGGAAAATTTAACCACCTATTTGAACAATACAATGCATTTATATCATGAGAGTTTATGGGAAATTATTTTATCATATAATATAATATAATCATTAAAAAAGTATTATTTTTTAATATTAATGTTAAATTAACATTTAACTCTATAATTATGAAAAAATCCATTTAATAAGATCTGCTGAAACCTGAACAAAATTCTATTTTATATTCGTTGTTTTCAACCAAGGAAAACATGGAGTAAAACTAAAATTTATGAAATATAAAGTAACATCCATTCTGTTAGATTGTTTTATTTAATAATGTTGAGATTTTTCAGAATAATTAATAAAAAATTATAAATTATAAAAATAATTCAGAATGATCAAGATTACCCAAACCAAAAATCAAGAATTTGTAATAAATTACCAATACAAATGTATAGAATGATTATAAATGGATTTTGTAAATGGATAATTATGTAATTTATTTTTCATAAAATTGGATATTGATATATTTATGTTTTTGTAAGAGAATGTTGAGTGCATTTAACGTAGTGGGGAAACAAGTTTGCGGTTTTTTGTCACAAATTTAATTTCATGAGTCATATTCCATATAGTTAACCCTAATACCAATAATATTGTCTAATTAATTCCTAATGAATGTATTTTATCATATTAATGATGGTTTTAGGGTCCATATAATTTAACATCATTAAATAGAAATTGATTGAAAATATACATAAATATAATGTGGTTTGGATTAAAGTTTTACTCAGTCCGTAAGGATTATATTGGTCTCCAATTATGTTATTTTTGTTAAATATATTCTAACTCAAGTGTTAAAATAATTGTAATAGTTTTTGAGAACTTAATTTTCACTCATTGATTTATCTTCATTCAATTTTAGTAATTTTATGTAAATATAGCAGAGTATTTTCTTATTTTATTATGTGGTTTTGTAAAAAAAATTATATTTATATCAAAAACCCATATTCAAATTTTTCGTGTCTGTTAGAGAAAAATTTACATAATGGATATTGACAACAAAAATATTTTTTATTTAATTTATAATATTTTTATCATGAACATTAATCTTCATTTCAGGGGTTCTCCCTCCCTAATATTTTATTATATGTTAATTTTTAATTCAATTTAGGAAATTTATGATTAAAAAAATAAAATTTTATTAACATTTCTTAAAATATATTTTTTTAGTAAAAGAATTTTTAATGCAATGAAATGTTTTATCTCCATTCATTATAAAATTCCTTTTCTTTGTATAAACATATCCTATAGAAATCTCAATGTCATTTTCTAGTCTCAGATATTAGAGATTACTTTTTAAATTTTGAATTATCAAGATATTTTACTTCACCATTTAAATTTCTTAAAGGTAGAATTTATGTTATTGGATTAAATATATGTTAAAATTATTTGAAAATTTTATTTTAATTTCTACACTATAATTTAAAAATCATGTTCAAAAGGATTTTAAAACATCGAAATAATGTTACATGATATATTATCTCATTAAAATATATATATTTATAATTTATTTTATTTTAATGATGTAATCAAACTATTTTATTACCAATGAATCCTTGGTCATACATTTTTAAGCATTCTTATCAAAAGATGATTTTCATCAATTTCACCACTATTTATAGATTCCTTTGTAATAGTTTGGTTGTATTATTTTCAAAATTGTAACCTTCATTTTGAAAATAACTTCTGTAATTTAATTCTATTTTTGAGAAAAGATCTATCACTCCATTTTTTATACATAATCATTTTCAATTTATTCCAATAATTTTTATACAAATTTCATTCCAATATGAATAAAATATTCTTCATTCATTTCATTGATGGGTGTTGACAAAGAATGTATACATCAATTAATTAAAGATAAATACTATCATTACAATTTTTCCTTTATCCCTACAATAAAAATACTATATGCTTTATTATTATGATTGAAAATTAGTTTCCAAGAGAGTTACTCTATGTTAAAAAAACCTATTTTATATCCAAGGGTGATTAACAATATTTTGAGTGAAACCCAATTTCTTTCTATGAGAACATTAACATTTATTGAATGATACCCATTTTTTTCTATGGGATATTTATATGATAAAAGTGATAGATTACAATTTTCAACATTTTATGTGATTTTAATATGTAAATAAAATATTCAATATTTGGAATCATCATAATTTATGATTTCAAATATGCTAAATTTATTTTTTTACCAAAAATATTTGCGAATGCAGTTAAATTTAATTAAAGTTATTTGTCTAAAATTATGTTTAACAAGGGAATAAATCATAAACATAAGGGAAAAGATTACTATCTAATTTTAAAAACCCAATTTTCTAGAAATATTTCTTCCATAAACATTATATTATTTATATTTTTTTTGTATTGTAAGACTTTTTTAGTTAAAAACATAGGTACACTCAACATGTTTTAAAATATGCCAATTGTGACCCCATCCATCCCTATAAGATACCACCACCTATTCCATTTCATCAAACCTATAAAACCTATTAGGATCATCATGTATATGGCTAATACACTTCCCAACATCATTCATTTCCTCATTCTACCCTCACATTCTTCACAAAGCTTTCCAAGGAAGCCCTTTGGTGAAAGCCAAAAGGAGTTATTCAATTAAGAGGTAACACCCTCGCTCAAGCTCCTTTATTTTATCTTCATTATCCTCTATTTTAATTATAATTATTAATATATTATTTAGAAGAACCATTATCATCAATATAATGATAATTTGTTCTACTAATTCAAACACACACTGATATCTAATGGGAAATGAACATACTATTTATGTGTGCGATGAACTACCACCTCATGAATCGATGATTTTACATTTTACTTAACCAACTATAATGGTGATAATTATTATAGAATCTATATTTATATATGATATATATTATTCCTTTAATCTAAATTAATTATTTAGAAACACAAATATCTATAATTTCTACTTTGTGTAAATACGATAATTTCATTTGAAGAAATGTGGAATACCGAGCTCAGATATTTATTTCATGGTTTATATTAATTAAATCATGATATAAGTATAATGAAAACGGATATAAAATTTATGAAACGTGATAAGAAAAAATCATATGTTACCAGATGTGACAACATAATATAGATTTGACAACAATAGGGTAATATAAATTTATAATAAAACCATATATGGTTTTATATATAGTAATACAATTATTTATAATAAAATTATATTTATTATATAGGAGATGTGAACATATTTGATGATATTAAAGACACCTGGTAAGGGTATTTTTAGCCTCACATTTACATCTATGAGATTAATGCCTTATTCACCACTCATCAAATTTCTGTTGTGATTATAATACACATGAATATATAATATGAATGTTATACTCAAATTTTTATGTATTTAAATATCCATTTTATGATATCTATTTCATATGGATTATGTTTCTAGAGTAAAAAAATCCAAATATTAGTTTTGTATCAATTTTACATCTTTTAGACACATCACGTGAATTTCAAGAACCATGTTGTGAAAAATATTTTCAAAGATGATATATTAAAATGATTTTCAAGGAAAAAGGTAATTTTTTTACTTTCCTGATTCCTTTAAATGTATTAATATTGTTTTAAAAAAATGGTTTTCCATTCATTTTCATGTTCCATTTACAACTTTTCATGGAAAATGGTTTTCAAAACATATTCAACATTGTTATATATTTTTTCAAAGAAAAAGGTTTCCAATATATTTTCAAAAATAAAATCATAAGTATTCAATTTTTTTAAATAAAATTGTTTTAAAATTGTTTAATGTTTTAAAAACATCTTTTAAAATAAGAAATGATATTTTCCTCAAAAAAAATTTAAAAATTAATTTCCTAGTAATTTTCCATATAAGATGACAAGTGTTGATTTACTCATTCCCTTCAACTAAATGAATCAATGGTTTAATTAATATTAAATCATGAATGGGTTTTTTATTAATTACGTGATTCTTATGACAAATGTTTCTATAACATTTGTTATATGGATTTGAATCTAGCTTCTTTTAACTTGTAATGATTCAAAGAAATGATTATGAAACCCATATCTTTTAGTTTGGTTATGATATGATGAAATGTTAATGATACCCATCTCATTTCATGGTTTTTTTGTAAAACCCATTTCTTTTAATGGGTCATGATATGTTGAATGCTGTTTTTTATTGTCGCACGCATATGAATGATTTTATTATGAGATGGATGGGACTAATATATCCCACCAATTAATTGGGTAATGATTTATATTTCATGATACATTGACGTGAATATATTCAATGTGATATAGACACAATGGAAAGATGAGGAAACCCAATATCTTATAAGGAAACGACAGTGACTGGGGATGGTTGTGTGTCCTACAAAATCGGTCTATTTACAAATATATTAGAAGACGGGGAAACCAAATCCACTATAGGAATATGGGGAAACATAATACCTTGAAATTAATGTATTGAGAGTGGGGATTGTTGTGTGTCCCACCAAGTAGGTTCAATTCCCAAAAAATTCCATGATAAATCTTTCAATTTTTCATGACATATATACAATGATATCACATGTTTATGTAAAACATAGTTTGATGTATAATTCCAATGATATGATTTTATAGATTATTTTTATTATTTCCTTATGATTTCTATCTTATGAACTGAAAATATTTTTTCAATGATTCATGTGTATGATCCAGTGATATGCAGTGTAAGATCTTATAATATCATGATCACATTCTCATAACCCATTGATCATGTTTATCCTTTTATGTATCCCTTGTTTACCCATCCTGAGCATATGTTCTCACACTTTTTAGGTTTCCGCCTCTATGTTATGAAGAAATATATTTTAATTTATGTGTCTAAAAAGGGTTATATTCAACAATTGTAACACCCCAAGCTTCCACGGTACGTTTCCCTTCGAATAATGCAATGGCGTGCATTGTACGCAACTTTGAGATTTTAACACACCACAACCAATCAAACTAGCCGTTATGAATAGTAATACCTACTTTTTGAAATTTTATAAATTCTATATATCAAAATGGACTTCATTTTTTGATTCGGAATATCAAAATTAGCCTAGGGTGAAATTTCGGTACTTTTTGGATAACTTTCATATTTTGATGAATAATGAAAATTACTAAATTTTAATTAAAAACAACTTTTTTAATCAAAATAATTAACAGTGAAAAATTATGAATTTGAGTTGTTTTAAAGTATATTTAAAATATATTTTTACCATGTAATACAATGTGGGTCATTGAACATAATTTCACATTTAAACCAGACATAAACAAGTGCCAATCTTTTGATAGTTATTATCTCTTAAAAACACGCTTTTTGTTTTAACAACAGAAATTAATTTTAAATTAATTTCTGCCACTTCTATGTTTTGAATTTAGAAAAATGGATTCCATATTTGGAATCAGGATGTTCAAATTGTTTAAATAGGTAACTTTTATTTTTAGACATTTTGGATAATTAATTCGGTAAATATTTTATTTACCATGGTTAAAGGGTAAATCCGGTAAACAAGGGTTAAAAAATAATATTATAATAATACTAAATTATCCTAAAATGTGTCTTAACCCTATTGGTTAATACATGGTCGACCATGGGTATCTTTGGGTCGATTTTGGGACCCCATGGATCCACTTGTAAGTTATAATGACACTTTCTTTTTATTAAGCTAAAATAAATACAAAAATGACACGAGCATATATATTTTAGAAAAACAATTGTTACATAGAGTTATATATGTTGGATTTTAGACTATAAATATTAATTAGAAATATAAAAAGATTTCCTACATAATGATATTTTATTTATAATTTTTAGACATTAAATAAGTTAGTTTATTTATGACACAATGGTGATGCAGTAATTACCATAATAATAAAAAATTAGAATAATTGATATTATAAATACCCAAATAAATATAATTTGAGACTTCTGTTGAATTACACTAATTTTCTAGGTTACTATGACATATTAGGATTGATGTAATTAACTTTTTTCGAAGTAATCATTCTGTTATGTGTTTCACAAAAATCAACTATTGAATAGTGTCAATATTGACATAAAAGAGTTTTAAAAAGAAATATTATATTATTAATTGATATTAAATTCTTAATAATCTAAGGTTCGGCCAAGCGACTTATATAATGATATTTATATCATTAATGGACCACTTGGGGGGTCTCTTGTATGTATATAGTATGTTTATATACTATATAATATAAAAATACAAAGTCACATGGTAAATGTCAAACTAATTAACTAAGAGTTAAAACTAAAAGATAAGGTTAATATAGTGACCCAAACCTATCTAAATTATATTGGTTGAATTTTTTTCGACCTATACCCATCTTAAACTTTGAATAATCAACTTTCGATCCATTAGAAACTGAATATGAATTTATTATAAATTAATATTTCTAGCTTTTCCAAAGGTTCCCCTCACCCCTCTTATAAAAGGGCACTCCTCCTTATCATTTATTCACACCTTCAAAGCCTTTTGGTTCTGCCAACCCCTGCCCAAATACTCTCTCAACTTCCCTCAATACAACCCAGAGGCCGTAGTTTGATCATAAATCCAACCAAAGGATCCCTTTTGATCAAATCAAAAGGAAGAACCTGAAGAAGATGTAATGTTTTCACCACCCCTTTTCAAGTTCCTTTCTTCTTACACTTATTCTTTCTTTGTTATTTCCATTATAAAATAATAACTCCAGTATCATATATATATTGAGATGTTATTATAAATTTGGTTCAACCATATTCAGTATTCTATCTATCCATTGAATAACATGTCACCATACGTGCGTACGTACGGCTTACCGTCTCCACGTCGTGGTGTAATTGTTATTCAATTTATTATTATTTAGATGGGTATAATAATGATGTTTAACTCATGTAAATAATAAATATAACATGATAATGATTCTGTATATATGATATACCATCCGATTATATATTATTTTAATATCAAAAGAATGATATTGTCGCTCATGCGTATGTACGGACTACCGTCTCCACGAACGCGATGAGATTCATTCTCCATCATATCCATTCAAGTATAATTATAATTTGATGATTTTAAAATAGTATCTAAGTACTTGATATCATTCTGGATATGAATAATATACATCCCATTAATAATGAATATGTCTCACATAACAAAGAATATAAAGTAAAATGAACCCGTTAAAACCCAAAATGACGATAATTCTAAGATATTATTAACAAATCAATGTTAAAAGATCATATATGATATCATATTAAAGTAAATGATTCTTTTATAATTCAATAACAATTATTTCACCATTATATAGGAGGTTAACCTACCGTCGACCAAGGAAGAAGTACAAAGAAAGGGATTTTCTTATCTCACTTTCAATTCGGTGATATTTCCATTGTTCGCCACTAAATTTTTGAAAGTGGTGTATTGTGTACTTCCATTTGATATATATTATAATTATTCTCTTTATATTCATGTTATTCTGTAAATAATTTGGTGGTTATTAACTTTTTTCCATACGACTCAGTTGATTAACGTGGTAAGGATTTTCTTATCTCACTCTTAATTTCTTGAGAATTCCATTATTCACAACTTATTTATTGCATGTGGTGTGTGTGCTGCCCATGTTTGTATTAATTGTGTAATATACTTTAATTCATGTATATTTAAATCATCATTGTTTTATCCATCTTTCATGGGTTCATGTTTCATAAGTTACCAATTCGATAAGGGAATTTGAAATTCCAATTTCCATTTATTCGGCTTTACACAAACTTCATTGATTATATTACTCCCAGATTATGTGTGGAATCACTATTCATTTGATTATGTCATAATTTCCACTCCTTGTTCTGTGGATATACTTTAGATACACATAATCACTCCATTGATAATTTCTCAAGTCATCGATATGAATTTGATAAGAGTAATTTTAACTCATTCTCCATTTGTTGAGTTAAACATCCAATTCATTGGTGTTGTTTTTATAAGATTATGTGTGAATATCCTTTGATTTATTTACACTGAATATCCAATAATATTTAGTGTATTTATATTTTTGACACATAACTTTGTCGTTGATTTATCCTTAACCTAAGGATATGGCCTTTATGAGAGATTTCATCTCAATTTAAATTCCATTGAGACTTCTTTGTTGTTATACACCAAATCACTTTTTTGTGGTGTATATAATGTACTTTGACATAGTATATCATGAATCCCTTTATTCTCATGATATTACAATGTTTTTATTACCTCAATTATTTGTATTCAAGTTTCTCTCTTTTGGTTAGAAACTCTAACTAAAATACCATTTTTAAATGTTTTAAAGACTTATTCTTCTAAATCTTCCTCATTAATGTCTATGTTTTAAAAAATGGTTTTAAGGATTTATTTATATGGACATTAAAGTTTTAAAATTAAAACTCCTTTTAAAAAGTTTCAAAGTGGTATGGGACACTTTGATTCCAAAATCTATTTTTAAATGGATTCTTGACAAATACTGTGACTTTTAAATGATTTCAAGAAAAAGGGAGATATTTCTCTCAAATAGTTTTGATGATTATTTTCATCTATGTCAACATCCTTAATTATTATTGATTTAGGTTAATGTGATAAAATACAATATTCCATATTTTATCGAATGAGTTATTTTTGATTGTGGATGTGCTATTTTTATACCATTCATGGTTTGTGGTTAAAGTATTGACATTTTGTATGCTAGTTTTAATACGAATGTTTATGTTATGTTTAAACATGTTCATATGAGGAATGCATTGGACAAAATAAGTGACGGGTGGAGCCCGCTTTAGCTCCTTGATGCATCAGTAGGTCTCATGAGACAAACTAGTGTCTTGGCACAAGGCCTTGGCAAAATATTATTTGTAGTCTTGGCACGAGGCCTTGTCTATGTGGTTATGATCGTCTGTCATTATGCATTCCATCATTATGAAAGTGGTTATTGATATTGCATGTGATTATTTGATTAGTAGAATATCCATGTGAATAAGTAAATGGAATTATTTCATTTTATTTTTTCCATACTATGTTGAAGTTCAAGTTTAATACGCTTTTGTTTTAGTTATAAATTGCCTTAAATGTTTATTCTTATTTATAAAAGTTTCCTCTATATTTTTATCCTTTATGGGCATTTGAGCTCACCGCTTTTCTATGTTTTATTTTTCCCAGGAAGTGAAGAAGTAAATTATGAATGACATGCAGGGATATTATGAGTGGATAATAGTGTGGATTATGGAGACAATATGTTGTTGAAGTAGTTTTTCACTTCATGATGTAATGTAAAACATTATGAATATATCTAGTGCTTCTAAGGCTACTAAACCAATCGGTCTTTCGAGATTTGATCTTTCTTGTGATCATGCCAATGTTAAGTAATAATGCACCGACTCTGGGTAACGGGGGTCGGGGTGTTACAGTTGGTATCAGAGGAAGTTTAGTTCAAATCTTGGAAGCTAGATTTAGATAAACTTGGATTAGAGCACGTAGACCTAAGATGAACTTTGAGGATTAGTATAGAAGAAATTCCTAGAATTTTGGTATTGTAGAGATTTTGTGAGTTTTCCAAGCAATACATCCCTTTCTGGATACGAGCAGGTAGAGGCGTCTCTGGCACAGATGTACCTAGGGGTAAAACCCGAAAACACCGCATTGAGCTAGACTCAAACGGGAACTGGTGCACGACAACGGGCCTTGCTGCACTCTTGGTTACGACACTCCAGGGGGATATGCTTAGGATAATTTAAATTTTCTTTAAAAACGGATTTATGTAATATATATATAAGATGAGAGTAAATGACCTTGGTTAATCCTAATATGTTTCAAATTGAGAATATGGTGACATGTTAATCTCTAAATGATTTTACGACTATTGTTACTCACACAATGCTTTCTGGTTTTAGTCAATGGCTGGATTCCAAGGAAGTCATAGTGACTTTGAGAATGATTTACAAGGTGGGAATGGTGGTGGAAATGAGCAACAAAATGGAATGTTGATAGGGGTAAAAGATATCTTATTTATGCCAAATCATTTTTCCAAAAATATGATCAACAAAATATATATTAACCAAATCCCAGACTCAACAAGGAAGAGAATTGTGATGAATGATAAGAGCTCCAGCAATGGAGACCATGGAGAAAAGAACCCTCAATTTTCATTATGCAGGAAATGTGGAAGGAGACACCCAGGAAACTGTCTCAATGGGACAAAGAAATGCTTTACGTGCGGGAAGGAAGGACATAAAGTGAAGAATTGCCGAAGAAAAATGAAGAGTACTATGGAAGAAGATAAAAATGGTCCCAAGAGTCCATTTACAGTCATTTTCTGTAAATGTAAGGGACCTGGACATTACCCAAGTGAATGTCAAATTCTATAGGATATTTTCTTGGTCAAAGAAGAAGCTATGTAGAAATAAATGGTTGGAGAAATGTTTAAAAAGTATTAGCGCTCCTTGTTGATGGGTTTTCTTTGGAATAATTTTCTCTTGTATTTGTAACCCCGCAGTTTTCCATGTGAGAATGATATTTGAGGAATAATTGTCTCTTCTCTTGTGGATATAGGTATAAATAACCATTTGGTTTTATATGATCTTTGGGGTTTGAGAGAATTATATGTTATTATAATTATGGATGAAAATGCAAGGTATGATATAACATTTGTGGTTAAATTATGTTATTTTGAAGAATTTATCTCATTTTGGTAATATTATAAAATATAGTTTTTGAAAAAGGACAACACGTAGACCGTGTGACAACCCTTCGTGTCGGACAAAGCTGTGGGAATCGAACCCACAACCAAAGTGCGATTGGGATTTATCACCTACCACTAGACTACGTGAAGTCCCTGGTTAGTGTGACTGTTTTTTTAGTTAAATGATTTTATTGATCAATAATAAGTTGATTTGGGTTCTTATGTCTTATCAAATGAATACCCTTGGTATAGGAAAATGATTTGGTGATTAAGTGATAAATGTTATTTTGGAAGATGTTCGCATTGTTGGGAACACTATATGCCCAAGGAAAATAGAATACAATGGGGTTTCATTTTTAGAGTAATGGTATATTTTTATCTACGTTTTTTGTTGTGTATTTATAGTGATTTGGGTTATTTATTGAAATGATTAACCTATAACAGAGAATATGTGATGATGTTAATTACATTTAAGTATGTGACTTTAAGAGTATTTGATGCCATTTGGAGATACAATTTAACATGGGAGACTACATAATCAAATTATTCTATGTTTTTGGTTTCAATATTAGTTTGGATTATATTGAAGGATTTTAAGGACAATTGATTATTTAATGTTATTTATTTAACTTTGGGGTATTGTTGGTTTAATTTTAGAAATTATGATTAGTGCATATATATCTCAAGGAATATCCTTTTGGGGGATCATTAGATCTTTCACTAACCATTTTGGATTTGATTAATCTTCAAAGACAATGTAACTATATAGTTTATCCTGTATCGATCATGTAATTCTATAGAAGTTTATTCTAGCTCTTCCAGTGTGACCAAGTCTTCTTGAATACTCATCGTTTAAAAAAAATTGAGTTAGTGGTGGAAATTTATTAAAGAATGATACTCTACTAAAAAAGTAAATATATCTCTTAATGTTCTTAGTCAATATCATAAATTAATTCCTCGTCCTTATGTAATGTAAATTAAAACAAAAAAAATGTTGTCCATTTACTTTCCTACTAGGAGACTAATGGTCATTTGTCCCAACACAAGTTTGTGGTTTTATTATTGTTAACTTTCTCCTGATAATGATTTATATCCCTCTCCATCAGAACTTGACACTAGGTTTATCATCCATATCCATGTGTTCCTATATGGAATCCGAGTATGGGTTATCTTGGATGACCTTTATACCTCTCTTTCTTTCTTTTAAAGTGATAGTTTTATTGACTCTTTTTCTGATGTGGGACTTTCCATTATATTCCCAAGCATAATTTTAAAAATTGCGAGGACGCAATTTATTGAAGGAGGGGATAATGTAACACCCCAAGCTTCCACGGTACGTTTCCCTTCGAATAATGCAATGGCGTGCATTGTACGCAACTTCGAGATTTTAACACACCACAACCAATCAAACTAGCCGTTATGAATAGTAATACCTACTTTTTCAAATTTTATAAATTCTATATATCAAAATGGACTTCATTTTTGGATTTGGAATATCAAAATTAGCCTAGGGTGAAATTTTGGTACTTTTTGGATAACTTTCATATTTTGATGAATAGTGAAAATTACTAAATTTTAATTAAAAACAACTATTTTAATCAAAATAATTAATAGTGATAAATTGTGAATTTCAGTGGTTTTAAAGTATATTTATAATATATTTTTACAATGTAATACAATGTGGGTCATTGAACATACTTTCACATTTAAACCAGACATACACAAGTGTCAATCTTTTGATAGTTATTATCTCTTAAAAACACGCTTTTTGTTTTAACAACAGAAATTAATTTTAAATTAATTTCCGCCACTTCTGTGTTTTGAATTTAGAAAAATGGATTCCATATTTGGAATCAGGATGTTCAAATTGTTTAAATAGGTAACTTCTATTTTTAGACGTTTTGGATAATTACTTCGGTAAATATTTTATTTACCATGGTTATAGGGTAAATCCGGTAAACAAGGGTTAAAAAATAATATTATAATAATAATAAATTAACCTAAAACGTGTCTTAACCCTATTGGTTAATACATGGTCGACCATGGGTATCATTTGGTCGATTTTGGGACCCCATGGATCCACTTGTAAGTAATAATGACACTTTATTTTAATTAAGTTAAAATAAATACAAATATGGCACAAGCATATATCTTTTAGCAAAACAATTGTTACATAGGGTTATATATGTTGAATTTTAGACTATAAATATTCATTAGAAATATAAAAAGATTTCCTAAATAATGATATTTTATTTATAATTTTTAGACATTAAATAAGTTAATTTATTTATGACACAATGGTGATGCAGTAATTACCATAATAATGAAAAATTAGAATAATTGATATTATAAATACCCAAATAAATAAAATTTGAGACTTCTGTTGAATTAAACTAATTTTATAGGTTACTATGACATATTAGGAGTGATTTAATTGAATTTTGTTGAAGTAATCATTGTGTTATGTGTTTCAAAAAAATCAACTATTGAATAGTGTCAAAATTGACATAAAAGAGTTTTAAAAACAAATATTATATTATTAATTGATATTAAATTCCTAAAAAAATATGGTTCGGCCAAGCGACTAATATCATGATATTTATATCATTAATGGACCACTTGGGGGTATCTTTGATGTATATAGTATGTTTATTAACTATATAATATAAAAATACAAAGTGACATGGTAAATGTCATACTAATTAACAAAGAGTTAAAACTAAAAGATAAGGTTAATATAGTGAGCCAAACCTGTCTAAATTATATTGGATGAATGGTTTTCGACCTATACCAATATTAACCTTTTAATAATCAACTTTTGAGCCATTAGAAACAGAATATGAATTTATTATAAATTAATATTTCTAGCTTTTCCAAAGGTGCCCCTCACCCCTCTTATAAAAGGGCACTCCTCCTTTTCATTTCTTCACACCTTCAAAGCCTTTTGGTTCAGCCAAACCCTACCCAAATACTCTCTCAACTTCCATCACTACAACCCAGTGGCCGTAGTTTGATCAGAATGCCACACTAAGGATCCCTTTTGATCAAATCAAAAGGAAGAACCCGAAGAAGATGTAATGTTTTCATCACACCTTTTCAAGATCCTTTCTTCTTCCACTTCTTCTTTCTTTGTTATTACCATTATAAAATAATTACTACAGTATCATATATATACTATGATGTTATTATAAATTTGTTTCAACCATATTCAGTATTCTATACATCCATTGAATAACATGTCACCATACGTGTGTACGTACGGCTTACCGTCTCCACGTCGTGGTGTAATTGTTATTCAATTTATTATTATTTGGATGGGTAAAATAATGATGTGTAACTAATGTAAATAATAAATATAACATGATAATGATTATGTATATATGATATACCATCCAATTATATATTATTTTAATATCAAAAGAATGATATTGTTGCTCATGCGTACATACGGACTACCATCTCCACGAACGCGATGAGATTCATTCTCCATCATATCCATTCAAGTATAATTATAATTTGATGATTTAAAAATAGTTTCTAAGGACTTGATATCATTCTGGATATGAATAATATACATCACATTAATAATGAATATTTCTCACATAACAAAGAATATAACGTAAAATGAACCCGTTAACACCTGAAATGACGATAATTCTAAGATATTATTAGAAAATCAATGTTAAAAGATCATATATGATATCATATTAAAGTAAATGATTCTTGTATAATTAAATAACAATTATTTCACCATTATACCGGAGGTTAACCTACTATCGACCAAGGAAAAAGTATAAAGTAAGGGATTTTCTTATCTCACTTTCAATTCCGTGAGATTTCCATTGTTCGCCACTAAATTATTGAAAGTGGTGTATTGTGTACTGCCATTTGTTATATATTATAATGATTCTCTTTATATTCATGTTATTCTGTAAATCATTTGATGGTTATTAACTTTTGGCCATACGACTTAGTTGATTAACGTGGTAAGGAGTTTCTTATCTCACTCTTAATTTCGTGAGAATTCCATTATTCACCACTTATTTTTTGCATGTGGTGTGTGTGCTGCCCATGTTTGTATTCATTGTGTAATATAATTTAATTCATGTATATTTACATCATCATTTTGTTATCCTTCTTTCATGGGTTCATGTTTTATATGTTACCAAATCGATAAGGGAATTTGAAATTCCAATTTCCATTTATTCGGCTTTACGCAAACATCATTGATTATATTACTCCAAGATTATGTGTGGAATCACTATTCATTTGATTATGTCATAATTTCCACTCCCTTTTCTGTGGATATTCTTTTGATACAGATAATCACTCCATTGATAATTTCTCAAGTCATTGATTTGAATTTGATAAGAGTAATTTTAACTCATTCTCCATTTGTTGTGTTAAACATCCAATTCATTGGTGTTGTTTTTATAAGATTATGTGTGAATAAGGTTTGATTTATTTACACTAAATATCCAATCATATTTAGTGTATTTATATTTTTCAAACATAACTATGTCGTTGATTTATCCTTAACCTAAGGATATGGCCTTTATGAGAGATTTCATCTCAATTAAAATTCCATTGAGACTTCTTTGTTGTTATACACCAAATCACTTTTATATGGTGTATATAATTTAATTTGACATAGTATATCATGAATCCCTTTATTCTCATGATATTACAATGTTTTGATTTCCTCAATTATTTGTATTCACGTTTCTCTCTTTTGGTTAGAAACTCTAACTAAAATACCATTTTTAAATGTTTTAAAGACTTATTCTTCTAAATCTTGCTCATTAATGTCCATGTTTTAAAAAATGGTTTTAATGATTTATTTATATGGACATTAAAGTTTTAAAATTAAAACTCCTTTTAAAAAGTTTCAAAGTGGTATGGGACACTTTGATTCAAAAATCTATTTTTTAATGGATTCTTGACAAACAGTGTGACTTCTAAATGATTTCAAGAAAAATGGGGATATTTCTCTCAAATAGTTTTGATGATTATTTTCATCTATGTCAACATCATTCATTATTATTGATTTAGGTTAATGTGATACAATACAATCTTCCATATTGTATCGAATGAGTTATTTTTGACCGTGGATGTGCTATTTTTATACCATTCATGGTTTGTGGTTAAAGAATTGACATTTCGTATGCTAGTTTTAATATGAATTTTTATGTTATGTTTAAACCTATTCATATGAGGAATGCATTGGACTTAATAAGTGATGGGTGGAGCCCGCTATAGCTCCTAGATGCATCGGTAGGTCTCATGAGACAAACTAGTGTCTTGGCACAAGGCCTTGGTAAAATCTTATTTGTATTCTTGGCACGAGGCCTTGGCTATGTGGTTATGATAGTCTGGAATTATGCATTCCATCATTATGAAAGTGGTTATTGATATTGCATGTGATTATTAGATTATTAGAATATCCATGTGAATAAGTAAATGGAATTATTTCATTTTATTTTTGCCATACTATGTTGAAGTTCAAGTTTAAAACGCTTTTGTTTTAGTTATACATTGCCTTAAATGTTTATTCTTATTTATAAAAGTTTCCGCTATATTGTTATCCTTACTGGGTATTTGAGCTCACCCCTTTTCTATGTTTTATTTTTCCCAGGAAGTGAAGAAGTAAATTATGAATGACCTGCAGGGATATTATGAGGGGATAATAGTGTGGATTATGGAGACAATATGTTGTTGTTGTAGTTTTTCACTTCATGATGTAATGTAAAACTTTATGAATATATCTAGTGCTTCCCAGGCTACTAAACCAATCGGTCTTTCGAGATTTGATCTTTCTTGTGATCATGCCAATGTTAAGTAATAATGCACCGACTCTGGGTAACTAGGGTCGGGGCGTTACAACAATAACCTATTTTGAGATAACATAGCTCATATATATAATGGTTTTTTATGTTTTCATGTTTCCAAAAGCACTAAACTATAATATTATTTTGGCTTATGTTTGTATAATGTTTTATGTATTCCATAGATGTTATTTAATAATAATTTATAAATATACATGGATGTTATAAGTTAACAACGGATTCCCAAGAAAATGTGGGAACTAGTTTAATAAAAAAAAATATATAATTTGGGTTGAAGTGATCATTATTATTGTAATTCAAAACTAGATATGTTTAATTATTATTAATAATGTAATAATTTTTAAAATAAAAAACACACTAAATATGAGAAGAATAAAATATCATAGAATTTATATTGAAAAATATGATGAATAAAATATAATATAATTTATTACATGTCCAAAACAAGAGAGGTAGAATGGATTTTATTTCATTAAAGGGACATGTAAATACTTTAATAGTGGAAATAGAATCATATTTGTATAGTAAGGAGAGTATTTTTGAATAATAATTTTCTTAAATTTCAAGAGTGTTTGGAATTTTGAATCTCCATGTCCCAATCCTTGGGACAATGAGGTATATTTTCATTAATAACCATATGAACAAGGAAAATCCAATTAAACAAATACTAATATATTGCATAGTGAGTTTTCACTAAATATTTTTTTGTGTCCATTATCATTTAATGTTTAACTAACTACATGATATTGAGTTATAAATAAAAATCTCTTTTATAATGAGAATCATACAAAGCATTTTAAAAGTTTTTGTGAAGTTATTCTCTCTGGATCTTGATATTCCTCCATTAATAATATTATAAGTGACATTTGAAATGTATTATCTCAAATTATAAAGATATTATAAAAAAATTTAAAATATATAAAACTCATTCTACATGGTGAATAAACTCATGTTCATCTAGAAGTATGTAGTTAATTATGAGTTATCAATATAATTTATAATTATATTAAGAGTCAAATTGATAGGATGAAATGGTTCTTTGTGGTTGGGTATTTGATACCCATATATTTTAATATATGACTACCATAAATTAAATCAATGTCATCGATATATTTCTCTACAAGAAACATTGAACTAAAATTAAATAAAAAATTTCAATATAAATATAAATATTATATGTTAACCAAAAAACCAAGACATTCAACTAGAAGGGATGAATATGTGGTACTTTTTTATGAAATATTTATACAAATAAAATATGGTCAACTTTTAATTTTAATAAAATTCAATTAGAATAGAAAAATTAAATGTTGATATAATTGTATACTTGAAATGGTCATATTTTTTCTACATTTACTTTTCTATTTCAAGAAAAATTGTATATTATTAATAGATAATAAAACAAATATATTCATAATTTTTTAAATATAAAACCAATAAATTAATTTTTAATTGATAGTGAATATTTATAAATAATTGTTAAAAAATTAAAATATTATTTTCCAATATGAATTGTTTTCACTCTATTTTTTGATTATATATATATATATATATATTGAAACTGTCTAATTTATGAAATTTAATTTTAAAATATTGTTATCATTTTTATATTATGAATGATAATATAATATTATGATTAGTTTTTGGGATATTTCTGAAAGGAATGTTTTTAGGTAAATAGTGAAAATACTATTCTTAAAAATCACTTGATTTTGATGAAATTATTTTTATGAAATCAGTAATTATAAATTATTGAAACATTTTTATTATAAACAAAATGTATTTAATGAATGAATTTATTATTTTATAAATTTTTCGTTTACTTATTAACACATCTTTGATATTTTTTAACAAAAATAATATTTTCTCAAAACCATTATTTAATAATTTGTACTATTTTAAATTAAAATTGTTATTTTCCAATTTTATAAAATTAATGAAATAAAATTAATTTAAAAAATAGAATTACTAGGTCCATGTTATATTATAAGGACAACTGTTTTGTGCATAAATATTATTTTAACATAAGTAAAACATAGTTAACATAGTATAAGTTAAATTGGTTAAAGTTATAATCGAAGGAGTAAAGAGTAATACAAATGATAAAAACACTTCTATAATTGATCATATGCTGTTTTTATCTACCATATATCATATAAAATAAATTGTTTCACCAATCGTTCAGCCGCATGACATGGTTAACACATTTTCCTTTTATATTTACTTGAATTATATAAAATATACCATCTCACCACTTATAAATTTTTCCTCCCAAAATATCTTTAAAGAACATAAAAAAATGGCGATCGATCCTAATATATAAAATATTTTCCAAACAATAGAGTTATTTTTCAATATTTATATCTTTTCTTAGAATATATTAGCGTATTTGATCATTTTCCATGGGATATTGCAAATAAATCTCAAATTGATCAACGTGGAAATTTATTTTTACCTATATTATTTATTTTATATTCATTTTTCCAAATAATGTTTCCAATAAAATATGTAATTAAATAATAAATTTTTATTTATTTAATCATTTAATTTTATTGAAAAAATATTTAATAACAATTTCCATTTCTATTATGAAATATGAAACTATAATTTGTGTATTCTACAAACTATCACCCCTACTATGAAACATGTTTTATATCCCTTCACCACTCTAAACAGATACATAAAAGGGGAAATGTTTTAAATATTTAAAATATTTCAACAATTTTTATGAATCTAAAAAATTAAACAACATTAATCATTTATCCCATTCTATAGACAATGAAATCTTTATCTAAGCATAGTTGTGTACTTCCACCTATATAAAATGGATGAAGTAAGATTTTTTTGGTACCCACTTAAATGCATTATTATAATGTTGGTTTTAATGGATAAATTTAATATTTATGATATTATTATGTTCATGGTCATTCAAATCATATAAACAATCAATGATATGATCAATAAATGGTTATCATCAATTCTGTCATTTAAAACTGGTGAAGTGTGAGGAAATTGAACTTTTCTTTATATGTAATGAATATTCATAAATAACATAGTGTTTCTAATTATTAAAAAAAATGATATATCATGATAATAATAACCATATATGATCATCATGGTCTGACTATAATCATTTTACTAATAAGACACTTTATAACCATCCATTAATCATCATAGGTTTAAGGTTATCCCAATTTAACCACCAACATGAAGAATTATATATATATATATATATCACAGGTGAATATAAAGAAATATTATATATTATAATTTGATATTAATATGTAAATAATGTTTTCTTGTTTTGGAAAGGATATATTAATATTTAACCCGATAATTAAGTAACCTCCTTTCATTCAATAGTAGTCATTAAAGAGTGATCATCATCGATATCATATTCAATGTTTTTAAACAAAAAATCCATGTAATGAAATTATTTATTTATATAATATTAGGTAAAATCTACTATACTACTATATATTATATTATAATGAAAGAAATTTTTAACAAGAATAAATAATAGACTTGTTATTACGAAACTAGTTCAAAATGATCCTGATTAGACACACCCAGCATTAGAAATTGGAAATAAATATCTCATATAACTATAAAGTATAATTATAAATTAATTTTATAAAATATTTTTTTTGTGAAATAAGTAATGAAGATATTTTTTTTTGATAGTGGATCCTAAGTGAATTCTACCAAGAGGGTAAAATTGGTAATAATTCTTTATCTGAAATTTAATTTCTTAATACAAATTTCATTATGTGAACCATAATACCTTTAATGTGGTTTGATTGTTTAAAAATGATTTTATTATATCATATTAAAATGTTTTGAATAGTCATATTATCAAACTTTTTTAAATGACTGGTGATTCAATGATCCTCAAATATATTATTTTTTATATTTATGTATTACTCAAAACATAATGGTATTTGGTTCATAAGTATTATTCGTTGAGACAAGTAACATATTATAAACCATGATAAATTTATAATTATTTATTATTATTTACTATGAAATTAATTTCCTATAAAATATTTTATTGTAATTAGTTTTATAATAAAATACTAATCAAGATCTTTTATTTAAATGTTCGTTTTCCTTAATTGTAACCCTAATTAGAAGTGACTTTTTAATTGAATTTTTATTCATTAAGTTGCGATCATTATCTTGAAGTTATCTCATATAAATTGGTCACAATTATAAATGTGATTATATTATGATGTAATATATCTTTGTTATAATTTTTACTAAAAAAACATTTCTAATATTTTCATGTCCCGTTGACTGTGTTTCATGTAAGGATATTAGTAACTCCAATGTCGCTCCATGGATTAATAAGGTTTTATTTTGAACATTATTCTTCCATGTATGTGTTCTACAACAAAAAAATTATATTTTATAATATTTTTATAGTACTATTTTGGAAAATTATTAATCAATATGAATAAGGTATTATTATTATTTATACAATGTGGGGTTTCAACAATGGTGTTTTGAAAATATTTAAAGTTTCCATTTACATTCATTATTGAATGTTTTATCTATAGATAAAAATTTTAAATAGAAGACATAATTCAATTATCAAGGTTCCATTATTGTAAATTATTTAAAAAATTAAATTGTTTAAAATCATTCACTTTCCTATTTCAAAAGTACCTTTTAATGTGACATGTAGGTTTTTATTTCACATCATAGTTATAAATACCTTTTATAATATCTTTTATATTTTAAAATATATATATTTTTTAGTATTTATATATATTTAAACTAACGGTATCTATTTTTTATTTTTAATGATAAAATAAATTTATATATATATATATATATAATTTATGGGATTTAACTTTCAGTATCTATTTTTTTTATTGTTGGTCCTTTTTTTGGTGAAACTATTTGAAACATTCTTAAGAAAATATTTTTTCCATCTAAGTTAATAATTTTTTCTATCATTGTTACCCATGTGATATGATCTTTTCCAACCTTCCAAATTCTTTTCATGATGGATTATCAATGTTATTTATTTTTTAAGATATTATATATGACTTCCATTTCCTTTCCTAACATTTTTCAATGTGAAACTAATTTTTTTCAATTGAATTTATTATATTAATTAATTATTCTTAAATAATTTTCTTTAATGGTGTTCACCTAGATTCCGTACATTGATTGACTTTACATAAATATTTTATTAATTGCATATACATTATCCATATTTTGTAAATACCATATTGTTTCATCCTAATTGAGTGGAATAAACATTGAATTTAACTTAATTTCATTGAATCAAATTTTATATACATGGTTTTTTTAAGAAATCTCTTGTGCAAAAAATTTAATTTACATTATTTTTTAATATGTGTTGAGTGAAACCCATTTTAATTACATAGTTCATTTTTCTATTAATGTTGCAGTGTTTCTGTCACATCCATGTAAATAATGAATAAAACATTTTTTTATTTATTAATATTTACGAATTAAATATTAATTTTACTTTAAATGGTTTGTTATGTTCGATATCGTACCCGATAAGCAGCGATGAGTTCCATTGAAAACATACGTTGCACACTAGTAATATAATAATATTATTTTAAATGGTAGTTAACATGTAGCCATTGTATTGGCAGGAATGGATAGAAATAACTAAAATATGATTATATATGTTTTTTATATGTTTTTACATTTATCTAATAACAGATAAAGGCTTAAAATACGGAAATAATTCAATTTTAGGCATTTATACCCTAATTTTCACTAAAGGTTCACTTATCACCTTTTGATGGCGAACCGTCATTAAATATAGTTTTGATCAATCTTATAAATTCTATTGGACCAAATATAACTCTTATTTAGAATCAGGAAATCAAAATTTACTTTGTGTAAAATTTTGATATCTTTCCGATAAAGTTCATTTTTTAATGAATAGTGTAAAATGTTGTATTTTAATCCAAAACCTCTTTTTAATCTAATTTATTTATATGAATAGATTATCATTTGAATTGGTTTTAAAGTGAAATTAGAAAATATTTTTACCATTAAATCCAATATTGGTCATTGAAATTAATTTCAATTTGAAATCAGACTTAAACTAGTGTCAATCTTTTCATACTTATTGTTTCATAAAAACACGCTATTTGTCATGACAACAGGAATTAATTATTAAATTATTTAATGTGACATATATGTTTTGAATTTTTTAAAATAGACTTCATTTTTGAATTCGGAATATCAAATATAGCTTAGGGTGAATTTTTGGTATTTTTCTGAAAAACATCAATTTTTGATGAATAGTGAAACCACTAAGTGGTACTTATAAAAACTGAATTTTCATTGAAATGAAATTTTACCACTTCTGTGTTTTTAATTTCAAAAATCTGACATAAATGGTTTTCATTAATAAGTAAAATGTGGTTCAATGAGATTAAAATAATTTTTTGGTGAATAGTAACTCTTAAGTTCTTAATCGCAATTAGAGGTAATTAGTGTTGTTTAAGGTAAAAATAATGGTTTAATAAAATTAAATGACCTAGACAAATGTCCTACCCTCATTGGAAGTGTCATGGCCGACCAATACAATCCATGGGTCAACTTGGGGACCCCATGAAGCCACTTTGGTTGGAAAATGACATAAATACCATTTATTTAATGTTAAAGTAAAAAAGTAACACAAACATGAAATGTTTTACTAAAACAATTTTTACATGTGGTTATACAAGTCATAATTTTGACAATAAATATTCATTGGAAATACAAAACGATATTCTACATCATAGTAATTTATTTATAATTTTTAGACATTAAATAAATTAAATTATTTATGACATCAATATGATGCAGCGATGACCTCATTATTTAACGATTTAAATAAAATGGAAGGATAATGTCAAATATAAGACCTAAACATGTCCAAAACATATTGGATGAGTGGATTTCGAACCCTCATCACCTTATCCTCGAAATACATCAGTGTGGGACCATTAAAATCCAAAACTGTTTTGAAAATAAAGTAATATTTTATAACATTACAAGAGTGCCCCTCCTCTCCTCTTATAAAGGACCCCACCTCTACCACCTTATCCACACTCCCAAAGCCTTTGGCTTGGAAATCCTCTGTCAATTTTGTCTCTCCACCTCCCTCCCTATCTAAATCCTTGAAGCCTCACTTTGGGAATAAGTATTCCCAAGGAAGCCTCTCAGCTCAAACCAAAGGGAGTTACCCGATTTTAAGGTAATGTCTTCTTTTGAGTCCTTTTGATTTATTTTTCTTCTCCAACCCCCTAAACTCTTTTTATTATTTTATTTTGTAACAACTATAGTATCCTCAGTATACTATGATGTTGTTATCATAAGTATTCGAGCTACACTTACACACACCTACATCTAATGGTTAAAGAACATACTGTTTCCGTGGATGGCGAATTTCTGCCTCTCGAAACGATGATTGTTCAACATTATTTTAACGCCATCAAATGTGGCCATTAAGATGACACTATAATTATATATGATATATGATATTTTTATGTTTTCCTTAAGCTTCTGTATTTTTCATTTTGGGAATACCTTTATGGTTTCCATTATTGGTAAACGCGATATCTTCATTTAAGGAAGTGTGGACTACTGCCCACTCAAAGTGATTTGATTCGTTAATGCCATATGTGGGACGTATAAAGGATGGATATAAAGTTATTATATATTATGTTATACTGGAATTATAATATACCTCTATATCATTATTATTTATTTCCATTAATGTATGAGATAGAAATGAAAGTAGTGTTCATGCGTACGTACGACTTACCGTCTCCATGAACGGTGCATTTCATTTCATATCCCCAAATGTAATGTACTATTATAAGTACATGTATATAATGGATATATATGATGAATGATACATATAAATGATGAATATAATTTTGGAATTAAAATATACATACCTCTCATTTAGTTTTAATTCCATTAATATGACAATGAAATGAAAGTAGCGTTCATGCGTACGTACGGCTTACCGTCTCCATGAACGGTGCATTTCATTTCTTACCTCTAAATGATTATGTACTATTATAAATACATGTATATTCTGGATATATATGATATATATGATATCCAAATCAGGAATGTCATTCTGGATATACAGATCCTTTGACCACACAAACAACATGTAATTGTAAGAAGTCCACTTTCGACTTAAGAACCAAATATCGACAAAACAAACATTATTAACATAAATGGTACATAATGTTTATAACATAGAAATAAGTTATATAAAAGGAATAATGAACTTGAAAAAGGTTCTTAAGAAAATTTAAATTAACTCAAGTTTATTATTCAGGACGTTAAAGAACGATCGAGTGAAGTTGGACCCGAGGTAAGGGACTTCGTCTCAATCTAATTTCATTGGGGAATATTTTGATTTATACAAAACATTCTTTTATATGGTGTATAAATCCCTTTGACTTTTACTTTTATACAAAAGAAATCTTTTTCTATGAAACATTTTACTAAACGACAAAAAGGAATGTTTTTTTAACGTACGCGGCAACAATGACCTTTTCCGCTGCCGCGAGTATTATTTGGTATTTGGCTTCCTCAACAAGATGTAATGTTTTTAAAATAAAATAAATACCATATACTATTTTATGTATTTTGGTATTGAAAATTGTTTTGATAACGAATTCTATTATGTTAATATATTTAAATTATATATTGTGATTGAAATGTGGAAATGTTATCATTCCTTTATATTTGTTTTATGTTTTATGATTTTATATTGGTACTTAGACATTTGACAGGTGGTTACGTGATAAACCATATGACGGGTGGTGCCGTGAATATCATGACAGGTGGTTATGTTATAACTTCCAATGCATTGGGTATGGAAGTTGGCTGTATGGATATTCCATTAATTATGCATGGAAGTTGGCCGTATGGCTATTCCATTAAGTGATATGTGTGGAAGTCGACCGTATGGTTATTCCACTTAAGTATGTTTATGTCCCAAGTTACCTTTATATGTTATGTGTTCTTTATATGGGTTTTATGTTAATCCTTTGGTTAAAAAAGATTAATTAATGCTATTTTATTCAGTGAAGAGTTTTTACTGCTTCATGAAGGTGAAGGTATTACTTTGATAAAGTATACATGGTCTACGTGATGTTTGAAAAACTAATTGTTTTCATTCTTTTTGTATCCCTTACTGAGCTTTTTATGCTCACCCCATGTTTTTTTGAAATGTTTTTCACAGGACTTAATGTGGAATAGGGTCAAGGATGGGATCAAGGGAAATTCATGCTATATAAAACAAGGAACTAGACATGTCTCTTTTTAAGAGTTTTTTTATTTTATAGAAACATAGTAGAAGTGTCTACTTTGTAATCTCTTGAGATGTAACAGTTATGTCCTAATTCTCTAGAACTGTAAACCTGAAAAGATCCTCAATGTGAATTATTCATTTAATTCAATATTAAGTAAGGTTTAAGGCCGGGGCCTTATAGTTGGTATCAGAGGACAGTTTAGAAAACTGTAGGAGTTAGAAAACTGTTAAATTATAAGTTAATTTATTGTATGACTGAAATGATATAGCATTTAAAGATTACCATGTTGCTTCTCCTAAGACATTTCTTTGTTCAGAATGGTTTTCCACAGAGGAAACAAAGCAGCTATGTTGGGACGACATCAGAAGGAAAACAACCTTCCAAATCAGCAACCTGAGATGGTCGGAATCGGAACTGAACAGTTTGTTGCAGTGATGACACAGTTGACTTAGGCTATAAATGGTGGTGGTATCCATGCACGAGATCATCGAGATCAACCGCAGAGGAACATGTTAGTGGTGGAACATTTCATGAGGCAACATCCCCCATCATTCAGAGGATCATCTGACCCCGTGCAAACTGAAGGGTGGATTAAAGCACTGAAGAAGATTTTTTATGTCATTGGGTGTTCAGAAGATCAAAAGGTTAGTCTTGTTGTTTACCGTTTTGAAAGTGAAGCTGATCAGTGGTGGTTGATGGTGAAAAATATCACGGATAGTGATGAGATTGAGGATGTTCACTGGGACGAATTCAAAGGTATGTTTCGTGAGAAATATTATCCTAAGGTGGATCGTCTTAGGATGGAAAAACAGTTCCTAGAATTGAGGCAGGAGGATGATTCAGTGGCTGCTTATGAAGTAATGTTCATTCGATTGGCAAGGTATGCTCCAAACTTCATACGAGATCTTGATAGTAAAATAAACCGTTTTTAATCAGGGTTAAATCCAATGTATCGAAGGGCTCTATCCTCTTGTGAGTTCAAAAATTATGAAAAACATGTTCGATTTGAGGAGAAGGTGGAAATGGAGTTTGTCGTTGATCAGGTGTTCTATGACAAACAACAGAATAAGAGGTCTTGTTGGCAGGAAAAGGGGAAGAATTCATCAAAGAAGCAAGGAGGTAAGAAAACCAAATATCCATCCTATGAGAAGTGTTTTAAAATGCATCCTGGAGAATGTTTATCCAAGTCTGGTAAGTGCTTTCGGTGTGGTAAGTCTGGTCATATTTCTCATAACTGTAAGGAATATGATCAAACAGGCAATGAAAAGAAAGTGGTATGATGTTTTAAGTGTAATGAAATGGTAAATTATGCAAACGAGTGTTGAATGAAGAACTCAACTAGGGGAATGCAGCTAGACTACATGCAAATAGGGGTGGTGAAATCCTTTGAAACAACTTCAGCAGATGTTGGGCCATCGAATGAAGTGGTATCAGGTACACTGTTTGTTTGATCAGATTATGCCAATGTGTTGTTTTATTCAGGGTCTACACATTCTTTCATTTCTGAGAAGTTTTCTATTAAATTGGAAATTCCATCTCATGTTATGAATCTTGAACATATGGTAAAAACACCAGGAGGGAACGTTGAGACAAAAAGAAATTATAAGAACCTTCCTGTCCTTGTCTGTGGAAAGAATATACCAGAAAACCTTATTGTTTTGCCTCTAGTAGATTTTGATGTTATTTTGGGCATTGATTGGCTTTTTGTTTATCATGCTACGATTGACTGTAGAGCTAAAATGGTTTCTTTTCAAAAATGAACCCTTGATTTTGTTAACATATCAGGAAGTTTAGAAACTAGTAAAAGATGGAAATGAATGTTACCTTGCACATATTGTTGAAAATAAAGGAACTCTTCAGATTAATGATGTGCCAGTGGTAAATGAGTATCTTGGTGTATTTCCTGATGAGTTTCCTAGTGTTATTCATGATTGGGAAGTTGAATTTACTATTGACTTTGTTCCTTATTCTAAGCCAATATCAAAACCCCCTTATCGAATGGCTCAAGTTGAACATTTAGAGTTAAAGAAGAAATTGGAGGAGTTATTAGATAAAGGTTTCATTCGACCTAGTACTTCACCATGGGGTGCTCCTGTCTTATTTGTTAAATAGAAAGATGGCTCAAGGAGACTTTGCATTGATTATAGAGCCTTAAATAATATTACTATTAAGAACAAGTATCCTTTGCCTCATATCAATGATTTGTTTGATCAGCTCTAGGGAGCTCAGTATTTTTCGAAGATTGACTTGAGGTTGGGGTACCATCAGTTTAAATTAAAAGAAGCAGACATTCCGAAGACTGTATTCCGTACTAGATATGGCCATTATGAATTTGTAGTTATGCCTTTTGGGTTAACCAATGCACCTGATGTATTCATGGACCTTATGAATAGAATTATCCATGAGTTCGTGGATAAGTTTGTGGTTGTTTTCATTGATGATATTTTGGTGTTTTCTAAAAGTAAAGAGGAGCATGAAAGTAATTTAAGGGTTATCTTTCAAACCTTAAAAGAAAAGAAATTATATGGAAAATTCAACAAGTGTGAGTTTTTGTTACAAAAAATTTCTTTCCTGGGACACATTGTTTCAAAAGATGGCATAACTGTTGATCCTGCTAAAATAAAAGTTGTTGAAGAATGGACAAGACCTACAAATGTAACCGAGATCCGTAGTTTTCTTGGTTTGGCAGGTTACTACTGAAGGTTTGTTGAAAAATTTTCATGGTTATCTAGTCCAATGACTAAGCTAACTCGTAAGGGTGTTAAGTTCATCTGGACAAACGAATGTGATGATTGTTTTTAGGAGTTCAAGAGATGATTGGTGAATGCTTCAGTTTTGGCACTTCCTTCCAGGAATGGTGAGTTTTTTATATACAGTGATGCTTCGTTGAAGGGACTTGGTTGTTTCCTTATGCAGAATGATCAGGTAATTGATTATGCTTCACGTCAATTGAAAACTCAGGAGGTAAATTACCCTACACATGATTTGTAATTAGCTGCTGTTGTTTTTGCCATAAAAATTTTGAGGCATCATTTGTATGGAGTAAAGTGTGAAATATATACTGATCACAAAGTTTTAAAGTATATATTCACTCAATAAGAATTGAACATGAGTCAGAGGAGATGGATAGAATTAATCAAGGATTATGATTCTACAATTCACTACCATCCGGGAAAAGCAAATAAAGTGGCTGATGCTTGGAGTCGAAAAAGTAATGCTTCATTAACCATGCTACATTTGGAACGATATCCTTTGGTTTTTGATTTGATGAACTTTGGAATAGATGTTGTTGGTGCAGGATGTACTTCTATTTTGTTTCAGGTAGCAGTGAGATATTCTCTATCAGACAGAATCAAGCATGCATAGAAGCAAGATAGTGAGTTGCAGAAAAAGGTAGAGCTGGTTCAGAAAGGTAAGTTGCATGAATTCAATATTGATAGTGATTCTGTTTTGAGGTTTGGGAAGAGATTATGTGTGCCATGTGATTCACAGTTGATGAATGAGTTGTTATGTGAGGTTCATAGTTCCTCGTTTTCAGTTCATCCTGGCAGTACTAAGATGTATAGAGACCTGCGGGAGTATTACTGGTGGGATGGAATGAAAAGAGATATTGCTGATTTTACTATGAAGTGTTTGACTTGTCAGTAGGTTAATACAGAGCAGCAGTTACCGAAAGGGATGCTTCAACCTCTAAAAGTGCCAGAGTGGAAATGGGAGAATATATCCATGGACTTTGTTATGGGATTACAAATGACATCTCAAGGTAATAATGCAATCTTGGTTATTGTCGATCGCTTGACTAAATCTACTCATTTCTTTCCTATACGAGACAATTTTTCCCTAGATAAACTTTCCCGTTTGTATCATAAGGAGATAGTCAGGTTACATGGATTTCCACTCTCCATTGTATCTGACCATGATCCTAGGTTTACTTCTAACTTTTGGAAAGGCCTTCAGAAGTCGTTGGGTACTGAATTAAATTTTAGTACATCTTTTCATCTTCAATCAGATGGGCTGTCAGAACGAACAATTCAGACCTTGGAGGATATGCTACGAGCTTGTTCGATGGATTATCAGGGAAGTTGGGACCATCATCTTTCTTTGGTTGCGTTTTCATGTAATAACAGTTTTCATTCCAATATACAGATGGAACCATTTGAGGCATTATATGGGAAGCAGTGTCGAACTCCAGCATTTTGGGATGAAGTGGGTGAAAGGAAGCTGATGGGACCCGAATTGATAGAAGAGAGGGCAGAAAAGGATCAGTTGATTCAGAAACACATAAGAACAGCTCAGAGCAGGCAGAAGAGTTATGCGGATAACTGGAGTAAGGATCTATCTTTTGAGGTAGGTGATCATGTTTTTCTCAAGGATTCTCCATGGAAAAGTATGATCCGATTTGGTAAGAAAGGAAAGCTGAGTCCAAGGATCATTGGACCATATGAAATTCTTGAGAGAGTTGGATCAGTTGCATACAGAGTGGCATTACCTCTGAGTTTATCTTAGGTACACAATGTTTTTCATGTTTCGATGTTGAGGAAGTATATGCCATATTCATCTCATGTTTTGAGCCCAGAGTTAGTTCAGTTGGAAGAGAATCTCTCTTATGAAGAACAACCAGTCTAGATTATTGACTGAAGAGAGAAAGTGTTGCGAAATAAGGTGACCCACCAAGTAAATGTTTTGTGTAAAAACCATATGGTTGAAGAGGCGACGTGGGAATCTGAAAATGCTATGGGGGATAAATACCCCCACTTATTTTGATAAGTGAATAAAATTGCGAGAACGCAATTCCCAAAAGAGGTGAAGGATGTGACATCCCAGGTAAATAATGAATAAAACATTTTTGTATTTATTAATATTTATGAATTAAATATTAATTTTACTTTAAAGGGGTTTCTATGTTCGATAGCATACCCGATACGCAACGATGAGTTACTTTGAAAACTTACGTTGCACACTAGTAATATAATAATATTATTTTAAATGGTAGTTAACATGTAGCCATTGTATTGGCGGGAATGGATAAAAATAACTAAAATATGATTATATATGTTTTTTTAAATGTTTTTACATTTATCCAATAAAATATAAAGGCTTAAAATACGGAAAGAAATCAATTTTAGGCTTTTATACCCTAATATTCACTAAAGGTTCACTTATCACCTTTTGATGGAGAACCGTCATTAAATATAGTTTTGATCAATCTTATAAATTCAATTGGACCAAATATAACTCTAATTTAGAATCGGGACATTAAAATTTACTTTGTGTAAATTTTTGGTATCTTTCCGATAAAGTTCATTTTTTAATGAATAGTGTAAAATGTTGTATTTTAATTCAAAACCTCTTTTTAATCGAATTTATTTATATGATTAGATTATAATTTTAGTTGGTTTTAAAGTGAAATTAGAAAATATTTTTACCATTAAATCCAATAGTGGTTGTTCGAATCAATTTCACTTTGAAATCGAACTTAAACTATTGTCAATCTTTTGATACTTATTGTTTCATAAAAACATGCTATTTGTCATGACAGCGGGAATTATTTATTAAATTAATTAATGTGACTTATATTTTTTAATTTTGTAAAATAGACTTCATTTTTGAATTCAGAATATCAAATATAGCTTAGGGTGAATTTTTGGTATTTTTCTGAAAAACTTCAATTTTTGATAAATAGTGAAACCACTAAGTGGTACTTATAAAAATTGATTTTTCATTTAAATGAAATTTTACCACTTCTGTGTTTTGAATTTCAAGAATCTGACATAAATGGTTAGTATTAAGAAGTAAAATGTGGTTAAATGAGATTAAAATAATTTTTTGGTGAATAGTTACTCTTAAGTTCTTAATCGTGATTAGAGGTAATTAGTGTAGTTTAAGGTAAGAATAATGTTTTAATAAAATGAAATGACCTAGAAACATGTCCTACCCTCATTGGATGTGTCATGGCCGACCATGAAAATCCATGGGTAAACTTGGGGAACCCATGAAGCCACTTTGGTTGGAAAATGACATATAAACCTTTTATTTAATGTTAAAGTAAAAAATGACAAAACCATGAAATGTTTTACTAAAACAATTATTACACAGGGTTATACAAATAATATTTTTGACTATAAATAGTCATTGGAAATATAAAAATATTTCCTACATCATAGTAATTTTTATATAATTTTTAGACATTAAATAAATTAAATTATTTATGACATCATGATGATGCAGTGGTGACCTCATTATTTAACGATTTAAATAAAATGGAAAGGTAATGTAAAATCTAAGACCTACACATGTCCAAAACCTATTGGATGAGTGGATTTCGAACCCTCATCACCGTAACCTTGAAATAAATCAATTTGGGACCTTTAAAATCTGAAAATCCTTTGAAAATAAAGTAACATTTTGTAACGTTACAATAGTGCCCCTCCTCTCATCTTATAAAAGGCCCCCACCTCTACCACCTTACCCACACTTCCGAAGCCTTTGGATCGGAAAAACTCTTCACATTTTGTCTCTCCACTTCCCTCTCTTACTCCTTGAAGCCTCACTTTGGGCAGAAGTCTTCCCAAGGAAGCCTTTGAGATCAAACCAAAGGGAGTTACCTGATTTTTTGGTAATGTCTTCTTTTGAGTCCTTTTGTTTTATTTTGCTTCTCCAACCCCCTAAACTATTTTTATTCTTTTCTTTTGTGACAAATAAAGTATCCTAAATACACTAGGATGTTTTTATAAGATGTATTCTAGCTACACTTACACAGACCTACATCTAATGGGTAAAGAACATACTGTTTCCGTGGATGGGGAATTTCTGCCTCCTGAAACAATGATTGTTCAACATTCTTTTAACACCATAAAAGGTGGACATTAAGATGACACTATATTTATATATGATATATAATATGTTTATGTTTTACTTAAGCTTCTCTATTTTTTATTTTGGGCATACCTTTATGGTTTTTATTATGGGTAAACGCGATATCTTCATTTAAGGAAGTGCGGACTACCACCCCCTCAAAGTGAGTTGATTCATTAATTCCATATGTGGGACGTATAATGGATGGATTTAAAGTTATTATATATGATTTTATACTTGAATTATAATATACCTCTATATAATTATTATTTATTTCCATTAAATTATGAGATAGAAATGAAAGTAGCATTAATGCGTACGTACGGCTTACCGTCTCCATTAACGGTGCATTTCATTTTTATCCCCAAATGTAATGTACTATTATAAGTACATGTATATAATGTATATATATGATTAATGATATATCTAAATGATGAATATAATTCTGGAATTAAAAGATACATACCTCTCATTTAGTATTAATTCCATTAATATGACAAGGAAATGAAAGTAGCCTTCATGCGTATGTACGACTTACCGTCTCCATGAACGGTGAATTTCCTTTATTACCTCTAAATGATTATATAATATTATAAATACATGTATATTATAAATATACATGATATATATGATATCCAAATCAGGAATGTCATTCTGGATCTAAAGAAACGTTGACCACCCGAACAACATGTAATTGTAAGAAGTCCACTTTCGACTTAAGAACCAAATATCGACAAAACAAACATTATTAACGCAAATGGTTACATAATGTTTATAACATGGAAATAAGTGATATAAAAGGAATAATGAACTTGAAAAAGGTTCTTATGAAAATAAAAATTAACTCAAGTTTATTATTCAGGACGTTAAAGAACGATCGAGTCAAGTCGGACCCGAGGTAAGGGACTTCGTCTCAATCTCCTTTCATTGGGGAATATTTCATTTTATACACAACCTTCTTTTATATGGTGTATAAACTCCTTTGAGTATTACTTTTATACAAAAGGAATCTTTTTCTACGAAGCGTTTTACAAAACGACAAAAAGGCATGTTTTTTTAACGTATGCGGTGACAATGACCTTTTACGCCGCTGCGAGTATCATTTGGTCTTTGGCTTCCTCAACAAGCCATAATGTTTTTAGAATAAAATAAATACCATATAATATTTTATGTATTTTGGTATTGAAAATGATTTTTATAAAGGATTTTATTATGTCAATATATTTAAATTATATATTGTGATTGAAATGTGGAAATGGTATCATTCCTTTATATTGGTTTTATGTTTTATGATTTTATATTGGTACATGGACATTTGACGGGTGGTTACGTGATAAACCATATGACGGGTGGTGCCGTGAATACCAGGATGGGTGGTTACGTTATAACCTCCAACGCATTGGGTATGGAAGTTGGCCATATGGATATTCCATTAAGTATGTATGGAAGTTGGCGGTATGGCTATTCCATTAAGTGATATTTGTGGAAGTTGACAGTATGGTTATTCCACTTAAGTATGTTTATGTCCCAAGTTACCTTTATATGTTATGTGTTCTTTATATGGGTTTTATGGTAATATTTGGTTACAAAATGGTATGTAATGATATTTTATTCAGTGAAGAGTTTTTACAGCTTCATGAAGGTGAAGGTATTACTTTGATAAAGTATACATTGTTTCTGTGATGTTTGAAAAACTAACTGTTTTCATTATTTGTGTATCACTTACTGAGCATTTTATGCTCTTCCCATGTTTTTTTGAAATGTTTTTCACAGGACTTAATGTGGAATAGGGTCAAGGACGAGATCAAGGGAAATTCATGCTATATAAAACATGGAACTAGACATGTCTCTTTTTAAGAGTTTTTTTTTATTTTAAGGAAACATAGTAGAAGTGTCTACTTTGTAATCTTTTGAGATGTAATAGTTATGTCCTAATTCTCTAAAACTCTAAACTGGAAAAGATCCTCAATGTGAATTATTCATTAAATTATATATTAAGTAAGGTTTAAGGCTAGGGCCTTATAGTGTCATTTCAAAAATTTTATAAAACCCATTTTTTTAGAATTCATTATTTATGTTGTGATAAGTAAATTAATTTTAGGTGGAACTCGTAAGAATGGGTGTTGTCGATGGGGTCCAAAATCAACCTCCAATGTATTTTTTATAAGTCTATATCTCCTGAGATAATGTATCCATTATCATGTATTTTTTTCTCCTCTGCATATTCACTAATGATGTGGATCTTGAAATTAACTATCCATATATTATTTTTTGGGGAAAATATGAATGATATTTCATGCCTTCATGATTATTCTCATGATTTTTGTATATTCTCATTGGCTATGTTTATTGACACACAAATTTGATTCATGTATTATTTTATTTCATGATTTTTTTGTGATTTATGAATTTATCTGATTTCAGTATAATTTTATTATATATCATGATTATAAATATATGCTCACATTATGATCCATGATTGTTATTTCATATGTTAGCCTTTATTGAGAATCTGTTCTCACCCATTTATTTTGTTTACAATTCCTAATATTATTATAAAAGGTAATATAAACTCTTTGTATATAATGGTATCTTATGGTAATAATTAATAGGATATATTGAGGAAATGTTATAGATTAATATATTTTACATATATTTGAATATGACAATGTCTATTAGTTGGAAAAGAAATTCATTTTTTCTAATTTTTTTCATAATTTTCAAAAAAATATACACATAAAAGGTATTGGGAATGATTTCAATGAAATTTCATCTTTATTTCAGGTAATTAAAGGATGATTAGGTGTTCGTCATTGTATTATGAAACAATCTCACAGTATAAAAACTGAAGTGCTTCTAGACGTAATTGATAACAATGAATCACATAAAACATATTAATGTACCCCTCACCATTAAATATAATTTAATATATATCATTATCAATATTATATTAATTACTAAAATTAATCCTTATAAAGACATGGAAATTTAACATATATTACTAAATAAATATATAACTCTCAAATCATCTACCACAATTGAAACATGTCCCCACCACTAATAAATAAGATTTATAAAAACATTCAACTAACCTAGATCATTATGGGAGAACTCAATGATCTATATGATGACATAACCCATTGAAAAAATCCCAAAATCATGAAAATTAATGAACAACCTCTATAATAAATCATAAGATCAATGATGAGTTAGAACATTTAAAAGATGCATAGGGAGTTATGGTTGGTTAAGAAATAATTTATCTCTCAAAGGTAATGGATACATCCAATTCAATGGAACTATATATATCTAAGTATTAATAATATGTTTCCTTGTGATTGAAGAAAAAGATTTAATAATGAAATGGTTGATGGGTTTTTAAATATATAATAAACATAAATATATGAGGCATAATAACATGATAGGTGTTGGCCAAACGCTGATGAGGATATATCAAATGAATACTTAAAATCCATGCCAGATTAGATCCACCTTTATACATTTATAACAAAATTATCTATAATATTTTGAAATAATAGATGGTGGTTGTGAAATGATTTCAATAAAATATTTCAAATATTTAAAATCTAAAATATCATGTTGATGATCTTTAACCATGCCATGTAACAAAAAATCACCATGGAATTAAATTTCTCGGAATTGTAGAACCACCATGTACTCAAGGATTAAAATAATTATTTATATGGCCACAGTATGATGTACATCCTCATAAATGAATCCCACGCTGCCAGATATATTTCATTCTAGTAACAACATCCAAAAAAACTAGACTAGAATACAGTAGAGGGAATATCATAAGAAAATAATTCCATATGTAATTGTATCTCATAATTTGTAAGGATCACCACATGGAAGACTCATCAAAACATGTCATTTTAATTTTAAATCATTTCACACATTGTCATGTATTCTGACCTAAAACATTATAATTCTAAACACTCATGTTATACACCATTAATTTGTAACGCATCCGAAATCCACAATAAAAGGTCATAAATTTTAAAACACCACTTACATGTTAACACACCTAACTATAGAACTCTATATTATTATATTATCTCATCGAATTAATATATCCATGGAATGAACACGACACACTCCTTCATATTGAAATATTAACTAGAACTCCTTATCTCATCATGAATCCTTATTAAGGGATGATCTAATCAAAAATAATCACAATGTAATGGTTCATGAATGTCTAGAAAATTACATTTCATATAGTTGATTCCCAAGTAAGATCAACTTTGATATTCCATAGAGATGTCCTTAATACTGATGATATTTTATTCATAACCCCATTAATATAAAATACATGTTATATCAACTAATATCATATCATAAAGTTTAACTATATTGAAAATATTGTTATATATTACATATAAATATATAGTTTCATATGTATAAACATAACACACATCAATAATCTCACAAAATATTTACATATGATTTGAAATGTAAATTGGGAATTATATATTCCTCTTTGATATAAATTTTTTCTAATTGTAAATCTTATATAAAATATTATAATATCGGGAAACTAGTCATCCCTATAGAGTTTTATTTAAATTTATTAGACATAAAATATATTTAAACATTCCAAAACAAGGAAAATTTTCATTCATACTGAATGGTCCTAAGGGCAATATTTTAATTTTTTGAATAATACCTATTTTATGGTGATGGGGAGAAACTACACTACTCTTCAACGGTGTAGAGATATAAACATAACCTTGATGAAATTTGACCCATAATCATCCCATATAATGACTACTCATAAATACCCCTCCCCAGCATCATCGACATTATGATGAGCCACTAACAATGCATGACTACCTAGCGAGTAGTCCTGTGAAAAAATGCACAGACATGGAACCCATGGTTGCACCATTACCTCTCAAAATTCCAATCGGAATACCCGTTCATAGTGGAAGCTACCTACTCTAAACCCTCATAAGAATAATTTTCATGTATAATGTCAGTTATAGTCCATTTTCCAAATTACAAACACAAACCAACCGATTCACACACCTTTCAGACAATCCTCATTTGCCAAACAAAAGGACTAAATCAACCAAACACATCACCATCATCCAGATAATGAGAAAACATCAACAAGAACAAAAACAAAATCTCACATATCATGATATCCATAACCATTGCACCTTCACTTCGACCTCCACCTATGTTAGACCATCAAACTAGAATCACGAATCCCACAGATAACCAGAAGCTTCACCGATGTAGTGGGGTGTTCCCTAAGAATCATGTCCACAAAAAATCTGCAATAACCACAACACCACCGAATCAAAAGCCAAACAAACCCTCCAACCCAAAATAATGACTCCATGATTTACATAGAATAAAAAACACCTACAAAATCCATTCATATACAAACTCCTTAATTCATCACAAACTGCAGATCCAAATCCAAAAAATGGAGAGCTCCCATAACCAAATAACGAATAACAAGCAGACCCAAAACAATGAATTCATAATTCAAGGAATAAATGAGTAATAAACAAACCCACAATGACAACTACACGGCGTTTCCACAAACTAGAACCAGATCCCATCACTACCATCATCTTACTACTTGAAGACCACATGTTACTATTGCACACACTCCCAGATGACATAGAACCATGGGTCGACCCACAACCTATAGAAATTGTACCTATGACAGCCGAATTTACTATGCCACACGATGAAACCCTACCTATTGAAGAAGGGAAAGAGAAAGAATAGGCCAGAAAACTGTGGGATGTGCCAAAATGGCAGTGCCTACAAAGTCACCACAACGCTGACCTAGGAGAGATTCCAACATCATGAGAGCACCAAGATGTACCATCAAAGAAGCGATCTGAATTCAACCCATGGAGAAGTGAAGTGAGACGGTTAAAGGGGAATCCCTAACGAATCAGTTCCCCTTACAGGCTCATTGATTATAATTTTCATTCAAATAACCCTTATTTATATCTATTTTACTAACATTAAAATGTGGTTTCCTATTATATATAATAGGAATTAAATATAAAAATTAATTTAATGACACCCCTAAAAATAATTATTATATTGAAAAATTATGTACAGATAAAGATTATAAAAACCATAATAAATCCCAATATTTTACAAATAACTATCCCCTTTCACATAATAATTCAATTATTTCCAAATATATGTAGAGGTTAACCTATTATACAAAAATTGAAACTTATATTCACTATTGTTTTCTCAAATATTTATTACTATCATATTGAATCATTTGTGTATTGATACATTAATGTTTTATTTATAGAAATTCACTAATATTATGATATAATATTGTATTAGTTAAATTATTTGAGTCCTGATTCACAAAATAAATGGGTATACTATGTTACCTAAATATTCTACATAAAACATATGTAGAGTAATTATTTTTCACTATTATCAATACTAATTTGGGTTAAAAATGATTTAAAAATGGGTTCCATGATACCATATCCCATGATATATTATAATTCTCATAATCTATAAATCATGATTAGCCAGATTACACTTCTACGGTGAGTCACCCAATTTATAATATGTTTAAAATGATCCATATCCATCATCACTATGGTTTGAGATTAAAATGTGATTTGTTTGTTTAACTAATGAAACTAGAACCCTTATCTATCACATATTTTAAATGACCATTAATGAAGCATTATATGCCCCCATGATATAATGAATCATGTATTTGAATAAATAATAATTTTTTTTGGGTTTGATCAATTTTAATTTAATCACTGAAGAAAAATTAATTTATTAAAAGGACCCCAAAAGACATAGAAATCATTTTCATAATGTCCCAAAAATTGAGTTTTGATTGTGAATAAAATATATGGCTAAAAAATATAATGAATAATGTATGTAAACAATGACAAACTTATAACCAATACTTTTATACATGGGAATGAGAAATAGAATATCTTTTTTTGAAATGGATTTAAATAATATACAATTAATATTTGGTCCCATTAAAAATTGAATATATTATAAATATCATTTATACCTAGTCCAATATTGATTAAAATATTTATTTCTCTAGGATTATATTATATGTATTCCAAAGGATGAATTGTAAAATTGTTTTCATTTTGAGAATTAAAATTCATTGTGGACCTCAAACCTTTACATTTTATTTTTTATTAACATATTAATAATTTGATATTAAAGTAAATAATATAAATAAAACTCAATCATGTTTATAATATAAAAAAACAATGTATAATTTTTATAACTAGAAACTATCAATATTTATTTATATTGAGATTTATTGTCTTAAAAGATGAATCTCTAATGAAGTCAAAATTAGTGGACATTAAATAACAAAGAAGGAGATAAACAAATATATAAATAAGATTAATAAAATAAGTTATAGGGGGAGATTCATTTTATGATCACTTTGATTCCACCATTCATTGATAAAATTTAATTTAGAATATTAAATAAGTGCAGGTATAATAATTTTTTGAACAAAACATGTCCATAACAATTAAAAATATTGTCTATAAAGATCCAAATATATTGGAAAACAGATCAAGATAACATTTATTTCTATATTTAATATATATTTAAAATTAATTGAATTCCATATTAGTGAACTCGCCATCATTTTAGGATTATCATTTCATTTAAGTGATTTATCTTATTTTACGTTGGAATTTTTCTTCAAGTAGTGCATTTATATTCTCTAGAAAAAAAATTTGTATTTATTTATTTCTCCATACACTAGATATAAGATTTATATTCATATTTCTAAAATAGATCATAGTTTATTACAAAAAAATATGAATCATGGAATTAATATCATTGAAATTTTTGAAACCTTATGTTTGTCTTTTATATTCATATTTCTATATTACTATATTTTTATTTCATGTAAAGTATATGAACTAATAAAAAATGATTCATATTTTCCTACCATATAAATTGATGATTTAATTTTCTTCATGTTTTTACTAGATTTTATTTCTATCCGTTCATTTATAATCACTAATCCCATAAATGTTTTTATCGTGTTAGAATAACCAATACCCAAATAATATTCTCTAATATCATGGTGCTTAAGAGTATAATTTTGGGTCTACTTTTGTATTCTAGGAATAAAATTTTCCCATTAATGAATAGTAATATTAAATATTAGACTGTTCAATAAATTCATCATGAATCATTCAAATGTTATCCATTTTTGAAATTGAAATGAAGGAATGGGTGAAACAATTTATACGTTATATTAATACAATAATATATCATAGAATAACTATATGATTGAAATAAATATTTTATTATTTTACGTGTATAATTTTTAAACTATCAAATTCATTATAATGAATGGTATTATTTTATTTAAAAAATTTCAAAAGACTCCACCAAGAAGTATAGTTCATCTACACCCAACGATATAATGGACACCTAACCTAGATGAAATATTTTATTATACAATCACTTAATTTTTAAAGTAATTAACTATCTTTTAGGCATAATTGTATATTAAATATAATTTGATGAAAAATATTCTACAAAATTTCACATGGAGGATCTGAATATGATGATCCAGTAGGGACAAAAAATTTATTCCCCAACAAATATTAAATAAAAAATTGAGTAAATGTATAGAGCTCAACGCAATTATGTAAATAACCAATTCTATTATGTTTAATGTGTCTTAAATTTTTTATATATATTTATATTAATATATTAAAAATAATTAAAGGAGAGGTCCCTTTATTTATATATTATATATTATATTAAAAGATAGTTCTTTCCTGAACCAATATTATCCATACAACTATTTCTATAAGATTAAAAAAATGTATCTTATAAAAACCCTTTACACAAACAAAGTCCTATAAAAATATATTATTTACATGGAACCATATATATACTTTCATACATGGAAGGAAAAATAGAATTATATTGACACACACATCATCCTCTCCTAAGAGTAATAATCAAATGAGTAATGTATAAAACATATTTATCTTCTTTAAGGTGTGGATTTTAATTGAATGAAAATTAACCATAGTAATCATCAATTATTTAGAGTGAGTAATTGTGTTTTACAAAAACATGAATAATTTTCACACACCCCATAATCATTATATTAATGAACCAACTAATTACACGCCAAAAATTTTAAAACATCTTTTCTTTAATTAATATAATAATAACCAATACATATCACTATATATATGATCTTAGTGCCAAATTTAAAGACATGAAGTTTTCCTGTATATAATGTTTGATAAGATATAAAAAATTATAAATTAAAAATCATGTGAAATGTATTGCTATGTCTTTGTCCCTAATTTTCAAACTAGTTTATATCATCAATATAAACTCTTGGAAACAAATCTAAATGTACACCATGTACTATATAGTAAAAAACATACTTATTTATAAATGTATGAATAATGTACCAGATTATTAAATACTAAAAAAATCCCACAAAAGGATTATAATGAAATAAAAAAATAAAATAAATGAATCATGTACGTGAATGCTCATAAAATAGAAATAAAAATTCTTTATGTAACACCAAACTAACCAAACAATGAAGATCTATATTTATTATTATGAAAATTTAAACATGAATAAATTTTAATATTTTAAAAGAAAAAAATTAATTATTTTAAATTAGAAATGATGATTTTCAAAATAAATAGAACACTATGTAAATAGTTATTGGGATAGGAGAGGTAATATATTTAAAGCATGGAAGGTGTTGTTGGCAGTAACAATGGGAAGGAATAATTGAAAATATTGTTAATCACAAAGATAAATAAACATCAAAATTTTATTTCTCCATGATTTTAACATATTACACAAGTTAGGTAACATTTTATAAAAATTAATGATATAAAAGTGATTGGATCAATAAAACACAAGTTGGGGAAACATATATTCCATGTCAAATTGTTTTATTATTAATAATTATTACTTTATGAAAAACTCCAAAAATAATTTGGTGTAAATTATTCAAATTAAGTAAAATAAAAATTCCACTAACTCAAAACTATGAAAATCCAATATTTATATTATATATTAAAATCAGTGACTTGTTAACCATTTAATCTCTTTATAAAAAATTATTTTGTTTATTATAACAGTAATTTCATATCTTAGTGAACTCAAATCATGTTTATTTTATTATTAATGAAATTTTTTTTTCATGTTAGGAACATGTATTTTCAATACACAAATGTATTCATAACTATAATAATGACAATAAATACCATTATCATCCAACTTATGGAACATAACTTCCCACATGAATAAACAAGTGATCATGTGTCAAATGAGTGTAATATCTATAAATTTCATCAAAATAGTGGATCAATACCAAGAAGGATTTTATGGACTAATTGAAAAAATATGAAAATCAATAGAATTTTTCAAATTATTGAAGTTACATCATGACTAAGTGGCTCAACCATGTGATTATATGATTGACTATGTTGGAAATTTCTCAAACGCCTCAACATACTAAAACAATAAATGAGTGACTAAAATGCTGCATGAAGTGACCATTTGGTATATCCAATCATCTACCAGTCAAATAAATTATTATTGGAGTAACTAAATGTTGATTAAAATTGAATAAATGATGTAATTAGGACCATATGTTAATGATTTATCATTTCAAGAGTTTTTATAGTGATCATAAGATGAAATCAAGTGACTTCATGTTATGAATATGAATGAAAATTTTAAATGGATGGATTGAATTACTCGTCAAGTGAATAAATATGAGTTTTTTCCAATGTTCTATCAATCAATGAGGAATATAGATTTTTGGATGATTTAAAAAAATTGTTCATATCTTGTATTATATATCCATAATATATTTCTATAATAATTTTTGAATAAGTAAATGATATTTTAGAGAATTTAATACTCTTATATTTTATACTAAGTATGATTATCCTCATTTATTTAACATCAGTGAATATATTAAGGAATCTATTCCATACATAAATGGAAAATGTCATGGAATAGGGTAATTGAATATATTGATCTTAGTACATAAATAAAAGAATACATAATCTTTTGGTTTAATTCAAAAACCAACTACTGTCCATTTTCAGCTGTGCTACACTGCACAATCCAAGAAGGACATTTTCGATCATTTTTAGGCTCTCAAAATTGAGTTAATATTTTGAGAAGATACGACCAACATACAAAAAAATGGAAGTATTTTTCAACACTCCATTGAAATATATATCTCCACCATTTTTACTATTTTATATTTTTTTACAATTGTAAAAATTTTAATTTTGATATATGTTTAGTACATAAATCTATATAACATTGAAGAGAATTTAGACATAATTCCCTCAATTTCAACCATCTCTATATTCCCACTACAACTATCGAAGGGGATTTGTGACATCTTGGATAACCATGTGTGTTTTTATAACATGTATACCAGGTTATGGTTTTGTATTATCTTGTTTATATTTATAATCATGCCAAAAAGTGGGTGGTTATAATCATGTAAAGTGGAACAAATCTAATATTAATACCAAACCTATTATTGTTTGTCATTTTGTTCAAATATATTTTTATTAATATATTTTAATATTTCTTATCAAATCTAATTAGTAAAAATAAACCTTCATAACTATATTTAACCTATTATTTTTCATCTTTTTTATTTGAGTAGTGTAATCACAAAGGTTAATATTGATTCATGTTATTTGAATAGAGCTTTGATTAATCATTAAAGAGGATATCATAAAAATTAACATTATATATTCCTTATATGATAGAAAAATAGTCACTTAATTAAATGTGGGTTTTTTTATAAAAAATATCTCTAATAAATTTTTAATATGCTTAATTCACACCTCATGACAACTCCACTATGAATAAAAATTTATAAATGGTTTTTTACTTTCATTTAGGGTTATTGAATTATTCCTTAATCTTTTCAGTTGGACAAGATCACTGTTTCATTTTATTCTAATAATTTTAATCTTATGTATATCTGTTTATTTAGAGGTCCTGATTATAAAGTCCTTAGCCAAAGATGCCGAACCCAGCCCTTATAAATGGTGTATACATTTATTATAAAATTCACTTGAATAAAAAACAAAATTTATAATAATAGATGACCATTTGTAGTCTAGGTAATGAAAAATTAAATACATGACTTAAATTTCAACAAAATGCACAAATTTAAAACAATGATTCTTCATCATGTTGCTTCTATAATAGTGTTTGAATGCAGCAGGTTATCTAAACCTAAAAAATAGTTTATAATATGTTGGGTGAGCATAAAATGACTAGTAAGGGGTTTAAAAAACCAATAAGTTACTAAAAACATTTCATTAAATTAAATATACATACTTCTAATAGATTTTCACAAATACGTGAATATATATAAAAAAATATTTTAGAAAATATTCATACATGAAAAGTTATTGGAAATTATACTTTGAAAATAATAATTTTTTGTGGGTCATTAATAATACATGTTAGAACATATTAAAATCCATACATATTCCCACTAGTCATCCGTATAAATTATGGTTTCACTCCTCATAACATTAAAAAATTCACTAGTTCTAATTTTTTAGAACATTTCCCAAAGACATGTATTTTTTATTTCTTACCCAAAATCATTTCCAAAATACTTTCATAATATAACATCATGTGAAAGAAAACAATCCTTATCATGTCAACTCCATTTCCTCAAAATGTTTTAAAATCATTTTATAAGGAATCCTATATTAAAAAAAATTTATTATTTGGAACAATAATTGCATGATGAATGGATTAAGTGCTTGCATGATGTCAAAATGATTGGAAGATCAAATATATGCAAGATGATGGTCATACCTATTCATGAATGACATGTTAAGAGATGCAGATGGATAATCAAACCTAAGATAATAGCTTGTTTCTCATGAAATGATAATATTTAACACAAGAAAATGGGGAAGCATGGTGAATAAAGGATTTTAAACTTACATAGGACTTCAAAAACAAGCTTGATGGTTTTTATATACAATTTATATCTTCTAAATAAAAAGGAAAGAATAAATATACATAAGGCATTCACACATATATTCGTATATGTATCTGTATACATGAATGGATATATAAATATATATATATACTAAAAATATTAAACAATATATGTGTATATACATCTGTATATACACATATTTTTGAATGATTTTAAAAAAGAACATAAAATAACTCCCTTTCAATGATAATATTTTTTAAAATGAATCCTATAAATAAATAAAACTTGGTATACATGAATTTTTAAATAGAAAGATATGACCTTACATAATTAAATATATATATATATATATATATCTATTTTTATTTTGTAGAAAGGTAATTAATTTAAAAATTATTCTATTAAAAATAATATAATTTAGAAATAAAATTTTAATACAAGAACCCATTTCATATATCATTCAAATAGATTGTTATATATATGTGTGGGTGTGAGAGAGAGAGTGTGTGTTTGTAAATATATACTCACACATATATATAACCCTTAGTGAAAAAGGATTTTTTGAAGAAATACAATAATCCCTTATTGTTGTTTTGATCAAATGAGGGATTTGAGTTTCCTAGAAATTGAGCAGTACATCCTAGAGAACATGGGTGGTGACTCTAGGATGTTTTGGGGGTACAAGAAATGTTATAAATATATAACAACAGTTTTTAAAGCATCATTCAGAATATGGGTATTTTTAATCAAAATTTTTAGATTTGAAAATCTATTGGCACCCAATATGTTGTGGGTTTCCAATTAAAACAAATATTTGAGTTTCATTTAAATTTTCAGTCATTCCATATTACTATTTTATATTGTCATAGTTTTTTTCCAATAACCACTTCATCATGTCTCTGATTTTTTTGTTTTTCAATGTCAAAATTATTCTTATATCACATTATTATATAATAAAATAGGGATTCCCTCAATCAAGAGTCTCCAATGCACAAACCTCTTAAATATTATTATATTTCTTAAAATTGTTTTAAATATTTTTGTTTTAAAATTTCGTTTGAAAAACTATTTAAAAAACCCCATTCTAGAATTATATATATATATAAAAATATTTTATTTTTTAAACATAGATAAAGTGTCATTATTATAAAAAAATTAACACATATATATATATATATATATATATATTAAACCAAATTATATATATATAATTAAATTCATGTTTTGTTCTTTAAGAAACAAAATTTTATTAAACACATATATTTAATATGTGTTTTTTGTCACCAAATACTTATATATATTTAACATTTATAAATTTTATAAAACAAAAAAATTATAATTTATCAAATTCATATAAAGTATATTAACAAAAAATTAATAATTTTATTTAATTTTATTATTATTATTATTAACATTAAATTTATTTAATAATTTTTAACTCAATAAAATGATATAAATAAAATAGAAAATTACTAATTAAGTATCTTGTTGTGTTACAATCATCCCCCCATAATTAAATTGTGTCTCCATAATTAGTGTGTACACACATAGAAAATAATTTTATATAGTAGGTATAAGTAAATAATTAATTTCAATCTAATTATCCAAAATTATCTAGACCGTTCATCTCATACCAATTATAATGACCTGATCCCATGATTCCAGGATAATCCCTTATAAATGTTGTGTAATTTTTTTATATAACTAACATGAATAAACACAAAGAATATGTTACAATATAGGACCTTTTAATAGTCTAGGTTCTGAAAAATTAGATACTAGAATTATATTTCAAAAAAAATACACAAATTAAATGTAATGATTCATCAGCATGTTGCTTCCCCCCACAAAGTTTCAACATAGAATGTTCGCTAAACCTGTAAAAGTGTTTATAATACATAGAGGGATCATAAAAATCTTAATAAGGGGTTAAAAACAAACAATAAGTTCATTAAAACATTTATGTATCATAAATATTCATACCTAAAATAGATTCTAAAAAATACTTGAATATATTTTGAAAAACTATAATCCAAAAAATAATTATACATTAAATTCAATTGGAAATTCTCCATTGAAAATAATAATTTTTTTCGGTTGTTAATAATACTTGGTAGAGAATATTAAAGTCCATACATACACCCACTAGTCATCAATATGACTTATAGGTTCACTCCCAATAAAATCAAAAATTTCACCAATGAAAATTTTTGAAAACATTTTCCCATAGACCAACCATTCTTGTTTCAGGGAAAGAATAATTTAAAAAATAATTACATAATATCAAATACTAGGAAAGAAAACAATACTTCTCATATCATAACCACTTCTTCAAAATGTTTTGAAATCATTTTATGGATAATCTCAAGCTAAAATCATATTATTATTTGAGAACCGTAATTTCATGAAACATGGATTAAGTTCATGAATGATATCAAAATGCTTACAATGTTAAATTTGGGATAGATGATGGCCATACCTATTTAGTCGTGAAATAATAGAAGAAGGCGATGCATGTTCTGAAAAAAAAAACTTGTTTCACATGAAATAATATGATTTATCACATGAAAATATGTAAACATGGTGAATAAAGGAGTTTAATCTTACATATATCTTTAAAAACAAGTTTGATGTTTGTTATATTCCATTTATAATTTCTACATAAATGAGAAATAATTACAACACATAACAAATTAAAACATATATTCATATATATGTGTATACATATATGAATGTATATGTGTATAAATATTTTCATATATAAATATAAATATACTAAAAATATTAAAATATATATTTGTATATACACATGTTTATAAACATATATGTGAATTTTTTGAAAATTATACTTAAAAACACACCATTATAGTGATAAGATTGTTTAAAAAATCCATTAAATCAAAAAAACATATCATAAAAGCGTTTTAACAATGTGAGATATGATTTTACATAGTTATATATATACATATATGTATATGTATTTCTTTTCAAGGGAATTAATCAAAAATAAATTTTACCCTTACAAACAATAGGATTTATAAATAAAAATAAAAAATAATCACCCATATCATATATAATAAATATATATAGTTATATGCGAGTGTGTATATATATAAACACATATATACTTATAAGCCTTAGAAAAAAATGGTTGATTTGAATAAATACAATAATCCATTATGTTAGTTTGGTTCAAATTATGTATTTGATGTTCCTAGAAATTTAGAATAACCTCATGGGGATCTTGGGTGGCGGAGTTATGATGTTATTGGGGTGAAAAGAGGGTTATAAATATAAAACAACATGTTTTAATGATTCCTTCAGAGGCTGAGTGTTTTTAAAAGGTTAATTTAAAGATATGAAAATCCTATTGTAATCTGAAACATTGTTGGTTTCTAATTAAAATCAAGATTTCAGTTCTCTTTATATTTTTTTATCATTATATAATTCTATTTTAAATTTCCATTGTTTCATGTCATTCCCCACTTCATCAAGTCTCTTTCTTGTAAAATAAAAAAAAATCACATTATTATATTATCATGTTGATATTTTCTCAATCTTGACTCTCATAAGCCCATTCCTCTTTAATAATTTAATCTTTTTTCTAAACAATTGTATTTATTTATGTTATAAAAATTCCTTTTAAAAACTATCTTTTAAACAATTCTTTCATTATATATATACATGCAAACACACACAAAACACGTTTTACTTTTATAATCATATATAAAGTGTGTTTTAATAATAATTTAACACATATAGACAATATATATATATACTAAAATAAAAAGGTAATATATATATATATATATAAACTAATTAAAACCACATTTGATTCATAAAAAAATACACAATTTTTATAAACAAACGTATTTAATGTTCATTTTTTTGTAATAAAATTATTATATAAATATAAAAATTATAAATTCTATAAAACAAAAACATAATATTTCTTTTCAAATATTTAAAAAATATATTGACAGCAAAATATACATATTCTTAAAATTAAGATAATTGTCATTATTATTATTACATTTTTTAAAATTTTAAATTTTAAAAATTATAATCAAAATAGAAAATCACTAATTAATTTTCATGTGGTTTTAAAATGATACAAACAAATTAAATTATTTTAATAACCAAAACTATACAGATTAGAAAATTAAAATGAAAATTAATATTTAGAGTATGGGTTATGTTATTTTGATAGTTTTTAATGATCAATATAAAAAATTAAAATTCTATATATATATCAAGAGTGGTTCAAATATGGATTCTTATTAATATAATTTTAAATCAATGATTTATATAATTAATTTTATCAATTATTCGAATTTAATATAATGTATTCTTGTGATAAATCATTATATATAGAATAATATCTTTGTATTTCATGAAGAAACCTCAAATGATAAGGAATTGAGATTGAATACCTATAAAACTAATTATGACACTTTTTAAATGAAGCTTTAAGAATATATTTTTGAAATACATATCATGTTCAATGACGTCATTGAAACCATGTTTTATCATGGATAGAAGGTCATTGGAAAATCTCAAGTAATGAAAATCATGATATGTTTTCTTGATTTATGGAGTCTCAGTTATTGTGTGTCAAATGAGTGCAATTTCTATAAATTTCACCATGTATTTGATTAACTAAAATACTAATATAACACATTAAATTAGTATTAAATCATCCTCTATAATAAATGTGTAACTAAACAAAATTCATAAATGGTTAGAAGAAACCACATGATCAATTGGATTGATAATGTTCCTATGGGATTGTTTTTGTCAAAAAATTTCAAATATCCCAATCACACTACAAGGGTAACCAAATGATTTCATGGACTAATTAAGAAACTATATTATATATCAAATTTCTTTAAAATATTATAAAATTGTACAGTATTTATACATGAAATTTTCAGTCACCCACATGATGTAATCATTTGACTGCAAGACAGAGTGGGGATTTTTTAAACCTGTTGAAATGAACAAAGTATTAATTTGAGAGACTATAAAATCAGATAATAAGAATTGATGTTAAATGGATCTGCCACCTGATATTTCAATGGAATCAACCAGAATTGTTTCATATATGATTATGTTTTGACGAGGAATCAGGATAATGTGGATGATATAAATCTATAATGCCTGACTAGAATTATATTTTAATAATATAATCCAAAATCCATTTATGAGAGATTGAATGAAATGTTATAGATTATAATACTATACGGTTTTATGATGAGTATGTGGTTCATTATTTATTTTCCTTTAAATAATATTTTATGTATTTTTTATAAATTTATATGGGATGAACATAATGAAATTTTTTTATTTAATTTAGAGAAAATAAACCAGTAATATATCCCCATAATAATTTTGGAAGTGGGACTATGATATAATCGACATCCCTATTTTTTATATAAACTTATATACCTTATCTAGGTTATGGTTTATCTTTTTTAAATTAATAATCATCAAAGATAGTGGGTCACTTCCAATGGGAGATGACTACATGTTATCTAGAGTTTGGAACATTTTTTTTTCTTTTTCTAATTTGTGTTTATTTTTATTTTTCATCCTTGATTTTAATTATTTTTTCAAATCAATTCTTTTCAACTATATATTGATTGAAAATTGGACTATGTATATTTACACTATTTATGTGATTAATGCAGTCATGAATTGTTATGATAATCCCATGTCTTTTTAACTATGTTTTCCTTACGATCATGAGATGTTATTTCATAACATAAAATTTGTTAATCCTTATGGATTAGTTAACTCAGAATTTTTAAAATTAGAGGATTTAATTTTAAAATGTTTATTAATATAAATTTTCATTGGATTCTCGATTCAACCCCACTTGATCAATCCACTATAAAAAAATATTTTTTTCAATTTTTTTTCTCAAAATTAAACTATTTTAAAAAATATCATCCAAAATATTATTTTTTAATAATTTTTTTTTCTCGAACAAATCAAATATCATGTCTGTAATAAAATCTCACAGTATAAATAGTGTTATAATTATTAAAACTCTTAAGTAGTTTGTTTTTTATATCGTTCATAAAATATAAATAATTTACATATAATTCCAAACATTATAAGGGTCATGATGGTATAACCATGAATAGAACATTAATATAACAATGTCAAAATAATAATAAATGGAATTAATTAATCTTAAAATATTATTTCATACATGATAACATATGTATATAATACAAACTATAATAATTATGAAAATTATAAAAATTATAAACTGATTATTTATATCATGGATATTTTATGAGTGATATGTTCAAAATAAATCCTATAATTAAATAAGAATGTCAATTAATTGATAATGAAATACAAAATATTTAACATATTAATTTATGAAAGGAAATTTTGTATAATATGTTAAAATATTTATTAAATATCTTTTCAATGATTAAACATTTAATAACTTCTTATTTGTTAAAATTCCTTTTTCTTTTATATTATATCCACAATGATATGTTTTCATGATGGAAGTTGATACCACATTCTTTTATTGTCCATTGACATGTTCATCGATGTCATAAAATCCTGAAATATATTTATTGAAAAAATAAATTACAATAAGAAAATTCTAATGAAAAATTTCATTATAAATAAATCAAATAAAATAATATGATATACTAATACATGATTCTCAATTAGGAACTTTATAATAACTAAAAACTACCCCCATTTTAGAAACTAAATTAAAATAGATTTTAAAAAAACTTTCATTATCATATGGTTAATTCACCAATAAAAATACATTTTAATAAAACATACATTACAACAAAACAAACATTACTTTTTAGAAAAACAATCATGATCCTATGGGTAATGAAAACATAATCATACATTACTATTAAATAACTCAATATATAGAAATTATTGTTTCTTAACATCATAAAATATTAATATGTGATTTCATTATAAATATATTTATATATTTTAAGTCCTTTTGTGGTAAGAAATAAAAAAATCACCATTAAAATATTTCAATGAAATAAAAAATTGTAAATAAGAAATTTTATTGGAAGGGAAAATACAAGTATGAGTGTTTCACCCACATTGAATACCATATATTACGTTTAGAATTTGAGAGTATCAAATAGTTAAATAATTTGGGGATACATAAAAATATGAATTGATAGAATCATAATACATGAATGAACAATTTAAATGGGTTCGAATGGAAATTTTTTAAAATATAAGCTAACCAAATACATTAATAAAATACACTCGTGATTCTCTACTTTTATAGTAGAGTCCTATCAGAGACATAATTTAAATATTATGGGTTTTAACCCACTAGAAATTTTACTATATACACAATATAATTATATATTATATATTGTTTGCACCAATTTTAAGTAAATCCACACTACCAATGAATAAACTCTTCATGACCTCACAATGGGTTTTTCAAATATCATTCTACCTCTAGTCCCAACATCTAAACTACCTAAATATAAAAATTACTAATCCCTAAATAAATAAAAAAATCCACATGGCTTTCAAAAATATTTACTATTATACATTTAATCATTGATATTACAAAATAGTCAATTACTCAAAATTCACTAACCCGTATACTAAACAAATCATTTTTTAAAATATATTAAATATTCAATCACACTCAGAACATATGTGATTCATGAATTATAAAATAAAAACACATTATCTAATAATACAATATCTAATTCAATATAAACATGATAATGTATACATATATTCTAAACATACCATTATAAAATTTCAATAAAACAATGTGGTGACCCCAATGATAGGATAATAAAAGGAATACCATTTTTTTACTTGTTACTATATTATTTATTTTTTAAAATATAAATTAGTAAAAATTATTTTACATAACAATCATTTGTTTTTTGAAATCACTTTTAAATTTCCATTATAATATCCCTCAGGTTTTTTAAAACAGTTTAATTTCTTAGTAATAGTTCTTATAAAATAAGTGAAAATTGATATAAATAAATCCAACTATTAAGTAATTATTAAACTATAAAACATTTTTAAAAACAATAATCTATTTTCTATGTTTTGATTTCATATTTTTATGATGATATATCACATTATTTATTGTTTATTAAACCATAAATCAATAGATCATTTAGTAAGAATCTTTTCTAGGGATTTTTGCATAATTTAAAATCTCTATATAGATTTTCGTGTTTGTATCATCCATTAAATTCAATAGAAATTTGAATTTTTCAATCTCTAGATGGGGAAATTTTTTTTGGGATTTGAAATGGAATTTTGACTGTTTTAGCACTACAATGGGTATATTTATTATTTCATTCTAGAATTATAATGGAGTTAGAGAACTCAGATAGACATTGGGGGTAACACGAGGTGCCTTGGATTTTTGGTATTTATACCATGTTTCAAGTAGACATCATGGTTCCCACTATCGTCTAGATAATGGGTTAGCTGGTGGAATGGCTACACAATTGTGCTCATTGGCTAACCATTTTCGAAGTATGTGTTAGGATTCAAGATGAAATGGGTAAAAATATATTTTTTATATTTAAATATTTTGTAGTGGAAACCCATCTGTCATATTGATTCTCAGATAAGAATGAGTGAATTCTGACACATTTATTCATTTTTCAGTATCCATTATATGGATCTTCTTGTTAGTGTGTTATGTTGATCTATATAATTATCATACCTATATTATTTTCCACTTTCATTCACCATTATTTTATTTTATTTTATTTTAGTTTTTTTTGTTTAGTGATTTGTTTCTGATTTTACCATAGCATAGTCGAGTCAACCTATTCTAAAATAGATTAATTTCATCTTCTCAAGAATAATTTCAAGGGTGGTAAAATCCTTTTGTGGATCACCATTTCATTGAGTTATGACGACATGGTGATTTTTCATGCCATTTGAATTAAATTGTTATTGAATTAATTACAAAATATTAATTGTATGTTAGGTATTTAACCCATATTTTTATGAGAGGTATTTTATGTTCCTCTGACTACTATATAGACATGGTTATAGCATGACATGGGTATATAGTGATTTTTATTTAAATATTCTCTATTTTAATTAAGTTTTTTATTTAAATATATTCAATAAAATTAATTTTTTAAGATTATTGGTGTGAGTTAGTAGACTGAATAGTGAATTAAGATAAATCCTAGCATTTAAGACCATTAATGAGCCTTGTTGTAGTTTTGGACATATATTTAAAAGGAAACGAATCAAAAAATATAAGTGGTATCCCTTTTAATTCTAATTGTTTATAAATATTGTTATGTGAAATGAGGTGTATGGGATCACCATGTGAGTGGATTCCCTTTTAGTTAACATGAGTATGGAAACCTGAATTAATAAATTTATTTGAATTTAATTATGAAGTGGATGAATTACAAGGGTGAAATTAAAAATACATTAGGGTCCATGTGGATTATTTTGCATTATCTTGATTCGTTATCTACTCGTGTAGGGGGATGTGAAAAATGATAATACTAGTGACCATCAAAACCTGAGTGTGAAAACCATGCCCTATGAGCTAGGGTATCCATAGAGAAGAAACCATAACATATTATTGAAAGATGGTTTACATGATAAGTCATGATCAACCTAATAGGCGCATGATGTACCCTTTACACACCTGAATAAAGGTGAATTGGATTGAGTTAGAGACCATACATTGTCTGTTCCTTAGAGGACTTTGGGTATGCCTCCTAAACAACTTGGTTATAGTGTTATATTTTTATGACCATGTTTTACCCCATGCTGTGACTTATTCTATAAAGACATTATTAGTATGGAATTTTTTTTGTGAGTATAGAATAATATTAAAACAATGAAATAATGTTTAGAAATGGGCCCTCTACCATGACCTGTGAGTTTTTTATTTAACTTTGAGTCTAAGAGGATATTAATTCATTATCCCATTAAAGAGTTTTGTTCTCTTTGAGATACGAACATAATACCTAAAGGCTTGTTCATTTATAAGGATCCCAACAGGTATTTATAAATATAAGGCCCCACATTAATGAATCCAATTAGGATTAACCAATTTGTTGACAAACCACGATGATCCCTTCAATGATGGCTCTTCTTATATTATATCTAAATTTACCCATGTTAGGGCCTTATTGAATGATTAACCATGAGGGGGGTTCTTATAGATATGGGTGGTTAATAAAATTTGATATATCTTAGAAAACCAGTAGAATTTTTATCCATGAATGAAATAGTGGTTGAAGGGGTTAGGGTGAGTGACCGACCACTTTTTTATTTTGTATGTGCTTATGCATGACACCCCATGATAATGGATTCCCCAACAATGTGTTTTTTATTTCAATATTATGGTACTGATGATGGGTATATTACCCACTATTCCGAACATTACATGACTTGGATATGGTCATATTTACCCAGGTTCCTGATTAGGCTATTGTTATGGGCATATTACCCCAAAAAGGATGATATCACATACCATAATAGTGGTTATACTTCGTTCAATATATTTATTTCTTCTATATTCTCTAGGGATGGGTTTGTTTCAATTGGATGGTATTTATACTAATTTGAATTTTCTCTATTATACCAATGGGTATATTACCCCTATTTGGATAATACCGCATTCCATGAAGATAAGTATATTATACCTAATAGGAATATGCACGACATGTCTCTTAAAAGACCTGGGATCATCTAGATGGTCATATTGGTCAACATGTCCAATGATATGTTAATATATTAACCACAAAACTCTCAATGTACGTATTGTTTATCAAGGTATCATAAATGATGATAAAAACTAGTTACAATGCTATCATTGACATCATCACGTGCTTAGAAACATTTTGATATCGGGATAAACCATGTTTTTTATTTATCTATCAATAGTTATTATAATTAATTAATTAGATAAGAATATCATATTCACTTATCATTTATTTTTTTATTACATGAGTATAATGGTGGTTCCCTTGTGATATTTATAGTCAAATGATAATCGGTATACCATTGGACATGGATTCCTGAGTTATTATTCCCTTGATGATGGTATAGGCTGGGAAAATGTTTTTTCTTTATATTATATATGTTCTACTAGATAGCATTGAATATATCGAGAATAAGGGATGTGAAAAGAACTTTATTTTCGATGGATCCATCATATTCATATTTATTATTGGATATTATTTTTAATTAGACATTTGGGATGTAAATTATATATATTTAATGTTTGTTTGATCGTTTATATTTGGAAAATATTATAAGAAAATAATGGTTTATAAGGGGTTGAGTAGTCCTTAATTATATTAAAAAATTTACGTAATATGTTTTTTATTGAATGAAGAATCATTGAAGTGCAATGTTCAAAATATAGTGGAATGGTATAAAAATATAAAAAAAATATTATTTTTGTAGTTTATATCACCATGAACCTTTTACTAATCATAAATAATATATAATCATTGGGAATATTGGTACCCACCAGGAAAAATCATGTTTAAATATATGATAACATGTTTAAAGACACTGAAATTTTTAATAACAAAATGTACAACCAATAAATGTGTTTTTATAAGAATTAAAAAATAATATCACCTGAATTTGGTTCATGATTAATAACCAAAGAACTATATTTTTGATTGGTTTAATAATAAATACTATATTATATTATAATTGGGAAGATAATAAATAGAATTTTTAGAATAAATAGAAGAGTTAAATATTTTACAAAGAAGAACTAGAAATAAATTTATTACAATGGTGGTATAGATGAAGATAAATATATATATATATATATATATATATATATAACAATAATACCATTAAAATTATTAGTAGATTATAAAACCATAAAGTCACTCGTGATATCGCAAATGAAATTGTAGTCATAGTTGTGATTCAACACATCATAATTCTCATATGAATAATATTTCCCTGCATATCTCTTACTTCAAAAAAACCATGTCGTGCTTATTTAATCAGGTTTCCCTTCAATTGTATTCCAATGTATAATACCACCGAATTAATTCCAATTCCATCATAAAGACAATGAATAATATAAATAATCAATAAAAATATTCCATGATTTAGAGGATAAATATATATAAAATCATAATATTTAGATATAATTTAAATTATTTCAAAAATTAATAGATAGTTGTTTCACAAATTTTGTAATACATTATATGACTCTAAAACACATACAATTTGTTAATTATAATAAATAATAATTTTTAAAATAAACAAAATTATAAAAATAACTCACACACAGATTTCACAATTCAATAACTAAAATATATAAAAATAATTGTCAAAAAATGAAATTAATAATATTAATTCCATTAACATATTTTTTATATTTCTTCATTAACCGATATTTAACATAGTTAGTAGATTATATATTATTGATAAAAATCAGTATAATAATTTGAATAATATGAAAGAATTGAATTTTATTAAAAGATAAATTTATAAAAAAAATTGAATGCTAGACAATATATATTTCCACAAGAAAATAATTTAATGTTTTACCATAAGTGTCCAGTGACCGTGAGGTATAATCGTTACTATCGATTAAAAAAATAATCCATCAAATCATGTTGTTATTATAACTCTTGTAGTCATTATTAAATACATCATGTAATCACTTGCAAATATCCCCTGTTCTCACATGAAAATTACACATGTATCCATTTTAAAATATACTTGCGGTAGGTTCAATTTCAATCATTGATTTAGAAATCCACTACATGGATAAATATTGTTATATGGTTGAATATTAATAAATGGTTGTAAAAAGCAGTGATTTTTAAAGTAACTTCATGATTGAAACAAAAGTCAGGTTAAAAATTGGTATAAAGTTGAAATGACTATGTGGTTGAAAAAACTATGTGAATATGTACTAAAACACTTATGAGATTTGTTTATTTGAATCCTCACTAAAATATAAAATTTGATTTAGCTATGATAATATCTTACATGATTCAACTATTTGAATGAAATAATCTATGTTGATGAAATCAGCAATATGTGAATGGAAAATTCCATATACCCAAAAAATTATTTCAAAAAACTCATCACCTAACTTCCATGTCATCTTAAATAAATATATTATTTAAAAATGACAGTAAACTGAATTCAATTAAAAAATATATGATATAAAAAAATAATTTACAAAACAAATAAATTGGAGGAGTGTGTAATTTATGAAAAAAAGCTAACAAAATAATGACACTGAATTTCAATGACTAAAAAATAATATTAACACCCAAGTTAATATTTTGATAATATCCCCCTTTTTAAATTGAAAATGTAAGCATTTTTTTCATACCCTTATTTTATCCACCATTTTTTAATTTATCCAAATGTTTAAAATATATTATCTAATCTTGAAAATAATTCTCCACTTCAAATAAATATATTTAAAAATCGTATATTTTTATTATTTAAAAAATATAAAAAGTTATAAAAAAATAAAAATAAATAATCATAAGTATCTCCATGAATAATTTCTACATAACAAAAACCAATGAAAAATATATAACACAATTAGTAATTTAATAACACAGTGTACATTATTATAATTAAAATTAATCAATTAATAGTAATATATATAAAATTCGATATCTGAATCTACAAAAAAAACGTTGTATCCTTATTTAACAATATTTATTCAAAATATTATTCTTCTACCATTAACAAATCTTATATTATTATCTCAAATCTTATGAAATCTATTTGTTCAGTGATTATGTAATTCACAAACCCTCGTTACCCAGAGTCGGTGCAATATTACAAAACATTGGCATGATCACAATGGATTAAATCACAAAAGACATATCAGTTTAGTATCCTTGGAAGTATTATATACATACATAATTTTTACATTAGATTATGAAATTAAAAAACAACAACATTGGGTCTCTTTTTAATACATTCATATCCCATAGACTATCCATTCTGGTCAATCATGATATATTTTATCACATCTTTGGAAAAATAAAACATAGAAAGCGGTGATCTCAGATTCTGATTAAGTAAAAAAATATAGTGTAAAAATTCATAAATAATCATAAAAATTTAAGTAAATGTATAAGATTAAAACATAATCCCTTTAATCCTAAACATTAGCATAATATGGAAAATATAAATCAAATAATGAAAATGACATATTCATATAGATATTTTACTAGTCGAATAATCCCATGAAATATCAATGGACAATTTCATATTAAGGGAATGCATAATGTCGGACATCATAACCACATAGTCAAGTCATTGTGCCAATACTACCAATAAGATTTTTTCAAGGCCTTGTGGAAAGACACTAGTTTGTCTCAAGAGACATACTGATTCATCTAAGAGCTATAACAAGCTCCACCCATCACTTACTATGTCCAATGAATTCTTCATATAAAGAGGTTGAAACATAACTTAAACATTCATATTAAAACTACCATATAAAATGTTAATACTTTAACCATAAACCATGAATGGTTAAAAAATAACACATCCACAGTCAAACATATCAAAAAACCTTCAATACAATATGGGAGATGGTATCATAATAAATCAACATTAAAAAAGTGTAAAATCCATCAATGGATGTTGACATAGATAAAATCAAAACTATTTGAGAGAAATATATCTTTCTATATTTAAATCATTTAAAAGTCATGATATTATAAAATAAAACATTTATTTTGAAAATATATTTATATTCTTGTAAGGAAAGCATCGAAGCTGTTATAATAGCAGAAAATAGACTCACTTTCTGTATAATTTTAAAAAAATATTCATTCATTAATTTTTTTCAAAAAGGTCATAAAGGACCTTGTTTGGAAAATGATAGAAAGAATCCTTTATAAATATTTTATAAAAATTTCAAAAAGGGTATAAATGATTTTAAACTATATTTTGGTAAATAACAAAATTGTTTTGAAATACATATTAATGAAACACAGATGTGGATGATAAAGAGGTCCCAGTAGATACTCACGTTTAAACATCCTAAGATAATGAAGAGATTGTATAATTAACCATTACCCTATAATTATCCATGATTGAGGGTATTGTAACCTCTTTTATAGTAGTTAATTCATTGTTATTAAATTATTCAAGAACCACATACCTAGATCTTATATCATATATGATTTTCTAATATTTCTTTGTTAACAATATTTCATTAGTATAATAGTTTTAGGTGTTAACTGATTCATTTCCCATTATATGAATGGTTTTGTAAGAAATGTTTGTTATAGATATGATGTATTTGATTCGATTCCAGAATTATATAATGTTTTTAAACATTATTTTTAATCATAAAATGAAAATCATTTTAGAATGGTTAGGATGGGGAATGAATTTTATCACGTTCACGGAGACGGTAATATGTACGTATGCACGAGCTACAATATCATTTTATTGATTTTGAAATCATATGTAATTGGATGGTATATAATATATAATGAATCCTTTAACTTTTATATGTTTTATTTACAACAGTTATACTAATTATAATACCCATCCAAATAATGATGTTTTTGAATAACAATCTACACCATGACATGGAGATTGTAAGACGTACATATGCACATATGGTGACTTTTCGTTCATATGATAGATAGAATAATGAATATGGTTTTACCATATTTATAATAACATCGTAGTATGTATAAGTCACTGGAGTGATTATTTATGTATGGAAACAACAATGAAACAAGAAGTGGAAGAATAAAAGAACTTTGATAGAGGTTCTGAAATTATTATCTCTTTTTTGGGTGTTCCTTTTTGTGTTGATGAGAAGGGATTTTTAGGATGTATTTCCGATCAATATAAGGCCTCTAGGTTGAGTTGAGCATAGCTGGGAGGATATCTGAGTAGGTTTTGGCCAAGAAATATGGCTTTGGAGATGTCATTTTGAGAAAATGAAGGATTCCCTTTTATAAGAGAGGTGAGGGTCACTTTAGGAAAAGCTTGAAAAGTTATTTTATTAAATAATAATATTTGATTCATAATGTCTACAAAAGGATTAATTTCAAGGATATGGTGGGGCTGGGATGAAAACCTCCCAACCAAAAGGTTTTATATAGTATTAGGTCACCATATTAACCTTATCTTTTAGATTTAACTCTTAGTTAAATAGTTTAACTTTTATCATGTATTCATGTATTATTTTAAAAAATTGTTAATAAACAAATTATAAAAAGAAAAGAGAGCCCCAAGTGGTTAATTAATTTTATATATAATCTTACCAATTTTATTTGGCTGAACCTTATATTTTTAGGAATAATATATTAATTAATAATATAATATTGGTTTTAAAAACTCATTTATGTCATTTTGACACTATTTGGTATTTCATTTTTGTAAAAGTCATAAAAAATTATAAATTTGAACAATGTTTATTTAATCAACAAAAAAATTTAATATTAAGTAATAAAATTAGTGTATTTCATCCAAAGTCTGAATTTACAATTATATTAAAAAAATTTAATATCAATTTTTAATCTTTCAATAATTATGTAGTTACTTCATCACCATTGTGTCATTAATAAGTTTAATTATTTAATGTATAAATATTATAAATAAATTACTATAATGTAGGAAATATTTTCGGATCCCTAAATAATATTTATATTCGAATTTATCTTATGTATATCCCAATATTAAAAATGGGTTAGTTATTATACATTGAATTAAACACTTTTTAACTATTCTTTAAATAAATTAATCATAAATGTCTTAATATAATCCAACTAGGCCAAAAGAATCATATTTTATTCATAAGGATTATTTTCGTCGAATTACACTTACCTAATATAATTCGGAAATGTGTTAGGGAAATTATTATAGCATTTTTTACCTTTAATTACCCAATTTACTTTTTAAGTGTGATTAATAAAAGTCAAAAGTTACTCTTCACCAAACATTATTTTCTTCTTATTGAACCACATTTATTTACTAATTTCAACATTTTCTCTCATATTTTTGAAATTCAATTCATAGAATTGGTAAAATTATGTTTCATGCAAATTTGAAAATGTGCCAAGAAGGTGGGTAAAAGATGGTAAAAAGTTCAATAAAATTTTATACATTTAATATTATTAAAAAATGACATCAAGGAATTATATTAAAATTATATATGTATTAGGTATCTATTTTTCCTTTAAATAATTATAAATAAAATGAAAAATTATTTAAATAAAAATGCGGTATTAAACAATAACACAATGTTTTTCACTATTCATAAAAAATTTAAATTATTCAGAAAAATATCAAAAATTCACCCTAAGGTAATTTTGATATTTGAACCAAAAAATGAAATCCATTTTAAAAAATAATATTAATAAAATTTCATAAAGTGGGTATTACTATTTAAAATGGATAGTTTGAATTTTTGTGGTGTGCTAAAACTCCAAGTTGCATACATCATAAGATATTTCATTATTCAAAGGGAAACGTAGCGTGGATGATTGGGTTTTTGCATTCTCCCCTCATTCAAATTATTTTGTCCTCAATATTTCAAGAACATTACTAAATAAACAGATTTAGGTGGTTCTTTATCATATGTTCTTTAGGTTCCAAAGTTGGCACTAACATCATATGATATTATTCATAGAACCTTTACCAGACGAGTCGTTCAGTTTCTCTACAATTGTTCTCTAGTATCAAGAATCTTGGAATGCTCTTCAAAATAATATAGATCTGGTTCTAGTTCAATTTCAACATAAGTGATTACATGCGTTTGGTCTGGAATGTATTTTCTCAACAGTGATACGTGGAACACATCATGAACATTGGAACAATTTGGCGGAATTTCCAAATGATAATCTACAACTCCAATTCATTCTAGAATTCTGAAAGGTCCAATGTACTTGGTATATAATTTAATCTTCTTACCGAAACATATTAAACCCCTCCATGGAGAGAAATTCAAGAAAACGTGATATCCTACCGGAAATTTTAACTACTTCCATCGATTATCGGCAAAGGTCATTTTCCTACATTGAGCTACTTTAAAGTGGGATTGGATAATATCCACCTTTTTCATTGTTTCAACAACATGTTCTGGATCTATAAGTTTTCTTTCACCAACATCATCCCAACAGGTTGGTGTGCAACATCCCATTCCATATAACACTTTTTATGGTGCCATCTGAATACTTTAATGGAAGCTATTATTATAGGAAAATTCTACCAGAGGTAAATATTTATCCCACATACCTTGAATATCAAGTATGGTAGATATCAACATGTCTCTTAAGGTTTGAATAGTCCATTCTAATTGTCCATCGGTTTGAGGGTGGTAGGTGGTGCTCAAATAAAGTTTAGTATCCAAGGACTTCTAAAGACTTTTCCACAATCTTAATGTAAAATGGGGATCAAGAACAGAAACAATCGATAGGGCTACTCCATGAAGTCTTACAACTTCATTTATATATAGTCTGGCTAAACGTTCTAGTGTTAAATCTTATCTTATAGTATGAAAATTTACTGACGTGGTATAACGATCAATAATGACCCATATTTCATCATTCCTTATAGGTGTATTTCATTGTCCCATGACAAATTCTATCGTATTATCATCCCATTTCCATTGAGGTATGGGAAGAGGTTACAAGAATCCTCTAGGATTTTGTATTCTTACATACTCCATTTGATAAACCATACATCATGGAACATAATCATCAATCAACCACTTATTTTTGTCCAACCAACATCATCCAAAAATTCTATTTTTAGTTTAGGTATTTTAGGAACACAATGTCTCTTACCAAATTTTAAAATACCATATTCATATATGTATTTGATCAATATCCCTTCATTCAAAGCATTATATTTCTTTTGCAACTCTTCATAATTAGTATGAGAACAGTTTAACCATTCTAGTAAAGATAGTTTAGCTACCATTTGAAAAAGTATTGATGTTTCACCTTCCGTGGCGATTCCCATGTATATCTTTACTTGATCCATGAACATAGGATCCTTTTCATTTCTCATCTTGGTCAAAAATATGTGATCCTTTCTGATCAAAGCCTCTATCACCTTATTTTCCTTTCCTTCTTGGTAGTGTATAGTGCAATCATAATCCCATAGTAGTTCAATCCATCATCTTTTCCACATGTTGAGTTCCTTTTGTGAGATAATATAATTCAAACTCTTGTGATTAGTATATATCACTCATTTGTTACCATAGAGATAATGGCTGCATATCTTTAAATTAATTATTATATCATCTAACTCATGATCATCACTGGGATAGTTTTCTTCATGTATTTATAACTATCATGATGCATATGAAATAACACTATTATTTTGCATAAGGACAAAACCATGTCCCTTCTTTAAAGAATCTCTATAAATAACAACCTCATAATTCCCTAATGGTAGAGTCAATATGGAATAATTGACTTATCGTCTCTTCAGTTCTTCAAAACATTCCCCACACACTTTTTTCCAAACAAATTTAACCCCTTTACTTGTGATCTTGGTTAATGGGTTTTCCAATCTTGAAAAATTCTGGACGAAACCCCGATAATAACTTACTAAACGAATAAAACTGTTTAGCTCAGTTGTACTCATTGGTGTTGGCCATTCTTGGATCACCATGGTATTTGAAGGATCTATAGATATTCCCTTCTTATAGACAATATGGGAAAGATAATAAATTTCCTGATGATAGAATTCACACTTTCTAAACATCCAATATGATTCATTTTGTCTACGGGTTTTTAGAATATTGCACAGGTGATTTACATGATCATCGTAAATTTTTTAGTATACCAAAGATATCATCAATAAATACCACTAAAAAGTAATCAAGATATCCATTGAAAAATATATTCATTAAATACATGAAAACAGAGGGTGCATTAGTCAGTACAAAAGGTATTATTTTAAACTCACAATTCATGTACTTGGTTCAAAATGTTGTTTTCAGAATGTCTTCCTTCTTCACACACAACTGGTGATATCCAGATCGAAGGTCAATCATTTAAAAATATTAAGATCCATAAATATGGTTGAATAAATCATCAATGTGAGGTAGGAGATACTTGTTCTTTATTACTATAACAATGATCTCTTTATATTCAATGCACTACCTCATAGATCTAACTTTTTTTCTTAACAAGAAGAACAAGGGATCCCCATGGAGAAACACTAGGGCAGATATATAATTTATCACACAATTAATATATTTGTTTATTTCATTCCATTAATTCAACAGTTTCCATTCTATAAGGGTTCTTCGATATGGGCCTTGAACCATGAATTAAATAAATGGAAAAATCAATTTCCCATTTTGGATGACGTCTAGGTAAATCCTCTGAAAACACAACAACATATTCTTACACAATATATACATCCACTGTTGGAACATTCATTTCATCACCCATAGTTATTTCATTCTCTTCCTCCCTAATAATTATATTTAGTAGATCTACATGGGGTGAATCTATATAATAATCAGGTTGTGATGTTTCTACACTAATGTTAAGGTATCTAATATCATCATCGAAAAATGTAACCTTAATCTTCTTATAATAAATATTCACATCATGTTCTAAAATCGAATCCATACATAGGATTATATCAAATTCAATTATGGGTATGAAAATGATATTAAAAGATAAAAACATTTATATTCCATAATGGGTACTGATTCAGAAAATATTGTTGCAAAGATACTTGCATTAGGAGTTTTGAATGAAAACTTCCTTATTAAATAAAATTAGAAATATCTAATTTTTTAGAATACTAGGAATACATAAAGCTATGTGATGATCCAGAATCAAACAATGCATTGAGTAAATGTGAGCAAACCATTAAATTACCTTCCACCGCGTTATTCAGAGCTTTAACCTCAGCAGTAGTGTTCGCATAAGTTGGTCCATACTCCCTTGGAATTTTCTGAGGTAAGATCCTTTGGTTCTTAGGATATTAATTTTCAAAAGGACACATTTCTCTACAATTGTATCATTCAACATTGATATCTTGTATCTTTCCCTTGCAATCACGGTCTTGGTGGTCCATTTCACCGCACTTGTAATAGACTCACAATCCCTTCAAGAAAGTACTCGTGTATTTCTTCCCACATTTACTGTAGGATGGAAATTCATTTTTTCTATTATTCACCTTAGTTCCATTTATAGAGTGTTCATAATATCTCTTCTTCTCTTTCTTAGCTTTAATGTCATAATACTTAGTGAATTCCTTTTCTGTCTTAATAGCACATGAGAAAATATCATCACATGATGAGAAGGATTGTGAGACTAATTCTTGATAGAGAAAGGGTTTTTACACATAAAATAATCAATCAATCATACACCTTGGGTTACATATATAATATGCTACATTCCCTGATATCCTTGTAAATTTATCCTTATACATTGCGACATTCTCATCATTTTTTATCCTCAGAGATAAAAATTTTCTTTCCATATCCTCTCATTGTACACGAGGATGGTATTTTTCTAAGAAATGATATTTAAACTCCCTCCATTCTATATTTGATAGTTCATCATCATCATTTGTGTTTTGAATCATTGACCACCACTGATTTGCATCTCATGTGAGGTGACAAATTGCCATGAAAACTATTTCTCTTTTACTACTCCCTAAAGCATGAAATATTTTCTCAAAGGAACTTATCCATTTCTCAACTACAAATGGATTGTTAGTCCCACAGAATATTTCTGGTTGTTTTCTCATGAAGTGGTCTAACATTAATCCTTTGTATTGTGGATCAAGGTGATCTATACGGGTAAGGATATAATTCATAACCTGAGCGAGTTGTCTAAGTATAGTGATATGCTGATTAGCAACAGTTGAATCACCAACACCACTGTAATTAACATGATCATGAGTGAAATCTCAACATTGATTACATGCGTTGACACAGTTTCCATTCCTTCTATTAGGGACTATTTCTAAACAATGGCATACACTATATTTGTTTATGAATCTCAATACATAATTTTAAACATGTAAAACACTTAACATAAAGTGAAAAGTTTATATATATAGTCTATAATCATAAAAAAAATTTCATTAAGGTGGTATATACTCATAAATCATTCATAATGGTTGGTAACATAAATTTGAATTATCTTAAGCATATCCCCTAAGAGTGTTGTATCCAAGAGTGCAGCAAGGCCTGTTGTCATGTAACAGGATACCCCGAGCCTAGCCCAAAACACCTTGTTAGATTTTTCACACATAGGTACATCTATTCCAAAGACACCTCTACCTACTCGTTTCCAGACCAGGATTTATTTCATGGAAAATACACAAAATATCTACATTACCAAAATTCTAGTACATTCTTCTATAGTAATCCTCAAAGTTTATCTTAGGTTAATGTTCCTAATCAGAGTTTTTATAAATTCAGCTTCCATGGTTTCTACTAAATTTTCATTGATATCAACTGCAACACCCCAACCCTAGTTACCCAAAGTTAGTTCAATATTACATTAAATTGTCATGATCACAAGGGTTCAAATCCCAAAATATTGATCAGTTTAATATCCTTGGAAGTAATAGATATATACATAAGTATTACATGACATTATGAAAGGGAAAAAAATAATTTCATATCCTTTGAACACATTAATCTCCTTTAGAAATTCTCTATAGTTTAGTCATAATATACTTCTTCACATCCTCATAAAAATAAGATATAGAAAGGGGTGAGCTCATATGCTCTGTAAGGAAAACAATATAGCTGATTCTTTCATGAATTAGCATAAACATTTAAGGAAATGTATAAGTCTAAAACATAATAATTGTAAACAAAATAATAACCATAATATGGATATTATAAATCAAATAATTCCATTTACTTATTTAAATGGATATTATACTAGTAGAATAGTCACATACAATATCAGAGCTGATTTCATATTGATGGACTGTATAATGTCGGACATCATAACCACATAGTCAAGGCCTCATGACAAGACTACAAATAAGATTTGGTCAAGGCATTGTTCCAAGACACTAGTTTGTCTCATGAGACATACCAATTCATCAAGGAGCTACATAAGGCTCCACCAATCACTTCTTAAGTAAAATGCATTCCCCATATGAAAAGGTTGAAACATAACCTAAACATCCATATTAAAACTAGCATACAAAATGTAAATAATTTAACCATAACCAAATAATGGTATAAAAAATAAAACATCCACAGTAAAACATATCACAAAAACATCAAAACAATATGGAGGATTATATCATAATAAATCAACATCAAACAAGTGTAAACTCCATGAATGTATGTTGACATAGATGAAATCAAAACTATTTGAGGGAAGTATCTCTTCATATTTTGAAATCATTTAAAAGTAACGTAATTATAAAAGAAAAAATTTATAATTAAAATATTGTTATAAGATTGTAAAGGAATTTTCTAAGGTATTATAATAGAGAAAAATAGCCACACATGCTATATAAGTTTAACAACACATTATTTCATTAATTTTTTCAAAAAGGTCCTAAAAGACCTTGTTTTGAAAACAACAAAAAGATTCCATTAAAAATATTTTATGAAAATAAAAACATGGGTATAAATTAATTTAAACCATAGTCTATGAAATATTTAAAATGATTTTAAATACATATTTATGAAACATGGATGTGGATGATAAAGATCTTAGAGTAGATACTCTCATATAAACAACCACGGATAATGAAGAGATTGTAGAATTAACCCTTACATTGTACTTTTCCTTGATTTAGGGTAAGTTAAACTCATTTATAATAGTTAAATAATTTTTATTAAATTATACATGAACCATATACAGAATTATGATATCATATATGATCTTCTAATATTTCTTTGTTAATAATATTTTAGTAGTATCATCATTTCAGGTATTAACAGATTCGTTTTCCTTTATATGATTGGTTATGTAAGCCATGATTATTATGGATATGATGTATTTGATTCATATAATGAATGATTTTATGTACTTAAACAATATTTTTATTCATAAAATGAAAATTATTCTTGAATGGTTACGATTGAGAATGAATTTCGTCAAATTCGTGTAGATGGTAATCCGTATGTATGCACGAGCAACAATATCATTATATTGATTATGAAATAGTATGTAATTTGATAGTATATAATATATAAATAATAATTAACATGATATATTTATTATATAAATTAGTTATATTCATTATTATACCCATCCAAAAAATGAAGTGTTTAAATAACAAACTAAACCACGATGTGGAGACGGTAATCTGTACAGACACATGTATGGTGACTTATAATTCATACGATAGATAGAATAATGAATAATTTTGTACCATATTTATAATAACATAACAATATGTATAAGGTACTAGGGTTATAATTTTTGTATGGAAACAACAATGAAATAGGAAGTGGAAGAAGAAAAGAACAATGACTGAGGTGGTAAAATTATTACCTCTTCTTTGGGTGTTTCCTTTTGAGTTGATCAAAAGGGCTCCATTTTTTGGATTTATGATCAATGTAATGAATCTAGGTAGAAGTAAGGGTATTCGTGAGGATATTTGAATAGGTTTTGGCTAATGAAAAGGGCTTTGGGGGTGTGATGTAGAAGAATGGGAAATACATTTTCATAAGAGAGGTGAGGGTTACTTTAGGAAAATCTTTAAATATTATTTTATTATAAATTCATATTCAGTTAATAATAGCTCCAAAAGGATTTATTTTGAGGATAAGGTGGTTCTAGGTCAAATACATATCAACCAATCGGTTTTAGATAGGTTTAGTTCACCATATTAACCATATCATTCAGATTTAAATCATAGTTAAATATTTTAACTTTTACCATGTATTCTTGTTTTATTGTAATAAATTGTTAATAAACGTACTATAAAAATACAAGAGAACCCCACATGGTTAATTATTTACATACCAAAACTTATCTAATCCTTTTTATGGTCCTTATATTTTTATGAATCTTATATCAATTTATAATATAGTATTTGTTTTAAAACTCTTTTAAGTTAATTTTGACACTATTTGGTATTTTTCTTTTCTGAAGGTCATAAAAACATTATCCCATTGAAAAAATTTATTTAATCAACCATAACATGTCATATTAATCTGTAAAATTAATTTCATTCTTTAAAAGTCTCAATTTACAATTATATTATTATTTATAATACCAATTTTCAAAAATTTGTTAATTACAACATCATCATTGTGTCATTAATAAATTAAAATATTTAATGTCTAAGAATTATAAATAAAATATAATTATATATGAAATAATTTTATATTTTTAATGAATATTTATAGTCTAATTTATCTTATATATATCCTTATATTAAAAATTGTTTAGTTATTTAACATTGAATTAAACACTTTTAACTATTTTTTAAATAAAAAATAATAAATGTCCTAATATAATCCAAGTAGACCAAATGGATAATATTTTATTCCTAAGGTTTATTTCGGTTGATAAACACTTATCCGATAGATTTAGGAGATGTGATAGGGTAATTATAATATCATTTTTACCTTTAATTTCCTTATTTACTTTTAAATGTGGTAAATAAAAGTCAAAATTTATTATTCAACAAAAATTATATCTATCTTATTGAACCACATTTTACATAACAATAGATTTCGTGCCTCTTAGATTTTTGAAATTAAATTCACAAAAGAGGTAAAAATATGTTTTATGAAAATTTGTAAATGTGCCGACGAAGGTGGGTAAAAGACAATTAAATTTCAAACAAAAATTATACATCTAATCTTATAATAAAATGACACCAATGAATTATATTAAACTTATATATGTATTATGTATATATTTGTACATAAAATAAATTAAAATAAAATAAATAATTATTTAAATAAAATGTTAGATTTAGACAATAATGTAGTGTCTTTCACTATTCATCAAAAATTAAAAGTTTTCTAGAAAATAAAAAAATTCACCCTAAACTAATTTTGATATTCGAATCCCAAAAATGAAATCCATTTTAAATATAAAATTTTAAAAATTTTAAAAAGTGGTTATTAATATTCATAACGGGTAGTTTGATTTGTCGTGGTGTGCTCAAACTCTAAGTTGCGTACAACACAAACTGTTGCATTATTCCAAGGGAAACTTACTAGGGAATCTTATGGTGTTATAGAATAAAATAATAATATTTTTATGTTAAAATAAACTCTAAAATAGTATATCATTTATTTAAATAATTATAATAAAATAAAATCTAATATATTTATAATATGTTCTTGAGTACAATTGAAATCATATTCTTATTGGGAAAATAACACAAACTAGTTGTGTTTTTTCATTCAAGCTTACTAACTCAAAAATTCGAGTTAGAATATGATAATTAACAAAACGATTTTAACTTGAATATAATAAAACCATGTTAATAAACCATTTAATATATTTAATACCTATATTAATAATTTTTAGATGAATTTTATTAGGATTTAATTAAAATATAGAACAAAACTTTTTAATATTATATATGTTATAGAGGTGGACCGAAACATTAATATTCTTATCATTCCTTTATATAGTTTAACATCAACAAACATTCTAGATTCACTCTAATTCAATTTTAACTTTTTTCATAGTTAATTCTTTATAATATCATGAATTAATTCCAAAACAATTAATAATTTTCTTAACATATTATTATTCATCTAAACAAAGATCATCATTTCATCAGATTATTGTTATTCAAAGTGGATAAATTACAATTTCCCTATTAAACTCATATAAAACCCACTAGTCCTTAATTTATAAGAAACATTAAATAGAAAATTATTTTTAGAACCAAATGTTACCAGATATTATAGTATCTAAAAATATTTTTACAACAAAAATAACATTTCAATACTTGTTTATAAATAATGATATATTAACTTTTCATTTTTTAAATTCAATTATCACAAAAATTTAATTTTTATCTCATAAAAATATCTAGGATATTTCATATGAGAATAAACATATTTGTAAAGATTAAAACTGGATTTTAGTTTTTTTAAATAAGGGTTGTTTAACAAATAATTCTTTAGAAATTATTCAATTTTAAAATTAAATTCTTAAAATTGAAGATATAATTTTTTAAGTTCAGAATAAGAAAATTAAATTAAATTTACGAATTATTTCATCCTTTCAATTGGATAAAAATAATCCTCATTGTCAATTGATAAATCTTGTAAGCAACCTTGAGTTATTAGTTTTTCATTATTTTTAAATATGTTTATACAATAATCATGTTTGTAATGAAAGATACACTTAGTTATAATTAATTTTATATCTATTAGTTGTTCAAAAAATGTATAAACTTCATTCCATTGATATTAATTTAATTCATAATCTATAGAATTAATCTAATTTTGATTATTTAAATAATGATTAATATGAATATTAAAATAATAAGAAAACATATAGCATTACCAAATTAATTTGAAAAATATTTTATGGTTATTTTTCTAAATTCGACATGTTCAAATATTTCCTCCATATGATGATATTTATTAGTATTCCGCTCATTAAGACAAGTTTGGAATGAATATTTACCCCCCTTAAATAATAAATTCACATTTTATTGGTTATTATCTTCACCAAAACTAAATCCCATAATTTCAACAACATATTTATATATATATCTTAATTGTTCTTTTTATTTATATTTTGAATATACCTATCATTTATATAATATTAAATAAATAATTCTATGTAGTTTAAAATTATATCTTATATACTACCATTAGAATAAAAAAATTTCCTATAAAACATTGAGAATCAAACCTGTCTAAATATAATTTTTTATTTAAAATAAAATATTTAAAACCAAAAATTCTAAAATATCCAATTTTCTATTTAAAACCATTAATAAATTCATAAGGGATTTTATTTAGAATTCATTTAATAGAAAACTCCTTAAAAAATTGATGTTTGTATTAATATATTTAGTCTAAAATTATTTGGGCACAATAAAAATAGTTAACATTGACCTAAATATTTCATTAAATGACATATTAATAAATTAAACCACACCATTTTATTGGGGTGTCATAAGTTTATAATTTTTTTATATTAATTCTACTAATAAAACTAAATGTAATAATAAATTATAAAATTCACCACCTATATCAATTTTATTTTGGAAAATTTAATGATTAGAGAATATTTCAAGACATATGTTCAAATCACACCATTTGGATTGAGTTTGAATTTTATGAGACAAGAATTAGATACAGATTAATCTACTATAATCATCAAACATAATAAATACATACTCCATTCTACATAAACAATTAGGGGTTGTAGGAATAAATATGTTATGATTTTCACTTAAAAAAATAAAAGTACTAAATTATTTTTTGGATTTAAATATTTCAACATATTACTTACCCTTTTAACATGTATCGCACATAAAATAGACCCATGTATCTAACATTGAATGTTTCAAAAGCGATTAATTGTTTTGGCATCATGTGAAATAGTTTGAATTTTTCATTTAAAAGTCTCTTATGAAAAAAGTATCATATTATTCTATAATATTGAAAACATTAACTATTATTTTTATTAGATATATGAAAAAGCTAGTGTAAACATTATATATTTTTTAAAAATAAAATAGAGTTATTTTAAAAAAAATTAAATTTTTCATTACTAAAAATAATATTTCATCCATAATCACTAAACATGGGTATAATTATTGCCTTTTTAAACATTTTACATATAATAATTTTTAATTAATGACAATTTAATGAAAAATATCTTCTCTAATACCATGAATCTGATCATTATCATTGACTCCAAATGTAATTCGTCCTCCATCACATTAATTAAGAGATAAAAAATTGAAATATCATCTATCATCTATCTAAAACATCCACCTTCTAAATTCCAATAATATTTGAGACATTTAAAGATGATTTACTAAAATATATCAATCATGTATAATGTTTTGGTACCCACGATGTCATGAGTACAATTATATTAGTAGAATTAAAATTTATATTTCAAAATAATTTAAAACATCTTATTTTTGGGATTTTATAAAAAATATAATTATTTTTAATTTTTCAAGTTAGAACAAATTATCTATCAAATAAAAAATTGCATTCATTGTCATAAGTACCGATAATTTTACATTGAAAAAAAATTACTCATGAAATAAATCCTTTCGATGTTTTAATTAATTTATTATATTATAGTGTTGGTGAAAAGTGATTATAACCAAAACCATTCATGTTATAGTTTAGTTTTCGTATAAAAATAATTTTATCTTATTTAAATTTACATTTAAAAAAGTATTAAATGATTAATTTTGCATAAAAATTTCCTTTTTTCAAAACTATATTGTAATTTTGAATATATTTATTAGAAAAATATGTTGTATTATTTAATTTTATATTTTCCATCTTGAGCTTCAAACAATAATTATCTACATTCAACATTTACACCAAGGGATAATGAAACATTCTTTTATGATGTTGAATATTTACTTCAATAAAATCATTATTTCAGTCATTTTATTCTTTTAGTTTTTATATCTCAAAATTATTATTCATATAATAATATTTATTCAATGAAACAATTATAGTCATGATTTAACTTTTCATTTTTAGTTTTTCATTTTCATGAACCACATAAAAATTTTAAATTTTTTTTTCAATGTAATTTTTAATAAATCAGATACAATCATTCCTCAATTCCTCATTCCCATTATAATATTGAATGACATTATAACTCCCAAAATTGGTATGATAAATAGAATTATAATTAGTTACCTTTTCTTACATAGTGATTGAAATCATCTTATCAATTCATTATTTCCCATTCTTCTGTAGTGGTAATCTTTCATTGAATTCTTATGTTTAGAAAATTCTTACACGATTTTCCCTTTATTTCTATAATCATAATTGGTCATGCCTAAAATATCATCTTTAGTGCTAATGTTACCTTTTATATACTACTTTATTATATTCATTTTGAACATCCTATTGCCTCCTTTTTTCAGAAATTTGTTAAAATTATTTCAAAAGTGTACCATCTTCTTATAGAATTTTAGAAACATAGATTATAAATAGTTATAAAATTAATTAAAATTTGATTTAAAATAAAAATCATTCAACATTGAATATATCTCATTGAAATTATTTCTCAATTTATGTTCTTACCTATACAAATAAACAACTATTTTATCTAATATGTACTCTTTAAATTTCAAAAATTAATCAATTTCTAGTTTTTATTTCAGGACATATTTATTGAAATTTCTCTTAGTACACATTCTTCATAATATTTATTGTCCAATACTATAGTAATGTCGCTCATACAGTTTTAAACTTTTTTGAATTGGTGAAATATCTTGTTCACAGATTCACTATCTACCATCCTAACATCCATGTATTCTTAATAATGTATTTCATGCATGGTTCTTTTATGATTTTCAATTTCATTTGAAGTATCCTCAATAATTATTCATATTTAATGGTCTATAATTAAATATAAAACAAGACTATACATTATTATACTTATACCATAGTATAAAATATTTTTTACATTATATTTTATAACATTCTTTAAAATATCTTTACCTATAAGTTTTTTTGGATTATCTTCAGGTAATTTATATTGATTCTCAATGATTTTACAATGACCCACACTTATGTTATTTAGTTATAGTTTCATTAATTCATCAAAATACTCATAATCAATTCTTTTTTAAATTTGGTGCTTCAGATGTATTGATCCTTCATGTTTCTTAATTCCTACTATATAATGGAACTAATATTATTGATTATACTATTCGTTATAGTATATTTATGTTTTTAAATTATAATAAAATAAAAAAAACATTATCAAAAAGACCCAACAGTGATAATTATTTTTGGAAGAGAATATTTTGAACAAATAGACATGAGGGGTGTAATGGCACGGACCTCTCAGGTCTGTTACTTTGTGAAAATGTGGTGTTTGAGTTATTCCATAGTGTCAAAGTGACTTATTCCCAACACTTTTCCAAATTTCCAATTCTGTGAATAGTTCCATCACTGAACAGTGTTCTATTGGTGATGTTTGGTGAACAATGATCTATCGGTGAGTGAACAGTGTTCTATGAGTGAGGTTCAGTGAACAGTGTTCTATCTATGAGGTTTAGTGAATAGTGTTCTATCGGTGAGGTTCACTAAACAGTGTTTTATTAGTGAGGTTTAGTGAATAGTGTTTTATCGGTGAGGTTCACTGAATAGTGTTTTATCGGTGAGGTTCAGTGAACAATGATTACAGAATGGTGAGGTCTATAGGTAACCTCTAATGATAGGTGTACAATGTTTCCAGAATGGTAGCTGTATAGTGATTCTAGAATGGTAGGTGTACAGTGTTTCCAAAACGGTAGGTCTACAGTGTTTCTAGAATGGTGAGGTCTATCAGTAACCTCTATCAGTAACCTCTATCGGTAACCTCTATCGGTAACCTCTATCGGTAACCACTATCAGTAACCTCTATCGGTAACCTCTCTCGGTAACTTCTAGAGGTAACCTTTATCAGTAACCTATATTTCCTTTTCCAATTTTTGAGTTCATGAAAAATGTTTCCAGAATGCTGTGGTTCTAATGGTGGGGTTTGTGAATAGTCTTTTTCCTTTTCCAAATTTTTAGTATGTGAATAGTGTTTCTAGCTTCCTAAAGTCTCACCCCTTTGACGTTTCCTTTGATGAAAAAAACATTTAAATCCTCGTTTTAAAGACTCTAAGAACGATTCAAAGGATATAAATCCTATATTAATTATTCCTATGGATCGGGATGTTTTTACATGGTCAAACTATGTGGTTTAAGGCGATCCACTTTTAAAGGGAAATTAAGTGTATCTTAAACTATCGCCCTGTTAAATCTTCGAAAGTGTTGGGATGTCTTCCTCTATAATTCTTCCTCTTTGTTCTAAACTATGAGATGCTAGAACCATTCAATCCTTCTCTTAAGAGTTGCACAATCTAACTTTTCTCCTTGGATTGGTTCTCCTCTATTTTGATTAAACCAAGTTGTATCGATCAATCTCTAATATAAGGTATGTTTTATCATCGTTTTTTTTGTGGTTCATCTTATCATATTTCTCCTTTTCATATTATAGAATTTAATCTCCATGATTCTATTGGGGCTTCTTGGGTTTTGGTTGGTGTGGTCGTACAATGGCATCCTTGGGTGGATGTAGTTGACGTGAGAGGAAAATCATGACCCATTGGGTGGATAAAGAATGATACGAATTGTTTAAGGTAGGGGATTCATTTCTTCTCTTTTCTTTTACGTGAAACTCTATTGTTAGCATGTTTTATCCAACTAGACCAAAATATAATTGAAATAATAAATATTTTAACTCTATAAATAAATTGATATTAGTTTTATATTATTTCTCCTTGTTTTTTAGAGAGTGTTATATCCATGATTTCTCCACTTTTCGGTTCATTCTTGATGAAAATTTGTAAGGAACGTAAACCAGAATTAATTGATAACAGCTGGTTATGGATGAAGAGGCAAGTAAATGAATCTGGTTTTTCTTGTTTTAAGTTTATGTTAATCAAATTGGTTCAGTAAGCATGTTTAATTATTTGAGATAGCTTACTGATTAGGTTTTTTGAATATTGGAACCTATGAATAATAAATATGCTAATTCAAGATGGATTAAAGAACTCATTATTTGATAATTCCTTGTAGGGTTGTGAGTTACCCTCTTGATTGTCAAAGGGATAATAGCCCAATTGATGTGATGTTTGTTTTCCTGCTGCTTGTGTTGTGATATGAGCCTAGATGGCTATTCTGATAGGTGGGGTCATAGAGACTTTAGGTTATGGCAGAGGATGACATCTAGAGTGGTGAGATGCATCATTTTATGCATGTGGGTTTCGGGTAGGACACCTGGGATGATGAAATGGGATAAATGTGATTTTGGATTCTTGCTAATACTTATTGGTTGATTATCTTATTTAATTTTTTTCAACTGCTCAAGGAAGCTTGTTTTTCTTACCCTCCTTCCGAAAGAGGCGAAGACATGCGGGGTATATCACGTGCTTTATGTGTTTAGCTTCCCAAGGGAGGATGGGTCTACACTCTGGATATAAGCAGAAAATACTCAATGGGAAGTACATCTACTCACCATGTTGAGCCCCCTTATGGTTAATATCATAGAATGTTTTTCTCAAATTCCAGGGAATGCAGGAAAGTAATTCTGTAATGAATAATTGAAAAAATGGTGTTAACCCATGGTTATAAAGTTTTCTGGAACATAATGATGAGGTTTTAATTTTTTAAAGGGACGTTGGACATTGGGTGTGATTCTAATGAAATTTATTGTGGAATTTTTCATGGTTAATTAATGTTTAAATGATTAATTAACATAAAGTGAAACTGGTAAAAAGGTATGGAAATAATTTTTTTAAAGATCTCTAAAGAGTTGTGTGTTTATAGGATACCTAGTCTTAGAAGTTGCAGCCCAGAGTTTGAGAGACATTAGCTGCAGTTGAGTCCAAGACAAGATTATGCCTATAGTGTGGTTGTGAGATATAGTATATTATGTACTTTTGGTGTCTCTATATGGAACTCCACCCTATCAATAAGGGAAAGATACACCCCCGGGATTCTGAGCCCTAGGGGGTGTTTTTCCCAACTTTCTGGTGGGAGGATGGATGGATGACTAACCCCTTTGGCACCACTCTCTTCTCTTGGTAGATACTTGTAATGGTAGGCACATTGGTTATTTTTCCCCATATATGTGTGTAGAGGGTTATAATGGCTTGTGGTTATTCACACAAAAATATTCTGGATATAGTATCCTATGGACTACTATAGGTGTAACGTGTATAGGTTGTGATGGATTTAGGATCCTTTCTCGGTGTATGGGATGTAATGGATTGAGGTATAATTCTTGATGTATGATACACATTATGTGAGCTGTTGTGGCTCCATGAAACTACCTAGTTACTTTTCTTACATGGACGTGGTGGTTTTGTAGCACAAGTTGCATATTTTGGTGCTTCGCCCAGGTGTATGCGGGCTTGTCTTTTTGGAGAGAGATGCTCAAGACATGCGACGTTGGGGAAAAGGGGCTGACCAGTGGGGAAGTAGTAACATGGTACCCTTGATAGTCATTATTATATGTTATATTCTTGTATGTTTCACTTGGTGAGTATATCCATGGTGAGGTAAGGAAATTAGTATACCTATTTAGGTTATTAGATAGTTTCACTTGTTGTTCACTGTGCTTTATCATGATTTCATTACTTTTTCATGAGAGACTGGTTAGAGGAGGTCGAGATCGGCTTCAGTTTGATCAATGATCGGATGAAGCACTAGGTGTCCTTGGTTGTGACGATGCTGCATGGAGCAATGAGGCAGTGGCGGTTCTTGTTCCTCGGGTATTGCGAGAAGTCAGCGATCTCATAGGAGGAGTTCCGAGACATGTTTCGATTTGTGTTTCATTCATCGAACGTTAAGGCGTCCAGTCACTAGAAGTTTCTTACCCTTCAAAAAAGGTGATCCAGTGTTCGAGACTTTGGAATTAGTTTTAGGAACCTTTTACTATATGCTTCGGACCTGTTTCCATATGAGGAGGCCATGGTGAAAAATTTTGAGGTGGCTTTGCATCCAGAGATCTAGTGCCATGTCACCCCATTTAAGTTGAAGACATATCTTGAGGTGATGCCGAGGGCATAGGTTGGAGAGAGGACATTGGCCAAGACTATATCATCACGAGAGGGGAATCTTCATGATTCATCACGAAGAAGAGATACAGTCTGGGGTTCCCGGATTTCAGGGCAGAAGAGTTTCCGTTCAGCCGGGTGTATGTCCTGACCCATGACATCTCGTTTCTCTAGATGCATCAACTCTCAAGACTATGAGAAGAGATCAGGTGCTTGTTTTCCATGTGGTGGTCATGTTCATCAACAGAAGGAGTGACCGAAACTTTAGATCAGTCAGAGTACACCAGGTGCTATGCTTCAGGTTCCTCCATTGAGGCAATTCTAGCCATGGCAGCAGCAGCAGCAGCATGTCGCACCAGATTTAGATTAGCAGAAGGTAGATGGGGCGGGTAGAGGATAGGCCCATTATGCTCCCCGTCCTTAGAGAGAATAGCATGGTTGTCGTGGTGGTGTTCATCAGGGTCAAGAGTCCATGGAGGAGGTCATGGTCAGCTTCATGCTCTAGCATTGCAAGCACCAGGCAAGCCAGACGTCATTTGAGGTACCATTTTCTTGTTTTCTAACATGGTGTATGCCTTGTTTGATTCCGGAGTGACACACTCCTTCATATCACCTACCCTTTTCCATGCTTTGGTACTTGAGGTAGAGAGGCCTTCAGTGCCCTTGGCATTAATTACGTCAGTTGGGGGTCGAGATGACTTGTTAGAAGAATCTAGATATTATGAGCTAGTGTTGGGGAAACACAACTCTTCAAGAGATTTCCTATGTTTACAAATACAATGATATGATGTCAACCTCGGCATGGATTGGTTGTATTCTGTGCAGGCTATCGTGGATTGCTTCAGGAAGAAGTCATTTTCATTGGTGCGTATGGAGAGCCAGTGCTGTTTGTTGGTGAGAGAGTTCCCCGGATGGGCCATAGGCACGCTCCATCCTTATCATCGTGATGGATGAAATGATGTTGTGTTCTTTAGAGGGTCAGTAGTTGGCGTTTCCTAGGTTCGTAGAGGTATACCCTGATGTCTTTCTAGAAGAGGTTGTAGCATTACCCCCTCAATGAGAGATTGAGTTTGGGATCGAGCAACATCTAGGAGCATCTCCAATCTCTATGTCTCTAAATAGGATGGCCCATTCTGAGTTACAAGAGTTACGTATACAACATGATGGTTTGTTACTATGCAGTTTCTTTCGTCCAAGTGTGTCCCCATGGTGTGCACCAGTTTTGATCATGTAGAAGGCTGACAGAAGTTTACCGTTGTGTGTCGATTATCGTCACTTGAACAAAGTGACAATAAATAATTTCGTTCCTCTTCCACAGATTGATTATTTATTTTATCAAATGAAGGGTGAATGTTGGTTCTCAAATATAGACTTGCTGTCCAGATATCATCAAATGCGTGTGAAGGATGTGGATATCCCAAAGACTGCTTTCCTTTCTTGTCATGGGCATTATGTGTTCATTGTAATGTCATTTGGAATGACGAATTCTCTAGCTGTATTCATGGGATTGATGAATTTTGTGTTCCATGAGTTCCTGGACAAGTTCTTGGTATTTATCATTGACGACATCCTTGTGTACTCCACATCTGAGGAGGAGGATTCAAGGAATCTACAAGCTATTTGGGGAGTTCATCTTCAACCTGATCTATTTGGGAAGTAGTCAAAGTGTGAGTTTTGGGCTCGAGAATTCTGTTTCATGGGGAATGTTGTGTCCCAACAGGGAGTATCTACAGATCCATAGAAGATAGAAGTAGTTGGCTCTTTGGAATCCCCCAAGATAGTGTTATATGTCTGATGTTCCCTTGGTCTCACAGGCTATAACATGATGTTCATAGCCAATTTCTCACGAGTTGCAACTCATTTGATAGATTTGACCAGGAAAGGTCAGGTATTCATATGGACTGATCAGTGTCAAGAAGCTATCGAGTATCTATATGAGATGTTAGAAAGTGCTCCAGTTCTTTGTCTTCCAACTGAGGGAGTTCGGTTTAATGTTTTCGGTGACACTTCACATCTGGGGTTAGGCTGTGATCTCATGCAATAGAGGTCAGTTATTTCTTATGGGTCTCAGCATTTGTGTCCCCATCAATGTAATTATTCCACCCTTGATGTTGAGTTTCCAGCCGTGGTGTTTTCTCTGATGTTGTGGAGACATTACCTCATTGGTGAGTACTTTGTGGATCTCACCGATCAAAAGAGTTTGAGGCATGCTTTCTCCAAGCATGACATGAACTTACAACAATGTCAGTGGATGGATTTCTTACCGGAATATGATTTATATATATTGTATTCACCTAGAAAATGGAATGTTGTAGCTGATGCACTGATTCAAAAGTCACGTAGTGGTTTTGTGCATGAATCAGGTGATTCTTGGAGAGTAATAGAACAACTATCAGCATTACATCTTGATATGGGAGAAGTTGGGAGTAGAGGTTGTCTTTTTCAGATTTTGGTACAATCATCCCTGATGCCGATGGTGGAAGAGTCCTAGTTGGGGGATCTATAGGTGGATGTCTTGAGAGATCATGTTGTTTTTGGTGAGGCCCTTGATGGTTGGACTGAGGATGAACTGCACTGAGTGTTGTATCATGGAAGGATTTTTGTTCCTTTGACGATGGGTGGGACAGTTCTCAGATATTTCCATAGTTCTCTTTTAGCGGTTCATCCTACCGTCATAATGATGTAACGAGCCTTGAGGGGTCAGTTTTGGTGTCATGGGCTGAAGCATGCAGTTTCAGAGTTTGTGTGTCGATGTTTGGTCTACCATAGAGTGAAGGCTGAACACCATGTTTCTGGTGGTTTCTCCAGCCATAAGATATTACTCAGTGTAAGTAGTAGGACATCTCAATGGACTTTGTTACTATTTTACCTCGATCTCTGGGAGGACATGATGCTATTTGTGTGGTAGTGGATCATTTAACAAAATCATCCCACTTCATAGCAGCCAAGGAGTCGTGCTAAGTGGACGTTTTGTTGAGGCAGTATATAGAGGAGGTGTTGAGACTTCATGAGGTCCCAAGGATGATAATTTTGGATCTAGATCCATGTTTTACCTCTAGGGTGTGGAGAGGTCTCCCACATTCTTTCGGTTCTCAACAATTCCATAGCACTTCTTTTCATCATCAAACGAACGGTCAGACAGAACGAACCATCCAAACTCTTGAAGACATGTTACGCTCTTGTGTTCTTGATTTTGGAGGTTCGTGGATGAAGCACTTAACCTTGGTGGAGGTTTCTTACAATAATAGTTTTCACTCCACTATCAGTATGGAACAATTTAAAGCCTTGTATTTCCAACCATTCCATTATCCGTTGTGCTGGACTGGGGTCAGAGAGTCAGCAATTCTCGGACCGCAACTATTACAGAATACAATAGAGATGCTTCAGGTGATTCGTGAGAGGATGAAGACATCGCAATATTGTCAGAAATCATATGCTTATAAAAGGATGAGGCCCTTAGAGTTTGATGTTTGGGATCATGTCTTTTTTAAGGTGACTCCCCGTCATGGGAAACGAAGGTATGGTTGTGGAAGTAAGTATTCAACTCGGTTTGTTGGGCCTTTCAAGGTGTTAGCTTGTGTTGGAGTTGTGGCGTATCGAGTAGCACTTCCCCCTTAGATGAGTCAGATACATGATGTTTTCCATGTATCAATGATCCGTCTTTATCTTCATGATGACTCTCACATAATCTATTGGGGATAGATCAATGTTGATGATGATGCAGCCTTTGGGTAGTGACTTGTGATGATACAAGACCGCAAGGAGAAGGTGTTGTGTGCGCGTTCTATTCCATTGGATCGTGTCTTGTGGTGACACTGTGGAATGGAGGAGAGTACCTAGGAATGTGAGTCAGAGATACGTTCTCATCAGCCAGAGTTGTTTGATGTTTAACTCTTTTCATGCAACGATGTGACCTTTGTGGTTAGACCATTCATGTTTTATTTATGAATGTATTTTTCTCTTTTGTGGATTGCTCTCTTTTGAGAGGTATCTCGATGGGTTGTTGTTCGGACCCAATTTCTTTTTCATTAGTTATGTTCTGATTTCTCGAGGATGAGAATGTTTTTAGAGTTATCTGATGTAATGGCCTTGAACTCTCCAGTCCATTAATTTGTGAAAATGTGGTGCTTGAGATGATTCGGGAGGTCAAGGTTACTTATTCCAAACACTTTTCCAAATTTCCAATTCATTGAATAGTTCCATTAGTGAATAGTGTTCTATCAGTGAGCTATAGTGAACAGTGTTCTATTGGTGAGGTTCAGTGAATAGTGTTCTATCAGTGAGGTTCAATGAATAGTGTTCTATCGTTGAGGTTCAGTGAACAGTGTTCTACCAGTGAGGTTCAGTTAATAGTGTTCTATCTGTGAGGTTTAGTGAACAGTGTTTCCAGAATGGCTAGGTCTATCAGTAACCTCTAACGGTAGGTGTACAGTGTTTCTAGAATGGTATTTTTTCAGTGTTTCCAGAACGTTAGGTGTACAGTGTTTCCAGAACGGTAGGTGTACAGTGTTTCCAGAATTGTGAGGTCTATCGGTAACCTCTATTAGTAACTTATATTGGTATCCTCTATCAGTAACCTATATTTCCTTTTCCAAATTTTGATTTCATGAATAATGTTTTCAGAATGGTGAGGTTTATGAATAGTGTTTTAACTTTTCCAAATTTTTAGAATGTGAAGAGTGTTTCGAGCTTCCTACAGTTTCGTCCCTTTGACGTTTGCTTTGACGTTAAATGCATTTAAAGCCATGTTTTAAAGAATCTAAGGCCAATTCAAAGGCCATAACTCCTATATTTATTATTTATATAGCTTGGGATATTCTTACTTGTTAAAACCGCGTGGTTTAATGTGATCCACTTTTAATGTGAAATTAAGTGTATCTTAAACCGTCACCCCATTAAATCTTCTAAAGGTATATGATATCTTCCTCCATAATTATTATTATTTGATCATGGCTATGAGATTCTAGATCCTTTCAATATTTCTCATAAGAGTTCACTATCTAAATTTCTTCCACAGATTCGTTCTACTCTATTTTGATGCAACCAAGCTGTATCGATCAATCTTTGATATAAGATATGTTTTATCGTCATTCTTCTGGGGTTCATCTTTTCATGTTTCATTTTTCCATATTATATCATGTAATATCCTTTCTTCTAATGTGGTTTTCTTGGGTTTCGGTTGGTGAGGTCGTAACATGGCATCCGCGGGTCGATGCAGTTGACACGATAGGAGAATCGTGACCCAATGGGTGGATAAAGAACGTCAAGAACTGTTTGAGGTGGGGGATTCTTTGCTTCTAATTTATTTTATGTGAAGCTGTATTGTTAGCATTTTTTATCCCACTAGACCAAAATTTAATTGAAATAATAAATATTTCAACCTTATAAATAAAATAATATCAGTCATATGTTATATCTCTTTGTTTTCTAGATAGTGTGATATCCATTCTTTCTTCGCTTTGTTGTTCATTCATGATGAATTTTTTTGAAGAACGTAAACCAGAATTAATTGATAACTATTGGATATGGATGAAGAGGCATGTAAAAGAATTTTTTTTCTTCTTGTTTTATTTTTATGTTAATAAAATTGGTGTAGTAATCATGTTTAATTATTTTTGATAGCTTACTAATTGAGATTCCCGAATTTTGGAACATATGAATAATAAATATGTTAATTCAATATGTACTAAATAACTGATTGTTTGATAATTCTTTGAAGGGTTCTGAGTTACCCACTTGATTGTCAAAGGGCCAATAGACCAAATGATGTGATGTTTGTTTTCCGGCTTCTTGTGTTGTGATATGATCCTGGATTCTTGTTTCGATAGGTGGGGGCATAATGAATTTTGGTTTTGGCAACAGATGATGCCTAGAGTGGCGAGATGCATCAGTTTTTGTATGTGGGTGTCGAGGAGGACACCAGGGATGATGGAATGGGATGGATGTGATTGTTGGATGCTTTCTTATCCTTATTGGTTGATTATCTGCTTTACATTTTCCCTACTTCTCAAGGAAGCTAGTTTTTCTTACCCTCCATCCAAAAGAGGAGAAGGTGTGCGGGGCATGCCACATGCATTTTGTGTTTTTATTCTCAAAGGTGGATGGGTATCCACTCTTTCTATAATCGAAATAGACTAGACGGGTAGTAAATCTACTCACCGTGTTGATCCCCCTTGTGTTTAGTAGAATATAATGTTTTTCTAGAATGCATGGAAATGTGGGAAATTAATTTTGTAATGAATAATTTAAAAAATGGTGTTAAACCATGGGGATGGAGTTTTCTGGAACATAATGACGAGGTTTTAATTTTTTAAAGGGACATTGGACTTTGGGTGTGATGCTAATGAAATTTTTTCTGGAATTGTTCATGGTTAATTAATGTTTACAAAATTAATTAACCCAAAGTGTAACTGGTAAAAAGGTAATTAAATAATTTTTTTAAAAGCTCTCTAAAGGGTTTTGTGTTTATAGGATACCTAGTCTTAGAAGTGGCATCTCAGAGTTCGAGATACTTTTGTTGTAGTTGAGTCTAATACTAGGTTATGCCCATAGTATGGTTGTAAGATATAGTATATTATATTGTTTTTGTGTTTCTATACGCTACTCCACCATGTTAGTAAGGGAAACTGACACCCTGGGGATTCTGATCTATGGAGGTGTTTTCCCCAGCATTCTAGTGGGAGGATGGATGGTCGACTACCCCCTTTGGCCTTGCTCTCTTCTCTTGGTAGTTACTTGTGCTGGCAGGCACATTGGTCAGTTTTCCCCATATATGTGTGTAGAGGGCAGTAATGGGTTGTGGTTATTCACACACATATATTCTAAATATAGTATCCTGTGGACCACTATAGGTGTAACGTGTATAGGATATGATGGCCTGAGGATCCTTACTCGGTATATGGGATATAATGTCTTGAGGTATAATACATGTTGTATGATACACGTTATGCGAGTTTTGGTTTTTCCCAGAAACAACCTGGTAAATTTTCTTATGTGGATGTGGTGGTTTTGTTGCACGAGGTGCATATTGTGGTGCTTCACCCAACTGTATGTCGGCAAGCCTTTTTGGAGATACATGCTCCGGACGTGCGACGTTGGGGGAAAGCAGAAAACCAGTGGGGAAGTAGTTGTGGGGTACCCTTGATATTCGTTATTATATGATATATTCTTGTATGTGTTACTTGGTGAGTGTATCCATTGTGAGGTTGTTAACTTTGTATACCTATTTATGTGATGAGTTAGTTTCACTTGTTATTCATTGTGCTTTAGAATGCTTTCATTACTTTTTCACGAGAGGCTTCGGGAAGGATCCTACTAGGTATACTATTATACTCGCCCTATGTATATACAAACTGTTTTTCAGGTCACTTGGAACAGGATGGAGATCAAGCTGGTTTCTAGTAGCTTGGGGTTGCAGGAGCTGTTCGGGCTTGTGGTTTCTACTGTTTTTACTATCTTTTGGGTACTGGAGGTTTTCCCCATCCAATTGTAGTACTTTTTCATGGCATTACATATGTGCACTTGGGTTTTCTTTTATATTTCAGTTCTGAGTTAGAGTTAGTTTATATCTATCTTATCTCTCTCTTAAGCATGTGTTCTCTTAGAGGGTAATGTATCCCATTTGTGTGTTTACTATACCCTTTGTGCTAGTCTCCAACCTGGGGCCAACTGGAGGTGGGACTCGGGGTTCATTATCTCACTTCTCACATTACCGGCCCAGGAGGGTTACAATTTGTAGGGAGGGGGTCGTGACAAGGAGTGCAGGAGAAAAATCATAATAAACATTTAACAAAAATAATAAATAAGGGTTTATTATTTAATGAATAAATAATGAAAAGAAATTTTAAAAATATTGTATAGTCAAAATAAAAGAAAGTGGAATAATTTTTATAGTAGTCTAGGTCATCATGTTCCAAAATCTACTCTTCAATCTTCTATACATAGTGAGAAGATCTTCACTCATTGGGAAACCTCACATTTAATGGTGTGATAACTTATTCACAGAGCCTACCTTTTATAATACACAAAATCATAGCTAGTGCCAAATTTTTCAGGATTAAAACCTATTATGACATACATATTTCTCAAGAGTAACGACTAAATATACCTAATTTTGAATGGTTGAATAAGAAATTATTGATTTTGTGATGATTTTGAAGTGAATAAACTGATTTTTGAGAATAGTTAGAATAAGAAATTTTTTAATAAATATAAAACAAAAATAAATAGGGAATAATAATAGAGAAAATGAAGAAAATTTTGATGCAACTTAAAAAAATTGATCACATCAGTGGTAGACGATCAAACTATAATTTCCCTTATGATCACACTAATGAATTAATAGTCATAGTATTGATTCATCACTTTATAATTACCATTTGAATCATAATTTTTATAGATATATATATCTTGAATAACCTATATCATATCTATTTAACAATTATCCCCCTTGATCACATAATAATACATAATACATTATCTATAATTCCAATTTTATTTGAATATGAAGGATCATCTAAATAACCATGTATAGTATACCATTATATTTGAGATTAATAATACCTATAATAATAACATTTAGATGATATTTGAATTATCTCACTCATTTTTAGATAAATATTATCCAATTTTATTACTGTATAAAATGACTCCAAAACAATTCCTATTTGTTCATTAAAATAAATTGTAAATTTTAAGATAAATAAAATTCTAAAAATAACTCCCAAAAACATGCAGTATTTTAATGATAAATAAATATATAAATAAGAAAAATTAAATGAAACGAATATAATTAACTGTACAAAAATATTACAGGATTTTTTTGCATTAAAATTTTTTCAATATAGTCATTACATTACATATTAATTATATAAAGAAATAAGGAAATAATAATAATAATTTGAGTAATCATGCTATTAATTAAAATATAAACATAAAAAAATTAGTGAATGATGAAAAATATTGATTTTTTGGATGAAAAAATATAACGATTGACTATATATTCCATGTGACCATGAGAAATAATCTTTGAGGCTGGTAAAATTATTATTACATTAATGGATGGAGTTATTATAACTCATAATTACACTTGAAAATAACTCATGTGGTCACCTGAAAATATCTAACATTGTTTGTTGAAAATAAATCAAACATTCACATGAAAATATTACCATTATTATTTTTCTCAATCAAATTCATAGAAATTATAATTTTGGTTGAAAACGGTCGTTTAGTGGAAATTACCATTATGGATAAAAAACACAGCAATGTTGAAATAGGTACAGGGTTGAAAATGTCTATGTGCCGAAAAATATCTAGGTGGTTGTAACAAATATATGAATCGGAACTAAAAAATTTATGTGATTTGACTACATTAATTTTCATTAAAAACTCTATGTTACTAATCTATGTGACTCTCCTAAATAATTCTGCTATGTGAATGTTATATTTTGGGGGGACGAAATCAAAATTATGGATCTATAAATTTTTATACCTCCCTAATATTAAATCTAAAATTCATTATCGAAATTCTAGACCTTATAAAAATAATATAGAATTTTGAAAATAGTAAAAAATATTCAGTATAAAATCAATAAAAAATAAAAAATTATAGATCAATTAAATGAAAGTATTGTGAAAATTATTAAAAAAATTATAAAATATATCCCCCATGTTATTATATGTTAAAATTATATCATTTATTTCATTTCATTTATTTCACTTTGAGTTTGTATATCTAATTATATGATTAGATTATTTTTTATAGATGATATTTTTTTTAATTTTTTGATGTAGTATGGAAATTAGAAAATAGGGTATTTACTCTCTATCACACCAATTTATAAAAAATCTAGTATCTAATATCCTCTAGGCTTTGGGGCGGTATAATTTCAGTAACATTGATAACTAGTTTTGTTAATGTTTTTAGAGTGATAGAGTTTCAGATATCAAAAAATTGGTTTGTGGACCTTGATTGTAATTTCCAAATTAATTTATTGGGCATATGGTTTTATAAAGGCATTAGAATATTTGAGAACTTGAGATGGAACCCATACATGTTCAATTTGAACTCATCTCATAATGTAATTCCTATGTGAGAGTGGTTAAATATTATTTTTATGGATATAAATGTTATGGTTGACATATTTTTAACTAATGCGATGAAAATTAATCATGATATTTCTGACTTCTGGTTTTCTGAATTTTGAATCCTTGATGTTTGAGAAGAAAGAAATCACAAATTATGACTATTGGCCTATAGATTTAAAAGGTGTACCATTCATCATTCCATTCATGTTGTATCTACCAAATATGTCACTATTACTGTACTTTTTTCACTAATGAATGAGGATCAAATATTTAATGTGTTACGAATATCTCATACACTATTTTCATATATAAGTACATGTTTTAATTCAAGTAAATTGGCTAACGTGTATGAATTTATTTTATTATGGTGGAAATTTATGTGGATCTAATGGTTATATAATCTATAATTATTATGGTGATAAAGTCCCATTCATAGGGGATGATTATAGATACTAAGGGTTAGTACATTATTTCGTATTTTTATAGATGAAGCCCTTGGGATTGAGTATATTGATGGTTTAGTTTTTTAAATTTTCACCGAAAACATGTATGTTATTTTACAATATATAATATAATGGAATTACATCTATTCATCATCAAATATATTTTTCCTCGACATAGATCACCCCAAAGGTTTATGTAGCTATTTGAGCCCATGTTATATTTCTCATGAGATAATTCCTATAGGAGGATGATTGATGGGAATCAAGAATTTGTAATATATTGGGTTGGTATATCATACCAATGTGGACATGAGACCCTTGAGTGATTTTTTAGAATGCGATATTTTATATGGGTATACATGGGAAATGATATGTTTCCCATGAGTTTTTGTACTAGAGATACCTTTGGTTATGGTATAAGTGAGAGGACTTATAGGACCAAGAGATATGAATATATGATTAGTGAGTCAATGCCTTTTCATCAATGAAGGAAACCCATTGTATGGTTGGTATTTTCATGTCGGTATCTTAGTGGAAAAATTGTATTGTTTAGGACTTGGATTATTATGATGATGATGATCACCTTCAGCACTATTTCTATTAGGTTTTGAGACTAAATTTTATGGAATGACCTATTGGGTTACTAACCATAAAATTATTCTTATTCCGTAGGAGTTTAGAAAGAGTGTTGGGATGATATTTCATTTTAAAAAACCCTTGAATGAAATTGAATCATGTGATAGGCTATCTTATAATTGCATTGTGTAATTCGGATGAGTAATTTCAATGGAGCTCCAGGCTTTATGAGTTGTCTTATTAGAGAGCACAAATAACCTGATTAGTTGGTGTATAACTCAATGGATTGTAAAGTAGTATTAGATAACAAAAGGTATGCTACTTTATTCAATAATATAGGATGAGTTTGGAATGGTAAGATATGTATTAATGAAATTCTCATCAATATTTAAATGTTTGAGTGGATGATTGCATGCTATGGGATGAAATGTTTTCACATGATTCTTATAGGAATGATGTCCTGAGGATTGGATGATGATTTTGAAACAATTACCCATTGTATGAGAGAAATTATAATTATTTTTCAGGTCTGGTGGCATGAAAAATCTATGTGACTCATATTATGGTATCAATATGATGAATTAATCATGGGTGGGAAAAAGAGGAACATGTTTTGTGGGGATGGTTCCTGAAAAGATACTCTTGGAGATTTCTATTAGTGGAGACATATGGTGTGGAGATCACTATCAAATGTTTTAGGGAGGGGCCTTGTTATGGATTTAATATTATTGAATTCTATTGGCTATGTTCTTGAAATCATCGAATGAGTGGTAGTTATCATTTCGATTTGTTTCTAAACACGAGGAGAATATAACATGTATAGTTATGAGTTTAGTTAAGAATGGGGCATGGGAAATTTTTTTGCTAATTGTTTTTGGAAATACAATAATAATTAATGTCCTATGGTGGGGTGCACCCTATCAGTATCTACTTATACAACCCTATGTGGGCAGTTTCATCATTTTGGGGAACCCTTTGGTGAAATGTTATGATAGAAATGGATTGATATTGAGTATGAGAGTTCCTAACATAAATTCATTTTTCATGATGTATGTAATCCATGAAATAATGTTAGTATCTAGATAAATAATATATTATCGAAGGATTCATTGGTTGTTTGGTGTATACATTATTATGAAATAGTACATCATGGTGATTTTTTATTAAGACATGTATTTAACAATAAAATCACTCCTAGTGGTAGGTATGGACTCTAGAGAGATCATTTGGACAATCAGGGTATACCATTGGGGGTAAAGTAATAATGATCAGGTTCCTCATGGATCATTTCAAAATGGGTAGAAGATAATTTTTAGTATGCTTAGCTAAAAGAGGTACAAAATGTCTTTTGGATTGAGAAATATTGTGTTGATATAGAGATTGAATCATGTATATCATAATTATTATGATAGGTTGTGTCAGTATTTTAAAAGTCCTTTAATTGTTTTTTGATATATTCAACTTGTGAATTTGTAGTATAGTTACGTCCCCTATTATAGTGAATTTAGTAGAATGGATTTCTTCAATAGGTTTTGTGTAAAATTCTTGAGATTTTGGTTTTTATGTGTTGGGATCTATGGAGAACCTAGAATTATAAAATGTGAACTGAGTTTAAAAATGAAATTATAATAATATAAGCACTAAAATAAAGAATTGGTATATATAGGATAATTATTATAGTAGAGATAAACCGTGGTTGAAAGGGGAAATGGAAACTAAGGTGGTCATGAATCGAGATGGATGGTATTGGGAAGGAATTGACCCAATGTTTTTGTAAATGTTATCGGTGTTGTCTTGAGAATTTTTTGTTTGAGTTCCTTATTGAGGAGGTCAAGCCTTTAGTGTGCTTTAGGTGTTCCAAAACTGAATTTGGTTTCATAGATGGTAATTGATTAGATGAGTAGTTCAATAATGATTATGGATTATTGTAGAGACCCGAAGCTTATCGTACATGGACATTACATTACATTTGCGGAATACTTAGTACATAACAAAAACACACACACAAGGACCGTAATAGTTTAGTGTCTTTGGAAACTCGGAGTATAATCTTCTAATCGTGGGGAAAGATCTTCAACATCACCCATAAAGATCTTCCTTTTTATTTTACCTAAAACCTTTCTTTATATCCTGGGGAAAAGAAAACATAAAAGGGTGAGCTCAAATGCTCAGTAAGGGTAAACAAAGGAAATATCAATCACATAATTTTCATAAGAACATATCATTTTTTGGAAATCTTAACCTGCAAAAGAGAGAATAATTTCATAACATGGGATAAATCATAGTAGTGAAATGAAATCATAACTTAAAACATTACTCATTGTGGCATACACACATAATCATAGAGAATCATTTCTTGTTAGTCAAGACTCATTGCCAAGACTGTCTTAGTGGACAAAGTCCCTTTCTGAATCGAGTAATCCTCGTTTCAGTCCTGTTTCACTGAACCGGTATAACCTACCATTCCAGCCATGTCTATCTCATGAGATATAAAATCTTTACCCAATGCATTGGAGGGAGATATAGGTCCCACCCATCTCTTAATGAATCCTTTCTTATGTGTGCCACAGAATCATAAATCATACATCATTGCATAACCCATGTAATAAAAACGGGATTCTTAAACAACATGACATCATAAAACCATTCATATAAGATAAAGGAATTCATAAACATAATTCCATCACAACATAGTCAAATCAATGTAAAAATATGGATAGAAACAGAACCCTTTATTATCTTATATGGAAAATAATTTTGATAAAACACTTGAATTGAATTTTTGAGGAAAATATCCTTTCTTCTTCAAAATCAATTTCTTTTCACAAAACATCATGAAATTTTTAAAAGAAAGAGATTTTATTGAAAATATTCATGAAATCTTTTGGAGGAATCTTCATAAAAATAAGGCTTTATAAAACCGTAAAAATCCGTTCGTGCCGTTTAAGTTAAAAAAAACATTCTTCTCGTACTTTTGTCGGAAAAGTAAAAAATTACCTCGTATGAAAAACGACAAAAGATTCCTTTCATATCTTTTACTAAAAACTCACCGAAGGGTAAAATTGGATTTAAACAATTTTAGGTGGATGTAAATAACATTACATATTGAGGAAACATGGATGTGGATGATAAAATACACCCCATTAATTACCAAAGTAAAAACAATCTCGGATAAAAATGAGATTGTGATATTTCCCTTACCTTAGGTCCGACTTGCTTTGTAAGTGTCCGAACCTCCTGTATAATGATTTAAATCATGTTATTGACTTATTACAGAATCATATTCATTGTTATGATATTATATTACCCGTTCTTTTGTAAATTCCATGTTAAAGAAGCATTTTGGGTAAAATCGTTTCATTTATCGTAAGTGTTTTGACTTGTTGTTCTTGACATCATTATTACTTATATCATGATTTACTTACTTCCAGAATATAAAATATGATTTATATATCATATATATTCAGTATATATATATATAATAGGTAGATAAATAAAATGAAAAACACCGTTCATGGAGACGGTAGTCCGTACGTACGCATGAACGCTGTTTTCCTTTCCTTATTGTCTTGAAATGGAAGTAAGTAGATGACATACATATGTATATATATACATAAATCCAGTAGCTTTATAATGTCATATATTTCATTATTATTTCTTATATATACATTATAATCATTCTTAAATGGTTAACATGGAGAATGAATCTCATCGCGTCGTGGAGACGGTATTCCATACGTACGCACGAGCGATGATATCATTTCTATAAATATTGAATTGAATTGGAGTGGATTATAAAATATATCAGAATCAATATGATGTTGTAATAACTATGTATAGTTATTCTTTACACCATTATACCCATCCATGTAAGGTGGTGGTGGAAAATAGATTACACCACGGCGTGGAGACGGTATTCCGTACGTACGCACGCGCGGTGATTTCTTTTTCCGTAGGATGGATAGATGGTGAAATAGGGTTGTTTCATACTTATAATAACATATCAGTATGTGAGTGATACTGATGTTATTACTTCATAATGAAACAACCTAAGAAGAAGAAGTGGAAGAAGAAATAAAGATGAAAGAATTGGTAACGGTAATTACCTCTTCTTTGAAGTGCCTCTTTGAGACCTCCTCTTAGGGTACTAAAATTGGTCTTTGAGGAAGACCAGAACCTCTAGGATGTTTCTAGGGAAGTGGAGAAGATATTTTGGCAGGGGTTGGCCGAGCTTGAGAGCTCAAATTGGTGTGAGGAGGAGGGGGAGGAGGTGTCCTTTTATAGGGGAGGAGAGGGGCACCTTAGGAATTCTTAAAAATATTAATTTATAATAAATCTAACCCCACTTAAAAACCTCCAAAAATGACTCATATTCGAAGATTAGATGAGATAGGGTTGTAATCTCATCAACCAATCAAATTTAGACATGTTTGGATCTTATTTTAAACCTTATCAATTAGATTTAACTCTAAGTTAAATAATTTAACTTTTACCGTGTCTTTTTGTTTTCTTTCACTATATGGTTAATACACTTACTATAAATTGCCAAAAGAACCCCAAATTGTTTATTATTAATATATATATCCTTATATAAGTCATTTGGCCGAACCTTAGATTTTTAGGAATAAAATAACAATTAATAATATTTTATTTTATTTAAAAACTATTTTGTGTCAATTTTGACACTATTTGATATATGATTTTTGTGAAAGTCACAAAAGAAATAAATGTTCGAACCAAGTTTATTAAATCAACATTAATATATCATAGTAACCTAGAAAATTAGTGGAATTCATAAAAATTCTAAAATTACATTTATTTTGGTGTTTATAACATCAATTATGTCAATATTTCATAAATAAGATAATTACTGCATCATCTTTGTGTCATAAATTAATTAAATTATTTGATGTCTAAAAATTACAAATAAAATACCATTATATAGGAAATCGTTTTAGCTTTCTAATGAATATTTATAGTCGAATTTATCTTATGTATAACCCCATATTAAAAATTATTTACTTATTAAACTTTGATTTTAACTATTTTAACCCTTCTTTAAATAAATTAATAATAAATGTCCTAATCTAATCCAAGTGGGCCTAAATGGTCATATTTTATTTCTAAGTTTGTTTTTGGTCGAATTACACTTGTCCAATAGAATTAGGACATGTGTTAGGGTAATATTGATATCATATTTACCCTTAGTTACCCTATTTACTATTAACCGCGGTAAAAATAGTAAAAAGTTACTATTCACCAAAAAATTATTTTTATCTCATTGAACCACATTTTACTTACTGATATCAACCGTGTCTGTCGGATTTTTGAAATTCCATTCACAGAAGCGGTAAAATTATGTTTTATGAAAAATTCAGTTTTTTTTTACTACCACTTAGTAGTTTCACTATTCATCAAAAAATGAAGGTTTTCAGAAAAATGCCAAAATTTCATCCTAAGCTATATTTCATATTCCGAATTCAAAAATGAAGTCTATTTTACCAAATTCATAACATAGAAGTTGAATTAATTAATTTTATAATTAAATCCCGCTGTTAAGACAAATAGCGTGTTTTTAAGAAACAATTTCTATCAAAAGATTGATACTTGATTATGTCTGGTTTAAATGTGAAATTACAACCAATGACCAGCATTGAATTAAATTGTAAAAATATATTCTAAATATACTTTAAAACCACTCAAATTTATAATTTATCACTATTAATTATTTCGATTAAAAAAGTTGTTTTTTAATTATAAATAATAATTTTCACTATTCATCAGAATATGAAAGTTATCCGAAAAGTACCAAAATTTCACCTTAGGCTAAATTCGATATTCCGAATCCAAAAATGAAGTTCATTTTGAAATATAAGATTTACAGAATTTTAAAAAAGTGGTTATTACTATTCATAACGGCTAGTTTTAATAATATTTTAATAGCATATCGTTGTTTAGTGAAACTCGTTATTGCGTACTACACACGCTATCGAGGAAGGTTGCGATTGCGTGTATGCAAGGCAAGTCAAGGATGCATGTTGTGCAATCTCCTTTTGGTGTAGAGTACAATACAAGACATTAGTGAAATAAAAAGAATATTTTTCATAAAATATCGGGCTGTTACATTCTACCCCCCTTAAAATGAATTTCGCCCTCGAAATTCGTCGGGGTTATAAATGGTTTACTATTCGAAAGATTCTTTAATAGAATCCCACATTGTAAAAAGGAATACAAAAACTTGGCTTTAAAAACTAAAGTATGAAATGTTACGATTACCCAAATAAACTAATCGCTGGGTTTCCACATAGGTAAAAATATGGATATGGAAGAGAAATCTAACCATCATGTTCTGATGGAGAGTGGTAGAGAACATGGCTATGGAAAAGCCAGTAATCACAAATCCATAGATTTGTGATGATATAATGTACCATATGATTCATCAGGTATAAGATCACTAGGACACCATTTTTGGTTTTCAAGATCATTTCCCTAAAGTTGAAAATTTGAATTAGAATAAATACTTACTTTATTTTGGTACAATATCACTATTGTCCATGCCTTTAACAATTTTCACATCATCTCTTAAAGAAATGAAGTTGAATTTGTCATTCGCGATGTGTTAGCAGATCATGTGATAGAATGATGGGTCATTCCATCTGTCTCAAACAAAAGGTTAGAAAAGTTATCAAAAAATACATAAATCCATCTATAGTGAGATTAATCATATATGGTTCCTAAAATGAACTTATACATCACATATCATACTGCTTAATATAATAAAACTAGTTTCTACTAAACAGGGACTTCCTGTAGGTCAGTGGTAGGCGATAAAGGCCAGTCGCACTTCGGTTGTGGGTTCGATTCCCACAGCCTTGTCCGAAGCGATGGGCTGTCGCCCGTCCTGCAGGTTGTCCTTTTTATAAAACTATATTACTATAACATCCCATCAATAATATCGAAAAAAACTTCTATCCTTAAACAATACTAACTTATGTCCAACATAATTCATTCCAATCATTAGGCTCATAATACTACAGTCTATTCTCATAACATAGTGAAAACGATTACCAGAGATTTAATACCATCGTTGATCCCCATATATCATAAGATATATCTTGTTGGTCACATTCCAAACATTCAAAGGCCTTAATCTTGTACTCTCTTGAATACCCATTGAACCTTAGTGAAAACTTGAATGCAGTTAAAAGTTAACACTATTCACATACCGAAATCCTCAAAATTCTATATACTCAAACCATGATATCACTTAGTCCTTATATCAATCATGAGCTCATGAATACTGTCAAACATTTCATTTTCCCCTTATCCCTTCATTATGCGCATATCATCTTCATTCCAAAAATATCTGAATAACCTTTCATGGATACTGGTAACATTAATCAGACAACAATGTTACAATCCTTACATGTCTCTTTATTCCATAGTACCATGAGATTACTTATACAACATTACACATGATAAACATGTAATCATTCCACTACATTCTTAAACCATTGACCGAGCTTCAAAAATTCTTTCATCTCACATACCATTGGTAGTCTCTTCATCATCATCCACATAAATACTTCCCATATGACCATACTGATTCTCTTCATGAGTCTTTCCCTTAGGGAATTTGTTTGCATAATTCCCATACATTCCACATTTAAAACACTTAACCATTTTTGATGTCGTAGCAATACCATTATCCTCATCCCTGGTATTAACTGAACCTTTTACTTTGCACTTACTGGCTTTGTGTCCTTCTTTTCCACACCCAAAGCATCTTCCAGTTCCTTTGAAACATTCTCCTTGATGCCTCTTCCCACATGATTTACATAGGGGAAATTGCAATTTCTTTCCTCTATGATCATCATGAAACTCCATCTTTCTCTTATTAGCCGAGTCAGGAAACTTACCAAATTTTACTTTATTGATCATATTATGAGATTGCTGATTCGGCATAATAATGATGTTTGGACTTCCAAATCCCATTTCATTTGGTTGCTCATAAAGAATATCATTCCATTGTCCATCATTTCCTCCATTATCGTGAATCACCTTGTTTCCAGCCATTTTCTAAAACCCAAAAAGAATAGCGTGAGAGGCAAAAATCATGCTAGGGAAAACAACATAATAAAGGGGGAGTACCTTGAACATCTAACATCTTAGGTTTAATTCTATGATCGTTAGCGTAGTTCTAGTACTATAACCTATACGTATACTTAACCTTAGGGACATCCCTAGACATACCTTAGAAATATCTCTAGGGATCTCACTAACGTTTTCGCATCCTAGTTTCCAAAGGTTGACTAAACCTTTCCTCTGATACCAACTGTAGAGACCCGAAGCTTATCGTACATGGACATTACATTACATTTGCGGAATACTTAGTACATAACAAAAACACACTCACAAGGACTGTAATAGTTTAGTGTCTTTGGAAACTCGGAGTATAATCTTCTAATCGTGGGGAATGATCTTCAACATCTCCCCTAAAGATCTTCCTTTTTATTTTACCTAAAACCTTTCTTTATATCCTGGGGAAAAGAAAACATAAAAGGGTGAGCTCAAATGCTCAGTAAGGGTAAACAAAGGAAATATCAATCACATAATTTTCATAAGAACATAACATTTTTTGGAAATCTTAACCTGCAAAAGAGAGCATAATTTCATAACATGGGATAAATCATAGTAGTGAAATGAAATCATAACTTAAAACATTACTCATTGTGGCATACACACATAATCATAGAGAATCATTTCTTGTTAGTCAAGACTCATTGCCAAGACTGTCTTAGTGGACAAAGTCCCTTTCTGAATCGAGTAATCCTCGTTTCAGTCCTGTTTCACTGAACCGGTATAACCTACCATTCCAGCCATGTCTATCTCATGAGATATAAAATCTTTACCCAATGCATTGGAGGGAGATATAGGTCCCACCCATCTCTTAATGAATCCTTTCTTATGTGTGCCACAGAATCATAAATCATACATCATTGCATAACCCATGTAATAAAAATGGGATTCTTAAACAACATGACATCATAAAACCATTCATATATGATAAAGGAATTCATAAACATAATTCCATCACAACATAGTCAAATCAATGTAAAAATATGGATAGAAACAGAACCCTTTATTATCTTAGATGGAAAATAATTTTGATAAAACACTTGAATTGAATTCTTGAGGAAAATATCCTTTCTTCTTCAAAATAAATTTCTTTTCACAAAACATCATGAAATTTTTAAAAGAAAGAGATTTTATTGAAAATAGTCATGAAATCTTTTGGAGGAATCTTCATAAAAAATAAGGCTTTATAAAACCGTAAAAATCCGTTCGTGCCGTTTAAGTTAAAAAAACATTCTTCTCGTACTTTTGTCGGAAAAGTCAAAAATTACCTCGTATGAAAAACGACAAAAGATTCCTTTCATATCATTTACTAAAAACTCACCGAAGGGTAAAATTGGATTTAAACAATTGTAGGTGGATGTAAATAACATTAAATATTGAGGATACATGGATGTGGATGATAAAATACACCCCAGTAATTACCAAAGTAAAAACAATCTCGGATAAAAATGAGATTGTGATATTTCCCTTACCTTAGGTCCGACTTGCTTTGTAAGTGTCCGAACCTCCTGTATAATGATTTAAATCATGTTATTGACTTATTACAGAATCATATTCATTGTTATGATATTATATTACCCGTTCTTTTGTAAATTACATGTTAAAGAAGCGTTTTGGGTAAAATCGTTTCATTTATCGTAGGTGTTTTGACTTGTTGTTCTTGACATCATTATTACTTATATCATGATTTACTTACTTCCAGAATATAAAATATGATTTATATATCATATATATTCAGTATATATATATATATAATAGGTAGATAAATAAAATGAAAAACACCGTTCATGGAGACGGTAGTCCGTACGTACGCATGAACGATGTTTTCCTTTCCTTATTGTCTTGAAATGGAAGTAAGTAGATGACATACATATGTATATATATACATAAATCCAGTAGCTTTATAATGTCATATATTTCATTATTATTTCTTATATATACATTATAATCATTCTTAAATGGTTAACATGGAGAATGAATCTCATCGCGTCGTGGAGACGGTATTCCGTACGTACGCACGAGTGATGATATCATTTCTATAAATATTGAATTGAATTGGAGTGGATTATACAATATATCAGAATCAATATGATGTTGTAATAACTACGTATAGTTATTCTTTACACCATTATACCCATCCATGTAAGGTGGTGGTGGAAAATAGATTACACCACGGCGTGGAGACGGTATTCCGTACGTACGCACGCGCGGTGATTTCTTTTTCTGTAGGATGGATAGATGGTGAAATAGGGTTGTTTCATACTTATAATAACATATCAGTATGTGAGTGATACTGATGTTATTACTTCATAATGAAACAACCTAAGAAGAAGAAGTGGAAGAAGAAATAAAGATGAAAGAATTGGTAACGGTAATTACCTCTTCTTTGAAGTTCCTCTTTGAGACCTCCTCTTAGGGTACTACAATTGGACTTTGAGGAAGACCAGAACCTCTAGGATGTTTCTAGGGAAGTGGAGAAGAGATTTTGGAAGGGGTTGGCCGAGCTTGAGAGCTCAAATTGGTGTGAGGAGGAGGGGGAGGAGGTGTCCTTTTATAGGGGAGGAGAGGGGCACCTTAGGAATTCTTAAAAATATTAATTTATAATAAATCTAACCCCACTTAAAAACCTCCAAAAATGACTCATATTCGAAGCTTATATGAGATAGGGTTGTAATCTCATCAACCAATCAAATTTATACATGTTTGGATCTTATTTTAAACCTTATCAATTAGATTTAACTCTAAGTTAAATAATTTAACTTTTACCGTGTCTTTTTGTTTTCTTTCACTATATGGTTAATACACTTACTATAACATGCCAAACGAACCCCAAATTGTTTATTATTAATATATATATCCTTATCTAAGTGATTTGGCCGAACCTTAGATTTTTAGGAATAAAATAACAATTAATAATATAATATTTGATTTAAAAACTATTTTGTGTCAATTTTGACAATATTTGATATATGATTTTTGTGAAAGTCATAACAGAATTAAATGTTCGAAACAAGTTGATTAAATCAACATTAATATATCATAGTAACCTAGAAAATTAGTGGAATTCATAAAAATTCTCAAATTACATTTATTTTGGTGTTTATAACATCAATTATGTCAATATTTCATAAATAAGATAATTACTGCATCATCTTTGTGTCATAAATTAATTAAATTATATGATGTCTAAAAATTACAAATAAAATACCATTATATAGGAAATCTTTTTATCTTTCTAATGAATATTTATAGTCTAATTTATCTTATGTATAACCCCATATTAAAAATGATTTACTTATTAAACATTGATTTTAACTATTTTAACCCTTCTTTAAATAAATTAATAATAAATGTCCTAATCTAATCCAAGTGGGCCTAAATGGTCATATTTTATTCCTAAGTTTGTTTTTGGTCGAATTACACTTGTCCAATATAATTAGGACATGTGTTAGGGTAATATTGATATCATATTTACCCTTAGTTACCCTATTTACTATTAACCGCGGTAAAAATAGTAAAAAGTTACTATTCACCAAAAAATTATTTTTATCTCATTGAACCACATTTTACTTACTGATATCAACCGTGTCTGTCGGATTTTTGAAATTCCATTCACAGAAGCGGTAAAATTAAGTTTTATGAAAAATTCAGTTTTTTTTAACTATCACTTAGGAGTTTCACTATTCATCAAAAAATGAAGGTTTTCAGAAAAATGCCAAAATTTCATCCTAAGCTATATTTCATATTCCGAATTCAAAAATGAAGTCTATTTTACCAAATTCATAACATAGAAGTTGAATTAATTAATTTTATAATTAAATCCCGCTGTTAAGACAAATAGCGTGTTTTTAAGAAACAATTTCTATCAAAAGATTGATACTTGATTATGTCTGGTTTAAATGTGAAATTACAACCAATTACCAGCATTGAATTAAATTGTAAAAATATATTCTAAATATACTTTAAAACCACTCAAATTAATAATTTATCACTATTAATTATTTCGATTAAAAAAGTTGTTTTTTAATTACAATTAATAATTTTCACTATTCATCAGAATATGAAAGTTATCCGAAAAGTACCAAAATTTCACCTTAGGCTAAATTCGATACTCCGAATCCAAAAATGAAGTTCATTTTGAAATATAAGATTTACAGAATTTTAAAAAAGTGGTTATTACTATTCATAACGGCTAGTTTTAATAATATTTTAATAGCATATCGTTGTTTAGTGAAACTCGTTATTGCGTACTACACACGCTATCGAGGAAGGTCGTGATTGCGTGTATGCAAGGCAAGTCAAGGATGTGTGTTGTGCAAGCTCCTTTTGGTGTAGCGTACAATACAAGACATTAGTGAAATAAAAAGAATATTTTTCATAAAATCTCGGGTTGTTACAATTATTAATTTGACTTTTCAATGATGAGAATTTTTAGGGGAATTTTTGGGCATATAGTTCATAAAACACTTATAAATTCATGGGAAATATATATTATGAAATTAATGTATGGGAAATATTTTACATCATAATTAAAAATGAAATTACAATATTTAAATCATAATAAGTGGTTTAATTTGTAAAGGTTTTATAGAACCTAAGGGAATTAGAGGGTTCTATAGTACATTAAAGGATTCCAAGTGTAGTAGGGCTATTAGGTGACTACTTCTTTTAGAAAAAGCCAATTATATGGTGAATCAGTAGCTAGATTTTAGAGGGTTAATATTGCAAAACTGTCATATTTTTCTCCCTCAGTTTTTATAGGTGGAAACACCCTTTCATACTTTTTTTATCCCAAGAAACAAGGTGGTTTCTTATCCCTTCTTCCTTTTCATCAAACCAATTCACTTGGGTTTTTTTCATAGAGTTTTCCTAAAATATAATAAAATATCATACATCCATGGGTCTTTATAATCCTTCTATGACATTTTTATTTAATTATGGCTTAAATTAATAGGTATTTGATACAAAATACACATGGAATCAATGGAATTGGATGATTCCCAAAGGTTATTTTTTTGACATTTTAAGAGGATATCTAGTGGTGGAAATTGCCTATGGTGGTTAGATATTTTGTTGAAATAAGTTTTTATTGTAATTTTTTTTAGTTTTAAATAAATTTTTCTTAATAAAATAGTGGAATCTAGATTTTGTGTGGTGTATTTGACTTGTTTTTGTAACATGGGACTATTGGGGCCCTCCAACAACTGGTTCAACAAGGTTTTTGTGAGACACAATGATGTTGTTAGTTTTACTTGATTATAAATATTTTATTTATATTATTTAATTTTTATATTTGATATAATTAATATTATTAAGGTTCTTAGCATGATTTAGGCACATGATTTGTGACCTGATCTGAAATAGGACATGAATGAGCCTCAGCAGGCCATAGCTGAGCTGAAAAACTATGAAACAAAAATAAATTTTTTTTATTAAATGGATGTTGTCTCTCCTTCCAAAATAATAGATTTGTTAGATTATTCGAAATATTTTGGCTTATTGGCCTACCACATAATGAAATTAAACATTAGTTAACATGAGTAGTTATCTTGAATTAATTTTTTAATTTGAATTTAAAAAAGAATTAACATAATTACATGTATGAACTAAATTGTATTACAAGTCCCAAATAGGGTATTGAACACATTACAAATTCCTACAATAATTATTATTGAGTCATAGGACTTTGATATTACTTGTCACCTTTTTACCCCTGAGTGAGATGGGAAATCATTATGAGGTAGTGTAGTCTATGAGTAATAGATTTTTATGCCTCTTGAATGTTGTTTATTGTAACTTGTGGTGATATGTACAAGAGGGATAGTTTGGATACTTGAGACACCTACAAGAAGGGGGTGAGACATGATTTTTCAATTTTATTATACCATGTCCTTCTAATAATTTTTGATGATCTCGGAAAAAAGGGATTATTTCATTATATGAGAGTGAGAATATTATACCATTGGTACTGACTCAACCTAGGTGTGGGACTATAGTCTAGACTGGGATGAGATAGGGCAATTAGTCCATCTGAGTAAAACCATGGGATGTAGATGGGCAATGGGTCATCTTCCAAGATTGATGAATTTGTTTCATCCCCTTTGATGATATGATGTTATTAATGAATTGACAATTATGGGAAGTGTGTTTTTCTATGGGGAATGATATTTCACTAAAAGTCTAGTTCATTCTAGGGAAAATAAATAGTGATGCCTCCACATAATTTTAAATCTAGATGATCCAAATATAGATTCCCTTACATGGAAATTTACTTTAAGGATCCAATTATCATTTTATAAACTTAATTTCTAATTAAGGGGACCAGATTACGTTCCCCATTGACCAATCGACCCCGAGTGGGGTTTATATGGAAATGGGTTTTGATTATTATGGGTTTAATATTAGAACTCACATTATATTATGAACCATGAATCAAATTGTTTCTATATCAAGCCAACTGTTTGGACAATAAATTGTTTCTTTTTTTACATTATTATACTTGATTCCCTAATATAGTAGAATCTGTATGGCTGTTTTGTCTTGTCCAAATCAATATTATTTTAATGGTAAAATCATGTAATATATAAAAATAGATTATATAGTTATATTAAATTGTTAATATAAATTATAATAGTTCCCTCAATATTAGATAGTTTAGTATTATTTGAAGATCATATATAAATAAATCATTACACATGATAACATAATATGAATCATGAAAATATTGATATTACATGATTAAAACTTCCATAAAATCTTTAAAAATAATAAATTTTACTCATCTTGGTTTCACATGTTATTAAAAAATAATGTTGAGAGAAAATTCTCAGCAAGGGGTAGAAAACAATAGAAGATTACAAAATATAATAATGTCACAGGTTAAATTACTTGAATAAATGAATAATAAAATCTCATAAAAAACTCAATATGAGATTATGTTATATAAATTAAAATAAATGAAACAATTTATAGTAATAATTACCGATCTCATATATATGGAGTACATAATTACTGATTTAAAAAATTTGTTGGGAGGGCTTAGTTAGACGAATCCTTACTAGTCATGAAGACAAAAAATCAAGACATTATCCTATTATTGGAAGAGGCACATGCCAATACCCAACTAGTTTTGTCTCATGACATCTATCGATCCACTAAGGGGCTATATATCACTATACCAAACACACAAGATTATTATATCTAATACACTCACTATATGAGACATCAAGACCATTCATACCATTCAATAAGGAATATATTACTTAACCAAACATGTAAATACATATAATAGGAAACACATATGCCATATACCTAGTTATTCATTTAAAAAATGATGTTGAATACAATAACATTCATTAATAAGCATTGATACGATATGGAATCAAAAATGTGATGTGAGGTACCGTTTCAAAATAAATATTGTGGTCAGGGTACATAATATGTCCCAAGATATCCATGGATTATAGTTATTAGATTAAATATGTTAAACTGGAATGGGAAAAAGCTAATGGTAGGAAAAATACATCATAATGTTTCATTAATAATTTGTTAATATTCCAAATCCAATATCACCTTAGAGTCTCTCTCTAGGTGTGTTGACATAGGAAAAATCATTATTTTTTAGGGTAATGATTGATTTTATTATTGTACAACCCTTTACAATTTTATTACCCCTAGGTGAATCTATTTCATATTTTTGGCACATTATTATAAGGAGACATGGATTAATCCTCCATGAAATTACAAATACTTATAATTAAAAATTATATTTGAGGATTTATTGACAATGGAAAACATAACTATTGAATCAAATGAATATGATAGAGGAAAAAATTTATAGAATTTAAAATCTATTTAATTTCATGAGAAACATGATAGAAATTATTCCATGTAAATTCATACACCACACAATTGAAAAAAGGAGGTGATTATAACCTGAGTGTCAAAGAAAGAACATTGAGATGAAAACACCCACTTATGGAATGGGTAAGAATTTAGTAATTTCCTTGTAGAATATAGGGCTTGAAATTTATTTTAAAATACCATGAATAAAATATTATCATTATATTAGATCTCAAATATGTATTATCTACACTAAATAAATGAAATTATGTGCATAATAAGATTTATGTCTCAAGGAGAGATATTTGAAATAGAATACACATATAACTCTTTTCATGAATTACATGTATGTAATTTACCATCATGTATCATAAATATATATATATATATATATATTTGTCACATAATTACAATCCATAATCCCATCTATTTTCATTAAAAATATTCAATAATGGTCATTATCGAAATGATATCTTCTGCTTTTACACATCAATGATTTGAGATTTCATCATTTGAATTAATTTAATAGTAGCTGTATTGATATTCATATTTATTTGACTTTATATTATAAATATATCATTATTTATACAAATAAATGTGGTTTATAATAATTTATAATGTTTTATATCCCTTTTCTATAAATTTTAGGCATTATCCTCTCATATAAAGTCATTGATAAGCATTTTTTGTTAAATTTTGATGAATGAATGGTGTTTCTTTAATCAAACATGACAAAAAATGTATTATATTTTTTATGTTGGTAGTTAGACCTAACCAAACATGAACCTACCATGATTAGTGGATGATTATGAGATGGTTTGGTTAGAATGTTAATATAAAAATATTTTAATTATATTGAATAGTACCTGTTGGTGTGATATGTAAAAATTATAAATGTATATATTAATATGTAATGGATTGTAAAACATTAAATAATTTGAATAAAACATTACAATCTTTATACAATTATTTCAAACTATTAAATTAATGATGATTGTTTCGTGGACATATCCTTATGATTTTGATTAATTAGCCACAAAATAATATTAATGATATCATAAAAATAATATTATTCCTCCAAGAAGATAATTTTATCCAACCATGTATGTGATTAAGGAAAAAAATCACATTATGTGGTAGAGGCGGTATTACGTACAATGCTTGAAGAGAATTTTTTTATTAAAGGAAGAGATATATATACCACCATTAATCCAATAAACTAGAGATAATGTTAATTTTATTATATTGTAACTATATATATTGGACCATAACCCAAAGGATCTAATTATATTGTAGTTTTTTAAACTAATATAAATGTTTCACCCCCTGATTAAATTTAATAAACATGAATTCCAACATTATATTTTATTTTATAACATCATTATTACATCAAAAATATCCTTGAATATCATTTATAGTGTACTACATGGTATAATGGAGAAATAAAATTATAATAAAGAGTGAAATTTGATGCACCATAATGAAAAATATACAACAAAATCTATAATAAAATAAATAAATCATTATTAATTTGGATGTAATAAAAAATAATTGAATATGTCATATAGAAATTACCATAAAAGATTACTAAATTCATAGATAAGATAAAATCATAAATGATTAGATGGGAAATAATAACTAGCATCATAATGATATAATTCCTTATATCGGTCATCATAACTTTATTGACAAGGCCTAGTTCCACGGAATCATACAAAAATAGGTATGGAAAACACCAAATACCTAGTCTAGTATTTTCCATGAGTAATATTTATGAATCATGGGGATATATGGGGCCCCTACATTGAACAAATAATTTTAATGGATTTATCTTTGAAAAGTGGTGGAAAACAATTCAATATATAGTAAACATAATCATTGGTATTGAAGAACTAGGATACAAAATATTATTTCCTAGGGTAATAAATAGAACAATTTGGTCATAATCCATATAAATAAATATAGAAGATATTTTTAGTATAGTATATCCCTACTAAAATATGAAAATCATAATAGGATGTTTACATCGATAAAAATACATTAAAAAGTACACATATACATTTCTTATAGAAAATATCATTTTCATTTTGACATCAGTAATATTAAAATATAAAAAATTACAAAATAATAGGATTTTTTTATATGAAACCAATAAACCAATAAAAAATGACTCAAATAAAAGTGTAGGGGTGATATTGGGGATATCCATTCATGTGGCATTGTTAAGAAAATAATTCTTGTATATTTTATGTAAAAATTAAAAAGTACATTGTTCATAAAATGAAATGTCAATTCCTTTTAAAATCATTTTAATAATTAAATAATAGGTAAAAAAATACATTAATTAGTCTTACAATAACAAAAAAACATCTTTTATTAAATAGGGATATGAATCGAAAATTATTTTCGACCAAAAAATAAAAACAAATTTGTTTTAAATAAAAAACCCATGGTCATTTTAATTTCCAATAAAAAAATGTACTATATCTAGAAAATAAATGAATAACATGAAGAGAATAATGTAGACTTTTAATAAGATAAGAATATCAAATACATCACCCTTATGAGTCTTAAACATAAAAAATATAGAATAATGATGCGATTGAGATATAAACACTTACAAAGATCATATCATTGAAGTGATAATTTAATAAATTATGTGACTATGTTTGAAAAATTTAAATATAAGAAATTGGTAATAAAATATAATACAATAATAAGTAATTTCACACATAATTATGGAATAAAATAGATAATTAAGTGGATATATAATCTAATTAATGTTAATTGAGTTATGAAACCACTTAGTTTTTCCTCCATTTAATCCCAATTTTATTAGTATTATGGCATTTTTAAGAGAGGATTTTGATGAAAGATACCATATTTTTTCTATTATATCCTTCTTTTTTTTGTTGAAACTTTTTTTGGGATCTCTGTATTCTATAAACCTTGGTGGCTGAGTCCTTTTTATGGATGATGAACATTTTCTGGGGAAAATGACGTAATGTTTGGGGATGTATGTATGTTTGAATTAATGGTGTCGGGTTATATATATATATTTATATATATATATATATAATGGGATAATGGGGTTATCTATGGTTGGAAGACAATAGAGGTGGTTTGTTATTTTCCCAAAGACATAAGGTTCAATGATGTCTCATATACAGTTCCACATCAATAATGGTTTACATGACAGAATGTTTTTTCAATAAGATATTGTCTACTAGTCCAGGGTGTAAAATGGTTAAACAATATGATATTTTTTATGTCATGAAATTTTTTATTGAGGTTATATTAACCCATTAAGAAATTATTTCAGCATATTTTGAACATTTATAATTTCACTATGTCAATTGGTTTCACAACATGAATCTATTGGGGTAGTACTTTTGAGACACATAGTGTGAATGATTTATTTATACCCTCTATGATGATTACACTTTCAAACCTTGGAGAGAACCCTTGTAATTTTAGGTCCATTACTTCCATTCCAGTTGTCTTTATTTTCATTTTAATATATGGGGAGTCACATCACTTTTCCATTCTTGTTTGATTCATTTTATTCTCTATTATCATCGTGTAATATCTTGAATTCTATTGAACTGATTTTTTATCATATGTGATATAGTTTCCCATAGTAAAATCCTTCTCCTTTATTCCTCATCGGCATTTATGGATGATAGTGTTTTTAAAATCTAAGGACAATTATTTCTGTTCTATATCAATTCCCTATGTCTATTTATATTTGCTAAATTATGTGTGATATTATGAGATGGCCACAAAAATTATGTTGTATAAAAAATTGAATAATGGGAGATAATAATAATGTGATTAGACTACCCTTTTAATACCATTGGATCAAAAGCAATTGAATATTGGCTTACGACTACTCATAGGGTGAGACTACCCTGGAATAATAAGGAACATGATAATTCTGTAGAATATGATATGGCTTTACATGATACCTAATGTGATTTCATGAGATATATTCACATAGGAAAATGGATTTCTGGATTGTTCATTTTCTTATGATATTTTAGTATATTTTTATTGTGTGCACTAGCATGATGATGATAAAATATAAATTTTAATTTATTAATGGACAAATTAATGAAAATGGAAATTGTATGAATTTACAATTTAAGATAATGATATTGTGTTATGTTACTATTGACTTTATGACATATGTTTTGATTCATGTTGAAATGAATATATAATTGTCATGATATATTTATGATGAAATCCTTTTATAATGTTATTTTCCTACTTATTCTAGAATGATTATATTAATGTAATTAACTAGTGGCGCTAAAATTCGTACTGAAATGGATATTCATAGTGATACTAAAAAACTTATAAAAAGGTATATTCCTTTTTATATAGTAATTATTATTAAGACTGACCTGATTATGTGAATTTTCAATAGACATGTGGTTATAGTTGGAATCACATTGAAACATGGTCAGAGATATTTTCAGATACTTCCAAAGTAGTTTTATTGATTCATGATACTAATTGAATAATTAATAATCCAAAAATATTAATTTTATTAATTTCACTTATTATAAAAATGTTTTTTCTTAGAAACCATAGTTTCAACCATTTAGTTTTGGCACACCATATTTGGGCCTCTATTAGGTACCAAAGAAAATTACATGCATGTAGGTTTGGACTGGGGAAAAGTACATTTCTATAGATATTTTTGCTGGAGGGGTTAAAGCATGAACATAAGACCACCATATTGGTTGGGATCAGGGACTTTTGAGTTTTTTTATATTATCAGAGTCATTTATATGTATTACTTAATGTAAAAATTTTCATAAATTCAATCCTAACATTACAAGGCATATTATTATTTGGTTTACATTGTCCAATCATTACCTTCCTGATGTATATTGTATTATTCTGACTATTTTTGTTACTCTGATATTTTTTCATTTACACTATATTACAACTCTTTACTAGGGGTCTTGTTTCCCAAATACATTATCTACACCCCAATACATGTAAAAGGCCTATAGAATATGAGTAGGAACACTTTGGGTCTAGTAACCATCCCCATTTAGCCATGTGAGATAGTTCCATATCAGGGGATGTAACATTGTGATAACAAATGTTCAGGAATTACATTACCATTTATATACATTTTAGTAATGGAATAACGGATACTAGGATGTGTTGGGTTTTCGTAATGAGCTTGTTCATGGGAGTATCTAACACATGTACGGTGAAAAAATATATGTTCCAAAAGGTTTGTATTATTGTTCATGCTATTCACCATTACAAATGATTTTATTTAGAATTGGGTGATTCACATGATATGTGATTATTTGGTTTCATGGTATTCTTACTAATGGCCTGGTATGACATGAGATGAGTATTCATGAATTATGATAGGTACATAAGGATATATCTTGAAATTAAATGTGCATGATATTTAAATATTTATTAAATGTGATATATTTAACAGTATAAACTGTTAAATAAGATATTTATTATACCTAAAAATGAATAAAAAAATTATTATATCCTGATAATTCACTTTTTAAGCCATGTTTAGATATACCATGAGCCAGTGGTTCCCTGATTTTTTATCTTTTGTGGTTAAAATTTTTTATCTAGTGTTCTAATGAGTGATTTTTTCTTATTGTTAAAATTTCTCTACATTATCTATGAATTGATAATAAAGATTGAAAAAATTGAACACTCCCACCACATCCGAAACAAATTTTCTTATATCTATTGTGGGTAAAAATAATGTTCAACTACATTAATTTTTCTTGACTTCCATATTCGGAATGTAAAGGGATATTATTCACATATTTCCATTTATGTCAAAGAGGATGATATTGTATTAGTTTTATCATCAACATACATTCATGTGGGAGGGATACCCCTTGGAAGACGAGTATTAGATTGAGTATAAAAAAATCATCAAGTTTATCATGAAATCATAAATTATAAGGTTAATTTTTCTACATAGATGATTCATGGACTATCCAAGCGTAGGTGGGACACATTAGTGAAAACTGGGTAGCAAAATTAGTTATCCTAGAAAGGGATTGAGGTGGAGTTTTTTACTCACATTAACACGGAATAGTTGATGGATGATAACAATAACTGGTTCATAAAACTGAATAAGGAGAAAATATTAGTGATTTCTTAAACTGAATGTCTCACTTCCAAACAGTTCTTTCTTCATCCTTTAATAGCTGATGAGATTTCCAGGGCATTACATTTCCAGGATGGTCTTTGCTCTGAGACCAGGAAACTGGTTAATTTTTTTGTCTTTAATAAATTTTCCAACATGGTGATTCATGATCTGATTATAGAAATGAATCAGAGAGATTTCTCAAGTAATGGACAATTTATTTCTGTAGGTAAAATTGAGAGGTATTATTTTGTTGGAAAGAAGTCTCGCTATGACAATTATCTAAGGAAATGATGGGAAGAGTAGACAGGGAGTGGGAATCCTTCTCATGACCATGTTCCATTTTAGTACTATAAATTTATAATTTTTGGTCATAATAAGCCTTCGTTTCAGGACAATACATTGAAGTTACTTCTTGGGATATGCTGGTTATATGGAGAGGTTTTTTAGGGGAATATAGTAGTAGATAAGTGTCATGGGATCATGATATGTACAAGAGTAAGTTAAGGAATCATCTCCCCCTCAGTAGATTGGAAAAGGGTGTTCCAATATAAATTCACGTCAAGTCAGGGGACATGTTACCCCAATGCAGGAGTAGCAATAATAATTTGAAGAAATAACATAATGGAGTTAGAATAGAGGCCAATGAATAGGGTTGTGCCAACTGCACATTATACACATTACTATGTATATTTTGGATGCAGTAACTTCTATCATCTGTAGTATGATTCCTATATCATCTACAATTTTATTTGTTTCTTATATAGTAAAATCTCATTCTATTATATTTTTACAATTTTCAAATGTTCTGGACCTAGTTGTGAAAATATTGGATAGTTTCATGACCATTGATACATTATTGGGTATATGGTCATAATATATCAAACATTTCATGACATATTGTCTAAAAAATTGTGTTTAGCATTTTATATGGGAACCGATAGTTCTATAAATGATAGTTTAAAATATTATTCATAATATATATTGAATAGTTCTATACTATTCTCATATCAAATATCATTATAGGAGAGTTATCAATCTCTCTCTAGAAAGAGGTAGATATTTTCACCTGGTTGAGTGTGATCTTTAGGGAGTTCGTGCAAGACCAATTCAGAGAATATTGGATTATATCACAACTAATATAAAAAATATTATCAAAATGATTATCAAATAAATTATTATTGTTTTTTACAGTGTAAGTTCATTTTCAGGATTTACTAATAGAAGAGTTTTATGGCTTACCACCCGAATGGGTGATCGAGTTCATGAAAAATTTCTTACTTGTTGAAGAACTAATTTCTATAATGTTTTACAAGATTACACTAGAAGATGTTTTAGACTATAAATTTTAGTTTTAATTTATAAAATATAAATGTTTCATACATCATAATACTTCACCACATGGTCCTCCAATTATTTTTAATAAATTGGATGATGCGACTTTGCATATGTTTTGGTCTATCAGTGGTTGAACCAGATGAATTTCAAGAACTAGTATCCCCATCTATTCATCAAATATATATTAAAATATATGATATGAAAGTATCATATCGAAATTCAATTTGATATCAACATACCACAAATTGAGAGAGATAACATCTGATATATTCTATAATATTTTAAGAGTAGGTATGGTTTGTAATATTTCATGGTGATTTTATAATGTCTGATGAGCACACATGAATTATTTATAGACATGATGAATATAATATTTAATCAATTTGTAGTCAGGTTTGTGTGTTTTTTTTTTGATGAAATCTTATTGCAATCCAATTAACTTGATGATCATTACAAACATCATGAAATCAAGTTGAGTATATTGAGAGAGCATTATAATTATATCGTGATAACTCTATAAATTTTATGGATTGATAAGGTTCAATTCTTGGTCCATTTCATCTCAGATGATGGAGTGTTAGTGGACCCAAATAAGGTTTCAAGCATTCTATTTTGTGAGTGACTAATTAATATCATTATGATTCATATAAATCAGTTTTTATCAGGTTAATATCAAAATTTCATCTAGGAATTCTCCCATATTATAGATGTGATGTTTTAAATGAACAAGTATGTGATGAAGTTTGATAAGTTAGATACTAGGGAGAGATATTTTTAATAGTAGGATGACTTCATAAAAAATCCTTACCTTTTCTAATACCGAGTAAGGAATAATCCATGTATTGGGATGCATTTGGAGATAGACTCGTAGTAGTTCTAAAGATAGAGGATAGAGTGGTTGTTTATGGATACAGATTGATGAGAAATCATGGGAGGAAATATCATAATAATTAGTTGGATTTAGCTATGGTAGTACATTACTTGAAATGTTAAAGATACTATCGTATGTGTGAAAGGATTGTGGTGTACACATACAATGAGGGCATTAGATACAACTGTTCATAGTGGGACCTAAACATTTGAATAGAGTAGGTGGGTTGAGTATCTTCTGTATTTTGACTATGAGCAAGATTATACATTATGTAAGGGTAATTTATTATATGATGAATTGATATATAATATGAAAATATATGGGGTTTGGTATAATTGTGACAAGTGGCGGATAATGGATCTCATTGCAAGCATTCATATCAGAAGTCCTAAGGATACGTTGCTCAAACATCAGAATTTGTTGTACCAGTGCTTCATGACCAGATTAGAAGACAAAGGATAACTTTTTCAAAAAGATTACTTCTTTGGTATATAATATATGGTTGGGATCAACAATAAGGATTTTATATTTCCATTGAAAATGTTCTTCTAATATGTATCTATGTATGGGTTCATAAAAGCTTGTGTGAGGAGATATTGAGAGAGTTTCATTCTTTAAGATGGTAGGTATATCTAGGTCTAAATAAAGTATTATGATAGTTTTTGAGAGTATTTGTGACTAATAATGAATATAAAGGGGGATTTATTTATGGAACTATGATTCACCTATCAGAAGGTGAAGACCAAATATCATAGGTCCATTGGGATAATGCTGTCGCTGCCCATTGTAGAGTGGAAACAAGATGATGTAATTAAGAATTTTCTATATTATCTCCTAGGACCCCTCATACGAATGATTCTTTATATGGTCATTATAGATCAGACGCCAATGGTATACCACTACTTTTCAATCAAGACAACTCCTAGAATCATATACATAGTCTTTGCATGCTAAAGGTAGTCTAGTTTCATGATGGTCCATGGGGTATCATTACTACAAGAGATGACTGTTTCAGACATCAATTCTAGTAGGGTATTCATAAGTCTCTGGTAACTCATGTTATCCTGAGTAATTCCTATTATCCTCATACTTATGGCCAATCCATATAGACTATTTAGATTTTTATGTATATATTATTAACAAATTATTTGGAATTTTGTTGTTCATGGGAGAAATATTTATCACTCATGGAGATCACTTATAATAAAATATTCTAATAATTGATCTGAATTGAAATTTTTGAGGCCTTGTATGGATGGTTTTTCTATTTGAATCAATGTTATTAGGAGTTCGGTGAGTCAGTTATTGATGGACTAGTCTTATATATGAGATGTCTAAGTAAATCTACTTGATTAGTTTGTGGTTGGTGACAAAATAGTTGGTCTTAAATCATTCCTTGATAATCAAATATGTCCTCTGGAGTTCGAGGTTGGTCATAAAGTTTTCATTGAGGTTTCACCAATGTTTGGGAACCAATATTTTTGGAAAGATGGAATGCTATTTACATTTTTTTGGGTCGTTTGAGTTAGTGTAATAGTGTGGTCAAGTTTTGTATCTATTTTGATTTCCACAGTGCTATAATGCCATGCATGAAAAGCTTAATGTGTCACTGATTCAGAGATTTTTTCTAGATTCTTATCATGTTGAACATATTGTGAAATAATTTTGTTTGTAGAAAAATATTTTGTTGAGAATCTTATATCAATTGTGGAGTATAGTGTGACATATCTCTAGGGAAGGACCATACCTCTAGTTCGAGTGTAGAGGCTGCATGGGTGTGTTCAAAATGAGTCATGTGAAAGAGAATTAGATAAGTTAGCATAATGATCTTGGGGGTCACTCAAGTATGACTTTTTATATTGTGGAGATGTTTTAAGATAGAATATTTTTACTTGTACAGCCCAGATAGAGTTTTGATGAAACCCCTTTTTGGGTTTCCTTCTTCTTTAGATATTGTTGGTTGAGACAACTTTTTGGGATAGAGAGAATTTGTTGTGGAAAATGACATAATGTTTTAGGAATTAGATTCTTAATTAATGGCTTATGGGTACAAATGTGTTAATGTACTGTGAGGGTTATCCATGGTTTGAAGGCACCATTGGTGGTCCGATTTATAAATTTATATGAGGTGATGAAAGATATCTGATTTAGAGTTTCCAATTGTGAACTGTTTACATGACCAGAATGTGTTATAATGTGGTCCCTATTAATATTATTACATAATTAAACTATAACATTCCATGAAACTTGTTCATGATGAGAAATGGTTCATCATTGTTATTTTAACCTATGGAATCATGTTTTTTATATTATCATGATCATTTATAATTTTACCCAATGACCAGGTTTCACATCATGAATCTCTCCAAAAATGTAATTTTAAACTATGCATTTGAATGATTTATATTCATTCACTAAGAAGATTTCACTACCAAACCCTAGAGAGACTCTAGGAAATTTTGTATCCATTCATTTCCTTCCAAAATTCATGATCATGTGTTTATTATCCAGTGAGTTTTTCTTTATTTAGTTTTCCCCCTTTCTTTTCTTTTTTATTTCTTATCTCGGTGTGATTTTTGGACCACTATTGAGCTGGATTTTTATCTTGGGTGATATTGGTTTCTCCTAGTTATCTTATTTTCCTCCATTCATCATTATAATTATTGGTTGAGAGTATTGTTTAAATATGTACATAAGTGTAGGTGTACTAGAACAGTGTCCTTTGATATGTATCAATTTTATAATGTTTTTGAAATATTATGTTATTGAAATGACACAATGATTGTGTTAACGAACCAAAATAATTGTAACATCCCGGTTCTAGAAGCAGCCCCGAGGCGGCCCGTACCAGGTTTGTCACATGGCCTCTAGTGCATTTACCCTAAGTCCAGAGGTTGTCAACATGCAGTGTGTGCTTTGGGTGTGATAGTGGGGAAACTATTCCCTCATTTTCATTGTAACACAGTGGAATTAAAATGATATACAATAACAGAAGCAATAAAAATTCCAACAATAGTAAATTGTGGTTGACTGATGAAGAATCAACAAGAGAACATATATATAAATTATGCATGATACATATGTCTAGGAAAGCATCCAAACAAGTCACAATGATGAAATACATAACTAAACTAATCTACAAGAAAAATAAGTAAACAACCCCTCAGCATCGCAAGCCTCAGCTAGGTCTCATGATCTCCAACTCCAACGAATTTGAGTACCTAAAGTAGAAGGGAACTTGCCCTTATAGATACCTAAAACAATATAATCTATTTGGGACTGAAAGCATGACCCAAGTAGGGTGTGAGACTAATCCCAGTAGTAAACCACCAAAAGATATGTGCCTAACAATCAGTGAATATATATGGCATGCAATAAGTAAAAAGAAGAAGTAAACAAGGAAGTACTCTATAGTAAACATTTCCACAGTTTCAAAGCATTCGATTCCACATATCAAGAAAGAATCTAATCACAAACATGTAACCCTCTAAGATGTACTATTGATCTATCCAATCTGGTTTATCCTAGAAATCATAGGAAACCCTCTAGGATTTAAAGATAGTCTAACTCCCCTAGTTCATCTATAGAATAGACTATTAGGGGAAGCACTCACCGTCAATTCCCCCTATAGTCTCGTATCAGTAACTAAAGGTGCTCTAAGGAAGCCCTTACATCAATTTCCCACTATGGACCACGTCAATGTATTGCAGAAACTCTGAGGAAACACTTACATCAATTACCCATATGGTCTCACATCGTAACAAAAATAACGGTCACTCTAGAGATGACCTTACGTCTATTATCCCTATGGTCCACTACACCAGGATCTCATGGAACTATGTAACGTATCAGCCAAAGAATACCTGAATATCTACTTGGATAACAGTCTACAACACTACAGTATGGAAGATAAACAAAAATCTATCCTACACTACTAGGCATGGGAAACAAACAAGGAATCCTAACAGGCTAATAAAGAACAAATGATCGTAAACAAACATGCATGTGAAAACACCACCAAAGCATAGAAATTGACCCCATTATCATTTAGTTAACATCTATTCAAGAAAACATGCAAAGCAGGCAATCAACAAGACTAAAAAAATAAACACACAATACCCCATTCAAGGGTATGGGGATCTTTTACACATATAACTCAAATAATTTCAATGGAATGGCACAAACCACCTTCCTCAGTGTTGTAGGATCGGTATAAGTGAACCTCAAGCCTTGAATTTTCCAATAACACCATATTTCTAAAAAAACATCAAAAAATATAAACTGAAGATAACTCTCTAAAGATGAGGAAACACTGAAAGAAGATATAGAAAAATGAAGATCATACCGAGACAATCCCAATGCAATCAACGATGGTCTATTTGGAGAGCAGATTCGTGGTCGGGAGCTCGGAAGAAGATCATCGATGTTCTCTCTCTCTCGGATGAACCAAACCTTGAAGAAGGTGGTTTTGTTCGTCAGAGGCAACCCCGATGCCTTTAAGGAAAAAAAGAAAGTACATGACCTGTAATTTAAAACTACAATGCATTTACTCAACTTCACCAGCACCCACATTTAGTGGTCTCTAGGTCACCACACAAAGTCGTGTGCATGGCTGCTACACGGCCAGCACCTGGCTACCCGTGGTAACCGAGTACACGACTAGTACTCATAAATTACGAAGCATGTACATCAAAAATTCTCTGAAACTCCTCTTTTTATATAGAACACCAGAAAAAGTAAAAAAACTGAAAATATGATCCTGGTTCTTACAAACTTCCACCATTAAAGAAATTTGTCCCCAAATTTCCCTAGCAAGGCGGCGTAGAAGAAGAATCGTCAAACAGATCTAGCCACTGTGATCGTAGATCGGTCTCTCACTCCTAGGTCTCATCATGTACCTGCCCATGTTTCCATAGCACTCAAACTGGAGGAACATACTAGCCATGATGGACCTTCAAACTACAATCAACAACCTGGATAAGATGCTCCTCGAACAAGGTTTCCACCACTAACCCAACCTCCTTGGGTTGAAAAACATGAGACCGGTCTGAGAAGTAACGTCGGAGCTGTGAAACGTTGAAAACATCATGAATATCCTAGTCCTATGAGGTAACTGTAACTGATAGGAAACCATCCCAACCCTCTCAAAAACCTCAAACATCCAAACATACCTTGACAAAATTTTACCATGTCTCCTAATCCTATTGTGACCCAACCTCGGCAAGACATGTTGGAAATCCTGATCCCCAACCATGAACTCTAGAGGTCATCTTCAATGATTGGAATAAGGCTTATATTGATATTGTGTATTATACATCCTCTTCTGAATCAACTCTATCTGCTCTGTGGTCTCCTAGAAAAGACAAGGTCCCAGCACAACTGCGTCTCCTGCCTCTAGACAACCTAAGGGGGATCGGAATGGCCTACCGTATAGAGCCTCATAAGGGGAAATATGATTAGTTTCTTGAAAACTATTGTTTTAGGAAAACTCTATAATAGTTATGTGCTTCTCCCAAGAACCTGCAAAAACCAGGATACATGAACAAATCATGTCCTCAATCACCTGAATCGTACGCTCAGACTGGCCATCTTTCTAGGGGTGGTAAGTTGTACTCAAAATTACCTATGTACCCAAAGCCTTCTGAAGCCCCTTCCAGACCCGAGAAGTAAAACATGAATCCATGTCTAAAACAATGGAGTGTAGAACCCCATGTAAACATACAATCTCTCGAATTTACAACCATCCCAGCTCATCAACACTGAAGGTCTCACTGATTGGAAGGAAGTGAGAAACCTTCATGAGTCTATCAATGAAAACCCAAACAACATCATTCCCTTAAGGCGACCTCAAAAAACCTATCATGAAATTTATCGCGACATCATTCAATTTCCACGCAAAAATGGGTAACTGCGGAAAAATCCATTCTAGTCATTGATGTTCCGCCTTCACCTACAGACAGGTGGAACACCTCATCATGAAACCGGCAACATATCTATTCATACCTGGCCACAAATATTGATGGTGTAGATCATGATACATCTTGGTGACACCAGGATGAAATGCCCATACTGAGGAATGGAAGTTCCGCATCAGCTCCTCACTTATGTATGATGATACCCATACACGCCCCTGAAAAAACAAGATCTCATCCTCGCCTAAGGTTAATCTAAGAATAGGGTCCTCTCCTGACAAACCTTCCTGTAGGACTAGGCCTTCAGATTCTAATATATGCCACATTAGAACTCGATCAAAAATAGTAGAGGTAACATATTTAGAAGAATTAAATGTATATCCCTTCCTTTCATGCACCACCAAATGCATATCAGAGAACAGATCCATAAGCTGCCACTCATTGCTGGCCTCATGAACTGCCTGTATCTAAGTCCTCTTTCTCAATGTATCAGCCATTGTGTTTCCTTTCCCAGGTGTTTTGGTATGCTCAAAGTAAAAATACTAAAGGTACTCAGACCACATTCACCATCTCAAATTAAGGTCATACTGGGTGAAGATATACTTGAGACTTTTGCGGTCCGTGAAAACCATAAAATTCTCTTAAAAAAGGTAGTGTCTCCAACAGGGTAAAGCATGAACAACTGCAGCCAACTCAAGATCATGTGTCAGGTAGCTCCTCTCATGTGGCCTCAACTGCCGAGACCCATATGCGACAACACCTTCCCCCGACATAAGCACTGCTACAAGCCCAATAACCAATGAATCACAATACATAGTATATCTCCTTCCCAGCTCTAGATGTACTTGTATCAATGCTGAATTCAACCTCCCTTTCAGCTCCTGAAATGAAGACTCACAAGAATCTGACCACAAGTACATTGAACTCTTCTTATTCAGGCTTGTTAGCAGCACTGCAAAGTGTGAAATGTACTATATGAAATGACTATAGTAACAAGCCATCCCTATAAAACTCCATACCTCAAAGACGTTCTTCAGTTGATCCAATGAAACTACTGATATCACTTTCTCTGGGTCCACTGATACTCTTGTCTTAAAGATAACATGACCCAAGAAGTTAATCTGATCTATCCAAAAGTGGAATTTTGATATCTTATCATATAACTGATGCTCTATCAATGAACTCAAAATGATCTCAATATGGGTATCATGGTCATGTATAGTGTGAGAGTATAGCGATATATCATCCACAAAAAACACTATAAAAGAATCCATGAATGGATGGAACCCTTGTTTCATTAGTTCCATGAAGACTACAGGTGTGTTCGTGAGACCGAATGGCATAAAAACATACTCTTATAGACTATACCTGATACAGAAAGCTGTAAGAGATATATCTAATGGTCTAACATGCAACTGTTTCTAACCTGATATCATGTCAATATTTGAGAACACCTTGGCTCCTTGATGCTAATCAAAGAGACCACCAATCCTCAGTATGGGATATAGAGTCTTGATAGTCAACTGGTTGAAGTTCCGATAATACACACAAAGTCTGAGGGTACCATCTTCCTTCTTCGCAAATAAGACTGGAAAACCACAAGGAGAAGTATTGGGTCAGATAAAACCCTTTTCCTACAACTCCCCCAACTGCTTCTTGAGCTCCTGTAACTCTGTTGTAGCCATCCTTTAAGGAGGAATGAACACTGGTTTTGCTCTAGGGAAGAGCTCAATAAAACATTCTACATATTTTTCTGGAGGAAAAATTCAAAATTCCTCTAGAAAGATGTCCATAAAACAATCCACCACTAGAGGAAAGTCTATATAAGAAGTCCCCTGGTCATCTAGATATAGAGAAGCAAACTAGGCTGTAAATCCTCTCAACCCCTGATTCTCGCGCCCTAATCTTCTCTCCTGGACATCCCATTTTCCTTTATGAAGAAACGATCCACCCTCTGGTCATGCGAAACTAACCCTACAACTATAGAAATCAACAAATGCCTAGAAGGGGACTAACGAGTCCCTTCAATGGATGACATCATAACATGTCATCTCTAGGACATAATAGTCCCACAAGAAGTGACACCCACCATCCTTAAGAGGGCACTCCTTTCACTTACGTACAGTAGTTTTTCTAGTCCCAAACAGTGTGTCCTACGTCAATAAATTGGTATAAGTGAAGATACAGAGCCCAAGGCGCTCCACAACAGCAACAAATATAAAGATATGGGAAGCCCTTACATTGAAAATAGAAGAAGCTAAAACAGTGGCAACTAAGATCGTACCTCAAACTATAGAGGTTCCAATATCTTTCTCTTACTGGGTCTACTCCACTACAAACGCCTGACCTGCACTGTGGCCCTATGACCCTACTTGACCACCCAGATCTCATCCACCATGTTGTCCCCAAAATCCTGGTCGTTGAATACCACAGCCACGACCTCCACCTCGACCTAAATGGCTGGAAGAACTCCAGTTCCCCGACTGATGATAAACTAGTGGTACTGATCTTGAATGAGGATACATAGAAAACCCTCTATCACCAGCTGCTAGTGAGAAGATTGGCAGAAACACTGCATATGAACCTTCTTGCCGTAAGATTGGCACTCCACTGGGTCTCTCGGGAAATGTGGCCTCATATACAAACTCTTCCCGCACTGGTAGCACACCACTTGGAAACCATAAGATGTTTCTTTCCTCCTTGGATAACCATGTGATGACTCCCTTTGGCGCTTCCTACTTTTAATAGTAGGGATATTGACTCTAGATGTCATGCCACCCTGAATCCCACTTCCAGAATCGCTTATATTTTTCTCCGTGATCATATCCTAGTTGATTATAGAAGTGATAGAAGTCAAACAAAAGATGTTCATCTGAGGTTGGATGTCGTGCCTCAAACCATCCTCAAATTTTCTTTCCAGGATTAACACATCACCTCCAGGAATAGGCATGAAGTAGCTCAATGAAACGAGAAATATACTCCATAACCGAAAGAGTAGTCTACATTAAAATCATTAACTCCCAGGCTTGATCGGACCTCAATGTCTTCAGATAGATGTAATCGTAAAAGGCACACTAGAACTCCTCCCAAGCAATGACCTGCTAGCGTACCGCCTGTGAGATCACATCCCACCATCTTTTAGAAAAATCCTAAATCATGAACGCAGTGAGTTTAACCCTCCTCTATGGAGGTTTCTCCATATTCTCAAAGATAGAAAACATGTCTTACAACCGTGACTCTAAAACCTGAGGTACTCCTTCCCCGGTGAAAGTGGGAGGATGGTGCTATTGGAAGACCCGCATCAGCTCTTCCATAGAAGGGGTATGATGTAGTACTCCTCGGAAGGCCTGCATGATCCTCATGAAGCCCTCTCAGAACTGTGCATCAGCACCTGTGTCTATAATGAAGGCAGGTTAAAAGACTGGCATAACTAGAGGATCTGTTGGTAGACCTTTATTAGTCATGTTCGGTGTTTGATCGTCACCTTGTAACTGGTATACAACCAGAGGACCTCTCGATGGCCTAACTCAGCAAGGTCAAGTGCACACCTTAGATCAAGATTATCATGGAATGAAATCTAGAAGATTATGGAGGGAACAGAAGAAAGAAAACTTTATAGTTTTTGCAAACATGGATACACGGTGTGTATAATGCCTACAGGGCATGTTCTTTTAATCCATTCACATGGGCGTGTACTTCTACAAAAACTAGTTGTGTAATACCCCATAAATGGTGTGTTGTCATTACACATAGTGTATATTTAAATCCTCTTCCCCTGCCCATGTTTATTTACACGGCTATGCAACATGGTTCTCCTAAAATGAGACTACATGGGGTGTTAGTTCCAGACACGATTTGTACCAGATGAGCTTCACCGACCCGTATTGTCAGTGACACTACCAGATACATGGCTCAAACTACACAACGTGTTCAAGATGGACACAACGTGTACTAGAAATATTTCACCGACATATGTTGTTATTGACACAGTTGGTTTCTCTGGTTACACTACACAGTGTGTATTAGAAAAGACTCAACTGACCCGTGTTGTTAGTGACATAGCCGGTTACACGGTTCTACAACATGGCGTGTACATACGATACACGACATGTCTTACCAAAGATTTACAAACCCCATGTCTCTGCCCACACAGTCTCGTACACGGTTAGAGAACACATGGTGTGTACATACAATACACATTATGCACTTAAGAAAAATAGTTTTTCCCCAAACAGAAGAACACATGGAGTGTATTCATCAATACAAGGCATGCATTCTAGTTTTTTCTAGACAGTATGCCTCAAAAACTACTCTAGAGCCCAAAAAACACTGAAACAAACCTTAATGTGCCCAATTCCGATCCGTGAGGGCCCATACATCCCGCGAATAAAATCTTGGAAACTTATACATGTCATAAAAAGCCATAATAGATCAAAGAGCCACCAAATTCTGATCCATGAGGGCCTATAACACCTCAAGAACCAAAGTTGGGAATTCATTTAAATGAAACCACACAAAACCAATACCCTATCAATCAACATGTATTTTTATCAAGGCATCTATAACTACAGTATGCATATCTAGCACAACATCTATCACAAAAACATGTAATCTCTAATTCACCCTATATGGCATGGTAAGAATTCATGAAATGTGATCCCTTGAAAGTTCATATATGATTCCTAAGATGGCATACCCTCATCTCATCGGGTTGAAACAGAATCAAAAACTCAATAACATCAACAATAACATCACAAAATAGGTGAATCATTCAAGGTGAAATAAAATCAACTGTAATAATTGTAAAACCAAAAAAAATTGCAATAAATGAGGTATATTGGATTTTCCATATACGTGAGTTAGATAGTCTAGGGTAAATCTTATTACCAAGTAACAATTCCTTCATATGACTTTCTATAGGCTCCAAACAGTAAGTAAAGAGAAAATAATTCCTCTGATACAACTTTGTAATGTCCCGGTTCTGGATGCCACCTTGAGGCGCCCTATACCTAGTTGGTCACATGGCCTCAAGAGCATTTCCCCTAATACCAGAGGCTGATGACTAGTATCAAGAGCCTTGGATTTGATAATGGGGAAACTATTCCCCCATTGGTAGAGTAACATAGCAGATGTAAAACTAATATAAAAGAGCTGAAGCAGTAAAAATTCCAACAATAGTAAACTATTGAAGACTGATGAAGAAATAACTGGAGAACAAATATTTAAATGATGCATGATACATATGTCTTGGAAAGTAGCAAAAAAAGTAACAATATTGAAATACAGAACTAAACCAATGTACAAGAAAAACTAGTAAACAACCTCTCAGCATCGCAAGCCTCAGTATGGTCCCATGCTCTCCAACTCCAAAGTTGTCAAGTACCTGAAGTAGAAGGGAATATTCCCTTATCTATTCCTTCTACAGTATAATATTTTTGGGCCCAATAGAATGACCCATGTATGGTGTGAGACTAATACCAGTAGGAAACCACAAAAAGATCTGTTCCTAAAATTTGGGGAATATATATGGAAGGCAATAAGTAAAAAGAAGCAGTAAATAAGGAAGTACTCAGTAGTAAACATTTCAATAGTTTTAAAGAATTCAATTCCACATATAAATAAAATAGATAACAACTAACAGGTAACCCTATGGGATGTACCCACATCCAATCTCCTCTGGTCCTACCTAGAAAACACAAGCAACCCTCTGGGACATAAACACAGTTTAAACCCTCCGGTTCCGCTTTAGAATAGAGTCACTGGGTAATCATTCAATGTCAATTCCCCCTATAGTCTGGTATCAGTAACTAAAGGAACTCTGGGGAAGAACTTACATCACATTCCCCCTATGGCCTGAGTCGAGGAACAAAAAATACTCTTAAGAATCACTTATGTCAATTCCTTATATGGTCTTACATTGTAACAAAAATAACAGACACAATAGTGAATCCCTTACGTCTATTCTCCCTATGGTCCACTACACCAATTTCTTGTGTCCTTGTGTAAGTCAAATAAGCATGGAAATGCATATCAGCCTAAGTAATCCTAAATAACTTCTTGGATAACATTCTACAGCATGAAAACATGACATATAAACAAAACTCCATCCCACAATACTAGGCATGGGAATCAAACAAGGCAGCCTAACAGGCTAAGCAAGACCAAACGGTCATAAAATAACTTGTATGGGAAAACACCTCAAAAGCATAGCAATTAACCCTATTGTCATTAAATATACCTAGTTCAAGAATACAAGAATAGCAGGTAATCATTAGGGATAAAATAGTAAACATGCAATACCTCGTTCAAGGGTATTGGGCACTTTGCACATATAACTCAAATTCTTCGATTGGAAAGGCACAAACCACTTATCAAAGTGTTGTAGGGTCGATATATGTGAACTTCAAGCCATAAATCCCCAAAGAAATCCATTTATATACAAAATATCAAAAACAATCAACTGAATATAACTCTTGAAATAGGAGGAAACAGGAAACGAGGATCTAGAAGAAGAAACAGATTATCGAGGTGATCCCAACAGAGTTGAATACGGTCAATTCGGAGTACAAATGCTCGGTCGAGAGCTTGGATGAATATTGATGTCATTCTCTTGATCTTTGATGAACCAAACCTAGAAATAGGTGGTTATGTCCATCAGATGCAGCCCCGGTGCATTTAATGAAAAAAAAAATTACATGACATGTACTTTATAAATACACGACGTGTACTCTCCTTCACTAGCCCCAGCGTTAAGCAGTCTCCTGGTCACCACACACAACCGTGTGCATAGTCGCTACACTGCCAACACCTGGCTACCCACGGTAACCGAGTACATAGTGTGTACTCATAATGTACATGGCATGTACATAAAAAATTTACAGAAACTCTTCTTTTTCTTAAAAAACCAGAAAAATAAAAACATACCTGAATTGAAGATACAGGTTCTTACAATAACGGGTTATGATAATCATATATTTAAACTAATTTTTAGATCCATTTGGATCATAATGTGTTTATATCAGGAATGAAGCTACTTGTAGAGTGAGTATACCCTTGAATAAAAATAAACTAGATAATGTCTTAAAATATTATTTAACGTGACATGATGCCTCATGTGTCTGATTTTTTATATTCACCTTAGAAATAGGAATACATGATTGTTGAATGGATTCAGGTAATTTGTTATAAGATGGGTGTGCACATTTTCATAATAATATATTAATATATAATTTAATGAATAACTCAATAATTGGACTGAAAATTGTAATTGTATGAATTTAACATTTTCAAATATAATATCATGTTCTATTACTATTTTATTTATGACATGTGATGTTTTCTTGATTAATTTCATATAAAAAGGGATTTTTTTGATATTCTAAAATTATTATATATTGAGTTTTCCCTTATTGTGATGAAATGTTTAAATAAATATCTATTCTTGGTGATGCTGAAATTAATATATAGAGTGATATTCTAGGTGATGATGAAATTCTTATATAATGGTCTAGTCCTAATGAAATTGTAATTGTTATAAGTATATACATATTTATTTGATTCTTCCTGGGACTTGAGGGTATAATTGTCATGGTGTTGCTACTGGGTTAGAGATATTTCAGCATGGTGTTAAAGGAGGTTGATTGTTTTATCATATTAATTGATTAATTAATAATCCTGATTCTCAATTTATTTTGAGATCTTATTATGAGATTGGTTTTGTATAGACATATTGATGTTTACCTACTGAGTTTTATTCACACCCAACGTAGTCCACTATTTGGTACCTGAGCAGACTACATGGATTTAGTTTTGGACAAGGTAATAAAAGTTATTGATGCTTAATTCATGCTAGATGGGTTGGAGAATGAAGATGAGATTGACATGTGGTCCAAGAATAGAGTATTTTGAGTTTATTTGTGTTATCAATTTATTTGATCATTATTACTTTAGTTTAACATTTTGAAACATTCCATCCTATCATTACATGGAATATAATTAATTCTTTTTACTTGGTTCATAATTTAAATTCTATATATATGTTGTATTATTTCCACTATCTCTATTACTATCATATTTTTTATGTTCATATCTTTTGAAAATCAATAATAGGGTCTATAATCTCCCACAATATTCTCTATACCACCTCTTCTAGCCATCATTTTCTAGCTTAAGAGGAGGGGAACTTAAGGTTTAGTAACCTATTAGATTTGGCCATGTGATAGAGTGAAAGATTGAGGGATGTTACATATAATCATCCTAGTGGCTGTGAGATATGGGAATGAGTGTTCAGTGTGAATTGATGGTATGTTGTGAGTGAAAATTATAATTTTATTTGACAAAAAAATAAGTGATTCCATTTTTATAGGAAAATATCAATTTAATTTTTTCAGTTTTTATTATTTAAAATTCCTAAAATTAATTATAAAAAATAAAATTACACCACATAAGGAACATGAAATATATTAGGAAAAATTACATCTTTATTGGAGTCATCGTATAATTTTTTTAAATTTATATTGTTTTAAATAAAAATTTTATACATTGAATAGTATTAAATGTTTTTTTATCACTATTAGAAATACATGGTTTTAAAAAATCATAAAAACGAAAAAATATGAATACATTATATTATATAATCACATATACATTATAAATAAATAAAAATTAAAATATAGTCAAAATAATATCAGTAATATCAATTTTAATTTTTTTTTTGAAATTATTTATTTAATTGTTCTACTATTTTCATATACATCATACCATCATAGTGTAACCATGTTAAATGATTACAATATTTTTTAAAATCTAAAAATAAATTATAAAAAATTTGTTCTATATATTGTTTTGTTAAATTAAATTCACTTATAAAGAATATATATTATCATTCATAAAAGGAAAATATATATAATATGTTAATATGGATTTTCCACCATGTAAAATAAATGAATAAGTATTCGGAAAAGACTCTTGTTATAAAATTAAATATGTAATAATATCAATCCATATAATTATTCATACCCAATATTTAATAATTAAGAAAATAAGACACATTATCCGTCACTATTATTATTATTAGGACATTAGATTTTACTTTTCTAGTGTCAAGAAAGCAATTTGTCAACACTAAAAATGAAAATCTTATTTATCATGAAATAAATTATTATTTATATTTATTTAATTTTTTTGTATGATATTGTTTTATATTATATTAAATGAGTCCTTTAACAATTTCCATTAATTTATATATCATATTTTTTATAATATCATAAAATATTTAGTATCATAGAAAAACTTTATTTTTTCTACTATTTTCCAAAATTTAGATTTAAGCACTACAAAAAGTAGTGGAATTTGAATATAAATATTTAAAAAATTAATTATAATTCTTTTATATTTATATAAATCATTCATAACCCAAAATTATGAAATATAGATGAAACTATATAGTTTAAATCTATTCTCATCGATTTTTTACTAGTTTAAACAAGCGTTGCAATATTGATTTGTATGAAACCTATGTAATTATATAATTTCTGAAAATTAGTAATAAATTACTAAAATAAATATAATATTTTAATAATTAATGTAATTTTTTTATCATTAATAAAACAATTATTCCTTGTGATAAATTTAAAATGTATATTAAAAAAAGTAAGCGATAGTGTGATTTCATTCTTTAATTAAGTAATATTTATATCTCTATCAAATTAAAATGGAAAATAATTTCCTTATTTTCAAGAATTATATGATTACAGATAAATTAAACTCACAAAATATGATTATTTTATGTATTTTGGTAATTTTAGGGTCTTATCCCATAGACTTTACTTGGTTTTATCAGTTTCACACTTACCGAGGTGATAAATTTTACCATAGTTTCAATTAATAATGAACAAAATTAAAAAGGTCATTTTTAACAAATTTTAACCACCTAGTTAGAAATATGAAATCCATTTTTTAGCTTTCAATTTCAATATTTCAATGAAAACAATATTTTTATAAATGTGTAAAACAAAATAAAAACCCCAAATTTTTAGAATGCGTCTTTATTCAAAAAATTAACATATACCAAAATAATGTATAATTATGATAAAATATTAATTACATATATTATATGTAATTACATAATACTCATGTATTTTTTTTAATTCAATTCATAATGATATTTTTTAATGAAAATGAATTGAAATTTTATAAAAATCAGTATTTTTTCCAATTGATTGAAAAATAACTATTTTTAGTAAAATCACATTATTTAACCCTATGATAATTTAAATATTATGATTTCATAAATGATTAAATTTTAATAAAATAAAATTATAAAAAGTGATAAATATTAATTGAATTATATATGCCCAAAAATTGATTAAAAACCAACTATAATGAAAACATATTTTTGAATCATAAAATAACATTATTGAAAAGTGAGTACTTATTTTTTATGCATTAAACAATAAAAATAAATTATATTTTACCATTATACATATGTTTTAAAATATTTTAATTATTCATAATGATAATTTAATTTCTAGAGTATAATAGTCAAATTTATATAATAATATATTATGGTTATTTTATTCTCAGTGTTGCGTATTGTGTATGCTGCTAAAAAAAGTGCTCCTTTTAAAAATCATAGAATTTTACATTTTATCCCCTTCAATAAATTGTGTAATAAAAATATAAAATTGATATCTATAGTTAATTATTTACATTTTAAAATACCTATTTTGCAAACAAAAATCCTAATAATTGGTTAAAAACATCTATCATGGGAAGACTGAAAAAGGAAATATGAAGGATATATGGAATAACACATATTTAGGATTCCAAATATGTAAAAATTACTTGGATGTTAATATATGGATATATGGTAAAATTTAAAGACCAAATAATCAAGGATAGTGATAATTTACATTTATCTAATTTAGTTTAATGATCATGTGTAAAACAATAACCATAAGACCATAAATAAATTTTTTGTGATAAATACCATCAATTTTTTTAGATATAAATGTAATATAATAACACTTTTTCAAGATAATTTTCCAATATATTAGTAATTATTATTCAATATAGAAAAATAAAATAAGGAAATACACTTAATTGAAAAAAAATTCATCATTTATAAATTTACACAATAATTTCTACTTTGTCTCCAATGTATTAGTATTCAAGATAAATTTTTCATTCCAGAAGCTGTAAAATACAATTATAATGGATCATAAGTTCCAAAAAAATAAAATATGTTATTAATAATATAATAATTCATTAAACCAAACGAAAATGGTTAACCCATTATTAGATAATATATAGAATGTTTAAAATGTTGGAATAAAAAATTAATATCAAACCACAAAACAATAATAACTGATGGCCGACGTAAATAATTTTATAAATAACTATACTTAAAATTCCCCAGAATGATCATTCCTATGAATGAAACCCAAATATAAGAATAATTTGAAATGATAAGTTTAAGATTTATCTCCAAATAATATATATCACTCGTAATGTATCATACCAAAATAGTGTATTCTGTGCTAAGATTTTATCCAAAATATAATAATAATTTCCCATAATAATGTCACGAAAAATAATATATGCCTCTAAAAGATATAATAACCTATAACTCTCAAATAAAAACACCACTTAGCATAATTTATTTCTATTTACACCAATCATATAACATCCAAAAAATTGTGATACTATTTAAAAATAACATTACTCACATAGTCCACAAATTACATTTAAATACCACAGTATTTATAAAAAAATAATATGATCCCACACATAATAACCATTTTATCCAAATAATAAATAATTACCCCAATATTAAAGATCATCATAATCATAAATGTTATCAATAAAATTAAACGTGTGTTTATAAATGTTTATTCCAGAAATAAAAATTTCAAAAAATCAAATATTAATCCAAAGGGTTTTACTCTATTAAATGTGTCCGAAAATACTTGTAGTCAATTTATAATCTCATCACATAAAATCTAAAAAGGGTTATATATTACATAAAAATATGAACAAACATAGAATTATAATCCATATATTATTTTCGTTTTTACCGTATAATAATGGATTATATTATATTTACATTAGTTCTAATCTCTCAATCATAATAATGGTTCAACAAGAAGACATTAACTATCCTATGAATTTCACATTAGGCTTTCAAAATAGTTATTTTGTATTTGGTAATTAACCATCCCCAGAATATTGAAAATTATATATTTAACCAATTTTTTTGGTTTATTACCCCTAGATGGATCAATACCAAAAACAATCCCACTTATAGTATCTATATATGGATATATTTCTTGATAAAACATATAATTTATACCCTAATTTTATTTTGATATTATACTAAAATTGGTAATCTCCACAAAGTTTTTCATATAGTTATTCCCCAAAATCATGGTTTGGAAAAATCAACATCACAATGTTTCTAATAAACATGTTTGGATAAAAACTACAACCCCATTACTCTACTAACCTTGATCCAATTGTTATTTTATTTTATTATCTCTATATACAATAAATCACATTAAAATTTGAGTTCAGTGGTCTGGGTAAACTAGATATATGCTGGAATCAGAAATTAAATTATAAAACATAAAATTTGTCATATTGTTTTTTCTAATAACAACATTCTTAGTCCTATAATATTGATTCATATCATTCAATATACAATTCCTAGAATCCTGGTGAGAGAAAAAATAATAAAGGATGATCTCAAATGATCAATAAGAGAAAACATACAATAAAATCTATCATAAAATAATTATAACCTGAATAATATACACCATATAAAAAATAATAAAATTTAACCTTTAACTAACAAAAATAAAAGGAAATAAATCCATGGATATCATAAGAAAAATTTACCCATGGATAATAATAACTACATTCATAATGATATAATTCATAATAATGGACATCACAGTCACACTGTTAATGACTTACACTGGGACATAATATGTAAATAAGTAATATTTATTCCAAATACCTAACTATATTATCCAATGAGTCATAATGAGGTATTTATGGGGTATAATTAGCCTCAACCATCACATCCTATGTGAAACACTTTCTTAGATGAGATTAGATAATAATAATTCAACACATAACCATCATAAACATTTATATTAAAATAATTGAATACAAAATTTTAATATTTTCCTAAGTCATTAAACAAGACAATATGGTCATAATCCACCCAAATAAATATGTTTAGTATTATTAGTTGACAATAAATATAGAGTAAATCATAATATTCCTAAAAAAATTTAACATAGATAAAAATACATTTAAAAGAATAGGAAAATAATTTCTTTATAAAAATAACTTTTTATTTCTAATAAATTAAACTGAAATCAAAAAATCAAAAAAAATATTATGTAGAAACTTTTCTTGGGAAATAATAATGTCAAATATTTTAAGGAAGCATCAAATAAAATAGTATTAACTATAGTAGGAGAAGTTATTATTTTTTGGTATATTAAAAAAAGATTAACATTATATTTACTATAGAAAGTCATAAGGTCTTCATTCATAAAAGGAGAAAAAGATTACTTTTATAAAAAACTTTAAAGAAACAATATGTGTAAAAATGACATCAAATAATAATAGGATAATATATAAACCATATTTATAATATTTATTGAAAAAATTTATATTGACGGAAAATTATTATCGACTAAAAAACAAGTATATTAGATTTTTTATAAAAACATTTTTCCATATCAATTTAATTATAAATTTTAAAAAACTGTACTATAACTTGAAAATTAAAAGAATAACTATTGTAGAATAAAATTATTCTGATTTTAGAATTAACTATAAAATAATTCATCATGTGGAAACTCAAACATAAATAATCTAGAATAATGATTACATTTTGAAATAAATCATTATAAAGATCATATCATTGAATTGTGAATTTAATCAACTATGTGATGAGGTGTGAAAATTTTAATTCTACAATAAATAATTTAAATAATTCATAATTCAATGATATTTTTATTCAAACATAAATATATAATATCATATTCAATTATTTTTTATTAATGATCAATGAATAGAAATTGAGTTCAAAATCACCATACTTTTCACTTGGTGTCGGCTCTATGTGATTTATCATAAGGATATTTCCATAGTGGATGAGGGATATGGGAATACATTTATAGAGAGTTATTTTGTAATAATATAGAAATAAAAATTAAATTTTATTTATTTGGAAAATGATAATGTGTTTCCTCATTTTTAAGAAAATAATAATAGTGCTTTCACAATTTCTCAATCATTAATACTAATCAAAGTAATTATAAAAATTACATGTGGTGCATATAAGAAAAAAGAACAATATTTTTAATAATTTCATATATATATATATATATATATATATATGATTCATGTTACAATTTTTTAAATTTTATAGTTATTTAAAATTTAATATTAATTAATAATCCCTGTTGATAATTTCTTATCACTATTCACAAAACTTGACTTTAAAAACATCACGAAAATAGAAAAATTAGAACATAATATCTTAAATAATTATGCAACCTAAAAAAACATCTATAAGTTTTAAGGTATTTTTAGTCTCATCTAAATACTATCATGACTAATTTTTTAAAATTATTTATTTAATTGTCTTAATATTTTAATATAAGTTCTATAATCAAGGGGAATGTATTTTAGAAAATTAAAACACTTTAAAAAAATTCTCATAAATGACTAACATAAGAATATTACTACTAATAATTTATATTGTTTAATTTAAATAAAAAATTCAAATATATATAAATTATCATTCATTTCCTGATGACATATTTAATATGTTATTTTGACATTTCAAACCATTAATGAAATATTGAAATATTTGTTTATGAATCTTCTTATATAAATCAAAATTCAAAATTACCAAAATAACATTATTATATATTTATAATAATGGATAAAAATGTTGTAAAATGCATTTTTAGTTCTCAATTATTATTAATAAATCATCACATTTTACTTTTTTTGTATCATTTAAGAACTACATCGATAATGAAAATGAATTTCATATTTATCAATAAAAAAACAAAATTTATATATTTTGAATTATTTTTGTAAAAATATTTCAATTATATTTTCATAAATTAGTCATTATATATGTTTCATACACATAAATTTAAAATTTATCTTTATATAATATCATAAAATATACAATATCGGATAAAAAATATATTTTTTTTACAAATTTATAGAAAATTTATATTTAAACTCAATGAAAATAATTGAATTCAAATAAATATTTTTAAAACACTAATTAAATGATATTTATAAATATTAAAATCATTTAAGAGTTTAACTAATCATAAAAAATTAAATTTAATACATTTAAATATATATAATTTATTTTTTTACCAACTTGTACAAGCACCACATCAACGATGTGTTAGAGTTCTAGGTAATTATATAATTTGTAAAAACTAAAAATAAATTAATATCATAAATATAATATGGTACCACTATTTTTTACTAGTCCTTGCAATGAAAATGTTTTTATTCCTTGTTATAAATGGTTAAATAATATTAAAATTTTGATACATTTTTTCTTCACACCCATAATATTTATGTCACAATCAATGTTAAAATGAATCAATTTTACATATATTTGAGAATTAGATAATTATGGACAAGCTCAACTAATACAATTTTATAATGTAAATTTTTGAGTGATATAATGGTATTAACCCAAAGATTTAACCTAAATTGACTTGTTTAAACCTTACTGATGGGATATTTTTTACAATGGTTATTATTACTAATAAAAAAACAAATCAAATTTACCTGTTTAATAAATTCAAATGTTTTAATTAAAAATATCTAATTTATTTTTAAGGATTGAATTTTAATAAAAATGTGTAAAACACAATGACAAATATTTTTTTAGAAAATTTGTATTTACGTAAAAAGTGATCATATCTCAAAACCATGTATAATAATGATTATAATATAATTAATTAAATAATATGTATTTAAATAAATTTTACTTTACTTTAGAAGTATATAAATACTATATTATATAATTTTAATTGAATGAAATCAAAATTTTCAAAAAAAATTAGTATATTTCACTATTTATTAAAAAATAAATAGTTTAAGGAAAACCTCAAAATTTTACATTAAGATAATTTTCATACGATGATTTCAAAAATAAAATATTATTTATAAAATAAAATATTTAATTTTTTAAAATAATTATATTATTCAAAAATAGAAAAAAAAAACATTTTTAAAAAAATATACATTAAGCATAAATTACTTTACTATAAATTAATTATTTAATTATTTGAAATTAATCAATAAATATGGATTATATAAATATAATTATAAATATTTTTTATAATATGGTTCTTATTATTAATAACTATTTTTTAATGACAATGTTATTATAATTACATTCAAAATATAATATTTAGTGGTTTGTTTAAGATCGGTGTTTCAGGTTGTAAACACTAATAAACAAAGTGTTCTTTTAAAAACAATTGTGTGCTATAATATGTGAATATAAAAATAACTATTCCCTTATAATATAAATATTAACATATATATAACAAAATAATACCATTATATTAGTGTGAATAAAATAATTTTGAACGAAGACAATTAAGATTAAAATTACGTAGTTTATAATATTCACATTTGGGACATAATTTTTTATTGGATGGAACATTCAATGTGATGGTCATAGGGTAAATATGTGGGAATAAGGGAATATTCTTTTGGAATAGGGTTATAGGAATAGAACAATTTTAATGGTTCAAGTAGAAATTTGAATGGGAGGTGTGTGTTCATGTGGGGAAGAATTTCTTCTTTTCTAAGGGAATTTAATGGTAGTGATTAGAAGAGGTTTAGGATTTTCAATTATGTGATGGAATTTTTTATTGGTAAATATGTCAAAATTTTCAAAATGGTAGTGCTAAAATGCATTATACAATATAATTCTCAACCATTTGTTACAATTCATGTTGTTCAAATTAATTATAGTATTTTTCAGTAGGTTAAACATAATTTATTGCATTTTATTTTATACCATAGTAATTAATTTTGAATATTAGTAATTAATTTTAAATAAAAAACATTAAGAATAAAAACATAACAGAAAATAATAATTATAATTTCCCATTTTAATTTTTTTTATAAAATAATGTTTTTATTGGTGTTATATTTTTATTTTAAAATAAACATGTTTAATCATGTAAAAAATGTAACATCCATACCTTTTATGATATTTTTCCAGACATAATTACAAGAAAAATTTCCCTCATGTTGAGAAATTTTTGTTTTAGTAATCCCCTAGGTTTTGTTCGGGTAAATTTTGAGAAAATTTAAGTAAAGAGTTGTGCATGATTGGCTCGGAGTTTGAAAAAAACATGCACCCCATTCCAGAAAACTGTGCAGCTCTGAATTGTGGAGGTTTTTCTATTTTGAACATAGTTTTTTAAAACATGCACATAAAATAGAGATACCATTAACCCCTAAAATAGTAGCCTCATAGTTTAGGAACATGTTTTTGGAAAACTGTGCACCCCATCCCAAGAAACATTGCCCTATATTTTAAGTCACCATAAAATTACTTTTTTAATCTCATGAACATCTAAAGGTAAACTCTATTCATCCCAAAATCATAAGAACTAAATTTTTCACAATTTAAGATCATTTTGGAGGGATTTCAATGTCATCCAATATCCATTATTTATGATTCACAGACTGAATCGAAGATCATCAAGCCCCACGGTAATTGTATCCATTCTCATAGCTTTCCCATTCAACCTCTCTCTTGTATTTTTTTTATAGAATGTTATTCACTATTTATTTAGATCTGAATCTATATTTTATGAATCGAGATCTAAGATTGTGGATCCAGATCAATATTTATGATATCTTGTTTTGTTTATTCCTGATTTAGGTTTCTTGATCATAATCCTGAACATTATCATGGGGATTGTTAATTAAGGATTCTTTTATGTGATCTCTTATCATTGAATTTAGGTATGTGTTATATAATTCTAATCCTAGAATATTACTATCAAGAATGGTTTTTTATTTTATAATTTCATAGGTTTGTTTAGAAATTTTACTTTCTACATTTTATTAATTAATGTTCTAAACTAATTGATGAATTGAGGATTTGATTAAATAATGTAATTATAGAATTTGAATAATTAATTGAAGAAATAATTATCATGGTATTAAATTAGGTAACTGATTATAATTAATTATTGATTTAATTTTTGAATTATCTAGTTTATTAATTTGGAATTGAAAATATTAAATTGGTGAATTAATTATTGGATGTTAAGATTGTGAGAGGATTAATTAATTTCAAAATTAATTAACTAAATTAATGTGTTCAATTAATTAATGATTTTAATAATGAAATAGATATGATTATCTAAATAGTAAACTAATTAATGAGGTCAATGTTGATAATTAATTTTTTACTTTTTTAATTGGACTTGAATTAATTAATTTATGAATTAATTAATGGAAATTTATGGTGGTCATTCATGATAAGAAGATTATTTTTGATTAATATAATCTGACCCAAAAATATTGAAAAACATTATTATGTGATAAATTTGATAATGTTTTATGTAATGAAATATATCTATGCTTGAGAAATGGGCTTCTATATGTGATGTTCTACACCCAAGACATATATGTACTGTTAAGGAAATGGGGTGCTAGAAATGACATTCTACGCACATGAAATATATGTATGATTGAAAAAAGGGGTTCTAGATAATTCCTTCTACACTCATGAATATATTCAGGATTGAAAAATGGGGTGCTAGACATGGCGTTCTATGCCCATGACATATATGAATATTCGAGAAATGGGGTGCTAGACATGACATTATACACCCATGACATATATTTATGATTGAGAAATGGGGTGCTAGAAATAATACTGTAAGACCATGATATATATGTTTGATTGATAAATGGGGTGCCTGACATGGTGTTCTATATGAATCCATGATAGTTTTTGTGATATAGGGAATGATGATCCAAATAATCAATGGGATATAGACATGGTGTTCAATACCCGAAACATTAGTATTGTACTATTGTTCTAAGTGGTTAGAGTAATGAATTGAAATGACATAGATAATATAATCCATTGTGTTATAATGATATCATAATTGAATATGTAAAATGGTTCATACTTAGTACGGTCTCAAGTATGTGCTGATGTTTTGGAACCCTCAGGAACCAGGTAGAGCAGGTGGTTAAATAAGGTTTAATTGTAAATTAGATAAATAATTATATATGCATAAAAATTGTTTCTATATACAATTTTATATAGTTTTTACTGGTTACATTTGACTTTATACATCATTGGTGGTGGCCTACTATGTTGTACTCTCACCGCACTCAAGATACCTAACTGGTACACCAAAATATTTCATAATGGTAATTAAGGATAAGGGAGAAGGCCTTAGGTTGGATAGATTATTTTTGGATGGAGCATTGATGAGGGAACACGATGTGGTTTAAGATAGAACTCAAAGTAGTTAGTGTATTTTATTATTATCTTCATTTTAGACAATTAACACTAACTTTATCATGGAACCTTTTCTACATTATTTTGATATAGTATTTTTCTATTGTTATTATGATGAGATATTGGATAGTTTATGGTTATAGGTTTTTCATCTACTATTAGTTTTCTATATTGGTGTATGACTCTAATGAATGTGGTATAGTATCCCCATGATCTGTATATCATACCCTCAATACTAGTTAGTGGACTTGCATTCATGGAGTTGTGCTTGAGGTTACGTGATCGACCAACTAGGGGAACCTATGTGTTGTACCCTGGTATTGATATTACAAAATTGAATCAATGGAAATTTATTTTATTTTTCTTTTTTCACAATATTTGGGATAGTTATATAGGAAACTAGTAAGAATTGGGTATTAGAGCGGAGAAGGTGTATGTGAGTTGAATACCCATATATAGAGGAATACCCAGGTACCCAGGGCGGGATTTTTTTTATTGTTTTTTGTTGTTACAGTTGAATATTATTTCATCTTGGGTGACACACAAGTTGTGTGATGTGATTTAGAGTTTCTTAAATTTGATAATAATTGTCTTGTACCCTATAATGGAACAAGAGTTGAGCTTTCATTCATCATTCTAAGCACCCATGATAATTATGTGACATGAATCATTTTAGGCCTTAACATGAAAATATATTTTGGGTTTGTGTTTTAACGTGGAATGTTATTTCATGCTTGTGAAATTGAAATAATAATTTGGGCCTAGTTAGAATTGAAACAGGTAAAATGATGAAAATTATTGAATAAATTAGTGACTAATTGATTTTGAATAATTATAAGGAGAATTGAATTGGATAACTAAGTCATTCATTTAGGATGGTTAAGGGATGTGATTTCACCTCATATTCCATCCTATGGTGAGGTTTTGGGGAAAATACATGTTAGGACTTTTTAGGATTTTCCTCTTACATAAATGTGTTAAAATTAATTTATGAGTCCTAAGATGTGTGTTCGTTATATTATAATAATTCTTCTATGTTAATTCCTATTGAGAGGATGATAGAAGGATATGGTTAATGTTTCTCTACCGTTATAGGAACATGTTTCAGTGATAGTGTCGACTGAGGAAGTAGGGGATAACTTCCAAGACAAATTCTCTTGCTTAATTCCATTTATATAGATATACCCAACATAGTTTGTGAAAAAAAATATCTAGTCTAACGAGAGATTTCCTGTTGTACCACCCTCCAATGTCTACATGAGAGGGTAGACTTATGGGAGATGAGTTATGGATTGATTCTATCCAAACTATACATTACCATTTGGACCCTCTACTAGATTAGAGGTTCATGTTGGCTACATATAGGATATGAGGGTAAAAAACAATATTTGGGAAATTAATGCACTGACATTGAAAGACGATAGAATTATATAGAATGAAATTTTGGTGAAGTCGCTAGATCATATTTACCCAATGACAACAAGGGATAAAATATCATATGATATTATGTATTTTAATCAAGTGAGGCAATTTTTGATAGACTATGATTGACTCTTTACAGGCATAGATTTCTTTTCTCTAGTGTCGGTAGGATATATGACAGCTATAGTGGGACATTTCTAGGGTGAAAAAAAGTGTGATATTAAGTCCCAATATAACATATTATTGTTATATAATTTTGATGAGGTGGTTGATCATGCTCTCGTATTTTAATGGAATTTGATGTAATCTTCCTATGTTGGACAAGTGCTTTCTTCTTCATGGTCAGGAGGTTCAACTTCTTAAATCAGTAACAATCATATTCAGAGCATTATCCAAATTAGTGGGAAGTAGAGTATCTAATTGTGGATATCATTTAATTACGATCTTAACAATGTGATTTTACACCAGTGCGGTAAGATGAGACAATTTCATAAAAAATTATCATGATCACCCTTGGAGTGTCAATCATTCAGAATTACAAGACATCTAAAGTGGTTTGGTAGTAACCTGTTGCAGGAGGTTAGTAATGGAAGAGATATATGATACCATAGAGTGTGAAGGGGGACTTTTAAACCATATCCTTATTGAATATAGGGTTCTAATGGATGAATAATTAGTGGTAGTGGATGTGGTGCTTATGTGAAATAAAAATCGTATTAGGTGGGCGGTGAAACTTATGGGTTTGAGAATGTATCATAGGGAGGGGTGGCAGGATAGTTGCATGTGGTGAAACCAACACATTTGGAGAGAGAAGACAAAATTTCAATAGTGACAGGTTTTATTCTTGACACTTCTATATTTTCTAGTGATTTATTTGGTTCTGGTGCCTCCCATTCATTAGTTTCTACAAACCATGTCAATGGTTTGAGCCATGAGGTGGAGTAAGGGATCAAGGAAAAGCCTATAGAGACACCATTGGGAGTATTTTATTGAGACATCTGTTTCTCAGAGGGGTGTTCTCTCGATGTGGTGGATTATAATTTTTTATCAGATATCTATATCCTTGACATTAGGCTTTGACCTCATTATAGTTATGGACTGACTAGTTAGATTTTATCCAACATTGATTATTACAATGTGAGAGTTAATTTTACGTCTACTATGGGTAACCATTACATACCTCATAGAGAGTGGAATATCAAGGCATGCTGAGAATCGATAATTACACAAAAATTTGGAGATTTCATAGCCACGTTTTGATGTTTATTTCTTTACAATAGAGGTTTAAATCATTATATATTATTACTAATGGTTAAACAGTTTGAGGATGTGTTCCATATAAACTTATCAAGTCTTCAAACTAAGTGAGATGTGGAATTCACTATTGAGGTCATTTAAGGGGACAATCTAGTTTTAATTCCACCATACATAATGGAAAAAAAGAGCATTAAGATCACAAGAAATATCTAGATGAATTAGTGGAAACATGTTTTATCCAATCGAGTACATAGTCATGTGGTTCACCAATGTTTTTTCAAATAAGGATAATGATACTCTACGCTTTTGGGTTGATAACCAAAAGTTTAACTGGAGGCCCCTGAAGAACTAATCTCCTATTCAACAAATCAGTGGTCTATGTTACCAATTTTGAGGAGCTTATGTTTTCTTGAATATCGAAATGATATCGGGGTATTATCAGTTGAGAGTTCATACTTTCGATATAATAAGTAATACTTTTAGAAGAAGGTATTTAAAATATGATTTTATTTTAACATTGTTTTATTTTAGGAATGCATTGGATGTTTTTATACCCTCGATGAATAGAATCTTCCCCCATACACAAATTACTTTGTTTTAGTATTTTTGGATAACATATTAGGGTACCCGAAGACACAATATTATCATTACCAATATCTAGACATCATCCTTTGTACACTGAGAGTGAATATGTTATATACTAATCTATCTAAGAGTAAATTTTAGATTGATTAGGTACACTTCATCAGTCACAAAATATCCTAGGATGATGTGTCAATGGTCCTAGAGAAAGATCAGATAGAGGTTACATAGAAGCATCCAAAGAATGTTTTAGATATCCAATGATTTCTTGGATTATCTAGATATTATAGGATGACAATCACGGAAACATCCCACTTAAAGAACCACGTTCGGGCTTGACCAAGAATGGGATAATTTTTGAATGATCAAAATCATGTTAGAATGCCTTCCAAGAGCTGACAGCATTCCTAACATCGATACAGCCCATGATACTACCTGATCTTGGTGACATTCACACAATGAATTATGATTCTTCATGATTCTGACTCAAATCAGTTTTGAAATAGGGAGATTGATTTGGGGGGTACAGGTTTCAGTAGTTAAGGCCTCGTGACCAAAATTACCATATTCACAACCTCAAGTTGGAAGCTATTATATAATATTTAATGTTTTGGTGATATTATCTGTTGGGTAAAATTTTTAATGTTTATACTGATCCCATGATCATAAGTTATATCTTCTCATAGTAATATTTAAGGCTTTGGAAGATAATATGGGTTGATTTTATACAATCATTTCATTTAGATCTAGCACGTATGACTAGAAAAGGAAACAGTGTGGCTAACTCTGTGATCAAGAAGAATAAAACTCCGGATGACCTGGAATATAGTGCGGATTAGAAGATTATGAACTTTGGTGGATGAGTTAAATTTGGTGGATCGTGAGATTTAGGAGCAAATAAATCTTGTTTAAATTTCAGTGGGGTCTACAATTTTTAGCCGGATTTGAGAGGTGATGTTTAATAATACGATTTTTTTCCCTTTAGGGAATGAATTGAAGTTGGGTAGTCACCCTTAGATTAAATAATAGACGATGATGAGATATTATTTTTTAGGAATCAGGTTGTTTTCATTGGTCATGTATTTTTTCAAAAATATAATATAAATTTTAATTTATTTTGATTCTCACAAATACAATTGTTTGTTTCACTAATGATATTAGTTTAAATGTATTTTAGGAAATTATTATTAATTGAATAATTTTCTGCTGTAATTATATTTATGATTATAATTCATACAAAATATTTTTATACTATCATAATTCACATATGTGTATTTTATAAACTGTATTCATACCCTATGTTCAAAACCTAGAAAAAAAATAAACCCTGCACTTTGGACAACACATATGAATATTGAACCTCAAAAATATATTCAACCTTCTATTAGAAGAAGGATTGAATGGAAAATAAAACATATACTTCAATGAATGTATGAATAAATAAACTTTTATTTGGATGGAATCATACTTTTGTATGGAGAAGAAAGTATCATTAAAGGACCCTACGTATGTAAGGAATTCTATGTTTTAAGACACAAACATATGTTTCATCAACCATAATTTTATCATCTACCATACCATGGAAACATACATTTAAATAATGAATGATAAATAGTTTAACCCTACATTTGGTATTTTTTAATTTTGTGAAGGAACCCTATGTTTGAATTTTAAAAAATGGATAGTTAAATTTGTGATTTTATATGAGATTTGTGCAATGGTATTTACAGAATTATAGGTGGTTATAAGCACTTTTTGACCGATTCAATGTACATTACAATTGATTAAAAAAATGTATTCAATATAGATATTATCTCTTATTTTAAATGGATGTTATAACTCCTCTAGATGTCTATGAATGTAATTATTTGTAATATTTTAGGAGTGTTTTTTTATTTGAAATTCTGAAATAGGATTTCTACTTACTATATTCTACCAGGGTTTCATTTAATCATATGAGAGATAAAGTTCAGATTTTATTTTATATAATTTTATTCTCATAATTTTTTTTAAAGTACTCCTACTAGGAACAATTATAACTAAAAGAGGGTATTTTTTGGTGAAATAAAAGTTCAATCTTTCACTACTATAACATTAATGCTACTATCTATTTCTATTTTATTAAATATTATTTCCTACAAAAATCACTTCAGAAATACCCTTTATTGAAGACATTATTTTTTTAAGAATAATATTCATATATTGTCAGTTATTACAACTTTAACTATGAATATAAACCTATACCTTTAAATAAATAACATTTTTATTTGTTATAGTCTCAACTTCTCATATTCGTTTGTAGTGGAGTATCAGTTTATCGATCTAAGATGTGTATAATTAGTTCCTTGAAAAAGAACCAAATGGCTCTATGTTTAGTCGTACTTTTAAAGGATTCAACATCCAACACACATTTGTGGATTTATGGTCTTATTATAAGAGGACCTTGGAAGTGAAATTCACCAAGATCATAGAGAAAGTGATTGGTGAAGTATCTTAGAGGATATTTATTCCCCGGACAAGTATAAAAAGTTGGGTTAATTATTTTTATTTATCTGATGCTAATATTTCATAGATATGAAAACACTAAATATACATATTAACCAAAGACAATGTCAAAATATAGAATTGTGGATATTTCTTGAAAAGACACAATTCACCCCCTCTTATGTTACTTTTTATTATTTCAACCTAAAAATTTGTATCAGAGGTGATATTTTTGATAAATATATAGAAATATATAATTATATGGTCTATAAATAGATAAAAAGGGATGATGGTATAGAAGGAACATCTATGGTACGTTCTATATACTTTAATGGTGAAAAGTACGGGTATTGAAAATAACATATTATTATCTATCTAAAAAATCATGGATTAAATGTGGACTAGAAAACATTAATTCTTAAAAGTATTCTAAAAACCAGTGACATGGGATATAACAACAGAAGTCAAGAACGATATTAATTCAAAACTGATGAATGATATTATTGGTGGTCATAGAATAGATGAGTTTAATCATGTATCACATTTCCCTACAACTTATGAGATATTTCAAACCAATGTATTTTCTTATGAAGAAGCATAAAATATTTTAAAAATTAGGTATGTGACAACAAAGATAAAATTCAACAAATTTATAATCCTAGATGGTGAAATAATCACACAGATGAATGGAATGCTTACAATGATTTTAAATAATATTAGTACCTTGGGAGAACCCATCACACAATTTGATCAGGCTTTGAAAGTACTCATAGTACTTCATTTAAAATAGAATGACATATCTACTTCTATTATATAATCATCTCCAATAATGGATTTGAATATGAATGAACTACTGGGGAAACAAATTATGTATGATTATGAAATGAATGATTAATTTTAATATCATAAAACTATAGAGAATGGGAATATACTTCACTTAAGCTAACATCCCAAAAGATTATAGGAAAAACAAATCATGAATACATAATTGAGAATAATATAAATTCCTCGTATTCTCAAATAGAACTGGCTTAGCTAACTACAATGTTCATAAAATGTTACAAGAAGAAGATAGGATTCATAATTTCCCTGATGAAAGATGTTGAATAACCATGATAAGTTCGATGCTATTAATGCAAGAAATTGGAACATATCCGACCTTATTTCCCCTAATAGAATGTTGAAAAAGAAAGAATAGTCATGAAGTATCAGAATAATTCTAACTATGATTTTGAAGGAAAAAGATCCATGAAGGCCACATGGAGTGTTTTTTGATAACTCTAGTAACTCCTCACAATCTGATTTAGATAAATATACATAAACATAGGAATCTAATATTTTCTTTATGGATAAGATGAGAAATGTATAAAATTATTATTCAACTAATTCGGAATCTAGTAGTTGCTTTAATGATAAATTAGCAGCCTACTATTCTATGTTAGATGAAAAATATGATTCTATTATAAAGAATCAAATTCCCTTAATAAATATTTATAATGTTGTTCGATGTGAAAGAGTCACTCTACTAAAAAAACATAAGGATCTTGTCGATAAATTCTAATCATCTACAACTAACTAAATTGATCATGAGAAAAGGATTATATAATTTCTAGAAGATGCTGAATCCAATATGAGTAAAAAATTTAATTTTCCCAAAGGACAAAATATTAGAAAAAAAATTTCAGCATGAATGCCATTATGAACAGAATTAATTAGAATAGAAACTAAATGTGAGTATAAAATAATTTACAGAAATTATTTTTTCCACATTTCAAATACTGATAAATTTTATCATCGTAGAGAAGATGTTTATTTAACCATTAAATGTTATTTGAAAAATCCTAAAATTGGAGGTATTGAAAGAGTCTCTATTTATAAATGTTTGTATAAAAAATAAATATGACTTATGAAAAAATAAAGTAGATCTTGATTCCCAGATTATTTCTAGCTAACATTATTGGACACCAGAAGAAATGAGTGTTAAAATAGACATTTTTTAATTTATTTAGTTAGAAACATTCAATATGAATATAAAAAACATACTGTATATAGAAACTGGATGTTCTAGGAAAATGTGTGGAGACTCATCCATCATTCATACATTAACACAAATGACTGGAATTTCAGTCACTTTTGGTGAAAATAGAAAAGGAAATATGGTTGGATTTGGAGCTGTAGGAGATTCATTGACTACATCAATCAAAAAATTACTGAATATGGAAGGACTAAAGAACAATTTGATAAGTATATATCAACATTGTGATTATGGTTTTTATATTTATTTTTCTAACAATTACTTCTTGGTTTTTAAAGGTAAACTGCTTAAATTTAGAGCACCTAGAACTCATTATGTTTATACCATTGATTTAAAATCCTTATGTAAGAATAAAGAGTGTTTTTAATTATGAAAATAAATGAGTGATAGATCTGGCATTTGAGACATAGTCATTGTAATAATTATGCATTATATAAATTATCTAATAATATTTACCTTTTCTTAGATTTGATAATGATTAATTCTATATGGCATTCCAAATTGGAAAAAAATATTTTTCAAAATATAATAACAAAATTGTTATATATAAACCATTATAATATATCTAGATGTATTATTTTTGGACTACTAAGAGTAGATATTTTTTATTTAATATTATATATTTATGATTTAGGTGATTATTATTCTTGATTTACTGAGGTATAATTTCTAAAACTCAAAAGTGATTTTACACTATTTTTATATGTTTTCTTTAAAATTATTCATAATGAAAAATGTTTTAAAATAATTTCATTAAGATGGGATCATGTTATAGAATTTGAGAATCAATAATTTAATTATTTTTTATCAAATATGGGTATTAAATACACCATTTATACATGAAGAACACATCAACTAAATAGAATTGGAGAAAAAGGAAATAGAAATATTCACGAAATGGAAAGGACTATACTAAATAAATCCAGTATTCCTACCTATAAATTAGAAAGTATTAGAATTTCCTGTTATATCATGTGTAGATTTTTAATAAGGAATATTTTCAAAAGTAAACCTTATAAACATTTTAATAATAGAAAACCTAAAGTAAATTACTTTAATGTTTTGTGATGCATATTTTATTTCATAAATATGAAGAACAATATTTCTAAATTTGATGCAAAAGTAGATGAAGGAATATTTTTTGGATATTATTTTACTTCTAAATCCTATAAAGTGTTTGAAAAAATTAAATGATATTTTTAATTATCAGTTTATTTGAAGATTAATGAAACGTACACATTCAGTAAGGATAAATATAAAAGAGATGAATTTACCCATTTTTTTTGATGACATGAGATTGGAAAACACTACAGTGAGTTTTGAAAGTAATAAAAATAAAATTCAGCTCCTTTAGAGGAACATGATATAGAAGAAACTGAATGTGTACTGCCTAAAATATCCATAATAATGAAGAACCATCCTCTAGGAACTGTTATTGGAGTCTAATATTTGGGAATTATCAATATTAGAATTGTAGGAAACCATGATAAATTTTCAACATTACAATATCAGTAAAAACCAATGTATATTGAATAAGTCTCAAAAGAAGAGTGTTAGATGCTATAAATGTAAGAAGATATAAACCAATTCAAAAGGAATGAATTTTGGGAACTAATAGAGAGACCAACCAATTATCCATTTATTATAACATAGTTAGTCTTCAGAAACAAACATGATGGTCAATGGATCATAAGAAAAAATAAAGCTAGATATGTACCTAAAGGATATAATCAAGAAGAATGTATAGATTATGATAAAAACAAATTCCCCTATAGAAAAAGGAAATTATATTTGAATATAATTAGAATATGAATCACATGTGAAGTGTAAATTATATCAAATGGATGTTAAATATTAATTTTTAAATTTTTATTTAATAGAGTATTTTCATGTTGAATTACCTCTTAGTTTTAATAATCTTTTAAAAAAATCAGTTTTGAAACATAATGAAGCTATCAATGTAATTAAACAAACACATAGAGTTTCATATAAAAGACTAAGTTCATTTCATTTGGAAAATGGATTTACTTTTTGATTGGAAGATCTATCAATTTCTTAGTAAACTATTTGTTCTTATATTTTATTAGTTCAAATTTATGATGATGATCTTATTTTTGGTTAAACTAATAATAAAATTTGCCATGATTTTTCAATAATAATGAAAAATGAATTTGAAATGAGTATTATGGGTGAAATGAATTTCTTTTTAGGACTTAATATTTATCTACAATGTTATGGAAATGTTTTAACTAAAAGTAAATATATTTTAGATTTATAGATAATGTTTTAACGTGAGAATATAAAGATATATACAACTTATATCTATACCAATATAAAATTTGATTTGGATGAAACTAGAAAACCAGTGGACAACATGTTATATAGAGGTATGATTGGTAGTCTATTATAATTTACATCTAGTAGACTATACCTTATGTTTTCAATATGTTTATGTTCTAGATTTAATTCAAATCCAAAAAAATCCCATCTTATTACTATTAAAATAATTTTTTGATATTTAAAAGGAACATTTTTTCAGTTTCATATTTACCAAAAAACAAATGATATTAATTTAATTTCATATTTAGATAATGATTTTGGAGTCTGTAGATTATATTGCAAAAGAATCTCAGGAACTTGTCCCTTTTTAGGAAAATATATAGTATCATGGTTGAGTAAGAAAAAACAGTCATTTTTACTGTCAACAGACGAGGTAGAATATGTTTCAGTTGGGTGTTATTGTACACAAGTATCATCAGTGAAAAACACACTAGTAGACATTGGACTTACTTTTTCAAGTATCCCTATTTTATATGATAATACATCTGATAAAAATATTTCAAGAAATGATACAAGTCATTCGTGGACTAAGAAAATTAACATAAGGTATCATTTTCTATAAAATCATGTTTTCAAAAAGGATATATCATTAGAATTTGTTAAAATCGAATACCAATTATATAATATTTTCGTTAAAACACTTCGTAATGCATGTTTTTATTTTATTAAGGTCTAGTTTGGTTAATTTAATTGTAAATTAATAATTATTAGTTTATTTAAAATATTATTTTTTATGTTTTTATTTTTTTAATAAATTTCATTAAAAATGGATAACATTATTTATTTATTTATTATATTTTTCTTGTAAAGTGAAGTAATTCAATTATTTTTGTAAATAATTAATTCTCATTTTCAATTTATAAGTTCATCTTTTCAAAAAAAAAATTAATGGTTACCCTACATAATCCACATGGGAAACAAAACCACATCATCATCTATCAGAAAATCATTTGAATTATCTAACCTATACATTTTAAAACTGTATCACCATATATAACCATCACCTTTCCCCAAAACCATCAAATTCGAAAACCTTCACTCATCAGATTTTAAAAAATGGAAATGACCATGTAAACAAGTGAAGTTGATCCTAGTGATCCGAAGTGTCACCATGTTTCCTCGATAAATATTTTCCATTAAAGATTGTAGACATCTAATGGATGTATCAAAATCATATTTTGTTTAAGATAACACCAACATTTTGTGGTTTGCAATACATGATCAATGAGGAGAATAAATATTATCATTATAAGGTAGATTTGAAAGACATATATAGTAGTGTAATTTTTATTTTTGGTGAAATAAAATATATTTTATCATCTATAATAGAGGATAAGTTATTTTAAATTTCATTTGTATAAGTAGATAAAATTATGAAATTCCTTAATTATAGACTATTCCATTTTTATCTCTGATAATACAAAAATCCAGACCCTAATTCTCATATGTTATGTCATTTTTATTTGGGTAAAATATATAAGGAAATTTATTGTTAAGGACATTAAGGTAGATCAGATTTTTTTTTCATATTTATTAAAAATTAAATTTCTCTAAGATTAAATGTAATGTAGAAAATATTGTTCCAAGATATGTACATTAATTATTTTATTCATAACTTTTATCAAGATGAATTTTTCTAGATACATGATGAGGTTTCTAAATAAATGTATCCATTAAAGGGGTAGGATTTCATTTTATCTTTATGTAAGGATCCTATATCTTATTTTGTTTAGAAAGAACATGATTTTTCTTTTTTATACTAATATAAAATTTCATCACAATAATGTGTTGAATTACGGGACTCTAAGAATGTTTTTTTTATTTGAGTATTTTCAATGTAAAAATTATTCTAGTTTCTGTGGATGACCATCAAATTTGTAGATATTTTTCATAGGGGGGAATGTTCTATAATATATGAAGGCATTGGAGAATCCAGAATAGAAGTTGTTTCAAAATTAACCAAGGGAATGTCAAGAAATGATACTCCTGACCTTGCAGAAGAAGATAATGAACATGAGGAAGATCAAGATGATTTCTTTGAAAATAAAGAGCATGGAAAAATATTAGATTGATGAAAAATTTTAGGATATGAAGTAGAAAATAACTCAGTTTTGGTATAAGGAACATATAATGTTGAGTATAAATATGTAGAGATATAGCACCAAGAACATGTTATTATTAAACTAGATATATATAAAGACGTTGTACAACATGTTTTTCATGTTATGAATTTAGTCTCTTCTCCTACTGAGCTACAAGATATCTTTGTAATGGACCAATCACTAGAGTGGCCTATATCTATATCAAGAGAAATAATAGAGGTCTAGGAATGTTTTTCGAGGTCAAGTGAGAATTCGATTGTGAAACTTTCTTATAATAAATAAAAAACTAGGGAAGCTTATATTCAGAAAAATAATTTAGATAAAGGGATATCTGATTCAATGAATTATTAGATTGAAGATATTGTGATGAAGTTTAAAAAGTATCAGGAGGAGAATTTAAATTTTCACAGGAGCTATAATCTTTATGAAAAAATTTTTTTATAGGAAAAATTCATTACCCCAAAGGATATATTTAGTTTTTGTTCAGACATTTCATAAATAACACAAAGATTATTTTGTATAAAAAAGTTATATTGATTCATTAGAAAGGGAAAGGATGGATCAGATTGGGAAGATCAAATCTGAATCTATTTCAAAAATAGATTTTTCTGATCTGAAATGGTATTTGTGGATCCAGTTTGAATCAATCATAATAATTGTCAGCCAATATAGTACTTCTACCACTGCACCTATAACCACTCCAGATCAGATCAAAATAATTTTGGCTATCACTTATTCCATGGAAGATATTAATGACCATCTTCAAAATCTCCAGTGAAATAGTGCCCCTTTTTCAGTGCTCTTGGAAAATTAGGAGATTCCCTTTGAGCATTTCATATCATGTGAACCATGTAATAAGATACTTCTCAATAAAATCAGTGATATGTTAACCTATATTTTTCAAATAGTGGATAGTTTTAATGTCTTTTTCAATGTAAATTTTATTTGAATTTTAAAATTCATTCAAGAGTTAAGAATTTGGATAATTTAATTAGAAATATATATTGCATACAAGCTATAAGTTCTAATTGATGAATTGGAAGAAGCATTTCAGGAAGCTCGAGCTCTAGTAGAAAACTAATCCTGACCAAACTCTTTCCTCTTCCACACAACCTAATATATATTCCTTTATCCTCATCCATAAATTATCGTAATATATTTTAAAATTATTCTTAATAAAATTATTTTGTTTTTATTAGTTTTTATTCTTAATTATTATTATTTTATGTTTCTTTGTCATTTATTATTTTTGAACGGTACATCCAGAATCAATACCTTCTTTTCCACACATTACACTAAATAAATATTAATTTGCTATTATTTGAAAAATGGGAACTATTTAGGCCTTTTGAAAATTTCTTTTTTGATATCACAAAAGAGGGGGATATTTGGGTAAAAAAATTTCATTTTAATTATATTTTCTATATTTTAATCAAAATAGTACCTTGAAATCAAAATAATAAATCATATTTGACATTATTAAAAATAATTCAATTTTATATTAGATATTTTATGGGTTTTGTGATCATAAATAGTTGTAATATTATGGATAATGTATTGTATCAATAATAATCTATAAATATTAATTCATTTTGATTCTCATAAATACCCTTGATTGTATTAAAAATTATATTACATTATGTGTGATTCAATAAATTTTAATTAATTAACTTATTTATTATGGAATTATATTCATTCTTTAAATTCAATCAGAATATATTTTTATGTGTTCAAAATTCTCTTAAGTGTATTATGGGAAAACTGTTTATACCTAAAATTTTGAATATAACATAATGAATGAAACATATTCTTTGTACATCACGTACGGATCATGAACATTACATTTGTATTAAACCATAAATTAGAAGAAGGTGAATATGGATTATCAACTCTACACTTCAAGGAACGTATGGATAATGAACCTTAAATTTGGATGGAACCTTATGTTTGTGAAGGGAATAATGTATGGTTAATAACACTACGTATGTAAGGAAACTTATGTTTGATGGCACAAATTTATGGTTCAAAAACCTTATATTTATGATAAATATTACATTCCCATCTTTATTTATTGAGAATCGATGATATTTAGTTGAACCATATGTCTAGTATTTTTTCATATTTTGAAGGAACAAAATATTTGACTTTCCAATATCTGAGATTTAAATTCATGATTTTATCTATGATTTCAGAAATGGTATTTACAGAATTACACGATATTTTAAAGATCATTTTGAATAATTAAAATATCATTATTATTGATTAAAATAATTATAAGTCAATAGATATATTCTCTATTATTGTTAAGGGATTTTATGACTCCTTAGATGTGTTTGAATTTTAATATTCACGATATTTAAGGTGACATTTGTAGGTATGAAATGCTGAAACATGCTTTCTACATTATATATTCTACTATTATATCATATCAAAATACAATATATTCATGTAAAATTTTATTTTAGACAATTTTATTCTAGTAAAAATAATTTATAGTGCTGGAAAAATGAACGCTTGATTCTGAAAGAGGATACACATTAGGGAAATATGTGGTCAATATTTTATTATTATAAATTTTTTACTACTATCTATTTCAACATTTATTTATGATTATTTAAAACTAGATTTGATTTAGAACTAACATCTCTAGAATATGTTTTTATTTTCTAAATAAGGGGATTCATCTGTTCTTATTTTCTACTGCTACAAATGTAAAGATCAACTCATACCTTCAAATAAAATTATTTTTATTTATTAGAATATCAACAACTCATACTCATTTGTGGTGGAGTATCAAATTATCAATCCAAGATGTGGATAATCAGTTCCTTATAAAAGAACCAATAGAATATTTGTTTAGTATTATTTCAAAAAGAGTACAATTACATCACTCAGTTGTGTATTTTTTGACTTATGATAAGAGGAACTTTCTAGTAAAATTCATCAATTTCACAAAGAGAGTGATTGTTGGAGTGGACATAGGGATATTTGTTCTTTGAACAACTATAAAAAGTTTTGTTCTTTATTTAATATTATTTGATGTTTATATTTCATGTAGAAAAAACACTACATATCCGTATAAATTACAGGAGGTTTCAACATCCATAATAGTGGATGTTTCTTGAAAGGAAACTTTTCACATGCGTTTTTTGTTACTTTTAACAATTCTGACCTAATATTTGTGCCTACAAGTATGAGATCAGAGATCATGTAGTAAATTAATGCCTTTAAGTGGGAGGTACATCCAATTGTGACCAACATATACATTGACCTATGATTACTGTTTTGGCGGTCAGACATGAAAAAGAAGATATAGGGGTTTGTGGCATTATGCTACACATACCAGTAGGTAAAGTTAGAGCATCAATGAACTGGAGGTTTTTTATAGCTATTTAACATTCTATAATGGATGTTGGATGATATAAAAATGGACTTTTCGGTGGGTCTCCAAATGGATACGAGGAATAATGATTCCATCTAGGTAATTGTTGATCAACTGATGAAGGTAGAACATCTTTTTATTACACATGAGACATTCAAAGTGGAACTATTGGTAAAACTCTATGTTTAGGAGACAGTACATCTTCTTGAGGTGAAACTTACTAATTTTTTATACTAAGAATCACATTTCACAAGATGATTTTAGAAAGTCATGAATAAGGTTCAAGGTACACAACTATTATTGAGTATGACATTCCACCCCTAGATAGATGGGTTGATGGGGCGTAATATATAACTGCTTAAGAATATGATGCATGAATGTGTCCTAGAATTTAGTGGGTCATGGAATAAACACCTATCTTTGGTGTAGTTTTCAAACAACAATATTAGTTAATATTCAAAAAAATGGTACCATAAATGGATCTTTATAGTATTCCATGAATACCACCTTTATGTTGGATGGAGGAAAATGAGTCTGAGATGTTGGACCAAGTATCGTGTAGTATACATGAAATCTTATACATTGTATTCTAAAAGTTATGGCTATGACTGAAAGTAGACATAATTCATATAATAATAAATAAAGACGAACACTATAGTGTATAGAGGGTGATCATGTATTCCTTTTGGTGTCACCTCGGATGGGTCAACACAGTTTATAGAGTTTGGGAATAGTAGTACCTAGGTTTTTTGAACCATTTGAGGTTGTGAAGATAAGTCGGTCGATGGCATACCAATTGGATAATCCCTATAAATACAATGATATGCACATTGTTTCTTATTTTACATCTAAGGTGGTGTCACCCATACCCATATCTTGTAATCGATGTAGATGATGTGTACAAAGAGATAGTTTTGTTCTTTTAGGAGCATCTGATATTTCTAATGGATCATAGGGATAATGTGTTGGGGGAATTATTGTGCTGATAATTCATGTATTATGGAAACATGTTCATGTGACAGAGGAATCATGTCCAAATATAGAAGATAAGTAGGCTCTGTTTCTGTATTTGTTTGGATAAAAATATTAAAGATGATTAGGAGTGTCGCTTAAGGATGTGATATTATTAGGTGGGGAGATTGTAAGATCTCGACCATTAATAGAATTTTCTAAAGCATATTCACTATTAAACTTTTGCCTTGTGTTGATTACTTTTCATCCAGGCTTTACAATGGGGTGTGTTTGGGTGACTTTCGATAAAAATGAAGGAAATAGGGTTATGAATAGATGAAACAAGGTTAGAGAAAACCATGCGCCCCATCCCAACAAACCATACAAACCCATGAAGTGGAGATTTTCATGGTTGGTACCTGGTTAATAAAAAAGTGTATAAACAATAGAGAAACCATAGACTAATAAAGTAATATGTGCCTGGTTTAGCTACACTGTATGAGAGAACTATGCGCTCATACCTAGGAAACCATGCATGATATTTTATGTCAAAAAAGAATTAGTTTTTAAATATATCCAAAACATAATATTCAAAATATTTGACCCAAAGGCTGATCAAATATGGTTTAAGAAATTAAAAAATTTTTTAAAATAATTTCATGTCCATCTAACCACTTTTATTCACGATTTTAAGCTTCGATCAAAGAACATAAACCCTACTAGTATGTGGATCCTATATAATTTATTTCTTATTCATAGACTCTTTTCTCTCATTCCTTTCATGGGAATATTTTCTCCATTTTGGTAGATGTAGATCTTAAGTTGATTAATTTACATCATGGATTGTTGATCAATATGTAAAATTAAGAGATCTCATTTTGTTTATTCTTTATTTAGGGTTGTATATCAAGATCCTGATCAATAGTGTTGTGCTAGTCAATTTTTGGGATTTTCATTGGTCGATCACTCGTGAAAAAATTTAAGTAGGTGCTTTATTATTCCCATCCCATATTCTTATTATCAATTACATTTATGTGATTTTATACTTTATATTGGTCATTTATATATGGGAATTTTTAAATTTTATTAATTAACATGGTCAATTAATTAATTGAGGAAATGTTGATGTGATGGAAAATGGAATTGTTGAGTTGGGATAATTAATTGATAAACAAATGTTCAAGTTATTTATTTGTGGAGTTGAGGATAATTAATTGTTGAGTTAATTATTAAATTCATTAATTGATAATTTTCGAATTTAGAAAATACAGATGGTGAATTAATTATTGAATTTTAATAGTGTCATATGATTAGTTAATTTTTGAATTTATTAATTGAAATAGTGATGTTTATTAATTCTTGAATTAATTAATTAATGATAAATTTAACTATTAATTGGGGATTTAATTTACAGGGTAAATGTTGTTAATTATTTTTCAAACTAATTAATGGACTTGGATTAATAAATATATGAATTATTTTATGGATGTTTGTGTTGTTTAATTATGATAATAAGGTTAATATTGATTATCCTTGGTTGTCAAGATAATTACGAAACACGTGATAAAGTTATATGCTATCACATATATGTATGACTGGAAAACGGGGTAATATACATTATTTTCTACACCCATGGAAAATATGTATTATTGAAAAATTATGTGTCAGAAATAACGTTCTACAACCATTACATATATGTATAATTGTGAAATGGGGTTTAAGACATGATATTCTATTCCCCTGACATATATGTATGATTTATAAATGGGGTTCTAGACATGATGTAATATTCCCATGAAATATATATATATATATATATATATATATATATATATTTGATTGATAAATTTGGTGATACACATGACATTATATTCACATGACATATAAGTATGATTGAGTAATGGGGTGATAGACATGATGTTCCCACCCATGATATATATGTGTGATTGATAAAAGGGTTGTTATACATAGAGTTATACACCTATGAAAGATAGATTGTGTGAGATAGAAACTGATTGTCAAAATACACATTGGGATCTAGACCTAGAATTCTAAACACAAAACATTTGCATTGGACTAAGGTCCTAATTATCCATAATATTGAATTTAAATGACAAGGATATTGATATACCATATTTTAAAATGAAATGTGAATTTAGAATGTGACATGGATCTGAAAAAGCGTGGGAAGAAGAAAGTATTGAGTTATGTGTTTCCGTGGGAATCTAGAGGTTCGTGTGTTTAAATAAATATTAATTGATTATTTGATAACTGTTTACTTATGATTTTTAATTATTTCTTTGTACAACAACATTCACATTTATTTGACATGATTTTTTATACATCATTGGTGGTGGCCAACTGTGTTGTACTCAGACTCTACTCTAGTTTCCAAATTGGCACCCAAATAGATTAAATAATTGCAGGAAAGGATACAGGAAATGGCCTTATGTTGGATAGATGATATAGGAATGGAGTATGAATGAGGGAATTGGTCCTAGATCAGTACTGGCAAGGGAGTCATCAATGTCTTTCCTTGGAGTTGAATTTTAGAAACTAGACACAAACATTAGCATGTAACCGTTTCTTCTTTTGTTGTATAATGAATTTTTATTTTTGTTATCCTGAGATGTAGGATTATTTATGGTTATATGCTATTCTTCTATTTCTTGTTTATTTATAATAGATAATTACTCTAATGAAAGAGGGTATATTCTCCCCATGATCAACACATTAGAACCTCACTACTATTCTGTAGCCTTTACATTATGGGGAGGCTTGCATGAGTTCACTTAACTGATTGGCTTGGGGAACCATTGTGTTTCACCTGGGTTGTGATATTACAAAAAACATTTTAGAAAATTTACATTGTAATATTTATATCAATATATAATGTGAAATATTTTTTTTATATATTTTCATATCTTGAGTTTATTCACTATAAAATTTGTATATTATTTTTGTCATTGAAATAAAGAAAAAAATGAATCTCCCCTAAATAAATCAATTCAATGAAAATACCCCAAACTAGTTTTCATATTAATTTAACATTTTAAATAATTATGAAATAGTTTTCCATAGGTTTTATAAGATAAAATAATTTTTTCAAAATGTATTATTCTATCCCTAAAATTCATGTTTTATTACATAAATTTCTTTGGAAACTGCTAGGTATTTATTATATAATGATACATTAAATCAAATTACATGTTTTGTGAAAAGAAATTATGTTAACTGAATATATAACATTAAAAAATAAAATATTCAATCCATGATAATTATGATAGGATAAATTTAAAAATTCAATTGTCATGGTCATTTTGATGTTATAAATTTAAACATTTAGATGAATTCTTTTTAGAAGGACCTTCAAAGGTCATATTTGTGACATAGTTTTTGATACTTTGTTTTCATAATATTTTAGATTATTAGGTGTTACATTCTCCCTATTAAATATTTTTTTTTCATTAAATTTATTTATATTTCATCTACAAATTTTTTGGTATATATATTCCATATAGGTTCATTATTTTCCCTAGTTTCCACTTCTAATTTGGGATTTATTCTAATGAGTTTAATGAAATGAGTTTCCCAATTCTACAACACTTACTCCATAATGTAATGAATCCAAAAATTCCCAAAATTATAATAAAATTTCAGTTACAACACTATTTCATCATATGTGAGAAATTTTGTTGGAATCATTCTGTATCTCAATAGTAATGAAACAATGATGAAATTGTGTACTTTGGAAGGGTTGGGTGGAATAACTAATATATAAGCTATAGACCCATTTCATTAAAATATATTAATGGGACCAATGTACCTAGTGAATTTATTTAATAGTCTATAAAATCTTATAATTTCATTCCATGGTGAAACCATCAAAAAAATTGATCACAAAATTTAAATTTCACTTATATAATTGAATTATCCACATTAACATTTATATTATTTGGGATAATTTAATGTGATCCTGAATATTCTATCCATCAATAACCATATCCTCCATAAGATCATGGAAAATTAAAATTCATTATCAAACCACTTCTGAAGCCTCAAAGCATACATCTATAGATAAAATCAATTAGTTTCTCAGAACTCACAACATTAAGATTATATTTTAGTTTCTCATCATCTTGTTATGAGATATCTATCAATTTTAGTAAGGATGGTTTTGAAATTTTATAGTAAAGGATTGATGGTTCCCATTTCCTATAAATCACCATTTTCATTGTTACTAGATATTTGTATATAGGATACGTATTAATCCTCATCATTTTTAGAAATTTATGGACCACTATTCCCAATGCATCAAAAAAATTGTTTTCCTTAAAAGGTTGGTAGTGTATTGAGAAAACATATTCATTTAATAATTAAAAATAAATTAATTTCCTCATGTTGATATCATTTAAAAAGGCGATATACATCAAACTATTGTCTCCCATATATATATCTAACATCATTCACCATATACGAGTGTCTCTAAATTTTCATCAAAAAGATTATAGATTCTAGATTAAGGTCATGATTTTTATATTTATATTCACAGATGTTCAATTTTCCTAAAACATAGGAAATAACACTATTATTCATAATAAATATATTACCAAATTATTTCCTTGTTATGTCACTATAAATATGAATTCCTTCTTTACAATATTGTAGAGTTAATATTAATGTAATAATTTGCCTCCTTATTATCTTATGAAAATTTAATAACATTACATTGACCATTTGAATTTAATGTCTCTATCTATTAACATAGTTATCAGGTTATAAAAAAAATTTAAATGGTGATATAACTACATATAGTAACCAATTATTTAATGTAAACTTTGTATCATAGTTTTTTTCATTAGAGTTGGCCATTCGTTGCACATGGTTGTCCTTGTGGGGTCAATGGGTATCTCAACAATGGAGACTATATATTTATGAGAATGGACCTACTTGGTACAAAAATAATACTTATATAACATCTCATATAATTATTATTTTATATGGTTATCTATAATTGTTTTTAAATGAATCTCATTCTCTTCATATATCCTAATTTATATCAATATATCATCATTGAAAACATAATGTTTTAAATATTATCCTTCAATACTATACTAATCATATACATAATGTGATAAGGTGAATAATTAAATAATATTGAATTAAGATAAACTCATATTGTTTATAAAATCATCATAATGTAGTTTTTAGTATATCATCTTTCTCCACCATTAACAGATGATAACAAGACTAATGATTAATCTTTGAAAATTTTCAGTCTCCATGATTTTGATCAAATATGTTATCATGGAAATGAAAAATTGATTAATTATATATAGTTCTATAATTGATTTTGGTATAAATAATCTATAATTTAATGTACACATCCTACATTTTCATGATTAAAAGTAGGTCTCCAAAAATATTTAGTGTTTATAATTCCCCAAATAATTAACATGTATAGATGTTTATTTCACTCATATAACACAACTAGTTATATTCTATAAGGGGTTTAAATATTTTTCTTACATCAATTATGTATTTAATAATGAAATCAAGCTCACAGTCTTGTGGATGACTAGGTTAATCTTCAGAAAATACATCAATGACATTTATACTCTAGGTAAATATTATATTCATTGAATAATGTCCTCATATATGGATCTCCATTTATCTTTCTCTTTACACAAATTTTCATTATGGAGATCCACATGGGGTGGATATAAACATGATTTACAATTTGAGGTTTCCCCTCTGAAGGCAACAAATTCGACAACAACATTTTTTATATTAATGTATTTATCTAGGAAATAAAATGTGTCACCATAAAATTAAAGGAAATCTATAAAAAGGGTCAAGTTTATGTATATCATAGGAATAATAAGCATGATTTAATATAGGATAAACCCATTAATCATAGTCTTAATTGTCTAACATATCATTTTTTTTCTCCCACATGGTATCGTAATTGATAAGTCCCTTAAACTAGTTCTTGGGAAATATCAATTGTTTAATAAAACATGGAAGATATAAAATAGAGAAATGTTCCATAATAAAATATAAAAATATCTAACATTGAGGTAATGATTAGTGTATTTCTGACCACTTCATTAGAATCATTATATTCAACTATAGTAACTACATGAGTTGAGCCTTTCTCCCAAGGTAATGTATGATTTAAATTACCTCAAACTTTTGGTCATTGGATGACATAATTTCCATTCTAAATGGAGTTAAATCATTAAAAATAAATGAATTATATGTATTCCTTACATTGGTAAGCTTGGTGGACCTTTTCCCAACACTTGTAATGAACCCTCATTCCATTATTAGATTACCCAAGTGCTTTCTTCCCAATGTTATCACATGTGGGAAATCACATTATTCTTATGTTCCCCTTAGTAGAGTATTTCTTCGCAAGATTTTTATTCGACCTCTTCTTGTCCTGATTTCCCTTGAATACATATGTTTTAGAAAACTCATTTTCTATCATAATGGTTCATGATATGACATCCTGATAGGGTTAAAATATTTTAATAGACCAGATCCCTTTGAAGGAATGACATTAACCAAACAATGAACTTATCAATATTAAATTAAAACCTATGTACAATGTCTTCAGCCTACCAAGATGACATTATAATGATAAAATGATACTTTTTAATGTTTTTCTCCATAGTAATTCTAAGGATAGGGAATGTCCTTATTATTTTTTCTCTTTACTCTAGATGAATGTATTTTTCATAGCATGCCTCCTTAAATATTTAATATACCATATGGTTGAGTTTATCATCCTCAATAGTGTTTTTTATTATCAACTAATTTTTTTTTCTATTTGTCACATCTGATTCATGTCGGGTATTGAGCCGCAACTACCCAATGTATGCCCCCATTGACTAAGGGGTGGCGACTAGAACGGAAGGCATAAAAACTCAAGGAGGCCTTTTCCTAAGAAATTTTACAGACACAAGCAATCAAATGAATGAAAAATTACATAGTATATAGTAATAAAAGATACAACATTTCAATAAAAATAGAAACCAATGATGCATCAATCTCTAATCAGTACAAGTAAAAATTAGTAAATGGAATTGAAAAGGGAAAAATACAACCCTAACAAGAAAAGTGACACAACCTGGCAGTAACTAAAATGTAAAACAACTGAGAGTTCCCCACTACTCTATCCCAAAATGAAACCACTGTATTCAGCTCAAGCGCCCATATCCCTAAGCTCCGTCGAAGTCACGATCAACCTGTCCATCATCTGCAAAGGGAATGACACGTGTGAGAAAATCCCATGCAGGGGTGAGTATGAATATACTGAGTCAGATGAAGGGGGAGAAGTAAGAGATACAATGAAGAAGAATGTAGTAGAAAAGACATGGTAATATAAGAGAGAGTACATATCAACCCAATGAGAGAGTGAATAATGATCATCCAAACACAAGGAGGTAGAAATGGTGAGAAAACTAACTTCTCATCAAGTCTTCCCTACCTATAGTAGGAGATCATTCTAGTCCAACCCTGAGAATCTAGACACAAAAATCACGTCGCATACCATACACATCTTCACCTCTCCAAGAAAAAGAGTATCTAAAACCCAAAACATGGGCAATGAAGCTGGATATATATTTATATATAATCAGTCAAATAAACCAAAAAAAGTGCGTAAGGGGATATCCATAACACAGATCATCCCAGTAAAAGAGTCTGCAATAGTTCTAGAAGTAACCACCATAGATGCCCATCATCCCTAACATTTTCCATGAACTATTTTTCAAAGGTCAACAAACACTACACCTCAATACGATCCTCTTTGGAAAACTTTCTCTCCCTTTCATGGATTTAGGTTGTGTAACAAAGAATTTAGTCAGAGGGATACTTCACATCTTAATCATGTGTCCAAAAAATGTAAAAATAGGTATCTTCACTAATCTGTATAGTCAGGATGTCATTCTTCATGGTTGAGGAACCATGCCCAACCCAGCTTGAGGATTCAACTATAGTGTCAGCGAGGAACAATGCCCAGCCCGGCTAGTTGACTCCACTCCGAATAGGTTGAGGCCCACATCTCATCCATGCTATAGGATTCCACTCTAGATTCATCAAGGACCCATGACCAGCCTTTCTGGAAGATACCACATGGAGTAGGTTGAATACTCATTCCCATCCCAGTTGTAGGATTCCACTCTAGTGTCATCTTAGACCCTTGACCAATCCAGATGGAGGATGACACTATATTGTTGTTTGGGACCCATGCACAGCCTGACATGAGGATTCCAATATAGTTTCTACAAGGACCCATACATATCCCCACTAGAGGATGAAACTCTTGTGTTGTTGAGGACAAATCCAAATCCTAGCTGGCGGATGCATCATGGATGTCCCTGATATCATCGCTTGATCACTATTGTCATATGATATCACCTGAAATCTATCATGCCTAAAAGATCTCACATCATATCTGGACAGCCAATACAATGGGCACAATCATTTTCAATGTGAAAAAAACTCAAGATAGTCTACTCACATACCAACATCCAAATAGAAAAGAATGATATATGAGAGATAGATGATTTATCATGTGAAACAAAGAATTTATGGGGACCACAAAATATGTCATACAGCCTCATCGTCAGAACAAGTACCTTTCCATTATCTGGTACTAAACTATTAACAATTAGTGCTTGGAGTGCCATTATACTCCATTTGAAAAGGGAAAATCCTGAAAAAAGGAAGAAAAACACATGATTCTCGATAATGTTCCTATGAAAAAAGCATAAATTTACTGACATGACTCCTCGGATGCCCCATATATCCAAATAGATCCCACCATTATAATCCTTGTGAATGAGCGCACCGGATCGACTAATCATTCGCCTAAATCATACACTCACTGAAAAAACCACATTCCACCACCATGTGAAAAAATGGTGCATCGTGGGGCCAACACCCTGATCCCAGAAAAAATGATATTTATCGCAATATTTCAATCCTCATGAAAAAACACATAGTATCAACTATTCATTCATCCAATAAGGACACCCAGTGAAAAAGTAACATTTCACTGCAAAATGACCAAATCTGACATCATGGGTTCCATGCATCGATTTTAGATTAAGATCCAAAAATATATCATGAATATTCTACCTCAAATAAATGTTTTTATATCGATGATAGCTCATCAATTAGATGTCATATGCATGATTTATGGTGGGTCAATGCATTAATTAGAATAATAATTTGTTATTGTTTGTTTATAATTTTAAAGACTCAGTCCTCATGTTTAAAATAATATTCTCAAACCATCATCAAAAGAGATTCTTTGATGATAGGAATGTGGGGATGCAAATGGTGTATTAAATAGATGCATAGTTTAGATGATATAGAGCTTTGAATCTGCAAACCGAAGGCCTGGCCATCTTCGGCTAGGTCATGTCGGCTCATCTCGACCTAGCATTTGTTGCCCACCATGGCTCATCTATTGCCTATGCACCGCACGCCACACACTGCCTGGCCCTCAAATTCCTCAATTCGATTCACTTTCACTATCCTAATGTCCCTGCTACAACCTCCAACACCAAGTACCCCAGATGCCATCTTTAGTGGCATCCCCCATCACCATCCAATGTGGACCACTGCACACCAATGTTCCTTCCACAAACCATTTAAAACCTGATGATTAAAAAATAAATATAAGACTAGATGTGGGATACTTGGATGCTTATCTACACTACCATGTGCTCCTCTAGAAGTTTCGTTGACCATTGGATGTGATGATAAGTATTCACTACATGCACTCACCGATAAGCCTCCTCCGGCACACAAAACATGAAATCCTCATAGAACTAGAATACCTAGATCAAAAAATTCCTAGATCCATGCTCAAATAAATGTTTTTATGTATTTATAGAATGTAGAAATGTATTATTTGATGAAAAACAAAGACAAATGAATAATGTCAAACAACGAGCATTAAAAAAATTTAATCGGTCAATATTTGTGTTAGTATGGACTTCATAGACGAATCCAAAACTCCTACACACTCTCACTTTATTTCGTTCTTAAGTAAAACACCATGATATGAACTCAATGGTGGTATCATATTTAGAATATGAATCCCCAATCAAAATTTATTCAATCTGATTATTGAGAGAAAAATAATTTTATTTAATAATTTTATTTACGAAATCACCATCAATGGATTTTTCTACAGAAGGCACACAATGATAGAAGTTATGTCCCATATAGGTTAAAATTCACACTATGAACTCAATTGTGTCATTTTATATCTGATCAGAGCTACCATTTTAGAAATATCTTATTTCCATTGTGTAAATATCATGTATATACTTAATATTTTTATAAAATTTATTCTGGAAAAACCAGGCCTCAGAATAACATTTCATCAAGATTACAAGCACTGGAAATATTTTTATAAATTTTTCAAAGTATTATAATGAAAAAATAGGCCTCTACATGATTCCCTCCTTCATGTTATTTATTCCTGAAAATAAAACTAGGAAAAAAAACTTGGTATACTGAGCTCCCACCTGGCTCTCCCACTCTCAATAACTCTCCTACACAATACCATGCTAGCACATCATGCGAAACAAATGGACTATTCTTCCACATATGGTAGGATACTATTGATGACATGCATAGGATTATAAACTTATCTCCAAAGTTGTGACTATGGAAGACATCATGCATGCACTCATACTGAGGGGATATGGAATGTCATTAGGAAAACATGAAAACCCTCTGCACGATCTTGAAAGGCCTAATGAACATCATGGATTACATTCCTCCCCAAGGGAAAACCAAACACAAAATCCTAAATATATCATCCAACACCTAGATAGTGCGCTCAGTCTACACATTAGTATGGTGGTTAAAGGATGTACTCATCTGTAACTGGGTGTTGAATGCCAGATATATCCCTCTTCACAATCATGATGTAACCCACACATCTTGATCATAGAAAATCATTGTTGTCATTTCGTGAATATAGATGATTTCCCATAGGTACACATGCCCCAAATTGTCCACTATGACATGCTCCCTGATGGTAAGGATTTGAGTCGACTTGGTGAGTGGGTCTACTGTCACCCCTAATGATTCATGGTCCTTCATTGTTTGTGTATTCACTATGATGATGTCTATGGATATGACATCCCATTTCCACTCCAGGAAGTCAAGAGGATGTAACAAATCCACCAAAACACGATTCTCATCCTTCAGCTACTAACAGGTGAGGCATCGTGAGACTAACTCAAATACATTTCATCTGAATATGGACCACCCAAACAACCATTGTAGATCCATGTACATCTTCCCCATGTTTGGATGTAAAGGTAAGAGAGATGTATGGAATTATTTTATCACCTACTCCCACATCATGGTTGGAACTACTATTCTCCCAAGGAACAACATCTCATGATTCTATACTTCAAAATGTCCATATGGTGAATATCGTAAGGATTTCTAGTCATGAAATATTTCTTAGATAATGGATGATAAATAAGTCTCTCTTTCACACTCGAGAAGAGAAGCATTCAACACCATCGACTGGAGAGAAACTGTACACTATTTCTCCACCACCGTCAACTGTAGAGATGCAAACTTCTCTAAAACATCCCATACTAGGCGATCCTGATACTTCATTATGTAGGTATCTCCTACATCATTTATATTTCTTGTAGTACAGTCTATCAATGAAGTCCTAGTACTATAGGATGTTAAACTAGTATCACCACATTAGGTTCAAGTCTCTTTGAGTGATAATGTACCTAAGACTCTGGTGGTTTGGATAACCACACAGTGATCTCACATAAGGTAGTGTCTCTGCATCCTCAGGGAGAAGACTACAAATTTTACTACCATGTAGTGAGTCACATAGTTATGTTCATATGGTCTTCATCACCTCTACATATACTTAATAAGTGATATATAATGGTTTAATTTGAGGACGGAAGGGTTCCAATAAGGAGGGAAGGTGAGTAAATTCATCCAACCTCAATAATCTAGACACAAAAAATCATGTTTTATACCCTGTACATATTCATTTTCCATGGAAGGTGATTAATCCTCAAACTAGGAACTCTACCACACCCCTAGTGGGTTTCCATGAATTATGAGGTCAACCAGAAATGATCCACTAAAAAAGTCAGGACATAGTCTAATACTCCACTGCACAACCCAACCATGATCACTGTGGTTGGAGTTAATCATACACCACACCTAGATACTATCATATTTGAGTTTCACTGACAGACAATAATAGTTTTAGTCATGTCACAAAAATGGATCATTGTGTGAGAATGACCCCTCTTCCTCATGCATTCAACTCTATGTCGAAAAACACTGACACATGGTTACACCGATTCCCGGCATCACCTTGGAAAAAAAACAAGAAAAAATCAGGGAGAAAAGTGTACCTAACTCAGTATCTATGGAGTTTTTCTAGAAAAGGTATAAAAGGCACAATGTGCACCACTCATCATCTCTCAAGTTGTAAAATCATAGACATCCATATCATATAGCTTCCCATGGCCATGACATTCAGCTCACTAAGTCTAACAGCAGTCACATAGTGGTGGTGGAAGGATCTTGTATTTTCATTCACTAGACACAACCCCTCCTACTACTTTTTCAGCATCACCTACCCCGAGAACACAGTATCCTCTCCTGTGAGAACTTTTATCGGGACATCATCTCTACCTTGGTCTTCTATTTTCTATCTTATTCAGAATATCTCCAAGTATGGTTGGGATGTCTTAGGACATGTAACCTCTCCCATAAAAATCATAACATGAGAACTAAATAGGATTCCCTTGTTCTCTCCACTATCCCAGACCATGTGCCAGAGTCTAATCATTGGAAGGCCTTGAACATTGAGGCCCTAGAAACTAATGTTTGCTTAATGTGGCAGATGTCTAATCTATAATATACTCATGGATTATACTAGATAACTATAATTCCAATGATAGATATATCTCTGAAAATAGTTCCCTATAAAGCACCCAATCAAAGGATGGAATGCACATGGACACGTTTTCTACATGTACCACTATGTAGAGTCTTGACTCAAACTTCTGTTATCGAAGGTAGCTATCGTGGATCAGGTATAAAGAGTGGAGTGTGTGGTCTGAAAACCTATTCATATACTCATACGCTATCATCCCTCCCTTTTGGACCTCAAGAATCTATTGAATCTGAATTATGTGTATGTAATAGGGGTATTAAACCTCACGTGAGAGCAGTTATAAGGCATTCCACAAGCGTACCAACTCAACGTACAACTATTTAACCAGGATCCACCAACATCCAGCTACACTGTGGAAAAGACCGGCTTCCAATGAAATTATCTGATCTATCATTTTCTGCTCATGCCTAAATAGGAGAACCACTAACTATATCAAAACCACCACTACCTGAGGCTATTCCTCATCGTGGATTTTTAGTGGTCTCTAATACAAGATCACACATAGTGCGCTCATCCTGCGCACATCATCAGCCTACTCTGTTAGGACATTCAACTGCCCAATTGGGGTAGTTTTGTCTACCTACAGACCATATGGAAGGGGATTTCATGATGTAAACATAACTGAGGAATCTTCTCTATTGGAGTTTTCATCACAAATCAGAGCTAATATCCTAGCTAGCTGTCATTTTAGAGGCATATTGAAACTTATCAAGTAGTAACAATGAAAAATGATAAAATATATATATATATTTCTATATATAAACTATAATGGGGATGTGACACAAGAATAAAGTCAATGATTCAATTATATATGATACATGCTCCAAATATCCCTTAAAAAATGTATCAGCTTGACAACTCAACAAGTAGGTAATAAGGTTCTTGGTGATTGGCTACGTCGGCCGCCTCACCATCACTGGACTCCTTAGACTGAGAACTACACTTGAGACACGTTGAAATTATTTTACATAAACCTATTAAATGCATTTTTAGGGAAATATCCAAACATAGTCCCAAGGGTTGAACCACCTCTGAAACCACTTTCTCATGACCTAACCAATCCTGGGTCTCGAGCAACCACTACCTCAAGCCTTCCTTGATAGTACAAGGGGTGGGGACTAGTTCCAAAGGTACAAAAACCTAGGGAGGGATTTTCATAATAACCATCACACACTCACACACATCCAACTCATTGAAAAATAAAATAGGAAAAAAGAATAAAATAAAAAACACTGCTATTTAAAAAAAGAACCAAATATGCATCAACCTCTAATAAGTACCAGTATAAAAAAATTTAACTGAAGGAGAAAGCGAAAAAATACACACCCAACAAGAAAAGTGACACAAACTAGAAATAATAAAATAGTGAAACAACTGATGGATTCCCAGTTCTTGATCCCAGGCTATGACCATTTTACATGGCCCAAGCACAAATATCCCTAAGCTCCTCTAAAGGCACAATCAGTCTTTTCATCATCTGTATATGGAAAGACATGTGAGAGAAAATTCCATGTAGGGTTGTGTTTAAAAAACTCAGTTGGACACCCCGAAAAGGTGAAGGGTGAGATTTATGAGATACACCGAAGAGGATTGAATTAGATATAAAAAGGTAGAGAAAAATAGTGTACAAACCAAGCAAAAAGGTGGGTGAATAAATCTCATCCAAGAACAAGGAGCATGAAATGGTGGAAAAATGATCTTATCATCAATTCATGAAAAACTATAGTTGGAGAGAAGACTCGTAGAACCATGAGAATCCAAAAATGGAAAGCACATGGCATAGCTCATACTTCATTACATCTTCTGGAAGGAGTGTAACCAAAACCCAAGAAGTTGGTTCTAAAAGATGATATATATATATAATCAGTTAAATAAACAAAATAAAGGGAGTAAGGGGATCTCCAAATCATAGCACACCAAGTAAAATTTTCTATATTAGTTATACATGTAACCAACATCAATTCCCAACATCCCTGAAGACTTCCCCGAACATTGATTCAAAGGGTCACAAACACCACACCTCAACACTAGCCCCTTTGTGTGGGTTAGTCTTGACTGCACGTTTTTCAGTCATGTCACAAGGACACATATCGGTGGGTCAATCTACCCTATTATGCATGATTCCAAAGTAACATTAAAGTATGTCTCATCCCTGATTCACGGTGTCAATAGGTTATGTCTCAAGGTTGAGGACCCTTGCCTAGCCTGACTAGATCATGCCACTCTAGGGTCATCGAGCAACCATGCGCAACTTAGCTGGAGGATGCCACATTTGAGTAGGTAGTGGACCCATTACAATAAGAGTATGATGATTCAACTCTAATTTAGTTGAGGACCCCTTCCCTACCGGGGTTGAGTATTCCACTTGGAGTAGTATGAGGACCCATTCCAAAGGATTCCACTATAGTGTTGTCATGGACCAATGCCCATCCCATCTGGAGGATGCAACTCCAATGTTGTCAAGGACCCATGCCCATCCCTACCTTTTGATTCCACTCTAGTATCATGGAGTACCCATTCCCTAAACAACATGAGGATACCACTCTATTGTCTTTGAGGACCCCTGCCTAGCACATTAAGAGTATGAAACTAATAAGTCTTTTATTTCATCTTTTTATCACTAATTTCATTACAAAAATCCTGATAGGATTAATGCATGGTATATCTCACGTTGTATCTCAAAACCCACTATGAAGGGAACCATTGCATTCTGTTCCGAGAAACACATCGTATAAGAATCTCACATAACTAAAACTTTGTCCTAAAGAAGGAGATACAATAGATATAATATTTAACAATTGGAACACGGAGTGTATAGAGACCATGCAATGTGTGATCCTACCAGGTCACCTAGCAGTGTACCTGGCCATTCGAGGGAACTAAACAACGAACAAATATCCTATCGAATTCTAATGTACTCCCATAGTACATGGAAATTTTAGAAAAAAGATTTCTGATCCCATGATTCTCATCATTGATCTATAGGTAATACAAGTATTCATAGAAATAAACCTCCTCAAATTTCCCAAAATAACCTAACTAATCACACCAATCCAATATTTGTGGAAAAGCGTACATGATCAACTATTAATTCACCGTAATCAAACACCCAGTGAAGAAACAACATTCCACCACTCTTTGAAAAAAGGGTTTTTAGTTGGTGCCCCTAATCTTGGAACACATCATATGGATCACACAATTGAGTTCCACATATAAAAACTAATGAGAACATCTTTTCATTCCTCCAAAATGAACACCCGATGAAAAAGTGACATTTCACCACAAATTCCCAAACCGAGATTCATGGATCTCACAAAATTATTTTGGTTTAAGAACATAGAATCAGACTTGAAACATCAACCTCAAATTTAGGGTTTTGATGCTACTGAAATTGCATCGATTAGAGGTTGTATGCAAGAGTTATGACATGTCAAAGCATTAATAATAATATATTATTATTATTTGACTGTTTCATATACCGGAGCCTCAAGCCTAATATAAGAATCTCATACTTGTCTAAATTTCTTTTCATGGTGATCGCATCACATGGGCACTGACATCATGTCAAAGAGACACATTGTCTAGAAGTTATAACAGTTTGAACCCACAACCTGAAAGCCCAATCCACTATAGCTTTGTCTGCCCGCATGATCCCACTCTACCACAGTATGATATTCTCTTTCTTGGATATTTTACATAGTTCTATTCACATACAAATTCTATGTTGCATCACCAGGGCACTATTCCACTGTTGAGTCGTCCCTACTGTGACCTCTAGCCCCGAGTGCCCCAGCTACCACCTCGGGGACTCTTTGACCACTGCACACTAGTGGTCTTTCATTGGACCTCTAGAAAAACACCAGTGATTAAAAATAATCTGAGACAAGATCAAAGATCCTTGGACTCAAATCTACACTTCCATATGCTTCTCTTAATGTTTCATTGATGTTTCGACTTGTCAAATAGTAACTACCTCTTCCGCTCACCCCTATGCCACCTTCAGTACCCAGAACATGAAACTGATATTGATCCAGAATATATAGACCACAACCTTCCTAGATCTATTATTCTCTTGATGTTTGTATATCTATTTAGTTTTCTTAAATTATATGTTGTATAAAAGCCTATAATAATGAAGAACTAGGTTTCAAAAATTGAATCAGTCGATGATTGTGTTATTATGGCCATCAAAGATGATAATCAAATAAGAAAAAATGATAAAAAATAAAAATCAACAACAAAATCATTGATAATGGAAATGTATAATATTTAAAATGAACCCTAATATGATTTTGGATCTTTAGTTACATTTTTTTAATATGATCTACTTGTATTAGAGGTTTCATCGTGATCTAACAAGGATTCGATGTCAAATCACCATCGAAAGGAGAGGATGGAACTCCACTGTCCATGGGAGAAAATGGGCCAAACCCTCTCTCATTTACTTAAACTCTAATTTATAGCAATCCACCACTGGTTGAGGAATCGAACCACTTATGATGTCTCACTTTAGGTCATGATTAAATGAAACACCGCACTACGAACATTAAAGTGATCTCAGATTTCCAATATGAGTACCCATTCAAAATCCATTTGATCTAACCTCTAAGATAAAATTATTTTACTTAATTATTTTATTTAAACAATTTCCCTCTATGGATTTTTCTATAGATGACATGTGCTGACAGATGTTATGTACCACCGAGGGTAAACTACATGCTCCATACTGAATGGTGGAATTTATCTCTGATCCAAGATACCATTTTTGTGAAATCCCACTTTTGCTTCATGCATATCATAATGATACATAATATTTTTCTAAAAACTATGATGGGAAAACCAGGCCTGAGAATCGCACACCCACTTTTCACTTATCTCTTGAAATTTACATAGAAATATTAAAAATTTGTATGGGGGAAAAAACCAAGTCTCTATAGTATATCATTTTATATAAATGACCAAAATTGTGAATTATTTATTTTAATTACATCCAAAATTGAGAATGTTATTTTATATGTACTAGATACATTGTTCATATTCCAAGGAATTCTCAAATACAAGGAATGATAGAAGGTTTTTTTACATGAAGTGGTTAAAAATAGCTACACCTTATTGTGGATCAATATTATTTGATAAATCGGTGAGGTTATTTTTCATAACATGGGTCCCAATATAGTTATGAATTTATTACCCCCAATTTCATCTCCATTAACTTTTTCTAGGGGATTCTTCATGCAATGATACTGGTGTTGATATGGTTACCATTACTCCTAGTATTATACTTATTTCTATGATTTCGTGAACATAATTATCTCATGATATTTTGAAATATAATTCATATATATTATCTAGATTTTTTATTATAACTTTTACTGTATTTTCATAGTATATATATTAAATTAATATGTCCATCTAAAATTAATAACATTGAGTAAGATCCTGACCATTCTTGTGATGTATCTTAAAATATTTATGTAATATTTACCATTTTTTATCACACTTTAGTTATTTATTTCTTCAGGTTGTTTTATGCAAATTTTGAGAATTTTGGAAGCCCATGGGGATATGCATTATTGGTATATGATTAAGAAAAACCATAAGGTTTTCATTATGAATCATTATCACCAATTTTTAGGCATAGGATATGGAAATCAATTTGACCGAATTGTACGTCCACCCTCCCCAAAACATGAAATCATGGATAGATGTGGTTTTCAAGGGTGGCGCATAGTTTTTTCAAAATGTGTGCACACCTTGGTGTATTTGTTAATCCCAGAGAATAGGGTTGAATAGTTATTAGAACCATTCATCCTGTCTAGGAAATTATATTCATGGGATTTTAAACCCATGAATATTTAATTAAAATTTCTAAAACACCCGGTTTATATCCATAATCACCCATGCTTGACCTAAGATGAATTAATTTTACCTTTTATGCTCTCAAGATTTTTCCTTGGTTCCTCAATCCTCTTCAAGTGTGAATCGAAAATCTAGTGGATGATATTGAATTCTCAAATGAAATGAAATCATTCCCCATTTGGGTTTCCTTATCTCTCATATTTCTTCTTGTTTATAGAGGTATTATTTTTCTTTTTTTGGATGGTTTATATCTATGTTTAAATGGAACATGTTTCTTTGGAACATTGTCCTTGGTATTGATCCTATATTTTACATGCTGATGTGATTTAGATCATCATATATTGAATTAACAAATATTTTTTTGGTGAGTGTTCTTCAACAATATTGAGGTACGTGGTCTAATTTATAATAATAATACTATTAATCATTTCCTCTTATTTTCATTGGTGTAATAATGTCTCCACATTGTGCTATTGTAATTAAATTAAAATGGTAAATTTAATTCCCTAAATGTTTAAGACACACATCCTGAATCCCAATGGATCCATTGGAAATTATGAGTCCTACATGATGAAACCCTTGGGGTTTTCTAATTTCATTGGAATAGTTTTATGAAATTTAAAATGGGAAATAGTGGTTTTATGGGATTAACTGAATCTATATTTCATGTTTGGTAAATGGATTGAAAGGGGTAATTAGATTAACTATAATGTGTAATTGAGTAGTATAATAAATTTTTTAAAATTGATTAATAATTCATTTATCATGTTGTTCCTCATGATAAATGTAATGAATTCATGGATGGTTTGATGAATGAAATTGTGGTCCGTAATGCAGACAATAGATAATAATGAAAATGATGTTGAAATATGTTATATATGTGTGATACTTTTGAATGTGACCATGAGTTTTAGGTAATAATGCGTGAAATTCCCATGGGGTTCCATACTACTGTTATATTCCACGATACATGCATGTGAACAATGAATTTTTAGGGAATAATTCTCCAAGTAACCATGGAGTTCCAGACTGATACTCTAGGAACCCATGATGTTTCAATTGGACCGATGATTCAAGTGCCGAAAAAATAGAACCCATATAGATGATGTAGGGTACTGATTGAAATTTGTATAAAATTGAATAATAAAGCCTAATGTAAAGAATAATATGTGTTATCTCTATGGTTTATGGTTCATAATTCATCATAGGACAAAATAGTTATGATGTGGTGAGATAAATGATAATAAATGAGAAAATTGTATAATTTTTTCATTATTATTAATTATATATTTATTTACAAATGATGTTGTTGACCATACATTAATTAATAAAATTTTGGTGCTGACCCAATGATTTGTACTCACACCCGACATGGGACTCCTGATTGGTACCCGGATATACTTCATGTTTATATGACATGTTAAGAGCATGATCTATATGATAAATGGTTGTGATGAGATTTAGGATGGATCATGGAAGAGTGAACTAGACACGAAATTGAGATTCAATTGGGAAATTTCAATATATTATTATTTTGGATTTTCATTACAAATTTGACACTTGTATGGAATGACATATTTACTGCTTTGGTTTACTGTAATTTTCCCCATTTTTGGATTTATTGAGGGGGGTTTTGGTTGATTGTTTATTATTTTATTATTTTGGTCCTATTACATACTGATTTTAAATGTTTTTATACATCGATAAATAATCTATAATAACCTACGTTACATATCATACCCTCACTAAAAGTTGAAAGACACTAGAATATGTGGAGGCATGCCTAAGGACATGTAACAAAATAAATCAAAGATCTAGTACATGGAACCTGGTTTTTGACATTACAAAGTGGTATTAGAATATCATTTCTATTATTTTATTTTTTTTATCAATCTTTGTAAAATATTGAAAACATAGTAATATGATTCAAGTGTTGTTATTGATATCATGTATGAGAGTTTATAACTGATATATGGGGGGAAACCTATATTCCCTAGGTGGGATTGTTATTTCTAATTACCGGTGATACAATTGAATATTATTTCACCTTGAGTGATGGAGTTTCTGTGTGATGTTATTTTTTTATATTTTAATCCCATGACTGTATTACACGATAGTTCAGTAGGCTATCATCATTCTAGGAACATAGAATTTTATGTGTCATGAATCATTTTTGGAAAAAATGAAAAATAATGTTTTGATATTATTTTGGGAAAAGATAAGTTAATTATTTATTTGAGTAATTTAAAATGGAAATGTGATAAATAATGAGTTTATAATTCCAAATGATTCTAAATGTGGTATTTTGAAACGGTTAAAAATGTTTTCAAATGTGAAATTTATAAATTAAGAGACATTACCTTATGTTATATATATCCCATGTTAGGGATGGTTAATTTTAGTTCTAGTGCCGCATTTCTGACTATAGAGTATTATGGTAGTGATGACGCATTATAGATTTATCAAAATAACACCTATGTAAATGTTTTTATTATATGTCATGTTTCCTAATATGTGTTATTGAAATTATAGAGACATTCCCCCACAATGAATTTTGGTAGAAGGTTGAAAAATGGACATGGATGGAAATGTTCCCCTACAAAATGGATAGGAGGTCCCATTAGTTCTGGGTGAAGGAGTGGTAGAGAAGTTTCATAAGATGTTTTATCTCATTTTGAAGTATATGGAATGATACAAATGGTGGGAAATGTAAAATATGTCAGATATTCTCTAGTAGTTTCAGTTTTAGCATCTTCCGATGGTCTCTTGATATGGTTGGGTTAAGAAAATTTAGATTTTGTTTGAGTCTATCCATACCATCCTAGATCATTTGGAGTCTCCAATATAGAAAAATGTCAACTTATATGATTATTTGTTATATGGATCAGTGATGCGCTCATGGTATATTCCGAAGCGAATGATAAGTTGGAGGGAATATAATGGAAGTAATTACGAGAAATATTTCTAGAAAAAATTTATCAAGCCACAAATATAGGATCGATAGAGATTGAGTTTGTGTTGTTGACCCATGAAGAATGTCATGGATGGATTAAAATGGTTTCTTCACCAACTTTAAGTTCCCTTTAATTGAATTTAAATATGATAAGGTAACTATTGTAAACATTTTTATGAAAAACATTAATATGATATTAAGACCACAGTTAAAATATTTTATATGAAGAAGATCAATGAGGTTGTAAAACAGGTCCACATTTTTGAGGGGAACCTGAAAGTACATTACAGTGTAGGATGTGATATTTCAACTAGTTGATTAGGTGGTGTGTCTTCTGATGGTATGATGCATCATTTTTAAAGACATAACTTGATTAGTGGAGAACTGGGTATCCCCGGAGAAGGTTATGTTACCCAGAGTGGTAATCAAGTACTTTTCCATCAGTGCAGTAGGATGAGATACATCTATATCCAATGTCTCCAACCATCATTCGAGTAAAAAAATATTGTGAAAATAAATCAAATATATAGTTTTTTTCTTTTAACATCCACCAATGGGTGGTGAGGAGGATATAGTTTGAACCACAGTACTGTAATGGTGTATTCTTCCACATACTACATCAAAAGTTGGAGTTCTATTGTCTATTCTGGTCCGGGTGGATGATGTGGTACGTTATGGAAAGAGTGTCTATATCTTAATATTAGTGATACACATGAGACTCATACTATAGAAAAGTGAAGTGGGATATGTTTGTTACATTCATCTTAACCTACACTTTTTGATAGCGAGGTTGGGACATTGATTTGTAGAGGTACTATTCTTGTAGCTTCAATTCTACACAATCATTCATATTATCTCAAAATATTATTTTTTGGAGTTTGGAGGCGGTTTTTGTGAGTGGGGTTGTGACTATCAACACACTGTTGTGTGTAAATAAAATGTAAATTTTTTTTATAGAAGGGATGTTCTCTCATGGTTGATGAGTATCTCTTTTTTCTAATATGTATATACCATATATGTTTTTTTGAATTTATCTTGTGTATGGGTGGTCTTTTATCATATTATGATCACATAGATTGTTACAAATGGAGAGTACATTTTATTCCACTTGATTGTAACAATTATCTTCCTTTTGGAGAATGAGATATCCATGAAGGAAAAGCATAGCTATTTTATCAGCAACTATGGGATCTCACTGTAGAGGATGTGACTATTTTGATGGATGATGAGTTTGTGATGAAAAGTGACTTTTCACTAGTAGGGGACCAAATTTATGATGTTCTTTATAAATCCTTTTTGTATCCAACAAAGTGTGATGTTGATTTCATAATTGAGATAATTTTTGGAGTTAAACTAACTTCTAATCCATGTTACAAAATGATACCAACAATTATTTAATAGCATAAGACTCTAATAGATGAATTAATGGATAAGGGGATTATCTAGACTAGTATATCGCATTGGGGTTCTCCAGTTTTTTTATCTATGAAGAATGATGGGGAATTTCACTTATGTGTCGATTATAGGAAGTAAAATAGAGTGATATTGGATTACATGAAAAATCTTACAGAAATCAATGATATCTTGTAATAGTTTATATCATCCTTCATATTCTCTAAAATTGAAATGAAATTTGGGTATCGTTAGTGGAGAGAAACCCTTATGATATACGACATACTTCTTTTTGAAATAGGTATGACCAATATGAGTCCTTCATTATTTAATCTAGGATGATGAATGCTCTAACTGTGTTTACGTCCCCGATGAACCAAATCATGCACTAGTTCTTGGATTAGTTTGTGGTTATTTTTGGGGACTAAATCATTTTATATTACAAGACTCATTAAGATCTGTCCCAATATATTGACATCTTCATAGTACCAAGAGAGATGATAGGAAATACACAAAACTATATGTGAGTTGTTTTTGGATTAAAAGGTTAAATTTAATGGGGGCACAAAAACTCAGATAATGAGGTTTTAGTTGACCAATAGAATTTTCAGGATGTTTTTTCTTAGTAAAAACCCATAATTTCATCGATATTTGAAGATTGTGGGGTTTGGTGGGTAGTTATCAGAGATTCATATGAGACATTTCAAATTTATATGAACAAATTTTAGGCTTGGACAAGAATTTAATTATGTTTTCATGGTATTGATAATTTCATAATACCTTATAGGATTTAAATTATCATATGATTTACAAATCGATTTTGATCATACTCGATACATGTGATAAATATAACTTTTTTTCATTGAGTTTTTCAGAACTAGACATGGGGACTTGTTTATGTAGAATGATCAATTCGTGGAGTATGGATCACGACAGTTCATGCCACAAGAATGGAATTGTCGAACACACTATTTCAAGCAGGCCATGGTGGTTTATTCAATAATTTATTGGTGGAATCAACTATGTTAAAAGTATTTAATATATATATTAGCCACAAATTTTTGAATTACATCTTTCCATAGGGAGATTTTATTTTCTAAAAGTGGAGGTTACTTGAATATATTCTTTTATTTTCCATTAATCTAGACTATAATTTGATTAATGGAAACATTATTGATGACATATTGAGCCTAAATGAACTAACTCTAATAGTACATGTGTCTAGTTTTTAGTGGAAAATGATGGAGTTGTTTTTTGATATACATGTAAAAATTCAATAGGAGTAAGAATAGATGACCATTATGTCCTTATTATCAAAATCCACACTTATATGATAAATCAAGGTGAGATAGTATGAGGATATAGAGTGCATTTTCTAAATGAATATCCTAAAACAATATAAAGATAATAATAATATCAATTATTTATAGGGCCGTGTTGTATTTCCTATATGTATGCAGGAAGAGTTGAATCATGAGTTTCATAAATCAAAGTGGGAAGTGTAAAAATTATTTTCCATGATGTATCCAGATCATTTGAGACTGTATTGGTGTTTAGGAATGAAGAAGGATATTGAATTTTTTGTGACATTATGATACATTAGTTAGTACGTGATTGGTGAGAATCAACAACCTAGGGATCTGTTACTATCATTGTATACTCTAGAATAGATTTGGGACAGTGTTACTACGGAATATTTGATTTTTCTTATATGGATAAATCATAATAGTGTTAAAATATGGTTTATTTTGGACAATTTGACTAGATTTTCCCCTTTATTTCTAATCAGGAAACTCTCACAGTTTACTATTTTGGGTAATTTTACGTTTGAGAGATATTTTGTTTTCACATGGTGCCATGGGGTTTTATTTTTCATTATTATTCAAATTTTAATTTGGGATTATTGAATGTCTTACAAAAGGAAATGTGTTCCCTGGTCATTATGAGTACAAAATATCACCCATAGTATGATGGAAAATCATAGTGTACTATTCAGGTGTTCGAGGACATACAGAAAGTATGCATCGTAATCTTTGGTTGATATTGGGAGTACCACTTATCCCTCATTGAGTTCAAATATAAAAAATTATTTTAGGAGACTATTTAGATGGACCCATATTAGGTTATATATGGGAGTCTCTGAAAATATCATTTATGTTGGATAATGGTGGGAATGTCAGAGCTATTGGGACATAGTATCATATAAGAGACTTCAAATTAGGTCTAGTTTATTCTTAAACATATTTCTATGATTAAAATTGTTATAATATTTTTTTATGATCAATTAAATAAATATATTGAGTTTGTAGTGGGTGATTGTGTATTCCATCATTTTTTTTCAAGAGTGGGATACCATAGGATTCAAAGATAGGGAATGTTTTCACCTTGTATTATCAGACCATTTGAGATTACAGATTCTATTAGACTAGTGTTATATCGATTGGTGCTTCCATAGAATAATAGTGGTATACACTATGTATTTCATGTTTCACATATTTATTAGTATCACCCAAAACCCTGTAATGTGATTGAAAATGATGATGTTTATCTTGAGGATGATGCTTCCATTTTGAGGCATATGATTCATGTTGTGGATCACAGTAAAAAAATGTTTCCGATAAAGACTATTACCTTGGTAATGGTATTTTGGTGGTATGAGAATATTTATATTGAATCATGGGTTTGGTCAGTATATATGCAGGGTTAGTGGCTCGAACTATTAACCTTATCGACTTAGTTAAACATATGATTAATGAACGAGGATGAGTATTTATATGAAGGTGATATTATAGGTACTTGAAATTTATATATATCATGTATACTATTCTATAGGTAATCTATTCTTTACTTTGATAATAATTTTTTGGGATCTCTCTTAAATATTTCATAGGTAAATTATCATAATTTCAGTATCCCATGGGGCTCTTCCCAGTTGGAATGAAGTTAGAGAAAACTATATGGTTTTCCATCGGAAATTGTGCACAACATGTTGATCCACAAGAAGAGGGAACACAGTTTGCTCAAATATTGAAGACACCATCCATAAACCATGCACCATTTAATAGTGGTGGTTTTCATGTTTGGTGGATTATTTTTCAATATTTTCACCCACCCATGAGTAACCATTCACCATCGGTGGTAGGGGTGCATTGTTAGGGTTCACAGTTTTTCAATCCATGTGGCCAGTCTCTAGAATATTTCATTTTGGATTTTAAACCAACCAAAAATAAATTAAAACTTACCAAAACCATGGTTGATATACCTAACTATTCACACCCAACCTAACATTATTTTTTTTACCTTGGGGCCATAAATAGGATTCCTAGGCTTCTTGATCCTCTTACAGTGTGAATTAATGATCTAGTAAATGAAATAAATCTCTCTACATTAGTAAATTGTTTCCTTATTTAGTTTCATATCTCTCCCATAATTTAACCCCTTTATAGAGGGATGATATCTCTCTATTTATTTTGATTTAAATTAGGGTTGTACTGGATATCATTTCATTGGATATACATCATTGATCTCGATACTAGATAGTCCCTAAACATATGATTTCAATATGTCTACATCGAATTAGGTCCTATGGTATGGAAATTGTTCATTAATGATCTTGAGGTTGGTGGTCTAATTATTATGTCCAATAATATTGATAATGATATCATATTTTTATTTATTCCATTGTTTTTCCATTTTGAAAAATTACAAGTTTATTAAAAAGTACAATCTAGTTCCATGAATATTTATGACACCCTTCTCAGATCTCGTTGTATGTTTTGGAGAATATGATTTTATATCTAGGGAATCACATGTGGTTTTTTAATTTCATTGAAATGATATTATTGAATATAAAATAGAAATAATATATTTATTGAATTGAACAAAATCCTTATTACATTCATGATATTGGGATTGAAAGTGATAAATATATTAACCATGAAGTGTTAATGAGTAGTGTAATAATTATTGATAAATGGATCAGTGTGGTATTTCTCATGTTGATCATCATGATTAATGTTGTTAATTCAAGGGTATATTAAATAAATTAAATGGTTCCCCATGATGAAAAAGATTGATAATCAGGTAAATTAGGACGATCCTTGATATATATATGTGATGATTTATTATGTTGAACAATAAGTTGTCATTTAAGAGATAATGCTCCAAATACACATGGGGTGTTAGACTGCTACTATGGGCCCTGATGCATGCATGTGACAAATGAGTTGTGGACCAAGGGCTGATGCTCCAAATATTCATGGGGTTCCAGATAGATGATATAGGCCCTAAAGATATTGGAACTTGACTGTTTTCCATGCTACAGAGAAAATTCTACCTAAAATAATTCTCCAAGATACAGATTGAAATTTTAATAAAATGAATAATGGATTACCATGAAATGATTGTGATTTAAAATACATATAGTTTATGGTCCAAACACCGACATAGGATGGAGTTGGTTTTATGTGGTTGGATAAAAGATAATAAACTTAGAACGATTTCAATTTTATCATTTGATAGTTAATATTTATAAATAATCATACACTATTATATATTAAATATTTCATTAGATGATTTTGGTAGTGGACTATTGATTTGTACTCATAGAAATCTTGGGCGACCTGGCTGGTACACCTAAATCTATTATGTTTCCAGGATTTAATAGTGGAAAGATTCTAATGTTAGATGGATGATTACGAATTCAGGATGAATCATTAATGAGGGAACCATGAATTATGTTGGGACACATAGGGGATATTTCATTATGAAATTATTTGGGATTTTACTTAGAAAACTGACACATATATCGAATTAAAAAATTACTACTTTATTTTATGGACATTTTCTCTATTTTGGATCTTTTTATGTAATTTTTTTTTTTATTTCCTTATTTTAGATATATTTCAGATTGATATTTCTTAATTTTATTATTTTATAAAGATGGTATATTCTCACCATTTTTCATATTAGAACATCATTACTAGTCGGTAGCCTCTATTGCATGTGGAGGCACAACATAGGTTACATAACAAACTTGATAAGAATAGAATTTTGTGGCTCCCAGGTCATGGATTTTACACCAAATTATCAAATAAACATTTTTTTTATAAAAACTATAATATCTCAGACCCTATAATCCAAATCTCATAGTTATATTACTATATTATTACAAATTACTAGAGATCCTAAAGGATCCAATAATTTTGCAGTAGTATACAACCAAATAATTTCATAAATTACTCTCAAAATATTATATAGAAAACATGAATATACTGGAGAACATTATAATCCTATCCCATATATACTGAAAAATTACACATTGTACTGTATTAGGTATCTCGGGGAATGAAAAAAAAATTGTTAGCTCTATTTCTTTCTATGGAGGAGCATAAAATGGATTATTATACAACAAAAACATGACCTAAGTGATATAGAAGGAATATATGAATAAAATGAATGTATAATAAACTAAAACTGATGTCATTCTATATCCATGGAAATAAAATATAACATGTATAACAATATTGATTGATCTCGTAAAGATGGAATCCATAATTCGAAATATCAAAAATATCCTATAAAGGCCTTGTTCTAATAAAATAAACTTTTACTCCAGATCATTGTCAAGACATTATACTATTAAGGGATGAGGCATAAAAAAAACCAAAAATTGTTTTTAATCATGAGACCTATTGATGAATCAATGGTCTGTATAATTTCATGACCCCCCCATTTCATGTTTAAGTCCAATGTACTCCCCATAAGAGTCATCATGACATTTTTTCCCTATCCCTAAAGAAACTATTAATGAAAAAAATTTATCTCTATATAATTACAAAAAACATATCAAATACTTCAACATTAAATATAATAATGTGGTTATAAAGGATAAAATCCCTTAATAGACATGGAATCCATTAGATATCAACAATGTAACATGAAGTACCATTATCAATGAAATATATTTGTAATGGAAGTTATACTTTTCTATGTTATCCATGTAACAAAATAAATGGATTAAAAAGATTTCACTGGTATAAAACCATATTAATGTAATTAAAAATCATTCATTTTGGTTCATTATGGTAATGTCAATATTACAAAGCATTTCACCTAGAAGGTTCTCTCCTTGTGTATATTCTTTGGACTACTCATCGTGAATAATTGTTGTTGTTGATTAAATGCACAACCATATTTTTTTGGGTTCTTACCCATTGGTTAATCAATTACACATCCAAATTAACATTATAGTATCTAGAAACATAGGTATTTTCAACCAAAACACACAAACATTTTCATTACCAAAACGTCAGATGATTTTTCTTCCATAGAAAAGGAAACTTATTAATTAAAATAGTATGAGGGAGGGGTAAAATATAGTTTTTAATCCTTTACTTTCAGGAAAAACATGAAAAAAACTATTATATTGAAATACATTCAATAGAAAAAATTATATAATTGTTGATTTTAACATGTGTCTCAGAGAATGAAAATTGAGATGGAAAAACCACCCTTATGATTTTGGTCAAAGTTCAATAATAACCTTCTGAATAATAGGGAAAAAAATGATCTTAAAATACCATGAATATAAAAATTTCAAGATATAAAATCTATAAAAGATATTATATTCAAAAAATAAAGTAAATTTGGTTCATTATATAAATTATTTCATATGGATTGTAATTTTAATTGGAAAAAAATATACATATTACACTAAATTACATGAACGTAATTTATCCTCATATATAATAAGCATACCACTCTTAATCACTTCATTAATATAATTAATATAATAATACACAATTAAAGATAAATATAATGGTGTTTTAAAATAATGTATTATTTTTTAAATTTCATTCATGTGTAATTTATATCATATCCATAAAGATAAATTTGATAAGATATATGTTATGGTGATTTTGGATGATTAAAGAGTGTTAAATTTATTAATAAATTAGATATTGATATTATAAATCAAGAACCAATAAAATATTTATTTTAAAATTTATATTTTTTTATACTAGTAACTGAGCAATCATAACTATCGATGACATAAATGTTTGTTTTTGTTCATGTAGTTGGTCAAAACTACCCAAACCCGATCATTACATGATTATTGGATTATTATGAGATGGTTTAGTTGTAATATAACAATAACATGAATATAATGATCTCATATAGTTTTTATTTTTTTGATACATGATAATTATAAGTTAGAACAATAAGTATTATTGGATATTAAAAACAACTAAAATTTTAAATAAAATATTGTCCTCTTTGTATGATTATTCTAAATGATTAAAATAAAGATGATTGTTTGTTGGTCATAATATTAATATGTTCATAAAGTTTTTTAAAAAAAAAATTAAGAATATTATAATAACATATTTATTATTTAATACCACCCATATATCCAACCTGCTAATTAATTTATGTAAATAAAATCAAATTACATAATTGAGGAGGCAGTGCACAGATTGCACAAACACCAATATTGTTACTTTTAATGGGATGTGGTATATGAGTCAAAAAATGACAGTACAATTATTATAGTTATATTTAGGTAAATTATTGATAATAATAACACTTTATTAGAGTGTAAATAACACTTTTTAAACAAATATAAATATGAAGAAAAATATATTATAGACAATAATCAGGCTGGGGACATGATTTTTCATTGGAAGTGTACTTGAATATTAAGGATTTGGATTCACAAGAGTGGGAAGGAGAATATGTTTTCAGAATAGTGATATAGGTAAAAAAAGGATGATTCTAATATACAAATTATAATTAAATTTGAGCCTTGAAGTGGTGAATATATATCCCATTTATATGTGAAAAAGGGGTTGTTTTGGAAATTACATTATAATTTTTGACAATGCCACGACAATATTCAAAGGTGAATGCATTAGAAATGTTAAAAAGTGTAGTTGAAACATTTATTGGAAAATTAAGAACAAGAACAATCAATTATAAGAACCTTTTTTTAAAAAATTTATGACTTTTACACTCGATAAAAGAAAAATTACCCCTTTTACATTTACCCTTTTAATAAATTTCTAATCATAGTAATTAATTTTAATGACAAAGAATAAGGATAAATATTATACCAAATTTGATATTTCAAATTTCAATTTTGAAAATATTTTTATCATATATTTTCTAATGGAGTGAAAATTTAATCAAAAAATAAATAAAATTATTTCTATAAAAATTTATTTTAGAGAAACAATATATTTTACATTTAAAATTATACAAGAATAAATTAATTTAGTTACTAATTTTAAGGATATAATTTATTTATTATGAATTATATAAATTTTTTAATGATTTAAATGAAATAAAATAAATAATTTCCTTTGAAAATACTTGATATAGGATAAATACTAATTTTTTTTTATATTAATGAAAAATTATAATTTCTTACAAAAATGTTTTCCATAGGTTTTAAAAGTATAAAAAATATTGTAAAATGATTAATTACATTTAATAAATTCATATTTTATTTCTTATAAGGGTATAAAAACTTATAGGTATTTCATATATAATAGTCATTTAATAAAAATAAAATGTTTCATTAAAACCATGATTTTTAACTAAAAAAATGACATTTTCATAAAATTCTTAGAAATAATTAATCAGAAAACGTTGATATTAAGAATTTAAAATTAAATTTTTTATATATAATTTATAATTACAAAATATAAATTTTAAATATATTATTGAATAAAATCTGTTTATAGGGTGAATTCATGTATTAGTTCACGATAATATATTTACATGGTACAATACAATCATATGTATTATTGAATGTGGATTGGTATATTACTCTCGATTCCAGACTATTCCCTGGGGATGGGTATATTTCCCCTTGATATTTATATTCTCTTTTGATGATTTAGGTATGGGTTTGTTTCCCATGGAAAATATTGTGCATGTGATGGTTGGTTTTTCGAATGGATATTCATATATTATTCCCATTTTTCTATGCCAATATTCCACAATGATGGATATATTACCACCAAGAAACCAGTTCTATATGGATAATATAAGATACATTTTGATAAGCTAGTGGACCATGTCGGTTTTCTTGGTGTGCACAACCTTAATTAATAAACCTTAGGGATATTCGAATAAGGTATAGAAAGTGAGGGTATTAAACCCAATATTTGTTACAAGTTATTATATCGACATGGTAATTTGGAATTTTATAGATTCATTACCACATTTAGTTGAAGATGGATTTTTTTTTCGTTTTATTTTTTTGTACATAATTATTTATAATCACATGTCACATGAATATATAACTTCATTTTTTGATTAGTATGGGGTCCTATGCTGGTTACATACTATTTTTTTACTCAAAACCTTTTCTAGACACCATTTCCCATGGGTACCCATGCACACATTCACTTGATGCTGATACTAGTTAAGCTAAGGATCATTGAATATATTTAGAATATTTTGATGGATAAAACGTTTCATGTCTCCATTATGTGTTGAAATATGGCTCGAAGATCTTATGAGGCCTATATAATTAATTTCTTTTTATTAGACTATATTTCTACACAAACCATTGAGTAATAATTTGTATGTTTGGAATGAATCTTTGATCATTTAATGCGTTTTATTTTTTTATCTCCTTTTATTTACCAATATGCTTATGATTTCAGATTACCTATTATAGATGAATTTTTTATTTTAATATTCAATTGGACACCCTAATACAGAAGGTATAACCTCCCCATGACTTATCATTAGACCCTAGATGATAGATATAATTTTTTCCATTTGATGAGTTTCCCTTAAGGACACACGACATACCAATCTAGTTAATTTTCATAGTGTGAGTCATGTTGGGACATTACCCTCTTCCATTTTAAATACATCATAATGAATTTTATTTCCGTAGTTTTAATAATATTAAGTATATTCCACTAATAATTTAAAAATTAATTATAAAAAAATTAACTACAGTTATATCACCAATAAAATAGTAATACAACAATTGACATAAATTTACACTACAAATACCCTAATTAATTATGTAGAAGTTAATAATCTATTTTGGATACAATGGAATATATTATTTGATATTTATAAGTAATTAATTTAAATCACATAAAACCAAATTAACATATTGTAAAAAAATTTCTTATCACACTCCAAATAAATCATTATTTAAAAAATATAAGGACAGATGCTTTGTAGAGACTTTATATATACTATTTGGACTTTCAAAACAAACCCCAGCTCTAATTAAACGAATTATTCAGGTTTTATAGTAGTAGTATTATCATTATAATGGGGTTATTTAATATATTTTTTTCTAGTACACATGTCTATCCCTTTAGAAAATGTAAATAATTATGCGTTGATCTCTTTAAATAAGGCACTCCTATTGTTCCCCCACGTCATGTTTCTTCATTATTGTATATGAATTATCAATTTTTCTTTATGAATTTTCAATTTTATTCAATTTTCATCATTTTAAATTATTTAGTTGTCCCATAATCTAGGATTTAATATGTGACTAAGTTATACACATTTAATTATTTTCTTGTGGAAAATTTTTTATGTTGACAAAATAACCCATGTGAGTGTAATTTGTTTTGTGGGTGGTCTAATCATTTACATATTCAATATCCATATTGAATCCATATACTACTTAAATTTCATAAAACAAATATTTAATGGAATGAAATCCTAATTTTTAAATCACTCATAATTTTAGCACTTCTCATGTATGGTCAAACATATCTATTTTTTGGGAAACTATTTAATCATAAAATATATTAAACATTGAATTTATTTATAGTCTTATAATATAATATATTTACTGAAACCAATATAATTTATAAAGTGGATATGAAACCATAATTAAAAAGAGATAATATATTCAAACAGAAGAATAAAAGGGTACATTATTTATATATTTTGATGTATCTCAGTTTTGGTATTTAGATTATTTAATAATGTTAGTGGCTCTTCAGTGTTATGAATTTGTAATAGTGGATTTAAATAAAAAACTTTAATAATGACGCTAATAGTATACCAAAAATTAGTTCTTAGTGATTTGCTAGACCAGGATGAACCTGGGTGCCATGAACCCACTAGTGGATGAGGGATAAGCTCTATCCATTTCTTAGTGAAAGCTAAAAGCCTGTGGAGGCAAGAACCAACCAATGGGGCCCCATGAAATTATGTGGTTCCCATGAGTCCCAGTCATTATGTTGAATTTTTTAATATTTCATGCAAACATCTGTTTTATATCCCTATCTATAGATTTGACCATTATTCATATAATAACCCTTGGAGATATCGTTTAGCAGCAATGGATATCTTGTACTTTTCTCATTTATGTTTGAATATTTTGTCATCCTATTGGCCCCTTGTTGGTATGTTTTCTACATTCTTACATAGGTCCTTTAAATCAAAATAGTCAATTATATATATATAATATATATTGAATGTATCATTTTATCCCATCATGATAAAATAGATAATTATGGTTTGGTTGATGGATATATGTTTGATCTAGAGAATTACTAAATTTCTCATGAATGAATCTAGATATTCCATGGGAAGAAAATCTGATTGGGTTGGTTTATCTTCATCAGATTAAATTTTTTGTTCCACTTATTGAAAACAAATTCTAGAGTTATATTTGTGATAAATTTGGATAGGTATTAGAGATTATTGGTGTGCAAGAATGATTTAGTGAACATTATAGAAAAACTGAAATAAATTATCATAAATGTAATACGATAATACACAATGTTACCCTTTTATATCATTCATATTTTATTTTAATTTATTTGATAAATGTGTAATAAATATTAAGAAAATGTGACATTTTATATTTATTATGTACTTAAATAATAAATATGTTGTTATCAATGTTAAATAACACCAGGATTCCATCATTTTAGTATATAGATGATTGTGGATGAACTCCACCTATACAATATAAATCATGGTAGTTTTTTTGTGATTTTACGGTATTAATCTTATGTTTGAAATCAGTTTTATCAATTTTTACTATTTAAGACTTTATAAAGAGAATTGTTTTTACCCTGGTTAGAATTTATAATGGAAGAAATTAAAGGGAATCATTTACCAAATTTTATCATTTAATTCCAAATTTGTAATCCATCATTATGATTTAGATTATAGAACATGAAACAATCAATTATAATATAAATTCTAAAAATAGATTAGAAAATTGTTTTTAGAAAATTCCATTTTAAGCCAAAATTAAGAATATATAAGAATAATGTATAATGATTATTAGAATATAATTAACTATATAATAAATATTAAATAATAATCTTTTTAATTTGGTATAAATTTCAAATCATAATGGATGTTTTTAATGAAATTAAATGAAATTTGTACAGAAATCACTGCTCTTAACTATTCAAGGACAAAAAATATTTCCCAAAAAATAATAATAAACTATTGTAAACTAATTTCAATATATTGATCTTAGGAAATATATAATTTTTTTTAAAATTAAAATTTTAAATTTAATATAAATTAAATATATTTTTCTGTGATATAAATAAATAAAAATAATTTTGCAATAAACATATGTTTATAGCATTAAATGATTTTATAATAAATTGTGCTCTTTTTTCAATTGAACTAATCAATACATTAGGATTATTAGAAAATAATAGAAAATTTATTCATATTTTTGTTATTACAATCCATTATATATAATTTAATGTCTTTCTATTATATTTGTATTCGAGTATTAATATTATGTGTTTCCATTATGATTGGTGTTGTTTGTTTTATATGATATTAGGAAAATTGTTCTTTTAACAAATCTTTGGGTGATACAATATATGAATAAAAATTACTATTACTTTTTTATAATAATATTAATGTTTATAAATTTTACAAATAACATTATATTATTGAAACTAAATAAATTTTATATTAGATAATTATGATGAAAATTATGTAGTTGATAATACTCACTTAAGTGACTTGATTTCTATTTGGAAGGGTCCTTGAATTTGAATGGAATTGGAAAACTATGAGTGAATGGAGTAATATTCTACAATAATAGGGTTGTAAGGGTATAATAATGGTTTTTTCTCTAATATTGTTTTGAATAGAATTTCTGTGTTGATGTGGTGAAGATGTTCTCCATTTATAATTGATGAGAAGGTTAATGTAATGAAATCCATTACATTATTCAATATTTCAAGAAAATATTCAAGAGGTAATGAATTAAATGTGAAAAATAGTTTAGTGTGAACATGTATTGGTTGATTTCAATCAAAACCATTCAATTAAATGAATGTTAGTCAATTGTTTTGTAATTTTAAACTATGTTAAACTCAATTTAACCATTTTACTTATCTAACTATTTAATTAATTTCAAATCATAGTAATTCATTTTAATGAAAAAAATTAAGATTCAACATTTTAAATAATTTAATACATATAATAAAATATTAAAAATTTATTTTATCCAATAAATATCATTTCTATGTTTACTATTACATTTAAAATAAGTAAACGTAATTTTGTAAAAATCATTTTTGAAAAATTGCATTTTTAAGCAATATATATATATATATATGGTAAAATTATTTTAGTTACTAATTTTAATGACCTAAATAGATGAATAATGAAATAAATAAATATTTTTAGTCTTACTATTCCAACCAAAACTATACCCCCCATGAAAATACATAATTCAAGGAAGACATGCACAACCAGTTTTTATATTAATGTATCAATTTAATTAGTTATAAAAAAATCTATAGGTTTTTTATTTTAAAATTATACATTAAAATGAAATAATTTATTCCTTAAATAAAAATTTTATTACTTATAAGGATTTTAAATATTCTATTTCATTCATATATTATTGTAATGTCATAAAAATTATATTTTTCATGAAAACTATAATTTTTTACTACAAACTATCTTTTTTTTGAAATACTAAAAAATTAAAACAATGATAATTGTTATATAATAAATTCCAAAATTGAATCAATTTTATCCTTTTAAAATTATAATCTTTAAATATTAAATTATATCTTTAATATACATATCTTTAAAGGGTGAATTTGTGAAAAAGTTCAGGATATTATGTTTACCAATTGTAGTAGAGTATTAGTTGTTACATTCTCCCCAGATAATTAATTATACCCTAGAAAATGTGGTATATATCACCTTTTTTTGGGAACCCCACCCTTATATATTTATTAGGCCCCTGGATTTCATCCTGTAATTTTTAGATTTCATAAATGGAATTTAGATAAACATGTTTCCCAATTTAGAAACACTCAATCCCTTCATTAAATAATTTTTACATCGCCCTAATTATATGAATAAATATTCAACAACTCTATTCCCTAATTTGTTATAACTTGTGTTGGGTCCTTTTAGTAATTTCTTATTAATTATATACTTAATACATCATGTAATTTGTAATTTGGGGGTAAATATATAACATGTAAGCTACAACTCCGTTTATATCAAAAAATTATAAAGGCCCAATGTTCCATGGGTTTAAATTTCCATTTCTATAAAATTTTATAAATCAGTTACACGGTGAGACATTCATGACTACATGATCCTGCACATGAAATTACTTTTATTTCCAATTATTATTAGTATAAATATTTTTATTCTTGGGTATACATTAATGTGATCCAAAATAGGAAATACTTTAATAATTGTCTCTTCGTTATGATCTAGTTCAAATAACCATATTTCTCCAATCTCTTCAAAATATGAAACACTATATGTCTATAGGTACAATAAATTAATCCCTAATACCAACTTCATTAATATTATATTTTAATTTCTCATCAGCCTATTGGGACATCCCTATCCATTCTATTCAAGACAGTTTAGGAAAATATTGTGAAAGGAATGACGGTTTCCCTTTCAAATAAATCACCATGTAAATTTTTACTTGATCAGGATATATGGGATCCTTGTCAATACTCATCATTTTGAAAATCTATGTTCCCTATTACTCAAAGCATCAATCACCTTGTTTTTCATTATAGGGTTTTTGTGTATTAGGAAATCATATACTTTGATTTTTTTGACAAACTAAATTTTTATTGAAAGCATGGAAAAAATCCTGTGGAAAGATTAAAAGATCATCGGGGCTGGAATAATGGGAGTCTCAAAGAATCTCCAATAATCATATCATGATGTTCATGGTAAATGGATTAGAGACATGAGGATTTTATTCTAGGGTAGTCTATGTATGCAAAGGAAGCTAGTAAATCCACCACATGGTTCCATCCTCGCCACGTGTGATGAAACTCAACATCTTTCTAAATCATAGATTTGATGCTTTGGATCAGATAGGTGATATGACAAGGGACAGAGGAAGTATTATTTATAGAACTCCAAATTATATTTGAGTCTATGTCGATGGTCGAAAATGTAATTCCTCTGATAATACACAATTATAGTTCATTAACGATGGCATCGGCCTCTGCATGAAGGGAATTTCCAACTACAAAGAAAGAGATTAATGCCAACACCACCAATCTAAGAGGGTCCCGGATGACTTTGATACTACGAATCCTAACATGGATACTAGTAATTATAGTGAGGAATATAGTGAAGGTAATATATGCTTACCAAGGTATGATGGTTTGGGAGTTTATTTTTGGGAAGTAACTTTGGAGAAAAGTCATTCGAGGAAAATTTGGCATGGGAACACTTACATATGGTCATAAACCATCCCCCCCCAGTGGATATCATTATAGATGAACATCCCCTTTCATCAATAATACTCCCAATGGATTATGTGTTATGGAGAGTTCAGTTTCTGGAACTGCAATTGGGATGGTGAGACTCTAGGATTTCATGGCTATCCAGTTCTGAATATCTCTATCAATCATGCTAGTGCAAACCTCAGGTTCATCTAGGGGTCTCTCATCCCTATCCAACAGAAGCTGTATAATATTATCTTGATAGGGGACTCCCTATATATTTTTTATTTTTTGGGGATTGCTTTAGATTGATTTAAACCCACAACATATATCTAAAAAATATCTCCATAGTAAAGTAGCAATTCATGGGGAATGATTACATGGTGTATGGATCTTCCATAAAAGTTTAACTTTATGGTCTAGATAATTCATAATGATGTTGTTCTAACTGATGTTTTGATCAAACTCAAGGGGTAAATCTAGCATCAAGATTTTTTTTCTATAGGTTCCAAAGGGAGGGAAAAATATATCACCATTTATTTGGTAGTTACTGTGTGAGTTTTTTTTGGTCCAGGATGTATGGTCTCATGGGAATTGTATCATTTCATTTGTCCAAGGATTCTTTCCTCCAATATTAGTTCTATAGTGTGAGTAGTAACAATAATGAATTAAAGGGGCACTCTACTCTATTCCCAATGGGATGCTGGAACATATGGAAGGATTTGATCAATCCTCACCATAATAAATCTACCAGAGCTTGAAAATAATGGTTAAAAATAAATGTTTTGTGGTTTAACTGTGATGCCCTCTTGTTGATCAACATGCTTCTTCCATTTATTAGTTACAATCAACATCTATTCCAAAAATTGAGATCCTTCCATCGTGATATATATATCAAACTCTTGTGATTCGTATATATCTCACATCATTCTCCAAATATGTTGTGTCTCTATATATTCTATACAAATTATAAATATTCCATCTCAATGTATCAAGTTTAATGTTTCTACTCATGGATTTCCAATTACATTGAAGCATACTAAATCACACTAGTATCCATCGTAAGGACACTACCGAGTGCTTTCATTGATGAATCACTATAAAATACTAACAAGTACTCACAATATAGTAGATTTATTACTAGTTAGATAATATATCTCCACATAGCCTTATCAAAATGTTACACACATAACCTTTTCCATGTTAATTTAATTCCTTTATGTGTTTACTAGGGTAATTGGTTTGAAAATTAGGGTGAAATACTTAACAATCTATAGATGGTAACCAGTAAAGTATAGGTAAAATCAGATATCAGTTTTGTTCATATTTCAAGGAAATTATTTGAATATAATTTTCCATGAGGGATCAACATGTATAATATACATGTAGGTAATATAGATATGAAAAGAAACTTCAATGAGCCAAAAATCATATTTACTAATCATCACATATACATATTATTTTATAAGTTTTTCAAGAAATATTTTTATATGAATTTCATGTTCATTATTTAAAATATATTATAACAAGATATCATCCCTGAATTAAAGAAAATTGTTTTTAGGATACTCATTTAATACAATATTTAATGTATCCTTAAATATTGAATATGCATTATTTAATCAAAAAATGAAAATACTGTAAAATTATAACATCCAATCCTTTTTCAAAATATCTTCTTTATTATATCTTCATTTTCACCATTATGTGAAGATAAACAGAGTGAGGATAAAAATTTGAAAATTATTTATATCCTTTAGTTTTCTCAGATAAGTGATCAATGTATGGAAAAGTAAATTTATACATTGTTTCAATGAATTGATCTCTCAATAATCAACTCACAATCTTTTTGACACATCTTTTTTCATTAATAAAACTAGGGATCCCCATAGAGAAATAATAGGGTGTAAATAACCCTTATATTATATCATTATAACTATTTCATTTTTTTCAACAAATCTGCTATACGGATCCTTTATGTTGTATTATACATGATTCCAACATTAGGAATTCATTCGATGAAAAAGTCAACTTCATGCACTAGTGGATGACAATGTTAATCTTTTGGAAGACATTATTGAAATTTTATAGCATGGGTACATCATATATTCTAATGATACCTTCCTTATATATTTATCATACATAACCTTCATCTTTACATATAATTTCATTATGCATAGCTATATGGGGTGGATTATAATTGATTTTGAAGATGTTGTTTTCCATCTAAATGAATGTGATTCCACTTAACCATTGTAAATTATAATAGCCTCATCATTGAAATATATTTTTTACATTAAAATTTTAATGCTAATATGCACCAAGGTTCATGTAAAAGTAATTCATAGGTGTAATAACAATGTATAGAAATATGGTATGGCCATGCATTATAATTTGAAATGACTAACATATCATTAATTCAATAAGGTTTCCACTTGTTCTCATTATTGAGAAATCATGTTATTGATTGCTCTAGAAATTTCTAATGTCTTTTGAAAAAATGAAAAATATTTTAACTTAATAGGATATAAAATAAAGTGAATCATTATCTAACATTTAAGAAATGATCAATATACATTCCATCACATAATTAGGGACATCAACTTAATCTGTGGTAATTACATAAGATTTCATTTTCTCCATTGGACTCTTAAAGGAAAGCTTTATTTAACATTTGGGGAATTAGTTTTCCTAATGTCCCTTATACGAATAGTTAAATAATTTAACTTCACCTATGATAACAGCTGATGATTCCCATTTATTCCTTGGACTCTTCAAATAAACATTACATTGAAATTTAAGGAACTATCTCTCATAATGTCCCTTATCCATATATTTAAATAATTTATCATAACAAAACATCCACCATTCCATAGAATTAGTCATCATGATGAAAATTTTATTTTATCTTGTAATAAACCTTTATTCTCTTCATATAAGCATTGGGATGGTTATTATCATTTTTATCACTTGTGGGATATATTATTCATCATTACTTTAACATAGCCACATTTTTTCTTCTCAAGATGTTCAATAAAATTCATAATCTTTTAATTTCAATTGAATACATAAATCCTAGGGAAATATTTTTATATACTAATGTATCCTGATAACATATCATCATATACATAAAAAACCTAACAGATGATGTCCCTTCAAAAGATCAACTGTAACCCACCAAAGAAACAATCAACCCCACTTTACAGTATATATACATTTCCTTAACCATACCTATATAACCATATAATGTATTCCTCATACTCTATAAGATTTTCCTTACCTTTCTTCATAAGTTTGACGAATTATTTTTCAATTTTAGCTCATTACCCTTTAGGGAATTATTGTTCATATTATACCTCATTAAAAGAAACCCAATCCATGTAGTTGAGATCATCATTCTCATTGTTGGTTTTCTCAAGAAACCTCAATTGGTGGATACATCCCAAAGTGAGAATGATATTATATTTTTACATTATATTTTATTCAGTGTACAACCTATTATTCATTATAATAAAATTCGTAAGATGTTGTGGAATGAAGTGATCCATCATTGCTAAAACATATTTTTGATCAATAATACAATCTATATAAGAAAGATTATTTTTTATAACCATTTCCAACTACCCCAACATGGGTAGGAATTTATTAACCAAAATTATTGATTTACTAAAAATTTCTAGATAAATAACCATGAAATGACTATAGTTTATGATATGTTTCCCATTCCACATGTTAGTATCAATTTGTATACATTTTCATACACATAAATATCTGATAATATTAAATTATATAATTCTGAATTTGTTTTCTTCAATGTTACTTATAAATATGAGGGTATTTTCATATTACATATTTTATCTTACCTGGTTCACCAAAATTTAATCAAAAAGGTTTCTAAGAGAGTTACATTAATACCAAATATAACAAATCTGCCATTAGAATCATGTAGGTTGAAGTTATATTACATTAATTATACAGATTTCATGAGTTCTTTAAGGCTAAAAAATTTAGTTGTAATGGATGACCAGATATTTTCAAACAATAAAATTAAAAAAGAAAATATATAACATGAAAATATTGTGAGAACATAATTATATCTTCCACTATATCCCTAAAAATTACACATTTCAATGCTCTAGGTTTTAGGTGGAAAGAACAACACATAAGGGTTAGCTCAAATACTCAACAAGTAGTGTCATAGAATTGAATCTTACAAAACATAATCATAGAATCATTGATATAAAATGAATAAAAAAATAACATGAAACTATAATAAATTGAAAAAACGGTCATGGTATATCCAAGTTAATAAATTAATACATGGATAATATAATCATTGATCTCATATAGATAGAATTTATTATTCTAGACATCAATAACATCTCATTTATGCCGTGTGAAAATAGAATTTACCTTTCTTCAAGGCAACAATAATGGCATTATACTATGATGGGAAGAGGCATACCCCAAAACTGAACCATTTTTTCACATGAGACATATTGATGAATTGATTGGTTATAAAATGTTAAACACCACCCTTTTGTGGATTAATTCTGATTTATTCACTATATGGGTAATCATGACCGTTTATACCATTCCCTAAGTGACCTATAACAAAAAAAAGTCTATACAAATAAAGAGAATGAAATATAAAACACACATTCTCATTCTATTGATTAATGTGGATATGTTCGGATAACATCAATTAATCATCATAGAATACATTAGGTATCATCAATGTAACATGAATTTCTCTTATCAATGATATATAGGGAAAAACATAAATTGTTCTATGTTGTCCATGTAAGATATTAATTGGATTCAATTAATTTCATGTGTATAAATCTAAGTTAATGGTTGAGAATGTATATCAGAATGGTTCATTTAGATAATTTAAATATTATAAAACATATCTCATAGGACTTTCTCTCTAGGTGTCGATTATTAGGCTCACTCAACAAGTTTCAAGGTGATTATTGAGTCAAATACTAACTTTAGCTTTTCAGGGGGATTACCCCTAGGTATAACTATTCTAAAAACACATCCACATCCTAGTATTCATACATGGTTGTATTTTTTATGTATTTTTACACACTATTACATAACCAAAATAATGGAATATTTTTATATGATATAAAATGAAACTATTTAATTAAATGAATATGAGATAGGGATAAAAATATAGACCTGTAAATCCCTAAATTTCCTGAGTAACATTGAAAAATTATTCCATGATAATACATTCAAAATAGATAATTAAATTTGTGGTTATTACATATAACAACCTAGGATTTTAAGAAATGGATAATATATCTGTTTAAATGAATATTCATTTCATTATAAAAACACAATCCCAAGGTCAGTAATATTTTACTGCCTTTGGAAACATGGTGCATTCATCTAATTTGGTGAATGATTATAACCATCTCTTATATTGAACTTCCCCTTTGGCACTCTTAGATAAAAAAAATCATTATAACCTGTGGAAAAGAAAAATATTAAAATATGAGCTCAGATGTTCAATAATGGTAAACATGGGAGATATATAATAATAATCATGAACATAAGGGTATGTTAACATGACAATGAAATTATAAAATCATACCCTACATAACAATGATCATATACATGAGCCATTGAAAATGTAATTGTGGTTCATAAGACAAGAATAATAAATAAATAAAGGTCATATGAAATGAAATCATGACATAGATATAAGACATGAAATTTTAGTAGATAGATAAACATATAAATTAATTTCAATAGTATTTAATACATCACTAACAGGGCCATCTTGATAATATGGGTTCATTTTCCATACCATATTGGTAGTCAATGTTCACTCCCACAACCATCTTAGTAGTTAAGGTTCACTCCCAAGACTATATTAGTAGAAAAATTCCACATCTAAAATAATTTCACTCCCCATTCCAACCATGTATATATCATGAGATATAAATCATTACTTCCTGGATTATAGGGATATATATTTCCCACCAATCAAATAATAAAAACCATATATATGTGTTCTACATGAACATAAATCATTCTACATAAACATAAACTAAACAAAAACAATAATAATGATATAATCCTCTAATTAAAACCCCAATAAAGCATAAATAACATCAAATAATGTTATTATAAATGTAAAATGTTTTATAATGATAATTGGAAATAATTATTTAGGAAAATACTATTTTTGATTTAAATTTCATCTTTTAAAATCATAAATTATTAAAAAATCATTTAAATATCCTCGACATGTCATAATGGATAATTTTAAATCCATTCTAAACAAATTTTAAATAATTTTACATGAAAATAAATAAAATATAATTTAAAAAACATTTAATACATTTTTAGAAAACACTACATCTAAAGAACATATATTTTGAACCTGAGAGAGAATGTCATTAAATGTAACTTATAATGTCTTTAAAATAATAATATCCAGGATACAACATGAAAATTATCTATATATTCACCTCATAAAATAACATATTTTCATAACATAAAAGGTTTATCAAAGAAGAATAATCAAGACAAAATGCCCTTTTTGATTTAGTATCTTTTGAACCATAAAACCCATGAAATTGAGATCTTGAAATTGTATGTAAGTAACCATATATTTATGGATAAGGATAATAGATTATATTTTTTGTAAGTATATACACCACAAAAAATATATGAGTGGTGAATATTGAATTAGACTTAAGGAAATAAAATTGAGTCTAAAAATCACATTACCACTTTGTAATCAGTAGAATCATACACAGCATGAACGAAAGAAAATTATATAGATATGTAAAAACAATATTATTAAGTATATTACTCAAAGAAATATTGGTTTTATATACACCACATATATGAAATATATTGTGAACATTGATTGAATCTTATATGAAATAAATGTGACATGGAAATCCCTATATACAAGTTTACCTTTTATATAGTGATCCCCATCAAAATGTAACATCAATTGAAAAATTGAAAATCATAATATAAATAAATTTAATGTAATATGTCAGTATATACAAATCATAACATTAATAGGTAGTGAATATAGAGTATATCTCATAGAAATAATTGTGAGATGAGAAAATCCATGCTTTATTTCATGAGTCACATACTATGTAACGAACCATCATGGGTCAACCCTAAATCTGTCACCAAATCCAATTCATTGAATGAAAAGAGGGGAATTCCTGATCCTCTTAGGCTAGAAACAATAATAATGGGAATCAATAGAAGAAATGTGAATGGATTCATTAAAATAAATAAAAAAGGAAATTTAATAAACATTGAAAAAAACCAAACTCAAATTAAATCCTATATTTTTTATCTTTTACAGTTAAAAATTAATTAACAAAAAACTAAACAATAAAAAAACCACAACATGGATCATTTTTTGAGATAAGTTATGTTCATAGGGGATAATTATAATGGGAGGAAAATAAGAAACCTCTCATTTTTCATTATATTGATAAATAAGAACAAAATTTACTCATTCGCAATGTTTTCATGAAATCATTTTTATCAAAAATACAATTTCAAAATTTTCCAACATAACACCTGATACTAAAGAAAAGGGATAATTTTAACACAATAATGTAAATGGATAATGATACTAGTGTTAGAGAAACAATATAACACCTAGGAACTCAGAGGATAACCAGAACATACTATACATGTGACCTATCTCGAAGGCATTCCCTTATCAATGACATCATAAATCCCTAATGCCCGACCGTCTACCTAACTAGACTCATAAAGGGGCTATTCCAAACAATTCAAGAAAAAAGTCACACTCACACATATACTATCATAAACTCCCACAACAGGCACCACCACAACCTCCTCATTGAGCATCCCATGCCATAAAGAAATAATCACTTGGGTGGAGTCCCATGCTGAGGAAATTTATATTCATTTATTAAGAAAATAGTTAATGGATTTATCATAATGGGTGATTCAAAAGAACCAATTAAATATTCCAAATATTCCATAAATATTTTTAGAAAAATAATTCATTTCATAAATATCCAAATAAGGAACTATTTTATAATCCAAACGGCACTTTAAAACAAATATGCATTTTAATTTCTATAAAGGAATATCAAAAGGTCCCTAATGTGTAAATATATTTTTAAAAACAACAATGACAATTTTAAAAATCACCAATACATTTATAAAAAGAAATCCATGTCCTTAAAACCCATCAATCTATTAAAAGTTAAAACTAATCCTTTTAACAACCACTCGGGGATGAAAAATCCATTCCAATCATTAAAAAAATCCCAAAACAATGGTGAAACCAACTAAATTTACATTATATACTTGTTACAATAATAATAGATTCCTATATCAAAATTTAAGGGGGAAAAAATCATGAAATCAATGTAAACATATATTTAAAAGTAAATATAGAATGATATCCTACCTCAAAAATATAGAAATTTCTAGAATTTAGTGAAAAACATAAATTACACAACCACTACAATTGATATGACCAAAACCACCTAGAAAAACAATATTGAAGCCTAATCTTAAGGATCTACCCCCAAAAATCACAACCCTGGCCGAGGGAGAGAGGGAACCCCTAAGAGAAAGATATGAGATCCCTAAGTATACAGATAGAATTTGAGGGAGAACACATACTTGATGAATAGTGGAAGAACCACTCAAATGTGGAATGAAATTGAGGACATAAGGGAAGAGGATGTAATTAGAGGTGCTCTTAGGGGGGAAGAACCTGAGGGAGGGGTGAAATGAGGGGTAAGGAGGGTTAATATTGGGAGGAGAGTGATGAATACCCAAATTTTTATTGTCTTCGAAGGTTGTACAATTAGTCCAAACAATTTTTCTAATAGTGCATAAATTTTGTGACTTTCTCTACAAAAGGAGACACTAGTCACATGCTTACCTAGGAAGAGGTGCATGAACATGCATAGTCCATGAGAAATGTTTTGTATACTACCACATTAATTTATGGGAAGGTTGCATGGTTGCCATTAACCGTGTGCAAACCTTGCACCTATCCTTTTCAACACAAAAATTCTCATTTTCTCCAAAACCTAAAAGGAAACCCACAATCAAAATCTATTCCAATGGAAAATAATATGAATAACTCAAAATAATAAACTAGTCACACTCGGTTGTCAAAATAAAATGATGGAGACTTGACCTGAACCAGAATATAGGAAATCATAAAACCCATGTGTGACAATTCTCCCCAATATAATTCTCTTTACTCCATAAAATCCAACCTAAAGATTAGACCAGATGAAAAACCACTACTCATCTAAAAATTGAGGAGATTTCTAAATAATGATAAATGATGAGGTTACCAAGAACCAACAAGAATAAAGGCAATCAATAATTACTCAGGGGCGAAATTGGGCTCCCTACTAACTACCACCCAATGAGTACCATTTACAACCTTACCCTACCAATGAGTACCTATTACAACCTTACCTAACCAAACACTAGAACAATCACATCCCAACAATTTCTTCAAGAGGAGAACATAAAATTAGGTGGTTCTTCCCAAGACTACCTACTACCAACCAATACAAGTAATTGAACATATACACCAACATTGTGAGGCCTGAATGGACTTTCTTCTATAAGGGACTATCTTAGACTTATTTCCATCATTAGATGATTTAAATGATATCTACAATCGGCCTCTACAACATAATAACGGATGAGATGAAACACACATGAGAATATTCCCACAAGAACCAAGGACTCCCACCCTAAGATAAGGGGAGGGAGGAACCATCTAATTGACCATAAAAACCATAAAAAATAGACAGAAACCACTCAATATTCTATAGATAACAACCAACAATCCATTATTTACACGAAGAAGTAGGATGAAAGGTCCATAAAAATGATTCCCACATTTGGAGATACAAAAAAACTGATGTCCTAAGAAAACAATTTGACTGTTCCTCCATATGAATTAGGATGAAACTCGCACAACCATATGGGTCACAACATGTGAACAAAGATCCCACAACACCTTCCATATAATGGAACAACTGAAAACAAAAAAAGTATAAAGGAGTCTTAACTACATCCACTTCACACATAGGTAAAAGAACTTAATCTAAGTATTTCCACACTGTTTGTGTCATCTTGAAATATTCTAGATTTAATTTAGTACCTAAGGCTAGAGATCTGATGATAAAATATTCTCCTACCTCTCAGTTGGGATTTAGAAGCACCAGTAAAAAACCATAGAAAAAATATTACAAAACACATTTCTATTGGAATAGAAGTTTACAAGGGATTAGAAAAACCCACTCTTCAAAAAGAAAAAAAAGGAACCACCACATAATTCCACCAGATAAGACTATCACATTCAAAATAAATTACAATAAAAGAGATGAAAATCCAACCAGAAATCATCTTCCTACCCTTAAAAATGGCCTGGGGTGTTCTGAAATGATCTAGGTCAGGCATCCCGGTGCTTCTAGGAAACACCCCGATAGAACAGATTCCGGTTACCCAAACATCCACAGTTGTTGTAGGTCATAAAATTTCACCCTAAAGAGGTTGAAAAGAGTCCTAAATTTCCCTCAATTCCCTTACCATCAATTCCATCATCTGACTACTTCCCATTATACTTAACATAATTCTATTCAACATTCCTAGATAGTATAGAATGATTATCTATCTCAAGCCCTCCTTCTAGAACAAATTTTGAAGGAAAGGCTTGCCTCACCACATCCAAAAGGTGGTTATGTTGATCCATTCCACTAACAACTACAAAACAGAATGGAGATCATGCTCAGAATGCTGAGTCTTACTGGGATCATTTCCAACTTACCGTAGATCATATAGAGAATGGTCTAGGAAGAGACGATATAATTCCAACACTGATACAAAAACTTGATGAAGACTACATAACTTCATCCTCTTCCTCACTATTGTCATCTCAGAAAATTACTAAGGAATGAATGAATACTTTTTGAAATACTAGATGAGATCTTTCCAAGAATTTCTTCGAGAAAAATAATTCCACCATTTCGTAGTTTGGCCTTCCAGCATAATGTTTGAAAACATTACCATCTATGTCTCTGGAAATGCGAGGAAACAGAATTCCCTCTCAATCATCCACATCCAGTCCTCTTCCTTAAGAAGAAAAACATGACCATAAGAAAAATGAGGATTTAAATTCTATAACTAATGAACATATTCTATGTATTTTCCTACTAGAGTGTTTACTAGAGACGAACAACATGAAGCTGCATCCTAGGAATCCATCCATCCATTGTGGGGAAAGACACTAAGAAACAAAAAATGAAAGTAACCAGATCAAATCCAATCCAAAAACAAGGACCCTTCACCTCAAACATCACAAAATAAACAACACTTACAAAAACACAAGGGACGTGAAACCCCACCACATGCTAAAAAATATCATATCTTCCCTTAACAAATTATCAAAATGAAATCAGTCTTTAAAAATTATACACCCAATAATGGTTTCCCATTGTCCTCACACATGAACATTTTCAATCCAAACCGAGAACCCGACCATTTTCTCATGAACAACTATGCATGTGATTTATCATGTAAACACCAATGATAAATCCTTTATCTCAACCATTAATTTCAAATCCCACAATTCCCTTTTCAAAAACCACTATCCACAAAATTTAAATCCCTTCCAAGTCTCACAAAACCCTTTTAAAATAAACACCAACCATTCAGTCAAAGTACATTTTACATCTTTTCACGTAAAATCTAAATCATTTTATTTATTTTAGAAATTTAAATGAATACATAAAAAATTTACCATCCACCTAATCAACACCATTTAGTTTTTACCTAAAAAATTCATTTCACAAAACCCCAATTTTACACTTACCAAAGAAAGGTAATTTCCATTTCAAATTCAATTTTTCACAATTCAAAAATTAGACTTTTTGAAACAATTTTCATAATAAAGGAAAACACAAATGATTCAAAAGGGGGAAACAAGCATCAATAGATAAATCGTTAATAAGGTTGGTAGACAAACACCAGTCACACCACCGTCATGGAGAGCATTCAAGGGTAATCGCCCCAGCTTCACATGGATTTCCATGCCCTGTGAACTCACAGTGGCTACTTAAAAACTCTCATATCAATCTCCAATACCAAAAAATCTACAAGGACCAAATACACAGACAAACCCAAGCATTCCATGGTAACCCATTGTTTATAATGAGTAAGAGTTAAAAATTCTCTTCCCGCACCTACACCTATGGCCTAAAAATCCTCCTCCTTCTAACTTGATAGTACCAAGAACCAATGGGAACTCTCAAAGTAATGCCCTCAAAAGAGATGACCTGCTCTACCACCATTTTCTCTGAAACCTACCTAGTCCAACATTGAACCGGTCACCCAAGACAATCCTTGGCAAGGATCAAGATGCGTTCTAGATCCTCCTAAGCTAGAAAAAATCATCACTAAAATTAATAGAGTAAATGTGAATGGTTTCATTAAATTAAATAAACACAGAAACTAATAAAACATATAAACAACCAAATTCAAAATAATTTCTATATTCTACATCATTTTCACATACAAATAATGTGACAAAAAATGAAAAATGATTAAAAAAGAAAACAACAGAGCTAAAACTATCCCCAAACAACACCTCAATGTAACACCAAGGGTCACTATCCAAAAACACACCCACCATTGCTCGAGGTGATTGAACCAATGTTTAAACCTATATGACTAACTAGAAATAATAAAACACTATAGGCATGATTATTAAAACATAGTAGGAATGCCCAAATAAATTTGTTTCAAATTCATAGCCATTAAATAGAGAGACATTGACATTCTATACTATAAATAAAAACTATAAACATAGGTTTTTATTTCCATAATTTACATTTCATAATGAACAATACATGACCCTTTTCCTTATCCTTTTAAAACACGACTAATTCTAGGAGATACATTATGTTCATTGGGGAGAAGGAGAGAGGGAACCAAACAAAAAATAATTTATTTTTCATTATAAATAGTAATTGGGAAGACATTTAGTCATTAACAATTTTTTTATTGAATCCTTTTTTAAAAAAAAAATACACTATTAAAATTTTCCAATAGAACATCCAATCCCAAGGACAATATAGTATTGTCACACAATGAGGGAAATTGATAATGATACCTATGTTGGAGAAACATAGGAAAACCTAAGAACATACAGGAGAGACAAAACACATTATACATGTGACTCATCTCGAAGGAATTACCAAATCGATGAAATAATAATGCATGATATTCTCTATACCTGGCCTGGTCGAGAGGCATAATCCCATAATAATAAACATATGTATCCACCATCATTGGGATAATAGCTAGTATAATAACCTAAACAAGTTCAGTAAACATTCTCACAAATCATATTTCTTATACTAGGTTCTCATGATATGTTTATGAGAGGTGTTCCAAATAATTAAAGAAACAAGTCCCACACATATATATACAATCATAAACTCCCACAAAAATAAGCCCCTTACTATCCTTAAGAAGTATCCCATTCCATAAAGAAAGATTCAAATGGGTGGATTCCCAAGATGATGACATTACCACCCATTTATCAAGCATTTAGGTAATGGGTCCCTACTAATGGGGGGTTATAAATATCAATTAAATATTCCAGACATTCCTTATAATTTTTTCAAAAAAACAATTAACGTCATCAATATCCATACACAACCCCATGATATAATCCAAGCCACCCTTAAAAACAAAAATGCATTTACAATCGCCCAAGGGGAATTTCAACAAGCCCTAAATGTGTATAAATCCATTTAAAAACAGTAATCACCATGTTGAACATAAAAAATACATTTATGAAAATGAAACCATGTCATTAAAACCCATTAGTCTCTTAAAATATCTATTTGGTCCATTTTATAACAACTTGGGGTTAAAATCCTCTTCAATCATTCCAAAAAATCATAAAACAAGTGGAAATTAACTAAACTCATGAGATATATTTATTCTAAAAAAATTATATTCCTCCATAGAAATTAAATTAGATTGAAATTTAAAGAAATATATGTAATTATAACTTTAAAGAAAAATATGAAATTGGATCCTACCTCAGGAATGGAGAAACTTATTGAATCTGATGTGAAACTTCAATCACACCACCACTACACCCATGAAGACCAAAAACCTACCAAAAATAACAATATTGGACACAAATATTATTGATCTAACCCTAAAAATCAAAACCATAGCTGTGGAAGATGAGGAACCCCAAGGGAAAAGAGAATAAATTCTTAAGTAGAGAGAAATAATGAGAGGGATGGAAAATACCTGATGAATCAAGGAAGAACCTCCCAAATATGGTAAGAAATTAAGCCCCCTAGGGAGGAAGATAGAGGAGTAGGTGTGCATAAGGAAGAAAAATAAAAATGTGGGTTTAAATAATGGGGAAGAAAGGATAAAATTGGGAGGAGAGAGAGAAATATACAATTCTTTAATGACCTGGAAGGCCACATGGTTAGTCTGTAGGAGATGCCAAACCATGCAAAATCGTGAAACTATATATGTTAAAAGAGACACTGACCATATGCTAAACTTGGATATGGTGCACAGTCATGAGGATTCCATGTTTTAGGTCTTGTCTCCTACAACTTGGTTTCTATAGATGAGAACACAGTTACTACGAACCACGCACAATCAGTGTGTGTAGCCTGTACAAACCAAAAATTCCACTTTTTTCCAAAACACAATAGGAAACAAATAGATAAAAGATATACCAATTAAAAGTAGGAATAGTAACTCAAAATATTATACTCTTCACATCTAGATCTTGAGAGAAAAGGTCAGGGACCTGACCCGAACCAGAATATACCCAAGATTAAAATAAGGATGTGGCATTGTACCCATTCAAACCACTTATATAATAAATATTAATTTATTATAAAAATGTTACACAACCTTATTCAATTATATCCAACCATATATTATTTAAATATTACCTTCTATTAACCTTTTATCAATTATTCAATGTTACAGTTCTATTTTAGGTAATAATTTATTTTTTCGCATGAGTTTTGATTTGTTATATTTTTTCCTCTTACATATATTATAAATTACTCATCTACAGAATGTCAAAAATGATATAAATATAATATATATTCAGTTTATATTTGTTTATAATAATATATAAAATATTGGAATATAAAATCAAATACATTGTTCATGGAGATAGTTAGTTGTATGTACACATGACAACTATTTACATTTTGTTATTATATTGAAATAAAATACTTAAAAGATATTATAAAGACCCAGATTAATCATAATATGACTTTTTAATATTTCCAAATGTTATTCCAGAGCCTTTCACTAGTACTTAATGTGATTCTGTGGCCCAGTGTTCCTGGAATTAATTTTATAAAAATATTAAATGTTCTTATACTACACTGGTGTCAAAATATGATATCTATTAAACGGTTGATTGAATCCGAAATATGAAGTCATGATTGGGTCCAATATGTAATTTTATCTCCATGTATGACATAAAATGAGTCAGCAAGAGACGTTTAGACCCCTAATTATTTGGTTTCGTGTTAAATGGGTGAATTAAACTATTATATTATTATTTTTATAGATTAAACCTGAATAACTCATGATCAGGGATGTGGATGAGAAATAGAAGGTCTCTGCGGAGTTCAGATCATAGGTGTTAATCTAGGTGGTTTATAACCATTTTCAGAATTAGGATATCAACTTAGGTTCTATCATGGACGAGTGATTAAATAATTTAATAGTTATTTATTTAATTATTTAATTGATTAAATAATTTTTTTCATTATGAAATTTCTATAAGTATGCTTATATGATGCTTTTCAAAAGGTTTATTCATAACCCTGGGATTTCCAATCACTCCTATATTCTCTTTCCCATTGACGAATGAAGAAATAATGGAAATGAACCTCTAGATCAAGATGGATCAAAGGGAAGCGGATCCTTCTACTTCGTAGATGAACACATCCATCATCAACACCACGCAATCCAATCCATGTAAAATTCTTCAATGAAATTTTTACCCTCGATTAAACATTGATCTTGAAGATAATTATTTCATCAATTTGTGCGATTATTTTAAAACTTTTCATGAGCCCAAATACCAGGATTCCATATTGTTTATCCCATGTTCTAACCCCAGTTCTCCGATCTTAGTCACAGCTCAATAACGCTTGGTCAGCAATTTTAAAGACATCGGTTTTTAGTTCCTTTCCCAAAATTTTTTTATGTATTTATGGTGGAATCCCTAGAATTCCTAGTATGATAATTTTCAAGTGACATGAGTTTGATCAGTCACCCTTATTCAGGACAAATCAAACAAAAGGATGAAGAAATCACAAGCAGATACTGGATATGAATAGATCGTGGCCTGAGTATTGCAGATCTGTAATTGCCATAATCATTGGGCATAAAAAGAAGGTACGGTAACATGTGTAAGCAGAGACGCATCCACGCGGTGTGTGTGGGGTATTTGAGATGGTGGTCTCATGATTATATTTGAAATGTGGTCTAGTAGAGGGACGCAGATCTGTTGCTGGGCAGGCAGAAACCATGGCGGGGTTCCAGTGTATTGTTATAATAGGGTTGGCACAATGATGTGACCGTCGGGTCACAATGGTCCAGGGCCAGTGCAGTCTGGCATGGTTTTAGGAGAGAAACGATGAAGGCCAGTAGGGTCGATGGAAAGTGAGATGGTGCATCGATTGGAGGTCAGCAACATGCAAGGCCAGAGGGTGGTTTCCAGGTATGGTAGGGGTGACAACTCCGTGACGGTAGCACTGTGGGGGTGAGAAAAAGCATATGTGGTGACACAATTAAAGAAATAAATAATTAAAAGGAAAAAATTATTATTATTATTATTGTTGTTGTTGTTGTTGTTGTTGTTGTTATTTAATCAATCATAACTCCTCTGTGTTTCATCCGATCGAGGTACCATCAGAAGTGGCATTACCCCATTTACAGGGTGATAATTTTATATTCGTTTTAGAGAATTTACCATACCCCACAACCTAGAACAACAATATTCCCACACAATAATAAATTTAATATTATTATTAAATCTTTGACCCGCCAAAACTCTGGCACGTGGCACCCAATTATCTTAATGATAGAGGCAACTTGACTCTATATTTGAGATAGCTGATTTGATATCATTATTGGATATTGAATTTTGGTTTGTGATTCAGGTTCATGAAACATCCTTAAAAAATAATATTATTATTATGGAGGAATATTACATCTATCATAAATAAACTATAATAAATTCGATTGTTGAAACATCAACATCCTTATGACCCTGAAATTGAGGCATACCTTTCATGCCCAATTTCAGGTGTTTAAATAAAAATCGAGGTCTTAGACTTACGAGCCCCGGTTTGCGCGCATTACGGTGAAATGGAATTTTTTTCCTGGAATTCCATTTTGAACATATGTGTAGTACATATCGTGTGTTTTTTCCATGGGGATCACAATGAAGAGATCCATAGAATTTGTTTCAGGGCCAAGGCATGAGCCCCACATGATGTTTTTCATGCGCGTTACGATGCTATATGGATTTTCCATCAAATGTCCATTCAAGGTGAATGAATAGTCGATCATGTGATTTTTTCTCCAAGGATCGAAATGGTGTGATATGATCGGTTATCATGTGTCGTTTGAGGAGGCCTTCTAGTAAAAGTATGTTTTATCCCTTCTTTTTAACAACAATCAATGCATGCTAGTCACCCTATTGGAAATAGATATCATGTATTCTGGTAGTACAGTCGAATTCCTAGGGGTACTGTATTTGTAGTTTAGTACCTGATTATGGATAGGTAAACATCCATGTAAAGAGGCTTGGACACACAACTTGTGGGCCCCACACTCACTATTTACCACTTTATGAATCGTATAACTCCTGTGTCTCCCACTTTTGGACTCAAAAATCATCAAAAAAGCAGCCTATCCTGAGTGTTTCTCACATAGAATGTGATGGGTCCCTCCATAGTAGCCTCTAAGATAAGATGACTGATGTTTTGAGTGAGACACCTATTAGGGGCGATATCTGATGACTACTACAACATTATTTAAGAGTGGTATCATCCATAAGGGATGGCCAGTGTTCCTCAGTGCTTCATGAGAGGTACCATCTAGAAGGGGTGGCTAGTGTTCATAATTTATTTTTGATAGGTACCATCTAGCAGGGATGTCTAGTGTTCCTGAGTGCTTCTTGAGAGGTACCATCTAATAGGGATGGCTAGTGTTCCTTAGTGATTATTAATAGGTACCATCCACTAGGGATGACCAGTGATGATTCGATCCAAACCTCCCACTGACCCAGGTAGAGTAGTCCATGAGGAGAGACCAGGATGACCGAGAGATTATTCCCTGAGTGGATTATGGGATGACCTAGGGAGTAGTCCCTAAGGAGATAACAGGATGTCCAATGTGTAGTCCTTGAAGAGATATCAGGTCAATGCTCTCATCGGTTAGTGTAGTGTAGTCCTTGATGGTTTCGAGAAGACCCTAAACTATATGGTATAGTAGAGAGGTGTGGTTTGATTTACCTATGTAAAAACCAAAGGATGTGTTCTTTTTCCATCGATATGTGTTATTTTGATGCAACCTAAACTGTGAGGGTGAGTCTATGCCACCCAAAGCAGATTGTATCAATGTGTTGTGAATTGATCCCCTTTGACTTGTGAATATAGGCAAGACAAATGAGGTGTTGGGATTTGTATATGTAATTTTACATGGAACGGTTGGCTACTCACTTTTTTAGGATATAGATTTTGAGATGGGGATCCGCTTATTCTAGTTTGGTTTCTTTGACTATGTATATAAATATATAGATACTATTTCGAGTGCCCACTCCTTGGGATTTTGTAACTCTCCTTCCAGGAGAGAGTAAGACGTGTGGGGTATGCCATGTTCACATCGTGTCTAACTTCTCGTGGTTCTATGAGTTTAATATCCTGATATAGGTAGTGAAGACTCAATGAGAAGTTCACCTTATGGCCATTTATAACTCCTCATGTTTTGATGAGATTACTTAATCTCATGTTGGTTAGAGCTACAATCCCCGTTTTCTATACCTTGGGGTTTCTACTGATATTCTTCTTTTATATATCTTACTTATACCCTCTTCAGTACCTCTCTTTCTACTCCCTCGAGCCTTAAGGGAATCATTTTGAGTATTTCTATGCTCACCTCATCTTTGGATTTCCCATCACGTGGTTTGTCCTTGCACACAATGGATAATATGATAGTGATATCCGAGGAGCATAGGGATACTAGGTTATTGTACCGAGTGCAGTGGTCCTATATTGGGATTCAATAGTGGGACCCTCACTACTGTTTTACATTATCACCTATTTCTAGGATGTGAAACTATTCAATTTGGGTGTATATTTTTACCCATTCCCTTTCAGCATTACCTTTCTTGTACTTGTACTATTTATAGGTCGATGTATATATGTTTGTATTCATTTTATAGAAGTTGTGTCTCTATTTTTTTCCTTTTAACTTTTTCATTCACTTCTCTACATCTGTGTAATGTTTTTAATGAAAACGCCTCCACTAGTTTATTGTTTCTCTAGCCCTAGTCCCCAGTACATAGTCTATGGAGGCAGGCATGGGGTAGTTTTGGCATGATCCCATGTACGATTCGTGTCATGAAAAAGTAGTATCACAGTTGGTTCGGCACATTGGTTTTTGATCATAAATTTCCATAAAATGTTCTTGGAAGGGTTTATGAAAATAGTGAAAAAGTGTCTTGAGATAAGTTCTCGGGCCAATGAGTCTAACGATGGTCCGGGAAACCTATATATTCATTCACCGGGACTCTAATTACCCAATTATTGACTCGGCACATTAAGAAACATGTTGTAGGGAATAATGGTACATGAATCATAAAGGATTGAGTCTTTAAATATCCTTTTTGGGTCAGCTCCACATCATTGTTGATATTTATATTCTCATCTTCCCATGGTAATCCTTGAAGACATTCATGATGTATCAATAAAGAAATAATGAAAATATACTAGCTTTGGTTCATGAAGACGACCCAATGAAAAATGAGGCCTCTATTTAGGATCCATCATGTGAGACCCTTTCTCAAGGTGGGTAGGTATTAACACCCATCCCTATTTAACAAAATATAGACCCAACAAAGCGGGATGACGGCGTACACAAGTTGAGTTCACTTTATGAGTTCCATCACTAGAGACTGCTAAAGTTATGTGGTGAGACATGCCCTCAAACAGTAGAGGGTTGGATAGATTCGGTGGTCCACCTCTTTAGGATTATACGAATAATGACATATCCGATGGTGTATTTGGAAGGATATCTTTTCCATGGAGTAGTCGTCAATTGGTGGATCTTGGTTACTAAGATACATGATGAGTCAGAACTATATGAATTCCAACATTGTTTTCCTGAGGATTTGTACCACTAATTCTTGAAATCTATTCAACATAAAAGAACATTTAGTTGCACAAGGGAGGGATGACGTTGATTGGGTATACGACATGGTTAATATAATTTTCACACTACATATTGGACATGCTATGCGATGACTACTTCAGAGTGAAAAACATTTTAATGGTTTCTATAGATAGATTTGTGGAATCATATAACCCTTGTGTGTTCTTAGTGAGATTATTCAATAGTGTGTTAGAGAATGTCCTGGAACTCCTGGTTGATTTTTTCTACTTGACCTCCTTTTGATGGGAATGCCACTTTAAGAATAATAGAGAACCTATTTTAGATAATACTCTTCTTCTAAAAGGGGAAAGACACATAGGCTATTCCATTAGTATTCCATGTTTTTCATTTTTTGGTTGGATGAGTTTACTCACCTAACCTATTTTTTGGTTCCTTGCATGCTCAACCGAATTTTTTGATACTTCATTGTTCAAGTATAGGTTGAGGTGATGGAGAACCCATGAATAGAATGATATAACTCACTACCAGGTGCTGACATTGATGATATTCAGCCAGAGAATGTGGAGAAACTATCTTATGGGATAGAGTTTTTTGGTTATTTCATTCCACCAATGTCTCAGGTGCGTCTCCACCCAAAAATATTTTAACCTAATATGGAAAAACTAGATGGAAACCCTATATGATTATGACTTTGAGATAGTCTATTCTCCGAGAAAGGGAATAATTGTAGAAGATTCCCTTAGCGGGACATGCGGGAAGTCCTAATCTCACATCGTGAGGGATGTTTCAATGACGTTAACTTCCATCTAGCAGACCCTGTTTGAGTAGGAGGGTATAAATTTCCTTTAGTCGATGTGTTGACTCTTTCGCTTCTTGAGAAAGTAAAAACATCTTGGTTGTGATGCATCGACTTCGAAATCCTTTTTGACTATATATGTTTTTGTGTTTCAACATATATATTTAGTGAAGGAGGGAATCAAGAAACCCTGTTCCATGATATAAACTTATGAGGATGGACTATCCCTTTGGTTTGCATGTTGTGATAGTACAGAAACGTCCATGATATCCCATGGGTCTTGCAGAGCTAGGTGTTGGATTAGTGACCTGATATGTTGTTCATATTTTCTTTTTAGGGATGAAAATATTCAAAAGGGAATGATTTAGAGACCACATTTTTTCTTAATTTGAATTTGGAGTATTTTAAAATATTATTTTGGAACCAGGCGCTAAGACAACGTGCGATTCCGAGGCCCAATGTTCTCATAATTAATTTTATAAAAATATTAAGTGTTTTTATACAACATACATGTCAAAATGTGATATCTCATAAATGGTTGATCATATCAGATATCTGAGCTCATAGTTGGGTTTGGAATGTGGTGTTTACCCTAATCGCATCATAAAGTGAGTCTCTACAGGAATTTTGAACCCCTATCTCAATGGAGGTACATTAAATGGATGAATTAAATTGTTAATTTGTACATTTAATAGATAAAATCGGAATAAATCATGAACGGGGACTCAAAAGTTAAATATGAGACCACTTTTGAGTTCAGAACATATTATTCACCATAGCTGATGTATAACCTTTTTTGGAGCTGGGATTTTGACATAGGTTACAACGTGGATGAGTGACTAAAAAATTAAATAGTTATTTATTTAATTATTTAATTGATTAAATCCTTTTTTAAAATAATGAAATCACTATAATAATGCTACTATGATGATTTTCCAAAGGTTTATTCATAACCCTAAGATCTACAATGACTTATATTCTCTCATTCCCATTGAAGAATGAAGAACAAATGACAACAAAAACCGAGATCAAGATGGTTCAAATCGCAACAGATCCTCCTTCTTCACCGACAAAAGAATCCTTCTTCAACCATGTAAAATCCAATCAAAATAGGACTCATCTTTGGTTTTTTTCACCCTGAATTTATCTTTGATCATGTTGACGATTAGTTCTTTAATTTGGGGTATTTTTTTCAAACATTTCATGATACTAAATACCCATATTCTATATTATTTATCCCATGTTCTATCCCGGTGCTCCAATATCGATCTCCTGTAAAGAAAAAATGGATATTGATGTTCATCTAATCGGTTTTTGGTAAATTATACACATTTGTTATCATGTATTAATTGAGGAATCCATTTGAATCCCTGTTTGATAATTGTCAGGTGACCTGAGTTCGATAGGATTCCCTAATTTGAGATGAATCGAATAAAAAATGATAGAATTGTAACTGGAGACTGGCTATGTGTAGATCATGAAACAAGTATTGATGATCAGAAAAATTCATGATCTTATGGCTTAGAAAAAAGGTGTGATAACCTAAAAAAGGAGTGGTATGTCTGTATGGTTTGTGTGAAGTAGTAGGGACAGTGATCAGGCATGTCTCTCAGAAAGGGGGTCTGGCGTAGGGGACACAGATCTAGTGGTGGGCAGGAAAAAACCCAAGGTGGAGGTCTGTATCATGGTTCATCTAGGGGAGGAAGAGTGAGGTGGCTGATGAAGCATGATGGAGTGGGGCCAGCGTAGTCTGGTGCAACTCTTGGCATGTGACGATGAAGGATAGTAAGGATGGTGTGCGGTTGGATGGTTCAACAGCTAGAGTTTTGTGGTAGGTGAGGTTGTAAGGTGACATCCATGTATTGCCGGCATAGAGGCCCCATGAATAGAGCAATATGGGGATGGGAAAAACATAAGAGATGATATAAAAAATTAATTAAATAATTAAAAATAAATATGATAATAATAATAATAATAATAATATAGTTATTATTATTTATTTAATCTTTTGTAACTCCTTCGTGTTATGTCATATCAAGGTACCGTCAACGGCAGCATGAACCCATTTACAGGGTGATCATTTTATGACTATTTTGAGAATTTACCATGAACCACATAGTAGGCCCCCAAATGCTCGCAAAAAATAGATTTAATAATATTATAAAATCTTTGACCTAACATAATTACTGTGTGTTGTGACTGATTAGCTTGATGTCAGCAGAAACGTGACCCTTTATTTAAGATTGTCTATTTCATATCTTTGTTTCATATTTAATTCTTGTTCAGGAATTGGGTTTGTGAATCATCCATTATTATTATTGTTGTTGTTGTTGTTGTTATTATTTTGGAATCATGCATTTGTCATAACTCTTATATGAACCATTTGATTTCTGAGATGTCAATGGAATTGTGACACCAAAATTGATGCATACATTTCATAAAAATTTGTTGTTTAAATAAAAATTGAGTTGTGGGCCCCACGAGGCCCGATTTTCCCTCGTTCGGGTGAAATACCACCTTTTCACTGGGTATCACTTTTGGAAGAATGTGTAGTCCATAGTGTGTTTATTTAAATGGTGATAATAATGACATGATCTGTATAATTTGATTCACCATCAAGGCATTGGCCATAGGTGACTCCATTCAATTGTAATGCGACGATATATGACTTTTCCATCTGATCATCATTAGGGGTGAATAAATAGCCAATCATGTGTGTTTTTTTCAAGGATCACAATAGTGTGATATGTTTGGTTATCTAGTGCTATTTGGGGAGGCCTTTTGGTAAAATTATAGTTTCTCCCTTTGATTTAACAAGGGGAAATGTGTGCTCATAATCTTTTTGTCTAGAGATATCATGTACTCAATGAGTACACTAGTATTCCTTGGGGTGCAATATATGCAGTTCAGTACCCAAGTATATATTGGTACAAATACAGATGAAATGGCAGGGCCAGACGACATGTGGGTCCCACACGTACTATGTTTCTCTTCACGAATTGTCTATCTCTTGTATATCCTTCTTTTGGACACTAATATTGACATAAAATTATCCTATACTGAGGTTTCGTTCACATAGAATGTGATGGTTCCCTCTATAGTGGATTCTGAGATATGATGTGAGATGTTCTAGGTCTGACGCCTATTTGGGTTGGCATCCAAAGACTGTAGCGGTGTGCTTTTTGAGAGGTACCATCCCGTAGAGATGGTAGTGTTCCTAGGAAATTTATAAGAGTTACCATTAAGTAGGGATGTACAGTGTTCCTCAAGGATTTCTAAGAGGTATCGCCCATTAGGGATGGCCAGTGTTCTTTACTGTTTCTTGAGATGCACCATCCTCTAGGGATGGTCAGTGTTCCTTAATGCTTCTTCAGAGGTACCATATAGTAGGGATGACCAGTGTAGTTTTGGGAGGACCCTCCCATTGAGGTGGGTAGAGTAGTCCCTAAGGAGATAATGGGCTGACCATGAGAGTAGCCCCCAAGGTGGCATTGGGTTGACCCAGAGTGTAGTCTCTAAGGAGAAACTTGGATGACCTAGAGTATAGTCACTGATAAGATATTGGGATTACCCTACCGTTGAGCAAGGTTGTGAAGTACATGATGGTTCAGAGAATACACTTGATTGTGCGGTGTAGTGGTGAGGAGTGGTTTGATTTACCTAAGGAGTCAGGAGAAATAAGGGTGCTTTCTCCACTTAGACGCATTCTTGTGACGTGACCAAAAACTGTGCGGGGAGGTTAATGCCTCCCAATGTGAATTGTATAAAAGTGTGATGATTTGATCCCATTTGACTTGTGACTCTTGGGAATACACATGAGGTGTTGTTATTTGTAGATGGAATTTTACATAGAACCTTTGGCTACTAATATTCTTTGGTTGAGAATTTGATATGGAGAACTCCTAACTCTCTATTTGTGTTTCCTTGACAGAGAATATATATAGGCTATCTATAGTTCCCACTAAATTGGATTTGAATACTCTACTTCTTGGATAGGAAAAGATGTGATAGGTATGTGACGTGCTTTCCAGGCCTAGATTCTTGTGGTTGGGCGAGTCTACTCTTCTGCTATATTTTTTAAGGACTCGATTACAAGTTCACCTTCTCACCATTTATAGCCCCTTATATTGTATTGAGGTTAGTGTTTTTATTCTATTATATCTATCAGTGTTCCTCTCTTTAGTACCTTAATTTTTTCTCCCTAAATCCATCTAGGAATCCTGCTGAGTATTTTTATACTCACCCTTGTTGGGATTTTCCATCACATTGTGTGAAACAGCATACAACAGACTAGTTGATTGTGATATTAGAGGATCTTAGGGATACAGGGTTCCAGAACCGCATGAAGTTGTCATAGCATGTTATTCACTGGAAGGAGTCTCCCAACTATTTTACTTTTTCACATGTTGCTTTTTTGAGGTAGTTTTCTAGATGGGTGTGAATTTTTCATCATTCCCTTTTATCATTACATTTATTGTATTTATATAGTTCAGAAGTTGATGAGTTTATGTTTGGATAATTTTATTAGAATTCATGTATATTCTTTATTTTCCTATTAACTTTTTCGTTGAGTTGGATGTATATGTGATTGTGTTGTTTCTTAGGAATAGTCCTCCCGTAGTTTGATGTGCCTTCGACACTAGTCACCAGCCCCTGGCCTATTGAGGAATACTGGGGTAGTTGTGGCTCAAGTCCCAGTAAGAGTCAAGTCATGAAAAGCAAATAAATTTACATAAATGTATCTTTATATTAGAATAATTATTTTATATATATAATATAATTCATCTTGACACATACTTAATACATTACATGTAAAGTATAAACAAATCACATCGCATTGTGGAGGTGGTAGTCTATATATTCACAAACGATGTTTTAATATTTACAAAAAATTGAAATAATGATGGTCTGTGTTATATTAAAATTAAATAAGTATAAATACATAATAAATTGTAAAAATATAATATAAAAATATTAGTTGAATCATTATTCACAACATTTAAAGGAGATAATTGTAGAACGAATGACATTGGCTCACAAGGTGGTAGTCCATTGTAAACAAGAGTGATGATTGCATAACCCATTTGATGGAAATGTGTGTGGGTTTAGATAAAAACCTTAACAAAACAACATATAATTATATTTACAGTACTTAGGATATTTTTTAAATAATGAATAAAAATATTTTTATGTGTTTATGGAATAATTAAATCATAAATTCTCACTGTTTAACATAACATCTTAATCGGGTTGCTCGTTTTGATTTCCTCAAAATGAATTCTCTTGGTGTATTTATTCCAAAATATATACTTTTCTGACGAGCATGGGAGTTAAGATTTTATTTTTATATGGTTATTATGATGGAAATTTCATGATAGGTGCGAGGTAAAGAGAAGAATGATATCCCTTTTGTAAGAGATGGAAGTGGAAATTTGGTATTTTCAAAGAATATTAATTTGAAATATATTAAATATCTTTCGAAATAACTGAAAAGTTTCATTAATAAAACAACTATATGATAATATTGTAATTTCATCAAAAATTGAGGTTTTTCCAAATTTTAGTGTCATTTTAATCCATATCATTTTCATTGACCATACCTTGACCTATTTTAATGTTTTCTAGGGTAATATAATTTTCAATATTAAATGGTTGATAGTATTACATATATGAAGTAAATTTTACAATAAATTCTACGTTTATGATATATGAGAGATTTTTTTATCCAATTTTTACTTATTTTTCATTTTTATTATTTTTAAATATTTTATTATAATATTATTTTCCTAAAATTTCATTATTTTCAATTCAAAAACAAAATTATTACATTGTCTTAAATAAAATCAATATAGCAATGTAACATAAATAAATTTCATTTAGTACACCCATAATATGTTATATTGACCTATAAATTTATTGAATCTCATTAATTAATTCATATTATATTTAACTTATTATTTCAAATAACATTTAATCTGTAGGTTCATAAATTAAACAATTACTCCATACTCATTGTGTAATTATTTTGGAAATTTATTTCTTAAAAAATAATTTTAAAAAATATTTCCATGACGTGTATAAAAATGTTTTATTTCATATATATATATATATAATAAAATATATTCTCTACAACCCCTTATTAATTAAATAATACTTATTAAAAGTAAGAGTGTGACATTTTTTCACTATCTATGGTTTTAATAACAAAAAAATTCAATTTCTTGAAAAAATTACAACTATATAATTCAATTAACATTCATATTTCTTAATAGTCTAATTAAATTCAAAAAATATCATCTTTTAAAGATTTAGTGTCATTCTATAGTACTTATCACTTTATTTAAATATAAATTACGCAATTATACTCATTACCATGGTACAAAAATTATCAATTACCATAATTTTGGAAAAAAATAATGGGAACCTTTTTAATAAATATAGAACCTATTATTAAAATAGTGCAATAAATTTTTCAAAATAAAAAACCAAAAAGTTTCAAAAATTATTTTAAAATTTATCTCATTGACGGGGTGAGAAAATTGGTTATTAATGTGAAAATGTTCAAAAGATTGAAATGTTTTTATATCCAAATTAAATGTAAAATTGATTCCCATAAACTATATTGTATTCAATGTTAAATATTTGACTTCATTATAACTAAAAATAAATCAAAAATATTATTTAACACTAAAAATTATTTCAATGAAAAATCTATATTCAATTACAATTCATTATTTTCACTATTCATCAAAATATGAAACTTATTAGAAAAATACCAAAAAATCAACCGAATTAAATTTGGATATCATGATTTAAAAAATTATGTCAATTTTTTCGTATAAATATTATAAAATATTAATAAATTATATTTGAACTTGGTTCTCCATTTGAAGTTTGTAAAATTACCCTTTTGAAAGAAATACATCATTTTATTCATAAAATTGTATTTATTCTATTATTATTCATATAAAATATATTGGTTGAGAATTACTTTTTTATTGAATATATATATATATATATATTTTATTAAAAACATTCACTGATAGTATTTTTTATGTTATTGGGAAAAAATGGTGTTTGTACTTGTAAAATAGTTTCCTTATAAAAGGAATTTCATTATTTGAAAATAGTTTTAACATTTATTTATTTCAAATTGATGTCCAAATGATTAATTTTATAATCAATTTTAAATAATAATTTCATAATTAAGTTAATATTTTTTTTATTTCCATTATAATTGATTCTTGTTAAATATATATATCTATTAATAAAAAAATTAAGGGTATATTGTAGTTTGGAAAAAAGAGGTTTTGCGTGTAACAGAAGTTATCCAAAGACCATTACATTGTGTGTCACAAAATAAAAACATTGCATTGTGTGTTCCATAAGTTAGTATATGTTTTGTGTGTAGTGAAACAACTACTAAGGTTTCTGTGCAAATAAAGAATATCATGGTGCTTTCATATAACTCAAGATATATTCAGTGTTGTGTGAATTGAAAATTATTGAAATTATTAAATTAAATTTCAACAAATATATTTAAAAAAATATTGCAGTGTAACATGATACCCCCTGTAATGTTAATTTTTCCCTTGGAATTTATCTTGTTTACCTATGGTTTAATAATTTAAAGTTCCTTTCATAAAAACCGACATTGTTAAAATGAATACCAATACATCCTTTAAAAATGAACGTTAGAAATATAACAGATACCAAAAGTAACTCATAATATAGTTTTCACATTGGATAACATAGGTGGAATGTAAAAATATTTATATGGAAGAGAAATCATACTATTTTTTTGATGGAGGGTGATAGAGAACATGGTCAAGAGAATGTTAAGGATCACAAATCTATAAACCAAAGAGGATTGAAGAAGGTCATTGATATCATAAAAATGACGATGAAAAGATAATATTTTATTTCAAAACCCATTTTTCTAATGTAGGCTTATTTTAAGGAGAATACATACATACATTATTTCTATAAATATTAACTCTTTGTGGTGCCTAGAATAATTTCCACATCATATCTTATTCCAAAAAATGAAGGTGAATTTTTAATTCTTGAATCATTATTCGATCATGATATCTATGAATACATTGATAGGTCTTTCCATCTATATTTATCAGTAAAAAAGTTCATCACAAGTTATGTAACATTCATAAATCCTATGATCGAGAGATAATACATTAATCACCAAAATATCATCCAATGTTAAACATAAACCATTTTCTAAATGGTTGTCCTTAAAACCAGTTGAAAATATGGAATCCAAAAAATTTATAAATAAGGAAACTAAATTTATAAAGAAAAATCTTCTCATTGATCTATATATATTATAATTAAAATATTTTTTCCACATACCAAACATGTGAATACATTTATCATGTACTTTCATGAAAAATAGTAATTTCCATATATAATATTTAAAAACATTTATACTTTACTATTCCAAATATTATTTGATATATTCCATGAGTCTAATAATTTCATAAACTCAAGCTATGATAGCTTGAACCACTTTTTCAACAAATACTTATTTAGTTCCAAGGTAATCAATATCATCAAATTTACTTATTTTTATACTTAAAGAAACTATACAAACATCATTATCTCAACATGTGGAACATATTAAGTGTTATATTTACCTTAATACAGTGTTCCCTTGATTATAAAATTTCCATTAAATCACTCTTCTATGACTTAATCACCATCCAACATATCCTTTTCGATCCTTACTGAAAAACATATAATAAAAACACATATATATTTCATGATTCTTGAATCATTGTATTTGAATACTTAAACATATACCCCTGCATAAACCTAATTATTTATTATACCATTAATAAAGAATAATTATATTATTATATTCTATAATATTAAATATGAATAATTTATTTATGTTCATAAAGTTAAATCTAATCATACTTCTTAGTTTTAATGTAAAAAACTGTCAGATCATTCCATAACATTCACATATTGTTTGTGGTTTCATTATTAGTAGTAGTATAAGAAATACTCATACCACCTTACATATTGAATTCATTATATTTCCACTTAGGACCTCATTTTGAATAATGGACAGACATTCCACATCTGTAACACTCAATTTTACCCCATGTTTTCTATTTCCCTCTACTGACTAAGACCCGAAACCATACTGAGATAATAACTTATCATAGAAGAAGAAAAAATAATCCTGAAAATAACTAAAAAGATACCTAAATCATGATGCCTAATTTTAAATCAATTAATTAATTGTATTATCCTTAGATACATCCCTACACATATCCATAGAAATATCCCTAGGAATATCGCAAGAATTGTCTCATCGTAGTTTTTCAAGGTTTAAAAATATTTCTCTAATAAAAACTATAACAACCCACAATTTTCTTTTATATATATTACATATATTAATATTAATATTAATTACATTACATGGACACATCCACGAGGACTGTAATTTTTTACATCATTTAGAAACAAGGAACACATTATTATAATTCAGTGAAGGATTATTCAAAATATAACATAAAGATATTCACCATTATTACTAATACATAAAACCATTATTTATAACATCGGGAAATGTAACATAAGATATGGTGATCTCAAATGTTCAGTAAGGGTATGCAAGAAATATATATAAGAGTAATCATTATCAAAAGGTTCTTCAAACATGAGTATAACATTAGAATCTCATAACATGCATATCCAAGATCATATAAATCAGTCCCAACACAAGTAATTTTAGTTAATATAACATGAATAAAACTTAAATCAAGAAAATAGGCCATGAAATCCCATCATAGGAATAAGACCTGAAATTTTGGAAGAAACATAAGTATATAAAAATATTCCCATAATATTCAATTAATAACTTCAAAGGCCATCATAGTAGTTTGGTTCTACTTCCCATACCATTTATTTAGTTATGTTTCACTTTCATGACCATATTATTAGTTAGGGTTAACTCCAAAGACCATCATTGAAGAAATATTCTATTATAGTACCGATTATAATCCCCATTCCATCCATGTCTATCTCATGAGATATAAATATTTACCCATTGCACTGGGGTGTTATATAGGTCACACGAAGAAAATAATGAAAACCATACCGATATTTTCCATAATAACATTATTTTTTTTCATAAATGTTAAATAAAAATTTAAATAATTATGATATGATCCTAGAATAATAACCACTATAAATCATAAGTAACATCAAATAATTTTATCATATATGGAAAATGTTTTTGAAAGATCATTTAAGAAAATTCATTCGGAATATATTTTTTCACATAGAAAAAACACTTTTAAAAATAATTGAACTTTTAGAAAAATATTTTCATTGTAAATATTAATTAAAAATTATAAATGAATATTTGAAAACCATTTTAAAAATCTTTAAAAAAAATTCTTTTAAAATGATTATAAAATCATAAAAATCATTTTTAGAAAAAATATGAAGGAAAACATATTTTATATAGAAAATAGATTACAACTATATAAAACATATAATATAATTAAAATAAGTATATCTATTATTCAACATTAAAATTAGTAGTTTATACACCTCATAAATGAGTGACATGTGTCTCAAAGAAGAAAAATTAGGACAATATTCATTAAACAATTTTGTATCCTTTGATCCAAAAACCATGGGAACGGTATATCATAAAATTGATGTTTAGATACCTATAAATATAATGATATTTATCATAGATTACAGTAATGGTAATTGGATACACCATATAAAAGAAGTGTGTGGTGAATATGTCATAATTCTCACAGAAAAAAAGTGAGACTAGAAATCACCTTACCACTATGTAATTATTAGAAAAAATTTACCTATGAAATATATAAAATTATATGGAAATCTAAAAACCATTATATTCATGTTAAGATAAATAAAATTAATTCTTGATTATTATTTACACCACATATAATAATGTGGTGGTGAACATGGTTTATATCTTACTGATTATAAAACCGAGAAGGAAATCCCTTACTAATAGAGTAATTATTTTATTTTGTGCCCCATCAAAGAGTAACATAAATTGAACTATTTATTATCAAGAAATAATCTAAATTCATACCATAATTAATTATATCCACCACTAGATTTGAAAAATTTGAGAATATAGAAAATAGCTTCCAGAAATAAATGTGAGATGAGAAAACTTTTTTTATATGACTTGAATAACTACGTACTCATTTAAACCACATTTATAATAAAAATAAATTTAGTATAAAGATATTATAGAAACTTATTCCATTATATCATACCATATATGATTTAATTTTGACATTTTATTAAATATTTACTAATTTTTTTGGTTAATGTTACATTTTGGGTAATAATATCTTTGTTTTTTGCATGTGTTTTGATTTGTTACATTTTTTGTCCTCTTATATATATAATTATTTCTTCATATCTACAATGATAAAAAAATATATTAATATCATATATATTAGTTATTAATTATTTATAATAATATAAAAATATATATAAATAGAAAATTTAATACACCATGCATAGAGAGGGTATGCAATACTTACACATGAACATTATATCCATTTTATTGTCATACAGAAATAAATAACATAAATTAAATATATGTATATATATAAATATAATATAATTCTAGTTACATTATTATTTCATAAGTATAATCTACCTGAAAAAACTCATCTAATTCATTTCAAGAAATTTGTGAATGAGTCATATCAATTTGAGGTGGTGATAGTCAACACATCCACAAAAAAAGTTATCATATTAACAAAACCGAGAAAGCATGAAGGTATGTTATATATTATAAAAAAAATTAAATACATCATAAATATTTTACATATCATACAAAAATACATATTACATCATTATTCCTGATCAATTAAGGCAGAAATGGAGAAAATACCATCATCAGTTCACGAGGTGGTAGTCTACCGTATGCACGAACAATTACTGTGTATCACATTTTAAATAAATTTGTGTGAGTGTAGGTAAATAATTAATATAAAAACATCCTGTTATATTTTTATGAAATTTTAATTAAAAAAAAAGGAATAAAACTAATTTAATGGGTTTAAATATTATGTAAAATATAAACATTCATTGATGAATGTTACCTCTTATTTGGTTATCTGCTTTTTATTCGAGTAAAAATCATAATTGGTTGGATTTTATTCTCAATTTTGTATTCTATGAATAAGGCATAATTGTTTTAGTATATTTAGATAGGATTTCTCAGCGATAAATGTATTAATATGTGTGATGAAAGGGGAAGAAGAGGATCCCTTTATAAGATAGAGAATGTGAACTTTTGAAATTTCTCAAATGATAAATTTGTAATAAATTAAATATCAAAAATATAACTAAAAACAAAACTTTATTTGAATTTGGGATATGATAATTTTAAAATATAATCATCCAATTTATTTTTGAAAAGATTTTGTGTAATTTTAAACCATATCATTTTAATGAACCCTTAGTTAATATATGTTTATTTTAACTATGATATCATTTTTTTCGATATTAAAAGGTTGAGAGTTTTCGTATAAGATGAAAATTAAACCATAAAAAGAAAAATTTATGAAATTTAAGAGCCTAATTTATCTCATATTAAATTGTTAAATATTTTTATAAATTATAAATAATTTAAAAAATTATTATTTTTCTAAAATACCATTAGTGTAAATTTTTACACTATTCATAACATTGACATGAAGAAAATCAATAAAAGAATATGAAATCAAAAAAATTAATTTAATAAACACATAATATGTCAAATTCACTTTTAAATTTGTAAAAAACCTTAGTTAAGTTAAATTATATTTGTTTTTTATATTTATAATATCATTTAATAGATTGTTTCATAAATTGAATAATTTCTCTATCATTAGGTAATTATTATTGCAAATTATTTATTCCATAAAATTTAAAAAAATAGTTTAATTATGTAGGAAACACATTTATATTTAATAATAATATTTATATTCTATCATATCTTCTATTTAACACCATATTCAAAATATTATTCTTATTAAAAGTATGAGTGTCACATTTTGTTACTATCTTGATTTTAATAAAATACAAATCCTTTTTATAGAACATTTTTGACTGTTTTATTAAATTTTGATACATAAGTTTTGAGGGTATATTTAACTTCAATATAAATCAATTGGTAATGTTCTAGGTGATTTTATGGTCATTATCGATATTACCCAATTATACCCATGACCATCGTAAAAAAAATAGCAATGTTACTATTCATATTTGAAAAAAAATAAAAGGGGAATATTTGATAAATATTAACCTTTTGAATTCAAATGTTTAATCCATTTTTCACTTTTCAATACAAATAATTGGATAAAATTAATTTAATATTTATATTTTAGATGGTGTGAGAATGTTAGTTTTTAAAGTTAAAATGTTCCAAAGATTGGAATTCTTTTATATAAATATTCAGTGCAAAATTGATTCCAAGGACATTATTTGGACAAAATGATAAAAATATGACAAAACTATACATTAAAAAAATAAAAAATATATATATTTACACTATTAATTACTTTTATTAAAAAAACTATTTTCAATGTATATATTTACACTATTAATTACTTATATTAAAAAAATCATAGAAAATGAATATATTTATTTTAAAATAGTTCATAATTTCATTTCCAGATAATTGATGACAAAAAGATTATTTATATAAAGATTTATGAGTCATATTTTCATAAATAAGTTAATGTTATGTGAAATATCCATTACAATGGCTAGGGGTGACTATAATATTATTTTAATAATAATATTAATAGTATAATATATTTTGGAAAAACAATGTCTTGCAAGTATCAAAATATATCAAGAAAAGGTTTAAGTATATGTACCCCAATATGAACCGTTCATCTCATGTACCACAAACTAATCTATGTTTTTTTGTAGCACATCCTCAATTTGTTATTCTTTACAAAGTAAGAATAACTTGGTCCTTTCATATAACATAATATATATTCATGACTGTGTGAATGGAAAGATTTCAAAAAGAATAAATAAATTCTAAAAAATTATTTGACATATTCTTGGAGTGTTACATTATAACATGAGTCCCAAATAATGAAAATTGAGTTGAAAAAACACACATATGGCTTCATTAGAAATCCAGTGATAACTAATTAGAAGAGAGAGATTACAAAAGATATTAAAATACCTTTAATATTATAAATTTCTTATATATCATCTCAACTAGGTAGTATATACTCAACAAAAATAAAATCTGGGGCATAATATAATCAATATCTTAAAGAGTTTAATTTGAGATATAAAACCTTTAAAATACTACAATAAATTCAACAAAAATAATATAAACTCATGTATAATAAAAAATTATATATTTATTACATTATTCATAACTTTAATAATATCCATTTTCGTTCACACACATTATAAATGGTCGTTCTCAACATGAATTATTTCAATTTTTAGCAATGATGTTTATAATATTTATTGATCGTATTAGTATCATAGTAGTTGTATTTTTATTTCTTCTTGTTCTAAATTACAATATTAATATTCCATTAAAGATATTTCTGGGGAGTGTTCATAATAATTTATGATGTTTCAAATTTCTATCATGAGTGTTTTGGACATTATCCTCGATGTCAAATTTGAAAAGAGGAATGTTTTTTTTTGATATTCGATGAACGAAGAGTTCTTACATAATTAATGAATTATATATTTATATGATATCTCAAGAAATATTAAATTTAAAACATTATATAATTGTATCATATTATACGATTAAATAACCTCTCATAATCATCAATGACATAAATTAACAACATTGATCAAGTAGGATGTCAATGTAACCCAAACATGGGTCTACAATGATTAATTGATGGTTATAAGGTGGTTAAGTTATAATATGAATAAAATAAGGGAATGATTTTATTAATTAGTTTTCAATTTTTTTATATGTGAATATTATATGGAAATAGACAAAGATTTATTAGATATTAAAAAATTGCGCAATTTGTATTAAATAATGCCCTCTTTCTATGAATTTTCTATACTAGTGAAATAACGATGATTGATTTTTGGTCATACCATTAATATGTTCTTAAATGTTTCATAAAAAATTAATTATATAAAAAACATATTTATACTTTAATTACAACGTTATTTCCATCCTTTGAATGAATTGAATGAGAACAAAACACATTACGTCTTATAGGTGGAAGTCCTCACAATGCAAAAACAAGGATTTTGATTTTCATAATGGATGGGGTGTTGGAATAATAAATGGTATTAACCTTATTATAATATTATTAAAATATAAAAATAATAATTATATTGTTTTATAATTTCGTAAAAAATAAAAATAAACAAGATAAATAAGATAACGTAATGCCCTGACACCGATTACCCAAGTTCATTGCAATAGTATATAACATTGGCATTATCATAAGAGATCAAGTCCCAAAATACCGATAATTTTAGTATCCTAGGAAGTAATAAATACATATATAAGTATTAAATTACATTATAAAATAAAAAATAAACATTGTGTCTTCATTTAACATAGTCATATCCCTTATCATATCCCTGTAATTCAATCATAATACACTAATTCACATTTTTGGAAAAATAAAAACATAAGAAAGTGGTGAGCTCAGATGATCAATAAGGATAAAAATATATTAGAAACTATCATAAATAAGCATAAACATTTAAGGCAATTTATAAGAATGAAAAAATCATTTTAAACGTATACTTCATCATAATATTGCAATGAAAAATAAAATAATTCCATTTAGTTATTCACAAGGATATTCTACTAGCCGAATAATCACATGTTATATCAATAACTAATATCCTAATGATGGAATGATTACTGTCGGACATCATAACCCGACATTCAAGGCCTTGATCCAAGAATTCAAATAAAAATATTGTCAAGGCCTTTTTCCAAGAAAGTAGTTTGTATTATGAGACAAACCGATTCATTGAGGAGCAATAGTGGGCCCTTCCTGTCACTTACTACATCAAATGCATTCCTCGTATGAAAAAGGGTGAAACATAACAAAAAAATTCATATTAAACTAACATACGAAATGTTAATACATTAACTATAAATTGTGAATGACATAAAAATAGCACATCCAAAGTCAATCATATCGTAAAACATTGAATACAATCTGGATTATTTTATCATAATACATCAATATAAATTAAATATAAAATCCAAAAATATATGTTGAAATAGATGAAATCAATTAAAAAATTATTTGCGAGAAATATCTATTTCTACATTTAAATCCATTAAAAAATTCATTATTATAAAAGAAAACATTTATGATGAAAATATTCTTATAATCTTGTAAGCTAATCTTTTCAGGTGTTATAATGTTGGAAAATATCCTCACCTGCTATATATGTTAAAAAACATTCATTTGTTAATTTTTTAAAAAGGTCATAAAGTACCTTGTTTGAAAAATGACCATAAGTTTTGTTTCAAAACATTTTAAAATAGTAAAACAAAGGTATAAATGCCTTTATATCATACTCTTAGAAATAGTAAAAATATTTTTAAATACATTTTCACGGAACCACTAATGTGGATGATAAAGAAGTCTCAGTAGATACTAACGTATAAATAACATTAGATAATAGAGAGATTTAAAAAAATAACCCTTACCTTGTAATATTAATTAGACAAGTTTACTTTAAACTCCTGTATAATGGTTAAATAATTGTTATTAAATTTTTAAATAACGAGATACATAAATATGATATCATATATGATCCTCTAATATTTCATGGTTAATCATATTTCAGTAGTATCACTGTTTCGGGTGTTAACGGATTCATATTCCATTATATGTTTCGTTATATAAGCCATGTTTGTTATGGATATGATATATTTGATTCATATCCATAATTATATTAATTTCTTAAAAATTATTTTTCTAATCATCAAATATAAATTATTCTTGAATGGTTATGATGGAGAATGAAATCTCTTCTCATCGTGGAGATGGTAATCCATACATATGTACAAGAGACAATATCATACTAATTAGGGTGAAATAATATGTAATTGGATTATATATTATACATACATAATCATTAACATGTTATATTTATTTATTATATCAATTATAATCATTATTAGACCCATCCACATATCCAAATGATGAATAATAAACTACACCACGATATGGGGATGGTATGCTGAATGTACTCACAAATGGTGTCATTTTAATTCAAAGGATGGATAGAATAATGAATATGGTTCTAAAATATTTATTATAAAATCATATTATTTAGAAGGTAAGGGATTTATTATTTTATTTTTTATATTAAAAAGAAATAAGAAGTAGAAGATGAAAAGAACGTTGAATTGGTGATAAAATAATTACATCTTCAGCAACATCCTTTTTATTTGAAAAAAAGAGATCATTAAGTTGGAATTCAGATCAAATTAAAGCCTCTAAATATACATTTGGGAATTTGATACGATATTTTATCTGGTTTTGGCCTAGAAAAATTGATTTGGAGGTGTGAATTTTAGAGAAGGGGATGTACCCTTTTATAAGAGGGATGATTGGAACTTTAGGAAATGCTTGAAATATTAATTTATTATAAAATGATTTTCATATAATAGTTTCTCCAAATGGATTTTTTTTCTCGGATAAGGTATGTATGGGTCTAAATAATCTCAACCAATGGGTTTTAGAAAATATTCGTTGACCATATAAACTTAACTTTTAGATTTCTCTCTTAGTTAAAAAGTTTAACTTTTACCATGTCTTCTGGTATTTTAATACAATATGGTTAAAATAGTTACTATAAATTTCCAAGAGAACCTCAAGTAGTTCATTAATGGAATATATATCATTATCTATCTCCTTTAGAAAAATAATATATTTTTAGGAATATTATATCATTTAATAAAATAGTATTTGTTTTAATAACTAATTTCTGCCAATTTTTACACTATTTAGTAATTGGTTTTTGTGAAAATCATAACAACATTGAATACATCAAATGAAATGCATTGAATCAAATATAAAAATTCATCCTCTCATTGAAAATTCGTGCATGACATCAAAATTATCAATTTAAATTTATTTTAATATTAATAATACCAATTATTTAAATCTTCAATTAATATGGTAATTACTGCATCAACATTGGGTCATAAATAAATTTAATTATTTAGTATCTAAGAATTATAACTAAAATACGATGATGTATTAAATCTTTTTATATTCATAATGAATATTTATAGTCAAATTTATTTTATGTATAACCCAATATTTTAAATGGTTTTGTAATTAAAATTTGAATTTTACACTTTTAACTCTTCTTTAAATTAAATATAATAAATGTCATAATCTAATCCAAGTGGATAAAAAATGGATCATATATCACCCTAATGTTTTTTTGGTAGAAATAAACTTATCCAATATAATTAAGACATGAGATGGGGTAATTATATATTATTATAATATTATTTCTACCTTTAATTACCCTATTTATGATTAATCGTGGTAAATATAATTCAAAAGATATTATTTACCAAAAATTATTTTCACCCTATTAAACAACATTTTTCTTAATGGTTAAAACTGTGTCTATTAGATTTTTGAAATTAAACTAATAGTAGAGGTAAAATTACATTTTATAAAGGTTTTAAAATGTGTTTAGAAGGTGCGTAAAAGACATTTAAAAGTTTAGTAAAATTTTATATATCTAATCTTATTATAAAATGACTCCAATGAATTAAATTGGTATGATATAAGTATAATGTATCTATTTTGAATTTAAATTAATATTAAAAAAATAATTATTATCTATATAAAAAGGCGTTTTTAAATAATAACGTAATGTTATTCATTGTTCATCAAAAGTTGAATGTATTTAGAAAAACACCAAAAAATCATCCAAAGCTAAATTAGATATTCTGAATCCCAAAATGAAGTTCATTTTGTAAAATAAAATTTATAAAATTTCAAAATGTTGGTATTAATATTCGTATCTTTTATTTAATCATTTTTTTGTTGGTTATGGTGTCTTAGAACTTGAAGCTATATACAGTGAAAGCTATTGTATTATTCAAAGAGAAGCATACCGTGAAAGCTTGGGGTGTTACATTCTTCCCTTCATTAAATAATTTTTTCCTCAAAATATCTAGAAAATTACTTCCCAAAAATATTCGGTTGGTTCATCATCATATGTTTCTTAGGATCACACATTCCCTCTTACTTTTTATTGTTTTTCCAATGATCTTTTACCAGACGAGTCTCCAGTTTGTCAACACATCATCTCTTATATCAAGAATCCTGATAGGCTCTTCACAATTAGACAAATATTGTTCTATTTCTATTTCACCATAGGTGAGTTCATGTGTTGGTTCATGCATATATTTTCTCAATATTGATACGTGGAAAACATCATGATCATTGGAGAGACATGGAGTCTTTTCCAAATAGTAAGCTACAACTCCAAATCATTCTATAATTTCAAAAGGTCGCGTATACCTAAGATATAATTTTCCCATCTTATCGAATCGTATAACACCCTTACATGGAGATACCATCAAGAAAAGATGATCACAAATTTTGAAATTCCAAATCCTCCCTTTGTTTATCAACATAGATATTTTTCCTACTTTGAGATAATTTGATTTTTGTTTGGATAATCTTCACCCTTTCCATTGTTTCCTCAACAAGTTCTAGTCCTAAAAGTTTTATTTCACCATCATCATCAATACACGATAGTTTACCACATCTCTATCCATATAATGCTTTATATGACGCTATCTGAATACTTGAATGGATGATATTGTTATAGGAAAATTATACCATAGGTAAATACTAATACCATATACCTTTAATTTCAAGTGAAGAAGAACTCAACATTTCTTATATTGTTTGAATAGTCTATTCTGATTTTCCCTTAGTTTGAGGGTGGTAGGCAGTGCTAAAATAAATTTTAGTATCCAGGTCATTCTAATGACTTTACCAAAATATTGATGTAAAACAAAAATCATGATCGAAGATAATCGATAGTGGTACACCATGAAGTCTTAAAAATTAATTAATATATAATCTTTATAAACATTTAAGTGGTAAATCTTAACTTATATCAAAACAATGTGCTGACATGTTAAGATAATCAATAATATCCCACATTACATCATTCTTTCTAGGTGTCTTTGGTAGCCCTATGACAATTCCCATCAAAATATCATCATTTTTCACCATAGGTATGGGAATAGGATACTTGACTCTTCCAGGATGTTGTCTTCCAGCCTTCACATATTGGAAAGCCATACATCTTAACACATAATTAGCAATCTCCCTCTTCATGTTTTCCTACCATAATAGTTTCTTCAAATATCTATAAATCTGACTTCTAACAGGGTTTATAGAGGAATTGGTGCAATGACAATCATCCAACATTTCCCTTTTTTTATCCGGTATATCAGGAACACAAATCATCTTCACAAATTTCAAAATTCTATATTCATATATGAAGTCATCCAATATCCCATCATTCACATCCTTAATTATCTTTTCAAACTCCACATCATCAATCTAATAACGATTTATCAATTATAGTAATGATTGTTTGGAAACCATTTGAAAAATTATTGATGTTTCACCATCCATGATTATTCACATATCTATCTTTACTATATCCATGAACCTACGATCCATTTTAACTCTAATCATGTTCAAAACTCTATCATATATTATGCTCAAAGAATCGGCCAAATTATTTTACTTCTCTAGGTGGTAGTGTATAGTGAAATAATAATAATTTTGTTGTTCGAGCTATATCCTTTACCTCATGTTGTATTATTTCATTCATAAAATATACTTCAAACTCTTCTCATCAGTATATATCTCGCATTTTTTAACCAAAGAGATAGTGTCTCCATATCTTCATAGATAATATTTATTCTGCTAACTCAAGATCATGAGTTGAATATTTTGGTTCATGAATTTTTAGCTACCGTGATGCATATTCAATAACACTATCATTCTGCATAAGGACACAACCAAGTCCTTTGTTTAAACCATCACTATTATAAATAAACCCATCATTTACCAACGACAGATTAAAGATAATATCATTGAAAATTATTCCCTTATACACTTCAAAATATTATTCACACTCTTTTTTCCAAACAAATTTAACCCCTTTACATGTGAGCTTGCTTAAATGGTTAGCCAATTGGGAAGGATTCTGGACGAAATACTGATAGTAACCTGTTAAAACAATAAAATTGTGTACCTCACTTATACTCATAGATGTTTTCCATTCATGGATTTCTCTTGTCAATGAAGGATCAAAAAATATTTCATTATTAGAGACAATAAATCCAAGAAAATAAATCTCGTGAATCTATAATTTACAATTGTTATACATCCTATATAATTCATTTCATCTAAGTGTTTTTACAATAGTGCGCTAGTGATTTTCCTGATCTTCGTAGCTTTGGGATTATACCAAGATAACATCAATAAACACCACTAAAATTTCATCAAGATATTCTTGAAAAATATATTCATTATATCCATGAAAATAGAGGGTGCATTAGTCAGATTAAAATCCATTACGATAAACTCATAATTCCCATACTTGGTTCGAAATGCTATATTTGGAATGTCTTCCTTCACCATGAACAGCTGATGATATCCAGATCGAAGTTCAATATTTGAAAAATATTGAGCTCCATGAATTTGATCAAATAAATCATTAATACAAGGTAGGGGACACTTGTTATTTTTTTATAGCATTGATCTCCATATAGTCAATGCACAACCACATAGATCTATCTTTATTCTTAACAAAAAGAACAGGGGCTCTCCAAGGTGAAACACTATGGAAAATAAATCAATAATTACTCAATTCCTCTAGTTCGTTATTTAGTTCCATTAATTCCATAGTGGAAATTATATAAGGGGTATTCGATGTGATCATTGAACTAGTAATTAAGTCGATGGAAAATTCCATTTCTCGTTTTGGAGGTTTTCCATGTAAATCCTCTGGAAACACACCATAATATTCTTTCACAATAGGTATATCCTCTATTTTTCAATTTATTTCCTCAACCATAGTTATTTCACTCCCTTCTTACCCAAAAATTTAATTTAGTAGAGCTACTTGGGTGGATCTAAATATGAATTAGATGGCGATGTTTCGACTCTAAAGATAATGGATTCCCAATCATCATAAAAAATTGTATCCTCCTTCTTCATATAATAAATTTTCTCATCATGGTCTGAAATCCAATCATTACCAAGGATTATATATAATTAAATCATGGTTATAACAATAATATTAGTAGATAAAGCTTGATTATTTGCCATAATGGTAACTGATTGACAAATCATTATTGCAATGATACTTCACTGATAAATTTTGACTCACAAATACCTTAATAAGTCAAATTAGAAATATGAAATTTTTGTTGAAAAACGGGAAGATATGAAAGAATGTGTTGATCAAGAATCAAATAAAGAATTGTCTAATTGGGGTAAATGAGTAATGTAACTTCCACCATGTCATTAATAACATCAACCTCTGTAGTAGTGATTGCAAAATCTTTTCCTTTATACCTTGTCCTTTTCAGAGGTGTGTTTCCTAGAAACATAGGACAATAATTTTCATAATTACCAATTTATTTTCTATTTTAGCATTGATCATTTAAAATCTATTTCATCCACATACAATCATGATCATAGTGGCCTTTTTCTCCACACTTGTAAAAAACGTACATCCCCTTTAGGCATTTACTGGGGTGTTTCTTCCCAAAATTATTGTAGGTTGGATATTCAAAATTTCCCTTCTTCCCATTATTTCCATTTTCAGAGTGTTCAACATATCTCTTATTATTTTTCTTCACATTTAATACATAAGAAATATGGAATTAATTTTCTGTCTTGATAGCACATGACACTATAACTTTATATGATGCGACGAATTTTGAGACTAATGATCAATAGATAAATGGTTTTAACCCATAAATGAATCGATCTATCTTACTTATTGGGTTATATATATAATCCCCAACATGCCTAGATAACTTTATAAAGATAACATCATACTTTGAGACATTATCATCCTCCATTGGGCTCAGACTCTAAAATAGTTTTTCCATATCCGCTCGATGTTCATGAAGATAGTATTTTTCTATGAAAATATATTTAAACTCCCTCTATTAGATATTTTACAATTATTCTTCTTTGTTTTTGTTTTGAATTAGTGACCAGCATTGATCTACATCTCTTGAGAGGCAAAACCCTATCCTGAAAACTTTTTCCCTTTTGATACTCCCCAGAGCATGAACTATTTTCTCTAAGGATCTTTTCCATTGCTCATATACAAATGGATTTGTAGTCCCAATGAATGTTTGATTTTGTTTCCTCATGAAGTAGTCTAAAATTGATCCTCCACATTGTAGATCAGAGTACTCTATACAGGTAAGGTTATTTTTCATTACTAGAGTGATTTGTCCCAGTATGGTTATAAGTTAATTGCTACAATTTGTATCACCAGCTCCACTATAATTATCTTAAATACGACGTAAATCACTACATGGAATACGTTCATTGATACGATTTCCAATTCTTCCACTAGTATCCATTTCTAAATAATGGAATACACTACATTAGTTCATGATTCACATTTAATAATTCCAAAATTGTAAAATACATAACATAAATTTAATAGTTTATGCATATAATGCATAATCATAAATAAGTTTTCTATTGTGAATTATTTACTCATAAATCCTTTATAATGTTCTGTAATGAAAATTTGAATTATCTTAAGCATATCTATAGGGAGTGTCAAACCAAGGGCACAGTAAGGCTTGTTGTCAGGTACCAGGATAACTTTATTCATGCTCGAAGCTACATGATAGAGTTTTCACTCCTAGGTATATCTATGCCATAACCACATCCACTTGTAGTATCCATACAAGGATGTATTTCCTGGAAAACTCACATATTATCTACATTACATAAATTTTTTGTTGTTCCACTATACTAATCCTTAAATTCTATCTTAGGGTAATTTTCTCTAATCAGAATTTCTTTAAATCAAGTTTCCATGGTTTGTCCCAAACTTTATCTGATGCCAACTGTAATACTCTGACCCCAATTACCTATATTTGGTGCATTACTACATAACATTGGCTTGATCGCAAGAGATCACTTCTTTAAAGACCTATCAATTTAGTACCATTGAATGTAATAGATAAAAACATAAGATTTACATTACATTATGATATGAAAAATAAACATTGTGTACCATTTGAACACACTCCTATCCCTTATCCTATACCTATATGTCAATCATAATACACTTCATCACATATTGGGAGAAAGAAATCATAAGAAAGGGGTGATCTCTGATGATCAGTAAGGATAAAAATATAGTGGAAACTATCATAAATAATCGTAAACATTTTAGGCAATATATAGGACTAAATCATAAGACATTTAAACATAAATATAATCATAATATGGAAATGATAAATAAAATAATTCCATTTAGTTTTTCATGTGGATATTCGATTAGTCTAATAATCACATGAAATATCAACAGTTAAATTTATAAGGATGGAATGCCTAATTCGGGACATCATAACCACATAGTAAAGGACTCGTGCCAATAATACAAATAAAAATATTGTTAAGGCCTTTTTCTAGGACACTATTTTGTCTCATGAGACCTACCGATGCAGCGAGGGGCTATAGCAGGCCCCAGCCATCACTTACTAATCCCAATACATTCCTTGTATGAAAAATTTTGAAACATAACATAATAATTTGTGTTAAACTAACATTAAAAATTTGAACACATTAACCATAAACTGTGAATAATATAAAAATATAACATCCATAGTCAAACATATCATAAAACTATCAATACAATAAAGAAAAATGTGTCACATTAAATCAACATCCATTAAACATAAAATCCAACAATATATGTCGACATAGAGGAAATATATACAAATAATATTTGATAGAAAGGTATTTTTCTACTTAGAAATCATTTAAAAGTCTCATAATTATAAAATAAAATATTTATTTCTAAAATATTCATATTTTTTTGGAATGGAAGATTTGAACGTTTATCAATGGAAGAAAATATCTGCACCTCCCTTATATGTAAAAAAATGATTTCTTATTTTTTCGAAAAGGTCATGAAGTACCTTTCTTGAAAAATAAGAGAAAGATTCCTTTCAAAACATTTTATAAAAAGAATATCAGGTGTAAAAATGAATTTAATCCATAGTATAAGAAATAATAAAAATGTTTTTAAATACATTTTTAAGAAACACTAATGTGGATGATAAATTATTCCCCGAAGATACAGACATATAAATAACCTCAGATAATAGAGAGATTGTAAAATTAACCCTTACCTTGTACTTTTCATCTGTCAGGGGTACATTAATCTCTGATATAGTGGTTAAATAATTTTTATTATGTTATACAAGAACAACATAAATTAATATGATATCATATATGATTCTCTAATATCGTTTTGTTAATAATATTTCAGTTGTATCATTGTATCAGGTGTTAACAGATTCAGTTTCCTTTATATGTTATGATACGTAAGTCATGTTTTTTATGGATAGGATGTATTGGATTCATATCTAGAAAAATATGAAGTTATTAAAAATTATTTTTTAATCATAAAATGAAAATTGTTCATGAATGGGAATGATGGGTAATAAAATGTCACCCTATAATGGAGATGGTAAATCATACATACACAATAGACTATATAATTCACTTGATAGTGAAATAATATGCAATTGGATGGTATTATATATATACAAAATAATTAAAATTCAATATTTATTATTTACATAAACAATACACATTATTATATCAATCCAAATAATTATGTGTTGAATAACAAACAACACAACGACGTGGAGATGGTAAGTCATTCGTACCGTATGGTAACATTGTAATTCATAGGTTGGATAGAATAATGAATATGGTTGTACCATAATTATATAATATTATCAGTATGTATAAGGTTCTGTATTTATTATTTTAGTATGAAAATAACCAAGATATAGTATGTAGAATAAGGAAAGGACTTTTAAATAGGTGATAAAATAATAACCTCTTTTTTGGGTGCTTCCTTTGGATTTGAAAAAAAGGGCTCTTTAGGTTGGCCTTATGATAGAATTTACGCCTCTAGGTTGAATTTAGGGTATTTGGAAGTATATTTGAGTAGGGTTTGTAATATCTAAATAGTTATGGAGGTGTGAATTTATAATAAGTTGAAGTGCAATTTTATAAGAGAGGTGATGGGCACATTAAGAAAACCTTGAATTATTAATTTATTACAATATGTTTTTTAGTTTCTAATATCTCCCTATAGATTTATTTTATAGGATAATTTGGGTATGGGTATATTTCCCCACAACCAATAGGTTTTATTCATGATTATTTCCCCATATTAACCTTATTGTTTATATTTAACTCTTAGTTAAATAGTTTAACATTTACCATGTCTTCTTGTATTTTTATACTACCTGGCTAATATAGTTACTATAAAATTACAAGTGACTTTCAAGTGGTTTATTAAAGGCATATATAGCATTATCTAAGACATTATATTGTATATTATATTTTTAGGTATATTATATTGTTTAATATAATAGTATTTGATTTATAAACTCATTTACGCTAATTTTGTCACTATTAAGTATTTGTTTTATGTGAAAGTCATAAAAACATGATTAATTCAAAAAAAATATTAAATCAACATTAAAATGTCAAAATATCCTAGAAAAATGATGGATGGAATCAAAAGTTTCAATTTACATTTATTTTAATATTTATAATATAAATTTTTTTAATCTTTCATTAATAAGGTAATTACTACATCATCATTGGGTCACAAATAAATTTAAATATTTAATGTCTAAAAATTATAAATAAAATAATATTGTGTATAAAATCGCTTTATAATTTTAATGAATCTTTTTAGTTTAATTTATCTTTTATATATCCCAATATTAAAAATATGTTACTTATTAAAATTTGAATTTAACACTTTTAAATCTTCTTTATATAAAATATAATAAATGTATTAATTGAATAAAAGTGGACAAAAAAGAATAATTTTTTGCCTATGGTTGATTTTGGTCGAAATAAAGTAATTTAATAGAATTAGGACCTATGTTGGGGTAATTATATATTATTATAATATTATTTTTACCTTCAATTACCATATTTTCTTTTAACCATTGTAAATAAAATTCAAAAGATTCCAATCTAAAAAAAAATTATAATCAACTTATTGAAACACATTTTACATATTGATGAAAACCATGTCTTCCAGATTTTTGAAATTCAATTCATGGAAGTGGTAAAATTATGTTTTATGCAAATTTGAAAATGTGCCTCAAAGGTGTGTAAATTATGTTAAAAAGTTTAATAAAATTTTATATATCTAATACTATTAAAAATGAATCAAATTAATTACATTAGACTAATATAGGTGTTATTTATCTATTTTTACTTTAATATAAATTTAAATAAAAATAATTATTATTTAAATAAAAAAGTCATTTCTAAATAATAACGCAATGTTTTCACTATTCATAAAAAATTGCATGTTTTCAGAAAAATAGTATCAATTCACCCTATGATAAATTTGATATTCTGAATGCAAAAATGAAGTCCATTTTGAAAATAAAATTTATAAAATTTCAAATAGTGGTTATTACTATTCATTACTACTTTTTAAATAGCTAGTTGGATTGGTTGTGGTTTTCTAGAGCTTGAAGCTGTGTACAACGCATGCTATTGTAGTAATCATAGAGAAGCATATCATGTAATCTTAGGGTGTTACATATGAAAAAAATAATAATTATTAATACACACATTAGGGATATAAAATTTAGATATATGTCTATATTAATTTTAAGGCTTATTATAGATTTTATCATCAATGGAATTTTTTTCCATATTAATATATACTAAAAATTGAATTGTTTAAATGATAAATTCTAAATAATTATGTTTATTGAAGTGGTGATGATGTCCCTATTTTGTATGTGAATGGAGTAGTAATTTTTTGAATAAAATTATACTTTTAATAATATCATGGAACTATTCAATGAACAATGTATAAAATCTATATAATTGTAAGAGAAATGCATATTTTTCAATTAAAATCTAAACCATTCAATTATATGCACCATTTTTTAATATATTTATCTCTTTTACCCAAGACTAAAATTAATTTACTCCTTTAACTTTGACCATGGTATATAATTTCTAATTATAGTAATTAATTTTAATGAAAAAGCATATCATTTATAATTTCACCTAATTTTATAAAACTAATTTATTTACAAATAATTTTTATAAATGTGTGAAAAGGTAATTTTAAAATAAATACACATAATCACATGAAAAGTAATTTTAGAGAAACAATGTTTTTATGATTCAAATTTATATATATGTTAATTGATTTTAGTCAATAAATTTAATGACCAATATTGAATTTTTATAATTGAAATAATGTTTTTGAGTCATTTATGGTAATCCAAAACTAGATGTAACTTGAAAATACTTGATGTGACTAAAAATGTTTTTATATTAATGTCACTTTTAAATTACGACTAATTTTTTTTCAATATGCTTAGAAAGTTCAATGAATATATTAAAATGTATAATTCTATTCAATAAATTCACATTTGATTACATAAAATGGTTTCTAAACATATTGGTTATTCTTATATAATGGAAATTTTATAAAAATTATAGTTTTCATGAAAATAGTAATGTGTGAACGAAAAAAACATTTTTCTGGAAAACCTAAAAAATTCATACTTGGATAATATTTATAAGATGAATTTAAATATTGATTATGTTTGGTCTAATAAAAGTTATAAATTAACATTTTAAATAAATTCATGTATAGAATTACTATATATGGTGCCTTTTTTAGTAGTTCATGATATGGTATTTACCTGTTATAGTAGAGTGTTAGGTGTTATAACATGGGGATATGTATATTACTATCGATTTATGAAGGTTCCATGGGGATGGGTATATTACTGTCACGAACCAGTCCGGGTCGTCATTCGACTTGATGCTTGGCCCAGTCCGTGACATGGCCCGAAGGGCGTTCTCGTTCCCCATGGGATAGCACAAGTGACCAGGTGTCAAACCATACATGGGAATGATTTACCTGAAATAAAATACAGAAAAACAACTAGCCAGATAAATAAACTGAAACAAGAAATGGACAACCAAACACGACTTTAAACACTGAACAGGTTTAATGTCTACAACTTGAAACAATAACTAAAAAGAAAAGACGGCAACAGAAACTAAAACACATACTCAAACCTCCTGGTATAAGAGAGGACACATCAACACCATTCTTCATGAGAAGACCAACTGCAACCTGAACCACCATCACTGAGCATGATTTCACAACCTGAAATGCACAAGAAACAAAGTCTATATACACCCAAAGTTGTATGTAGGGTCTGAGCCAAAATCCTAGTAGGACGTCACCCAAAAAAAGGTTCTATGACACAACATCAGAAGAAAATTTAAAGTGCTTATTCAAAATTATAATTTCAAAATTCTTTTAAAGAAAACATTTACAAGCTAAATTCTAAAGGAAAACACTAAAAATAACTCATTTGACACCTACGATTTTAAAGAGGAAGAGAAAAAAAATCATTATGGGCACACACACACACATACTCACACACACACACACAATGACACCCAAGTGGTCCTCCATATGCCGATAGAAGGCACCACGTCATAGATGGTAGAGCACTATGGGTAATTCCCCTAAGGTTCATCTAGCTCGAGTGAGACCCTTGAACCTCTTGTCCTGGTGAAACGTGGATTAGAAACCACGACCCTCATAAATGTGACTAAGAAGACCACAACCCTCATAAAACGTGGCTAAGAAGGCCACAACCCTCAGATGTAATATGTTTAGTTAGTGTTGCAATCGTCAATCCATCTAAGTGAAACAGGGACGATACCACTCCGGATCACTAGTGCATTAGTTCTAGTCCTCCCACCTAGATAATCGGGGTTTCCCATGTTCTCAATCAAGTTCCACATTCACATAATATGTTTCTTTCTCATATCGCAGACCAAACAAGATATTTCACCCAAAAGTCACCATTTTCATACCCAAAGAACATTTCAAAAACTCGCGCACACCAAAACACCTTTCAAAAAATATATCTGTCATTACGTAATAATTTGGCAAATCTTCATTTGGAAACACTCAAAAAAGAATATAAATAATTCTCACAACTTAGAAAGCATTATTTAAATAACATAACAAGGACTGACACAAATAAACACACCCAATTTCAAATAAGAGAGTCGTTCAAACCACTTGTTTAATAAATTGTCCTTAAAAATAGTTTCACACCAACTACACAATATTTTGAACCATCTGCACATCTCATAAAACACCACCAAATGACATAAGAATAGTTTACGCCAAAAACATGTATCATTTTACATAAAAACATACTACTTTAAAAACAAACTCTTATTCAACTTCTTAAAAAAATTCAACTTTCACGCCATCTAAATAAGTTAACAAATAATTTGAGCTATCTCTGAAATCATTTCAAGAAAACCCAAGAAGACTCCACACCAATAAACTCTTTGATGAAGCCACCATTATTTACAAGACACCATTTTTTTCACAAAAAAAACACAAAACAAAGCCAACACGCTTAAAATGATTCGCTACACATTAAAAATCCACATTAAGACATACAAAACTCTATTACCCTTAAAGACTAAGTTCACACCAACAAAACATCACCTAGAACCCAACTTGAAAACATTACACCAAAACAACACATATTTTTACATGCAAAGACCATTTTAAAATAAATTTAACACTCAACTATTCTAAAACCTCATTTGTACCATATAAAAAAATGATTAATTAATTTTAGGATTTACCCCGAAAAGGTCGAAATCAAAAACATGATCATTTCTAAAGAAAGTGAAATTTTCATAACACATGCATGTCAAGTAATTTTTTTAGCGCATTTCCCACAACCTATAAAGCACGAACAATATTTTATACAACAACAAACATATAAACAACAAGACCATACTATTGAGGAAATTCGAATTCATCAAACAAGCATGCCAAACTATTCTAAACATAGATCTCATCACACAATTAAATCATATAACATATTAAATTAACTAAACAACAAAATTAAATTATCTAAAGGATGTCAAGGCATGGAACCACCTACCTCGATGTCAAAACCCGAAAATTGATGTGAAACCTTCAAATCCAAGCACGAAACATCAATCGCGTGCTGTTTGAACCGCAAGGATCCTCACGCGAACTCAAAGTCACGAATTTGAATTAAAAACTTCAAGTTAGAACCACAATGTCTGAAGATATACCTACTGAAAAAAATAGTAAGGAGAAATACATAACCGGGGGGTTCGCCAGACAGAGGAGGGGCAGGCTGTTCGGCAATTCGTCGAACGAAGCAGGGTGGAAGTGCTTCCGAGCAGGGGAGGCAGGGGGTATAGCGGGGTTCCGAGCTGGAAGGAGGGGGGTTTCGGCCATGGAGGGCAGGCCGATCGGGGGGCATCGGGTTCGATGACGGGTGTCTGAGAGAGGCATCTGGGGTGGCACAAAGGATTCGATGATGCGAGGTTTCTCCGTAGAGGAAGACAGAGCAGCGGTTGGGGCTGCCATAAAGAGGAGGAGGTCGGCTGGTTCGGTACGCCGCTTCGCCAGGGCTCGGCCGAACAGGTGTGGGGGGTTCGTGGGGGCGGCACGAGGCGGTGCGAGGGGATTCAGGGCGTCGGAGCATGATCACCGAAGATGGTGCGGGGTGCCATATGTGTGCAGAGCGATTGAGGGGATGTCGAACCAGCAGATGACGCGATCAAGGAGGAAGATGGCGGCGGCCAGCAGCGCGCAGGGAAACCTGCAGCGCAAATGGAAGAAAAACGGGGGGGGAAAGAAACCCTACCACAAAAAAATAATGAAATTAAAAAAATCATAATTATTATAAAATAAAATAAAATAATAATAATAATAATAATAATAATAATAAACTAAATAGTAGTGATATAAAAAAACTAATTTGTCATCCCTAATATACATAATAATAATACTCAATAATAATTAATATTATCCACAAATAATAATACAATCATTATCAGTGAAATCGTCTTATTTTTATTTTATTTTTATTTTATCACTCATTTAATTTTATTCATTATTAATTCATTTCATTTAATTTTCTGAACATTGGGAAGGTGCGCAGAGAACCTGTCAAGGTCGCGCGGCGGCCTAGGCGAGGCCGCCCTGCTTCAATAGCAGCGCACTGAATGTTGTCAACGAAAAAACAGTCAATTTATCAGTGCAAGAGTTAAAAACCCTGGTTGGGCTCAGCCCGCACTTCATATATATATATATATATATATATAGAAATAATCATTTGAAGTAGATAAAACTATAAGATAAAACATAAAAATTAGAAACATTCCGTAGCGCAAAGACCGGGTGTGACAATACTCCCAACCATAAAGCATTCCGTCTCTAGAAAGCGACAACCAAGAACAAACCCCACAGTAGAAAACCACACTCAATTAAGGTTCAAAGGGGATCCCCACAAACAACAAGAAAAATGTGGAAAAAGAATCATGCTCAGAGAAAGTGACTCAAAGACAACTTCGAGAAACTCATATAAAGATTTTCGGATATGTGTCGCCCACCCCGAAGAGCTAGAACGCCTCTAGTTGATTGTTTTATAAAACAAACTCTTGAACCCACAGAAACCAACCTTAGAAATCGAAACACCTCAATCACTATTAAATGAAAACCGCAACATTTGTCTAGAATTAATAAACACGGACAAACCATGACGTTTTTCTGGAATGAACAATGAGGCCAACCACAACCAAGAAGCACACGTATCACTTATCGCCAACTAATCTTTAGAAACAGATCCAAAAGGACAACATGGGGAAGCCCGAGGGGCTCCCAACCATTAAGAACCTACTAACGCCCATGACGAGACTGGAAAACCAACATGTGGAGGTCCGAGTAGACTCCCCACCATTAAAGAAAGTCTAACACTGATTTATTATAAAGACATTCATGCGAGACCCATTGTGGGTCTCCCCACCATTAGGACCGATAGAGGTTAAAAAACATTGAAAATTCTCCAACGGTGACCAAACACCCCACCACAAGGGGCGGGGAGGGAGGGGTGTGACTACCGGGGCATCAAAAGCATAACCCAAGACAAACCAGCATTTTAACCTTCCTGGATGAGCATTATTGCAACTTTGAGACCGACCTACCCAACATACTCCCATAAGGAGCACAAAAGCGATTGAATCCAGTGGGACGCAACCCCCAAGACTTTAAGGCACGAGATGAACATGCCTACACATGTTCATGAAAACCTTATGCAACCGGACGGCTCATTCAGAGCGGAACAACCATAGAAACAATTTAAACTACCTATACTTTTAGCACTGATGACAGAAATAAAGTCAGGGTCTCATACACTCTCGTGGTTCCTGACCACACGCCAGCTTCACGCTGAGGCCTATGGCTGGAGCCCTGATGTTTGAATCATCTCCTACCTCGTAGTCAGGCATTGAAGACTCCTGAATGGAGCTTCTTCTTTTTGGTGTTGCATGCAACCACACTGCAACGAAGACAACACCAGCAAACAGAACACATTACTACATCCAACTGATCATACACGGAACATTCACAATCAAAAGAGCTTAAATGGTGCATGCACATCACCCTTTGTCACAATGGATGTGAACACGACACCACAAATCATCACCTGAACATGACCATTGCTGTTGAGAGGAACATTATATGGAGAGGGACTTTAAATTGAGTCTTAAACAACACATGATTCCTACAATTGATCGTAGCATCCCCTTGTGACTAGGTCTTCCATACTAGTGGCCTAAAGTAGACCCCTTCTTAAACAAAACGGACAAAGGACCAAAGATCATTTAGAATAGTGTCCCGCACTGACCACTCTAGGCTGCTTCCACCTTTTCCCTACTGGAATCACCTTTACCGTTTCCAAATTGAACTTTCAAATTAATGAGTTCAAACTTCACCCTTGACAATCAAAGAGAACTTACACTGCAAGATGTCTCCGATCATGACCCCTGCAACTGATGAAAATATTACAAAGCCCTTCACGAAACTGGTCAACACTGAAAATTCTGAACCGCCTTCACCCTTCCCCATTGGATTTCCTTTCACCATTTCAAGGGGAAACCTTCGAACACAACGACGTAAAATTTCATACCTGACGACTCAGACAACTCAAGGAAACCAAAAATCTGTTCAACTCCCCTCGCCTTTGTAATCCCGCTGCGAGAGGATCCACTTAGTTGTAAAAAGGAGAGGTGGGTTCAATTATAGAATTAAAAAAGAGAGTCCTTCGATCAACTGGAGTTCCGACCAACGGGGAATTACCCATAGTCATACTTCAATCACATGTCAATGCATTATGTGGGGGCATACACTTGTCCAGAAAGAAAACCATGGACCCAACCAAACTGGTCCAATGGTCAGGACATACCACATGCAAACCCCAAACATGCAGAGGGAACCACTACAAGGGCTCCCCAATGATCTTTTCAAAATAATTAACTAGCTACACGCTTGCATACAAACATACAAATAAAAATTCAAACTTAGGACACAAATCAGTCAAAAAGGATTCTCGGCTCGAAATGCCTCACATCCAACCTTTAAAAAACACAAAGACACACCACACAAATACGATTTACTAAAAACCAAATTTTTCTTTTAACAAAACATTTTGAAAATAAGCAAACCCAGTGGGTTGGACACACTCCAATGGGGTCACATGAGCCTCACACATGCATGTTCTCATGTCGCACCGACACCCACCTCATGTCCCTCCAGGCACTCATCTTCTTATGCCATTAACCATTTTCCTTTTCATATACAGTCATGCATGTTGTTTCCCATGAGAGCGTCAATTATCAAAACCAAAACTTTCCATTTTTTCCAAACTAAAACATCCAACCCACACATTTCAATCCTCACACACCATTTTATTTTTAAAGTGCTTCATTTGAAAACACTTTCCAAGACCAAAACAGTTTTAATTAAAAACCAAATTTCCACGATTCCAAAACAAGGAGACGAGAAACGACACAAGAGAAAACTTGTGTCAGCGGGTGACTGGAACGAATGGCTGGCGGCCATACCCCAGTCACGCCACCACCACAGAGGGTATTCTAGGACAGCGTCCTCGGATCCACATGGCTTGCCAGACCCTGCGAGCTCACTAGGACCACTAGACATACCCCTTTTCATTTCCCTTAGATAAGATTATCCACAAGGACCAAAAACATAGAGAAACTACAACATACTTTGGTAACTTGAGTCTCTTCATGACGTGTGCTGGCCAGGCACATTGCTCGTAGCTAGAATGTCAAGTTCCGATAACCTTAATTTTTGTCTACTCTGACTCTATCTCAAAAGAAAACGACCCAAGAGAGCAATCCAACCCTGCCTCTGATACCATTTTGTCACGAACCAGTCCGGGTCGTCATCTGACCCGACGCTCGACCCGGTCCATGACATGGCCCGAAGGGCATTCCCGATCCCCATGGGCTGGCACAAGTGCCAGTGGGTCAAACCTTACATGGGAACGATTTACCTGAAATAAAAGACAGGAAAACAACTATCCAGATAAATAAACTGAAACTAGAAATAGACAACCAAGCATGACTTTAAATATGAACAGGTTTAAAGTCTATAACTCGAAACAATAACTAACAAGAAAAGATGGGAGCGGAAACTAAAACTCATACTCAAACCACCAGGCAGATGAGAGGCCACATCAACACCATTCTGCATGAGAAGACCAACTGCGACCTGAACCACCATCACTGAGCACGATGTCACAACCTAGAATGCACAAGAAACAAAGTCTACATACACCCAAAGGTGTATGTAGGGTGTGAGAAAAAACCCCAGTAGGACATCACCTAATAAAAAGGTTCCATGCCACAACATCAAAAGACAATTTAAAGTGATTATTCAAAATTATACTTTCAAAATTATTTTAAATAAAACATTTACAAGCTAAATTCTAAAGGAAAACACTAAAAGAACTCATTTTACAAATACAAGTTTAAAGAATAAGAGAAAAAAATCATTATGGGCACACACACACGTACTCACACACACACACACACTCACACCCAAGTGGTCCTCCATATGCCGATGGAAGGCACCATGTCATAGATGGTAGAGCACTATTGGTAATTCCCCTAAGGTTCATCTAGCTCGAGTGAGACCCAAGAACCTCGTGTCATGGTGAAACATGGCATAGAAACCATGACCCTCAGAAACGTGGCTTCGAAGACCACGACCCTCAGAAAAAGTGGCTTAGAAGGCCACTACCCTCAGATGTCATATGTTTATTCAGTGTTTCAATCATCAATCCAGCTATGTGAAACAGGGAGGATACCACTCTGGAGCACTAGCGCACTAGTTCTAGTCCTCCCACCTAGATACTTGGGGTTTCCCGTGTGCTCAATCAAGTTCCACATTCACATAATATATTTATTTCTCATATCGCAGGCCAAATAAGATATTGCACACAAAAGTCACCATTTTCATAGACAAACAACATTTCAAAAACTCATGGACACCAAAACACCTTTCCAAAAATATATCTGTCGTTACGTAATCATTTCGAAAATCCACATTTGGCAACACTCAATGAAGAACAAAAACAATTTTCACAACTTAGAAAGCATTATTTAAATAACACAACAAGGGCTAACACAAATAAACACACCCAATTGCAAATAAGAGAGTCGTTCAAACCACTTGCTTAATAAATTGTCCATAAAACTAGTTTCACACCAACTACACAATTATTTAAACCATCTCCACCTCTCATAAAAGACAACCAAGTGACATAAGAAGGGTTTACACCATAAACATGTCTCATTTTACATAAAAAAATAATACTTTAAAAAGAAACTCTTAATCAACATCTTAAAAAAATACCACATTCATGCCATCTAAATAATTCAACAAATAATTTGAGCTATCTCTGAAATCATTTCAAGAAAACCCAATAAGACTCCACAGCAAAAACCGCTTTGAAGAAGCCACCATTATTTTCAAGACACCATATTTCACACAAAAAAAACAAAACAAATGCAACATGCTTAAAATGATTTGCTAAACATTAAAAATCCACATTTAGACATACACAACTCAATTACCCTTAAAAACAAAGTTCACACCAACAAAACATCACCTATAACCCAACTTGAAAACATTGCACCAAAACAACACAGATTTTTACATGCAAAGACCATTTTAAAATCAATTTTACACTCAACTTTTCTAAAACCTCATTTGCACCATATAGACAATTGATTAAATAATTTTAGGATTTACCCCAATAAGGGCATAATGAAAAACATGATCATTTCTAAAGAAAGTGAAATTTTCATAACCCATGCATGTCAAGTAATATTTTAGCACATTTCGCACAACCTATAAAGCACGACCAGTCATTTATAAAGAAAAAAACATATAAACAACAAGACCATACTATTTATGAAATTAAAATTCATCAAACGAGCATGTCAAACCACTCTAAACATAGATCGTATCACGTAATTAAATCACACAACATATTAAATTAACTAAACAACAAAATTAAATTATCTAAAGGATGTCAAGGCATGGAACCACCTACCTCGACGTCAAAACCTGAAAATTGATCTGAAACCTTTAAATTCGAGCACGAAACATCTATTGCGTGCCATTTACACCGCAAGGATCCTCGTGCGAACTCAAAGTCACGAATTCGAATTAAAAACTTCAAGTTAGTACCACAATGTCTGAAGATATACCTATTGAAAAAAATAGTAAAGAGAAAGGCTTAACTGGGGGGTTCACCGGACGGAGGTGGGGCATGCTGTTCAGCGATTCATCGGACGAAGCAGGGTGGCAGCGGTTCCGAGCGGGGGAGGCTAGGGGTCCAGTAGGGTTCCGAGCTGGAAGGAGGGTGGGTTTCGGCCATGGAGGGCAGGCCAACTAGGGGGCGTCGGGTTCGATGGCGGGTGTCCGAGAGAGGCATCTGGGGTGGTGTACAGGGTTCGGCGGTGCGAGGTGTCTCTGAAGAGGGAGACAGAGTAGCGGTCGGGGCTTCCAGAAAGAGGAGGAGGTTGGCTGGTTCGGTGCACCACTTCACCAGGGCTCAGCCGAACTGGCGTGGGGGGTTCGTGGGGGTGGCGTGAGGTGGTGCGAGGGAATTCGGGGTGTCAGATCATGATCACCAGAGAGGGTGCGGGGCACCATAGGAGTGCGGAGTGCCGGAGGGGATGCTGAACCGGTGGATGGCACATGCAAAGAGGAAGATGGCGGTGGCCATCAGCTGGCAGCGAAACCTGCAGCGCAAATGAAAAAAATGGGGGGGGGGGAAGAAAACCTACCCATGAAAGAAATAATGAAATTAAAAAAACAATAATAATTATAAAACAAAATAAAATAATAATAATAATAATATTAATAAACTAAACAGTAGTGATATTTAAAAATACATATTTCTCATCCCTAACATACATAATTATAATACTCAATAATAATTAATATTATCGTCAAATAATAATACTATCATTATCAGTGAAATCTTCTTATTTTTATTTTACTTTTATTTTATCACTCATTTAATTTTATTCATTATTAATTCATTTCATTTAATTTTTTGAAAATTGGGCAGGTGCGCGGAGAACCTGGAGAGGTCGTGCGGCGGCCTAGGCGAGGCTGCCAAGCTTCAACAGCAGCGCACTGAATGTTGTCAATGACAAAACGCTAAATTTATCAGTGAAAGAGTGAAAAACCCCCATTGGGCTCAGCCCGCACTTCATATATATATATATATAAATAAATATAGAAATAATCATTTGAAGGAGATAAAATTATAAGATAAAACATAAAAATTAGAAACATGCCGCAGCGTGAAAACTGGGTGTGACAATTACCGCTGAAATCCTTCTGATCTGTAGAATATTCAAGGATGGGTATGTTTCTTTCAGACAATATTTTCTATGTGATGGTTGATTTGAGGCATAGAGATAGGTATAATATTCCTGATTTCTTAATCCTTCATAGAATAGTGATGGGTATATTATCTCGTGATTCCCTATAATCTGTGGATAATATAGGATACATGGGGATAATATATATGACCATTTTGGTTGGAATGGTCTATGTGACATACTCAAAGACACGTCATGTTTGTTTGAATCCAATATGTTGAAGTTTGGTTTGAAACCTAATTATTGACACTAGTTAATTTTTTGAAATGGTCATCATAATGTTATTTTATTATTTCTACAATTCGGTGGATGTGGGAAGTTGTTATATAAATTCATATTTTTATTATACTTCCTTATTCAACTCTGAATATCATATGTACATATTACAGCATATTTTGGTTAGTATGGGACCATATTGGGGGTGACATGCTGAGTTATTTAATCACACCCTGTTATAATTAAAATTGAACATGGGAATCCTAGAAGACATTCAATTGATGCAGATTCTTATTGGGATGAGTCCCATGGATTATATATTGAACACTAATCTAGATATCCTGGAAAATTCTATATCAAGAGATGTGATATGGGTTGATGATTCTTTAGAGCCATACTATAATTTTCTTTCATATAAGAAAATATTTATAACCCAAAAAATTAGTGATTAGTTTTATTTATGGAATGAAACATTGAGACATTAATGATTCTGATTTATTATGTCTATATGTATTAATGTTCTCTAATTTTAATTAATTTTTGATTGGTGATATTTGTTCATTTTAATATAAAATAAAAAGTACTCACACACAGAGTATAAAATCTACATGATATCTTTAAAGACCCAAAATTCTAGTTTAAATACTTTGGTGCTTGGGTAGGTGTGCATGAAGTCACATGAAATGCAAGTCTGGTGAATTTTAATAAAGGGATTCAGGCTGGGACATTACCCTCTTCCATTTGGGACACATAATAGTGAAAAAAAATTCTTTAGTTTTAAAATATCAATAATATTTTACTACTATTTAAAAATAAATAATATAAAACTCAACTACTAGTATTTTACTACATAAATAAAACAATTATTATGGTAAAAGTACACATTAGTTTCCTTCATTAATTGTTTCACCACTAATAAACTATTTTGGAGAATATTTATTGTATTATAATATTTTTAAAATTAATTAATTTCATTAGCATAAATTCAAAGAACAAAAATGGAAATATTATTTCTAATCTTTTTATAATGTAATCATGTTTTAAAAAATATAGGATATTATTGCTTGTAAATCAATCATGTAACCTTATTGAAATTTCAAAACCTACCCCCACTATAATTAATGGAATTATTGATGCTTTAAGATCATTGGACTAATCTTTAGAATTGTGTTCATTAAGGGAGTTGTCCCATTACACATATCAGACCATTTTAATGATGGAAATTTTTTTATATTGATCAATTTAATGAATTAGCTACTCTATTTATTATACCATATATTTCTTTAATATTGTACATGTAATATTGAATTAACTTAAAAAATATCTTTTTTCTCTATTCCTCATTTTTTGTTATTTATTGGTCTTAGTATCTATTTTTTAATATGTGATTAGAATATACAATTTAAATAATATGATTGTTGATATTTTCTGAATTCTGAAAAAAAAACAATTTGAGCATTATTCGTTTTTTGGATGATCTAAATATTTCATGATTTATAATTCATTTTCATAACATATAATCCATACATTTCTTTAAATTTTGTATCATGGAATTAATTTTTAATGATTAAATAACTCTAAATATTCAAATTTACCATGTTTTGTCAGAATTATATAATGTTTTTGCAAAACATTTTTTTCATAAAACATAATAAACATTGTATTAATTTGTAGGGTTATCATTTAATATACTTTCAGAAACCATTGTAATTTATAGAGTATATATGCGGCCCCAATTTTATAAAAAATGTATACAACAACATTGTAATTAAATAGTATATTATTTTTATGTTTTTTATATATCTCAATTGAATTTTTTTAAGTCTCGAGCCATGTACGTGACTCTTAAAAGTAAAGAATCACGAAAAAAATATCAAGGGGAAGAAACATTCAAAATATATATATTACTGTATAAGAAATATGATAATATAGGTTTCCAATAACTGTTCATAAACAAGGAGGCACCAAAAAACTTTTGGAAGTGGCATATGACTTGAATTTACTTGGTGGATATTGAAAGTTGGCAGAGACACCAACACCATAGTGAGTCCCTCTAGGTAGTCGATGGTTCCTAGGTGCCCCATTCCTTAAGGATATATTTTTTATATTTCACAGAAAGAGATATTTTATTTACCTCTACCTAGTGTTGAACCTCATTCATATAAAATGAAATTAGTTAATATATTTATTGCAACCATATCTTTCTTGTTGTTCTCTCTTTGGGGTTTCATGCATTGATTGACTTGATGTCCTACAATTTGTTTGTTTCACCGATTCTTGATTAATTACTCTCAATCTAATATGATGAATTTTATAGCTATGATATGATGGATAAATCATGTTATCCCATCATGATCTAATGGATACTTTCGGTATTATTGATTGATAGACCTCTAATCTAGAAAAATACTACATTACCATTTAATAAACCTAGATATAGCATTGGATTAGTATCTCGATTGGAAATTTGATCTATGTCAAAGCCTATGTTTTATTTCACTTATAGAATACTTATTTTTATGTAACATTTGGATGAAATGGGAATGTTTTGTGGGATTTTTGGTGTTCATGCATGATTTAGGGATTAATATCTGAAAGATGAAATCGATGTTACAAAAGTAAGCATTCCATACATCAATGGTGAATTGTATAAAGTGCATGGATTTAATGTAATGTATATGTATAAGAGGGTGGACATGAGAAATATGCATTATGTGGTTTTTGTTTTCTGTTCTTATTTGACCATGTGACGTATGCATTATATTCTATATATATTCCATTTGATGTTATGCCTTATTGTTTATGTTTATCATGTAGATGGTTTTTATCTGGTATCATTGTTTATGGTGGGATCATCATGGTTTGGTTATCACATAATTTTGGATCATGTTCTATCAAAATTTTAAAAAATATACAGGATTTTATGCAATGATGGTGTTTTGTAAATACTCAACATAGAGTATTGTGTAAGACTAAATTATGATAAAATATATTAAAGAGGTTGGGTTGTGATGGCATTATGGTTTAAACCAATAGTTAAAATGGAAAAACAACATGGCAGCCTGACCCAATGATAATCCAGGGGTGTGATGGCCTTATGTATTAACCCAATGATTGATTTTAAATGGGACTATTTCTTATCCATTTGTTAACTTCTAGAAATAGCATATATGTCATGTTGTATAATACATCTAATAATGCATAGAGTTGAAACCATTTTGTTTGGTGATATTGAAATATTTGTTTGTGCACAATTAGCATATATATGTTTGGGTAAATATTTTTTAATTTATATTTAATCCTAACATTCCCTATTATATAAAAGTATAAATTATATGAATAATTCATTATTAGTGTCCAAATGTCCTTATACATACACCATACATAGGCACCTTGATAAACATGGTTATTTCCGGGGCTGGGATCATGATTATGAATAGTATCTCTCTCATGGAGCTAATATTATAGAGCATATAGAATATTGGTTATTCCAATTATGATTGAATACTACTGGGTAATTTTATTTTTCAATAGTTTTCAAACATTGGTTGACATACCACAATATGGATCATTTATTATATTTTTTATGTCTATTATTTAAATTTCTATAGAATTGAAATATATTATAATGTTTTGGTATTCATTCCAATAAGGTTAATTTATAATTTTTTATTATTATATAGTATGGATGTTATTATTTTGGGGGTAATCTCTATATGGTACAATGTGTGCCTTCACTACTAGTTGTCATCTTATTTTGTATGGGGAGCCACCCATGGTGTCTTGTGGCACACCAGATGGAACTGATGATTTGGTTTGGGTATTATAAGACGGTGTAAAATCATGTTTTCATATATTTTTTCCTCGAATATATTTATTTCATGATATTATGGAGGAAATCAATGTTTAACATTGGTATGGGAGTCAAATAAGTTCCCAGAAATCGATTTTGTAGTGGACATCAGAGTTACCAAGGATGGGATTATTGTTATTCATTATATTATTTTAGTTATAATTTTGAATATTAATTTTATTATTATTAAATTCATATTTATGGTATATGGGTTCTTTTATACATCATGAATTGGTATGTAGGTTAACCTTTTTTATTTTTTCCGTTTCATATATAGTAATTTCATTAATTTAATTCCATTAAAATGTTGTGTCTTTTTCCAATAAGAAATTATATGATGAAATTTAAATTTTTTTAAACTTATAATGATGTGATTTTTACATATATATAAATATGAAAAAACTATAGGTATTGGATTTATGTATTTGGAATTGGAATTTTATATGAGATTATGTGCTAAATACATGAGTAAAACCATAGTATGAGTTTTTGTGACATGGTTCTTTTCTACGTGCCATTTTCTAAATATATATTATCATTTATGGTATTTATGAAATTAATAAGTGATATTTTGAAATTTTAGATAATTTTTCCTCAATGTCATCTAGTGATACGAAACATAAAAGTGGGTCTGATTTCTCCAACATTGGATGATACACTTGTAGTGACTCTATATTTGAAGTATAGTTACAATTGGAATGATCTAATAGATACACTAGTAGTATATGGATTGGAAGTCCTTCATCCAAGAGTTTTTCACAATATGATTGTTCGTTTTAGAGGATTAGAATGGATGATTGTCGATTATGTATGGGATTTCATGCTCCTTCTCCCCCATACATATAAGGTATTAGAGAACCAAATTATGTGGAGGATTGGATCCATATAATTGACGAAATATTGGATCTAATGGAGACTCCAGAAGATTTATTGGTTTCGTTGGATTCTTTCATTCTCAAGGGACCCATGAGTAGATAATGGGATATCATGAACCCGACAATGAGGAATAAGATTCATTCTTGGTAGACCTCAGTGATGTTTTATCTGAGGATTGATTCATAGATACATTAAATTTCAAATAATCATATGGGTATTTAGAGATTAAATATGAGATTATGTCAGTATCTATATGCTCTACCCAGTTCATAGAGTTACTTCACTTTGTTCTAATTTTTCCTAGGAATGACTCATAAAATTCATTGAAATTTAAGATCATACATAGACCAAAGATGTTGATACAATAATTAAGCATCATTAGGATTAAATATCCAATTTATTTTCTAATGGAATTGACAATTGGGAATGTTTTGTAGGTGGACATTAAAATAGGTCCCTTTTTAAACCATAGTGCACTAATGAGTTGGACCCCTAATGATGTAGTGGGATCCACTTTTGGTACTAGGAAGATAAAAATTGTGTGGCACAATATGGTGGTTTTAGATAGTCATAAAAAAGATAGATATCTTATATATACTCTTGTTATGAATGTGTCACCATGTACTTCCATTGTTTAAAAGGTAATAAATATCACAGATTAATCCATGAATCTCAAAAAAATATTAATCAATGTAAAATTATTGGAAATATATAGAATTTATGTTCATGATAAAATGGATATGTACTCATAGAGGTGTATGGATGACATGAATTTCATGAATGGGTATTGAAAGGGGGTCTCAACAGTTGGTCATGATTTGATAGGGGTCAGTGACAATGAAACACCCATATGTTTTTTTGAAATGTTTTTCTCAAAATAATTTTCATTCTTCAATAGCATGAATCACACGCAATCGAGAGTTCAAAAAAACCATGAGATGCCCTATGTATAAAATAACCATTTCAATCTAAGTGTAAAGTTAACGAGAATAAATATATATAAGTAATGAAAATTTATAGTTAAGTCATTCGCTATAAATCATTTAAGAAAAAATTTAAATCAATTATATATTTTTATTTTCATATTAATAAATTGAGTGAATTACTATTAGAAAATGAAATTAATGAAATATATATTCTATATACATAATAAAATATATTTTATATTCTTCAAATAGATATTTTTTCCCTCGGGTATGAATAAAATATATTTGATGTATAAAAACATGTATTTTGAAAAGGGTAATTTTCCAAAATTTAAGGGCGAACCCCTTCAAATATTTTGATTTTAACACATATAATTTTTTTATATGAAAAAATAAATATGTTTTTTGGATTCAGGATGTAAAAACTTTCTTTGAATTAATTTTTAATATTTTTTGAAAACTATCAAACGTTAATGAATTGTAAAAATAAACTAAATTACAATTGAAAACAAGTTTTTTGATCAAAATAATTTAAATAGTTAAATTATAATATCAAATGGTCTTAAATTATATGTATAATATATTTTTATCATTGAATATAATTTTTTTAATTATCAATAATTTGACATTGAATTTAGATAAAAATACATAAAAATATTTTATAATGTTTTAACTTTTAAAATACATTCTCTCTTTCCAATAATAGTATTAATTTTAAATTAATTACTAAAAATCATGTGTTTTGAATTTTGAAAAATGGATTATGTATTTTGAATCAACATGTCAAAACTATATAAATAGATTTATTTAATAATTGATCATTATTAATCGTAACTTTGGTAATTTTTAATAATATTTTAAAAAGGTAAATTAGTAATTATGGGGTATAATACTATTATAAAAGTACCATTAGACTTTTCTTAATATCATTATAAGAGTGTTTTTCTATCTAAACCATCCTTGGGTTGAAATGGTATTTTTTGTTATCCACTAGGATGAGATTAGGAATCTAAAGAACCATTTTTGGCCTAATAAGACTCTAAAATATTTCTAAGAAAATTTCCAGAGTTGGGCGCTGAGGCAGCGTGCAATTCCAAGGTTTGGTGTGCTAGGCATACATTTTTCATAAAATGTTATGTGATTTTATATTACACAAACATGTTTAACTAAAGAAAACAATATATCTCATAAACAGTTGATCAGATCAAAAATCTGCGACCACGGTTGTGTCCGGAACGCTATGTTTATCCTAGGCACAACATAAAAAAACAGCATGGAACTTTCGGACCCCTCGCTCATTGGCAGTGGGTTAAATGGATTAACTAAATTATTAATTTATTTATTTAATATCTCAATCTAGAATATCTTTTGAACAGGTACCCCCATGAAAAATCTAAGACCACTATTGAGCTCAGAATGTATGATTTACCCTATGAAAGGTATAACATTTGTTAGTGTCGGGTGTTCGGCATATGTGCCATCATTGAAGAATAATTAAATAATTAAATAATTGTTTATTTAATTATTTGATTGATTTATTTTAACTTTAAAGAGGTTATAAATTCATGGTTATGAGAGATTGGCCTCATAACCCTATTTTCTAATGACTCCTCCTTCTCTCCTATCATCTCCTCTCTATTGATGAAGGATGATGAAGCCTTGGATCTAGGCTGATCAAAGTACGACAAATGCAACATCTTCTTCTCATCATTGTGAAAGTGTGATCATCATCAATACCCAATGGATATTGTTGAATGTTATCTTCACCAACGATCGATCCAAACCCGAGTTAGGATTTATATTTGTGAGTTTTTTACCACGGTTTAATTTTTCATGAGGAATGAAAATTAAATAAATTAATTTTAAGATCAAAAAACAATAGATTGAATAAATTTCTTCTTGTGAATATGTAAATTTAAAATATTAATGTGTGATAATTATCTATTTGTCAATTCTTTTTGTTCATGATTCTCAACGGCGAGGGCCAAACCAACACGGCCATCGATCCTCACATATACCATGATCTTTTCTATTTGGTTCTGTGTCTGTTCTTTGGAACGCAAAATAATTGTGTGTTCCAAAAACTCAATATTTCATCGAGAACAAAAAAAAATAGAGATATCGACCTAAGGATCACCAATCTGCAATCGTTGCAATTTTTTGGTCATAGATCAAAGATGTGACATCCCATGGTAGGAGCGATGTGGTGGAGTAGGGCGGTCCGGTGTGGCTGGTGTAGGTGGTGCATGTGCTGCAAGCGGGGGACAGGTGGCTTCATCCGATAATGAGGCAGATCAGGTGGTGGAATTAGTAAGCGGCATGGAAGAGGCAGTCTGGTTGTATGTGTGGCGGAGTTGTAGTGAGTTTCGTTTCTTGTAAAGGGGGTTCAAAATTGTGGAAGAATAAAGATTACATTGGAGAGAGAAATAAATTGAATGGGGATAAAATTAAAATGAAATAAATATAAAATAATAAATGGGGGGAACCTGGTGGTGGAGTCTAGCATGAAAAAATAGGAAGAGGAATTTGTGCATGAAATGGGTTTTGGAATTGAAGGGAAATGAAATGGTTAAATAAAAATAAAAAAAATATAATAGTATTCTTATTATTTTCGATGATAAAACAGTGTTTTGACAAGAACTGCTTCGTGTGATCTCAGTATCATGAACCGTTAGCTATAGTTTGACCCTAACATTGAGAAGGACATTCCAAGTCCACTATTGGTTGACATTTTCATGTTTTAAATCGGGTTCCCATACCGCTCTGGAAATAATAGATTTACTATTATTATTAAATCATTGACCTTCTATAACTCCCGCGTGCGATGTCTGATTGACTTCCCATCTGTGGCGACGTGATACTATCATTAAGAGAGTAAATTCAATTCCAATTCTGAATATTAAATTCTAATTTGTTGCCTGGGTCCATTAAACACCCATTAATAGTAATAATAATAATATTTTTACGGGATATTGTATTCGACAAACATCCCCATATAGTGTCAGAATGGAAAACTATCTGTGAAGTTGTGACCCAAAAATTAAGATCGATATTTGAAGTCAAATTTGGGATATTTCATATTGAGTTCAAAGAGCAGGCCCCACAAGGCTGGTTTGTGTGTGAGGAGGTGAAATAAGTCTTTTTTCCTCGGGTATCATTTTTGAAAAAAAGGGTAGTCTATCTCTTGTGTATTTAATTCTGGATCTCAATGTTGTGACATATTCAGTTATCTAGTCTCGTTTGATGTATGACTGGGTTGGATCGAACACAAATCCAACTAAGCCCTGGGTACTAAAATTTATATATCATATAGACTATGTGTTAGATTAACACACCATCTGCCATGTTGGAACCATTATGACATGGAAGTCCTTCAGATTACTACCTTTTGAAACTTAATGGAAGTTTATGTATGACCAATAACCTAAAGAGAAGAACCATGGTGTTTCTATTAGTGAGGGTTAGGATGGATACACCCTTGATGACTCAAGGCACGGGTATTCCTTACTCCTCTTCTCTTGTAGAGAAGGGATTTCCCATGTCATGAGTTCAGGTTTGTTTTCCCCTGAGATTGTTTTCCTATCTTTATAGTCAGTACTCCACCACACAACCAAACCAGGCCGAATTTATTGGTTACCCCTTTTACCAGTACTCCGTTTGTGACAAAAATGTTTAAACCATATACAGGCACATGGATAGCTTATATGGTTTCCTACTTAGATAGATAAACGTGGTGTGTCACTCTCTTACACGCTATGTTACCTTTTTTTAGATGACCAACATTATGACACGGGAAGTTGTACACAGGCGGTACCCGGGGTCAGAAGACACATCGTGTGACACTTCTACACACTATGTTATTCTCAGTACATTTTTTGATCTTCTTTTCCACCGTATCTTGTACTTGTTTCGTTTCGGTTAGTACCCCTTATTCTCGTTCCCCTGGAGGTCGGGTATCATTTCCATTCACTGGAGTATGATCCCTTCCACGGGACACCCCATGATAGAGTCGGGTATCTCTCCAAGAGTAATAGAGCGATATCCTCAATCAATTATTGACCCTAGTAAGAGTCAGGTATCAATGTGACTATTCCCACAGTGTTCCATTCCTCTACCTTGCAGGTGAATCTAGATGAGTCACAGTATCCTCCATGGCCCTGGTAGTGATCCTCATCTATATATTGTGATCTTTCCTAACTCAGGTGTGTGTTCTCACAGAATGAGTGTATCTATCTCTCATGACCTTTATGACAAATGATACTTCCTGGACGAACGTTATCAGAGTTATTAGACTCGTGGATTGAGTTACCCAGATGAGTGCCTCCTAAAATCATCTAAATGAATCCCTAGTGTGGGGTTATGCAATTTTGTGAACTGTCTCAAGACTATGGGTCTGAGTTATGAGTTTATTTGGCGGCCCTAGGTATATTAATGGTCAAATACCCAGTGTGACTTGTGAGATTGAGATCCCCTTACTCTCTCATTTTGGTTTCTTTGAGCGATCATATATACTATTTGGGTGGAGCTATACACTTTCCGTTATCTCTTATAGTACATTGTTCTATCTTACTTCCCCTCTTTAGTACCTCTCTTGCTGCTCCCTCAATCCTTCAAGTCATCCAACTGAGTATTCTTATACTCACTCCTACTTGGTATTTTCACACATTTTGTGTTATCTTATAGAAGAAAGACATGTTGATCGAGATATAAGTAGAGAATAGGGATAAAAGGTGCTCAGACCATGTGCTATGGTTATATATTTTGATATAGGAGTGGGACTCTTCCATCTATTTTAATTTTTTTCACCTGTTGTCGGGTTGTGGCTCTTTTCTAGTTGGTTGTGTATTTTTTCCCCTTTTTTCTTTTGCGTTAATTTCATAAATTCATGCTGTTTTAAGGATGATTCATTTATGATTGGTTCCCTTTTCATATTAGTGTGGTACCTTGCTTTCTTTTCCTATGCACTTTTTCATTTAGATGGTTGTATGTGTGTGTATAAGTTCTTCGGCATAGGCCTTCACGAATTTGTTGTACCTTTAGTTCTAGTCACTAACCCTTGGCCAATTTAGGCTGTCTTGTGGTAGTTTTAGTAGGGGCCTCGGTATGGGTCAAGTCGTGACAAAGTGGTATTAATGGTGGATCGACCCATGGGATATTGTTCGAGTCTTTCCCAAAAATGGTCTTGATTGGGTTTAGGGAAATAGTTTTGAAGTGTCTGGAGAGAGTCACTCAGGCCAGAAAGTCAAGTGATGGTACATCCGACCGATGAATCTATTCACTAGGACCCTATTTACCCACTTTTTGACTCATCACCCTGAGACACCTGTTGTAGGGAACAATGGTACATGCATCATATAGGATTGAGTTTTGGACTGTCCTTCTCAAGTCAGCTCCCCACCATTGTTTATATATATAGATATGATCATCCAACAATGGTGCACCTTGATAACACTCAGTATGTCTTTGTGAATACATCTATCCATGTTACTAGCTACAGTTCATGGTGACAATCCTATTAGAGAAAATGCCTTACTATAGGACCCATTATGCAAGCCCCCTTTCTCCAAATGGGGAGGTGGCAACACTCATACCTTTTTGGCAGAAGACAGCCCCAAAAGAGTAGGATGAGGACATGCCTAGGTTAGGTGCACTTCTTGAGTTACATCAATGGAGACATTTGAGGGTACAAAGTGATCCAGCCCCTCAGATAGTGAAGGTTTGTCTAAGGCTAGTGGTCCACCGATTCATGCTTGTATGGACACCATTATATCTATTGGTGGATTTTGTAGATGAACCTTTCCCCAGAGTAGATGAACATTGGTGGGGATTAGTTACTCTGATACATGATGAGTTTTCACTATCATGATAAGACTTCCTACAACTATTTTGTGAAGAGTTATACCCCTTCTACTTTTTCTTTGTTTGACTTCAAGAGATCATCCAATTATGACAGGGAGGGATGACAATGACTGAGTATACGACTAGGTTCACAGGCCTTGTGCAATACTCTCTGGACATGATCTATAATGGTAGTTTTTGAGAACAGATGTTTGAGTGGGATATATGTAAAGAGATATATGCTATCATAGTGCCCTTGTGAATTTCCACCTGTACCAACATGCAAGAGTAGGCACTACTGGTTGAATGTTTCTTGTCACACCATACAGCTGGTTGTGATAGTGATCACAATAGAGGTGAGACGTCTACTGCACCTAGTAGATGCCAAACGATGAGATCTCAATGTAGGAGATCTTCTAATGATCAGCCACAGGCACATGTCCATATGGGACCCGGAAAGTGTAGTAGAAGCATGGTGGAATAATCCCTCAGACTTGTGCACTAAAGGTGTAGTTGTGTAGTAGATACCCTTAGTGAGAAGTGCAGGAAGTCCCAAAATCACCTAGTTCAGGAAGTTTCAGAGCAGTTAACTTCCATGTAGTTGAACCTATTAGAAGAAGAGGGTACAACTTTTTTATTCACTCGACGGGGTTGACTCCTTCACTTCTTGAGAATGTAAGAGAGTCTCAGTTGCGGTTCATCGAATGTGAAATCATGTGTCACCAGATCTCCTTATGTGCTTCAACATATGGTTATTCTAAAGGAGGGAATCATGAGAAACTGTTCCAATGAAAAATGGTGATTCCTTTTGTGAAATTGGATCAGTCATGGAGGCAAACATCCCCCCTATATCTATGAGGTCATTTGAGACTGTGCAAGGAAATGATGAGGTTTCATTCCTCCTTGCCTTACCTCAAATAGTTGGAGTGGGTATGGGAGGCCTTACATGTGTTGCAACTGATAAGATACGTGTGTGTTCTTACACACATCAGGAACTCATGAATGCCTTATGAGTGTGGACCAACCCTTTGGTCGACATTATTTGGAAGCACGGAAACGTACAGGCTTCCCTTGGAGTGGTAGAGCTTAGTTTGGGCTCAGAATCCAGAGTGGTTTCCAGGGTTTTTATTTTGGAGGATGAAAATGATGAAGGAGGGAATAATGAAGAGACCCAAATATTTGGAGTAATAAGTCTTTTAAATATTTTTAAGAATATTTCTAGAGCTAGGTAATGAGACTACATGCAATTATGAGGCCCGGTGTACCTAGAATTAGCTTTCATAAAAATGTTAACTGTTTTTATATTACGCATGTATTGTTAACTAGTTAAAATAGTATATCGCTTAAGCATTTTATTGGACAAGAAATCCGAGACCACAATTGGGTCTGAAGCACGGTGTTTTCCCTATTAACGACATAAAATAAATTAGCATGGGACGTTCTGCCCCCTCTCTCATTGGCGGTGTGTTAAATGGATAAATTAAATTATTCATTTATTCATTTAATATCTCAAATCCAAATATCTCTCAATCATTGACTTAGATGAAAAATATGAGACCACCAATGAGTTCAGAATGTAGGACATACCCTAACAAAGGTATTACCTTGATCATCATCAGGTGTTCAGCATATGCTCCATCATGGAAGAATAATTAAATATCTAAATAATTATTTATTTAATTATTTTATTAATTTCAATTAACCTGAGGAGAGGTTACAAATTCAAGGATATGAGATCTTGGCCCCATACACCTTTTTTCCAATGACTCCTCCTCCTCCCCTCCTCTCTTGTCCTCTTTGTTGACAAATGACGATAAAGCCTTGGATCTAGGGTGATCGAAGCACGACAAACACAACATCTTCTTTTCATTGTTATTCAAGTGCAATATTTGTCAACACCGAATGGATTGTTATGAACACGATATTCATCAATGATCAATCCAAACCTGAGGTATAATTTATCCTTGTGGTTTCCTTACCTCGGTATAATTTTTCACGATTAATGGGAATTAAATAAATTTATTTGTAGATCGAAAATCAATTAATTGAATCATTTTCTTCTTTTTATCAAGGAATTGAAAATATTGATGTGTGATAAATATATATTTTTCAATCTATCTTTTTCAAGATTCTCATCGAAGATGGCCAAACAAACACAACCATTAATCTGCACATATACCAGGATATCTTCTATTTTGTTCTTCACGTGTTCTTTGGCACACCAAATAATTAAGTGCGGCAAAAACACAATGTTTCATTGAGCATGATATAAAAATGTGGAGATCTAAACCTGCGGATCATCGATATAAAATCATCACAATTGTTTATGGCTTATAATGAAGATGTTACAACCCACAGAAGGAGCGATGTGGCGGATTAGGGTGGTCTAGCGTGGCTAGTGCAGGTAGGGCACGCGCAGCAAGCGGGGGCCTGGTAGCGTCGGCCAGCAATGAGGCAGATCAGGTAGCAGCATGAATAGGCAGTGTGGCTGTGGTAGTCTGGCCTTCTGTGTGGCGGAGTTTTGTGGGTTTCGGTTCATGTGCAGGGTGTGAAAAATCATGGAAGAAGAATGATTACATTAGAGGGAGAAATTAATTAAAAGGGAATAAAATCAAAAGGAAATAAATATATAATAATAATGAGGGAGAACCTGCAGGTGGAGTCTAGCCCATAACAGTAAAAAGAATAATTTTTGTGTAGAATTTGATTTGGAAGTGATGGTAAATAAAATAGATAAAAATACTAAAATAATATAATAATTCTCTTATTATTTTTGTTGATAAAACTATTTTTCAACAATAAGTTCTTTGTGTGATCTTGGTTTGATGAACAATCAGTGGAAGTGTGACCCTGAATCTAAGCAGGAAATTCTAAGTCTAATATAGTAGGTCTATTTCATTTTTTCGGATCGGGTGCCTGAAGTGCTCAAGAAATAATAGATTTAATAATATTATTAAATCTTCAGCCCGCCATAACTCTCACGTGCGACGTCTGATTGACTTCTCATCAGTGGTGGCATGATCTTGTCATTAAGACAGTCGATTCATGTCCAATGTTGAATATTAAATTCTGGTTCGTGGATCGGGTCCATGAAACACCCAATTATTATAATAATATTATTATTGTAGGATCTTGTATCCCACATATCTCCCACATACAGTGTAGGAATCAAGACCCGTCAGTGGTGTTATGACCCTGAAATTAAGATAGATGTATCAAGTCCAATTTTGGAAATTTTAATTAGAGGTAAAAGTGTGGGCCCCATGAGGCCTGATTTTCACGTGTGGCATTGAAATTAATCTTTTTCACTAGGTATCCATTTTGGACAAATGGTAGTCCATATAACATGTTTTTCTGAGTGGATCAAAATGGTGTGACCTTTTAGATTATATGATAATGTTTGAAGTATGGTTGGGTTGGATCAAATATTAATATAATCGAGCCCTCGATAATAGAATTCTTATAAATTATAGGCTGGGCATCAGATTGATGCACCATTTATCATGTTGGATCCTTTATAACATGGCAGTACGTCGGGTTACTCCCTTGTGGAATATCATGGAGGTTTATGTATGACATATAAAATGAGGAGCATAACCTGGATTTTTATTTTAGTGAGAGTTAGGATGGATACTACCTTGATGACTCAAGGTGGAGGTATTCCTTACTCCTATGCTCCAGTAGAGATGTGACTCCCCAGGTCATGAGTACAGGTTCATTTTCCCCTGAGATAGTTTTCCAATCTTTGGAGTCGATACTCCACCACACGGCCAGACCAGGCCTGCTTTATGGGTTACATTGTGTATCGGTTACACGGGTTGTGACACATGGGTTGAAGCCATGTACGTGAAAATGGCCAGCATACACAGAGTCCTCCCAGAATAGATAAACACAACGTGTTTCTCCCTTACACGTTGTCTATACCTTCTACTACATGACCAGAATTACAACATGCGGGCTTGTACACGGGTAGTACCCGGGGTTAGAATACAGGGTGTGTGACACTTCTACACATCGATGGATTCTCATTACATGGATTGATCTTCTTGTCCACCATATCATGGACCTGTTTCGTTTGGGTTAGTGCACCTTATGATCATTCCACTAGATGTTAGGTATCATTTCCATTCACTAAAGTATGATCCATTTAGTGGGACTTCACGAGATAATGTCAGGTATCCCTTATAGAGGCCCAGAGTGAGATCCTCTATCTATAAATTTCCCTAGGTAGATTCTGGTATATATGTGACTATTCCCATAGGGAGTTGATTTTATACTTAGCATGTGAATCCGGATGAGTCGTGGTATCCTACAAGGCCTTGGTAGTGATTCTCATCTGTGTATCATGATCTTTCCCTACTCAAGAGTGTGTTCTTCAAAAACGAGTGTATATATATATCGTTACCTTTCCAACAGACGATACTTCTAGGACTTACCTTATCAGATCTATTAGACTCATGGAGTGAGTTCTTCCAGATGAGTGATTTGTGGAATCTTCAAAAATAATCCCAAGAACAAGGGTATGCAGTTGCGTGAATTGTATACAGAATATGGGTATGAGTAATGAGTATATCTGGATTCCCTAGGTATATTAATGGTCATATACCTAGTGTGAGTTGTGAGATAGAGATCTCCTTACTCTCTCATTTGGGTTTCATTGAATGATCATATCTACTATTTGGGTGGAGTTATAGTCTTTCTATTCACTCTTGTTGAACATTGTTATCTCTTACTTCTACCCTCTTTAGTACCTCTATTGCTACTCCCTCGAGCCTTTAAGGCATCCTACTGAGTATTCTTATACTCGCCCCGGCTTGGGATTTTCCAGCATTTCGTGTGACCTTGCAGACGACATACATGTTGATCGTGATATCAAAGGTGCTTAGGGATATGGGGTTCTCAAACCGCATACAATGACTGTAGCTTGGTATTCCATAGTTGGACACTTCCAACTGTTATACTATTTTTTCACCTGTTGTCGGGTTATGGATCTTTTATAGTTGGGTGTGTATTTTTTCCCTTTTCCCTTTTAGCATTACATTTCTTATACTTTTACTATTTCAAGATCGATGCATTTATGATTGGTTTAATTTTTATTATAGCGTGGTGCCTTTCTTTCTTTTCCTCTTCAGTTTTGCATTGAGTAGGTTGCATTAGTGTGTACATGTTCTTAGGAAATGGCCTCCCCGAGTTTGTTGTGACATCGATGCTAGTCGCCTACCCTAGGCCTTTGGAGGCAGCCTTGGGGTAGTTGTGGCTCGAGACTTGGTACGGGTCGGGTCATGACAAGGACATTTAATTTATTTTATTTATGAATAATTAAATATGTCTTACACAAATTTTAATAAAAAATATCATTTTTTTGTAAGGATAATCATGAATATAGATTAGATTTTAAATACTCATTTAAAAACTCAAATTTTTTAATTTATCATAGTAATTTAATTTTATCTTTTAGGAAAAAAAATTACCTTAATGGCTTATAAATTGTGATGATATAAATAATTAATTAATTGATGAGAACTCAGTAAATACATTTTTGTTAAATAATAATGTCCCAAAAAAAGACCCAAAAACATTCCCAAATCTTATTGGTTGAGTATATCTCGACCATGAACATCAAGGTTCTGATTTGGTGACTATTTAGAGCCTTATAGAATATATTGTGGCACCTGTATTATTTTATTTAAATTGATTTTAACGTTGTCACATTCATAATTTAATAATTATAACATTATAAATTTTTGATTTTTCAGAAGATAAATTGGACTAAAAATATTCATCTAAAATTTAGTTGATTTATTTTCCAAATATTATTTTATTTTTTATTTTATTCAAAAATAAGTATATTATATAATTACTCAAAATTGATGTAGTAAATATATAATTTATAGATATAACAAAAATATGTTATTAAAAATATTTAAATAAATATAACATGGGATAATTAATATGAATAATGAATTTTATTGATGACCATTACCTCTAAGGAATATATAAAAATATTTGTTTCATTGATAATTTATTATTTAAATAATTTCAAAAATCAATCAATTGATTAGTGTCAAAATCGAAATCATGTATTTTTTTTATCAAAATAGTGTTTTATTAATTTATTTCAAAATAAAAAACCATTTTTTAAAAATATATTATAATTATTAAATGGTATAAAATTTTATAAGTAATTTATTCAATGTATTTTTGACTTCAAATAATTAATATTTCACCATTTTAATATTGAAATATCTTTTACCCTATTTAAAAATTAGATAGAATAATAATTGGTTAATTAAAACGATAATGCCTAAATTAATAGAAAAAAATATCTAAAATATATTGGATGATGAGATTACAAACCCATATCATATCATATATTATATTGGGAAATTTTTGTGGTCTTTTTATGGTGTTTTATTTTATTACAAATAAACATGATTGGAGATCCCAAAAGTGCCCCTCACCTCAATTATCAAAGGGAACCTCCTCCCTCACCAATTAACTTCACTTTGTGCCTTCAATCATAGAAATTCCCTTACATTTTCCCTTATAAACATCCATATTTACATTTTTGGTGTTCTATTCTTATTCAAATACCAACTCTAGTGATCTAATGGGAGATTTGGAGGAAACACATCAATGAAGAGGAAATTTCCTCTACCAATTCATTCAAACTCAGTCTTCTTATACTTTCATTTCATGTGTTATTTTATTATAATGTAATAACTATAGTATAAAATAAACACTATGATATTATTATTATTTTTAGGGAATAACAATATTCCAGTTTATATCCATCCAACAAAAAAATGAAATCACCACGCGTGTGTTTGTATGACATATTGTCTCCACACAGTGGTGGAAATTGTTTTTAACCACCACATAACAAAGAAGAGTATAATGGTGTAAATAATAAAAAAATATCATTATTATAACATTTTATTTTGTACATTATATTAGACCCCTTTCACTTCAATACCATTCAACAATTATGGGAATGATATGATCGCTCATGCCTACATACGACCTACCCAATCCACAATGTGATGCGATAAATTCTACATGATATACATTAAATAATGATTGTATAAATTAATATAATGAATTAATAAGATCTATATAATGTCATTATAAATTTTTAATGATATAAATATGACCTATGAAATAGTAATTGACTTATTCCACAAAACTTGTATAAGAAAATGATGTAGTTAATACATGAATAACATGTAATAATGAAATGTTATTAGAAAAAAGATTATAATATGATCATATGTGATATCATAGAAATGAATACGACTCAAATATAAGTCAATAATATTATTTAAATTTTTATAAAGGTAGTTTAGATAGATACAAATGAAATTGGACTGAAAAGGTAATGGTAAATTTCAAATCTCATTATTATATGAGATTATTTATACGTATTTGTTTACTAGGTTATATTTATCGTCCACATCCCTATTTCAAAAATATGTAATATTATTTATATTATTGTTAAATTTTTTAAATAAATTATACCGATTGGTTAATTTTTATTAAGTGGTATGAAAGTAATCTTTTTTATACAAGGTATTTTTTGACTCTTCTAGAAAAAGTACGAGGAAAAAGTTTTTCACAATTATTTAATGTGATTGGATTTTTATGTCTTCATAATTCCTTATTTAAATGAATATTTATATGCATTATTCTAAGTTTATTTTCAAATATATATGTTTCTTTAAAAATAGTGAAACATTTTTATAAAATAAAACATTTTACAGGAAGAAATGATAGTTTCCTAAAGAATTAATTTATAGTGATATATCAAAATTATTTTCCATCTAAGATGGAATTCATTAATAGGGTTATCATTAAAGTATAATATCATTATTGTACTAATGATCTTATTGGTTTTATGACAGAATTCCCTTTATGAAATCCATTTGATTTATATGGATTATGTAATGGTGGAAATATGTTTAATAAAACTCAATTTATTCTTTGGGTTATGAAGAATGATTTATGTTATTGCGGCACACAAAAAAATTATTTATCTAGTATATAGGTGAGACCTATATCTCTCTTCAATACATTAGTTAATGATTTATATCACCTGAGACATACATGGCTGGAATAAGAAATGATCTCAGTTCACATATACAATGCTCCAATAGGGAGTGAACTTGGTTCAGTAATGGAATTATTCCAATATGATGGCCTTGTAAACAATAATTGGCTACTATGAAATGATTTTATAATATAATGTTTAGGAAAAAAACATCATGACTTATGTTATTACTTTTGGGACCACGTTCAATGATTCTTATGAACTTTCTTGATTTATCCGACGACATGATATCATGATATTTATTATACAGGATGAAATTTTCAAATGATATCCTCTTATATCTTATGAATATGATATTATCAATATCTACCTTTTCAAACCTTACTGATCATTTGAGCTCACCCTTTCATAAGATTCTTTTCCAAAATCCATGATGAAGGGTTTAAAGAAATATATGTCAAAAGGTGTCAAGTTACGACAAAATAAGTGGGATACAATGAAGATGCCTTATGAACTAGTTTTTTATGTTTCACAGTTTTTAAATACACTATACATATATGGTCCTATTGTGGAATTATTATATTTTTTCATGAATTTTACTCAACATTTATGTAATATCAATGAGTGTCAATTATGGGGCGTAATAGTTGGTATTAGTGGAAAGGTATAGATAACCTTTGAAAACTAGGACGATAAAACCTTAGTAAGAACCCAAAGGGTATGTCTAAGTATAGGTTATAGTCCTTGAGTTTTATAAATGATAACAAATAACGTAAGATTTTAACTAATGATTAAAAATTGGAAATTTTGCTTTTAATTATGTAGTTTTACAATTATGATTTGTGTTTCCCACATTATGCTTCTTTGTTTAAGAAAATGGATACAACCCAACAGAACATACTTGAGGATGAATGTGATGGTAAATGAAATGATTTTCCTATATAGAAAACACATGTTATAAGATATATAATGAAAATTATTATTTCTATAATCACAGAACATTTTCAAGCTATGAATCATGTAGGACTTCCAACTGAGTAAATGAGGGACCAACATTATGTTGAGTTCATCATGAGGAAACGTCCACCATCTTACACTGGGTATTCTAATACATTAGTGTATAAGAAATGTATCATTACCACTAAAAATATATTTTCAGTTGGCCAATGGTCATAACATGATTAATTCATCTTATCAGTCTATCATTTGGACGGTGAAGCAGATCACTGGTTTAACCTTATCAATAATATAATGAAAAATGTTCAATATGAATCCATGGAAGGGTATAAGTTTGAGAACCTATTTTTCAATAAGTACATTCGTAATATTCTAAAAACAATGAAGGATAAAGTGTTCCTTCAACTTATGAAAATATATGATGAATCCATTGGTACAAATGAATCAAATTTTACAAGACATACAACAAACACTTGGTGATTTATTATCCAACCAAAGAGTCAAATTGATCGATACATTGGGAGCTTAAAACCAATCCTTTAGATAAAATTTTCAATAAATGAATTCAATAGCTATGAAAATATTATTATATGTGCTCCCAAGGTTGTGATAGATATTGAAGTAACCAATTAGTAATATGGGTTTGATTATTTAAAAAAACTGGATTTAAAGGGAAAATCTAATGACCATACAAAGAAGAAGATGAATTTTCCCTTATACTAAAATTTTGGAATGGAACATGGTGTAAATATTACTTATGGGAATTTTAAATGAATTAAGTGTACAATATAAGGAAATCAGGGAGGTGAATGACGATGTAAGGGAAAAATGTTTTTAATTATGAGAATATAGAAAAGGCTACATAGAGTCCACCTCCTACACATCAATGATGGAAGTGAAAGGAAATGGGAAATTATTCTAATAAATTCCCTAATCTATGGTTTATTGATGTTTATCGACTTATGAAAACTTTTAATTCCATAGAAAAAATAAAGCCAGATGCGATCATTGTTGGTGATGTAATGTATGATAATGAAGTTGTTAAAGGAACACTTACCATCCACTCTAAATTAGAAAATGATTCATTTTATTCTGGATCCACCAAATCATTTAATTATGAATGATTTTATATAGGATTCATCATATTACTTCAACAATTAGATGTTGAGTTAGTTGTGATAACTCCAAATGGAACAATGGTTGTATAAAAAGTTTATAATTATTCTCCATCTGACGTTTGTCGGAATGTTCTTCCTAAAAATCATTTGATCCTTCCTATAGTGGAATTTGATTATATTCATAACATGTATTTTATTTTTCTATATATATATATCATATCAATTTACAATTAAGGGAAGTCACATTTCATATTCCAGATCAATCTATGATCATATATCGATGCATGGATAAGTGTGACCTTCCAGGGAAATTTTATGTCATCTTATAGTTCGTGATTCCTATAAAGGAATTTTATATTTCTCAAATGGTTGGAGAGAAACTCACAATTAATAATAATCCTATTGAATTATAATTTTATGATGTCTTTCTTGATGAATATCAAGGTCTTCTATTAAATCATGTGGTTGAGTTTTCAATAGAACATGTACCAAGTGCTATCCCAATTTTAATGAAACCTTATTATATGGCACTAATTGAGTTTTTGGATTTGAAGTATAAACTTCCAGAGAATCTTGAAAAAGGATTCATACACCTTAGGGAATCGTGTTGGGGTAAGGTTGTTCCGTTTGTTAAGAGGAAATATTTATCAAGAGGACTATACATGGAATATCGAGAAATTTACAAGGCCACTATCAAGAACAAATATCCTCTTCCCCAAATTGAAGAATTATTTGAAAAACTACATAGAGCTCAATACTTTTCCTAGACTAGTCTTCATTCAATATATTACCAATTAAGGGTCAAGAAGTATGATATACCAAATATGAAATTCCATAAAAGGTATGGGAACTATGAATTTACATTTTTGTCTTTTGGTCTTAATATTTCCCCATGTATCATCATGGGTCTAATGAATAGAGTTTGTATAGATGTTCCTGGTCATTTTTTGGTTGACTTTATAGATGATATTCTTGTCTATTCGAAGAGTAAGAAAGAACATTAATACCAATTGGGAATTGTTTTGAAGACACTAAAAAAGAGAATATTTTTGAAATATTTACAGAGAGTACATTTTTTTCTTCAGAATGTATCATTTTTGGGTTATATAATATCAATATAGGGGATATCAATTGATTATGAAAAAATATATTTTATTTAAAGTTATCCTAGACCAACAATGGTAACTAAAATATAATTTTTTCTCCATTTGGCTTGATATTATAAACATTTTTTGAAATATTATTCATTATTATCTAATCCACTAAAGAAGTTAACTCAGAAAGGATTTATGTTCGTGTGGACGAAGGAATGTTAAGATAATTTTTAATATATTAAAAGAAGTTATCCAGTTCACATTTGATCACATTACCATGTAGTGGAGAAATGTTTGTGATCTATAGTGATACATAAAAAAGGGGATGAGATGTGTTCTCATTCATAACGAAATGGTGATATCTTATGCCTCGTGACAGTTTAAAATACATAAGAAAAATTACCCAACATATGATTTTTTTAACTGAGGAAAGAGTATCACTAAATATATGGAGGAATTATCATTATGGTTAAAGGTGTGATATTTATACTGATCATAAAAATTCAATGTATATTTTAACAAAAAAGGAGATGAATATACATCAATGATTATGGTTGGAGTTGGTTAAATATTACAATTTCTCAATACATTACAACCCTGGGAAAATAGACAAGGTTGAAGATGCATTGAGTAGAAATAATTATGTTATCCTATCCATGATAAGGATCATAAATGATCCAATATTTTTGTATTTAGAATGACAGGATCTTTAAATTTAAATGGAAGGGGAGAAATATTATCATTCTCAGATGAATGTTCAACCATCTATACAAGTGAAGAATTAGGAGGCACAAAATGATGATCTAGTGCTACAAAAATTAGGTGAGAAATGTTCCTAAATTCAACATTGATTATGATGGAATAATAAGTTTCGATAATCAAGTTTTTATTCCTCCCATACCATAATTAAAGAAGGATACATGGTATGAGACTCATATTTCCCCATTCTCTATTCCCCATGGAAGCAGAAAGATGTAGAGGGACGAAAAAGAGTATTATTAGTGGTATTGAATGAAAAGAGGTGTTTCCAAATATTACCCTTGGTGCTTGGATGGTATATATTTTTTTTCTATGAGACATAATTATAAGGGGATATTACAACAATAAACAATACCAAAATAGATGTGGGAAAACATCAATATGTACTTTTTTATTATACATCCAAAAATATTTAAATGACATAATTCTATTTGGGTTATATTTGATATCCTTATAAATTTTTCACACTTCAGTACTATTAGGTAGTATTTCTCTCTTAATTAGCTTTCCATGATATATTTAAAGGAAGTTATAATATTTCAAGGAGTACCACTTTATATTATATCTGATAAGGATATGAGGTTTACCTCAATGCTCTGGTGAAGTATTCAACAAGCTCTATATATGGAGTTATGTTTCCACACTACTTATCATCCTTAGATATATGTTTTGTTTGAGAAGACAATTCCAACTCTAAAATACTTGTGAGAGATTTTACTATGTATTTCAATGGTTGTTGGGATCAACAAATACATTTTGTGGATTTTCTTACAAAAAAATCTTCCAATTAATTACTCAAATGGACACTATTGAATCCTTATGTGGATATAAGTGCAGAACATGATATTGATTGGATGAATTTTGAGAATGAAATCAATTAGGAACTGATCTTGTCAATTAACACTACCACAAAATAGGGCAAGGGTTGCGCTACCCTTTATCAGCGCTAAACAGAAAGCCCTGATTATGGGGTATGCCTATATCAGTGCTATATAAAAGCGCTGATAAATCATACCTTTATCAGCGCTTTTAACGAGTGCTGATAATGGTTCTGTCGGTTTTTATTTAATAACCCTAACAGGCCATCCTCGCTTGCACGCGGTCATGCTCTCGCGGAAGATGAACTAGGCCCCTCATCGCACGACCTCGTCCTCCTCGTCCTCCTCCCCCCTCCTCCTTCCTCCTTCTCGTCCTCCTCCTTCTCCACCGTAGCCGCCGCCTCCGCCCTCGCTCCCGCTACCGCGACCGCCTCTACCTCTGACGCCTCCACCCTCACTGCCGCGACAACCGCCACCTCTGCCGCTGCCGCCGCCTCCTCCTCTGCCACCGCCGCCGCCTCCACCCTCACTGCCACGACCACCGTCGTCTCCTCCTCCTCCTCCTCCTCGTGCTCTCAAGGTGGGATGTTAGTTCCATGGATGGTATTCCCTTGGTATATTATTTATATATCGTGTGTGTGAGGGCCAAATAGTGAATATAGATGTGAGATAATAATAACACCATGTCTTGAGCCTAATTCCAGTAAGGATTTCCATAATAGATAGTGTGGTCTTAATGTGATTATGATAATGTCTAGGGATGTGTTTCATAATTAGTGATGATTTTTGAAATAAGAGATGTTATTGATATTTAGAAACACAAGTGGGTTGTTTGTGAATGATGTGGAATTGGATACCCTATAGGTTCTATAGGGATATGTTGACTCTAAGATGATGTTTATAGTAATTGTTTAGTTATGATGGTTCAAATGTGTGAGAGGTCTACCAAGGTTATGTGTGATGACTTCTGTGGATAACCATCCCTTGTTTTCATTTTTTTTATTTTGAGTTACCATGGGCGGTAAGTTCTACCCCTTCGAGTTGAATATTTATGTATGAGATACAAAGGAAATAGTTTGTAATCTTATTGTTATATGTATTCCCAAAGATTATACCAATGGAAATTATGATGGATCTGTATTAATTTTGATCACATAGCATAATATCATAGTTATATGATTAGACAAATATGAACCCATAATACAAAACATATCACCTAGTATGTCTGTCACATATAAGAATAAATAAATAAGAAAAAAAACATGCTAGAAATCATAAAGGTACCATTAAATAATTACATTGGTTAACTTGTTTTAGAAATTGTGTATCTTCATCTTTGCCTTGTACTTGCACCAATGAATTTGAAGGTGAGTATACGTACACGATAGTTGACCTTCTTAGAGAAGAGTTTCTGGAAGAGTATAAGAGACATGATGCAATGAAGATCATTAGAGTGTTGGAGAAAATGTGGTTACTACAAACAATGTGGCAATTGTCTTGTGCAACGCGGCCGAAGTTACAACTTGCAGGTATTCTAACTTAGGCCATGTTGTACAAGATGATTGCCACAATGAATAGCAAGACCTTCATTGCTTCATGTCTCTTATACTCTTCCAGAAACTCTTCTCTACGAAGGGCAACTATCATGTACGCATACTCACCTTCAAATTCATGGGTGCAAGTACAAGGCATGGATGAATAAACAATTTCTAAAACATGTTGACCTATGTAAGTATTTAATGGAACCTTTATGCCTTGTAGCATGTTTTTTTCTAATTTATTTATGTGTATTTGTGATAGACATAATAGGTGATATGTTTTGTATTATGGGTTTATCATAAGTCTGTATGATTTCCTGTTTCAACATTTCATTTTAAATAGCATGTTATAATTATATATTTAGTGTACCCTAATGGCTCAAATAGTCAGGCATATTTTAGATGTTTCTAGAATGCTATAGGATTATTTTTCCCCAATGGTAGTACATTTTAAGGATGTTTTCACAAATGAGGTATAAAATTTACTTCTTAAAAAAGTGATAAACTTTATAATCTAGTTTGTTTGGGGAGAAAATTCAGTTTCTATCACAATTTCTAAAATAAAACCAAAAGAGCATCAATTTTTTGAATTATAATTTGATGATATGGAATATAACGGTTTCATATGGCATAGTACTTTACCATGGGGTTTTATGGTTCTCTAAAATTGATGGTTGATTGGTATTTATTATTTTGTTGGACTATTGGAGATTGAACCTGATGAGAGTCATGAATATGTATCCTCGTCCATGAATTGATAGTCACATTGATCTTCTATGAGGTTCTATGATCTTCTCCAAGATAGATTTGACATTAGGATACCATTAGATGAGTTAGCATCGACGGACCTACCATGGGCTGCTTTTAGGAGTAGTTATGGCCTGTATGATTTTTTAATGATGATTTTTTGTTTAACTAATGCATTTTTTGTATTAATGGACTTGATGAATAGGATTTTTCATCCTTTTCTGGATCAGTTTTTAGTAGTTTTTTTCAATTAAATATTAGTGTACATCCAACCCATAGTTGATCTTGACCAACATCTTATCATCACCTTGATTACATTGAGATAGCATCATATTTATTACAGATTTCTCCTGTTACTCATTGGTTTCCTCTTGTTCGCATGTCATGTATTTTATTAGCATCATTTAGTCACTGTAAGACTAACTTGGAATAAATTTGATATATGTCATATTAAATCAGGTATCTTATACATACATGATGTTCACCCTACTGGACACACCATGTATATGGATTTCACATGTGTTTAAAGGTATTTGTACCATAATTTATTTTTATAAAACCCAAAAAATGCTACCTGATTAATTAAAACATAATATTAGGTATGTTCTCCAGATAACACCCATAAAGACGATGAATATGAATAAAGAATGTATGAATGCCAATCGGTTGACAAAAGAGTATGAAGATGGTGTGAAAGAGTTTATAAAGCTTGCAGAAGATCATGCATGTGACCCTTCTCAAATCCTTTGTCCGTGTTTACGGTGTTGTTATTCAAGACTAATTAGTCCAGAGGAGTTGGAAGTACACCTGATCTGTCATGGAATAGATCAAAATTATACATGTTGGAATAAACATAGGGAAAAAACCAATATAGGTAGTGACTCAGAGAACATGACATTTTATAGATCATCTGATATGATTAGAAATGTGAACTGTGAAGATGATCGTATAGAGGGTGTTATTACAGATGTGAACGGTGATAAAGATAATATTGAGGAAATGACAAGGACAGTTGAAGATGAACTTTGTGATTGCCAATTTTTGTTGAGAAGTTAAAGAGTTGTGCAAAAACGTCATTGTATGCTGGTTGCACTAAATATAAAGCATTGTCAGCCGTATTGAAGCTGTATAATTTGAAAGCAGGCAACGGGTGGAGTGACGCCAGTTTTACGGAACTACTTGATCTCCTGAATGGCATGCTCCTAGAAGATAATGAACTACCAAGCCGAACATATGATGCCAAACGATTGCTACGATAGATGGCTATGATCTTTGAAAGAATACATGCTTGCCCGGAAGAATGTATATTGTTTCTCAAGGACCACAAATCACTTAATGAATGCCCAAAGTGTGGTGCTTCCCGATACAAGAAAGATGATTCTTGTCATACGAAAGTTGTATGGTACATTCCAATCATTCCTAGGTTTAGAAGCCTATATAGAAGTGAGGAGACTGAAAGAAAATTAACATGGCATGTAGATACAAGAATTAAATATGGGAAACGATGTCACCCTGCAGACTCTCCTCAGTTGAAGAGAACTGATCACGAGTATCCTGAATTTTGGAACGAGCAGAGAAACCTTCGTCTGGAGTTATCTATAGATGGGGTGAATCCTTTTGGTTTTCAAAGTAGTAGTCACAGTACATGGCGAGTTATGTTGGTAAATTATAATTTACCACTGTGGTTATGCATGAAACGAAAATACATCAACTTATCTATGCTTATATCAGGACCAAAACAACTGGGTAATGATATTTATGTTTATTTGGCCCCATTGATCGAGGATTTGAAAATATTGGGGGATTCAGGTGTTTCGATGTATGATGCTTACAAAAATGAACAGTTCACTTTGAAATCCATGTTGTACGGGACGATAAATGAATTTCCTACTTATGGAAATTTGTCAGGATATAGCATTAAAGGAACTCAACGGTGTCCCGTTTGCGAACAAGGTACACAGTCAATTAGGTTGAAATATTCATCGAAAACCGTGTTTCTAGGACATCACAGATTTCTACCCCGAAGACATAAGTACCGATCTTGGATGACATCATTCGAAGGATGATCAGAGGAATGTAAAACACCGTCTCCACTAATAGGTGATCAATTGTTTGAGAATGTGAAAGATTTGGACACTACATTTGGTAAACCATTTTCAAAAAGCCTTACGAAAATTGGTTGGAAAAAGAGATCAGTTTTTTTGAACGACCATACTAGAATTGTCTGTATGTAAGACATTTTCTTGTTGTTATGGATGTTGAAAAAAATGTATGTGATAGTGTCATCGGCACGTTTCTAAATGCACCCAAAAAAACAAATGATGGAATTAAAGCTAGATTGGACATGGTTGAGATGGGAATACGATAAGAGTTGGCACCAGTGAAGGGTGAAAAATGAATATTTCATCCTCCTACTGCTTACACTATTTCCAGGAAGGAGAGATATCAGTTTTTCAACTTCTTGAATGATGTAAAGGTTCCAGATGGGTATTCATCAAATGTCAAGAACATCATGTCAATGGGAGATTTAAAATTAAAGGTTCTGAAATCAGATGACTGCCATGTTTTGATGTAATATCTAATTCCTATATCTTTACTTTGCATTTTTCCCAAGAATGTCTGCAATACATTAACGAAGCTCTGTTTCTTCTTCAAAGCTATATGAAGCAATGTTATAGAACCGGCGAAATTGCCAACAATGGAAAGAAAAATTGTCGTCATATTATGTGAATTGGAAATGTTCTTCCCACCAACATTTTTCAATATGATGGTTAATTTGATGGTTCATTTGGCGGGAGAGATTTGACTATGTGGTCCTGTACATTATAGATGAATGTACCCCATTGAAAGGTATATGAAGATTTTGACTGGGTATGTCAAAAACCGAAGTCGGCCATAGGGTTGTATTTCAGAGAAATATATTGTTGAGGAAGCTATTGAATTTTGTACCAAATAACTATCTAGTGTGGAAATCATTGGCCTACCAAAATCTTGTCACACTGAGTGTCTTGAGGGAGAATGGATTTCTGGAAGAGAGGTTGTCACAATCAATATTACTGATCGAGAGCAGGCCCACCTTTACGTTTTGCCTAACAGTTTCAACATTGACCCATATGATCCAACCCACAATGAAATTCTTAGGTATTTGAATCCTTATAGGGCTGAAAAATGGATATCAGATACACATAATCGACAATTTATAGGATGGTTTCGAGACCATATTTTTAAGCAGTTAGATGAAAATCCAGAGTCAATTTCAGAACGACTTCGATGGCTGGCCGAAGGAGCAAGTGTGTACGTATTATCTTACAATGCTTATGCAGTTGACGGTTATACATTCTATACTAATGAACATGATGAAGATAGTACCATGAAGAATAGTGGGGTTACACTTGTGGCTGAGGCGATTCATGTTTCTTGTGCTAAGGAAAAAAATATAATTGATTCGAATATGTCATACTTTGGCATCATCAAACGAATATGGGAGTTGGATTATATGAAATTCAAAGTGCCGATTTTTCAATGCAAGTGGGTTGATAACAAGACAGCTGTTAAAATAGTAAAATTAGGATTCATGAAGGTTGATTTCAGTAAGGAAGGGGAGAAAGATGAACCATTTATAATGGAATTACAGGATGTAAAATTATTTTATGTTCCAGACCCCGCAAACTGAATTTGGTCAATTTTTCTGTTATCGACCAAAACAACTGAAGGGTCAGATGAAAGTTCAATAGAGGTTGACCCTTTTATTGGGACTTCACAATCATTTCACAAAGGTCCAAATGTAGATGTATTTTTTATGTCAGAGGAGACCCCAATGAAGTAATTTAAATAGTCGATAGAGGAGTAAAATCACTTCAGCATTTAAAGAAAAAAAAAGAGATTACAATAATCATGTTATTTGTTTATTGTAACATACATTGTATTAAGTTATGTTATTATCTGTTCGCTTCTGTTTTTATGTAATCTAAATTAAGTATTAAACTACTTCTGCAGATAATGACTTCTGCACTTGCTGATGCGCCCAATCCCGAGGCACAAAAGGTCTCTCAACCAGCAGTTGGTGGTCCCACTGTAGAGAAACAACAAGTTTCTCAACCAAATGCCGGTGGTACCCATGAAGAGGAACAAGAAGTTTCACAACCTGTTGTTGTTAGTCCCAGTGCTGAGGTACAACAGGTTTCTCATCCTGTTGCTGCTGGTCCCATTGCCGATGATAGCCCTCCTGGGGAAGATATTGATGCTACTTCTGACAAAATTGTAGGAAATGAAACCCTGAATGCACAAAAAAAAAGAGCGTCATAGTTTGACAGTGTTGGCCAAAATCCATAAGGCAAAATAAAAAGGCATCAAATTTGAGGTGGGATGGAATAAGTGAGTCCAACATGTTAACCCCAACAAAGCCATCTTTAGTATCTACATTGGAATCATCACTTGGCAACGCGTGCCGATTGATGTACAGTCGTGGCCCCATGTTGTCACTGGGATGAAGACACTAATGTGGGAAGGGATTATGGTAACATTATGATATCATTTTTTTAATTTATTAGAATAAAATAAAATACCAAAACATTGACTTACTCTTCATCATCCATTGCATAATGAATTTATAGTAGATTTCTCGTAAAAGGAATATGTATTAAGAGTTTCCAGATGGATTCATAGAGGTTTCCACACAATTTTAATGAAATATCATCTTAAAGATGCAGAAGGGAAAATCAAGCCGCACCCACCTCCACTTTACGCACAGTTGATATCCCAAAGAGCGTGGGATGCGTTTAGCAACTGTCGTGGGGAGCATACTTTTCAGGTATAATGTGTGGGGTAATAAGTTGTTTGACGTTTTCTTGTATTCATCACTCTGATTGACAGTTTTTTATTTATGAAACAGCTACTGAGTGTTGAAAATAAAAAAACGCGCAACAGAACCAACTTACCCTTACTGTAAAGAAAGGATGGGGTACACTAAACTTGGTAAAAAAAATTGTTACATCTTTTAAATCTACCCTACTACTAGTATGTGACATAAAACAACAACATAACCTTGTTTCTATATTTATATGAATATTGTTGAATCAAAATCGAAATCTATATCCATCCCATGCCATGTGCTATGGAAGGAGGCTCGTGTAAATAAATAGGTGACATTGATAGATGAAAACACACAAAAAGTGTGGCAAACATGTGTAAGTATGACAGAATATAAATTTTAGTTTCTTTAAATCTCTATTACATTACAATAACTACTTATTTTTCTATATTTTCTATCAGAAATAGTCACAAGAATCAACAACAACCGCACCAGATGCAGACATACTTTCAGCAGCCTTGAAGCAGCCAGAAAAATATGGCCGCGTTAGAGGTGCGGGTTTTGGGGTGACACCCTGAACATATTTTCAAAAATAATAACAAGCGGAGGATCAAAATCGAAAATGGAAAAGTTGCAAGAAGAATTATCTATTTTTCAAGAAAAATTACAATACCAGAGATAGATGACAGAAAAATTGATGGGGGAGAGGCAAAGAGAAGAAACAACTCAACAACAACCCGTGTGTGACGATCTCGGCCAACCACCACCAGCTTTGAGGTGAGCCATTCCCCTAAAAAACATGACATAGATGAGGTAATAAATGTTTTAATAATTTTTTCTGTGAAATGCGATTTACATAGACACTGATACCTTTCCTGTACTAATATTACATAGGGTGAAAATGACTGTGATTTATATTTATCAACTCCCACCTATCACCTTGTAGCGAGGGATACGATGTTCAATACGCAAAACGACATGCTACACAACAGACAGCTTATAAAGGTTATCTTATTGTGTCAATTAACGTAGCTAATGAGCCAAGTGTCGAGCTACCTGTTCTAATTGACGATGACGACATTCATACGGTTGAACAAGCTATTGGAACATTCATCGCATTGCCGATAGTTCTTGTAAAAAAACATGTTGACAAAAAGATATTCATTTCTTATTTATTTTTCAAGCTGGACCTTTAACATTTAATGAAAAAAGGTCTGAACCGATAACTGTTATTACATATTGACAATGACTATGGGGTGAAACAAAATATCAGCTCAAAACTATCTCAAGGATCAACCAACCGATTGAAACGGTCTACTGAGAGCACCTTCACCCTGCCCGTTCTATATCCACAGTTAATATCATTGCAGGCTCATGTGGATAAAAAGTTGAAAGACGAAAGTACTCACATAGTGGCTTTCATAAAAGATATGTATGGAGAGGATATATCAGATTTCCTTATTACTAAAAATGTAAATGAACTCCTCAAGTATGAAGGGCTAGGCGCCTCAGTTGTAAATTTATACATGAGGTATGTTTCCATGGTTTGATTTTACAAAAGCTAATATACTCTGATAATTTTGAATAAATACATTTTATATTTGTCACAGATGTATATATGAATAAAATTTGAAGTGATTTCCCCATGAACAAAAATTTGGACTCGTTAGTCCTCACACCACATCTTCAAAAGACGAAATAGATTTTGTTAAAGAGGCTGCAATAATGTCATCCCTTCTCAAATTGTTTGAAAACAAAATTACGCATGACAGACTCTTTTTAATACCAACAATGCAGGGGTAAAACATTAAAATTTAATCATATCAACTATATTTTCATTTCATTATTTAGTTATTCCTTTTTTATTTTTAGGGAGCATTGGATGCTGATTGCAGTCAATTTGGATACTCCAAGGATTTATTTTCTGGATTCAACACACGGATATCCAACAAACCGACCACACCTGATGGCGTTTGTTAATTTGTAATACACTAGATCCAACATTTTAAAACTAATCATCTAGTTATATAATTTATTTTATCTTTTAATGAAGATTCTGTTATGATAGGTAGGTGCATCAATATCGTCTAATGCATGGAATGAATCCAGGGCATAAGGATAAGCACGCCTACAAGATCAACAAATGGAAAAGTATCTGGGTATATATAATAACATTTCACAATCCAAACACATATCAAAAAAAATTTCTTATTGTTGTCGATGTTTTGGTATTGTCCAAAACAAACAAACAGAAATGACTATGGTTATTATGTTTGTAAATTTATGAAAGAGATCGTATTTCATCAACAAACTCGCATCCCTGATGAGGTATTTTTGAAAATAATTACGAGTTCATTTAAAATATTTATTAATCCTTTTTGTATTTATATTTTTTTAGTACTACAATGACTGTCGCAAAAACTCATATTCAGAAGATGATATACATGTGTTTAGAAATGAATGGGAAACATACCTGATGGAAGATTGTACACAAATAGGATAAAGGTGAATTCCTACCACTTATGTTATCTATATATGATCATTGATTATCCTCCAACCTTATTTGGTGAATTGAGAATTATCTAATGTATTGAAAGATTAATTTATTACTCAATTCTTTCTATCCCTAGATTCATATTATTGATCTTTAAACAAATCAATATTGAAGTAAGGAATGATGGTGTGCAGTGCGTATGGGGTGAATGACGAAACCACCGAAGATCAACAAAATCCATTTTCTGTATCTCGTTTGATTGAACTTGTATTTGAGCACATGTGTTGTTTTTTGACTTGCACAGTTATTTCTAGGTATATGCACGAGATAATCAGAATCGTTGAGTGATTTTTTTGAACCAAAATATGTTTCCCAGGATAATTCAAGTAAGGAAAAGGCTGGTTGAGATGATATCCAAGTTCAAACGACTAGTACATCATCAAAAGAATCAACCCCGTGATGCACCATCATGTAGAATCTGGTCCTAGTGATGTTTTGAGGTGTTTATGGAAGGTATAAGGAGTCTGATAAGCCCCGTGGCCACCATAAATAATGTTTACAGACAGCTCCACATGTTTTTTGTGCCTCATGCCTCTTTACAAGGATCACACCATTTACATGGTCCATCTTAGCACGTATGTCCCATTCAGCCCATTGCTACTCTTGGAAGAACCTGAGAATCTGAAAATGCATAATCCCCACAAGACCCATACTCATCCAACCAAGAGTATTCCTAGTGTGAAGGGAAGCAAACCATGGGTAATACCCACAACATTCCTCTTTTAAATATATGGGTTTTGATCCTTGTATTCTGAATAGGGTACGTAGGAAGCCTCCATGAGGTTAAATATTAACCAATGGTAAACCATAGTGTCCCCCTCACTGGGGTACACCTTCGATTATTTTCCCTATTGTATTTCCATTAATGGAGTCTGAATAATTATTCAAATTGAGAATCCTTATCTTTATGGGATGCACCACACTTGGGTCAGACCTCATTGGGCGTTTTGATCCATCTATCAGGTAAACATTCCAGGTGTTCCCTTATAGAGATGTACCTACCTAATCCACCTTTATAAGTGTTTTGATCCACCCAGGTCTTACATCTCTTTAAGACATTAAATCATGACCCTCTATCCTTGTGGGATGTTAAACTCATGGAATACCACAAGTTAAACATGGATTTCCATTAATATATTCAATATTAATGTTTAATCAGTCCTTATTAAGGTATTGTGGAGGTGTGGTTTTATGTTTTGTAGCTGATTTCAGAAGATTCCACGCTTTATGTAGGTGATTCCATGCATTTACATTATATGATGATTTCATTATCCAGTATTTGCTTGCTATGTGTAGTATATGAAATGTTTGTGTGGTGAAAAATGTGTTATCAATAGAATTTGGGGTGTGTATAGACTTGAATTTTTTTTTAAAATGAATTCAGTTGTATTTCATGTGGATTTTCATGCTTAAGACCTTTAAATGTGTTTGAAGAAATGAGAAAGTTGTGTGATGGGTGTTTTCAAATGGATTTAATGTGTTTGTGAATTTTAAAGAGGGTTTTCTTATGAGATGTAGAGATTCTATATATGTGTATTTACATTGAAAGAAAGTACATGAGAATGTGTTGATATATAGGATGTGTATAATGTAAATTGAGCACAATTTCCATATAAGGTATTTTCTTTCTGATGTGCAGGGGACAGGGTGAGAGGGTAGGGGTGGTTTTCTGGGGGAGGGGGAAGGGGGAAAAGTGGTAGTGGGAAGGGGTAGGGGGTGTGTTGGGTTCTTTTGAAATATATAGGGGGTGGGCAGGGGTGTGCAATGGGCAGGGGGGAAGTGCAGTGGGCAGCGGTGTGCTGGGGAAGGGGGCAGGGGGTGTTCAGGGGGTAGGGAGTGTGCAGGGGTAGGGGGTGTGCTTAGGGGTGGGCAGTGTGTAGGGGGTGTGCTGGGGAAGGGGGCAAGGGTAATTCTTTTTTATGGAATGGGGGGACATAATATTTGTTTTATGTTTTGTGCCTCACTAGTATAATTGGTTATTTTATGTTTTTTTCCTCACTAGTGTAATTCCATTTAGCAACCCCATTCTTTATTTAATTATTGTATTACTAAGATAATATTTGTTTTATTATGTAGGTGAAATCTTTTACCACAGTTCGAATGTTTTGTTCGGAATCCGCTGCCATGGATGACAATTTTTAGAGCGAATGGATGAAAAAAGGATGGAACATCATTGTTTTTTAACTGTTTGTTGGATAAATGTAATTGTAACCAAATTAATCATTGTTTGAAATGTATATAGAAGTGTGTTGTTTTTTATTCATTATTTTTTTGGACTGTGCAGGTGCTGGGCAGGTTCTGTGTAGGCTCTGGATTTGGATAGGATCTTTGGCATTTATCAGCGCTAGTTAAGCGTTGATAAATGGATAATATATCAGCACTATTTTTTTCACTAAAAAGGGTAGTTTTTATCAGTGCTCAAAATAGCGGTGATATATTATGGATTTATCAGTGATGAAAATAGCGTTGATAAATACTACCTTTATCAGTGCTCACTTAGCGCTGATAAAGTGGCACTTTTATCAGCGCTATTTTTAGAACTCATAAAGGGGACCCCCTTTATCTTCACGGAGATTAACAGCGCTTTTTTACACTATTAAAGGCCATTTTTAGAGCTATTATAATCCATATTTTTAGTAGTGTAAATAGTATAAAAGGTAAAATATATTAAAAAACAAATTAGATCTACTCAAATTCCTCAAAAAAGTTGTGAAAGAAATATAAGTAAATACCTTGTGGTTAAAGTGGGTGACAAGGTGTTTCTATGAATACCTCCCTGGAAGAGAGTAATAAAAAATTGAAGGATTTTCAAGATAACCCCATGGTATATAAGTCCTTTGAAATTTCGGATCATGTTTGGAAGGTAGCTTACCGATTATTGCTTCCACCGAATCTCTCTCAAGTTAATGATGGGTTCTATTTATCTCTCCTGAGAAATTAAATACCTGATCTTTCACAAGTACTAAACTCAAAAGTCATACCATTGGAGAAAGATATTTTTTATGAAGAACAATTGAAAGAGATTCTGAATCTTCATGAATATGTTCTACGAAACTAGACAACTCTCTTGGTAACTTTTTTTAGAAGTACCACTAATTTCTAGAAACTACATGGGAACATGAGGTTATGAATAGGGAAAGGTAAACTAATCTATCTATATCCATGTGATGAATATTGAGAGTTAAATTCATTTTGAGGGGGTATAATGTAATAACCTTATGTTTTTATGAAATATGTTTCCCTAAATAATTTTAATCCGTTAATATATTGAAATGCATGTAATCGAGAATTTAAACAAACCACGAGAGTACCTTAGTATAAAATGTCAATTTTAACCTACCTGTTAGGTTACCAAGAATACATATAACTAACTTCTTAAAATGTATGGTGAAGTCCGTCGATACAAATTTTTTATTAAAAATATAAATGAATTATATTATTGTATTATTTTATTAATAAATTATGTCAATTTATATTATTAAATAAAATTAAATAAATTTATATGATATACAGTTAATAAAATATTTTTGATATTAATCATATATATATATTTTTTATAGGGTATGAATACACTGTATTTGATGTACAAAAACATATATTTTTCAAAAGGGTACATATTGTTTTTAATGGAGAACCACTTTAAAATTAATATTTCAATACATTAATGACTTTTTATAGAAACATAATAATGTTCTTTGGAAGCGATATGTAAAAATTTACATTGACGAATTTTTAATATTTTAATGATAACTTTAATTTTTTTTGTAATAGTAATAATATACTAAATTTAATTAAAGACAAAATTTTTCATTGAAGTTATTTATATTGTAAAATTATAAAATTTAGTGGTTTTAAATTATAAATATTTTATATGTTTATCCATCAATATAATTTATGAAAATAAAATTAATTTTACATTTAAATAAGATGTAAAACCATTTCAATCATTTGCATTGTTTTATCTTTTAAAACTCATTCTCAATTTCCAACAATGAGTTTTAATTTAAATTAATTACTGAAAATTATATATTATGAATTTTAGAAAATGGATTCAATATTTGGAATCAGTAGGTCCAGATTATGTAAATAAATTTTTCTTTTATTTTTTTTTATAAATATTAACTTCGATAATTTTCATAAATATGGTAAAAGAGTAAATCTAGAAACTAAGGGTAAGAATAATATTATAAAATTACCATGACACATGAATTATTATCATTGGATGAGTTTGATTCAAACTAAATCATCTTTGGGTCTAAATGGTGTTCTTTGGAAGCCACAAGGATGAGATTTGTACATTTAATTTATTTTATTTAATGAAATATTAAATATGTATTACTCAAATTTTGTTAAGTATATCATTTTTATACAAGGTTATAAAGATGATTATTTTTATTATAAATTATCATTTGAAATATAAAATGTTTTTCATTATCATGGAAATTTATTCGTAATTTTTAAGAAATATATATTTAACATAAAGAATTATACTTTGATGAAGTAAAACATTTTCAATTGATGATAAATCAATGAAACATTTTTTTTAAAATACTAATAAAACAAGACCCAAACACTATCCTATATATTATGGGTAGAGTATATCTCAACCATAAACATCAAATTGTCTAGTTAGTTACCATTATAATCCTTATAGAAGTGATTGTGATAATTATATTATTTTATTTAATGTGATGTAAAATCTGCCACATTTGTAATTCAATAAGAATAAAATTTTAAATGTTGTATTTTATAGAAGATAAATTAAACTAAAAATATTGTTATGAGATCTAGTAGATTTATCTTCATAATAGTATTTTAATTTATATTTTATTCAACAAAAAATTATATTAAATAATAACTCAAAATTGACATAGTAATTATTTTATTAATAGAGAAATTAATAAATTTTATTTAAAGTATTATAATAACTATAATTTGTGATAATTAACATGAGTAATTAATTTTACAGTTAACTACGGCATATTATTAATTAAATTAAATAGTTTTATTGAATTTAACTTGGTATCCTATTATTTTTAAAAATCAATGAATTGATTAGGCTCATAATTGAATATAATGATTATTTATCAAAATAATGTTATATGAAATTATTTAAAAATCATACATTTTTTATAGAGATAGAATAATTATTCATGGTAAAAAAATGTTCTATGGTGACTATTCATGTTCTCACTAACATAAAATAGGTAAATATTTCACCCTTTTAATATGGTAATATTTTTCACCATAGTTAAAAATTAAAATGAATAAAAAAGTGGTAATTAAAATGATAAGCTTTATATTTGAAAGGAAAATGTGTCAGAAATCAATGGGATGATGATATTACCACCCTATATCATCTCATTATTGAAATTGAGACATTTTTCATGTTTTTGGAGGGGGTTTTATTTTATTATAAATTAATATTTTGGAGATCCCAAAAGTGCCCATCACCTCAATTATAAAAGTTCACCTCATCCCTCACCTATTCACTTATAATTGATCCTTAAAGCTCTACCATCCCCTATATGTTTCCCTTCTCAACTTCACTAGTTACATTCTAGAGGTTCTGGTTTTCTTCAAAGACCAACTCTAGTGATCTAAGATGAGATCTTGTGGAATCACGTCGAAGAAGAGGTAATATCCCCTACCGATTCTTTCAATCCTCTTTATTATTATACTTTCCCTTCCAGAGTAGTTTCATTATAAAGTAATAAATAGATTATAAGATATATAATTATATGTTATTATGATTATGGAAAAACAATATTCCACATTCTATCCATTTAATAAAAAACATTACCACGCGTGCGTACATAAGGCTTTCCATCTCCACACCATGTTGTAAACTATTTTTTCCCCACTACATGACATGGATGTGTACAATGATGTAAATAATACCTATATATGATTATTATGACATGGTATTTAATTTGAGATATTATACACCATTCAATTCAATACCATTCAACAATAATGAGCATGATATTGTCACTCGTGTGTATGTACTTCATACCGTCTCCATGATGTAACATGATACATTCTCCAGGATATACATTAATTATTGATTAAATAAATGTATAGAATTAATAAATATAATATCTAAAATGTTAATGTCATTTATTAATTATATAAATATGAATTATGAAGCATAATTAAAAATTATTGGACAAAACATGGATAACCAAATGAAGTAGTTAATAACCAAATAAAAGTTAAAAATGAAAGATTATTAGAAAATAGATTATAATATTATCATACATGATATCATAAAAAAGGTAATGATTCTGAAATAATTCAATAAAATTATTTAAATATTTATACATGAGGTTTTAATACATACATATTAAATAAGACATAAGAGGTAACTGTCAATTGTGAAATCTTGTTATAACCCAATATTGTTTATAGTTTAGTATTTAATAGTTTATAATTATCATCCACATGCATATTTAATACATATGTAATATTATTTTTGTTATTCTATAATTTTTAAAGTAAAATTTACCCATTCTTAAATTTTTATTAAATGGTATGAAATGAGTCTTTTGTGGTTATTCGATACGTGGGATTTTTTTGACTTTTCGGGCAAAAGTATGACGCGAATATTTTTTTAACTTCCAAGACATGAATTTATTTTAAAGGCATCTATATACCGTATTTTTATGAAGCTTCCTATATAAAACATCCTGTTTATTTTCAAATAAATTTTTTTATTTTATAATTTCTAGGAATTTGAGAAAATAATACAATTTTTGATAAAGAAAGGATATTTTCCTCAATAATTTTATTTTTTTATGATGGAATTATATTTATGAAATTAACTTGTTTTACTTGGATTATGTTATGGTGGAATGATGTTTAAGGAAACCCATTTTATTCCAAGAGTTATGATGATTGATTTATGTTAGAGTGGAACACATAAGAATTAATTAATTATTAAAAGGGTGAGAGCAAAATCTATATCAAATTCATTGGGTATATCTAATGATATACACATTGATGGAATGGGAAATTTTTACAATTCGGTAATACAGGGTTGGAACTATGAGTGAACTCAGTTCAGTAAGATACTTTTTCCACTAAGATGGCATTACAAATGAGCATTGAATAATATGGAATGGTTTTTTATGTTTATGTGTATGCCAAAAACATTATGTATTATTTTTTGACTTTTCGTATTACATTCATTTATTCTTATGAACTATTATTATTTATCCATGGGCATGATATCATGATATTTCATATACATTATAAGATTTTGAAATGTTATGTTCCTATGTATCTTGATTATGATATGCCTGATATACATTTTTACCCATACTAGACATATTAGATCACCCTTTCATATGTTTCTTTTCCCCAAGTAATAAAAAATGTTATTAAGTTAGATATATCAAAAATGGGACAAGTTATGTTGAAATTAGTGGGATACAATGAAGATGTCTTATGGACTATTTGTTTATGTTTCCCAGTTTCTAAATAAAATATACCTATATGGTCCTATGATGACTTTATTATATTTTATAATGAATTTTGATCAACGTTGATGTAATATGAATGTATGTAATGTATGGGGCATTATAGACATCATAATTCCCAGGGTCTTGGTGATAGATTCATGGTTTAATTACAACATTGTTTATGCCATGAACCAAGTCCTAACAAATGGCTGCGTGTAATTCTTTATAGATATATGTAAAACATTGATTAGTTTTATGATTCCTACTACATTGTTTGATACATAATCATCCCTTTATTATATATCTACTTTTTTCATCACATGGATAGACTTACTAGTTTTGATATCCTATGAATTTTTTTATTTTGGAAAAACCTTCTATAATAAGGTATACAATTAAGCGATAAGTCTAGAGTGTCATGTAGTAATAGATGGTTATTTTTTTGGGATTTTGTAACATAATCATTAGTATATTTAATTCCATTATTCATATAAATTGGATGACTTGTTACCTGGGGCGTAGTAACATATATCAAAGATTGTTATCCATTACTATTCCTATAAGGGATATGTTTTTTGAGTGACGAATGAGATGCTATTATATAATGGAAATGATCAGACTTGAGTTAAATTAGAGCTATTTCGACACAGGTAGTATATGTGTTTATAATGATATATCATGTCATATCATTCTTCCCTTTTCCCCTAGCGATGGACTACTATGACGAATTATTTAAAGATAATTTATTACATAATTATGATCATATATTAATTAAATTTTAGATCTAGATTAGGGTAGGAACAAACATAAATTAACACCTATTTATCGAATGATACTAGCTGATCTACTGGGACTCAAGGTGTTGCTTGAGAATTTATATGTAATCGTAATTATTAGACCAGATATTTAATATTTGGGTGATCTTGTATTTTTTTCATAGAAGGAGGATGAAATACTTCAGGTGAGCATGGAATATGGTATGCTGAATTAGTTCACAATGAATAACTAGTACCCAATTCTGAGGAGAAATGTTTTTTATAATCAATTAAGGGGATCATAGTGGTTCTCCATGATTGCATAGAGACCATCCAACCACCATCCTTAGTTATGGGTAACGAATATACGAAAGATATTTTTAAGAGAGTGTATGAACATCATGAGTATCTTTTATATCCCATCACATAGATTAATGACCTAATTTTGTTCATAGATATCATGAATATTATATTCCTCACAAAATATTACTTCTTTATTATTTTTTTTATTTATGATATCTTGATACACTAATATAACATAGATATATATTCAAATTTTTTTGAATGTGATACGTGCACATCATGGGAATCATATTTATACTAATATTTCAAAGTGTATATTTCGTATCCAGAGATTCACTACATTATGAATGTTATTTTTAGATGGGAATATTGTTTTATATTTCTACGGAAAAATAAAACGATATATTGGGCAGTCCCAAAGAACCTGTTTGAGATTAATAGTAAAAAAGGTCGTTCTGTGTAATAAAGATGGTTCATTTATAATTTATATTATTTGGGAGGACATATTATTTGTCATAATAACTAGAGGGTGAATATTTATGGGATAGATAAGTGTAAAGTTTCCTTCATAGTGATTAATATATGTCAAACATTATCTACAATTTTGATCTTAATAGGTCCTTTTATTTGATATGTGGTTTACTATGATGCCTTTGGAGTTGCTATTATTGATTTTTTACTGAAGTGATACTGGGGAGTCATTTATAGATCCTGTAAACTATTGCCCCATAAGATGAACTACCGTATATATAATCTGGTGTGGGATTTTTTGGATCATGGATTTAAAAATTTATAACACTATTATTTCTATAAGATATTTTTAATTTATGCACACTTTAATAGCATATGGTATGTGATCCCTCAAGAGTACATGAATCATTGAAAATGGATTTCGGTTGAGTATCCATATAAATTTGATTTTAATATGCATTATACTCTTGAAAATATTTGTATAAATTAATATTATTTTATTATGGATACCCATGATCTTTTATAGATTCCATCAATTTAGTAATATAGATTTATGTGATTATTGGGTATATGAGGTTTGGGTGAATATTGGGATCAGCAGGTGATGATACTTCCTACCCAAGTTATCATTTATACCATGTTTATATGAGTGAAATCCACCCTGTAGTAACATTATGAGGGATTAGTTATGTGTAAATACTTAATAGGGAATAAATATATTCTACTATGATAATTAAATGATGACATTGTTATCTAATTTCATGAGATATTTTATGTCCCTGTTTATATGTGGTAAGAGATAATGTGGGACTCCCATTCTTTATAGTGGGTTGTGAATATAGTTTGGAAAAAGATATATCATAATATAATATGATGGTTTTTTATCTAGGTATAACGAATAGAATAACCTATTTCGTTCTCATTGTATTACATTTTAGTGAATTGAAGTTAAGGATCAGTGACCTAGAGAACAGATTTAGCCGCTTCCAGTGATAGTGTGAAATCATGTTAAATTGGATGGACTTTATTATGGAGTCACCGAATACCTAGAGAGGTCAATATGTTGTATGTGTTTTTTTGATGAACTCATGAAGATGGAATATTTTATTTTGATTTAGGACACTAATTTATTTGATGACTTTTGAAGGCTCAACATATAAGAGATGATGAAATGACATGGAGTTCCTATGAAGATAATAATATAGTAAAACACCCCCTCATCTCTGGGGGATTTTCAATGGTTTTTAGAAGGCGATTACGACACAGTTGAAGTAGAGTATAGTTAATCATCTATAGATGGATGTGTAGTTAGTGAGGGAGCTATATATTTTTGAGGATATGATTCAGTTTTACAGCCTATATTTTATGGGAGATTGGGATGACAAGCTATCCAAGGTATATTTAATGTATAATAAAAATAACCAGTCAATGATTCTCAAAGAATTATTCACATCATGTTACGGTAAACCATTTTTTTACCATTGTGTTAGAATCTGGTTGGTTTGGCAGCTGATATTGGTTAGAGTTTTTTATAATAGACATCTTATTAGGTCCATTTGATTTTTGATTATCTTGTTATCACCCAGATTAATCAATTATTTTTTGACTGACCAATGGATATGACCATTTTAGTTTTCTTTAGGTGCTCCAACATTCTTAAGAATATCATGTCTATTTTTTCATCAATTACTGTGGAGTAAGAGATGTTGAAACAATAGTTTTTAGTTCCTTGTTAGATAATCAAGTGTCTCAAAATAGTTTCTTACTAATTCTATATTCATTATATATATCTGGGCATGAATAATGCATTTCATATATATCGGGTTTAGATGTATGACCCCAATCCTATGCATATCACCAAAAACTGGTGTTGAGTTAGAACATGATACATCATTCATGGAGTGACTGAACGAGACAATGGACCTAAGAGAGAATGTTTTCAGTGGAATAAATTACTGGTTGTTTGAGTTCTATGGTATCATGGATGAAATTGTTTCTCGGGGGTAATTATTTATTTATTGCTAGTAATAGACAATGTAATTCAAAAAAAATTATATAAATATTCAATGATGATGTAAATTTAATAATGGAATTTGTGACAAGATCTAAATTATAGGGTATGATAAGTTTATTTTTATGTATATTTTGGTTGTGTTGTTAATATTCATGGGACATTTTTGAGGATTTTACCAGATTTGAGTCATAATAAAAGGAGAATGGTGAACCAAGTATAATATTGGACAATATTTTTTGCCACATACAACCCCAGTCACTTCCAAAATATAATGAGTATAGGTGAAATTGAACCATGATGAAGATGAGCTCCACTACCTCACTAGTAGAACGACATAAACTAGATGGTGTAAGAGGTCGAGTATCTGAGATGCACCTATAATACCCAATAAGTGATCTGACCTATAGTATCTATCTAGTGGTGCCTAAATGTCCTATTCATTTTGTAAAATTTAATAATTATCCTTAGGAACACCAATTTTACATCACTCTCTCTATATTCAAAAATAATTTATATATAATAAAAATAGGAGTTCTCTATTACTTGATAAGACTCTCCCCTTTCTGTATCATTGAATTTTCATTCTTAAAATGACCCATTACATTTTAAATTTTATGTTTTATCCATTACAAACCAAATCCTATAATTTTATTTAGATGATTCATAGATCATATCTAAATATTCTAGATATATGGATCCAAAGTTAATAATATAAAATATTAATAGTTGAAAAAAATATAAACATTATATCTATATAATTTTCATATTCCCCTTGAATGAATATTGATCTACCATAGTTCGGGGATATTATGGGTATATTGATCAACCACTAATCCGATGTTATACAAACATTATTGTTTCTTTATTCTAGAGTCATATTTGTGATGAAATGGGATTGATTTAAAAGATTTATCATCCCCAAGACATATTTGGTTATGGATGATGAAAAATTTAAATCATAAAACATCATATAAGGATTCATTACCATCATAAAAATTGTAATAAAATTTATTGGTGAGATTTACATTTGTGTTAACACATGGGTGTCCATGAAACCTGTGTTTAATTTGGTTTTCAGGTGGTGTGTGTGTCTAAGTGTGTCACTTATGTATTATGTGATATGGTTTTTACATTATAAATTATTAAATTATGTGTGTGAATTATTGGTTTATTGATTTTTTTCATCATAGTATCAAAGTAGAATGTGGTACATTAATTCCTTGGAAAACCTCTAATTGGGTGGGGGTTGTGCTAGTATGAGATGTGATAATGACAACGATAGGGATTGGAGGAAAGGATAGAGTAGGATCACCTTATATCGAAACATAAGATGGTGGCTTTGTTTTGATGGCCATTTGGTATGGCACAATAGATATAGAGGAAAAATTACTTTTTGTCATGAACTAATGTTAAATATAGGTTTAATGTATTAATGGTATGACCCATGTGTTTATTGGTTATGATGTTAATGAGAGATATCTATTGTCAATTTATAATTATCAAATATTATTTGATATATGAGGAATCCATTTTGATATAGAGGTGAGTTAGGAAGGGTGGGAGGTCATTGTGTCTTGGCTAGTAGACGGTCACCAGATATTTAGAGTTTTCATTATTGGACATTAACAGTCTATCATTACATAAATCATTATATAAATGTTAAATTTGTTCTAATGACACATTTTTGGAACCCTTATTGGATATATAGTCAATCAATATAAGGAAATATCAAAGAGTGTGTAAATTTATTGTTTAGGGATTTGCTAAGGAAAAAGAACATTCATTGTGTTTTTGATATGGTGGATCGTTTTCGATGGAGGTGATGCTTGGATAGACTATATGCTATTTTTCCATTTTCATAATTTATTTTTGTTAGTTATCATTCAGTGGATGCCCTAAAAATTGGTTTCTATTATAGTATATTATATTAATTGGTTTTTATTTTTATATCTTGGTGATATTATATTGGTTTACACTTCATTGTTATGTGATATTTATTCTTAATTTTTTTTGTAATTTTAGTGGTATGTCAATTATTACATAGGGTGTAATCTCCCCATAGAAACAAAAAGTCACTAATTACAAAGCACGAGCCTCTTATATATGGGGAGGATTACATGAGGGCATGTGTAACACCAGCCTAACCTATTAATTCATTCACAGTGTTAAAAATTAATAATTTTTTCAGTAAAACCAATTAAGGTTACTTTGATTTAAAATCCTTATATTGTGATTGGTTATATTTGATCCTGTCTTCTTTTTATAATTTTCTTCTATAAGAATGTGGTTTTAAAAAATTATATAATAATAATGGAAACTATTTAAACATATGGAATGATAATGAATGATTAATTAAGGGGCATGTTAGATTTTTGGAATCTTTTTTATTGTTTTTTCATAAAAAATGTATTTTATTTCATTTTTTTAGAACACTCAACAACCCCAACATATTTTGTTCCCTATTTAATGTAATTTATTTATTATTAAATAATTTCTGGAGATTTTAACTCTACATCCTCATATATTGAAGAACCTATGTGATCCCCTACATTGAACTTAGTAAAAAAATATCGAAACTTTTGATAGTGTGTGTGATGGTTGTCATTAAATTACAAATGCATCCATGGATGACAAGTGCATTATTCAACATATGTTTTGGTATGATATTTCTTTCATACATAATGTTATTTTTTTATATCATATATCTTAATCCTTCAACAACTCTTATTTTTTAGCCATCTGTTGAAAACTAATTTTATGATATTGTGGCCCACTTATACTTCATTATTTTATCTCTTAAAATGATGACACCATTCCACAAATATAATGATTTTGATCTTATCCTATTGTATGAATACATAAATAGGGTTTGAATATGAATAAAATGATTTTTATAACCTGTCAAAATTCAACTATATAATTTATTAAATTATTCGAAACATTGAGTTTCTAGTAGTTTAGTTCAAGAAATATCTGAATCACATAAAATGCATGAAAATAAATAATGAATATGAAATACATATTTAAGTGTTTATTTTAAGTTTTTATAATTTTATACTTAAAATATAGGAATATTTAACTTCTCTATAATTTTTTCATCTTCGCTTTTTAGGTTCCAAAAGAATATCCAAAAAATCAATGTGGGTAGTTGAAAAATGAAACAAATAAATTTCGATGAAAAATAGAATGAACTAGGTTTATTCGAACCCATAGTTGAAGGAACTGAAAAATACTATATCTATTATAGATAACATGAATATGTAACATTTTGTATGATTTTAAAAATATTTTTTTCATATATTATTTCTATTGTGAAGGATTAAAACAATACTAATTGATATATCATTAATCAATATTGATGTCTTTGTGGTAGGATTGGTTCATGATGTTATACATATACTACCAAATTCACCCTATCATTAAGCAGAACCTCATAAATATTAACTATGTAAGTCTATATCCAATATAGAGGATCATGGAATATTCTATAGAATGAAACTAAGTTGTCTAAAAAACAACAGTATTTGTTAGAAAACAACTGAAAATGGATGAAATCACAAAAAAAACACGGTATAACGGATAAAGGAGGAAAACAGTATGTAATTACCTTTATTCTAGGAAATAATTCATTTTATAATGTATTGTGTTTTTTAGCCATTGTGGTGAGGAATATAGCCTTGGATTAAAATCATCATAACCAACTATAATAAATAATTGTCTAATTTTTTCCATACTATACTATCTAGAATATTTTTTCCCACATCTATAAGAGATAGAGTAATGGGTAGTATTTTTACTTAGGAATCAACTTCAGCAGAACAAATAACTAATTCCATAAATTATGAATTCTTAATTCCCACCAATAGAAAAAAATTTATTGAAGAATCACAGAAACATGATTAATTGTTCTAGATAATGAAAAAATTTTCAATTTCAAAAAATAGTCCAATAACATGTACATTAATAAAAAAAGTTTCTAATATCCCAAAAATATATTTGAGGTATAAGAATAAATATGTAAAAAATATGTTATTTTATGAAGAAATATATATTATAAAATTGATGACATTTTAATGAATATTTTTTCAGTGTCAAAATAGAGAATTGAGGCTGTTAAATGATAAAATTGACCCAGACAGCCACCCCACTCAATAAACTAGTAATTATAAATTCTGAAAATCTTATATCCCATTCCATTAAAAATTAAAAGAGTAATTAAAATGGATTCCCATTATTAATATGGATAAATATGGGTGATAATATTGTTTATATAAATCCTTTTAGATTCACCCCAGTTGGTATGATTGAACCCAAATCCTATATCGATGAGAAACCAGTGGATGGATTTAATGGAAAAGAACAGATTATTTGGGTACCTTATAGAAAAAAAAGTATTCATTATTACATAGAATAATAAAATAATATTGGTAATTAAAAAAATTAAGGATAATTATTTGATTTTTTAAAAAGATTTCAAATTAACATGCCACTACTTGAGTACATTAATAAATCCAAATCTAAGATAAATTCATATATGAGGTTTATACCAACTATTGTGGGATCATCAAAAATTAGAATATCAACATTGGAAGGATTTTGTTGATACTCAGTACACTAACTAATGTAATTCCTATGATGTGAATTGATCCTAGTAATTTCATAATCTCATACACCATAGGGGAATAAAACAATTTATATGATTTTTTCTATTTGAGATTTTTTAAAAATCAATGATTATTCCTATTATCTCCAAATTATAAATTGTTTAGATGAAACTATCATTATAGGATTCATAATTATCAAATAGAACTATTGAATATCATGTCTGATTATTTGATGAAGTATATTTTTGAATAAGATATAATAACATTTACACATATTTTTACATTCTTCACATGGGGGATTTTTATATAATTTTCCATGGTCTCATTATCCATGTAATGAACTTAATCAAAATAACTAAAAAATTCATAAATTTCCTTGAGGATACACATTATAGGGTGTTTGGGGATGTTTTTTTATGTAATAATATAGAATCCATGGAGCACTCTTTGATATACTAATCTTCTTTCATTGTCCTAAATTTTCATCTATCATGTATAAAAACCTAATATTTGTTTTCTGTGTTCTTGTGGAGATTATGAGAATTGGTACTTGTTGGATATCTAATTTTTTTCCTCAGCTAATTTTCTTAATCAATCCTCTCTTTTATTTTATTAGGATTTGGATTAATTTTTTTATTTTGTGTATATTCATTCTGATTATGATGTTGTTGGTGAGTATAGTGATGGATTTGACACATTATTCTCTAATTTTTATGTTGTATAGTCTGATAACTTTTCTAAATATTATCAAAATCTGGTTCCTATTATGACTCCTTCTATAAAAAACTTACTTTTATAACTTAGTCCATTACATTTAATTCAAAAATACTCAATCGTATTTAGAAAATACAGACTACAAATTAACATTATAACCAGACACCCTCCTAAACATAATGAAAAAAATTAATTTTTTTTTGTAGAATATTAGAGTATTTTTTGTAACTTGTTTTCTATATATGTTATTTTCCTCTCCATTGGAAATCATATGATTATTTTAATTTATGGGGTAAAATTTGATTGGAATCAATAAATGTTATATAATTCAACTAGTTTCCAATATTTTAAAAAATAATGATGAAACATTCTTTAGGTGGGAAATATTTTCAATGTTTTTTATTATTAATGATTAAATTATATTAATTTATTATAATCTAAAATTGTGTAATTATTTTTAAAAAGTAAAGGGAGGGGTTAGTCTTGTCGAGTTCGAAAAATAGTGTTTGAGTATGTATTGATTGTTTTTTAAAAAATAAATCCACTCATATAGATGAAGTCCACCACTAATTCAATAATCAGATGCCTAAGAAACTATTTAAAATGACACCATATTTATTTGGATGGGATATTTTCGCAATATAAGGTTCTTATTGGACATGATTATTAGTAAAATATGACATTCAGTCTACCAATCATTACATTTTCATACTTAAAGATGAAATTTTTTCATTTTAGCTCATTAGTTATGTCTCAATGATGAACGGTGAGATTTTAATAATTTTAGTATGACATTAATGGTGGTATTTATAGATTATTTTACTCTATATGGTTTTCTATATGATGAACGTCCATTGATTTTGGGTAATGATTAAAGCATATCATTGTGAAAAAATCTAGTTTTGAGGACTGAAAAAACGACATTCCATGGTAGATAATAACTTTTTCTTATAGAATTTATTGTTAAATCATAGAATTTATATTAAATGGTTTTCAGTAGATATTATTTTATAATTTTTGTTTCCAATATGTTTTTATGATACATGATAATTCATATGATACAGAGGTAATTATATATGCTTCTTTAGTGATTTTATAATGAATTCACTACCATATATTTGGTTCCATAAGATGAATTATAATTATGATTTTGATAACTATAATAGGGTTTTAATTTATTATTTATTGAAAAGTATCACCTCAACATAGATCATACACCCACTATAAAGGTAGGACCATTTTTATAACAAGTGTAATGGTTCAACTATTTTAGTTATAATGGTTCTATCCCCTTGGATAGAAGGGAATTCCAATGTGACTGCCAATGATTCATGGACTTTTGATTTACCAATAGAAAACAACACCATAATAGAATTGGATTTTCATACTATTATAATTTCATATGAAAAATTTCAAATGATATTTATTTAGATATAAAGTAGTTGGTTTCTATTAATTATTAATTTTATGAACATATTGAAGAACCCTTAAGAAAATACAAGACTCGTTATTTGAATTCCCCTTCATGTTTTTCCTTGAGGTGAATGATAATATATGTTAAGAGAAGAATGTTCCAAACTACAAGAGTAGGATCAATAAAATGTTAGAGAATATTATATCAACCCTAGTACCAAATTTATACTATTTTCACAATTATCACCTCTAATAAATATGAGTTATAATTCATTATTATCTTCAATATACATTTAAATAAATAATTATTAAATTCATAATAACATAAAGAAATGCCATGTTGAAATATTAAATTAAAAGTCTCTGTTTTTTTGTTGGATGATTTTTATCATCGGTGTACTTTTTTGGCATGTAGTAAATGGATGTTTAATTTTTCATGTTTTTTAGTATTTTTTTCATTTATATCTTATAGTATACTATGAATGATATTTTAGTCCCCAATTAGTAGTTAAGAAACCATTAGACTATCAGTTGTCTTCTCATAGTCTAATCAATGTCCAAAATTTTTATTGGATGGTATTCTTAGAAACATTTAAATAAAACATGATATTCCCCAACTTACATTATTTATATATTAGAATATATTTGTGTTAGTAATTGATATTATGGATCATTATCTAGGATTATATTTTTAAATGATATTTATTATTGTTTTTGAAAAAAATTTCAGGTGGAGGCCACTATGACATATGATTCTCAAGTTGTAAATGATTCTTTCTAAGATTTATTTTTATAGGATTAGATTAACAAATGATATCAAAAGTGATCAAGGGTCACACTAATACAACAAAAATTTGGATTCAATTATTCATATTTATGTTGTGACATATAAATCACAAAAACCATATCACCAAAAAACATATATATAAATATATATATATATATATGAAATAGTTTCAAATCAGTAGTATGATTCAATTATCCGAGTGCTCGCATCCACAACGCCATTCTGAGTTCATGATTCCATTTCCTACTCACGTCGCCTCTCTAAAAAATTCACGATGTCGCCTCCGGCCATAGTGGACCCTCCCTTGAGCTGCACCTCATGTCCCATATGTGACATGATTTTCTTAGTCGTCATGAGATCCGACACCCACCACTCTGCTTGTTCAGCCACGTACAGATGCTGCTTCCTGCTGTTCCCACTCCCCCATTACCATAACCCCGCCTCGTCCTTGCCGGGTCGGCATTGCCAACACCAACATTACTGAGAGGCTCCTCAGGCTGCAAAATTGGGCCTCTACCATGAGCTAACCCCTTACGTGAGTCTGTTTGGTCCTAATTTTCCCTAGAACTTGTTCAGGATGGTCTACCATGGACCTGCGCGGACTTCGTAGCCTAGATGGCCCTTGTCGGTACAACCTATAATGGTCCTACACAAGTTCGTCCGGACCAACAAAGGATCTACTTGGGTTTTATGGGACCCATGTAATTTTAATTTAATCAATAATTATTTAAAACAATTTATTTAATATATGTTGATAATTAATTTAATTAAATATTATTTTTTTATTAGTTTCTATATAAATTAATTTAATTTGGTGTTTAATTAAATTAATTATTTTTTTAAAAAAAATTAAATTAATTAATCGGGACTGAACGATGTAATTATTGAATTAAAAATATGAGTTAAATTTTTAATTCAATTAAATTCCCTTGAGCTTATTCTAATGAAAGTTTAATTTGTATTCTACATTTATTTCCAAATACGCGAGTTAATGCATATTAGAATAGTTATAAGCCTCAGACTAACCAATGCATGTTTGGTGTATTTTTATTTTCATATTTGGTTATATTGATGGTTTTGTAATAAGTAGTTTAATTAAATGGAAATCTGTGTATCATCTCTGAGTCATTATATGTATAAGGACATGTGTGTCCACATTAGTTTTATATATATACTATCTAGTTCCACTCATATACATGTGATTACTTTGTATAATAACGAGGTGACTAGTGACTCACATTGTCAGGATTTATGGACATGCACCGTACAAGACCTTTATGCATTAGGTGGGCAGACACTGCAGTTCGAATTGAAAGCAACGTGACTCAAGGTATTACCCCAAGGGTCTAGGATTGGTTGTTATTCTCTAGATGGATCAACAATTAGAATCATCTCATGGAAAAGTCATCATTTTAATTTTTAATGGTTTATTATATTTTGTGTGTGTAGTTAATAATCAATGACATGGAATAATAGTAAACAAAAATCCACATATTAAGTGAACATGTGACGGGATTGATATTTCTATTTCATTCATGGTTAGTTGGGACTGGGATCAAATATAATGTGGTATGAAAAAAGATAATTATTTCTTTCATTGCGTTTTAAAAAATTTAACACTAAAATAAATATTAGGACTAAATTGCCTTCCATCATTTAAATTTGGACAAAACCAGTTGTTTGGGTTTCTCTTCATGCTAGAGATAACGCGATTCTTACTACTAGGGAGTACATATGAGATTGGTGGGTTTAATTAATTAATATGGAATAATGAATTTTCTATAGATAACTTGTTCTCATTTTAGAGGCAATCCATTTATTAAATTATTTAATCATTATAGAAGACTGGACTTCACTCAACAAATCAAGAAACCATGAGTTCATGAGGTTGTCTAGCCAAATACCTTCCTTGATCCCTCAATGTAGTGTCATAGCCATAGTATGAAGACTATGAGGGGAGGATCAGAGATCCTTTCCTCTATAATACTCAAGTGACAATGTTTTTCAATTCTAGAACTAAGGGTTCCTAGTATCTGATAAAATAGTGGGAGACATTTGATGATTTAATTAATTAATAAAAATTTCTAATTGGTAATCCAGATAAAAATTTCTAATCCCCTAAAATTTATCTTTTTTGAAAAATGACAAGTTATACCACGAGTTTAAAAACTATGATAAATAATGGAAAAAATAAATGTTCCCACTAGTACGAGTATCCAAGAATATTTTATACATTTGCGCACACAACTATTGTAAACTCCACGTTAATGTTTCCCTATACCTATTAAACTACCTTAAGAAGCGAGGGTGAAATAGATTATAGGAGACTGATGTATATAGAATATAATGGTGATGTCAATATCTATCATCAATGCCCAATATTATTTGTGGTCACTACATCAGGACATTGACTATATAATATGTAGTCTCATCTCTAAGAATACCTTGAGAAGAAAGTGATGCAATGATATGAATAAATAATGGTTACATTGGATTAGTGAAAATTGAATGGTGTGTTTTGATCTTTCAATACATCATATTCTTATATCATTTCACCCATTTACTGAAGTGTCATTTTTTGAATACAAAATGAACAAGAATTGAGTAAATGCCTCATTACTCATTTTGGTAAGGATTTCCATGTAAATAATAATATCAAATATAATTTCATCTTTACATTTTCCAGCAAAAAAATGGAAGACAAGGTAGATGGCCAATGAAAAGTAATGTCATTAGAATATTTTCAACATCCTTCACTGAAAGAGGTGTCAACTGTAGGTTATTTTCATTTCATATCAGAAAACAAAACAATGGATGTTTAAATTCAATAAATTGAATTCAATTAGCACATTACGATATATTCTTCAGGAATAATCATCAAAGTAAATTGTAATGTTCCGGTTTTGTTTCATGGGTCTTTTATTTTATATGACAATCGCTTATGTGTATTGAAATAAAATAACCACGTAAGTATAGAAAAATTACTATAGGTGTATATTATTATCTAAGTGTCCATGAAAGTGTAATACCTAGGCATGTTTTGAGAAGTAAATAACTTCTTTATTGTCATGTGAATGAATCATTTATAGATATTATTTTATATAACCAAAAACATTATTTTATTGTTCCTTTGGACACACATTGTCATTATTCTAGGTCAAGGAATGAATTTTTTTATTTATTTATCAATCACTAGTTTAGTGATACATGAATCATAGGCATTGAGTGATGAATATAAAAATAATGATTTATACCATGTTGGGGAAAGACAATTCTTTTCCATGTAAAAATAAAAATGGGAATCATGTTTATACCATGTATTTTATTTAGGCTCATTATATCCAAACACCTTTTGTTTTATTGAAATATTTTTTTTGAAAAAATAATCCTTTAGAAATAGGTATTCCACAGAGCATTCAAAAGTAGATTAGCAAGGGGGTATGAACTATTACTAGAATAATATATATATATATGCACATTGTAAGATTAAATTATGTTATTAGTGATTGGAAAAATGATGTAACTACATGGTTAGATGATATGATTTACTTCAAGCCGGTATGCAGAATAATATCATGACCATGCATTCATCGATCAAGTAAATATACTATGGAGAAATTCCTAAACATACATTACCTTATCTATATCACCACATTGATGTTAATGAGGAGGATCGATGATGAAATCTTATATGTTAACATTGATCAAAAATATTTTTCAAAGAGAAATTCCTAGAACCCCATTTTATATATCAAATTATTGATGTACGTAGTAACAATGTGGAAACTTGTAGAAACATCCATTATATAACCCGAAGTGCCCCGAAAATCACCGTGTAATCCCATAACCATATGCCAAATTAAATTAGAAATGGATATTATAAGATTAATATTTTGAGGAAAAATCCATTATGGCATATAGACATGTGTTTGGATGCAATTATTTTTTTTAGATCATAAACATACTTGCATTAGGAAAAGACACTACGTGAATATATTGAAATAAAACTAATGGTTTCTTATAATGTTATAAAAATACCTAAAATTGAAAATATATATGAAATTTATAGACTATATTTCTATAAAATGGTGCACATATCTTTTGTGATATTGGTAGGTAGATTGACATGGGTTTAGTCAACACTTTAGATGCACAAATAGTTGGAATACAAACTAGATTCATAACCACATGTGGAGCATAGTATGTTCTAGAGACATATACTACTTACGAAGGATAAAACAATGGTGATGGGTTTTATTCACCACTGTTAGTGGTTTTTTATTCATTATTAATAATATTACATAAAATTAAGAAGTGAATCGAAATTATCTTAGTTTGAAAAGATCAATTAAAATTCAATAATGGATTCCATGTATCGAATTACTAAGGAGATGATAAAATAAATACTATCGTGGGAACTCAAGTGAGATGATACCTGAATGGTAAAACTGTAGTACCTATAAATCTAGATTGGTAATACCACATATTTATGCACAAATTAATTTGGATTTTACTTTTCATAGATAATTTATATGATCATATTTTTTTCCATTTGATGCCATGTCCGTCAATCATGGAAGGTGTCTATATGGCACAACCAGAAATGGATGATCACATCAAAGAGTGGTAATAAAGGATGCAAGTTACTAAAATCTGGTTTAGGAATGAAGTAAGCAAGATGATCATAATGTATTAATTTGGAATGAATTTTTTCCCGTGAAATATGTTTTGAAACATATAGAAAATAGATTGGACTTTAAGTTATCTAAGAACAACATGAAATTAATTACCAATGATTGAATAATTATAGAAACCTCAGTTCTAGGGAAAAAGATATATTGTGGAAGATCTATAGGTTTCTTGGATCAAGTAATTTATACATATATTGACATGGTATTGAAAAAAAACTCTAACAATAATAGAGATGAATTGTTGCCAGTGTCAAAAGGCATTTTCTCTCAAGGTTCACGTGTTAGGGACATGGGAGGAGATAAACATGATGGGTTAAATATGTTCAAATTAGAAATGGATCAGTCATGTATTACAAGATATGTAAAAGAACAGATATTGTCAGTATATACTTTATATTAGGTATGAGTCGTTTATATCTAGGAGCACTGTAAGGGAACCATTCAGTACTATCCACAAGTACTTTTTCATGTGCAAAAGATATGTACCTGGTTAGAAAACAAGGAAGGATACTAGTTTTATTGGGACAAAAACTATTCATAAAGAGATCCATGAGATCTAATATCACATTTATACTAAAGATGATGTGTGAGGATATCTCATATAAGCCATCGGTATCTATGAAAACATATACTAAGTATGTCGTAGCTTTTGAGGCAGTTACGAAGCAGTTAGCTGAAATGATTTGTTCTAGTTCTTGGAATCACACCTAGAAAAAAAGTGATTATCATAATGAACATTATGATATTCTTAAAAGCCATGATGAAATGATTATTCAGTAGAAAAAGATATATACTCAAGGATACCACCTCTTGAAAAATTCTAATGAAGGAGAAAAGGTGGCAAATATAAGATATGCTACATGGTGGAATATTGGATGACCCAACATCTAATGATGTTACTCAACTAAAACATGTTCTTTATCATGTGAGTTGATAACATGTTTGGTTAGTAAGTTGTCTCTAGTGATAGTGGGAGTGTTGAAATAGTGGGTTCAGTAGACCCAACTATTCAGTTCCTTTAATTACCATATAATTTATAAATTTAGATATACATGATTATATATTACCATTATACTGTAGATATATCCACATCCACTATTAAATGGAAATTTCCTATGACTAATTGTCATTTTCAATGGTTATTGAAGATCCTACACTATAATGTAAACTAAGATTTACAATTAAATTAATCTTAAAAAAATTTCATATGGTGTAGATACATCTCACTTGATGGACATAGTAGATATTTGACTATCAGGTGATGGGAGCTCATAAGCATTGATATTTCCTCCAATGATATTCTCACATGGTGATCTCAAGTAACAAGATCATGAAGACATATCCTCTAATTGCAACACCACATGTTTTGGGTGTAATTAGAAGTTATTATATTTGATAAAGGGTAATGGTCTCTTTATATGAGATCATTACCAATGTATTTTATTTCATAGAATACGTTGATGTTTATGAATACCATGATATTGAGATTTTGGTGAGTTAGTTTGTGTTGTGTGAATAATTGGTGTCATGATAATGGTTGAATGGTCGTGAATGGATTTGAATCTTCTTGGTTATGGAATTAATCTATCTCGATTCAGGTAGATGAGGATGATAGTACATTTATATGACTATCTCCATGGATGTCGAGGTTAAATACATCCAGTTGGATCAAAAAAATCATAATCCATGTAAAGGGTGATGAAACAGGTTTGAGTCTTGATTTATGATATATTAAAGGAAAAGAGATTATATAACACATCACGTGTTCATAGGTTAGTTTACACTATTTTGACAATCCTTATCTCATCAAGGGATCTTACTGGTTACAAGATCCCACTCTAGGCCTATGAATATTATTCACTACTATCGAGATAAGGGCCTAAAGAGTCACACACAATAGCAAATTCAAGATAATGACCTATTTAATTGAATTGGATTTTTGGACATGGTGGGCCCCACCACTAGGGTCTGAGATTTGTCCATGGAGATACGATCACCAATGAAATAAATAAATTTAGATTATCCATGTTAAGAATAATAGGCATTTAGTTTTTTATTTTATTTATTTGCATGTTGTACTTACAAAATTGTAAAATATTTTTTGAACTAATATTAAACTATTCATGTTTAAATTAATATTTTTGGTAACAAAAAGTTGATTTAATGACTCATTTATTATCATGTAATATATTATAATAAATTGATAATAATATTTATGAATTAGTTAAAAATTAATAGCATTTCGTTTATAGAGTGTTAAGTATTCAATGTCCGGAGAGGCAATTATGGGTAACATAATTACACACTATATATAGAAGAAGATATCCTCACACCCATGACTATTAATAATTTATATAACTCTTCTTATCTTTCCTGTGATCTTGAGAGAGAATCTCTAGATACATGATCTCAGATCGAGCTCTCTCTTAGAAATCACAAACATGGCGATGCGTCGATCATCAGATCATCGAAGGTGTCGTCAAAACTCTGTATTGTCATCTATATTTCAATGATCGGTGTTCTTAAAGTATTTATAAGTGCTTATGGAAGATATATAAGAATTTGACCTCAGATTATTCGAGTAGGGATCACCAAGGACGAGCCGACATCGAGAATGGCTTCAGATCTAAACCTGGTTTTTTTTAATTTTCTACATAAAACTATTCATGTGTGAACCCCATCTTAAATAGGGAAGTGATTCAATAACATCGAAAATTTCATGTTGAATGTAGGTGAAAAAATTAAAATTTACACTTTCATACTTCTGTTGCATGCTTGGTTCCTTCACAGAAGGAAACACCATGGTATCAATATTACTTCATTATAGAATAGAGGCCCTTAATACTCAAGGGACATGGAAAAGATTTCAGGGATTCATTTAGATTTTGAAAAATTCCAATGTAATGAAGGTATATAAAATTATTGAATGAAATAAATACAAAACTCATCCTCCATTATTATATCATATTTTTTATGGTGCAAATTTTCACTTTTACTCAATTGCTATAGGGAAATCTGAAGCTTCACGACATGAGATAAATTCCTTAAATATATTCTATCATGAGCAATATTCATGATATATAATCAACATATAAATGGTTAATCATCATCTGAATTAATTCTCAAACATATTTAAATCATGTTGAATGTGAGTTTTATTATGATTCATACATTGAATACAAAAGAGAACATGATGAATTAGTACAACTCAAACTACTTCTTTAATATACTCCTCCAAAAATAATATGATCACCTCAAGATCAAAATGATCCCCACTGACCGGATTCTATTTTCATAAAATGGTAATAAATAATTAAGAAAAATTATATTCATATTAATGAATCACCATCAAGAAATTCTAATCATGAATAAGATAACTCAATGTAGGAAAAATGAAAATTATGTAAATATCAAAATTATTTACACAAAAATGAATATAGATTAAAAATTTTCTTCATAATATAGAGTATAAGACATTAATTATAATAATATATCACTAGAAAATAAGTCAATTATATTAAAATAAATACTTCATAATCAACATAAAAATTACATCAAATTGGTTTATTATAAAATTATTAAATTCACTTCAATTTTTTTAATATAGGCTACATACATAAAATAAAGTGAAAATAAAATAGTCCCATTTTAAAACCACCCTCTAAATATATTATCTTCTTTAATAGGTTAAGCACATATCCATAGGAACTCTAAAAATATATATTTTGTGTTTTTTCTCCGACTATTCTTGGTATATCTCGTAAAATGAAGATATAGGGGACTTTTACTTGATACATTATTCCTAATAATTTTGATGGTAAACTCCCAACATCATCTATAAATTTTGATAATCATCATAAGGTAGTGGTTGGGTAACCAAAAAACTATATTCTCCCTTGAAAGAAAATACTATAATAAAAATTCATCAATCTCTAAAAGGACCCTTAAAATTGGATTCTTTATATCGATATCCATAATTTATGATTGTTGAATAGTATTCATTGAAAAAAATATATGAATTAGATGATGTTCCAAATTCACCTCATCCTCCATATCCTATTAATATATATTCATAAACATTAAATGAGTTGTGTAATGAGTAATAGAAGTATGTTATAACTCATAAGATCCAAAAGTAATAAACATAAACATTATAGTGTTCTCAAAAACACATCCTTCAAACCTAAAGAAAACTTAACATGGTGCATATCTTCTATCATCAATACAATCGTACCAATATACATCTATATAACTGAACTGATTTAATAATCATGTATTATCTTATTTAAAATCCTAATCATATATACCATTAATGACTGTAAGAATACATTTTCCTTCCAAAAGTTGGAGTCCCAGGGTTCAATTTTTTACCTGGAATAATTTTGAAAAACAGATACTAATTACGAGATTGAAGGTGTGATACATAGGATACATGTTATCAATTTTATGAAAATACTTTTATCAATATCATTTCCCCTGAATTCTGTTGAAAAAAATTTTCCAAAAGAAATCTATATTGAAACAGTCAATCTTTTTTTATTTCAAAATAATTCCAAGAGTATTGTAGTATACTTCTATTTACAAAGATAAACGATGCCATTAATTTTAGAGATTTATAAGGGAATAATTTTCCTAATTAATCTTATATGAGGCATTTCGAATAATAACTTTGCGTTATTAACTATATTTTCACACATTTCTTCAGTATTTCAGGATAATATTTTACCATCTATAAAAATAATAAGAAAATGATATACCTACTTGTCATATTCAATGTATATACTGTTTTCCACTCATCCATTTTCACGTATTCTTATTAAAGATAAAATATTTATTATAATACCAATTTATTTTAGCTTCTTCATAATATTCATTTCCTTATTTTTCCTGGAAAACATATATTTTAATTTTGTCTATGAAAAAACCCACATGATTGCTGAATGTAATCAACCACATCCAATATGCCATTGAAGAATCCATACAAGAAATCCAATTGCGAAATGTTATTTATCCATTCTGTTTTTAAATGTTGAAATATTATAATAGTTTCAAGATAAGAAAATTCATAAAATGTGTCTTTAATTTCAAACTTGAATCCCTATAAAAAACAATTTTATATTAATTTTTTTCTCACTACTCCCCATTTTTCATTGATCTTAATTTTAAAAATCTATATTGTTCATATCTAATTATTTTTTCTTCATGTTTTTTAGCTAACTCTCATGTATCATTATTTTCATCATGGTTAAGTTCATCATTTTGTTTATCAATGCACTCTTTATGTATTAAATCCTCATAAACAAATTTATATTTATGATGATATAAGTTTTATTATTCACCATGATATGAAAAGTCTAAATTATAATCTCTAACCTATACATATTTAACACCTTCATATTTGTAACAAATCGATTGAGGTTTTTTATCAAAAATTGCATCATCATCGCTTAAAAAAATGGTTTATTATGTAAATGATATTTCATTTATTTTTAAATTTATTTCAAATTTTTAACATAAATGTACTTTTAATATTAATTTAATACATATATTACCAATTCCATTCAAATTATATCATAGAATGATCCAATGAACTCATTAACTCTAAGAAAATCAAATATTATCACCTTTTAACATGATAACACAAGGACTTAAATATAAATTAAGATACACAAAACATGGATATATTTTTGATGAAATTACATATTAAGACATATAAAAATTCATACTATATAAAAACAAATTTCGCAAATATACAATGGTATAGATAAATCTTCTCAAAGTCAACTAGATGTACTATACTCAATAAGGATTTTCTATAACATCTTAAACAAAAACCTATTCATCTATACATCCACAATATTTTATTATGAAGTGTAGGTCACACTTATTTTTGGTCATATTACATTATTCACTAAATAATATTAAAATTTTCAATTAATAAAATAATTTCCATTTTTTTCATGACCATATTAAGAAAAAGTCACAATAATTTTATACATGTCATTAAAAAAATTAAATAATTTTATGTCATAAGAATTGTGTTGCCTAAAAATACCACAAGTAATATAGGTGAAGTCATCAAAAAGTTATAATGCACTGAAATAAATTTTCATATTTCTTACACACATGACCATTAGCATATTACTGAGTTATCTCCAATCATTGAGTATATAAAATTTCCAAACGTCAGTTAGAAGATTTAAAAATCACCCCTATTTTAAAGGTTCAGAATATCCAATAAATTTTTATTATTCTCATATGAACATCAAAAAATATATTTAATATATATATCATGTTCATCATTTTATTTTAGCGATGGACAAGACATTGATTCTTTTATTGTTTCAATTCTTCTATTATTTGAAAATATTAATTTTTCATATCACCTACTTGGAATAAATTTCCATCCGAATTTTTCACTCTCATCATAATTATATCTTCATGTTGATCCTTTCCCATGAATGAATCCTTCCTAACCACCAAAACATTCAATTATCAAAACGTTGTGATACATTCATTCGATTGTGTTTTAATTGAAAAATATAATGATTTGTATTGGATATCAGAATTTAATTCCCATAATGATTTGATAAAAAAATTTATAATTAATCTACCAATAATTTCCAAAAGTCACTATGCCTCTACTATAGTAAGAAACATATTTATGAATTTTTCAATATTTGGTCATATTAACTGAAAAACCATGATCTTATTCTAGAAACATTACCTTTTGATTCTTTATGTACCACTTCCACATCTACATATTATCCTTTCACCTTTCACATCTTCTTTTAATGATATTAAATTATGAGAATAATTTTTTCGGAATTTCTGAAGGAGGATAAATTAATTTTCATGGTGACTAGGCTAATGAAACATTCCAAAAATTTCTTCATGTAAATAATAAAAGATTTTAATCATTTATCTATAGTTAATAACTCTTTTGTGAACATCCTTCCCCAGAGAAAGATGAATCCCCATAAAATATTGTTTTCAAAAAAAATCTGGGAATAAAAAAAAATAGTGGTTGAGATAATGTAATCTTATTGAATATAAATGCCTCTATAGGAAAAATATTATACATAAATAGTATATTTTTATTTCAAAATGTATTTCTATCTAGAAATGTATTTTGTATATAGAAAAATTTTATGAAAAATTATTTTCACTTAATTTTTTAATTTTTAATAAATTTGTAATATTCATAATTTATAAATTCTGATCAACCAGATTTGTGAGACTGATTTTATATATCTTGTAGATAAATTCTATTGACTTTTTTCATATTACAATTTTTTAACAACCTTTTAGATATTAAAAAAATCTAGAAAATAATATTTTTATCTTTTTTTATTCTTTATTCCTTCATCAAGCCCAGATTCAGGAATTGAATTTTAAAAAATATATTTCTATATGTTAAATTAATCTTCAACATTGATCAGTTTCTATTGAAATAGGTCATGACCATTCTCTTCTTCTAGAAACATACCTTATAACAAGATTGTAAACATATTCTCTTGATCGAGAAATTTCTCATGATAATAAATATCATCCATCAATATTGATTTTTTATTATTTTTTAATTAATTCTTTCTTGTTGAATAAATGATCATATTTCTTTAATTTTATATTTGTTTAAATATTTGAGAATTTTTATATATAGTTTTAGAATTATCATTTCAATATAAAATCCATCAAATTTTAATAATATGTACTACAATTTTTTCCTTCATCACTTTTAAAATTTTAAAATCTCAATATAATAATGAGATATTTTCACCAATAACACTTTGTTTAAAACTCTTATTCCTCACATATTATTTCATTTTCTTCAAAAAAAGTTACAATATTATACTTTTGTTTCTTTTAGAATTTAATAAGATTTATTCTAATAGTGAATTCTTTCCTGTTTTTTATTGACAACCTTATTGGGCATTGAATTTTTTCATCTCTATATTCATCATATTTCAGTTTTGGAAAGTTCCCTTCAATATTAATAATAGAAATTGTACAAAAAAATTATTTTTTAGCTTTCATTTGAACATTACCATACCTATTATCAAATTTTTATAGATAAGATATGTCATATTTTCAAAATTTATACCCTCATCAAAATAAGAATATGAGAAGAATGATTTATCATCTTTATAAATAAACAACACACATTTCATAGATATTGATACATAAAAAGTATTTTCCATTTCATAATTTAACTTTTTCTTGAGATAATTATATTTCACCACTTTATATGAAAAAATATTTATGAGAGATTATGCATGGTTCCTTTTCACATAGTGCATATAATTTTACATCACCCTTTTCAATTGCTATATGCAATTTATTCTCAATAATAGTGTATTCCTACAACATCTCACCATAAAATTTAACCATGATTACAAATTCATTTACCATTGACAATAATTTATTAAGTTTATCAACACATGAATTAAAATATCATTATCATTAACTATATAAAAATAAAATTCATCATGATAACTTTGGATTTCCAATAATAAATGTTTTCCTAATTTCCCCTAATTTGTTTTTATATTTTAATTAGTTGAACAAAAAAATTATCTATTCTAAAATGAAATTAATATATTGACAATAATGCTTCATATTATATTTTTCTACTACTTCTAGGGATGCAATTTCTACATTTGGGGAAAATAAATAAGTTGTGGTATCCAAATAATTATAACTGATTAAAAGGAAAAATGGAAACATTATTTATCTCTAAAAATAATGCCATACACTATGTGATCTTGTAATACCCTTTTTTCATTGAATTCAAATTATTCACAGTTTATAATAAAAAAATGAAGGCCGATTCATCTTTCAATGAATGAATTCAAATTGAAAATCCCCAAAGAAGGGAAACATGGTTTAATACTACATGAGAATCCACAATAACATATATTGAATAATATAGAGATGGTGTTTGGAATTATTGATTTAAATTTAATTTTATTTAATTTAAGTTACAACCATCACAACATTTTAATATTTAGTGATATTCTTCATCTACACATCCACATATATTACAATATAGGGTAACACACTAGATTTATATTCTTTACATGTTAATATGTGAAGAATAATCATTAGGGTGATATTAATTACTCCAAGATAACACTACCAACTAAAATAATCATGTGAAAATCAATTATGAGGGTATAACCATCAATCATGTCTTTCATGTCTCACAACTATGATTTGGTGCATCTCATACACAAGTATATTCTGCACTATAAAAATTAAAATGTTTGTAACAAATAAAGTGTAATAAAATAATATAATTAAAATAATTAATTTAGTGTAATGAGTTATTTTAATTCCCCATTACTTAAAAAATATAATTCCAGATGAACATCACCTCAAATAAGCCCATTGACAAGATACTCCCTCTCATTGTACACATAACCCACGTATATAAGGAAATAAATTTTGTTATACCTACTCCATTCTTATTATTATAAAAATAAAAAAACATTTGTTTTTATCAAAAATCAATAAATTATTCACTTATCAAAACTTATTCTTTATATTATTCCAAATTCATTAGCCATACTTTTATATCAATATAATATTCACAATTTCTACATATTTAAAATTAATTTTTTTTAAATTACAATACAAATCCTCAAATATATCCCTTGGATCATTTTCTATTAAATGAAGATTATAAAATTTAGAAATGGATTAAATTATAGGATTAATTAATAATTAATCATAATATATGATGCCAAGTCATGAACGATATTCATGACTCCACGTTGTCTATCATTCTAGAAGTATTCCACCCATTAGTAACATATAATAATAGTTTAGAATTTTTATTTTTATCATCCTTAACACTTTTTGAAATGAGGATTTTAGTATTAAAAAGACGTAATAGAATTTTTAGAGGAATAAAAATATAATATCATATTAATTTACAACATTGAAGCCTCTCTTGCTACATGAGAGGCCTACTTGTGATGTAATGAACTTACCCAGGTAAACCTGATCTATCACTCGATTCAAATTCACAAAAAGGCCACAATAATTGATCCCCATATTCCATAGGCTATCATATAGTATAGAGGGCCTAAAATGATACATTGGGGAGAATATAATACTGGATTAGAGTTGAATAATAATCGATATAAACTGAACACAAACACATCTTCGAACTATAGTGTATTAAAAAACAATTAAATAATTGGTAATAAAATACATATAAATGAAACTAAATAATAAAAATCAATTAATTGGAAGATAGTAATTGTTCTCCCACTAGTTTTACCACCCATAAAAAATTTGATAATGGAAATAAATACACAAGGCTCCTCTAATACATAGTACCAATCCACAAAGATGTTCTCCATTATATCTAAACTGCACCTACATGAAAAATTGTCTCCACATTAGTATTCCCACTCAATCATATTACACTAGGCCTCTATCATATCCACTACATCAAATTCTAAACCTGAAAGAAGGTATATATTTTTTGCAGAAATATGTACCTGTATAGGTGAGAGAATGAAATATCAGCAAGACACAACCAATGGTAGTCCCAATATTTTCTTTCATTACATGTTCTTGTATCATGTAATATGATTATCCAAGATGAATGATTATACTATAATAATAAAATATATAAAATCAAGAATAATGTGACAAAAAAATAAAATAGAGAAATTTATATGCTGACACCCATGTTAAATCTATCATCACTCTTGCCTAAGAGTGATGAATTGTGAAGTGTGGATCAACTGGAAACAAAATTAAACATTACAAAATAAAATATATGGACCAACAAAGGTACAATGTAAGGAAATTAATGAAAGTGGGACCCCGTGATGTTTCTTTTAACCAAAATAATAGAGTCCATATATTTGGAACTAAGACACAAATGAAATGATCTAATCTATTAATAATGACTCCACATCATTCTTTGTGTATACTTCCATGCCCTAGATTTACTTTAGAAATAACATAGATATAGAAAAAACATAATCTCATCATTGGAATGAATTATTATGCTGAAATTTAGAAAACATATCCCTATGAGTGAAGTATCCTTAATAGCCCACTAATCCTAGCCTTGGTGAATAGATAAACTAGGGAGGTTTCACTCATCTGGACCATCCATTAGCTTAATAGACACACACAACATAAACCAATAGAGTTATGAAACAAAATAAATATCAATGATAATTTCCAATCCAGTAACAACCCAAATATATACCTTCTCATTTAGAATATAAGAAGTGAATTCTCAAGCCTCCAATCCCAAAATATAAAGAACTAGTGTTGTCTCCATTCAAAAACAATGATTAGATCTTATAAAGATCACATCAACAATCATATATAAAAATATATACAAACTCTATACAGTCAACCATGCCTAAGATCAAGTAGGATACCCTATAAGGGGATCCCCAAGAGAAACCAATCTATTGGCCAAGACAATAAAAAGGATCTATGGTTTGTCTTATAGCTAAAAATACAAATCACACACACCCATAAAGGATACATCATACAACACCCTTCCCCAATCAGAATTAATAAAACCATTCACTCAAACCATCTTGAATTTCTCAATAACATCCAGAAATTCCTAACATTTCATTATGTCTTCCAAACATGAAGGCTTCTATTAAAGTTTAAATTGGTCAACAAAAAAGAAAATATCATCCAAGACACCCATTGATCATGGTATCTAATGTTTTTTCCAATGAATCTCAATAAAACTAAAAATGAATCCTAAACACAATGTGAATAAAATTTCACAACCCCCACCCAAACTCATTTCTCATTTCCCAACCGCTAAAACGATTCATGATAAACAACCTCCTGGAATCCTCCCCCATATATATACCATTTTAACACTATATTGAGAGAACCTTTAGATACAAAAATTATTCCACTATCATGATTAAAAACACATATAATAGACTACTCACTAGTCTAATTATTACTCATGGTCATAAAGAAACATGAACCCCCTCACTCAAAAAAGTACAATATGTGTATTTAAATGTACACACTCTATGCTCTGGTCTATGTTTCTATACATATCAAGGGTATACTAGTGGTCTATCTCTATATTAGTACCTAACCAAGGAATACATGAGGTCTAGTCTTGGTATATTACATAGACATGTCCTCCTAATATATTTTGTATTCCCATGTTCCCTACCAAATTATAATTTACAAAATAGGGACTGTAATACTAGTACTTGACATGTAGTCTCAAAACATCCATCTTTCTATGTATTTTTTTATAAGGCCATATACCACTACACTATGTCTACTTTTAGTACATGACATATAGTCCCCCAACTCTACATTTCCACATTCTATGTGAGATAGAAAAGATATTCTATAAATCTTGTATGTAAATTAAATTTAGTATACTTATCGAAACATTAGATCCACCAAATTGGATGGATACACATCATGTATTCATAAAACTATACATTGTGTGTTTAGGATTTTTGAATAAGAAACCACATAGAACATTACAAAACCCCCAATTTGACCCTAAAACCACATGATCGACCCTATTTGGTTATTGAATAACCCATAAAGATGATCAAAACCAAAATAATTCACATCACTGTTATTCATAATGTTACATTTAAATTTAAATTTCTCCCATAAAAAGATACAGAATCTTCAATATAATTCTCAATTCATAGTTGCCGATTGAAAATCTAGTTCCTATCATTCTCCATTGTGACACATTCTTATCCATATCCTAATATCTCAATATATAATAATATATCTTCTATCATTTATGATAAAGGGGAAGAACAAATGGAAATATATGAGATGTAAATGGGAAAAGTTTAAAAGAAAAGTGGAAATTCTGAAAATGAAAAACTCGAAAAAGGGAAAAATGTAATTGGTTCCCTTACCTGGACCCGGTTCCCAAAAAAATATTATGCCTCACCATGGTAACCCTCACCCCCAAACACATTTTACTGAACTCTTGCGTCCAAAATATTATCCTATACTAAAATAAATAGACACCATAAAATTAAATTTCATAAATAAATAATTAATAATTATGTAATTACTAAATATTCTTTCCCAATCAGAACATACCACAATTCCTTGAAACTACTAACTTAGGATAAAACCCATATTTTTGAACCAAAATAGTAAAACTAAATATTATTCAGGATCTCATAACAATGTAAATTATAATTTTCCCCCCGAGCATCACATGAGAGAAAGAAGTCAAACTTCCCATGTTTTTCTCAAACCGTTATGAGACTATTCCCGAAAATATCACCACCATAAACTCTTATTACACCCAATGAATCCATGTTAATCAATATGATTCCATGATTAAGCTAGAACATAATAAATTTCAATGATACCACAATAATTTATTAACTAGTCAAAAATATCCTCCAACTCTTCAATCACATGGAAAATTAAACCATACCAAATTCTTCGCCCCCACTATAAGAGTATACTTATCATTTACCATTAACTATACACCATAATCCACAACACACATTCCTACCATTAGAGAACATAATGGAATGAAAATTTTAAGCCTCTCCCACTAGAGTTCCAAGAACGAACATTAACCATAGTTCGTTATTGGCCTGCTACTAAAGACATCCCCACACTAAGATAACCACCAAAAATAAGATTGAAAACAATCAAAGGCCTATGGTGAACTCCCATTCATGAGGATTCATTAACCAGATGCATAGTGAATTGACCTCAACAAGTCCACTGCATCAAAATCACCTTAGGTACCTCAAGACCTAATCCCCAATCAACAAACCCACACAAAGCTAGACTCGATATGCACATAACCAAAGAATACAAGCCATCTCTCAATAAGGATTATTACTGAAAAACCACAGAAAACCCCACTGTCATCATCATGGTAAACTAATTCATCAAAAACCATTTTATATGAAATAATATTCAAGTGATCCATGACATAATTATCCTTTGATAATGCCATTAAACCACTTATTATACCCCTCACACTAGAGTGTTCCAATAATTCGGATCACCCTCGATACAACTCTTAAAAAAAGAAGAATCTCTATCATGCCAAGGTCTGTGATATGACAACCATGAACAGAGGAATTGATTCAATACCATGAGAACTAAAACCAGATATCACTATGATATGAAAATTTAAAATAGTACTAGTTGGGCCATGTATAAAACTAATCATTTCCTCTTAAAACAACAATAAAGCTAGAAGAACAACCAACAATCCACATAACAAGATTGAGGAATACTTAATATTACCATAGATGTTATTAAGAACAAAATGAACATAGGTAAACTCAGGATGTATCAAAAATATATCATATACCCTTTATTTATTCTGACCACACAAAATTGGAATTTGAAAGACCACACTAACAGAAATAGTTTTCCACACATCCCATACTGAAAGGATTGTACCAATATCACTAGAGATCACCAATAAAAGATATATACATGAAATTTAATACATATCAATAATTATTAATGGACATAGTAATCTTAACATTTGAAAAAGATAAAAAATTAAATAAATAATAGAACCCAAAAAAATAAGGGAATCACTAGATGTGGAAATCACATTAACATAACATCAAAAACCATGAACATACATCCCATAAACATGGTTACCCAAACGTCCTACTAGAATAGGTATTCCTATAACACTAATATCATATCCATAAAAAGCATGGATACATTTCTATAACTACTATCTACCAACTACCTATTTAGTAATACTATAAAAATTAATGCTTTGATTCCATTTTTTCCCAAATAGGTTTTGGTCGAATCGACCTGTGACCCAATCCTGAACGCAAAAATGACTCAAGTGTGCCAACTCATATACTAAAGGCTATCAAAAAGAAGTAAAGGACTAAAATGATATAATGGTTAGACTATTCCATCATGTTATAGTGAAATAAAAGAAAAAATATGATGACCACATACACATCCGATAAAATCAAATTATTCATAAATAAATAAATAACTAAAAAATCTATAAAAAATAGAATTAAGAATAAAAGTAAATGATAAGGTAAACATACATTGGTTTTCCACTGGAAAAACTAAAAATATGGAATAAAATAATCAATATAAAATTTTAAGGATCCATTACTAATCTGATACGAACAACATACCTGGTCTCCATGAATTCTGAAAATATTATAGATTAACCTCATACTATACATGATAAATCAAACTCCATCATGAAACACTTGACCTCTACCAAAAAAATTGTAATATATTTTCAACCTAAAATCATACATAATTTCATCATGATAATATAGGTTCATGTTCATGGGAAGGGAACAAATCATATTAGGATGATACATACAATGGTATTAATAACATCTATCATTATCTGTGGATGCAATAAAATATTTTCTAAACCAATCTGAATGAGAATACATACATACATCAATAATAAAAATTTACATAATGGGTTAGAACAATGAAAACATTAATCCAACTGTTTTATCCCGAAATATGAATTAAATCGACTCTCATACTAGCGCATGCTAAGGTAATTATGAAATGTATCTCACACAACTACAATGACCTATATGTACTCCTTAAGAAGATATAATTCAAAATAGAAACACAAATATGTACATGAATGTCGAACCCTATGATATCATACTAGGATTATAAATAATAAAACATTAATATCAGGATATATAAATCCATTTTAATTTTCTGAACTGGATGAAGGGACTCCATGTTTACATCAGGATGATACAAACATGTTATAGAAGTTCTGTAGAACCAAACAAGAAAAAAAAAATCATCACATGTCTGTGCTGCCAAGCCAAGACTAAACTAAAATGAAAATTGATCCCTTTGGTTTCAACATCATCCAACATACACTGACCATTTATAGGGAGATATTCTATATTATAGAATCTATTATAATCACGATATTCAATTAGCTTCTTAACTCCACCTCATAAGAGATTACATATGAGAGATACAAATTCAATATTAGGGAAGCATCCCAGTTTATTGAATTCCCAAATGACTCCTCTATCATCTGGGCTTGAATAAGAACAACATAAAACACACATGCTGAATAGTATAATAACTAAGACTAGCTTCCTCAAACCCACTAACTGGAGGTTTTGATATTGGCATCGTCCATCCTGTTATCCAATAAACATGGGTCACCCACCATGTGAACTAAAACATCTTATCAAATTGGACTCAATAGAAGTGTCTCCTCCAATAATACCATGAATTATACCAAGAACTCCAAAATAATCCACATCTTATCTCAGAACTTAGAGACCAAAGAACACCATCTTGAATGGGCATCCTCCAACAACATCCTCTTCAAAATAAATTTTACTAAATTAATCCCTAAGACATATATATACTATTGAAAAATTCCCAACTATACCTGAAATAAATTGAGGTTTTCCCAACATAAATACCCTTAATGAAATACACATCGATAAAAAAACTATAGAATCTCTTCCATGAAGTCGTTTGATTATGCCTTCCAGAACTCATCGATTGAACCACAAGAAAACTCACATGTCATCCTCAATCCAATGTTATTAGAAACATTACAACCCTCACACATCCTAGTAACCCACTAAAAAACCAGAAGAATGATTCTAGAACAATGAACTTAAGAAATAATCCTACAACCCTTGCATAGTAAAGAACACAATGAAGTTATATAATAATCATGGAATGGATTTAAAAATTGAGATCTATTTGTAAAAAATAATCTGAATTGAGAACTCGCAAGTTTAATTATAAAACTCAGGTAGAAATTCACTGAAAACCCTTTTTTGGAAAAAGTACATTATGCATACCTTTGAGTAAACAAAACAATCTCTGAAAGGTGCACCTATCTATTCACTATTGTACACTCCAGACACACACATTGACCATAAATATAAAAGTACATGTCCATAGAATCTTGGTGTTCTATAAGTATACTAATACATAACCATATTACCCTCACATAGGGTGTCTACAAAAGTTTCTTCCAAATAACTATGAACCATTACAAGGTGTGTACTCCTAATACACAGAGTGTAGTATGAAAACATATTTATTTCATTATACTTTTATACATGGACATGTACAACTATAATGAGTGTAAATGAGTTACATGTCATGTAGTACCCCAATATAAACATCCCATATACTTTTCCACATGACCAAGTGCTACTATATGTTATGTAATTAATGTATAAGAAATTTATAGAGTGGAAAAAATGAATAGTGATTCTAGCTACGTAATTTTACATGGTCATTGAATACATATTGTCAATCCATTTACAAGTACGTGTCGGTAGTGTCTAGGGGGAATAGAGGTATAAAATTACACAGGAATATTCCCTCTCACACAAGGTGTCTTCTAATGATTCTAAATAAACATAAGTCCACACATTCCACTTATTTGAGGTATATTCTTGTTGTAACACCCTTATATTTTAAAATAAGATAATCATGTTTGATATCATATATGAAATGAAGCACCATTCATGTATATAATGTAACCTTATATCACAATAAAATATATTTATTTTTAAATAATTTCATTATCTTTTATATCTTTCAATTCTACGAACAGTTGGACTGAATGAAATACAATCCTCAATTAAAATATTAAATTTTGAAAACACCATTTTACCCATGCTGTTAAGTTGGAGGACATGAACAGTTTGTACTAAATTATTAAATTAATATGGTATAAACATTAGTAAAATTATATAAGTGGTTATTTATTGATTAGAAATAAATTAAGAATCAATTGAAGGGAAAAAGTAGTTTTCCAAGAAGAAACATTGTTTTTCTAAAAGTTTCACTATTCATACTTTGTGAACATAATTTAAAGTTACTTTTTATCACATATAGAAAATATATTTTATAAAATAAACTATTTTTAAAAAAAATATATATTTCAAAATTATATTTTTCTGAACTAATATAAATTTTTGAAAAATAATAGTATTTTCATAAATATTAAAAAATACTGATGTTTAATTAAAAACTACATTTCTCATGAAATTAATTATATATTGAAATTATATTTTAAAAATTTTTCAGAGTAATAATCATAAAATTATATATATATATATATATATTAATATTTTTATGTTATTCTATTCCATTTCATATTGTATTTTAATATAAAAACATTTTAATCTTTTGATCATTTTCTCTTCGAAATCGCACATTCTCATCGCATTTGTAGGATTAATTTTTTATAAAATTTATTCACTTAAAATAATTAAATTTTAAAAAATGGATTAGATATTTAGAATAATAGTAATATATATTATATAATATTTATATCTTAATTTTTTCCCATAATAAATTTTACAAAAATATCAAATATTTACCACTATAATGGAAAAAACTGATTAACATGGGTTAAACATAGAAGATAAGGGATGAAATAGATACAAAAATTTTACAACACCAATTTTTAAAATATATAAAAATTATAAAATCTCTAAAAATAGACTATTAAACTTTTATACAGTTTATATATGATAAAATCATGTGTTCACATTTTTTATTTTTAAATGTTAACCTGTGCCAATCACCTCACTTATAAAAGGACACCCCTATCCTCTACTCTTTAGAGATTAATCCCAATTTTAATCAACAAATACCTTCCCAAAAAACATCCAATATTATATAACCTCATCATTGAGAAATTGTTTTTTAAATATATTATAGTATTACATTTGGTATAATCTTTAGGAGGTCATCCTAGATGATGTAAAATTCCATTCTATATGTTTCTGTTTCATGAATTATTCCACCCCATTAAAATATTAATAATTATGATTTCATAATAATAAAAAATATCAAAAAATATTTAAAATTTTCAAGTGATTATTTCATATAATCCTATTGTAATTCCTTTTTTAATGGGATACAATATCATCCCTCATGTGTACATTAGACTATCACCGCACGAAGTGATGTGAGTTGTTTTCACTAACACCTTACATGGAAGGTATCTAGGGTAAATTTGATAATTATATGTGATATAAATGAAATTTTTATTATATTCATGACATATTTATCTTTATTAAAAAACAACATATCATTTTCCTTTTAAAATTTTAATCACTGAAAGATGAAAATGTCATTTGTGTACTTGTGGACTATCTGTTTCATGATGTAATGTGACACTATTTTCACCACCACACCACATAGATGATATATATAAGTATATTAAAAAAATTATTATATTATTATTATATATAAATAATATATTACTTAAATCCTTTTAAATTTTCCCTTGAAAAATTATAATGTTAATCATGCATATGTATGGTCTACCATCTCACAGATCAAAATGTACATTATTTATCAAAATCATAATTCATGATTAGTAATAAAAGTTTATTTTTTAATAAATATTAAAATTATTTTGTGATTATTATTCTGTATAATTTTTAAAAAAATTGATATCTTAGACCATAGTCAACCTATCAATGCCATTATTTTACATAAGTCAAATATCGGTGAAACACCCTATGTAAACATATTTTAGGAAATAATAGTATATAACATGATAATAATTAAAATAAAAAATTATAATAAAACTATAAAATATTATTAATAGATTAAATAATTAACATATTTTTCATAATCAAGAATATCAAGAATAGACATGAAGAGTAATACTCAGGGTAATTGATTTTCTTATCACTTAAACTTTTGTAAGAAATATTCCATATTCTCTAATTATTTAATTTTTTATGTATATAATAAAAATTTGATATTTTATATAAATAATATATTTTTCTTCATGATATTTAATATTTCATTTGAATTAATTTTTTAGGGGTCTTATGATTCCTATGTAACCAAATTGCTAAGATATTATTTGACAATCAAATTATAATTTTGTATTGTTAATGTTTATATCTTCTGTGGGAGAATTATTTTAAATTAGTTTCATAAAAGTGATAAATTGTTTTAATATCTAGTTATTCAGGAAATTTTTTGAATAATATTACAAATTTTAATGTCTAGGTTATATTAAAGGATTGAGAAAATATTTTTTTAGGAAGTATGATTTTATTTTTCTATTTGGTAGGAAATCCATTTCCCTAAACAGACATGTCTTCTAAAACAATTCGAAAATGTTTTTAACATTTTGACAAAGATTTATTAAATAAATATCTACCCATTTTTTAATTTAAATTTATATGTAGAAGGAATATGCATGTCATTTTCATAATAATTCTCATATGTAATTTTCCAAAAGTGTGATAGAAATATTTGTTCTAATGTGTATAGAATGAATGATATTTTAACTCGTCAGAACTAATAAATGTCTTAATAGTTATATTACATATTTTAAATTTTTATCATCAATAAAAAACATTTTTGAAATGACATGTGGACCTTTTTATACAAATTTTATTTTCAAAATGAAAAATTTATTTTCCTAAATATGGATTTTAAGGAAATTTTTGTAGTATTTATATTCATTAGTGAAATAAAAATTTAAATTTAATGATGATAAAAAGGTTCATTATTCTGCTGGTTCCATCTCTCTCTACTCGATATCTTTTAAGGTTTCCTCATGAATCAATTTATAGATCCATTTATGGTGCTTCAAATCTATTCCAATTCTATTCTTTCCTTTCCTATCAACATTGATATAACAAAGTGTTATTTTTCAATTTTGACCATGTCATTTCTCTATTTATCACATAGTTTCAGGTTATAATTTCACTATTAGAGGAAATTTTTGTGTGTTTTTGTGAAATTAATCAATAAATATGTTATTTTATCTCTATATATGTTGTATTTTATCCCAAATGATTTACATTATGGTGGTCATGTTGTTTTGGGAGGTGTTTAGGGTTTTAATTAATTAAATTTATTGTTTTTTGGGTCCTTAATTGATTCCTTCCCTACAATTTTCACATGAAATATTACTTTAATACCCCAATATGGGTTTTCACAGTGGTTATTTAGTGGTTTGGAGTTTATAGGGGTAGTTTTTTGAAGTGCCTTACTTATTGTCATTCTCTCTATTACCTCTTCTCTTTTTACCAAGTTCGTTGTCATAGACCCCATTCATGCCCTTATTCATAGGAGATTGATGTATCATGGGACTGTTTTGGTAGGGGAGGTCAGAATTATTGTATGACTATTTCATTTTAGGTTTTACTACCTTAGTAATTAGGTGTTATTTTCTAGTGTAAGGTCTTATCTTGGTTTTATTCTAAATTTTATTTATGTTTTTTTGTGTTTATATTCTTTGTTCACTACCAATAGTAGTTTTCTTAAAGTTCTTTTTCATACACCATGATTGATGTAATGAAGATAATTTTGGTATTCCTTGTTTATAGGATCTCTCCATGAATATTTAGTGGTCTTCATGGCAATATTTTTCCAATGATAGTGGTTCCTGGAAGTGTACACGTTTGTGTTTAATATTGGTTTAGTGGATTTTTTTCATATTATAGTGACAATGTTTATGGTTGATGGCTTAATTTTCCTTCTGATTCTCTTATATGGCTTTCCAGTGCCGATGATAAATTCTGGTTGGTGATTCTTGATGACAAGACAGTATCAATGGTGGGTTTAGTCTCATTGAAGTTTAGTTTTCTACAAAAACATTTATTTTAATGTGATTTTTATAGTCATGATGGGTTTTAGTGACAATGGTGATGGAGGTTAGGTAATTTTTACAAGGGGTTAATGTCAATTGTATCATTGTTCTTGATGCCCCCAATATTTGGTGGTTTATAATGATTATTTTGGATTTGAAATTTAAAATTTCTAATTTTGAAATTGGGTTGAAGTGGCCTACTTGATTTTATCTGATTTTGGGCTTTTATATTCTATAGAAAAGGAATGTGGGTTCCCACATAACCCCATAAATGTGGTTTATTCTAAATATAAAAAATTAATTTTTGTAGGAGGAGAAATGTACTTATGATCAACTGGGGATATGTTGTATTGATATCATATTTATACATTATTCGGATACTTTATTATTTTACTGACTTATGATGTATAATTTTATTATCATTGACCATATAGTTTTAGAATATTTATGATTATGTTTATTTGATTTGTGTAAGTATTAATATTTCATGGGAAGGATTTTTGACCTGAATGCTTATGTTGATTATGTTTTATTCATTTAATACGAGGAATGCATCAGAATTAGTATGTGATTAGTGGAACCAATTATATATATCACCTTGATGTATCTATAGGTTTTTGAAGACAAGAAAAAGTGGGGTTTGGATGTGTCCTTACCCATTTATATGGATTTCATCAAAAAAATCATCAGTGGAATTTTTTATATTTTTGAAATTATGCATTCCATAAAAATGAATTTATTTTTTGATATTCCATGTGAATATTTGATTAGTTAGAATATCATAAGTTATAATTTCAAGATCATGATATTTTTTATATGGAATTATTTTATCAATAATCAGTCCTAACAAATTTTTCTCAAGATATTATTTAAAATATTTTTACTCATTTATTTACTTTTTCATATTTGTTATGCATTATTTATTTAAATTTTATACAATAATCCTACCTTCACAATTATCATGATATCAAATATTTATTTCACATTCTTTTTCCCCAAGATACATAAAAGTGTTTTTGATTGATATTCATACATACTCTTTGATGTCTAATGTAAATCTCCAAAAAAAACAATTTTTAAGGTTTTCAATTGTGATATGAATCTCATGTATGTATTTTATTTACCAATACTGTTAAACTTTTTGGAACATTGGGATGTGATCCTTGAATCAAATTCCAATTTAATAATGTATACACTAGCTCCATGATACTAGGGTCTGGGTAAGTATATTTGGTATCAGAGGATGTTTAATAATGGCCATATGAAATATATTTAAGAACATTTTGATTAAGGAATATAAACCTATGATGGAATTTTATGATATATATAAGAGATAATTATAATGTATTTATTCAAAAAATCTTATGTGTTTTTCTTAGAATATAATTCACTATTTAGATTCTACAAGTGGATAAGGTTTTGGAATATATGTTCCTTGGGGTAAAATATCAAAAAATGATGCATTGGGCTTGATCTGATCATCACATGGGTAAAAAAACTATCCCTAATAGACAACTGGTTTGAAACTCCAGGGGAATATACATTGGATCAATAAAATTTTTTACAAACCAATACGAAGGAGTTGAAATAAATATATCCCCAATGATACCTTTTTTATAATTTTGAGATAATATTTGCATACATTTTTAATTTATGTTATGTGTTCCACAAGATTTATGATAATAAATTATTCTACCTAACATTATGCTCTAATTTATTGTATTCTAGTGTTTGGAAATGGATCCTAATGGAAGGATACATAATTGTATCCTTTCACAAACTGTATGTATCAATTTTCCATGGGAATGATAAAGAATATAGAAATAGAGTTGGAATTGATCAATATAATCATAATGTGGAGAACTAACTCATGTTTTGAGAAATAACAAATCCTGCACCAAGAATCCCACTAATCCACCAAGGATATTAATTATGATCGGCCGATTCATGCGTCAATATGTTCTATCATTCAATGGGACTACAAATCAAATTTCATTTGATAAATTCATTAGTTCCTTAGATAGGATATTTACCACTCTATGATTTAGTGAAAGGGATAATGTTTTCTAGATAATTAATCATCTCCATGATATTTAGATAAATGGTGGATATATATTAAAATAATAAGGATAAAGAGGAAACAACATTAACTAAGTTAATGGATTTAATTTTAAACATATTTGGAAGATATTTTTCTTTTGAGAATTTAGTGTATATGAAATGAGAGTTCATTATTCAATTGTACAAAAAAATGAAAATGTTTATATGTATATAAACAATGCTACAATGTTATGAAGGTATGATATAGAATTTATATGTAATCCAAAGATAATGAGTTTATATTACATTGATGGGATTAATAAAATCATCTGACGGGAACTTGTCTCCAAAATTTTCTCATCATATGAGGACCTAGTATTATGATCTATAAATACAACAGAATAAGTACATATGTATTATGACATCAAAGGAAAGAAAGGGAATTAGAATATGATATATTAAAATATAGATAAATGGAATAATATATAGAAGGATTTTCTAATATGTGATACTGGTGGAAGGAAACCCCCTCATAAATTGTAAAAAGGAAATGGAGTGTGGTTCACATATGAGGAAAAAGGCCTTTATATTCCTTATTTATATTGAAATAATGGTTCTCCCAATATGCGATTCATAAACCATAAGGATATGGTGAAAACAGAAAATAAATTCCCCATGTGTCAAGTGAATGTTATTAAAAACAGCTAAGAGGTCATGGTCACAATTATGCTATTAATATAGATGGGGTGGATGATTAATTTTTTTTCTATTTGGATTCATAAGTAATATTTTTGGTGTACATTAATCAATAATATTATTCATATAATATTTATTAATTGAAAAAGGATTATACTATTGTTCAATTTCATTAAGTATTTAAGTGAATTTGTGGAATGGTATAGTTTAACATGAAATGTTATTAACTGGAAAGTTAAACTTCATAAAAGCACATTATTGATGGAGGATAAGACATCATATGTGCCTGATAATAAGAAAAATTGATAAAGTGGTTTTTATGATAGAATTGGTGACCATTAATGTTTATAAAATCTATAATGTTGAGGTATTAATTAGTTATTACCATTTGGTAACATTATTTGAATAATTATAATATGGTTTTAAAATTAATGAAAACCAACATATCAGGTGGAAACCCATCGTGTCTGATAAATTCATAAAGATTGAACCCACAACTGAATGATTAATGGTATCAGTAACTACCATTCATCTATTTGATGTCCTGGTTAGTATTTCATAGATTTTAATTAGAGGATTTTACAGATAAATATTAATATCGAACTAGTGGTGTTAATTTTTAGGTTTACAAATTAATGTATTATATTCGACTAATTTTAATAATCAATTCAGTTTTATAAAATATTTATAAATACATTGAAATACTTTTCACTATCTCAATGATATTATTATTTTTAAAATTAATTTTATTGCTTCGAGAATAAAAATTCACATTGGGTATTCATTTTTTATTGTAACAAATATAGTGAAAAATGATCATACACAAACCAATTGATTAATATTTGTATAAAAACAAGAAGATATCAAGTAAGTACAATTTTATATATTATCTATTTAAATGGTAAATAAAATTACTAAACTTTTTAAATTTGATATTGAAACAAAATTTTGCCCTAATACCTTCATTTATGATGATACTTTTATCTTTTAAATCATCATAGATTTATTATTTGTTTTTCCTTAACATCCAATTTTTTATTCGGTTTAATATGATCAATGTATTCTATAAATCACTATAATAATTTTTTTTCAATGTATATATCCATTCATGCAAAAAACTGTTCTACTACATTGAATCATAATTATTTGTTATTCTAATTGAGATTAATACTTTTCTTTCTCTTTTATCAAAAATATTTTTGATCAACCCTTTTCATGATTTGGGATTTCAATGATGTGATTTTGAAATTTCAATTCATTGGTTACTAAGAATAGGATTAAATTATGAGGTTTAAATTTAGTTTTACGGGGTGCATGTAACTCCAAAAGATTCAAGAAGAGTAAAATCATGTAAGATATCATATAATATATGAGACACATATTATAATATAATTTTACACCTTGAGAAATTACTATTAATTATTTTTAAAATAAATTCAATGTCTTCGATGGCTTGTAATTCACATAACACTAGGTTTTAAAATAATACGATAATCAGTTAAAATATTATTGTTTAGAATTAAAATTATAAAATAGAAATTTAGTTGGTGGATATGAATATAACATAAAAATTAGTAAATTTATATAATTAACACATGTATAATAAAAATTAAATTGTTATCTATTTATTAGAAATAAAATAAGTATCATTTTAATGAAAAAGAAATGTTATCTGAAAAAACATTATTTTTTCTAAAAGTTTGTCCACACATGCTTTTCGAACATAATTTGAAATATATTTATATAAAATAAAAAATATATATTTAGAAATTGTAATTATTTATTAATATATATTTTATATTTATCTTATGGTAATTTTATATAATAATATCAATGGATTAATTTTTGGATGAATAATAAAAACTGATGAATAATATTTATAAATTTTCATTTGATTAAATTATCTATAATGTAAAATATTATTTTTAGTTTTTTTAAGATAAATTAAATAAAAATATATATTAATCAAACTTATCTCATTGAAATATTTTTCATTTTGAATTTTTACATAAAAATATTATGAAATTTTATTTTATATTCTAATTGAAAACATGCTTTCCCGTCAGGTGTAAATGATTAATTTGAAATTACATTTTTCACTTATATGAATTGAATTTATAAAAATTTACTTAATATTGGGAATCGAAATAATTTTTATTATCTAATAAATTTATATTATTTTATGACTAAATTCAATAGTTGAAATAATAAATATTTTGAACTGTGGTTAACGTAAAAATTTTATTACTAGGGGGATTAAACATAAAATATAAGGATTATAAAAGACTAAAAACATATAAAAAAACAATTTCATGGACATTTTTTGAATATTAATTTATAATTTTATATAATAACACATTTGAAAACTTTTTAATGTGAAACAAATCAGTACAAATTGGTCTTTTTAGAGATTAAAATTATTCCACTCACCTAACATATAAAAGGCCACCCCATATCATATCTTTGGATAACCATTAAATTTTTTTTGAAAATAGAATACCTAAAAAACACTATTAAAAAAATAAACAAACTAATTATAGAATCCTCTTTTTTTCAGAAATTCATTCTATGAATACAATATGTATAATCCTAAAGAGGTGGTCCTAGAAGAGTTAAAATTTATATGTCTGGGTATTTGTTTAATTATTTCTTCCTCATCCTTCATAACAACACAATTTAAGTTTATATAAAAAAATAATAATAAATATACTAAAATGTTTTTATTTAATGTCTATGACCTTTATCCCTCTCATCTTCCCCCCAAATGGGAAATGATAAAATTTCTTGAGTGTTTGTCTGACTAAAGCCACACGAACTGATGTGACTCATTTTTCAACATCAAATCTCATGATTGGGTATGATGATGGATATAAGGTATATATTTCTCATAATAATGAAATAATCATTAAAATTCATTGATTATATAATATATGCACATTTTAATTTTAATTCTTGTAGGGGATAGAATAATGCTTCTCGTCTGTACAGGGGACTACAACCTTGCGAGGTGATGTTAGTCATTTTACAATAACTCTTTACGTTAAATGTGAAAAATATATTGATAATAAGGGATAGAAATTAAATAATTATGATACTCATGACATATTTTTTCATTCTAAAAATATAATTTATAATTTTATTTTCTACATTTTCACTCATTTGGGAGATTATAACATCATTCATTTATGTATAGACTACCGCCATCGCGAATCGATGTGACTCTCTTTTCATCTTCACAAAACACATATGACAAAGACACACACACACAAATATATATATTTAATTAAATTTTAAAGTAATTTTGATTATTTTATCATTCTATAATTTTAAAACAGTACATGCCTTCTTTACATATTGATTTTTTTGAATACGGAAACGTTACTCATGTATATATGACCTACAATCTCCATGATTGTAAAATACTTCATTTCTCAAAGATAAATTTAATGATATTTATTAACAATAATAATAATATATATATATGTGATAATTTTTTTCTTATTTTTTACTATTTTGATGTTATAATAATGAATTATTAGACCAATAGTCAACATACTCATGTCATTATTGATGTACTAGTTTAATATAATCGTAATAACCAATGTAATCTTAATTAATTTAGTAATTGAATATAAAATTTTAATTACTGAAATGAAAATAATTTATTTTAAATGGTTCTTAATCATGATTATAATTAACATAATTTTATTTTTTAAGATGATAAATTTTATACATGATGTTTTAGACTCAAGTCACAGGTTTCTCTTATAAATTTTTCTTCCTTGAAAAACATAGGTCATATTCACCTATTATTTAATTTTTATGGTGTATATACAACACATTTGATATGATATATCAACACGAAATTTATCTCCATGTAATGTAATGTTTCATTTGATGTAATCTATTTTATGGGGTTTATGATTTAAATGTTTCCAAAGCAGTAAGGTTTTTTTTAATAATCACATCATTATTTTTAATTTTTTTTACATCTCCATTGGGAGAATTATTTGACATTTATATTATAAAATATATATATTTTATTCTAATATAATAAAATATATTTTTAATGGAATAATTAAATTATTTAATCTTTGGTAAATATTATCATAGAGAAAATGTTTTTATGAAAACAAGACTTCGTTTCTCCATTCAGCTAGAGATCCATGTTCATCAAATCCATTTCTTCATAAATGTTTGTCAATTTTTTTAAATATTTTCAGATTGATATAATGAATTATTTTATACCAATTTTTTACTCTTTACAGTTTTTATGGAACCTTCCTATCATTTTCAAAACATTTTTTCATCTTCTACAGAAACTTTGATAGTAATAATGGTTTTAATGTATACCATAAGAACAAAATTTTTCACCATAATTAAAAATATTTTTTATCATTTATTTTAGTTTTTTTCGAAGATTAATTTCAATGAAATATTTTTTATACTTTTTTGGGCACCTATTAAAATGTTATTTTGTAAATTAAAATGTTTTTTTACACAAAAAAACTTTTAATTAAATTTTAATTGTATTTATATTCATAAATTAAATAAATACATTTATTTAATTATGATACAGCAGAGGTATGTTTTATTGATTTCCTCATTAGTCATTATTTGGATAGGTTATGATTTGTGTGATAGAGGATGTAAAATTTTATTGATATTCACCGTATTACTATTGATGGTTTAGGATTAAATTTATTTTCATTTGGTAAGTTTTACCATTTCATATTTTAGATTTTTAATATTAATGTTTGTGTTTAATTTCTTTAACACATTTCATATAATGAATGAATTGGACATATTATGTGATGGGTGGGGGATCAATTTAGATTGGTCCTCGATGCATTGGTAGGTCTAATGAGTTAAACTATATTGGGTTTTTGGTGGGGTCTTAACCATTTATTTATAAGTATTGGAACAAGATCATGATTGGTTTTTTAGATGGATGAAATTATGAATTAAGACATTTTGAATTCAGTTATTGACATTATATGTGACTATTTGATTAGTTAAAATATCCATTGTTAGTTTCTCAATCCCATGTGATGATTTATAAGGAAATAATTGATCACATTATATTCCTACCATATTATTCTCATGTTATTGTTTAAATGGAATTCGTTCCACCTATTTACCATTTCATATTGATTATTTGTTTTTTATTCATATAACACACTATATTGTTACCCTTAATATTAATAATCTTATCTCACCTATTTTATAGGTTTTATTTTCCCTTGGATACCATTATGTGTTTTGAGATTGATATATCGGGATAAAATATAGGGAATAATTTTTTTATCAATGAAAATACATTTTGCATTTTATGCTTCTAATTATAATAATTATTTCACCTATGTATAAAGGTTACTATGACTACTAAACTATTTGGTTATTTGGGGTGTTATACCTTGTTTCTTATACAAATGAACTATTTTAGACAATCGGTATGAACCACTGGTTCCAGGGTTTCTACACATACCTCTATGTAATGAGTAAATTATCCCAAAAAACCCCCCATTTATTTATTCCATTATTGTCTCAAATTCCACAATATTCCAAATATATAAAAGAAGTTCATAAATATTTGTGATATTTAAAAATACTTATAATGATGTGTATTTCAGTAAAAAATTGAACCAAAAAATTTCTGAATTGTTTTTCACTATATTCTATATGTAATTAATGGAATAGTCCTTTTTATTCAATAAGTTTATATTCACAATTTCTTATTTTTCTGAAACGGGGCTTCTTATGTTAGAGGCAATCATTGAAAAAACCATTCATTATATGTAAACCTGATATACCTTCATACCCATCTTCTAATATAATTCTAAAAACATATTATCCTTATAATAATAATTAGTATGAATAGGATTCATTCTTTAAAAATAGATGGCATCATATTGGATCACAAGTGTAACACACCCAATTTTATCTAATATACTCATAAAGGATGTACTTCGATGTTATATAATTCCTCAGTAGAGTTATATTATTTTTTTTAAAGCTTTTAGATTGTGTTGGATGTGTTTCTAGAGGTTCATGTTTTAAGAATGTTTTGTTGAATCTATGAACTATCTCAAGGATACCATGAATATTATTCTTCTTAGATTAACTCTTATACTCTCTCATTGAGTCATAGGCATAGTATATTATAGAAATATCGGTATTATATATTGTGAAAATTTATTATATATGGTAGTAACTATTGAAGGGAAGAGGGTTTCATCCTCGATTATGATTTTCTTCTCACCGTTCATCATTTTTTTCCATTGTGCAGTATGCTGATTCTCTCTAATCTCTTACTATTCTATAACATGACTTATTGGCCTTATTTAATGAATTATCATGGATTTTATAAGGAAATGTTGAATAATTACATTAAGGAAACCATTTTTTCTAGGTTTTGGAACTATGGATTAATGGATGGATTTTTGAAAACCCTTTTACATATAATATTAAACCAATGGATTTAAAATCATTTAATGGTTTTAAAAAATGAAATTTTTTATAAAAGGATTTTAATGGAAGTTTTATTGTATGGAAATTAATTTTCATATTTATTTAGATAATTTTGATGGTTTGTGTTAAAATATAAATGATTTGGTCATAAATGACACAATTAATGTTGGATAGGTTATTTTCATGGAGTACCAAAATAATTGGAAACACCTATCTTGAGTGCACAAATAGATGTGTGTGAATTTGGGAATGTGATTCCTTATTTCAAATATAAATGTGCTGATACATTATTTTTTATGATTTTCTTACATGGATATCAATTGTTGAAATATATAAACTATTTAACTACTTTTTAAATATTTATATTAATGTGATATTTGGTTCTGGTCATTATTGTGTGTGTTTAGATGTATGTGGGGATTTACCACTATATTTATAAAATACAAATTCCTCGGAAATTTCATTTGTTTGACGATTTCATATATTGAGATAAAGGGATGATAAAGGAATCTTATTTCATTGTCAATAAATCATGATACCGTGTACATGGAATGTTGTGTTGGAGCATGGATTTATTCAGGTGGTACTATAGATCATGTCACATTGACATCACTAAGTCATTTCATACATTTGGTTTTCAATTTTCTTTCCTTGATCAATTGTAAATATGCTATTATAGTTTTATTGGATTATATATTTGGTCGGATTCGTTAAACTCATGAATTAAAATGTTTGTTGGTTTTTATATTTTATATTTTCATGTTTTTTTATTTTTAATGAGAAAATAATCTATCAATGTTTTGTTATGACATTTTGATTTATTTCCATTCATTTGTTTTTTGGGGATGTCACCTAAGGTTAGTGGAACTCCATCACTTCTCAAGAAAATAAGTTGGGGTGGGTTTTTACATAGGGTATTATTTTTTTTCATTCCTTCCATATCTAGGGATAATTATAAAGATGTAGGTATTTAAAAAATAAAATGTTTATATTATATACACATATGGAATATTTTTATGTCGAAATCACGATTTAAATGTATTTTATGGTACAAAATTGATCCAAGACACTTCTAGGTTTTTTTCATCACATAATCATAGGTTTAACTAATATTTGTTTAAAATGATAAACTATTAATTAGAGTTTCAACTAGGAATAATTTTTTTATATTAATCCTGATGACTTATAGAAATTGTTAAAATGATTTATTTTTCCAAATAATAGAAATAATCAATTTTTCTTATGTTGGATCAGAACATTCTAAGATAACAGATTCTAGTGATTGGTGACTAAAAAGTGTTTTTACTTCTAATATTTAATTTCACTTAGGAGATATTATAAGATTAAATAAGTTTTTGATGTTTAAAATTTCATTTTTCATTACACATAAGTGAACCAAAAACTTGTTCAATGCGTTATTTTGGAATATCAACCCATATATAGTGGAAATCATAATGACACAAAACCAATTTGAAACCACTCTATATTGTTTTATATATATAATCCATACATATATCATGGGGATTATAGACTGAGTAAATTGGATATGTGGTTGATTCAAAAGAACAAAATATTTAAATTATTTAGTGTATCAGCCAAGATAAAATTTATTTTACACAAATATATTGGGGATCGTGTACACCAATGGTGGGAGTTTACTATCCAAGATACATTTTTTGTGATATTACATGGGAGGACATTGATAAATTATTTATCAAAAAATTATCATTTCACACATACAAAATTACATGAACAACTAAATCATTCTGACTCCAAAAATATAATCAACCTCTAATTGAGTATGTAGATATGTATATAATGATAGTTATATTATCCATCAATATTTCATTGAGTCTCTTCATGATGGAACACATCATTGATCCATGGATATGATAAGAGTTTCAACCTAAGATAGAATTATTTATTATTATAGATATTAGGGAGATGAAAGAAAACAAACAATATATGAAATATTTATTTTTTCTATAATTTTTGCTAGATATAGTATAAGGCCCCGGCCTTAAACCTTACATAATATTAAATAATTACAAGATTACACATTGAGGATCTTTTCAGGTTTATAGTTTTAGAGAATTAGATCATGAAACTTGCATTACATTCCACATTTAAACAAAGTGGTTACATAAAAGACAGTATTCATTCTTCCCATCAACGGAAACATATTTAAAATAAAACGTGGATTATTTCTTGACACATCCATGACACTATCATCACATCATGTACCCTTCCCTTGACCTGTGAAAAACATTTCAAAAACTTGGGATGAGCATAAAAAGCTCAGTAAGGGATATAAAAATATGGAAAGGAAACATGAGTTCATATATACATTATAATGAAATCACACTTTACCCATAAAACATAGGCATATCAAATCATGAATAAATCATAGAAAACATAATACATACAGGTAACTTGAGGCATTCATAACATTCTTACGTAGGGATTAACCCTCTTGGTTACGTTTGGAATACCCATCACAGTATATTCCCTAAATCTCTTCACAGAAACCTTAACATTTCATTCCTTCGCGTTACCCAATGCATTGGAGAGCTATATCGGGCTCACCCGCCCTTAGTTTATCACGGAACCACCCGTTTTCATAACAATGCCCAAGAACCATAACATAAACGTATCACATAAAACATGCATAAAGGAAACAAAAAATTTCCACATTTCAATCACAATATAACATTTTAGTATTTTTGAAATAATGAATCCATACAAAAAGAAACCATTTCCAAAACCATTTAAAACATTTAATAAAGAGATTTTTGAATCAAATTGTCCCATACCACCTTGAAGCTTAAAATTTTAAACCATTAATATCCATATAAATAAATCCTTAAAACCATTTTGAAAACATTGATATTAATACGAACAAATAATTAAAACATTTAAAATGATATTTTGGTTAAAGGGGATTTACCAAAATTAGAGACACTTGAATACAATAATTGAGGAATAACATTTAGTCAGAACTTTATAATATCATTAGAACAAATGGATTCATGATATAATACTCCAAAGGACAGTATATACACCATATAAGAGTGAATTGGTGCATAACAACAATGAACCCTCAATAGAAATGTCAAATGTAATGAAATCCCTTATAAAGAAGGAATTCTTAAATTAAGGACAAATCAATCTCAAAAATATGTGTGAAAAATATAAATACACCCAATATAAGTGGATATTAAGTGTAAAACAATAAAAGGTCATTCACACATATTCAATGGATGACATATTCAATTACTACATGTTGAACCCAAAGAAATCGAAATTGGGTTAAAAGTTCCCTTGACAGTCTAACGGCATCACATCAAAATGAGTTGATGAGAGATAAAAAGTGTATCTCATCACTTGGACATAAAATTTACATCAATAAGGATATATAAGAACATATCCCAACATAAAAATATGTAAATTAAAAGACCCAACAAAATAAGTCTTTTAAAAAAGAGGAGGGTGAAAGGTTCCCTTACCGACTTTGGTATCTTTCAAAACATACACCCCATGAAAGAAGGATAATAGATCATTGATGTAAATACTCATAAAAGAAAGTATATTACACAAAGAGTAGAATAATTGTCAGTACATACACCACTCAATGGAATTTGTGGCAAATGTAGCATAAATCTCATGGGAATAAAAGTGAGATGAAAAATCCCTTACGAAAACTCGGCAGCCTAACGACGCCACATAAAACTTCTGAATATGGGTTGATGAGATCAAATAGGGTATCTCATCACATTACAATAAAATTTACAGAAAGAGGAATATAAAAGAACATCCCCCAACATTACAAAGAGAAGCTGAAAAGAAGTGACATAAAGGAGAGTACTTAAAAAGAAAGAGAGAGGTTAGATCTCTTACGAAAGTTCGGCAGCCTAACAGCGCCACTAAAAACTTTCAAAATGGATTGATGAGAGAGAATAGGGTCTCTCATCACATGAACATAAAAATTACAGTAAGTATAATATAAAAGATCATCCCAATAACAAGAAATATGAGCTTTAAAAGGAATGGAAAAAAAGTGTGTACTTAAAAAGAAAGAGAGGAGTAGGATCCCTTACCTCGGGTCCGACTTGACTCAATCGTTCTTTAATCTCCTGAGTAATAAACATGAGTTAATTTCTAATTCCTTAATAACCTTTTTCAAGTTCATTATTCCTTTTATATAACCTATTACCATGTTATAAACATTATTTAATCATTTAAGTTAATCATGTTTGTTTTGTCGATATTTGGTTCTTAAGTCGAAAGTGGACTTCTTACAATTACATGTTGTTCGTGTGGTCAAAGGATCTTTATATCCATAATGACATTCCTGATTTGGATATCATATATATCATATATATCCAGCATATACATGTATTTATAATATTACATAATCATTTATAGGTAAAAATGAAATGCACCGTTCTTGGAGACGGTAAGCCGTACGTACGCATGAACGCTACTTTCATTTCTTTGTCATATTAATGGAATTAAAACTAAATGAGAGGTATTTATATTTTAATTATAGAATTATATTCATCATTTAGATGTATCATTCATCATATATATCCATTTTATACATGTACTTATAATAGTACATTACATTTGGGGATAAGAAATGAAATGCACCGTTCATGGAGACGGTAAGCAGTACGTACGCATGAACGCTACTTTCATTTCTATCTCATACTTTAATGAAATAAATAATAATGATATAGAGGTATATAATAATTCCAGTATAACATCATATATAATAACATTAAATCCATCCTTTATACGTCCCACGTATGGCATTAACGAATCAATCACTTTGAGGGGGCGGTAGTCCGCACTTCCTAAAATGAAGATATCGTGTATACCCATAATTGAAGCCATAAAGTTAAGACACAAATGAAAAATACAGAAGCATAAGTAAAAAATAAACATATTATATATCATATATAAAAATAGTGACATCATAATGGCCACCTTTGAAGGTGTTAAATGATTATTGAACAATCATCGTTTCAGGAGACATAATTTCGCCATCCACGGAAACCGTATGTTCTTTAACCATTTGATGTAGTTGTGTGATAGTTTAGCTCGAATAAATCTTTTAAAAACGTCCTTGTATATTGAAGATACTGGTGTTGTTACAAAAGAAGTAAATAAAAAGAGTTTAGGGGGTTGGATAAGGAAAATAAAACAAATGAACATGAGAGAATGAATTACCTTTAAAAGTGTAACTCCTTTTGATTTGAGCCTAAAGGCTTCCTTTGAAAGGATTCTTCCCAAAGGGAATCCTCTAGGATGAGGAGAGGGATGTGGAGAGAGTAAATGGGCAGGGGATGGCTGAGCCAAAGGCTTGAGTAGTGTGTGAAATGAGGTAGAGGAGGGGGCCTTTTATAAGAGGAGAGGAGGGGCACTTTTGGAAAGTAAAGAAATATTATTTTATTTGAAAATGTGTTTCGGTTTTAAAAGATCCCACATTGATATAATTCGTGGATAAGGTGCTAAGGGTTCGAAATACACCCATCCAATAAGTTTTGTACATGTGTAGTTCATAGACTTTACATTATCTTTCCATTTTATTTAAATCGTCAAATAATGATGTCATCGCTTCATCATTATTATGTCATAAATAATTTAATTTATTTAATGTCTAAAAATTATAAAAAATACTATGATTTATTAAATCGTTTTATCTTTCCAATGACTATTTATAATAAAGAATCTGACTTGTAAAACCCCACTTAAAAACTGTTTTAGTAAAACATATCATGTTTGTGTCATTTTTACTTTTACATTAAATAAAAAGTTATTTATGTCATTTCCCAACCAAAGTGGCTCCATGGGGTCCCCAAGTTGACCCATGGCTTGTCTTGGTCGGCCATTACACATAAAATGAGGTTAGGACATGTGTCAAGTTCATTTCATATTATTAAAACATTATATTTACCTTAAACTACACTAATTACCTCTAATCGCGATTAAAACTTAATAAGTTACTATTCACCAAAAAATTATTTTTATCCCATTGAACAACATTTTACTTCTTAATGACAACCATGTATGTCGGATTTTCAAAATTCAATACACATTAGTGGTAAACTTTCATTAAACTGAAAAATCAGTTTTCTTGATTACCACTTAGTGGTTTCACTATTCATAAAAAATTGGAGTTTTTCAGAAAAATACCAAAACATCACCCTAAGCTATATTTGATATTCCAAATTAAAAAATGAAGTCCGTTTTATAAAATTCAAAAAATATAAGTCACATTAATTAATTTAATAATTAATTCCCGCTGTCATGACAAATAACGTGTTTTTATTACATAATAAGTATCAAAAGATTGACACTAGTTTAAGTCCGATTTCAAAGTGAAATTAATTCCAATGACCACTATTGGATTTAATGGTAAAAATATATTCTAATTTCACTTTAAACCCAATTCAAAAGATAATCTAATCATATAAATAAATTATATTAAAAAGTGGTTTTGAATTAAAAGACAACATTTTACACTATTCATTAAAAAAAATGAACTTTATCGGAAAGATACCAAAAATTTACACAAAGTAAATTTTGATGTCCCGATTATTAATAAGAGTTTTATTTGTTCCAAAAGAATGTTTAAGAGTGAAAAAAACTATATTTAATGATGGTTCAACATCAAAAGGTGATAAGTGAACCTTTAGTGAAAACTAGGGCATATACGCCTAAAATTGAATTATTTCTGTATTTTAATCCTCTATCCTTTATTAGATAAATGTAAAAACATTTAAAAACATATATAATTATATTTTAGTTATTTCTATCCATTACCGCCATTACAACGGCTACATGATAACTACTATTTAAAATAATATTATTTTATTATTAGAGTGCAACGTAAGATTCCCAAGAAAATCGTTGTTGCATGTTGGGTACACCATCAAGCATAGCGTCCCCTTTAATGTCATATTAATATTTTATTCACAAATATGGATAAATATGAAAATGTAATATTCTTTATTTACCTGGGGTGTTACATCCTTCCCCCCTTTTGGGAATTGCGTCCTCGCAATTTTAAAATTGCGCTTGGAAACATCCTTGAAAGTCCCACAGCGGAACAAGAGTCGGTAAAACAATCACTTTAAAATAAAGAAAGATAAGTTCAGAGGTCACCTGAGTTAACCCATACTAAGACTCCATGTAGGAAAACATGGACATGGAGGAGAAAACATAGGGTCATGTTCTGATGGATAGTGATAGAAAACATGTTTAGCGGAAAGTTAACAATAAGAAATCACAAACTTGTGATGGGTTAAATGGTGTTGGGTTCCCCAGTAGGAAAAGTTAATAGAAAACATTTTTGTTTTAAGTAAATTTTTATTGATGAATTTATTCATAAGGAAACATAATCACTAATCATGATGACTTTCAACTTTTACTAGATTCCTTAATCAAACTCATATTTTTTCCAAAAGATGAGTATTTAGGGAGACTAAGAGTACTATAATCAACTTCTAGAGAATCACCTAATCCACAAAAGAGAACTATATACATCCCATGTCTTTAGGCTTTAACCAAAACCAAAACCAAAAAGGTTAGTACAAGGTCAAATAATCCAGAAAAGGATAACCCATTAAAAATAAAATCCATGCTTAATCTCCAAAATTTGTCCAAAAAAACCCAAAGTTCAACAATGACCATCCGATAAACAATTTGTCCATAAAATTCTTCAAAGTAAACCAATATAAGATTGAAACCCAAATATTTAAAGGATTTAGTCGCATAGTCTTCCAAGATAAATTGTAACGTTTATCTCCAAACAATATCAGTCGCTCCTAAAGTCTTGTATTGAAAAGTAATTAACCTAATCACATATCCTCCATGATAAGTTAATCATTTTCATAAATAACCCAAAATCAACTTACTCTTAATTCATAAAATCATATAACTAAAAAGAATCAGTCAAACTAACCAGGGACTTCACGTAGTCCAGTGGTAGGCGATAAATACCAGTCGCACTTTGGTTGTGGGTTCGATTCCCGCAGCTTTGTCCGACGCGACGGGTAGTCACACGGTCTACGTGTTTTCCTTTTTCCAAGACTATATAATTCTCAAATCATTCCACAAAAAGGGATAAAATCATCAAAAATGATCATTACATATTTTAACCTCAAGTTTATCTCATGCCTTTCATTTTCCAGCATATCATATAATAACCCATAATTACCTAAAAAGTAAGGATCATATAAACTCTAATGGTTACCTTTATAATTATTACCTGAACTTCCACATGGATTGGTCATCTCGTACATGATGCATTAAATATCATACCAAGGTTCAAGTGGTTGATCATGAATCATTGATATTTGGTTTAGAACAACCATGAGTTTCCTTATTGAATCCTCCATTTTATCTAGTATCTTAATCAGAGAACCACCACAATTTCCTTCAAACTTGTTGTCTCTTTGGTGCCTGCTAGATCCATCCATTCACTAAAAATAGAAATGTCAGTGTGAGTATATCAACAAAACCATCATGTACTAACGATGAAGGTAAACACTAAGATACACTTACTCATTCAGTTTATCTAAAACTAGGACTCTTTCTAAAATCCTAACCATTATGGTAATGTCACTTGTGTTTAGAGAATACCCTAACCTCTAAAGTTATCTAAACCAACCTCTGATACCAACTATAAGGCCCCGGCCTTAAACCTTACTTAATATTGAATAATTACAAGATTACACATTGATGATCTTTTCAGGTTTAGAGTTTTAGAGATTTAGATCATGAAACTTGCATTACATTCCACATTTAAACAAAGTGATTACATAAAAGACAGTATTCATTCTTCCCATCAACGGAAACATATTTAAAATAAAACATGGATTCTTTCTTGACACATCCATGACACTATCATCACATCATGTACCCTTCCCTTGACCTGTGAAAAACATTTCAAAAACTTGGGATGAGCATAAAAAGCTCAGTAATGGATATAAAAATATGGAAAGGAAACATGAGTTCATATATACATTAGAATGAAATCACACTTTACCCTTAAAACATAGGCATATCAAATCATGAATAAATCATTGAAAACATAATACATAAAGGTAACTTGAGGCATTCATAACATTATTACGTAGGGAGTAACCCTCTTGGTTACGTTTGGAATACCCATCAAAGTATATTCCCTAAATCTCTTCAGAGAAACCTTAAAGTTTCACTCCTTCGCGTTACCTAATGCATTGGAGAGCTATATCGGGCTCACCCGCCCTTAGTTTATCACGGAACCACCCGTTTTCATAACAATGCCCAAGAACCATAACATAAACGTATCACATAAAACATGCATAAAGGAAACAAAAAATTTCCACATTTCAATCACAATATAACATTTTAGTATTTTTGAAATAATGAATCCATACAAAAAGAAACCATTTCCAAAACCATTTAAAACATTTAATAAAGAGATTTTTGAATCAAAGTGTCCCATACCACCTTGAAGCTTAAAATTTTAAACCATTAATATCCATATTAATAAATCCTTGAAACCATTTTGAAAACATGTATATTAATAAGAACAAATAATTAAAACATTTAAAATGATATTTTGGTTAAAGGGGTATTACCAAAATTAGAGACACTTGAATACAATAATTGAGGAATAACATTTAGTCAGAACTTTATAATATCATGAGAACAAATGGATTCATGATATAATACTCCCAAGGACAGTATATACACCATATAAGAGTGAATTGGTGCATAACAACAATGAACCCTCAATAGAAATGTCAAATGTAATGAAATCCCTTATAAATAAGGTATCCTTAAATTAAGGACAAGTCAATCTCAAAAATATGTGTGAAAAATATAAATACACCCAATATAAGTGGATATTAAGTTTAAAACAATAAAAGGTCATTCACACATATTCAATGGATGACATATATTCAATGACTACATGTTGAACCCAAAGAAATCGAAATTGGGTTAAAAAGTTCCCTTGACAGTCTAACGACATCACATCAAAATGAGTTAATGAGAGATAAAAAGTGTATCTCATCACTTGGACATAAATTTACATCATTAAGGATATATAAGAACATATCCCAACATAAAAATATGTAAATTAAAAGACCCAACAAAATAAGTATTTTAAAAAAGAGGAGGATGAAAGGTTCCCTTACCGACTTGGGTATCTTTCAAAACATACACCCCATGAAAGAAGGATAATAGATCATTGATGTAAATACTCATAAACGAACGTATATTACACAAGGAGTAGAATAATGGGAAGTACATACACCACTCAATGGAATTTGTGGCAAATGTAGCATAAATCTCACGGGAATAAAAGTGAGATGAAAAATCCCATACGAAAACTCGGCAGCCTAACGGCGCCACATAAATCTTCCGAATATGGGTTGATGAGATCAAATCGGGTATCTCATCACATTAAAATAAAATGTACAGCAAGATTAATATAAAAGAAAAACCCCCCAACATTACAAAGAGGAGCTTAAAAGAAGTGACATAAAGGAGAGTACTTAAAAAGAAAGAGAGAGGTTAGATCTCTTACGAAAGTTCTGCAGCCTAACGGTGCCACTCAAAACTTCCAAAATGGATTGATGAGAGAGAATAGGGTCTCTCATCACATGAACATAAAAACTAAAGTAAGTTTAATATAAAAGATCATCCCAATAACAAGAAATATGAGCTTTAAAAGTAATGACATAAAAGTGTGTACTTAAAAAGAAAGAGAGGAGTAGGATCCCTTACCTCGGGTCCGACTTGACTCGATCGTTCTTTAATCTCCTGAATAATAAACATGAGTTAATTTCTACTTCCTTAAGAACCTTTTCCAAGTTCATTATTCCTTTTATATCACCTATTACCCGGTTTAAACATTATTTAATCATTTAAGTTAATCATGTTTTTTTTGTCGATATTTGGTTCTTAAGTCGAATGTGGACTTCTTACAATTACATGTTGTTCGTGTGGTCAAAGGTTCTTTATATCCATAATGAAATTCCTGATTTGGATATCATATATATCATATATATCCAGCATATACATGTATTTATAATATTACATAATCATTTAGAGGTAAGAAATGAAATGCACCGTTCATGGAGACGGTAAGCCGTACGTACACATGAACGCTACTTTCATTTCTTTGTCATATTAATGGAATTAAAACTAAATGAGAGGTATTTATATTTTAATTACAGAATTATATTCATCATTTAGATGTATCATTCATCATATATATCCATTATATACATGTACTTATAATAGTACATTACATTTGGGGATAAGAAATGAAATGCACCGTTCATGGAGACGGTAAGGAGTACGTACACATGAACGCTACTTTCATTTCTATCTCATACTTTAATGGAAATAAATAATAATGATATAGAGGTATATAATAATTCCAGTATAACATCATATATAATAACATTAAATCCATCCTTTATACGTCCCACGTATGGCATTAACGAATCAATCACTTTAAGGGGGCGGTAGTCCGCACTTCCTAAAATGAAGATATCGTGTATACCCACAATGGAAGCCATAAAGGTAAGACACAAATGAAAAATACATAAGCATAAGTAAAACATAAACATATTATATCTCATATATAAAAATAGTGATATCATAATGGCCACCTTTGAAGGTGTTAAATGAGTATTGAACAATAATCATTTCAGGAGGCAGAATTTCGCCATCCACGGAAACCGTATGTTCTTTAACCATTTGATGTAGTTGTGTGAGAGTGTAACTCAAATAAATCTTATAAAAACATCCTATTATATTTAAGATACTGGTGTTGTTACAAAATAAGTAAATAAAAATATTTTAGGGGGTTGGAGAAGCAAAATAAAACAAATGAACATGAGAGAATGAATTACCTTTAAAAGTGTAACTCCTTTTGATTTGAGCCTAAAGGCTTCCTTTGAAAGGACTCTGCCAAAATGGAATCCTCTAGGATGAGGAGAAGGATTTGGAGAGAGTAAATGGGCAGGGGTTGGCCGAGCCAAAGGCTTGAGGAGTGTGTGAAATGAGGTAGAGGTGGAGGCCTTTTATAAGAGGAGAGGAGGGACACTTTAGGAAAGTAAAGAAATATTACTTTATTTGAAAATGTGTTTCGGTTTTAAAAGATCCCACATTGATATAATTCGTGGATAAGGTGATAGGGGTTCTAAATACACCCATACAATATGTTTTGTACATGTGTAGTTCATAGATTTTACATTATCTTTCCATTTTATTTAAATCGTCAAATAATGATGTCATCGCTTCATCATTATTATGTCATAAATAATTTAATTTATTTAATGTCTAAAAATTACAATAAAAATACTATGATTTAGTAAATCTTCTGATCTTTCCAATGAATATTTATAATAAAAAATATGACTTGTATAACCCCACTTAAAAATTGTTTTAGTAAAACATATCATGTTTGTGTCATTTTTACTTTTACATTAAATAAAAAGTTATTTATGTCATTTCCCAATCAAAGTGGCTCCATGGGGTAACCAAGTTGACCCATGGCTTGTATTGGTCGGACATTACACATCAAATGAGGTTATGACATGTGTCAGGTTCATTTCATATTATTAAAACATTATATTTACCTTAAACTACACTAATTACCTCTAATCGCGATTTAAACTTAATAAGTTACTATTCACCAAAAAATTATTTTTATCCCATTGAACCACATTTTACTTCTTAATGACAACCATGTATGTCGGATTTTCAAAATTAAATACACATTTGTGGTAAACTTTCATTTAACTGAAAAATCAGTTTGCTTGATTACCACTTAGTGGTTTCACTATTCATCAAAAATTGGAGTTTTTCAGAAAAATACCAAAACTTCACCCTAAGCTATATTTGATATTCCAAATTCAAAAATGAAGTCCGTTTTACAAAATTCAAAACATATAAGTCACATTAATGAATTTAATAATTAATTCCCACTGTCATTACAAATAACGTGTTTTTATTACATAATAAGTATCAAAAGATTGACACTAGTTTAAGTCCGATTTCAAAGTGAAATTAATTCCAACGACCACTATTGGATTTAATGGTAATTTTTTTTTCTATTTTCACTTTAAATCCAATTCAAAATATAATCTAATCATATAAATAAATTATATTAAAAAGTGGTTTTGAATTAAAATACAACATTTTACACTATTCATTAAAAAAATTGAACTTTATCGGAAAGATACCACAAATTTACACAAAGTAAATTTTGATGTCCCGATTCTTAATAAGAGTTTTATTTGGTCCAAAAGAATTTTTAAGAGTGAACAAAACTATATTTAATGATGGTTCAACATCAAAAGGTGATAAGTGAACCTTCAGTGAAAACTAGGGCATATACGCCTAAAATTGAATTCTTTCCGTATTTTAATCCTCTATCATTTATTGGATAAATGTAAAAACATTTAAAAACATATATAATCATATTTTAGTTATTTCTATCCATTCCCGCCATTACAACGGCTACATGTTAACTACCATTTAAAATAATATTATTTTATTATTAGAGTGCAACGTAAGATTCCCATGAAACTCGTTGTTGCGTGTTGGGTACGCCATCGAGCATAGCATCCCCTTTAAAGTAATATTAATATTTTATTCACAAATATGGATAAATATGAAAATGTCATATTCTTTATTTACCTGGGGTGTTACATCCTTCCCCCCTTTTGGGAATTGCGTCCTCGCAATTTTAAAATTGCGCTTGGAAACATCCTTGAAAGTCCCACAGCGGAACAAGAGTCGGTAAAACAATCACTTTAAAATAAAGAAAGATAAGTACAGAGGTCACCTGAGTTAACCCATACTAGGACTCCATGTATGAAAACATGGACATGGAAGAGATAACATAGGGTCATGTTCTGATGGAGAGTGATAGAAAACATGTTTAGGAAAAAGTTAACAACAAGAAAATCACAAACTTGTGATGGGTTAAACAGTGTTGGGTTCCCCAGTATGAAAAGTTAATAGAAAACATTTTTGTTTTAAGTTACTTTTTATTGAGGAATTTATTCATAAGAAAACATAATCACTTATCATGTTGACTTTCAACTTTTACTAGATTCCTTAATCAAACTCATATTTTTTCCAAAAGGCGAGTATTTAGGGAGACTTGTTCGCATTAAGAGTACTATAATCAACTTCTAGAGAATCAACTAATCCACAAAAGAGAACTATATACATCCCATGTTTTTAGGCTTTAACGAAAACCAAAACCAAAAAGGTTAGTACAACGTCAGATAATCCAGAAAAGGATAACCCATTAAAAAGAAAATCCATGCTTAATCTCCAAAATTTGTCCAAAAAATCCAAAGTTCAACGAGGACCATCCGATAAACAATTTGTCCATAAAATTATTCAAAGTAAACCAATATAAGATTGAAACCCAAATATTTGAAGGATTTAGTCGCATAGTCTTCCAAGATAAATCGTAACGTTTATCTCCAAACAATATCAGTCGCTCCTAAAGTATTGTATTGAAAAGTAATTAACCTATTCACATATCCTCCATGATAAGTTAATCATTTTCATAAATAACCCAAAATCAACTTACTATTAATTAATAAAATCATATAACTAAAAAGAATCATTCAAACTCACCAGGGACTTCACGTAGTCCAGTGGTAGGCAATAAATACCAGTCGCACTTTGGTTGTGGGTTCGATTCCCGCAGATTTGTCCGACGCGACGGGTAGTCACACGGTCTACGTGTTGTCCTTTTTCCAAAACTATATAATTCTCAAATAATTCCCCAAAAAGGGATAAAATAATCAAAGATGATCATTACATATTTTAACCTCAAGATTATCTCATGCCTTTCATTTTCCAGCATATCATATAATAACCCATAATTACCTCAAAAGTAAGGATCATATAAACTCTAATGGTAACCTTTATAATTATTAGCTGAACTTCCACATGGATTGGTCATCTCGTACATCATGCATTAAATATCATACCAAGGTTCAAGTGGTTGATCGTGAATCCTTGATATTTGGTTTAGAAAAACCGTGAGTTTTTTCATTGAATCCTCCATTTTATCTAGTATCTTAATCAGAGAACCACCACAGTTTCCTTCAAACTTGTTGTCTCTTTGGTGCCTGCTAGATCCATCCATTCAATAAAAATATAAATGTCAGTGTGAGTATATCAACAAAACCATCATGTACTAATGATGAAGGTAAACACTAAGATACACTTACTCATTCAGTTTATCTAAAACTAGGAATCTTTCTGAAATCCTAACCATTATGGTAATGTCACTTGTGCTTAGGGAATACCCTAACCTCTAAAGTTATCTAAACCAACCTCTGATACCAACTATAAGGCCCCGACCTTAAACCTTACTTAATATTGAATAATTACAATATTACGCATTGATGATCTTTTTAGGTTTAGAGTTTTAGAGAATTAGATCATGAAACTTTCATTACATTCCACATTTAAACAAAGTGGTTACATAAAAGACAGTATTCATTCTTCCCATCAACGGAAACATATTTAAAATAAAACATGGATTCTTTCTTGACACATCCATGACACTATCATCACATCATGTACCCTTCCCTTGACCTGTGACAAACATTTCAAAAACTTGGGATGAGCATAAAAAGCTCAGTAAGGGATATAAAAATATGGAAAGGAAACATGAGTTCATATATACATTAGAATGAAATCACACTTTACCCATAAAACATAGTCATATCAAATCATTAATAAATCATAGAAAACATAATACATAAAGGTAACATGAGTCATTCATAACATTCTTACGTAGGGAGTAACCCTCTTGGTTACGTTTGGAATACCAATCACATTATATTCCCTAAATCTCTTTGGAGAAACCTTAACGTTTCACTCCTTCGCATTACCCAATGCATTAGAGAGCTATATCGGGCTCACCCACCCTTAGTTTATCACGGAACCACCCGTTTTCATAACAATGCCCATGAACCATAACATAAACGTATCACATAAAACATGCATAAAGGAAACAAAAAATTTCCACATTTCAATCACAATATAACATTTTAGTATTTTTGAAATAATGAATCCATACAAAAAGAAACCATTTCCAAAACCATTTAAAACATTTAATAAAGAGATTTTTGAATCAAAGTGTCCCATACCACCTTGAAGCTTAAAATTTTAAACCATTAATATCCATATAAATAAATCATTGAAACCATTTTGAAAACATGGATATTAATAAGAACAAATAATTAAAACATTTAAAATGATATTTTGGTTAAAGGGGTTTTACCAAGATTAGAGACACTTGAATACAATAATTGAGGAATAAACATTTAGTCAAAACATTATAATATCATGAGAACAAATTGATTCATGATATAATACTCCAAAGGACAGTATATACACCATATAAGAGTGAATTGGTGCATAACAACAAAGAACCCTCAATAGAAATGTCAAATGTAATGAAATCCCTTATAAAGAAGGTATCCATAAATTAAGGACAAGTCAATCTCAAAAATATGTGTGAAAAATATAAATACACCCAATATAAGTGGATATTAAGTGTAAAACAATAAAAGGTCATTCACACATATTCAATGGATGACATATTCAATGACTACATGTTGAACCCAAAGAAATCGAAATTGGGTTAAAAAGTTCCCTTGACAGTCTAACGACATCACATCAAAATGAGTTGATTAGAGATAAAAAGTGTATCTCATCACTTGGACATAAAATTTACATCAATAATGATATATAATAACATATCCCAACATAAAAATATGTAAATTAAAATACCCAACAAAAGAAGTCTTTTAAAAAAGAGGAGGGTGAAAGGTTCCCTTACCGACTTGGGTATCTTTCAAAACATACACCCCATGAAAGAAGGATAATAGATCATTGATGTAAATACTCATAAACGAAAGTATATTACACAAATAGTAGAATAATGGGCAGTACATACACCAATCAATGTAATTTGTGGCAAATGTAGCATAAATATCACGGGAATAAAACTGAGATGAAAAATCCCTTACGAAAACTCGGCAGCCTAACGACGCCACATAAAACTTACGAATATGGGTTGATGAGATAAAATAGGGTATCTCATCACATTAAAATAAAATGTACAGCAAGAGGAATATAAAATAACATCCCCCAACATTACACAGAGGAGCTTAAAATAAGTGACATAAAGGAGAGTACTTAAAAAGAAAGAGAGAGGTTAGATCTCTTACGAAAGTTCGGCAGCCTAACTGGACCACTCAAAACTTCCAAAATGGATTGATGAGAGAGAATAGAGTCTCTCATCACATGAACATAAAAATTAAAGTAAGTGTAATATAAAATATCATGCCAATAACAAGAAAGATGAGCTTTAAAAGTAATGACATAAAAGTGTGTACTTAAAAAGAAAGAGAGGAGTAGGATCCCTTACCTCGGGTCCGACTTGACTCGATAGTTCTTTAATCTCCTGAATAATAAACATGAGTTAATTTCTACCTCATTAAGAACCTGTTTCAAGTTCATTATTCCTTTTATATCACCTATTACCATTTTATAAACATTATTTAATCATTTAAGTTAATCATGTTTGTTTTGTCGATATTTGGTTCTTAAGTCGAAAGTGGACTTCTTACAATTACATGTTGTTCGTGTTGTCAAAGGTTCTTTATATCCAGAATGAAATTCCTGATTTGGATATCATATATATCATATATATCCATCATATACATGTATTTATAATATTACATAATCATTTAGAGGTAAGAAATGAAATGCACCGTTCATGGAGACGGTAAGCCGTACGTACGCATGAACGCTACTTTAATTTCTTTGTCATATTAATGGAATTAAAACTAAATGAGAGGTATGTATATTTTAATTACAGAATTATATTCATCATTTAGATGTATCATTCATCATATATATCCATTATATACATGTACTTATAATAGTACATTACATTTGGGGATAAGAAATGAAATGCACCGTTCATGGAGACGGTAAGCAGTACGTACGCATGAACGCTACTTTCATTTCTATCTCATACTTTAATGGAAGAAATAATAATGATATAGAGGTATATAATAATTCCAGTATAACATCATGTATAATAACATTAAATCCATCCTTTATACGTCCCACGTATGGCATTAACGAATCAATCACTTTGAGGGGGCGGTAGTCCGCACTTCCTAAAATGAAGATATCGTGTATACCCATAATGGAAGCCATAAAGGTAAGTCACAAATGAAAAATACAGAACCATAAGTAAAACATAAACATATTATATATCATATATAAAAATAGTGACATCATAATGGCCACCTTTGAAGGTGTTAAATGAGTATTGAACAATCATCGTTTCAGGAGGCAGAATTTCGCCATCCACGGAAACCGTATGTTCTTTAACCATTTGATGTAGTTGTGTGAGAGTTTAGCTAGAATAAATCTTATAAAAATATCCTATTATATTGAAGATACCGGTGTTGTTACAAAATAATTAAATAAAAAGATTTTAGGGGGTTGGAGAAGCAAAATAAAACAAATGAACATGAGAGAATGAATTACCTTTAAAAGTGTAACTCCTTTTGATTTGAACCTAAAGGCTTCCTTTGAAAGGATTCTGCCCAATGGGAATCCTCTAGGATGAGGAGAGGGATTTGGAGAGAGTAAATGGGCAGGGGTTGGCCGAGCCAAAGGCTTGAGTAGTGTGTGAAATGAGGTAGAGGTGGGGGCCTTTTATAAGAGGAGAGGAGGGGCACTTTTGGAAAGTAAAGAAATATTACTTTATTTGAAAATGTGTTTCGGTTTTAAAAGATCCCACATTGATATAATTCGTGGATAAGGTGATAAGGGTTCGAAATACACCCATCCAATATGTTTTGTACATGTGTAGTTCATAGATTTTACATTATCTTTCCATTTTATTTAAATCGTCAAATAATGATGTCATCGCTTCATCATTATTATGTCATAAATAATTTAATTTATTTAATGTCTAAAAATTATAATAAAAATACTATGATTTAGTAAATCTTTTGAGCTTTCCAATTACTATTTATAATAAAAAATCTGACTTGTATAACCCCACTTAAAAATTGTTTTAGTAAAACATATCATGTTTGTGTCATTTTTACTTTTATATTAAATAAAAAGTTATTTATGTCATTTCCCATCCAAAGTGGCTCCATGGGGTCCCCAAGTTGATAAATGGCTTGTCTTGGTCGCCCATTACACATAAAATGATATTAGGACATGTTTCAAGTTCATTTCATATTATTAAAACATTATATTTACCTTAAACTACACTAATTACCTCTAATCGCGATTAAAACTTAATAAGTTACTATTCACCAAAAATTTATTTTTATCCCATTGAAGCACATTTTACTTCTTAATGACAACCATTTATGTCGTATTTTCAAAATTCAATACACATTAGTGGTAAACTTTCATTTAACTGAAAAATCAGTTTGCTTGATTACCACTTAGTGGTTTCACTATTCATCAAAAATTGGAGTTTTTCAGAAAAATACCAAAACTTCACCCTAAGCTATATTTGATATTCCAAATTCAAAAATGAATTCTGTTTTAAAAAATTCAAAACATATAACTCACATTAATTAATTTAATAATTAATTCCCACTGTCATGACAAATAACGTGTTTTTATGAAATAATAAGTATCAAAAGATTGACACTAGTTTAAGTCTGATTTCAAAGTGAAATTAATTCCAACGACCACTATTGGATTTAATGGTAAAAATATTTTATAATTTCACTTTAAAACTAATTCAAAATATAATCTAATCATATAAATAAATTAGATTAAAAAGTTGTTTTGAATTAAAATACAACATTTTATACTATTCATTAAAAAATGAACTTTATCGGAAAGATACCAAAAATTTACACAAAGTAAATTTGGATGTCCTGATTCTTAATAATAGTTTTATTTGGTCCAAAAGAATTTTTAAGAGTGAACAAAGCTATATTTAATTATGGTTCAACATCAAAAGGTGATAAGTGAACCTTTAGTGAAGACTAGGGCATATACGCCTAAAATTGAATTCCTTCCGTATTTTAATCCTCTATCCTTTATGGGATAAATATAAAAACATATATAATCATATTTTAGTTATTTCTATCCATTCCCGCCATTAAAACGGCTACATGTTAACTACCATTTAAAATATAATTATTTTATTATTAGAGTGCAACGTAAGATTCCCAAGAAACTCGTTGTTGCGTGTTGGGTACGCCATCGAGCATAGCATCCCCTTTAAAGTCATATTAATATTTTATTCACAAATATGGATAAATATGAAAATGCCATATTCTTTATTTACCTGGGGTGTTACATATAGTTTTTTTTAATGCCATGGGAATTGGTGAGAACTAAAATGATATGAATATATTTAAGTTAGACACCTTCCTATAATGTGGTGGAGCATCTCAAAATCAGATCCCATGATTAGTTAATTTCCCTACACATCCCAATATAAATCCAATATGTTTTAATTTTTTTCTACTTCCCTTTTGAGGCAATACTATAAAACTAAAATGTGATCTTATCACAAATATAATAAGGAGGGGCATATTCAGTGTTATTTTTGTCGTGATCTGATGTCCAATTTAATTGATATATCTCATATTCTATATAAATATGTTTCATTGATGTGATGACTTCAATAGAATAAATTTTTTCATAAAAAATGAAAGGTCCATGGTGAATCCATGAATTTCATGACTCATAATGTTATGAAATCATATAAAATAAGAAAATATCAATGAGAGTATAATAATATTCTTTATGTATAAGTGTAACTGATCACCGATCATTCCATTCAATGGTGAAGGGTATGATTTTTTATAATTATAATCTCATGTTATCCATGATTTATTTTGCTCAATACCAACTTTTTTCTACACATTTTTTGGATCATAATGGTTTTCATATTTTGATGATGTTTTTTATTTTGAAACATAAAACCTAATTGGGAAAACATAATAGTCATGCATTTATGTACACAACAAGTTCTACAATAATAAAAATTTTGAATTTGTTTTTTTTCTCTATTATTGAGATGGTTATATATGAATTTATTTTGAGAATATACTAGCTCACATCATTCATGTCTCACATCAACTTTTATTCTCAAATGGTTAGTTTCAAACATTTCAATAGTGTTAAGAAACTCTTTAATATAGATTAAAATTTTAAATAGTGTATAAAATTACCATTTTAAAAGATGGTTGGGATGATCTCATATTATTTATCATCATTATCCTTTGGTTATATTGATAAAATAAGACATCTCATTTTTTAACCATCATTTACTAGTTTTCTATACTCTTCTACTTATTTTTTGGGTTTCCACAATTATGAGAAGATGAATTTATAATTGATCTCATAATAGGGAATAGTCTTATTTACCTTCAATCTTATAGGATGTTACTAATTTAATTAAGGGAATAGAAATAAAAATTGGAAGTGATTTATATATAATGGTAATTTAGGTTAAGAATGTCCCATTGGAAGTACAAGTTATTTTTTAATGAATATTGATAGAACTCATATGATTTATATGGGGTATCATAATCTCTTCTATGTAACTATAAAGAATTTTAATCCAATTCTAGGAATTGATGATTTCATTAATTTATTGTGGGGAGTTTCATATTTATAAAAAAAATAATTCATTATTAGGGTATTAAAATATGTGTGATAAAAATGGTTGATATTATGAAGTTATACATTTGAATACAAAGTAGACACTATCAACACATGGTTTTTCCATTTGGTCATACAAATGCACCGAAGATGTCTATTTAGAAAATGAATATTATCATTTAATGGAATATTGATTCATTTTATCATTTTTTGTTAATTATATTCAATTATATACTAATGTAAAGGTTGATAGTGAATATACATGGTTATAATGGTTGGTATCTTAAGGGAACTACACCTTTATTTTATGAATTTGAAATTTTATTTGTGGATACCAGAGGAAATTTTTAGTAGAATTTTCATTTTTGAATGACTTGTTTTTGGTATATCACAAAAATTTAGAGGCTATAATTTAATGGGAACAAAAAAATAATTATATCGACATACAAAATTTCATTGTCTTGATACATTGCTAATACTTATTTTTTTCACATATGGTATAGTAAATGATATATTTGATAGGGAAATATGTTCCTATCCAATGGTGAGATTAGTGAGAAAAAAAATATTTCTATGTGTTTAAGGTTCACCTTAAATTATAACATATTATTACATTTTCAGAGTCAGGACTGAGGTATTGTGTCTATTTGGATGCATCATGATACAGGTAGTGTTGGGTTTCCATATAAAAATATCATGTTGTAGTTTATGGATCATGATGGATATAGATGAATGAGAATAACTTCCCAAAAATTGATTTGTTTTTTTTTTGTTCCTTCCCAAAATAACAGGAATCACTATCTTTTTAGGGATACAATTATCTTTTAAGGACTATAAGATCATGAAACATATTACATCAAAAAGGTATTACGAACTAATATAACACAGATTAATGAAATAGATTCAAATGATTGAATTTGAAATAATGTATACAACAGTAAAAGAGAACAATGTTTCTAATGCATTGAATAGGATTTCATATAATAATTTTGTTAAAGAGGGTTTATATCAATGAAATATAATATTACTAGAAACCGATATACATCCAAACAATGCTGAATAGTGTGATTTAGTTTATTTTCTCAATCAAAATTTTCCTAATTTAGTTTAGTATGTTAGATATTATAAGAAATAAGATCATTAATTCTTAACCATGAGGTAAAAACACAATGGCGGGGATACCATTGTGTGGTATATTTTTTTATGGATGATATTTGTGTTTAATTTTGAGAATTGAATGTTGTTTTTCTAAAATATCCAAAATATAATCTCATTACCTATAAAAATTCTAAATGATATTCTCATATGAGAATACAAAATATGTATAATTTTATAAGACAATATTTTTGGTGGGTTTACAAGATTATGAAATCGGTAGAGTTGGTCTAATGATGCATCATTTATCAAATGGTTATGGTGGATAACCAAAAACCAGCTAATATGTTTCATTCTTTAATGATTCAAATATAAATATTGTAGAAAATCGACACATATTTTTTATTGGTAACCAAAAAATGGTAATTAAATTCAATTACATATAAGTAATTATATATTTTCACAAGATGTTAGCTCACTTGATCTATATTCACGAGGCCAATACAGTGAAAGACCTATAAAAAATATTTTTTTTTTAATATTTATAGATACAAAAAATTATAATTTAATGTGTTTTTCCCAATACCTTTGTTTTTTTAAATTTCATTTTATCAAGACCCTAAAACTAATTTGACAATGAGAAAAAGTTTATCAACCTCAAAAAGATGAAACATTTGAGAGGGTAATCCAAAAATTAGAAGACTTGGAAATAGATTGTGTAATATACTTTTGTGGATCCATGGTGTATAATATTGTATTATTGTATTTCTCATATAATTAATGTTGTCAAGACTCCATAAATAAGAATCTTTTCAAAACATTGAATGGATGTCCTTATCGTTATCCACATTATAAGGTAGGAATAAGTGGGTATTTTATTAGCAGATCGATCCTTTTCCTTAGTCATAATATAATATGTAGATGATCATATGGTGAATAGAGATGCCTCAACATCATGAAAAATCATATGTGGACTATTTTATATGAAAATTGTCATTCTATGATGTTGATCCAACTTTTTTAGGAATATCATCAGGGAAGAGGAATAATTTTTTGTTAAGAAAATAATGATGTATACATTGTAAAATATCTTTTTTTGGGAAACATGAATAATTTGATGATGTAGATTAGTAGGGGGAGACAACACTAGTATATATCTATGTGAATCATGTCTTTCATATATCTTAATTGAATAAGTACCAGCATGATATGGACCATGTGATTTTATGGGACTATATTTTTCTTAAACTTGATGTTATGTTTAATAATTGATGATACATTTTATTTATAGCATTATGAACATATATTATAGGAAAAGTATCAGTTTGGTAAGATTACTATGGTACTATCCATGGATTTTGGAATTGATATGGGAATGTGAAAGAGAAATGACAGATAAGTGGTTTAGAATTTTACAAAACAATGTCGTTATTCTACTTTTCAACGATATATAGACCAATGGTGGGGAGAAAGTGACATCCTTAGTTTTAGTATCATTACCCATGGAGTGTGTGCTTCTAGTTATATACTTCATGTATATTGTTTTAAGATAATTGGAATGGTTTGAGAATGTTTTGAAAGTGTTTATAGAGATTTACAATATGATCATAAATAGTTGAAACTATGCACTATATCTAGGAAACCATGTTTCTTGGATTGGGATTTACTAGGTAGTTTCATGGTTGGGGCATGATTTTTACAAATTATTCATATTCATGGGAAAATCATATCAATGGATAAAATGAGAGAAAAATTTTTGGGACATATTTTTTTAGGAAAGGTGATCCAACCATTCGATGGTGTGTTCTTGAGATAGTATAACATCACAATAGGATAAAAGATTATAAAATTATGATTCACAACCATGATGGTACCTAGTTTATGTATAGTATAATAAACAAGGATTACACACTATTTAAAAAATGTACACATTTCATTTGGGTATGTTAATTACAAAAAATGTTGAGGTTTAAATATTCAATGAATTCAAGAAATCCTAATTATTATTCTATATTTATAGGGTCTCAAACCCCTTTACACATTTAGGCTCACTAGGTGATTTCCTTTGATTCATTTTTTTGGGAAATTCATGGTGTGATGAAAATTTATAATCATCAATAAGTCATTTTTCATCATAGATACTATATTATCCTCATTATAAAATCCATATATATAGTCAATTATGGATAGATATATATTCTATGAATTAAATCATGAAATGATCCTTTTTTATCTATTAAATGTAATGTTATGTAAGAAATTATCTATTTTTTCTTAGTGTTATCCATTGTTTCCATCATCCATTTTGTGGTAAGGGGATTCTATCTCATCTACACTTATTATATAAAAAATGATTTGTTTTTATAATTATGTATTCTTTTATAATCTTTTTAAATTTCATGTAATTACATGAAATAAATTAGTCGGTGTACTTTTTTGAACCATTTAAATTTTGATAGATATTGGAAATCCTATTTTATTTTAATTTTTAAATGATTTTGTAGAAATTATGGTATGGTTTTTGTGCAGGAATATTTTTATAACATGATATTTAATCAAACCATAATTTTATTATAATAAATTGGCTTAAAACATGGAAAAATATTGTTAGAGGATATTCAATGTGTAAGGGTTGTGTATGGAAGATCCAAAATCATTTTGGGATGGATTATGGTCATAAACTACCATTTTCAATTTTAACACCAACATTGATTGTACAGATGGATGAGTGTGTGTGTGTGTGTGAATATGGGATTAATTTTTTTAATTATTAATGGTTGGAAATAATCATTTTCTATTTTTTCCCATATTAATTTCAATATTTTATTTACATAAAATGTTTTAATGATTTCAATCTGTATATATATATATATATATTTTGAAAATGATTTTTTTCCAATGGATGTGTGTTGGGAAAACCTTATGGATTCTCTAATAGGTTTATTATCACCCTCTTATTGGGTACTTCAATGATTTTTCATTTGTCATAAACTAAGGTACAAGTAATGTAAAAGTATATTAGATATATAGTGATGCATCTTGTTACCCAAGGCATGGCATGTGGTTTGGATCTTGGATCTAGTTTGGGTGGTACCCATTATCATGCCACATTAATTTCAATGAGTATTCTTTCCCTTACATCTTTACATATTTTTTGTTCATTTTTCTATTTTCACTATGATTTTAAAAAATATTGGAATAAATATTTGGGTTTTTAATTATACTCATGAATCATATAAGAGGATTGGATGTTTCTATTTAATATTATATTTTTTGATTTATCTTTAACTATAATATCACCCCAATTATTTCATAATCCCTTTTCGCTTATCATATATTCATGAATTTCCATTATATTATTTTTAAAATTGTCCTCAATGAAAAAAATATCCCAAAAAATTAACCTTTAATGCATTCCAATACATGGTTCATATGTTTCTGTCCATGTTTTTTCGAATGAGTGACAACCATTGGTTGATATATCCCCTAAAATTATATGTAGAATTAATAAAATTATTTTATTAGTACAAAAAAATTTTATAGTGACATTATCTAAATAATCTACCCATTTCTAAACCATGATTGTATTAGTGGAACCAATAAATTATGGGGGTAATTTCAGAATAAAGTTATTTAATGTGGTCTATTGTTTTTTAGGGGAAACATGTTTCTACATGTGGGAAAATATGTTTTGATAAACCATGATAATTTAAAAATTATATAAATAATATTTTTGGTTGTATAAGATAATTTTTTTATCCTGACTACTCAAAAAATACAAATATTTTTAAGAATTATTACCATAGAAGTAATTTCATCTACTATATACCATTATCTAAAAAATGGTAAATATTAATAAGTAATATTATTGTATAATAATGTATAAAACAAGTAATCTATTTCATGACTTACTAAAATATTTTCTAATTCATAGGATATATGTAAAAAAAAATGAGTAATCTCAATAATTTTTAGTCCTTAAAATATATTTTCCCCATATACATATATACTGTTCATAAGGATTATGTCATAACATTCTTAAAAAGTAGTTTAAATCCACAAGTCAGTGCTAGTCCAAGATGATAGGTCGTTTATTCTATGAAAATCAGATTTTGTTTGAATGAATATTGATGATGAAAATTTATTGGTCCATAAGAAAAAAAATATTATAATTAATTTTTACACATTATCAATTTTGTAGAAAACTAATTATTTATTAATGTCATCCACTTATATATAAATAAAATATATTCTATAATGTTAAATAGGGAAATGGAAGAGAATTTAGAAGGTTTCAAAAAAATGATTAGTTACGGATATTGGGAAATTATAGAATACTTTGAATAATATAGTCATGATGAATACATGGAGTATAGATAAAAAATGATTCGATATCAATGTACACATAAGAATAAAATAGGCCATGGATTAAAATGGGTATAATTACACCGATTAAATAAAATAGTTCGAGAATTATGGACATAATGGGAATGTATAATTCCAAATATCATAAAAATATTTTCGTTGTTTTGTTATATGAATTCATACATAATTGGAAAAATCTAACCCATATCCCTATCTAAGTTGTCTCATGACACCTACTTCATCAATATTCCCTTATATATATTTTGGCCCCACCTCCCACATAAACATACAATGTTTTCCATTAAATAATAAAAATAAATTTGAAGTAAACTTCATAATTTTAATGAAATAATATTTTAGAAAAAAATATAATTAAACAATCAAATTTAATGAAACGTTATATTTTTATGTTTAAAAACTTTTATAGATATTTGGGAACATAAATAGTATAAGATAAAAGAATAAAGTGTCATATGAGATGGTCATTAAATTAATGTCAAATTTCATCATATTTGACACATGATATAAAAATAATTTACATTAGTTACTATGAACCTATGTAGATGTATAATCTTTGATATCATAATTGTAACAGTAAGAAAAATTGTTCCATTATTGGATATACTCATCTAGTTGAATTCTTCCTCTACTAAAACCTCTTATCAAAATATGTCCTTACATGTTGATCCACTCCATATTCTCTTTATTGGTTTTAATATGTCTAATTCGCTCAGACTTCCCATCATAATTCTCTAGAGATTCATTGATTATGATGACATCTTCCAACATATATTCCACATATTTTAGGATAAGGTACCATGTTTGGGCATTAGATGGAATCTCTATCGGTTCCTCTTTCATCAAATCCTTCATCTCAACACCATAATACTATGTTTCCTTGACTGCACAATTTATAAGTTGGTTATTGATATTAATAATTTATATTTCCTTATCACCCAGAGAAAGACCCATGGTTTCAACATCCACCACCTTCAGATTTTTGGATGATCTAGTTTTTATTAGCTTCTATAAGTGTGTGTAGTATTTATAGACTTTTTTTCATTCCATTTAGAACAATGTGTCTTCTTACATCCCATTTTGGTCTTCCCCCTTACTTCCTTCTAGGGTCCTGAATACCCCATTCGAGGCCTTAAACACCACTATTTTTTGAGTCATGGATAGAATTCTCATCCTTAGGACCTATCCCATAGATGATGTAATCATCTAAGATGGTATTAATTGATAGAACAGGATTGATGATAGATTTCCTCACCTCCCATTGAACATGTGCCAAAGCATCGACCTCCAGGTTCCCAAAACGGTTGCTGACCATAATTCTCAGGCTGACCCTTGCCAACCTATCTCTTCATAGAACCTTCACCCACTCCCTGATGCCTTCAGGGGAAGCACTAATAGAGGCCCATTCCATACATTCATCTTATATAACCACCATGACCTTTTCAACATTTTAAGGACCCCAACATTCTTACATCTTGTTGGTGATTCATGTGGGGTATCCATAGGCCCAGTAACACTCACTGTCTTCATTTCATGTTTCAAATGTTCAAATACATCATCCACCTTCATGACCATTTTCGTCCTCTATGTATCACTATAGAGGTTGAAATCCACTATTTCTATTCGAACAACCTATTCAGCTAAAATCCTTGCAACATGGATGGGTTGTCCACCTTGAGTAGCCCCTGATTTCCTTCGTTGTTTAGTAGTGTAACTAAAATGAACTAGCTCCATCAGACATACAATTTTGGTTGATATACCTCTTACCAGTCCCACATCTGGCATATTCATGCTTCCATGCCTAAAAAACATGTTTTTCCCTCTTTATTACATAAAAAACCAAAATCCATCTAAAATTTGATGTAAAATGGCTACCTATATTCAAAATCATCACCCATATAAATCCACACAAAATGAGGCGGTATTATAGACACATGAGATTCTACATAAAATCGTGAAGATATTTGATGAATAATAGACAGATTTCGACTATCTGATCAAAACTAAGGACCAATGTGATTCTCATACATAAATATTATCGTGGTGCTATTAAATGGATGATTTATTTCACTGAATCATAACCAATTAGACATTTTCGGAGAGTCATGCTTCATCTGAAAATATTAGGTTCACCTAAATTACAAAAACATGGATCTTTTTTAGGTGTGAGGAGTACTAAAAACACTAGAATCAAGTCTTCCTTTATTTTAAATCATATCATGACTTTCATGTTTTCAATAAAAAGATTCAATAAATTATAGGTAAATAAGTTTTTCCAATTAGATTAATTTTATCATAAATATATACATAAGGTATATAAAATTTTAATGTGAAATGGATTTAGGTTAAAATGATTTTTTGATAATTTAGAACCTGAATTTTTTTTATAATCTACATGAGACCAAGTAGGGTCTCAAATATAATGATAATTATAATGATTTCATAGAAAAACTGCCCACATAAGGGAAAAAACACATCCATAAAAAACATAATAATAATACAATCATTGTGAATTGTTTTGTATAGTTTAGGTCTATAAGAATATATATTCATAGTAACATATTATTAATGTAGCATACTATGTTGAATTTGGGGATTTCATGTATATGATTTTCTAGGGTAGTAAATATATTTATATTAAAATAATATTAGATTTCTAATTTTTTTGATGAAATGTGTATTACAATGGAAATAAAAATAGGAATTGTAAAGAGAGAGATAGAGAGAGGGGACCCATATCCATATTGATGGGGTATTAATAGAATTGAAAAAATCCAAATAACAAACCAAACATGTCATTTTTTAGGAGATAGATAAGGGAGTATCTCATTAGGATATATACGAAGAGGTAATAAGATATTTTTATATAAATATAATAATATCGGTTGGAATATATATTTGTTGATGGTACAATACAAGGGAATAAATAATTGAATATTTTTTCTTTTTTCTCATGTGTTATATGGCTTTATATAGTCCCGAATTACCTCCATTTATTATCCAAAATTATTATTACAACAAAAATTATAAAGGAATATAAACTATTATATGTTTATGTATTATCTTGGGTTTTTGAATGGTTCAAAATTCCATAACCATTTTGAATTTTTTGTTTAGTGGTCGGGACAACATCCTTTATTGATTTAATAACAAAATTCAAAATTCCATAACCATTTTAAATTTCTTTCATTTGGAACAACAATTTTACCTTAAGTGAAACCTAACATCGGTCGACATAGTTCGGTGGTGAAATCTGGATTTTGGACGTAACCATACTAAAAAATTTAATTAAAAAATTTAATTTAAATCCTTGTTGCAACAAAATCTCTATTTAAATGAATAATATATTTCATTGCAACAAAGATTTAAATAAAATATTTTCTTACGGTTACGTCCAAAAGAATGATTTCACCACCGACCTGCGTCGACCAAGGTTAGGCCTCACCTAAGGTAAAATTGTTGTTGATGTGTGTACGTGTGTACAGGATTATAGGCAATGCCTCCCATGTTAATATTACGCCTACTTGGTGCTAGTCACCAGCCCCTGGCCTATTGGAGGCGGCCTTGGGGAGTTGTGGCTCGGGCCCCCCTGGGACGAGTCATGACAGAGTGGTGTCAATCGTGGTCGGTTCTACCTTAGGACTGAGAGTTTGTGAGTTGGATTGGGAAACAGTGTTAAGTATTTTGAGTTCGTCTTTCAGGCCAGAGACCCCAGTGTTGGTGCGGGCGGCTGACATATCCATACATCAAGACTCTGATAACTTGACTTCCGACTCAAAACATGAGAACACTAGTTGCAGGGGAAAAAATGGTACATGCATCATATAGGAATGGGTTTTGGTTTCAATGTCCTTTTTGAGTCAGCTCTCTAGATATACTCACTGACTAAGATACATCTTGTTTCTTTACAGGATTCCTCCGCGACGCGCACCTGCTAGGATCTAGCAGCTCGATCACGAGAATAACCCCCTCAGAGATGAAGCCTCTATATAGGGACCATATCCCTCAATTTTACCATCATGTGGCGTTTCATTTATCCCGCCACATGTGGAGCAGTGTTTAGTGCCTACTATACCAGTGGAGGAGGAGTGCAGGCTGAGTGCACTCCACGAGTTTCAGAGATAGAGACCCCTCAGGTTTTGAGGTGAGCTGGACCCTCAGGAAGCAGTGGACTGGCCTGAGGCAGTGGCCAGAGTCTTCCGTTTGGTCAGAACACCAGCAAACTAGATGGTGATCTTGGTAGTGAGCCTTCTACATGGCTCGGCAAAAAGATGGTGGAGTTTGGTTATCCAAACTCACGACGAGGCGACCCTTGAATGGTTCGAGTTTGAGCATCTCTTCAAAGAGGAGTTTTCACCGGTTACCCTGAGAGCAGTGCGCATATATGAGCTTCTTCAGCTCCAGCAGGGAACCATGATAGTGGCTGACTATTCGTCGAGGTTTTCCGACCTCTCACGGTACTCGATGGATATGGTCAGAGATCAGTACTTTAGAGATCATAATTTTGAGTGGGGCTTGCATAGAGATATCTGAGATATCATCATCCCTATAGGAATTACTACTTATGTTGAGGAGCTCGAGTGGGATTTGGTGGTCGAGAGATTCTTGGAAGAGAAGAGACAGCCGGAAGATGTCAGTAGTGGGTGAGATGGGGAAGAGACCTCAACAGTAGGGAGCCGACGTTAGAACCCCAGTCATGGGAGAAGTTTCTAGAGGAGATCCCAGCACAGGGGATCTGCCGTACAGGGTTCACAGGATGCATCCAAATAGCCTCAAGAGAGGCAATGCTACTCATGTGATGGAAGGGGAAATCTCACTCGAGATTGTCCGACCCTCCGTACTACTGACACAATAGCAGTGGATAGACCATCGAGGCAGAGGCAGCGTGTAGAGATGACAGATCCGTAGGGCGGAAAACGTGGTAGGGGAGCTGGGAGAGCAGCTATAGGTGGTTTAAATTTTGATCTTTTACCACCACCACCCCCAGGAGGTCCACCCTAGGCTCAGGGAGTTGGTGGACAGAGGCAGGGACAGCTGCAGGCGGCAGAGGCTTATGACCCAGGTACTCCCAGAATTATTAGAGGTACTATCTATGTCTTCTATTTTAGCTGCAGTATTGATAGACATGGGTTCCAGTCATTCCTTTCTGGATGCTTATCTTTTTTGAGACCTTGAGATTCCTATTGAGCCATTGACTCAACCCTTACTTTTAGAAACACTGACTAGAGAAGATTCAGATATCACACACCTCTGTAGACAGTGTGAACATACCCTTGGAGGCGGGAGTTTCGGTTGGAACCTCATGGTGGTAGCGTTGAGGCCTTATGATGTCATTCTTGGTATGGATTGGCTATCCACAGTTCATGCCCAGATCGACTGTTTTAGGTGAAGGGTACGGTGTGTTCGTAGTGATGGAACGAGGTTCACATATGTCGGTGAATGAAAGACACAGGTGGCGCAGGATGGACTCATTCATAAGAGGGAACAACAAATTTTACATCAGTTGTCTAGCCTATCCCTCGGTGCAATAGATGTTATAAGTTTCCAGTTTCCAACAGTAGTGGCTCAGTACGAGGATGTCTTTTCGGAGGATGTCCTTGGGCTACCTCCCCGTCGGGAGATAGATGGTTTCATTGAGTTGCAATCTGAGACGATGCTGATATCAGCATCAACATATCGGATGGCTCATGCAGAGCTTCGTGAGCTGAGGGTGAAGCGGGATGACTTGCAGAAGAAGTATTTGTGAGGCCCAGCGTTTCACCCAGGGCGACCCCAGTGCTGTTTTCCAAGAAGGCGGATGGGAGCTTGAGGCTATGTGTGGGTTATCGGCGCTTGAATCAGGTGACCGTGAAGAACCGGTATCCACTACCGAGGATCGATGACCACTTTGACTAGTTGAGAGGGGCACGATGGTTCTCGAAGGTTGATCTATGATCATGCTATCACCAGTTTCGAGTACGGGAGGAGGATATACTGAAGACGACTTTCAGATGTCACTATGGTCACTATGAGTACTTAGTGATGCCCTTCGGCATGACGAAGGCCCTGGTGGTGTTCTTGGGACTCATGAACCAGATCTTTAAGCCCTACCTAGTCCGGTTTGTAGTGGTCTTCATCAACGATATCCTTGTGTACTCTGAGTCTGAGGAGGAGCACACGAGACACCTATGGATGGTTCTGGACACTCTCCGAGAGAACCAGTTGTATGGGAAACTCTCGAAGTGTCAGTTCTAGTTACAGGATGTCCATTTTCTGGGACATGTTATCTCAGCAGATGGTGTAGTAGTTGACCCAACCATGGTGGAGGTATTTCTAGCAGTGGATCCACCCCGGAGCATTATGGAGGTGCAGAGTTTCCTTGGGTTGGAAGGCTAATATCAGAGATTAATCCTTGATTTATCCAGGATTGTAGCACCCGTGATTGCTTTGACCCAAAAGGGGCATCCTTTCGTGTGGACCGAGAGATGCCAGAAGGCATTCCAGTAGTTGTGACGGAGATTGACGAGAGCCCCGATCTTGAGATTACTGGAGGAGGGTTTCAAGTACGTTGTATTCTACAACGCATCAGGAACCAGGCTTGGTTGTGTCCTGATGCAGAGGCAAGCGGTGATTGCCTATGGCTCACATCAGTTGAGTCCACATGAGCAGAACTACGTGACCCATGATCTTGAGTTGGCAGCAGTGGTCTTCACGTTGAAGATGTGGTGGCACTACCTGATGGGTGTGTGGTTTACCGTCTACCCTAATCACAAGAGTCTCAGATATATCTTTTATCAGAAGGATCTGAATTGGAGATAGAGGTGATGGCTTGAGTTCCTCTCGGATTATGACCTTGAGATAGTTTATACTCCCGGTAAGGGGAACGTAGTGGCAAATGCTCTCAGTAAGAAATCCAGTTCATAGTTTCTAGATGAGGCGATGAGGCAGTTGGTCTCCTTGCAGTTATCCTTTGTGGATACAGGAGAGGGAGCCTACCTTTAGTCGATGGTTGTTACCCCTCCACTCGTACAGTGAGTCAGGGAAGCACAAGTCGGGGATGCTAGCTGTGAGACTCTATGTGCCCAGATATCCATAGGTAATGCTGCTGGTGTATATTAAGAAGGTGGGGAGCACGTTGTTATTTTCAGAGGATGCATGGCAGTACCAGCGACATTGCAGGAGGTGGTTCCGAGGGAGGTCCATACATTCCCTTTGGCAGTGCATCTAGGCGTAGAAAAGATGTATCAGGACCTCTGACGTCAGTTTTGGTGTCTAGGAATGAAGAAGGGTGTAGTAGGGAGGGTCAGGGTTACAATTCCCATAACCTTGATTTTCACTGGAGAGCACTGAAGAAGACCTCGCGACGCGGCGACGACGATTAAATAGAGATTTCGCAGGGAGGGTCAGGTTTACAATTCCCATGACCCATATTTTCTCTGGAGAGCTCTGAGGAAGACCTCTCAACACGACGATGGTGATTCTCAACGATTTTCACCGGTGACAGTGATGCGACAATCAGATCACTGCTAACGAACGCCGCGGATCCAGGTAGGATGTTTTCATTGTGATTTCTTCCCCATATTTTATTTCCACGACAAATGCGGACTAATCCATGAATAGATTATCCCATGGACCGATAGCTCTTACGGTATGGGATATTTGCGGGAATCGTGTGAATTCGATTATTGAAATTATTTTGGTTTTTGTTCAACCTTATAATGGTGACGAACTAAGATCGACACGAAGATCGATCGAGGTTCGTCCCTCCCGATTGTTGTGTTTTTCTCTCACAGTTCATACATGTTCTTCAGGTGGGTTCTACACACTCATGGAGGAAATCGATCATTGAACATTATTTTGTTAGCGCAACGATCGGAAATTCAAGATCCCACACTGATACGGCCTAGCGGAGGTGTGACGATGATGGAAGCGAACAAATTGTTGTGTTTCGAAATTTCCATTCTTCGAGCGATTTTGTGCAGATGGATCGGGATGCGCTATCAATGCCAATCGGGAGCCCGAAACCGACAGAATCAATTTCATAGGGGTGAGGCGACACCAAGTCTAGAGTTTTGTGATGATTAGATGGTTGGATAAAGATCCGGAGAATCGGCCGAGGTGTGAGGAGGAAGGCGACGCTTCTAGAAATTTCCCAACTACATGCCGTGTAGTATGGGGTACACGACATGTGTTCGTCGGTGGACCACCTGGTGTGTACTCTAAGTGTACAAGGACACTGGTTGGGTACACGGCCAAGGACACGCCGTGTATACCCCTCCCAATCCAGACCCGACCAGATACACGGTATACCCCGTGTACAGGCACACGGGAAGGTGACACAGACACGGACATAGGCCGTGTACGGGAACATGGCCATCGTATACGGGGAGATCCCCTGGTGCTCGGACACAAAGTTTGTTTATTCTACATGTCGTGTAGTTTATTTCTATCTGACAAGCCGAATATCACAGGCCGTTTACACGGGCAGTACCCGGGGTCAAGGAACACAGCGTGTAATTTTTCTACACACCGTGTAGTTTGGTTTTACAAGGCTTGGACGAATGACATGGTCCATTTTCATGGGTAGTACCAGGGGTCAAGGAACATGGAATGTAGCCATACTACACGTCATGTAACCATTCCATCATGGATTGCACCACTTTTCATCTGTGACTTGGACTAGTTCTTAGGGTTCATACCCTTGGTTTTCCCCTGAAGGTTCTAGTATCATTTATTTTGTACAAAAGTATGCTGCCTTCAGCAGAACATCCTGAATAGAGTTGTTGGAATCCCCTCTATGAGACATGGAGCCAGATTCATTACTCGAACCCTAGGTAGAGTTCTTGGTATCGAAGTGACCATCTTTACCTGGGCGCTGATCCTCTGCTTATCGGATTAGCTCAGATTGAGTTGTCAGAATCATCCCATGACTTGGTTTTGATCCTAATCTGAGCACCATGTTCTAAATGTACTTCTAGAGTGTGTTCTCCCAGAATGAGTACTTCGTATCTATATCTTCATACCTAGGGGTGTGTTCTCTCGAGTGTATGCTTAGTGGAATCTTAGAGCTGGATCCTAGTGGTGGGTTTTGCGATAGTCGATCGTTTGTGAGTATATCTGAATATTCATGTTATATGTTCTGTAGGCATATAATGTGTGGAGTTGGTTGTATTTTTCCTTTGTGGTATTTTCCCTTGTTGTATTTCCTTTGTGGTTTCAGGGTGTCCTACTGGGTATTGTTATACTCACCCCTGCATGGGCTTTTCCCGTACATGTCATGTCTTGAGCAGACGAGAGATCCTTTGACAGGATTTTAGGCGGATCAGGACCAGATGGTACTTAGTGAGATCAGACAGGCTGAGGTGTATTCCTATGGCTACAGACTGCAGTTCTAGTACCTTTATTTATAGGTTGGACTTTGTTACAGACATTCTTTTTGGTGGGCTTGTACTTTTGGCCCAGGGTTTTACTTTCCTGTCATACTCTGTGGTTGGGTTTTAGTGTATGTATGCATCTTTTCCTTTTAGTAGTTTTACTCTTCAGCTTTTCAGGCTTGGAGATGTGTGTGCATGTGTACAGGTTTATAGGTAATGCCTCCCATGTTAGTAGTATGCATACTCGGTGCTAGTCACCATACCCTTTCCTATTGGAGGTGGGCTTGGCGAGTTGCGGCTCAGGCCCCACTGGGACGGGTCGTGATAGGTTTTATGGCTTGTCATTTGACAGAGGGGTTCATATTGGTATGGGTTAATCAGGCCCCTAAAATATATTTTTCAATGGGTGTATAGAAAGGAACATTATTATATATAACCATGTGTACTTAAGGGGAAGATAAATGGGGATTACCTAGGACATATGAGAAGGGGTTCGTGGTTTATTAATGGTTTTGGAAACCATATAACCTAGACCGAAAACATAGTTCCACCTTGGCAATGGGTGTGTATGGTTTTCCCATGGTTTGGAAAAACCGTGCGGTGAAACCAAGTGACTTATATTAAAGGGGTGATCCTTTGTATAGTGAAATCACAAGTTTGATTGATGATTAGATGAGACATGTGACCTAATAGTATATCTCTTTAAAATGTTTTAAATGAATAAACTAGCCCTACCCCATTCATACTATTCTCTTCACACTCTCCTCTTTACTCACACACAGAACATGTGAGCTGTATATTTATAATATTACTCTAGGTTCAATTGTAACATATCCATTCAAGATATGATTTAAACATTATATGTATCACGGGAATTGAAAATGTAAATATTAAATTCTTATTTCTTCCTTTTATTGTTTATGTCACTATATAAAATTCTAAATCAATCTAAGATATTTTTACCTATTTTTAGGGTGTTTTTTTATAAAACTCCAATTTGTACCATTTCGTATCGAGTTAGAGGTTGATATTCAATGACTAATCAGATAAGATAATATGGTAATTATTTACTAGGTTTATACTTAATTTAAATTTTTAGGGACATGATTTAATTTTCATGATCGGTTAGCTAGGTGATACCATAAATAAATTATTTGTTGTCTCTTAATTGTTTAATTAATGTTTTGAGATGTTTATGGGAAAAAACATTCTTTGATATAAATTTACTATGGAGAGTAAGTGGATTTTGAAAAATTGAAAAGTTTTGGAAGGTTGTTTAAATTATGTTAATTAAATTTTATTATGATTTCTAGGGGTTTATGGGAATGTAACCAGCATGGAAAAGTTTTTTAGGTGATGATGATTACCAGGACTTAGGTGACATGGACATTAAGATGGGGGTGTGTCCAGATATAAATGGAGTGATGTTTATTATCTAAATTATTTGATGTAGTGTATTAGGATTTGATGTAATAATGTAAATTAGATTAAGGGATTGGAAAGTGGAACTTGATATGTTGTTGTCTCTTGGGAATTAGAGACATGGATAAAAGGGGAACATTGTGCTGGATAATGTGTCTTAAGGAATGATTTTAATTTATTATCTCCGTTATTGGATGATTCACCATTGGAGTTTTGTTCAAGAATTTAAGACCTAGTTAATGAGGTGTTAACCACTCGTTGTGGGGGAGGTAGTTGTTGATATTACAGATTATGCAATGACTTTTACTATTAGTTATAAAAGAGGTAGTCAATATAGAAATCCACAGTTGATGGTGATGGACCATAAAATGATGTGGTTGAGAACATCAATTGGGGGTATGAGGCTCATCCTTATATTTGAGGTCGATGGGCCTGTAATATTTGAGGATAGAAAACAACATACCTCGAGATGTTAGGATTTGAGCTAATAGTGACTATAATTATGAGGTTCTACAGACATGGGATGTTAGAAGTCCATGAATATTGGATTCAATTACATTGAATATATTTCACATAGGTGGTAAAATATTGAAAAAGCTGATATATTGCATATTAATGGGAGGAACAAAAGAATCCAATTAGTATGGTACTCTTGAAGTGACACCCAGGTACTAAGCCATATGTCATCCCCATAGAAAATATGTATGTTCAAACATGTAATGTATTCCAAATATATATTTGTGGAAACATGTTCAAATATTTACTATTGTTTTTTGAAGCAGGTAAACACTCACTTATTATTTTCGAGAAAATGATGAGTGGGTTAATTATTAAATGTTTGTGTGTTTTAAATTTTAATTAAATTTTTGTATAAATTTTATAATTATGGATATATGATATGAACACATGGGTGCTTTCCTATTGAGTTAATTCCAAAACCCTACACTGACCACTTTGTACAGGTACATACATCACAGTTTTGTGATCATGTAACAGATTAGGCTAAATAGATAGTCCTTAGTAATCATGGATGTACTTATTTTTCATGGGATGTTTAGAAGTAGAACACGAGGTTCCTCTACGTGGCGATGTACTTTATTTTAGTATTATATATGTATACCTATATGGTTAGACATGGAATACATTTCTTCTCTCTTTTGTATGACCTGACTTGGGTGTTATTCTAAAAATGTTATTATGCCTTTGGGATTATGTATACAAATAATTTTTAAAAATATTCATCCATTTTTATATATTTATAAGGTTGATTTATTATCCTTATTCACTATTTTATACATATAGACCATTATTATAATCAATAGAGGTTATATTCTCAAAAAATATCAACTAATAAGACTATCAATGCTAGTTGGATGAATTTGGTATATGGGGAGACGTGTTTATAGCCCAAGGGACCACCACCCCAATGATTTGTTAAATTGGATAAATATATTTGGGGCTCTATAATTTTGTTAAATATGACTTATTCATGTAATTTCCATGTATCATCACATGGGATGTGTATAAAATTGTTTCCAAATTTGGATTCTTATTAATGGGTTCAAGGTTGTTTATTTTAACTCAAGTTTTAGTATCAAGATTATGGAAGATCAAAGACAAGGATGTAGTCAGAAATGGGAAAGGGGATAGTATTTTGGTGCCTATAATCCCATGAATACGATAAATACCAAGTTTATAGGAATGGTAAATTCATGTTATGGTCTTTTTCATTCATAGTTGATAGATTTCATCCTCGAGTGATGTACTTGGTTTTTTGTTATTAGATTTTCATTTGATCTTTTTCCTATTATAAAATGTAAAGATTAATTATACATCATGGATGGACCATGAGAACATAGGATGTATATTTATATATATTTTTTATTTTCATTGAATATAATGAATGCATTAGGAGAGGTATGGATATTAATTATGTTATAGTTGGTGTCCTGAGAACCATCTTTTTTACATTGATTACCTGAATGTACACTTATTATATGTTGTTCATTGTTTTGTATGACTATAATATATTAATATCCTGGAATATGTATTGCATTAATATGGTCATGGTAGTTCCCCACCATGATGAGAACCTTGAAATGCTATGGCAATATTCTTAAATAAAGTTCTACGGTTGGATTACATACTATGATAGGACACAGTATAAAGACCATCATGTGAGACTACTCATAAGAAGAAGAGAATCACTCTCATGGAGTTCGCACTTGGTAAACTCCAAGATGGGAGATTATCAGCACAGACCCGCTAGAACTAATTCTGTATGTCTTGGTGTCATTGGACATTTCTATCTAAGAGCGTATGAAATGGTTCTTAGACTGGAAGATAATCATTTACCCAAGTCATGAATCGCACACTTATATTTGCTGATGAAAACCATCACGAAGATAGTTGGAGGGAAGTAGGGTATGTTGGGTGCATCACAAATGACATGTTGTAAATGGATAAGTCGGGGAAGTATTTGTCCCTTCCATATTTATGGAAGTAGATACCCGTGGCACTTTTATTGAAAAAGAAATATCAACCAAATTCCATGGACATGGTGTCATGACGAGTTTATTTCTGGAAGTCAAAGAATGACTGATCAGGCATATAGGTTTATGACACTACCATGAAACCTACTTGTTGAGATATTGAGACAAAGGAATCAAATTATATGGCAATTGTTTGTATGATGTGACATGTCAATGCAATGTCAAATTCTTTCTCTTGGGTGCCTTGACCATTTCTAGACAGCAATCTTGGACTTTTGGTAAGCCCGCTTAATTCCAATGAGAAAGAGGCATAGAGGGTCATGCACTAAGTGTATCCAAGTATCTCAAATAGAATAAAGATTTACCCCGTATGTTTTTTTAATAATTATTCATGTAAGACTAAATCATTTTAATGTTGGAGGAAGAATAAAATGGAAAAAATATATACACTCCATGTACATTGAATATACACGCAGTGTTGTTTTCATTTTGGAATGAAAATGAAAACAAGATATACACGCCAAGTACATTGAATGTACACGTTGAGTCATTTTCATTTTTGGAGAGAAAATGAAAACAAGATATACAAGCCACGTACGTTGAATGTACACACCGTGTAGTTTTCATTTTGGAAAGGAAATTAAAAACAAGTACACGCTATGTATTAATGAATACACGCCCTATAGTTTTTCTAGTCGGCATTTTGAGGAAATAATATCATTTTGTTAAATTATATTTATTATAATTAGAGTGGGTGAATGTTAAGGAATTAATGATTTGACATGGGTGTTTTTAATAAGATTTAATGAAATAAATAAAACACATAATGCATTTATTTATTATCATTACTCTATAACATCAAACCCCATTATAAATATCCTCACAACCCCAAAAATTTTCCATAATCATTGTGCACAAAAATTCTGGAGAATTATCTCAAGACCGAAATAACTCATTCCTCCAAGAACGCTCACAAAACCAAAAGAGATCCTCCTCCATCTGATCAAGGTAATCTAAGGCGGACAATGCAAGAAAAGGATTCTCCACGCTAGCACCCAAATATTCATTTGGAGACGTACAGAGATACGTGGTCCACATGTGGATCACCACTATAGGAAGTCTACACATGGCTTCTGTGACACAACCAAAAATCACCTCGTAACATGATCATAAAAATCAACAAAGAAACAATGCCATAAAAGGTTCTTCTTATCAATTAATTAAATTAATTATAATCATCCTATGATGATCTTTCCATTGTGGTTCTGGGACTATTCTTCTTCTTTGTCTATTTCTGTTATTCGATCCATTGAGTCTAGAAATTATCGTCATACAGATCCTGTATTGATCAACGCTCGTGACAAAAAGCCAAGTGGGCACATCCACCCACGAGCTTCCGCTGCGCTCGGGACCTTCAAGTGGAATCAGAGGGAGTGAAAATGTTGATTATAGTTATTTAATTTTCATTGATAATTTACAAATTTATATTTCATTCAATTCAAGATAAATCGTTCTATAAAACAGAATAAATGAGATCTATTCTTACTCTTTCGTTTCTCTATTCACATCATAGAGATGACCTTTTAAATTTAATTTTGATTAAAATAAAAACCCGGAAATCATCCAGAGGAGCCGCTCATTCTATCTGTACAACACAAAAATACACGGTGTATTGTAAAATCTACATGACATGTACTTAAGTTCAACCAACCGAACTGGCCCTCCAAACTACACCGTGTGAATTGATCTTACCTAAGTTTTAATACACCGTGTTGACCATAACTGAACGGAGCATGGAAATTGGAGTACACAACATGTATGGTGAATTTACACGCCATGTAGTTCGATATGGCCTAGGTGAAACCATGTACAAGGATAATCCATGTAACTGCATACCCAAGATTTCAGGTTGGTAACCACATAACAAAGAAGTACACACCATGTTAGATTAATCTACACACCATGTACTCCAAAATTTCCAAATTACAGAAAACATGCCAAATCCCCCAGTGTGTACTTTGGATAAAGAGTGAAAACCAAATACATGCCGTGAAATATATCCTACCTGCCATGTACTTTCCAAAAATAGAATTTCACCAGGTTTCCTCCAAATTACTAAGACCTGTACAAGGAATATGGATGAGAAGAATCTCAAGTAAATTCAGAATCAAATTTAAGATAAATAATTGATTAATTATAAGATCATAATTAATTGAATTCAAGCACGAATTATCTTGAATAAAATAATGATTAAATGAATTTGAATACTAAATATGCGTAAATGTTGTTTCATACTATGGATGATCATGAGCTTGACCAAATCCCCTTTGTGTGTGTGTATGGTTTCTTTTAAAATTATTTAATTTAAATTTTTTGGCCTACAAGCCTTCTTCCAATAAAATGTAGGTAATGCATACCCATGGTTTATTTAATGCAAATCCCTTGTAATGGAGGATCTCCCAAGCCAGAGGAGATGGTTAAAAATCCAATTCTGAGGTGAAACCAACCAGATAAGATACATAGCTGGACCAGAGGGAGCTTCCAATCATGAACCATCAGGATCAATGTGTTTTTCCCTAGGTCGGGATTAGCTTATCAAAACCGCTAGATAAGCTAACCAATAGAAGCTCATTATCCTGACATCTTTTTTTATTATTGTCTAATTTCATGGATTTTTTAGTATGCATGTGTTTTCACAATTATATAGTTATTTTAATAAACAATCCTTCAAAGATAGAATAAAATAAAAACTGAACTATGTGTAAACATTATCAAAACATGGTTAATCACATAAGAAAGAATTAATTCATATTAAAAAGCATGTGATAATGTGAAACTAGACATAAATAATTGAAATCCCTCAAATACAATATTATGTTAGACCAAGTCTTCTGTTACATGATTAAGGGAGAGACTCAATAAAACTATGTGTTTGACCAACCCTTGTTGGGACACTTACTTTTATAAAACATGCTCTTATGAATGTTTTGGATTTACTTAAACATTTTACATCATAAGGAGTATCCCTTGCTAAAATTGTTATAAAATGGAGGCAAGTGTTGAGGAAATCTATGTCAGGATTTCGGGATTGGGTAGTCCACTCAACAGATCAAGGAACAATAAGCTCACAGATGGTAAAGACCTGCCTACCTAAATACCTTTAAATATCTTGACCAACCCTTATTGGTGTTATGTAAAGGGGAATATGGATCCTTTCCACTAGAAGTTCATAGAATCTAGGCATTCCAAGATCAATGGTGTGGGCCATTGGGACTTGATAAAATAGTGGGGGTATTAATAAATTCATTTATTATTTTTCATAAAATCTAATAAAAAGGCACTGATAAATCTTCTATTTTTATTTATAGAATCAATATGACAAGCTCTTCAACCACATTTTCTCTACGATAAACTCCAGATAAAGAAAATATCCTCACCTGTAGTAACTTTCAGGAATGGTTTAGGTGCCTTCAGGTTATCCTATGCCATGAACGAAAGTTTTACGTGCTGGTGTCCTCACTTCCTGGTTCTCCTACCCAAGGGGCGAGTGATCATGATTTCCTGGTCTATGATAAACATTTGAACGATGCTCTCGACATTCAATTTTTGATGTTGTCATCAATGCCTAGTGAGCTATTGAAGTCTCATGAATACATGGATTCTAATATAATGCTCAAGTACCCTCGTGGTCTATACCAAGAAAGAGCAAAACATGAAAGGTTTGAGATCTCCAAAGCTATATTTCAGAGCATGTGTGGAGAGGGTGCCCCAGCTGGGGCTCATTTTGTCAAGATCATTGGATACATTGAGAGCTTGGAGGTTTTATGGTTTAAACACCCTGAAGAACTGGGTACTGAAATCATTCTTGATTCACTCCCCTAGAGCTTCTCTAACTTAGTGGTTAATTTCATCATGAAAAAAATTGAGAAGTGTCTATATGATCTTCTTATCCTCATTCTCCAAGTGGACAATGATTTAAAGCATGAAAATCCGTATGTCCTTATGGTAAATAAAAAGAAAGGGAAATTGAGTAGTTTTAAGCCCAAAGGTCTTTCACGACCTTCCAGGAAAAGGACAATCAATGGGGAGTCAAGGGAACAAGAGGTTGTTTGTTTCACATGTGGAAATAAAGGCCAGTAGAAGAAAAACTACACCTAGACAAGGAAGTAAGGGGAAGAATCAGGTGCATCTATTATCTAATGAAATATATCTATTTCTACTAATTGGGGTTTGGATACTACTTGTGGTGCTTGTCATGACCCGACCCTACCTGGGCTCAAGCCGCAACTACCCCAAGCCCACCTCTATAGGCCAGGGGATGGCGACAAGCACCAAAGGCTAAACAACTCGGGGAGGCGTTTTCCTGAGTACCTGTACACACAAACACAACACACTCAATGAAGAAGTGTAGAGTAAAAGGAAAAGTAAAGTAATAACTGCTATAAACAACCACAAGAGTGCATCGACCTATAAATAGTACAAAGTGAGTGTTGAAGGTAAACTGAAAAGAAAAGGGAAAAACACATGCCCAACCAGAAAAGTGCCACAACCTGGCAATAGGTACACAAAAGTCAAACAACTGGGAGAGTCCCACACCTGGATCCTGACTACATACACCGCACGTGGTCCAAGCTCACAAACACCTATGCTCCACTGAAGTCATGACCAACCTGTCTATCGTCTGCAATGGCACACCATGCAGGCAAAGCCCAAGCAGGGGTGAGTATAAAAATACTCAGTAGGATGCCCAAAGGCTAGAGGGAGCAACAATGGAGCTACAAAACAGGTGAGCAGTAGATCAAACTGGGAAAAGTAATGGAGTAAAATCAAGAGGGCAATATAGAGTACAACTCCATCCAATAAGAGGAAGGAAGTAGACTCATCCAAAAACAAGGAGATAGAAATGGTGAGAAGATGAACTTCTCATTGAGTCTTTGCTACCTATAGTAGAAGAGTAGACTCATCTAGCCACAAGATGCTAGACATGGAATGAATGTGGCATACCCTACGCGCCTTCACCTCTCTCGGAAGGATAGTAACCAAAACCCAAGAAGTGGGTACAGGAACAAGGTATACATATATATATGCTCTATCAAGAAACCCAAACAAGATCGTAAGGGGATCTCCTTTCATGACCCGTCTCAGTGGGGCCCGAGCCACAACTCCCCAAGCCCGCCTTAAATAGGCCAGGGGCTGGTGACTAGCAAAGAGTAGGCATGCTACTAACATGGGAGGCATTGCCTATAAACCTGTACACATGCACCCACATCTCTAATTCCAAAAATCTGAAAAGGAAAAACTAAAAAAATGAAAAGATTCATGGATACAATAAAACCCAACAAACAGAGTATGACAGGAAAGTAAAGTACAAGAAAGAAAAACCCTGGGCCAAAAGTACAATCCCACTAAAAGAAAGTCTGTAACAAAGTCCAACCTATGAGGAAAGGTGATGGGACTGCAGTCTGTAGCCATAAGAACACACCTCGGCCTGTCTGATCTCACTGAGTACCATCCAGTCTTGTTCCGCCTAGAATAATGTCAAAGGATCGCTCACCTGCACAAGACACAACACGTGTTGGCAAAGCCCGTGCAGGGCTGTGTATAACAATACCGATTTGGACACCCCGAAACCACAAAGGAATACAACAAAGGAAATACCACAAAAGAAAGGCACAGTCAGCTCTGCACAGTATTTTTCTATCGAAAATATAACAAGAATATCCATATATACTCATACACAATCGACTATCATGAAACCCACCATTATGATCCAGCTCGAAGATTCCACTAAGCATGCAAATTGGAGAACACACTACTATGTTTGAAGAGAGAGATATAATGTACTCGTTCTGGGAGAACACACTCCACAAGTACCTTGAGAACATGATGCTCAGATGAGGATCACAACCAAGTCATGGGGTGATTCCGACAACTCAGTCTGAGATAATCTGCTAAGAAGAGGATCAGCGCCTGGGTAAAGTTGGTCATGTCGATACCAAGAACTCTACCTATGGTTCCAAGAATGAATAAAGGATCCGGCTCTAAGTCTCACAGAGGGAATTCCAACAACTCTATTAAAGAATTATTGTTGAAGGGATCATAGTACTAAATAAAGGAAATGATACTAGAACCTTCAGGGAAAAACCAAGGGTATGAACCCTAAGAAAACTAGTCCATGTCATTGAAGACAAGTGGCTCAAGCCACGAAGAATCGGTTACACGGCATATAGTATGGTTACACGATGTGTTTTAGGACCCTGGGTAATGCCCGTGTAAACGGCCCGTGTCATCCATTCAAGATGTGTAAAAGCAAACTACACGGCATGTAGAAAAATTACATGCCTTGTTCCTTGACCCCAGGTACTGCTCATGTAACCGGCCCGTGTCATTCGGCTTGTCGGATATAATGTAACTACACGACGTGTAAAAGAAACACACACCATGTCCGAGCACCTGGGCCTCACTCCGTTTATTCTTTCAATGTGCCCGTACACGGTCTCTGCCCATGTCGCCTTCCCGTGTACCAGTACACTGGGTAACCCATATATCTAGCTAGAGGGGGGGTGGGGGGGTATACACGGTGTGTCCTTGGCTGTGTACCATGCCTGTGCCTTTGTAATCCAGATGTACATGCCATGTGGTCCGCCGATGAACACATGCCATGTTACCCATAATACACGTCGTGTAGTTAGGAAATTTCCAGAACACCGTCTTCTTCATCGCGCTTCGGTCGATCTTCCAGATCCGCGATTCCTCGTCCGTTCGTCCCGATACTATAGGGGTTGGTTCGATTCGTCATACGAACACCGCAACAGGTTTTTTCGGTCCTTAAAACAGATCATAAACCTCGAACGATCCATCTAAAGAAAAATGCCTGGAAACTCATAACTCTCTATCCGCTTTGAATCGTCCTCTAAAATATCTGTCACACCTCCGGGACACTTTTCCAGGGTTGGATCCACAATTTGGTATCGTTGCATCATAGAACGGATGTGCAACGATCTGTCATTCATCGCCCCATGTAGAAGGTGAAGAACGTGAAGGAAAGAGACGGTTGAAATATAAAGAAACAAATTTGAGGAACAGACTTCCACAATCGTTTGTCACGGCGTTGATCCACTCCTGTTATTAGGATTAAATGGAGTAAAAAATCAACGACAATAGATCAACATGGATTCAAAATCTCCCAAAATCCCTGCAAAAGTCCATCCTGCAAGAATGACCGATCCATGGACTAATCTATTCGTGGATTAGCCTGCGTTCATCGTAGAAATAAAGAATGGGAAATAAAACATCAAACAAACATCCTACCAGGATCTGCGGCATTCGTTGGCGATGATCTGGTCGCCGCGTCGTCATCACCGGTGAGAACCATCAAGAACGTCGTCGCCGCATTGGGGGGTCTTCTCTAGAGCTCTCCAGAGAAAATTAGAGTTATGGGAATTGTAACCCTGACCCTCCCTATGAAATATCTATTTAAAATAATAAAATATTTCATTTGAACAAGGATCTAAAAAAATATTTTAATTAAATATTTTATTACGGTTACGTCCAAAAACTAGATATCACCAGCGACCTGCACCGGCCAAATTTACGCCTCGCCTATGGTAAAATCATTGTTCCAAAAGCAAATGTGACCTCAGATTTCTGATCCGAGCATCCGTTCGGGGGTTACTCCACTTTTTTCAGGAAAACCTCACAAGAGCGTTATTTAATTATTAAATTAAATTCAAACACTTGTTCTGGGCTCACCAGGCCTCAGAACTGCATGTCGACTCAGAGCCTGGTCTCGAATTAATTTCCATATAATATAAAAATAATACATCAAAAAATCCAGGACATTACATCACACCCACCTTAGGGATTTTACATCCCCGATAAGCCAAAACAAAGGCTACTCAAAAAGATGTTGGTACTGCACGCGAATCTGAGCCTCCCGCTCCCACGTTCTCTCCTATAGATTCTCGTGTTGCCAACGGACACGCCCCAAGGGAATAGCTTGTCCACGAAGGATATTATCCTTCAGATCCTCGATCTCCACTGGGTACTCTACAAAGGTTTCCCCATCATCGATGTCCATCTTGCCCTGGTCGATAATGTGCGATGGATCATGCACGTACTTCCGTAGCTACGACACATGGAAGACGTTGTGTACCCGGTCCATTTGAGGAGGTAGAGCCAAGTGATAAGCCACATTTCCAACTCTACTCAGAATCTGAAGAGGGCCAATGAACCTTGGAGATAGCTTTCTACCTTAGCCAAATCTCCGAAATCCCCATCGAGGTGAGACCCGAATGAACACATGGTCTCCTTACTCTAACTCCAAGGGCCTCTACCTCCTATCGGCATAAGACCTTTTCCGACTCTGTGAAGTCTTCATCCACTCTTGGATGACCTTCCCCTTCTTTGTAGTAGCTCTCACCATCTCTGGGCCCATGAGTGTTGACTCTCCTGGGTCAGTCCAGCAAAGTGGCGACCTGCAAGGTCGCCCGTACAGAGCCTCGAATGGTGCTATACCAATAGTGGAATGATAACCATTGTTATAATTAAATTCCACCAGTGGTAGGTGATCATCCTAGCTATGAATGAAGTCATGTATACAAGCTTGAAGCATATCCTCCAAGACCTAGATGGTCCTCTCTTTTTGACCATCAGTCCGGGGATGGAACATTGTGCTCAAGTGTAACTGAGTCCCGAAAGCTTCCTGCAATCCCTTCCACAACTGGGATGTGAAATGAGCATCACGATCTGATATGATCTTGGATGGATCTCCATGAAGTCGAAATATCTCATGTATGTAGAGGCGTCCCAAGAACTCTACTGAACTATGCTCTCGTATAGCTAGGAAGTGGGCCAACTTGGTGAGTTGATCAATAATCACCTTGATGGAATCGTGTCCCTTGGATGTACGTGGTAAACCCGACACAAAGTCCATGAATATCCCATCCCACATCCACTCTGGCACCTCAAGGGGCTGAGTCAAACCTACAGGCACTGGGTGCTCAGCCTTTACTTGCTGACATGTAAGGCGCCAAGAGACAAACTCAGCCACACCCTTCTTCATTCCAGGCCACCAAAACTGACATCAGAGGTCCTGATACATCTTTTCCACACCTGGATATACCACCAAAGGAGATGTATGGAACTCCCTCAGTACCTCCTCCAGCAACATCACTGGTAATTCTGTACTTCCTCTGGAAAGAACAACGTGCTCCACACCTTCTGAATATCCATCTGCAGCATCACCAGTGGGTATCTGAGCACGTAGAGTCTCACAGCTAGCATCCTCACGTTGTGCTTCCCTGAATCACTATAAGAGTGGAGGGGTAACAACCATCGTCTAAATGTAGGATCCCTCATCTCTATCCACGAAGGATAACTGTAATGAGGCCAACTACTTCATCACCTCATCCAACAACTACAAACTGAAATTCCTACTGAGAGCATCTGCCACCACATTCCCCTTCCCAGGAGTATAAACTATCTCGAAGTCGTAATCCTGGAGGCACTCAAGCTATCATATTTGTCACAAATTCAAATATTTCTGAGAAAAGATATATCTAAGAGTCTTGTGGTCAGAGTAGAAGATAAACCGCTAGACCATTAGGTAGTTCCGCCACATATTCAATGCGGAGACTACCACTGCCAACTCAAGATCATGGGTCGAGTATTTCTGCTCGTGTGGCCTCTACTAAGGTGAAATATAGGCAATCACCACTTTCCTCTGCATCCGGACACAACCAAGCCCATTTCTTGATGCATCGTAGAACACTACGTACTCGACACCCTCCTCCGGTAATCTCAAGATCGGGGCGCTCGTCAAACTCTATCCCAACTGTTGGAAAGCTTGCTGGAATCTCTCGGTCCACACAAAAGTTTGCCCCTTTCGGGTCAAAGCGGTCATGGGTGCTGCAATCCAAGAGAAACCAAGGATGAATCTCCGATAGTAGCCTTCCAACCTGAGGAAACTCTGCACCTCCGTAACGTTTTGGGGTGGCTCCCATGCCATTACTACCTCCACCTTGGCTGGGTCCACTGCTACACCATCTTCTGAGATAACGTGTCCCAGAAAGTGGACCTCACATATACAGAACTGACACTTCGAGAGTTTCCCATACAACTAGTGCTCTCGGAGTGTGTACAGATACATCCTCAGGTGTTTCCCATGATCCTCCTCGGACGTAGAGTACACAAGGATATCATCGATGAAGACCACTACAAACCGGTCTAGATAGGGCTGAAAGATCCGTTTCATGAGTCTCATAAACACTACCAGGGCGTTTGTCACACTGAAGGGCATCACCAAGTACTCATAGTGACCCTAGCGACATCTGAATGTTGTCATCAGTATGTCTTCATCCCGTACTCACAACTGGTTATAGTTTAATCGTAGATCAACCTTTGAGAACCATCGAGCCCCTCTCAACTAGTCAAAGAGGTCATTTATCCTCCGTAGTTGATAACGGTTCTTCACGGTCACCTGATTCAAGCGCCGGTAATCCACACATAGCCTCAAGATCCCTTCTTCCTTCTTGGAAAACAACACTGGGGCCGCCCATGGTGAAACACTGGGTCTCACAAAACCCTTCTTCTGTAAGTCGTCCAGCTGCACCCTCAGCTCACGAAGCTCTGCATGATCCATTCGATATGCTGATGCTGATATCGGTGTCGTCACGAGATGCAACTCAATGAAGAAATCTATCTCTCGATGGGAAGGTAGCCCATGGATATCCTCCAAAAAGACGTCCTCATACTCAACCATTACTGATGGAAACTGGAAACTCGTAACAGCTGCTGTGCCAAGGGCTAGGCTAGCCAAATGATGTGGAATTGGTTGTGCCCTCCTTTGCATGAGTCCATCCTACGCTGCCTGGGTCACTCTTTCACCGAAAAAAGAGAACCTTGTTCCATCAGTGCAGACACACCACACCCTTCGCCTAAAACAGTCGACCTGGGCATGAACTGTAGATAACCAATCCATACCATGGAAGACATTTTAAGGCCTCTACGCTACCACCAATAGGTTCCAACTGAAATTTTCGCCTCCAAGGGTAAGGTCACACTGTCTACAGAGGTGTGCGATCTCTGAATCTTCTCCAGTCGGTGATTCTATGCATAAGGGTCGAGTCAGTAGATCAACTGAAATCTCAAGGTCTCAAACATGATAAGCTGCCAGAAAGGAATGACAAATATCGATTTCTATTAATACATCATCCAAAGTAGAAAAGACACAGATTGTACCTCTAATCATTCTGGGAGTACCTGGGTCATAAGCCTCTTCTGCCTGCAGCTGTCCCTGCCTCTGTCCACCTGCTCCCCAAGCTTGGGGTGGACCTCCTGGGGGAGGTTACGGTAAAATATCAAATCGTCGGCCACCTCCAGCTGCTCTCCCAGGTCCCCTACCATGTTCACCGCCCCGCGGATCTATCTGCTCCACATGTTGCCTCTTCCTCAGTGGTCCATCCACTGCTCCCATGTCAGTAGTATGGCGGGTCAGACAATGTCAAGCGAGATGTCCCCTTCCATCACATTAGTAGCATCGCCTCTCTCAAGGCTGCCAGGATGTGCCCTATGAACAATGTATGGTAGATCCACTGTCCTAGGATCTCCTCTGAAAACTTCTCCCACACCTGGGTCCCAGATGTCGGCTCCCTGCAACCGAGGTCTCTGCTACAGCTCTCCCACTACTGACATTTTCCGGCTATCTCTGCTCTACCAAGAAGCTCTCGAACACCATATCGCACTCGAGCACCCCATCATAAGTAGGAATTCTCATAGTGATGATGCTAGATTGAATATTTCTGCGCAAGCCCCACTAAAAAGTCTGAGCTTTGAAGTACTGATCTCTGACCATATCCATCGAGTACCGCTAGAGGTCTGTAAACTTTGATAAATAGTTAGCCACCATCATGGTTCCCTGCTGGAGCTGAAGAAGCTCCTGTATGTGTACTAATCTCAGGGTAACTAGTGAAAACTATTCTCTAAAGAGATTCTCAAAGTACAACCATGCACGTGTCGCCACGTCGTGGGTCTGGTTAAATAGAATCCACCATCGTCCTACCGAGCCCTGTAGAAGGCTCGCTACCAGGATCACCATTTGGTATGCTGGTGTCCTGACCAAATGGAAGACTCTGGCCACTGCCTCATGCCAGTCCTATGCTGCCTGAGGGTCAAGCTCACCTCGAACCCTGAGGGGTCTCTATATCTGAAACTCGTTGAGTGCGCTCAGCCTGCGCTCCTCCTTCACTGGTACAGCAGGCACTAAGCACTACGCCACAGGTGGCGGGATAACTGGCACACCACCTGATGGTAAAACTCTGGGATTCAGTCCCTATATCGAGGTTTCATCACCGAGGGGGTCATCCTCATGATAGAGCTATTAGATCCTAGTGGGTGCACGTCGTGGAGGCATCCTGTTAAAGAAACAAGATGTATCTCAGTCAGTGAGTATATCTAGAGAGCTGACTCAAGAAGGACATGGAAACCACAACCCATTCCTATATGATTCATGTACCATTATTTTCCCCTAAAACTAGTGTTCTCATATTCTGAGTCGAAAATCAAGTTATCAGAGTCCTGGTGTATGGGTATGTCGGCCGCCCACACTAACACTAGGGTCCATGGCCTGAGATCCATAGTCAAAACACTTAACACTGTTGCCCCAAACCAACTCATAGACTCTCGGTCCTAAGGTAGAACCGAACACCACTGATACCACTCTGTCACGACCCGTCCCAGTGGGGCCCGAGCCGTAACTCCCCAAGCCCACCTCTAGTAGGCCAGGGGCTAGTGACTATCACCGAGTAGGCATGCAACTAACATGGGAGACATTGCCTATAAACTTGCACACATGCACACACATATCCAAGCCCACAAAGCTGAAAAGTAAAAACTACAAAAAGGAAAAGATGCATGCATACACTAAAACACAACTAACAGAGTACGACATGAATGTAAAGTACAAGAAAACAAAACCATGGGCCAAAAGTACAAGCCCACCAAAAGAATGTCTATAACAAAGTCCAACCTATAAAGAAAGGTGCCTGGACTACAGTCTGTAGACATAGGAACACACCTCAGCCTGTCTGATCTCACTGAGTACCGTTCGGTATTGGTCCACCTAGAATCCTGTTAAAGGCTCGCTTGTCTGCACAAGACACAACATGTGTGGGAAAATCCCATGCAGGAGCGAGTATAACAATTCCCAATAGGACACCCTGAAACCACAATGGAATACAACAAGGGAAATACCACAAATGAAATGTACAGTCAGCTCTACAAAGTATATGTCTACTGAAAAAATAACAAGAATATCCTGATATACTCATACATGATCAACTATCGAGAAACCCACCACTAGGATCCAGCTCGAAGATTCCACTAAGCATGCAATAGGGAAAAAACACTCATAGGTCTGAAGAGAGAGATACAAAGTACTCATTCCGGGATAACACACTCCACATGTACCTTGAGAACATGATGATCAGATGTGGATCACAACCATGTCATGGGGTTATTCCAAAAACTCATTCTGAGCTAATTCTCTTTGCAGAGGATCGGCGCCTTAGTAAAGTTGGTCAAGTAGATACCATGAACTCTACCTAGTGTTCCATGAATGAATAGAGGATCCGAATCTAAGTCTCACAGAGGGGATTCTATAAAATCTATTTAGGAAGTTCTAATGAAGGGATCATACTATTTTATAAAGAAAATAATACTAGAACCTTCTGGGAAAAACCAAGGGTACGAACCCTAAGAAAACTAGTCCAAGTCACAGAATACAAGTGGCTCAAGCCATGAAGAATTGGTTACATGGAAAGTAGTATGGTTACATGCAGTGTTCCTCGACCACGAGTACTTCCTGTTTAAACGGTCTTTGTCATCCGTTCAAGCTGTGTAAAACCAAACTACACGACATGTAGAAAAAGTACACGCCATGTTCCTTGACCCTGGGTAATGCCCGTGTAACCGACCCGTGTCATTTGGCTTGTCAGATAGAAAGTAACTACATGGCGTGTAGAATTAACACACTCCATGACTGAGAACCTGGGGCTCGCTCCGTATACGCTAACTATGTGACCATACACGGTCTCTGCCCATGTCGCCTGCCTGTGTGCCAGTACACGGGGTATCCCGTGTATCTGGACGACTCTGGCCGGGGGGGGTATACATAGTGTGTCCTTGGTCATGTACCCTTCCCATGTCTGTGTACTACTAAAGTACACGCCATGTGGTCCGCTGACGAACACATGCCACGTAGCCCATACTATAAGCCATGTAGTTGGGAAATTTCCAGAACGCCATCTTCTTCGTCATGCGTCGGCCGATCTTCCGGATCCGCGATCCCTCATCTGTTCATCCCGATACTCCATGGGTTGGTTTGATTAATCATTCAAACACCACAATGGGTATTTTCGGTCCTTAAAATGGATCATAAACCTCGAACAATCCATCAAAAGAAAAACGCCTGAAAACTCATAACTCTTGATCCGCTCCGAATCATCCGCCGAAATCGCCATCTCACCTCTATGACACCGCTCCGGGGTTGGATCCACAATTTGGGATCGTTGCGTCACAGAACGGATGTGCAACGATCCATCGTTCATCGTCCAGTGCAGAACACGAAGAATGAGAAGGAAAGAAAGGGGAGAAATCCAAAGAAATGACTTTGAAGAACGATCCTCTGCCATCGTTCATCACGACGTTGACCCTCTCCTGTTAATAGGATTAAACAGAGCAGAAACATCATCTACAACAGATCAACATGTATTCAAAATATCCCAAAATCCCTGCAAAAGTCCATCCTGTAAGAACGATCGATCCACGGACTAAGCTATTCATGGATTAGCCCACGTTCGTCATAGAAATCATGAACGGGGAAGCAAACATCAATAAAAAATCCTACCTAGATCCGTGGTGTTCATTGGTGATGATCCGGTCACCGCGTCGTCGTCTCCGGTGAGAACCATAAAGAACGTCGTCGCCGCATCGGGAGGTCTTCTCCAGAGCCCTCCAGAGAAAATAAGAGTTATGGGAATTGTAACCCTGACCCTCCCTGCGAAATATCTATTTAAAAGAATAAAATATTTCATTGAAACAAGGATCTAAATATAATATTTTAATTAAATATTTTATTACGGTTACGTCTAAAAACCAGATTTCACCACCGACCTGCGCTAGCTGAAGTTAGGCCTTGACTAAGGTGAAATTGCTGTTCCGAACGCAACGGTGCCCTCAGATTTTTGATCCAAGAACCTGTTTAGGAGTTATTTCACTTTTTTTAGAAAACCGCAAGCACGCATTGTAACACCCCAAGATTTTATAAGATATATTATTTTTAATTTATTTCATATCTTTTGTTGTACGTTACACCATGTTTATCTTGCGCTATATGAAACACCGTATTAGCTTGCAGTATATGAAAAACTAATCTTGGATCGTGTTACACACAATTTCAAGTTAGTTTGATAGTAGTTATTCTATGCAACATTGATTGTATATATTTATATATATATTCAATTTATAAATGAAATATCATTGGATTTTATTAAATGCAACAACAAAGGAGTCTTACACAACAAACAACCCTGACTTGGCTTGAATTACACGCAATGGCGACTTTCCTCGATAGCGTGTGTTGTACGCAATATCAGGTTTCACTAAACAATGATATATGGTTATAATATTATTATGAACTACCTATTATGAATAGTATTAACTAAATTTTGAATGTTATAACATTATTATTTCATCTTACGCATTTTCTAGAACATGGTATGTGAACAAAATAATCTTTTCGGGTAAAATAAGTATTTTAAAAAAAATGTAGTTTTGCCGCCTTTTAATGGATCACCCACATTAAAACTAGTTTTTGACATTTTTATAAGTTAAATTTTACAAAATAAACTTCTTCCTTTGAATCAGGATATAAAAATTTACATTGAGAATGTTTTGATATTTTTTCTGATAACTTTCATATTTTAATAAATAGTAAAAAAACACTATATTTTAATTAAAAACAACTTTTTTCATCATAATAATTTTTATGGTTAAATTATAATATTGAATGGTTTTGAAGTATAAATAAAATATATTTTTACCATTTAATATAATTTATGTCATTATATTTTATTTTACCTTAAATTCGTAGGTTAAATCAATTCAATATTTTTCTATTTTTTAACCAAAAACCAGTTCTATTTCGACAACAGGATTAATTTTAATTTAATTTCTGCAACTTTTGTGTATTGAATTTGGAAAAATGTTTTCCATATTTGGAATTAGTGGTCTAAATTATGTTAATAAGATACTTTTTATTTTTGGGCATTATGAATAGTAACTACGGTAAATTTTATTTACCATAGTTAAAGGTAAATCGGGTAATTAAGGGTAAATATAAGATTATAAAATTACCCTAACACCTGCCAAAATCATATTGTATGACTAAAAGTTGACCCATATCACACAAGGGTTGTATTATATTCATTTAATGGTCTCTGTTCCATGAAAATAATTTAATTATTATTAAAACCAAAGAAAGTGACAACATGTCACTTTGTTAAATATTATAAGTATAATAATTTTAATTTCGTGATAAACTTAATGAAAATTCTAAAAAGAATATTCTACAGATATATAATACAATTATCTACAAAATAGGAATCTATTTATAAATTTAAGGGATTTAATAATTATCATTATGTATGACGCAATAGTGATGTTGAAATTATTTTATTAATTAAAATATCAAATAAATGATTTTAAAAATATTAAAATAAATAGTATATGAACTATTTAATGTGATCCACTTATTTTATAGATACATATCACATATTATGAATTTATTAAAGCTTTTATTTTGAACATATTTTTAGTATATATTTTATTTAAATTCAAATAAATTAATAGTGTCAAAATTGACACTATTGTTATTTTATAAAAATAACATATTATAAAATTGTTCAAAAATAACAAAAATATTTAAAGATTATAAATTATAATTTATATGGTCGAAAATGTCATAAAACGTCAAATTATGGAAAATTCACAACACATATGTAATTATTTATAATAATTTAAAATTTATAATATTATTACCACCAATAAAATTAAATTGATAAATAAGGATAAATCAAGTTGTTAATGTTTAAAATAATTTCCTAACATGTCTAAATTTTATTGGTTGATGATATTACAACCCTATCTCATCTAATATTTAGATATTTGTCATTTTAGAAGTTTTTTATGTGGGGATGGGATTTAATATAAACTAATATTTCTTATATTTCCAAACGTGCCCCTCTCCTCCCTTATAAAAGGGCACCTCCTCCCTCTCTTCCTCACACCACATTGAGCATTAAATCTCGGAAAAACCCTTCCAAATTCTATTCTCCACTTCCCTAGAAATATCCTAGAGGTCCTGGTCATCTTCAAAGACAATTTTTAGTGCCCTAAGAGGAGGTCTCAAAGAGGCGCTTCAAAGAAGAGGTAATGTCCGTTACCAAATCTTTCAAATTTATTTCTTCTTCCACTTCTTATTTTTTAGTTGTTTCATTATGAGGTAATAACATAAGTATCACTAATATAATTTTATGTTATTATAAGTATGAAACAACAATATTTCACAATCTATCCATCCTACGGAAAACGAAATCACCGCACGTGCGTACGTACGGAATACCATCTCCACGCCGTGGTGTAATCTATTTTCCACCACAACCTTACTTGGATAGGTATAATGGTGAAAGTAATGAATATATATGTTTATTTTAAAGTGATATTGATTCTTCAATATTATACATACACTTTAATACAATTCCACGATCTTGGGAATGATATCATCGCTCGTGCGTACGTACGGACTTCCGTCTCCACGACGCGATGAGATTCACTCTCCATGTTAACCAGTCAAGAATGATTACAAAGTATATATAATAAGTAATAATGAAATATATGACATAATAATGCTACTATATTTATGTATATATATATATTTATTTCATCTACTTAACTCCATTCAATTCAATAAGGAAACGAAAACAGCGTTCATGCGTACGTACAGCCTACCGTCTCCATAAATGGTGTATTTCATTCCATTTATCGATCTATTATATATATGTATATTATGGAAATATATTATATATAAATTATGTATTACATTCTGGATGTAAGTAATCATGATTTATGTAATCATACGAATAATTACAAGTTAATACACGAACGAAAAATGAAACGATTTTACCCAAAACACTACTTTAACATGAATTTACAAAATAACCGGTAATATAAAGTAATAAGTGAACCATATATGATATAATAACAATGAATACGATTCTGTAATAAGTCAATGAAATTATTTAAATCATTATACATGAGGATTGGATACATACGAAGCATATCAGACCTAAGGTAAGGAATAATTATTCCAATCTCATTCTTATCCGAGATTATTTATACGTAAGTATTTACTGGGTTATATTTTTCATCCATGATCATAAAATGTTTTTCATAAAGTGTTTAATAATCTTCCATGTATGTTTAATGGCATTTTTACCCCACTATGACTTTTACTTTGTGTTATGGAAGGAATATTTTTTTTTGTTTACCATACGTGATACTTTTTGACTTTTCCGACAAAAGTAGGAGGAGAATGTTTTTTTAACTTATACGACATGAAAGGATTTTTACATTTTTATAAAGCCTTATTTTCATGATTTTTATACCAAAAGATTTTATGAATATTTTTAACAAAATTCTTTTTCTTTTAAAATTGCATGACATTTTGTGAAAAGAGAATGATTTTGAAGAATAAAGGATATTTTCCTCAAAAATTCATTTCAAGTGTTTTATCAAAACTATTTTCCATCTAAGATGAAGTTATTAAGTATGTTCTTGTTTCATGTATAATGTCTCTAATATGTACATGGTTTGATTTTTATTATATAGAAATCCATTTGTTTTATATGGAATGTGTTATGATGGGATGATGTTTATGAAACCCATTTTATTCATTCGGTTATGATGAATGATTTATGTTTATGTTGTGGCACAAGTAAGAATGATTTCATTATGATATGGATGGGACCTATATCTCCCTAAAATGCATTGGGTAATGATTTATATCTCATGAGATAGACATGGCTGGAACGGTAAGTTATTCCGGTTCAGTATTACAGGACTGGAACGAGGAGTGAACTCGATTCAGAAAAGGACATTGTCCACTAAGATGGTCTTGGCAGCAATGCCTTTGCTAATATGGAAATAATTTCATGTGCTTAATTGATGCCATAATTACATGTTTTATTACCATGCTATTTTATCATTATTTATGTTCTATTATGATCTATGCCTTATGTACTTCCATGTTTTATGTCGTTGCTCAAGATTTTGAGGTTTAAACATAATGTTAATGTTTTTTAAGTTCAAATGTATATGGTATGTTTTATTTTATCAATTATTACCGTTACTGAGCATTTGAGCTCACCCTTTTTATGTTTTATTTTCCCCCAGGATTAATAGAAAGCTTTTAGCTAAGGAAACAAAAAGTGGAAGATCTTTATGGGAGATGTTGAAGATCTTTCTCCACGATTTGAAGATTATGTTCCATGTTTCCAAAGACACTAAACTAATACGGTCCTTGTGTGTCTGTTTTTGTTATGTATTAAGTATTATCAAAAAGTAATGTAATATCCATGTACATCAGGCTTTGGGTCTCTATAGTTGGTATGAGAGGAATGGTTTAGTCAACCTTTGGAAACTAGGATGCGAGAACTTTAGTGGGATCCCTATAGATATTTCTAAGGTATGTCTAGGGATGTCCCTAAGGATAAGTATAAGTATAGGTTATAGTACTATAATTATGGTAACAATATTATATTAAACATAAGATGTTAGATATTGATGTTACTCCCCCTTTATTATGATTTTTTCCTCTCATACTATTCTTTTTGGTTTTTAGAAAATGGGTGGAAACAAGATGATTCACGATAGTGGTGGATATAATGGACAATGGAATGATATTATTCATGAGAAACCAAATGAAATTGAATTTTGAAGTCGAAACATCATTATTATGCCGAATCAGCAATCTCATAATATGATCAATAAACTCAAATTTGGTAAGTTTCTTGACACGGCTAATAAGAGAAAGATGGAGCTTCATGATGATCATAGTGGAATGAAAGTTCAATTTCCCCTAAGTAAATCATGTAGGAAGAGGCATCAAGGAGAATGTTTCAAAGGATCTACAAGATTTTTTGGGTGTGGAAAAGAAGGAAATAAATCCAGTAAGTGCAAAGAAAAGGTTCAGTTAACATCATGGATACGGATAATGGTATTTCTATGAAATCAAAAGTGGTTAAATGTTTTAAATGTGGAACGTACGAGCATTTTGCAGACCAATTCCCTAAGGGAAAGACTCATAAAGAGAATCATTATGGTCATATGGGTAGTATTTATGTTGATGATGATGAAGAGACTACAAATGATATGTGAGATGAAGGAATTGTTGAAGCTCGGTCAATGGTTTAAAAAGGTAGTGGAATTATTACATGTTTATCAAGTGTAATGTTGTATAATTAATCTAATGGTACTATGAAATAAAGAGACATCTAAGGATTGTTACACTGTTGTCTTTCCTTATGTTTTGAATGTTTATGATGAATGGTACTAGTAACCATGAAAGGTTATTCAGATATTTTTGGAAAGTAGATGATATGCACATAATGAAGGGATAAGGAGAAAATTAAATGTTTGATAGTATTCATGAGATCATGACTGATATAAGGAGAAGGTTATATCATGGTTTGAGTATATAGAATCTTTGGATTTTGGTATGTGGAAAGAGTTAACTTTTGACAGCTTTCATGTTTTCACTAAGGTTTAATGGGTATTCATTTTTCAAGACAATAGATGTTTAAGGTATTCACATGATTGGAATGTGACCAACAGGATATATGGGTGATAAATGATGGTCGGTTGATGACATTTCAAGTAATCGTTTTCTGTATACTATGAGCTTGGACCGAAGTATTTTAGATAAAGACTAGAATGGATTATGTTGGACATAAGTTAGTATTGTTTAAGGACAGAACTTTTTTTGATATTATTGATGGGATATTATAGTAATGTAGTTTTAGAAAAAGGACAACCTACAGGATTGGCGACAACCCATCATATCAGACAAGGTTGTGGGAATCGAACCCACAACCGATGTGCGACTGGCCTTTATCACCTACCACTGTCCTACACGAATTCCCTGTTTAGTAGAAATTAGTTTTATTATATTAATCATTATGATATATGAAGTATAAGTCCATTTTAGGAACCATAGATGATTAGTCTCACTATAGATGGACTTATGTATTTTTTATAACTTTTATAACCTTTTGTTTGAGATAGATGGAATGAACCATCATTCTATCAAATGATCTGCTAACACTTCATGAATGACAAATTCAACTTCATTTCTTTAAGAGATGAAGTGGAAATTATCCAAAGAACGACCAATGGTGAGACTGTACCAAAATCACAAAAGTATTTCTTCTAATTCCAATATCGTCAACATAGTGAAATGATCGTGAAAACAAAAAATTTTATCCTAGTGCCTTTATATCCGATTAATCATATGGTAACTTAGATTATCACAAATCTATGGCTTTGTGATTGTTGGCTTTTTCATAGCCATGTTATCTACAACTCTCCATCAGAACATGATGGTTATATTTTTCTTCCATATCCATATTTTCACCTATGTTCTCCTATATGGATACCCAGTGATGAGTTTATTTGGGTAATCGTTACATTTCATACTTTAGTTTTAAAAATTAATTTTTTGGTATTCCCTTTTTAAGATGTGGGTTTCTACTAAACAAACATTCAAGTATTGAACCATTTATAACCCCGAAGAATTTCATGGGCGAAATTCATTTTAAGGGGGTAGAATGTAACTTCCCAAGATTTTATAAGAAATATTCTTTTTAATTCTTTTCATATCTTATGTTGTACGCTACACCAAGATTATCTTGCGCTATACGCAACAACGTATTAGCAGGCAGTATACGCAAAACTAATCTTGGATCGTGTTACACACAATTTCAAATTTGATTTATAGTAGTCATTCTACACAACATTGAGTGTATATATATATATATATTCAATGTATAAATGAAATATGGTTGGATTTTGTTAAATGCGACAATAAATGATTCTTTCACAACACGCAACTCTAACTTGGCTTGAATTACACGCAATCACGACATTCCTCGATAGCGTGTGTTGTACTCAATATCAGGTTTCCCTAAATAATGATATATGGTTATAATATTATTATGAACTAGACATAATGAATAGTATTAAAAAAAATTTAATGTTATAACATTATTATTTCATCTTACTAATTTTCTAGAACATGGTATGTGATCAAAATAAATTTTTTGGGTAAAATAAGTATTTTTTAAAAAATGCAGTTTTGCAGCCTTTTAATGGTGCACCCACATTAAATCTTGTTGTTGACATGTTTAGAAGTTAAATTTTACAAAATAAACTTCTTCTTTTGAATCCAGATATAAAAATTTACATTGGATAATGTTTTGATATTTTTTCTGATAACTTTCATATTTTAATGAATAGTAAAAGCACACTATATTTTAATTAAAAAAAACTATTTTAATCGTAATAATTTATATGGTTAAATTATAATATTTAATGGTTTTAAAGTATAAATAGAATATATTTTTACCATTTAATATCATGTACGTCATTAGAATTGATTATCCCTTCAATTCGTAGGTTAAATCAATTCAATCTTTTGCTATATTTTAAGCAAAAACCCTTTTTCTTTCGACAACAGGATTATTTTTAATTTAATTTCTGCAACGTTTGTGTATTGAATTTGGAAAAATGGATTCCATATTTAGAATCATTGGGTCCAGATTATGTTAATAATCTAATTTTTTTGACATTATGAATAGTAACTACGGTAAATTTTATTTACCATAGTTAAAGGTAAATCAGGTAATTATGTGTAAATATAAGATTATAAAATTATCCTAACACCTGATAAAATCATATTGGATAACTAAAAGTCGACCCATATCACCTAATGGTCGGATTATATTCATTTAATGGACTTTTTTCCATGAAAATAATTTAATTATTATTAAAACCAAAGAAAGTGACAACATGTCACTTTATTAAATATTATAAGAATAATAATTTTAATTTAGTAATAAACTTGATGAACCTTAAAACATGAATAGTCTCCCGAACTCTAATACAATTATCTACCTCATAGGAATTTATTTATACATTTTATGGATTAAATTATTATCAAAAAATATGACACAATTGTGATGTTGAAATTATATTATTATATAAAATATCAAATAAATGATTTTACAAATATTAAAATAAATATTATATGAACTATTTAATGTGCTCCACTAATTTTCTAGAAACATATAACATTTTATGAATCTATTAAATTTTTTAGTTTGAACATATCTTCTGTATATATTTTATTTAAATTCAAATAAATGAATAGTGTCAAAATTGACACTATTGTTATTTTATAAAAATAACATATTATAAAATTGTTTAAAAATAACAAAAATATTTAAAAATTATAAATTAAAATTTATATGGTCGAAAATTTCATCAGGTGTCAAATTATGGAAAATTCACAACAAATATGTAATTATTTATAATAATTTAAAATTTAGAATATTATTACCACAAATAAAATTAAATTGATAAATAAGGATAAATCAAGTTGATAATGTTTAAAATAAATTCCTAACATGTCTAAATTTTATTGGTTGATGATTTTACAACCCTATATCATCTAATATTAGGATATGAGCCATTTTGGATGTTTTTATGTGGGGTTGGGGTTTAATATAAACTAATTTTTCTTATATTTCCAAAGGTGCCCCTCTCCTCCCTTATAAAAGGGAACCTCCTCCCTCTCTTTCTCACACCACATTGAGCCTTCAATCTCGGACAACTCCTGCCAACTTCTCTTCTAAACTTACCTAGAAACATCCTAGAGGTCCTGGTCTTCTTCAACGACTAATTTTTGTTCCCTAAGAGGAGGTCTCAAAGAGGCGCTTTAAAGAAGAGGTAATGTCTGTTACCGATTCTTTCAACTTTATTTCTTCTTCCACTTATTCTTTTTTAGTTGTTTCATTATGAGGTAATAAAATTAGTATCAATAATATACTTATATGTTATTATATGTACGAAACAACCATATTTCACCATCTATTCATCCTACAGAAAACAAAATCATCGTGTGTGCGTACGTATGAAATACCGTCTCCACGCCGTGGTGTAATCTATTTTCCACAACCACCTTACTTGGATGGGAATAATGGTGAAAGTAATGAATATATATGATTATTATAAAGTGATATGGATTATGTAATATTATAAATACACTTTAATACAATTACACGATCTTGGGAATGATATCATCGCTTGTGCGTACGTACGGACTACTGTCTCCATGACGCGATGAGATTCACTCTCCATGTTAACCATTCAAGAATGATTATAAAGTATATATAATAAGTAATCATGAAATATATTACATAATAATGCTACTGGATTTATTTATATATATATATATGTCATCTACTTAATTCCATTCAATTCAATAAGGAAACGAAAACATCGTTCATTCGTACGTACGGCCTACCGTCTCCATGAACGGTGTATTTATTTCCATTTATCGATCTATTATATATATGCATATTATGAATATATATTATATATAAATCATGTTTTACATTTTGTATGTAATTAATCATGATCTAATTAATCATATGAATAATTACAAGTAAAAACACGAACGACAAATGAAACGATTTTACCCAAAATGCAACTTTAACATGAATTACAAAAGAACGGGTAATATAAAGTTATAAGTGAACAATATATGATATAATAACAATGAATATGATTTTTTAATAAGTCAATGACATTATTTAAATCATTATACAGGAGGTTTGGATACGTGCGTAGCATATCAGACCGAAGGTAAGGGATAATTATTCCAATCTCATTCTTATCCGAGATTGTTTATACGTAAGTATTTACTAGGGTTATATATTTCATCCATGATCATAAAATGTTTTTAATATTGTGTTTAATATTCTTCCATGTATTTTTAATGGCATGTTTACACCTCTTTTACTTTTACTTTGTGTTATGGAAGGAATCTTTCTTTTGTTTACCATATGTTGTACTTTTTGACTTTTCTGACAAAAGTACGAGGAGAATGTTTTTTTAACTTATATGGCATGAAAGTATTTTTAAGGATTTATAAAGCCTTATTTTCATGAAGCTTCCTCCAAAATATTTCCTGACTATTTTTAACAAAATCCTTTTCTTTTAAAATGTCATGACATTTTGTGAAAAGAGAATGATTTTGAATAAGCGAGGATATTTTCCTCAAGAATTCATTTCAAGTTTTTGATCAAAACTATTTTCCATATAAGATGAAATTATTCAGAATGTTCATGTCTCATGTATAATGTCTCTAATATGTACATTGTTTGATTCTTATTATAATGAAATACATTTGTTTTATATATATTATGTTATAATGGGATGATGTTTATGAAACCTATTTTAATAATTGGGTTATGATGAATGATTTATGTTTATGTTGTGACACAAGTAAGAATGATTTAGTTATGAGATGAGTGGGACCTATATCTCCCTATAATGCATTGAGTAAAGATTTATATCTCATGAGATAAACATGGCTGGAATGGTAAGATAATCTGGTTCAGTATTACAGGACTAGAATGAGGAGTGAACTCAATTCAGAAAGGCAATTTTTCCAATAAGATGGTCTTGGTAGCAATGCCTTGGCTACTATGGAAATCAATACACGTGCTTAATGGATGCCACGATTATATGTTTTATTCCCATTCAATTTTATCATTATTTATGTTCCATTATGATCTATGCCTTATGTACTTCCATGTTTTATGTCGTTGCTCATGATTTTGATGTTTAAACCTTATGTTCATGTTTTTTAAGTTCAAATGTATATGGTATGTTTTATTTTATCCATGCTTACACATACTAAGAATTTGAGCTCACCCTTTTTATGTTTTATTTTCCCCCAGGATTAAAAGAAAGGTTTTGGGTAAGGAAAAAAAGTGGAAGATCTTTATGGGAGATGTTGAAGATCTTTCACCATGATTAAAAGATTAAGTTCTATGTTTTCAAAGACACTAATCTATTATGATCCTTGTGTGTATTTTTCTATTATGTATTAAGTATTCCAAAAAAGTAATGTAATGTTCATGTACATCAGGATTTGGGTCTCTACATGCATTATTTTATTATTAAATTAAATTCAACCACTTGTTCTGGGCTCACCAGGACTTGGAACTGCATGACTCCTCAGAGCCTGGTCTCAAATTAATTCCCATATAATATTAAAATAATACATGGAAACATCCGGGACATTACATCTCCGTCCCCTAGCTCAACCCAAGAAAGTGAGTAGCCAACAGTCCCAGAAGTATACACCATCGATGCCCAGTATCCCGCACGTCTTCCCCAAACTGCAAGTCAAGGGGCTCAAATCACAGCACCTTGACACTATTCGCTTTGGGTGGCACTAACTCACCTAGATGATTTTAGGTTGCATCACAAGGACGCTGCTCGGTGGGGAAAGTGCCTCTCGTACTTGAGAGTTATGGGGAAAGTCAAACCACATCTCATCACTATCACACAGTCGAGAGGTGTTCTCAAATCCAAAGTTGTCACATTAGTGACCCATAAACCAAGGGTCCCGCTCCGGTAGTCCTGAAGAAAAGCCACATACTATCCTAGTAGAATGAACTGAGCCTGAAATAAGTCTTCAGGTAACCCACTAACCAACCCTACTAGAGTGTAAAACCTAATAGGTTGTCGAGTGACCAACTACCTAGTATCTACTGCAGGGTAAACCCTAAGAGGTCGTCGGGTGACCCACTACCCAGTCTCTACTGGATGGTAAACCCTAAGAGGTCGTCGGGTGACCCACTACCCAGTCTCTACTGGTGGGTAAACCCTAAGAGGTCATCGATTGACCCACTGCCCAGTCACTCCTGGAGGGTAAACCTGAAGAAGTCGATGAGCAACCCACCACCGAGTCTCTACTAGAGGGTAAACCCGAAGAAGTCAGTGAGCAACCCACTGCCTAGTCTCTGCTGGAGGGTAAACCCGAAGAAGTCGGTGAGCAACCCAATTCCCAGTCTCTACTGGAGTGTAAACCCAGAACTGCTCTTGCCATCCCAACTAGATGGTACAACACTGGCCAACATAACACAGATTGGGTATCATGAAACCACCAAAATCTAGAACAAAACTAGGAAAACCCACTCAACCCTACCGGTTTAAACCGACGAGAACATAACCAGGGAGAACCCACTCAACCATATTGGTTGAAACCATCGAGAACAAGAGGACCCTCTACGTTGCGAGAGGTCAATGGTCCATAAAGTATAACATGGCACGCACAGGGGGCCCATACAATGTGTGGCCCCAGATCATCTCCAAACCAAGAAAAAACGTTATCGGGTACAAACTAAAACAGGTACCTCCAAGCATTCCCATATACTCCTAGATCATACCACATCTCTAGCATAAAGGCTATCATGCACATAAAACCCAACGTCAACGTGAAGGGAAAAACATAATTTTTCTAACCTACTTCATCCACGGCCCTAGCATGGCCAAACACATCTATAAACACTAACTTCAATTTCACATGAGTGAATGCAATAACACGCCAAGGGTTCCCTACAAACACTGCAGGAATAACCACTACGGGTACACCTTCCATGCTTTCAAATTTAAAAGAGATCCTGAAGGAGACTCCACACATCCTAACGGATCTTACAATTGTAATCCTTGTGAAAAAACATGCGAGAATGACTATTTACTCATCTCCAACAGACAGCCGTTGTAAAATTAGTTCAACAATGATTTACGCCTGAACGACATCCCGTGGTCCTGAGTCTCGGCCTTGAAAATAGTCAGGCACATCTCACTATTGCGATCTCCTTGGAAGACAAATCAAATTGACTTCTCACTTTCGTGGAACAGATGACCAGATAAAAAGATGCATTTCGTCATACCGTACATGAGAGGTACTTTGTGGGACCCGTATCTCGGTCCCAAATCACAACGAATGGATCACACCGTTGCGATCCTCTCGAAAAAATACACAAGATTGACTAACCACTTGTCCGAAATGGACACCCGGTGATAAAGATAGAAAAACACTGCCAACTCCCAAAACGGCTCTCGTGGGGCCCACACCACCATGCATAATTAAAGCGGGAGGATTGATCCATTGAAATTCCCTTGAAAAAACATTCTGAATCGACTGCTTGGACACCCCAAACGGACGTCCGATGGAAAAGTTGGTAGACACAGATCGTAGCTTAAAAGACGGCCCATGGGGCCCACGCCTCTACTCTAGTTTCAATGCCTGAATACCCCTTGGCAATCTTGTTCTTGACGCCAGGGTCACAATGCCTCTTACAGCGCCCAAAACAGACATTGTATGTGTCTGCGCCGCCCAACCCCCCCCCCCTCCCGCAAAAACGCCAATTCACTTAAAGGCGTGTCGTGCCCCCGAGGCCCCTCGATTCGTGAGTTGAAATTCCTCGAAACAATCTAAAAGGATTCGTCTCAAAGCATGGAGTATACTTTCATAGACGACACGCAAAACGAACATCTATAGCAAAAATTACGGGTGTTCCATGTCGGAGGGGGTGAGCCCCTTGGACTGGACTAGCCTAGACCGGCCGGTCCGCCCATTCCGGACCGGCCTGCTCCAACCGGCCCAGCTCACAGCGTCGGCCCGCAGGTCAGCCACGCAGGCCGGCCGTGGACCCGTGGTCCACCATATGCTGACTGGGGCCACGAGGGGCCGGTCTTGGTCTCCTACGGAGACCCACTGGGTGCGGGTCTCTATGCCCGTACGAGGGTTGCGCGCCACGATGCCGCTGTCGTCGTGCCCTAGTGGGCTCGCCCGGCCCCAGCCACTGCCCGCTCACCTGACACCTCATCATGGAACCCGGAGCCGCGCCGGCTGCTGCCGTCATCCCGGACATGAGCCACCGAAGCCCGCAACCACCAATCGCCATCCCAGCTTGCCCGCAGCGTCACGCCACCACTTTAGACAAGGCCTCTGCTTCCTGGGAGACCAGCGCCGCTGCCTAAGGGAGCCGCTGCCGCCTGATCTACCTGCCGCTCGCCAGACCGCCGCCGGAATGGCCAGAACCGCCGAAAAACCTCAAAACCCCACACTCTTCGTTGGACGACTGAGATCGCCTCAGAACTCGGATTTTAAATCCGAAAGATGCATTTGATTCCTCTGAAAATATACTGCATGATTAAGGTCTTCGCTCAACAAACAGACAGCATATCGATGCCATAATTCAACTTGAAACAAGGGTTCAGAAATTAAAAACGCAAACAGAAAATCTCTTACTTGTAGGGGCGTAGGTCGATGCTTCGTCTTTGAACCGCCGGAGCTGTCACCGCCTTGACAGAGGGAGGAGAGGATGGAGGAGCGCTTGCTGGAGGAGATCACTTGATTGAGATAATTCTATAGGGGGAAACACTAAGGGGGAAGAAGTAGGGGTTTAGGTGTTTAAGTAAAGAAATTAAATTGACATTTAATTTAATTTTTAATACCCACCAGAAGACCTGCGTCCGAACCTCCGGATGATGTCAAGGTTAAGACTCACCTAGGGTAAACACCACCTTCGGAGCACTACAGCGGTCTCAGAATTTTAATCCGAGCTTCTGTCCAAATGTTATAAAATCTAACGTTCGAATCCGCTAAATTACAAAAACGCCACTGGCGGCATTTTTCATAGCAGGCCTGCACCATCGAATGTTAGACCCCTCTTAGGGTAAACGGCATGGTCCTAACTCAACGGTGCTCTCGGTTTTCCCGTCTGAACTACCATTTACGAGATACTTGAGTTTAACCATTAAATGAATAAATAAATTATTTTATTTATCTGTTTAAGTTTCCGGTAACGGGCGAGGGGTCCCAACGTCCCGCACCAACATGTTTTATGACGTTCCTAGGGTAAACACCCCATTTCAGACCCATCCATACGCTCAGATTTAGGATCTGAATTACCATTTAGGAGTTACTCCATTTATTTGGCATGTCCAGGGTGGACGCACTGAAAATTTAATTATGGCCACACCGGGGCTTGGAATTGCACGCGTCTGAAGGAGATGCTCTGGAATAACATCATGAATATTCCAATGTCTTTTATAGAAAAAACCAGATTTTACATCCTTCCCTCCTTGAAACTTGGCATCCTCGAAAAGAAAAACCAGGGAACAACTCAGGGTACTAAGCCCGCACCTTACTCTTCCATATCGAGAAGAACCCTTTCATAGTCCTATGCCACTGCACACAGATCAAAGGACTTGATCAATTCATGTGAGGTCTTCCCTCACTGATAACGTGCATAGGAGCACACACACTTCTTCTTGGGTGTGTCACATGGGAGATGTCATGCACCCACTCTCGACCATGGGGTTAGGGCTAGGTGGTAGTGAACCTTTCCATCCCTATGCATGGTCTCAAACGGCCCGATGCCCCTCAAGGGTAACTCACCTCCCCGACTGAACTCCTAAGTCGCACGACACGAATGGAATCACTGTTTGGACCTGGGACAATTCCCGGTGATTCCCTCCTTCAGAATATCCATATGGTGAAGCACCCAAAAATATCTGATCACACAAGGGTTCATAGTTGATGTCCCACGACCCAGACTCTCTTACACGCTCAGAGAGTGAAGGATTCGACAACATCGACTAAAGAAAAAATAATTCCATGCTTTTTACCTTACCAACAAAGGGTTACACCGACACCCGATGCCACCCTGGTAACAACTCAAACTAGAAGCAGGGAGAAAATCATTTCACACATTGTGTCAAACAATTTTACTACAAAAAGTATAAGATTCGTAGATCGTACCTTTTTCCACCTCATGCTCTGTAGGATTGTAGACATCTAATGATCGCAGCTATTGGTGATCCCAACTGTCAGCTGCCATAGCCTGACGTGGACCGCTTGGTGGTGATTGGAAGTCCTCGTAAGGTCATCCTCCACTTCCAGCTCCTCCCTCTCCTTTGCAAGCATCACCTCTTTGGGAGATACCTCGATCACTGCGCTTCCTCTACCGCGGTGGTGCACCTGCTGCCTGCCCGATATTCTTAGCGTGCCTAGTCGGGCAGTCTTGCGCCAGGTGACCTCGCCCATCGCAAGCATAAAAACAACTCTCTCGGAGCTTCACTAGTGCCCTCCGGTGCCACTTTGGTGTACGACCATGCCGCTGAGTCCGGTTATCGGAAAGCCACATGCGTCGAGGTTCTGTTAGCCGATGCCAGCTAGCTGCGGCAGACTTCTCGGCTCTGTCGAGCCTCCTGCCACCACCAACTTTAAAGCATGATAGGAAGCTCTATTTCACCAATTCCTACTCTAGCACCTTGGTATAAGTGGAAATTACCAAGGGTACTATGATAGCACGAATCTCTCTATGGAGACACTTCTCGAACTTCCCAGCACGTAAGTTGCAGTCGTGGACCATGTCCGGGTAAAAGCGTGCATGATCTGCGAAACTAGACACATACTCGGTCAACGTCGTACCTCCCTGCTAAAACTATAGGAGATCCTTATTCTGAATGGAGAGTAAGCAGGAGGGGTAAAACTCCTCACGAAACAATAGCTGAATGTCACCCCATGAAATTGACGACTCATCGAGTAACTGAGTACCTAGACTTCACCAACTCCCATCTGCTCCATGGAAAAGGCTGGCGGCCAACGCCACCATAAGACCAGTCAATGTATGCACAAGCCTGGAAAGGAAAACCACTATCCCAAGACAAACCTCCGCTTCCTGAGGGTCTGGCTCACCACTGAACCTCAATGGTCTTTTCCACAGGAACTCACGGAGCGCGCTCAACCTGTGCTTAAAATCCGCCTGCTCTGCTGAAGGTATCTGCTGCTCACTAGGAGGGGGTGCTACTACCTGCCCACCCAGATAAAGGGACTCGCATGATGGATCCTGTACTGAGGCCTCATAGCTCACAGGGTCATCGTCACGAACCAAAGCTGGTATCCTGGCTGGCTGTCTTTGCGGAGACATCCTGAATGTTATCAAGGAGTGCCACAGTCAGATGGGCATATATGTATATAATAGTAACAACAATGGTGAGCTGAATCAAGAAGGACGGTCAAGAATCAATCCCAGGTGATGCAAAAACCAATTTCCTAAAATGAGTGTCTCAGCATGACGAGTTGACAAGCGGGTTATCAGGGTCCTGGTGAATGGATATGTCGGCCACTGCACCATCACTGGACTCCCTGGCCGGAGAGCCACTCATGAGACATGTTAACTCTTTTGCCATAAATCCCAACCAATTCATTTTTAGGGACGTCCGAACAACGTCCCAAGAGATGAAACACCACTGATAACACATTGTAATGACCCAACCCTAAGCGGGCTCGTGCCAGAACTACCCCAAGATCGCCTCCATAGTCCAGGGGCATGCGACAAGCGCTGTAGGCTGAACATATCGGGGAGGACTTTGCATGAGTACCTGTACTCACACACGCATCCCACTCAATGCAGAAGAGCATAGTAAAAAAGAAAAGTAAAGTATTAACTGCTATAGAAAACCACCAGAGTGCATCAACCTCTAAACATTACAATGTGAGTGCTGAAGGTAAACTGAAAATAAAAGGGAAAAACACACGCCCAACCAGAAAATTGACACAACCCAACAACAGGTAAACAAAAGTAAAACAGATGGGAGATTCCCACACTTGGAACCCGATTACGACCACCGCACTCAGTCCAAAATCCCAAAATCCTATGCTCCAATGAAGTCCCGACCAACCTATCCATCATCTGCAAGGGCACACCATGTGCGGGCAAAGCCCAAGCTGGGGTGAGTATAAAAATACTCAGTAGGATTCTCTGAAGGCTCGATGGAGCAGCATAAGTGGTACTGAAAATGTGAACAATAGATCGAACAGGGAAAAGTAAAGAAGTACAACTGAGAGTGCAGTAAATAGTACAGCTCAACCCAACAAGAGGAAGGAAGTAGACTCGTCCAAACACAAGGAGCTTGAAGCGGTGATAAGATGAACTTATCATCGAGTCTTCACTACCTATAGCAGGAGAGTAGACTCTTCCAACCCTGTGAATATAGACATGGAAAGCACGTGGAATACCCCGCGTGTCTTCACCTCTCCTGGAAGGAGAGTAATCGAAACCTTAGATGTGGGTATTGGAAAAAAGTATATATATATATATATATATATGCTCAGTCAAGAAACCTGAACAAGATCATAAGGGGATCTCGATCCCGTATCTCAGCCCAAGAAAGTGAGTAGCCAATAGTCCTTGAAGTATACACCATCGATGCCCAGCATCTCACATGTATGCCCTGGATAGCAAGTCAAGGGGATCAAATCACCGCACCATGACACTATCCTCTTTGGGCGGCACTAACTCGACCACACAGTTTTACGTCACATCACTAGGACGCGTCTCGGTGGGGAAAGCACCCCCTCACACTTGAGAGTTCTGGGGAAATTAAAAACAAATCTCGTCACTATCACACAATCGAGAGGTCTTCTCAAAGACAATGTTGTCACATCACAGAACCATACAACCAAGGGTTCTGCTCCAGTAGTCATGGAGAAAAGCCATAGACTAGCCTAGTATAAAGGACTGAGTCTGAAAGAAGTTGTTGGGTAACCCACTGCCCAGCCCCGCAGGAGGGTAAACCCTAAGAGGTCTTTGGGTGACCCACTGCCCAATCTCTACTGGATGTTAAACCCAAAGAGGTCTTTGGGTGACCCAATGACCAGTATCTCCTGGAGGGTAAACCCTAAGAGGTCGTCGGGTGACCCACTGCCCAGTTTCCGCTGGAGGGTAAACCCGAAGAAGTTGATGAGTGACCCACTGCCCAGTCTCTGTTGGAGGGTAAACTCGAAGAAGTCGGTGAGCAACCCACTACCCAGTCTCTACTAGAGGGTACACCTGAAGATGTCAGTATGCAACCCACTGCCCAGTCTCTTCTGGAGGGTAAACCCAAAGAATTCGGTGAGCAACCCACTGACCATTCTCTGCTAGAGGGTAAACTCAGACATGATCTAGCCATTCCTACTGTATGGTACAACACTGGCCAACAGAACATGGAATGGGTATCGTGCAACCATCAAACTCTAGAACCAAACTAGGGAAATCCACTCAACCCTACTGGCCTAAACCATCGTGAACAGGACCAGGGGGAAACCCACTCAACCCTGTTGGTCGAAACCATCGAGAACATGAGTAACGTCTACGTCGTGAGAGGTCAAAGGTATGTAAAGTAGATCATGGAATGCACAGGGGGCCCACATGACGTGTGGCCTCAGTTCATCTCCAACCCAAGCACAAACGTTCTCACGTAAAAACTACAACACGTACCTCTATGAATTCTCATATACTCTCAGAGCATACCACATCTCTATCCTAAAGGATATCATGCACATGACGCCCAACATCAATGAGAAGGGAAAAACGTAATTTCGGCAACCTGATTCCTCCACGGCCCTAACACGGCCAACAACTTCTTTAAACAATAACTTCACTTTCACAGGAGAGAATGTGATCACACGTCAAGGGTTCCCTACAAACACAGCAGAATGAACCATCACTGGTACATATTTCATGCTTCCACATTTAAAAGAGATCTTGAAAGAGACTCTGCACATCCAAATGGATCGTACCGTTGTAATCCTTGTGAAAAAACAAGCTAGAATGACTATTTACTCGCCTCCAACAAACATCCTTCGTAAACCTTGTTCAACAATGCTTTATGCCCGAATGACATCCCGTGGTCCCGAGCCTCGGCCCCGAAAACAGTCGAGCGCATCACACCATTGCGATCTCCTCGGAAAGACACATCAAATTGACTGGAAACATTCCTGGAACGGATGTCCAAACAAAATGATGCATTTCACCATACCAGACATGAGCGGTGCTTCATGGGACCCGCATCCCAGTCCCGTAGTACAATGAATAGATCACACTGTTTCGATCCTCTCGAAAAAGTACACAAGATTTAATAAACACTTTTCTGAAACAGAAACCTGGTCATAAAGAGAGAAAACACCACCAACTCCCAAAACGGCCCTCATGGGGCCTGCACCACTGTGTGGAATTAAAGTGGGTAGATCGCTCCAATGAAATGCCCTTGGAAAAGCACTCAGAATTGACTGCGCGGACACCCCAAACGGATGCCCGATGGAAAAGATTCAAAACGCTGCTCGTAGCTTAAAAACATCACGTGGGACCCATGCCTAAACTCCGGTTTCAATGCCCAAAAACCCATTGGCAATCATCGTCTTGATGCCAGGGTCACAACGCTGCTTACGACGCTCAAAACAGATATCACTTGTGTCCGCGCTGCCCAAAACAAAAACCCCCGAAAAAACATCAATTCACTCAAGGGCATGTCACGCCCCTGAGGCACCTCGATTCGGGAGTTGAAAATCCCCAAAACCATCTCAATGGCTTCGTATATAATACTGGAGTACACTGCCATAAACTACATGAAAAACGAACACCCGTAGCGAAAATTATGTGTGTTTGAAGTCAGAGGGGGTGAGCCCCTTGTACTGGACCATCCTGGACTGGACCGTCCTGGACTGGCCGGTCTGCCCATTCTGGGCCGGCCCGGCACGCAATGCCGGCTTGCATCTCAGCCGCGCGGGCCATCCATGGTCCCACGGGCCACCATGTGCTGACCGGGGCATGAGGGACTGGTCTTTGTCTCCCGCGGTGTCTCGTTGGTTGCAGGCCTCTGTGCCCGTGCGGGGTCACGCACCATGACCCCGCTGTCGTCACCCCCCGTCAGTCTCGCCCATCCCCTGTCGCCCCCAACTCGCATGGCGCCTCCTCCTGGAACCCAGAGCTTTTCCGCCTGCTGCCGCAATCCCGAATGTGATCCGCCGAAGCCCGAAGCCACCACTCGTCGTCCCAGCTCGCCTGCAGCGCCGTGCTGCAGCCTGAGCCAAGGTCGATGCTGCCTGGGAGACCCGCACTGCTGCCTAAGGGAGCCGCCACCGCTTGATCTGCATGCCGCTCACTGGACCGCCACCGGAGTGGCCAGAACTACCGGAAAACCTCCAAAACCTGCATTCTTCATTGGACGACTGCTATCTCCTCGGAACTCGGATTTTAAATTCGAAAGAAGAGTTTGATAGCTCGGAAAATATACTACACAATTAAGGTCTTCGCTCGACAAACAAACATAAAATCAATTCCATAATTAATCATGAAACAAGGTTTTAGAAATTAAAAACGCAAAACAAAAATCTCCTACTTGCAGGGGCGTAGCCCGAATCTTCTTCGTCGAACCGCCGGAGCCGTCACCACCTTTCCAGAGGGAGGAGAGGATGGAGGATGGATTTATGGAGGAGCTCCCTTGATTTAGAGAATTCTCCAGAGGGAAATACCAAGGTGGGAAGAAGGAGGGGTTTAGGTGTTTATGTAAATAAATTAAATTTACATTTAATTTAATTTTTAATACCCACAAGAAGACATGCGTCCGAACCTCCCGACGGGGTCAAGGTTAAGCCTCCCCTAGGGTAAACACCACCTCACGAGTAGAACGACTATCTCAGAATTTTAATAAGAGACTCCGTTCGAATGTTATAAAATTTAATGTCTAAAGCCGCTAAATTATTAAAACGCCCCTGGGGGCATTTTTCACAGCAGGCCCACGCTCGTGAAAGTTACACCCCTCCTAGGGTAAACAATATCCTTCGAACTCAAAGGTGCTCTCGGTTTTCCTGTCTCAGCTATCATTTATGGGTTACTTGAGCTTTACAATTAAATAAGTAAATTAATTATTTTATTTATCCGTTTAACGTTCCAGTAACGGGAGAGGGGTACCAACGTCTCGCGCTGACATGTGTTTTGTCATTACTAGGGTAAAAACACCATTTCCAACCTATCTGTACTCTCAGATTTAGGAACTGAATTACCATTTAGCAGTTATCCCATTTATTTGGCATGTCCAGTGTGGACGCACTGAAAATTTAATTCCGGCCACACCAGGGCTCGGAATTGCACGTCGTCTGAAGGATCTGCTTTGGAATAACATCAAGAATATTCCAAATTTATTTATAGTAAACACTAGGTTCTTATAGTAGTCACATTATTATCCAAATACAGAAACCATGTAGATTCATAAGGATTGTCCCAGGTGAGGTGGATCTGCGAGCATCCAACGGAGCGAGACTCACTGATATAGCTGTTAAAGACTACCACATCACATTGCCTACTGGGATGGTCTTGGTATTAAAAGGATGTTATTATGTACCCTCTGTAACGAAAAACATTATTTCAGTGTCCAGATTAGATACTAATGGATTCAACATCAAATTTGAAATTAATGTTTCTTCTTTTATAAACATAACATTTGTTTTGGTAGGGCGCATTTATATAACGACATTTATGTGTTAGACTACAAAAACCACATAATGGAAATCGATGAAAAAGTTTATTCACATGACCCATACCACACCCAACATTTCCATCACCAGCTAGGTTTTGTCGATGAGAAAAGTTTGACAAAATTTCATCAGGATGGGTACTTAGATTCTTTTGAACTAAAACCACTTAGTGTATGTCATGCATGTCTACAAGGAAAAATGACAAAAGCCCCAAATAGTGGGAAAGGTGAATGGGATAATTAGCTTCTAGAATTAGATCACACAGATGTGTGTGGACCATTTCTAGTGGAAACAAGGGGTGGGCTCTTATACTTAAAAACTTTTACTGATTATTTTAGTAGATATGTGTATATTTATTTAATGTGGTATAAGTCATATTATTTTGATCGATTCATATAATACAAGAATGATGTTGAGAACCATATTGGTAAGAAGATTGAGAAACTCCACTTAGATAGAGGAGGAGAATATCTTAATCTGGACTTCATTGATTTCTTACAGGATTTTGGGATTCAATCTCAACTCACTCCACCTTACACGCCTCAGTGGAATGGTTTAAGTGAAAGGAGGAAGAACTCCCTATTGGACATGGTAGATCAATGATGAGTCATTCATGTCATCCATTATTCTTTTGAGGATATTCATTACAAATAGCAGCAAACATACTAAACCAAGTACCAACTAAATTGATAAATGGAATTCCATACGAGATATGGAGTGGACGCAAAGCCATTTTATCAAATTTACATGTGTGGGGTAGCGAATCATTTGTTAAGGCCTCTTCAGGTAACAAACATGCAGCCTGAGGCAGAAAGTGCATCTTTATATGATATCTAAAGGAAACAAGGGGATATTACTTATACAAACCCTCATATAAAAAGGTAATCGTGGAAAGGCATGGAATATTCCTTGAGAGGGAGCATATCTCCAAAAGAGATAGTGGGAGCGAGATAGTAATCGAAGAAGTCAAGGCTCAAGATATAAAAGAGTTGGTACAAGACAATATTTCACAAAGCCCCATGGAAGAACAATCTGTTCTAGTGATGCAAGAACTGTGTAGAAGCATGAGATAGGTGAGAGAACTAGAACGATATGGTTTTCCTGTCACCGAGGATGGTGACTCATTATTGGTTGACAATGATGATCTGCTTACAAACAAGTAAGCAATTGTAGGCATCGACATTGCCAAGTGGAAAGAATCCATGAATTATAAAATGGATTCAATGGACCAGTACCAAGTCTGTATTTCGGTAGATCCTCTCATTGATGTAAAGAATATTGGTAATAAATGGGTATTCAAGAATAAACTGGACATGTAAGGACAAGTTAGAACTTATAAGGCATGACTGGTTTGCAAAATGTTTTAGATTGTGTCCAGGAAATGACTATGATCAAACTTTTACACCGGTTGTGATGTTATAATCCATAAAAATACTATTGGCCATTTCCACTTACCATGATTATGAAATTTAGAAAATGGATGTCAAAACATCAATACTTAACGGGAACATCCAAGAATATGTCTACATGACACAACCTGAAGGGTTTATGACTCCATAGGATTCCTACATGGTATGAAAGTTATAGAAATCCATTTATGTATTAAATAATGCATCAAGGTCATGGAACATTCGTTTTAATGATGCCATAATGGAATTTGGCTTTGTTAAGAACGAATATGATCTTTGTGTCTACAAAAGGTTTAGAGGAAGTGAATTCATTTTCCTAATAGTATATGCTGATGACATATTACTAATTGGAAACGAAGTACCTATCTTACAATCAGTTAAGGAATGGTTGGATAAATGCTTCTCCATGAATGACATGGGTGAGGCAGCATATATTCTTGGGATCAAGATCCATCATGATAGATTCAAGAGAATGCTGGGCATGAGTCAAAGTATATTCAATGACAATATACTGAAGAAATTAAGTATCGAATAGTCCAAGAAAATATTGTTTCCAGTGTCACATGGCATTCATCTTTCATAGAAAATGTGCCCTCAGACACATGAATAAATAAAGAAAATGGTAAGGATCCCTTACACATCCACGATTGGGTTAGTCATGTATGATATGATATGTACAAGGCTAGATATTACTTATGCATTAAGTTATGTAGGTAGATATCAAGATAATCTAGGAGACTGCCATTGGATGGCAGTCAAGACAATCCTTAAGTATCTGAGGCACACTAAAGATATGTTCCTGGTTTATAGAGGAGCTGAGTAACTAGTCATCAGAGGACTTGTAGATACTAGTTTCCAGACTGATCAAGATGACATTAAGTCACATATTAGATACATCTTAAGTTTGAATGGAGGTGTAGTGAGCTAGAAGATCCTAAAGAAATGTGTGGTTTCAGATTGTACGGAAGTGTATTAGTGTATCATAGCTTCTGAGGAAGATAAAGAAGTAGTATGGATGCGAAGCTTAGTCCATGAACAGGTTTTAATACCTAACAATAAAGATCATATCACGCTCTATTGTGATAATACTGCAGTGGTGGAACTTGAAAAAGATCCAAGGACACATCAGAGGACAAAGCACAGACTTTGGAAGTATCATCTCTTGAGGGATTTTTCTTAGAGAGGTGAAGTTGAAGTGAGTAGTATTTCTATGGAAGATAATGTGGTAGACCTATTGACTAAATCGTTGACTCCGCAGAAACATGATCACCATGTGAGGTCTAGCTGACTAAAAGTCATAGGTAGTTGGATCTAGTCCATGTTGGATTTTGTCAGAGTTGGTGTCCTGAGAACCAACTGTATTACTTTGATATCATGAATGTACACTTATTATATATTTTTCATTGTTCTTCATCACTATAATATAATAATATCCTGGAATATTTGTAGAATTAATAATGTCATGGAAGATCCCCACCATCATTAGAACCATGAAATTCTATAACAATATTCTTCAATAATGTCTTACTATTGGATGACATACTATGAAATGACACGTAGTATACAGACTGTCATGTGTGAGTACTCGTAAGAAGACGAGACTCTCTCTCATGGAGTTCGCACTTGGTAATCTCCAAGAAGTGAGATTATGGAAACATACCCTACAGTAGTAATTATGCATGTCATGGTGTAATCTGACATTTCTATCTACGAGCATGTGTAATGGTCCTTAGACTGAAAGTTTATCATTAAATCATGTCATGACTCGCGCACTTATATATTCTGACAAAAAATATCATGAAGATAGTTGGCAGGAAGTAGGGTAAGTTGGGTGCATCAAAAATGACATCTTGTTAATTGATAAGTTGAGGATGGATTTTTCCCTTCCATATTTATAGAAGTAGATATCTTGGGCCCTTTGATTGAAATAGAACATTCGCCCAAATTCCATGGCCATTGTAACACCCCAGGTAAATAAAGAATATGACATTTCATATTTATCCATATTTTTCAATAAAATATTTAAATGACTTTAAAGGGGACGCTATGCTCGATGGCGTACCCAACACGCAACAACGAGTTTCTTGGGAATCTTACGTTGCACTCTAATAATAAAATAATATTATTTTAAATGGTAGTTAACATGAAGCCTTTGTAATGGCGAGAATGGATAGAAATAACTAAAATATGATTATATATGTTTTTAAATGTTTTTACATTTATCCAATAAAGCATAGAGGCTTAAAATACGGAAAGAATTAAATTTTAGGCATATATGCCCTAGTTTTCACTAAAGGTTCACTTATTTTCTTTTGATGGTGAACCGTCATTTAATATAGTTTTGTTCACTCTTATATATTCTATTGGACCAAATAAAACTCTTCTTAAGAATCGGGACATCAAAATTTACTTTGTGTAAATTTTTGGTATCTTTCCGATAATGTTCATTTTTTTTAATGAATAGTGTAAAATGTTGTATTTTAATTCAAAACCTCTTTTTAATATAATTTATTTATATGATTACATTATATTTTGAATTTTTTTTAAAGTGAAATTAGAAAATATTTTTACCATTAAATCCAATAGTTGTCGTTGGAATTAATTTCACTTTGAAATCAGACTTAAACTAGTGTCAATCTTTTGATACTTATTGTTTTATAAAAACACGCTATTTTCTCTGACAGCGGGAATTAATTATTTAATTAATTAATGTGACTAATATGTTTTGAATTTTGTAAAACGGACTTCATTTTTGAATTCGAAATATCAAATATAGCTTAGGGTGAAGTTTTGGTATTTTTCTGAAAAACTCCAATTTTTGATGAATAGTGAAACCACTAAGTGGTAATCAAGCAAACTAATTTTTCAGTTAAATGAAAGTTTACCACTAATGTGTATTGAATTTTGAAAATCCGACATACATGGTTGTCATTAGTATGTAAAATTTAGTTCGATGGGATGAAAATAATTTTTTGGTGAATAGTAACTTTTTTTCATTAATCGCGATGAGAGGTAATTAGTGTCATTTAAGGTAAAAATGATATTATAAGAATGTGAAAACACCATGAAACTGGTACTACACCTATTGGGTGAGTCATGGCCGACCAAGACAATCCATGGGCCAACTTGGGGAACCCATGGAGCCACTTTAGTTGGAAATTGACAATAATATATTTTTATTTAATGTTAAAATTAAATTGACACAAACATGAGTTGTTTTACTAAAACAGCTTTTAAGTGGGGTTACACAAGTCCAAATTTTGATTACAAATTGTCATTGGAAAGATAAAAATATTTCCTACATCATAGTGATTTTTTTATAATTTTTAGACATTAAATAAAATAAATTATTTATGACATAATAATGATGCAGCGATGACATCATTATTTGAAGATTTAAATAAAATGGAAAGATAATGTAAAATCTATGAACTACACATGTCCAAAACTTATTGGATCGGTGGATTTCGAAACCGTATCACCATATACATGAATTATATCAATTTGGGACCTTTTAAAACCGAAACACATTTTCAAATAAAGTAATATTTCTTACTTTCCAAAAAGTGCCCTTCCTCCCCTCTTATAAAAGGCCCCCACCACTACCTCATTTCACACACTCCTCAAGCCTTTGGATCAGCCAACCCCTGCCCATTTACTCTCTCCACATCCCTCTACTCATCCTAGCGGATATCCTTTGGGCATAATCCTTTCAAAGGAAGCCTTTAGGCTCAAATCAAAAGGAGTTACACTTTTAAAGGTAATTCATTCTCTCATGTTCATTTGTTTTATTTTGCTTCTCCAACCCCCTAAACTCTTTTTATTTATTTATTTTGTAACAACACCAGTATCTTCATTATACTAGGATGTCGTTTTAAGATTTATTCGAGCTACACTCTCACACAACTACATCAAATGGTTAAAGAACATACGGTTTCCGTGGATGGCGAAATTGTGCCTCCCGAAACGATGATTGTTCAATACTCATTTAACACCTTCAAAGGTGGCCATTACGATGTCAATATTTTTATATATGATATATAATATGTTTATGTTTTACTTATTCTTCTTTATTTTTCATTTGTGTCTTACCTTTATCACTTCCATTATGGGTATACGCAATATCTTCATTTTAGGAAGTGCGGACTACCGCCCCCTCAAAGTGATGTGATTCGTTAATGCCATACGTGGGACGTATAAAGGATGGTTTTAATGTTATTATATATGATGTTATACTGGAATTATTATTTACCTCTATATCATTATTATTTCTTTCCATTAAAGTATGAGATAGAAATGAATGTAGCGTTCATGCGTACGTACGGCTTGCCGTCTCCATGAACGGTGCATTTCATTTCTTATCCCCAAATGTAATTTAATATTATAAGTACTTATATATAATGGATATATATGATGTATGATACATCTAAATGATTAATATAATTCTGGAATTAAAATATACATACATCTCATATAGTTTTAATTCCATTAATACGACATAGAAATGAAAGTAGCGTTCATGCGTACGTACGGCTTACCGTCTCCATGAACGGTGCATTTCATTTCTTTCCTCTAAATGATTATGTGATTTTATAAATACATGTATATGATGGATATATATGATATATATGATATCCAAATCAGGAATTTCATTTTTTGATATGAAGAACCTTTGACCAGACGAACAACATGTAATTGTAAGAAGTCCACTTTCGACTTAAGAACCAAATATCGACAAAACAAACATGATTAACTTAAATGATTAAATAATGTTTATAACATGGTAATAAGTGATATAAAAGGAATAATGAACTTTAAAAAGGTTCTTAAGGAAGTATAAATTAACACAAGTTTATTATTCTGGAGATTAAAGAACGATCGAGTCAAGTCGGACCCGAGGTAAGGGATCCTACACCTCTCCTTCTTTTTAAGTACACTCTTTTATGTCATTCCTTTTAAAGCTCATCTTTATTGTTATTGGGATGTTCTTTTATATTAATCTTACTGTAATTTTTATTTTCATGTGATGAGAGACCCTATTCTCTCTCATCAATCCATTTTGGATGTTTTGAGTGGCGCCGATAGGCTGTCGAATTTTCGTAAGAGATCTAACCTCTCTCTTTCTTTTAAAGTACTCTCCTTTATGTCACTTCTTTTAAGCTCCTATTTGTTATGTTGGGGGATGTTATTTTATATTCCTCTTTCTGTAAACATTTTGTTGATGTAATGAGATAACCTATTTCCTCTCATCAATCCATTTTGTAATTTTTAAGTGGCGCCGTTAGGCTGCCGAGTTTTCGTAAGAGATTTTTCATCTCACTTTTATTCCCGTGAGATTTATGCTACATTTGCCACAATTTCCATTGAGTGGTTTCTGTACTGACCACTATTACAATCCTATAGTAATATAATTCCATTTATGGGTATTTAAATATTCATTGTATGACACTTATTCAATGGGGTGTACTTTTCAAAAGTTACCCAAGTCGGTAAGGGAACCTTTCACCTTCCTTTTTTTAAAAGACTTCTTTTGTTGGGTCTTTTAATTTACATATTGTTATGTTGGGATATGTTCTCATATATCCTTATTGATGTAAATTTTATTTCCAAGTGATGAGATATACTTTTTATCTCTCATCAACTCATTTTGAGGTGACGCCGTTAGGCTGTCAAGGGAACTTCTTAACCCAATTTCGATTTCTTTGGGTTCAACATGTAGTTATTGAATATGTCATCCTTTGAATATATGTGAATAACCTTTTATTGTTTTACACTTAATATCCACTTATATTGGGTGTATTTATATTTTTCACACATAAATTATGAGATTGATTTATCCTTAATTTAAGGATACCTTCTTTATAATGGATTTCATCTCATTTCACATTTCTTTTGAGACTTCATTGTTGTTATGCACCAATTCACTCTTATATGGTGTGTATACTGTCCTTTGACATATTATATCATGAATACTTTTATTCTCATGATATTATAAAGTTCGGATTAAATGTTATTCTACTATTATTTGTATTCAAGAGTCTCTCATTTTGTTAAAAACTCTTTAACAAAAATATCATTTTAAATGTTTTAAAGATTTATTATTCTAAATCTTTATCTTTAATGTCCCTGTTTTCAAAATGGTTTTCAGTATTTATTTATATGGACATTAATGTTTTAAAATTATAATTCCATTAAAAGATTCAAAGTGGTATGGGACACTTTGATTCAAAAATCTCTTTTAAATGGTTTTTGAAAATTGATTGATTAATTCAATATCTGGGAATTATTTATTGTGATTGAAAATGAAATATTGTTATTGAAATGTTTATATTTTCCATATTTTATGTGTAATAATGGTACTTGGACATTATGACGGGTGGTGCCGTGAATACCAGGACGGGTGGTTACGTTATAACCTCCAATGCATTGGGTATGGAAGTCGGCCGTATGGCTATTCCATTTAGTATGTATGGAAATTGGCCGTATGGCTATTCCATTAAGTGATATGTGTGGAAGTCGACCGTATGGTTATTCCACTTAAGTATGTTTATGTCCCAAGTTACCGTTATATATGTTATGTGTTCTTTATATGGGTTTTATGGTAATCCTTTGGTTACAAAAAGGTAAGTAATGATACTTTTTTTTTCAGTGAAAAGTTTTTTCTACTTCATGAAGGTGAAAAGTATTACATTGATAAAGTATTCATGGTTTACTTGTTGTTTTGAAAATCTAACAGTTTTCATTCTTTGTGTATCCCTTACTGAGCTTCTTATGCTCATCCCTAGTTTTTTAAATGGTTTTCACAGGACATAGCGTGGAATAGGGTCAAGGATGGGATCATGGGAAAGTCATGCTACCTAAAACATGGAACTATACATGTTTCTTTTAAAGAGTTTTTATTTTATGGAAATTTAGTAGAAGCAACTACTTTGTAATCTTTTGAGATGTAATAGTTATGTCCTAATTCTCTAAAACTCTAAACCTGAAAAGATCCTCAATGTGAATTACTCATTTAATTCAATATTAAGTAAGGATTAAGGTTGGGGCCTTATAGTTGGTATCAGAGGCCGGTTTAGATAACTTTAGAGGTTAGGGTATTATTTAAGCATAAGTGACATTACCATAATGGTTAGGATTTCAGAAAGAGTCCTAGTTTTAGATAAAGTTAATGAGTAAGTGTATCTTAGTGTTTACCTTCCTCATTAGTACATGATGGTTTTGTTGATATGCTCACACTGACATTTCTATTTTTAGTGAATGGATGGATCTAGCAGGCACCAAATAGACAACAGGTTTGAAGGAAACTGTGGTGGTTCTCTGATTAAGATACTATATAAAATGGAGGATTCAACGAGGAAACTCATGGTTGTTCTAAACCAAATATCAAGGAGTCATGATCAACCACTTCAACCTTGGTTAGTTCTCTAATGCATCATGTACGAGATGGCCAACCCGATGTGGAAATTCAGGTAATAATTATTAAGGTAACCATTAGGGTTTATATGATACTTAATTTTTAGGTAATTATGGGTTACTCTATGATATGATGGAAAATGAGAGGAATGAGATAAACTTGAGGTTAAAATATGTTATGATTATTCTTGAATATTTTATCTCATTTTGGGGAATGTTTTAAGAATTATATAGTTTTGGAAAAAGGACAACACATAGACTGTGTGACATCCCGTCGCGTCGGACAAAGCTGCGGGAATCGAACCCACAACCAATGTGCGACTGGTATTTATCGCCTACCACTGGACTACGTGAAGTCCCTGTTTAGTTTGACTGATTCATTCTAGTTATATGATTTTATGAATTAAGAGTAAGTTGATTTTGGGTTATTTATGAAAATGGTTAACCTATCATGGAGGATATGTGATTAGGTTAATTACTTTTCAAAACAATACTTTAGGAGCAACTGATATTGTTTAGAGATAAATGTTATGATTTATCTTGGAAGACTATGCGACTAAATACTTCAAATATTTGGTTTTCAATCTTATATTGGTTTACTATGAAGAATTTTATGGACAAATTGATTATAGAATGGTCCTCGTTGAACTTTGGGTTTTGTTGGACAAATTTTGGAGATTAAGAATAGATTTTCTTTTTATAAAGGGTTATCCTTTTCTGGATTATCTGATCTTGTACTAGCCTTTTTCGTTTTGGTTTTGGTTAATGTCTAAAGACATGGGAAGTATTTAGTTCTATTTTTTGGATTAGGTGATTCTCTATAAGTTGATTATAGTACTCTTAATGTGAACAAGTCTTCCTAAATACTCGTCTTTTGGAGAAAATATGAGTTTGTGTAAGGAATCTAATAAAAGTTGAAAGTCAATATGATAAGTGATTATGTTTCCTTATGAATAAATTCCTCAATAAAAAGTAACTTAAAACAAAAATGTTGTCTATTAACTTTTCCTACTAGGGAATCGAATACCGTTTATCCCATCACAAGTTTGTGATTTTCTCATGGTTAACTTTCTCCTAAACATGTTTTTATCACTCTCCATCAGAACATGACCCTTTGTTTTTTCCTCCATGTCCATATTTTCATACTTGGAATCCTAGTATGGGTTAACTTGGGTGACCTTTGTGCTTGTCTCTCTTTATTTTAAAGTGTTTGTTTTACCAACTTTTGTTCCGATGTGGGACATTCAAGGATGTTTCCAAGCGCAATTTTAAAATTGTGAGGACGCAATTCCCAAAAGGGGGGAAGGATGTAACACCCCAGGTAAATAAAGAATATGAAATTTCATATTTATCCATATTTGTGAATAAAATATTTAAATGACTTTAAAGGGGACGCTATGCTCGATGGCGTACCCAACACGCAACAACGAGTTTCTTGGGAATCTTGCGTTGCACTCTAATAATAAAATAATATTATTTTAAATGGTAGTTAACATGTAGCCGTTGTAATGGCGGGAATGGATAGAAATAACTAAAATATGATTATATATGTTTTTAAATGTTTTTACATTTATCCAATAAAGGATAGAGGCTTAAAATACGGAATGAATTCAATTTTAGGCATATATGCCCTAGTTTTCATTAAAGGTTCACTTATCGCCTTTTGATGGTGAACCGTCGTTAATTATAGTTTTGTTCACTCTTATACATTATATTGGACCAAATAAAACTCTTCTTAAGAATCGGTACATCAAAATTTACTTTGTGTAAATTTTTGGTATCTTTCCGATAATGTTCATTTTTTTTAATGAATAGTGTAAAATGTTGTATTTTAATTCAAAACCTATTTTTAATCTAATTTATTTATATGACTAGATTATATTTTGAATTGGTTTTAAAGTGAAATTAGAAAATATTTTTACCATTAAATCTAATAGTGGTCGTTGGAATTAATTTCACTTTGAAATCAGACTTAAACTAGTGTCAATCTTTTGATACTTATTGTTTTATAAAAACACGTTATTTGCTCTGACAGCGGGAATTAATTATTAAATTAATTAATGTGACTAATATGTTTTGAATTTTGTAAAACGGACTTCATTTTTGAATTCTGAATATCAAATATAGCTTAGGGTGAAGTTTTGGTATTTACTGAAAAACTCCAATTTTTGATGAATAGTGAAACCACTAAGTGGTAATCAAGCAAACTGATTTTTTAGTTAAATGAAAGTTTACCACTAATGTGTATTGAATTTTGAAAATCCGACATACATGGTTGTCATTAGTATGTAAAATGTGGTTCAATGGGATGAAAATAATTTTTTGGTGAATAGTAACTTTTTTTCATTAATCGCGATTAGAGGTAATTAGTGTCATTTAAGGTAAAAATGATATTATAAGAATGTGAAAACACTATGACACTTGTACTACACCTATTGGGTTAGTCATGTCCGACCAAGAAAAGCCATGGGCCAACTTGGGGACCCCATGGAGCCACTTTAGTTGGAAATTGACAATAATATATTTTTATTTAATGTTAAAATTAAATTGACACAAACATGAGTTGTTTTACTAAAACAGTTTTTAAGTGGGGTTACACAAGTCCAAATTTTGATTAAAAATAGTCATTGGTAAGCTAAAAAGATTTCCTACATCATAGTGATTTTTTTATAATTTTAAGACATTAAATAAAATAAATTATTTATGACATAATAATGATGCAGCGATGACATCATTATTTGACGATTTAAATAAAATGGAAAGATAATGTAAAATCTATGAACTAAACATGTCCAAAACTTATTGGATGGGTTTATTTCGAAACCTTATCACCTTATACACGAATTATATTAATGTGGGGCCTTTTAAAACCGAAACACATTTTCAAATAAAGTAATATTTCTTACTTTCCAAAAGTGACCCTCCTCCCCTCTTATAAAAGGCCCCCACCTCTACCTCATTTCACACACTCCTCATGCCTTTGGCTCGGCCAACCCCTGCCCATTTACTCTCTCCAAATCCCTCTACTAATCCTAGAGGATTACCTTTGGAAGAATCCTTTCAAAGGTAGCCTTTAGGCTCAAATCAAAAGGAGTTACACTTTTAATGGTAATTCATTCTCTCATGTTCATTTGTTTTATTTTTCTTCTCCAACCCCCTAAACTCTTTTTATTTATTTCTTTTGTAACAACACCAGTATCTTAAATATACTAGGATGTTGTTATAAGATTTATTCGAGCTACACTCTCACACAACTACATCAAATGGTTAAAGAACATACGGTTTCCGTGGATGGCGAAATTGTGCCTCCCGAAACGATGATTGTTCAATACTCATTTAACACCTTAAAAGGTGGACATTATGATGTCAATATTTTTATATATGATATATAATATGTTTATGTTTTACTTATGCTTCTTTATTTTTCATTTTTGTCTTAACTTTATCGCTTCCATTATGGGTATACGCGATATCTTCATTTTAGGAAGTGCGGACTACCGCCCCCTCAAAGTGATGTGATTCGTTAATGCCATACGTGGGACGTATAAAGGATGGATTTAATGTTATTATATATGATGTTATACTGGAATTATTATTTACCTCTATATCATTATTATTTCTTTCCATTAACGTATGAGATAGAAATGAATGTAGCGTTCATGCGTACGTACGGCTTGCCGTCTCCATGAAAGGTGCATTTCATTTCTTATCCCCAAATGTAATTTACTATTATAAGTACATATATATAATGGATATATATGATGTATGATACATCTAAATGATTAATATAATTCTGGAATTAAAATATACATACCTCTCATATAGTTTTAATTCCATTAATACGACATAGAAATGAAAGTAGCGTTCATGCGTACGTACGGCTTACCGTCTCCATGAACGGTGCATTTCATTTCTTTCCTCTAAATGATTATGTGATTTTATAAATACATGTATATGCTGGATATATATGATATATATTATATCAAAATCAGGAATTTCATTTTTGGATATGAAGAACCTTTGACCACACGAACAACATGTAATTGTAAAAGTCCACTTTTGACTTAAGAACCAAATATCGACAAAACAAACATGATTAACTAAAATGATTAAATAATGTTTATAACATGGTAATAAGTGATATAAAAGGAATAATGAACTTTAAAAAGGTTCTTAAGGAAGTATAAATTAACTCAAGTTTATTATTCAGGAGATTAAAGAACGATCGAGTCAAGTCGGACCCGAGGTAAGGGATCCTACACCTCTCCTTCTTTTTAAGTACACTCTTTTATGTCATTCCTTTTAAAGCTCATCTTTATTGTTATTGGGATGTTCTTTTATATTAATCTTACTGTAATTTTTATGTTCATGTGATGAGAGACCCTATTCTCTCTCATCAATCCATTTTGGAAGTTTTGAGTGGCGCTGATAGGCTGTCGAATTTTCGTAAGAGATCTAACCTCTCTCTTTCTTCTAAAGTACTCTCTTTTATGTCACTTATTTTAAGCTCCTATTTGTTATGTTGGGGGATGTTCTTTTATATTCCTCTTTCTCTAAAAATTATGTTGATGTAATTAGATACCCTATTTCCTCTCATCAATCCATTTTGGAAGTTTTAAGTGGCGTCGTTAGGCTGCCGAGTTTTCGTAAGAGATTTTTCATCTCACTTTTATTCCCGTGAGATTTATGCTACATTTGCCACAATTTCCATTGAGTGGTTTCTGTACTGCCCACTATTACAATCCTATTGTAATATAATTCCATTTATGGGTATTTACATATTCATTGTATGAAACTTCTTCAATGGGGTGTACTTTTCAAAAGTTACCCAAGTCGGTAAGGGAACCTTTCACCCTCCTTTTTTTAAAAAGACTTCTTTTGTTGGGTATTTTAATTTACATATTGTTATGTTGGGATATGTTCTCATATATCCTTATTGATGTAAATTTTATTTCCAAGTGATTAGATATACTTTTTATCTCTCATCAACTCATTTTGAGGTGACGCCGTTAGGCTGTCAAGGGAACTTCTTAACCCAATTTCGATTTATTTGGGTTCAACATGTAGTTATCGAATATGTAATCCTTTGAATATGTGTGAATAACCTTTTATTGTTTTACACTTAATATCCACTTTTATTGGGTGTATTTATATTTTTCACACATAAATTATGAGATTGATTTATCCTTAATTTAAGGATACCTTCTTTATAATGGATTTCATCTCATTTTACATTTCTTTTGAGACTTCATTGTTGTTATGCACCAATTCACTCTTATATGGTGTGTATACTGTCCTTTGACATATTATATCATGAATCCTTTTATTCTCATGATATTATAAAGTTCGGATTAAATGTTCTTCCACTATTATTTGTATTCAAGAGTCTCTCATTTTGTTAAAAACTCTTTAACAAAAATATCATTTTAAATGTTTTAAAGATTTATTATTCTAAATCATTATCTTTAATGTCCATGTTTTCAAAATGGTTTTCATTATTTATTTATATGGACATTAATGTTTTAAAATTATAATTCCATTAAAAGCTTCAAAGTTGTATGGGACACTTTGATTCAAAAATCTCTTTTAAATGGTTTTTGAAAATGGATTGATTAATTCAATATCTGGGAATTATTTATTGTGATTGAAAATGAAATATTGTTATTGAAATGTTTATATTTTCCATATTTTATGTGTAATAATGGTACTTGTACATTAAGACGGGTGGTGCCATGAATACCAGGACGGGTGGTTACGTTATAACCTCCAATGCATTGGGTATGGAAGTCGGCCGTATGGCTATTCCATTAAGTATGTATGGAAATTGGCCGTATGGCTATTCCATTAAGTGATATGTGTGGAAGTCGACCGTATGGTTATTCCACTTAAGTATGTTTATGTCCCAAGTTACCGTTATATATGTTATGTGTTCTTTATATGGGTTTTATGGTAATCCTTTGGTTACAAAAAGGTAAGTAATTATACTTTTTTTTCAGTGAAAAGTTTTTTCTACTTCATGAAGGTGAAAAGTATTACATTGATAAAGTATTCATGGTTTACTTGTTGTTTTGAAAATCTAACAGTTTTCATTCTTTGTGTATCCCTTACTGAGCTTCTTATGCTCATCCCAAGTTTTTGAAATGGTTTTCACAGGACATAGCGTTGAATAGGGTCAAGGATGGGATCAAGGGAAAGTCATGCTACCTAAAACATGGAACTATACATGTTTCTTTTAAAGAGTTTTTATTTTATGGAAATTTATTAGAAGCAACTACTTTGTAATCTGTTGAGATGTAATAGTTATGTCCTAATTCTCTAAAACTCTAAACCTGAAAAGATCCTCAATGTGAATTACTCATTTAATTCAATATTAAGTAAGGGTTAAGGTTGGGGCCTTATAGCCATGGTGTCACCATGAGTTTATTTCTGGAAGTCAAAGAATGACAGATCAAGCATATAGGTTTATGACACTACCATGAAACCTGATTGATGAGATATTGAGAAAAAATGATTAAATTACATTGTAAAAGTTCCTATGAGGTGACACGTAAATACGACGAAAACTTCTTTCTCTTGGCTACCAAGACCGGTAGCTAGACAGAAATCGTGGACTTTAGGCCAGCCCACATTATTTCAACGATAAAGAGGCCTAAAGGGTCACACACTAAGTGTATACAAGTATCTCAAGTAGAATAAATATTATTCCCATATGTGGTTTAATAAAATTATCAAGGAAGTTGAAATCCTTTTAATTTTGGAGGAAGAATAAAATGAAAAAAAGATATACACACCATGTACATTGAATGTACATGCCATGTAGTTTTAATTTTTGAAATAAAATGAAAACAAGATATACACGCCATGTACATTGAATGTACACACTAAGTAGTTTTCATTTTGGAAAAAATGAAAACAAGATATACATGCCATGTACATTGAATGTACACACCGTGTAGTTTTCATTTTTGAAAGGAAATGAAATACAATTACATGCCATTTATTAATGATTACACGCCATGTAGTTTTTATAGTCTGGATTTTGAGGAAATCATATAATTTTATTAAATAATATTTATTATAATTAGTGTGGATGCATGTCAAGGAATTAATGATTTGACATGGAAATTTTCAATAAGATTTAATGAAATAAATAAAATGTGTAACATTTTTATTTATTTTCAAAACAATATAACCTCAAACCTGATTATAAATATCATCAAAACCCTTAACACTTTTCCCTAATCGTTGTGCACAACCATTCTGGAGAATTCTATCAAGACCGAATGAACTCCTTCCTTAAAAAATTTTCTCATGACAAAGAGAGATCCTCCTCCATTAGATAAAGGTGATCTAAGGTAGAAACACATGCAAAGGCTTCTACATGCTAGCGCACGAAGATTCTTTTGGCGATGTCTATAGAAACGTGGTGAACGTGTGGATCAACACTAGAGGAAGTATATCATTGGATTCTATGACGTAATGGAAAATCACATTGGAACATGATCAGAAATATCAACACAGAAAGAAAGCCATAAAATGTACTTCATTTCAATTAATTAAATTAATTATAATCAACATGTGATGATCCTTCCTTTGGGGTTCCAAGACTATTCATTTTCTTTGTCTATTTCTGTGATTTGATCTGTGGAGTCCGGTGTTTATCATCGTGTTGATACCAAATTGATCATTGCTCTAGACAAAAATCCATGTGGGAACATCCACCGATGATCATCCGCTGCACCCGGGTCCTTCAAATTATTTATGTAATGAATTTAAATAGTGTTTTTTATCATAGTTTTTTTGTTCCATTCTACCAATCTATCCCCAAGATGTTGTTTCAGATGAGGTCATATGTGATTTTATGTGTATATTGTATATATAGACCTAAATTCATTAAGGTTATTCCTGGGTAATAAAATGGTTTCAATTGATTAAAATATCAATAAAAATATTAAATGTATTTTTCTTCTTAACTAATTAGTTGAATTAGTTTTAGCTACGCCATATTAATGATACATGATATACATGATATGTGTCACCTAACACATTTATGTGTAGGAAATGGGCCATGAGACTACATGATATGTGATACCTGACCCTAGTATGGGTTGGTAAGGGTCCATGAGGCCATATTTCACGTGACATGTGTGTAGCATGTGAGTGTATGTGTGGTGAGATGCACTACCAGTTACAACATTCCCTATCCATGATAGACATATTTTTTATGGGTCTTTGGAAATGGAATGTGGTATTTGTTGTGACTCCACCTTGATAGCATCTGGTGGATAATGTAGATGGAATAAATATGATGCTTCTTGATAATTTCAGGGATTAGGACACAGAGGGTCAGGATGTGGCCCCGAGGGCCGTGATGATCATAGACTATAGGTATAGTCTTTAGTGTAGGTAAGGAATCCAAAAATTATTTAATATTATATTTTATGGATAGATTAGTATCTCAAGAAGGGCATGGTGCAGGTCATATGGTTTATTGACCAGGGGGATTAGGGAACTCATTCACCTATGGTGTATTTCACTCATGAGTTCATGTCTCAGCTTCCAACTTTATATGATGATAGACATGAGGGACTATATTGAATAGATTTGGTGGATAGGTTCTTCATGAAATTTATCTACGAGACATTGAGGGTGTACATAGACTATTTTCTCATGATCCTAATACGAGAAGATTAATTTGCTCTGAAATATGATCCAAAAATCATACGCACATCATGATTTAATCTTTATATGGATGATGACAATGATTATTGAGTGTCGTAGTTCCAAGAAAGCTTTTATCATGACATTATGAATTTGGTGAATAATGTTAAACTCGCCTCTTTCCCATATGAGGTGCACAAGTCATTGATTGGAGAGGGTAATTTTATGAAATATTCATATTCATGTTGGATAATGGAATTAGGTGAGAATATTGGTGATGCATCAAATATCAGGATGTTATGTCATGATGGATTTTAGTAGGAAAACAAGGCTAAAGACATGGGTATCCCATTGGGGAGTGGTTATTTAATAGTGTGTGTCCATTTCAGGAATCACTACCATGTTCAGTCTAAATGTGAGTGATATAAAAAGGTCTTTCATTCAGGTTGTAAGATGGGGTGTCTTGAGAGTTTCTTAATTAATCATTACAGGATAGCTAAGATTCATGGACTAGGACAAACTCATGGATCTGAGGTAGGACATCAAGTGGTATTAGGTGTGGGTATTCAAGATTTGACTACATGTGTAATTCATGGGGGGGGGGGAGGGAGATACCAGGCAGTGGGGTCAGTGGATAATATCAATTGTATATCTATATAGTGTATAAACCTCATGTAGTTAGGCTTTAGCTCATATTCATGATTTTATGTATCAATAGTTAGAGAAATCCTAGAAGTTGATGATATTTAGAGGTATTCAATGATGTTGTGTATGGACCTTTCGTTTTAGCATGGTAATATTTGTTCCATGAGGGGAAAGTCCCTTTGATACAAAATAACATGATGATGGCTAGTATTTGGGAGTTAGAAGAAATGCATGTTGTTCATGAGGTGTGTAGGCATTATAATTATGATAAAAACACACACATATATATTATTAGATATTACATTTGATCATTATATGTGATTAAGGATCATGAGCATATGATGAGATACATGACACCATGGGTTTCATGTATGTCTTGGGTAATAATTAAGCTCTTGATGAGCTGTATTAATAATGGTAGGTTTTGGTATAACTTTTATGTATTGGGATGGTCTGTGGAACTATCATATAGATTAATTTTTAGGTTAAATAGATACAAAGTAGGTAATTCCTTAGGTGGGAAGTACCAAAAACAAGAATTGATAGTGATATAATAACTTGGGTAGACTATGATGATGTAATGAGATGTGTATGTACGAAAACATGTTTTTTTAGTATTGATAGCTATGGGATGAGCCACTAAAATGTGATAAATTTAAATGTCTGGGTTTTTTTAACATCGTGAAATTCTTAATACTTTTTGAATTATTCAGTTTTTGTTAGTCTCTGATAATTTTTTGGGCTCGATAACATTATTATGTGAGTTTAAATTCTCATAATAATTGCTTTAGATGAGTTTTAATGCTCAATAAGTTACTTGATAGTTGGTATGGGTTTTCGGTAAATCAATCCCTAAAAACCCATTATTTAATGTGTGAAAAAAGAGGCACATTGTTAATAAGGTCATAACATCAACATGGTGGATATAAATTTTTATAAGTGAAATGGGTATTTTTTATTCCGGTTTCAAAAATATTGTGTAATGAAAATATGTATGAATTTTTATTTTATAAGGGTAGGAAACGACTATATAAGAATTTAAAAATGATTAAATTATATTGATTCATTATAATGTAAAACTACTCCAACATGCTAGTGATTAGAAAAAAAATTAGGGTAATATATAAATATTATCAAATAAATAAAATTTATATAGGAATTTTGTTGTCTTAAACAATTTCATTTTGATTAAATTCTTAGTAAACCAATTTTAATCTAAATCACAATAACTACATTTTTATTATTAAGGGGTTTTGATTTTAAATATTATGTGAAAATCATATCCTAAATGATTAATGTATGGAATATTAGTCCCTATCATATTTGAATTGTCAAATTTCATGATATTTTGTATTTTAAAATAATTTAACACAATATTATTTTTCTAAATCATAGGTATTTTCATTTCTGAAAATATTCATATAATTCGGATTTAAGACAATAATAAAATAAGGTATCTATAATATTAAAATTTTACACAATTATAACATGTTATATTAACATATAAAATTTAGGGAAAACAAAAATTAACAAGAAATTATATAAATTTTAATACCTGTTAAATCTGTCAAATTACTTTTCTATTAATTGAATTAATACATGTCAGTGATTCCTAATACATTATGTTAATCATTCAATTTTAAAAATTTAAAATAAATTACAAAAAAATCAATTGATATTTAAAATAAGAATTTATAACCTAAATATCCTCTTTTTTTTCTTATATAAAAATTATAGTGATATTAATGAAAAGTGACTAAAATTATTTATTTCCTCTCTCAAAAAATTAATATATATGTTATAATCAATGAAATATGACAAAAAGTGACCATATATTCATGAATTGTATTGAAATAGAAGAACTCTACACATAAAATTGGATAAAAGTAAGTCATATATAATTTTAAAGCCTTAAACCAATGTTTTATCCTTATTTTACTTATTTACACCTAGTGAGCAGACACAAATTTTCCAATTTTATTTTTCATAATGGTATAAATTTAAGGCGACCTATTTTAAAAATTTAGAAATCCAAATTAAAAATACATTATTGAATTTAGTGTTTAAATTTAAATAATGAGATGATTTACATTTTAAATGAAGTTAAAAAATGATTATTTTTTTTAGAAAAAATAGAATTTTATATTTGAAACTATATTTATTATTATCCCATGAATTGATAAAATAGTAGATAAATGTAAAAAAATATTATATTATATAAAATATAAAAATTTCAGGAAGATATATCACTAATAGTGATCAATTAATTTTAGTATAATAATAACATATTTGGAGCACAATTCATTTCTGAGAGAAATCACTTTCATATTGAAATTATTTTTATTTTTGTTTTTAATCATAATATAATCAATTAATTAATTTTTTATAAGTGTAAAAGATAAAAATTTCATAATTTAGTTACTCTTATTAATACCCACCTATCCAAATGATGGATGATAAATTTTGAAATAAAAAAAATACTATTTTATAAATATAATGGTGTTCTTTTAGAATAAGCATTTTTTATAATGAACGATATTAATGAGAAAAATAATTTAAAACAAATTCATAAAATAAAGGGCTGTAAGATTTTACCCCACTAAAAGTGAATTTATCCATCAAAATTTTGTATATGTGATTTAAAAAAATAAGGATATATCTATTTCATTACATTTTTTTGAATCCTAATAGATATTCATATTTCTAATTCCACCATAGAACTTTAACCTCATGAGTAGTCTTGTTCTGCATCAAATTATCCATATGATCCAATCATTCAACTAGGGTTTTTATAGGGAATATAATTCTCTAGAAGTACAATATTTAAATTTATTAAATGAAAAAGATCATGTTTTTTACTTCCTATGGACAGTTATATGGAACACATTTTGAAGACAAGAGAGGTTCATTGGAAGTGACATGTGATAAAATACCATTCCTACTTGATCAAGAAACATAAAGTGGTCAACATACCATGGGATTGTTGTTCCCTTCATTATGAATCTAATTATCTTATTTTTTAGATATTTTATCATGAACGATTATTCAACAACTTTGAATTATATATTTCACTAATGAAATTCAGTATAACTTTTCTATTCACACTTAAATACCTAGATATAATATTTAATAAGAAAAATATTTTATTTCTAATTCTTAGTTATATTAGGTCTCAGTAGAATTAATTATTTAAATTTCACAAAGTACATTTAAATTCTAAAATTCATTCTATATTAGTATTCAAATATAGATTTATTAAGGCTCAAGATAAATCCATTCTTTTATGAAAACTCTACTAGAGGAATGTTTTAATCACAACATTAATTGAATTACAAACATCATGATTAAAATATATCATATAGGGTTTGAATGGTTCTTCTATATTGGATATTTGTATGAGGATGAAAATAATTACTGAACCTCCATTCTAAATCCTATTCCTGTTGAAGAAATAACCAGAACATTGAGACAAACATCAGATGTCAGTCACCTAAAATAGAACCTAGTATTCCATGAAACCATATGAATTACATAAAAAGATGATCCAGATAGAAATATACTCAAATAGTAGTGAGCTTTTATGGCCTTGTTGGGAAATAGAATACAGCCCCAACAATATTATATATTTTATACATTTGTCGGTTTCCGATGATAATATTCATCACATTGTTTTCCCATTCATATTTTAGTATAGTTAATGGTTATACAAACCCCGTACAATTCTGTCACATATCATTAACCATCTAAATACCACCCACATAAATACATGATCTATAATATATCATTTTATTTTGTCCCAATAGAAATACTCTTTCATATCTGAATACATGTTTAAACATTAAGGATGAATATAGAATAATGGACTATGAGCATCATCCAATATTTCATTCATCATATATTGAATTTATGGGATTCTAAAATATTTCATTAACCTTATAATTACTTCATATTAAATGTTAATATTTGGAACATTTCTCAAAATTTTCTATAGATCCACATCCTCCTCATGAACCACTTTAACAATATCATGGATAGACTGTTTGAAACTCATTTTTGAGAGACGATATTTCATCCACAAATTCATGGTCTCAAGTTCGATCTATTTAAAATCCAATAATATTATATCTCTTATGATATGCATCATTGATAATCTAGAATGATCATATCTTCTTAGAAAATATATCCCCATGCTTTGATTTCTTGTGGCTGTAATGTATTGAGAAATAATAGTATTTTGTCAAATCCAACAATCTTCTATAGATCACATTAAATTATCTCAAATTGAAATGTATAAAAAATATTTATGACAAGTATATATATCAATATTGATAATATTATACAAATTTTTCTATAAAATTATTGAACTCATTACAAAAACAAATTAAAAATAATGAGTTGGGTAAGTTTACTCATGAATAAGAAATTTTAGGAAGGATAAACTATCAACATATAAATCTAAATGTGAATCAATCCAATTACCTTGATTGATACATCATTAATGATTACAAAATCATATCTATTACATGGTAGTGTATGAAAAATTGAATTGACTAAAATTTTCATGAATTCATTGAAATTTTATCAACATTTATCTATTTAATGAAACATTAATCCATATATGGATTTCATGTTGAGTAGATAATATAATCATGATAAATAATGTTAAAATAATTGATAATACCCATAAAACCATGAAAACCATCAATCTCAGTAACCATATTTTTCTTGTGAAAACATTCAATAACTTATATCCTTAATGTATCCACCAGTATAACCTAACATGAGATTATATAACCAATGAATGAAACATTTTTTATAAAAAATTGAAACATGAATTTTTTTCTAGCTTCTCCATAAATAGGGTCTTCGCTGTAGTTCCCCAACCACAGTAGGCCTAGAGAAGGTGTCTACTACCATTACATTACAATTAATACATGTAATCAAATCCCAAAGGACCAAAGTGTTTACTAGTCTTGATAAACCAACTACATAAAATATTTATATATTAAAAATTTATTCACTAATTAGAACTTGTTTTTTTTATTATATTAAATTTATTACTACATTGCATAATATTTCATATCGTTCTAAGAAAACTTCTCAGATTCACAGGGAACATAAAAACCAAAGGGTGAGACCAAATTCCATATAAGGTTTAGGTATTGATGAAAAAACAGTTAATAAATCTGAATAATGAATAAGGAATGGTAAATAAACAAACACACATTCCCTGAAATCAATAACTAATAGAGTGATCATAAAGAATATGGAAAGGTATTTAATTAAATAGACATTCCATTTAATCAATAAACTATGAATTAAATGTATCCATAGACTTTTTTTCATTGTGAAAATATCATGGATAAATAAAAACTAAATTCTAAAAAACTGTAATGATTAATTATTGGACACCTTGTATGAGGGACATGAAAACCTATATAATTAATACCATTTATTAGATGGTCTCAAACAACATGTATAAACCAATTTAATTTTCATTACTAATTTGTCTCATGAGAACATGTAAATGAATCAATGGGATATGTAAATTATAATCCCAAAATATAACCAACAGTTAAAATCATTTATCATATATGGTAATATATTTAGTAAATAAATAATATTCCCTATCAAATATCGATATGGAATAAATATAATATATTTATCAATATTTTCCAAGATAACCAAGAAAAATTAGAAGGGAAAACCATTTGTAAAGAAGATAAAAGGTCTTTGAGAAAAAATATCCAATATTTATGGAAGTGGATATTTATGTAAATTTCTATGAAAAAATTATTACTGTAAACTTATTGTTTCAATATGATGTTAACAATCCATAAAGAAATTGAGATTTCAAAGTTAAGATTTAATATTTAAAAAATTTCAAGATAAGATCATTTGGTGTGATAATTAAATGTGAAACATAAAACACTATGAGTTATAAGGGAATCATGATATTAAATGACACAGGATATGTATATACACTATCTTGGTTTTAATTGGAACATAACAACAAGTAACTCTAAATGGAAGGTAAATTGGGACAAAATCCCTTACATTGCAGTTACCTTTGGGTGAACGTCACATAACCACATATATAATTGTATTAATCCTATTATTAAAATAAAAAACTATAAAAATATTTATAAAATCATATATTAACTTTTTATAATATTTTATTACCCATTTTTAGAAATAATTATTTATTTTAACTATTATAGGTGTCAATTTCCTTGTTTTTCGAGAATGTTTTGGCATGTTATTTTTTATCTTCTTACATAAATATTTATTTCATCATCTAAAATATTTAAAACATGATTTAATTATCATATATATTAATTAAATTTATATTTATAATAATCCCTCATTTTTTGAGGTAAGAAATTAAATGCACTATTTATGGATACGATAGGTCTGACGTACACATGAACCATACATCTGTTTAATTATCATATTTAGAAGAATTAATAGTAAATAATATATATATATACATATACTTTAATTATAGTATAATATTTCAATAATATATATATATATATATATCACATATTTTAACTAAATCCATCCTTTATACACTCCATGAATATTGTGAACGAGTCACAATGCTTTGAGGTGGTGCTAGTACGCACATCCAAAAACAAGGTTTTCAGATTCCCCAGAAAATTAAAATCATGAATTTAAGAGTTATTTAAGAATTAAATAAGCATAAATACCATATTATTTTCACATATATAATATAAAAACTACAAATCCATCAGTATTTCCCGCTATTATAGTTGGTAAATGAAATTATTAATGACATCAGTTCGCAATGCGGTAGACTGCCATACATATGAACATTGACTACCTATACCATTTGATGGATGTGTGTGAAATTGATGTTCGAGGAATTATTATTTAAAAATATAAATATATTAAATAGTATAATGTTATTATATAATCATAATATAGAAAAATTGGACTCGTGGAGAAGAAAATGATATAAAAGTTGTCATTGAAGAATGTTACCTCCTATTCATGAAACTCCATTCAGTTAATACGAAAAGTCATCCTTGGTAGTCTTTATTCACAAAGTGAGTATTCTAGGTTGAATATATATATTTTGGGAGATAATTTTGGCTGGAATTGTATGAGAAAACATGTTTTAGTTGTGTTGATAAATGGTAGTTTGGAGTTATTTTTATAGTTGGGAAGGAGTGACATTCTTATAAATATTATTCTATAGACACTATTGAGAGGTCTTCTATAATTCATGTTCTTATAGTAATGAAAGAAATTTGATAAAATGTTGTATATGACCTAAATATTGATATTATTAGGTTTTGGACATGTTTCGAGGACAATTTGACCCATATTATTTAGGTTTAGTCCCATGATAAGCTATTTTTTTCTTAATCATTGTAATGAATTTTAATTACCTTGAAAAATGTTTTTCAAAAATAAAATAAAATTAAAATTCTATAAATTATTTATTTTTATTTTTAAAAATATATAATCTATTTTTAAAATTCTAATCATATATGGGGTAGAAATTAATTTAAATTTAATACCATATAAATGAGTACAAATGAAAATTTTAATTTAAAAATTTTCAAATGCTTGAAATTTTTTATATCCAGTTTCAATGTGAAATTTATTAAATGCAATAAATTTAAATATTTGATTTAAAATTTAAATAAATATTATTTTAAATAAAATTTTAATATAATTTAACCTTAATATATGTTGAGTCAAAAAGTCGGTTTTCAATTAAAATAAATTATATTTCAGTACTCATCAAAAAAGAAAACATCACAGAATAGTAACAAAAATTGAGACAAAGTATATTTTTATATTAAACATTCAAAAATGAAGCTTATTTTCTCATATTAAATTTAAAAATGTGTTAATATTTTCATTTAAAATATGCGAGCGATAAAATGGTGACAAAAAATAATTAAATTTTTTTTGATTTTTAATGAATAATATTGACTTCAGAATTTTCTTATTCCTAAAAAATAAATTGGATTAATGTAAAAAATTTGTTGAATATAAAATATATAAATTTCATTATGATCATTCAATAATAGTAATTAATTAATTTATTATTATAAAATATCCTTGGCGCATAATAATTGATTTTATAAAAACATCCTTATTTTATTCAATTGGTTTCTATATTCATTTCTAATTAGTTGTTATCAAATGAAATAAATAATATATCTTCTAATTTTAGTTATTTCTATTCATAACATCTAATTCAACTTCTAGTTTATAACTTATTATATTAAATAATAAAATTTTAGTAATATATAATTGTTTGTGAAAAAACGGTCTAGCATTAAACGCAAGCTAACAAGGAATCTTGTTTTTGTGTGGTACAAAAGTCAATTCAGCACTATGTACATTGAAATCTCATTAAATGATTATAATATTTAATATATTTTAACATGTATTAATATTATTTTCTATTTTATTATTGGTTACATATATCACCCATGCTATTAGATATAATGTTATTACATTATAATATATAGGTGTTACATTCTACCCACCTTAATTAAATTATGGAATATCATTTTATACAAGATCTCATAAGTGTAGGTTTTTATATTTGAAAAATATATTTTTTAAATCCCGAATAATTATAATTTTTAATAAAATATTTTTTAAATAAGAGAGAATAATATGTACAATGGTAAAAAGGTATAACATAAAACTAGGTTTTTATGTAGGATAACATTATTAGAAAGTGAAAATATGGATATGAAGGAAAAGAATTATTAATTATAGGGAGTGACTAAGTTCATTGATCACATACAGCTGAATAGTCAATAGAATTTTTATGGTCTCAAAATCCTAAATCTGTGAGGATATAAATGAACATTATTTCAAAAAATATGATGTTATTAGGATGACATTTTTTATTTTAGTTCCTTTTCATAATGTTTCAGAATGATTTTATTAACCAAGAATATACAGAAATATATTGACTTGATAAATTTAAATTTTACAAGAACAATATCATATTTGGGTTTTTCTTCAATAAAGATCTAATTTATCCCCATATATGAAATGTATATCATAAAATGAGCCATTTTTTATTCCTAAATAAATAAAATTTACTTTTTACAGATCATGATATCTATAAAAAATTGTTTTGTTGTATTTAACTATTTTAAAATACTAATATGGTTTATAAATTAACCTCTAAACATAAAAATTGTCACTGATAGTTCATTATTAATATTTATTCATCAAACTGTATAAATAAAAATAATTACACCATAATAAGGACATCACTTATGCAAGTGGTATGTGTGAAAACCCTATCATCTTTTAGTCATGGGTTCAACCCCACAGTATTATTAGATTCCCTTTTTCTAAAACCATATAATATAAAAACTAATTATTATGGAAATAAATTAAAATTAATCATTAAATACCCTTCTATCTAAGGTTTTCAATAAAATATATTTTTCATTTTCCAATACCAATAATCTAATTTTACAATATTATAGTGTCATTAATGATCATAATAACACTAAAGGTTGTTAGTATATTTAAACTTGGTTCTCAAAAATGTATTTTAATAATTCTATAAATATATTTCCCAATAAATCATTTTCCAAAAGAATTAGTTTTATTTCCTTGATTTTATTCCAAAATATAATTAATCTTAGTAAACTCCCATAAGATAAAACTAAAAAATGGGTTTAGGACCAATAACTTATGATCAACTTTAATCTCATAATATTGTGATGGAGACATAATATTTATATTAATGAAGAATTATGTTGTTAAATTATAATTTTAAAATTCTATCATAGGGTTATGTTCCCTAATATATGTTTTAGTATATCTTGATCACATGATTGATATTAAACTTATAAAGATACCAAAATTTTTTACTCGACCCCAATAGGAAGTGAGACAATGTCTATAATCATTATATTTGAATTAGAAAAACGAATCAAGTCCCAAATGACCAAAGAGGGTAATAATTTTTTAATCTAGAAACATATATTATAGTTTTAATATGAATGAATACTATAATTAAAACATAATTTTTTGATAAAATATATTTCCCACATTGAATATTGATGTGTTTCATACTAAGTACACTTTATGGATTACAGGGAAAATACAAAAAAAATAAGGGGAGCTAAAATGCTTGGTATGGGTTATATACATTAGAAAATAATAATGAATCAATGGGATTGATCAAAATGATATGGTAAATAAAATAACACATATTCCATGAAATTAATAAACTGAGAGGGACTACAGAAACCATATGGAAAGGTAAATAAATGAACAATTATTCAATTTAATCAATGAAAAAAGAATAAAATGAATTTATATAAATTAGAATAGAGAAAATATTATTGTTAAAAAAATATTTAATTATGAAATAAGGAAATGTATATTTTTTGGACATAATTTATGAGGGATATAAAAACTAATACCTTATAGACCTTTTACATGATTGTTTAAAACAATATATAGAGAACCATTAAATTTTTAAAATTAATTTGTCTCATGAGAACCTATAGATGAATAAATGGTACATATAATGTACATACCCACCCTCACTATCAGTAAAAATAATTCCTCATTTCTAGTAATCTATTTAATTAATAATGAATATGTATTATTAAATATCTGTATTGAATAAAGAATACAGATTTATCAATATTTCCCCAGATAATCAAATTTCTATCAAATATAAATCTGTATAGAAAATGGTATATGTTATAGGAAATAATAATTTCTATAACCTAAGAATATATATATTTACATAAATTACCAATTATAATAAATTTCAATAATTTTTTTTGCAATGCTAACAATAAAAAATAATGTGGGAGTGAAAAGATAACTTTCAACATTTGGTAATTTTCATGCTAAACCCCATGGGTGAGATAATTCAAATTGATACTTAAAATAACATGATGCATGAGTTAATCAAAAAATTAAATGATAAATGGGTAGTATATACACAAAAATAATGTGTATTGGAGAGTAACCACAATTAAGTCTCAATAGATTGTAAATTTAGATGAAATCACTTCCCTGGGATTCAATTTGGGTGAAAATCCATTATTCTCATTTCTAATGGTTATAAGAATATTATATATTTACACCATAACAAAAATTATATTTATAATATCATATATTAAATTCTTATAATATCATATTACCCATTTGTTACCAATATTTCATTATTATTCCCTAATTTGTGTGTTAATTGCCTAGTCTTTAGAGAATGTTTTGAATTGTTATTCTTGTTCTTATTATTTAGTTAAGGATTTCATAATATCTAGAATGTAAAACCTTAATTAATTATCGTATAAATTCATTGTATTTTTATACATAATAAGTCATTATATTTGTAGATAGGAAAAGATATACAATGTTCACGGAGATTGTAGGTCATACGTAAGCAACAATGCTACTTTATTTTTTTCCTATTTAGAATAATGAATAGAAAATAGTATATATGTATATAGTAATTTTAGTATTATATTTTTAACATATATATAACATATCTTCATTAAACCCCTCTTCATTACATTATATGTATTGAATTAATGAGTCACATCGCTTTGAGGAGGTGGTAGTCCACCCCTCCACAATCAATGTTATCGTATTCCCAAAAATTTGAAATCATGAAAGAATATGTTATATAAGAATTAATGAATCAAAAATAAATTATAATATATATATATATATTAAATAATCAATAAATATATAATTATTTAAAAAATTTAATGGTGGTATATGGAAGAACGAACAACATTAGTTTGCGAGGTCATAGTTCGTCGTACCCATGAATGATGATTGCATATAATATTTTATGAATATTTGTGAAAGTGATGGTTTAAGAATTTTAATAACGTCATATTAGTATATTTATGATACTCAGGTCTTTACATAATCATGATAAAGAAATAATTGAAGAGGTTGATAAGTAAATGAAACAGAAGGGATCATTGAAGAATGTTACATATTATTTGGGTAAGTACTTTTGATTTATACCACCATTATTACCTGTATTAATTTCATGGAAATGTAAGGATTATTTGATGATTAGAGTGATGTTTATTATTATTTTTGAATGGTTTGGATGATAAAAATGGCTTTAAATGTGTGTATATGTTAGAGGGAAATTCCTTTTAATAGTGTAAGAGGAGTGGTATTTTCGTAAATATAAAATGGTATACACTATTTAGAGTTCTACTTTATATCATGCTGCTATAATAATAAATTTTCTAATAAAATAGAATATAAGATCAAAATATGGCCATAAAATAGGTTTTGGACATGTTTCTAGGTCATTTGGTCCCTTAAGTTTAATGTTTAGTTCCTTGTTAAGCTATTTTTTCTCTTAAACACTCTAATTAATTTTAAATACAATCAGTAATAATTTTGGTCAAAAAGTACATTTACCATACAAAAAATTATAAATTATCTAGTTTCCAAATATTTTATCCATTTTTACAAATATTAATAAAATTAGTGGTAAAAATTAACCTAAATTTAATCCCTCATACGGGATGATAAATCTAGTTTTTAATATAATGTTGTTCAAAATATTGAAAAGTTTTGATGGGAAATTTCAACATTAAATTCACTTAAGTGACATACGGTGGATAATTTTTTTTATCTAAATATTATATAAAAAGAAATAAGTATACATTATAAATTATTGGGATGAAAAGTCAATTTTCAAATAAAATCATGTACATATCAGTGTTCATCAAAAATGATACTTATCATAAAAATAGTAATAAAATCAACCAATGTAATTTTCTTCCTATTTTAAAAAATAAATATTATTTTTTCATATTAAAATTTTAAAATTTTGAAAATGTAGGTTTAAAATATGTTCTCCATTAAAAGGTGGAAAACTGCCTTTATAAAAATATATTTTCCTATGCATAATATTGGGTTTGTTTTTATCTTATGATCATAAAATCTATTCGATGAATATAAATTTTTTGATTATATAAAATATTAATTAAATTAATACCGTTCAGTAATAGTAATTAATTTAATTTATTATTATAAAACACCTTTGGTGCATAATAATATTTTTTTGATAAAAACATCCCAATTATATTCAATTGGTTTATATATTAATTTCCAATTAACAAGAAGCCAATAAATTAAATCATATACATTGATATATCTGTTAATAATATCCGTAACTACTAATTTTACTTTTAGGATATATATTCTTATATTAAATAAAAATATTTTTTAATATATTGTTGTTCAGTCCAACTCAGTGTTGAGTGTAATGCAGGTTATAAAAAATAATATTTGTTGCATGAAATGAATGATAATTTAGTAAATTCCTCATTTGATCTATAAAATATAAGAAAAATATTAAATATAATTCCAATTATTATCTTTTTATATTTTCTTCTACGCTTGGTGTTTCTTACATACACGGTATCAACTACAATGATCTTACTTTAGAATTATTGGTTGTTAAATTCAATACAATAGTCATGTTAAGTTCATGATATTACATAATAATTGAATTTGTAATAATATAATCTATAATTACAACCTCAAACTGAAAAATGTAATCTCATTAGAAACTATTTTTTATATCTATAAATATAGTGGGTGTATTTGTATAAGAATGTAGAATGAAAATAAATTCATATTGTCACACCCATATTTTCAATTCGATACATTGATTCAAATCCTTTATCGATTCTTAGATTTTTCTAGGATTCTAGGTGTCCCTTGTTTGAAATTTAGGGGCCAACTATGTTCTTGATCTATGAACTTGGTCTTGGGGTTATTGTATGATTATTCACATTCTATTTTTTTTTAAATTATACAATTAGGTTGTGGTGTTTGGTGTTGGTTTTGGGACACACCTAGTGGCACCACTTGTGGGGAATGTTGTTGAGGTGGTTTGTACCCTTTAGATGGATGAGTTTTGGGGTGAAAAGGATGGTTTTTAAGACCATTTCTCTATTATCCTTGGACTATCATTCCCCTTGGTTTCCCCCTAGGACACCCCTGAAATTGGAGGATAGTGGCCTTGTTTTGGGTGGCTCGAACAAGTCACATTATTAGGCCACATAGTTTACTATACCGTGAAGGAAAACCATGTAGGGGTGTCCAGGTCATTATTTTTTTGTAATTCCAATATTTTCATTTATAAATAAAGCAAAATCCTCCCCATTTGTCCCCATTTCATGCGCTAACTCCATGTACAACCTACACAATCTCTCTCCCTCCCAAGGAACTCATTTTGATGAAGTATTTGGTGGCTAAACATCAAGATATTTAATGTAACTGAACTCATTCTTAGTTTCTTCCACATTACATTAGTATTATTTTCGCTTTCTTAAATTTCCTCATGTCAAGAAGTTAGGTTTCAAACTGAGGGTTTGATTTGGGATTTTTTTGTCAAATCTTGTGGTCTATGAATGGATTTATCTTCCTTGTGGTGTGGCAGTGGTGTAATTGATGTTCTGCATCATGATTTTAGGGTTTTCACCCATTCTTTAGGTAATTCCATGTTTAATCAATTATTGATAAGTTATATAGATTGTTTTACAAATTAATAATGTTCCTAATCTATTTTGTATGTTGCGAAAACATTTTTTTGGCATCAATAGTAAATTATTTATTATTAACGATAAATTATTGTTGGAAATATGTATTTTTCAAATGTAACTAATGTGATATCTCTTATGGTTGTTTTATAAAATGTGAAATGAATTTATTATTTTATTGAAAGGGGCAGAAAGTTTTTTTTTGGTAAATTTTTAGTGTCAGATGGGCGTTAAAATGTGTTTTTGAATGGGTGTTATGTGTAAAGCCTTGTTTTACTAATGGGAAGAATTTTATGAAAATGTGGGTTTTTAATATGTAACTTCTATGGTATTATTTGAAGTAATATTATAGAACATTATAGTGTTTTAATAAATTAATCAAGGACTACCAATTACGTTTTTAGTGGTATTGGTGTGATTTTGGTAATGAAAGTGGGTTTTTAAATGTGTTCTTAGCTCAAATCATAGTTTTACCTCTTGGGATTGTTTTATGAAATTTGTAAATGTTTTATTGGGTTAAATAAAGTCTTAAATGGATGTATATGATCTTTTTGGGTGAGTTTGATCACCTAATATGAGGTTTTAAAGGTATTGTTGTTATTTTTGATCTCATACATTTTGATAATGTATTATAAATTGCGGAAATGTTTTTATTAAATAATGATGTCGGTGTGAAACATGTTTATCGGATGTTTTCTGTGAGTTTGATGTTAAAATGAATTTTAAGTTGAAAAGGGCATTATGTGCATTGTGTGTGTTGGATTCTATGTGATTTGGACTATCTTGGTATGGTTTTATAAAAAAGATAATGGATTTTTTGATGTGTTAATGTGATTTGAAAGGTGTTGTGGGCTATTTTTGTGTGAGTTGATTTCAAAATTCATTTAATTAATGATGTGGATTATGTGACTTGTGGGATATACATGGGGGATTTTTGTTTAATGTGTGATGTGAAAGGGGTATTTTCATGTGGAAATTATATTTCCTGGCTTGTTGAACTTGTTGGAGATCATGAGGGAATCCTAGGTATCTAGGTGGGTGGATATGTACTAGTAACCTAGTTATTCGGTGGGGTTTGGACTCAGTTTCACATAGCAAGTTTGAAGCTGGAAACATTAACTAAACTATGATGGTGATGATGATTATAGAGGATCACTAGTTTATGGCTATGATCCCTATTAGTGGCTCATGTGCATGAGAACATATATTATGATGGTTACTTTCAACGAGATACGAGGTTCCTGGGACCCATAGTGAGCTAGTACCTTGGGGTTATTTTCTATTTCATGGGCTCATTAGATTATTGATACTCAACGTTGGAATGCAGAATTTGTGGATAAAAAATAATGTATCATTGTAATTTTATTAAAAAATATTTATTCTTTAAAATAACCAATTATAAACTGCTTTTATTTTTAGTTGCATCTTTTAGAAATTATAACTAGCATTTCATGTTATGAAAAATTGAATTCATTTAGTACTTGAATGTTTATCACAAGGAATCTGTTAATGGTGGTATCGTACTGGTATTTGGATCACACAATACATACACCTTTGGGTGTTAGTAGACATGGATATTTTTGTCGATGGTTTGGGTACAAATTTTGTGCCAATGGTTAGGGGTTTCAGTGGTCTATCGGGATGCGGTATTGTGGAGATGGATATAGGGACGTGAATCAATACATGTAGAGGTTCTTGAGCTTTCCTTTTTGTATTTTATCCTTCATATTGGTATTTTAACATTGTTTTATGTGGTTCAACACAATTATGAAAATTTTTAAATTATGGTTGGGTTTTGAAAAATCCTAATTTGATTTATTGGATTTGTTTATTGTTTTATGTTTTATAAACTCAGGTAAATCATTCCAAATAGTCTTTTTATGTTACCCATGCACTTGTGCCAGCCTGTGGGGATTGGTAACTCCCTTTGGGCCTTGTCACATGCTAGTTTTGGTGCCAGTTTTTATGGAGACCATATTCGATTCATGAAAAAAATGGTACCATAGGAGGTTCAAGTAAACTCTTTGGGTCATGTTATTTGGGGGAAATTTCGGATAAAATAGAGTTAGGATTGTTGGGAGTTGATGTTTCAGTCATGGGTAGTGGGCCTGGCCAGCACACCTCATGATGGGATTCAAGTCTCTAGGGGATTTCAGTATTTATTTGAGTCCTTTGGTTTTCATGGTTTGATGATGATTAGGGGAAATGAAAAGATTGCAAGGTTAATTGTCTCAGTGTGATCACAAGGCTGAGAAATCCATGTGGACTTGAAGATAATTACATAAAACACTCTCTATGATGGTGAAGTTATTGGCAAATGGAATCTAACCATATGTCCAAGTCACCCACCGAAACTAATTTCATTTCCCATTGTCATGTTTCCTTTAGTTATGAGATCATGTACATTTGGTTTTAAAGAAAAAATGACATGGTTTTACAAAGCATAATGTTTGTGTTAAATGGTCTCTAATAAAGAGGGAATGGTTTGATTTGTAAAATGGTGGAACTAATTTTTCAGAATTGTTTTGAAATGTAAAATGGTGTATTTACACATCATTTGAAAGCATGAACTATGTTAAAGTGGGTTTTAAAAAAGTGATTCCAATAGTGTTTTTGAAATTATTGAAAAGTGTTTTAATGGGATGATATTTTTTGAAATTGATTTGAATAACATTAAGGTGAGTTATGATATGGTTGGTGGTTCCATTCTGAAATAATTTGTAATCTTTAAATTGGGATTGATTTTGTGGTAGGCAGGTCTGAGAAAAAATAAGTACTGGTTGACTATTTTGGTTTTGAAATGTTAATTGAATTGTTGTTTTAAACATTGGTATTTCCATGAGATACCACATGTATGGGATTATATGGGATGATGGATGGTTTATGGATTTGATGGATGACTATCGTGATGTATATGAGGAGGGTGCCTAGTGTGGAATGGAAACATGCATGTGTAAAGCCCAAGGGGCACCAATGGTGAATATGTTAACTACTGCCCTTTTTATTTTAAAAGATATGGTTTTAAAGGAAAACATGATTTCTTGATGATTGGTTAGGGATGTTGTGTATTATGTGTTTTTGGAAATGTTTTTATTATGGGATGTTATGAGTCCAATAACCCCTCCTGTTTGAACGATGTTTTGGGTTTTTATTTCTTCGATAAGCTAGGTTGAATAGGTCTCTTCTAAGAAAATTTTGGGAAGCCTTTTTGGCGGTTCCCCTCATCTGTTTAGTTTTATTTTTAGCACATTTTTATCGATGGACCAGCTTTGTTTGGTTCTTTGGTTCACTCGTTGGATAAGGTACACCCCCACTAAGAGTAATGCATGAATTAATTGTAGCCCAAATTGTTTTTCCATTTTATTATCCTCTAGTTGATTAATATACGGAATCTTTTTCTTGAGTTTTGTAGATTGAGTCTACATCCATTCCTTCCATTGGTTTTTGGATCATCATGTAGTTGGAGAGTGCTCATGGAAGGTTGAAAAAGACCGTAGTTTCATAAGTTAGTTGATTCGTCAATTTTGAAGGTAATTTGGGGTTATTAGTGTGGATGGTGTCTAAGAGGACCATTGGGTCCTTCGAAATCTCTTTAAAGAATTGGTTAATGTTAATCCATCAGTGTGGGGAATCATTTCATGTGAGGCTATTATTCCGACTTTCTACAATTTTGTGATTATTGGGGATGTTTCCTAAGGTCCCTCTCTAGGTACTATTTCTATCAGTCATAATGGTTATGTTTGGTGATTCTTTATGATATTTTGTGCTCATTTAACTATAAATGTCAAGGTCATACAATCCTTTGAGAGTCCCTGTTATGTAGGGAGTATGTCTCCCTTGAAAAACATCAAATTTTATGTCTTAGAGAAAGGTGTTTATACATGTCATTTCCATCTGCGGTTTCTCCCTCTATGAAACATGGTGTGATCTGTGTGCATCGTCGAATCACTTGTTTCAGTGAAATTTACAGTATTATTAATGTGAGTTTTGAAATGTGTTTTGTCTTGGTAAACCAATATGGGGATGAGGTGTAGTTGTTTCTATCATCAGAAGAAAAAGATTCATTAAAGGGTTTCCAAAACCTAACTGTGAGGCTGAAGATGCTTCAATCCTTTGAGATCCATCCACAGGTCCTGGAGAGAATTTGGCACGTAGTCAGGGTAAATACCAAGGTTGTTCCAAACCTTGTACTAATTCCTATCGCTTGTATGAATGATTGGAAGAGTTTAATCCTCTGGTGTCACCATCATTATTATGTAGTTTCCGTTTGGTGGAAAGGGGTGGAGGGCCTCATTCCCATATTATCTCCCAATGCCATTTTTTCACTTTTGGTTTCCATTATGTTTGGGAGTATGATTTGAAATTTAGAAAGGAATATTGAGCATACGATTTATGCATGATTAATAGTGACCATGTTTCCAGGAATCCATACAGACAGAATGATCCCCATGGTTAGCACACGGTTTCCCAAATTGTGTGGACTAACCGTGCGACAATCCTAGCTGTTTAAATTTTGGGTTCCATCTATGCCAAAGCAAGCTAGTTGGTTAATATTGTTTGTTCATATTGTACAGAGACCCACTATGAGCCTCATGTATGTTATTTTGGAATTTTCTAATGTAATTATACCCCTTTGTATCGGGGAATCCATTCAGGCCTCCCCCGGTTAGTGTCACAATCATGCCTTAGGAAAATTTGAGTTGTATCATATAGTGGGGATCCCATTTGTGTCTCCCCATACGTGTATCTCAGATTTTTACCTAGTCTTAGCATGGTGGTTGGTAGTCCCATTCAGAGATATCTTGTTACCAATATCTTCCATGGGTAAACATGGGATTGGAGAGCACCCTACAGTTCTGTTAAAGTAAAATAAGTGTAATATTGTTCGTGGTTGTTGTTATTTTGGGTAAATTTCCTGAGTCTATTTCTGATAATGTTTGAGATGTTTTTTTGGGATAATTTCTGAATTTTCTTCTTCATTTTAGGAAAGTGGTGTATATTTTGTTTGTGATAGTGCTCCTTCCTTAATTGATCAGTCGAAGTGTTTTGGCCTTTGGTGGTGAAACATGGGAAGGGAATCCATCATGGTTTATTGAATGGGTTTGGTTTTTTCTTTTGGACATCCTGTGTATTTATAGGGATGAAAAGCATTATGGTGGGGTGAATTTTTACACCCAGATATTAAATTCTATGCATTGATTCAAATCCTCTTTCAATTATTAGTTTTCTCTTGGTTTACGGGTGTTTCAAGTTTGAAATTTTTGGGTCACTTGTGTTCATGATCTATAGTCATGGTATTTGAAGTATTTTTTGATACATGGTCTCATCTTTTGTCAAAATTATGCTATTATGTTGTGGTGTTTTGGAGTTGGTTTTGTGAAACTCCTAGTAGAACCACTAGTCGGGTAAGTTGTTGATGTGGTTTGTACCTCTGTGTTGGATGAGTTTTGGGGTGAAAAAGATTGGTTATTTTGGGACCTTTTCACCCATATCCTTGGACTATATTTCTCCATTGGTTTACCACTTGTATACCCTAAAATTGGAGGAGAATGGGTTGGTTTTGGGTGTCATGAACATGCTGCACGATTAAGGTACAAAGTTTACTAAACCATGTAGTCAAACCGTGAAGGGGTGTATAGGTCATTAATAACATTTTGTTTTCCATATTTTTCTTAAAATAATAAACCCAAACCCTCCACATTCTTCCCCATTCTGTGATCTATATCCATGGACTGCCATAAATCTCACTCTCCCTCCCATAGAACTCATTTTAGATGGAGGATTTGGTAGAGAAACCTCAACTTCATTCAAGTTAGAGAACTTTTTTTTACTGGTTTCTTCCATCATCCTTTAGATTTATTTCATATTTATTGAATTTCCTCATATCCATAAGTTAGGGTTCAAATCTAGGGTTTTATTTGTTGTAATTGTTTTTCAAATCCTGTGCTCTAGGGCTGTATTTATCTTTCTTATGGTGCGGTGGTGGTGTGGATGATGTTTCCCACCAAGATTTGAGGGTTTCAACACTTTTTGTAGGAGATTCAATGTGTAAGAGATTATTTATGTGTTAGAATTTTTTTTAGAAATTTATAATTTTTGTATTCTATTTTTTGTGGTGTAAAAACCATTTTTGGTTGCTATAGTAAAGCATTTAGTATTTAAGTTACACTTTTTTTGAAGTCTGCATTTCTCAAATGTAACTCATGTGATATATCTTGCGGTTGTATTATAAAATGAAAAAGGGATTTATTATTTTATTTAAAGTGGATGAAAATTTGGGTTTAGTAATGTTTTAGTTTCATGCGGGCCTCGAAATGGGGTTTTGAATGGGAGTTATGTGTAAAACCATGTTTTACTCCTTGAAGGTGTTTTATGAAAATGTGTTGTTTCATGTGTATCTTTTGTGGTATTATTTTTGGTAATTTTATTGCCCTTGAGAGTGGTTTAATAAATGCTTCAAGGTCTAAAAAGTATTTTTTGGAGTGGTATTGGTTTGATTTTTTCCTTGAAAGGGGGTTTTAAAATGGGGTTTGTGTGTGAAACATACATATACCCCTTGAAATTGATTAACAAAAATTGTAAATGTTTTGTCAGGTTAAAAAGTCAAAAAAGGACATATATGTACTTTTTTGGTGAGTGTGATCACCTAATATGTGGTTTTAAAGGTAAAAAGGTAATTTATGATTTAAAACATATTTATAATGTTTTATAAATTGCTGAAGTGTTTTTATTAAATTTTGATGTGGGTGTGAAACATGTTTGTGGGATGTTATGTGTGAGTTCGATGATGATATGAATTTAATAGTGAAAAGGTAATTTTGTTAAATGTATGTGTGGGTAGTTATACTATTTCATCTATATGGTAACGTTTTATAAATCTTTTTAAAAGATTATTTGAAGTGTAAAAATGATTTGAAATGTGTTGTGGGTTATTTTGGTGTGAGTATGATTTCATATTGCATTTAAAAGAAAATGTGGATTATGTTACTTTTGTGATATACATGTGGGATGTTTGGTGAATGTGTGATGTGGATGTTTTATTTTAATTTAAAAAATATATTTCATGGCTTGCTGAACTTGTAATAGTATGCTAGGTGGTTGGAAACACAAGTATCTTGTTGGGTGGACATGTACTAGTATGCTAGTTATCATGTGGGGATTGGACTTAGTTTCACCAAGAAAGTTTTATTCTGATAACATTAACTAAACAATGTTGATGATGATGATGGGGGACCCATAGGTTATGGGTATTTTCCCTACTAGTAACACATGTGCATGAGAACAAATATTGTGATGGTTACTTTCATCGAGATATGAGGTACCTAGGACCCATAGTGTGCTAGTGACTAGGGGTTATTTTTTATTTCTTATTCTCATTAGATACTTTATACTTACTGTCAGCATACAATATGTGTGGAGGTAAAATTCAGTGGCTTTGTTATTTTATTTAAAAGTATTTATTCATTAAAATGGATCAATTGAAACTAATTTTATTTTATGTATCATCTTTTAGAAATTGTTACTAGCATTTCATGTTATGAAATCCTGCAAGATTTTCATCTTTGAATGTTTATCTCATGGATTCTCCTAATGTTGGTATCCTAATGGGATTTGGATCACACCCTACTTAAACCTATGGGTGTAAGTAGACTTGGTTATTTTTGTCGCAGGATTGGGTACATATTTTGTGCCAATGGGTCAGGTTTTTAGTGGTCCATCGGGATGCAATGTTATGGAGATGGATTATAGAAGGTTCCACATGAAATATGGATGATCATGGGATGTTAGTTTTGGTTTTTTTACCATTGTATTTTTATTTTAACATTGTTTTAAATGGTGTAACTCATTTATGAATCTTTGTAAATTATGGATGCATTTTAAAAATCCAGATTTGGTTTATTGGATTTGATTGTCTTTGAATCTTTATAAACATGGGTAAATAATTTCCAATGTTTATTTTATGATACCCCAGAACTTGTTCCAACACGTGGAGATCAAGAACACCCTTCGGGCCTTGGCACGGGCCAGTTTTGTTGCTGTTTTTGATGGCGACCAGATTCAGTTCGTGATGCCAATGGTCAATACATTGTATGGAATGGTTCCTTGGGTATATACTCTCCATTTAAAAAAAAGATAATATAAAAACATAATTTAAATATAGGAAAAGTTTGTATATCCATTCATTTTACCAAAAAAGTCATAAATAAATGGTACATGAAACATTATGTTGATTGTGATGTTCATTAGTTCCCAATAATTAATTCAGAGTCACAGTGATCTTTCCTTATATAAAAAAAATAATAGGTTCACTCTAAAGTGGATCACTTGGATAAATGAATCCACTATCATGTTTATACTAATTTTTATTCATAAATTATAATAACTCAATCAGGCCATTCTATAGGGAGTATTTGAAATATTTTAGCACCATTTATGAGTTATGTTAACAACTCAAATACATTATTCTATAGAATACTGGAAAACTATTCCAATAAATTTCAACAAACAAAACACAATTATAAAATATTTGATGTCTAATCTATCCCCAACCATTTGATATAAAAACCATCAATTAACCTGAATAAAGACCTATATAATGGATGTGATTTCCACTGATATCATTAATTTATTATCACATAAATTAATTATCATTGGATTGTGTATATAATAAAATGTTACTTCCCATTCTTGGAAATTGATATAATATACATATAACGAAATCCATTCCATGACATAGTTGACATAAAATTAAAATAGATGGAGAATAATGAGGTGTATAATATATAAATTCCCACAAACATCAATCTATTAAGAACCACTGAATTTATATAAAATCAATATATCATTGGGGGTTTTCAATAATAATTAAATGTATAATAATAGATTATATGAATTTAGACCCATTTATACTTATCCCAATATACATGAACTCATTCAAATATGCTCAAATGGGGTACTTGATAATTTTATCTTACCAATTACCACTTCAAATTCATAAATTTATCTTAAATAAAATTATTAAACAAAAATAGTTATTATGATCATCATTAATCATTAATTAGAGTCATCAATCATATATTAATAAAATAAAATTAATAGGTTGCCCAATGTGTGATAGAATCATATCAAGAAATGATTCTGTAGGTTTAACACCCGTCATTTATTTTCATTATATATCACATTCCTTTCTAATGTATCATAAATAAAATTTTAGTTATCTGTAAATATCCCCTGGGTATTTGACAAAAAATGCGCTGTAATGGAACTCTCACAATGCAACAAGATGATTGCTGAGAAACAATAAACCTAGTATTTTTTTGTTATTATCCCTGGATGTATATGTCTCAAAACCACATCTAGTTGTATTATCGAGACATAGATGTTTTTAAAAAAAACTCATTTTTTTAATTTAACCAATGTCTTGATCTAAGATATAAAATTATCTTAAGTATTATTATTAATGTTTTCCTAACCTCTTTTCCAAATGTTACTAAATGTTTCTATTTTATCAAATATATAGGCCCGTACATTTGATACATAATTATTGAATCTTATTTGATGAATATTCAATATATAACATTAAAATACTGGGTATAATCATATAAGATTAATATATTTGGAATCGTGGATACATAAAAAAGTTATTAATCCACGATATAGATTGAATCCCACTATGTTCGTCATAACTATCACAATTTTATGAATTATAATATTTAAAATATTTCATCATAATATAGGGAAAGTAAATATAATAAAGGGTGATATTAAATTCATAGTAAGGTTAAAATTGGGATATATCAATCATTATTAAATCATAACATGGGAATAAGGGAATGAAAATATTAGATAAATTTTTATAAATCTTTTCTTTAATATGGTAGATCATAGACTTTAATCATGTAAAAGGGATTATAATTTTTAAGATATGAATCATAAATGAACTCATGGATATGAGTAGTGAGATAAAAACAATGGAAAAAATCATATGTTTGCAACATATATATAAGCAAGGAAAATTATTTTCTTAGTCAAGAGTCACATGAAATACTATCTTGGTGGACTGGGTTTGGTCACAATTTCATCACATGGTTATCAAAGTAATACTCCAATGAGTATCATTGTGGAAAATTTCCCTTAATAAACTGGGTTCACTCCTTAATCTAGTCTTCACTATCACATGACATATCCATCTTTAACCAATGTATTAGAGTGATAAATAATTTTGGCCCCACCATTCAAATAATGAAAATCATAATCTTATTGATACATTATTATAAAAAATAATTATATAATAACTGTATGAAAAACTAAATGAGTTTCATAAAAAATAGTCACACCATATTCGATGGAAAAGAAATAGTGTTTGCATACATTACATCAATTAATCATAGAATAAACCACATAAAAGGATTGAGTTTCATATAAATAATATATTCATATCCAAAACCATCTAAATAATTAATAAGTATAGTATATTTGGATAACATCCCAATAAAATCTACATATCATGAAAGAATTATATAATAAAATAAAATTATATTAATAGATAAATTGTTATATTTTATGGGTAAAATAATGTTTTTTATTTTAAAATCACATATTTAAAATATTAAAATTTACAAAATAATATGGAAATAAAATTATTTAAAAATAATCCTATAAAAATTTAATGGATTCATAAAATAATTAAAATTCATGAAAGTGGGAAATTCTATTCATTCTATTTATGCTAAATCAAATATATCGTTAACATTTTTATAAATATGAAATTAGTACCGTGATCGGAAAGTGAAAATAATATTCATTTTATAATTTTTTTTAGAAATTAATAAATTTGTATAAATTAATTTAAATAGTAATATTAGAAAAATAAAAACAATTTTGTAAAAAAATTTAGATAACATGTACGTGGAACAAAATAATATTTTTGTAGAATATACAAATAATGGTTTTTATTTAAAAACTCTTTTGGAAATTTTTATTATTAAAAATATAAAAATGAAAGGAAGAAAAATATTATAAATAAATAAAAATAGGATAAGAAAATTAAATATATTATTGAGATATAATTCAATGAAATCGTTATTTGAAACATAATCATAAACAATCTAGATAAATAATGAGATTCTAAGATAAATCTGATACATTGAGTACAACATGACTCAAAATTCACCTAAAATCATGTATAATAAATTTAAAGTTCTTAATAATCATAAAAATAGTCATATAATGTATTATAATGACATATAATATCCTTTTATAACGTTTCAACATACATTTATCAATAATTCATTATTAAAATTGATGTTTCTTGGGTGTTGCCAGTTTCATATTTCTTGAGAATTTATGTGATGTATTTTTAGTACATGTTCTTTTATAGTGGTTTAGTCATCCCAAAATTTATTTAGGATATAATTATTATAAATATTCATTAAATACATATTAATAAAAATATAGGTATACTGAGATAGAAAAATGAATTTAACTATTTATTGATATGAGAATACATAGGGACACATGGACATTTTTCTCACTTATCAAATAATTGAATTAAAGGAAATTTAAAAATTAATTTCTCTTTCCAATATAATTAATATATTGAAAATATCACACATATATACATATATATATATATCTTCATTAAATTTGAACTTATAAACATCCATGTATACAAAAACCCATAAAACAAACAAATCACATCCCTTCATGGAGGTGGTAGTCCACACATATGCACAATGCAACATTATAATTTTATAACAAAAATAAATTTAAGATGTTATATGTGACTTTGTAATTAAAAAATTTTCAATAATATCATATATAATAATTAAAACCGTCATTTTAACCATCTATAAATTATGGGGATTTAAATAGAATTGAATCGCAATATGGAGTCAATAGTCCACATGAACACAATAGTGGTACACTCACAACCATTATGATTGAATAGATTATTTATATTGGTTTCTCCATAATCATAATAAAATTTTATTATATTTATAATGATGAATTTAATATTTTACTCAGAATAAATAATAATTAGATAAGGTATAATAATAAATTAATTAAAATAGGTCGACTAGATAAATATCATATTATTTGAGAGGATTCGTTTAGACCCTCTATTAGTGATTCATGGAATTGTGTTTTATGAAGACAAAAACCTTCAAATAATAGTTATGGAATTTTATTATGCATTTTTTAGGTTTTTTCTAATCTAGGATTCTTAATAACCTGAAATAAAGAAGAAATTAGGGGTTCTCTTTTATAAAGGAGTGAATGGACACTCCAAGAATTACCAAAAATTTTAAATTATAATTGATTCATTCAGAATAAAAATTCATTAAAATTGGTATATAATCATGTATAAAGTATCTAAGGTATAAATGAAAACCAAAAATGAATCTTATATAGGGTTTTGTGTAATTTTGAAATTTTTTTTTGATTAACCCTATAGCTGACTAATTTTTTCCTTTACACCGATAACAAATATTTCAATATTAAAGGGTTATAATTATAGATACTAGGTAAATTTATTTCTAATAGATTGTAAAGTGATGAATATTTGTATAATATATTATCAAAATTGTCCCTATTAGTGATAGTTAATAATTTTAAATTATTTAATAAAATATAATTGACATAAAATAATATTAATCATTTTATTTTCCCAACTTTTCTAAATTAATGTTAATAGAAATAGTAAAATGGAGATTTAAAATGTGAATTTTTCTCACAATAATAATCTTTTTATTAGTCTATTAAATTAATGGTTAATAATAATTCACATAAATTGTACTAATTTTAAAATTTATAAAATCTTTCATTTTATTTTTTATTAATTGAATAAATACTGTGTGATCATTGTACAATAATTTGGTATAATAATTCAATTAATAAAAATTTGAAACAAACTTATATACTAATGAAATTTAATATAAATTTTAAATAAACATTAAAAATAGATCTTAACCACCTTTTCCTTATGTATAAATTTTGTGGTTATTAAAATCAAGAGAGTGACAATTTGTATTTATTCTATTCATTAATTAATATATATTACATAATAAATGTAATATGTAACTACATGACTATGTATTTTAAAATTTTAGGGATATTTTTTAAATACAATCATCCAATATGATAAATTGAAGTGAATGTTTCGTTTTAAACTCATATCCAAAAGTTGTAACCCTATTTTACTTATTTTACTCTTACAGAGGATAAAAAATTCACCAAAGTTACTATATAAAATAAAATAAAATAAAATAAAATGTTTCTATTTAAAACAATTTATCATTGTTGATTAAATTTTTTAATAATATAAAAAAACATTGCACACATAAAAATTTGTTTTTATAGAAATACCCCTTTACCTAATTATTATTTTTAATTTAATCTATACATAAAAGAAAACTAATAAATTAAATTTATACATTTTAAAAGAATGAATCTTTCATAATTTATTTATTTATATAAATAAATTCTAATCCAATGGATTGGAATAACTGTCATATTAAATATTAATATTTATATAGAATGTCATTGTTCATTTAACTTTGTTGTTTCATGTAATGAATGACATCAAATAAATAAAAATTATTTAGAGAAATATATAATTTTTTATTAGGTTGTTATATATAGTATTAAAATATATATATTATACTTTTTATAATTTTTTATACATATTAGTTTTCAAAACAACCTCATTTCTCCAACCTTATCCCACAATTTGTACATAAATCATCTATATAATTACAAGGCTTCATATGGTTTCCTATTTTTGATTGAGTGATAACTATTATAATATTCTAAAAAAACTTGAATTAAATATCAATCCCAACATCCTCTTATGTTATGTGAGAATGAATAGAGTCTGTCCTCCATTTTTTAGACAGTCCTTTTGATATTTCACTCCATTTTAGTTTTATATACAGTTTTATGATTAACTACTACATTTAATTATAGCTGAAGAATAAAGTAATTAAATTATTTATAACATGGATCGTGTTTATAAATAATTATTATGTTTGTTCCATGATATCTAATAATTTCACATATATTATTACTATATAGAAAATCAAGAATAATATCATCTATAATATCATGTCAATGGGTTGAATTTTGTAGATGGTCTAAAATAGAACATATATGATTATGCCATTTATGTTTCTTTAGTAGCCTAGTGGTTAATGTTTTTTATTATCACATATAAACAGTTTTATATGAAACAATTTCTATAAAACCTATGTGATGTTTCCATTCATCATTCACTTATTTGTATACAATTTATATAACAATTTAATTCAATATATTCCATATTATATTTTTCTTACCATAAATGATCTCAGGTATCCTGATACACATGTAAAAACATGGATTTATAGAAATATTTGATCTATTAAAATCACCTAATATTTTTTTTGTATCTATTAGAATTTATATAGAGAATAAATTGTTACTAATGACAAAGAAGAAATCATCAGCAATGTTAAAAATTTGAAATTTCCCATTTCTCACAAATCCAATTTACTATACTGGGGACCAATTATAATGTTGAGATTTTACATTTATAAACTAAAAAAAGTGTCAGATAAATTTATATAGTCAGTATGATTTATCATTTTAATTTATAGTTACAATGTTCATTTTTTTAAATCATATAAAATAGGATCATTCTCTATCACAATCATATAAAATATAATGTATCCTTTTCAAAACAATGCATCTTTTTCATTAATTTCCATCCAAGTATAATGTTTTATTTCACACTTATAATCTATCAGTTGTTCCGAACATCTTATTTACGACATATTGGGATAATTTTGTGTGACGATATATATTATATTTTTATGGTGAGTTTATATATCAAAATTTTTTAAATAGAGATTATTTTTGTATGACATAAATTTTTTATGTTGTTAACATAATCCTATGATCTAAGCGTATCATGTAATACTTTTTATTTCTATCCTTTCATACCACATGATATTACCCACCATAATAAATTGTAATTCCATAACCTTAACCATTGAGCCTAAGCTAGGGTTCCACATGACATCAAGCTTGCCTCCCCATACACAAATGGTTACTAACTAGAAGAATGATCCAATGGAACATCATTGAGAAACTATACCTTCCGTACTAGGTAAAATATATTTTTAATAAAATAATCGATGAAAATAATCAATTAATAATTAATAAAAAATAACCATAAGAGTATCCCCATATAAAAATAAAATCATCCCATGCGGTAACAATATGGATTTCTAGATATATTTAAAAAAACAAAAAAGGATCTAAGGTATGTTTTAAATCCATTAAATAAAAATAACATCAGAAATCCTACCTAATCTCCATCCACCAGTGTAGGTATCCTACCACTCAAATAATGAAATCATCCACTATAAGGAAATTTTAGGTTGTTGCATCTATAATAATGAAATATATAAGAACATCAAAAATCATAGAGTAGGGTGTGAATTATAGATGTAGTAGGACACCACCAACATCCCATATCATAAGATCATAAGATATATAGATTAATTGACTTCATGTAAAATAATATTAGTAGTAAATATATATCAAAAAAAATACATATGATAGTTCCGAAAAGACAACATGTGCATTCTTTTCCAACATGTCTGAAAAGTGTCACCAAATTATGACATACACATCACCCACCATGAAAGGATGGTTAAAAAATACATTTGACTGGTAACAGTGGAATGGCTATATGATTTATGTTCTAATTAGTAACTCACATATCCCTAAGGAGGTATTTTATATATAGAAAATCATGTATCAACTACAATAAATATATATAGAGAAACAAATACAAACATGTATGCAAGGTAACAAATAAAACATCACATTATAATATGAAATAGTCACACCCATCACAAAATACATGTGATAAAAAATCAAGGATTGGTTTCTAACAAATACAAGCATAAACCTAATATTTTTAGTCATCAAAAATTAGACTCAATGGGCTATAAATTCTCATTAATACACATGATAAATTCTTTTATAAAACATGTAATAATGTTTAGGACTTCATACCATATTTTTAATGACTATTGAAGTAAATGGTCATGATATGATTCTATAATAACCAAAAAAATTAATAAACCCTTCCTAAATTGTCATGATTTGGATTACAATACTCATGGTTGAAACTAAAGAGCAATATAAAGGTAGTTCAAGGTCATGTATAAATGAAAAGATTTTCATTCTAAAATGATCTACGACTAATTGATGTTAATATTCCAAAACCATGAATCCGGTTATTGATTTTATAAAATATAAACAAATATAATTCTAGATCATTCCAACAACCTTAGATTCAATAAATAATTTAAGAATAATATTGGATTTAATCAAGGAGATGATGAGGGAAGATATCAAAATTGAGAACGAACTCAATAGATTAAAAACATAGGACATACTTGTGGACTTCGAACTGAATTAAGGATTGGGAAAAATAAATGAGAAATAAAAATTCACCATAGAGTCTTTTTAAGGGAATTGGGATTTAAATGGGGTGTAATAGAATAAGTAATATTCAGTGGATGGTGTGTATTTAAAAAACTATATAAAATTGATATCCCTGGTGAGAAATATTGGATGACAGTGGATATCTAGTGTTGGAGAGGAGTATTTGGTACTACATAGGATCACAATAATCTAGCCTATGGATTTTTTGTAGAATTAAAATTTTCAATAATCCTCATTGGGAAGCTAGTTGTCCAACTATATCATTTCATGTTACAACTAATTCATGAGGATAACCTCAGGCTACTCTAGACCTATTTTAATCCTCTATCCCACCAATAAGTACATGAAAATAATTTCAACGATATTAATAAAAAAAATGTACTAAAAATAATGATTTAGTATTCCAAATTCTCCACCATTGAATGATGTCTAATGCTTGAAAATAATATATTGTGGTCTTATTGAATATATCAGGAAACTGTGACTAAATTTTAGCTTCCATTCCACATGTTGTTTCCTGAACAATATTTGTATTCCACCAAACACAAACAAGAGGAACCATTTCCACTAAAAATTATTCTCCCATTATTCCACTCTATTAATAGGCCATTCCAGAACAAATGCATCTTGATCTAGCTCAATTTCCTCACAGCTGAGAAAATGTGTTGGATTAGGCTCATATATTTGAAGATAAGTAAGATATAACACATTTCAAATACCATGATACAATGTAAGAACATTTAACTAAAATTCAACCATCCCAATAAATATAATGATCTTGAATAAACTAACATAACATGTTTCAAATTTAGATTGTATCCTAAAATTTCAATTCCCTCACGTTTTTGACACCTATATGAAAACATGGTTTCCAAAAATTTACACTGTGATCATCTCATTTACTCAAAATAAGACATATAATTTTTCTAAGGCATAACAAGTTAGTTTGGTATAAACTGAACCCATCCCATTGTCTTTTATTGCATGATCTGGATAATAACCAAAGACCCACCCACCCTATTACCACATAATGGTAATGATCATGACCATATATACATATCCTCAAATAGTTCCATATGAATCATGGAGTAAATGTATTTATTATAAGAGAAGTCCAAAATATCCATGTGATCATCAGAATCTATTTTAAAATACAAAATATAGGCATGAATAATATCATAAAATCTATGAATCATTATTTATAATATACCATAGGTGTATGTATTATTGGTTATAATCATCCTCAACAGAGTATTTATCAAATTTTTTATTCCTTTCCAAACCCTATGGTAAATCAATCAATTATATTAGATATAATTCCACAATGAACTATATGATGATACACGATCTATTGAAATTATATTTTTCCAAAATAATTCAATGTGTTCACATCTCAAGTTGTAATTATCAAAACCATTATAGTCTATCAATCCACTATATCCATAATAGTGGATCAACCTTTAGAGGTCCAGAGAAATCATATCCCGAAGTTTGTTTTCACATTTCTTACATCCATACTAAAATTATATGTAGCTAGAGTAATCGTCTATTATTCTGATGAACATCCATAATCCTCTAATACCATATTTAAATCTCATCTCAAAGTATATAGTAAATGATAATATTTCACATAATATAATTGGTTTCATCTAATATAGATTATTTTTTCTAGTAGTGTAGAGGACCTATTTAAAATATTGGGGAGAATATCCCCTCTTTCTCTTCTAAAAAATTTATTTTAAAAAAAGAAGTGATAATAATAATTTATAATTAAATAAATAAACAATATATGTTAAATTATTTGCATATAAGAAAAATTATACAATGATGTAACAATATGACATTCCATATAAACAAAACAAAAAATTATGGGATCCAAGATAAAGGATAATTGCAATAAATCAAAGTATAAGAAAAAATATTGATCAACATCCATTAAAATACATCCATATCCTCATACCCATCATATTCAATCATCCATTATCTGAACCTTTACCTTTATTAGAACCCTAGTCATGAAATCTATATGTGCACCAAAACACCCATGTAATTTTTGTGTACAGTACTCAATATGATAGTACCAAAAAAAATTTATATATGTAAATAATATATATAGGTGCATTAAAAAAATTTAAATATATATAAGAAGAATTTAAATCAAAAATATTAATACATATGAAGGGTTCATAGTGACTGGATGTGAAAAATTGGCCTCTTTACATGAAGAAACACCCCCAACCATGTATAACACATCCCCACCTCATCGTGATAGTTCAAAAATGTGTTTGACACATCTCAATGAGTGGGATATCCCATATACATGTTGATTAATATCTCACACATCCCTTTTTGATTTTATTTTCTATATGGGACAACATGTATATAAATAATGATCTATATAGAACAGTACATGAAAATATGTATACATGATGACATATCAAACATTAGTTGATGTAAAAGAAGTGTAACAACCATGAAACAAATATGCAAGAAAACATAAAATATTGGTACCCAGGGTCTACACATGAACACCAAATGAGATCAATCATAAAACATTCGTCTCATTGGGCTACAAAGACATCTGAAAATATATACAATGAACTTTTATAAAACATACATGAATATACATGGATTCCTATGTTGTGTGCAACAAATATGGATGTAAGTTGCCATCATATGCATCCTAGAGAATAACTAAATCCTTGAAATATTTAAAAAATATTAATGAATTAGATTGTTATGATCATGGATTAAAAGTAACAACTTTTTAAAGTTAGGTTAGATTTTAACATACCCATGACAATTTGATGTTTAAAATGATCTATTTCTTATTGATGGACATATTATAATACCTAGAACATCATTGATGATTTTATAAATGATGCACAAATTCCTTAACAGATATTGGAATAACCTTATCATTGATCAATTAGTTGAAAATATAATCAATCAACATGAAGGACAAGATAATTTAATTGATCTTGATTATGAATGAACTCTCTATATGAACAACATATGATCAAATCATTGTCCAAGAATAGAACTATGGAGTGGGAAGGAGATAAGTGAACTAAAAAACAAATAGAGGGGATAATATTTTGTTATCATTTAAATTTTACATGACTGAATATTAAATAGTATATAGAGGGAAAATTTATAGATAAAAACTTATAAAATCAACACCCTTGGTTTTCACCGTTGAACTCCATCAGAAAGGTGGTGGACATAACTCGCTAAATATTGTTTATGGGGTATATATGGTACTTACATGGAGAACCAATGGTGGTTCAGTGTATTCTAGGTAGAAAAAATTCTAATGAGTTTCTTCAACAATAGACCATTGAATTCTGAAAGTGGGGATAATGGGCCTTTTATAAAATATAATATCATATCTTCTTCACTAGAATTTCCTTAACTAACTTCTAACCTCTTAGAAGTCACCAACACTCAAGTAAAAACTTAAAAAGGGAATCCAAAAGTTATTTTATACATTATATGCGGTGTATGTGATGATATATGTGTCATAAAATTTATCATAATAATACTTATATATATTTTAAAACTCATTTTCGTTAATTATGATTTATTCTTAGTTGTTGACATCCTAGGAAACCTCCCTAGAGGTCACCCAAACTAAAAAATATTTAGAAAAATAAATTGCAACTATGGAGATATAATTATATAGGCTCAATTAAATAATATTTTCACTTATTTTTAAGTTCAATAAAAAATTTTACTTTAACTATCACTTTTATATGTGTGGTATACTCACCGACATTAAAGCATGACATAGCAATTGTGGACCACCCACTCAAACCGTGGTAGTACCAGTAGACACCAGGATTGGTATTTTCCATGATACTATTTTTCATGATCCAACCAAATTAAGTCATGAACCAAGTCATCTAATCCCATGGGCGACTTTTAATACATTTGTTGACATTTACGGACACTATAGGCTACAATAAATTATGGTCACATAGTAGAAAATATACTATTCATTATGGAAGTCACATATTGATTCTAAATTTTTTTTTGTGATGACCCATGTCATCATAACTTGTAAAAATAGGGTAGAAATTGAATATTTTTTTGTAGAAGATGTCGTTCTTGGGAAAATGGTAATATATCCTATGAGACAACCTTGTATTTTTTTATTACTTCATTAGTCTAGGAATATTGGTTTTACCATTAGACATGAGTGAGGTGGAATTTCATGTAATTCAAATTTCACAAAATATATATTATTTTATTAAATAAATCTAAAATTAATCATGAATGTTTTTGTATTATATTTTAAATGTAGAATTTGATTGAGATTATGTATCCTTCATTGATTCTGAAATGGCATTTTTCCTAGAATAGGAATAACCCCTCATCAGCCATCAGGGCCTTCCGAGGACCACTTTTCATTTTCCATTCATTTATTTTTTTTTTCATTTTCCATTTTCTCTAATAATTATATACCATTTGAATTAATTTATACCCATGTTGTATACCTTCCATGTGTATTTTTTTTGTGATATATAATATGAATATGGTAAGGCAAAGGTTCCATCATGGAGGATGAGTTGTGATGAGCCAATGTGTTGCAGCTTCAGATCGTAGATCAGTGAGAAGCATAAATACTTTCATTATAGTGGTAGGAAAATTTAACATTTTATGCCTATTATTCAAATAGAATGGTTGTTCAAATGTTTAATAAATTTTCTATACTATAGCCGACATGTTGGTTGATATGGATGTTTTAGGAAGTACTCAGTCATTTCGGGTTGATTGGTAGATTTTAGTTAAGGAAAAATAGTGTACACGACATGTGGATTCATGATCACACATAGTTCTCTCTTCTTATTCATTTAAGATGAAATATTTATTACTAATCATACTGTTGGTGGGCCATATATTTTTTTGTTCATAGGAGTTCAGGAAAGATGTCATAAAAACACTCAATGTGGGGTAATATGGTAGTATAGGGTACATGGCCAGTGCCTATGTGGGGTGCATGCTGTGTAGGTGTCCCAAAAAATGGGCACATAACTAGATACACTGTAAAGGATCCCATGTGGTAGTACACACTGTGTTATGGCAATATATGTTGTGTACTTAGTCATTTTACACCCCAGGTGGGGTTTGATACCCGAAATGGTACCCATGTTGGGGTACGTGCCATGTACCAGGAGACACATTCAATGTACATTTGATGAGTCCATTCCAAGTTTCATATGTCACACATCCAGGTGAGACATATATGGGTGCACACTATTTTATGGAAGTGCACACAATATATTTTCCCCAACCTGGGAAATATTTCCTTTTATTCCCCATGTTTCCAGAATTATACTTATTGGTAGCCCTTTATATGCTTTTATCCACAATAATCATGATTGTGGTATCCTTTTGGTGTTTAGAGATGATATGGATAGTGTTATTCACTACTAGAGTTCATTTGGGGGATTACTTATGGTGGTTTTAGTTTCAATATGTCTGTGTGTTGTGAGTTGTGAGGCTCTTGTGAGGGTGTGATATCATTTGATGACCATGGATGGTGGATAATAGAATGTGTAGTTAAATAATCTTTCAGATAGTTAACAAAATGTACTGTTGAGTAGTATCTCTGAGGATATTCTAGTTTATCCCTGAATTTCATGACTAGTTGCATGATTTTAGATCAGTTCAAGTTTAGCTATTGGTTTGGTGGACACGATCTCATTGATACTTTTTTTATATTTTTTACTTCTATGAATGTATGATACATTGTACTATCATTATACATCTAATACAAGTCTTAGGGACACTATATGCTTCCCTTTTGTGATTGTTTCAGATCATGTGATGAGCGATTGTAATGATTAGTTGTTGTGAATTCATGAATTCCATGTTATATTTTTGATTATATTGAGGAAATACTAAAGAGGAATCATTCATTTGAGGTGGTTATGAAGTCAATCTGGAATTCCCATGCTAGAAGGCTTGTAATTTTGGATGCCACATTGGGAGCTTTGTTGGTTGTGGTTCCATTAGAGGCCACCTAACTCCATTTTTGACGTTTCATCATTGGGAAAATATAATGGATTTGGATGTGTCTAGAAGAACCCCTCAAAGGGTTTCATTCTATATTTATATCCCTTGGGATAGTTGAGGTTGTTTCAATGGGAATGATACGAGTGAATAGATGTGATAGGGGAGTACCATGTTGTATGTCACTTTATGTTGTGGCCCTAAAAACAATGATAGACCAATGTTATATTGACCTAGACGTAGGTTATAGAGATATCATAGTGGTTTATCTTTCTGATGTGGATATCTAGTGGATTATAAGATCTAATTATTTTTTACAATCATTGATCAGTTTTTATAGTTTATTTAATTGGACAATTGTTTGATCTTGTTTTATCAGAAATTAATTTTTTTGGGATATGATGTCTGAATTTTATTCCTCATAAGACAATGTTTTGAGGAGGATAACCATGTGATATCATTAATTTGGAATTAACCATTATTTGTGAATTTTTTATCTCCTCTATTGTAAGCCTATTGTAAGATGAGATTATGGAGTTAATTGACAATCACTATTAGTGAAACCAACATCTAGTTGAGTTTTACTGCTGAATAGTGTGGATTATGGCTTAGTGTTTCCAAGGCACACAAATAGTGGTTTTATTTTATAGTGGATGGTTTGCACTAACATGGACAAGGATAATTTTCACTCCCATTTTTTATGGACCTAAGGGACATTTTGTTTAGGTCTATGCTCTTTTCCATATCATGTTTTCTTCAGGTCCATAGCTATTGCCTGATTCATTCATCAGGACCATTGGGGGTTACATGTTATGAATTGGTTGGACTATAGGTTCCTATCACATTTTTAGAGCATCCCATTAGAGTCCTAGTTCCATATATATATATATATATTATATTTCTATGGATTTATATGTTTATATCCAGAGCTCTAGATTCACATTTTTTCATTTTTATGAAATGGAGCACCACTATAGGTCTCACTAAAATCCCAATTGTTTTGTGTCTTGGTGATCCACATGTTGTATTTCCTCTAGCAGTGGCTTGTGTAGAGGAAGATTTACCAATGATGTAATGAAAAAACCCACTAGTTTTCTAATTACTTGTATTTTTCCTCTTGTTTTTAGTTGTTTCAAACATTCCATCATCTACTAATAGTTTTCTAGAAATCACATATCAGGTGTGCATGAACTTGTTATGATAAAATATTTGAAGGTCCCCCATTGTGATTGGCCTACTGTAATTTTTTTCCCACCACATGTATATAAACCTTAGTGTATGTGAAGACCAAATTTCTTATTTTTGGATGGATAACAGGTCACATAGTGGTATAGGAAACATAATAGTGTTTCTTGTCGATTAGATCCAAAAGTGTGAATCATCAGGACTAGGATGGTAGAACTCAAGCATTATGGAGTCTAGTAATAAGGTTTGGATTGAAATTTTTAGTATATCCAAAGTTATATATTTCTATTTTTTAGTTTATGTTTTATATAGTCATTCTAATGGGAGATCTAATTTTGTATATTTTCTAAAATTAGAGTTTACATGTTTCATTCCATTTGTAATATCAATCATTAAGTCATTTTATTTATGATTAATCCTCTGATTTTCATCTCTGTGTATGAGTTCTGTTATTTTCTTAATTTATTACACTCTTAACTGATTGAATAGTATCCCTAATACACCTTACAAACCCTCCCCACCAATTAATATCCTTTTATGTATAGGGAGCAGCACTTGGTGCCTTGTTTAAAGCCATATCATGTGATTATTGAGGTTGAAATAGGCTGGTTAGTTACTAAATGGAATTATACGTGGATGGTTTTAGGAGTTATGTTGTAAGTAGACATGTTTTCTAAGACTATGTCAATCATTATGATTATTATTAGACTAGTTTTACATGAACACCATTAATGATAGGTAGTTCATGTTGTTGGGGAATGGGATCTTTATTCTTGATATTCCTATTTATTGTTTTGTGATTTCTCCTATCATGATCCAAAATGAGTTTTTGGATTTATGTTTTATTATTGTTTTTCTCTCCTAATACATGGGAAAGAGTCCAGTCATCATGCATAATTATAGTCATGTAAGATTCTTATAACATATTACTATTAGTGGTGTTTTATTTTTTTCATATTTTTAGATGATGATATTTCATGTTGATCATGAAGAGAGTTGTTCAACAGTGTTAGAGATGTATTTTTTTCTCCAAGGGTTATAGGGAGACAATTTTGGATTGGTTTGGGATTTGAGATGCCTATTGGTGCATCAATAAAGGAAATAATTCATGAGGGATTTTTTGTTTGGGAATTATTTTCCATGATTCGTTTATTACACTAATGTCTCATGTTCATGATCATTGTGAGGGAACTTTTTAGTTTTTGATTTTTCTACAAGTTCTTGTTGTTGGTCTTGTGCTCCTACGATCACCAATGACATGGGTGTGCCTTGAATTTATTTTTCATTGGTTCCATTGTAGTATGAAATCAAAATTATATGGTATGGAATAAGGATTCAATTTTTTTTTTGAGAAGTGGTGTTGTAGGTGTGCTCCATATCCCATGGATTGCTTGAGAGTGAAGGTTTTGATGGACCCATAGCCTTGATTGTTTTTGGATATACCCTATGTAGTATACTTTTATCATGTTTTGAATATGAGTTTTTAGATCGATTCCCATATAGAGGATGGTCATTGGTTTTATGATTTTTGTCCAAGTATAATTTGTATTATTCCAATGTGATCATGAGTTCAAATTATCACTTGAAGATAAGAGTATGGAAACATATGTGGTGGGTAGTGCACCATAGGATTTTAAATGTAATGATCCACATTGAAGTTGTTTTTTGAGCATGATTATGGGATTTTTTTCTGGTTCACTCAAGTGAGTGGTTGGCCACATCTATCCATTATATTCTGTGATAGATTTAGTGTTGGACACATTCATTGTTGCTGGGAAGAAGGATGATGATAATGATACACTTTTGGTTTGGAGGATTAGATTAGTCAAATGAAAATGTGTCTCATAAGGTGTGAGATCTATGGATTCTCCAATACATATAATTGGATGGTTGATATCCCAGTGGCTACATTGGTTCTATAGGTAGATAATGGCCAGTAGCTGTTCACCAAGGATTCCCCGAGGGAGAAGAATTTTTAATGTGGAGTTTCTAAAGATCCACATCATCTTGTGTTGTCAAAATCAATTGATATCTAATAATTTTTATTCCATTAAGGGTTTATGGGGAAAAAATTAATTTATCCAATGAGATGATCATGGATTATTTTTTATCCTCAAATATGGTCCCAGAATAGGGTATTTATACTAGAATAATAGTTTGGTAAAAATATGAGATGTATGAATTTTTGTTGATTATTTTGAATTTAAATAATTAAATAATCATTCATTCAAGTTTGTTTACTCATTTTTTTATTTTAAATGGAGAAACGGATTGAGATTCCATCTCTTTGGTTGATTCTGTAATTGGGGTTTTTCCTATGTGAGGCATAACCCATTATTGTAAAATAGGGATTGGTCATGCAACATTTTTCCGTTTATTTTCACTTATCCTTTCCATTTTGTTTTCATTTTTTCACTTATTTACCCTATGATGTTCTTATATTCCCTTTTGGGACTCCTTATACTTTCCTAACAAAGGGAGATAGATTAGAGGGGATGCATTCATGGAGCTTGTGACATGCCATGACGTCATGTGATAGTTGTGGATCACAAATTGGTGTGAAGCATCGATGGGTTCCACACATAGTTTGACATGTTTTATATTTTCTACCAGAAATTTACAGTACAAAAGGTTTCTTTAGGATTCAACAACATTTTTTTTCTTGGGACGCTCATTCTGTCTCTCAAGGAGTTTTAGGGAGAAATTGGTAATTTTTTGACAAATTTGAGGTATTGCATTTGGGAAAACTAGTGTTCAATAAATTTTTATTTATAAAAATAGTCATAGTTATATTTTTTGGGGGGAATATTATGTGGTTTGTACTACCCACTATATACTGGTTGTACATACCATGTAGGGGCGTAGGCATGTGGTTGGATTGTCTGGCAAAAGCCTCAGGTGTGGGGTACATGGTAGTTAAGGGTAAATGGATCGGGATCATGTTGGGTGAACACTATGTATGATTACACATGAAGGTGTGGGTACATTTCTAGGTACATGGGTGGGGATCCCATGTGGGAGTACATATCGTGTATGAGTTGTATAAGACATTTGTATGGTTGTTTTACACTCTGAGGGAATAAATACACAGGATGATACCCATGTAGAGGAACATGCCTTGTATAGGGAGGCACACACATTGTGTCCTTTTATAAATGGGAAAAGTGTGTGGTTTGAGGAATACAATCATATGACTCCCCTATGGGTACACTACGCATACCCTTAGTGCATGTTGTGTACTTTTCCTACACTGGGCCATTTTTCTTATTTTCCTTTATATTGATATAATTGGAATTGTGAGAAGTATATTCATATAATTTTACCTTTTAGGTAATTATGGTGGCATCCTTTTGGTGTTTAGATACAATGTGGATGGTGTTTTTGATTTTGATTGTCTATTTGGGGGATTTCTAGTGGTGGTTCCAGTTTCCTATTAATGGTTGGGCTGTGATATATGATTCCGATGTTAGGGTATCGTCTCGTTAGTTGTATAAGGATTTTGGAATCTACAAATTGTTTTTTAGTATATTCTTTATGGATAATGGAAATAAGTATATAATAATAAAATTAAATATATCCTAGTTTGTCTCTATTGGTCTAGACTAGCTACATGAAGTCAGAGCTCTTGAGGGTTAACAATTTTGTTTATGGACCAAAGATGTTGGATATATTTGCTTGTGTTGGAATAGTTTTAGTTTTTGTTATGGTTGGGTGAATTTTTTCTTCCTATAATAGTTTTTGGGATTCCTGATGATGCTATTGTGAGATAATTTCATATCATGTGATCAGCAATTTTCATATTCAACTGTTGAAAAATATTTTATTGTCTGAATTTCTTTTATTTGTGTAGAAGATCCATTTTGGAGGGTATCCTACTTCTTAGGCAGTGATGATGATAATTTTTAATTGTGATATTGGTGGGCTTGTGATTTTTGATACCCCTTTGTTTGTGTTATTGAATGTGGATTAGTTGGAGGCCACTGAAGTCCATTTGGGATGTTTTAGTACTAGGAATGTCCTAATTTTTTTTAGATAGAGGAACTCATCACAGGGTGTACTGATCTAATTATGTACTTGGTCTAGTTTAGGATGTTTCTGCATGCATAGACTAACTTTTTGGCTATATTAGCGGAGTCATGTGGAGGAATTCACTTTATGTTATGGCCCTAGGGACCATGAGATAACTGAGGTTGGTTTGACCATGTGGTGGGATGAGGAGAGCCTTTGGTGGATGACTTTTTTATAAGATGTTATCTAGAGGCCCATGAGATCGTATTATTTATTGGATTATTATTTATCTGAATGAGGAGAGACATTGGTAGGTTTGTCCCATGATTAGTTTAACATTGTCCATGATGTTTTTGGTAGTATTTTTTCAAGACTATGTATTGATATGGATACCCATGTGATATATTGGATTTGTAATTTCCTGGATTTGTAATCTGGTTCTCTCCACCATTATCTTGGTACTAATTGAGGGAATAGGGAGAAAATGGATGATCTAAATGAGTTCAACCACTATCTAGTGGAGTGTAATATTTTACTATCATTGCTTCAAGATATTGAGATGTTGAGGTACTCACCAAGTATGTTTTTGTACCTAGGACTCTTTGCGCTCTAAGAGTCATGGATAATTTTTGATCCTAATGTTTATGCCACATATGATACATTTTACTTTTCTTTTTTGGTACCCATTGTAAATTTGTTTTGGGTGTATAATTGGTTCCCAATTAATTCTATATGACCTTTGGGAATGATAATTTCACTAGTAGTCATCCTAGATGTTTTTTCCTCCAGTTAAAATCATTTCTTATGAGTCCTAGTTATAAATTAATGGACATTGGTTATGTGGATGCCTATGGTAATTATCTGGTTATAAATTCATGTATGTTTCTTTTAGACAACATGGAACACCACTTTAGTTTTGGTGTATAGGCATGTTTATGTGTGTACGGGTAAGCCCCATGGGGTAAATTATTCTGAAGGGACCAGAGAAGGACTATATTGACTATATGTGTTAGGGTATAACATGTTGTATTATTGGTTTCTTGTGTATATTTTCCACTATTTGAAGATTTTTCTTTCATGTTACTACTACATTTTAGCTAGGTTGGGAATATCTTGCGTGCATGAACTAGTAATGAACATGGAATTATAGTTCCACCATTGGGGGTACCTACTGATATTTGTTTCTCACCCTCTATATGTTCCCCAATGTGTGCCTAAAGAAATAATTTATGCTTTCATTATATAGATTAGTTTTCAAAGTGGATGGGGGAAGATGCCTAGTGTTTCTTGACCTAGTAGATCTTCTTATGTAGCATCTTAGGATCCGGGAGGGGCATCTTCGGCATCGTGGATAATGGGTATGAATGTTGTATTATAATTATAAATAGTGGTGGTTGAAATAGTTTTTGTTATATTTATCTTGTATATGTGGTCATCCCAGTGGGAGACCAACTATTTGAAAAATTTTATGCATATTGTCTATATGCTACATTCCACTTGTTAGATCATTCATTGATTTAGTTTATTTATTATGTCTACTCTAATCATGAACCCTATAAATATGTTTAGTTATTTTCTACTAGTATTAAACTCTAATGAATGTTTATATTATCCCCCTACATATAAAAAAACCTGTACATTTTTGGTCAATTTCTAGCATTTGTGGAGGCACACAAGTGGACTTATGGTGATCCGGATTAGATGATGTGTTAAATTGACTTAGTCTGGTTCATTTCATTTTTCTTCATTCTATAAAACATTATAAAAAATCAAACTATTTCACATGTCATGACACTACTTTAGGACAAGAATACTTAAATATTGATATCTAATAACACAATCCCTAAAAAATAAGGCATCACCTAGTTGATATGGAGAAATAAAATTTACCATTTTTGTAACTCTTTGACATGGGTGTTATAATGAATTCAAATCATTACATCAATAAACTATATATATATATATATCTTTATCTCATGTGTTAGAAAAATAACCACATACAGATTTGACAAATGATATTCATAAGTATACAAACTATCATATTTTAGTATAATAAATCAATGTGCCTTCATTGATATATATTAGTAAGTAGAAATCCTTTATAACCATATGTAAGAGTAAATAAATATTCTTATATACATATAATGTTTATTCAATAATTAAATTTTTAAATTCCTTTTCATAGTGAATTTAACCCCATTACCTATTAACACAGATAACTTGATAGCTAATTGGGAACAAATTTCAACAATCCACTAATAATAACTAGCTAACCAATTAAATGTATATATTTAAGAAATTAGATTGGTTATTTTTCATTCTGTCATAATTTTTCAATATTAAAGTAAATAAAAATAGTATCCATAGATATTTTTTATATTTAAAATTTGATGTTTTAAAGATTTTTTTTTCATTTAATGAATTTATTATGTGTCTCACCTTTCATTTGAACATCAATAATGATTTGAAAATGAATTTCATTATCATATATACTCTTAGAGTATAAATATATATAATCAAAAATCATTTCCAAATAAAAATTCTATATAATCATTATTTCTCTCTTAAAAGAATCCTTAAAATATTGTGTGTATTGTTTAAAAAATAGAATTATTGGGAAAAAATAATGAAAAACATGATATTAAGTTTTTCCTTTTTGAGATAATTTTTTTTATATTTTTAACTAATCATAATTAGAATATAGACCAATCATTGAGATTTATTTTGGACCTTGATTTTGATCATGATGGTTATGAATAAGTTGTAACATATAATTCTTCGTTATATTAATTCAATTTACTTATGTATAATTTTCATATTACGAGATTTAATAAATTGAATATTTCCCAAAAAATGGTTCCCACCATAATTATTCACATTGATGAATAAAACCCTTGTCACATAATTCATATAATTGTGTTATTATCATAACACACTCCAATAGATACATTCTATATTTTGAAATTTATATAGGGTTTTCGTCCTGAATTTGATCAATATAGAATGAAACCACTCATCCTTTTAAAAATATAGGTAATTTATTAACAAATTCAGTGATATTTTTTTTCTAATGTGTACATTTCCTTATTGATTACCTTCGTCCCCCAGTATATAGAGAATTTTATCCATTTACTTCCCTTGGATTTCATTATCATGAGATACTAAGCGTGACTACTAATACGACTCAAGTAATAAAATCTCCAATCCAATTAGATGTTTCTTTAAAAATGATTATAAAATAAATCATTAATTTTTATACTTATTTATTTATTTATCATTTGAGTGAATGTACAAACCTAATAGTGTATCAAATTCTACCATTTGTATCCTGATTATATTTTCAACAACAAAAGAAAAATGTATTCTAAAATATCTTCTTTTAAATAAATGAAACATTAATTATTATAAGCGGTAAATAATTAATGATAAATATGAAAGAGGTTGAATATTAAATTATAAAATTAATGATATAACAGAATTTATCACTATAAAAATAAATATTGAATCAGATACTAATTAATAAATAATCAATGAAATTACTGTCATATCATTTGTATCATCAACTCTAACCAATCTTATTGAAAATAGTTAACCATAATATATATGTTTATTTTGGGAGAGATTCCATTGGAATGTATTAAATTTAATATTGAAATTTTATAAATTCTTTTAGTTGATATATTTCCCAATGTAGTAATATCTCATGCCCTTAAAAAGATGTGTTTTGTGACATTTCTCTTTAAATTATAATCATAATATAAACCACATTATTAAAACCACAATGTCTTTCCTCTATTAATTATTATATATGTGGTACCATGATTTGTCATTTTAAATGGTGATCAATTATCCTATGATTCTAATGTTTCTATTTTTAAATTAATGATTTTAAAAATTCTAACTTTGTTATGACAACACCCATCACTTAGTATTCATATATCAAATTTTATTTGTTGAATATATTTAATAATTTTTTTATATATAAATATAATTTGAAATGTATTGTAACCCAAGATTAATGTTAAATAAATAATACATTAATCTAATGATCGTAACAATACATCTGACTGATGTCTCTCAAATTAAGTGGAATAATGTTTAAGATCATAGATATTAGACACATGAAATTTTATTTTATTACTAATTTCAAAAATAATATATAATAATTCTATTATAGACATGTATCAAGATATCTAATGTAATATAATATACTTCCTACCTTAGTATATGAAAAAATAATAAAAAGGATATCTCAAATTCTCAGTAATGGGAAAAATATAATTACATGGATGAAAAAATTATAAAGATATAAGTATCCCAATTTATTATAAAAAATTTGATTATAATCACAAAACATGATATAACAACAAAATATCAAAAAAATATTCTTGAGGAAGCATAAAATATATGACTTGGCATAAAACACCATCAAAGTCATAGGACAAGTGAGAAATACATAAAAGTGAGGAATTATTTAAAAAATAATGAAAATTTGTGAAATCATAGTATTGTATTCAAATAAAATGTATATTGTAAAATTTAAATTACATTATGACCAAATTGATGCATGGTAAAACAACTATCTTGACAAAATCTATGTGATCAAACTCATAATTACTTCTCTTATGTGAACAAACTCAGTATTTAAATTCATAAAAATTTGAGCAGTCCCGTCACACCCAATCCTATTGAAACATACTCATGGGGTATATCCGAAAATATATCATGAGATATAAAAATAAATATATTCATAAGAGGGTGACATAGGGAACACGTGTAATCATTTAAAAATGTGTTCCACTTAAAATAAAACATCATCATATCATAAATATCCATTGAAAATGGGTTTCTTAAAATAATCACATAACATTAACATGATAATAAAGAGGTTATAATAATATTATTTTCCAAAATGATTGAAAACCCAATACTCTATAATTTCTAATCAATATATCATATTATGAGAGAGATATCATTTGTGCATAATAAAAACCAAATCATTAATTGTGATTTTTGAAAATATTTTTTCTCCATAATTTTCAGTACCATTTAAAAAAGTAGAATTTATTTTGAAAAACTAAAAGGAAAATTTCATGAAGGGTATATTAAAAAACTATTTTCAATAAGAAATAATTGGGGAATATAAATCAAACATTAATTTCTGGGTAAAATAATTTTACGAAAGAACTTTTATAACTATACGAAAAAATGTTGAGTTACTAAGTCCCATAACATTACCCTTGATATACATTAATTTTATTTAACATACTTTATCCTAAAGATAAATTTTTCAATTAACTTTTTCAAAAATATATTGATATATACATATATATACCCTTCATTAAAAATATAATATTCTGATATAATATTGTTGTAATAATTATTTAAGATGTAGTTTTAATATGAATAACAATTTGTGCATGATTTATATGTTTGATATCATTACCGATTATTCGATACCCATTTAATAAGAAATATATTATTATAATATTTTTTAGTCTCTTATACTATTTCATATGATTTTTAGTTATAGTAAGTGATAATTAATCACAGTCGGCCTATTTCTATGATTTTGTCCCAATGAAAATGATACAATAATAATAAGTTAAATTTGTAATATAATACTCCCAGAACCACATAAAGATAATGATTTTATTATTTTATTATAATAATATAAATATTTATGTTCTCATATTCACCCATATTATGGTTTATAGAATCATTCATATATGTGGTTAACCATCCCCAACAATATCACGATTTAACATGATTGGAATGTATGGTTAACAAGATATTTTTTTCATTTAATATTATTATAACAGATTATTAATTATATTATTTTTTATTTCTTTTGAACAATATTTTAGGAAGTCTTTATAATTAAAAAATATAAGATAGAAAATAAAAAATGTTGCTTTGTGGTGGAGGTACACCATTCACACACATGATTGACGTTTTTTTATTTTCACCATGGATTGTAATTAATAAATAATCATAGTAAAAATATTATAACAATATAAAAATGTAATAATTAATCTCAATAATTCATATTATTTTTGTGGTATGAAATTATCAAGGTAATATTCATAAGAGAAAAAAAAGACTAAGATAATTATTACGTTGCAGATATGATCCTTCCTTGGAAGTCTCTATGAAATAAAATTTATTATGCTAACAATGAGTTACCTAGGGAATAATCTTATCTTAAAATGTTCTATTGAGTTTAGAATTTCATTTGATGAATGTTGAATTATATGGTAATGTATATGATTGAAGGGTATATGTGGTACTCTTTTATATGTGGATATAAGTTGAAATTTTCTAGACATTAAATAATTTTCAATAATGTTATAAAACTATTACAGGTTAAATACATAAAAATAGTCGAAATATGTTTTTAGATTTTTTGGTTTGATAAAGTCTAAAAAACATGTTTCCACACATTCTATAAACCTGATGTAATCCATTTTCTGTTAATATTATTACATTTTATTCATTTCTACTAATGATAATAATTTTCACCTAGGAAATTAAATATAAATCCATTCAAATAAAAGGATTCTCATTATATAGTTTGAAACCGCTATTTGAAAACACGATAAAAAACATATCAAATAGTAATGTTTTGGTTGTGGAAATTAGTATTAATATATGTGTGTGTAACATGAAAACCCTTATTGTCTATAAAGAGATAATTTTTGAAAATGATTTTTGATTGAACCAACTCTATAAATTACATTGACTAAAATGAATTTAATTTTTTTTTCACCCCCAATATATATTTTTATTAAAATAATATTTTATAGAAATAGTGTGAATCCTTCAAGTCCTACTGTTAAACAAAAAACTATAGCAAGTAGCAGAATTGTTAAAAGCTTTATTAAACCTATTATACAAAATCCCAAAATAAAATTTCTAGGTTACAACACTCCCCTCCACTCAAGAAACTACACTTTCTCCTTACACACTTCACCCTCCTGCACCTCAACACCATCTATAGGTTTTCCATTTATCATGGGGGTGACAGCTTACACACCATATCGGAATCTAGTTCCACATAAATAGTCAAAAAATACTCCCATGGTATAACCTATGTGTTTTCCCATAGGGGATTAGAGAACCTTGTTTCCTTTTAAGAGTTTTTTCTTTAACATTGACTCTTATTGTCAAAGATTTGGGAATGTTCGATTACTCTTTTTGAGGCTCCGGTTTCTTCCAAATAACTGGTAAATTACCAAATAAAAGGATTATTTTCTTTCCATTCCTGGATCCAAACCCACCACTCACATACCCTTATTGTGAGATCGAATCCTGGTAAGTCAATTTAGAATCCTCAATATACCTCGAACAATTATTCCCTTTTTCCATTTAAGGATAAATATTTTCCTACCTTTATGATCAATTTTATCATTATCATCAATATTTAGAGAATTGAAACTATTTTTATGGTGTATATAAGATATTAAATATTTATGGCCAATGCACCTTTGTTGCAATGAATACAGAATATGACCAAATAGAACCTTTGATAGTGATTGTTGGATGAACTAAATCTTTCTACTCACAAACCCAACCACCACTAATTCTGAAAATGAGGGAGAATACATTTGGAAGGGATGAACAAGAGTTCCCAAAAACAATGATGGTGAACTGATGATGCATGAATCCTGATTCAGTATTGATAGTATTTTAGTTCCCTTTGGTGCATCAGACACAAAAAATGGAACACTTCTATGGGGGAATCTTGCACTCCACAGTATCATACTTTTGGATTTCAACCATATGATGCACCACTTTCTCCACTAGGGATGTATGGGAATATCAAACAACTAGAAACAAAAATACTACCTTTAACTAAGGAGGTTATGTAAAGATTATTCGAACTGGTAGAACTCCAGAACTGCTCGCATTCGAGATTGAGCTATGAGATGCGTGGTAGTCCATGAATAGATGTATGAGATGATAAAAACGAAAATAGAAATTTACCAAGTTGTCAAAAACCATAGATTTTAGGTAGTACAATTCATCACATACACCAACCCAAACATATTCAATTGGAGTGTTCGATATGTCCACTTACACACATATACGAGGATAAATTAGATGGCATAGTGATCTTGAACACTCATAAAAGGCTAGGAATATCCCAAGGATATTACCTTACATTCAAAGTATTTAAGGGTTTTGGAAATGAAGTGGAAGGCCCATGAAACATAACCAAATCACTACTGAGGGAATATAATTCTATCATTTAAATTTATAGCTAAATATTAGAAGGAAAAATGGAAACTATCAAAAGATCGTCTCCCTTCAGACCGTGATATAGAAAGATATTCATCACAAGAAAAGTTCTAGAATAAATAACATGAATCCAGAAGAACAACTACAGTACATTCCAATATGGGAAATTTTCCATTATAAAATCTATCAAAGCAATCGATTGAAGTCTGTCGATGGATGAAATAAGAAACAATGGATACCCCGTACAGAGATGATGCCTCTATCAATTTTTATTAAGAGAGTGGAAGTGAAAGACCCCCTCTGTGGAGTTCGGGGACTTTCAAGGAATTATGAATAGGGAGAAACTCATTGAGGGAAGCTTGATTAGTGAATAGAGAGAAGTATTGTTGTGAAGAGAATTAGGGGTCGGGTGGACCAGCCATCAATACCTCCGAAAAGGGATACCACCCTATTTAGGGTTCCATGTGGGGCGAGAGTCACGATTGTTGAAACTCCTTCTTGTAATGTTCAATTTAAAAAAAATTCCGTTAATTTTTATTTATATAAAACTATTATTAAGAAAAAATATTATTTAGTTATGTTATAAATCATCAAACAAAAAGAAGCAAAAAATTTCACTAAAACACTACATAAATATTCAAAATTATGAGAATGGGATTATAATTTAAATAATACTATTTTAAAATTATTTTTTCAAATTTAAAATCAATAATATTATTAGAAAGGGTTTAAAAAACACCAATTTTTAATAAAGAAATTCATAAAAGTTAAAACATTAATAAATTAAGTCTTTTTTCTATTCAAATGAAAATTAATTACATCTAAAAAATCCGAAAAAAATATTCAGATTATATTACAATATTAAATTAAAAAATGATTGTATTTTTTTAAAATTCATGTAATAATTTTTTTAAAATTCTTTAATGTAAAATATAAAATATATGGAATACTATTTTTTCTATTAGAAAATGACTAATTAGAGTAATTTTGATTAGTTATTCATATCAAAATATTATATTCTTGAAAAAAAAAATTAAACATGTCAAAATTGATTTAACTCTTATATTAAATGAACTAGTTGAATAAATATTTAATGTGATCATTATTATATATATATTATTATTTTCATCATTTCTTTGCCACCATTTATACCTAAAAATTCCACAAGTACCTTGCAATGATAGCTACTTATTTGGTTTTTGTGTGGTATGTGGAAGAAGACATCAAACACAACATTTTATAAAGGTTGAATAATGTGGTCTATTAAATACTACCCCCTTTAATAATTGCACCATAAAAATTAGGTTACATGAAAGAAAAAAATTGAGGGTACATTTTTTCCTCACATCCTGAAGATCCTAGGTATACATTCAATATCATGGTATTTCACTGATGAACCATGACCATATTATTGTTTTTTTCCATATAACCCTATCCATTCAATATATAATTTCCATATTTTATTCCATATATGAGTGATCTTGTTCAAATTACATAACTTCAGAGCCTAGGAAATGTGAACGGTCTAGTATGAACATTGTAAAAATATATTCAAGGATCACATCATGTACTTGGGAGAGGATTCATATGAGATATAATTAATATAATGGAACCCTATAATGTTGAAGGATGTTAAAGATCCTAATTCATCAAGGGTAAAACAAACCTTTCTTCCCATATCTCATAATTCCCTACTATATAGGTATTTGAATGAACACATTGTGATACAATTAAAATTCTATATATTATCAATAATAATTTAAATCACGATTCTATTAATTTTTCAGAAATTTCATTTTTCTCTTTTTGTTTTGAACCTTTTATATCATTTATCAGACGAAGATAAGATATATCAGTATCCTTTCTCTAACTTCATCTTAGCATACTAGTGTCTTACATCTCTTCCCATATAATGTCTCATTTGGAACCATAATAATACATGGATTGAAACTTATTTTATATGAGAACTCTACCCATGGGAGGTGATTATCCCAACATCATATGATTCCATCAAACAAGATCTCCACATATCTTCTATTGTTTTAATTTTCCACTATGACTACCCATATGTATATGGAAGATGCGTAGTTTGAAGGGTTGGCTCTTTCTTCAATTATTTTTTAATTCTTTTCTTCAACATCATGGTATACAATTGATACAGATATGATATAATGGATTATGGTACTCCATGAAGCCTCACCACTTCTCTTATGTATATTCTGTGAGTTATTCCAAGGAAAAATGTTCATTGATGGAAATAAAATGTTATAATTGTTTTATGTTGATTGGCTAAAACACTAATATTACTATATCCTTTAAAACTTTTGGGGAATAATTTATTGAATTCCATGGTATGGTTTTATCATTTCCAAATTAGTATGGTTAATGGATGTAGCATATCCTTAGACCTTTTTCATTTAGTGTTATTTTTATTATGTACCATGTATCACCATTTGTATTATGCAGTCACTGTATTTATAATATCCCAAAAATTAATTCTTAAAATATCTATTGTTCTTCACAATTCTTGGATTTTTTAAATATTATTATCTATTTTCATCATCTGAATGATCTCCTTCGTAAAAAAAATTATTTATGGGACACACATATATATATTTCGAGACATAAAAATACAACTTTTTCAAAGACGATCTTTACAATATTGGTAACCATTTTTTGTATATCTACATCATAATTCCAAGATTATTTTATATTTATAATAATATAATGTTGAAAATTGATTGGAAAAATTGTATTTATTCTCCCAATTATGACTTCTGGATTACGAATATGAAAATCCATGAGTATTGTGTCCATTTCAATCCCCATAATGGTTTGAGTAACATGGTCATTCCTACTCAAAACATCATCCACATTATTTTAATTCCCCAACTAGTAATTTATTGATAATTCCTAATAATATTTTAACTAAAACCACATCCTTGGCTCATATGAATTCCCTTCATTGTGAATATATATTTCAAGCTCTCATGACTTATATATATACATATAAATTCCCTATATTGATATTATTTTTCCAATCATCATTTCAAAGATCACTTCCAACTTCCCCAAATCATGCATCATGTAATTTTTATCAAGAGATATAAATTAACACAACCCATATGAAATTACATTATCATTCTACATGAGCATTGAATCTGATACCTCTATCAAATATTAATGTTATATTAAAAACCTTTATCCATTATATTTTAATGAAAAATATTCTTAGTGATGAAACACATCTTCAGATCCCTAAAAATCCTCGCATTCCTCTATCCAATGGAACGCTTCTTCCTTTCATTTCGACATTGTAATTATATTTGATATACTTGAGAAATATCTCATAAGGAATCGTTAATATCAAAGAAACCATTGTAAACTATACATGTTAGATATAATTTTTGTTTTGTGACACTAATAGACCACATCAATGTTTTATGGATCCATAGATATGACCATTCATGTGATTACCTAACATACGAAAGATAATTTTCAGAGAAAAAAATTCCAATTTGACAAAATATTTATACATATTCTATATTTTAAGGTCTTTATGAAAATTTTAAAATGATATTCATGATATTACATTCACTTTTAATGTATTAGAATATCTTATATATTGAAATCCACAAATTTATCAAGGTAGTCCCAAAAGATTATTCTATACTGATCACACACGAGGGATGGGAAATTCATTAGTCTAAATGGATTAAATATAAATTCATAGTTTCCATACCTCATATAGAGATAATTATTAGAAATAACCACCCTTTTAACCCTTAATTGATGGTATCTATATATAAGTCCATTCTTCAAGAAGTGTTTGTTAGGTCAGAATTATAAAAAGATACACAATATACTGTTGAATTGTGTATTTTCTTCAATATAGATAGATTATAGAATTATAATTATCTTTGTCATTTTGGTGGATATGAAATTATTTCTTCTATGATCAATATGATCATAGTATAAATAGTAAATAATAACACAATAATTCTTTGTGGTTTGGGAAAAAATATCCTGTAGTACAATCCAAAAATGATATCTCTACGGGTTTTCTGATTTTCACTAGACAATGACTTTTTATCATAAGACCTTCAAAATCCAAAATTGTGTAAATGTAGTTGATACATTTATAGTTTGGTTATAAAAATCCTTCTTGTTATTTTACAATGAATCGACTATCCACATCTTAGTACAGGAATGGTAAACCTAACCATGACTGAGTTTGATCATCCAAAACACTAATAAATTAAATGGGTATTATTTGTTGATGGTACATGATGAACATCACAATAAAAGAAGAAAATTACAAAATATGGATCATCTTCATCAAATATGAATATCTCCATGTCTGAATTTCTATGAATATAGTATTGTTCCGAATGTTCTTTAATACGAATAAAAAATATTAACAACAGTAGTTTCAGAAGTACAAGGTTAAAATATTCATTTTCAATGTGTATAATATTTATAAAATAAGAGAGCCATTAATTAATTGCAGTAGTTTTATACTGAAAATATATTCAAAAAATATATATTCATATATATCTTTTATATCACGTATATATAAAGTGAAATATTCCACATATATATATAGAACACAAAAAGTTCCATTGGTTGAGATGATCTAATAATGTCTCATAATGGATCACAATTATTCAAATTTAAATCAATTAGTAGAGTTGTAACATCCATTATAAAAAATAATGATTTAAAATACTGAATAAAGCATGTGAATCAATCATAATGATCATTTTAATATATATTAAAATATATTTTAACTAATATATACTCCCTTCAATGTTTTTGCATAAATCATTGATAATAATGTGGTTCTAAAACTCTATCACAGAATTTTCAATTGTAGGTTCACATCACATGTTGAAAAAATAAAAAAAAATACAGTTCATAATGTAGTGTTGATCATTAAAGTATGGTTTATGTACAATTCATTTGTGTCCTAAAATTTAGTGTTTCGTACTTACGTAGGATTGATTAACCATATATTATTATTCCTCAAACACAGAGTCTTGATGAACCATACTTTTTTTATAGTGTAGGGTTCCTGTTAAATATTTGACATTTTAAATAAATGGTTGATTACTTATTCATTTCTTACCAACATAAGGTTGAGAATAGTGTTTCCATAATACACTAAATATGTGTTTTGAATAATTTAAAAAATATTCCGCATGGATATAATTCCAGAATAAATATTTCAACGAATATTAATTTCCAAATATTCAATTAATGTAATATCATAAGTGAATAAAAAATGGGTGTTTGTGAGAATCGAAACCAAATATATTAATATATTATTGTTTAAAAAATACATGTCCAAAAGTCTCCCCTATTTTGATGATCATAAAACACATTAAATAAACTACATATAATATAGGATTTGTAACTAAAAATGAAATAAATTTTTAATAATTACATTTTTATATTTGAAAATGTAATATTTATAGTATTATTACATTATATTATGAATAAATGTTCTTTAGTAAAATATTAAATTATCTACAGAATATTAACTCCATTCTGATGATATAAAAATCAATATATATTAATATTTTTTAAAAAACATTAAATGTATAACATAATTGCAAATGAATGTTATTGTAAAATTTATTAAAAAATGAGACCTTTAATATGTTAGTATAAATGAATATAAATAATAATAAAGAGTAAAATAAAAGAATAATTACATTTAATAAGATGTTTAATTATTACAAGAGAATTTTTGGCTGATAATGGGGGTATACAATTATTGGACCATTGATGATGAAATGAGGGGTTCAGTTGTGGTGTCATGATCAAGTGAAGATAGAACTATTTTAAGAACATCCTTAGACTCAACCTTTTTTCAATGTAAAACTTGTGAAATGTTTCCATCCAAATGTTTGATCAAAATTTTTGAGTCATGTCCAACATTAAAAAATTAAATCAAATGGACATTGAAAAATGTCTTGAAAATTTTCGTTGGTCTCATGTAACTAGCCAAGCATTTAACTTTATTGATGGAGAATTAATCCGATTCTAGGTTCACATGAAGTGAGAATCTCAAAAAGATCTCTCATGTTTCGTAATAGTAATTACATAGGTGAACTACTAAATTGAAAATAACTATATATTTCATTCATATTTACCATTTTATATGTAATTGCATGAAATATTATAAACTAAATATTGAGAAGTGGGTGGTGCAAAAGTAGAAAATCTTGATTAACTGACATGCCCTTTTATGGATTCAAAATTACTTGAAAAATTCCATTTTATATAATAGAATTCTATGATTGGGATATATTCTACTCTATTTTTTCCAAACTGAACAAACATTCCTATATTAAAAAAAGAAAATTTCCTTCTGGAGATTGAATTTTTGATGGAATTTTGTAGTTCAAACTAGAAAACATTAAATTTTGTTATGGAAATAGTTCAATTCATCAAATTATAAAATTATTTTTAATTTAATTCTATGTCGTTTTGTAATCTTTCATCCTTATCCTTCATTTTATTAAACATGCTGACAAAATTTTATATCTTGTTATTCATAGAATCAGATGTGTCTCTTCCTAAAGAATGGAATGATAAGATCTTTTAATATAGCTAAATACTTTTCTTGATTATTCACAGTATTAGAAAATTTATTTATCAATATAGTTTTTCTCTCTCTAGATAATGAAACTGTTCAAGTCATAGATTATGAAATAGTATAGAGAGTTTAATTTAACCCAATATTAGTGTTTTTTATTTCTAGATTTTGGACATGCTCATCATCCTGAGTAGTTTCTTAAACATGTTATTTTTTAGAACAATCTTTTTCATATTTTTATGTATTGATATATTGTTATTCCCTGGGTGTATCTATCAACCCATTATATTATGTAGGAACAAATTCATTAGATAGAATGACTTGAATTTTCGATATCTAAGTGGTAGGATATTATCAATTCCAAGGTCATATGACAAAAGGTTCACAGACTATTTTATTAGTCTCTTCCTTATCTCGATTAAAAGTGTCATATCAATGTTTCAATTTTTTTGTATACAAATGATCATACATTTTAAATTTTCTAATAAATTTTTTCAATATACCAATTGAACTACTATATTTGATATTTTCTTTCTCCCCATGAGAAGGTGGACCAGATTCTTGGGGGTCATCTACACCAACATGAAATGAATTTCCTTATACTGTGTGGCAAAAATAACCTTATATTTTTAAGGTTCCTATATTACATTTTTACTTTTTATTCTACATTAAAAGTGAATCTAGTTGTTGAATATTTCTATTTCTATATATAAGTATAGAACAATTAATCCATTAGTATTAAAAGGAATATTAGTTTCTAATTGAAAAAAATGATTTAGATTTTGAAGCATATACCTAGAAAGGTTTAACCAAATTTCATGGAAAAACATGATCATGAAATAAATATCTGGAAAAAGAATCTTTTCTAATTCCATGACTCATGGGATTATTGCTGACTGTATGAATTTTACCAATATCATATGGTTCGGTTCATGATACTGGTTTCCAAAACAATGTCGATCAAAAAATAAAGGACATTATGTCTTCTGAATTTTGTACCCGAGTTCTTACATAATAATGATTTAAATTTAATACTCATTCATGATAAAATTATAAGATTAGTGGTATTTATACCGAGGATAAATCTTATTCTATATCATCTTCCTACGAGGTAATGGTATCCTCTATTTCTCCACACCTGAACAGAATGAGATTATAGAACTACATCAGTTCGATCACAAAAATAAATAATGTATTTTTCTAATTAAAATGAAATTCAAAAACATAAAAGGATAGGGATTTATGTTGAAAAAAATTGTCTTGAATTTCCAATCAAACTCTAAAACATTTCAGAACAAAATATTCTATAAGGGGACTCACTGACGTTTAGGATCACTTGAGTCACCTGTAATTGTTCTCATGGTTTCCATTATCTCTGAGAATCTAAAGGTAGAAGGATATTAAATTCTAGTGTTACAAATTATGATAATAGATACAGAATGTGAAAAGTTCCAAAATTAGAGGGTTGTAGGAGAAAGGGTGAGAGTATGGGTTTTTCTAATATTTTTGGTTGATGTGGTTTTCGTTTCTCAAGCTAATTCACTATTGTAGACATTATTATATTTTATTTTTAAATATGTGAAACAATAATAAATATTTTAAATAAAATTACAATAAAATATTTTTTTTAAAAAAAAATCGAATGAATAAAATTTTAACAATGTAAAAAAATCCCTACAAATTAAGAAAACAACATTAATTTTAAATTAAATACCACTAACCCCATATTAAAATTATAACATATAGAGAGAAGTGGTTTAGTAAAAATATCAGCAAGTTGATATATGGAATTTAAAAATTATTATGATATCTCTATTTTTTATATGATCTTTTAAAAAATTATTACTTATATCAATATAATAGTTTCTAGAAAAGATTATAGTATATTTTTGGAATATTAATTTCAATTGTATTATAACAAAAAATAGGTATATTATTAAAATAAAGTCTAATATCTTGTAGGATGGGTTTCATCAACCAAAAATGGGAGCATAAATTGCTAGAAGTTATATATTCTTATGTGGCTAATGATAAATGAAAAATATGTTATTACTTACTTGACCATGATAGTAAATATTTTCCAAAAACCCGATAGGTTCCAGATGAGAATTTTCTATCTAATCTAAATCTTTTAAATTCGTAATCAAAATATAAAATTAAATCAAATTTAAAGGGTTTTTGGTAAATAAGAGGTTGAAATAATAGGTCATTTTAAATATAAAAAACCCCTTTTAACAATAGAAATATGGGATTACTTTGGATTTGTCTAAAATCTAGCACATAAACATACATAAAACATTATATTGGGCCTTCTATTAGTAAGATATAGTAAACTACCAATCATACCTCTCTATAACGTTTGGCCTACTATTTTTCAATATTAATCTAAATCATGTTTTATATTAATACACATGGGAGTTGTGTAAGTATTTATGTTTTAGTGTTTAATATTTTTCAATAAACCAATAATATATTTACATTATTTTAAAACAATTCCATATTTTTTTTGATAAATTTGAAATCATAAAACGAAATTCAATTATCCCCTTATGCACATTTCAATTTTTTTCATTATAATTTAAAACTCGTTACTGATATTTTTATTTGTTGATTTAAAAATAACTCCATAGACCAAATTGTTTTTTCTAAAAATATAATATAACAATATGTTTTTTTTGAAATGATTTGAATCACTAAATACCATTAAAAATCAAATTTCTAATAAAAATTAACTTTATATTTTATACCCAGATCTAGGAGAATGTCAAAGTGTTGCAAATAGAAGTTGTATGTTTAGAAAGCATAATTTGGTTTATGAGGGTTTTCAAAACTGTGGGGTTCTTCAACCTAAACATCCCTTATTAAATATATACATAAAAGGAATATATAGAAACTAGATGATATAATTTAAAAATTATATGAGATTTATGATCTTGAAGAAATGAAATTGACTATAATCTATAAATATTTATAAAGGATTCATCGTAATTTATCCCCTCTTCCTAGATGTAAATTTTTCTACTAATCTAGCTTTGCTTCTGGTCATGATACCTTGATAATCCGGTTTATTTGTAATGAAACATTTAGATCATATTAAAAAATAATTTGATTTATTTTAGACTAATTCCCAAAATAAATTTATACAAAAAATTATTGAGCTCTTTATGAATAACTATTAATATGTTATAATAACTAAAATATTCATAAATAGACAATGGTTTTAATTGTGATATAAAGACAAAAAAGAAAATATGTTTCTTAAATTACATCTTCTAATAAATATTTTTTCTAGATATTCTATTATAGTTTATATAGTATGATTATTTAATGTTCTAGTCTATCTAGTTATGTCAAATTTATGTTTTCTTATTTCATGTTCATATGGAATTTACTAAATTTCATCCAATTTCTTTTAAAAATTTGTTTCATATGAATCAGTCCTCATGTTTTCAAAAGATTTAATAATTTAATAAATTTGAAATTTGCATTTATAAAATGGTTTTGTTTCATTAAACATCACAAGAACTGATTTTTTAAAAATCATTGACTTTTTATCAGACTATACAGGCTTCATTAGTAGAAGAATATCATTGTAATATTCAATCATCACCCTTTTTATTGATTTTACCATAGTTTTCCATATTATTGAAGATATAAACCTTGAATCCAAATATATAAAAGAAAATTCCATTGTTTTCTTGTTATTCAAAATCTTATAGGGTCTATTTTTTAATTGTTTTTTATACACCTTTCTATGTTTATAGCTTCTCCCCAAAAATTGGTTGGAAGAATGTATTAATTCAAATTAGTCCTTTCCGTTTATGGAATAGTCCTGTTACACCTATCAGTAATTCTATTTTATGAGGTGTTCTTTATTTAGGGAAGGTTTGTTTAATAACGAGATATGATTAAAAATAATTAGATAATTGATTCTTAAATTCTCCTTCTAGAGGTTATAAAAAATATTGTATCAGAGGTTTATGGATTGGTTGATGACCCAAATAGATGTAATGATGAATTTGTATAACATATAATACAATTATATGAAGAAGGGGTGAATTTGTTTTCTCATGAGGTAGGTTTTAATGTTGAAGTTGAGAATATACTGATATCAAAACCCCAAATGGTGGGGAAACATGTGCCACAAAAGTCAAACATGGCTGAAAACCATACCAGTTTTTTGGTAGATCAAAGTGGTGTGTAGGTTACACCCAAATAGAGTATAGTTAGAATCCATGGGGCTGCATTAGGTTCCAGTCTATCTATTGGTTTGAATATTTTCTATGTGTTTGTAGTGGACTATAAATGCTGGTCGTGGAGCATAAAGGGTCCATTGGTTCAGAGGCACTTATTTGTCTGTTTTTCATTATAGTGGATGATCTAGCTGCTTTTCTAGTCCCACAGGGGCTATATAGTTTTCTTCTATTTTATCTATTTCTGTTTGTTTTGGGATTTGGTACTTTAATCTATCCCCTTGTAATTGTATTCATTTTTATAAAAAATTCATTAGATCATGGATTCGGCTCTACTGAATCCATAGTTCATATCTTCTGGGTTAAAATATATAATTGATATATATATATATATATATTACATAATTATATAATTATAAATATAATAAATATTTTTATTATAAAATAAAAATTATTTTTAAAAAGATATATTTATTTATAATTATAACTTCAAATAAATATGTTTTTTTATAGTAGTATATATATATATTTAAATATTTTTAAAATAATAATAAATATAAGCCTTATATTTATAACTTTATAATATATATAATTAATATATTTATTGTATATATGCATAAAACTATAAATATAATAATATTATTTATTATAATTTCATAATTATTTAAATAAATAAATATTTATTTCTAAGTATGACTATTAATATATTTTTATTTATTTTAATTATAACATTATAATAAATATATTTATAATAATTATAATTTTATAAATAATTATTATTATATAGATATATATAAAAAATCATTTATATAAATATAAATAAATAAATACTCATTTATAGTTATAATTATAAATATAAATAAATCTAAATCTAAATATATTATGTTATATATATAATTTTATAAATATATATAATAATATAAATATATTATTTATATTAGATCTTTATCAATGATTTTTTAGCCGTGATAATGATATCCCATTATCTGCACTAAAAAAGTGTTAGTAATATTATTCTTTATCCGTGCTAAAAACAACTGATAAAGAGGTGTTTTACCATCACTTTCTATTTTACCGTTGATAAAACTACTCTTTATCACCTCTTTTTTGAAAGAACAGGTAAATGATTTCCTTGATGTTATAAAAACTACAATAGTTGAGTCTCTTTATCATGAACCTTCATGATTTCACATGACCTAATTACTGCTACAATGAAACACTACCACTTCATCACACAATCCATACCAGTACCGAAGCCATACCCTACAACCGCCGCCGTCGTCGCTACCCCTGCCTCTACCGATTCCACTACCACTACTTCTGCCACTATTGTTTCCACTACCACTACTACTGACTGCTCCCTTTACTACCACCAAACCCATTAGTTCACCCTAACACTCTCAAAATCTAAGATATGATGCACCTCATTTTCATGTCATATTAACGGTATGTCATTCAACGAGAGTGCTTTTTCTGCATTGCCTTCACATTAATTATAATTATTATTATTTCAGCACCATGGTTAGTTATAATTCATTGACCAAAAGGAGTGACCAACCTATGTAGATTCAGTTGAGGCTAACCTAGAAAAACTAGTTAATTTATGAAACCTCATTTATTTGACTAATTAATTAATTAGTGAGGTTAAATTGTTCTAAACTATAAAAATTACCCATGTAAATTTGTTCGAGTATATTCATATATTTTTATAAGATAATGTTTAATTAGTCTTAATTTATGTTTTGTTAATTTAATTAGTTAAATTTAACTTGATAATTAATTGACAATGTTATGGAGTACAAATAATAAGAGTATAAATCTTAATTAGGCTTCATTATTCATCATGAGTTTTACCCCAAACATTCTATTTACTATGCTTCATGGGATAGTGATTGTAGGGAATAAAAAAATTGTAAATATTGGTATACTATGAAATTTAATGACAACATATCCTACTATCAATATGTTTTTTAATAATATATTTTTTTATTGAGATATAATTTATTTAATAATTTATATACTAGGTCAATATAATGTCTATAACATTCCCATTGGAACTGTATCTTGAAGCTATTTAAAAAATTTGAAATAAAGTGTCAAATACCACTCAAATGATACTAATTTCAATATGCACCAATTTTACTCTCCAATATTTTTCACACTACTTCAAATTCATAATAAATAAATATGACCCAAAATTGTCCTTTTTTATAATTTTCACTACGAAAGAATCATTGAAGAATGAGTAGGAAAATCATGAATTTGTTGGGAAAATTGACACAACTTTCAAACAGACATAGATTGTTATTTAACATCTAGAAGATCCATTAAATCATATCTTCCTTGACTAATAATTTTCATAGAAAGACAACAGTTATCCTTAAAAAAATTCATGATTATATGTGAAAAGAATGAGAGAGATTTTTGGAATCAAATGTTATCGGTTTTATTGAATTTGGGACTTATTTCATAACTATCAATAGAGGATTATTATTGTTAATATACTAATTGTACATGAAATATTTCTACATGGAAAAATAATTATGGTGGTTTGATTATTCTAAATGCTTTTTTTGAGAAATTTTTTACGCACAGATTTTGAATATTATATGAAATATGTTTAATAATGTTTCATTTATTTATATATTGATTGAGATTACTTATGAATATTTTGTTATTTATGAGTTACATTTATGGAAATTCACTTTGGTTTTTCCAGGAATGTGTGTTCATTTTTTTAAAATTGGGGATTTGTAAGGGTATATATTTCATGTTAATGGATTAATTTATAATTCAATTTTTTAGAAGAATAGTTTTAATAATATTTATATAATTTATATATAAAATTTAGTTAGTCATTTATTATTTTTCATTTTTATACGTTTTATATTTATATACATTCATAAATTTTGTAGTACATCATATTATGGTAATATAATTAAAAAATAATATTTTTTAAATATTTATAATTTTATAGTTTTAGTTATTTATAAATTTATATAAATTTATAAATTTTATAGCATATAATATTTATATATGTTGTTTAAATATTTTATTTTATAAATTATTTTTCATTAAATAGTTTTCTATAATTGTAAATTAATATAAAATTAAAGTTGTAATCATTATAAATTTTTATAATTTTATATTTTCATAAATTGTATTGTTATATATTATACATTAATACATCTATAAATTTGGAATAGTATATACCTCTAAAAACATTGTATACATTTATAACATATAAGTATTTTTATATATTTTTACTAATTTATATAGATTTATAAATTATGTATATTTCATGTAAATAGATATTATTTAATAAATTATATATAATGTTATCATTTTTATAGATGTATATTGTTTTGTATACTTATATATATATATACATATACACATTTTAATTTATATTTTAATACCTCTATAAATTTTTTAATTTAATGATATATTAATACTTTTATACTTTCAGAAATTTTATTTATATAAATTATAATTTTTTTATAATTTTAAAATATGAATAATAAATTTTCAATAAATTTATATGGTTAATTTGTTGTTATTTTATTATATGAAATATTTTATGTTTTAAACCATAATCGAGAGAAGCTGGTTTTCTGATTTTAATTGTGTATTGAATGTGATTCAAAATTATCCATTTATAGATTTCATTTTCAATAATGAATCTCAGGGGGAACATATTCAATTCCTTATTATAATTTCATCGGTAGACTATGTTTTACTCAAAAGGATATATATATATATATAATAATATTAAATTTTAGATTCCTCTTAGATACACATAATCTCACCTACTATATAATTTAAATTTATAAAAGCACAATGGAATGAAAATTCCAATAAGTCAATCCAACCCATATGATATGTATCATGACCTCAATCTCACAAAATGTGAATTAATTTTTACCCCCATTATAACTCTTTAACCTAATTTGTTTCATGAGTCTAATCTATCCTAAAGGATATCCATCATGAACACATCTACTTCTTCTCCTAGACAGTTATCATTACATTTTTTCATGAGATACCCCCCCCATATCTTCTAGCTATTATCCTACGTTTCTTAAAATTCTAGGTTCTACTGAACATTATAGTTGAATTTAGTGGAAAACACACAATTTTTTTTATAAATTATTTTCTTAAATGAAATTACCCAATTCCATCAAAGGATGATGAAATTATTTGAAACATTCAAATTTTGGGTTACCCTTATTTGAAACGGCCATTTTTGTATTATTTATTAAATTGAATATAAATATTACTGAATAAAATATGATGGATATTAATATAGAATAGATTGATTCCAATCATTTGATAAATGAGTGTGAATATAGGTTGAAATAGTTCATAAATTTTTCTAGAGATAACATATATGTCTCTTAGAAGATCATTTTTCAGTGTTTATGTTGTTTATATTCATGACTAATTAGTTTAGAGGATTTGGAAGAATAGTTGATCTATCACAGGATTGATCGATGTTATTAATGATGGAATTTTCAAGGGGAAAATAAAATGTATCTAGTGACTCAAATAGAATTGTGTTTTATGGATCATATGACATTTTTACAACTGTGTTCAATAAAAAAGACCATATCAGGAGTGTTATTACAAGAGTGGATAATGAAGAATATTTTATTTACAATAAGATAATTGATGTAAATATAAAAATTGTTATTTTAGAAAATTGATTAAGAAGTTAAAGAGTTGTCCAAAGATGTCAATTTGATCTGGAATCAGTAAATATACATCATTTCCATCTGTACTAAAGCTATATAATTATAAAATATGAAACAAATAGAGTCACACCATTTTTACTAAACTACCATCTCTCTTGATTGTTATGCTACCAAAAGATAATGATATCCACAATCAAACATACGATGCTAATCGAATTCTATGTTTGATGAGTATGATCTCTGAAGAATACATACCTATTGAAATATATGTATATTATTTATTAAATACCATAAATTACATAATGAATTCCCAATGTGTGGTGCTTCGTGATACAAGAAATATGAATCAGGTACTGTAAATGTTATAGGGTAATTTTTAACAATTCCATGGTTTAGAGGCATATATTAAAGTGAGAATACAACAAGGTAATTACAATGGCATGAAGATACTAGAAATGAATATTAGGAATTCCATCACCTAGATTAATCTCCTTTGTATAAGAGAATTGATCATGAGTTTCCTAAATTTGGAAACGATTAGAGAATCCTTAATCTTGCGTTATTGACAAATATAGTGAATTATTTTGGTTTCCAATGAAGAACTCACAATACATAACTATTTATGTTAGAAAATTGTAACATTTAATATTTTTTATTCATGAAATGATTATTCAATATTTTATCTATTTTTATATCATGATCAAAACAACCATGTAATGATATTGATGTTTATTTGGATCCATTGGTCGATGATTTTAAATTAGTTTGGGATTCAGGTGGTTCTTTATATGATGCTTACACATATAAATATTTCTTGTTGATAACCAATTTTGATAGGATGACACATGACATTCATGAAAATTAATTTTTTATGATATATAATTAATGGAACTAAAGGATTTCAAGTTAGTGAACATGGATTATAGTCAATTAGATTGAATAATTCATCCAAGACCGTATTTCTTGAACATCGCAGATTTCTACCCCAATGAAATATCTAATGATCATGGATGACATCAGTCCAAATATTTGTAGAGGAACACCAAATACAATCTCCACTAACATGTGATCAACATTGTGAGAAAATAAATGATGTGGAAACTAATGTTATTAAAACTTTTTCAAATAAATTTATTAAAATAGGTTGCAAAAATAGTTCATTTTTTGAAATAACATTCGGAATTTTTTTTATGTCATGAATTTTATTGATGTTATGAATGTTGAAAAATTGTTTGGGATCATGTAATTGGAATGTTACAAAATTAACTTGACAAAAAATCGATCTTATTAAAGATGGATTGGACATGGATGACTTGGGAATATGATAACAGTAGGCTCAAATTAAAGGTGAAAAATTAATTTTCATTCAAAAGCTATATACACTCTTTCCATGAATGAAAGTTATCGGTTTTTCAACATTACGAAAGATGTAATGGTTCAAGAGGTGTATTAATCAAATATCAATAATATCAATTCCATGATTTATTTAATGGTAAAAGATATGAAATAACATTACTTCCTTGTTTTAAAGAAAGATATAATATTTATATATTTACATTGTATTTTACCCATGAATTTATTTTTTACAATAACATAACTCAATTTCATATTCAATGTATTATAGAAAAAAGTTACAGACTCAATGAAATTGATCACTATAAAAAATGAAATTTTTGTTGTAATATGTGACTTAAAAATATTCTTTACACCACCATTCATGGATATGGTGGTTCAATTTTTTTCTCTCTTAGTGATTGAGATTCAACTATGGGGTCATGTAAATTATAGATAGATGTTCCCCGTTGAATAAAATAATATTATTTTAAAAGGGTATGTCGTAAAATGATGTTTTCTGGAGCGTTGTATTGTGGAGTGACATATGGTGGAGGAAGCTGGTAAAGTTTATACCAACTACATTTCCTATGTTGAAATCATTGGTCTATTTAAATATCATTACAATGGGAGTCTTATGTATAGAGTAATTTCTATAAGAGATGTTGTTATAATAAATATTATAGAATAGGAGCAGTCTCACCATTACATTTTTTTATATCACTTTTGAGTTTTCTCCATATTTTGAAACCCAAAATAAAATTTTATGTAGTTTTATTACATTAAATAATGAAATATTAATATTAAATTGAAAAAATCAATATATTATAGGATGGTTCCATACCATATATTTAAGGTGTTAGGTGAAAATCCAGATTCAATTTCTAAATGACTTAAATTTCTAGTCATAGAACCTAGTGTGTTTGTATTATCGTACAATGGTTATGCAATTAATGGTTATACATTATTTAGAAATTAAAATGATGAATGAAGTACCTTGGAAATTAGTGGATTTATACATTTGGATAAAGTGATTCATGTTTCTGTTACTAAGGTAATTAATCCAATTTAGGTCAATATTTCATACATTGGAAACATCAGATAAATATGCACGTTTGGTTATACTACATTATATGTGCAGTTTTTTAGTGAAACTGTGTTTATAACATGAGTTATTGTATAATAAATGAATTGGGATTCATGAAATTGGATTTTAGAAAGGAATAGTACAACGAGGAATCATTTATAATGGGATCACATATTGTATAAGTATGATATGTTCAAGCTCCCACAAAATACAAGTGGTCAATTGTTTTATTATCAACCAAAACCACTGAAGGGTCAAATGAAAATTTAATTAAGGATGATCCTTTCATTCAGGAATCACAATCATTTCATGGAAGTCTAAATGTATAAAGGGTTTTTTATGGTAGTGAAGAGAATAATGTAGGGATTTAGAAAATCGATAGATAGGTCAAATAACATTAGTATTCAAAATAAATAATCTTCAATAATCATGTTATATATTTATCTATATATGTTGTGTTACCACATGTTATTATCTTTTGGAAAATAAATTTATGAAATTTAAAATAAATGATAGACAACATCAACAGATAACAAATTATTCATGTTCTGATGCTCCCATTCTTGAAGAACAATATGTTTATCATCCTTCTGCTTCTCCCAATGCATTATAACAACAACCTTCTGCATGTTCTAGTGCTCCCTATCCTAATAAGAAATAGCTCTCTGAAGATAATTATAATCCCAATATAGAGATACAATAAACTTATAAAGATAAATAATCTATCAATCCATAGAAACATCATATTGGTGATGTTGAATATGAGGAAATGGTTTGTGGAGAATATGTGATTATTCCAAAAACACAATAGTGTCTAAGTGTGACCGTGTTAGAAAAAATTATTAATAAAAAATGAAAAGGAATAAATTCCAGTTAATAGGAAATGTTTTGGGCCATTTTATTAATAAAAAATAGTCCATGGTCTGTAGTTACATTTACCTCATCACATGTCATAATTTTCTTATTGATATAGATTTTGGGAACCATGTTGTGTCCATGTTTCTGAACATCATTTAGTATGAGAGTATAGTAAAATTCTGATATACATTCCTTATTGTACTAATAAATAAAATAAATAAATGTTAAATTACTTTTCATAATCCATTTAAGAGTGCATTTATAGTAGATGAACCCAATAATAAATTTTTATTATTTCTTATTGGAAGGATTCATAAAAGATTCCGAACAATTCAAAGAAGATTTAATCATATAGACATTGAATGGAAAATAAACCAACACCCATATCTTATTTATGAACACTTGATAATTAAACAAGCATGGGATATATTTACAAGTTTTCATGATGATATTTATTTTTGTACTTTGTGGATGATAAAACATTGTTTGAAAATAACAATGTTCATAATTTTAATTGGAAATTTTTTTATTTATGGATCAATAACAGAGTGATGAATATATGGAATGGGTTGATAAAATAACATAACCCTACCATAAATCAATGATGGATTAGTATTCACTTGAATGAAATTTTTATGTATTTTAAATATTCCAGTATTATTTTATGAAACATGAAACAACTGCATAATTATGTTCCTCTATTTATATACAGATTGATGAATCGAAATCCAAATCCAATTCCATCCCATGCAGTGTTCTATGGAAGGAAGAATGTGTAAATAATGAATATATACTAATAGATGAAGACACAATGAAGTATGGGAATATTTTTAATTATGACATAATAATTTTTTCTTTGAATAACTATTATATAAAAATGATTATTTATTTTCCAATAATTTATGTCTGTGTTAGAAACAATAATTATCATTAACTAGACTCACTGAACACCTAATATTATTGGCCTTGATGTTTCCAATAAAACATGGCATTGACAAAGGAGTAGGTATTTGGGTGAAACCATAAACATATTTTGATAAAAAAAATAATACAAGGATAATGATAATGAAATGGAATAGATGAATGTATGATTCATTTACCTTAAATAAAATTCTTAATGGTTTATTGAGTTGTTGGAGACATTTATGGGGGTAGATTCAAATATAAGAATAAAATCAAGAAAAAACATTTTGTAATTTTACATTCCCACCTCCAACAGATTTGAGGCAAACCATTCCCCTCAAAGAGATGTCTTGGTTTCAGTATTCAATATTCCAATTATTGTTTTTGTGAAATTTCAATAACCGAGAAACTGATACCATCCTGGTACTAATATTCATCTGGTTGAAAATGAATATTATTTATATCTATCAACACCATCCCATCTTCTTGATACGAGGGATTCCATGATCAATATCCACGAAACGAGTCTGTAAAATAGTCCACCTCCTAATGGTCATGTGAGAGTGGGGATACAATATCTCCTGATCCAAGCGTTGAGAATCATATTCCAATTGATGATGTACATATTGATATAGGCGTCCATGATGTTAGAACATTAATAGTATGGAAATTAAATCTTTAAAAAAATGTTGAAAAGGAGATATTGATTTCAAATATATTGTTCATTTTAAACATTCAATAATTAATAAAAAAGGACTAAACAGATGAATTTTCTTATAGATGGAAAATGGAAAGGGGTTAATGAATGGTCGACTCCAAACATTATAATGGATTAACCAACTGATATAAATGATCTTATGAAAACACTATTATTCCCACCTAATAAATATACACATTTACTAACATAGAAGGCTCATGTGTACACAGAGGTACAATATGGTAGTATAAACCTAATTTGTTATGATGAAAAAATTTATTGATATTTTGATAAAAACTACATATATTAGTAAAAGGAAAATGAAATCCCCAACAATGAATGTATTTGAGGATTAGTTATAAATTTTTATATGATTTAGGTTTTCGTGATTTCTTTTAATAATGTATGATATCATATGTTATGTTCGAAAAAAGAAATTTTATATTTTTAAGGAATATATATAAAATATCAATTGAAGGGATTAGCCCATGAACATAACATTGGAATCATTAGTTCTTAGATAACTTCTAAATAATAAGAATAAATTGATTAAAAAATGAATGAAATAATGGAAAAATAGTTTAAATAATTGGAATGAAAAAATTCAGATGATGCGATCATCTTAACAATAACCGAATAGGTGTAAGAATATAAAATTTAATCACATAAAATATATATTAATTTATTTCATTGATTATTTCATTTTTTCTTTTGGGGAAACATTTGATTATCATTATGGTAAATTTGGATACTCCAAAAAATTATTTCCTGGATTAACTCCATGGAAAAGAAAACCTACAACATGTGATGATATTTTTTCCATTTATAAAAGAGTATATATAACATTTTATAACTAATATTCATGTTATATATTTTATATTATTTCTTAATGATAACTTTGTTATGACAAGGAGGTGTTTTAATATATTAAAACTCATGGCATGAGGATAGGCCATGCAGACTAGGAGTAGAGACCATTTTTTCATTATAAGACTTTGAAATATTTCAAAATATATTTACAAGAGCTAGGAATTGAAATGGAATGTAATTATAAGGCTAGTGTGCCCGAAATTATTATTTTTAAAATATTAATTATTTCTATAATATGCATGTGAAAAAATAAGGGTATTTATCAAACAATATCTCAGATCATAAATAAGATCACACGGTTGAGTCAGGAGCATGAAATTTACCATAGGTGGGGTATAGTATTTATTGCAACTGGCCTTTTGTATAAAAATTTATCTAGGATGTAGCCATAAATTGATTAATTAATGAAAAAATTATTTTATTTTTATGGTACTTTAAAAAACATATTAACATGGACTCAGATTTGAAATCTGAGACCACCATTGAGTACCTAAAACAATATTTACCCTAGTCATGACTTCACATGACAGGGAGAGGGATGTTCAAATTCCATTTATGTTGGTTCGAGACATGATCAATCCAATAAATAGGTGTTTAAGGAAATTAGAAACGATTTGGATAATTTCGTTGCAAAATCGGTAGAGCTCCACCTCTCATTCTGTTGAAGAATCCACGCTAAAATTTTTTCGGATCACTACCTGATCTAAAATATGAGTTGATTACAGTATGAAAAAATAAATGAATGATATAAAATACAGATATTATTCTATATTCGGATTAAGAATTTACCCAATTTATGTTTTTTAAAAAATTATTTCTTATCATTTTTATTTCTTTGAATGAAATTTTTGATGGCTATACAAATATTTCCATGACCACTTTAATTTTGTATTGATCATACTTTGGGTTCTTTCAACATTCATTACATTATTCATCGATAAAAATGACATAAAGTGGAATAAACATCAAGACATCAAGATAATATTATATATGGGGTGGTTATGATGCAAGGATTTCAGATCTATGATGGCTTCGAGTTTCAGGTATTAGCGGAAGCACGTCAGCAAGTGGGAGTAAAATATGTGTTTTGATTCATCAAAATATCAAAAAATATTTCCAAGAAGCATATTTTTATGTAGATAGAGACCCTAAGATCATAGATCTCAATCGTTCTTTAGCACTAAAAGAGTCCCCATGGTCCACAGAAGGGACCACTAGCACACGGTGGTCTGTGGCGGTGTTGGACGACGGTGGTGGAGGAGCACGGGGAGGTGAAGATAGGTGTGGGAGGTGGAGTGCGGGAGTGATAGTGATGATCGATGAGTGGGATCTAGAACATCGTCTTGGATATGGGATGAGGTGGATGGGTCGTGGGCTACAATGGTGGGTTGGTCCAAGGTGGTGGTCTAGGATGGGTCGGTCTTCAGACACAAATTTAATCCCTCATAATTCTTAAATGTAGTATAGGTTTTTCATAATGTCTGTGGAATAATTTTCCTACATTCGAGACCAGTCAAATCAGCACAGTTTAGAGATGTCATATTGTGTCCTAAGGGATCAGTTTCTCAAAACACATAAATATAACAACAATATAATTCCAATTATTAAATGAATTTTATATCAGGCATAACTCCTACATTCGACGTTCAATAAATGTGTCTTCAGTGGTGTTGTGACCCAAAGATTTAAGTGTATGTTTCAATATCAATTTATGATTCTTAAACCAAAATGTATTTGTGGGCCCCATGTATCCTGTTTTGGGCATGTTGTGGTTAAATTCATATTTTCCACATTCTGTCCATTTTGGATGAATGCGTAATAGAGCCAGTGCATTTTTACATGAGGATCATAGTAGATAGATCTGAATAAATTATTTTGGTGTTGAGGTGTGGGCCCTATGAAGCACTGTTTGTGTGTAATGCTGAATGTTTTTTCTTTATTAATGGGTGTTTGATTCGGGAGAATGTATTTTTGATCATGTGAATTTTTACATAAGGATTGTGAAGGTGAGATCAATTTGGTTATCTAGTAATGATCGAAGAGAAATTTTGGTAGAATTAAATTTTCTACCTTCGAACCAATGAAAATTTTCATGCTCTCATCAACCTTATAGATAGATATATCGTGTACTCATGTGGTAAAATTTCATTCCAAAGGGTACTTGTATAAAATTTAGTATATGAGTCTGGGTGGGTACACAGCCATGCACCGATGTTAGGTTAGATGTTATATGGGCCCATATGCATTGTTTAATACTTTATGAATATTCTTTATCTATTATTTCTTTTTGAACATGGATTTGGCATTTGTGTAGCATATTCTTATTTATTATATATGGAACATTAATGTGCCCTCCATAGTGCTTTTTGAGACACGGTGTGTTGTTCATGGTGTGACCTATATCATAGGAGACGTCCGACGATGGTAGTGATCAACCACTAGAATATTACAGATTTCCAAGATTACCCTCTAGCTGGATTGTGCAGTGATCTTCCTATATGATTTCGGAGTGGCACCCTCCAGACTGAATGGTCATGGGTCCTCGTGGAAAATATAGTGGAACAATCCAACTGAGTAGGGCATGGGTCCTAGATGACACTAGTGTGGCACCCTCCAAATGGGTTTGGAATGGATTCTCAACCTTCAAACATGACTTATCAACTATACAAATCAGTGGTGAGACATAGTTTGGCATACACATAGACTCATGAGATAGAGGGGTCCTTTCATCACAGATATGTGTGCCTGTGATGTGACTTAAAAATATAAGGGAGAGACAGAGCCACACAAAGTGGATAGTATCAAGGTGTGGTGAATGATTCCCTTCGACGTGTGAGTTCAGGGAAAACATGTGGGATGTTGGGCATCATTGGTGGTTAATATTGGAAATATTGGTGACTCTTTTTCTATTCTAATATGTGAGATGAAAATACCATTAAAATCTCATTTTGTCTTCTTTACCAGAGAACATATATATATATATCATGTTTCAGTACTCAGTCATAAAGTTTCGGTTACTCCCCTTCTAGGAGAGGTGAAGATGTACAGGGTATGTCACATGCTTTCCATGTCTATCTTCTCTTGGTTGGAAGCATCCTATCTCTTTCTATAGGTAGAGAACACGTGGTAAGATGTTTATCTCCTCGTCATTTCTTTATCCTTGTTTTTGTATGAGTTTAATTCCACTCTTTTATTGGGTTGAGCTTTACTCATTTTCTTTACCTGGATCCATATACTATTTTCCACTTTAGTGTATCACATACTCCCCCCACTCTCCTTTTCAAGGCTTCCTACTAAGTATTTTTATACTCACCACTACATGGGGGTTTCCAACATGTTTTGTTCCATATACAAACTATATAAAAGTTTATCATGACTTCGTAAGATCATAGGGATACAAGTGCTTAGACTGTGTATGGTGTTCGTATCCTTGGATTCAATAGTGAGGCTATCTTAACTATTTTACTTCCACAATTAATTCATGATTGTGTCACTTTTCCAACTTGGAATATATTTTTCCCCTTATCCATTTATTTTACTTTTATGTACATGTATTGATTAGAGGATGATGAATGTTTAGTTTCCTTATATAGGTGTTTTGTTTCATTTCTTCCATTACCATTGTAATTTTTCTTTAACTAGGATGTTTATGTTTTTGAATGTATATAGGAAAAGTCCTCCATGAATTTATTGAGTCTTCGATGCTTGTCTCCACCCCATAGCCTATGAGGGCTGTTTTGGGTAGTTTTGAATCCAGCCTCAACATGGGTTGAGTTATGAAAAATTGGTATCTATGGTTGTTTTAACCTTGGGATGTAGCTCGTAAATTTCCATAAAAATTTCTTGGTTGGGTTTAAGGAAATATTTTCAATGTTTCTAGAGTGAATTTCTTAGACCATAGAGTCTAGGGATGGTGTGGCGACTGACATATCCATTCACTTGGACCTTGATTACCTACATGTAAAAGCACAACCATAATTCATTTGTTATAGGGATCGATGGTATATGCATCATATAGGATTGATTCATTGAATTTAATTCTGGATCAATATCCCCATGGTTTTTGAAATATAAATATGCTCTATGATCATGATAGTACTTGATAATCTTCATGTTGCCTCAATAATGACACCAAGCCAAGATTACAGCTATAATTTTTGACGATGACCCTGTGAGAAATGAGGCCTTAGTTCAACATCAATCATACGATCCCCCCCCCCCCCTCTCTAGGTGGGCTGGTATCATCACCCCCATATGTTGAGTATTAGATAGTACCAATAGATTAAGATTAGGATGCGTGTAGGCTGAGAACAATCCATCAGTTCTAGCATCATAAATTACTGAGGTTCTAGGTGAGCCATATCTAATTTAAGCATAGGATTGGCTAGATATTGTGGTCTGCCTCTTCGGTCTTGTTAATACACAAACAAATCATATGGAGTCTATGGAAACTAGTATTTTCCACATAGAAAACGGGTGTTTGTGAAGCCTAATTACTCAGATGAATGATGAGTCACCACTCTTGGGGGATGACATCAAATATCTATTCCATGAGTATTACTATCCCTCATTCTTTTGATCCCTCTAGATTAATGGGATTCTGAAGCTTTAATATGGATGGATGACAATGGCTGAGTACAATTCTTGGATTATAGACCTTACACACTACTCTTTATACATAATCTAAGATGGATTCATCTGAGACTAAAATTTTGAGTAGGGACTTCATAGAGAGATTAGTTCAAATGAAACACCATTTTTATCCCAAAATTTGATGGGGTTCTTGAGTGAGCACTGGTGATAGAGATCTTTCTGTAAGAGGGATGCAAGATAGTTGGTGTGGAAGAGGGCACTACATATCATAGATGTTCATGACAGCTAGCAAAAGATAGTTATGAGTGACTCAAGGTAGGATTCCCCATCATGATCAGTATTAGGAAAATTGTTAAGGACATTGTAGAGCACTAATAAAGTATAGGTAAGGATAGTTCTAGGCTTGTGATGAGCGAGGACACATGGAACAAGACTGCCTAACCAGAAATTATGAGCTTCCCTGATAGATGGAACATAGAACTCCACAGTGGTGAATGTTCCCTGATCTGTGATCCACCATGTGGTGATAGGGTGGTCCAAGGGGATTCAGTGCTAGTAGAGGAGTATGAGTTATGGATGGTGTGCAACACTATGAGGTTATTCCACCATTTCCACTAGGCTACCCAAGTCAGGATTAGTGAGATAGTGGTTGGGGCCATAGACAGCTCCAATCATTCAATTTCTACTGCCCATTAGCATAATACATGTTATGATGTATTCCCTATGTATTTTCTACTTCCTTCACAATAAGATGATATACACTATTAGACATACTCTTCCATTAATAATTCCTTCGTGAGGTTTTACTAGGGTGATGTAGGCCATCAATGTTATCATGTGTTAGTGTTTTTCAATACAACACTACATGAATGAGAAGGAAATTTCCTTCCTACACCGAGACACATTTTCATGAATTGGAAAAAACAAAGAGAGTGAATTATTTCCACCCAAGGTGGTTAGTATTGAGGTGTGGTGGATGAGTTCCTATCAATATTTCTTTCATTTAAGGGTTCTGTAATGGAGTTTCGGAGCAGATACTGTCATTGATAGTGTAATTTTTATACATTACCTCATTTTTCTTGGGATGCCACTAGTGGTGTGGAGGAGTGCATGATTTGGGTTTACTCTCCTTCTTGTAGAGATGAATTCATATAGGGTATTCCATTTTATTTCATTTTATATCTTCTTGTGGATGAATGAGTTTATAGAACAACATTGTTTTTAGGTACATTTGGGTGCTCAAAATTCAAATATAGGGGAAGGCTATTGAGTCCCCATGAAAAAAAACTGTATAAAAACACTTCCTAGTGCTGGTTGTGGTATTATTCCATTTGAGGATATGGAGACACTACCTTCTGGGAGAGCTCATTTTTGTCTATTCTAACCATTATAGTCTCCTGTACATCTTTAATCAGAGAGACATGAACCTGTGGCGGCAACTCTGGATGAACATCCTGAAGAACAATGACTTTGAGATAGTCTATACTATAGGAAAGGGAAACATTGTAGAAAAATCCCTTATAAGGATGTATCTTGCTTGCCTAATGAAAGATATTTTAGAGTAGATATCTGCCCTGCTACTGATTCTGGTGGAGCTATAGGGTACAAGTATTTATTCAGATGATGGGGTTGACTCGGTCGCTTCTCAATCATGGGTGTGAGTACAAGATTTGATGCATCCATGAGAGATATTTCATGACTCAGATAACCATAGGTGTCACACCAGATAGATATTATGAAGGATTTAATCATGAGACCTTGATCTTGGGATAAACAATGGTTTTCATTATGATGTGAGAGGATATAATGTTAGAGTACCAAACTTCTAAATTTTATGTAAATCAATTTGTGGGGATAAAGTAAATTGATCTTCTATGGAAATTTTGGTGTTCCTAGGAGAGTTAAAACATAGTTGATTTTATCTTAAAATACCTCACATGTTAGTGGGTGAAGGCAATTCACCGAGTTCTTGCAAATTGTTGCAGCACCATGAAATCCCAAAGTGTGAATGATACAACATATCCATTGACTTTTCCATAGGGATCCCACATAAAAAGTAGGTCCATAAATCCATCTGGGGGGTAGTAGACTGACTTGCAATGTTTTCATAGTCCATTGATATCAAGGAGTAGAAATCATAAGAGCATGTGTGGAAGTTGTAAATACTAGGTATCATCCTTCTTCACAATATTACATCAACATTTGCCTCCAATAATGATCTGTGGTTTACAACATGACTAGGGAGAGGCCTACAAAAGGTATTCATGACCGAGATGTAGATGATTACAACCTTTAACCCCATACTGATGGGAAGAGTAAGTTCACAATCCACGTGTTGGAGGATAGGAATTCTTTCATGTTAGTTTTATAATGAGGTGGAAAGCTATCCCTAAATATCATTGAGACATTAGATATCATGAAATGGGTTGGAGAGGTTGCTTACTTCATTTTCCATCCCCCAGTTGCATTGGGTGCATGATGATTTTTACACGGTGAATATTAAGAGATACATAAATGATTTTATTCACGTCATCATCAGGAGAAAACCATATGTGGATGATGAAAACCTATGGTTATCATGATGGTGTAGTATGGAAACATACAAGAGTTTCCATTGGAGAAAGAGATCCCTGTGTAGGCTCAGTATACCATGTTCTTCCCCTATATACTTCTGGGGATGAAAATCATGAAGGAGGGAATGATGTAGATACTCGATTTTTTCCATTTAATGCTTTTAAATATTTCTACATATATTTCTAGAGTTTGGTGCAGATATGATGTGTGATTTTGAGGTCCGATGTGCACTAAATTAATTTTATTAAAATATTATGTTTTTTAATAATATGAACTGATAATAAATGGGATATCTCTAGAAATATAACATAAATTAGTAAACTGAGTCCACATTTGAGTCTAGAGAATGACATTTACACTAGGCTAGGTATAACATTTGTTAGTGGAGACCCTCGGTTTAAAACGTTATCGAGTATGTAAACATAAATAATATTATTAAATAAAAATTATTTTATTTAGACTCTACATAGATTACAATTTTAATGAGGAATCTTATTTGAAATCCAAGACCACTACTGATATCTTAGTTTAGCATTTACCCTATGAATTACATTCAGTGAGAGGGTGTGAGAGGTTCAGATTTTGTTCCCTTTGGCACGAGACATGCTAAATCATATAAATATGAGTTTATGAAAATGAGAAAGGGTTTGGATCATTTACTCCCTTGGTTGGAAGATATCCTCCTCTCCTCTTGTTGGAGAATCGATGCTGAAATTTGGTGGATTGAGATGAGAATTCATATTCGAGTAGATCAGAGGGTGGTTAACACAACAATGGATCAAAAATCCAGGTAGTATTTTTCTTTCAAATTTCGTATTTCCACAATGAATGATTTGATTTTAGAAGTTGATTTATTTTAATTTTCTCTTATTTTGAGTGATTTTTCTATGCCCATAATAAAACATCCATCAACCATTTTAATTATATATTGCTCGTTCTTCATGTTAATCACCCATTCATTGCATTCTTCATCGATGATCTTTTTGACCCATTGAAACGACATCCAAACATCGAGAAAAGAGAAGATATATGATTTATTGTGATCCAGGGATTCTAGATCTATGACTATTTTGTGTTTCTGGTTCCAGAGGAACCACATCAGCAAGAGTAAGGGACACATACTTTTTGATTAATTGAAACATCGACAAATATTCAAGTAGAGAATAGGTCTATGTAGAGTTGGACACGAGGATCCTAGATTTTTTATTATTTTTGGATTTTAATCCCCGAAGGATACATGGTGTTAAATGGGGAATTTCAATGACAAAAAGTGTCATAGGGTGGATGTAGAATGTAGGAGAGGAACATGGTGAATCTCATCTAGGCCTGTGCGGTGTATCATGGTACAACAAGGTTCAGGCAGTGGAGTGCAGGCGAGGCCATGACGACTGGTGAGCAGGATCTGGAATGGTGGTGGGGATGCCAGTCAAGGTAGCTGGTTTGCATGATTTGGTGGTAGGCTAGGATAAGGAAGTTGGCAGGGTAGATATAGTGGGTTGTGCTAGGTAGTATGGGGCTGGTCTAGGCAGCATGAGGTTTGGCTAGTCTTCAGGTTCCGATTTGAAACTCCATAACTCCTAAACAGAACATCTGTTTCACACGCTATCTATGAAAACATGAACATACATTAAAGACAAACCATTTTTGGCCACTAGTGATTATATATATATTGATCAATGATCATTTGTGTGGAACACCAAAATATATATAATAATATAATTTTTATTACTGAATGGATTTTTAGATCAGGATTAACTCTTGAATATGACATCTGATCGACGAGCTATTTGTAGCCTTATGACACAAATATTCATTTGGTACATTCTAGAAAAATTTCGGTCACATGATTATAAATAAATGTGTGGGCCCTCATGAATACCATTTCAGGTATTTGCAGTGAAATGTTGCTTTTTCACTGGGTGACTATTTTGGAGGAATGAAAATTTGATCCAGTGAGATTTTACTTTTGGATCAAAATGATACAATATTTATAATTTATTTTGGGATCGAGATGTGGAACCCACTAAGAAATGTTTTTTTATGATACAAAGAGAGAATCTTCTGAATCGGGTGTTAGATTCGAGAAACTGATTAGTTCATATTTTGTGTTTTTCTGCAAGGATCAGGACAATGTGATCTATTTGGTTATAGGGATTTTTTGGGGATGCATGTTGGTATAATTAAAAAATTTTCCCATCGTACTAATGATGAGAATCATTCACTCATCATCATTCTAGACAAATTTTCCATATATATTGGGAGTACACTGGACTGCCTTGGGAAACTTGTATACAGTCTAGTGCCCATCTATGGTCAGGTACAGGGCTAGGTAACCAGGAGGGGGAAAACATCATGTGAGCCCCATTGAAAATATTTAAAAATTTATGAATATTATATCTCCTGTATCTCCTTAGTTTTGAATCAGATTTGGGCCTGTGAGTAGTAAATCCCTCATGTTTTCCACGTGGAATATGATGGTTCCCACCCTAGTAGATTCTGATATACGATGTTTTGATTCCTAAGTGACACCTATCAGAGGTGATGACCGATGATGTTATTAATTATGATATATCATATCAGATATTTATGAGATTAACCTCTAATTGGGCTAGGACGCAGCGTTCCTAGGTGGTTTTTGAGTGGAACCCTCTAGCTGGGCTTGGCATGGGTCCTTGATGACACTTTAGTGGAACCCTCCATCCAGGATGGACATGGGTCCACGAAGAAACTAGAGTGAAACTCTCCAGTCAGTATGGGCATGAGTCCTCATACTTGAGGAAAAACATATTGAAAATGATCATTATATGAGAGACATAGTTTGAAAAACATTTAGACACATGAGAATGAGGGTTTATTTCCCCATTGAGACACATACTTGTGACACAACCTTAAACTGTTTGAGCGAGACAGAGCTGCACACTGTAGATAGTATCAAGGTGTTGTGATTGAATCCCTTTGGCCTACATGTTCATGGAAGCTGCATGGGACGATGATCATCATTATTGGATAATACTGGAACCATTGAAAACGTTTTCCAGGGTTGAGCTGTGAGATGGAGAACTCCTTATTTCATCATTTTGGTTTTTTTGACTATATATATATATATATATATATCTATATATCTTATATCAATACCAGCTCCATGGTTTTTAGTACATCTGCTTCTAGGAATGGTGAAGAGGTGTGGCGTATAGAACATGCTATCCATGTATATGTTCTAGTCTTTGTACGAGTCCACTCTACTTCTATTTGTAACTAAGATTGATGATAAGATTATCTCATAACAATATGATGTCCTTGTTTTTGGATGAGTTTACATCCACTCAATTGATGGGTTGAGCTGTACTACTTTACCGTCCCTTATTCTATCTAATATTTCTTTTACAGTGTATCATTTTATTTCTCCCCCATCATCTTTTCAGTGTTTACGAATGAATATTTTTATGCACACATTGTCATGGGCATTAACTGCATGTGTCCTGTAATATGAAGATGATGGTAAAACTAACAGTGACTTCATTTGAGATTAGGGATACAGGTGATTGGACTGCGTACTATGTTCATAGCTTGGGATCTAGTAGTGTGGATCTATTAGTTATTTTTCTTTTTCAGTTACTGCCATGTTGTGATTGTTTTTTTGTTGGGTTTCTATTTTTCCATATTTCCATTCATTTAACACTTATATACATTTAATAATTAGGGGTCGATGCATATTTGGTTTTATTTTATTTTCAGTGTTGTATCATTAGTTCCTTTTCTTATACACTTTTTCATTATGTTGGTTGTGGTCATGTGTACATGTACATAAGAAAACATCACCCTTAGTTGTGCCTTTGGCATTATTCACCTCCCCCTAGCCAATAGTGACATACTTGGTGTAGTTCTAGTTGAAGCCCTGACATGGTTCGGGTCGTGACACAAGGAGACTGATATGTTATACATGTGGATAAGTTTCAAGGTATATATAAAAGGATTTGACAATATAATCACATATGAAAAAAAATTAAATATTTTTTCAATGTTTTTGGAGTTTCCAAAAGAAACAAATTACAAATATTATTGTTATTACATTTGTAGATTAAATAGCGAGATCAAATTCAATTAAAAAATTAGTATCCCCAAAAGGGTATTGTTATAGATAATTAATAATTCATTTAAAATATTTATTATTTATTTATTTATTTATAATTTAATAGTACTACTATTATTGGAAAACATACTCATATTAACATCTTGATATAGATTTTCATAGAAATGAATGGTCATTATATATAATGAAATAATGTACACAAATAACATGATGACGTGACTTCCATATAGGTAATGGATTGTTTCGTATTTATATATAGTTTAATTACTTTTAGTATTAATGTCATTATATTTTTTTTCTTGCATAGGAGGATTAATTTTTTCGAGTTGGGGTAGTTTGTTTAAATAAGATCATGATAATGATAGATTGTAATTTAAAGCTGAAACTAAGAGTTCAATGAGAGGGTAAATGTTATTTATATACTATATTTTTTCACAAAATATTATATGTTCACTATTACACTAATATAACACAAATTAAATGATTCATTACTAATACATACAATGAATTTAGCATATGATTATGTCACCAACCAATTGGATGAACATACTATAATGAAAAAAAACCCTCTGGGAATATGTGAAGGTAATTTTACAGTATAATTTATCTATTTTACTGAAAAATTATATAATGAAACATTGAATTAATTTTCATTATGGCATATATATTTTGTTTATTTTAGAAGATTTATTTAAATATTTCACGTATTTATAAACATAAAATTCCACAGTCTTCTCTCTCAAAACCGTTTCACCCCTACAATGGTGGTATTTATATATTTACATATAATACCATATAATTAAACAATGGGAAGAGAAAATATGATTACAATAGTTAATAAAATATATAATCTTGATGTTTTTATATTAAAATAATTTCCCTAGAAATTAAGCACTATGTATCATTTATGTTTAATTTAATTCTTTTTATAATTATTCACATAAGAATTGATTCTTATTCAGGTTGATTATTTTGTTTGAGTTAGGTTAATTTGTTCGAATCATACCACACCGATTTGATAATGTAAATGAGATAATAAAAATAATAAAATGAGTCATGAATATATACAACCATTATGACCTGATGAGTTACTACTTCTTATTTAATTAATTTTTTCATCATTTTATCTACTATTTTAAAGTTAATTTCCCTATCATTTTTATCAAATACTTATTTACATTTTTTCATAGATATTTGGGATGTAATATTTTTTTGTACTACTAAAATGAACTCAATAAATTGATAAAATTTCACTTCTTTCTAATTTTACCACTATTTCCAATGGATTTTATTTTGTAAAGCTTCCAACACTCCATATTTAGTCGACGTTCTAAGACAAAAAAATTTATTCAACTGAAAACATTGACTCAATTCGTAGTGCATTATGTTCTACATATAAATATATAATAATTAATTTTGACATTAGAAATTGATTTTGATATAAGACTTTGGGACATGTATGAATCAATTTCACCTAAAAATGACACCTAATGTGACCGATATGACTTAAAGTGCTTATTTTTATATCCAATTGTCCTTAATTTTAGTAAAAAAGAAACCTAATATTCCCACAAACATGAAAACACATTTTTATTGTTTTGATAATTTGGAGAAACAAATCCATTAGAAATTTTAGATGTTGATGAATCAGCCCCACATCAATCCAATACATGATATTCCTTATATGAATCATATTCACAATCATCATTTTAAACATGAAATTTTAATTGAAAAAGTTTCACTAACTAAAAACCAATAAAACAAACTTGTATTATTTTGATGAATTTTTAAAATTATTCATATTTCATTTGTGATTTCTAGGAATTAGTCTAACAAAAAAATACACTATATGACCAGTAAGAATCAAAGAGCATGGTTCTAGTTTAAAATGACTAATTTGTCAAAATGGAAAAGTGAAAAACTCCAAACAAAAAAATCATACCGTTTTGAAAATTTGAGGAATAAGATCCATATGCAATTTGTAATAAGTAGGAATCTACCTCACCTAAATATGATGAACGACGTGACTGATACAACTCAAAGTGCACCATTATATTTAAAATTGAAATTCATTTTAGTAAAAAAGAATACTGACATACACGTAATCCAGAAAAACAACTTGGATTATTTTTATACATTATAAAAAAGATCACTATCATATTTTTTATTGGTAGGTTACAACCACTTATCAATTTGACACATGATGATCCTGGTATGACTGAAAGTGTCCATGATCATTTTAAAATAGATATTTCATAAATGTGCCAGTCAATATATAATGATACAACATGATTGGATTGTGATGATAACTTTTTCAAATGATTCATAAGTCTTTATTGATGTATACGATTTGTATAACATCAAACCAACACATTGTGTGACCTTTATGACTCAATGTTCATGTTTCCAATTTTAATTTATATTATAGTAATGAAGAAATGTGACATAATGAAAATGGTGAAAACACTTTATTATTGTTTAGATATATTATAAAAATGATATATATTTCATTTGGGTTGTGATGGAATCGTACAAAATATAATCTAAAGTAAAATGAGTTTAGTATAACTCTAAATGTTTCATTTTATTTAATTTTGACATTGAATTTATTAAAAAAATAATATATTCATGATGTGACTGGTATGTCTCATATTTTCTGATTCCATTTTCAATTGAAATTTTAATAAAAATCACAAATTATATAGTCAAAACTAGAAAAATACAATATGATTATTTTTATAATTTAAAAAATGATACCTATGTAATTTCAAACATGCTGAAATAAACCACACATCAATCTAATGCATGAAATACGAATATAATTCCATTTATGCATTTTAAATTATTTTGGAATTACTTTTTTTTGTAAAATAAGAAGTTATTAATAGAAAACATGTAAATCACATTCATATATACAGAAAACATTAAAAGAAAAAAACTGTAAGGCATTTATAATGTGTAATAATCAACCCAAAAACATTCTAATGTATGGAGTGACCTATATAACACTAATTGTGTCATTTTATTTAAAATAGTAATTAATTTTTAAAAAATGTAAAAGTGGAAAATAAAAAACCTATGAAACACATTTGTATTGTTTTTTGAACTTTTGGAAAATGATCCATATGTAATTTATGACATGATATAATAATTCTCACTCAATATGGTGATTAGTGTGAAAAATATAACTCAAAATGTATCTTTTTTATTTGAAATTGACATTAATTTTCATCAAAGAAACAAGTGAATTACTGAATGGATGTGGGTGTTTATTCCTATTCCCAAAAGTTTATATATTCATTATTAATAATTTCTGATATATAGAAACCTCTAGAATAATAAATTTAATTTTTTCCTTCATATTTCATAATCATATAGTTTTCTAGTATATTCTCATTAAAGATAAATTTTTATGACATGGGGATGTTTATGTGAACATATTGTTGTGAAGCTATACATATGTCATAATGAATAATATTAGAACTCAATTCACTTATATGAAAGATGATGTATTATGGAAAAAATATATAATAAAATATTGGAAGCTTTATAATATAAATTGTTTCATTGGTTATTAATTATTATTCTAGATGTTTTTTGTAAATGGTTTATGCATTTGGGATTGTTTTGTAATGAGTACATAAATGATAAAATGAATCTAATGTGGCTATTTAATGTAAAATGACTTGTATACGGGCAGTATGGAGATATATAGTAATTATTTCTATGGTATCTTTCTCAGAATACATGGTTGTTTTTTTGATTTTATATATTATTATTTAATATATTTTTCTATGTTTTTTATGTTGTGGATATTATTGAAGAAGTGGTTTTGGGATATCTATGTGTAAACCTAGTGAAATTACTGAGCAAAACACTTTATCTAAGTGATGGTTTAAATTAGGAATATATAAATAAGAACTTATTTATTTAATGTTATCAGTATGAAGAATGTAATTTTATTCAGCTTTGTTTATAATATTAACGACTATTGGTTGGGGTTTTGAATTGTAGTGAGAGGCTATTAGATTCACATATTTCATACTCTCAATACCTAACTATAAAGGTTATGATATGATGATGATGAACCAATTCATGGTGATTCCTGATGATATGTATAGTCAATGGATATGCCCAGTGATATTTATAGTTTGTGGTAAATCAAGTGTTGATGATTATTTCCTGGGGGATGTATATGGAAATATGATAGGGTAAGGTTGATGTTAACAATTTTTACATTATTTTAATGACGTATGGTGTTGGAGTGGAATTTTGTTACTGATATGTAGCATTTTAGTATATGAAAATCTATATTTTAATACACTCCAATTGAAGTTTTATTATATAATTATAAACCTAATATGACCCCAGATGATCATTAGGCCCAATGTATTGGGAAATAATGTAAATAACATAAAACATTTCACAAGAAAAAAATATATTTAATACTCTTCTAACAAGCTCTTAAAATACATTATTCTCCTGAAATTGAATGGAATATAATGGGATATATATAAGAAAGGTAGATCTATAAAGACATTCATGTGAATAATAAAATCATTGAATAATGTAAATAAGTTGATGTAATCGTGTAGTAATATAGAGGACACATAAGAGGGGTGGTAAACATAAACATTAACAATGGATTAGGATATAAGATTATAACATAAGGGAAACATGTGACTGTGGTAACAACAAAAAACATCACATAATAAATATAAGTTGACGATAACTACTGATACATCATAAGGTAATGATCTCCGGATATTCTGTTTTTCATCATATATGAAATCTCATGTAGAAAAAACATTTCTGAATGCATTTGGGGGATATAAATATTATTTCCAACATGTTACATTCATATCATGTACATGCATTTGTGTTCTATATATTCCATAATCTCTAATTATGTCTTTTGTCACTATTATTCCAATGATTAAGGATTCTGGGGTATATACACGGTAGTCTATAATAAATTCTGGATTTTTTCATCTAAGTGAATTTCATTGAGTGAAAATAGAGATTGGTATTTACTATTAAAATGATTGGTAAGGAAAAGCACAAGATAATTCCAATAATATAATTTTGGTATATAAAGATTAATGAAAGGGTTTAATGAGAGTGAAATATGGAATATAATAATGAATATATTATATAAGTATAAATCAATCCACTATATCTGGTGTAATGTTTCTATAGAGCATAGATATAATAATAATAATAATATATGTAGGATATTAAACCGTAATTATAAATTATTGTACTCCTTATTTAATTATTAAAATCCTATAAAATTATCATGGATTATAAATCCCATTTTATTAATTTTAATTAATTAAATAGTATATATGTTTATGGCCTGGGTCAATTGATTCACATTATTAGTTATAGATTAAATCATATGGAAAGAATAATAAAAACTAAATTTTAGAATGTATTAAAAACCCAAATTAGTTCAAAACTAATATAAGATACCCTATAGAGAATTTCATAGAAAATATTAATTTCATGAACAAACATAACCAACCATATCCTGAAAACAATTACCATTTCATCACTTTTAAACTCAATTGAAGTAAAAAATAATGTTAATACTAGAATCATAGTGTTATTTCTCTTTACAAATTGATGATATGAAACAAAAAATGACTGAACTCATAACAACGAGGTGGAAAAAATCATGTAATTGTTCATCAATACTTTTAGTACCCAAAACACCATGGTAACATGAATATGAACATAAAAAAGTCATCTATACCATTTCAATATTCGTCATTCATGGTTATGACACATTTTATCTCCAAACGTTACATACTATCTAACATACTATACAGAACTAATAACATTTATAACATTCTCATACCATCACATTTTTTTAGGAAGGATATGAATTCAAATAATCTTAGTTTCATTCCACTTAAACCAATATCTCAAAAAAATTATTAAGTAATCACCATCTACGGGTGGAAAAGTTTCCGTCACATACAATATATCCATAGATACAATACTATATATATATATATAGTTAGGATTCATCAATAAACACAATACCATACTCCAATATATAATATTTTTTTACCAATAGTTATATAAAGAGTTGATCATTGTACACAATACAATTACTAAAATACCATGACTCCAAAAGAAGAGAAACTACCAATATGGAAAACTCTCATACTCCATAATACAATTAACCTAATGTTCCCATGAAATTATATTGACCCTCACTCTCGAATTTGTTATTAAAAATAGTTTATTTAAATAATGGATTTAATAGAAATAGAGGATACATATGTATATTTCACATCATTACCATAAGATAAAAATTTCATGCCACAACAGTCCCATTATCCCACAAATGTGTAGGTTATTTTTTTGTAGATCAAATACATAAGAAATATAAATTTTCCTAGATTTTACATTTTTTTATATTCAAACATCACTACATCAACATATAGACACCTTCAAGGTTATAGAAATCATTATAACAAAGGAAAGGGAAAAATTATAATGCGGGACCTCAAATACCTAGTATGTGAAAACATATCATCATGTAATCAAGAGTTAGGTCAAATTATTATTTGAAAAAATTATTTTGGAGGAATATATAATTAAAAAGAACATATATTTAAAAGATTTTTCCTAAATCCAATATATCATGAAATGAAATAAAAACATAGAAATAAAATACAATATAACAGAGGTGTATAAATATACGCAATAATCAAGATCCATGAAGATTGATAATATGAAAAAATATATGGATTTTCATTTTCAAAATTTTTTACTATAAACGAATTCATAATAAAAAGGTGTAAAAATTATAAAATAGTGGAGCACGAATCATTTCGAATTTCATATGAATGTTCATAGCATGATTGTTCAATTGATTATTATAGTGTATAAGGTTTTAATACTTGATTAACATAAACATGGTGGACTATGAATCACAATATTATTCCTATAAAAATATTGGAGGAGGCATGGCTACCTAATTCACATAATTATATTTGGAATATATTCACTCCAAACTACCAAGAACATTATAGAACTTCCTTCAATTACATATTCCCACAAACATAACGAGGCATGAATCACTAGTTGATTACGATTAATATATTGGAGATCTAAAATCATATCACGATTTCCACAAAAATTTAATAGTTGTTGGATTCTTGTAAACATTATATAGTATTAATAATTTCATAATTATCATATTTTAGAGAGAATCAATAATCAATTCTCATTATCATCTTATGAGATATAATTCATTAAGAAATGCATTGTTGGGATATATACAACATGCCTATTAATCGTCAATATATGTGTCTTCCATATTAAATTAACAATTAAAAACATTAACATTTAATAATGTAATTAAATATGGGTTACAAAATATTTTAGATGGTATCTACTAAATTTACATAAATATTTATTCGGTTGATACCCATAAACTACCAAAAATATTATGTAATAAGAAAATATAGTTAGTGGTTAATGAAAATTTATTTTCAACAACATAATTCATTTAGATATTTTAGTAAAATTGTAAATTAGTTTTTGTTAAATATCATTTAACAATAGAATTACTGATTATTTTATGGGTCACTTTGATATTCCATTTTTGAAAAGGCCAATATTGAGAAATTGAAAAAAAAACTTTCAAAATAATTTTTTTGGATGAAATTTCAATAGTGAATCATTATACAATACATTAAATTTTAAATAATTTTATGTGAAAAAACCCATTAATATTTTAAAATACTATTCAATAATGGGTCCTTGAAAATCAATAAATTATTTAAAAGGGTCAAGTGTGTCATTTATAAAACAACAAATTTTGAAAAGAATCATCCTTAATGGAGCCTATAAACAGACATACGGGTTAAAAAAAGTCATGGATAATATATAAAACACATACATTTGGAAAAGAAAAGTCAATAATTTATCATTGAAATTACATAAATTATATAAAATGAAATATATCATGACAATTAAAAATATGATTTTAAATGATAGAAAACTATTTCAATATGTTGAAAACCCATTTTTGAGAACCCATAATGTTAATAGAGTAATGAAAATACCTTTTTAAAAAAAATCTAATGTAAATATAGTGGTAAAAATAGATAATACATAATTATTTATCAGTACATAACATTGGAAGTTATGAAATTAGAGAAGTGGAGGAGAATTCATCAGTAAATAGGATGTGAATTATTATTATCATTGATAATCATTTTAGGGGAAAGGTATTCATCATGGAAGAAGATTATAATAAAAATAGAAATTTCCACTATATTGAATTATATTTTACAAATAAATGACAACTTATGGTGGAAGAAACCAAAAATTGAAGAATTAAGTTCAATACGAAGCATTATATCTCAACAAAGAGAGTTGAGTTAACAAAATCACATACAACATCAGAATATCATGAATCAAAGACCATTAATTGAATGAACTAGATATGGTTATTGAAACCCCATTAATTACATGTATAAACTAAAATATATTCATTTCTATGTGACCAATATACATGAAATAAAATATGGTATGTAATAAATATCAATTGTCATTTCCTTGAAAATGAGTAAATACAACCCATGCATTTAATAATATTCTCTAGTACAACAACTAAATATCCTTTATAAAAACTTTCACCATATTAATCACCTATTTTAAAACATTATTCATATATTTATAACTCATTATTATTTATATATATAACTACAATATACATTTATATTACATATTCATTATCTATTTTTAATATTGGGTGTGAGTAGTCTTGATCGATTTGATTTGGTTACATAATAATGATGTTGTTCATCATTGTTATCTTAAATTTATTATCTTCCAGATACTTCAACGAATCATATATTCTTGTTTTGATAGATTATATTGTATTAATTTTATTCTACGTGAATTCTAGATACAGTTCTTGAATAAAAGAATTGGTGAAAAAATAGGTTATATAGATTTTTATCAATCGAATGATGGTATCATAATTAATGAGATTAAAACTAATATTACCATTCTCAAAAAAAAACCACAACTTAGTTTATATTTTATTCTTTTATTTTTTTTATATTTTTTTCATTATATTATACCAAGAGTTCTGGAGTTTAAGATCAAAATTTTATGTTTTGGGGTTTTTTCCTCAATTGCCCGATTTAAGTGAATGGTTAAGGGATACCCATTCAGCCTCCTTGAACTGATTATTCTTTATCTCAATTTTAATATGTAATTATTTTTTTATGATTAGTTAACTATTTTAAGCAAAACATGCTTTTTCTTGGAGAACTTTTGTGGGTCAAGGGTGCTTCTGGTTGATGGATCATGACAAGGGAATGGTTACACCAAACCATGTAGAGGTCCCAAACATGGATATAGTGTTTTTGATAGAACCATATCACATGGTTGGAACAATATTTTCCAATATATGTGGGTTTATATTGTGTCCAATAATGGGTAATTTATTGTCACATAGTTTCCCAAACTATGTGGCCAAACAATGAGTAGTTTCTTGGTTTATTAAAAATTTGAAATTCCATCATTGGTTTTTTTATTTTTAACAACCAAGTTCCTCCTCTTCCACTAATTTTTCTTATTGGACCCTATGAGTGATCCTACATTATTATTAAATCACCCTCCATTTTCCATGTTGATTAAATGTGGATTATTCAATGGGGTGAGGTGATTTCACAAGGTAACCCCCACTTAACATATTTCTCTTCCTTATTCTTCCATTGTCTTCTTAGATCAATATCTACCTTATTTGATTTGGTCAAGGGACCATTTTTCCATGGTAATAATTTATGGTACACATCTTATTTAGGATACACGTGGGTTTTTTTCCTCGATAGACATTCATGGTATTCTTTTAGATTACTATTGTTGATGTGTAATGAGTTTGATGTTGGCTTCCCTTGAAATTTTCAAATTAAATTAAAGAAACATGGATTTATTTTCTTATGTACTACTATTTAATGATAACTAGTGATGTATGGTTTTTATAATAACTATTTTGTTAATATTTTAGATAGAAACTATTTTTATTGAATTTTATGGAATTATTTAATTAAACATTTGACAATAATCATTTTTCATAATTATTGAATATCCATTATAAGTATTTTTTGGTCACTAAAAATGGATTTGTATTTTTATATGTGTTTTTTTAAATGTATCCTTATATGATATTGAGTTCATAAATGGTGTGTTTGATCCATTTTTATAATGGTTTTTCACTCAAAGGTTCTTTGGGGACTTTTTCAAACCTTCATAAATTAGAACGCTTTTAAAAACTCTTTCATGAAAGATAACTTTTTTGATGTATTTTTATGGGAATGAGAATTATTTGGAAGGTTAATCCCCTCAAATGTTTATGTTTTGAAGTAAAATGTATTATTTTTTGGTTGAATTGGTTCTAATGATTGGTTGGGTGGCTTATGATTGAGATTTTTATATTGTTTGTCTGTTAGGATCACCTCGACTTTTGATATGACAGGGATCCTGATATAGCTATAATATTTTATCATAATGTTTTATATACTATTTTAGAGTATGAAATATCTAGTTCCCCTTATTATAGATCGTTTTCTTATTTGGGATTGTTCCCCTAGATTAGGCTAGGTAGGTTATGACCGAGAATTTAGGTGTGTTAATGACATCATGTCAAGTGTTCCTACAATATGAATGAGTTTTTAGTATTTTATACATTATCCATTTTTCTCTTACATACTCCCATGTTACGATGGATCTTATTTATCTATGGAGTACAGATTAGGTTAAACATTTGGTTTGGTCTCTAGTGTTGTTTATTCCATTTCCTCTTTTGTGAGATAGTTTGTCCTGTATTTTTGGAATAGTTTATCTCATTTATAAAAGGGGAAAAATATTTTATAGATATTTTATAGAAAACATTTTTATGAATGTTATACACCTTCATTCCCATTTTTTAGTGCATGACCTCAATTTTCTTTCTCTATATGTTAACTCTTTCTTACCTTGGAAAAGAAAATCATTTTAAATGAAACGGGAAATGAGTCTTGATTTAAATTAAAATGTAATGTGCAAATTACCTATTTATATATGTAATAATTGAATAAAAAAAATTAATAACATTTTATTTAAGATAAATTCCATAAGAATAAATTACATGGGCATGCCTAGTGAGTTTTAAAAATCACTCATATACATACATAATGTTTTTAGACAAAGTAGATGGTTCGAGGGTGTCTATATCATGACAGAATATATTTGGTTTTGATATTGGAGAGTGACCTACAAGGTCACATAGAGACTTGTTAGTCATTATGTTAAGCTCAATTTTGACTTCAATTTGTTTTTTAGTGCCCGTGTTTATGTATTAATGGTTGATATATCTTCTTTACACTAAATTTTTTAATTATATTGGAAAAAATCATTCCCATTATTACATTGTCAATTCCCTTGGTTCTTATCAACCCTAGATTTATCCAGATCAAGGATGTCGCTAAGAAACACAGGTGTCTAATATTGGGTCAATCAGAGATGGTTCATGAAAAAAATTACTGAGAGATGGTTCTTTAGAGAACCTAGATATCAAGGTTCCCTATGTTAATTTTTTAATGAAAGATGGATTAGCACTATCGAAACCTGGGAAGTAATTTTGAGGAAGTTTCTAGAAAACACAATCATTTCCATACCTTGGCATTCAATGGGGAGTTTGGGTTTTGTTTGTCTTGTTTTGATTTTTTATTATTCTATATTAGGGAAATGAAACATGATTGATCTAGTGGCCTCATTGAGCCAACAAGGCCTATAAATACATGTGGGTCACAGACATTGTTTTGATGGAATCTTCGTGATGATTGTGGGATTAGCATACAGACTCCTACCTTGTGTCCATGTCACTAATCGACACTAGTATCCAATAAAGAATTAGTTTTCAGTATTTATTAATTATAAACACTATTTTTGAATATATATTTTAAATTGAGAGAACCATATTTCAAAATAATTGTTTTGGTTCTGGAAAATGGAAAATGAATTTTCATAATTATTTTAATTAATGAATTAGAAAATTGATTTTTCATAAATATATATTTGAAAAAATGTGTTTTTAATCAAATAAATGTTGATGAAATGAGGATTGTTTAATTTTAATGAATATTAAGTTTAATGGAATGGGTTGGTGTGAAGTGTCTAAAAGTGGTCTATAATTCGTTTGCTCTCTATAATTTGGGATGTTTTGTGGAATTTGGAGATGATTTTTTATGTTATTGGTTTAATTGTGGTGAGATTTTTTTTAGTGAGTTCGCATTGATTTGGGTTTTCTGTCCATGCTATTTAAATTATGCCCACCAACAAAGGATTTATTTTTATTAATGGTGTAGATATAGGTGGTTATCCATTATAAGACACTCAATTTGAACAATCTATATACATTATCCTTGTGTTTTGAAAGATGAATGCTATCATATTTTATGATCAAGTGGATAATTAATAAACAAAAGAGTGAATTTAAAATATAAAAACGATATTTGGTTTCCTTAAGGTTCATAAGTCTTCAATGATGACATTTGGTACCTTTGCGAATGATGTTCATAATATGAAGAGGTTAAATTAGGTTTCTCATATTGATACATTGGAATAATTATCCTTGGATTTCATCAAGGATATGTTTGTACGATAGTTCTTCTCTAAGGATGTGAATGTGGAGAGAGTGATGGAGATATTATTCATTTAATAAGGTTATAGATCAGTATTGAAGTTCAATTATTAATATTTTGGATATATTCTCTTTCTTTCAAGAGTGGGAGAAGGATGATATTTTGATGGACTGATATTTTGAGAACATGGTTTATCCAGAGAAGAAGTGGAAGGTGTATTAAATAGGTTTGACCTAATTTGTCGATGTGGTGAGGCACGATATCTAGGATGAAGTTGTGATACTATGGGTTGTCAAATAACCCAATCATACATATTTCTATATAAGTGGTGAAGGAAATTATAGTAAGGATATAATAAATTAACATGATTTCAGTGACGCATGAACTAGAATTAAGAGGCCTCCTGATATATCATTCACTTTTTCTAGATGTATGGCCCTAGTGTGTCATCATTTTGGGTGTAGAGCCCTAGTGTGTCATAATTTTGGTACTCAATGTTATAAGAATGCCTTGTAATAAATTTCTCCAAATACCTTCAATACCTAAATAAAAGTGTGTCCAATTCAATGGTTATGTTGTGGTATTTCCAAGTAGAGACGTAGATCCGGATCCACCACTTCAAAAATAACTATATCCCATTTACAAGAGTAGGGTGCTAACTTGGGATAAATTTAATGTCCCTTTCTAATATAAATGTATTATTTATTATAGTGGTCTTATCCCATACTCCCTTATTTTCTCTGTAATGATGATGGATTTTGTTTGCCTTTTTAATCCCATTTTAAATAAATATGTGTCTCGGTGTGTCTCATATCTATTTGATTCCTTCTAAGGTTTATGTGTCTTTTGAGTTTTGAAACATAGTCTTGATGAATGGTGTTAGTTTGGAATCTAGGAAGAATTATAAAATGGTAAGGATTCCACCATGGACTCCTATGTCCATTTATGTTATATATAGTTTCAAATTTTCATTTCCCTATTCTCCCTTCAGGAGATGTTAGGGATTTATCTATACCCTCCTTTTTCATGAAGTTTTGAGTTTTCCCCAAATTTTTGGGAATGTAAGGATCATGAAGTAGGACATCTTATTTTTTAAGGAATTAGGTTTCCAATCTTGGAAATATTCCTTCATTTAAATAACGGGTTGAGTCTAGTGGTTGGTTTTGAGTGTAATTTATCGGCAACATCCTAATGGTGGGTGAGGTGATATTTTTTGGTATTTAAAGGTGTTACATGTTTGATTCTTTGTGTTTATATTGATAAACTATATATTTTGATGAATTATTTGGGAATAATGTGTTAAAGTTGGGAGAATTTTCACATTGCTATTTATTCATCATTAATTTTGGTTTCTTTTGTTTTGTCTTTGCATTATCCTTTATGTTTGGGTGTTTTGTATTGAATATTTTTTAGGGTTGTTTTCCCAAATTTCATATTTGAGGTTTATGGTTTTGTGGTAATCATGAATACATTTGGCATAGATCCTCTTTTGTTGTACAATTTCCACTTTCATGGATTGAGTTGCATAGGTAGCTCATTATTTGATCCAAACAATGTGTCACTAATGAGAAACTATATAGGTCCTAAGTATTTCTGCTCAAGATAACAAAACATGATCATGATTATCTCAAACTTTGTGGATTGTTTGTGCAAGGATATTGAGTTTTTTATAGAACCACAACACAAGGATGGAACATTTTTTTACAAAATGTGAATTAAACCATGTGGGTGTCTAATGTTTCCAGTAATGGGCTCACAGTTGGATCATGACATACAAAACCATGTGAAAAAATGGGTGTAGTTCCAATGTTCTTTAAACATGTGAAATTAAATTTTTTCCATATCATTTTTATCCCCTAAAACCTTACATTCACATTTGTTTCCTTGTAAAATACTTAGGGAGCTCCTCCCATATTCCTCAATAATAGCTTCTTTTTACATTGTGATTTTATATTGATTCATCATGGTTTTGGGGTGGTTTCTCAAGGTAAAAACGTCCACTATTCCTTCACTTATTTATTCATTAATTATATTACTGGTTCCTTGTATCCCATGGTTATGTTTGTCTAGGGATATTTTATTTATGGATTGAAATTAGGTTTTATTTGTATAGATATTCTATGTTCGGGTTATTTCTTTGATAGACCCTAATTTAGTGGATTCAGTTTTCATTTGTTGATGCACCACAAGCCTAACACAGGGTTCGCATTGTATTTCCCATTAAATTGAATAAAAACATATTTTTTTCCTTTAAAACCTCTTCATAATTATAATTAGTGATGTAATATTTTTAGAAAAATTTCTTTATTTGAAATATATTAAGTCACTCTTTGTATTGAATTTTATGAAATTATTTAAATAAACATTACATGAAAATAATTTGATGAAAATTCATGGTTAGCCTCTAAAATTGATTTGGGAATTTTCATGCATGGATTTGTATTCTTAAATCGTCTTTGGTTTCTATAATAAGTTTATAAATGGTTTTGGGTCATAAATTGTGTGTTTTGTACTTTTTGAAAATGGTATGTCACTCAAAGATTTCTTGAGGCCTAGATAGAACCTTTACAATCTGGTTATATTTTGAAAACCCCATTTGCATGTATCTCTATCCTTGATGGATTCTAATTGTAATGGTAGGTCTTCGACATGCTAATTCCCTCATGTATTGATGGTTTGATGGAAATGGGATATTCCTCAGGGTGACTCAGATTCTATTCTCAACTGTCTAGATGATGATTTTAATTTTTATATACATAGTTGGTTTGGATCTCCCCCACATTTATATGAAATTTTAATCTATAATATCTAGATTATTTTTGAGAATTATTGTTGTAGTATTTCAGATTATTCCATGGTTAGTGGCCCTTAATATGGACCTTTCTTTGATTTACAACTTTTCCTTTGGTTAGGCTAAGTAGAGTATAAGGCATCATTTTAGATGGTTAATGGAATCAGGTGAGGAACACCTATGGTATGAATCATTTTTCAATACATTATATATTATCATTACATATTCTAGGACCACCTATGTTCCCATGGAAACTATTTATCTATGGGGGATAATTTTTGTGGCTCATCTGGTTTTGTGTCATGTGTTTTGAATTACATTTCCAATATTGTGTGGAATTTTTTACTTCTTTTCATATATGGAGATCCTCCATGAAAAAAGTTGAAAACAAGTTTTTATATGTTTCATGAGAAAATTATTTAATAATTCATTATACCAAATTTTCATTTTTAATGAAAACATCACAACACTTTTCATTCAAAAAACCATATACCCTTATTCCCGTGGAGAAGATAACTTTTTTAAATGAAAAAGGAATTGAGAAGTTATTTTCTTTGAAAAGTAATATGTAAACAACCTATTATTATATTTTTTTTATTACAAACATGTCAGTTAAGAATATTCTATTTAAATGAAATTCTAATGGAATAGATTACTTGGGCATGCCTACATTGTTTTAATAATAACCCCTATAAATTGTTCTTTTTTTAGTCTCAGGATTAGGTTCTAGGTTTTCCCGATCGATATGTTCTATGATTGGTTTTCTTATTAGTTAGCGACCTATTGGGTCACATGGAGACTTGATAGTTAGTATTTTTGACTTGGATTTTATTTTCAGTTTCTATTCGGTTATTTTTCTGTTTCCCTAGGTATTTATTTTAAGTTTCTCTATACTTTTCCATACATTTCTCTTATTTATATTGGACAGAATTATTCCCACCATTCCTATATTAGTTCCTTTGGATCATTTATCTATCCTAGGGTAATTGGGAATGTGGATCAGTGATGTCGTGGGGCATCTCAGTTATCTGATTCAAGGTCGACTCATGTTGTTTTAAGAAAAAATTAATATAAATATTCAATTATATACATATCATATATTTTTTGAAATTTTTTATATATTCAATGATGATATATTTTGTAAATAATTGTTCAACAAGGTGGTTGGACCAAAAAAACATTATCATTCAACACAAAAAATTCTATTATAATTATGAAAGTAGTTTTCTTAGGAATAAAATCATTTTTATAGAAACAAAATTACATTATATATATATTTTACTACAATGAATAGTTTTTATTTATTTTTAATAAATAGTCATAAAATAGAAGAAAAATGAGACTCATTACATTGGGGAGGCAGTATTCCACACAATCACAAATAAAAATTCAATTTTATAAAAGGAAAATAAGAATTTTGGTTAATTGGTATCCAATTTGAATAATAAAATTCAATATATGAAATATTATTATGATATTATATATGAATTAAAAAAATATATTTCTAAATTTAAGATATATAATAAAATATGTAAAGATACATTTCACTCCTATTGAGGACATCAGTTTTCTCTTTATGTCTCCTTAGAAAGAGAGAAAATATGTCACAGTCTCTTTATAATATTCCAAATTAAGTGAATTAGTATAATATGAAAAATTAATAATCTAGATTCCAAATAGGTAACTGAAATTTTTGCATGGTCTTAAATGGGTGGTGAGATTCCCCTATTATAAGTTGGGAGAACGGTGTTTAAATTAATATTTTAACTAAATATAAATAAAAAACATGATTTAGATATCAAGTAGGCCTAAAATTTGAATATAATATATTTCTGGATGATTTTATTTCTATAACCCATATACTATACTTTTTTACACATGTTTTATGTTTGATTTTATGTCCTTTACTCATAGAATATTCACTTTTACCATTTCTGGTTTCGCCATTGTTAAAAAATTATTACTTATATTATTTACTTATAAAGCTTATAAATAATATGTACCTTGGTTCATAATTTAAACATATTTATTAAAAAAATTAAATCCATTTTAACAGTTTTTTTTTCTAAATATCGAAATAATTATTTTAATCATCTATAAATATATGGTGTAAATATTTGTTTTTTTTTTGAAAATTTTTGTATTTAAGATTAAAATTTATATATTATTTAAAATTAAATTATATTTTATTTTTATAATATAAATTGTTCTATTGTAAATATAATTAATTAATCATTTCCATAAATGAAATCAATACATTATTTTTTTCCAAAATAATATGTAATAAAAATAAAAGTTAAAACCATTCTATTTTTAGATTTTATTACATTTGATCATAAAATGCTACACATAGGCTCAAAAAAATCATAATATTTTGTTGAAATTTTTATTTATAAAGTGTAATTTTTTATTTTAATATGGATAATGTATTATACATTTTAATGTTAAACTAATAAATTTTAAGATTTATAAAACTATGGTTTATGTAAAAAAAATGTATTCTCCACTATTCTCTAATAATTAATTATTTTAAAAAATTCATATTTTGATATGAAAAAAATATTTATATGTGTAATATAAAATAATTTAATATATTTATATTGAAAATAATAAATTTATAAATTTATTATTTAATTGAAATTTCAATAATTAAATAAAAAAACTTTTACGGAAAAATATTATTCTAAATCATTATGTGTATGCAATAATATTTAATAATAATATCTGATTTGATAAAATTAAAAATATTATTTAATATATTAATATTTTGTATATTATGAAAAAAATTATATAAAATAGCTCATTCTAAATTATTAATAGTTTGAACATTTATTTTTCACTGAATAATCCATTAAAAATTACATTATAATAATTATATATTCTCTAATGCATGTTTTTTTAATTTTTAAAAATATCTATTTATTTAATATTTCTTTGTAATATAAATGATCTTCTGTATACTATTCTTCTAATATGTAATATATTGTTTTAGTTCATTGTTGTGTGTGTAACAACTTGTCAAATCAAGTATAAATTAAATGTAAATATATATATTCCAAAATATCAGGGGGTTATATCCACCCTTCAAATAAATTTTATACTCAAAATATTTATTTTCATAACTAAATTATGAGGCGAAATTATGATAAATAACTCATGATTTAACATTTACTGAGGTATCCACCGCACTATCCTTCGAATGAATAAGAAACTACTTATCCAAAATATTCATCTTTTCGAGTCTTCGAGGACGTACATTTTACATCTTCAATTGTGCGACATTTTTTCTTAGTAAATTATACAACCATGACGATTATGATAATGGAAACAATAATATTCAATGATTATATTTATTTGGAAATTAAATAATAGAATTACTTATCTAATGAAATCCTTTTTCTCAACCACAATAACTTCAATTCAAATTTTATATAATTAAGGCAACTTGTCACTCCATCAATTGGACCTTTTTATCATATGGTTATTTTATTTTTATGTTATCCCTCCTAAATCCTTATCAAATAATTATATATTTAAATTCTTTATATTTGGTTTACAAGATAATTTTATTTTCCAATGAATGAATCTGAGGGGATTTTATAATGTTCTGTAATTATAGACCCTCTAAATATGCACTTGAGTGAATACTGACTAAATAATCAACCAGCCTTTTTCATATTGATAACCTATAGCCACACATATTCTACAACTTTATCTGCATACCAATATACATAGAGGGATGTTATTTCATGGACACGAACAAAAATGTTTTGTTACTAATGCTAATGTATGTCATCCCATACATATATTTATCCTATAAAATTATCAAAACGGGTTTTTACATACATTATTTATTCTATTGCCCAAAAAAACTATCATAATATTATAAAATAACTACACCTAGTTTTGATACCAATATAATCACTATATACATTTAATCAAGAATATGGTGATAATAAAAATTTCTTTAAAAATTATGTTCATACAATGAAAGATATATAGTATTTATTTTAAAAAAATACCACAAGATAAACATTACGTAACTCAAAAATTAAACAATCCTCGTAATGGATGGTTTAGTGTATTTTTTGATCAATTACGTAAGATATTTATATTATGATATAAGTTAATAATTCTGATTATTTGAATTACACTAGATCCACTACTTCAAAATATCATAGGTTATTATTATCTTTATAAGATTTTGAATGAAAACATTAGAGTACAATGAACTAAAAAACAAAATATTTTAAAACATATAAATATGTAATCAATGGTTCTATAAAAATAAAATGAGAAAAAAGGTATATAGAGAATAATATTATTAGAAATAATATAGAACAATAAGAGTAGTCTATTAGCCAAAATAAAAATATATGTAATCTATAAAGAGAAAAAATATACACAGGAATACATGTGATGAAACTTGAGATACTAAACATGATTAATAAAGATCATCATATTAATAATTATATGGAATGTCATGGAAATGAAGCATAATAGTAAACTATATTATTATCAAAAATATTCATATAATAAAATAACATATATAGACCCACTACATACTTACCATGACATTCTAGAGTAGGAATCTCTACCTAATTCTCATAGTGGAGAATATATGATAACCTGATTACCATAAACATAGTGGAGTTGGAATCAGTACTTGATTCATATAAAAATTTCTAAGTAGGAATAACTACCTCATTCCCATAAATATATTAGAGTATCCATTCACTTATTTATTCAAATAATCATCACAGAATAAACATAACTACATAATATTCATAATCATAATGAAACATAGATCACTATCTTATCCCCAAAAACATATTGAACAAGGAATCACTTCTTTATTCCAATAGACATATGTCTTCATGAATTACATAGAACCTCCCATAATCATAATGTGTGTGGAATCACTTCATAAATTCCATATTGTTGTGAGATGCAAAACACTATTCCCACAATTAATACATGAGACAAAAATCCTTAAAAAATTAATTTCAGGCTATATAAGACCACAAAATTAATCATACATATATATGGGTTAAATTTTAAAATAATCATTAATCACATCATAGAAAACCCATGGAAAGAAAAATGGTCTTTAAATTTTTCCAATTACTCTATCCAAAATTGATGTCAATAATATAAATTATTGATATCTAAAATCCAAGCACCCTAAAAGTGCATTTCCTAGAACATAAGGTGACTGTTTTATGAAAAATAACATATATTAAAAAAAGGACAATAGATATGGTTTTCAAATCATAAAAGAGTTCCATAGAAAAACATTTCACAATAGTTTATGTGATGAATTTACAGGTCACATTGAAAACTGTTTTCCAGATAAGTAACATTTGATATATTAAAATGAAGAAATTTTAAAAAACAATATTTTTAATGAAATTTAATTTCTGATTCCGTATAAAAAAAATTAAAAATGTGAGGTGATTTTTTATAACATTTAATTTTATTCACAAATATTTATAATGTTTCCTTGAAAAAATCATAAGAAATTATAAAATATAAAAGTAATCATTTTGAAAATAGTTACTTCTAAAATGAATCATTATTAATGGAGTAATGAAATCTAAAGAATTGTTTCAAAAGGTGACATAAATTATTTTTAAAACACATAACAATTAAAAATATCCATCAATAATAATTCTTTGAAATTAAAAAAAGGATATCAAAATAAATGTGGAGTATAAGATTAAATATTTTATTTTGAAAGGACATAAATACATTATTATATATTTAAATACCATTGATAAAAAAATATCATAAAAAGTTCAATAATAAATTGATTTAAAATATAATATAAGGGAAATATTAATGTAACATGAGGTAAAACATAATTACATTCCAATATGGAATAATGGAAGGATTTGATATATGTATAAGTAAGGGGATCATCCTTTGTGATGGAAATTATTCATGACAATGATATTTTTTTTATAAGTAATAAATTCATTAATGGGAAATAATTGAATAAAAATTGTTCTTTTCCAAATATATAAAAACAATGTACTATGAAATAAATTCTTATGGTGTATGAAACCAATATTGAAGAAAAATATGTTCAATAAGAATCATTATAACTCAAGGAACATATTTGAGTATGAAAAAACACTTAAAAATTTTCAATGATTTAAATCCATGAAAATTTAAGGGAAAAATGATATGGATCTTCAAAATAAATTATTTAAATTATTATAATAAAATAAAATTTCTAGGAATTAACAACGTCGTATCATATAAATTATGGTTCACAATATCAAATATGTCTCATGGATTTGAAAATTATAAAATTAACCACTTACATTAATTATTATCTTCCATGAAAGATCCTAATATTGTATTTAAAAAAATATCTTCATTAATCACCAATTACTTAACCTTAATCATTCCTTAAATCCATTATAATCTTCAATTATTACTTTTCATCACATTTATATTAGTTAGTTTAAATATATTCTCAATGTCAAGTGTGAGTAATATTGATCATTTTGATGTAGTTTTGTATTATATATGATATTATTTTTATCCAAATTTTTATAATCAATAAAGAATAAAATATATTGTAATTTTTTATAGTTAATAATGTTATACGTTATTTCATTTTACAAAATTCCATGTTTATATAGAGACATGAATTTTTTAGAAGGATCTTGAGCATTCAATTTTAGGATAGTTTGTTTTAATAAAAATAAAAATCTAAATATATTTCTGATCTTGTTTGAGGATCTGGTAGTTCCTCATGTGTTCAGTGATGTTTTCAGTGCATTGAGGTTTGTAGGTTTAGTTTCATGGGAAATTTCCCAAGGAATATAGTTATTATATTGTTACATATTATTTGGAACCCTAACCAAAATATCTATTAATTTAAACATTTTGGTTTGTTTAAACCATGATATAGGGGTGTTAAGAAACAATATAACTACTTAAATAATCTATATATGAATTTACATGGTATTAACATGGTTTGTAAAATCGTGCCTAAAAACCTTGAATTGTGGTGCGCCTCATAAAGTGAGTTCCAAAAAGTAGGTGTAGAGTTGGAAAATTATGTAGCCAAACCATGAGCCTCATTTAATGTAGAAAAATCAATGTTTTACCCCCATCATAATTAATATTTTTACCTCATTTTCTACTCCCATTTAATCAATACATATCCCTTATGTTCTTCTCTCTTTACCATATTCCCATGGTTGGATATCTTCTGTTGGTTTTCTAATTCCAGTGAAATATCTTATGAGAGAGATATCATGGTTTTTATAAAACATTAATTACCTAATATATTATTTTTATTATATACTATGTTGGCTTCATATGTGTTAAGATAATTTTTATATTTCTAAGTATTTTTTCCACCTTCACATTTTATTCTGATATAGTCCAAAATGGATGTTTATAATCTACCTGAATACCTTATTATAAATATGGCTTGTAGTCTCATAAATTTAACCCAATGTCATGCGTCATTTCTATAGGTATGATCAGGGTCGTCTGTTCAAACATACCATTCGTTGTCGTATAATAATTTTAATTTTTTTAAAATAATGATTCCTTAATTAAATACATATTTCCTTAGTCATAGAGTAGGTGATTCATAGTTTTTCTACTTTGATTATAATGGACCTTAGGATGGGTTTTAAATGTATATATTATCTTCGAAAATTAAATTTCATTGGGTTAATGGATTTTTGTTGAAATATTTAAAAATATAGTTATATATTTAATCTATGTCTATGAAATGGAATTTCTCATCCATTGACATTATAAATGGATTTAGAACATTACAGAAGTACTATGGGTAGGTAAATTGTAAAGAACATTTTTATGAAGTTTGATGTGGTTTTAAAAATGATTTTTATAAAATATAAATTCACATTGGGATGTTATGTTGTTATTTAGTTGGAAAATTGTCATAGGGGAAACTATGTTATAAATGATATGTAAAATTACTATATGCTTAGTTTTATTTTCTGATTGGGAAAACACGAACAATGAGTGTAATGTTATAAAATTAATAAAAATTTTATATGTTCTAGTCTAAAATAACAATAAAAAATAATCCAATATTGATGTTTCATGATGTCTATTATATACTCCCTTAGAGGGAGGTGATTGATTACTATTGTATACTTTTATGGGGGAAGTATATATAAATTATTTAATACTCCCATGGAATGAGGTGTGTGATAAATAAGTAATAATCTCTAATGGAGGCTTGTGATATCATATGAAGCCACATACCCCATGGGTGGTTTTGGATGAAACATATTTCATGGTAACATAATATTATTATAGATACCACATCATTGGACTCTATAGGTACGGTTAATAATCATAAAAGACATTGATATTGAAAATGGCCAATCAAACAACAGGTGTCATAATGAACCATGGAAATCCATGTTTCATTTACTTTATTTCATTAAATTATATAAAATTGTTAAAATGTTAATATTTTACACCTCCACATGAATTTAATATCAAACTAGTTATTTAGGGATTTTATTTGTTGTATAATATCTATTTTTACTCAATCCCTTCATTAACCTCCATTGAATTTTTGTACCCAAGTAGAAGCTATATTTTATCACAGGGGTAGGATTATGGAAAGACTTAAAGGTGATATCTTATAACCTTAGAACACTGGTTCTAGTCTGTGAGAAGTGATCAAGGAGGCCCCCAGACCACTCAATTTTTGAGTTTTAATTATATTTCATCTATTTCATTTTTATCCTTTGTGTATGATATTTTTATGGGTGGACCAATTGAAATGTATAGAATAACCATTTATTATAGAAATTTTTAATGTATTTATTTATTTCTAGAGCATTCCCTATTTTATAAATGAAATTTATTTGGAACTTTTTATCTATATGTTAATATTTATCCATATATAATTACTCGGATACGAGGATATAATGTCCCCATAGTATCCTTATTGAGACTCACTATTAGTTATAAGCCAATTACATATATGGAGGCATGTCTATATTCAGTGACTCTCCATTAGTTAGGGTCTGTATAGTGGTATGGGGTGGTAGGATATCACAATGTGGTATCATAGGCATTTTATTTTTTCCCCTACTATTTTGAAGGGTATATATAATATTATTAATGTTTGAGGATTTTGTAATGAGCTCATTCCTAGGATTGTTTAAGCCAATAAAGTAGAAAACCCATGTTACTAAGGATGGGTCTTATTATTGTTGCGATTTCTCTTATTACATATTTATTTCAAGCTCGCTATGAATTACACACATCATGTTTAATTATATTTGTTTTATTTTCTCTATTTTCTTGTAAACACAGATGGTGTCGGTGCCTTCATCCATATTTTTGTGAACACATGGGCTCACATGACATGCATTATGCTAGGAACGCATGTTTATATGTTGGCTTCGTGATACATTTAGTTTTATTATGAATGTGGCTATATTTTCATAATGATAATAATCTAATTTATATCTATATAGTCTATATTTTACATGTAATAAGGGTTTTGTATTTCAATTTTCTATATATTGTTATGTGGTGTTTTTTATTGATAAATATGAGGGCATATTACAATTCTAATTTCCAAGATACTCATTCGATTCATATATATGAACTAATGGATTCATATATTTTTGAATTAAATAATGCTCCAATAAGAAACCAATTACACATCTTCCTCTATATAGTGTCAATGGAATTCTATTTAATCAATACCTTGTAAATGTTTTAATTTTTAAACCTGTATTTTTTTAAATGCGAATGCTTTGGGTTTGGAAGTTTAATTAGATGTAAGAGTAAAAAAAATTCTTGTGAACTTTTTGAAATTTTAATGTATTAAAACATGAATTATAAATGAATAATGTATTAATGAAATATTTATTGATGTATATTGATGTTTTTTTCTTTGGTGGGTTTGCGTCTTTTGTATTTGGCTTCACCCTAGTATGGGTAGATGGGTTTCTATGAGTACACTTGTTTTGGGATCCAGTGAAATGAGGGTTTTATGTAACTTATTTGATTGATAATCATGTTGACCTAAGTAAGGGTATGTGTTGTTATATACATATAGTAAGTATTATAGAACCTTTATTATGGTGTTGGAATGTTGGATTCCTAATGAACATGATAATAATTAGTGTCTCATCCTATGAGTTGTGAATTTTTTGTGTATTAATTGGTGATTTGTGGAAGGACCTAGTTATTTTTTTCTTGTGACTATTGCTTACTAATTCAATACATCATTACCTTTAATGAAATCTTATGAGTAGGGTTGATGTGATCATATGGATTCGTTACAAGTGTGAGGATGGTATAGATACCGTGGTCTATGTGGTTGGGGCATGTTCGATGCAACCAAGTTATAAGGAAGTTGTGATTTCACACCCAGAGTGCCAGTGCCTTATGTATAGATTGAATTTTAAGGGATTGATCATTTCAATGCATGTTCCTCATTGTTTTGTATGTTTTTTGGCTATAAGGTATCATATTGGATGGATTATTTGGTTTTAAAAGTTATTCCATAGTCAATGGGTAGACATGAATTTAGGGTCTTGGGCTTCTTGTAAGAAACCATATTGAATTATACAAGTTAGTGGAAGTGATATATTGAGATAATGGTATATTTGTTGGAAAGAAACATGGGATTGGGATTAGAAATGCTTGTCTCATAGGATGATGAATCTGGTTTTCTCAATATATAGTAAATCAGTGACCGAACGTACATTTTGGATAAAATTGTTGCATTACGTGGAGCATGGATTGGTGAACATGAGGTGTGATGGGGTGTATTACAATGGAATGAGGGTGTCATTCATGTTTAAATGAGAAATTTCAAAGTAATTAAACCAAATTTAGAAATTGTGGGGGTTTAATATGGTATTGATAAACTTTTTAGATCTATCATGTAAAGGCTATGTGTCACGTAACATGGTATGAGGGAATTTGATACCTATAGGTTTGAAATGATTAAATTTAGTGGCTGATCATTTGATGGCCCTTGGCTCATGTGAAGTTGTTATTTTTAAGGGAGTGACCTGGGTATTCCTTGTTATGCAAGGATGGACAATGCATTAACATGGTTTGTGGTGTCAACATGTGATCCCATTTTAATGTGATGCAACTCACAGCAGCATAAGTCCTGATATTTGTATGATTCTTAAGTGTGCATTATTTTGAATCTATTTATTGTGGTTGTGCTTGCTACTGAATGTCATGCATTTCATGTCACTGATTTGTGAGTTGATGCGTGTGAGTTGAGGGTAATGTACTTAAGGTGATTTTTCGACCATAGATTCCTATGGTTTGATATTCAATGGATAATAACAAGATTTGAGATGGGATATGATGGTTTTAATAGAGGTTATATGTCATGGTTAACCGAATATATAATTCATAGTCAAGATTTATGAGATACTAATGATTGATTCTGATGAGTAACATATTTTTGGATAATGATTCCACTCAGGGTAGATGGTGATCAGGGTTAAATATTAGGAATGTAATATAATTAGTATCCCACCCTAATACAATGGAGTGTGTGACCCTTTTAGGGATTTGTTTAAGTGAGTAACAGGAATAGTTTCTCATGAGTCAGAAGATGTTCATATCTAATGGTTGGAATATAACCCAACAATCCTTGAGACATCCATACATTATGTTCAGTGATTGGTGGTATATAAGATGTTATGATCAGATTGGTCACCAAATGTATAACAAAAATGTAATTCTATTTGGAGGGGAGAATCATTCCATTTATGGGCATGTGGAAATTATATATAGAAGTAGGTTAGTATATATAACATACCATTAGACGGTCAAGATGACATTTGATGATGGTGAACATGTTCTTATTACAAAACATGGATCACATTGGGAATTCCAGAGCTAGTTTCTATGTGTTAATGGTGGGATTCCAAGAATTGTTTTTGATATTATGTTGGAATGGTGTGATCCAATATGGGTTCAATGAGAACAATTGTTGGTGATATAGAGAGATCCCATTGGATAATGATATTAGTAAGTGTCTAATAATAGAATAGAAGCTGATGGTTAGTGATATACTTCATTTAATGAAAGTGATAACCATGATGCACCTAAGTTGTTACAATAATTATAGTCAAGAGTTTTATTGAATCATCTATTGTGGAATCAGACTATTCTAATATATATTTGGCCGAATAAAACCTAATAAATTTTATTCATATAAAATAAGTTTTATGGGATTGGAACATCCAAAGTAACATCCTTATTTATGTAATGGACCATGATAATAGTTTTACTAGGTTTTCATGATATGACCTGGTGTGTTCTAGGTTCCCCTAGAAAGTGTTGGAATGTCTATTTCAGCTCTATGATAGAGATGAGTGCAGGTACATTTTTAACTAGTTCTCATGTTCATATTGAGACACGGTGAGTTATTAAAGGTGGTTATATTGTCATTGAAATAATGGGGAGATTATTTGGGAGAATCCTCTTGAGAACATGAATTGGTGTGGTTCAGAATATGCATCAAGGGTTTTTTTTAATGAAACAAGAAAAGTGTGACAAGGAGATAAAAAAGATGATGTAACATGTGTTTCTTTGAATATGTATAATCATTGGTGAATAATATCGATGTTTTTTTGGTATTATGAGTGGAGAAATAGAATTAGGTACCCTTATTCCCTCTATTTAGAGCTGTGATTTGGTAAGATATTAGATGTCTATGACTTGTGCATGATAGTTATGAATCAAATGGATAACCGATGTAGGCCATGTAATAAAATTTAATGGACGCAATTAATTCTTATGGATGATAGTTAATATGGTGAATCATTTATCATTCCTCATCTAAATAGGTTCTTGAATTTTTATGTAAGACCTAGAACATTAAATTTGTGTGTGGTTCATTTTTTTAAAACCAAGAATTGAGATAGAATTATGAGTTTTAGAAAATACTAATTATAAATATTTTGTATGTGGTTTTAGTTCCAAGAGATTCCTCGGATGATTGGAGATGTTTTTGGAGATCTGGGGTTTGGATTTTTAGATAGATGGAAAATTCAAGATGACAAAATTACAGATTACCATTCAACAAAACACTAAAAATTATTTTATTGAGGAAAAAGGTTATTTTAAATTGTTCTAGGGAAATCAAGGAACCATGGTAACATAACAAAAATCTATATAGGTATTCACACTTGTTTTAGATGATTTATAAAACTAGGGGAGGTAGTGTGCCTTAGACAATGAGGTCCACACGGTTGACACATAGTTTGGAAAACCATATATTCAAACTAAGAACCTCATTAAATATTGGTAAATTACTATTTTCTCCACTGATCTATAAATTATTTCCACATATTTTCTTCCCTCACTCATCCATGACCTCTGTAGTTAATTAACCGCTCTTTCTCCATTCCCATTGTGAGATATCCTTATGGTTGTATCTGATTCAGGTTCTATGACTTTTTTTTGGAGAAATCATTGTATTTATATGATAACACTTCCATAGTAATTTATTTTAATTAATACATGAGTGACTCTATACTATGTTAATATAATATACTATATTTTTGGGGTATTTTTATTCTTTCTTTTTTTTCTTATGGTTTTTGAAAACTATGTAGCTGATACACAACATATAGAGTATATTATGAATATGGTAGGTAGTACCTGTAATTTAACAAAGTGAATGGATAATTTCTAGGTGTATTTATAGTGTGTTTATGTATAAATTTAACCAAATGTCCTTGAATTAGTTTAGTTATTTTTATTCTAGGATTCCTTAGTAAACAAATCACAAATTATTTCTTGAGTCGTAGATGAGGAGACACAAAATTGTACAACATAGACTATAATTTACCATTGTAATTATTTTAATTAGGATGTATATTTTTGAGAATAAAATTTTAATGTGTAAATACATTTATATTGAAATGGATAATTTGAATATTTTAGATTAAATTAGTAATTATGAAATATAATTGCATAAATATAGATGTTGTAAAAAATTTTGTAACAATATTGTAGTCAAATGGGTTGGTAACTATAAATGAACATTTAATTAAATATGATGTGGATTCGAAAAATATATTTTAATATAAAAATCTCAAAAGGGTTGGTTTTTTTGTAATTTATTTGTACAACTATTATATGGGAAATTTTTTAATAAATGATATAGAAAATGACTACATGGGTTGTTTTTTATTATATGATTTGGAAATAAAACTATAAGGAGTGGTAGTTGATAACATTAAATAAAATGAAAAATTTTGTTGTTTTTAATGAAAATAAAAAACACTTCCCTATGGGAGGTCTCTTATGAATATTGTATACTGCCGTGGAGGGGGGTCTATGACGACTTTGATATAGTCACTTGGTTGGAGGTTAGTGAAAAATAATGAATAATCCTATAGAAGGAGGCCATTGTTAACTATTGAATTCTCTAATAGAGAGAGGTTTGTAATAACATATTGTCTAATGTCCGAGATAATAAAAAACTGATAGGGGTTTTCTATGATAACTACGAAATACATCCTTTTTTTGATGTTTATGATAACTAATGAGTCCTCCCCAGTGAAGTTTATTGATACCTTAGGGAATAATTACCCAAATAAAGGAATTAAATGTTATGGTTGATAAAAAATAACATCAAATGATAATAGAAATGTTTATATTTGTGAAATAAGTTATGTTTTCTAAGGAACAATGACCTAGAGATCAACAATGATATATTCGATAACTAGTTTCATCATGTGATGGGGGGTATTAGTGTCTTATTAACTGATTATATATATATATATATATTTCTTAATAATATACATGATTAATTTTAGAGAAAACTTATGATATTTATATTTGACACATTATTTAGGGAAACTAGTAGTGGTAGTCTACAATGTTATACTCACAACCTACATGTGCCATTAGGGATATAGGTTATTTGATTATGCATAAACTGTTATCATAAGTAAAGTCATAGGGTAAGAGATGATATTGATATCTTTTTGACTTATCATACTGATTTTGGTCAAGGATACAGGACGAGTAAAGACTCATGACTACTCTAGAGGTGAATTCTATATTCAATTAATTTTGTTAAATTTTTTATCCTGTGTATATGATACAATGATGGGGGGTCTTGATAACATTTATAACATACCCATTTGTTGTAGAATTTTTTGCAGTATGTTTTTATTCCCTCCGATTAAATTTTTTTATTTGTGTTTTCTATTTGTGGTGTGTTATATTCACATTAATATTTATATTTATTTTCATAGTCTTACCAAAGGATAAAATATACCATGTATCCTCATAGTCCCACATAGTTGGTGTTAAGCAAATTTTTATGTGCATGAGTGCCTGAGGTATACAAAAATCCACATTTTTGGGAACCTTATAGTGTTCTAATGATGTGATACACTATAATATGATTTTTAATTACAGAAATTATAGAAATAATTTGAATAAATATTGTTGTAATTACTATTAACTAAAGAATTATGGAATTATAATTAATGATATTTTTTAATGGTAAAATTCCAAAAATAATATATATTTTCATATTTATATAATATAACATCTATATTCTTGTTCTTATAGTCATCCTTAATAATATTTTATAAAATTATTCAATTAAGTTGGTATAACAATTAAAACATGAAATTACCATAATTAATGGATGATTGGGTTTCTGAAAAGTGATTATTTTGTTTTAATGATATTATAATAAAATCATAATTAATATTTTTTGTGATATTTTAATTGTGTTGAATTGTATTATATTAGAATTTATGGAAAATAAAAAAAATTAGATGAAAATAAATATATATTGCAATATAGAGGTGGTAGTCGACACATAAAAAATAATGATTTTATTTTTTTAATGAAAAGGTGAAAATTATTTTCATTTTTTTCCATTACATAAAGAAAATAATTATCTAGATAACAATTTTATAATTAATTACTAAAGGTAATTTTTTATTTCTGAACATAAGAGTGAAAATAGAAGCGATATGAAAAATTATTACTGAAGTAAAGAAATTAGTTTTTCCTTTGGGGACACCTTAAAAATTTACTGATTGTGAAATATTATTGGTTTAACATTCCATAGTATAAGATATAAGAATATTGGGGAAATAAAGATAAATTATTTTCTATATTATACTAAAATTTTGGAGTTTTTTTAATGAGTGGCGATAAGTGTTGCCTATAAATGATGAGAATGATATTTATTGTTAATATTTCAATCGAATAAAAAGAGTACACAAGTTAGAGATATAGAAAATACTCAAAAAATCACATTAATGGAGTGGGAATGATATAAGTTTTGTAGTCCCTTAACCGTTCATTTTTATAAATATTTTAATCATTTTTATGTCCATTAAACTAAAAATTATAGCATTTATAATTTTTGTTTATAATTATTGTAATTAATTGTTTATAAATATTTAACATGTAATGAATGAAAATAAAACGGGCCTAATTACATAATTGGTAGAAAAATATTCCACATATGAAATTCACATTAATAGATAATATATTTAAAAACCATGTAATTTTAGTATACAGTATCCTCTAAATTAACCAAATGTTTTCAATAACATACTCTTCATGCATCACCAAACTAAGAGAAAATATATATTTACTAAATAATATAAATAATAAGAATGGTGGTAAAAAGCTAACAATTAAATTCAAATGATTGAATAAAAGTAAATCCAAAGTGATATATTTATAGAAACAAAAAATTGATACATTTAATATGGATGAAATTTAATTTTTATCACTAAAATGACTAATAAAATTATTTTATTTTTGGAAATATAATTTTATAAACATATCTTTTTGAAGCGATATAAATTTCTATTTAATGAAAAATTTTACTAATAATGATACAATATATTTTTCTAAAAATATATATTTATTTCAAAAAAATATTAATATTTTTATGTTATAAGAATAAAATATATTGATAATATTAATAAAATATTACTAATAAATTAACTATAAATGTATTAGAAGTATGAATAATGAATAGTTAGTATTTTTAAAATCAATTTTAAATTATGATCAAATTTTCACTATATTTTTTTATTTAAATTAAATATTTAATTTCCAAAATTTATTAATTTAATTTGACAAAATAAATATCATGTTTTTATTAAATATAACAACATATTCATTATATAAATATTTTTTATTTTTAGAAAATAATAAATTTTAGTTTAAAATACCATTTTTATTAAAACAACATGATTTTAGGACAATAATAGTATATATTTATGAATTTTCAATTCATGAATGTTTTTTTAACTTAATGTCATGATATATTTTGGGGAACATAGGGACCCAATAACCAAGCCATGACTGACATGGCCTTAAGGGCATTCCTGATCCCCACAGGTCAACTAATGGCGCTATACATTAATAAAATTTTGTGTGGGAATGATTTTTCTAAATAATTGATGAAGTAAAAAAGAAAAAATACAATATGATTATAAAAAAAATTCAACTAGATTATAGTAATTGAAGAAAAACATGCATAATACCCCAAGGAACTATCAAAAAAAAAGTAATAGAAAACTAGAAAAATTTCCAAACTTCCAACTTGAATGATACTCCCCATGTCCACGTATTAAAAGCTATAACCACCTCTATATGGTGCATTACCCATTCTCAAACCTAGAATGATATCATATATAAACACCTAATGGTCCAGGTAGTTTGTGATTTAAAAGACTTGTATTGTCTCACTATATATTAAACAATAGATTCCAATATTAAATTAATAGAAGTATGATTTCTATTTTAAACAAATAGGATTGTAATTTAATAATAATAATTAAAAATATTCATTCTTTATATTTCAAAATATAGAAATACATTATGGAACAGATTTTATATTAAATTTATTTGAAATTTCCAAAATAATGGGACTTTTCAAAAATGGATTAAACAAATTCTTTTATAAAAAATTGTTTAGGTAAATAAAAAGGCTTGTAAAATATTTTACAACAATTGAATATATTCATTTTGAAATAAATTCAAGAATAAGAAATGGTAATATTACCATTACACTATGATATTTAAATATTATAGATACTCCACACTAATGATGACATTGATATATGTACATACATCCCTTTTTACTCCCACCAAACAAGAATCATCACCATCATATAATGGATGTGATGTGATACATTTTTGTTTTGGAATATTGTACAGTGTAATGTATTTTCCAAAAAATCACTAGCTACCTAGTAATTTTATGTTATCTAGTACAAAAAATTAATCGAACGTTATTTGAAGTGACATTAAAACTTAATTAATCCCATTCTAAATTTTAAACATTCCAATTTTCCATTTTAAAACAAAAAAGGTATTTAATATAATGCATGACCTTTTAACATATATAAAACCCGATGAGTTCTATCAAAACAATTTTAAGATATTTAGAAAATATAATAATTTCAAATAAATTCTAAATTTAATTTATTAATTGATATTCAAAAGTTAAATGGAACAATTTCAATTTTCCCAAGATTCCATCAATTACAAAATTAACACCCATTTTTGTGAAATAGCGGGGTTTCTCACATTATATATCAAATCCATTTCCATAAATAAATTAATAAATTGCATTCTAAAATTTTCCATGAAATCCACAATTTATATTAAAAAACATAAATTTACCTAATTTTCATAAACAAATTCCAATTCAATGGAATTGGGCGACATCCAATTTCATTAAAACCCCAAATTTTAAAATTAAAATTTGATGGAATTTCATTTTTACAATAAAATAATTGAATTAAATTTATTTAAAAACAATATATATAATTTAATTCAAATGATAGAAATTAAGAAATGCAATTTTTGGTTAACATAAATTGGACATCATGACTGAACCACCTATATCATGACAGCTGGATCTCAAGTCGCAATTCTGTATAAGAAAAACTACAATAGTGGATGAATACAAAATGATATATGAATAAAATCTAGGTTTAGATCGAAAAATGTGAGTATTATATCTAAACATCATCATATAGATTCACATAACCCTAGGTAAGAGAATAAAATCATGGGAGAATGAGAATATGGATAGGGTTATAGCTTGGAGAAGATCAAAGGGAGTTCCTTATGAATTGAAACAATTTGGGGGGGGATTTAAGGAGCCAAAAACTCTTCATGTGAGATCTAATAAAGGATTAAATTCATTTTGGGTTGTTCTGGTATTTGGTGGACCAAAAAAAGGGGTTCTTGAGAAATTTTAATCAAAACCCGTAATACATTATAACCGGTAGGCTCAATTTCATGGGAAGAGATACACAATTTGAGATAGAGTGTGAACTAACTTCAATCCTATTTTAAATGGGATTCATTATTTCACTTAATAGGGATCATATTTTGAAAAATCATGCACTAAACATAGAAAAACCATACTCCTTCAGTTTTCATAGTTTGTCTTCATAGGGTGCAGAATTTGGGAAAACTGTTTGGAAACCGTGCAGTAGCCCATAATTTACCAATAGTTAGAAAATTTCACTCAAATAAACCATAAACCAAACCAACGAAAATCATGATAAAAATGGTTTTGTTAAATAATTATTGAAAATAGTAATGACATGTTACAACTTCCCCACCAAATAAACATTATTTCCCCTAAAATCCTACTCAAGAGCTTCAATGACAAATATATAAGGCCACTATTATCTCATTAGATCCTCCATATCCCATGTAACTTTATAATAATAACAATTATTACATATAAAAAACAAATTTATCATCCTCCCATGATGTAACATCATTTTAAAATCAAGTATACTGAATTTTTATTCAGCAACAAATAAATCAGGCTTGACCTCACGATCGTTGTATCTCAGAACATGAGGTGGATTAGATAGATATATTATCATCTATTATACATCAAATAAATTATGTATCAATGTTAGATATTTTGTAATTTATAAATAGAAATAAAACCTTCCCCCATTATAAACATACCCAAAAGGATTAAAAAATAAGGAGAAAGATTCCATTGCCTTCTCGGTTATTAATCACCCAAATGGGGTGATCCCTTCAAAAATACCATGTTACCAACTATGTATTTTAATGGTCTATGACAACGAAAAACATGATACTTATATATTATCTATTCCATTATCATTATATGACAAATAAACTACAACTTTTTTGTTATCTCATGGTCCAACATCACTCCAACCAATGAACATTCACTAACCTTCATCCAGCACAATAGTGATTTACGAGGATGAACCTAAAAGGCCTTAAAATGATCCATTTGGATCACAAAATGGTAAATATTATTATTATAAAACATAATTATCCCTAAGCGGTCATCCAAATCTCCACTAATGTCGAGAAAACAAGGGTGAAGCATATCATCATGAATATGGGTAGCTCTTTCTCATTGGCCATCTGATTGTGGATGGTATGCCATACTGAAATGAAAATAAGTTCACAATTCCTCCAGATGGACTCTCAAAAAGAGAGAAGTGAATTGAGTATCCCATTCAAAAACCATTGTAGAAGGAACTCCATTAAAATTAACTATATATTTCACATAGATATTTTCAAACACCTCAAAATTGGTTCTATCACAAATGAGAATAAAGTGTACCGAATTAGTAAGACTATTGATCATAACCTATACAAAATTATCCTTTCTCTAGGTATATGGAATTACAACCACAAATTCAATAAAGATCATATACCACTACCATGTAGTGAATATAAGATACTTAAGAAAATCAAAAGGTTTCTTGTTCTCGACTATAACATATTGGAATGTTTAACACTAAAAACAAACTCAGTGATTCCTCATCTCATACATATTCACTAGAACTGATATCACATTTCATAAAACATATTATTGGAACATGGGAGAATTTCCTACTTGAAACAATGAAAATCTCCCTTTATAGATTTTCTTACCGAAGATGGTAACACAAAACATTTCTAAAAGCATAAAGTTACCTCTATTGAGAAGAACCTTTCAAAAATTGTATACACACTCATAGGAGAGTATGTAATGACACAAAACACATCATCATGACGATATTCATAAAAAATCAACTTGTTAAGAGAGGATGTGAACTGAACAATGTCCATGGAAACCACAACCACTAATCACCAAACCCCAATATGCTGTTGTTCAATGAGATCCATAAAGTTTCACTATTTTGATGATTCTTTTACTTACTAGTATAGAATATTCCTACTCAAATAATATTCCATGAATATCCCTTTAACCAAGGTACATACGATGTTGAAATTTAATGACTCCAGGTATTCTAACCAACTTGTCTTGGAGATATATAAATATGTTTGAGAGAATATATAAATCATTCTGTTGTGGTCTGTATACATTGTAATCCTATCTTAAAAATTATTATAAAATCAATTTTATGAGTTTTCAAAACATTGGAATCTTATGTTTCATGGGTCAGATAATTATTCTTATGTGGCCTAAGAAGAAAAGATCAATAATCAACTGCAAGATTACCCTCCATGAGGATGCACTCCAATCATGAATATGATGCATATCATAATACCATATATCCCTTCCTGGGCATTGAAATATTAAACACTGGAATAATATTCAAAATATTTTCCGTATGAACAATATAATTAGGAAATTTCTATTTACTATATAACATTATTACTTTCTATGTTCATGAAGTCATCAAAGAATCCAACATTGATAATTCATTCCTGAACCGATGATAGTATTTAACTAATCCCAAGAAGCTCTGGATCTGAAAATCTTTTTGTGGTTGCTCTAAAGTCATAAATAATTCACCTTATCATGATCAACTAATATTCTTTATTTTGAAAAAAATATCTCCCATGTACATCACTCCTGGAATCCATATATCACAATTCGAAATCATGGAAGAAATTCCATGGTTACAAAGAAATCATAGAATTATTCTCAGATGATTAAAGAGTTAGTACTCATACATAGGGTGAACGAGAAACTCGTCTATAAAGGATACCAACAATGTATCAAGATACTCATGGAGAATCCAATTCATCAAATCCATGAATGCTAAACTATAATTGGTTAAACAAAAGGGAATGACAATGTACTCGGAATGTCTGTACCTTCTCCAAAAGGTTATTTTATAAATATAATGTTATTTAATATTCAACTGATTATAGCCATAATGAATGTAAATTTTCAATAACCACATCACACATCTCAACTAATTAAATAGATCATCAATCAATGTTAACTGATATTTGTTCTTTTCCTTAGATCTAATTATATTTTTATAATAAAAGTATAGGAAAAGTGAACCACCAACTTGGCCTTCAAAGGGAACTAGTGCTGCCCAACGTGGAACACTCGGGTATATGAAACCTTTCTAAAAAATCATCTAAATGGGACATCAACTCTTTAATTGATATGCTTCTGTATGGTAAGAAGGAAAAGGTACTGGTTGGGTACAACACATTAAGTCAATAAAAAACTCAACCTCTCATACCAGGGTCAAACCACATTTGATTAATGAAAAGATTTTAGGAATATAGGTGATGATTAGTGGGATAATACTACTCAATTATTCATTATCTTGATCAAAGATAAACACATATATCACATTCCCTAACACTAGATAATATAGTCCATATTTTCACTAAATTGGGGCCTAATCTCTTTGGAAGAGATGGCACATACCATTGGTGCAGTGAAGGATAACCATAGAAGAAAATAGTTGCATTGAGATTTAATGGGAATGAGCCACTCCATAATAAAAATGACACCATAGAATTCATATCTAGAATTAGAAAACTCCAAGAAATATGAACATCTGAAGGAGAGAAAACAAAAGAGGGACTTTGGAGACATTAATATCTCTTCATACAAAGGGGAGTCGTAATATCTATTGCATAAGACAAAATGTCCTTATAAAGATTTAGTAGATTAATAATACGAGTTGAAATAAATAAATGAGATGAAATAGTATCAAATACAACATCAGTAATGATGAATCTATAGTAATGGTATCTTTAATTGTTCCTAGACTCGAATCTTCTTCCTCTGGATACTTTCCAACTATGTCAATAAACATTATTCTTGATTCTTGTGGCTGGAAACCTTTTGAAGATGAAGCATACAATTATATAAATGTTTTAAAAGATAATGATGTCCACCTTCCACTACATGGACTACAATAATCCTGGTATAATTTTTTCAAGTGACCCGAGCATCCATAGGAGACCCACATCTTAGGTACCTCAATGTAAAACCTCTTTAAATGTCCTAGATTTCTACACTCGGAACTAAGAAAAAGATTTATTCTAGGAAAAAAATAGTTTTAGAAAATCCATGATATTAAGAACCACCACATGAATCATTATTCTTACTCTTTACTATAATGGAATGAACACATACCTTAGGAGAAAAAGAATATATCAATAATTATAACTTATTATCCACGTCCATTTTGACCATATGTGGTCTATAAAAAACAACATTATAAGAAGATATGTTTAATAAGAAAACTTAAGAACAAATATATGATTTTAGTCCCAATATGAACTATCATGAAATCATCTTATCATTTGATACTATCTTGGTTGAAAACTGCAGAAGCTCAAAAAATCAGTTTGTATAAGCTATAAAATTCCTATTATCCTAGTCATGTTTGAAAAACATAGTGTCCTTGGATAAAAACATCGAATATGGATAGAACTAGTCGTTGATAATAACCTCAATGTATTTACACTATAATCCCACATGTTTCTTCTCTCTCACTATCATGTTCCAATATCTGGCACTTAGTCCTTCCAACATGAACGAGGCGTACCTCTCCTTGATTTTGACGAGTGTGTTTAAGAACCCAATTATATTCTCCATTCCTAATAAAAAATCATCATCATTATAGATATTTTTATTATTTGAATGGAAGTATATTATGTGAAAAGAACTATTGAGATAAAATCTTTAGAATGTCCATTTTAGGTTCCATAACTAGATGTTGGACATGAACTGAAGGTTGTTCCAGTCCTAGGTCTTGGATAGTGATCACAATCACCTCAATCAGATTTGGGTCCATGAGATGATTCATTCACTGATGTTCATTAGTATCTTCATGTGGGATCCGATTCAAAAGTCCTCTTAGATCCATGATTCTACACAACATCAGGAGACATCCTGGAATACATCATTTTTTCAATCAAATAGTGAAACATAGAAATTAATCGAAATATATAGAAAACAAGATTTGGATTTCAACCAATTGAAATCAAAATAGAGAAATAACTTGAACTAATACTTAACATGGCTTTATCTGACCACCTATATTAACTTCTATTTCATTATAGTAAATAATAGCCACACACTAAATGGAAACTACCACTTATATATTAAAATAATACATAAATGCATAATGAATACAAGAGAATACCTCAACCTCAATTGATACCATTTTTTCATGAACTAGCTCAAGTACCCTAGTAACCCAATAACTGAGCCGATCCTGATCACAACTGAAGTGAATTCTTGATCCCCATGGATAAGAGACTGGCATATGGAAAAATAAAAATGAGCATTGGATCAATTTTTAAACAAAAATCTTGGATGTAAAATTAAGAAGATAGTATTCATTCAAAAGAAACTCAATTAAGAGAAGTGTTCCAAAAATCAAATAGATATAACAACACAATGTGCTAACAGAAAAGGTACTATAAAGTATGTTAAAGTGTGCAATTGCGTATTATATAGAAACTCACAAATTCCATTGATAAATAGCTGAAACCACTTATAAATGTTTCTTCACCCCTACTTGGCCTAAGAAAAGATATTCTATGAACACTATAAGGTATATATAGGATATGAGGAAAAAGACCAGTAAGCTCTCACAAAGGATTCCATAATAGATGCCAATATCAAATTAACCAAATAGAGATTTAATTTTTATAAAATGGTATGGTATTTCATAATAATAATTAAAAAAATTTAATTCTTTTCTTTTCAAATGTTATAAATAATTTTACAAAAGGCATTACATTATAATTTATGGAACATTCCCCAACATATGAATCTTTTTAAATATGGATTACATAAATTGTTTATATAAATCATTTTATATAAATCTGATGGAATGTGAAGAATTATAAATTAATGGAATTTTTTCATTTTAAATAAAAAATAGAGAAACATGGTCATATGCCTCAAAAGGTATAATATTTCTAGGATATAGGGACTCCACACTAAAGGTGACATGAATATATGTACATATATCCCTTTGAACTCCGGCCAAACATAAGTCATACCCATTTCCTAAGGGATGTTACATGCTAAATTTTTGTTTTTGAATGTTGTAATGTGTAATGAGATGCCCAAATCACTCACAAATGGCCTAAGTTTTTCATGTAACCTAGTATAAAATTATGATGGAAAATTATTTCAAGAAACCATAAAATTCAATTAATACCATTCTACATTTCAAATATTCCAATTTCCATTTTAAAAAACAAAATGGGATATGTTGGAATACATTACATTTTATCAACGTTAAAACCATAAGGTTTATATAAAAACCATTTAAATCAATTTTCACAATATTTGAATTTGAAATCAATTCACGATTAAATTTCAAAATCAACATTCACGAATTAATATCAATTATTTAATATCTCACAAGATTCCATAAATTTCACAATAAACACCAATTTCAATGAAAGTAGTGTCTTCACAATTTTTCCATAAAATATATTTGCACAGTTAAGTTCAAAATTTTAATTGAAATAATTTCCATCAAATACATTATTTAATTTTAAAAAATATTTTTTTTGAAAAAATAAACACACTATAGTTAAATGAAATTTGGGGTTTTCCAATTTCACACCAAATTTTTCAATACCACAATTCAATAGAAATATGTTTTTCAAAAAACCCCATTGAATGAAATTTAATTAAAATCTATAAACGTCATTTTATTAAAAATGTTAAAATAAATTACGTAATTTAGGGTTAGCATAAATTGGGAATCAAGACGAAACCACCTACCTTTGGATCGAATCACCTCAAATCACAAATCTGAACATAGAAAAATACAACGAATTTAAATTAAAATAGAGATATTGGAATAAAAATGTGTATTAGAATCAAATTAGTGGGTATTAGATCAAAAAATAAACATCAGGATTCAAGGAACCATAAATAGTAGTATTGAGTTCATGGGAGAATGAGATGAAGAAGTGAAAACTAATCATAATAATTTCAAAGGGAATTCATTAATATTTTATTGATTTACCAGATGTATATGCGGGGACAAGAAATATTATTGGTATCTATAAGGAAGGGGGAAATTGATTATTGGTTGTTATGTCCTATTAGGTACCAAAAGGGGGTGTTCAGGAAATTTTAATCAAAATTCAGATTAATTAAAATCATGTACACACAGCATCCTTGGTAGAGAAGTGTGGCTGACAAACCATGCACACTAACCATGATCCGGTTTTAAATGTGGTAAAAATAATCTCTTCATAGGTAGAAAAAACCTAAATACCATGAAAAAACTTTTTGAAACCCCACAATCTGGGTCTCCATGGATTGGATCAGGGGTCATAGAGTTTTGGAAAACTGTGCACCAACCATGTGGTACCATGAATTTGAAAATGTTTTCAAAATTTCAACAAGAGAAATCCCAAATGAATCTCAACCAATGAATGATAAAAAAGAGAGGTATATGAATACCAGAAAATAGTTATAGTATTTCATAGATACTATATTTATTTTATTTATGAATTTAAAATTTTTAAAATGTTTTCTCAAACTTACAATACCATATTTTATGTTATTGATTAATAGTATTATTTAACCAAAAATATATTTCAATCAATATTTATTTTTATATCAAAGTTAATATTAATATATTAAATAAATTGATTAAAATATATTGGATTTCAAATTTATATTTAGTCAGTAAAAATTATATACCATTTACAACATTGTTTTTGGAATAATTATGAACTTACTTGTACAATCCAGTTAATTATGTTAATGATAAAATGGTAATTGTAATAATTATAGGGTAAATGGATGGAACATGATAAAACAGTATAAAAATCTTTAGATGTGGTGTTTGTATCCCTCATATCTCCGCATGAAATTATATCCCACTTTTTAAGAAAATTTATATGTGTAATAATTCTCCTTTTATATTAATGATTATTATTTATAATAATGAAAAATTCACCACTTGTAAAAGGGTCCTCTCACCCTGAATTGACTTCATTTATAAAATATTAGTTTATATACTAAAATAGCTATATTTTTCCCTTAATTAGAATTATATTTTACAATATAGTATTTCTTGTCCAATAATAGATGAATACTCAGTCCATTTCCAATGGATCCTATAACGAAATCACAAAGACCACAACATGAGTAATCATTTTTCCATAACATATGTGATCTAAATATTTAATTACAAAATAAAATTTAATAATAATTTTGTAATTATCTTAATACTGTTTATATAATGAATTTCATTTTTATATGGTAACAATCACTAATCAATTATTCAATTTTTTGTTAAGAAAAAATCTAATTTTCATTCATGCGTTGTTCGGAATAACAACTCCATGATGAAAAATATTTCATTTTAACATATTTATATACAAGGTTTTTATAATAATAATAATTTAATTAAAAAATATATATTTATATAATTGTAATGATTATAATTTAATAAACCATATTATATTTTTCCCTATATTCTATGAAAGTGAAATTAACATCATTGTGTACGTGCAGATTGTCATCTCCATGGATTGATTTATTTCTGTTTCTCTTAACATCAACACCATAACTAAATTTTATTGAGTATGGGATCAAAGGAAACATATGGATTTAATGATATCATTAATTTTTTATTGTAAAATGGAGAACCTATTAGTTTTATTCTCAAGAAACAATTATCGTTAATAAATTTTAATTAAACGAGATATATATTATATATTATTATTTAATTATTTAAATTATGATATATAAAGTCATAAAAACAATATATTTTCATTATGAATATTATACAATGATATTACCCCTAAACCACCTTGTTATCATTTACTAATCATGATTGGTTCAGTTTTGGGTCGGTTTGACAACCTACATGAACAATACATTGCATGTATATCATTGGTTGATATAAGAACATATTTAATAGTATAATATTATATAAATATATAAATAAATTTTTTAGTTCTGGAAATTTTATATTAAAATATATCTCATTAATAACGAAATCACTTTTAATTGATTATGATTTACCGAAAAAATATCATCATCGATGTCATCTTCATGGTTTATAACAAAAATTAACATTGAATGAAATTGTAATATTATATCTATCTGGTGACATATATTACATTATGATAGATTATATAATTATTATATATATTTTAAAAATAATATGTACCAATAAAAAAGTAATTAAACATGTTCAATGTGATAAATATCACTTACACCCAATGTTGAAAATATGTAAAAACTAACTAATATATACATATATATATGTGTGTGTGTGTGTTATTGTATTGAATAAAAATAAATAAGGAGTATCAATTGTTTTATTTATGTATATTATTCTTGGATATGTATTTAATGAACAAAAATTATTTATTCTTATTGTTTGTAGAAAGTGTATAATGAACCAATTTCAAATTTAAATATTTTCTTTTAATGTTCGTCACTTTGAGGGATGTTTGGTATTATACACCTAATATATTTCTTGTGGTGAATATACTATCTATTAAATTAAAAATATTGGTAATTATATTTTAATCATGGTATTTGATGTTGAATTATAATAAATATCATTAATGAGGTTTTGATTAAATTTCAACCAAAACCCTAAGGGTTCATTATCACTACATGTCATACCTATAGGCATGTTTATTTTATGCACGTTGTTCTCCTTTTAATAAATTATTCACTAACCATGGATGTATCTTTATCAAATTTTTTATTAATAAAAACTTTTATTGTAGATTTGTTTTTTATCATCAAAGCACATGTCAAATTGTTGATACCACAGTTGTAAGGATTTTTCATAACCCAATTTTTATTTATTGGGCTATGATAATCATTTGGGCCATAAAAGATTTGAATATTATAAAAATTTTATATATTTTTAAGGATTAATAATTTTTATAAGAAATTTTATTTCTAACACATAGTATCAATTCTAATATATATCATTCATAGAATAACCTGTTTCTCTTTTGTGCAGTTGATAGCTAAAATATCTTTTTGGAGTTATTATGCCTCAACAAAAAATTTATTAATACATTATTGAATCCTCTTTAACTAATAATTTATTGCAATTTAAATCATATAAACCTATAAAGAAAAAGAATTTTTTTTTCAAAATAATTTTTTTTATCATTCTACCATATGATTCATGAAGAAAGGTATTTTGAAGAGAATGAAATTAGATTTTCCATACACAGTCATATATTTTTCTATAATCTACACATTTCTCCAATAATTTTTCTTGAATGTATATATTATGGGATATTATTTTTATATGTGAAGGTTTTCGTTATCATTCATATCATATTTATGAAAGATAAATTATAAATAAACATATAAATTTTAATTTTATTTCAATGTAATTTTTTTTAAAAGTTATTATAAGTTCATTCTTCCATTTCCCAAGTCTTTTTTCATGTATTTACCAAAATTGAGTTTATGATAAATATTAATTCTAAAAGATAAATATTTTTTACATAAGGGAAAAGAAATTAGGTTATCAAAAAACTATATTCTCAATACCTTAATTTGTGATGTCATTTAAAAAATTGATTTCCAATTGGCGTCATTATTCAGGTCAACAATCCCTTATGTTTTTTATTGCATTAGAATAAATATTATCTTGAAATCAGAAAAATTCATACCATTGATGGATTAATAAGATGTAATTCTATCATTAAAATAATATTATACTCATTAATATATATTTTAGTAACAACATATTTAATATAATTCATATTTGATGATATACAATATGAAAAAATGTTATTCAATTGGAATAGGAAAGAAATTGGTATTCCATATATTGGTATGCCAAAATAGAATTTTTTTAGAAAGTTAAATATGGATTGTTTTAAAATCTAACTTATTTACCATGATGAATTATAATCGTTTTATCCATTTTAATAAGTCGTTTCTATTGGGGTTTATTCTTGGGTATAATAATAAGGATGTTAATATAATACAAAGTGCACCCCACACCATTAGACGGTGTGTAACACCCAGAAATTATAAAAGATTAACGTTGTTTTTGGTATCTTATAAATGAAATTATCCTAAAGGACCCCTGATGTATATTTCATTTAATATATTATCTCTTATGGTTTGTTGAACACACATCCCAAAGTCTAAATGAAGAGTAATATAGTATACCATTATTACAAAATTGTTAAATTAGAAGATATTAATAATAATAAAAAATATTAAAATTATTTTATTTACCCATGTAAAAAAATTAATAGTTTATCTATTTATAAAAATTAAAATAATAATTAATTAATAAAATTTTTATTTCCTGAAAAAAAATATTTTCTAAAAGATAGTTTAATTACACTATGAACATGTAAAATGAAATTAATTCTTACAACTTTCATAAAATTATCTGATAAAACTATTTTTTTTAAATAACCATATCAAAATTATATTAAGTTGTTTTTTTCATTTTATGACAAGATTAAATTTTTTATGAATAGTTAAAAATACATTTTTTTAATTTACATTTTTATTAAATAATTTAAAATGTAAGTTATATTTAATATTGATTTAATTTTTTTTCAATTATATTAATATGTAACTAATTTAGGACAATATAATCAATTATAATTTTTTATTAAAATTATCTATACTTGTAAAAACATTTTTCTTGCAAATACACATTTTCATCATGTCTATGTGTTTAGTTTTAAATTAACATTCCACAAAACAATGAATTGAATTTGAAAAAAAAGGATTCCATATTTGAAATGTGAATAATTTATATTTTCTAAAAACCTCAACATGTTTTTTTAATATAATTAAAAGTTGAATCAAATTAAATTAATTAACATGGTTATGTTAAAAATGTGTTTACTGTGTGTCGGGGAAGCTAAAATGCTAATAGTTAAAATTATGAAAACCCACTTATAAAATATATTTTATGGAAATATTTTGACCATATCATGACTATGGATTAACATAACTCCATATTTTATCCTTTTTATGAGAAAAACATTGGTTCACCTTTTCTATTAATTAAAGGTATGCCACTCACCTCACCTATAAGAGGCCACCCAGTCTCTTATCTTCTTTACACATCCAAAATCATTGGTTATAGAAAATACTTACCAAAATAAATTCCAAAACACCATCACCTAATACTCTAATATTTATTTTGTTTATAAATCAATTCTAGTATTATATTATGTATAATATTAATGTGGGGGTCCGAGAAGCGGTAAAATACCTATCTATGGGTTTTGGTTTTATTTATTCTAACACCTCCAAAAAATATTTTTAATTCATGATTATATAATAGCAAAAATATAAACCATATAATGATAAGGTATTATGTTAAATGAATGACCCATATCAATATACTCTTTTCTCAAATGGTAAATGATAACGTTGCTCAGGTGTACAGTGGTCTACTTCTTCACGAAATGATGTGACATGTTTTCAATAGGCACCCCTAATGGTTGGGTATGATAATGCATAATATATATATATATTATATTTATGAATAAATTATATTTATGGGGTCTTTATATTACATATTCCATTTTTATTTTATATTTTTGAGGCATATGATAATGTCGCTCTTATGTGCATTAAAAACCCACTTAACGATGTGATGTGATTTGTTTTTTGCAAATTCATTTCATAGAATGTAAAAAAGAAAACTGTTAATGAATATATGTGATAAAATTTTATAATTTAATAATTATTAAAATATATGTGAATCAAACAAATAACATAACATTTTGTTTATACTTTTTCTCTCACAAAAAGATGATAAGATCATCAATGTGGGTGTGGACTAATGGAGTTAGTTTCAAATGGGACATGGATAAATGGTTGGGTTTGCGAATGGCGGCCTCTGCCCTAGGTGGCGATGGCCTCTGGATAGACCCTTCCTCCCTTGGTGGGGGGCGGGGGATCTTCGCTGCCGCATCCTGGTGATTGCCACTTAATTCCCTTCTTGAATCCTGATTCCTTGCCCTCGTTTCCCCAAATCCCCTTTCTCCCAAAGTTCCAGAATGTTTCGATGGGATCCCGCAGCTCTCGATCTCGACTCGGGAGTTCACGTATGCCTACTCATTGCTAAATACGAACCTGATAGCACGATTCAAGAAATGAAGTCCATCCATGGATCTCTTTGACCGGTTTATCTTCGATGCTTGGGGACTTCAGGAGCGAGCCACTGTGGGTCTTCTTGACTCAAGGCGTATAATGATCCGGTTTGCATGCGAAGAAGATCTAATTTTGGCATGGATGTATGCTCATCGGTACTGTGATGGATCCCGTTTTTTCCTCTTCTGATGGACATACGACTATCATATGAATCAAGATTATCTGACCATGACAATTTGGGTTTGTTTTCCTGAACTACCACTTTCGTTTCAGAATCCATCTATTATCTGAATGCTTGGGAATAGGGGCGGTCATTACCTTTGCTCTGATAGTAGAACACGAGCATTGTGCCACCCGATCTCGTCGAGGATTTGCGTCGTAGTGGATATCTCTAGTCTGCCGGTTCACTCTCTATTGATTGGTGTGGGTGAGGAGTTTAGGTATAAAAAATTAGTGGTTTTTGAGTCCTGGATTGATTTCTGCTCCCAGTGCTTCAAAATTGGACATCATCAGGAAACTTTTAGAGGTATGAAGTTTATTCCACAGGATGCCGAGGGTGTGCATGCCGGTGTGGTGCCCTATTCTCAGCAGCGACATCAGGGTCTAGCCGATGGGGAGCTGGCAGGGTCTAGTCCTGGTATTGAAGAATAAGGCATTGTGAAAGAATCAGTGGGGAAGTCATAGAACCTGAAATTTGCTGTAGTGTATGAAAGAATGAAACATGATCTCGGAGTGTGCAATCTAGGAGCATCAACTGCCAAGGGAAGGGCAGAGATTATGGGTGCTGTAGTTGAAGGACTGGTGACACATCACAACATGGATGATCCTTGAGGTTGAAAAGAGGACATACAAGAGTCTAAGAAAGTGGCTCGAATGAAACAAGTGGCGAGAGGGTGAGAGTTCAATCTGGTATGATCTCAAGTCTGAGGAAAGATCCTCCAATCTTTGAGATTTCTGATAAAGATCAATCCAATTATGTTAAAAATCAAGGTCGGGGCTCGGAGCACACCAACAAGCAGCCTCAATATAGAGGTCAAGTATTCGAGCAGCACAAAAGACCAGATATGACCATACCCCCGTGCAGTGCTGCCCCTATGGGACGCAACATCATGGAGGCCAAGGATTCTGGTATAGCACATCAGGGGAAGTCCTTTTTGCAAGCTACTATAGATTCTCTGCATGGAAAAAGGAGGCAGGAGGGAGTTAGTGTCTTGGGGCCCTTGGACCCAAACATTCCCATTCATAACTCTGCATTCTTTTAGGCTGGGAGAGAGGGGAAGAAGAATGTCTTGGAGGTCAAAACGTGCAAGGAAAATTTTTGGTTCAGACCGAGGCCCGCCAAAGAAGACTCGAGGGTGGAGTTGAAAACCCGTTTTGAAGGTCTGACGGATCAAGAAAAAACACTAACACAGAAGGAAAATCCAGGTGATGATGGGTATAGCCAAGTCTCATGGGACAGTATGGAACATTTCCTAGGTAAAGGCCCTCACAGCCCAATAAGGAAGAAGGGGAAAAAAGGAAAGCATGACTCGGGGAAATATATCATGACCCAAGGGAAAAAATCCAAGGGACGCAAAGATTACTCTTACTTTCCTAAACCAATGGAAACCAGGTCGACCATGAAAGGCGGAAACAAGGAAAGTAAAGGCTTACAATAAAGGGGAAGTGGAGACCCAAGTAAAGAACCAAGAGTGATGGAAGAAGAGGCATGGGGTGTCTGAAGCTCATCCTCTACTACAGGGAAGAAATGATTGTAATAGTCCTTTGACCCAACGTCTTAGATGAGGACATTTTAAGAATTTATGGAAGAAGGTTGAATGTTGATGCCACATAGGAGCAAGAAGTGTGGATATACAAGCAAGACTGAATCATTGCTCGAGGCTTCAATAAATGCAAAATCACTTTGGAGGAATTTATTCATATAGTGGATAGAATGGTTACTCATCTTGAAGAAATCATCAATGTAGATCTAGACACTCAGGTTAGTACTCTGCACTGTGAAATGTATCAAGAGTCTAACTCAAAGAACCTTATCCTTGTGTTTAACCATTTTGTGAGCTCTTTTATTACGTAGTGGTTTTTGTTTTGTGTACCATGGTTTCCCACTTTTCCTTAAAGTGGGTTTATAATAAAAAATTATATTGGAAGGAAGGTGTGGACTACAGCCTTCACAATGAAATTTTACTATCTTTTCACAACCATAATACAATAATAATATATAAAATTATATTTAATGAAATAATATTGTATAAATGACCTTATATTAAATCATTAATGATAAATTATTAATTACCTCCTTTCTATAATGATCGTTGTAAAATTGAAATGATACTTATGCATACGTACGACCTAGCATCTCTAAAACCCTAACATACATAATTTATCAAAACTGACCTAAATTATTTGTATTAAAATATTATATATGAAAAAATATGTCAATAATGAATGTATTGTTATTATATTGGTTTTTCAATAATGAAATTCTAGACCAATAGTCAACCTACTGAAGTAATTATTGAAAAATATATTATATATTGTCGAGAGAGCAGACATAAACATAGTTGATCAGGTAATTATATAAAACATAATTATAATTTTAGTAAAAGGAAAAAAACATGACAATTTTTAAGCATCTTAATAATAAACATAATTTTTATATTTATGATGATAAAGAACTTATGAGATGAGTTAGACATAAGATAGGTTAATTAACTTATGTAATTTTTTTTGAGGCATATTATATTGTAGTGAACCTAATTTATTTTAAATTATGTAAATAGATTATTTTATTTGAGTAATTATATGAATACATCATGATTTATGATATATTAACTTTAAATTGGAATTACTTCATCAAATGGGGTTTGACAGGAAAATTACCTTGTCGTAATGAATTTCACAACATAGAATCATTTCATTAGGTTTTATTATATCTTCACATTCATTGATATTATATGGTTAAAATAATAATTATTAAAAAATTTAAAGTCATGGGAATTTGATGTTTATTTTTTTATGATAAATGGGAATATTTTTGAGTCCGTGAAAATTTACAGCGCACAATTCTGAGGCCCGGAGTGAACGAAATGAATTTCGGAACATTTTCTCGGGCGTGTTCAGTAAATGTGCGAGAATGTTTTTCTAACTTTTGAACTGGTGCTAGAAATTAAAACATGAGAGCATCGTTGAACTCGCAACACCGATATTCTCTTAATAAGACTTTCACCTAAACATCAGTTGAGAGAGGGTGAAAGTTAGTTTGTGGGTTTTTCATGGAAATAATAATACAAATTAAACACATGTTTTTTTATTTTGTTGTAACCAACCTCCTTGTGGAAGCTGGCGGTGGGGACCACCATTCCTTTAACCTCCCATGAGAGGTCATGGTGTTGGGGACCACTCAAGCCTAACCTCTCATGTGAGGTTATGGTGGTGGGGACCATGTGGGATTAAACCCCTTGAACCCCATTTAATTGGGAGAAAAACCTAAACCCCCTCATAATTGAAGGAAAACCTATCAATCCCCCTCAATAAATGTGGATGATCCTCTTGAATTACTCCACATTAGTTGTGCCAATGCACATATCTTCATTATGCCAACTCACCTTTAATTAATTCTTTTTTGAATATTATGCCAACGAATTAATAGATATTAAAATATTTTAATTAAAGCTACCTACTAATTTGATGAAAAAGGAGGATTGGGTGGAATTGTGAGTAATATTCAATAACAAAGAATGCTTCCTCTATGAAGAACGTCAGTGAGGAACATCTTCAAATTTTTCCTCGGAAGCACCTTACAGAGGAAACTGACAGGGGATGTCTTCGATGACCGACCTTCCCACCTCATCATCGTCAAAAAACAATATGAGGTAGGGGTTTAATTATGTTTTTTTATTTGTGGTATGTTGTAGGGTGATTGATTGATATTATTATCTCTTCTATTCCTGATAATTCTTTGATATTCAAAAAGAAATTGAACCACTTTCTACCACTCTAAATCTGGAGGGTGTAGGCCAAATGAACATGGCCCGACCCCTCTGTCGTTCTTCTCTGATGTGTAAATAAAAATTTAAGAAGGTGAAATAGCCAATGGCGCTCCGTTGCCCGCGGCCTCTGTGCCCCACGACGCTCTGCCTCCTGTGCCCTCTCTGCCTCGTGGCACTCTGCGCCACCGCCGAACCGCCATCGTGCCGAGCCTCCGAGCCAAACCGCCACCCCGTGCTGAGCCACCTTTACCCCCCATGGTTCCCCAACCAAACTGGGCCCACTCCCCCCATAGTGCCACTGTCAAACTAGCCACACACCCTCATAGTGCCCTGGGAAAATAGTCCCCGCACCCCCATTGCGCTCCGGCCGAACTGACCCCATGGCGCCCCAACCAAACCACCCCTGCACCCCCTGCGATGCTCCGACCAAACCGAACAGGAAGAGGCCCGGCCGAACAGGCTCTACGCCCCGCGCGGCACCCCGACAGATCCTTCCCCACGCCCATACGGGGCCCCGGCCGAACCGGTCCTATGCCCCTGCGGCGCCCCGGCCGAACCGGTCCCGTACCCTCGTGTCTCCCCCATGGTCGAGCCGCCTGACGATGCTCGTGGGGTCTACGGCCCCTAGTGGCTTTCCAGACCACCTAGTGGGCCGGGCATGACCCAACGGGTTGTGCTGGGTCGACTAGAGCTTGGTCGACCAATGATATGTCGGGCCGGGTCAGTCCGACAAGGTCAGACCAGATCCGGGCCCACTACGACCCATTTACTCTCCTTCGGCCATATCATTGGCACCATATGTCCATTTAAAGAACTGTTAGTGGCGCTGGAAATCTTGGAGCGAGGCAGCCCATTTGAGTATACTCCACTGGAGTTTTAGTTTGAGGTGGAAAACGGTCAGGTTGGATCGAGCACGAATCCAACCGGGACCCTCGGACAAAAGGCTAATAACTCACAAACCAGATGTCCGATTGACACGTATTTTTTTACTTTGAGACCCCTATGACTTGACGGACCAATAAGATACTTCTTCGTGGTACATCTCGACAGTTGGAGTATCAACCAGCAGCTAGTGGAGTGGATCCTTCTGGGGACGAGCGAGCAAAGTGCAGAGACCTTGTGGCTGGCTGAGACTTGCAACTGCTGACCGTTTGACTCGGAGTGACTCGACAAGTCCAATGGGGAGTGCCTTGGTGACGCGGCAGACCCACGGTGGGGAGCACCTCAGTGATGCGGAAGACCCACGATATTCGATAGGAGGATTACCTTAGTAGGCCTTGAGGGGGAGCGCCTCTATGTGACGCGCCAGTCCCACGGTGGAGAGCGCCTCTTTGTGACGTGGCAGACCAACGGTACTCAACAGGAGGCGTACCTCAACAATCCAAGGTTAGTGGGAAGTGCCACTATGTGACATGACATTCCCATTGTACTCGATAGAGGCGAAGTTCTCCAGTAGCTGAGGTGTTTAACATTGGTTCGGAATGTTACTTGATACTACCCCTAGAATAAAATCATGGTCTGAGATGAGACAGTGTTCTTGTGTTTTCCTCATGATTGAGACTAATTACTTGATTACATAGGTATATGTATGGGCATATACCTATGTACGTTTATCTATTGATTTCATACATTGTGGTTTAAACATGATGGATTTTGTAAGACTTAGAGGTTCTTGAGGCCCCTACAGAGTATCGTTATACAAACCCCTACACGAGATATGCTCGCACCATGTTGTGTTTGATGCAGATAACAGACAACGCTGACTGAGGCCCAGACTACCAGGAATGGACGGTACATGGAGGTGGAAATTACGACAGGTCAGTACACGGAGGAGCTAGATGGATGAGAAGTGCTGAGGAGGTGATCTGTACCTACCCTTCAGGTAAGAACCTCAGAGGATGACCCATCACCTGACTTTCTCTTTTTTTAGTTGTATTGTATCACAGTTGTACTTGTAAATTCTAGTTGGGCTTGTATTCTGGACCCTTTTACATTTAGAAGTATTTTTATTCAGTTTACATACTGTTTTGTATCCATCTATGTGCTTTCTTGTGTGTGTATTTACAGGTTATAAAGGCAATGCCTTCCTAGTTTTAGGGAATTAAGCCTTTGGTGCTAGTCACCATCCCCTGGTCTATAGAAGAAGTGATTTGGGTAGTCACAACACGAGCCCTGGGGGACGGGTGGTGAAATTTGTTTCTATTATAATTTGGATTTATTTTTCAATTTTATTAGAAAATAGTTTTCTTCTGAAACCATGTTTTCTAAAAAAGAAATATGGTTTTGACAGTATTGAAATGATTTACTAAATAATTATTTACATATGTTGGTCTTCCTTAAAAATAAATTTAATGGAACGTTGTTGTTTTCTTCTAAAAATAATAAAAATTATATTTTACCACAAGAAGGAAAAAGAATTATTTTAAAAATGACTACATCATGTGTATAATTCCCTCCATCATGACCATTGAATTTTTTTTTGATAAATTTATATATTTCATTGGTTATTTTAAAATAATTTTGTTTTAAATTTTATTTGTGAATATTTATTTTTAAAAATTGATTTTTAAAATGAAATTGGCATTTTCCTCAATAATTTGGTTAATGAAATTTTTAATGACATTATTTTAATCAAAAACGAAAACCCTTTATTTTACATATACTCTATTGGGGATATTTTTTTTGATAACATAATTATTATTCCTTTAGATGGTTTGTATTTATTTTATCCAATGATTTTACTAAAACCCATTTCTGTGAAACATTTTTACAGTTATTAACCATCAATTAAAATAATATCATTATTGTGGCCATTGGAAATTAAATTTATCATAAATATATATATTATTTTTCAAGATTATTCTTATTTCTTAAACTTTATCTCATTTATATATATTGTGTTTTACTTTATAAGATATTTGATTGATTAGGGAAATATTGATAATCTGTTTTCATTCATCAATAATGGTATTTAATGGTATGGAATATTGTTCATGAATTTAATCAATTATTAAAATTATAATGAATTATTTTTGAAAGAAGTTATTATTAGGGACTGGATATGGACATACCTCCCATGAATCTATAGTATTATGGGATGTATTAGTGGGATAGCCATAGTTAAAAATATTTTTTTGTATACCAACCGAATAGTTTTAAAATATACTCTAAAATATATTAACATAATAGGATTTATTTTCTTGATATTTTTATGTCTAATAAAAAAATTAAAAAAATTTAAAATTAACTTATTATTATTCATGATAATTCTGAAATTATATTATATCATGATATATTTCAATCTTAGTTGAATGATTAAATGGAATGTGTTTTCTATTATTTTCCTTTTAATATTTATTTTCCATATCTTAAAATATAGGATATTAGATTAATGATATTATATACATAATCGTTTATTTATTATTTTATTGATAAAATATTAATTTTTATTAGTTATTTAACTTGTCATATTGATTATACCTTTTGTTATCATGATATTTATGTAATATAAATGGTATGTGTGTTCAATTATTTACCATTAAATGATTATTATGTTTATTAATTCATGATAACATCTAATATGATTAATAATTACATGGCCTATGAGACTACACTTATTTTTTTCCATTACCAAGAATCCATGATGTCTATTATGAATTTCAATCATATATATTCTAGAGGAAGTATTGTTATTATCTAAAAAATATATGGATCAATTTTTTTATCAAATATAATATGGAAATAGTATATGAATCAAGTTGACAAAGATTACTAAATTATTAGGTATAGATGGACTTGATTTACTGTCTCATTTGACAATGAAATTAATTGAGGCATTTGGTTTGAGATTCTTAGGTTAGGTTTATTACATTTGGGGTTAGATGATGTTTTTTTTAAATATTGGATATATATTTAGGAAAACATAGATTATGGAACATGAACATATAATAATCATTGAAAATAAGATAAAAATAAAAAGAAATGTTTTTTAATGTGTATATTATTTTTTTTACTATAAATTCATCCATATTTGTGTACTACATGTCGAAGTGGTTTGAGAATAGATATGACTATGTGTAATAACTATAAAACAGGTGTATTGTGATTGAAACGATCATCACATGGGGAATGAAAAAATTCTTAATATAGTACCCCCGGTTTGTGGTATTTAACCTTTAAATAATTTTTTTTGTTATAAAGTGTAAGGGTGAGGGATTAGAGAATTGGAAGAATACTGGAATTGTTTTGAGGCTAAATAGATATCGCATGGGCAACACACAATTTTCCTAACCGTGCAGCCGAACAATGCACATTGGTCATCTTGAAGAAGTAAATATAGCACGGTTGGTGTATGGTTTGGGAGACCATACAAGGGGATGTCATGCAGGTATTGGCTACCACACATTTGTCAAACATTTTTTCTAATTGAGTGCATGGTCAAAATGAAATCCTAAAAAATAGGTTCTCACTTGTTTTCCATAAAACTCCCACATTTTTTTACCCAAAATAGCCCAAACTCAGGATTTTGATTATCTTAAGTCTAAATAATCATCATACATTTGTCTAAAGGAGATCTTAAGTATTCCCTTAGTGAATCTAAGCTATATTCTTGACTTATGTGATCATTCTTCATCAATATCGTTCAGATTCATAGTTCTACTTAGATTTATTTCACCACTTCTCTTGATTTCTCATATCTACGTTCGTTATGGGTAGATCTTGGTTTGTGTATTATAAATATGAGGACTTTTGGTCTTTATCATTCTAGTAGAAGAGATCTAAGGTGGGTTCTTGGAGAATAGACTCTATTTTATTGTGCATTCTTCGTTCATTGTTGTTTTCATCCAAACTATGTGGTAGTAGGCTTAAATATTGACTCCTCTTAGTAGAACTGATTGGAATGCTTTCAAATTGAATTTATTTTTCTTAATTAAATTTTTTTGGTTTTTTAAAACATATTGGAATCCTTCTTGTGTGATGGTTGGGAAATCTGGAAAAAATAGGGAATTTTTATGGAGTTCTTTGGTTATTGGTTTTAAAATATGGATTTTAAAAAGGGTATTTTTCAAGATTGTTTTCACATTCATTGTATTAGATGTTTTTAATAAAAGGGGAACGTTTTATTGAAATATAATGTTGCTATGAAATTGGATGTTCTTTGTTTTTTTAATAAATGTTCAGTTTTATTGAAGTAGTTTTTTTGGTAATGGAAATATTTGGCATAAATGGTTTTGGTGTTATTTCATGATTAACAATCCCTTAATAAGGTACTAGTACCATTGGGGGTCGATGGATGTGACCCTAGATTAAGGTCATGTTTTATTAGGACACAAGGTAATTGGACAGGAGACCTTTCATGAGTATGGAACTGTCAAATGAAGAATACGTGTGTGGGTGTGATGTGAAATATAAAATATATATGCCAAAATGATAATAAGAAGATTATTTAATCCTTGATTAGTTATTTTTCAGGGGGGAAATTTTCTGGAAAAGTTGTTTCATTTATTTATTTTTTAATTGGATGTAAATAGTTTTTTAAACTTGATTATATTTTGTTATAAAATATTATACTAAATTGTTTTATGTAAACTATATTATATAAATGTGGCTATCTATTCTATTATAGTGGTGTGAGAAGGGAAGTCATCGGGGAAAAACTACTGAGTTTTATACTAACCCCTACTTTGCCATATTTGGGATTTTGATGATTACATCTTCTTGGATAGTGTAAAAGGTAATGTTTCGTACTTTTTAATAACTACCCCAAGATATTTAAAATGTTTAGTGATTGTGGATAATAGATATTTTAAAGCATAGAGTCTTGTGGTCTATTGAGTGTCTTCAGTGGCATATCCATTTTTTACTTTGAAAATGGTTTTCTCTTCCAATGTTTCACACATTGATATGGTTTTGAGATACATGAAGTTGTTTAGTTATATTTCTTTTGTTATAGCATCATTTAGTCAATGCATTGTTTATGGTTTGTGGGATTATTTATTTATTTCTTAATGGGTAAATAATCCCCCACTTTTATTTGAAACACATCAGCATTTATTTCTAGCATTTGGTGTCTTGGGGATGTTTCCTAAGTCCATGTAATAACTCATTGTACTCTCCATCCAATGAGAATTAGCGAGTCATTACACTTACCACTAATAGTCTTTTACACTCTTATGTGATATATTTAAGGAAATCCAAGAATTTCATTATAATTCCCTATAAAGTATTTTAGTAGATTATGAAAATGAGTGGACATGGTAAAACCTAATGTATATTATATTTGAAATATAGTTTCATGAATAATATATAAAATAATGAATTATTTATGATTATATGGTTTGCCACTATGATTATTATTTCACCTGAACCACGGGTGAATGAAGATCTTGTTCAGAGTATTTTCCATGTTTTACAAGTTTTAAATATGGGGAAATAGATTAATGATCTATAAAATGTGGATCATACCATCCAGTTAATGAAGTAGAATCAATAAAACATTTGAGGTGATGCTAAACCAAAAATGCAGAGGTGTGGAAGAGTAGGACGTATCATATCATCGATTTCATCGGAACACCATCAGAGATCAATTTCAAACTTGAAAATTATATTCTTGAAGATCATTCATTCCATTTGTGGGATTTAGTGATGCATTCTTCATTGGAAGAAGGATTTACATGGTATGATTTTTAAGAATTTCTCAACAAACAATTCTATCCTCAGACATTCTAGATCAATAAAATGACTGAATTATTCTACATAAATGAATAAAGTCTCTATTTAAAAGAGTATACAGCTATATACATTAATTTATTATGATTTTCACTAGAAGTATTATCATGTGCATCCTTGAATGCCTGAATTTTCAAATCTGGGATATGATAGGTGATTCGATCATAGATTGTGGTGCTCTGTATTACAAACAATACAGAGATAGTGAACATATCAACTGTGCCTCAACGTGACATATTCGGATTTTTGAGAGGGTTATAATGACACCTACTGAGAATTTTAGTAACTCAAACACATCGAACTAGAATAAAAGGGACACCTATTTCCTAGTGGAAGTGGAAATTTGAATCACACATCTAGGTTAGTGAACCTTCTTCCACAACCCAGGAGTACATCAGTTTTTTTCCAATGAGGTTCACCTGTCCAGATAATGTGAGATTTTACGGAACAACCTAGAGATTTCAGTAAATGAAAAATGATGGGGAATCTTCAACTCTATGGTCATAGTACTCCATGATCAGGTTCTCGAGACACTAATCAGGCATCGCAAGCACCATATTCTTCGACAGGGCAAGGAAAAATGAATTAGTCTCATCACCATAACAGAATAAGACATATTGATTCTAGAAATTCCTTGACTCCTCAACTTGGTAAATCTCAACAATACAACAAGGAGAAGAGTGCAACAATGAATCAATTATATAGATCTGAGAAGATGACCATCGATGATCAAGCTGGACCATCAGTTGTTAGAGGTACAATTCTTTTGAATTCATCTATTGTGAAAGTGATCTTCGATACTGGTGTATTATATTATTTCATTACTTCTCTTGTAATTGATTTTATATTTTTAATGTTTGAAATGATTCCTTATATTTTAAAACTCCAAACTCCTCTCAGGGAATGATAATGTCATTCATTTGTGATTAGATCATTTTCTATAACTGTTGATTGAGTTGAGCTCGATGTTGAACATGGATGTATATGATATAATCCTAGGAATGGATTTGATGAAAATGTTTAAGGACCACATCAACTATTATAGGATAACATATTGATTCAGTTCTGAAGAAAACATCAAGGATATTAGATTTCTAGCATTTGTGGATCAATTTCCAAATGTATATCCTAATAACTTCTCAGGGTTACCACCTTTAATGGTAGTGGAGTTTAAAATTTATCTCATTCTGGGGACCTTTCATACTCTCTTTCATATTATAGGATGTCCCCAATAGATTTATGGGAATTGAAAATTCTTTTGGAGGAACTGGAATGTAAGGATTTTTTCAGTAGTGTACAACTCTGTGAGTAGCACTGATTTTGTGTGTGTGAATAATGCATATTTTACTCTTATAAAATGTGTTTATTATCAAATGATTATCCAAGTTATGATAATGAACAGATACCCACTTCCTTGCATTGAGGATCTGTACATTCAATTAATGGAAGATCAGTGTTTCTCAATGATTGACTAACGATCTGGGTATCACCAATTGCGAGTTTGGAAGGAAGATATTCCAATGACATATGTCAAAAGATGATATGGATTATATGAATATGTAGTCATGCCATTCGGTCTATTGAAAGCACCATCGATGTTCATGGTTTTCATGAATCAGATATTTTAGTGATTTCTGGATACTTTTTTTGTGGTTTTTGTGGATGACATCTTAGTGTATACAACGACAAGGGATGACCATGAGGAACCCCTGGAAATTGTGTTACAAATTTTGAGAGATTACTGTTTTTATGCAAAATTATCAATGGGTGATCTTTGGATATAGGAAGTTTATTTTCTTGGCCATGTCATTTATAAAAATGTTGTTTAAGTAGATCCTGAAAATATAGATACTATTATATTGTGGAAACCAACAATGAATGTCATTTAGATAAAACAATTTATTGGTCTAGTAGGCTACGGCTGACTCTTTGTTTGTGATTTATCAAGAATATTTGTTCCATTGATACATCTTAAAAAGATGAATGATCCATTCCAAAGGACAAAGGATTGCTAGATGAATTTCCAGGAGCTGAATGTTCCACATAAATCGTCAACTACCTTAATTTTTCTAGAATCTAGATAGGGGTATGTCATGTATTTTGATTCATCAGGATCAGGTTTGAGCTGTATTCTCATGAAAGGAGACCATGTAGTTCCTTATGGTTCAAGACTGTAGAGGGTAAATGATAAGTATTACCCAAAAAATGATGTGATGTAAGTTGTTGTCATCCATGCTTTGAAAACATGAATATATTACCTCATCGTTGAGATATTCCCCATGATCATAGATCATTAAATCTTGAAGCACATTTTATCATGAAGAGATTTGAATCTGAGGAAAAGCTGACAGATGTAGTATCTCCAGATGTTTTCCTTTGACCTGATGTATACAACATAAGAACCGAATTCTATAGTAGATGCATTTAGCTAAAAGTAATATGCTTAGGTGGTGAAAAAAGATTCAGATGAATGGAATTTGTTGTAAATTATAGACAATATGAATGTGGAATGTAATGACCGAGGTGAGGTTGCAATTTTCTTTTCAGATTTGATTTTTCTTGATTTGGTAAATATGTTCAAAGAGGCACTAACATCTGATGCATAATGTATGGTTATTAGTTCAAAATACCATTATTGGGAAACCATTTAGGTCTAGAATCATAATGGGAGTTTAGTTTTATGCTTTAATGATAAAATGGTTGTAACCATATATTTTCAAGACCAAATAATTTATTCTTACCACTATCCAAAACCAATATCCTTGAATTGGTAAAGAGACATTGAGTACCCGTTTCGATCATCATAGATAGATATTCAATGTTCACGTCTCGTTTCTGTAAATATTGACAGAAATTCCATGGGAATCAATTGAATATGAGCATAACATTTCATCCTCAGAAAGATGACTAGTCTAAGCAGACAATTAAAATGATCGATGTAATGTTTTGTTCATCTTTAATGGATTTTTCTGTCTCATGGGAGAAGAAGTTACCCTCAGTGGAGTTCCCAAACAACAACAACAATCTAGAGTGGATTCATATGGATCTATTTTAAGCACTCTATGATTGTCCTTTTCATTCTCAACTGTGTTTAGTGGAAATTGGTTATACTTTACTATTTTTCCTAAGACATGAACAACAAACAATGGAGCAGATCTATTTGATCAGAATGAGGATGTAGATAGCTTAGATTTTTCAAAAATCCTATATAGATCACTGTCGAAGACCATTGATGTTTTCCGTGAGTGATAAAATGTTCTTGAGGATCACATTGTGACTTGGAAATCCTCATTTTAAGAAGCAGTGAAAGCTATCTTCTCAATAAATTGGCCCTTTTGAGATACTGGAATGGGTTAGAGAGGTGAAATATCGGTTTGCATTTCCACATTGGTTTTGTTTTGTTTATAATGCATTCCATGCATCATAGTTGAAAATATATTTTCCTTACCCTGACCATGTGATTATATAGGATCACAATGACCTAGACTCGGATGCTTTATTGGTACATATCCTGGTGCATACTATTGATACACAAGAGAAACACTTTGGATGGAAAATCATCATCTTAGTTTGTATTTTATGGCAGCTTGTTCAGAGTCAAAAATATACTTGGGAATCCGAGAAGGAGATGAAAGAGAAATGGGCAGAACTCTTTCAGGTCGATAAGGGTTTTCTAATTTTTGATGATGGAACGACCCCGGGCAGGGAGAATGTGGTACTCCCATTTTCTAATATGTAACCATTACATGATTATTTATGGTTATAATGTGTAAGGGTGTTGGATGGGAGAGTTGGATGAACATTGGATGTGTTTTGTGTATAAATTGAAGTTGGAAGGGAGGCATACGGTTTGCCTAACCTTGTGGCCAGACCATGCGCAATGGTCCCCTTGAGGTAGTAGCTCCAACACATTTGGAGCACGGTTTTGGAGTCTATGTAAGGAGAAGCCATATGGGTTGTGGCTACCACACAGTTAGTAAACAATTTTCCAAACCATGATTTAAAACAATACGTAGTGTCAAATTGAGATCCTTAAAAATAATATCTAAGTTATTTTTTCCACAACTCCCTCATATATGACCCAAAACGTCCCTAATTTAGGATTTTGTTCTCCTAAGGCCAAAGAACGTTCTCCCATCATCTCAACGTTTAATGGCTTCCCTTTTTTATTCGAATTCATATTCTTTAGGTATGTGATTGTTTTCATCATTCATGACTGATTTCATCGGTCTACAATGATCTTATTCTTCTCTTCTCTTGGTATCTCAGATATATTCCCATTATGGATAGATCTAGGTTAATAGATGCTAAATATAATGTGTTTTGTTCTTAATATTTCCATGAAAAGAGATCTAAGGCTGGTTCTTAGAGAATCGACCCAGTTTTCTTTTGAGGTCTTTGTTCATTATGGTTTTCACGAGAACCTTATAGGTTAGATAGTTCAAAATAAAATACTCTTAGTATAACTAATAGGAATGTTTTAAAATAGAATTTATGTTACTGAATTTATTTATTTTTGGTTGTGAGGCACCTGTTGGAAACCTTCATTAGTGACGATTGTAAAATCTAAAAAAATTAGTAATTTTAAAGGAGTGATTTGGTTCATGGTTTTAAAATATAGATTTTAAAAATAGGATATTTATGGATTATTGGGACATAATTTTTTTAGGTGTTTTTAATAATAAGGGAATATTTTATTTAAATGAAATGTTGTTTTGAAATTGACTGTTCTTTGGTTTTAAATAATGTTTTAGCTTTATTAAAGTTGTTCATTTTGAGAATGTAAGTTTTTGGTATAAATGGTTTTAGTGTGAGCTCATGATTAACGAGACATTAATAAGGCATGAGTACCATTTCAGTATAGGGGAGGTGACCCTGAATCAGGGGTGTGTGTCATTGGGACAAAATGTAATTAGATGATAGAATACTCATAAGTATTGAACTGCCAAAAAAAGAATGCATGTTTGGGAGTGATGTGCACCATGGAATGTGTATGGGAAAATGATAATAAGAAGCGTTTTAAGACATAACTAGTGATATTTTTTAGAAAAATAACATTTAGGAATATTGGTTTCATTTATTTGACATGGTTGAAAACCGTTTTTGTATATATTCTATATTTGGTTATAAACTATTTTCGTAAATTGTTTTATATAAACATTTTTATATAATTGTTGATAAATTATATATCATAGCGGATGAGTTGAGATGTAATTTGGGAAAACCTATTGAGTTTAATACTCATCCATGTTTTGTCACTTTGGTTCTTTTACAGATGCTATCATCTGAGAGAGGGGCAAAGGGAACATTTACCACATTTTAGAACCACTTCATGATATTTGGGTGGTCCTATTATTGTGGATCTTAGATCATGTAGTGAATGGAGTCTTGTGGTCTCTTGATATTTATGAGCGGTTCATCCACTGTTTACATTGACAATGGTTTGGTCTTCCATTATTTCACACATTCATATGGTTCTGAGTTACATAAATTTGTTTAGTTTTTTTTCTTTTGTTCATGAATAATTTAGTGAATGGATTAGTTATGGTTTGTTAATTTATTAGATTATTTTGAAAAGGGTAAATCATCCCCAACTTATATGTGAAAACCTTTAACATATATTTCCAACCTTTATCATCTTGGGAATGTCACTTAAGGCCATGTAATGACTCATTATACTCTCAATACAATGAGATTTATCAGGTCATTACACTTAAAAGTAACATTATTTGACACTCATATGGGATATGATTAGGATAATTTATAATTTCATTACATACCATTATAATAGATTTCAATAGATTTCTACAATGAATGGACTTGGTTAAATGTGATGTGCATTATATGTTGAATATTATGTCATGATATGGATATCATATAATGAATTCATTATGATAAAATGGTTTACCACTATGATTATTGTTGCTGGTAGAATGTTTTTTTCTTTAGTAAAATGATGGAACCCATAAGAATCATTCTATAATTGAATTTGAATGACTCTATAGTGACTTTGAGAAACCAAATATGATGATGGTATGAGTTAATGATATTGTTATTATACCTAATTACTTCTCCTAATATATGATCAAACTACCTATACCTTAACCAAATCATATACTCTCTAATGTAGATACAGATAGTGTTTAATAAGGGATTGAGTGGTAGAGACTATAGATGACATGATGATCTATTTACATATTTTAAAAAAAATTAGATGTATAATCATAGGAATGTGTATCAAGGGAACTAGAAAATGAATTCTATGTGGTGAATTAGAACATAATGAAAATAATAACAAAGGAAAAAAAGTATGATGGAAGGAAATAAATCACATCCTCAGGATCCATTTATAGTTTGTTGTCTTAAATATAGAGAACATAAGAATTATATGAGTAACTTATCTTCTATAATCGATAAACCCAAGACCAAGGAAGGAATAATGATTGAATAAAATGGTTATCAAATTTATGTATCATGAATCATGAATTAAATTTTATATGTATTTTTACCAAAGGTATTTTTGTTATATGAATAATGAAACATTTGGGGATTTTTTTAAAATTCAGAATCTTTTTTCTTTATTAACATAATTTTTATTGAAACAATATTGGGTTTATGAGTTAAAGTTTGACTTTAAAATAAATTTCTTACGGTTCCCTTTTTTGATTTATTTTATGGGATTTTAATAATATTAATGATATTTTGGGTGCTATTTATGAGAATATAACCCATTGATTTAATACACTATTCAGTGAAAAGGTTAGTTATGGTAGAATGTGCTTACTATTTTGGGAATAAGTTTAAAGATACTGTAAAACATAATGTTTAAGGTTATCTTTTATTTTTAGGTACTAATAGGATATTACTCTTTAGGAATTCTATAGGAATAAAATTAATATGGTTTAGAAAGATGTCAACCCTTATGCCGGGTGACTACCTATCCCATGTGAAAAGATTGAATGACCTAAACTCATAATTGAGTGATGATAATATATTTACATCAACCACTATCATATGGGATTTAATGGTTAATATGACATATTATTAAGTTAAATGATTTGATAAATTAATATTAATGGTGTAAAAAACCGATATTTTGTGAATTATTTTTGAATAAATTTAAATTTTATGATATTTTCTTTAAAAACAATAAATATAATTTTTTTTATCAAAAATAACTATCTTATTCATGATTTATATTCTACACTATGTTAATATATCATTATATTTTACACTAATAAAATCATTCCCTACATAAAACACCTAATTAGCTTGAATTGCATGAAACACTATGTTTCGATGAAACAAAATATTATTATTATCATTATTATTTAAACAAGTTAGTTATAAAAAATCCATTAAACATTGTAGAATTATTATAAATAACTAATGTTTAATAAAAAAATATTTATAATAAAACATATAATTTTTTGTAAATTCTTTATATGTTTATAATTTTGTTTTGAACAAGAAAGATATTACTTTTAGAAACTTTTATAAATTTAATTTTAAAAAATCAATTTCATTTATAAATGTGAAATATTAGTATTTAATGTTTTTTATGTTTTGGTTTTTTTCTAAGTAGTTTCATTTATTGATGAATAGTTAAAAACACATTATTTTAATTCAAAACTATTTTTCTAATGATTTATTCAAATTGTTACACTATATTTTAATTTTTTTCAAACATAAATTAGATCAATTATAAATTATTTAATCCATTTTATCTTAATGTAACTGATTTCATATTCAAATTGGTTATAAAAATTTTCAATCTTTTGAACTATTTCACTTAAAAAACATGCTTTCATGACACAGTTGCGCGATTAAATTTAAACCAATTTTTACAACCTCTATGTTTAGAATTTGAAAAAATATATTCTATATTTTTAATAAAAACAATTTATAATTTATATTATAGTAAAATAATTTTTTGAATACAAATATTAGTAAACATAATTAATATTAATTATAAAGATTAAAGAAATAATTTGATTAACTAGTGGTTAAGATTTTATTTTATTGAGAAAAATGACTTAGAAACTAGTCAAAAATACATTGGATGTCTATAGGTCAACTATATCCCTTATTGGTTTGAATATTCTTATTTATTGGGATACTATTCAATTAATTTAAACTATATATTATGTTAATCTATGGGAGAACAAAAAAGGAACATTCCTTAACTTTAACGCTCATAAGTCTTGAAATGTGGACAATAACAAAATTTGGTCAGTTGTAAAAACTGTTGTAATAGAAAAAGGGTTTTTTTCTTAATATTAATTTATATTTAATTTTATAGAGTAATTATTTAGATTAAATATTTCAATAATTAAATTTGTGTTTATTATTTAGTTAATAAATAACTAAAATAATTTGTACTAAACATATAAAAAGTTAATTAAACTGATTGAATTATTGTTATTATTTTTTATATATGTTACATAGGTGTGAAATTAATAGATTAAAATTCAAAATTTGTCTTAGTATTTTATAAATTAAAATAAATAAATAATTTCAAATCAGTAATTAATGTTATTTAATAATAAAATATATTATATTAAATGATATAAAATTGACAAAAAAATATATTCTTCTAAATTATTGTAAAATGTAATTAAATATAATATATGGTCTATTAATGGTCCAATTAAATTTTTTTAATTATCATATTGACCATTAAATAGTAAGAATATTGTTAGTAAGGTTCAGGTTAAAGTAGTGTTTTTTATTGTACATGTGCTTGTTTGGTAATTAATTTACAGCAGACTTGGGAGTTATTTTTTTGTAAATAAGAAAATATATTTGTAATTAATTGGTTCTATATGTTATAATATATTCCAATATAATTTATTCCGAAATATTAAAGTACATATGTTAGAAAACTAGTAACCGATATAGAAAAACATTATTGATAAATGTGGGGAAACATAGATGTTAAGGAAAAAAATTATAAAAGTGTAATTAATTTTTATTTGGTGGAAGTTATAATCAAACATATATCCCCTTTAATATATTGTTATATATTTTTAAGACCATGAGGTAAGGGAGACCACCCAATAGATTTTTTATTTTTGGTATTTATAAGAATTCCTACCACCTCCTATATAAAATGACATTCACTAGTCCCCTTACTCACACCTCCAAAAACATTTCATTCATCAAAACACTACCCAAATTAGATATTTAATTTAATTCCATGATGTGTTTAGTATAAGGGTTATAAATAAACCTCATAAGAGGTATCAATTTTGGTAGTAATCTAATGAAGGAATCCATTTTTTATAGACCAAGAGGATATACCCAAAGAAGATGTATCATCCTTCATCAAGAAATTTAATTATATCTCTTTATCCACCCCCAATCTTATTATTATTACATGATTATAAAATATCTTTACTATCATAAAAATAATAATATATTAATTATTATAAAGGTTCTAAGAAAACCTACATACACTCCCATGAAATGGGAAATGAACTTACCGTCTATTTATATGAATGATTTACATCCTCACAAAACAATGTCATTTCATTTTTTCCATTAACACTTCAAATGGTTTTGAATAATAATGTAAATACAATTAATTATATATTTTTCTGATATTTATGATTTATTCATGATTCTTTATTTTTTATATAATAAATACCATTATTATTTCCAATTGTTTTAAATATGATAACATCATTTTTGGACATGTAGACTACAGCCTCTTAAAAGCGATGTGATTCGATCACACATTACATGGAATGTTTTTTGGACAGTATTAGTAAAAATATATCATATATATGACATTATAAAAATTATTAATAATATTTATATATATATATCATTTAATTTATTTCATTCAATATGAGAAGAAAAAAAAATCTATCATCTATATATACGACCAAACGTCTCTATGAATGTTGAATTACATTTAATATATATATATTATCTACATTTTTGCAAATAATTATATAAATAATATTTAATAATTTAAAATTATTATTTAAATTATGAAAAAAAGTATGTAATGATATATGTAAAAGGATAAATAATGACAAGTCAAAATATTTATGAAAAACAAAGCGGATTTTACCTGAAACATAAAATTTACATGGAATTGTTATTAAAAATGTAATATAATTATTTAAAGAAATTAATATATATAATAATGATCAAATTATATTAAAATAACCTATACAATATATAAAATTGTTTTTAATGTGTATGAATATTTTCATGAATTAAGAAATGGGTTTTCTAATCTCAATTTTTATATTCTTGAGATACATTCTATGTTCCCAACACATTTCATTTGTGTGTTGACCATGTTACCCAATAATTTATTCTATTAAACATATACTTAAATTTATGGTTATTTACATATTCATTTTATTATCTCTATTTTGTTTGGTTTAAGGATAAAAATTTACCAAATTGATATGGTTTTTTTTAAATTTGAGTACTTTGAGACAAGTTTTTTATTCACCTTTATATATTTATCAGTTGTATATATTGTTCCATTAACATGTTATATAATTATTATTCTTAATTTCATGGAATTATATGGTCCACATAACTTTATTCTATTTTAGGGATTATAATTTAAGGATACTATGTTGTATGAGATTATTTCTACAGTCTTATCATTTGTCAAGATTATTTACAACATTCTTACACTAATGGAATATTATCAATAATTTTATTCTCCTATATTTTTTATTTATATATTAATGTCTTGGGTTTATTATTTCACTATATGGTACATAATATATATAATTAAATTATTTTATTAAAATATTACCTTATTTATCTTTTGGATTGAAAATCTATTTTATTTGAAACGCATGTTTAAAATATATTATAAAAAAAGTATTAAAAAAACATCTCTTCAATAAGATTAATGTAATATGGATTTTGAAAATTTTTTATGGTTATTAGTTATATTTTCATTTAAATTTGTTTTAATTTTTTTCTATTTTAAGAAGTCTTTTTCTAGGAAGAAATTATACTTTCCTTCATTTTTTTTCAAATATATTCTCTATTTAAGTATATTTAATTTTAAATAGGACATTCCATACAATGGATAGGAACTAAGTACACCATTAATATTTTTTTGAAAGGTTTATGTTTAATATGAAATGTTATTTATTAAAACCATTCTTATTCCACTTGTTATAATCTTTTTCAACCCTCATTTTTCAGAGGTTATACTTTGATGATATGATTATGAAGCAAATATATTTTTCATGGTTTGTGATTTGATGAAATTTTTATGATAACCAATTAATTTCAAGATTTATTATATGATAATCATGAAACCAATCACTTTTATGGTTCATGATACTATTAAAGATATATTATCTTGTGAAACATGTATGTGTGATTTTATTATCTTATTGTGGAACCTTTATCTCCCTCAAATGCATTGGGTAATGAATTATATATAATTAGATAATGATAGGAACCATGTAGATGGTGTTGAACATCTATGTGATAATGTGGAAACCCAATTCACTTTGTGAAGAAGGTGAAACCCAATCCACTATGGGGAGATGGGGAAGACCGATCCCTTATAAGGAAAGGACAATGAGTGGGGATTGTGGTGTGCCTTTCATGATTTCTGCAGTCTCCATGATTTCCCATGATACATTTTGGAAATTCACATTGACATATATTGAATTATGTTACATTTTTATGGAACTTTGATAATTCCATGTTCTATTCCTATGTTATGATTTCATTTCTTATGCTCTTCCATAACACTTCTTCAATGTCTTATGAACTACTAATATTTTTTAAATGAATCATATTTATGATATTTAATGTGATAGGTATGATTTTATATGTTTGTAATCTTGTTATCATAACCTTATGTTCATGATTACTTTTACATATATCCTTTTTTACCCTTACAGAGCATATGATCGCTCCAATATCTTACCTTTCCTATCTCCATGTTATAAAGAAATATTTTAAATATGTCTACACAAGGGGAATATATTTTAATGTGATGTTTATTATCAAAAACAAAATTTTTATAATGTGTTAAATGTTTCAAAAGACAATAAACTATTATGGTCCTCAAGGGTGTGCTTTTATAATGTGTTTTACATTCATCTAAAATGTTTTACTATCCATGTAAGTTAATCATAGTTCTCTATTGTTGGTATAAAAGGAACGTTTTAGTCATACATTGGAAATGAGGATAATAAAACCTTAGCAAAATACCCGGGGATATTTATTAGGATATTTCTAGGGATGTCTCTATTGATAAGTCTATATATGAGTTAATGCTTAATAAAATTTCATTGAATATTGTTAAAAAATAGAGCATGGGTTTTCCAAGAACTATATAATTTGGTTGATAATATTTGTGGAAGTTGATCCGAAATAGATGTAAATAGGTTTAACAACCCAGAAAAAAATTAATTGAGCTATACTCAATGGGGAATTTGTGAAATATAATGGACTTGAGGCACACCTAGTGTGACACACACACGAGATATGCCATCTGAATTTAAATTTTTTTTTTAAACAATCAAGAATGTTACAAGTAGAAGAATACTATGAATAACCTAGGATAAAACTTATTTCTCATAGATTAGAGAAGAATGTGTGATAATTTAGAAATAATATAAGTAATTTTCATGATTATATGGTTTTATGTTATGATAAGTGCTACTCAAACATTGTTTTCTGGTTTTAGACATTTTGGAAACAAGAAGAAAATGTGTTAACATTGAATTTGATTTTTTATGAGAATCCAAATATTATGATCTCTAGAGTGACAGATGTTTTGATCATTGATAATCCATTTTCATATAATGTGATTAAAAATGTCTACCATAACCAATTATCAAGCACACAAAATTAACGAAGAAAAGTGTTTGTTGATAAGTCATGTAATGGATACTACCGGAGATATATGATTTTCTTTCCTTGGTATTTGGAATGTAGAATGATATATTAACAAGAATTTATTAGAAGAATAAGAATATTTTTTCACTATGTAAATGATGTAAATGAATTTGGTAACTTCAATGAAAAAAAGAAGATTTCAACTAATAGAATGAATGGAAATATTGGCCTCCCTAAGACATAATTGATGGCTAAATTCAGTATGTGTGGAATTCATGGTCATTATACAAATCAATTTACCAAGGGAAAATCAAAAAATTATAATCAACATGGTGATCTGAGTAATGGTTATATTGTGGATAATGATGTGACTATATGTAAAATTTGAATAGAAAAACACATTATGTAATATTATTAGGTGGACATGTTAATAGATTAATGATGAAGTGAAATAATAGATGTATTTATGTATATGGATTCAATAACTAAATGATGTGAAATATATAATGGTTGTTCAGTTTATGATTTTCTCTATGTATTTACAAGAATATGTTTACTATTTTTAATGGACTAGAAAAATGACTTAATGGCATGGTGATACTAATGAAAAAAAATATTAAGGAAAATATAACCCTTAATATGTCCTTGATTTTGAGGTAATATTGTTTTCATAAAGATATGTTGGATAATAATATGAAAATTAGATGGTACTGATTACCTTAGAACTGGTTAAATAATTATTAACAATGTAATTTATGCTATCATGTATTGAGTTCACATTATTATTTTTTATTTATGAAATCCATCCAATAGTATTTGGGTTAAGCAACCATGAATGTTCTAAATATGGTTTAATGGAAATATTGGTTATTACCATATTTCAAGAGAATACATGATGAATATATTCATTAGTTTGGTATGTGAAAAATATGAGATACATTATGATATACATGGGATCAATTATTTGTTTTTTTTGAAACATTTAGTGACATTATTTCAAATCTATTAGAATTTATGAATTTAGAACCATTTTAAGGACATGTATTTAAAAAATTTCTTTATTGAAATTATTAAGAGGTTTTAGTGATCAATGTATCATCTATCTATATAAATATATATGTATATTAGATAAATTTTGATAACCTTATTTTTTTATAAAGATATATGAAATGATCTATCATTCTATTTATGGATTTCATGATCTTCTATTTCATCTAAAATGATAAATTTACCTTTATGTCTTTTAAAATGTTATTAATAAGATATTGATCATGCAATAAATTTCTTTGAGGTTTTCAAAAATCATTAAATTATATATTCCAATGAAAAATACACCTCATTAAGAAAAATGGACATGAAATAAAATATTTTCCTATTATAATCAATTTTTATGATATCAATGAACATTTGGATCCTTTTATGGGTTATGTATTTTTTATCAATAAACTTTTAATCAACATGTTGTCTTTCACATTTCTATATAAATCAATAGTTAGATTTATCTTTCATGTGCATGTTTTTTATTTGTAACTATGTTCTCCTACGTGAAAAAACATGTTATGTGTTTTGTTGGTTAACTTTTATGTTTCCAACATTATGTTTTTAAATGATGATTTATTATTAATTTATCAAATGTGGGTTTCTATGAATGAAACATTCAAGTATTAAACATTTGATGTCCAAAAGGGATTTTGAGGAAAATACTCATATTAGGGGGGGGGGGGGGTAAAAAGAAACACCCTGAGATGTTGTTCATTTTTTTTCAAGTAAATTAAAAAAAATTGATTTCTGTTTCTGTTCACACCACAATGAATATAACTTGTATTATAGAAATTAACATGTTATTAATTATTTTTATAATACACCATGTTATGATTTTATTATATGCAACACCAAGATAATCTTGTGATACATGAAACATCTGCATGGCTTGTGTTACATGAAACACTGAGTTTCTAAAGTATATATGTTTTTTATTTTAATTATATTTATGAGATAGTTATAAAGTATCCATTAATATTAGTAACATGAATAGTAAATTTTTTTTAAAAAAAATCATTTTTAATAATAATATATAAATTCTTTGGTAAAGTCTTTATATGTTCATAATATTATGTCCATTTAGTGAAAAGTTAGAAATTAATTTTAGATGCTTCTAAAAATTTAATTTCAAAAAATTAAATTAATTTTTTAAATTGGAATATAAAAATTTATATTGGGGGAATTTAGGTATTTTTATGAGGTGTTTCATTTTTTTGATGAATAGTGAACACACTGAATTTTAATTGCAAGCATATTTTTCATGTAATATTATAATACTATTAATTTATATTAAAATTTGTTTTTAAAAATTATTTATTTCATTTTTACATCAATTGATACAGATTATATTATTGAAACAAATTTCACATAGATAATGGATATAAAAACATTTCAATATATTGAACACATTCACTTTAAAAACCCACTTTTGCAACAAGTTTGCGGGATTAATTTTAAATTAATTTATGAAAATTAATAGAATTGAAATTGAAAAAATGGCTTCAATATTTTTAATCAGAATAATTTATAATTTCTATTATGGAGAACGTAGTTTTTTACAAAAAAGAGTAGTGAAATTAACTAAAATTAATTAGAGGGATTTAAGAAAAAATTCATTTACTTTGTGGTTAAACATTAATCATAAAGGTAAAAATGACCTATATACTTTTCCAAAAGTAATTTTATTCCTATATTTAGATAATATACCTTATTGGTTATTATTTTATGAATTATTTGGATACTATTCTATGAATGTAACCATTATAATTTGTTTTGTGAAGAAAAATACCAAAAAGAGAGCATTCCTTACATTTAGTATTCATAATGACTTGAGATATGGATAAAACACTTGTTATGATGTAAAAAATATTTTGATCGAAAAATAATTTGTTATTATAATATTAATTTATATTTAATTTATATATATAAATTTTTTATATTATTCCCTCAATTAATTCTAAATGACTTAATTATTTAGCAAATAATAAATAAAAATAACTGATACTAAAAATATTAATAGTTAATGAAATTTATTGATTTATTTTCCTTATTTTTTAGATTTTACACATGTGTGAACTTAGTAGTTTCAAATTTAATATTTTATTTCATATTTTAAAAGTTATATTAATTAAATAATTTCAAAATTGACATTAATAATCTTTTAAAAAAATGAAATTTTATTAAAAGATTTTAAAGTTTATAAAAAATTATATTAATCCAAATTATTTTCCAATGTAAAAAAAATTAAAATATGGTGTATTCATAGATAAATTTATCCTTTATAAGTAATATTTTCACTATTATTTAGTAAAAATATTGTTCTCACAGTTCAGGTTAGGGTAGTGTCTTGACATGTTACTTGCATTTATTTCAAAAATATTTTTCTACCCCAATTGGATTTTTTTTGAAAAATATATATCATATTAAGAATTTTCTGAGGTTATATTATCTAATAAATCAATATTTAATTTTGTATTAATTATCAAATTAGTTAGTTTATAATACTAGTTACCTTAATATAAAAACCAAAATAATACAAGTGAGGAAACATTGATGTTCATGTTCAAAATAATAAAAATCCACATATTTATTCATGGTGGACGTAATGATCGATTATAATTCCCCTTTAATCCATTATTTTTTCCATTTCTAGACACATGAGGAATGGTTTATATCCAAATGGTGTTTACCGTTTGGTATTTTCAGTAATTCTACCCCTTCTACACTATAATAAATAATTAAATCGTCCCCTTCCTCATACCTCTCAATCCAGTATAGATATTATAAAAACTATATAAAGAATCTATAAAATTATATAAAATAATTATTGGATCCTCAATTTTATAATTAATACAATCAATGATTCCCTTTGGTGTAAACCAATGTGATTTACCCAAAGTAGAGGTAACATCTTTCACCAATATCATTTACTTTATCTCTTTCTATAACCCTTATATTATTACTATTCCATATTTATATTATAATATAAGGATACAAATTATATGACTAATTTTTTATCTCTAATGGTTGGAACTACACCGAAAAACACTCCTATCATATGGGTAAAATACATATTGTTTGTGTGTACGGTGGACTACCGCTTCACGAAACTATGTCGTTCTTTTTTCCTTAACCACCTCTCATGGTTTGGAATTATGATATATAAAATATTTTTATATGATATTTATGATATTTATGATTCATTAAATCTTATTTAATTAATATATAAAATATAATTTCATGTTTTTCATTTTGTGTAAATATGATAACTTCATTTGTTGACATGTTGACTACCACCTCCTCAATGTGATTTGATTCATTCCGAATTTACATAGAATGTATTAAGGATGGTTTTAGTAAAAATACATGATATATATATATGAAATAATATTTTTATTTTAATGGTAATATATATATATATGTATGTATGTATGTAAGTATAATTCATTTACTTTCTTTCATTAAATATGATACGAAATCCAACATAGTTTTCTCACGTACGTATGACCTACCGTCTATATCAATGGTGTATTCCATTTCATATTTATATATTTTTTAAATTATTATAAATAAATATATACATAATATATATGATCTTTAAATCATTTTTTATTCTAGAAATATGTAAATGGTAATCTAAGTAAGAGGGTAATGAATAAAAAGTCTAAACATAAATGAAAAACAAAGTGTGTATCACTTGAAACGTAAGAAAAAAATGAAATTGTTTTTAAACAAAAAATATAACATCATAATAAAATAATATATGGTATTATTTTTCTATGATATAATTATAATACACTTATACTTATTATAATTGAGTTTTTTACACACAAAAAAATTTAACACATAAAGTAATTGTTTTCTCATATAACTTTTTATATCCTTGAGATACATATAATGTTCACCACATGTTTATTTTTTTGGTGTATAAACTAAAAATTTATGTCTTCAATGATAGTTATAATAATATTTCAGTATTCACATATCCATTTTATGATCACTCTTTAATGGGGTTTACAGTTCAAAAGCCACCAATTCGGTAAGGTAATTTTGTCTCAATTTTCCTTTTTAAAAATACATGATTTATTATGGATCAATACTCTATTACAAGGATAGAATATGATTCATTATACATTATATATCATGAATATTATAACTTTAATATATTATTAGTTTCCTCTAATGTTATTATATCATGGGGATTGTGATTTCAAATTACTAAATTGGTAAGAGTTTGTTGCTACAATCTCATAATTTATTACGATTTTTTTTGTTTTGGATTCTATTGAATAAATATTATCATCAATTTTATAATCCTATGCTTGTTTAAGATATATTCACATATTTGTATAATTAATCCACTATTTGGAACTTATTATTAGTATGGTAATCTTTTCAAGAATATATGTCCTTATTTTTCTCTTGCGTCACAAACTGGTTTTATTTAAAAACTATTTTTTAAAAAATGATTTCACAAATGCTTATAAATTTTTTAATTATCATGAATGAAAAAGGGTGTTAAAAATGATTTATTCTTTTAAAATATGTTTTCAATTAGAAATGTTTTAATATTTTTTTATGATTTTAAAAAAAATAATTATGAAAGTATATTTTCTTAAGAAATATTTTAAAATATACATTTTCTCTAATATGAAATACATTGAAATAGCTTATGTCTTAATGTTGATATGATCCAACTAAAAATTTCTTATTCATTCATGGAATGGTTTATTTTTAAGATGAAAAGTTTTTTATGTCCCCCATTAATCTTCCATAGGTCGTGTTCTTTTGAAACATTCTTCATTTCACGAGTTATGCTTTGATGAAATGATTTTGAGAACTATCTATTTTCCATAGGTTATAAAATGATGACATGTTTTTTATACCAATTACATTTTACAGGTTATTAAATGATTTTTATTAAAACTATATGTTTTCATGATTCATGATACGATGAAAATTTCATTATTTTCTGGAACATGTATGTTTGGTTTTATTATTTGATGGGTACGAACTATATCTCAATACAATGCATTTGGAAACGAATTATATCTCTAAAGATAATATTGGAAAGATGTAAATCATCTTGATTCACTACATGATGAAAGGGAAACACAATGCACAAGGGGATTATGGGGAAACTCAATTCACTAGGTGATGAAGGGGAAACCCAATCCACTATAAAATGATTGGGAATCTTGATCCCTTATAATGAAATCATGAGGACTAGGGATGTTGGTGTGTCTCTACCAGTTTGTGTAGTCCCTATTAAGTGCCCTGATATGTTTTGGAAATCCTACATGAATTATAGGGATTGATATTACTTGTTTTTATGTCTTCCAAAACTACAAATCTGAATCCTATGTTATTCTTTTATTTCATATAATCATCATTACCTCATGATTAATATCTTATGAACTTCGAATTTTCAGTCCGTAACTAATTTATATTTTTTTAATAGGATGTTTATGATATTTTAATGTTATTACCATGTTCTCCTATCCTTATTTTCATGATTATTTTTATATATCTCCATTGTTTATCCCAATTGGGCATCTAAGCTCTCCTTTTTCTCCAATTTCAATTTTCCAGGTGATTAAAAATGTAATAATGTATGAGTAATAATGGGGAAGATATTTATGGGAAATGTTGAATATAATTATCCAAATTATAATAATGTGTTCTAAGCTTCCTAAAACACTCCTATATTATAGTGATTAGGAATTTAATTTTGGAATATACTAAATATTTATATAAAATGATTTAATATCCATGTATGTTTAGCCCGATTCCCTATATTTGGTATCACTGGACTAGTTTAGTCAAGGTTTGGAATCAAGGATGAGAAACTTTTAGTGATATCCATGGGGATTTTTATGGAAATTTATTTGGATGTCTATAGATAAAATTTTAAGGATGAGTTTATGTTTAGGAAAATGTATTTAAATATTGGTAAAGTATATAGTGAGTAGTTTCCATTAAATAAATCCTTATTTATATATTGTATGTGGATATAGATATATCGAAATCATACATAAGGGTAACAAACCCAAAAACACCGTATTGAGCTAGACTCGATCTGGAAGTCATGCACGAAAAAGGACTTTTTACGCACCTAGTTTGAAACTCTTGTTAGATTTTCCATGGGAATTTAATGACACCTATCAAACCATACTGAAGGATCAATGTAGGGTATGAATATAAATATACTTGGATAATGATACGATGAAACTGATAAAAGATGTATGTTTCATAATTTGGAAATTATATAAGTGATTTGTCCAGATGTTTTGGTTTTATACTAGGAAAAGTTATACTCTAACAATTCTTTTATGTTTCAGTGAATAATAGAAACTATAGACAAATATTTTAATTTAATTAGTGATGAAAATTTTTCTAATGAGTGTATAATGGTATTTAACTAGAGTGATATATATAGTTGTAATGGGTAGAACCTTATAGACTTTTTGAAAAAGCTCTGTTAATCGAGGCATATAGGGGGAATTTGTGTGCTTTTGTAACACATGAGATGTTTCAATTCTGTTACATTCTAATAATTTTCCAAATTTCTAGTTTTATAATTGTGTGTCACTCTGGTAGTGTGTCATTTACAACAGTTCTCCAAATTTACAATTTTCATGTTTTCAAAAGGTGCCTCATTCTGGAGGTGTGTAAATTTGAATTTTATCCTGAATTTTTCATTTTATGGTGTTGATTCATTATTGAGGTGTGTCATTTTAAGCAATTTTCAAAATATCCATTTTATATGGTGTTTTATTTTGTAGGTGTGTTATTTTAGTGGCGTGTCATTTCCAATAGTTTTCCAAATTTTAAATTTTCTAGAAGTATATCATTATGGTATTTGTTTCTTACTGGAAATGTTTCATTTATGGTATTATGAAATTATGATGTCATTCAATTTATAGTGATGTTTCATGCAGGCAATGTCTCTTCTTAGACGTGTCTTATCCAACTAGTCTCTAAGTCATGCGGTGTAACATCATGGCAGTGTTTAATTTCTGGAGGTGTATCATTCTGGTGGTGTGTCATTAATGGTGGTGTGTCATCCTGTTAGAATCTTATCTTACACGTGTCTCATCATTGTGTTTTGTTATCCTACATGTGTGTTAACTTGGTCATGTCTTATCCTGATAGTTATCTTTTTTTCCGTAATATTCTAATTTTATCATGTTTTTCCATTTTTACATCTTTTTGACAGTAAAAGGGTATGATAATATAAATAATGATTTATAATGCTATTTTAATGTTGATCATTAATATTTTAAGTATTCAAAAAGTACAGATTCCTTTAGATCATTTAAAATGTGTGGATTTAATGAGATCTTCTTTAATGGTCAACTAAACAGATTTAACCATGTTATTTTTGGATGTAGTCATTATATAGAAAGGATCCTCATATAGATAATTTCCTATTTAATATATCGATATGGGAGGTCCCAAATACGTTTTCAATGGTTTCCTAGAATGAGTAATTTATTTTTTTAGAGTACCACCCAAAAGATGTCTCCTCTTGTATGCACCCAATATTTTGGTGCAATAATTTTTCAAAAAAGATTCTTCCTTCCAATCAGAAATTTCCCTGATCTCGCATTATATATATAATACAGTATGGGTTAATTTTTGTAACACTATTGGACATGGTATCTACTAGATTAAGAAAGATCATTAACTAGTTTAAATCCAATTTAATGGGGAGGTGGAGTATGATTTTTTATATTAAAACCATTGTAGATTTTATTTGATCCCATTTTATATTATTATAATTTAACTATAATGCATTTATAAAAACCATGTTTTTTTCTGTACGATTATACTATAGTAACCTCAATTTTAAATCCATCTTTTTTGAGATTGAATGGTTTGATAATAAAAAAATAACTCATTAAACACAAATATTATGTTATTTAAATTGATTTCCAGGGATCTTATGGATTCTATGAAAACACCATTAAATAAAGAATGAAAATTGGATAAGATCCCCACATTGATATACCTTAATGCGTATTTTGGGGATATATGATGTGATATAAATAATTATTAAGGTTTTTCTGTGTGTGGGACTAATTTAATGTGAATTCGGTATATTTTTTTATATGGGGGAAGTTGATGACATGTGGTTGTACACTGGTGATGTTATGGGTGTTGTATAATTAGGCAATGGGGCTCTAAAATTGGATGTGGTTGTAAAGTGATTTGGATGTGAATGGTGGGATACTGTGTTATTATATTATTTTCTTGATGGTTCTTTTATACCTTACCATGGGTTAATTGAATTAATACTACATGAAAATAATTTTATATTATATATTTTAATGTGGACATTGATGATGAGATATATTTATTATCTAGTTAATGTTTATATATAAACTAATGGGATAAAATATGAAATAAGAGGTATTTTTTAAATTAAATATGTTTTCTAATGAATGTTGATTATAGTAATAAAATTCGCTGATAATGGAGAATTTATTAATAAAATAGGGACTCTAAAAAATAGCATGAAGAATGAAACACAAATTAAAAATTGTGTTTTGTTTGTGTGTTTTTATGCATTTACAGGTTATAGTGATTTGTGTGGATTATTTGAGATGGTTAGTTATTGTTATAAAATTTTAGTATAGGATTATATGGTCTAAATCTATATTTATATAACTCTATTTTTATGTGATTATTATACACACCCCAACATTGTAGGGAACAATGTGGCGGCAGCCACATAGTTACATGGGTGGGTGTCTTTCCCAAACATCTCAATGGTAGGATGGATGGATGGACACCGACACATCCTTTATCCTTATTCTAGGATATAATGTCCCATGTCTCTTTGGGTGGTTTATTATTTATGGTCTTAGGTGTCATTGGGATGAGTTTTGATGTATGGTTTCATGTTTATTAGGGATGAGATGTGTTTTCCTAAGTGTCTTCAGGATGTAATGTGTTGTGATGGCACGATTGTGTGTGGGCGGGATGAGATGGTTTGTGATGGCCTAGGTGTGTGCGGGTACGATATAATGTGTTGTGATGGAACATGTTTTTATTGGTTGGATGAGATATGTTTTGAAGGCCCAGGTGTGTGCATGCAAGATGTGATGTGTTGTGGTGATCTAGTTGTGTGTGGGAAGGGTGTTTTGTGATATATTTGGAGGAGGGGGAGTTCTATGACATTTATATTATGGTTTGAGACCACAAAATCATTGGGAAATTTTTTAAAGGTACATAATCATCTATGTGATTCAAAATACATTATATTACATTATGGTGTTATTTAGTGAGTGAGTTTTAGTGAGGCTGGGGTTTTTTTAGTATACCTTTTTAGTGCTGTTTGGTTCTATTGTTTTCTAATGGGTGCTTAAGTTAGGCTCTTCCACTATTTCTTGATATACATTGGTTTCCTGACAAAGTATTCATGTATTCTCACCCTATGTATATGAAAATTGTTCTTAGATTTTCAAGATGACTTTGTCGAACATGATAGAAATTTCTTTTTTGGGCCTTTGGATCTGTAGTTGTGTCACTACGATATCTTTCATTCTTTCAGGATTTACAGTGGAGACTTTTACATGTATCAATTTTTACTTATACATGCATTGTGGGAGGGTTTGGATTTATTTTATAATCTCTTATGGTGTTGTTTTTTGTTGATTCTTCCAATCTCCCGGTCAAGTTTTCTTCATTAGGGTAATGCATCTCATATTGTAATATCATTATCCCCTTTAAGCTTGTCGACAATCCTGGGCCTAATGAAGGCAGGACATAGGAGTCATTATATCCCAATCTTCTTTTCCATCCTAGGAGAGATATCATTGGAGTGATGGGGTTATAATAGCATAGTATTAGAGTTGATTGTTGAGAGATATAATTCAGTATGTTTTTTGCATAGTAATGAATTTATTGGATTGTAGGGGAAAGGTTCCACATGATCATGGTGATTGAAATATTTTTGGGGAGACCGCCTATGATATGAAATATTATGTCCCCTTGTGACTATGTGTGGCAGCACTAATTGTATGGGAGAGACCAAGGAGAGGTATATGCATCATGATGACACGAGTTCTTAATTAAATTAATTGAATTTGTTATGTTAAAATTAATTAAATGAATCATGATATTTATGTGTGTGTATCTATAATTTCCCATTATATTAATTATAATAAACTATTTTTATTAATTTCTGAATTATTCATGTAACCAATTTAAAGAGTAAAACAATTGTTTACTGTAATGATCTATTTTTGGACACAATATTGTGGTATAAATGTGTCATTTAATTTCCTATTATAGAATGATTTTTAATAATCTGAATTTCTCTTCCATTACTATAAATTTATAACATTCCAACTAGTTTTACAAAATTTTTAAAATTTATGAGATGCCATCATTGTGTATTTTGCGGTGATCAAATGTTTAATTTTTCGAAATCCTTATAAATCACATAATGTCAACGTATATTTCACACTGGCATGATAGAAAATAGTATTTTGAAAGGAATTGTGAAAAAGTATTCTAGTTTCCATTTGAGATTATATTTTTTTCATTCTATTTTCAATTTGTCATGATCATGTGTAATGAATCTGTAGTAAAATATTTTTTTAACATTTAAATTCTAAAAATTATGAAAATAAACATATGAATTATCAATAATTCTTTTGAATTTAAAAACCATTACAATAATAACATGATATTTTTTGGAATAATTTTACTTATATGTTATTGATATAACTATATGTTTTAAGCATGTGTTAGGGTATAAATTCATGAGACATATATTTCCAAATTTTTTAAAATTACTTGCATGTCTTGTGGTGACATGTTGAAATGTAAAATAGTTTAAATGTTTAAAGTTATTATCATATGACTGATATGAATTTTTAGTTACTGAAACATCCATGCCTTAAATTTTATTTAATGAGTAGTTTTTATTGGAAACATATCCAAAATTGAAAAAAAAGTGTGGTAACATGGTAAATTCAAGTATGAAATATTTTAGAATGTATCATGTTTAATATGTTGCATTTAAATTTTTAATTAGAATAGTCTTATCCATATTTCAACATATAATCATATTTTAATGAGTAATGAAATAATTAAATAATGTTTAACCCAAACATGATAAATCAATTAATATAGTAATTGAACATATGTAGTTTTTTATTACATGGTTAGAAGGGATGAGTTATTTTGATAATTCTATAATAATGTTGGGTAGGTAATGAAGTATTTGAGAGTCATAAATCCATGAATATAATCATTAACCATATATAGTTTTTAATCTAATGGTTTTAATGAATGATTTATGTTGATCATTCTATTAAAAATTTGCAAATATAATAGAATATTGGAATTGAAAATGAGAATATTTTATGTATATACATTCAAATAAATATTGCACATGAGTTTACTAGAGAAATATTTGATTATATAATGTATGGTTTAATGATATTAACCAAGTTGTGTGATATCACATATTTATAGTTTTTTCATTAACATGGATACTTGTTAGAACTATATAAAAGTCATGACATGATGTTTGTAAAAACTAGATTCTTATTCTTGAGGTACGAGTTTCATCTTTTCATTTTTACTTAAGTGTTTTTGAGAAAATAAGGATAGTGTGGAAAAACCCAAAATTTGTGGGTACATTCCATGTACGTTTCCACACGCCATATACTTTGGTCGTATGGGATGAGTGTACAGGGTGTGTAGGCCTATCAGTGATGAAGGGTGTAAAAAATAACTACACATTGTGTACTTAGTATATACACACAGTGTAATCAGTCGGCATGTGAACAATAAGGTGGTGGGAGTAGCTACCAGTGGAATAACAGTACACGCCGTGTACTCAGAAATACAAGCTATGTAATCATGTCGACAGATGAACAATGAGGCGGTGGGTAGTGGCCTCCAGTGGAACTGTTAAAGAATAGAAAGTGCACACTGTGTACTTGAGAGTACATGTCGTGTAGTTATGTTTTCTCTCTTATAATAGGAAGTAGAATCCTCATTCTGAAGAGGAGGGAGTGGGTTCATTTGGAGCATCGGGAGAGGAGGTCGATGTTTAGAAGAGATCCCATTCGCACGTCGGAACTTGTATTCTTCCACCGTCTATCACGTTTGGACCACGCGGGTAAGCCCTTCCTTCTCCTTGAGTGTTTCCTTCCAATTATTTACCAAGGATATTTTATTAGGATTTTAATGTGTTTTTTCTTATCCCAGATCTATGTTGTTCTCGGTTGATTCGGGAGGCACCATTCATGTAAATTGATTAGTGGAGATCGAGGTAGGTGGTCTCGTGTTAATTTCCAACTATTGAGTTGTTTTTGTGTACTGAAGTGCTACACACCAAGGTTTTGGGTGTCGTATGGATGAGGCCTTAACAGATAAAATATCTAGAATTTCATTGGTAATTTAATGAATATGTATAAAATGTTGTTTCGGATCGTTGCATTGATCCAGGGCCACCCCGTGGGTGCGTTCCCTTGTTTAGCCGTTCGGCTAGGATACTAGAGGGTATGCCGTGATTTTAACATAATTTGATTTTTACTTAGAGGAAACATATGTGAAATGTTTTCTTATGCTCTGGGCATGTCTTGATTACTTTCTATTGTTCTGTTTCACCTGAGGGCAAGGCCTGAGGGAAAGGTTCTATTATCATGAGGGCACGGCCTGAGGGCAAGGTTCTATTCACCAGAGGTCAAGGCATGAGGGCAAGGTTCTATTTGCCTAAGGGCATGGTATAAGGGAAAGGTTATATTCGCCTGAGGGAAATGCACGAGGTAAAGGTTCTATTCGCCTGAGGTAAAGGCCTGAGGGCAAGGTTCTATTCGCCTGAGGGAAAGGCCTGAGGGAAAGGTTTTGTTTAGCCCGAGGGAGTGGTTCTATTAGCCCGAGGGAATGGTTTTGTTTAGCTTGAGGGAATGGTTTAGTTTTTGTTTTCCTGAGGGTAAGGACTTGCATGTCTGAGATTTCAATTATATTGAATTGATAAATAATTAATAAATGGAAATGGAACTGGTAGGATTAGCTACTTTTGAGTACTTCCTAGTTCACTGTATTTCATTCATGTACACTGCTGTTGCACAAATTCATTGACAGTTAGGCACAGACCTTTGGTGGTTGGATATTGGGATTTATTTCTCACACCCTATTTGGGTCATGTCTTGAGCCCAAAAAGATTATATTTCAATGGGTGTTGATAAGGGAAAGATTCCCTGTACAGGTAGTTGATTGTTGCATAGGATTAAGAGAGCATGGGACCGAGTGCAGACTTGTGATTCTACTGAGTTCCTGCTGCACTGTATTTATCTTTTACATCAGTACCGTTGTATATTTTAGCATGATATTGTTTACTGCTTCTTCATTTTGGTATGTTTTTATTTCCTCTGATGCACTACACTTTGAAAAATGAGGGCATAGTTTCCCACTATCAGAACTAGTCCCTCGCTGCTAGTCGGAAGCCACTGAAATTTGGGGATATTCGCTTAAGGTCATCTGACCAACAGGCTTCGGGGCACCCGTTGAGTAGAAACCGGATCATGGATATTAAAAAGTGGAATTAGAGGGATTTTATTTACTTTGATTTATTTTCTTCTTTGGCTACAACAAAAATAGATAGATTTGTGAGGGATTCTATAATAAACTATGCATGGGAGTAGCTACCTCTTGTATAGGTAATGGTCAGATTTCCTTGAGTTAAATTGTGATTTTTTGTTTATGACTATTACAGTTGATTTTATTTTCTCTTTTGAGTGAAACACTTGTGGTGTGCTATTTATATCTTTATACATGGGTTCTATTTATTTTCAACCCAATTTGAGGAGGGTATGCCATCTCATGCATCATTTAGGAACATGTTAGAATCACATCCCATGAATAGCTTCCATGCTATATAGGTGCATTAGAAATTTCATGTTGTTGTGAAAGATGTTGTGCTATAAAATGCATGTTGTTGGGATAGATGGATTGATAAAATAACTATTATTTGATAGGGTATTATTATATTAGGTTTTGTGAATGAACGCCAAACATTGTTTCATAAGGAGTATAGGCCCTCAACAACCAGACTTTAGGGGATCATCAACTTGTTTACATTGACATAACACGTATAAGATGCCAAGATTTAGTTCGTGGGGATTATGGGCCCTCACAGATCGAAATTTGGCATGTTGGTGTTCATTCAGTGTATTTATGGGCTTCGATGTAGTTTTTAAGGCTTACTGTCTTGAAAAATACAAAATACATGCCTTGTCATTTTGATTACACACCTTTTATCTTCTGTTCGGGAAGAAAAGAAAAATTTTTATGTACACTCCATGTACCTTATGTACATTTCGTGCAGTTTTTGACCATGTCACAGGCTGTGTAGGTAGAAACATGGGTTTGGGAAAACTATAGAGGGAACATGCCGTGTACTGGTTGTACACGCCATGTTGTGGTGACCCTATGTTCGCCATGTAGCTAACATCACAGATAGAGGAATATTCTCTTGAACATGTCATGTCACTTCTGAACATGCCGTGTAGTTTAATCTGGGAATCCAACCATATAACTGACAACATGGGTCATTGTTATCTTTTCTAGTACATGTCGTTTCTGTTTAGAACATGTTAGGTAGAGTGAGTTGTGTATCCTGTTGTGTCTCAAACAACACAGGTAGGTGAAGCTCATCTAGTACATGCCATGAACCTGTGGTACACGCCATCTAGTCTTGTCCTGTGAGAGACCATGTGGACTTGTCCGTGTGGCTAAGGAAATAGGGTGGTGTACACACTGCTTGCGGTTGTAACACACCATGTAGTGTCAGTCGAGTAGTCAGCCGAGTAGTCAGCCATGTCACTAACAACATGGGCAGTTGGAATATAATCCGTACACACTGTGTCTATCTGGAGCATGTCGTGTAGTGTGAAATTTGAACCCAACCATGTCACAAACAACCCAGGTTGGTAAGGCTCGTCTAGTACATATCGTGTAAACCTTATACATTCCATGTAGTCTCGTTCAAAAGAGAGACATGTGGCTAAGACGTATAGAAGGACTCAGGTAGGGGAAGAAAATTTAAGTACACACCGTGTGGGTAGACAACATGTCGTCTGTTTTGGGTGTTACATGAAAATTTTAGGCTAATGTACATGCCCACATGAACGACTTGAGGGAACACGTTGTGTAGTTATTATACATGTTGTGTAGTCTTTTTTTGTAAAATAATAATGCTTTCTTTTCATTGTTCCATTATTAGGTTTTTGATCCATACTCCTTGATAATCTTAATTCAAGGCGTGTTTGGACCTTGTAGAGTCATGCCGCTAAGACGACCTTGAGTTTTTCTCCAAGAGAGAGACAACGATTATACTCTATAGATGGTAGGCCATGGGCTACCGATGGATCCTCCAATAGAGCCAGATGCGGTGCCATCTATTATACCGGACACAGGCGTGGATGTGCAGTTCCCTGAAGGCTTCATGCGGTTCATGTAGACATTCCTAGGAGCACCGCTGGTAGCCACATCTATGGCAGATCCAACACATAGATTTCAGCAGTAGCATCCACCTACGTTTTCAGGGGATAGTAGACCACAGGCTGAGGAGTCTTGGATGGGTTATAAGGAAACAATATTCGATCATCTCGAGACGCCTCCAGGGAAGAGGGTCAGGTTTGCTATATACAATCCATGTGATTCTGCCGAGGGATGGTAGGATGTTACCTCCAAGATTGAGCATCACTGAGACATGGTGTGGGAAGATTTTTAAGTTGTCATCTTTAAATTTTTCTTTTCGGAGATGCTATGGGCAGATCGAGATTGAGAGTTCATGAATCTACAGAAGGGCGACATGTCAGTGATGGACTATAATGCCCTCATCAGCGAGCTACAACGTTTTTCACCTGTTTTAGTGGGTGATGAGACGTTGATTTAACGAACCTTTGAGGATGGTCGTTGATTTGACATCCATGTGTTGGTGAATATTTTCAGGTTGCCTATAGTGAATGCCATTGTGAAACAGGCGTTGATTACTGAGCGGAACCTATGAGAAGCTGATGGTGTAGGGAAGGGCGGTTCGACACCAGTTTCTGGTACTAGTTCTACCAGTAAGAGGAAGATGCAGATGGATTTATTTCATGGTGGCTATACTAACAATAATATTTCTTCATGTGGCCTATTGATGTGTCACCAGTGTGGTAAAGAGGGGCACAAGAGACCTCAGTGTCCACGTGACCCAGTGGAGTGTCGAGCAGGAGGCAAGATGGTTCATCTGCAGTGTTTTTGCAATGAGTTTCCACCAGTTACATGTGAGAGGGGTTCTGTGCAGACTCCACATGAAGGAGTAGGGACAAAAACTTCATACCAGTCCGGGAATTGGAATACGTTAGGATGTTCAAGCTGAAGGGGTGGTCGTGGTTGTGGTAGCTGGACACCAGGATCTCAATGACAGTAGGGCAGGTCAGCTCAGGGTAGGCAGGCTGTGTTGCAGGGCCGCGACACTGGACATGAAAATGCAGTAACACATACCCAATAAGAGTAGGATCCCTGACCTTCTACTGTCGAAGTTACTATTCTAGTTTCTTCTGTTTTTTCTACAGTACTTTTTGATACTGGTTCTACACATAACATTATATCTGTGCCCATATTGTAAAGGCTTGGGCTCTATGTTTCTTTTTCTTCTTCTGATATCATGACTTTGGACACTCTGTTGGGAACTGGAACGATAGGTGTGCTTCAGTGCAAGTTTTTCCCCTAGAGGTTGGTGGTTGTAACTTTCAATGGTACCTATATGTCTTAGAGATGAAAATATATGACGTCATTCTTGGGATGGAATGGTTGGTACCCGTTCGATCTTTTGTGTATTTCTATCATCGAAGGGTGAGTTTTACAACTCTAGAGGGCTGATAGTTTCTATACAAGGGAGAATGAGATGTCTAGGCAAGCTGAGCTAGACCCGAGCATCTTGGGCAACGGGGAGTGACAACCCAAATTTCGAGTTTATATCTGGATGACCAGGGAACTTGTCTGAAGTATTTTTGTCCAGTGGTTCATCATTTCAGATATGTCCTCCCGGCCCACTTTTCAGGTCTACCTCTGGAGTGCGAGGTGTATTTCTCTATTGTTTTTGGGCCCGTAGCAGCACCTATGTCCATTGATCCTTATAGTATGGGTACAATAGATTTGAAGGAGCTCCAGAGGATGTTGGAGGAGTTGCAGGAAAATGGTATCATCCATCCCAATACTTCTTCTTGGGGTTCGACTATCCTCTTTTCAACGAATGTGGGAGATACCATCAGACATTGTGTTGATTATCAAAATCTGAACCAGTTGACAGTCACGAACCGATATCCCATATTGAGGATTGATGATCTTTTTGATAAACTTTGAGGAGCTAGAGTGTTCTTGAAGATTGAATAGAGATCCAGATATCATCAGTTACACGTTACGCCATCAGACATACCGCCCACAGCCTTTCAGAGCAGATATGGTCTATAAGAGTACTTGGTCATTCCATTCAGACTCACGAATGCCCTAGCAATTTTATTGGCTCTGATGAATCGTGTGTTCAACCCTTATCATGATTCTTCTTTGGTAGTCTATGTGGAAGATATCTTGGTGTGATATCACACTCGACACAACCATGCTACCCATCTTGATATCGTTCTATGTACACTGAGAGAGCATCAGTTAGATGTTATGCTCTCAAAGTGCCACTTTTGGATAGACCATATACACTTCTTGGGTCATATTTTCTTAGAGGAAGGAGTTCTAGTAGACCCAAATAAAGTGAGTGCAGTATTTTCCTAGGATAATCCTAATAACATGATTGAAATAAAGTGTTCCATAAGGCTGTAAGGTTACTTCATGTGCTTTATACATGACATATTTCACTTAGAAATTCTGTTGATAGGTTTTACTAAGAAGGGTGTGAAGTTCATTTGGTTATAAGCTTGCGAGACAGCCTTTCAAGAGCAGAAGGGAAGGTTGATATCAGCACCAGTGTTGATAGTTCTAGAGAAAGGGTTGATCTATACAGTTTATTGTGATGCATCAATTATTGAGTTGGGAGTAATATTGATGCATGGTGATCGAGTGGCTGGGTACGGGTCATGGCAGTTTAGGCCACATGAGTTTAATTACCCGACACATTATCTCAAGTTGGCTGCAGTTGTTCATGCGTTATGCAGTTGGAGACATTGTATTATTGGAGAACATTTTGTGGTGTTTACAGACCCCAAAATTCTGAAATATATCTTTACCCAGCATGACTTGAATTAGGGAAAATGAAGGGGGGTTGAATACCTACAGTCCTTCGACATTGAGCTTGCATATACACCTGGTAAGTGTAACATAGTTGCTGATGCACTAAGTAGGAGGACATAGTTATAGGTAGTTCAAGAGGCCAGTGGTGAGTGGAATCTCATGGCTTTGATCTCTGAGATACATTTGGAAGTGCACTATAGTTAGGGGCGACCCTATCTTTCATCCTTAAATTTCACTTCTACCCTGTTAGATAATGTTAGGATGAGAAAACTATCAGATTCAGAAGGCCTAGTTCTATGGGAGTCAGTGGCAAGTGAGGACCCTCCTCCTGGATGGATGGTAGGCGATGATTGGTTACTTTATATCCATGTATGAGTGTGGGTTCCGGGAGTATATACGCAATGAGATGATGTGGGAGTTTCACGCTTCATCTTGGGAAATGCATCCCGAATTTTCTGAAATTTACAGGGACTTGAGACATCAGTATTGGTGGCTGGGTATGAAAAGAGATGTAGCTGATTTCGTTACGAGATGTTTCACCTGTCACTAGGTGAAGGAAGAGCATCAGAGGCTAGTCAAACAGTTACAACAATTATCCATTTCATAGTTGAAATGGAATGATGTCGTGCTGGATTTTGTGACCTAGTTGACGAGGTCACCGTGAGGCAGTGATGTCGCATGGGTCGTTGTGGATAGACCTAAGAAGGTAGCTCTCTTTTTTCCAATAAAGGAGACCTACAATGTTGACGAGCTCTGGAAGTTGTATATCTGAGAGGTAGTACATCTTCACGAGGTCCTGAGTTCTATTGTTTAAGATAGGGACGCTCCCTTTACGTCTCGTTTCTAGAAGAGTCTTCAGAGGATACTAGGTATATAGGTGCTTCTGAGAACAGATTACCACCCTCAGCCCGATGGACAGTCAGATCGTACGATACAGGTTCTTGAGGACATGCTGCGTTCATGCGTCCTACACATTGCGGGATCTGGGGTGAAGCACATACCCCTGGCCAAGTTTTCCAATAATAACAGTTATCAAGGAACTATTGAGATAAATCTTTATGAAGCATTATATGGTAGGACATGACGATCACACTTTTGCTGGATGGAGGCAGGTGAGGGAGCTTTACTGGGACTAAGTCTTGTGTAAGAGACTTCAGAGCTGGTCCAATTTATTCATAAGTGGATGGCCACTGCACAGTCTCTTCAGAAATCATATGGTGATCACCGCAAACGACCCTTGGAGTTCGTGTTAGGGGATCAGGTTTTCTTGTGTGTTTCACCGAGGTTGGGAAACAGGTGGATCACGAGATAGGGTAAACATTCACTGAGGTATGTGGGGCCGTTTGATATTTTAGAGTGAGTCAAGCTGGTTTCATATCAGTTGCAGATACCACAGAGGTACCCGACCATGCATAACATCTTCCTTGTATCTCAACTGTGCCGTTACCACTCAAAATTGTCCCAAGTATTTCAGTCCAAGGAGGTTAAACATTAGGCCGATGAATACTTTGAAGAGTAAGCATTTCTTATTGTTGATAGGAGCACGAAGGTTATCCTAGGATGGTATGTTCCTCTTGTATGGGTGTTATCACAGCTTGTCCGAGTGAAGAATGAAACCTGGGAGCAGGAGACTAAAGTTCATGCCCAGTGGCCAAAGTTGTTCTCAGCATTATCTTCACTAACCTTGGAAGGGAAATTCAGGGACGAATTGCTTTAAGGGGAAAATTTTGTTAGAAATCGGTTCTTATTCTTGAGGTACGAGTTTCTTATTTTCCTTTTTCCATATGTGTTTTTGAGAAAATAAGGAAACTGGGGGAAAATCCCAAAATTTATGGGTACACGCCGTGTACCATTCCACATGACATGTACATTGCCCATGTCGAATGAGTACACCGGGTGTGTATGCCTGTCAGTGATGAAGGGTGTAAAAAACTGACTACACACCGTGTACTTAGTATATACATGCCGTGTAATTAGTCGGCAAGTGAATAGTAAGGTAGTGGGAGTAGCCGCCAACAGAATGACATTACATGCCGCGTACTACGAAATACACACTGGGTAATTATGTCGATAGATGAACTGTGAGGCGGTGGAAGGTGGCCACCATAGGAACAATTAAAAAATGGAAAGTACACGCCGTGTACTTGAGATTACATGCCGCGTAGTTATCTTTTTTGGATTAAAAAAAGATTTTTCCTTTTCATTCGGCATAGGAGGCAGTGGGTTCATTTGGAGGACTGGGATAGGAGGCTGATGCTTAGAAGATCTCCTGATTGGAAGCCGAAACTCAGATTCTTCCAATGTCGATCAAGTTTGGACCGTGCGGGTAAGAGCTTCCCTCTCCATGAGTGTTTCATTAAAATTCATTCCTGAGGGGAAGTTATTTAGATTTGAATGTGTTTTTTTCTCCCAGATATAAGTTGTTAATGGTTGATTCGGGAGGTGTCATTCACGTGTATAGATCAGCGGAGATTGAGGTAGGTGGTCTGGTGATTAATTCCAACTATCGAGTTGTTTTTTTTCTATCGTAGTGCTATGCGCCAACGTTTGGGGCTTTGTATGGCTAAGGACTTGGCTGATAAAATACCTAAAATTGCATAGGTAATTTAATGAATATGTATAAACAGTTGTTTTGGATCATTTCCTGGATCCAGGGCCACCCCGTGGGAGCGTTTCCCTTATTTATCTGTTTGGCCAGGATACCTGAGGGTATGCCATGATTATAACATGCTTTGAGTTTTCATGAGAGGAAACACATGTTAAATGCTTGCTTATGCTTTGGGATCGGCCTGGTTACTTACGTTTGTTCTGTTTCACATGTGGGAAAGTCCTAAGGGAATGGTTTTATTTTCCTGATGCAAAGGACTAAGGGAAAGTTTATATTCACCTGAGGGGAAGGCATGCAGGAAAGGTTTTATTCGCCTGAGGGCAAGGCCTGAGGGAAAGGTTCAATTCCCCTAAGGGAAAGTCTTAAGGGAAAGGTTCTATTTTCCTGAGGGAAAAGCCTGAGGGAAAGGTTCTATTCGCCTGAGGGAAAGGCATGAGGGCATAGTTCTATTCGCCTGAGGGCAAGTCCTAAGGGCAAGGTACTATTTGGCCTGATGGAATGGTTCTATTAGCCCGAGTGAAAGGTTTTGATCAGCCTAAGATCACGGTTTTTTTTGTTATCCTGAGGGTAATGAATTTCATGTATGAGATTGAAATTATATTTAATTGTTAAAAAATTATAAAATGGAAATAGAACTAGTAGGAGTAGCTACTTTTGAGTACTTCATAGTTTACTGCATTTCATTATTGCACACTATTGTTGCACAAATTCACTGACAGTTAGGCACATACCTTCTATGGTTTCCAACTGGGATTTATTTCTCACACCCTATTTGGGTCATGTCTTGGGCCAAACAATATTATATTGCTGCAGGTGTTGATAAGGGAATGGTTCCCTATACAGGTACTTGATTGTTGCAGAAAAGTAGGAGAGCATGGGATTGAGCTGAGGCTTGTGATGCTGGTGAGTTCTTGATGCACTTATTTTTTTTTCTTTGTTGTACTTGTACCTTGTGATTTATTATTTTACATTGTAGTGTATCCTGTTTTGGTTTTTATCTTAGACATAGGGAAAAATTGCATCAACATACATATATGACTGTTGTTATTTTTTACTTCAGTACCGTTATCTATTTCAGCTTGATATTTTTTACTTCTTCTTAATTTTGGTATGTTTGTATTTCCTCTACTAAGATACACTTTGAAAAATGAGGGCATAATTTCCCCACTATCATACCTAGACAATCGCTGCTAGTAGGCAGCCTCTGGCGTATGGGGAAATGTGCATGAGGTTATGTGTACAACCGGGTTTGGGGCACCCGTTGAGTGGCACCCAGATATGGGATGTTACAATGTTCTAATAAAACTAACATAAGAGTGATGATTATTATTTTTAGTTATATTGGTATCATTGTATATATGCGTTGATGTGCCTTGTTGAAAATAACTATTATTTGAAAATATAATTTTGCAATGATTATCATGTGTTATGAGACCCTAGATGGGACTGATTGTTTATTCTAAAACAATATTAAGATAATAATCAATTATATATGTTTAATAAACATTCCCCCAAATAAAATTCTAAATTGAGAAAGAATAAAAACACAAAAATATAAGTTGAATTAATTTAATCCCTTAAATGGGTAGGGATGATAGAATGGATTTATACTATGTGTGATTGTTCTTTTTATAATTTCTTGTGTGATGTGTGATTTAAAATATCAATAATATGATGATGGGAAAACCCAAAATATAATAGCGACATGTTATACATTGAATTGATTAAAACCACGTGAAAAAATCAGTTCTTCATAAACCTGATAAAATCTTGTTATTGGAGATATAATTCCTTGATTTGTGTGATTGGGGAATTAATGTGTGATTTAGTGGGGATTGATTGATGGGGAAGTACAAAGGCTACTATGGATATGGAGGTTCTGTGAAGAGGCTACTTTTCTATTGATAGTAAAACTGGTGTGGTGATGTGGTTGCGTGAAATATCGGGTGAAATTTTATGTTAGATAGTATGTTTGGAAAATGGCTATAATTTGAATTGGTAGTGATGTTTGGTGACCTAGATATGTTTTTTTAGAAAGATGGTTATTTTTGTGTTGTGTTTTGATATGCATTTAATGATTTAATCCTTTTCCTCCCTTAAAATTGTTAATCACTTAATGTTAATAATAAAATAAAATATTCATCATGACAATAAATGTATATGTTCTTGCCTCCCAAGAGTTAATATTTTTACAAAGGAATTGATGGAAATGTTTGAATAACACATTTTTGGATGGGTTTTTTTATGTTAGATCTTGAATTTATGGAACATGTTATAGCCTAAAACCCAAGAAGATTGGAAAAATCTTCCTATATATCAATATGGTTTATATTATGAAAAGTTTTAAAACACTATGGGAGAGTCAGTACTGACCAATGCGAACTATATCATTCTATGGTGGATATGTTCCATTAATTTGTATTTTTGTGGTAGATCTATCTATATTAATATGAGTACATGTGTTGGTTTGGAAATATTATGAAAAGATGAATCAAGAATATTTTATTAGTTAATGATGTATCATTATAAGACATTTGAAATTTTATAATGTGATAAAATGCATTATTCAAACCATTTGATTGGTTCTTTATACATTGTATGTCATATGTTAGATTTGAGACATGTAAAAATAATTTTAAATTACATGGTGTGTGTGATGAAATCCATTGATATTGAATTAATAAAAACATACAAAGATTTAATTATTTGATTGGGTTAGCCAGTTCTTCATAGAGAGGATAATATATTGATATATAGAATGGAATTCCCTTATTCCTATTTCTATGGAATATATTTTGTACAATTTTTTTGGGTGTTTGGGATAGTAGGTTTGGTTTGTGGTGATGTTTCATGTGTAATGATACACTTAACATGTACTTCAAGGGATGGTTGTTTAGACCCTTCAACACTTTTATCCCGTGTTGGAATTGAATTCATGAGGGATAGAATAGTGTGAGTGGTATATGATGTAATGACATGCACATTCAAATTGTAAAACATTGAATAATTGAGGTTTCTTTGTAGAAATTGAGGGTTTTTGGGTCATGTGAGATGTTCTAACTATGTTTCACTCATATAGTTGTATAACATTATAGTTTCCCTATGGTTTTTCATTTAGAAAACTGTTATTTCCAACTATTTTAAAATTTTCTATTTTATTGTTTTCCAATGGAATGTCATTATGGAGGGGTTTCATTTACAACTACTTTATAAATTACTAGTTTTTTATCGTGTGTCATTCTATTTGTGTGTGATTTTCAATTGTTTTTAATAATTATAGTTTTTTGGAGGTATGTCATCATTAAAGTGTGTCATTTTAATAGTGTTTCACTTCCAATATTCGGAAGCCTCTGGAGTATGGGGAAGTGTGCTTGAGGTCATGTTACCAATAGGGTTAGGGGCACCCGTTGAGTGGAACCCAGATTTGGGATGTTACAAAGTGGTATCAGAGGGCTTTTCTTTTCATTGATTTATTTAATTATTTGGAGACAATGAAAAGAGATAGATTGTTAAGGGATTCTATAATAAACTTTTCCTGGGAGTAGTTATCCCGTCTACAGGTAAAGGCTGGATTGCCTCGAGTTAAATTGTGATTTTCTGTTTATGATTATTACAGTTGATTTGATTTTCACTGTTGGGTGACACACTTGTGGTGTGTTGTTTATATTTTTATACCTAGGTTCTATTTAGTTGCAACCCGATGAGATGAGGGTATTCCATCTCATGTATCATTTAGGAACAAGTTAGAATCACATTCCATGCATAATTTCCATGCCATGTAGGTGCATTAGAAATTTCATGTTGTTGTGATAGATGTTGTGCTAGAAAATGCATGTTGTTGTGATAGATTCCTTAATAAAATACTTTCTATTTGATAGGGTATTGTTATGTAATGTTTTTTGAATAAATTCCAAACATTGGTTCATGATGAGTATGGACCCTCAACAACCGGAATTTGGGGGATCATTGAATTTTTTACTTTGTTATAACACGTATAAGATTCCAAGCTTTGGTTTGCGGGGAGTATGCAGCCTCACAGATCAGAATTTGGAATTTTGGTTTTGTTCAGTGTATTTATGGGCTCCAGAGTAGTTTTTTAGGCTTACTGTCAAGAAAAATCTAGATTACACAACATGTAGTATTTATTACACAGCGTTTACTCTTTTTTTTGGGGAGAAAAGAATTTTTTTGCACACGCAATGTACCTTATGTACATTCCATGTAGTTTTTGACTGTGTCAAAGGCCATGTAGGAAGAATCATGGGTTTTGAAATACTCTAGAGGGAACACACAGTGTATTGATTGTACACGTCATGTTGCGGTGACCCTGTGTCCGCCATGTAACTAACAACACAGACTGAGGAATCTTCGCTTGAACATGTCATGTCGCTTCTGAACACGCCGTGTAGTGTAATATATAAATCTGACCATGTAACTAACAACATGGGTTAGTGTTATCTTTTCTATTAAATGTTGTGGCTCTCTAGAACATGTCATGTAGAGTGAGTTGTTTATCTGGTCGTGTCCCGAACAACACGGGTCGGTGAAGCTCATCTAGTACATGTCGTGTACCTGTGGGACACGCTGTGTAGTCTTGACCAGTGAGAGACCATGTGGGCTTGGCCACGTGGCTTAGGAAATAGGGTGGTGTACACTCCATGTGTAGTTGTAACATTCCATGAAGTGTCAACCGAGTATCCGGCCATGTCACTAACAACAGGGGCAGTTGGAATCTAAGTCGTACATGCCGTGTCTATCTGAAGCATGTCGTGTAGTGTGAGATGTGTACCTAGCCGTGTGATGAAAAACATGAGTTGGAAAGGCTCATCTAGTACATTCCTTGTAGACCTTATACACACCATGTAGTCTCGTTCAAAATAGATCCATGTGGCTAAGCCATGTAGAAGGACTCGGGAAGGGGAAGAAAATTCAAGTACACGCTGTGTGTGTGGACAACACGCTGTGTGTTTGGGTTGTTACATGATCATTTTTGGTAAAATTACACGCCCATGTGAAATACTTGATGGAACATGTTGTGTAGTTATTATACATGCTATGTAGTCTTGTTTTGTATAACATTAATGATTTCTTTTCCTTGTTATGTCATTACATTTTCAATTCTTAGTCTTTGATAATCATAATTTAAAGTGTGTTTTGACCTTGTAGAGTCATGCCGCTGGGATGACCTCGAGTTTTTCGCCAAGAGAGAAGCAACGATTATAATCTAGAGATGGTAGGGCACGGGCTACCTATGGATCCTCCAAACATATCTAGATGTGGCGCCAACCATTATAACAGACACAGGCGCGGATGCGCAGTTCCGTGAAGGCTTCATGTGGTTCATGCATACCTTCCATGGAGCACCGCCGGTAGCCACATATATGGCAGAACCAACACATATATTCCAGTAGTAGAATCAACCTATGTTTTTAGGGGATGGCGGACCACAGGATGCAGAGTCAGGGCTGGGTTCTAAGCAGACAATCTTCGGGCATCTTGAGATGCCTCCAGGGAGGAGGGTCAGGTTCACTATATACATGCCACGTGACTCTGCCAAGAGATGGTGGGATGTTACCACCCAGACCAAGCATCAACGAGACATGGCGTGGGAATATTTTCATGGAGTATTCTTTGACTTGTAATTTTTGGAGACGCTATGGACAGATCGAGATCAAGAGTTAATGAATATGCAACAGGGCGCCATGTTAGTGATGGACTATTCTGCCCTCTTCACCGAGCTACAACGTTTTGCACCTATTTTAGTGGGTGATGAGATATTGAAGGATTGATGAATTGAGGATGGTATTTGATATGACATATGGGCATTGGTGAATGCTTTTAGGTTGACTACAATGCATGCCATTGTGAACCAGATGTTGCTTACTAATCGGAAACTGTGGGAAGCTAATGGTGTAGGCCTGAGTGTTTCGACACCTATTTTTGGTTCTATTTCTACCAGTAAGAGGAAGAGTCATATGGATTTATCTCACACTGGTTGTACTTGCCAAAAGAATTATTCAGGTGGCCTAGTGATGTGTCACCAGTGTGTTAAATAGGGGGGAAAGAGAACTTAGTTTCTACGTGACCTCGTGGAGTGCCGAGCATGTGACAAGATGGGTCATCTGCAGCGTTTTAGCAGGGCGATTCCGCCAGTTACTAGTGAGTGGGGTTCTATGCAGACTCCATGTGCAGGAGCAGGGCCAATAGCTTCTTACGAGTCCGGGAATTAGAATACGTCAGGATGTTCAGGAAGAGGGGGTGGTCGTGGTTGTGGAAGCTAGACACCAAGATCTCAGAGACAGCAGGGTGGGTCAACTCAGGATAGTCAGGCTATGTCGCAGGGCCGTAGCACTGGACAAACAAATGTAGTACAACATACCCAATAAGAGAAGGATCCCTAACCTGCTACTATCAATTATACTTCTCTAGATTCTTTTATTTTATCTAGAGCACTTTTTGATTCTGGTGCTACACATAACTTTATATCTATGCCCATTTTAGAGAGCCTTGGGCTCTGTGTTTCTTCTCCTTCTAATATCATGATGCTAGACACTCTATTGTGAACTAGAAGGATAGGTGTGCTTTAGTACAGGGAGATCCCCATAGAGGTTGGTGGGTGTCACTTTCTATGGTACTTCTATGTCTTAGAGATGACAATTTATGACGTCATTCTCGGGATGGATTGGTTGGTACCCTTTCAATCATTTGTGGATTTCTATCATCGTAGAGTGATTTTCACATCACGAGAGGGAAAAGAGTTTCTATATAAGGGATAATGGGATGTCCAGTCAAGCCGAGATGGACCTGAGGATCATTTCAGGGATGTCTTCCTAGCCGACTTTTCCGGTCTACCACTGGAGAGAGATGTGGATTTCTTTATTGAGCTAGTTCCAGGAGCAACACCAATGTATATTACTCCTTATAGGATGGCTACAACAGAGTTGCAGGATCTCTAGAGATAGTTGGTGGAGTTGCATGAAAATGGTATCATCCGACCCAGTACTTCTCCTTGGGGTTCGCCTGTCCTATTCGCAAAGAAGGTGGGTGATACCCTCAAACATTGTGTGGATTATTGGAAGCTTAACTAGTTGAAAGTCAAGAACAGATATCCCATGGTGAGGAAGGATTATATTTTTGATAATCTTCGAGGAGCATGAGTGTTCTCGAATTTTGAATTGTGATCCAGATATCATCAGTTAAATGTTATACCATAGGATATACCGCTCACAGCTTATCAGAGCAAATATGGTCTATATGAGTACTTGGTCATGTCGTTCAGACTTAGGAATGCGCCAGCAGTTTTCGTGGCTTGGAAAAAGCATGTGTTCCACTCTTATCAGGATTCGTTTGTGGTAGTCTTCGTGGACGATATCATGGTGCACTCTCACACTCGACACGACCATGCTACCCATATTGAGATCATAATTAGTACACTGATAGAGCATCAGTTATATGATATGATCTCAAATTGCCACTTTGGGATGGATTAGATACACTTCAGGGGTCATATTATCTTAGAGGAAGGAGTTGTAGTTGACCTAGAGAAAGTGAGAGCGATAGTTTCCAAGGAGAATCCTAAGAAAGTTTTTGAGATACAATGTTTCATGGGTCTAGATGGTTACTACAGGTAATTTATACAGGACATCTCCCTCTTAGAAGTTTTATTGAAGGGTTTGACTAAGAAGGGTGTAAATTTAATTTGGTCAGAAGCATGCGAGACAACCTTTTAGGAGTTGAATGGAATGTTGATATCAGCACCAGTATTGATACTTCTAGAGAAAGGGATGATCTATACTGTTTATTGTGATGCATCAAGTATTGGGATAAGATAATTATTGATGTAGGGTGATCAAGTGGTTGTGTACGGGTCTCGGTGGTTGAGGACGCATTAGAAGAATTACCCAACACAAGATCTCGAGTTGCCTGCAGTTGTTCGTGTGTTACGCTGTTGGAGAAATTATATCTTGGGAGAACATTTTGTGGTGTTTACGGACCACAAAAGTCATAAATATATATTTACCCAGCATGAATTGAATCTGAGACATTGAATATTGGTTGAATACCTACAGTCCTTCAACTTTGAGCTTGCCTATACACCTGGTAATGGAAACTATGTCGCTAATGTACTAAGTTGGAGGACTTAGTTATAGGGAGTGCAAGAGGACAGTGGTGAGTAGCAGCTCATGGAATTGATCTCTATGAATTTAGAAGTGCACTATAGTTAGGGGTGACCCAATAATTCATCCTTAGCTATGAATTCTAACCTCCTAGATAGAGGTAGGATGAGACAACTATCAGATTTAGAAGTCCTTGTTCTACGGGAGTCAGTAGAAATTGAGGACTCTCCTCCCCGTTGGATGGTAGTAGATGATGAGGTACTATGTATCGAAGGAAGAGTGTTGGATATGAGGGACATAAGTGAGGAGTTGATGCGGGAGTATCACACATCAGCTTTGGCAGTGCATCCTGGAGTTACAAAAATGTACCGTGACTTGAGACCTCAGTATTGGTGGCCAGGTATGAAAATATATGTAGCTGGTTTTGTTTTGAGATGTTCCACCTATCAGTAGGTGAAGGAGGAGAATCAGATGCCAACTAGACTATTACAATAGTTATCCATTATGGAGTGTAAATGGGATTATGTCACGATGGATTTCGTGACTGGGTTGATGAGGTCACCACGAGGCAGTGATGTATTATGGGTCGTTGTGGATATACTTATGAAGCTAGCTCACTTTTTTCCAATCAAGGATACATTAAGTGTTGACAATATCTGGAAGTTATATATCTGAGAGGTACTACATCCTCATGGGGTCCCTAGTTCTATTGTTTAATATAGGTATGCTCACTTTACATCTCATTTCTGGCAGAGTCTTCAGAGGGCACTGGGTACACAGGTGCTGCTGAGCACAACATACCAACCTCATATTGATGGCGAGTTAGAGCGTACGATACAGGTTCTTGAGGACATGTTTCATGCATGCATCCTGGACTTTGGGGGCTCTTGGGTGAAGCACATAACCCTAGTTATGTTTTCCTATAATATAAGTTTTCAGGCAACTATTCAGATAGAACCTTACAAAGTATTATATGGTAGGCCATGATGATCACCCTTGTGCTGGATGGAGGTAGGTGAGGCAGCTTTACTAGGACCACGTCTCATGCAGGAGACTTCAGAGCCAGTCCAGTTGATTTAGAAGTGGATGGCTACTGTACTGTCTCGTCATAAATCTTATGCTGATAGCTGCATATGACCCTTGGAGTTTGTGTTCAGGGATCAGGATTTCTTGCATGTTTCACCGAGGTTGGGAAACATGAGGATCAGGAGATGGGGTAAACTTTCACCGAGGCATGTGTGGCCGTTTGAGATTCTAGATTGAGTCAGGCCGGTTGCCTATCAGTTGCAGTTACCACAGAGGTACCAGGCCATGCAAAACATATTCCATGTGTCTTAGCTGTGGCGATATCACTCAGACTAGTCTTACATCTTTCAGCCTGAGGAGGTTGAATTTTGGCTGATGCATCCTTTGAGGAGAATCTATTTAGTATTGTTGATAGGAGCATGAATGATCTCCAAGGCTGGTCAGTTCCTCTCATACAGGTGCTATGGCAGCATGGCTGAGTGCAGGATGAAACCTGGGAGTGGGAGACTGACATTCGTACAGAGTGGCCAGAGTTGTTCTTATATTTATCATCACTACCCTTGGAAGGGAAATTCAAGGATGAATTTATTTAAGGGTGGACAATTGTAAGAAATTGGTTCTGATACTTGAGGTATGAGTTTCTTCTTTTTCTTTTTCCTTAAATTTTTTTTGAGAGAATAAGGAATGTTGTGAAAAATTCCAAAATTTGTGGGTACACGCAGTGTAATTTTCCACATGTCGTGTACATTGCCCGTGTCGAATGAGTACACAGGGCGTGTATGCCTATCTATGATGAAGGGTGTAAAAAACTGACTATACCCTGTGTACTTAGTATATAAATGCTATATAATCAGTCAGCATGTGAACAGTAAGGTGGTGGGAGTAGCCTCCAATGGAATGTCCTTACATGCCATGTACTCTAAAATACATGCCGGGTAATCATGTCGACAGATGAACTGTGAGGCGGTGGAAAGTGGTCACTAGAGGAACAATTAAAAATGGAAATCACATGCCGTGTAATTGAGATTACACGCCATGTAGTTATTTTTTTGGCTTAAAATAGGAATTAGAATCATCATTCGGCAGAGGAGGCAGTGGGTTCATTTGGACGACTGTGAGAGGAGGCCGATTCTTAGAGGAGCTCCCGATTGCAAGTCAGAACATGGATTCTTCCTCCATTGATCATGTTTAGACCGCGCGGTTAAGAACTTCCCCCTCCTTGAGTGTTTCCTTGCAATTATTTCTTGAGGGGAAGTTATTTGGTTTCGAATGCATTTTTTTATCCCCGATTTACGTTGTTCTTGGTTGATTCGGGATGGGTCGTTCAAGAATATAGATAAGTGGAGATCGAGGTAGGTGGTCTAGTATTTATTTCCAACTATCGAGTTGTATTTGTGTACAGTAGTGCTAGGTGCCCATGTTTGGGGTGTCGTATGGCTGAGGCCTTGACTGTTAAAATACCTATAATTGCATAGATAATTTAATGAATATGTATAAATAGTTTTTTGGGATCATTTCCCTGATCCATGGCCACCCCGTTGGTGCGTTTTTCTTGTTTTGCCATTTGGCCAGGATACCCGAGGGTATGCCATGATTATAACATTACTTGAGTTTTCTTGAGAGGAAACACATGTGAAATTCATTCTTATGCTTTGGGATTGGCCTTATTACTTGATTTTGTTCTGTGTCACCTAAGGGAAAGGCCTAAGGGAAAGGTATCATTCACATGAGGTTAAGGAATAAGGACATGGTTCTATTCACCTGAGGGCAATTCCTGAAGGAAAGGTTCTATTCGCCTAAGGGAAAGGCCTGAGGGGATGGTTCTATTCACCTGAGTGAATGGCCTGTGGAAAGTTTCTATTAAACTAAGGGAAAGGACAGAGTGAAAGTTTCTATTTGCCTAAGGGAATGGCTTGAGGGAATAGTTTTATTCGCCTGAGGGAAAGCCCTGAGGGCGAGGTTCTGTTTGTCTTGAGGGAACGGTTCTATTAGCTTGAGTGAAAGGTTTTCTTTAGCATGATCTCAATGTTTCGTTTTTGTTTTCCTGAGGGTAAGGACTTTCAAGTATGATATTTAAATCACATTGAGTTGTTAAATGATTATTAAATGGAAATGGAACTGGTAGGAGTATTTATTTTTGAGTACATCCTAGTTTACTGCATTTCAATATTGCACACTGCTTTTTCACAGATTCACTGATAGTTGGGCAAAAACCATTTGTGGTTGCATACTGGGATTTATTTCTCACACCCTGTTTGGGTCATATTTGGGGCCCAAAAAGATTATATTGCTGCAGGTGTTGATAAGGGAATGAGTCCCTATACAGGGACTTGATTGTTTCAGAGGAGTATGAGAGCATGGGATTGAGCTGAGGCCTGCGATGCTGCTGAGTTCCTGATGCAATTTTTTTCATTTCTATACTTGAACCTTGTACTATATTGTTTTAGATTTTAGTGTATCCTGTTTTGGCTAATTTCTTAGACTTAAGGACAAATTTCATCAACATACATATATGATTGCTGTTATCTTTTACTTAAGTACAGTTGTATATTTCAACTTGATATTGTTTACTGCGTTCGCATTTTGGTACATTTGTATTTCCACAATTGCACTACACTTTGAAAAATGAGGACATTGTTTCCCCACTATCAGACATAGTCCCTCTCTAATAGTCGGTAGCCTTTGGTGTATGGGGAAATGCACATGATGTCATGTGTCCAACCGGGTTCAGGGCACCCGTTCAGTGGCATCCGGATCCGGGATGTTACAATGTTCTACTAAAACTAACATAAGAATGATGATTATTATTTTTAGTTCTATTGGTATCATTGTATTTATGCATTGATGTTCCTTGCTGAAAATAACTATTATCTGAAACATTACTTTCTCAGTTATTATCATGGTTTATGCGGCCCTAGATCGGACTGATTGTTTATTCTAACACATTATTAAGATGAAAATCAATTATATATGTTTAATAAACATTACCCCATATAAAATTCTAAATTGAGTAAGAATAAAAACACCAAATAATAAGGTGAATTATTTTAATCTCTTAAATGGTTATGGATGAAGGAATGGATTTCTACTATTTGTGATTGTTCTTTTTATAATTTCTTGTGTGATGTGTGATTTAAAAAATCCATTATATGATGATGGGAAAAGGAAAACTATAATAAAGACATGTTATACTTTGAATTGATTAAAACTAGGTGAAAAAATCAGTTCCTCCTAAAGCAGATAATATCTTGATATTGGAGAGAGAATTCCTGGATTTGTGTGCTTTGGGCATTGATGTGTGATTTAGTGGTGATTGTTTGATGGGGATGTTTAGAGGCTACTTTGGAGATGGAGGTTATGCGAAGAGGATATTTTTCTGTTGAAGGTAAATTTGTTTGGTGATGTGGTTGTGTCAGATGGTAATTATTGTGTTGTGTTGTGATATGTTTTTAATGATTTAATCCTTTTCATCCCATAAAATGGATAATCACATAATGTTAACAATAAAATAAAATATTCATCTTGATAATTAATGTATATTTTCTTGCCTCCCATGAGTTAATATTTTTACAAAGGAATTGTGGGAAATGTTTGAATAACACATTTTTGGTTGGGTTTTTTATGTTATATCTTGAATTGATGGAAGACATTATGACCTAAAACATATGAAGAATGGAAAACTCTTCCCCTGTATCAATATGCTTTATATCACAACAAGTTTTAAAATAGTGTGGGAGAGTCAGTACTGACCAAAGTGAACAATATCATTTTATGGTGGACAGGTTTCATTAATTTGTATTTTTGTGGTTTCTCTATCTATATTAATATGATTATATGTGTTGGTTTGAAAATATTATGAAATTTTGATTCAATAATATTTTTTAGTGAATGATGTATCTTAATAAGACATGGGAAATTTTTTAATGTTATAAAATGCATTATTACAACATTGTGATTGGTTCTCTATACATTATATGTCATTTGTCAGATTTGAGACATGTTAAAATAATTTTAAATTACATGGTGTGTGTGATGAAATCCATTTATAGTGAATTAATGAAAACATACAAAAATATAATTATTTTCTGTTAGAAAAAAGTTATTGAGTTTAAATAATGATTTCATGTAGAATATAAAAAAAATTAAAGGTTTGTGAATTGTTTTATGACTTGAGTTGTTTGATTTGAAATTACTTTCAATGGATTTAAAAATAAATGAATTATATTTTTAAGAAAAATAAAATACCTGAAATTTTAAAATAATAATTTTAAAGGATTTGAAAATAGTTGGTGGAAGAAAAATTTCATAAAATAAAAGTGATTTAATTTTAAATTAAGGGAGATATTGAAAGATATGTACTAGCTTAAAATTTTAGATGATGAATTATGTTGAAAATAAATTTTTTTAAATAATTGTTTTGATAATTATTTTATTTTGTACTTATTATGAGAAAATATGTGGCCTTTTTTGTTTTATATATCTCTCCCCAAGAGATTTTTTAACGGTTTATTATATTTACACATCGTCTACCAAGTGATTATTTTGTTCAAAAAATATTAAGGAACATTAGAGGTATATCTTGGGATGGATGTTAGTACAATCATTCATATTCATTATAGATATTTTTCTCTTTGAAGAAACATTCCAATGGATTGCGGGATATGGTGGCATGGTGGTAAGGAGGAGAGTACTCAAGAGACTAATATGTAGATGTAAACCATGTACATAGTGTTTTTTTGAATTTCCTTTACTTTGTATTATTTTTAAGGTCTTGTTTGACATTAGAATTTTATTAAATATTTTGTTTAAACCTTAATATGATGTGTGTTGTGTGTTGTGTGATAATGTTACGAAATGGTAAAATAGGAAAACTTGATCCCTAATCAATATGAAGTTTACTATGATGTGATTAAACCCACGTGGTTTAGTTAGTGCTTCCTAGAGAGGATAATATATTGATATATAGGATGTAAATCGTATATTCCTCTATCTAGGGATTATATTTTGTATAGTTTTTTGGGTGTTTGGGATAATAGGTTTGGTCTGTGGTGATGTTTCATGTGTAATGATACCCTTAACAGGTATTTCAAGGGATGGTTGTTCAGACCCTTCAACATGTTTATTCTATGTTGGCATTGAATTCATGAGGGATAGAATAGTGTTAGTGGTATATGATGTAATTAAATGCACATTAAAATTTTAAAACATAGAATAATTGTGGTGTCTTTGTGGAAACTTTGGTTTTTTGGGTCATGTAGGATGTTCTAACTATGTTTCACTCATATAGTTTTGCAAAATTATAGTTTATGCATGGTTTGTCATTTAGAAAAGTGTTATTTCCAACTATTTCCAAAATTTGTATTTTCTTTTGTTTTCCAATGGAATGTCATTATGGAGGGGTTTCATTTTCAACTACTATATAAATTACCAATTTTTTCATGATGTGTCATTCTGGTTGTTTGTAATTTTCAATAGTTTTCAATAATTATAGTTTTTGGAGGTCTGTCATCATGAAAGTGTGTCATTATGATAGTGATTCACTTCCAATAGTTTTCCAATTTTTTAGTTATCTAGAATAACATCACATATGGATAATATCATCATAGATATTTTTCATATATTGTGGTATTTCATTCTCGAAAAGTTTCACTTCTGGTAGCGTATCATCTTAGTGATATCTCATCCCGGCAGTGTCTCATCCCGGAGGTGTCTCATCCTAGTGGTGCTTCATTTCTGGAATTGTGTCATTCTGGTTTCTTTTCATTCATGTAGTTATATCATCCTAGTTATGTATCATCCTGATATGATCTCATCTTTGCAGGGAATCTCCCCAGGGGTTTCTCATTATAGTTTTGTCTCATCTTGACAGTTTGAAAATTTTCTATATTTTTCCAAATTTTTCTAGTTTTCCATTTTTACATAGTATTTGTAGATAAATGGGTGTAATAAATTATTTAACGATTTTGAAATTTTCTTCAATGTGGATCAATCATATCCTATGATACTAAAATGTTTTTATTCCATTAGAATGTATAAAATATGTGAATTTAATTATAAATTCTATAATGGTAAACTAAATTTTTTTACACCCATTAGATTAAGATCTTGTCCTTCTAAAGAAGATATCATCCCTTCATTCATTCCTTATTCTACATCATGGTACGAGATGTCCCAAATCTATATCCATTGGAGTACTACAACATGGTGATACAGTTGGATTATGTCTCCACCTAAATCAGTTTCCTCTTAAACACACCCCCTATTTTTGTGCAACAGGTCTTCAAAAAATGCGTCTTCCTTTTATATAGGAAATTCCTTTATTTCTCATTATGTGAATCATGTGGGATGTATTTATTATTGTTAAAACATATGAACATGGTTTCGACAGCATTAAAAAATATTATGAATCATTTTAAATTAAATTTATCTGTATGGGGGAATATTAATTATGATGTTACATCCATTGTTGATTTCATTTGATCTGGTTTGTTTTCATTATCATATGGGTTTAATGACATGAAAAAAACCATGTCTATTTGTTGAACAATTATGTTACAGATACATCATTTTGAAATCCTCTATTTTTATTATTTAATGGTATTATAATAAATTTATAAATGATTAGAGACATATATTCAATTAAATAAATGAATTCACAAGGTTCTTATGGCTTCTGTGATAACACCCTTAATTAAAAATGTGAAATTGAATAAGGCCCCCACAATCTGGACATGAATGTTTTTTGTTGTGTTCTGAAATATGATGTTTTGTGATGAATTTTTGTGGTTTTTGTGTATGGGACTAATGTAATTTGAGTTATATATATTTTTTTCATGTGTGGGGGACATATATGACATGTGGTTGTATACTTGGGTAGTGCTGGATGTTATATGGTATGGTAGTGGGGATCTAAAACTATATGAGGTTTTAAATTGATATGGATGTGATATTGGGTTACGGTGTTGTGCTAATGTTGTGTGATTGGATAATTTATATCTCACTTGGTATTAATAAAAATAATACTTCATGTTAATAAAATCTTATGAACACTTTTTTAGGAAATTGACTGGGGGCTGTTTTGATTAATTGGTAAATGATTATATATAAACTAATGGGTCAAAATATGGAAAAACATTCATTTATAAATGAAATGGGATTTAATAAATGTTTATTTCATTAATAATTGTTTTTGAAAAAGTCAAAAATATTGGTAATATAGAGAATATATAAAATTGTATAAATACTAATATATGAACTGTAGATTGTGTTATTTTTGTGAGTTTTTATGCATTAAGAATTGGTAGTGAATTTTGTGGATTCTTTAATATGGTTAGCTCTTATTATAAACTACTAGAACGAGAATCAGTGTTGTGACTCTATATGTTTATACACTATATATTACTTTTATTTCTATATCCACCCCACCCATTTAGAGAACTATGTGCTAAATCAGGCATAGTCACATGGAAGGTTGTCTTTCCCAAACAGCCTGGTCGGAGGATGGACGGTTTCCCACCTTATATTCTTTTCTCCATCTTCCATGATATAATGGCCCATGTGTCATCATGGAAGTCATTATGTATGGTATGAGGTATCTCTGGGATGAGTTTTGATGTATGGTCCAAGGTGTATTTGGCATGAGATGTGTTTAAAAATCCTAGCTATCTTTAGGATGAGATGTTTTGATATGGACTAGTTCTGTGCGAGAGGGATGAGTTGTTTTGTGATTTCCTTAGTTTTTTCAGGTAGGACATGATGTGTTGTGTTGGACCTGGTGTGTGTGGGAATGATTTTATGTGATACATTCAAAAGAGGTGGGAGTTCCACGATTGTTTCCATTGGGTTGTGAGAGTGTTTAATCAGTGGGAAAGTGTTGTGCGGTACCATATCATCTATGTCATATAAGATATATTATATTACTGGGATGTGTTATTTGGTGATCCAAAAATCTTGAGGTTAGGGTTATTGTTAGTCTAATCATTTTATATAGTTGTAAATACTATTTTTTTACTTGTGAATTCGTTTACTTCATCCACTTATGTGTGAAAGACTTTGGTTTTCTTACTATGTATAACTGTATTCTCACCCTATGTATTAGAAACAGTTTACTATTTTCCTAGAAGACATTATGGAATATATTGTACATTAATGTTTTTGGCCATTGGAGATTTTCTTGTGTCGCTACCTTAGATTTTATTCTTTTATGATTTACATTAGAAACATTTATACATATCAGTTTTTATTTATATATCATTTTTGGGATTATTTGGAATTATTTTATATTATTTCTTATTGGTGTTTTTGGTTGATTCATACTATCTCTTGATGTTTTGTTTCTTATAAACGTTAATAGATCCCATATTGATAGATTTTTATTCCTTTGGTGCTTGTTGATAACTCAAGGCCCACTTGAGGTGGCATATGGGGGGTAACTATTTCAATTTCGTTGTTGACATCCCATGATGGGTATCTTTGGAGGGAGGGGTAATTAATTTTTTGATCATGTCCATTTAGTTTTCATGGAACATGATTAAAAATGTGTATCTTAACCAACTCCTGGACTCACCAATGAAGAGACATAATGATTTATCTGAGAGTACGGGTAATAGAGACTATCAAGGAATGATCATTCCATTTCCTTTGTGTTGAAAATATAGAATGATGAACTGGTGTTGATTTCTTAGAGGAATAAGATGATGTTTTTACTGTAGGCAAGAATTACATAGAGAAAATATCTACAAAGAAAAAACGAATAGATCAATTAATGTGGAGGATGAGAATTCTGGCCTCCCTAAATTAGCATCAATAGTCAAATGATTTATGTGTGGAATGAGTGGTAATTATGATAATCTATGTTCCAAGTGTATGTTTAAAAAGAGAAGGATCATGAAAGTATTATTAATGGTTATATAGATAACGATGAATAGACTACAAGATAAATGTAAAAGGAAATATTTATTAATTAATAGGATGGGGTCGACTTATTAATGGATTATGGATATGGTAGTATCGATTACGTTTTTGAATATTTGTATTTGTGAATTATGAGTTATTTAATATAAAACTATTATTCAGTTTACGTATTTATCTAAGGAATTACAAGAATAAGATGAATGATCCAGACAGACTTGAAAAGTGATTTAATGGAAAGTTTACATTTATTGGGAACACATTATTATCGGAATTATATCCCTTAATATTTCATTAATAATGAGATCACTATGTTTTGATATAGATATATTGGATCTGAATATGAAAATTTTATGTCATTAATTACATTGGAGCTATTTGATTTTTTAAAAAAATTGGTATATTATATTATTTATGGAGTTGAAAACAATTTTTTATTTAATTAATATATTCAATAATATTTGAAATAATGAAACATATTATTTTTTAATTTTTTTAATACTAGTTTTTTCACTGTTTCAAGAGAATACATGATGAAATTATTAACATCCGTGGTATGTGACCCATATGGTCTAAATTATGATGTACATGGGATCAATTCTATGCTATGTTCAGAAATTTAGTGACCTTATATATAAAATTTTGGAAATTCATATTTCGAAAGTGTTATACGGATAACCATTTATGCAATGTTTTTAAACATTGAATGATGTTTTTCAGATTAAAGTATTATCTCTCCATATGAGGATTTAGGAATATTGGATAACATTTTCTAACGTTTTTTTGAATAATGATAGATATAATGACCTATCATTATATTTATGAATCTCATGATCTTATAATACTCTAGGAATGAAAAATTCAGCTTTAATTATTAGAATAAGAGATAAAGTGGAATTTATCATGGCACAACAATGACTGTGGTTGTCTATAAATCAAGTACGTATATCTTCTAAATAAATTTATTCCAATTTAGGAAAAATGGTATTCAAATAAAATTATGTCATGTAATCATCATTTATTAGGATATAAATAACCCCTTCTAATCCTCTTGGTGGTATGTATTTGTGATCATTAATTTCCTTTGGTTTGTTTTATCTATCACATTCTATCAAGAATTGATAGTCAGATTTCACTTCCATGTATATGTTTTCTCTTGACACCTGTGTTATTATTTTAGGGAACCTAGTTATGAGTTAATTTGGGTAACCATTATTAAATGTGAATAAATATAAAATATGGTCTATAAATTTGAAATCTATAATTTATAAAAAACATATTCACCAATAATTAAAATAATATTATTAGCAAATTTCAGGTTAATCCTGTATTTTTTCATTTTACATATGTTTATTTTAAATTTAATTTCCAACAGACATGTGATTTTTTAAAAATCTGAAATTATATATATAATTTATTAAGTCTATATTTTATACAAAATCCCACTTTAATTTATCATTAATGTTTAAATTAATTGATTTATAAAACTATTTACAATAATAAAAACAAAAAAAATGTTAAAATTGGTAAACCATAGATGTTAATGAACAGAATTATAAAAATTTATATATTTTTAGTGTGAGTGGTATGGGCAGACCATAATTCTCCTTTAATCCCATTTTCCTAATTTTAAATCAAATGAGGTGATGGAGAAATCCGAATAGTGTTTACCTTCTGGTATTTACACGAATTCCACCCCTCATCATTTACAAAAATTTATTAAAAATTCCAATCCCTTACAAATCTAAAGACACTTTATCTCATAAAAAAACTTCCAAAATTAGGTCAAAAACATCTATCACTTCATCCTAGAGTCCTTATATTGGGCATAAATCCAATCAAGAAATCCATTTGTTTCTATTTAAGAGGAGTTACCCAATGAAATGGTAACATCGATTAACATGAAATATTTTTTTATCTCATTATCCCCCCTATAAATTTTTCATATTACATGAATAGATTATAACAATACTATCATAAAAATATTGATATTTTTTTATTTAATTTTTTTACCAAAACCAATATACTCTCCAATAAAATGTGTAATGAGCTTATTATTTTTATGTACGATAGACTGTAACCTCACATAATTATGTTGTTTATTTTTCCTTTAACACCATTCATGGAATGAAATTAAGTTGGACATAATATTTTTATATGATACTTATAAATTTTTTTAGGTATTAATTCTTCTGTAACTATAATATAAAACATACCTTCATGCTATCTATTTTGTGAAATTTGGACGACAATGATTATGTTGGGACTGATTAAGGAATTATTGATTTATTTTTATATAATGGAAGGATTTAAAAAAATATTATTTAATTAATCACTATACTGGTATTTGAACAAAAGAAAAAATAAAGATTTTTAATAATTATTTTTGTAATTCCAGTAATTACCATGTTACTAGTGAATTCATGATGAATGTATTCACATGTTTGGTATGTGACCAATAAGTGAAATATTACGATGTACATGGGATCAATTATAAGATGTTTTGATAAATTTAGTGACCTTATATATAGTATTTTGGACATTAATCTTTTGGAATGGTTATAAGAATAACCATTTATGTATTGGTTTATGTGAAATTTTGGACAATGTTTTTCAGATAGATGTATTATCTCTCTATAATAGGATTTTTGAAAATTATAAAAAAAAATTCAAACATTATTATTTTGATAAATATATATGTAATAAAATATAATTCTATTTCTGGATATTAGGATCTACTAATTCATTAGGAATGGAAAAATCACCTTCATTTATTGGAATATGTTATGAATTGATAATTTATTAGGGCATAACAATGGGTGAGGTTGTCTTGAAATCATGTATGAATATATTCTCCATAAATTTATTCCAATTTAGGAAAAAAGGTCATTAAATAAAATTTTCTCATGTTATAAGTATTTTTGATGATATTGATGATCTTTTCATGCCCTTTTTCCCAATGGATTTGTGATCTTTAACTTTATCTGGACCATGTTTTCCATCACTTTTGATCAGAACATTATAGTTTTTTTCTCTAATAGCTACATGTTATTACTTTCCACTTGTGTTATACTTTTTGGAAACCTAGTTATGAGTTAATTTAGTTAACAATTAATAAATTTTAATAAATAAAATATATGATATTTTCACGGAACAATTAATCTTTGACAGTTAACATATAAAACATTAATTAATAAAAAAAAATCTGCATTGTTTGAGTTAAAGCATTGTTTTTGTCATGTTACATGCATTTATATTAAAATTTATTTCCAACACACATGTTATTTTTTAAAATTAATAATTATATTTTGAATTTAATTGTTCTAAATTTTCTAATAAATAACACAATAATTAATTATTGATTGTTAAATTAATTATTTTAAAAAACTATTTACTTTAATACAAAACCAAAATCTTAAAATTGGGGAAATATAGAAGTTAATGACCAATATTAAAAAAAATTCCTTATTTTTTTAGTCGTATAGTTTGGGATAGACCATTTTTTCCCATTAATACAATATTTTTGAAATTTTTAATCTCTAAGGATAAGAGAGACCTTCCAATACTGTTTAACTTATGATATTTACAACAATCCCAACTCTCCTCATCTATAGAAAGAAATTCCATCATCTAATTTCTCACACAACTAATGCCTAAATTAATCTTCCAATACCTACCAAAATAACCTCCAAAATTATCTCCCTTCATTATTTCGGCCTTACAATGGGAAAAAATCTAATTCGGGAATCCATATGGTGCAATCGAAGAGGATTTACCCAAAGAAGAGGTAACATCCTTTACATCCACTTTTATTTTATAGAATTATACTACCTCTAAATTAATCTAAATTATTCATTATATAATTTCATTTTACTTATAATATACTTATATATTGTTATTATATGTTTTTTACCTATACATACACAAAATTGCCTCAAATGGGTAACAAAAATACCATTCGTATTTACGGTGGACTATAGCCCCATGGAATGAGGTCCGTCGTTTTTCCTTTACCAGATCTAATGATTAGATATTTTGATGGACCTAATTTTTTATATGATATATATGATATTAATTAAATATTTATATTTTTAATTATTATATTAAACATACATTAATTCTATCAAATTAGTGTAAATATGATAACTTCATTTGAGGACGTCTGGACTACCACCCCTAAAAATGATTTCATTGATTCACACATTACCTAGAATTTATAATGGATCTGTCTAGTAAATTTATATGATATATTAGAAACAACTGATCAAGTTTAAATTTAATAGATATATATATATATATATATATTTCTATATTTCATTTACTTTATTCTATCACTATGATAAAAAAGAGAAATTGCATTCATGCATACGTAGAAGCTTCCATACCCATGAACGATGTAATCTACTTCATATTTATTCCTTTTATTGATTATTATAAATATTTATATATAGAAAATATATACAATTTACATCATTTTTTAGATTATAGAAACAAGTAAACCATGATCTAAGTAATATTATTATGAATAACATGTCAACACAAATACAAAAAACATAGTTGATATTACCTGGAATGTAACATTAACTGAAAATTGATAGTAAACAAGAAAAATAAATTAATAACAAAATTATATATGGTATTATGGTTATATTATATATTTATTATAAAATTATATTTATTATAATTTAGGTTCTAATATTTTTGATGAATGTTAGGACTTTAGGTAAGTGTTTTCACATCTAACAATTTATATTCATGAGATACATTCCATATTCATCACTTGTTATATCTGGGTGGTGTACATAATAACCATGAATGTATTAAAAGTTACATATAAAAAAATTAATGGGTATTTAAATATACAATTTATGATATATATTATTGGTATTTATTGTCCAAATTTTCCCAAATCGATAAGGTATTTTTGTATCAATTTACCTTATTTGTGACACATGTTATTAATCGCATATATTATTTTATGAGTTGTATATAATATCACATTAAAATTTTAGATCATTAATATTTATATTTTCATGATATCATAAAATTGATATAATTTTATTCTTCCATGGGTATTAGGCTATAACGTTTCCATATTTTTATGAGTTTAATGCTTAAATCACATCGTTTTTCAATATTGTTTATGATTATGCCTACATTGATAAAATAGAATAAATAAATTTTTTCTCATGTAGTTAATCTTTCTATATTTTTCTATTGTTACCATTATTCCATTCTATGTTACATAAGGTAACTAAGGAAATGTTTTCAATAAAATATCATCTTCTTTCTCTATTGGATTGAAATTTTTTATTAAAAAACTATGTATTCCAATACATTTTTAAAAATGTTTTGAATTTTTTTTATTAGTTAAATTAAAAGTAAAATAGGTTTTATTTTTTCTTATATTTTTCAATTATATTAGTCAACTAAAATGGTTTTCATTATTTATTTATTTTTCTAAAATTATTACATATAATAAAGGATATTTAATTTAACTAATGCATTGAAAATGTATTTTCAATCTATGATGAATTCATTTGAAATATTCTTCACATTAATATGTATATGATTCAAATATACCATTATTATTAATTATTATAATGTGTTATTTTTAAGATGAAGTGTTTTTTATAACACCCATTCTTCTTCTATGGGTTATATTCTTTTTATACCCTAACATTTCATAGGCTCTGCTTTGTTGAAAAGATTATGAAATTTGTAGTTTTTACACATATTATGATATGATTACATGTTTATGATTCACATTTCATTTCATGGGTTACAAAATTATGTTTATTAAAAAAATATCATTTTATAGGTCATGATATGATGACTGGTTTTTTATCTTGTTGCACATGTATGTTGATTTCATTATATGAATTATGGGAACTATATCTCCCTCAAAAGTAGGGGGTAAAAATTTATATCTCCTTAGAAAATTATTTGAATTAAGTTAATGATAATGATCCACTCTGGGAGGAAGAGAAAACCCAATCCACTATGGGTAGATGTTGAAACCAGGTACACTAAGGGAGGATGTGGATACCCAATCCCTTTTAACGAAATAACTATGACTATTGATGGTGGTATGTCATGCGTTGAAGGTGTAGTCCGCATGAACATCCATTATATGTTTTGAAAATTTAACTTGTTATATATTTAATGATCTTAGATGTTTCTCTATCATACATGATTCAATATCTTATTCCCATTTTATTCGTTCATATTTAATTTAATTTAGTCTATCATGATTAATGTCTTATGAATTTCCACTATTTATGTCATGTATCATGTGTATGATATCATATATGAAGGGTATGAAATTAAAAAGTTATTATCATGTTCACATAACCTTATTTTCAATATTATGAATATGTATATCCTTTTAAACCATTACGTAGCATTGCAGCTCACCAATTCTATAGGTTTCCATTCCATATGTTATTAAGAGAGGTTTTATGTAGGATTAATAAATTGGAATACCATTATAGGAGATGTAGAATTGATTTCAAAAAATTAAAAAATTGTGATATATGTTTCCAATGAAATTATAAAATTACACTTCTTAGGAATGTACTATTTTAGTGTTCATAATATTGATCTAACATGATTTAAAATACATGTTTGTTAAGCCTGGGTTGGTATAAATGATGAATCATGGGTATTACTATTGAGTTTTATAGAATAATGTATAACATTAGATAAGATGTAAAATATATATTTATTTTTAAAAGTATTCCAAGGAAAATGGAAAAACATATCACAATTTTATGGATATTATATTTTGTTAATAGTGATTTTTAGTTTATATTACATAAAAATTATTATTTTTATATTTACATCCATTGTAATGTGATGAATTTTAATTTTCATATAATAAATCAAGAAAATGAAATTAACATATTGAAATATAATGATATCACGAAAGTATATTTTCTTAAATTTTTAGACAGTATAATAATTCTTAAAATGTTGGAAAAAGATATTGAAACAATTTTTTTAATTATTTTATATTTGATGGGTGAACTGGAATATAAATTAATTACAATTTATAGGTTTTTTTCCATAACATTCCATTAAGTATTCACATTTTTGGTATCAATAAACCCTCTCATTCTCTGTAATTATAGATGAATTTTTCCATGTCCATATCATCACTTGTAAAAAATTCTTATATTGAAAAAATGTTATGTTTTCTTCTATATGTAATTTTACATCCCTTTCTCTCTTACTAAGTGGATTTTTTATTAATCTTTTTTTCTATGAGGGTTTTCAATAAATTAATATTCAAATTTTAGACCCTTGATTTATGAGAACACATTAAAAATATGAGGAAACAATTTATTTAAGATGGAGAGAATGTAAAAACCTGAAATATTAAAAGAATAACATTATATTTGATAGTGTATGTGACAGAAAACATTTCTCTTAAAAAAACAAAAAATAAATATTTTTTAATTTAATCTCTTTAATAGATTGTGAAACTTTCAACCTACTGTCCAAATTTACAATAATATAATATATTATTATAAAATATTCATTTAATTGGTTGGTATGAATAATAATTAATACATTATAAAAATTTTATGGTTTAAAAATGATAAAAAATTCATTTGATATCAATCAATTTTAAATGATGTAAGAGTCATTTAAAATAAAATGAAATATTTTTGGAAACCAATATTTTGTTTTTAACAGACGGTTCAGTTTCTCATTGAATGCATAAATTAAAATTAATTTTTTTATAATTATAGAAACTCTATTTTATGAAATAAAAGTCATTTCTAAACAATATATAATAATTGTATTATTCTGATTTTTTTTGGATTTTTCACAAATTATTATTATTTTAATTAATAGTGAATCATATTGAGTTTCATTTATAACCACCTTCTGATTTAAATAATTTTTTATGGTGTAACATACATTAAATTGATTAAAAATTTAAACTAGTTCAATTATCAAATAAATTAACTATTTTTTAAATTGGAATAAAATAATATTGAATTATGATATTGAAACCTTATAAACATATGAGATTTTTTTTCTTGAAAACAAACTTTTTCATCACAAATGTTTATTATGTTTTAAATTTTAATTTTCAACATTTGAAAATTAGATTTCATAAAATTGATTCCATATATGAAATAAAAATAATTTAAATTTATTAATAGTTTAATGTTAATTTTTTACCATCATGAGTAGGGAAAAAATTAAAAATTAGTTACCATAGTTAAAGATAAAATGATTTTCTATAGGAGATAAACTAATGCTATTATTAGTAAAATGACCAAAAAACATGTCTAAAATACATTTTATATGAAGAAGTTGGAGCATGATCTGGGTAAGATTCCCAGAACGTCCCCTTCCCTTCCAAAGTCCCTCCATTATCTGCATGTAAGGAAATTTGGTAGGAAGATATCTTTGATCGGATAGTAAAACACGATCGGGTTTTCATCCAGTCACACCCTGGGTTTGTGTTGAATTTGATGCCTCACATAGAATGGTTGATTTTATATGGATTTCTGTTGGTGAAGAATTCTGATACAAGCAGCCCGTCATCTATGAATCATGGGTAAATTTCTGTGACTCTTGCAAGAAGTTGGGGAACGATCCGGAAAAATGTTGGAGTGGAGGTAGGAGTAATGCTAGTGAGCTAAAATAGCATGTGGTAGGCTATACTCCAGGGATGATGGATGTGGCACCTAGTAACGAGGTAGGCCTTCAAGATAATGCTGGAAGGTCTACTGGTAATGATATTGCGGATGTTTTGAGGGAGGTGGGGGTGCCTTCAAAACTGATGGTGGATGTGGTGTTTGGAAGGATGAAGCATGATCTTGGTGTTTTCCACAAAGGCGGTCTTGTGGAAAATGTGAATGATGAAGATCAATCTATTGGGAACAATGATCCAGACGTTGATATTCTAACCACAGGAGAAATGGTGGATGTGGTAAACCAAGTAGATGATTTGGTTAGAGATATTTATACAGTGAAGGAAAATTCTATTATGGATATGTAGGTAGTGATTCGTCAGATGTTTTTGATGGGTGGGTGAAGTTTTTAGGTGGGCGGAAGTCTCACCCTGAGAAGAAGGCATGCACTATTGCGCTTGGGAACTATTTTGCAGGACGACTGAATGATGAAGTGGAACCTATCCCAGATCGGGCTGCTTTGGTGACTGCCCATGTTACCTCTCCTATGTCTCCTAGCAGGGCATCTGTTGATGATGTTTCTAAACAAGATGATAATAGGACCCCTTTTCTTGCAACGAAATGTGCATATCTTGGAAGGAGGGATGGGAAGTTGCAAGAGCAGGCTTCTGGAAATAGTTATCCTATTTTCATGAATGAGAGGATGTCTCATATTGGAGAGGAAATTACTAGGAATGATGTTGACAAATAGCAGTCTGACTCAAAGCCCTGAGATATTGTTTTCAGTGAAGGTCCACTACAGGAGGCACTAGATTGTTTCAAGGAGCCTATGAAGCATTCACAATGTTTCAGATCAGTTGATGATAATAGTCACTTTGAGCATGAAAAAGGTGTTCAGGAAGGTTATCTGGAGGTGGATATCACTAGTAACTAGGGTGATATATCTGATAGTGAAAAGAAGAATGTTGGTGGAAGGGTGAGGAGAACTTATTGTGACATTTTTCAGGGTGTAAAGAAGGTTGTATTTGGGAAGGAAGATGTAATGATTCCCCACCAAGACGAAGGAAAAGGAAGGACTATTCACATTTGTCGCGACCAATGCCCCCCAGGTCATCTGTAAAAAATGGAAAAGGTATGAAATCATTGGAGGAGTACCTATATTTAGACAAGTTAAATTTCAGAAGGAAGTATGTTAAGGCACAGATATAAAGATCTGCAAATTTCAAGGGTAATTTTTTCTTAATTTTCTTTGGGATTTTATGAGTACGCAGTTTCTGACAACACCTGATTCCAAGGCCCGGTGTGCCCGGAATCAATATCTAATGTTTATCTTGGGTATATTCAGTGAATGAACAGGCGGTATTTTCTAATTTTTGAACCGGTGCCCGGAATCGAAATCTGATGGCACCGATAAAACCGCAGTGCCGGTAATTGCATAGGAACACCTTTTCTGGAGTTGCATTTTCTCGGGTTTAGTTGTTTAAAAAATGGAATAAGATTAATGTGAAATAAAAATCGTCTTACAATTTTTATTCCACTTTTTTAAGTGGTTTATCCCATGTGAGGGAGTTGGGGTGGGACCCACTGATGTTCTAACTCCCCTTGAGAGGATTTTAGATGAGGTTGGGCCCACACGAGCCCCCACCTTTACATTTTTCCTTAACTCCTTTTTAAAACCTCTTTGTCATTAAGGTTTCCAACTTATCACTTAAATTAATTTTGAAAAGTTAAGTTTAATTAAATGAAGTGAATTAAATTTTGAATGATTGAATTTTAAAAGTGTTGGAAAAAGTAATTAAATAAGGCTAAAGCCTTATTTTATTTTGGTTGCTTCGCTGTGTCGAGAGAGGGAGAGTTCTACCATCGAAGAACTTCATCATCCTCCTTGAAGAATGAAAAGAACACCGATGTGCCTTCCTTATTTATTTTTTCCGCATCAAAGGAAGGTAGATGTCGTTCACCTCGGACAATCTCCGTCAACATGTACAGAGCCACACCCCGCGACACTGCTTTCCACGACGCTCACTGATCTTCAACTCATTATCGAGGTTGGGGTTAATTTTTTTCATGGAATACTCTTTTCCATTCTTTGTCCTTTATTTTGGGCCTCTTGTTATCAACTTAATGGGAGGCGGTCGGACCGCACGAACACGGTCGACCCTCCTCCCCCTTTGTTGTTGTGATTATTGTGGCTCGAATGAATGCGTCACAGTGTAATGACACCGTGAGGAAACATAGAGGAATGTGGCGAAGAAGCACGGCCAGAGCGTGGCCATGGCGGAGGGGCGCAATGCCATCGCGCCGTGCCGGTCGGACCAAGGCTGCGGCCTTTGGCCACGGCAGAGCAGAGAGCGGTGGCCAGAACCGCCGGCCCCCGACGCATCAGAGTGGCGGGACCGCGGGGTCCCGCAGCGGCGGAACCGGCCGGCCAGCCGGGCTGGCCGAACGGAAGGGGCTGGGGGTCGTATCCCCTTACTGGAAAATGAGCGGCCCCCACGTGGGGGCCGCAGTTTCAAAATAGCCCCCCCCCCTTCGCGACAGCTTGGGTGAGCCGAGCTGTCTTGTCACACGAGCCGCATCTCCGCCAGGCCAGCCGGCCGCCTAGGTCGGGCCGGGCCACGTCGGTGGGGCCGGGCCGGGCTGCGTCCTAGTGGGCCGGACACGGACTCGGGTTGGGTCGACCCGATTCGGGCCGACCCAGGGGGTCTTGGACCGGGTCGATCCGGGCCCAAAACCCCCTAAAACCGGATAGGTTTGTTTAAATGCACGTAATATAGCATACATAACTCTGATCGACACACCTTTAGTTTTGATACGATCCTTGGATCGAGACGTCCGTTTCAGAATATTACACTCATGGTTTTGGAGATCTTTTGGTATGGCCGGGTTGGTTCGAACACGAAACCAACCGGGCCCTCATAGCGGAATCACTTATAACTTGAGCTTCGGATGTCTGAATGACATGCTGTCGACTTTGTTGGATTCCTCTTAGTGATGTGGACCTTTTGTATTACTCCTCTTGAGGTTTGGATGAAGATGGATTGCGGTAGGGTTGATTTTGACCAAAAAACTAATAGGGCCCCTGCAATGAAAAAGCCAATAACTCTCAGACCAGGCGTCCGATTGATGCGCTGTTTGTCATGTTGAGTTCATTTTGTCGAGACGGGAACATTGGGATACATCAACTATGGACTACGTGTCTGTTGATGTATCGACCCCCATTGGCTCATGGAGCGGACCCTCTTGGAATTGAGCATGCTATGTGTGGGAACCCTAGAGATGGCTGCGACTATGACGATGATGACGACTGCACTAAAATCCTCCGGGGGTTCGGCAGCGATGACGACCACACTGAAATCCTCCGTGCGTTTGGCAGCGATGACGACTCCACTAAAATACTTCGTGGGTTCGACAGTGAAGATGACCATACTGAAATCTTCCGTGGGTTCGACGAAGATGACAAATATTCTTGTATCCTACGTGGGTCTGGCAGTGTTTGACTCTGTTGTTGTATCCTACGTGGGACTGGCAGAGTTGCTGGTCTGTATCCTAGGTGGGTCCAATAGCTTAGCTGGTCTAGTATCCTACGTAGGTCACAGCTTAGATGAATCAGTGGCTACATCTGATCATCTCTATCACCTTACGAAGAAGTTTACCTGTGTGTGCTAAGTCTTGACATCCATCCATTATCTTCGATATGATTGTTTTGCTATACTATGTGGATCAGATTGTGTTATCCTTTGTGGATTGGGTTGTACTATCATTTGTGGACGTGATCAAAATTTGGCTCGGATGTTTGAGACAAACTGGAATTGATGAGTTAGGTATATGTATGGGTATATACCTAGGTAGTGTTGGATGTCACTTCGTGTTTGTATCTTTCCATTGTGGATTATCCTTTGTGGATTCAGGGAGACCATCGTGGGTCTCGGGGTCCCTACTGAGTAGAGTATACTCACCCTTGCACGGGCTATGCCCACACTACGTTGTGGTGGATGTAGATGACGAACATCATTGATCTTGGTCGAGGCTTGAGGAGCATGTCAGTACCTGGAGGTGGACCACTGGGCGGGACATACACGGAGCGAACGGCTGGACCCGAGGAGATGAAGAGGCTATCTGTACCCATCCTTAATTTGGGACTTCCAGTGGACGGCTTGACGTTTCTTCTTTACTTTCAATTTTTTTACATTCTTTCCAGTTGTACTTTATATTCAGTTTGGGTTTGTATTATGGCCCATTTACTTTCCACACATACTATTGTACCCAGTTTTACATAGTGTTTACTTCTCCTTGCTTACTTTGTGGTGTTTGTTTACTTTATAATGGCAATTCCCTCTACATTTTTTTTGGGTTTTACGCTTTGGTGCTAGTCACCGGCCCCTGGCCTATGGGAGGCGGGCTTGGGGAAGTCACGACATGAGTCCTGAGGATGGGTCGTGAAAAATTGGTATCAGAGGGGTTCAGTTATAACGCAGAACGCAGGACTCTGATCTTCCTTCTATGTGAAGCAATAGTGTTAAGGGTATTGAGTGTGGTTATCAGACCAGGGAGTCCACTGTTGGTGCGGCGACTGACGTATCCGTACACCAGGACCCTGACTTCTGATTTCCGACTCAATGCACGAAAACATTGATTGCATGTGTATTTAAAAAGATTTATTTGTGATTAATTTGTGTCAGATCACCATGTATACTGTTTTGACCATGGCGCACCTATTTATTTTCAGGTTGGCCCCACGATGGCAGCCATCTAGGGTTCAGAGCTTTATGGAAGATGACAGCCCACCGAGCGACGGGGCCTCGGTGCAGGGCCCTTTTTCTGTGGAGGCACCAGTGGTACCTCTACCTGCTGAGCCATCGATGCCACCAGCCTCAGCCGCTGAGAGTGCACGTCGCCTTAGTGCACTGCATGAGTTTCTGCGTCAGATACCACCCAGGTTCAATGGGGAGACGGACCCTTAAGCAGTTGAGGATTGGCTGGAGGCGGTTGTGCGACTTTTCAGGTTAGTGGGGACACCAGCTGACCTCATGGTGATCTTTGCAGCGAGCCTCCTGCACGCGGCAACATACAGATGGTGGAGCTTGATGCTCTAGGTGCACGATGAGACATCTCTCCTCTAAACGGACATTGAGAGCATCATCCGCTCGGAGTTCGTCCCAGCAACCATCCGTGCGGTGCTCATTCAGGAGCTAGTACAACTGTGGCATAGCAGCATGACAGTCTCCCAGTACTTAGCGAGATTTACCGATCTCTCGCGCTATTTGAAAAACATGGTACGAGACCCATTCTTTCGGGCCCTAACCTTGGAGCATGGACTGAGGTATGAGATCAGGGCATCGATGATCTCCCTCAACATTTTGATGCAGGAAGGAGTACTGGAGAGAGCCCTTCTCATAGAGAGCTTTCTTGCTGAGCCTACTCCAACAGCGAGACCTACCGCAGGGCGGCACATAGCAGAGTCTTCTGCAGCTGGCAGTCGACAGATGACACATGGGTCCAGTAAGACCGGACCATTAGGTGGATGACCTCAGGACACTGGCCCAGAGGTGCGGGGCACATGGTGCAGATCCAGACATCCGAGGAGCAGACAGTGCTACGCATGTGGCGGGTAGGGCCACTTGGCTTGTGACTGCCTGAACTATTGTACAGAGGAGCAACAGACAGTTGAGGGGCCACCAAGGTAGAGTAAGAGGGTCGACTATCGCGGTCCACAAAGAGTAGGCAGACGAGGCAGGGGAGCTGGCCGAGCAGCAGGTGGTGGGCGACGCATTGAGGATTTACCACCATCACTACCAGGAGGTCCACCCCGACCACAGGGAGCTAGCGGGCAGAGACAGTTTCAGCTTTAGGCAGCGGAGGCCTACGACCACGGTGCACCAGAGATGATTTTTGGTACTATCTGTGTCTACTCCACCCTTTCTGTAGTTCTTATAGACATAGAAGCAAGTCATTATTTTATTTCCACTGCCCTTTTTCGGAGATTGGAGATTTCGACGGAGCCGTTGGCTCGATCCTTAAGGCTAGAGACTCCTATGGGAGCATACTCGACGATTACGCATGGGTGCCGATAGTGTGAGCTTACTGTAGGAGGCGAGAGCTTCGGCTGGGATCTTCTTGTAGCAGCGTCGAGGCCTTACGACGTCATCCTGGGAATGGGTTGGTTATCTACAGTCCATGCTCATATTGACTGTATTAGGCAGAAGGTGCGATGTGTCCGCACCAATCGGAGCAGGTTCACCTTCACCAGTGAGAAGGGAGCCTTTTCAGCGCTGGATGGCGATCACCCATCAGTTGGCAAGCCTCATCCTATGAGCAGTTGACGTGCAGAGTCCGAGTTTTCCTATAGTGGTGGATCAGTATGCAGACATTTTTCATGACGACGTTCCAGGACTACCTCCTCATAGAGAGGTAGACTTTTATAATGACCTGTTGTTGGGTAAAAATCCCTCAAGGGAACATTGCAGTATTTTCGGGTTGATTGTGTTTGTTGACAAAGCAGGTTTCCTTGATGAATTGTCGAGTACCCGAGAAGTTGTTGACAATCCATGTTGACAAAGAACGATGACAAATGAAAGGATGATCTGGAGGTGGTACAAAAGAGCAGTACAAGGTTGCTCCATTTCCCAGTGTTTAGCTAATTTTTGGGGTCCAAAATTTGGATGTTTGGTGAGCATCACGAAAATAGGTTTTCCTTGAAGATCATATTTTAATATTTCAAAGGCATTAATTTTGCGAAAAGAGGATGCCTGGATTGGATTTCGCGATGATCAGAAAAACGGAGGTGGTGATGCTTCGCGATTTCGTCAAAGCTTCGCGAATGCCAGAGTTGAAGCGCATCTCGACGGTGAAGGGCTTTGTGAGGGAGCTTCATGACAAAGGTGAGAAATAATGTTGACAGTGATGCTCTGTGATTACGATGATCTTCGCGATCTGAAAATTGCTAACGTGCTTCGCGATTTGGACCGAATTTCAAGGGAAATTTTGGAGCTTCGTGATTAGAGATGACGTGGTGTTGACTTCGCGTGGAAAGTTCGAGGGTTAGTGGAATAGCCTATAAATAGAGGCCGACCCCCTCAAGAGAAGTAGAAAGAATTTTCAGAGATTGTCATTTTCTCTCAGTTAGTGAATGTTTTTCGTGTAGCCTGTGTTCTTCATGAAAGAAGAGCTTTGCCGCGGCTATTGTAGCTCTGCAAAAGTTGTGCGCTCCATGTTGGCTCTGTGAGCTTCGCGAGTGAATTTGATCTTCAATGACTTGACCTTTGCGGTAGTGCATCATGGTAGTTCTTCGCGAAAAGGCAGGAGATTCGCGAAGGCTTGTTTGCGCTTCTTGAGATTGGGAGCCTATCGAAGTAGGGTGCTTTGAAAAGGTGTTTCCAAAGGAATTGCCGAGTGGTTCAGAGGAAAAGTGGTATTCATCAGTGGATGAATGTTGGACTATAACAAAGCATCCATCAAAATTTAAGGATGCATGTATTCATGCAAATGAAGAGACCGACAGGTCTATAAACTGTGAGTAGATTCCCTTCCAGAGCAGTGAGCTTAGGAAGAGGAAGAAGTTGATCCTCTCCTCCGGCAGTGAGCCAGAGAGAGAGAAATAGGGGGTGACCCATGGGAAAGCAGTGAGCTGACCCTAAACCTTGCAAAGTTAGTGAGCCTGGGACAAAGTGACTATACCCAAACATTGTAATCCACAGCTAGTGAATTATAGTGGAATTTGGTATGACCGGAAACATGTTGGCGTATGCTCCTTGGACTTAGCCCTTAGCGGTAAACCAAGTAAAATTGATGTGTCCTATGCTTGCATTAATTTCTTCTTATTTTGTGCAAAAGGAAAGAGATAGAAGAGTGTTTTTCTTAACAGTGAAACAAGATTAGAACGGGCGTTAATTTTAAATTAATCATAACCGGATTCACCCACCTCTCAGGGTATTCAGCCTTGTGGACGTAACAATTGGTATCAGAGAGAAAGGTTGACAGTAGTTCTTCTCTCAATGGAGGTCACTAATCATAAAAGGATTCCGATATTCGATGGAAACAATTTTAAGCTATGGAAGAATCGGATGCAACACTACTTCCGATCTTTAGGAATGGATGTGTTCACAACAGCAATGCATAGTATAACAGCTGACATCAACAGTGGTGCATTATCAGAAGCTGAGCGTAGAGAGTTGGATGCTGATGTCAAAGCTATCAATGCCATAGGGGTGGGGGATATAAAATCCTATATATACAATGTTGATGTCTTTAATAACTTCATATTCCAAGTGGGAAAAACATTTGAATATATATGAAGGGGATACAATGGTGAGAGATGCCAAGCTGCACGTGTTGTGTAAAAAGTATGAAGATCTGACAATGAACCTGAATGAACCTGTTGATGCATTCTTTTAGAGGGTAAATTCTATTTTAGAAGACATGTGGGGTCTTGGAGAAATTATTGAAGATATAAAAATTGTGAAGCGCATATTTAGAAAACTTCCACCTTGGATTAATCTGATAGTTTATGTTTTGGAAGATAAAGACCAAAATAACTAACACTGGATAACCTGCACAACACTCTTGTTGCATATGAAATGAGAAATGATTATAACAATGCTATGGAAAAGGGTAAATCCATAGAAGTGGCATTCAAGGCCATGAAGAAGCTCACTGTTGAAGATATTCAAGAATAAGAAGAGACAGATGAGGTGATGTCATTCCTTTCTTCAAATCTGCAAAGAGGAAGAGAAAAGTTTAAAGGGAAACTTCAACTAGCATGATTTCGATGTGGAAAGGTTGGTCATCTTGCAGCAAGATTCCCAAAGAAGTTTCAAGATAACTATAATGATGATGATGAAGTTTATATTCCAAAGAAGAATACTTCAGCATTTGTGAAAGGGAAAAACAATTCAAGAGAAATTTCATCAAGAAGAAGAATCTTCTTTCACAAGAATTTGAATGTTCAGATTTGTCTGAGGATGAAGAGGTTGAGGAGATAGAAAATTGCAGAGATCGTGGGGTAAATTCCTTGGTGGGGATTGTTGGTAGTTCTCAGAAAAAGGAAGAACCTGAAGTTGAAGAAGAAGAATAAATTGAAGGGAGAGTTGATATGGAAGCCGAATTGGATGATGCTCTTGAAGATATAGACATTTGGAGAGCCAAAATGAAGAAAGCCAATAAAGTGGTTTGTGATGCCAAACTATATATACAACAACAGGATGAAGAAATGTCCGAGCTATTAAAAGAAATTGAGAGACTAAAATACTCAACACGAGAGATCTCAAAAACATTATTGAGTATAAGATTAAAATTGAGGAACAAAAGAAGGAAATTGATTATTTGACTAATATAGGAAAGAAGCAAGTCAGACGTATCAATGATCTTGAAGAAGATGAGGTTAGTCAGTGACAAAAAATGATGGATCAAGAAAAACTCTTGACCCCCAATGTGATATCAGAAAAGAAAACCATTCAGAAGACAGAGAAGATGAATGATGAGGCTCGTAGTTCAGCAGGAGTGATGTAGAAAGAAAGCAAAAATGCTAAGGTTGATTCAAGGCTTGATAAAAAAAATGTGGTAGTTGATGTCAGATCGTAAGCACCCATCCCGAAATTGAAGGTTGATTTGGGAACAAAACAGAATCATAATATTCAGATATGCCAAAGGAAAAATCATAGTGCTGAAGTAACACAAAGGAATGCACCCTATATCAGGTGTTATTGTTGTGGGAAGATGGGACATTCACAGTATGTGTGTTCCATAGGCAAGAGATATATACGGGAACATGAACAGAGGTGGAATCCAAATAGAGAACAGATTTCCAGAACATATTTTGAAGGACATTGTTTTTGGTGTGGAGGATTTCGGAACATGGCTAGGTACTGTACTTCAATCATTCAGAGAAATTTTCCAAAGCATAATCAAAATGTTCGTGAGCAGCAGATCAACAAACCGACAAGTGGGTTAAAAGTTCAGAACAGATTTGCAGCTCTACACGATAAAGCTGGTCCATCGTACTCTGATAATGATCATGAGTCTCAATCTATACCGAGTATGGAGAAAAAATATGGACCAAGAAGAAGAGAAAAGAGAAGGCAGTAGTTCATGAAATTACCCTTAACGCATCAGATCGTTCTGATGTGTGGATTCTTGATAGTGGTTGTACATCTCACATGACAGGCAACAAGGACCTGGTTACATGCATAAAATATGAAAAAGAAGGAGTTGTCATGTTTGGAAATGATTAAGGCCTGAAAATAATTGGATCAGGAAAGGCTAGGTTTGGGTACAGAGAAATCAGACGTGCTGATGTCTTTGTTGTAGAAGGTCTCAGTCACAATTTTCTCACTGTCAGTAAATTGTGTGACTCAGGACATTCCATACAGTTTACCAAGAGGACCTGTACTATCACGGGAAAAGATGGGGCAGTTGTTCTTAAAGGAAAAAGTACAAAGGGAAATCATTACTTTGTAAGTGAGGAAGAAGATATATGTCTTTTATCCAGAGAGGAATAAAACCTGTTGTGGCATAAGGGACATGGTCATCTATGCCAACCATCTATGGATGATATGGTAAAGTGTGATGCTGATGGAGACCTTCCAAAACTATCACGTGATCATGCTCATACATGCGATGCTTTTCAACATGGGAATATCATTAGAAAAACATACAAGCCAAAGGAACAAGAATCATACAGAGTGCTTGAATTGGCACATGCTGATATATGTGGACCTATTTTACCAGGAGATATAAATGGGAAAAGGTACTATGTCCTTTTCATTGATTATTATAGCAGAATGACCTGGGTAGTTGTCATTACCCATAAGACAGATGTGTTCAGTTGTATAAAGCAGTATATGAGGGAATCCGAAAGGATGATTGGGAAGAAAATTCTGAGGTTTCGTACTGATAACGGTACCGAATTCACAAATAGTCAAGTTGAAGACTATATCAAGAAACACATCATAAGGCATCAAGTTTCCTTAGTGAGAACTCCCCAATAGAATGTAGTGGTTGAGAGGAGAAATCGGATCATCAACAACATGGCCAGAACAATGCTTATTGAAAAGGACATACCAGATAAATTTTGTAAGGAAGCAGTTTTGATATCAGTCTATATTTTAAACAGGTCTCTGTTGTGTCCAAAGAAAGGGAAGACTCTGTATGAAATGTGGTATGGAATGAATCCAACACTGAAATACTTTCGAGTCCTTGGGAGTAAATTCTTCATTCTGAACAAAGAAAATCACAGGAAGTTTAAGTCATGAAGAGATGAGGGGATATTCCTTTTCTACTCAGGGAAAAGAAAATTATATAAATGTTTCAACAAGAGGTTGGGAAAAATTGTTGAGATCAATGATGTCACTATTGTTGAAAATGTACAGAATTCTCAAGGACCCAGTGAACAGTTTCTGGATGAAAGTGATGATGAGGTAAGAAACTCAGGGGGCGAAGAAGTGGCAGAGGATGACCCAGAAGAGGATACTGATGATGAACAAGAAATTATCAAGTCTGTGTCATCAAGGAAGCCAAATAGTCGATCTGAAATTGATAGGCAGAATATCATTGGTGATCAGACTGCTCCAGTTTAGACTCAAAGAAAGAAATAATTAGAGAAAACATAGTTCTTATCTCAGGGGGATCCAAAATGTTTTTCCGATGCAGCTGAAGATGAAAATTGTGTTCAGGCTATTAATGAAGAGCTTGATCAGATTGAGAAGAACCAGACATGGGATATTGTTTCGAGGCTAGCAGAAAAGAATGTCATCGGGGCTAAATGGGTCTATCGCAACAAGATGAATGAAGATGACACAGTGATTCGAAACAAAGCATGACTAGCGTGCAAGGGATACTCCTAGATAGAGGGAATAGATGTTGATGAGACATTTGCACCGGTTGGAAGGCTGGAGATAATCAGATTATTTTTGGCCATAGCAGTGCAAAAATGTTCAAAGTGTTCCAGATGGATGTAAAATCCGCATTATTGAATGGTGTTCTGGGAGAGGAGGTGTATATTGAGCAGCCAAATAGTTTTCTCATTCATGAGGATGAGAACAGAGTTTGCAGGCTGAAGAAGGAATTGTATGGGCTGAAATAAGAACCAAGAGCATGGTACTCAAGACTTGATCAGTACTTGAAGAAGCTTGGTTTCCAATGTGATGGAGTTGATTACAATCTCTATTTTAACAATAATATTAATCATAGGATGATGGTGTTGGTCTATGTTGATGACATAATATTTGGTGGATTAGATGAAGCTCAGTGCAAACAGTTTTCCGAATTCATGAAACATGAGTTTGAAATGTCAATGATTGGAGAGCTAATGTTTTTCCTTGGTCTATAGGTTACACAAGGAAGAAATGGAACATTCATTTCTCAATCCAAATATTCCAATGAGGTGTTAAGAAGGTTTGGCATGGAAAATTTGAAGGAGATGAAAACTCCGGTTGCTACTCGAATGAAATTATCAAAATATAGGGATGGCAAGGCAGTTAATATCACAGAATACAGGAAAATTATTGGAAGATTGTTGTACTTGACCGCAACAAGTCCTGATATTGTTTTCCCCACATGCCAAGCAATGAGATATCAGAGTAATCCCAAAGAATTTCACATGCTCGCAGTGATAAGAATACTTCAGTATATCAGGGGCACATTGGACTTCAGATTGACATATAACGATAAATCTCAGATAGAGTTATTGAGATATACTGATGCAGACTGGGCCGATTCAGCGCATGACAGGAAATCAACATCTGTAGGTGCATTCTATCTTGGTGGACTATGTATTGCTTGGTTAAGAACGAAGAAGGATTGTATTTCATTAAGCACCGCAGAAGCTGAGTATATTACGGCCACTCAAGATTGCACACAGTTATTATGGATGAAGCAGTAGCTTGACGATATGGAATTTGAATTGAAGTCTCCGATCGGAATCTAGTGTGATAAATCAAGTGCTATCAATCTTAGAAAAAATCTAGTTCATCACTCAAGGACAAATCACATTGAGATCAAGTATCATTTTATCAAGGAGAAAGTGGAGCAAGGAATTGTGAAGTTGGAGTATGTGCCTACAGATATACAACTTCCAGACATTATGACAAAGGCCTTACCCAAGGATGCTTTTGAGAGACATCGACTAGATCTGGGAGTTCAGTCAACTCGCCGCACTTGAAATAGTGTGGATGCGGACCACCCCCCTCCCCCCGAGATATGATTTGTTTTTCCTTAATGTGCTGATATGTGTTCTCTACTATGTTACAGACAACAAAGGAGTGACCTTTGGGTTCGTTGAAAAAGGGGGAGAAAATAGTTATTGTTCAAGGGGGAGATAGTGTGGCTATTTTAGAAATCATGATAGATACGGGGAGAAGCTGACTAGTGGAGCATCCAGATAGGGGGAGAAATGAGAAAGGTGGAGATTCATATAATCTGATGATTCTAGAAGTGATCAATCAAAGCATAGATATCACGACAACTGTGGATCGTGATAAAAGAAGAATAGTGGTGTTGGAATGGTGAGAGAAGGATTCCATCTATCACTAATTGGGATCAGTGTGGTTCAACAATTGGCATCAATTTAAGAATTGGTATTAGGTTGGAATCGAAAATTGGTGTTTGAGATGAAGGGATTCATTGATGAACTTTTCATACTACTCTTGTTTCTCACACCGAGCATTGCTCATGTGGGCTTAGAGTACGTGTTAAGTGAATCATTGAACGCTATCAGAATCGCAAGAGGCGAATAGTGGTAGAAACTGGAAGAAGACTCAGTGAGGTATCAACGTGTAGAAAATCATTCTGAGAAGAGTTTTGAAAAATAGGCAACAAACCCAAAGGGGGAGATTGTTGGGAAAAAATCTCTCAAGGTAACATTGTAGTTTTTTTTTGGGTTGATTGTGTTTGTTGAGAAAGAAGGTTTCCATGGATAATTGTCGAGTTCCCGAGAAGTTTTTGACAATCCATGTTGACAATGAATGATGACAAAGGAAAGGATGATCTGGAGGTGGTAAAAAAGATCAGTACAATGTGGTGTTGATTCCTATTGTTTGCCAAATATTTGGGGTCCAAAATTTGGACGTTTGGTGAGCATCGCAAAAATAGGATATCCTTCAAGGTCATATATTAATATGTCAAAGTAATGAATTTTGCGAAGCGAAAATTCATGGATTTGATTTCACAAAGATCAAAAAAATGGAGGCGGTGATACTTCGCGATTTCGTCAAAGTTTCGTGAACTATAGACTTGAACCGCATCGTGGTGGTGATGGGCTTTGCGAGGTAGCTTCGCAGCGAAGGCGCGAAATAATGTTGACGGTGATGCTCAGCGATTACGACGAGCTCCGTGATTCGAAAATTGTTGAGGTGCTTCTCGATTTGGCCAGAATTCCGGCGGAATCTTCAGAGCTTCGTGATTGGCGATGACGTGGCGTTGAATTAGCGGGGAATGTTTGAGGGTTGGTGGAATCGCCTATAAATATAGGACAACCCACTCGATAGAAGTAGAGAGAATTTTCAGAGAAAATCATTTGCTCTCGGTTTGTGAAGGTAGTTCGCGTAGCCTGTGTGCTTCGCGAAAGAAGAGCTTCGCGGTGGCTATTATAGCTCCACGAAAGTTGCGCGCTCTTTGTTGGCTCAATGAGATTCGAGAGGGATGTTGCTCTGCAATGACATGAGCTTTTCAGTAGTGCTTCGTAGTATTGCTTCGCGAAAAGGTAGGAGCTTTGTGAAGGCTTGTTTGAGCTTTGTGAAATTTGGAGCCTAGAGAAGTAGGGTGCTTTGCAAATGTGTTTCCAAAGGAATTTCCCATTGGTTAAGAGGCAAAGTGGTATTCATCAATGGATGAAAGTTGTTCTATAACAGAGCATCCATCAACAGTTAAGGATGCATGTATTCTTGCAAATGAAGATACCTATAGGTCTATAAACTGTGAGTGGATTCCCTTTCAGAGTAGTGAGCTTAGGAAGAGGAAGAAGGTGATCCTCTCCACCGGTAGTGAACCAGAGAGAGAGAAATATGGAGTGACCCTTGGGAAAGCAGTGAGATGACCCTAAACATTGCAAAGGAAGTGAGCCTGGGACAGAGTGACTGTACCCAAAAATTTTAATCCACATCTAGTGAAGTATAGTGGAATTTGGTATGACTGAAAACTTTTCGGTGTATGCTCCTTGGATGTAGCCCTTAGCGGTGAACCGAGTAAAATTGTTGTGTCATGTGCTTGCTTTACTTTCTATTTTTATTTTTCAATAGGAAAGAGAGAGAGGAGTGTTTTTTTAACAGCTAAACAAGATCACAATGGGTGTTAATTTTAAATTAGTCATACCCTTATTCACCCCACTCTCAGGGTATTCAGCCTTGTGGACTTAAAACTTGTACCCCGGGACAGCCCCGATATCCAATCTAGCATATCGGATTGCTCCTGTTGAGCTTCGATCAGCTCAAGGGAACATGATGGTTCTCGATGATAGACCTCATGTCAGGCTATCATCAGCTCATAGTTCGGGATGAGGACGTGCAGAATACAACCTTCAGATGTCGGTATGGCCACTATGATTTCTTGGTTCTGCCTTTCAGCGTAACCAATGCTCTAGTAGTGTTTATGGGTCTCATGAACAGGATCTTTCATCCATTCCTCGATCGATTTTTCGTGGTCTACATCGATGACATTTTGATTTACTTGATCACTAAGGAGGAGCAGGGCTACCACTTTCGAGTTGTACTATACACACTTTGAGAGCACCAGCTTTACGATATGCTCATGAAGTGTCAGTTCTGGATACACGAGGTCCACTTCTTGGGACACGTCATCTCTGAGGCGGGAATTGTTGTGGATCCTGCGAAGATCGAGGAAGTGCTAGCTTGGGAGCCACCCAGGAGCGTGACGGAGGTGCGGGGTTTCTTGGGGCTAGCTGGGTACTACCATAGGTTTGTTCCAGACTTCTCCAGAGTTGCGGAACCACTCTCAACTTTTATGACGAAGGGGAAACCCATTGAGAGGTCATACAGATGTCAGCAGAGCTTCCAAGAGCTGAGACAGAGATTGACCAGTGCACCTATCTTGAGGAAACAGGAGGAGGGAGTGGGGTACATAGACTACTGCGAGGCATTAGGGACCAGACTTGGATTTGTCCTGATGTAGGAGCGAGCAGTGATCGCCTATGGATCACGTCAGTTGAGGCAGCATGAGAAGAACTGCGCTACCCATGACCTTGAGTTGGCAGCAGTGGTCTTCGCTCTGATGATTTGGCGACACTATCTGATGGGAGATCTCTTTAAAGTCTATTATGACCACCAGAGTCTCAGGTATATCTTCTCACAGAAGGAACTGATCCTGAGACAATGGAGATGGCTCAAGGTCCTCCAAGACTATGAATTTGAGATAGTCTATACTCCTGGAAAGGGAAACGTAGTAGCTGATGCTCTCAGCAGGAGGATTAGCATTCAGCTACTCGGGCAGGTGACAAAGGAGCTAGCCACTTTGCAGATATCCTTCATGGATAGAGATGGAGAAGCCTTTCTTCAGTCACTCAGAATCACTCTTCCACTACTACAGCGAGTCAGAGAGGCATAGCGTGGGGACGTTGACTGTGAGACGCGACGTGCGCAGATATCCTCAAGAAAATCACCTGATGGATTCTCTTTAAGAGGAGAACACGAACATCCTTTTCCGAGGACGTACCGTGGTACTGACTGCTTTATAGGAGGAGGTGCTGAGGGAGTTTCACACTTCCCTTTTAGCAGTATATACAGGAGTGGCGAAGATGTACCAGGATAACAGAAGATAGCACTGGTGGCCGGGTATGAAGAAGGTTGTAGATGAGTTTGTTTCTCGATTCCTCACCTGTCAGCAGGTGAAGGCGGAGCAACAGGTACCAGCAGGCTTGGTGCAACCCTTGGAGGTCTCGGAGTTGAAGTGGTATGGGATATCCATAGACTTTTTGACTAGACTTCCACGTACATCCAGAGGTCATGACTACATTTGGGTGATTGTCGACTAAATCACCAAGTCGGACCACTTTCTACCAATCATAGATCAGGCCTCAGTAGAGAGCTTGGGATGTCTCTACATTCAAGAGATTGTACGGATTCATGGTGTGCCATCATCTATTGTCTCCGATCAAGATGCTCACATTACTTCATGGATTTGGAAGGGGTTGCAGGAGGCATTCGGGACGCAGCTACGTTTGATCACTACCTTTCACCCTCAGACGGATGGTCAGATGGAGAGGACCATTCAGACTATTGAGGACATGCTTCGTGCATGTGTCCTCGAATTTGGTCATATCTGGGAGGACCACCTAACCTTGGTGGAGTTTGCGTACAACAACAGCTACCACTCCACCATTGGGATGGAACCATACGAGGCATTGTATAACTGACCTTCTAGATCACCTATGTGCTAGTCAAACCCTGCGGAGTGAGGACTTGTGGAACCAGAGATGGTTGAGGCCACGACAGAGAATTTCCAGGTCATCGAGGTGTGGATGAGGACCACTCAGATCCAACAGAAGTCTTATGCTGACAGAAGGCGGAGACCACTAGAGTTTGAGGATGGCGACCACGTCTTCTAGCGGGTCTCACCTCGACATGGATTATGATGATTTGGATAAGGCAGAAAGTTATCTAAGTGCTTTATTGGACCATTCCAGGTGCTCAATAGGATAGGCGTGGTGTCTTACCGCCTGGCTCTACCACCTCAGTTGCACCAGGTGCACGACGTCTTCCACGTATCTCAGCTGAGGAGATACGTGCACGACCCGACGCATATCATCAACCATGGGAAGCTAGACCTTGATGATGGGGCGACTGTTTCGGAGGTCCCTATGGAGATCGATGATCGACAAGAGCGGGTCCTACGTGGTCGGTTGATTCTTCTAGTGCGCATCAAGTGGCAGCACAGGAACCTCTAGGAAAACACATGGGAGCGGGAGGCTCAGATGCATGCTGTATACCCTCATTTGTTTCCCTAGATTGTGATGTATCCTTATGGGGACGTAAAGCCCTGAGATGGGTGTAATTTAAAGACCCGTAAATTTCAAGGGAAATTTTTTCTTATTTTTCTTGGGGTTTTACGAGAACGCAGTTTCTGACGGCACCTGATTCTGAGGCCCGATTTTTTAGGAAACAATTTCCGAACTTTAGCTCGGGTACATTCAATGAACGAACAAGTGGGTTTTTCTAACATTTGAACTGGTGCTCAGAATCAATATCTGAGGGCACCGATGAAACCATAACGCCGTTAATTGCATAGGAACACCTTTTATGGAGTTGCGTTTGCTCAGGTTTAGTTGATTAAAAACAGTATTAAGATTAAAGTGAAATACAAATCGTGTTACAATTTTTAATCCACATTCTTATGTGGTTTATCCAATGTGAGGGAGTTGGAGTGGGACCCACTGATGTTCTAACTCCCCTTGAGAGGATTGAAGATGAGGTGGGTCCCACATGATCCCTCATCTTTTCAGTCTTCCTTAACTCCCTTTTAAAACCTGTTTGTCATTAAAGTTGCCTACTTATCACTTCAATTAAATTTGACAAGTTATGTTTAATTAAATGAAGTGAAATAAATTTTGAATGTTTGAATTTTAAAAGTGCTGGAAAAAGTAATAAAATAAGGCTAAAGCCTTATTTTATTTTGGTTGCTTCGTTGTCTTGAGAGAGGGAGAGTTCTACCATCGAAGAACTACATCATCCTCCTTGAAGAACGTGAAGAACATTGACACGCCTTCCTTATTTATTTTTTCTGCGTCAAAGGAAGGGAGATGTTGTTCACCTCAGACAATCTCTGTCAACGTGTATGGAGCCACACCCCTCGATGCCACTTTTTGCGACGCTCACCGATCATCAAATTTTTATCGAGGTAGGGGTTAATTTTGTTCGTGGAATTATCTTTGCCGTTCTTTGTCTTTTTTTGGGCCTCATGTTATAACTTAATGGGAGGAGGACGGACCGCATGAACATTGCTGACCCTCCTCTCTCTTTGTTGTTTAGTTTTTTGCGGCTCGAAAGAAGCCGGTGCGGTGCAACGGCACCATGAGGAAACATGGAGGAATGCGGCGAAGAAGCGCGGTGCCATCACGCCGCTCCGTTGAGGCCGAAAGAAGACGTAGCCGGAGTCGGGATATGGAAAAGGGGCGCGGTGTCGTCGCGCCGCGCTGGAGAACCACGAGGAGACCGCGGCCGGAGCGGGGCCGCGGGGGAGGGGCGTGCCTGCAGGAACCGCAGACCGCCTACGCGTCGGGGGGGCGGGACAATGAGGACCCGCGACGGTGGCACCGGCCGGCCAGCCGGGCCGGCCGAATGGAAGAGGCCGGGGGTCGTAACCCCTGGCTGGTAAAGGAACGCCCCCCAAGTGGGGGCCGCCGTTTCAAAACAAGGGGGCGACACGCACCCCCCCCCCCCCCCCCTTCTGCGACAATTCGGCCGAGTCGAGCTATCATGCCACATGGGCCGCATTCGCGCCAAGCCAACCGGCCGCCTAGGCTGGTCCAGGCCCTGCCGGGCTGTAACCACTAGGCCGGGCCATACCCTAGTGGGCCGGACCCGGAACTGGGTCAGGTCGCCCAGTTCGGGCCGACCCAGGGGGTCTTGGGCATGGTCTGTCCGGGCCCAAAACCCCCTAAAACTGGACATGTTCGTTTAAATTCCCGTAACATGGTGTAAGGACCTCCTATAGAAACACCTTCAGTTATGATGTGATCCATGGGTCAAGACGGTCGTTTCGGTATATTACAATCAAGGTTTAAGTGAACTTTGTGTACGACCGTGTTGGTTCGAACACGAAACCAACCGGGCCCTCGGAGCGGAAACACTTATAACTTGAGCTGCAGACATCTGAATGACGTGTTGTCGACATTGTTGGATTTCTATTTGTCATACAAACCTTTTGGATTACTCCGATCGAGGTTTGGACACTGATGGAGTACGGTCGGGTTGGTTTTGACTTAAAAACCAACTGGGCCCCTGGAACGAAAAGGCCAATAACTCTCAGACCGAGCGTCCGATTGACGCGCCGTCTATCGCATTGAGATCCTTTTGTCGGGACGAAACTTTCGGATAATTAGCTCTGGACAACGAGTCATTTGATGTATCGATACCCCTTGGCTCGTGGAGCGGAACCTCCAGGAATCGAGCATGTTGTGTGTGGGAACCCTAGAGCTGGCTGCGACTGCGATGATGATGAAGACTCCACTAAAATCTTCCATGGGTTCGGCAGCAATGACAACTGCACTGATATACTCTGTGGGTTCGGCAGCGATGATGACTGCACTAAAATCCTCCGTGGGTTCAGCATTGAAGGTGACTGTACTGAAATCCTCCATGGGTTCGACGACGTTAACTACTGTTCTTGTATCCTACGTGGGTCTGGCAGTGTTTGACTCTATTCTTGTATCCTACGTGGGTCTGGAAGAGTAGCTGGTCTGTATGCTATGTAGTTCCAATAGCTTAGCTGGTCTAGTATCCTACATAGGCCCCAATATAGATCAATTTGTGGCTACATCTGATCATCGCTGTCACCTTACGAATAAGTATACATGTGTGAGCTGAGTCTTGACTTCCAATCATTATCTTCGATATGATTTTCTTGCTATCCTAAGTGGACTAGATTGTGTCATGCTGTGTGTATTGGGTTTTACTATCCTTTATGGATGTGATCGAACAAGGGATCAGATGTTTGATCTGAATTGGAATTGATGACTTAGGTATATGTATGGGCATATACCTAAGTAGTGTTGGATGTTACTTCGTGATTGTATCTTTCCTTTGTGGATTATCCTTTGTGGATTCTGGGAGACCTTCGGGGGTCTCAGGGTCCCTACTGAGTAGCATATACTCACCCCTGCACGGTTTATGCCCGCACTATGTTGTGTTGGATGCAGATGACGAATAGCGCTGATCGTGGTCGAGGCATCATGAGAAAGTCAGTACCTTGAGGTGGACCACTGGGTGGGATGTACACGGAGCAGAAGGCTAGACCCGAGGAGCTGAAGAGGCTATCTGTACCCATCCTTCAGGTGGGACTTCCAGTGGACGGATCGACGTTGCTACTTTACTTTAAGTTGCTGTACTTTCATTACAATTGTACATTACTTTCATTTTGGGTTTGTATTCTGGCCCATTTACTTTTCGCACTTACTATTGTACCCAGTTTTACTTGGTGTTTACTTCTCCTTGCTTACTCTATGGTGTTTGTTTACTTTATAAAGGCAATTACTTCCCCTTTTTGTCGGGTTTTACTCCTTAGTGCTAGTCACCGGCCCCTGGCCTATGGGAGGCAGTCTTGGGGTAGTCACGATACGAGTACCGAGGAAGGGTCGTGACAACAGAAGTAGTATGAAAGCTTGGATTAGGATTCTACCACTGCAGATGAAGCTATTAGGCATGGGTATGGTGATGAATATGGTTTTTATTATATGTAGCTATTTTTAAGGATTGTGTTTCTTGATTGATATACTATTTAATTATCTTCAATAAATGGTTGGAGACTTTGTCTCTGACTAAGATTTTTGACAAAAAGAGGATGTTGAAGATAAAGGAGAATTCCAAACAATAATTTTTTTATAAACTCTAAAAAATACATAAATTCATTATAATTTATGATTATATAATAACAATATTATATCTCATATAATGATATTTTATTAATTTAATGTAATGACCTATATCCAACTTCAATTTTGTCAAATGTGAAATGATAATGTAATTCTTGTGTACGACATACAACCACCTCATGAACCAATGTGACAAGTTTTCCATCAACAACTATTGCAGTTCGATATGATAATTTATATTAATTATATATATGACATTTATTTTTTTTCATTATAAAATATATAAAATTTTTTACTTGAAAACCCATAAGGAAATTATAAAGTCAATTATGTGTACGATGAACTACCGCCACATTAAGCGATGTGATTCGTTTTGCACAAACTCTATACATGGATGGTAATAAGGATAATGATAATTAATACATGTCAAATTAATGATATATTAGTTATATTAATTACATATTTATTATTCCAAAAAATAATATATCATTTTTTCATCTCCAGTCACTCATTGAAGGATAATTATATTGTTTATGTACTTGTGGACGACCGCCTTCTTGAAAAGATGTGACTCTATATTCACCACAACTTGTAATAGAAGAAATATTCAATTTTATTTAAATAAATAAAATTTTAATTATGATATTATAGTAATTATTTAACTAGTAACAATCAATTTAATCATTTCAATAATTATTGTAGATAAATGGAATCTTTACTCTTGCGTAGGTACAAACTACCATATCTATAATCATAATGTACTAAATTTATCAAAAAAATTATATATTTGTATTTAAATCATACTTTTATTAGTTAATATTATAATAATTTATTTTATATTATTATTGAGATTTTTAAATAATTACCACTTATACTAATAGTCAACCTACAAATGTCATTTCTGACACATTTGTCATATATCATCGAAACACAACAAATAAACATGATTGATGATGTAGTTGTATATATAATTGTAATAAGTGAAATAAAAGGAATAATAACCTAGAATAATGATATTCTGAATGAATATAATTAACACACAATTATTATTCATGATGATAAAAAATGTTTTTTATGAGTCTAACTAAATATAAGGGACTTCGTCTCAATTTCTATTCATTGAAACACATTTTATTGTTTTGAAGATAAATTCATTTATATAGAAAGTATAATTTAAAATTTATAAATATTATCCAGAATGATTTATAACTTCGTTTATATTAAATTCCAATTTTAATTATATCATCAAAGGTTATTTAACTTGAAAATTACCACTTTTTAATGAATTTCATAACAAAATTTTTTGTTCATTGGATTATATTTCATCTTTCTTGTCTGTGATATTAAAATAATATTTGTGTAATTAATTTTGATTATTATATATCATATATAAAATTTTTCTATATGAATTTTAATTCAAAACACAAAATTTATTATTTGATTAATTATCAACTCAACATTATGAACTTTGTAATTGTTTATTTCACAATCTCATTTAAATCAAGACTATTTGTACTTGAGTTTCTATTGAAGGTTATTATTTGTGAATTGAAATATACAACCATTTAATTTTCATGAACATTTTTTATTAATGAATTTATTAGGTAATATAAACATTTTCCACCATTTAATTATTAAAATAATTGAGAAAATTATTTATAATGAATCCAACAGGATTTCTCTCATCAGCTATAACTTCTTTTCTTCCAAATCCGTATTTATTAAAAATAATTTTGGAAAATGGTTATACAAATTTCAAAATAATATATTTGATACATTTTTATCCATGATTTACTTTGTAAATTTATTTAATATAATAGTCGTGTTTATTTCCAAACAAGAAACATTTTTATTTTAGTGAAAAACCGAAAGGGATCTTTATTTTTTTTATATGAATCCTATGTATGGAATTTCTTGAAATACTTATAACTCAATGTTTTAAAAGATTTAATTATTTTTTTCAAATTCTATTTAAAATTATTACTATATTATATTTTTTTAATATTAGTTTTAAAAGAATATATTTAAAATGTAATTTATATTTCCTTCATGAAGATTTTAATGATATTTTCATTAATTTCTATTCATCAATGACAACAACCCTTTATTTTACTTATTCGAAACTAGAAAAATGTTCTGATTATACCAACATTATTCTTCTTTAGATGGTTTATGAATATTTGAATAAAGATAGTATTTTTCCCCCACCTTCTTGATTCATTTTTGTATTCATTAATATTATATTGAATTATACACTTTCATTTGATCATTGGATATTAAATATCCCTTAAATATTTATATTATTTTTAATTTATATTATTATTTATTAAACCATTTTTCATTTATTTAAATGATTTTTTTATTTTAATGTTATTTTATTGAATGGGGAAATATTGATAATCTATGATCCTTATTATATTGATATATTTATATATAAGTCATATTTTTGATAAATAAAATCATTTATTGGTTGAAATGGGAATTATTTGTAAATACATTTTTGGGTGGTTCTGGATAATAGATATCCCCTAGATCAATCGATAATATCAGGTGATGAATCAAAGTGATAGTCTTAGTTATGTGGGTTTACAATATATACCAACCCAGTAGTTTTAATCTATATTGTGAAATTTCATTACAGTAGATGTAACATGTTCAATAGATCATGACATCCAATAATTAAGAATTTATTTCATTAAGAATTTGGTTATTTTTATCCACAATATATGTAAAATCTTATTATATATATATATATATATTGAATATTATGTTTATTTAATAAATGACATTCATTTTCAATTATTTAACCTGAAATATTCATTAGGAATTATCATATTATCCATATTATGGTAATAATTATATTAACTATAGATAAATATATTTATCATTTATTGATTAAATGATCTATTTTTTATGTTGTTTATCTTTATATATGGATTTTTCTTATTTTGTCATGACTGTAATGTTATCTAAATGGAGTTTGTGTTTAGTTAATTAACTTTCCATATTTATTGTGATTATTAATTCATTAGAGTTTTTGATATACTTATCACTTATAGAACAATTGAGGTCACCCTTATTTGGTTTCATTTCCTAGGAAAAATAGAAGTGTACTATGATTTACATGCATGGATATTATATGGATAATAATTTTATTCTTGAAAAAAACCATGATGTAATTGTTATTCCCAAATGTAAAATGGGAATCATGTATGTATCTAGTATGAAAAAATTAATAAACTACTCTATTAATTATGATGTGATTCCAAATATATTATTAAAATGTAATAATTTAAAACACAAGCTTCATGTTACTGATTTTGGGATCATTATAGGTTATGAACTCTACATGGATTAGTTTCAGTGAGTACCAAGAGTTGAGATTCATGAGTCAGAAGTGGGTATTTATTGATAAGTGAATTTTCTCTCATGTGTGAACTAGTTCATCCACATTTGACTATTCTTATTGTGGATAGATGAAATGTTTCCCATATAGATAAGTGTGTTTAGAAAATAGATTAAGACATGTGAATTAATTTTATTGGGTGTGTTGTGTCATTTTTTAGTTTCTGTAAATTATCTAAGGTGGCAGTTTGATGTATTTGTTTGGTCATCATATGGTCATGAATGTTTTTCATGTTTTTGTGCATGTTATTTTGATAAAAATCATATTACTTAGGTAATTATAGGGGTTTATTACATGTGTTTTTGTTTTTATTCCATGTAAATGTTTTGACCTAACATTGGAATGTTTTGATCCAAGAATTTTTTATTGTGAATACATGTCAGTTCTCGAGTATGATCATAATGTAAAGTGTAATTAGACATTTTCATGCCATTGAATTTCACCTGATGGTCTGGGTTAGACATCGACATGTTCATTAGGTGTCCCATTTGTAACATTATATATAATGGTATTTTGTTATTGATATTTAATGATGTATCAGCAGTGGAATTTGATCATTCTTATTGAAGGATGACTAAAGGATTTCTAAAAAATTATTTACAGTGATAATAAATGTTCTAGGTTTGTAATTGCATTAGAAACATCCTTATTTAGGTAATATAAAATTTTCGTAGTTGGATGGGGACTTCGAAGAAATGATTTACAGTGTTTGTGTTGGGTATGGAGAGTGAGGGTAAGTCCATTTCAGCTCTATGATGATGATGAGATATGGTCACATGCCGAATAATGCTATTTTTTATATTGAAGCTTTGTGTGTTTGTAATAGTAATGCAAAGGATATTGGACCACTGAGTATGTTCTTCGGGAGATAAAATCTAACCATGGGAAGTGTTATTTTTCAGAATTGACCTGATGAGATAATTCATATATTGAGGAGAAACCTAAGATAATGAGTACAATGGGATGATGAGATATGGGTGTCATTGAATAGGCAGAAGATTGGGAGTTTCATAATAGGTTTTGGTTATGTTATGAGTAATGAATCTGGAATGGGTGTCCATTTTCCCTCTATTTTGAGCTATGATTTGCTAGTGTATTAGAAGTCTACGGTTAGGGAGTGAATGTTTGGAATAAAAGAGAGAATCCATTTTATTCATAGAAAATTAAATAATGTCCACCCATACAACTTATGAATGTTATGTGTTATGGTGGGTAGTTTCTAAATCTCTACACATATAGGTGCTTGAAATTTGTTAGAATGATCTTTAAAATTCAATTGGTGGGTGATTAGATTTATTAAAATAATTCATTGTGTTATAGTTATAATGGTTATAACATCTTTGTGTGCTCTTTTTGATTATTGTTTTAGGTCTATGAGTTTTTTCAAATGTTTGGAGATGACTTGGGTGATCCGGTGTTTGGATTTTTAGTTTGGAGGAAAACCACATGAGGTACAAAGCTATGGATAACCATGAATCCCTACTTTGAAACCTGTTTTAAGGCTAGTTTATTATTTAAATTATGTATATGGATTGAAAATACCATGATACCTCTATTACCGCCAGGGAATGAACACATGTTTTACATAGTTTATAATGTAGTATGTGGTTGTGTTATGTGGAGTGTGACGTCTGTATTGTTGGTGAGGAATTTTGAAAACCACAGGGTGAAAATTAATTTATCGTTAAATATAGAAAAAATAATTTTTACCACTTAAAATTGAAAATGTTTTACCCTATTTTTCCACAATTCATCCAAGACCTATCATATGCACAACTCACAACATTTCATCTTTGAATTGTGGTTTCACGTATATTTGGTATCTGATTCAAGTTATGTAACATGTTCCATAAATATCCTAAATAATATATGAAACCACATCATATATATCTTGTTTTCATTCACAATTTAGTGGTATTATTCTATGTGAAGAAAAAATTCACCACTTATTGGGAATTTTTAATTTTCATTGTTTTTATCTTATTTATAGAAAAATAGTGTACAATACTCAATATGTAGACTTACTTATAAATATGGATACTGGTACCAATAGTTTAACCCTATTTTTTGAATTATGAATTTGTGTGTTATTTGAGTGGTGTAGTTTGAAAAAATTTGATAGAACATTAATTAATTAAATTATTATGATATTTCATTTCCTTAAATATACACCCAAAATTATGTCTTAATCCTCATATAGGGTGGTTCATGGTTGTATAGAATAGACAATGGTTTACCATGGAATGAGACTAAAACGAGAATTCCATTTTCGAAATTGAGATTGGGAAGTATTAAGGGATTTATGTTGAAATAGATAATAGGGAATTTCTTTTAACAAATTAAAGGTTATGAAATGAAATTTAACAAAAATAGACATTGAAAATAGAATTAGAATATTACTATAATAATATGTGGAGCTAAATTGAAAATTTCTTTTTATTATAGTTTTTGTGGGTTTAAAAATTAATTTATTAAGATATAAATAGTGTGGTTATGATGTAATTGTTAAGAAAAATGATGATAAAGAAAAAAAATTATAAATGATATGGAATAATCTGAAATTGACTGTTTTGTTTCATGTGAGTCTAAAAACATACATAAGGTTTGGTATGTGATAACATTAAACAAAATTACTAATGAGGTTTTTTATGACTGTAAGGAATAATCCCCTCTAGGAGGTCATTCATGACTATTGTATAGTACATTGGAGGGGGTTTTGTGATGAATATTGTAGACTCCATTAGCTGGAGGTCAGTGTTTACTATTGACTGGAAATTATATTTTTAAAAATAAAATCACTTTTTAGGTAAATTGAGAAATTAGTCTCAATAAATTTGGTGGAAAACCCTCATAATAGAAATAAAATACACCAAAGCACAACCTTATCCTATTGTAACCTTCCTCTCAATAAATTTTCTAGTTCATAAGCCACACATTAGCTTTAGAGTCTTCGTGGATAACAACATCGATGCGAGACACCATTTTATCCTAGGTTCGAATATTCTCATCTTTACTGATATTACCGTCATTGAAGCCTCTCTTCAGGATCATATCCTATTTTTCAATTCAATTAGCCTCATCCTAGTTGACCTTAACATGAATATGTATTCCCAACATATCATCATCTTCATGTGGGATGTTTACATACATAAATCGTTCACTATTTCCTCCTAAGTGTGAGGGATTGGTTCTATAGGGTCCTTTTACTTTTGGGTACAATTTTCATTAGAATTACAACTCCAATGAAACTTGTTGTTGCTGATTCCCTGATCCATAACATGAGAGTTCACTTACACATAAATCATGGAAGCAGATGACATTTTATTCTCACATGGATTATATTTTTTAAATGATCTTTTTTCCATCAGTTCGGGTAAATGTTATTAGTCCTTGTAACCCCTACACTTCTTCTTCATAGGGATATTTCCCCTTCTAATGAGCCTTATATGCTATAGAATCCCCATCAGACTCAACAACATCAGTTGTTCCTCCATCTGGATCAGAGGGCGGATCATGTATATTCTCATCAGTTTCCAATCACTCAAAAGTGTTATTGGTCAGAACACCATCATGGACCAATCACTTTTCTACTGATAGTCTGATGATCAATCATGTAGCATCACATTGAATTAGATTTATTTTAGGTTCCATCACCACACCTTCCATCCAATACAAAACCTCCTTCCAAGAAAAACTCCCACCTTCATCGTGAGGTGTTTGCGAAGATGAATAATAAGTTTTTTTTCCACTGATTTAATGGTGTCACAGTACATCAAATCCTCTTTATTATGATCAAATACCCCAACAGAGTGGGAACATTAACATGCTTTTCCACTGGTTTACCCTGCACCACATTTCTCGCCAATTTATTTTCATGTTTAACATCATCTCCCTTCCTCCCATTCACTAATAATTTCTCCTGTGGATCCCCCCATCGACAATTAGAGTCTGGGTGACCCAATCGATGGAAAGATGAGCATGAATCCAACCAATGGTAATAGACCACCGGCTTCTTTCATCGTACCTTCTTGCCAGCTTCAATCCACACAGACTCGACTGACAGTCCCGACCCATCAACATCCACCTATATGTGTGGGTTGATCGAATATCCTAAAGAATATATACAAGAATCAATATAGAGAAACTGACCCACTAAATTTCCTAACATACATATAATAAATAATTCTTAGAGACACCCCAACACTAGTTTAAACTGTAATGTGTTATCATGATTATTAATATAGAGACCAATAATGATATGTACAATATACGAGTACATCGTTTACGTTGAGAATTAGTTATTTATTTTTAAAATTAATATAATTTTATTATAGATATAAAAATTATTACATTGATCAATTTTTAATGTTGTTCATATAAGACAATGTATTCAGGGACACAGTTGTTGAAGGTGTACCTAGTTATAATCAAAACTTAAATGGGCCACTATAGAAGATTGAAACCCAATTTGACACCATTATTTATCATAGAGAGAATTTTTTTGATGGACCTGAAGTTGATCAATTTTTTTCTCAACAAAAATGTTTTGGAAAAGAAGATGGGAACATGAATGACTGAAAATGGTAAGGTGATGGATTTAAGATTATATTTTTTTATCATATGTATAACATATAATGATAGGGGATCCATATAAAAAGAATGAAATACATATTTATAATAGAATTATCTTTGGTATTTGTTAATTTTTATTTTTCATGAACTATTTTACCAATGATTTTTATTTGGTATTTTTTATATGTTCTATTATATTTCTATTTCTATTAATACTTTGAATGGAGGTTATTGTCTCCCCATAATATCCTAATTGTCTATCATAGCTGGTCATAAGTTTATGGAATATGTCGAGGAGTTCTTATGTTCAGCAATCCTCCACTGGTCAGGGATCCATACAATGGTTCAATGATATGTGACATTATAATTATATTTTTAGTCACACATATTTTATACATAATTAGTTGAAAACCTATTTGAGTGATATTAATCTAATGAATGGAAAAAATAATAATTAATGATTTCAATTTTAAGAAAACCATTATAAAAATAAATAAAATAAATAAAATAAATATTTAAATATTTATATAATATAACATCCATATTTCTATGTATTTATTAGTGGTATTATTTTAAATAAATTTTTTCAATACTGGTAAGACCGACAAAAAAATAAACATACCATAATTAATTGGTGACTATGATTTTGAAAATGGTTTATTTTGAAAATGGTTCATTTTCGAATGATATATTTTTAAAAATGGTTTATTATGGGGTTAATTTCCAAGATTAAACATATAATTTGTAGTTTTCAAGTAGGGGTGGTGACTGAAACCATTTATCGGTGCAAAGAATAAAATCTTTGTAAATAGTTCATCTTAATATAAAGATAGAATATGTTACACATGTAATAAATTCGCAAAAAATATAGTAATTCTGTGGGGGATAATATAAGGTCCATATTATCATAAAAAATCCTTTTCCAGATGTTTAATAATTTTTTCATTACTATTATAATTATCTTGTTTCCCATTTTATTTATACAGTAGTAAATATTTTTTACACAATTATTTTAATAATAATAAAGCGAAAGAATAGAACTTTTTATATAATTTAGGGCTACTAATTTCATATATTAATCCAAGTTAATTGGAATTTTTTTTGAAACACATTGGGGTTTTAATACAGGAATTCTTTATATGAACCAATTTGGATTGATAACTAACTCCTCTGACAACATCAAACTAAAACGAATCCAAAATATATTTATGTAATAATATAAATATTATTTATAGCTGTTAAAACACAACCATTGAATTATAGATAATGAATATAAATAACCTATCTAAAATATATTTATAGAAATAAAGTATGGGGTACTCTTAGTGTGAATATTATTTATTGACTATAGATAAATTAAATAATATGAATATTTTATAATTGTAAATATTTTATATTATTATTTATTTTCTATATGACGTGGATTTAAATTTCCTGACATATGTAATTAATGATGATAAGATATATTTTCAAAAAAATGGGGATCAAATTTTCAAGACAATTCTAATTATTATTATATAATAACAAAATCTATTTTAAATATAAAAAATAGTCTAGCAATAAATTAATTATCAATTTATTGTTTGTTTGAATAATGAAGAGATAAATTTTATTAAATCTATTTTCCGATACGAAAATTTGTTCACAATATTTTGGGATTTTATATAACTATTAAATTATACAATTATATAAATTTAATTTGGAAAAAATATTTATTTTTTAAAAATAATAACATTTTCATACATAAACATTTATATATATTTTTTAAAAATTTGATTATTGGTTGAAAATACAATTATTAAAAAATAACTATATTTTATGATATAATTATATTTATGTAGGATTTTGAAATTGATGAATGTATTTTTAATATATAAAACAGTTTTTATTAATGAATTTATATTTCTAAAACTGTAATATTATACTTCCAATCCCATATATGAATTTTGTGAATAGAAGTAATATTTTCTCAAAAGATTTTTTGAATACATTATACAATTTATATATTGAAAATATTATTTAAATATTTCATAAATTGAAGAAAATGTAATTTATTTAAAAGTTATAATTTTTGGTTTTAAATTTTCTATTATGGAAAACATTTATATTTTGGCTAATTAATTTTTAGTTTAGTTACAAACTATTTACTAAAATAAATTATTCAATTGTAAGAGAAACAATCAAGGGTTAAAGTGATTGACAATAGACATAAACATGTCTATAATTGAAAGTATTAGGTGTGTATCAATATTATCATTCCTAGTGACAATTTTCATCATTTTTGTATTTTCATGACATTTTTAACATGTTCTCCATTTCTATAAAGTATAAATATTTTTAAAAATGTCATTTTCACCTCTTGTAAAAGGGGAATTTCACCACCCCTTCACACCACTCATCAATATTATATTTCCTCTAGAAACTATTATCTTTTACTTTACCCTATAATAACACTTCTAATTTTTATCTATCTGGTCACAAAATATCATCATATTTTATCTATTTCAATGGAATATTCAATAGAAATTATAACTTCCTTGACACATGTAATAATTTTTACATAACATAATTAATTTGGATATTTCATTACCAAATAAAATTTTAAAATAACTATGTAATTAAATTATTATTTTATATCAATTTAATTTTAGTATTCTATTGTAATAATCATTAGTAATATTTTATATTCTCTGTAACAAAACATAGAAATTGTCATTCGTGAATTGGCTAAACTACCACCTCCATGAAAAATCATGATTCACATTCCCTTACCACCATATAGGGTTGATATAAAATTATAATTTTATAAATAAATAGGATGTTTATATCAATATAATGATTATAAATTTATAAATAATATTACTTTATCTCTTTCAATGAAATCAAAATCATCATCCACATGTATGTATAGACAATAAAATTAATGGAATGATATATTTGGAATTTATTTTAATAAATAACATAAATAAATAGTCAAGAGGATTGTATTAATGGATAAATATGATTTTAATTTAATCGTTAAATTTTTTATGGTAAATTAGAGATCCTATTATATAAATGATCAAGAAATGATTATCATTAGTCCATTTTTTTAAATGAGCTAATTTAGTTGAAATTGATATAGACTTACAAAATAATAACATAATATAAATTATATCTTATATTTTAATTCATTATAATTATGATATAAAAAACTAATTAAGAAAAAATATTATCCTTATGCTTCTATAAAAATTATATTACCACCAAACCACCCCACAATACATTTTTAATCATGGTACATTCATGTTTGGGTTGGTTCAGTCACATACTTGAACAAACCTATACATGTATAGAATCAATAAATATTAGAAAATATTTACTATAACAATTTGATATAAATATGTAAATAATATAATTATTAATTTAATATTATATGAATTTCTAACTCATTAGTTAATAATACTCTATTAATTCATTAATAGTAGATAACACAATAGCATCATCGATTTAATCGTCATGGTTAGTAACCAAAATTACCGTGGAATAAAATTATAACATAATAACATTCACAAGAAATAGATAATTTGCAAATGCATAACATAATTATGATATAATTTTAAAAAATAATATATAGTAACATCACTTTTATTAATCATGTTCATAGTGATAATGATTTCCAACATCTTGTTTTTAAAATTTGTAAAAACATAATTATATATATATATATGAATGTATAAAATGAATATAAATGGGGATTATAAATTTTTATATTTAAGAAATAATTATTGGGAATGTATTTAATTATCTTAATTTAATTATTAATTATTGTTGGTGTATGTGCAGAGTGAGTCCGCCTCGAGTTAAGGGGTTTCATATAAAATTCATCTCTCCCGGATATATTTTGTATTTTCAATATAAATTAATTTTTTTTGGTGTATATATATCCAATTTTAAACATCATATCCATAATTATATTCCCATCATGGTATACAATGGTCACTAATAATCCATTTCTTTCATGTGGGTCCAATTAAAATGTTACAAAATATGTAGGCCTTCCCTATCTCGAAAACTAAATCCTTTAGATATTTTTTTATGCATCATTTTTTCAATTGAAAGTCCTATTAAATAAAAATGGTTTTATATTTTTCACATATTTTTTAATTAATAGGAATGTATATTATTGATTAGTTTTTTCTAATTAAATTACATTCCACATAGTGGTTACCTGAATTTTATTGATTATTTCTCACAAAGATTTTATTCATTGAATTATGGGAATCATCTTGTACATAAAAGATGGGTTTATTATACTAATTTATTATAATTTATTATATTTGATTTGTTTTTAATTAAATTATATTTCTACCACATAATACACCATTTAGATATCTCTCTATCTTAAAAGAGTATGTTTGGCCTATGAAATTTGATTTCTAAAGTATTCAATTTTCGGTTTATACTCATTCACCGTTAGATTATTTCATTTATGATTCAGTAATCCATCCATAATATTTTATTTTGTTTTTATTTTTTGACATATATAGCGAGGAAATGTTTTGATCCAAAATTATAAATATATATATTTTTAAATTATGACTTTGGAGCAATGGTATTTGGAAATAATAATAAATCATGTTTTTTATTCAAATTTATAAGCTTCTCATTCCTCTCTAATTTCATTTATTATAAAACACTATTTTTAGGGTTATTTTAATAGATAATATTTATATAAGTATCATTTTTTAGGATATTTCTTTTCACGTTTCCAAAAGTTACACATGAATAGGATATTAAATTTTATATTTTGTTGTCTATTATTATAATGTTATTCGAAAATAAATTACTGTTTTTTCTTCCATTTTATTTTCATTTTTAAACATATTTACCAAATTGAATTTTTTATTCATTATTTTTCCTCTAATTTAAATATTTATCACATTGGGGACAAAAATCATGGCATCAAAAAAATGCATTATCAACCCCTTCTTTTATAATACCATTCAAATAATCTTTTTTCATTTGTATTACTATTTATGTTCATAGACATATATGTTTCATTATTTCACAATAGATATCTTCTATTATAACCAGTAACATTATGAAATTGGATGTATTATAAACATATTATTCAAATATTAACTTAGTCAAATACTCATTTATTGATATGGTGTGAAGATCAGATATCAGATAATTTTAATTAAATTGTGTACAATAAGAATGATTTTTTTAGAAGGATATAACAAATAATTAACATTCTATATATGTGTTACAAACATAGATGATTATTTAATGATTTAATATTGTTTTTTTGATCATCCACATTCAATTTTCAAGATGATTTAAAACTTATTTAACCATTTTCATAAAAAAAGGAATAATATTTATTTTCTTGAAAATTATTTTCATATTATGCTTGTTGATTATTTATTTACAATCTATATTTACTATTATATATATAGATATACGCATATTATTTATTTGGACAGAATATTATTTAAGGAATTATATGAATTGTCTTGTTTACTCTTATGGAGAACGAATTAGGATCAAATTATAATGGTTGGGGACTAAAATTATAAAGCCTATGAATGAATAGATAAGTATCATAAGACAACAAAACATTGGTTTTTTTGTATTCCTCTCATAATATTATTATATTTTATTAGAAAAAGTCCATGATAATTTTATATGTCTGGCATTAATTATTCCATTAGCATGTGATTTGTATAATTTATATCCAGAATTTAATTTACTGGTATGTGAAAACAACACTCTCAAATTTTTATGATTGTATAATTTATTCAGATTAATCACTCATTCCTTAATATATATATATATTGTAATTTTTTATATCTTAATTTACATGTTTTCCATAATGATTTTTTTGTGCTCATACCATTATTATGTATCAATTATATATGAAATGATGAAATGTTTTACACATCACATTACTAGTATGATGAAAAGTGGGGAAGAATTTATAGGATATGATTAAGAAATTGTATAGATCAAGTGGTTTCTTATATAGTAGATTTCTTTTATAAAAATAACATGGTATTTTTTATATTATCATTTATCTTAATTATATTATTATATAAGACTAAAAATATCCATGGGATCTATGAGATTCCACAGTAACAATAGATTGTGTAATTAAGGATGGTTATATTTATCCATTTATAGATGATAACTAACTAACTATTTAATTTTTTGGTTTAGTGATCTAGATCATTAAATGAGGTTTTTTTGTGTCACAATTTATTTAATTAGAGTACTTAGATAATTTTGATTGCTATGATGTTATTTGAGGCTAATTTTAGTTTTCATTATTTATATTTGATAATTGTTTCAATGGGATGGATAATTTTTTTGTATAAATAAATTATATAATGATGTGATATAATAAAATTTTACATGGGGATGAATATAAGAGATCACTAGTGAAAATACAAGGGACAAGTCAAATTTATAATTCTTAGCATAAGAAAACATCCTCATGCACTACTAGAAAAACAGGTATTTGCGACGGGGTCCCGTCGCAAATACCCTGTTGCTGAAAACGCCGTCGCAACTACACTTATTTGCAACGGGCCCGTCGCTAAAGACTTTTTTTGCGACGGGCATTCTCTCCGTCGCAATAGTATTCCGTATTTTTGTAAAAAAAACTTTTAAAACAGTTTTTTGCGACGGGACCCGTCGCAAAAACTCTTTTTAAAAAAAATAAAAAAAAATTAATAATACTAGTATTTGCAACGGGCCCCGTCGCAAATACTTTTTAAAAAAATAAAAAACTATTAATAATACTAGTATTTGTGACGGGCATAGTATCCCGTCGCAAATACTATAAAAAAATAAAAAAAAAATTATTAATAAATTATTTTAATTAATATAATAATAGAATTATAATTTACAAATGAAATTAATAAATTATTTTAATTACTATAATAATAGTAGAATTATAATTCAAAAATAAAAATAATAGAATATTAATAAATAATTTAATTAATATAATAATATTACAATTATAATTCATAAATAAAAAAATATTAATAAGTTATTTTAATTAATATAAAAATAATAGATTTATTTTACATTCAAATATTAAAATAATTCAAGTATTACAAAAAAAAAAATAATTAAATTATAATATTATAAAATTTTAATATATATATATAATTTTAATATATATATATAATTTTCATATATATATATATAATTTAATATTATAAAATATAAATAATATTATTATTCATATTAATATTGTTATTTAAAAATATAATATTATTAATATTTTATAATGAGACAGAAACTACGAATAGAAAAAAAATATTTTGATTTCACAAATTTTATAACAGAAATACAAACTCTAATCTGAAGGAGGGGGGAGGGGGGGAGGTGGGGGATCTGCAGATGGTGGTGGAGGAAACTCCATCCCTAAAGCATGAGTGGGTCGGCGCATGTACTCCATCTGCTCCTGATGCTGCTGCTGCCACCGACTCGTCTGCTCCTCGTACAGCTGCTGCTGGCGTCGACGCTCCTCCTCATGCTGCTGACGCATCTGCTCCTGCTTCTGTCGGAGACTCTCTATCTGTGCAGTCTGAGATCGCAACTGATCCTCATACTGTGTAGAAGAAGATGCACGAGCTCCTCTCGAGCTGGACGCCGACATCGCAGCACTGCCATAATAATCTCCGGGAGTCAGTCAAGAGACGATACCAACTACCCGGCCCTTCTCAAAGGCATACTGGGTGGCCTGCATCCATGCCGCCTCATCAAACTGACGGGCAGTGGTCTGATCTGATGACTCGGCCTGACTCTCAGGTCGGGCCTGTGCCGTTGCGGCCTCATATGACTCCTATAGTTGCAATTTAAAATTAAAATTGTGAATATATTATATGCAGTTAATTTTTAAACTTTAAAACAAATAATACTGACCACGATGTGATGCTGACGATCACCTCTGAGCTCCCCAGTAGCAGGATCACTGTACATCCTCCGATATACGTCGTACTCTGTAATATCGGGGTGCTTGACAGCCTATAAGAATAAAAAATAAACTGTTAATATTTATAGTTATATAAAATATTTATAAATAATATATGTACCAGATGCTGTCTATGATTACTGAAAGAACGACTCCCAGCTCGATGAGTCACCTCCTGTCTCCCCCGATTCTGCCTCCCCACCGATGATCTCCTCTGAAAGGCACCACTCAACCAGTGCGCACATAATCCATCCCATACATGGGATGAAATATACTCTGGTCGGTGTGCTCTACATGACTCCTCAAAATCTGACACTCCTGCTTTCTTCATCGCAGCTTTTCTTAAATTGTGCAAAAACTGACGAAGACGATCACGAATGGCCACCTCCCATGCCTCGTGGATGGCGTCACGCATGGTATCCTCGATCGGATATCATAAACCCTACAAATAAATCAAAATATCAAGTTAGAAATGAAAAAATTTTCAAAATAAAAATTATTTATTTACGTACGTACCAACCAATGGCCGAACATGGCCTGCTGCACATCAATGGGAATCTGCTCCCATGTGGTCCACAGCTGAGAGAAATAGTTGCGCAAAATAGCGCTGCCCTGTCCGACTGCTATATGCGGAAAACTGAAAAAATAATAAACATTTATTATGTGAATAGATTAATGAAATCTTAGTCAAATCCACAGGTTATCACACAGGTTATCACACCTCCGGGTGCGAGGATCAAACCCAAGACGTGGACGTCACTCGGGGACGGGGTCAGGAATCATCAATCGTGCATGACCGCGCCCCCTCCGCGTACTCCCTGGAGCGCCTGTAGGCTGAGGGTCATCTGCCAGCAACTCATCCGCATCGAAAGGCAGGTCAGCCTCCGTCAACTCACGAAATGTGGCCTCGTCCATCTGAAACAGAAAATGTTAATGTTAGCAAATAATTGATAATTACTATTATATATACATATATACATATTATGATTGTATATAAATACCATGGAATTCTATAAGTGTTCATCTTCATCATCATCTTCATATATGTCAATGTCATCTTCATATTCCTCCTCAACATCATCGATATCCATTCAAGTTGCAGTTGCTTCATCTCTTACCATTTCAGATTCATGTGTGACATCATTAACATCATCGTCATCACCGACTCCTAAATGTGGGGTGTCGTCATCGATACTCATGTCTCTTTGTAAAAAAGATTGATTTTGAGTACTCTCTTGAAAAACTTCAATTCTTTGCACATCAGTGAAAGCACTTTCACTTTGACTAAACTGATTTTCTCGAATTTTGATTTTTATTACACTCCACCAATCATTCAAGTCTCTTGATGTTGCACAGTACTTTGTATAATAATCTTGATATGCCTGTTGAGCCAATAAGAATGGTTCATTTACTGCGAGAACACTTTTACATTTAATATCGATGATTCCATGAGTCGGATGAACACGCACGCCTCTCTCTGTATCCAACCACTGACATTTGAACATGGTTATGTAATGTTGTCCAAGATAACAGAGTTCAATGATTTCATCAAGTATGCCATAAAAGTCAACTTCATTTTCTCGATGATGAGATCCTCTCAAGCTAACTCCACTGTTCATTGTTTTTTTCGATTCCCCATATGCATGTGTGTGGAATCGAAATCCATTCACCACATATGCATTATAAGTTTTAACAAGTTTGGAAGGTGGGTTACTCAATACACACAGCCGTTTGTCAATTTTATCAGCATGTCGAGACACCTGAAGATTTGTGAAATAATTATCAATATAGTAAACTATACATTGAATGGGTTTCTAAAAGATAAAGAATTTATGTTACCAGTTTTTGAAACCACTGAGAGAAATTTTTCAGTCGACGTTCTTCGAGAGCAGCTGCTGTAATTTGTGGAATTTGTTTCTTGATATGATTATCATACAACCTATAAAAACCAAAGTTATTTACTGTAACATAAATGATAGAATAAGTGATATAAACACTTACAGTACAACTGATGTCATCTCTTCACAGTTGAGCAGAACATACGTATGAGCTCTATGATGTTCATCATCTGAAAGCCAGCGTTCAGAAACTCCACCAAAACCAAGCTCTGACTGGTTGAAAACAGATAATTGATTGTCGATTTCATCAATATTCCTCTCATTCCGTCCCATTCGGTTGTGTTTTGAAGGATACTCAGATTCAAAATAATGGGAGCAGAAAAAAGATATTTCTTCTTGCAAATAAGCTTCTGCAATAGATCCTTCAACAGATGCTTTGTTGCGTACTTTTCTTTTCAATTTTTGCATGCATCTTTCAAATGGGTACATCCATCGAAACTATACCGGACCTCCACATTTGGCTTCATATGGCAAATTTAACATCAAATGTTCCATTGAGTCGAAGAAAGACGGCGGAAATATTTTTTCAAGTTTACATATAATTACAACAACATCTTTTTCAAGTTTTCCTAGAGCATCATAATCTGCCGTAGCCGCACAAATTTCCCGAAAAAAATGAGACATGTCTGTTATGGAATCCCAAATCACAGAATTCAACAGACCTCTTAATCCAATGGGTAGAAGTCTTTCCATTATAACATGACAATCATGACTTTTTAATCCAGTAATATGACCATTCTTTACACATCTACCCAAATTGGAAGCACAGCCATCTGGAAGTCTCAAATCTGCAATCCACTGACAAAATAATAAACGGTTTTCTTTAGACACTGTATAAGCTGCTTTTGGTTTCAGTAACCTTTCTGTTCTGACATTCTCAAATAGTTCCAATTCTGGACGCCTGCAAATTTGGGCAAGATCTAAACGTACATTTACATTGTCTTTGCTCTTTCCTGGCGTATCCAAAACTGTATGAAACAAATTATCAAAACAGTTCTTCTCAATATGCATGACATCTAACATGTGTCGGACCAACAAATCAGACCAATATGGCAAATCCCAAAATATGCTACGTTTAATCCAATTGTGTTCTTTCCCAAAACCATAAATTTTCTGTTGGTTTATTGTGGGACCAAAAGTGATGGGAGGTAATGAAAATACAACCGATTTTAACTCCGAACCTGATAGCATTTTTGGAGGTCCATCCCTTTCAGTTGTTCCTTTTCTGAAATGAGATCTGTTTCTGCGAAAAGGATGATCAGCTGGAAGAAATCTACGATGACAGTCAAAATAACACGGTTTCTTTCCATGAATGAGCATAAATGCTTTGTTCTCTCCCATACAGTAAGGACATGATTTCTGACCATGTGTACTCCAGCCAGATAACATCCCATAAGCCGGGAAGTCACTTATGGTCCACATCAATGCTGCTCTCAGTATGAAATTCTGTTTCGTTGCAACATCATATGTACTGACACCAGTACTCCACAATAAATTTAATTCATCAATCAATGGCTTCAAATAAACATCAATATTTTTCTTCGGATGTCCTGGAATTAGTAAAGTCAAAAAGATATATGGCTCCTTCATCAACATCCATGGAGGTAAATTATACGGAGTTAAAAAAACAGGCCAACATGAATATTGACTACCATAAGATCCAAACGGGCAGAAACCATCAGTGGAAAGTCCCAGTCGAACATTTCTAGCTTCTAAATCAAATGATGGATGCACTCTATCAAAATGTTTCCATGAATCACCATCGGCTGGATGATTCAAGATTTTATCGGTTGAACTATTCTCTTTATGCCATGACATCATTGTCGCTGTATTCTTAGACATGAATAAACGCTGAAGTCTGGATGTAAGCGGAAAATATCTCAACTGTTTTACAGGAATCAAACCAGACTTCCCGTGTTGTCCTTCTTTATATCTCAATTGCCCACATGTGGGACAACTATCCAACGACTCATTTTCCCCTGAATATAAAATGCAGTCATTTGAACATGCATGAATCTTCTGACAAGTAAGTCCCAAATTTCGAACCAACCTCTTACTTTCATAGTAATTTGTAGGTAAAACATTTCCTTCGGGTAACAGTGTTTTCAGCAAAGAAAATATCTGGTCAAAACAGGTGTTTGACATTCCGTTATCTGATTTGATAGCCATAAATTTTGCAACTGCTTCTAATTTTCTCATCTTGCAGCCAGGATATAATGCATCCTCAGCAGACTTCAACAACTCATAAAATTCAGACGGTCCCAACTCAGGATTTGAAGCTATATCAGCCGGAGTTTCTGTATGTTGAACAGATGAACCTGCAACATCATGTACTAAATCTTGAAACTGGGATGGATCCGGAATCAAGTTGGTATCACCTGCTCTGGAACTGTGTTCACCGTGTTGATACCAAAATACATAATCTGCTTGAAAACCAAAACGCAAGAGATGTTCCCCCACTTTGTCAAACGTGTCAAACGTTCTCAATGCACATTTTCTGCAAGGGCATTTTATTTTTCCTTCTGAAACAAATTCTGAATTTGATTCTGCAAATGATAAAAAAGTATCCACACCCTCAACATATACTGGATTTAAACCAGAACCGTTTGGATTTCTACGTTGATTTATCCATATGCGGTCACCTAATAATGATTGTTGACGACCTCGTTGTTCCATATTTCTCTATAAAATATAAAAGCATTACTGGTTTTGAATAATTTGTTAGAAAAAACACTCAAGTAAAGATTGAATATATTGAGAATAAATCAAAACATGTTACAAATATTGATAATTTTAATATTATATTGATTTTTTACTATTTTAATAATACTAATATAATTTTTTCATAAACATTAATTATATAATAATAACATTATTACATTATTAGAATATTTTATTATTAATATTAAAATAACATAATTTTTTATATTATATACAATTCTCCTTTCATCTGTGTGTTTAACATTCTGTCTCCACATGTAATATTCGCATTCACTTTCACCTCTCCATTGGCGAGTAGGTTGATAATTTTGAAAAAGAATGCGAATATTACATGTGGAGACAGAAAACACACAGATGGAAAGAGAATTGTATATAATATAGAAAATTATATTATTTTAATATTAATAATAAAATATACAAATAATGTAATAAGGTAATTATTCCAAATTATTGGTAAGTATTTCAAATTATTGGTACGTATTTCAAATTATTGGTAATTATTCCAAATTATTGGTAATTATTCCAAATTATTGGTAATTATTCCAAATTATTGGTAATTATTCCAAATTATTGGTATTTATTCTTAATTTTTGGTAGTTATTCCTAATTATTGGTAAATATTGGTAATTATTGGTAAATATTGGTAATTATTAGAAATTATTGGTAATTATTGGTAATTATTGGAAAATATTGGAAAATATTGGTCATTGGTAATTATTGGTGATAATTGGTAATTATTGGTGATTATTGGTAATTATTGGTGATTATTGGTAATCATTGGTGATTATTGGTAATTATTGGTGATTATTGGTAATGAATACTGATTATTGGGAATTAATACTAATTATTGGTAATTAATACTAATTATTGGTAATTAATAATCATTATTACTAATTATTCCTAATTAATACAAATTATTCCTAATTATTCCTAATTATTACTAATTATTGTTAATTATTACTAATTATTACTAATTATTACTAATTATTACTAATTATTACTAATTATTTCTAATTATTACTAATTATTTCTAATTATTACTAATTATTGCTAATTATTAGTAATTATTGCTAATTATTACTAATTATTGCTAATTATTATTAATTATTGATAATTATTAATAATTATTGATAATTATTGGTAATTATTACTAATTATTGTTAATTATTGGCAATTATTGTTAATTATTACTAAATATTGGTAATTATTACTAATTATTGGTAATTAATACTAATTATTGGTAATTAATACTAATTATTGGTAATTAATACTAATTATTGGTAATTAATACTAATTATTGGTAATTAATACTCATTATTACTAATTATTGGTAATTATTAATAATTATTGCTAATTATTAGTAATTATTGATAATTATTGGTAATTATTACTAATTATTGCTAATTATTGGTAATTATTACTAATTATTGCTAATTATTGGCAATTATTGCTAATTATTGGCAATTATTGCTAATTATTACAAAATATTGTTAATTAATACTAAATATTGGTAATTAATACTAATTATTGGTAATTAATACTAATTATTGGTAATTAATACTAATTATTGGTAATTAATACTAATTATTGGTAATTAATACTAATTATTGGTAATTAATACTAATTATTGGTAATTAATACTAATTATTGATAATTATTGGTAATTATTACTAATTATTCCTAATTAATACTAATTATTCCTAATTAATAATAATTATTCATAATTATTACTAATTATTGCTAATTATTACTAATTATTGCTAATTATTACTAATTATTTCTAATTATTACTAATTATTGCTAATTATTAATAATTATTTCTAATTATTACTAATTATTGGTAATTATTACTAATTATTCCTAATTAATACTAATTATTCCTAATTAATACTAATTATTCATAATTATTCCTAATTATTACTAATTATTGCTAATTATTACTAATTATTACTAATTATTACTAATTATTGCTAATTATTACCAATTATTTCTAATTATTACCAATTATTTCTAATTATAACTAATTATTTCTAATTATTACTAATTATTGCTAATTATTAGTAATTATTGCTATTTATTATGAATTATTGCTAATTATTATTAATTATTGCTAATTATTATTAGTTATTTCTAATTATTATTAATTATTGATAATTATTAGTAATTATTGATAATTATTGGTAATTATTACTAATTATTGTTAATTATTACTAATTATTGTTAATTATTGGCAATTATTGTTAATTATTACTAAACATTGGCAATTAATACTAATTATTGGTAATTAATACTAATTATTGGTAATTAATACTAATTATTGGTAATTAATACTAATTATTGGTAATTAATACTAATTATTGGTAATTAATACTAATTATTGGTAATTAATAATCATTATTACTAATTATTCCTAATTAATCATAATTATTCCTAATTAATTCTAATTATTCCTAATTATTCCTAATTATTACTAATTATTGTTAATTATTATTAATTATTGTTAATTATTACTAATTATTGTTAATTATTACTAATTATTGTTAATTATTACTAATTATTGTTAATTATTACTAATTATTGCTAATTATTACTAATTATTGCTAATTATTACTAATTATTTCTAATCATTACTAATTATTGGTAATTATTACTAATTATTGTTAATTATTACTAATTATTTCTAATTATTACTAATTATTTCTAATTATTACTAATTATTACTAATTATTGCTAATTATTACTAATTATTGCTAATTATTGCTAATTATTGCTAATTATTGCTAATTATTACTAATTATTACTAATTATTACAAATTATTACTAATTATTGCTAATTATTATTAATTATTGATAATTATTAGTAATTATTAATAATTATTGATAATTATTACTAATTATTGGTAATTATTTGCAATTATTGTTAATTATTACTAAATAGTGATAATTATTGGTAATTATTAATAATTAATACTAATTATTGGTAATTAATACTAATTATTGGTAATTAATACTAATTATTGGTAATTATTACTAATTATTGGTAATTAATACTAATTATTGGTAATTAATACTAATTATTGGTAATTAATACTAATTATTGGTAATTAATACTAATTATTGGTAATTATTACTAATTATTGGTAATTATTACTAATTATTCCTAATTAATACTAATTATTCCTAATTATTACTAATTATTACTAATTATTGTTAATTAATACTAATTATTGGTAATTAATACTAATTATAGGTAATTATTACTAATTATTGTTAATTATTGTTAATTATTACTAATTATTGTTAATTATTCCTAATTATTACTAATTATTGGTAATTAATACTAATTATTGGGAATTAATACTAATTATAGGTAATTAATACTAATTATTGGTAATTATTACTAATTATTGCTAATTATTCTTAATTATTGATAATTATTGATAATTGTTCCTAATTATTAGTAATTAAATGAATAATTATTAATAATTAGAAATAATTACCAATAATTACAAATAATAACATTATTAATATATTTTATTATTAATATTAAAATAATATAATTTTCTAATTTACATACAATTCTTTTTTGATCTGTGCGTTTTCTATCTCCACATACAAATAATACATGTGAAGACAGTAAACACACAGATCAAAAAAGAATTGTATATATATATATAAAATTATATTATTTTAATATTAATAATAAAATAAACTAATAATGTAATAATGTTCTTATTCCTAATTATTGGTATTTATTACTAATTATTAATATTTATTCTTAATTATTAAAAATTATTACTAATTATTCCTAATTACCATTAACTATAAACAATACTAATAATTTAAATTTATTAAGTAATAAAACAATGTAAACATAAATAAATTACAACTAATTAATAATAATTGAAACTAATAAAAAATTGATAATAAATAAAAAATTAAAAATAAATAAAAAATTAAAATGAAGATAAATACCTTGAAAATTGATCTGTTCTGATCGTTCTTCAAAACTTTAATATCAGCTCTGGAGAAAAAAATTAAACTGGAAAAAAACTCAACTCTAGAAATATAATTTTGAGAGAAGGAGAAGATAAGGAATGAGAATGAAATGAAAAAAACGGATGGAGGTATTTATAGGTTAGATTATTTGCGACGGGAATCCCGTCGCAAATACCTTAGCCAACATTTATTACAGTCAATCGGTAAATAGTTATTTGCGACGGGTCCCGTCGCAAATAACCCCTGCCGACATAGTATTTGCGACGGGGGAATATTCCTGTTCCAAATACCTTTTACCGCCGCCGATTATTTGCGACGGGCATATTCCCCCGTCGCAAATAAGTTTCCCGCGATTTGGCGTGCATCGCGGGAAAACTATTTGCGACGGGGAAGGCAATCCCGTCGCAATTGCTCATTTTTCCCGTAGTGATGTTTTAAAAAATAAATAATTATTTGGCTCTACATTATGTTAAAATCTAATATGGATAGTATTAGAGGATATATGCTCTATAATAGATATAAATAATGGTAACATCCATTAAAATGGTGACACAATTATTAATTCAATCTTCAACTGGTGTATAATAAAGATGCCTACTGCACACCCAGTGTTATACATTAAAGGGATATTCTTTGGTTAATTAAAATTAACTTTATGGAACATTGAGATGGATTTTAATATTTTTAGTTTAAACAACCTATTTGGAATATGACCACACATAACCACATTAGAAATATAGATATTCATAAGTTAGGGTAAATAATAATTGATATTATGTTTCATAGAAAATAGATAAATTGATTTTTTAGAACATGTATTTTAATGATTTTTCTTGTGCAATAATTTAAGAAAATAAAATTTATTTGTGATATGTATTTTGGTTATTAGGTTTGGATGCATATGATAGCCAATATTAATGTAACATACATTAAAATAAGATTAATTTTAGTTGAACTAAATTAATTATAGGATTACATTATGATATAAGTAAATTTTTTATGTTTAAAAACTATATTTATTCTTAAATATAATAATTTTCATATATTATTAAGGATTCAACACACTTATCTTCCCTGCTGGGTTTAGATTTCATATAACTAGAAGTAACCATAGGTGTGATGGAAAATGAAGATATTAAATCATGGAATAAAAATAATAATAATTGGACTTGGGGTGATAAAACCTAAGACTATAACAAACCATCTATCATGAAACGTGATTAGATTTTTTAAAAAAAATTATCTCCCAAAAGCACAAATTTAGTGAATGATGGAGTCTTCAGATTGATCACAGGATAATGATTGTCAAGGGAAAGAGACTAATTTTTTGACTTATAATAATTATTGTAGGCGGCTTGGGGAAAAGTTCATTAAATAGTAAAATAAATGATATAATTATAGAGATGGGGGTTCTTATAATCACAATTTCAAGGTAATTTTATGATATAAAAAAGAAATTGCTTCAATAGAAAGAGAGTAGGGAATTATGTGACATGATATCATAATCTAAGGTCTAATAAAATAAATATTCACTCACATACCTGAAAATTTGGAGAATCCTATGTACCTAGTACTAATGAATCATATATTTATTTTTCAATAAATATTTTTTAGTGTATTATGTAATTTATATTTTTAATAACAACTAGATATTGAGATGTTATTAAAAACCATTTATGTAGTTAATATCATATACAAAATTTTAATGGTTTTTAGGATGTTTTTCTTTATGGGTCTGGATCTTGTTTTCTAAAAAAAATTCATTTTAAAATTAAGAATGTGTTATATCCTCCTATTGGAATTATATTATAATTTTCCATATAGATAAATATTAATCAACATCCTAAATTAACCCATGACCATATAATGTTTTTGGTTATTTATATATTCTATATAGAATTTACTTTTATAGGACCCAATTTATTTATGGGGGAGAATGTAACGCCTTTATATTTTAATATATGACTTCCTATATATGGTCTTAATGTGTTTTATATCATGATTTTTTCTAAAAACAAATCTAAAAAAATATAGTGATATATTTGGATACTAAAAATAATAATAAGTATAACAGTTAAAACATAGCAGCTGAAGTAGTGAGAATGAATAAAAATAACTACTTTAAGAAATATTAATAGAATGAATTTAAATGATATTTTTAATATAAATTAAATTAATTCAATATTAATAAAGTTACTAATCCTATCTTTTTTGTACATGGGATTTTATTTTCTAAACATTTCTTCATCATATGTATTTTCATTTCATGAGACTAGTGATCAATGAAGATAAAATATATTTTTCATAAAATTGGTTTTTTTAATTCAAGAAAAAATCCATATAATGAATTTATAGTAATAAAATATATTGATAATATGTGTACTGGATTATAATTAAATTATTTATTAACTGATATTAAGTAAGAGTAAATAATATTTAGCAGTTTAAATAGCCAATTTTCATTATGAATAGTTTTCCAATCTATATTTTTATTTTATTTATATATTGATATAAAAAAGTTATAAAATTAATTTTTAAATTGGAAAATAATTTGTGGGTTAATAATAATAATATAATATTAAGGTGAATTTTACAGATTTCTAAAAATACTGATTTTAGGATAAAATACTATTTTAAAATATTAGTGACATGTAAGTCATTATTAGTATAATATTATAAACTATGAATGTTTGAAAAATAATTATATGATTAAAAAGTTATTTGATAATTGAATTTAATGATTGAATAAATATTATCATGTTTACAATCACATATTTCAAATTTTATAAATTAACTAATAATTTCACTCAAAAAAATTAGTAACATATTATTTTTTTTTTCAAATATATATTTAAAAAAATATAAATTTACTAAATTTAAATTGTCTTGAAATTTAGAATCAGTGGGTAAAAATTGACAAATAAGGAACACATTATTTTTATAGAGGAATCTAATGATAAATAATGTGAAAACTATTTATCATAGTAAAATATGAAACAGAAAAAGTAACAAATAAAGGGTTAATTGTCTTATATCATGATAAAAATTAATTATAAATTAGTGCATGTGGTGTGGCTTTACCTTACCAATTACCTGCTACATTATTTATAGAAATTAGAACTTATTGACATGTTTAGCATGTGTTGCCTATTGGATTGATATGCTATACGATACTGATTGTAGTATCATAATAGTGATTCTTAATAACAAGAGGGGGTGAATTTTATACTTTATAAAAATGATTTGGAACTTTTAAAGATGAAGATGTTTTGAAAGGTTAAACAAGGTAATTCACAAAACCTCTAGTTCTACACACATGCTTGATTCCAGAAATATGATTCCAAAGATGCAATTCTGGAAAAGGGAATCACGAAATGAAACATAACCAAATTTTACAAAGACAATGATTCTACCTTAAAATGTATAGAATCTTACTAAATCATATTATACAGGTATAAGGAATTATTAGATAGATGTACTTTCCTCAATAATCAAAATTCAGCGGAAAACATGAAACAAAACACACAACAAGTAGTAAATCTTTTAACCCAAAGAGTAGGGTATCCAACTACCATGGATAATGGTCCATTGATTTATATATTCAAGAATGTCTCTCTTACCCACACCAGGGTAAGCCCTTGATAGGAAGAGTGGTGTATGTCTTGTTATCCACACAATCCCACAACATCACGGTAGTCAGCACCTCTATCTTCCTCAGCAAGTATGTCCTTAATCTTTAAGGTAGTCGACACCTCTTTCTTCCTACCGCCGGAATCCCTTGAATGTACTGAGCAACATTCAGAGTCTCATGATGCAAATCTGAACAAGATGTTCAGTACGCACTAAGCAAATAAAGTCTCCCTCTAGAAATCACTTCCGCAGCATGTAATCCTTAGAGTTGTAGAACTGTACATCAAATGTTTTGATCTATTTCAAATTAGATCCTATTAATAGGCATATCTCCAATAATTGGCTCCCTCCTGTAATATTCATATTTTTCCTATAATTTCAGAGGGACCTGTACATGTGTTACTCAAACAACGGTTAGTTAGTAATTGAATAAACGGCATTGTTTTATAATTAAAACATGAGTAAGAAAAAATACGGTTACTTAACCAAAATAAATTATTCATAATGTAAGGAAATAAAACTTAGGAGTATAACCAAAAACTCAATCGATGTCTATAATACTTGTGTATTGAGATTCTACCTTCAGAAGATTTCCGAACCAGAATTCTATAGAATTTTGGAGTTTGAATTTCATTAGAGTTCCGAGTCTAAGCTTACAAAAGTTTAGAGTCTGTATTCACAAGAGTTCGAAGTCTGAACGTACAAAAGTTCGGAGTCTGAATTCAGAGAACTCAGAGTCTGAGCTTAAGAAAGGTCAGAGTCTGAATTCAAGGAACTTATAACTAGAATTCCGAATCTAAAAACATAATGCTTCTTATCTAAGTATGTATATGATTCTGAGGTTTTGGATACAAAGCCAAATTTTACACTTAGACAAAATAATAAATAATAAAAATCATGGTAAGGATAAATTTCCTTTGGAATGGAAAATATCAATTATGAAAGAAAATCACATGGTAAATGAAATTTTCTTTAAGATGAGGTGTTTTTGATTTTCAAAACATGAAGGAATGGTAAAGTCATAAGGAAACCTTATTGACTCAACAATCTCCCCAAACAAGAAGGAATGAAAATGTCATAAAGAACCCTTATTGACTCAATAATCTCCCCCTTTTTTGAAAGCACAAACATCTATTTAAAAACAAATATAAGGGCTTTGAAAATATTTTCCTAGACATTGAATACTAAACTTATCTCCCTTAACACATGACCAATGATGAATATGACTAACTCCCCCATAGGCATTGGAAACTATATGGTTCGTATTCTAGATTTCTGGAATGAGACTTGTCATATTATTTCATACATAAATTTTCATGATGAAAAATATCCCTTAGATAAACTACCCCTTACATAAGGATTTTTCTTCTTTACATTGTATTCTTTTTCATTTACCCCCCTTTGTGATCTCCAAAAATGTATTTGTGGGAATGGAAAATAAATCATGGTACCTGAAAGATTATTACAAAACATCCAAAATACAAGTGACCAAAAATTTATTATGATAGGAAAAATTTGTACAATAAAAAAAATACAATAGAAGATCATATATAAACATGGTCATACTTCCTTTTCCTTAGGCATCAACTTATTGACTATGGCCTTCAGCTTTATGAGCTCTTTATGATCTTCTTCAGCTCGCTTAAGAATCTAATCCTGATCTTATTCTTTCTTCTCTAGGGCCTTGATTCTTTCTTCCTGAGTCTAAAGATACTCTGCCTGAGCCTTCAAGACTTCTTCATTCTTGAGAAGCTTTTATTTTATCTCAACCGAAGATCTCTTTATCTATTCCAACTTTGAGTAACTGAATACAGTTTCTCATTCTAATCTTTCACGTCATGAAAATGAGAATTCTGTTCCAGAGTTAGCTTTCCTTCAAAACTGCTTGTGAGATCCTTGATCTTACCATCTTCAATGTCAAATGCCTCCTTGAAACTATATTGGATGTATTCAATATTTCTTATGTCCTATATTGTTTTTCGTGACTAGCTGGTCATCTTCCTACATGATCTTTTATGGGCTTCATAGTTAATGATAAAATTATTGAAATCAGAGACAAGCTTGACAGACATATCCATCACAATAGACATAGATTACAAATTCTAATTTATCGTGTGTTGAAGCATCAGGAATCTAGAGTCTATGCTTGGAAAAATCAAAATGGTCCCAACATGTTTCTTAAACGACTGAACTATGAAATCATGTCCAAGGGATGATGATTCAGAATCTAAATCTTTGCATGGTGAAGTTTCTTTTTCTAGCTCCAAATGTTTCCTCTTTAAAGATCTACAAACTTCCTTCTTCTTCAAGAAAACATTAATAGTTGTATGAACAACCACATATCTACCATTATCAGTTCATTTAATGTCTTCCTCATACGGAGATTCATGATCACTATCAGACAGTTGAATGATTTTATCTTTATCTATCTATTCTTTCTCATCTCCTGCCTCAGCATCCTCATGATGAATGAACTCTCTATTAATACTTTCTTCTTCAGTTGGATTATTTTCTTCTCCTTAAACCTTTTCATCTTCACCTTTATAATCTTTCCCAGGGGTTTCAAGCATTAAACATTCTACTTCAGAAGTTTCGATTGAGAGCTTCTCGGATGGGCTTTTTTCTCAGGAAATTCCTCTAATTTCTTAATGAGATATTCGGTATTACTACTTATTTATTCTTCTTCTTCTTCTTCTTATACTTCTTCTAATTCTTTTTTTGACCTTTTCTAAAGACATATACTTTTTTGTTAGAGTCTCAGGTAAATAATCTACTAAGAACAATTCTTGTACCAGAATTTTCTCGGATGCTTTATTAGCATGATTTAGAAGTTATTGATCAATTTCAGCATCATATGTCTTATTATTTTGTTTCTTTTCTTTTTCATTCTTTTCATGATCATTAGTAGTCTTCAACTATAATTATTTTGATTCAGCAGGATCCATGCCAAATCTAGGCTCCCATTCTTTCTTGTTCTTCTTGTCTTCCCTCTATTTAGCTACAACCTCACCAGGATAATCTTTTTTTCTTATTTGGTTTTTGAGGTGTGGATTGGTTTTCCTTAGGCTCTTGAGTTTTTGCCTTTTCTTATACTTCCTTCACATTACTCTTCTTTTCACCCTTCTTAGTGGTCTCAAAAACCTCTTGTTTCTTCAGTAAAGCTTGAATTTCTTCCTCGGGTAAATCATAAAATTCTTCTGATTACTTATAAAATCCAACATTCATTCTTCTTTTATTATTATCACTAAACAACATGAAATTTCAATTCCTTGGCTTTGAACTGCAAGTAATTTTGAACGATTCCATCACCTAACAATCCGCTTTGAATGAATGGTTGGATACATAATGATCTTAGCCGTCAGATTTCCATTCTTTATATTCTTGATTGTAATCAAAATATTCGTGACTAGGATAATTTTCCTTAGAATCACCAAGAAATCTATGATATACATATCACTCTACTTTAAGGTATCCTTTTCACCATTTCTCAGAATGATAAATCCTTGCACCCATAATTCTAAGATCTAAAAATTTGTAGATAAGTTGACAATCCTCAGTGTCTTCATAGCTGTAAGACCAAGGAAATCTATAGCCTTCACTTTAAAAAACATCCTTGGACATCTGGTAGTTAATGTGAAAAAAACATTACCTCACCTTCATAGGGAACTCAAATAAAGCTTACAGCATTGGTGTACGATAGAGAAAAAGTCTTTCCATAGCTTTTGAAAGAGAACTTATCTCGGCCTTATTCCTTAAAAAACATTCTATCTCATAAAATTCTGTTATAAAATATGGATATAATAAATCGTGAGCACCTGGATTCGATATGAAAACATTGTCCCATCTATTGAGCATGATGTTTTTCAAGATTATAGAATCATACTTGGTGAAGAAGTATGGATGCCCCAACCTTTCTATATATAACTACCAATGCGAGATTATCTTGACAGTTGACATGTATTTCTGAGATGATTCTTCAACAGACATTTGAATGTGAGAAATATCTGAAAAGCTCAGAACGAGCTTTAATTAGAAAGACATGGCTTCAGTATGAAAAAGATTTGAAATTGATGTGGGATAACCATTTGGGTTTCCTTTATATAGGCGTTTGGGGTGATAGTTCAGCTTCAAAACTCAATCCAACGGCTGAGAATCATTGTTATCAGATCTGATGGTTGAGATGATAGCTGCAAGGAAAACATGTTAGAATCCAATCTTTAGAGGTTTTTAAGAAAAAAAGTCATATTTCAGAAAATGAGAATCTGAAAATTTAAAAGAAAATACCCACAAGTAAAATATTATTATGAAAATGTATGAAAGGAGACATACATTTCTTATTTCCAAGAAGATCATTCGTAATAGGGAATATTCTTCTTGAATAACATTATATTCCAAAAAATTTTGACACTATTTTTTTTGAAAACCAGACTATTAATATTTAGAAAATCATCATTATGAAAATTTAGAAAATCATTATTATGAAAATTTTGAACTACAAAAACCATCATTATGAAAAAAATTCATTATGAAAAATTTTAAGTTCAAAAATTATCATTCTGAAAATTTTCATTATGAAAACTTTTAAGTACAAAAATCGTTATTCAAAAAAATTTCATTACAAAAAAATTTTAGACATAATTTTTTTTTTGAAAAGTAAAAGACTAAGAAAAATTTATGCAAAAGAAAAATTTAGAGTACAATTTTTTTTTTGAAAACTAAGAAATAAATGTACTCTACTATGAAAAGGATGAGATTGATTTTAACAGGAAGTTAATAAGGAATATTACCTTATGGTTATCATTCCTAACTTCTGTTTAATGTATTCAAATCTATTAGAGTGTAAATATTTTTGGAAAATATCAGCATGTTGTTCTTGTGTTTCGATAAATTAATGAATGATATTTTCTTTTTTGTGTGTGATCCCTTTAAAAGTGATGCTTAATATCTATGTGTTTTGCATGAGTGTGATTTATAGGGTTTTTACTAATGTAAATGGCACTAGTATTATCACCCAAATTTTCTGATTTGGTAAAACTCATACCATAGTCTGTGAGTGTGTGTTGCATCAACAAAACTTGAGCATAACAACTTCCAGCTACTACATATTCATCTTATGCATTGTAAACTGATTCTGAGTGTTTATTTTTTCCCTGACCAAGAAACTAAGGAATCTCCTAGGAAATGGCATTATCAAGATGTACTATTTCTATCCATTCTACATCCACCAAAGTCATCATCCGAAAAACATTTCCAAACAAAATCATTTCTAGAAGTATAAAAGAGTCCAAGATCCATGGTTCCCTTCAAGTATCAAAAAATTCTTTTCACTGCCTTTAAATAAGATTCATTAGGATTGGATTGATATCTTCCACATAAGCATACTAAAAACATTAAATCTAGATGACTAGATATTATATAAAGTAGACTTCCTATCATACCTCTAAAAGTTGTTTGATATACTGGTTTCCTAGCTTCATTAAGATCAAGTGAATTTGAGGTACCAATGGGAGTACATATACTCTTAGTGTTGTCGTATACATACTTTTTAAAGATATTTTTAAAATACTTATGTTTGGATATATAGATTCCTTCCGGTTTTTGAGAAATTTCGAAACCATGGAAAAAAGGCTAACTAACTCATCATAGACATTTCAAACTCATATTTCATTAGATCCGCAAATGAATCAATTAAATATTGATGAGTTAATCCAAATATAATTTCATCAACATAAATTTGAACAATCAAATCATTTTTATGATCTTTCATTATAAAAAGGATTGGATCAACATTTCTCTTAACATAGTTATTTTGAAGTAAAAATCCTGTAAGTATATAATACCAAGCTCAAGGGTCTTACTTAAGTCCATACAAAGCTTTAATAAGTTTAAAAACATGTTCATGATGTTTCGTATCTTCAAAACCAGGATTTTGTTCAACACAAACAACCTCATGAACATAACCATTAAGGGAAGAACATTTAACATCCATTTGAAAAAGTTTGAAATTGACAAATGCTGAAAAGGCAAGTAGAATACGAATAGATTCAAGTCCATCTACTAGATTATAGGATTATTCATAGTCTATTCCTTCATGTTGATTATATCCTTTAGCAACTAATATAGCTTTATTTCTAACAATGATTCAATTTTAATCACACTTATTTCCGAAATCCCATTTTACTCCAATAATAAATGTTTCTGTAGGACTTTCAACTATGGTCCAGAACGTATTCCTTATGAATTTATTTAGTTCATCTAGCATAGATTTTATCCAATATTCATCACCCAAAGCTTCATTAGTGTTTTTTAGTACTAATTGGGAAAGTAATGCTAGATTTTCTATTTCTTTTCTAAAGAAACTTCTAGTCCTTACAAGTTTATTATAATCACCAATGAAACTATCACTGGTATAATTCTTAAGAAACAACTATTTTGGGTTTTGTAAAATCTGTTCATCAACATAGGGTTGGAAATATTTTTGGGTAAATGCTTCAGAAACATCTTCTTGGACATTTTTCTTATTAGAAGGATCTTTTAACAATGGTGGATAATCAGTTTTTTAAAAAACATCCGAAAATATAGGTTGAGGTGGTTTAAAAACAAAAGGATTATTTTCATCAAATCTGACATGTACTGTTTCTTCAATAGTACAAGTATTTCTATTGAACTTCTCTAAGACTTAGATGTTGTGGAGTAGTCTAATAAAATTCCTTTATCAGATTTTGGTGTGAATTTGTGTAAATTATCTTTAGTATTTAGAACTAATACCTTGAAACCAAAAACCTTGAAGTAGGGAAGTCTAGGTTTTCTCCCATTGCATAACTCATAAGAATTTTTATTAATAAAAGGTCTAATCTAATCTTGATTTATAGTATAAAAATAAATACTTATAGCTTCAGCCCAATGATTTTTGGCTATAGAATACTCACTCAACATGGTTCATGTTATCTATTGAATAATTCTATTTCTTCATTCAACAACATCATTCTGTTGACAGGTTCTGGGTTTTGAGAAGTTATGGTGAATTCATTTTCAACTACAAAAAGATTCAAAATCAGAATTTTGAAATTCTCCTCCATGATCTATTTTAATTGTTATCAAAGGATGTTTTTTCTAATTTTTAACTTGGGCTCTAAAATTTTTGAAATAAGAAAAAGCTTCATATTTATTTTCTAGAAAATAAACCCATGTAAATCTAGTGTAATCATCAACTAAGAGAAATACATAATATTTTCCTATAATGTTTCCAATTTATGTTGGTCCAAAAATATTTATATGAAGTAACTATAATGCCTCAGTGGTTGAGACTTCACTAATTTATTTAAAACTTGATTTATGGTTCTTTTCATATTAATAAGGATCACAAACTTTTGAATAATGAAATCTAAACTCTGGTAGATCCTTAAATAGTCTTTTCATTGAGAGTTTTCATAGGTTCCTATAGTTACATTGTCCTAACCTTCTTTGACACAACGAAGAATGATCTTTCATTACACTATGTCAAGGTAGGTCTTGGCTCCAAAGATCTTCTATGTTTAGTGTTTACACATTCTATTTCCTATGGGAAGAAAGGATAAACTTTTACATGGAATTGTGTACTAAGCACTTCTCATTTCTAAAATTCACAAGGTAAACTTCATCACATAATTGAAATATGCAAATGAGGTTTTGCTTAAGACCCTTAAAAATAAAACATTTGAGATCAATGTTTTTCCAAGAAGAACGATGTTACCTATACCCATAATTTATCCCATGGAATTATCTCCAAAAGTTACTTTTCCTCCTTTCATCTTGATAGTATTTTCAAAGAAATTTTTGTTTTCAGTCATATTCCAGGAACATCCACTATCCATGAACAAATTATTTATGTTGTTACTTTCCTTATTTTCCTGAATATAAGAATGTCATACTTTTATAATCCGTTATTTCATGGATCTGGAAAATTCAGAAATCAAAATTTTAGGTACCCAAATTTTCTTTGAAAAATAAGCTTTGTGAAATCCTAAAGACTGGGTTTTGTTTAAGGAACATCCTTTTCCCAGTGTGCACCACAGTGAAACTTGGTGCAGAATGGATCACTTTGAGGAACAAAATAATTGTTAATAAAAAATGGTATTAGGAAATGATTTTCAATAGGTAGTCTAGAAATTAAACTAAGATTCTTCTGTAAAGAAGATTTATTATATTATGATCCATCAGAAGAGTCTCCACCACTAGCACTCTCATTGACTTTAGCTTTAAATAATTTTTTAGCTTTATCATTGTACTACTTCTTTCTATTTCTCTTAGAATGCTTCTCTTTTCATTCATTCTCTTAATCATATGACAATTAGGCCTTATATGTTCAGCTCTTTTAAATTCATAACATGTGACTTATGGATATTTCTTATCATTCCTTTCATTCTTCTTATATTCAGATTGAACGTTCTTCTGTTCAAAAATCTTGTTCATCCTTCGAGCAAGATTGGCTAACTCATTTTCTGAATATTAACTTTCACTTGATTTGGATTTTATGACAACATTATTATATTTAAATCTTGTAACTCTCTCATGAGTCTTGGATTTCATATGACTTGAAGTAGTAGTAAAAGAAGCACTTTCATTCCCATTCTTATTATAATCATTATCCACATCTCTCTTTATTCTAGTCTCATGTTGTAGAAGTGTTCCAAAAAGTTCATCAAGAGTGATCTGTGTAACTTTTCTATTCTCATCTATAGCTGTTATCTTGGATTCCCACTCATTAGGCATGATATATATGATCTTATCTATAAGATATTCCTCATCTAATCCTTTCATACCAATGGATTGTAAACTGCTGAAGATAGTCATAAATCCTTGTTGCATATTACATATGGGTTCTCTATTAGGAATGAAAAAACCATGATATTTAGGTATGAGAATGCGACTTCTAGTTTCAATAATTTTGGAAGTTCCAAAGTGTGTAACTTCAAGATTCTTCCAAATACAATTATCTAGTTTAAAAGATGAAATTTTGCTATATATATTTCTAGTCATAGAACAACACAATGTATTGTGTACCTTATAACTCAATTGATATTCATTCTTTTCTTGATTGATGAAAGTATTAACTTCCTTGTCAGGGATTTCATATCCTCCAGTAAGCATGACAAAATTGTATACTGCAGTATTGATAATATATGTCTTCATGATATCTATCCAATATTTATAATCATTCCCATCAATAATATGTGGTCTAGTTGGATTTAGGTTTTCTATGGAACCAACATTGATTCCTGCCATCTTAAATAAAGTTTTTCCACACAAACTTGTTAGTAGTAAAGTTTATAAACAAGGATAAGAATATCCAAAGAAAATAAAATATAGAACAATGAAAAACAAGAGAATGAAAACTTATATGTGAATATAAATATTTCAGAGATCTCCTATGATACCAATTATTGGATTGGTTCATAGTATGAGGTATCCAACCTCTGATACCAATAGTTAGATCAATATAACAGATGATACTAATTGTAGTATCGTAATAATGATTCTAAATAACAAGAGGTGGGTGAACTGTATACTTTAAAAATTCATTCAAACTTTTAAAGATGAAGATGCTTAACAAGGTTAATCAAGGTAATTCACAAAACCTCTAGTTTGACACACTTGATTGATTCCAAAAATAATATTCGGAAAATGAAATTCTGGAAAAGTTAATCCAGAAATTAAAAATAAAAAATGCTTACAAAGATAAGGATTCTACCTTAAAGAGTATTTAATCTTACTAAATAATAGTATACATGTATATGGAAGTATAAAATAGTTATGCTTTCCTCAACAATCAAAATGTAGCATAAAACGTGAAAAAAAACAATTAACAAGTAGTAAATCTTTTAACCCCAAGAGCAGGGCATCCAAAAACCTTGGATAAAGGTCCCTTGATTTATACTTTCAATAATTTTTGTCTTACTCACACCAGGGTAATCCCTTGATTTGAAGATTAGAGTCTGTATTACATTCCCCACAATCCCTCAACTTCAAGGTAGTCAGTACCTCTGTCTTCCTCAGCAAAGAATTCCTTGATCATTATGGTAGTCGGAACTTCTTTCTTCCTATATCCGGAAGCCCTCGAATGTACATAGAAACATTCAGAGTCACATGAAGAAAATCTGAACAAGATGTTTAGTACACGGTATGGAAGAGAAGCCTCTCTCTAAAAATCACTACAGCAGCATGTAATCTCTAGAGTCATAGAACCATTCTAAATTTTTTTTGAGCTCTTTAAAATGATCTCCTATTTATAGGCATAGCTCTAATAGTCGGCTCCCTCCTCCAATGGTCATATTTTTCGTTGAATTTTGGAGGGACCTGTACATGTGTTACTCAAACAACAGTTAGTTAGTAACTGAATACATGACATAGTTTTATAACATAAACATGAGTAATCAAAAATATGGTTACTTAACTAAAATAAATTATACATAATGCATGGAAATAAAATTTTGGAGTCTATCCAAAAACTCATTCAACGTCTATAATACAAGGGTATTCGGATTATGTATTCAAAAGAATTCGGAACCCGAATTATATAGAATTATGGAGTCTGATTTTCATAAGTGTTTGGAGTCTGAACATACAAAATTTTGGAGTATGATTTCATAAGTATTTGGAGTCTGAACGTACAAATGTTTGGATTTTGAATTCATAGAACTCAGAGTATGAACTTCTGAAAGTTTGGAGTATGAATTCAGAGAACTTGTAACCTGAATTTAGAATCTGAAAACAAAATGATTTATATCTATGTATGTACATGATTCCTAGGTTTTGGATACAAAACCAAATTTTACACTTAGATTAAATAATGAATGATGAAAAACATGGTACGGATAAATTTCCTTGGGGAAGGAAAATTTTCTTTATTAAAGAAAAGCACAGGGTAAAAGAGATTTTCATTAAGATAAGGTGTTTGTGATTTTAAAAATAAGAAGGAATGGTAAATTTAGAAGGAAACCTTATTGACTCAACAATCTCCCCAAACAAGAAGGAATGGAAACTTCATAAGGAAACCTTATTGACTTAACATTACATTTAAATTTTTTTGATATATTTATAGAAATGCAATTATCACCACATATAAACAGTGACTCTCACCACACCCTGAAAAAAACTACTAAAAGTGATATTTAATTATAAAAATATGCCCCTATTAAATCCAATATAATAATATGTGATTATATTAATCTTCACTCTATGAATTCTTAACCAATTATATAAATTCGACGAGATCTTCCATTGGAAATTTTAAGTACTCAACGTGAGTAACATTTTTTAAATAAATTATTTATATCCTATTTTTCATTAATAATTATAATGTAGAAATCCCTACATAATGAAATTATAATTAGAATTGTACTAAATTTTAAAATTTAATTTAAATAACCATTAATCACACATTCCCAGGCCTTTTAGAAAAAATCAAAAATCTTATTTCGTCGCTGTTTCAAAAACCACCTTAGTGATGGAAAAATTTTATTTACCACCACCAACATATAAGTATAGTCTAAAAGGGGTAACAAATATTTAATTATTATATGTATATATGTTATTTTTATTCTGATATTGTAAACTATGTAAAACATCCTCAAGATATTTGAAAATGAAATCATTATCCATGCCAATATGCAGACTACAACATCGATAAAATTATTGATTTCTATTTATATTTTAATCACCATAATACATGTAAAGTAATGAGGATGGGATTAAAAGATAATTACTATTTTACTGATATTACTACTGTTTGTTTATGAAGAAAATATAAAACTATTAATTATGTGACCAAAAAATGATTATCATTAATCCGATATTGCCAATTGAGTGAACTATGATGAAAATGATATCTTTTTTATAATTAACGAATTTATATAATGTTTATAAAGTTCAAAATTATTTCCTAATTCTCATATATATTAACCCAATAAGAACCAAAGGACACATTTATATCTATAGTATAATTTTATTTTAACAGAAAACCCAATAATGATCACCATATTGACCTGGCTTTTTCTTTGTAAGACTTTGAAAAAATTATAAATTTTTTTGAGATCCATGCACTGAGAGGGCATGAGATTCTGAGATGTGAAGTGACTGTTATTAATTTTATAAATGTATTAAATATATTTAATATTTTTTTCTCATAGTTTTTAAATGAAAATAGGATAACACATAAAAGGAATCTCATAGCAGAAATTTGAGACCACAGTGGAGTCTGGAACACATTGTTTTCCCCATGTGCGATCTAAAATAGGTTAGTGTTGGGAGTTCGATTATTTCTATCATTGGTTGCAAATTTAGTAGATTGATTCACTAAATAATTAATTACATAATAAAATAATTTAACCTAAAATTATTTTCAAATAAATCAATTATTATAGAAATCTACCCAGAGTTAGTGTCATAGACCGAGAGTCGCCAAGAAAAATTCTCCATAACCGTTCATTTTCAAATGAAATCATACATTAACAAAATAGTCGATATGATTTAATTGGAGAGTAATAAATAATATTAATTAATTTTATTATTAGAATGTGTGTCCTATAATGATGAATTATCCATTCATGGTTTATTCAATTTTTTATTAAACTGATTGAGTAGATTGATTGACTTTTTGGAACTACACCAATTATGGCCTGACCATGTCAATGTATAGTGGAATGTTAATTGATTGTTCTTATTTAAAACTATAGAGAACTTTTTTTTTGTAATTTTGGATAATAATTCATGGTTATTTATGATTAAACATTTTTTTGGGGCCTTTATTCCCTTTTTATTACAGTTCTTCACCAATTGGATATCGTTGTACAAGTACATCTTTTTTAGATGGAACCAAGAATTGTAGGACCTTATAATTGCAATGAATTTATATTCACAGAATGGATAGATGGATTTTTGGTATATCTAGGGATTTTAGGGGACATATATGACCTTTTTTATGATCTTTGATTGAAACTTCAACAAATGGAAATGCATGAGCATGTGTGATGTGAGGCGATGTGTGTGAGGCTTCAATAATTTGGGTATCTATGCATATACGGGACGAAATCCAATGGTAGGATTTAGATCCACTAATTCCAGGAGGATATATTTCTGGAATCACAAGGGAGAGGCATGATTCAAGGAATAGATTACATATTAAGGGAAAATTTAAAATCCTGACTATACACTGTGTTGTTTGAAGAACACATGAGGTACCAGGCCCTGGTTAGAGCATCTAGGATTTCAAAATATTATAAGGCTAGAATATCATGTAGAGATACTAAAAACCATGTAACACATCATCTATTAGATTCTTAATGTTGTGTAGGACAGGGGAATGACCCTGTGTGGAAGCACAATTCTATGTAAACGACCCTGTATCAAAGCACATAAACACAAGGTGATGTACATAGACACTGGGTGAATACACAGACATGAACGAGGACACATGTGTGACCTTGAGTGGAATGGTCATTCCATGTATACCTACACTATAATTGATCCATGTACCACTAGGGACATGACCAGGTGATTGAGAAGGACCACACGTTGTATGGGTCCCCTCACATGGAAGGTACCCCTTGGTTTCTTCTAATGAAATATCAATCTTCTATATGTAATTTGATTTGTGTTATATTTTATCCCACAAGTAACTTATCCTGATTTTGTCCACATATATCATGACTATTCTCACCATTGGGACTTTTTGGATATCATATGAAATGTTTCTAAAATAATTCATATTTGGGTAACGCCCAATGGTGACAGTGATCAGGAAGGATCCCCAGAGGATTTATATAGAGTGAAAAACCACATTATTTTGGGGATGAGACATCTAGAAATACATACTATGGGTGTCTCCCATATCGGATAGTACTTGGGTCCTCAATGATAATAGGGGAACCCCCTACAACACCATGGAATAAGCCTCATGACACATGAGTGGAACCACGAATGATCTTGGGACTAGACAGTCTACCTATCAAGTGGAAGCCCCTATAGGGTAGGACGTTTATCTTCACATCAATCAATTGGAACCCCCATTGAGCAAGGTCATGATGCCTCTATAGATACTAACTGAGTGGAACCCTCTATTAGATAAGGAACATGTCTTTATGGCATTGGATAAGAACCCCCATCATCTTGGGATTAGGTCCTCTATAGATACTTATCGAGTGGAACCCCTATGAGAGAGGGTGTGGGTCCTCATGATTTTAGAGTGTAAACCCTATCAACTCCGGTGTTACTCCTCTATAGATACATAAAAATTGGAACCCCCTTTTTGATAGAGTGTGGTTCTTAATACAACTAGTGTGGAACCCCCATCATCCTGTGTATGGGTCCTCTATAGATACTTACAGAATGCACCCCCTGATTCACTAGTGCACGGGACCTCTATATGATGTTTGTTCCCCCTCATGTGTGTGACATATTAACATGTCATTTTACTTCAAAAGATTTCATCTGAAAATATGTTTGAGATGCTGGGCATCATTGATGGATATTTTTATCTTTTTTCAACACATATTATTGGAATAAAATATTAGATAATGACCCATTTCTATGTCATATATGATTATTTTTCAATGAATATATATATATATATATCCATAAATTTTGATTTGTTTAAGCTCCATACATGGGTTTTCTAGAGGTGTGTGTTATGTTACATGCATTCTTGGTTTATATTATTGTAGATGGATGAGTTCACACTTCTACTATATGTTGAATTTCAGCAGTGACAGTATATTGTTGGTACTATAGCAGTCTGGGTATTGTAGATGAACTATTCACCAAAGGGCATTTGGGATAAAAAATATGGGCTTCATGTCCAATGGACCCATCGTCCATCTAATGGGATTCATTCCCACTAGGTATATAGGCCACATAATGTGTAAATAATTATTTATGTGTGGGCTGTCCCATAGGGGGATTTTTTCTACAATTCCAGCCTATTTGTGAGGTGTGTGTGATTGTTTGAATTTAATAGTATCCCCTTGAACCTAATATATATGGGTAGAAAAATCTCTCCAGGTGGTTCATCAACTCACTATACTGATCCCCCTATTTTTTGATGAGGTTACTCATTCACATTGTTTGAATTAAATTGTATCCCCAACATCCTAGTATATTTTGGTAGAAAAAACTCTCAATGTTGTTCATCAACTCATTGTGTTGATCCACATATTCTTTGATGAGGTTTCTCATTCTATTTATTGAGTTGATATTCATCATATTTACTATATACTATCTTTGTATACCTACTCTCTCTCTTATTTCTCACCCTTCATCTTTTAGGGAGTCCAACTGGGTATGAATATACTCACCCATGTATGGGTTTTTCTAGAACTTTTCTTATCTTATGAAGAAGTCAGATTGGTCACCAATGACATTAGAGGATCCTAGAAATACCAATTATATTGGACCCCATACAATTTTCTCAACCTGAAGATTATAATTTTAACTTTATCGTGGTTTTAGATTCCAATTCTTTAGTTTCCAACATCTATCAGGTAAGGGATTTGTTTTTCCCCTTTAATTTTATGTTCTCAATATAGTTCTCATGTATTGTCTACAGGTACTATATGAATAGTTGTTTTCAAAGTTTATTGTTTTTATTATTATTCCACATCAGTTATTTATTGAGATGGCTATGAGTGAGAATACATGTATATAGAAAAAGGCCTCCCATGTTAGTTATTCCATTGGTGATGGTCCCTTTCCCCTGCCCTATGGAGGCAGGCATGGGGTTGTTGTGGCTCAATCCCTAACTTGAGTCGGGCCATGAATGATTGGTATCAAAGGTGGTTTGATCCTTGGGACAATGTTTAATATTTTACCATTATGATGATTTGTATTGGATTATAGAAACATCATCATAGTATATTGAGTGTGACACTCAGTCTCGAGGATATAATTATGGTGCTTGCTGATGACGTATCCATTCACCAGAAGCATGACTACTTGCTTGTTGACTCGAAATATCATGATTGGTTTTGTAGGGATCAATGATACATAAATCATATAAGATTTTTTTTCTTTTAAAATATATCCTTATTTAGTTCCACCAAGATATATATATATATATATCCTCATTCCACAATGGTACATATCAACCAATTTCGATATGAATTTATGAAGACAACCAACCATGTCATCAATATATAGATTGTGATGATGATATGATGATTAATGAGGGATTTATTTTGGGTCCATATTGTGAGATATTTTCCTCCAATTAGGTAGGTATAATCACCCCCTAACGAGCAGTAGTTGTTACTAGCATACTATGTAGAGGACGTGCGTAGGATTAACACATGATATGGGTTCTAGTGCTAGTGGAAAATGATGTTCCATGTTGATCCAGTTCCCCTAGTGGTGCATGGTTGGATTGAGTTGATGATCTGATTTTTGAGAACTCTACAGACCCTGAATGAATTGATTATTTCACATGACACCAATTCACTTCATAGATCATTTGTTTGATTTAGTGGTACCATCAAATGACACACCCAATCTAAATGTGCATGTCTGGTTTTGGAGATAAAGATCACCTGAGTATTGAGTTATTCAAAAAACCATTTCAGATGGATGAGGTTAGGCTGGATCCAGTGGTTTAGATATACCAATCATATGTGAACTATTCCAATGGTGATCCTTTTATGGAGAACATTCATGAAAAATATTAGGATTTTTATAATCCTATGATGGTGATGTTTTGGTGTGGCATTAGACATTAAAGGATAGGGTTTCTGCCACTTCCAAGATGCATCCTTTTGATGTGATTCAAAATTATGATGGAGGTTTAGTGCCACCTAAAATGAATAGTCTCATGGTGTGGTAGGTGAGTCCCATTTAATCACATGATTGCGATGACTGGTTGTGATGGGGTGTCATTGCAGGACTGGGTTGGGGAGAACATACAGTCAAGGGGAATGATGATCTCTTAGTAGATGCGACATCTTATATGGATGGTCAAGTGTGGATCAGGGTATTCACTATGTCGTTACTACTCCAGTAGTAGTTAATAACACAAATTAAATATCCACATTTCCAGACATATGAAATATTTTATACCTAGTGATATTATACGAGGTCCTTTTGGTGAGCCCCTTTATTGGAGGACCAAAATAGAGGATTTATGGAAACATGTTATTTTTTATGAGTTGAAACTACTCTATAAGGAGAGGAAAGCTCACACCAAATTCTTTTATAGAGAGAGTGATACCCTATGATGAATTTAAATATATGGAATGGTATTTGAAGGACCATTATGATATGATTTATACCTGTGAGTATAGTAGTTCTTCCAAGTTATGGGATAGAGTTTTCCACCAGAAGGAGGAGTGGTCCATAGACAGAGCAGATGATCTCAATCATAGAATGTTATAGATATTTATATGATTTTATTGTATTTCCAATGAAATTAAGTATGTATTGATATATCTACTCCCTACAAATATTGTGTGGTATGATGATGTACCAATTTTACATCCCCACCATGAGTTATATATTATATAGGCATACACCATGGATAACACAATGTTTGTGTTTGAAATAAGATGACCCGATGGGGCTTCAAGATCCATTTGTATGTTTTAAAGGTATATAGTGGATGGGCTTCAGAAGACCTAATGTGTTCACCTTGGTAACTCTTCTATTGTTCTTAAAAAATGAAGGCGAGAGCTAGTGGGTTTTCAAGGATTATCATCACCTGAACCAGGACATGATAATAAAATAATAACAATTTCCAAGGATTGTAGACCACTTTGACAAGTATTTAGGAGCTTGATGGTTCTCAATGTCCTATATCATATCTAGCTACAACTAGTTGAGGGTTTATGAGAATGAAATTTCAAATCTATAATTCTGATGTTTCATGAGACACTATGAGTTCCCGGTGTTTCTCATTGGTGTAATGAATGTCCACACTATGTATACGACTTTCAAGAAAAAGTTTTTCTATCCATACATCGACTAGTTTATGGTTGTCCTCATAGATTATGTTTTCATGGACTCTACATTAGAGGAGAACCATGAATACCACTTGAAGATGGTAATATATATTTTCATTGATAGAAGCAGCTTAATGGAATGCTCCAAATGATCCAGATTTGGATTAATGAGTCTCACTTCCTTGGACATTTTGTATTTTAGAATGGTTTTGTTATTGACCTAATTAAGATCAAGGGAGTCATTTCATGCCATCCACTTGATAGTGTTTGAGAGGTGTAGAGATTTTTATTACTTGGTGGGGTACAAAAGGGGGGTTGTGGTGGAATTTTCTAGGATTGTAGGGACTTTTACAATCCTTACAATGAAATGAAATTTCATAACATTTATTGAGACGAACCATAGGTATTTCAAGGAGTTGGGGATGTGAATGATTAGTGATCCTAAGTTGAGACTACAAGAGGATGGTATAGATTATGTAGTGTATTGTGATTACCTGAGAGCGGGGAATAGTTTCATGTTAATGTACCAATAAGATGTTATCAAATTCAGATCTAGGTAGCCGAGACACCATGAGTAGAACTATGTGACTCATGACCTAAATCTAGTAGTGGTAGTCATTTTACTTAGTACATAGAGTCACTAATATCGTGGGGGAGAGCATTGTTTTTTACTTAGATAATTAGAGTCACATGTACATATTCACGCATAGAGACATGATTCTGTGACAATAGAGCAAGTTGGAGTTTCTTATAGACTATGACATCAAGGTATTATATATGATTGGAAAGGGAAATTTAGTAGTGTAATCCCTTATAAGGAAGTACCAAGATCACTTTGTGTAGGAGGATTCAAAGTCATTATCTTCCTTGTAGATGGCCTAGGTGAAGAAGGAAAGTACAGTTTTTTTTTCAGTTGATGGAGTTGGCTCCTTGTATTCTTGATAATATAAGAGAGTCCCCATTTGGAGATATGAACTGTGTGTTATTATATGACCACATATCCAAAGGTGATTCACAATATGGAAGTTCTAGTGGATGTATTCATGAAATATTTATCTAGGGATATACAATTGTTCTAGTCATGATGGTTGAGGAGGTGATTTGAGAGTTACACACTTATCACCCATAAATATATCCTAGTTTGTGGAATATGTAGAAAAAAATTTAGATCCTATTTTGGTTTTCCATTATAGTAAAAAGCATAGATGAGTTTGTATCTCAAGGCCTCACCTATCAGCAGTTAAAGGACAAGAAAATTTTTTTGATAGGATTATTACAACCCCTAGGGGTTTTGGAGTGGAAGTGGTACACGATATCTATGGACCTTGTGATAGGTAATATGCAGACAAAAAATGGACATGATTCCATCTGGGTGATAGTTTACCAACTCATGAAGTTGTAACACTTCCTCTATTTCAGGGTGTAGAGTTAAATGGGTTGTTTGGGGTAGGTGTAAATATGGGAGATCATACTCTTTCATGGTGTTCACTCAATGATTGTCTTTAATCAGAAGACATATTGTATGTATAGATTTGGGAAATGAGTACATGGGGAATTTTGCACCAAGATAAGGATTAATAGATCCTTTCACCCCCAGAAGGATAGGTAGACCCAGAACACTATCAGGGTAATGGTGAAAATGTTAACTGATCTCACTATTAGGGTGTTGGACGATATGCTGAATAATATCTTGTTAGAATTCGTTCAGATATGGGAGATTCAATTTCCGTGGGTATAGTTATAATATAACAATATCTACCCCTTAATCGTCAACATAGACCCTTTGAAGAACTATATGGGAGACTATGTAGGTCACCAACATAATTAATAGAGATTGGTGAGAAATCTGTTGTGGGTAAATATTTGGTTCTAGAATTTACTCTTAGGGTCCAATTTATTCTTGATTAGATGAGGATTCCCCAGAGTACGAATAAATATTTCACATATCGCTATTGTCATCCCTTAGAGTTCAAGCAAGGAATCAATTTTTTCCTGGGTATCTTCTCATGATGTAGATTTGTGAGCTTTTTTCAGGGAGTCAAGACATCTCCAATGATCATCGTGGTATTATAAGTTGTGTAGGGTGTTTGTGAGGTTGAATAACACCTGGCCCTACCCACACAAGTGAATCTAGTTCCCGACATATTACATGTTTCAAACCAAAGGGGACACATGCCTGACCCCACACATGCCATTGATTGGGATGATATGGATAATAAAGATAGATTAAACTTCGTAGAGCACTACTTTTTTATCTAGTATTTATATGAAATTAACCTACATTGATGGACCATCCTCTTGCTGTGAGTGTTGTGGAGGAACATGAATGTTCAATAGAGTTAGTAAGATTTGGAGAGACAAATGTACGATATGTATCGTGAGTTGTTTGTTTCATTATTCATTTCCATAAAGAAAATATCAAAGGATAGAATTATGTAGAGACCTTGTTTTTTTCAATGCAAGGTTGTGATATATTTCTACATATATTTCAAAATCCATGTGCTAAGACAGTGTTCCATTCCAAGGTGCATTGTGGAAGGAATTTATTTTATGAAAATATTAAATATATTTTATATTGTGAGATTAAAATTTCATAAATAAAATTTTATAAACCATACATAGATTCTTGGATCCAAAATATAATAGAAATGTTATCTCTAGAATATATTGTTTAACCTATGTAAAACCTAAAATAGGTCAACATGGCGTGTTTGGATATCTCTCCCATGGGAAGTATGTTATGTTTATTGATTTAGTAATTCATTTAATCCTATAATAATATGACCCAATATTATTTTCTTATAAATATATATTTTTGGAAATCTATCTACATGTTGGCCTCATAACCCTAGAATATCGAAGTTATGTTCTTTCTCTCCATCCATATGTGAATTGATGTAGTTGATGATGAAATGATATATCAGAGTATATTTGAGTGTAATGAATGAAATGAATTAATTTTATCATAGGAGATTGTGATCATTAATATAGATAGATCCAATATCTAGGAAGGACTCATAAAACATTAGATTACACCAATTTTATTGAATTTATTTATCAAACTAATTCTTTTAATGGATCTGCTCCAATTGAGGCCTAAGAATGGGCCCCTGAAATCTGGTTGAAATGATGTGAGATACAGGGATTTATGGATAAGGGGTAGATATGTTATATTATACAGAAATGAATCAAATTTTTGATGATTGTAGATAAAAAAACAGCAAACATAAGCACCTGAACATGCATGATGTGAGGAGATGTGTGTGAGGCATTTTGAATTGGGTTTCCAATCACTGGAGGGAAAAATCCAATATATGGAGTCATATCTAATAATTATGGGTATATATAGGTCCATAATCTAAGGTGAAAGGCTAGATTCAAGGTGTGGAACCTAGATCTTGGAAATATGAAATTATAACTACATGACATGTTGTTCTAATAACACATGGAATATTTTTCCATGGATGTGGTAGCAAGGGTTTTAGAAAATTAGAATGACGAAAAAATAAGTATCCTTCCCACACATCATGTATTGAGTCCCTTGGTGGATGAGCTATGTGGAAGAGCACATAGGAAATTCCCATTGTGTATGTACATGTCCAAACACATGTTGATGGACTGATGTACACAAACACATGGTAGAGTTCATGAAAACTATATAATGTTCATAAAAATGGGGTGAATAAATGATCAAAAACATGAACACCTGAAAGATCCCATGTGAAATAGAAACCTTGTGTATACCCCCACTTGTCATGTATACCTAGAAATTATGCATGCCATGTACCTCCAAGTACATTTCTAGGTGATAGAGATGTACTACACACTGTGTGCGCCCACTCACACAATGTGTATCCCTTGGTTCTATATTAAGAAACTGAAATATTATGTATCTATTTCATTTGGACTATGTTTTTGGCTATTTAGTTGGCTTTCAAAAATTTTTCCATGTTGTGTGTGATGGTGCAAATATTTGTGAATTTTTGTATAGAATTTGAAATATTCCTGGCATGACGCTTATTTTGGCGTCACTGAATGATGGTAGTGATCACAAAGGATCACCTGAGGATTATTATAGATTGGATATCCTAATCATTTTATGTGAGGGTACTCTATATATAGTTACTGAGTGGAACCCCCTTATCATAGAGGGGACATATCATTGATAACTAGATTGGAATCCCCCCCCCTATCGCACCAGGTCATGAGTCCTCGTGACTGTATACTAGAAATCACATAAACATTGGGGTGGGTCCTCTACCAACCATGTATAATCCACACCAAATCAGATAGGTTGTGCTTCCTTATGAAATTGGATTGGAACCCCCCCCCCCATTGTCTTGGTTTTGGGCCCTCTACTGATACATATCGAGTAGAACACCTTTATTAGATACGGAATGGGTCCTCATGACACTAGAGGGGATCCCCCAACCACCGTGGGGCATGTCGTATACATATAAATATTGAGTGGAAACCATTAATAGATCGAGAATGTGTCATAATGAAACTATAATAGAACCCCCATCAGCATGTGTGGAGGTACTAGACAATTACATACTGAGTGAGACTTCCTTTCAAATAAGGAATGAATCCCCATGACACTATAATTCAAACCACCACCCCACCATCAAAATGAGAAATGTTACTCAACAGAGTCATACATAGTGGAACGTACCTAATGCACTAGGTCATGGGTCAACTTCATGGAGTATGTTACACAACAGTTGTTGGGAATAGTGAAAAGGCGTCGGCCTTCAGAAGGTTACTTCTTGGAAGACATGTGTGATTTTGTGAATATATTATGGACTTTTAGAACTTGTTCCAACTATAATAGTGTATATGAGTTATGATATGGACATCCCCTTTCTCTCTCATTTGGGATTGCATGAATGAATATATATATATAACCATATATATATATATATATATGCATGCATACCACTGGATTTTTTACTGCCTTTCCATGGGTTGAATATATTTGTGTGGTATGCCTCAAGCATTAAATGTCTATATTATCATGTTTTTATGAGTTAAATACTCTTCTATTTGAGGAAACATATTATTGTGTAGCTCATATAATCACCATGTTGACCCCCTATGCTTGAATGTGGTTACTCATTCCCTTACATGTGCTGAGATGTATCATGTTTACTATCTTCTATCGTTATATTATTGTTTTATCTATAACATCTCCCACATCATCTTTCGGGGTGTTCTAAGGGGTATATATATACTCAACCATTCATGGGATTTCCCCGCATGTGTCATGTATTATGAAAATTACAGATTGTTCAATAGGGACTTCAGGAAAACTTAGGGATTCCTGGTACTTTGGATCAGATATAGTGGTCACAACATGGGAATCAGAACCCGGTCTATCTCTGAATTTTACATTCCATTTTTTCATTCTAGAACCTATTTCTTGTTGGGAACATATTTTTTCTATTTTAGATTCCTTGGAAACTATTGTACTCTAGGATTTTATATGGGATTTACAAATATGGTTGTTTTTGTTGTTTTTTGAATCTTTTTTCTACTAATCCACTTCACTTTTAAATCATGATTACTGTGTGTTTGTGCATGAAAATACCTTGGAATTAGACTCCCCATGATTGTTATGACTTCATTGTTGTTCTCTATCTACTAGACTATGTAGGTGTTTTGGGGTATTTTTTTATCAAGCCCTGTCATGACGGGGGTTTTGACATATCAATTAATATTGGTAATCTTAGGTTTTGATCTATTAAACCTTAAACATGAACTACATTATGAATGTAGACCATGGATGAAAATTAGAACATATTTTTTATTATAATATTATATAGATATATATATATATATAATGTTTTTATTGGGTTTTATGGTTATATAAAATATTAACTCATTAATTATGAAGAAAAAATACATTTTTTATGAGTAACCAAAATACCATAATCATTGATTTTGTCTACATGGTTTATAACCAAAACTATTATGAAATGATATTATAAATTTATAACTACAATTAAAAATTTATTAACATAGATTATACGATATAATAATTATTTACTTTTGGAATAAAATATATACCAACCCTAATTTTATAATAATATATCACGATGATAACTATTATTTACATTGAATGTTAAAATATATGAAAATAACTAATAAATTTATGTATAAAAAGGGGAATAATGATTATTATAAGTGATTTTAATTATTAATATGATTATTGGGTATGTATTTAATAATCATAATATAATTATTCAGGATTTTTTTTGAATGTTCCTAAATAATTATTACATAATTAATGGTGTTCGTCTCAAATTTATCCCTTTGAGAAATAATTTATATTATGTAGCCAATTATCAAAATATTATTTTTGTAATTTTTATTTTAGATAACATTCCATGAATTATCATTCGATTATGTTATTAAAATTTTCAATTAATATCACAAATTTTAAAGGTGTTTTGAAAAAAATGTTTGTCATGGAATAAAGGATATTTGTTCAAACTATATTTTTTGAGACATGTATATGTAATAAACCATGTTTTTATATGAAATATTCATTCAAATAAAATAATGTTATCATAAAAAATATTTTTTTATTCAAGGAAACATATATTACAATTCATTTACTTATGATCAAATGTATTTTTCACATTTTTAAATTGAATTGTATGGATTCTTGGTTACTCAATTTCCATTCATTGAGTTAATATCCTCCACTTAGACATAATATTTTGTTATATTATACCAAAATATATATGAAAAAATGATTTTAACTTTTGGTTTTTACCTTTTAATGTAGCTGATAAGTTAATATTAATATATGTGACATTATAATATAAATGTTTATTATTAGTTTTAAATAACTAATGTTGAAATGCCATAAAAAATTTGAAATATTGAATACATTCTACACCGGTTTTTGGAAAATAAAATGTTGAAATAATTCATATATTGAGTTTAACATTGATTTTTGAAAAAATTAATATGGAAAAACATTCTTGAAGGATTTCAATAGTTTGTTTTACTAATCCTAACCTTGAAAGAAATCTTGATGGGGTTTCAACCTCTATTTCATTCAAAACAGATATTGATAGATGGAATTGTTTTAAAATACTTTATAAATTAATTAAATACAATAATAAATACTAAGAATATATTAAAAATATAATATTGTTTTTTAATTGTATGAAAAATAATATTAATACTCATTTATATCATTAATATCATTTTTTTCAAATGAACAGTAAAATAAAATTAAATCCTCTAATAAGTCAAATATAGATAATATTTTGGATATTATTTTTTGAGGTGTATCAATTTATATGATTTATATAATTTAACATCATTTAAACATAACAAAATAAAATCCTACAAGTTTTAAAAATAAATATTTTATAGTATATTATGTTTCATAATTAGAATTTCATTTTCAAAATTTTTTGTTATTATATTAGTTATTATATCATAAATTTGTCCTAAAATAAAATATTAACATTATTCATTCCCTATTTATTGGTAATAATATTTTTAAGAAATGATATTTTTAAAAAAAATATTATATATGTAAGAAAAAACAAGAATTCACTAATATATATTTTTTATTTTGTAATATTCACATCTCCATTATTTTATTCTTCCGCTATTGAATAGTGGGACCTCAGAAACATAATACACAACCTATTTTAATTATAATAATTATTTATGAAAAATAATTTAAAATGAAAAAAACTATATTCAAGAACTAATATAATTGAATGAAACTAAATTGTTGAAAAAAATTCGTAAAATTCATCGAACAGAATTATATAATGAGAATAAACATAATGCCTTATATTATTTAGAGAAATATTAAAAAAGATGAAATTTTATGAAATATAATTAAATAAGAAATAAAAACATATTTAATATTGGTTCATAATACTATATTTTTTATTACTATCCATGGAATGGGAACAACATTATTTAATTATGTTGTAATGTAATATTTTTGATATGTATTCCAATCTGGCATCTTGGACCATGTATTCCACATAGATTGAAATTTATTATAGGTCCATAAAATTTAAAAAATGAACTTCACTAGTTATATATGCTCATATTTTTGATATATTTAATTATTTATTTGATTATTTATTTAATATAATATATATTTAATTAATAAAAATAAATTAATAAATGAAAACTATATAAATGGAAGATGAATACAACATATATACCTTGAATTTAACCCCCTTTACAAAATCCCTGGTTTTTTTTAAAAATAATTTACATATAATATGTTCATCATATACTATAAGTAAAAAAAATTAATAATTTTTCAATCTTTAAAATACAAGTGATAACTTCGTTAACCCATAAGTTTTTTTGGAGTTTACGATGGTGAGGAAACCAAATTTGATTCCATTATAGAGATTCCATCGATTTTTGATAGTTTATTATATTGTAATAATAAGAAAATATTATTTTTAATCAGGAATATAATAATAAATAAAAATGGAAAACAATTCATACATCATTTTCCATCTAAAGAGAAATATTAACAAACAAAATAAAAAAATAAAAAATTATTTGTCCAACTAAGGACACATCCTTAGTAGGAAACGACATTGATGTCATTAGATCTAAAATTCCATTTACCACAACTTCTTCTTGACTGAACATTATTATATGATAATTTACATAATCCCCCAGATGATGTAGTATTTTTATGATAAAATACATACATGGGATTCCCAACATGTATGTAACACCCAATCACATTCTTTTAGATATGATTTGAATATTACTAGTTTCCCTTTTTGTTTTGGTGCATTACAGGGTTCTTGGGAATGATGATCCATTAATTTCAAAAATGGACTAATGTCTTGGGATGTATGTTTTTTCATATTACATTCATAAGGTTTAAATTTTTAAATGGATTTTAAAAGAACTCATTGGGTTCAATGAACCATAAGTAATACTTTAGAGGATTTATAAGAAAATATTATATGAGGACTACCTACTGGAGACATTCATGTTGAGAATTGGATACATGATCTGAATATATTGTAGGAAACATTCTGTGAGTGTCATGCAGTTGAGAATCCTTTATAAGTCATTAGACCATTAAATGACATGAAAATGTATATTGATATTTTATTTTACTATAACTGAAAAATTTTGTGTGTATTTTGAATTTATTAGTATTAAAACCATGAAATGGATTTAAATCCAAGATTCCTTTATTCTAATAGTCTTAAACAAGCTAAAAAACTAGATTTTTTTTCTGTTGGTTAATATGAATTAATTTTGTACAATATAGTAATTTGAGTGATTTTGGGTCATCTCCCTACTTACTGATTTTCCTCTTAGGTGTTTGACTCATATGTTAGTTGTGTTTTATATCACTAGTAAGTATTCATTCCACTATGTTTGTTACATTAGTTATAAATGTATCATTTGATGGGTTTTTAATTGATATTAATAATCAATGGGTATTTTTGTACCCCGGTTTCGGGTATTTAACCCTTACTTGATTTTTCCCATGGTTATAATGTTAAGGGTGACAAATGGGAGAGTCGGGAGAACTTGGAATGAGTTTTGGGGAAAAAAGGGATGTTGCACGAGAGGCGCACAATTTTACTAAACTGTGCGGCCAAACCATACAACGTTGGTATGGGAGGCAGTGGCTTACGCATGGTGGGTGCACAGTTTGTCTAACTGTGCGGCCAAATCGTGTGAGAAGGGTGGATGAGGCAGTAGCTAACGCACGGTTAGCACACGGTTTGCCAAATCGTGCGGACTAACTGTACAGTCACTTAAAATTAGATCATTAAATTGTGGATCTAACTTGTTTTTCCTCTAATCGCCTCATTAAATATCCTAAGTGTCCCTAACATAGGATTTTGGTTCTCCTAAGGTCAAATAGGTTTCTCTAATCATTCCGGAGGCGATCCAAAGGCTTCTTGTGGAAAATCAAAGCCGGATTCTTGAGGTATGTGATCGTTCTCATTCGTTCTTGAATGGAATCTTAAATCTACTTAGATCTACTTCTCATATTCTCTTGGTTTCTTAGATCTACGCCCTTTATAGGTAGATCAATGTTTTTGGATGTCAAATCTGATGATATTTGGTCTTGGTTTTGTTAGGAGAAGAGATCTAAGGAGGATTATTGGAGTTTTGACCTGGTGTTCTTGAGCATTCTTCGTCCGTTGCTTGGTTTCGCCTATTTGTTGAGGTAGGTGGGATCACTCCTGACTCCTCTCGTAAGAATTGGTTGTCTTAGTTTCAAATTGTTTATTTGAATGGTATTTATTGTGAAAATCATGGAAGAAATCTTCTTTAGTGATGATTTATGGCTTTTATGAAATTGTGAAATCTTGGTGGATTACTGTGAAAAGTGATTTGGATATTTGAATTTAAAATGTTGATTTTAAACTATTAAATTGCTGAAATTAGAAATGGTTTTATGAGAAAGGGGTTTTCAATAAAAAGGGTGTTTTATCAAAATGGTTTGAATTGGTTGAACACACTGGGTTTTGATGAAAATGGTATTCAATAAAAGGTGTTTTATTTAAAGGATTATTTTGGCATGATTTTTGGAAATGTGTAGTGTGTGTTCATATTGCATTATACGAGGCTTGGTTGAAATATGACCTTGTGCTCGGTGCCAAATTTTTACTGTCACAATGGTAACTATATGTATGAGGCTTGGTTGAAACATGACCTTGTAGTCAGTTCCAAAGGTGTAATGGCACATTGGAAATAATTATGTTGTGATGACTTAGTAGATCGACGAGAGACTGCTCATGAGTATGGAACTGTCATAATGATGCATGCATGTTTAATTTAACAGGTTTGTGAAACGGTTGGGTAGGCCAAAAACGGGATGATTGTGAAATGGTTTGAAAATTTGTTTGGTAATTTTTCTGGAAAAATAACATGTTGGAAAAGCCGGTTTAAATTTTATTTTGATACTTTTGAGCATGGATGGTTTTAGAAAACTAGTTTATATTTAGTTATAAACTACTTTGGTGAAAATGTTTTGTATAAACTGTTTTTATATATAAATGTTGTTAACTCTTCTATCCTAGTGGGGTGAGTAGGGAAGTCATTGGGGAAAACCTACCGAGTTTTATACTCACCCCTACATTGGCACTTTGGCACTTTTGCAGATTTTGTATTCCGAGACACAAGTAAAGGTAAAGCATCTCTTTATTAGTGGATAGTGGTGATATTTGGTAGATGTCAGGGAGATTGGAGCTTGTGGACCCCTGATTTGTGGTGTATTTTGAGAGTCTTGATTTGTTCTTCCATTGTGTATTTTGATGGTTGGTTTGGTATTCTGCTGTTATGTACTCTGATGTGGCTTAACATAAATGAAGTTGTTGGTTGGTCATTCATTTGTTCATGCATCATATAGTGAATGGTTAATGGATGGCTTTATTTTATTAAAGGTTAAATTGTCCACCGATTGTATTTGAAACCCTTCGGAATTTATTGCCAGCCATTGGCATCTTGGGGATATCACGTAAGGCCAAGTAATGACTCGTTGCACTCTCAAGCCAATGATAATTGGAGGGTCATTACTAATGGTGTCATCTTGTTCGGTTCTTTCCAAAAAAGTAGTCATCGATGTTCTTGGTCTTGGAGTTAAAATTCCTTCTTTTCAATTCCTTGGGTTAAAATCTTAGACAAGAATTGGATTGTCAGAACTTGAAAGGTATATCATAAAAGGACATAACTAACCTATTTATGATGAACATCATGTTACCAGGGTGTTGGGTAAATAAGTGTTTCGGATAGACTTCTAGAATGTTAGAAATATCATTGTCGTCAATTTAGCCATTTAGAGGAGCATGGAATTAATTGTAGAGGAATGAATTCCCACTAGGAATGCATATCTCATTGTGAGGAATAAGTACGAATTTTCTGAAAGGTGACATTTTTTGAAAAATGCGGGAATTGTTTCCAACCAAAAGTCATTGAAAATAGCGTATTTGGTGTATTTTGAGAATATATTGATTTTTAGAAAGTATGTTGAATGTTTTCAAAAATGGTTGAACATGGAAAAAGGTTGTTTGAGAACAATATTGTCATAATTCAGGTGATAGAATTTTAAATACTAAGACAATAATTTCTAGAGAGTGAGATTGATAGTGTTTGTTGTTGTGGTAGAAAATGGTACCCAGTAGGCGTCATCGAAAGCAACCCGAAAAAGCTGCGGAGAATGTGGTTGCACCAGAACCACGTGTGAACTAAGAGCTGGTTCAGAGTATTGTCCGTGGTTTTCAAGCTATGGATATGGGTAACCGGAGGAATGATCCACGACATGTGGATCATACCATCTAGTTCATGAAGCAGAATCCACCGATCATCAGGGGTGATGTTTAACCCGAGAAGGTGAAGGTGTGGCTAAGTAGGATGATTCGTATATTCAATTTCATCGGCACACCAGTAGAGTTGAAAGTAATGCTGGAAACGTATATGCTGAAGGATCATGCACGTCAGTGGTGGGATTTAGCGGTACATGCTAAATTGGATGAAGGCCTTACATGGGAGGATTTTGATGAATTTTTTATCAGAAAATTCTATCCTCACACGTTCATGATCCAGAAAATGATGGAAATCTTCAGCTAGAAATAGGAGAGTCTCTCTGTCACAGATTATGCGGCTATGTTCATGAATTTAGTCCGTTTTTCACCAGAGGTTGCGGCAAGTGCTTCTTTGAAGGCACACATCTTTAAATTGAGGATAAGGAAGTCGATTCGATCGAAGATTGCGGTGCTCTGTATTACGGATTATACATAGATGGTGAACAGAGAAACGGTTTCTAAACGTGATATCTCAGGATCGATAGGAGGAGGTATGATGATACCCATAGGAATGGGTGGGAATGTTAATGCTGGGAATAAGTGGAAGAAGGACACCTACTTCTAGGTTGGGAGAGCGAATCAGAACCAGACAGTGGGATCAGTCAACCTTCATCCACGACCCCAGAGCAAAGAAGGTTTCTTTCAATATGGTTCGACTGATCACATGAAGCGAAAGTGTACAACACCACCAAGAGCATGCCAAAATTTGAAGAAGATGGGGCATCTACAACGCTATTGTAGGAATGCTCTGAGGTCAGGTGCTCGTGACACTTCCCAGGCGTCGCAAGCATCGTATGCTTCGACCGGGCAAGGACAAAAAATCAGCCTCTCTAGCAGAACAAAGCTAGTTATGGTGATTCTAAAAATACCATGACTCCTCATGTAGGGATATCTCAACAAGGAAATAAGGTGCAAAGTGCAGCAACAAAGCAATTATTTGGAGCCAAGCAGATGATGGTAGATGACATGTATGGACCGTCTACAATGAGAAGTATGATTCTTTTGAATTCTTCCCACATGAAAGTGTTGGTCAGTACTAGTGCATCACATTCCATTCTTGCTACCCGTATTGGTGATTTTCTGATCTTGAAATTGTAAATGAAGCCTTCTGTCTTGAAACTTCAAACTCCTCTTAGTGAAAGAGAATTTCAAGCCTTCGTGTGTAGAGCATGTGCTATAACTGTTGATAGAGTTGAACTGAAATGGGACTTCTCTATATTTGATATTGATGTCTATGATGTAATCCTGGGTATGGATTGGTTGACAAGGTTCAAGGCCCACATCTACTATTATATGAGAATAGTTAGTTTCACGACTGAGGACGGCATGGAGAATCTCTTCGGAGGAGAGAGAATGGTAATGAAATGTTCAATGTGCATGTTGTCACCAATGGTGGGAATGATCTCTTACCAATTGACAGCGTTGACTTTGGAATCATTGGAAGAGAGTGAGGAAAATTGTTTTCTGGCTGTTGTGGATAACTTTCCTAATGATTTTTCTGAAAACTTCTCAGGGTTACTACCAGTGAGAGAAGTGGAGTTTACGATTGATCTCGTTCCGGGGACCGGTCCTATCTCACTTCCATCTTATAGGATGGCACCAATGGAGTTAAAGGAATTGAAAGTGCAGTTAGAGGTGCTGGAAGGCATGGGATTAATTCTCCCATGCAGGTCTCCATGGGAAGCACCAGTTTTGTTTGTGAAGAAGGAAGATGGAACTCTTTGGATATGTGTTGATTATCATAAACATAACGAAGTTACAATAAAGAATAGAGATCCACTTCCACACATTGATGAACTGTTTGATCAATTGAGGAGAGCTAAGTGGTTCTCCAATATTGACTTGCGGTCATGATATCACCCGTAGCAAGTTTTAAAGGAGGTTATTCTGAAGACATATTTCAGAAGCAGATATGGCCACTACGAATATGTAGTCATGAATTTCGGTCCAACGAATGCACCAGCGGTCTTCACGGCTTTGATGAATTGTATATTTCATCCAAATTGGGATTCTTTTATTGTCGGGTTTGTGGATGAAATATTGGTGTATTCAATAACAAGGTCTTAGCCTGAGAAACACTTGGCGACAATGTTCGAAATCTTGAGGGACCATCAGTTGTATGCCATATTATCCAAGTTTGATTTTTGGATACAGTAGGTTCGTTTTCTAGGCCATTTCGTCTCTGAAAAAGGTGTTTTAGTGGATCCAAAAAAGATATAAGCCATTATCTCTCGGAAACCACCAAAGAATGTGTTCGAGATACGATGTTTTCTTGTTCTAGATGGTTCCTACCGACGCTTTGTGCATGATTTCTCACGAATAGTGTCACTAATGACAGCTCTGACAAAGAAGAATGGTCCATTCCAATGGAACGAATAATGTCAGAAGTGTTTCTAGGAAGTGAAGGTTCATCTTACATCGACACCTATCTAGATTTTTCCATAATTAGGACATGGGTATGTGGTGTATTGTGATGCTTCAGGATCAAGGTTGGGTTGTGTTCTCATGCATGGAGACCATGTTGTTGCTTATGGATCAAGGAAGTTGAGAGTTCATGAGAATAATTACCCAACACTTGATTTGGAGTTAGTTGTAGTCATCCATGCTTTGAAAACATGGAGACACTACCACTTTGGTGATAAATTTACTATTTTTACAGATCACAAAAGCTTAAAACACATTTTCTCACAGCACAATTTGAATCCGAGGTAGAGGATATAAATGGATTATCTTCAAATGTTCAACTTTGAATTAATGTATACACCAGGTAAGGGAAATTTTGTGGTCGATGCATTAAGCAAGAAGTCGTTTGTTCAATTGTCAAAGGAAGCATCAGACGAATGGCAGTTGATGTCGGTCTTAGCCTACATGCATGTGGAATGAGAAAACTGAAGTGATGTTGCAGGTTTTTTCCCTCTACACTTATACCTAGACTGCTAAAAGTGGTCAAAGAAGCACATACATCTGATGCGTAATGTCTGGTAATGATTTCAAAACTCAATGGTGGGGTGACCATTGATGGCTGGAAACAGAAAGCGGGTTCAGTTTTGTGTTTCAGAGATCAGATGGTAGTAATTATAGCATGTCAGGAACAACTCCTTCATGCTTACCACAAATAAATATGGGTGGTACATCCGGGTACAAAAAGATGTATAAGGGGCTAATGGCATAGTTTTGGTGGAGTGGCATGAAAAGGAAGTTGGACGAGCTCATCTCACGATGCTTAACTTGTCAGTAGGTGAAAGCAGAGCATCATAGACTAGTCGGTATGTTAAAGTCTTTACCTATCCCGGTGTGGAAATGGGAGTAGATAGAAATTGATTTTGTTATAGGTCTTCCAATAATGGTCTGGAAACAAGATTCCATTTGGGTGATAGTGGATCATCTAACCAAGTCGGCCAATTTCATCCCAATTTGTGAAACTCATATGGTGGAAGATCTTTCAAAAATATATATCTGAGAAGTGGTTAAGAGGCATGGTGTACCAATGTCTATATCCTCAGACAGAGATTCGAGGTTCACATGTCATTTCTAGAAATATTTACAGAAATCCCTAGGGACTCTGTTGACGATGAGTACGGTGTATCATCCTCACATAGATGGGAAATCTGAGTGGACGATACAAACGTTGGAAGTCATGTTGGGGGATTGTGTAATGGACTTTGGGTGGCTCGTGGGAGGAGTATATACCCTTAGTGGAGTTCTCATACAATAAAATCTATCAAGCCTCGATGCACATGGCTCCGTTTGAAGAATTGTATGGGAGTCCTTGACATTATCCACAATGCTGGGTAAAAATTGGTGAAACATCACTAGTCGGGCCAAGCCTTGTCCATGAAACAATGGAGAAGATTTAGTTGATTAGAATGAGGATAGAGATGGCTCAAAGTCGTCCGAAATCTTATGCAGATCACCGTCACAGACTTTTGGCGTTCGTTGTGGGTGATCATGTCTTCTTAAAGATCTCTCCAAGACATGTACATCGTCATTTTGGGATGCAGGGAAAATTATCTTCCTGTTATTTAGGCCCTTTTTAGATACTATAATGGGTTGGAGGGGTGGCATAGTGGTTGGAATTACCACCACGGTTCAGTTCGGTGTACAATGTGTTCCATGTATCTATGTTAAAGAAGTATCAAACCAATCATGACCATGTGATCAGATGGGTTCACGTTGACCTAGAGCCGGATGCTTTTATGGTACATATTCTGGTGCGGATTGCGGTTGGGAAAGATAAAGTCTTGCGCAAGAAAATTGTCGGTATAGTGCGGGTTTTGTGGCAGCATGGTCAAATTCAGGAAGAGACATGGGAACATGAGAAAGAAATGAGAGAGCAGTGGACAGAACTCTTTTAGACAAACATTGGGTTTCTACTTTCCAAGGACAGAAAGGCCAATGGTGGGGAGAATGTGGTGCCCCCAGTTTCTGGTATAATACCTTTGTTTGATGTTTTCCATGGTTATAAAGTTAAGGGTGACAAATGGGATAGTCGGGAGAACTTAGAATGAGTTTTGGGGAAAAAAGGGAAGTCGCACGGGAGGCGCATAATTTTTCTAAACCGTGCGGCCAAACCTGCAAAGTTTGTATGGGATGTAGTGGATTCCACACGGTTGGCGCACGGTTTGTCTAACCATACAGACAAACCATGCGAGAAGGGTGGATGAGGTAGAATCTAACGCACAGTTAGCACATGGTTTGTCAAACTGTGCAGACTAACAATGCGATCACTTAAAATTAGATCCTAAAATTGTGGATCTAACTCATTTTTCCTCTAATCACCTCATTAAAGCTCCTAAGTGACCCTTACTCGGGATTTTTTTTCTCTTCAGTTCAAAGAGGGTTCTCCCATCACACCAAAGGTTATCTGAAGGCTTGTCTTGGGGAATCAAAGCCTGATTCTTGAGGTATATGATCGTTCTCCTTCGTTCTTGAATGGTTTCTTAGATCAACTTCTATTCTTCTCTTGGTTTCATAGATCTACGCCTGTTATGGGTAGATCTACGTGTGTGGATGCCATATATGACGAGATTTGGTCTTGGTTGTGTTAGGAGAAGAGATCTAAGGAGGATTCTTTGGAGTTTTGACCCGGTGTTCTTGAGCGTTCTTCATCCGTTTCTTGGTTTCACCATTTTGTTGAGGTAGGTGGATTCACTCTCAACTCCTCTAATTATAATTGTTTGTTTTTGTTTCAAATTGGTTATTTGAATGGTATTGATAGTGAAAATCATGGAATACATCTTCTTTAGTGATGATTTATGGTTTTGATGAAATTGTGAAATCTTAGTGGATAACTGTGCAAAGGGATTTGGTTATTTGAATTTAAAATGTTAATTTTAAATTATGAATATGATGAAATTGGAAATGGTTGTATGAGAAAGGGGTTTTAAATAAAAATGATGTTTTATCGAAATGGTTTGAATTGGTTGAACACACTTGGTTTTGATGGAAATGGTTTTCAATAAAAGGGGTTTTATTGAATGGTTGATTTTGGAATGATTGTTGTAAATGTGTACTGTGTGTTCATATAGCATTGTATGAGGCTTGGTTGAAATCAGAACTTGTGCTCAGTGGAAAACGTCTAATTGCATGGTGGTAACTATAAGTATGAGGCTTGGTTGAAATATGACCTTGTGCTCGATGCCAAAGTGTAATGGAATATGGGAAATAATTACCTTTTGACGACTTGGTAGATCGACGAGAGGCTGCTCATGAGTATGGAACTGTCATAATGATGCATGTGTGGTTGATTTCATGGGTTTTTTAAATGGATGGTTATGCCAAAAACGGTATGATTGTGAAATGGTTTGGAAATTTATTTGGTTATTTTTCTGAAAAAATAACGTGTTGGAAAAGTCGGTTTAAATTGCATTTTGATACTTTTGAGCATGGATGGTTTTGGAAAACTAGTTTATATTTAGTTATAAACTGCTTTGGTGCAAATGTTTTATATAAACTATTTTTTATATAAATGTGGCTAACTCTTCTATCCTAGTGGTGTGAGTAGGGAAGTCATTGGGGAAAACCTACTGGGTTTTATACTCACCCCTACTTTGGCACTTTGGTACTTTTGCAGATGTTGTATTCTGAGACACAGGTAATGGTAAACCATCTCATTACTAGTGGCTTGTGGTGATGTTTGGGAGATGTCATGGAGATTGGAGCTTGTGGACCACTGAGTTTTTGTGTCTTTTGAGGGTCTTGTGTTGTTCTTCCTCTTTGTATTTTGATGTTTGGTTTGGTATTCTACTGTTATGTACTCTGATGTGGTTTAACATAAATGAAGTTGTTGGTTGGTCATTCATTTGTTCATGCATCATATAGTGAATTGTTAATGGATGGGTTTATTTTATTAAAGGGTAAATCATCCCCCAATTGTATTTGAAACACTTCGGCATTTATTTCCAGCCTTTGGAGTATTGGGGATGTCGCTTAAGGCCTAGTAATGACTCGTTGCACTTTCAAGACAATGAGAAATGGTGGGTCATTACATGTCTTTTCTATAAATCCATTATAGTTTCTTTTTGTTCCAGGTTACTTAAAGGTTGAACCATAGTTATTAAAAATTCATTGCCAATGGTTGATAAGATTTCATTATTCATGAGGTAGGTTTATCAATAAATGTGTTGACAATTATTTAATTCCTATATTCCATTCTTGAACCACTTATGTTCTTCATTGAAATGGGATTTCATTATGTAAATAATGATTTTATTAAATGTCAACATTTATTAAGGAAAAGGGTTTGGACTGAAAAAGAAAATTCAGATCATTGGGTGCATCATGAAATTGAAAATGGTTACAATTGTGTATGTGACACCATTAGGGGTTACATTTTTTATATAAATATACTAAAATGGGAATAGATATCAGTTGGAACTAACATATTCTAATTTTAGTCTTCTTTAATATCTATTATCTATTCCTATATGTTATAGACAAAATGTTTGTCTCTGTTATTTATAACTGGTTTTTCACATGATAGCTTATTTAATGGCTATTTAATCACATGTTTAGTTTATGTGTTTTTATTTCATACCTAATATATTTCAAAAAATGTGAATTGTTATGAATTTTTTAAAATTAATGTAATGTTTACAATTTTTTTTTTCATAAATGGGATTCATATACTGGATTTTGTTTTAAAGTTTTTTCTTATGCATTATTATCATTATAAATTGTATATATTCTCTGGTGATATCCTTCTGTGATAAAATTTTTACCCATAATTATTCATTGGGAATGTTATAGAAGCTACTCTATAGGACTCAAGGAATGGGAAGGGTATCATTTAGCATGACAGGTCTTCATGTCATCTCTCACTTTCTTAGTGGGATGGATTGGTGGTAACTATATGAAGAAATGTTTAGTTTTTATGCACTTAATTTATTTTTGGACCAATATAACTGAAATTTATTGTTCTCATATATATATATATGTATTTCTTTCACATTATAATTTTATTTTTTCTAATTTCAACATCAAACATTTAGTTCATTTATATATTTAATCATGTGGAAGATTGTCTAATATAAACTATCTAGTTGTCCTAGGATTGTTTGTTACAAATTTTTATCATAGGCAATACCGAGACTAAAATGTTATTTAATAATCCTAGGAATGGATTGGTTTCACAGTAGACAATGGATCCTAATATCAAAATTTTTATAGTAGGTGAAGAAATCTGAAATGCTAATGCCACTTACATTACTAAATTTTAGTTACCATTGTTGATCTGTGATTTTTTTTAATCTTGATACCTTGTGGTTAAGGTTATTTAAATGAAATTTATATGGATTCCATTTATATTAAAATATTATTTAAATTAGGAATCTTTATTTTTCAAATAATCTATAATTTTTTGAAATAAATATTTTTTTAAAGATCCATTAATGATATCAAATGTTGTTCTTAATATTTCTGAATATGCTCATGACTTATTTTTTTATTCTTATTGATAGAAAATCCCTCGTTGAAGAGACCCTCCAAACCATAGTTATGTATCTATGTTATTGGATCATAGGTAAAATAATGTGGTGGAAAAATTGTTGGAAGAAGTTTTACTCTACAATATTTATACTCTAGGTCATGTATGTTTTAGGAACCCAACATGAGAAATGGATCACAAGTCAATATTTAAAAATTTGTATCAAAAATTCTCCCATGGTGATAAATTACCACAATAATGTAAATAATGAATTGAGTTAATTGAGAGAATCTTAAAAATATTGAATACTCTTAAGGATTATAAGGTGGTTTTTTTCAGATATGAGATTGAAGTATTGGGAAAAATATAGTGGGACTCTATTATGAATGCTATTTTACACGATGATTTCACACATGTATCATTCAAGAAAATATTCATCTTGTATTTTTATCTTGAGAAATTACATAAGGAAAAAATAACTTTGGTTTTCTCCTTAGATAAGTGAGAGTATTCTCTCATAGAGTACTCTAACTATTTTACATAATTGGTTCACTTGTCTCCATATGTAGTACCCAATTATTACATGAAGGGTTAATGGTTAGATTTTGGGAATAAGGATTAAAATTTATCGATGTTTAATCTCTTGTTCCTTCAAGACTTTTTGGATGTAGTCAATAATGAAGATCTTGAATAGTATTGCATCACTCAAAAAACATGTTATGTAGGTTCTTCAGTTGGTGATATAATTTTCCAAGGTGTATCATTTATCATGAAAAGAAATCACAAAATTAGCTAGTGTTCTTCATGGCCAATTTTGAGGGATTTATCTGGATAGTAACATTTTATTTTCAATCTATTTGGGTGGATTATTTATTGAAATCTTAATTTTATGTAGAATCCCATTATTGGCCATTATATTGGATAATATGACCATAAAATATATTTCAGTAATTAGACATCCAAAGGTAGTATGTTTGGATCCATATTCCCCAAGGACATGCATATTTCAATAGATTTTTATAATGGTAGTGCATCATATCTATAGTATTAGGTGGATTTCATGAACCTATGAATTCCTTGGTAGGATATGAGACCGTATGTATTTCTCCAGTGGATTACACACCAAATTAATATGATGTAGATCCTTCCACAGTTATATGTATTGTTTTTTTCCTCCTATAGAGATAGATTTTTTTGATACATGAAAAACTAATTATTTTATGTTGTAAATTATAATTGATATTTTGGGAATAAATTTAGATATTATGTCATTATTGTTGGATCATTGCAAATATTCATAACATGATATTCGAAAAGGTTTCATGTTCCCAACATGTCGAGTAATGATAGAGGACCATGAGGTGGAGAGAGAAATACACATGCTTGTTCCTGGAATATTTTAATGATTACAATCAAGGATTAAATGATAAATGTTAAACTAAAAATATAATATTATCATAGTCTAATTTAGTTATTATCTAAAGAAGAGGTCAATATTAGTTTTCACAGTGTGTGTGACTCCAGATTGGGAAGGGTGAGGCTTGTTTCTACTAATTCTTGGGTAATATCAATCTAGTTATCAGGGATGTTTTTTGATATTGTTTTCATGTTCCTAGAAATCAACTATTTTTTTTTGGTTTTTTGGGAACCCCATGCTCGTTCCGAAGGATTTCTTTGGTATACCTCCATAGTGAGAGGTCATATTTATCATATACATAGTATGTGGTGTGATTAAAATATCAATTTATTAATACCGTAAGACGCATGCTATGTTGTTAGAAAAGAAGGTCCATATTAAGGATCTCAAGAATAATGGATTGATTTAACAATTTAACTATGGGATTCCACTGTCCTATTTTCTAATAAGGGAGAGAGGAGCCTCAAATTTATTACTGACCATTAGAAAATAAATTTTAAAAATTTCAATAAAAATATCCCTATCCCAAGTTGTTGGATATAATTTATATGATTATAGAAAGTTTTTCATTTAAAAAAATTTAATTATGTTTAGGGTAATTCCAGTTGATAGTCTGATATGAATATACAAATAAGAGAATTTTTAGGATCAATTGTGGTCATTTAACATTTTTAGTTATTCTATTATATATAACTAATTCTCATGTGGTTTTTATGGAATTGAGGAAACCATACATTCATTAGTTCTTGGAATGATTTGTTTTGGTGTTCTCAGATGATATTAATATTTACTATAACTTAGATTGGGAGAATATAGACCATTGGGATATCATTCATAGAACATTAATGGAATATCATATGTATGGTAAGATTTAAAAATGTGAGTTTTGGATTATATAATTACCGTTTGTTGAGAAATGTATTTCGAAAATGGTTGTCTTAGTGGATTATGAAATTGTATAAAAAGTTATTTCATGGGTGATACCTAGAAATATATTTGATATATTAAAATTCGTGGTATTGTACAGTAATTATAGGCAGTTTATTTTTGGGACTATTCCAATCATGCATCTCTTATAATAGATTTATCTTACAAGGGTCTAATGATTGAGTTAAATTAATTTTCCAGTGATCTTTTGAGAATAGAAGGGGATATTGAGTTCATCTCTAGTTTTCATTATTCAAAATACATTTTTAGGTTATGATGTTTCAATGATTCTATTGACAGATGTTTGGTATGTTTACTGATTAGAGGGAGACATGTGGACACCTATGAATCTTTTTAGTTATTCCCACAAGAGAAGAAATAACCAACCCTTTATCATTAGTTTGTATTGTTTTTGCATGACCTCAAAATGTGACATCAATACCTCTTTGGGGATCAATTTGTGGTATATTATAATTATAATATCATAAGGGATACATTTACACATATAGATTTTATCCTTCTAAAGAGAGTCTGGATGAATTATCTCTACAATTTTTAAAATGATATTTCTTATAATCATTGAAATTGGAATGTGAAAAATGATACACAAAGAACAATATAACCACCATAAGTAGTGAAGGAATCAAAAAAAGAGTGGCCTTTGTGGTGTTTATGTTTTTTGAGGTGATCTTTGGAATGGAAGAAGCATGTGATAATATGAATCATAGCTTGCCGATAGGGTTTGGGTCGTTATGGATTATGACCCCAAGTTTCAGATTATTAGAAGAATTTATTATTGAGGGGAGACATTGGATGAGTTGACATAGTCTCCATGATTATTTTTTTTCTTAAGAAATAGATTGTTTGAGGATATTTTTATAATCTAAGAGTTGATCAATAGTTTAAAACATTATTTATTCTAAACACATAAGTAATAGAAAAATGTATCATGATTTGAGATGCTTTTATTGGTGGTCATGGATGAGATGATTGATTAGAGATTTTGTATCCCAGTGTCATACTTATCATATAATTAGTGTAAAAAAACAGATACCTAATGGTTTGTTACATCCCATACCCATTCAGATATGAAAATTGGATTAAATAACTTTGTATTTATTCATTGTTTACCCAAAAACACCATGTGGTAAGGATGTAATATTTTAAATCATTGATCATCTCACAATTTATATTCATTTACAATGTATAATGGAGATAAAGAATGGGATGATTGAGGAAATTTATGTCTAAAATATTTTGAGATATTATGGTGTTCCATTTGTGGATTTATCTCATCAAGATCCAAGGTTGAGATCCTGGCCATCCAAAGGTTTTTTGGAGGAGATGGGTTCCTAGTAGAAATTGATCAAGGCATATCATCCATAGACTTTCAAAAGAATAAAGAGAGAACTGTTGGTTCTTTAGGATATTCTTTAGTAATGAGTTCTTGATTTTAGTGGTTCATTGGAAATTAATTTTCATTTAGTGTAGTTTTCCTATAAAATTATTTATCATAACACTATAATAATGGACCCCTTTCTGGTTTTTTATGCGTGGCCATATAGATCTTCCATATTATCAAAGAGTTTAGGGAGAAGCCCTTTGTTGGATGAATCTCTTCTATGAAACGATGGAGTTGGTTAAGTTGATTCAGAAGAGATTTATCATAGTACATAGTCATATAAAACATTATATGGATTTTCATTTACATTAAATATATTTTGATGTTGTTGATCGGGTCTATAATATTTTTTCACCTATCTAGGTTATCATCATTTGGGTAAATGTTGGCCCCAAGGCTAGAGGGATAATTTGATTTCGTTGTAAGACATGGAATGGTGGCCAATGAATTGGACATAAATTATTATTTTTTAAATTATATCCCTTAAATGTTTCATGTATTAATGCTAAATATGTATAGACCAGATCCATCCAAAATGACGGAATGGGGTGATGTGGATCTTTAGCCTGACCTGATTATTTTTGAGAAGCCAGTTCATATTGCTGATCACTGAGCAATGGTGATGCATAATAAATCAATACCTTTTGTCTTTATATTTTTGAAGTTCATATGGGATATCCAAGATATGTTGGAGCATGAATTTTATGATTATAATTTGTCTCCTTAATTTCATCAATTCTTTATCAGGAGTACTTTTTTGGGGGTTGAATTTGTATTTGGTGTTGAGATTGTATCTCCATGTTACTGTAAATTATTTTTTATTTTCAGTCTTTTTTTGGATTCCATCTTTGTTTGGGTACATTGTGGGATTCCTGGTATTGAAGATAATTTTATAGAGTAAATGTCCTGATGATTAGTGATTTATGTTGGATTGGACTAGTGTATTCTTGGAAAAAATGTGTAAACAATGTCAGAAGGTGATCCTTGGACTAGAGGTTTTCTATAGAAAATTTGGCTGACCACAAGCTATAGGAAACATTCATAATGTCAAAGGGTTACATGATTAGAATCCATTATACGAATGATGTTAGGAGTATAATTTATCGAATTAATTGTTTACAATAAATTAAACGATTACAGGATATGAAAACATCTATTGGGATTTAATTTAACCCTATAAGCTGCATTGTTTTCTGTATTTTTAATTTTTGGTATTTCAAACCATGAATGGGATTCATTGTTTAAATTACTATGGTCTAGTATTAAAAATATGTTGTAATAATAAATATTTTATCATTTGGAGAGAAGGAATTACAATTCAACCTTGTAGTGTCTTTTTGTGAATTTTGGTCATTTCTATTCTTCTGGATCTCTCCTTTTAGTGTTTGAATCCTATAGTGGTTGCATCATATATACCATATAAGTATCCTGTCTACTATGTGATGACCAAGTTGACTTCTTTTTTAAATAAATTCATGAGTATTTTTGATATAGAATATATTTAGATTCTTGTCACTTATTTTACATTAGGGGCCTATCCATGGATTATCAATATCAATTTTTAATAGTGGACATACATCCTTCATTCTTAAAGTAGATAAAACTATAGAATTGACTAAAATTATTGAATAAATACACAATCTTGTTGATTCCTTCGGGTTTATAATTTAAATCCAAAAGTATTAATACAAAAAATGGTTTTAGGTCAATGTGATCTTGGATTATTGACATGGTTTTGGATATATTTATTAGAATGGGAACATTCGATGCACTAGAAAATGGGCATAGGATACCATAGTGTGTATGAAACCATTAGGGTCTATGTATGTGATATCGAATGAATGTAGAAAGATGTAATATCTATTGAAACAAACATATTAGTTGTTTTGGCTTCACTAATATCTATTATGAATTCTCATTCAAAAGATCAAATATATTGTGATTCTTTCAGTGTTACCTTTCTTACAAAATTATGTTTTATTACATGTTCATTTTGTCACATATTTAGTAAAAACAATTCTATTATACCTTGTATAATCATAGATTTTAGGAATTAGGTTTTTATTTATGGTAAAAAAGGAATAATCAAAAATGGTTTTATTTTTGAAAATTCGTTAGAAACTATTTTTTGTTTTAGATATTGACCTTGTGAAATCTTGATGTTAATACCTATATAGATTCTGTAGTGATTTCATAATAATATTTGTGATCAGAAACTACTTTTTTCATTAGGTAAGTTGTAGATTTTTTGAAGAAGTGATCAATGAAAGATAAAGGCACTATAAAGAATGTGATGTTTTCTTATCTTCAGTTGCCCCCAAAGTGGGATGAATTGGTCGTGAGTGATGTAAACATAGAAATGTTTTTAGGTCAGTTTACATTATCATTATGGGTTGGCTACTATCTCATAGATTTTAATGTCCCATGGATATATATTTATTTATTCCACATTATATGTTGATACTGATTTAATATTACAGTAGACCTATGAATATTTTCTATATCTCACAATGAGGAAGACCATCTTGGATGAGTTATCTTGTAAACTTGGGATTATAGGTTATAATAAAACTCATTGTACACTATCATTACTTATTTTAGAGGTGTATAATTTGGGTAGGGAAGATGTATATTCTATTTTTGTCTCATCACTTATAAAGAAATAGTTTATATAGATTATTTAATTTAATACTATATCAACCCATTCATGTGTCACAACTCATCCTTCGGAGAATCTATTTCTCCTTATATTATTAAATTATAAATTATATATTAGGGGAATAACCAAAATCAATTTTTGAATGGATACCATTTATATACCCCATGACATTTCCTGCATGTTCCATATTTCAGAATGTTATAGAATAAATATTTGTCCGAACCTTAGTGATAAAAGTCCCCAGTTTCATTTTTCATAAATAAAGACCATAAGTAATATTTTCAATTTAAAATAAGTGATATAAACTTATTGAATAATAATACGAACCAAAAATAACAATTAATAACTAATAATCTTATTATATTCTTCCATTGTTTGATAGATAATATAGTTCCTTTTTTGTATTCACTATCATTACCAATTTTTTAAGGAGTGAGATAATATTGAGAGTCATGTAGAACATATCTAGAACATCCACTTGATGTGGATCTTAATTCATGACATTTCTTTACAATCATTTAACACTATAATAAAAGATATCCATAATATTAAAACGTATAAGGGTATTAATTTGTAGAAATATATCACGAGTAATTTTAATGGAGGATTATTACATATGAAAAAATAAATAAAATATCAAGTAATTAATATTAAATACTGTTTTCCCCTTAAAAAACATTTTCACACACTTACATAGCTTTATTTTATAATTACATAACATTATATAACAATTAAATATAATTTTATAAAATTATTTGACATTTTTTTTTCCTTTCAAAACATTATTTTACACATAATCTGAAAAAGTTTCTATTTACCCTTACCATACATTGTTTTATTAGTTTATAACCATACACTACATTAATTTTTTATTACATAACATGTACATTTTTCAATTTACCCTTATATAAAATTATATAACATTTTCATATCATTATTTTTCACTTTCATAACTTTATATTACCCTTATATAACTTTTTTTAAACATAATTAACAATATTTTACCCATACATAACTTATTTTACTCATACATAAAATTACTCAACACTTAATTAACATTACATTCAAAATAATTTTATTCACCCTTACGTAAAATTACATTAACATTTCTTAACTGTTAGTACAATAACAAAAATATAATATTAAAAAATAACTTTATTTTACCCATAGTTAACTTTCTAACCATACATTACTTTGGTTTACACATATATAACATTTTTTACCTGTAAATAATTTGTAAATGTTTATTTTTACCCATACATAAATTTTTTTTACCCTAAACTAAAATTATTTTACCTTTACGTAACAAGTAAAATTTTCAATTTACCCTTGCATACCTTTTTATTGGGAGTACCTCAACCTGGGAACCACAAATATGAGTCTCTAAGCTAGTAAACCACATTTCTTAAGTTAACCTCCCCAATATGAAAAGGTTTACAACAAGTAGAGAGGGTTTATTAGGTTACATTGTGGATTCAATAACCTAAGATGACGAAAGTAATAATGGAAAAATAATATAAAATAATAAAAACAACATCATGGGAGACATACGATACAAAAGAAAATCAACATAAATAATTATAATAACAACAATACAAAAGTGAACCTGCTACATATAAATAAATATATACATGTCTTTAAAGTCATACAAATATTTGAAAGATACCAGGATCATATTCATATAATTATAAAATAAATCTCAAATACATTTATCCTTCCACAGATAAAATATATTGTCTGAAAACCTAAAACATAATAATCCTTCTGTCCTAGACACCCATGAAATATCCCAACATGATATGGTCTAAACTACGAAATTTATACCCTTCCCAAAATCCATGACATAATGTCTGTACACATACTAAAATACCAATAAATGTTTTTATTTTTCACTTAGTTTGACACCACCATCCTGTTTATGATTCACATCAACATTTGTACCATTGCATGAAAAATGTAAATAAATTAAAAAGTAATCATCCTTCACATTACCTAATCCACATGTACTGAAATAACACAAGGGTTAATTTTCCAACCTTAGCCAATGATGATGTGGAATGATGTATCTTGAGTCTATTTTAGTAGATTAACCCTCAGTCCCCAATAAATTTTAATACAACTTGGTATAACATAAAACACCACACCACATATTGAACATGTCTAGTAAACATAACAACCCTTCAACACAATCATAAATATATTACATTTCCATTAGCAATCCATTTATATAATTTTCATTGAATCTTCTATGTGACATCCCTAGTCGTGGTTTTATCCTTCCTTATATAGTCCCTACCCATTTAAAACAACATATCAGAATCATTTGACACCAATAAAATAGCCTCAGACAACATAACACATTGACTTATATTTTGATCATCTCCCTCATTATAATGTCCAAAACAAATATCTATGATTTGATGTCTACAGGTGCCTCCACACACATTGAGTAGTCTACATACCAAAATTATATCCTTATTATATTTGAAAATACCCTAAAAGTGAAATCAACAAATTTTCTTGAGCAAAAGTTCCCCACCAAATAGAATCCAAGCCTCTTATAAATATTTTTCATCCAGTAGACCACATTTTTCAATAGAGGCATTGGTCATTTCTAGCTTCATTATTCAGAAAAACTTTACCCCAACCCAAGTGATAAACATCACCCAATATATCAAATTTCATTCCAAACACATTCCCATGAGATCCACATATCCATAGTTTCAATTTAAATAAACCGCATAACCTTAAATATCAATAGGACCAACACATAGCTCCATTTCACCCCATTTACTCCATACCTAGCTCAACAATACCTAATAAGCATGATACTTCCCTTCACAATTTTTCAATAATGATGAGAAATAGAAATAAATATATGTACTATCTCACACGAAGCACCATATTTATTCCAATTTAAAATGTATTATTAGAACACATGTATAAAGTAAGAGGCGTTTAGTAACTAACTTTTTAATTCTAATGAATTTATATTCATCATGAATTGAAAAATGATACGAGAAGAAATGAGAGGGAAAAATATTACACAAATGTATTGGAAATAGAGAAAATGATCTCAAACTGATATAGAATCCACATGGAGAAATGAAATGAGAAAATAAGTTAGGGGACCCATAATATAATATAGAGTGATTCAATGAATGGAACAATTATTGATTCAGCTTCTAAATTAAGGATATACAGTGTATCCTTCGCGATAGAGGAGGATTGAGCACCCATTGTGGGCTATTGGGAAAATAGAAGTGGAAAATGAGGGTTAAATATTATAATATAAGAGGGGTTATAATCACTATTTGTCCTTTTAAAATGGGAATAGTGTTATAAAACCTAGTTGGGATTACTATGTACCAAACTTGCAAAACCATTGTCCCAAATGCAATGCCCACACATGGCTTCATGGAATGATTGAAAAACAATTAAAAATCCATGATTTTATCTCAATAATTTACTATAGATGGATGAAAAAACCATAAAACATTAGATTCACGATTTCAAAAACCATGTTACACCCTTAACCCGCTGCAAAATTTCAGGGTTATGGTTATCACATACTATATTCTAAACATGGCCCCCCTTGTCCCTTCCAAAATCTGAGAATTCACAGAATGATTTACCTAGGACAAAAATGGACTCATGAGGCACTCTGGAGGCCTTAAAAGCTATCTAAAACAAAATAATTGATTTTTAAGGGTATTCCAATTTCAATGTTAGGATTTAATTTAAAATTTTTCTAACCATCAAATTGATAATTTAAATTTCCAGGGAATTTTCACCCCTCTAAAAAAACAGGATTTTAGAATTTCACCACCTTGAGATATCTCTCATTCAAGATATTAAGTCATTTGTTGATCTATGACCTCTCTCAAAAAAACATGTATCCCACTCTTGACTTTGACATAGCATGAGAATATTCAAAATAAATCTTTATCATTTCTATATCTCAGTACTACCATTATTACATACTCGTAGATAAATAATTTTGTGGAACCCCCCACCATAGGATCACCTACCAGGTAGCTTCTTGAACCAAATCCTAACATTACAATGGTATATCAAGGACCATTTTCTCTTACAAAAATATCCTAATATACACGTACCATCCAAAAATAAATCTCATTGTATTATAATCTCACATTCGTGTCACTTATGGCCCCTTTCAGTCCTCTATAATATCCGATTTCAGAAGGATTCCTTATTATTCATATATGATGGCCAAAAACTTATTAGATGCATATGGATCCCCTATAGGGAAATTACAACTCTCAATTTTCACATTATTAATAGATACTAGTGAATTAACCAACCAACTTTACACTATATTCAACGGTGTGTAATATTAAGAAATAAAATCAACCGTTCCCAAGGATTACTTCTAACTATAGCCAGCTTCATTAACTATTATGAACATATTTACTTGGAAACTAACACAAGATTTGATTACTGATTGCCTAACACATTTCCACCTTGTGCATCTATATATAATACAATCTATTACCCCTACTTCCTAGTACATCTATATCTATAATGCTTTTCACATGCATTCATATCCTACAAACGCACTATAGGTACAATTCCCGATCCTACCTCAGATCCTAGGGTCTAGCAATATCTATGACTCCCAATAATTTTATACATTTTCTTAAAAAACTACTCTTTGTTTCTCATCATCACATATACCTGTTTCACCTTTATTGGATACCCACACAATGTTTAATTTTTTTGGGATAGTCAATGTTGAATTTTTTTTCGATGATCCACCACTCAACGACCTAATCAAGACTCTAACATTAATGATCTAATGAAAATCATCACAACCCTGATTCCAAACACCCAATGCTCCACTACTGATCTTACCTAATGGTGTCCTATAGATCAGCAAGGTACTATCTTTAATGTTATCATATACTATCAAATCTAATTTTACTGCCTTTGAGAATAAGGTTATGATAAAGATGTTCATATATACCTTGATGGAATTCAATTAATAATCCTCAAATAGTCTAACATTAGATATATAATCTACTTCTATAGAGTGTGAAAAATCCTGATAGGACTATGCACCTCCCATCATATTATATGGATTGTGTGATTACATACTACATTTTCATAAAAACCATTATCTCTATCTTGATTTGATTGATTAGGGATTAAAGTCACAAAGTACATACCCTCGATGACCTTCTTTATTAGTCCATCATGCCTACCATAATGTACATATACATCCACAAGTGATTTTAAAGTCCCCTAATAATAAAAGATTCGAAATTCACCCTCATTCTTTGGGGTGTGTCAATATGATCGAATATTTTCATCAAAGACTCTATCTAATGATTTTCTACATGTGGTAAACCCTCACACTAATGGAATTGGATTGTGTTAGAACCAAGTATGTTCATTTATTGAAATGTTGGTTAGTATGTGTTTTTTGTCAATGCCTACATGGAATAATAATGAATGATCATGGATTATTCATGGAAAGGGATCAAATAGTTCAGGTCGAAAGCGGTATTTATGGGTCCGTCATTTCCAAGTGTTTTCAAAATATTTGTGGTCCACCATTTGGAGAATGTAATGCCACCCCTATTCCTTTATAGCAAAAATAAGAGAGAAAATCCAAAAACACAATAATTTCACAAAGTTAGGGGTACACCCTGAATCTAGGTCTCAACGAAAGGAAGACCATTGTGAAATGAATATTTGTAGTCTTGAATGAATTCAATTCTTCTAAGTATCGATTGCCTTATGAAGATGAGATATTCTCCATTAGCTCAGTGAGCTTCACAATGTAAGGAATTCCATGAAAGTAGTTTTACTCATGATTAAATTATGTTCTACGATTGTAGTTTTCTTGGAAATGGATTTGAGATTTATAAAGGAACTTAATATCTACAAATATGTGACTTTTGAAAGATATTAGTGCTTTGAATGTTAGATCTATGTGAATAAGTGTTCTTTGCGAATGAGTATGCTTCGAATAGGGATGATCATTGTGAAGGGGCTTCAAAAAGCCTAGTATTGAATATCAAATTCATGTATACCATTCTTTTAATGAGAATCGACATAGGAGTTTTTATTCAATAAGTATCATGTGTTAAGTTAGGGAGGAAGACTATAATTACATACAATTGAAGTGAATTTCATGTCGATAAACTGATATTGACCTCTCTTAGATCAATGAACTTGGGGGAGTCAATGGATGTCTTCCATGGGATGTAGTGAGCGATCCTCAAAACATTGTAAAAGAAGTGATGTTATAATAAATTTACTATGAATTATCCTATATATTCAATAGGTAGTGAATATTAAAGGATTTTGGTATAAATAACACACTATCGGTGTATGATCCTTGGAGGTATCCATTAGTGGTGAACCACTTAAAATTATTGTGTCATCTTGTTGCAGGTGAATGGGGGATTAAAAATCATATTCATCATAAAAGATTAATGAGTTCCTACCAACGTGGGTACAAGATCCATCATAGTAAAATTAAAATATGGCACCCTGATTCACCCCCCTCAGGGTGTCTCAGAGTACTAAAAGTTGTATTAGACGAGAAGGACACTGCTTGTAATGCTATCATTTCTTTATTGTAATGGATTATTATTTAAATTTTAGGGGAGTACCCTAATTTTATGGAAGTAATTTTAAGATTTTTAAGAATGATAAGAGATCAAAACTAAGATCTCTTGCAATGAATTTCTGTTTTTCTATTACACTAGTAATTCATGTCACTAATCTAGCTGAGCTATCCATGACTGGTATAGATAGAAAAATGCTTGATGTGTTCACTAAAGCACCGAACGCCGTCACTGTGACACATTTTTATCAGATCAATTAAAATGTACGGAGCTTCACCTCAGTAAGGTTTGTGGGGTAAAAACCTAAAATTATTTTTGATGGAGACCATAACATGAAGGATTAAAAATTACATTTTTTTCATAACAATATTGATTATCTAAAGATTTACCCTAATTAAAATATATATTCCTTCTTCAATCTAATTATTAAAGTTGAAATAGAAATTCAAGGTCTTGGCGAATAGATCAATGAAATTGATATTGTAAAGATAATATCTAGAAGACTTACTCTTCATTAAAATTAAAATATATTATCTGTTGAGAAAATTTATCTCTCTAAAGTCTTTATTGATGATCTACTAAGCAGCCTGGTGGAATATGATATGAGAATCAAACTAGAAGATGCAACTACTTGTGTAAGAAATCAACTGGCATTCAAAACATTGAAAAAACTATATATTTCAGGAGATAATGTTGATGATGATGAGGAGGGAACAAAATATTTCTATCATTTTTATGAAATTCATAATGGGAAATGCATCCTTGAAGGAAAGAAACATATATCATGTTTTTGTCATTTTAGAGTCGATCACATTTCCTCTTGATGAAAAATAATGTTTCATGGTGATGTTAGTGAGTATGGATATATTTAGAAGCCTCAGAAATGGTTTTAAAAAATAGGAAACATCAAATCATGAAAAATACTATAGTGAAATGTTATTTTCATTAAATAAGAAGATGATGATAGTGAATTTATTGAGAAAGATGAAGCATAATTTAAGGATGGAAACCATGCATTCACGATGGTTACAATTTAAAAAGAAGAACCATCAAAAACTAATATTAGAGATATAATGTATACCATTGAATCCAATCCCAATTTTCAATATTTGATTTCTTTTGCTAAGGTTGAGAATAAATTTAAGATATATACTATGTGTAAAAAATTGTTGAAGAATCATTAGAATATTATGATTAGCTTGAACATGAGATAGAATGACTAGAATAACATGTGAATGTATAGTCATCAATCCATGGAAGAAAATATGACATAGTGGAACTAAATCTCATAATTGAGGTACAAGAAAAGTCATTAATCCAAATACATATATATTAGAGGAATAGTCCAAAACTATTGAGGGACTCAAATAAGAAGTTTTTAATCACATATAAACTCTTGAAAGTAGATCAACTTGAAAAAAATAAAATAAGAAGGTAAAATTTGTAAAATTGTCCAATAATGAAATTTTGGTGAGAGCTAAGTGTGGTTATGAAGATTTCGAAATGATTTTGAATGATAAATGACCTAAAAGAATGGTAAATGATGGAATTGGTTATCTAGTTGGATGTTTGAGTATTATTGATAAAGTTGGACTGAATAAAGGTGAGATTGAAATGGGTTATGTTGAATATTCAACTAGTGTACTAAAAATGAAATTCTTAAATCAATATGAAAGAAAAATAAAAGGCATTCCATAAGATTCCGTAAGTGATAAGCAGGAATAAATTGTTCCTATAGAATGATATATGAGGAGGAATAAAAATGGGAATACATTTCTACAAATGAATTATCAATTATGAGGCTTTCTGGTCCATAACATTTTCTATTGTGAATAGGAAAAGAGATATTTTAATGGGGCATAGATGTGATCTAAAATAATGAGAATATACACATATCATACATATTATAGAAAAAGTGATTTATATAGATATTTTATTCTATGCTCTAACATTGGTCATAATTCATTCCATTGCAGGCAGAGGAATGTCCGAAAAAAATTATAAAATTATTAGACAATGGTCAATATTATACAATCAAACAGTACTGCTATTATAAAAAGGTTTTCTCCTTTAGAAGAAGAGTTCATGTAGAAAAAACCCACTCATGTGGAAGAGATAATTGAACAACCATTAGTGTTATATTCTCAATCCAATATATCATGGAATGAAAAGGGTAATATTGAGAAATACAACCTTTCTCAACTAGCATTCAAAGAAACAAATAGCAGATGCACCTAGATTCTTTATAGAAGATTCTCATCTCACATGATCGGTAATGCAAAACTTTTAACAAATGTTATGAAATGGTTTGATGGAATGTAGAGGTTCAGTAATGATAGTGTTTTGAAGATCAAAGGTAGTGGAAATACTAAACATTGTAATGGAGAGTTTATGAAAATTGAAGTTTTTAACATGAATGGTACACATCATAATATCCTCAGTGAGAGTCAACTATTTAACTCAAATCAAATTGTGACATTCAATCAGAAGGGTTAGGCTATAAGTGGAAATAAAAATAATTCTCTTATGAAAGGATGTATAACATAAGGGAAATTGTATCATGTTGATAGTATAGAAAACATTTTCTACAAGATCGTCGAAGAATAAAACAACACGTTGTATGCGATTGGAGGAAAAGTAGTTATCATGAAATAGAAAAGGTATCAAGGATAAATATATTGATGGATATTACCAACCTGAAGCGTGAAAATGATAAATCTCTTGATTCATGCCTTCTTGAGAAGTTGGACTGTAGTTCCTATCATAAAAGAATAAAAGGAAATCAAATATATTTGATCTCATCCATACAAATGTATGTGGACCGATAAATATTGATGGAATGCAAGGAGAATGATAATTGTTTCTTTCATATGATGACTCTAGTATAATTTCTTATGTGATGTTTATACACTAGAAATGTTATGTGCTTGATTGTATGAAATCTTATCATTGAATCTATGAGAAAGCTGTGGGGGAAAGAAATAAATGTTATGTGATATGATAATGCATGGGAATAAATGTATTTTTAGTTAGGAATATTAACTTGAGAATAATGGAATTCAACTTCAGGTGGACGATGTGAGAACCCCACATGAAAATTGAGTCTTTGAGCACAATATTTGATAGGTGAGTAGTATGTCCAAAACTATGCTGATTGAATGTAATATATCTTACTATTATTGGAAATAGACTGTTCAAGATACAATTTATATTCATAACCAAATAATTTAGTATATGGGGGAATCAAAGAATCCACATGAGTTGTTTCATAGAAGGAAGCACAAGTATAAGTATTTCTATATTTTCAGAAGTAAATGTTTCATTAGAATCAATGATGGAAAAAAAGGAATTTATAGTTATTTGGAAGATGAAATAATATTTCATGGATATTCAATGAATAGAAAATCCTACAAATGCTTCAAAAAGTGCTTCAATTTTTTTTGTAATGTAGTGAAGTGATGATAGTTGATGAAAAGACGACAAAAATTATGAGGGTATTTTATGCTGATGTGATTGAAGATATAGATGATAGAGGACATGGAACAGAATTAATTAATATAAAAAAGATGAAGTGTAACACATCAAGGAGAAATCTAATAGATTATATAGATCAATTCAACATCATTGGGGATTGGGATTCACCAACAAAAACAAGAAAAACGAGGAACAATTCACAATTAGAATTCCCATAAATTGTGGAACCATCCTCATTTGAAGATGCTGCAAAGGATGATTCATTGGTTAAATCCCTGAATGAAGAGCTATATCAAAATGACATGAATTAAACAAGTGATCTAGTTAAGAGACCCTAAAACCAACATGTTTTTTTATAAATTGTATTTTTCATAATAAATTTGATAATGATGGAAATGTGATATAAAACAAGTCATGACAAGTGTGTAAGGGGTATTCATAGACTAAAGGAATCAATGTTCAAGATACATTTTCTTTCGTGTCTAGACTAGAGCCAATCTGGCTATTTCATGTCAGGGAATTCCAAATAGTATATAATTTGTATCAAGTGGAGGTTAAGGCTAAATTCATGAATGTAGTTCCTGAAGAAGTTTTCTACATTGAACAACTAGTGGATTTGATTCATAAAAATGAGAAATGAAGTTTAAAATTTAATAAAAGTACCCTATAGTATTATGTAGCACCCACTATCATGTTATTACAGACATTATTAATTCATAAGAAAGTAGTAATTTATAAGAGGAGGATTAGATCAAAATATCTTTTTGAAGAATTATCTGAATGATCAGTTGATGTTGTTGGTTTATGTTGCAGATATTATTTTTTGGTGGAATCAGGTAGGGATCAGTGAATGAATTTTCCAAACGCATGAAAAAAATGAAATATCTATGATTAGTGAGCTCACATACTACATGGGACTGAAGTTGATGTAAATGAAGGGATACACATTGATTTATCAATAAAAATTAGCAAGCGAACTGCTAATGAAATTTAATATGCATGACTGCAAACTAGTGTCGACCCTGATTGTGGTTGGAACCAAACTTGGAAACAACGAGGACTGGACTTCTGTTTATCCCACCATGTACAAGATAATTATTGGAATCCTACTATATATGATAGTGTCATGGACATATATTGTCTTTGTAATATTTTTGGAAGACTGTTTTCAAAGAAATCTAAAGGAATAAAATCTGGAGGCAGTGAAAATAATCATGAGGTAATTTAAAGGTACTCATAATTATGGTTTATAATTTTATATAAGAAAATATAGTGAACTGTCATCATTTTATCATGATGAATGGTCTGTATATGTAGTGGACAAAAAGTACACTAGTAGTGGAGAATTATATCTTGGAATGAAATGTGTGGGATGTTTGAGAAATAAATAGAAAATTACTACTCTTAGTACAACTAAATCTGAATATATATCTTCTACTAATTATTTTACCCAGTTTCATGGGATGAAGCAGTAATAATATGACATTGGTGATTAGGTGAAACAACTGATGGTGATTCTCTATGATAATATGATTGTGATTGATCTTACAAAGAATCATTTTTCAAGTTCTCACATGAATAATATTGAAACCAGATATCATTTAATCAATGAAAAGGTGGAAAAAGTGTGATTAGAATGGATGATGTAGGAACTGATGACCAAGTGGATGATATTCTAACCAAGCCACTTGTAACGAATGTGTTGGAGAAACATCGGTTGAACCTCAGTGTTCAACTAGCTTTTAATTCATAAGGAGTTCAAACAAGTTCTGCTCTCCCTAGTTGTGTAAACTATTTTAATTATTTTTGGGGGGGTGATGCAGGTTTATTGAGGAGATACGATCTTTGGGGAGTATGTTCTGAGCTCAAAAATATACAAATACTAGAAATTGGGTTAATTTTAAATGTTTTATAAATGCATAAATTCAATATAGATTTTTAAATAGTTTTTATGGGTTTAATATGGTTGTAGGAGAATAGATAAATAAAAAATCACACTGGAAGAATCATAACTCTTCGTTAAACCTTTCTTATAAATATGAGGTCATCAATCTTCCTACAGAATGAAGATAATAGAGAAAATCATGAACAACACCTATTTTTTCAAATCAAGGGGTGCTATGTGAATAATGTTTCCAATGATAGATTGATATTTTCGAAAGGACTATTAAATTATTGAATGAAGTGAATGCATCTATGTATTGAATGCTTCACGAAGATGGGATGTTCAACGTTAGATTAGTGAGCTTCATAATGTAAGGAGTTCGGTGAAGGCTGTTTTCTTTATGAAGACATTATGTTTCGTGAAGGAATTTTTCTTCATGGAATTTGTGAGTTACACCAATGGTTGAGCACTATGAAGGGGATTTAAGAAGAGAAATATTGAATATCATATTTATCTATACATGAATTTCCATGAGCATAAACTCAGGTCTGTGATGAAAGCAATTCTCATTGCTATTTCAGGTATGAAGTCTTTCATTTCAAACCTTGTCATGTTAGAGAGTCTGGCATAGATTGAATGTGACTGGACCACAATATTCCATAACTAGTAATGATTTGTGGATTTTGGTATGATCGACACAATTCTGGCCTATGATCCTTGGGCATATCTCATAGTGGGGAACCATGTACATGTTATGTGTCTTATCCTTGCATGTGAATGTTTTATTTCTGATCATATTAGTCATATAGTAGAATTGTGTTTTAACCAATATGGGAACAAATATCCTACATATTAAATGAAAAAGTTGACACTTTAATTCACCCATACCCTCTTAGGGTTCTAAAGGGTCCTATAGTCTGTTGTGGCTAAAAATCCCATATAAGATATTAAATAGATATATAATCTCCCTAAACTCCCACGTAATTTATATTAATTACATGAGCCATGAATTTTTTGATCTAGTGATCTAGCCACTCACCAAACTGCACTATCTTCCTCAGATTTCCAACCTTCCTTGATATCTCCAAATATGGATCATAATCATTAATTCCCATAAGGGCCAAATCCTATTCATGCCCCAGAGGCACCACATATCTAGCATTCATTCAGTCCATTGGAGATCATATTGGGGTCTTAACACTAAAATCTAAAATATATGGTTAAATTTGTTGATAACTGTCATGATATCATAAATAGAAAATGTGTAACAAATAGAGTGTCTCACAACACTTACACATTACTACCAAACTCATAATACATATCACTTATACATAAGGATCCTTATGACCAAAATCTAAGTGAGATATCACACACTAATTACTCTATACATCACATGCTTGGAATGACAGATTAGAATGAAACAAATAGAATATGCTGGAATGAACCATTTGATCAAATTGTCAAGATAATAATAACTAACCCATTTAGCTTAATCATACCTATTTATAACTGTTCCAGGATCAACATATATCATAAAAATATTTGACCACATTAAAAGCACACAATGTACCATATAATTGAGATGTATGTGCAGAATTCCACAAAAAGCAATTCGAGAAAAACTATTTGGACTATTGTTGAAATATAAATAATCAAAAATCTTTTTGTATATTTAATTTTCAATGAAAAAATTTCAATCACATAAATATATATATATACAAATATATCATATGATCTAGTGTACTTATCATGATGCATGAATGATCTCCTATTACCTTTTGGGACAATTTTTATAAATAATAATAATATAAAAAAACATTAACTGAATGAAATATCCATACTATAATCATAAAAAACATGAAAAAGAATCCATATTCTCTTGTCAATGAGATTTCATCTCATATATGTGTTGACCATGCACACAACTAAACCTCTATCCCATGATCCAAAAATCTCCTTGGATCATGCCTACCATAGACTATATAACTAACTATTTCAAAATCTACCCATAACCACATGGAACCTAGCTGAATGCTACTACTATATTACTACCAACCATAATGCTATGATACAAATTATAAAACATAGAACAAGTGGCCAAAAATATGGTGCTCCATGCCAGTGTGCAACCTGTCCCCATATTATAATGGTTATAGACCAGATTCAGGGGTTAATTAGGTGATCCTGGGAAGACTATAACATATAATGATGATAGTAATAATGGTAAAATAATAATACAAACACAATTGAATATTTACTAGTCATAATGGAAAAATAAATAAAAGAAATAATTATTGGGAAAAAGTAAACATAATATAGATAACTTATAATATGTACATGTCAATATAATCATAACAAGTAGAAAGATAATTCAATGTATGGTCCTTCATGAATATTAAAAAAACTACAAATGAAATCCAGCATACCACAAATTGTAAACTAAATCTAATTAAAAAAATTCCAACATGTATACCCAAGGCACATCACATCTCAATACGATCCTATCTATAAACCTAGTCCCATTTATTTCCTCAAATTCATAATGTATTTATGTGTCTCAAGGGGTATAAGTTGTGTGTGAGTAAAAACAGAGAATTCCACCACCAACATGTTCATATCATACATCCATTCTTATAGTAATGTATATGAAACAAATATTAAAAGAAAATACTCATAGATAACATTACCCACTTCAATTATGATCATCATTTACAAGGGATCCATTACAAAACTCTGATAATGATAGTGTGGAATGTGTTTCCACATTATGTCATACCATAAAAACCCTCATCTCCCCATCCATTCCCATTCGAGATAGAATCAAGTTCAAACCCTTACCTGGTAAACAACATGTCATACAAATCTGACATATATAAGATGCATGTATTAATATATCACATGTCCATTGTTATTTTATTTATTTAAATATCATTGGTTATTTGGTCGATGACCAAATAAATGTTGATATTCTTCAATAAATAGTGAAAACCTATTATTCCTAACATATCAGCGAGCCTCAACACCCATCTAATCGTCTCATGCACCAAAATAAGTGGATTTATATATTGAGAACCACCTCCATTATCATGGTTATCATAATAACCTATGACATTAAGTCCATAAAGACCTCTACTAATATTGTGTCATAAAAACAACCTCACTGATTCCTAGTCCACTATAGACATGACCCTAGAAGTGTGATAATCCAACTTCATTTTGTGGTATTTCAAGAATCAACATAGGCACAACCTTTAATGAACTTTTATTAGTAAATTTGAACAGAGTTATCCAAATATGACATTGGTCATCACCAACCACCTTATCCTAATGAACCACATCTCCACAACCCCAATGACCAACATCATCAATGATCTCATGGTATGTTGTCATCAAATTATCAAAGAACCCACATATCCATAAAATTTATTTAAATAATTCACATAACTGTAGTTATATATCCGATCAACCATGAAACACCATTTATACCATGTCATTTAATTCCTAGATTAACTATATATAATATAAATAATATGACATTTGGACATTGAACATGATTGAAAGGAAAAACTGGAAAAATGGTCAGATCCAAACAACCTCATTTAAACTTATTTTTCTAGTATTACAAAATGAAAAGTTATAAATTTTCCATAATATATTCCTCACCATCATCATGGAATTAAATAATTAGGCATCCGAATGGTAGATGAAAAATGAGGCTTTGGGGTTAAAAGAAGGTAGGTGAAGTGTTAACATTACATAATTTTTAACAGTGAATAATGTTAGGATTCATGGTTTAGATAATTATGCACCAACCCCACACACCCACTATCCAAAATCCCACCCTCCACTCTTCTTGGTGCATTTTTTGAAACACCAAGCATAAACCATATGATTCTCTAAGCAATTTACAACAAATGTATTATGTTCCCACAGATACTCTAGTTCACAATTCAACAAATAGTGTGACACCCTTGTAGGGTTTCATGGTTTGGGTACATGGATAACTCTAACCATGAGCTAACCATGTCCCACATGGCCTTTACAAAACATTTTATTTGAAATCTTGAAGGACAAAAAACTAATCTAGAATCTCAAGGAACCCTATGTACACAAAAGTCCATATAAAAATGATACTTTAGATTGTTCCAACACACAAAAATATTCATTGAGGATAAAATTAATATTCGGCGTTCCCACAAAACAGAATGTTCAACATCTTTATGAAGGTTCAATGTTCTTGAAACATAAAATATTACAGTTTTACCATTAGATACCTTTTTCCCCTTATATAACTTTAGTGTATTCTTACATAACATTTCTCCCCTACTAAAAATTAGTTTACCATTATAAAACATTATAATAACATATAATATTTTATATACCCTTAAATAATCAGATATTAATATTTTTAACATGGAAAAAGTTCAATTTATCCTTAAATATGTTATCTTACTCTTAAATTACATTATTTTACACTTATATAACAAGTTTTTACCATTAAAATTCATTTTTTATCAATAACTAACAGTTCTGTACCCTTACATATGGCATCCCAAATTTTTATAACACAACTTTTCATTAGATTTTAGAAAACCGAGGATCATTAAGGATTAGTGTCTTGGAAACCAGGAACTTAGAACATGAAAACAAAAACGATTCTTCATAAACACTTGAAAGGATTATCCTTATGTTCATCCTAGGATCATTACTACATCTCATAACCTGGGACATACATCAAAATAAAGGGGGAACAGAAGGCCCAATAAGGGAAACAACGGGAAACATTTGACATGTGAACTTGAGATACATCAACAATGTTATGAAAAACAACTTTAAGGAATGAGAAAGAAATCATGAGGCATGTCATAATAAAAATAACATATTTCATAACTTTAATATGTGGCTACAAAATTTAACATAGACAGTAATTTCTGTTTCACAAAGGTCAATCCCCATGGTGTTATTAAAATTTACCAAAGTTATTCACCAAGGCATTGTTAAAAATGGTCATCTCTAGAGATTATGTATTTACCCAATGCATTGGAGCGCTATCAGGATGCACCCTTAATTTTTCTTTTTTATCATGTGATCCACATATATCATCATAAATATGGTCATAAAAACCCATATAGCATAAAATAAATGGGGTTCATTTCATAATCAGAACATTTTATAAACTGCTTTAAAGACATGGTCTTTATCTCATGTTAAACCCATGGAAAGGGAAAGTGGTTGTCATGTATGTAAATCACAGAATTTAAAATAGAATTTCTTTATATATGTGAATAACCCTTTATAATAATGATATTTGAGTATTAACTTAATAAAATAAATTATTTTTAGAATATAAGAGATACATTCTGAGATGGAAATTATGCAGCATAACACCTATGTTACGAGGTTTTAGAAAACATTGAGAAGAGAGGGTACACGGGTCACCAACTCATAAATGATCCGTAAAATAATATGGGAACATAATATAAAGTATTTGAGAACATGGAGATTAAATTTTAATGATATACCATATGAAATAAATAACATGAAAGGAAGACAAAAATATGATTTCTCTTATGAAAATTTGGCAGCCTAATGGCGTTACATAAACTTCAAAAAAATGAATTGACGAGATCAAATAGGGTCTCTCATCATATGAAAATAAAAGATAAGTATGATAAATACTGATATCATACCCCAACACAATAAAAAGGAACTTTAAATACTTTACATGAAAGTAGAACATTGAAAAATGCGAAAGGTGAATGAATCCCTTAAAAATTCGGCATCCTAACGATGCTACCTAAACTTCAACAAAAATGAATTGATGAGATCAAATAGGGTATCTCATAATATGAATATAAAATATCAGTATTAAAGATATATATATCATAACCCAACACAATAAAAATGAACTTTAAAGACTTTACATGAATGTAGAACTTTGAAAAATAAGAAAGGTGAACGAATACCATAAAAATTTGGCAGCCTAATGGCATCACCAAAACTTCAACAAAAATGAATTGGAGAGATAAAATAGGGTCTCCCATCATATTAAAATAAAATATAAGTATGAGATATATATATTGATCATATCCCAAAATAATAAAAAAGTAACTTTAAAGACATGACATGAAAGTAGAACTTTGAAAAATGAAGAAGGTGAACGAATCCCTTAAAAATTCGGCAGCCTAACGGCACCACCTAAACTTCAACAAAAATGAATTGAAGAGAAAAATAGGGTGTATAATAATATGAACATAAAATATCATTATGATTGATATATATATCATACCACAACATTATAAAAAAGAACTTGAAAGACTTTACATGAAAGTAGAACTTTGAAAAATGAGAAAATTGAATGAATCCCTTAAAAATTCGGCAGCCTAACGACGTCACTTAAACATCAAAAAAAATGAATTGATGAGATCAAATAGGGTCTCTCATAATATGACCATAAAATATCAGTATTATAGATATAGATATAATACCCCAAAACAATAAAAAGGAACTTGAAAGACTTTACATGAAAGTAGAACTTTGAAAAATGAGGAAGGTGAATGGATCCCTTAAAAATTCGGCAGCCTAACGGCGCCACTTAAACTTTCTTAAAATGAATTGATGAGAGAATGAGGGGGTCTCTCATAATATGAAAATGAAAATTTCAGTATGTGTTATATAAAATAACACCCTCCAACATAAGAGAAAGAAGCATAAAAGAAATGACATAAAAGAGATTACTTGAAAAGAAAGAGAGAGGTAGGATCCTTTACCTTAAAACATAACACTTAAAACACAATGGCTGAGACCTTGAGGGATTGGGGAACATTGGGAGGACTCCATGGGAGGTAATGAGACCTGAGATTCGTTCGGGGAGAGTTTGGAGTGAAAACTAGTGGAGGAAAGGGTGGGTATTTATAGGGAAAGTGAGGGGACACGGCATTAATGGCCAAGGGACACCTCATTGGTTGTTTTGGCAAAACCATGGGATTTCCCATGGTATTTTCCCATGGTATTGGACACTTGGGGAACCTAATACCTTATCTTACTATTTATAAGTCGATAATATTGATCACATACTTAATACGTCATTTAATGATGACATTAAACACATATAACTTAAAAAATGTATTTTCACTATTCATCGAAAATTCAACTTTCTCAGAAAAACCCCAAAATTTCACCTTAACCAAATATCGATGTTCTGATTTCAAAAAAGAACTCAATTTTATAAAAATAATTTTCAAAATATTTTTAATTTAATTTTAAAATAAATATAATATTCACTGAAAATTCATTTTTTTTAGAAAAATCCCCAAAAATTACCTCATCATAATATCAATGATCTGAATTCAAAAATAAAGTCCATTTTATAAAATTAATTTTCTAAATAATTTTAGTTTAATTTTTAATTAAAAAACACTATTCACCTAAAAAAATAATACGTGACTAATAATTTATGAAACCGTAATATAACCATTTTATTGAATCACATTACATAATCAAGGGGGCTAGATTATATTAATACTTTCTTTATGTGAGATTAATAATACATTTCATTACATTACTAATCCTACGAATAAAATCACTATTCATAATTTTGTATTCATCAAAAATTAAGTTGATCTTATTAGACTCTAAATTTTGCACTGAACATTAATGTAGAAGACAATTTTTTGAAAATCATTACACATTTATAATTATTTAAGGTTTACATAAACATTTTGTAAAATATACTTTCTCTAAAATTCAAAAAATATGCATACTATATTTATCCAGACATTTGATAATTCATAAAGTTCATCATAAGAAGGAATCAAAATTTTTATTTAAAACAAAGGATTACACAAGGCAGTTACTGTCTCCTTAGATATCCACTTATCACACCAGCATAGGACCTATGTGTAAGGTGTGCTAAGGTGAGAGAATTCGAGGGAGGATCAGCCAACATCACACGAGTTGTAATTTCTATCAGTTTGAACATCACATGAAGGCGATTCCGTTCTAGCTTCGCACGGTGATGTTCAACATGGGTTTGGTCCAGAGAAAAACCCAGTGGTGCTACCTCCTTCTCAAGTTCTGTTAGATGGGATTTGTTCGGTCCAAGACTACTGGGTGAGGCCATCAAATCTTCTTTCAATATTAATTAACCAAGATCACTTGTATTTAGAGACAATATTCGCAAAATTCAGTTTCCAACGGTCATACTGACTAAAGGTCATGTAATAGCAAAACCCAACAGTCTAATTTTATGTATACTCATGATATCAAATGAAACTATTTTGTTGAGTATGAAAAATAATATAACACACAAAATTAGGAAATAAGATTTTTTCAAAATTTCGGGTCGGTACAATCTTCCCCCCCGTTAATAAATTGCGTCCTCTCAATTTTTAAAATTACGCATGGAATTTCATTGAAAGTCCCACATCGGAAAAAGTGTCAGTAACACTGTTACTTTAAAAGAATGAAAGAGAAGTACAAAGGCCACCCGAGTTATCCCATACTACGATTCTATGTAGGAAAACATGGATATAGAGGAACAAACAAAGGGTCACTTTCTGAGGTTTTGATAGAAAACATGATTAGGAGAAAATTAACAATAAGAAAATAACAAACATATGATAGGTTAAACGTTATTTGATTTCCCAGTAGGAAACGTTAAGAGACAACGTTTTTGTTTTATGTTACTTTTCATAGTTTTGAGGAATTAATTTACTACATAGAATAAAAACACAGATAAATATAGCTACCTTCATGTAGAGTTTCATCCTTTAATAAATTATTACCAAAACTAATCTTTTCTCCAAACGATGAGCATTCAAAAACACTTGGTCTCATCAAAACACTAGAATCATCTTCTATAGAATCACATAATCCACCAAAGATTAACTATCTATTTCTTATATCTTTAAACATTATACTAAAAACTGAAAGTGTAAGATAAAACAACACTTCCAAAATAAAGAACCCCATAGGAAGAGAAACTACTTTTAATTCTTCAAAATTCCACGGTACTACCCAAAGTTCATCATAGACCATTCCATAAATAACTGTCCTTAAAATTCCTTAAAATAAACCAATCTAAGATTGAAATGTAAATACAAGAAGGATTTGATAACATAGTCTTCCAAAATAAACTTCATCATTCATATCCTAACAACATCAAGAACTCCTAAAATCTTATAACAAAAGTAGCTTACCTAAACATAATTTTCCCAAGATCGGTTAATAATTTTTATAAGTAACCTATATTACCATAAGTTCACCTTAAATTCATTGATTCTTCAAAGTATAAGTCATCCTATATTCCTCAATGAAAATACCTTAGTAATCTATTTATATCCATCATATAGGGTCCCCAAAATAGTGAATGTCTTCCAAAATAATAATCATATTTTAATCATCCAATCATCCATTTTTTCTTCAAGAATGATAGTTTCACAACATTAACATGTGGTATATAAAAATAGGAGTTTTCCTTAATGATATAAAATCATCTTAGGTAGTTACTCAATGCACTTAGAAAAGATTAATGATATGCTCATAGGGCACAGACTAAAATACAACATAACACAGAAAATTTTTACGAAGAAGTTACATGTACTTCAGTCATTATGGTCCATCTCAGCATAGGACTTGAATTTTTCCCTTGTGCATGAAAATTTTTGATGCTCATCGTGCTTCTTCATTCCTTCCAAGAGATCATTTCCTTGGATAATGACCAACTTCTCGACATTTACGACATTGAAAAGTATAAGAAACATTAGATCGAACCTTATCTATATTCATCACATTACCCATTTTTTTGAAGCAATTGGATACTTTATGAACTCTCACCCCACACTTAAAACATCTCCCTATCCCATTATGACATTCTCCTTGGTGCCCCTTTCCACACTTTTTCCGCAAAGGGAATTGGGTCTTCTTTCCCTTATCATCTTTATCAGATGAACCTCCTTGAGACTTAATCTTCTTCTTCCTTGATGAATTTGGCCATTCAACTAGGTACCGATTGTTAATTGTGATTTTTGATAGCTGGTTTGGCATAATCACAATATGTTCAACTTTATCTCTCATCATCTCTGTCACATAAACAGAGCAATCTTCACATTTCCTATCACATTGATTTTTGGGACATGTTCTTCTATTTCCCACCATTAACTATGAAAAGAAAGTTTAATTAGGGGATTAAATACATAGCCAATAATCATGGAAAGAAAACTTTAATCATAGAAGGATAAACTTATAGAAGAAAAGTATATCCTAACTTGTGATCCCCTAGGTTCCAATCTTGGTTATACATGATCATATATTCTTTTGTGAATCATTATTTCATTTAATCATTGTTACTTTAATAATAGTTCATACTAAGCTTATGAATTTACCAAAGAATATCCCCCAGGAGTGTCGTAACCAAGAGTGCAGTAAGGCCCATTGTGCTGTACCGGTTCCCGTTCGAGTCTAGATCAAAGTGGTGTTTTCGGGATTTGCCCGTATATACATCTAGGCCAGAGCCACCTCTACCTACTCGTATCCAGACAAGGATGTATTTGCTTGGCAACCCCTTACTCAATACTCACCAAAATACTAAGATAATTTCCTATATTTAAAATTTCCCATAGGATTCTTCCTAAAGTTTTCATATCCTAATTTCCACAAATAACTAAACAATCCTTTGATACCAACTATAGAATCCCGACTTTTTATAACATAACTTTTTATTACATTTTACAAAACTCAGGATCTTTAAGGTTTAGTGTCTTGGAAACTAGGAACATAAAACATGAAAACATAAAACATCATTCATAAATACTTGAAAGGATTATCCTTATGTTCATCCTAGGTTAATTACTACATCTCATAACCTGGGGACATACATAAAATGAATGGGTGAGCAGAAGGCCCAGTAAGGGAAACAAGAGGAAACATTTAACATGTGACCTTGAGATACATCAACAATGTCATAAAAAACAACTTTAAGGCATGAGAATGAAATAATTTGGGATATCATAATAAAAATAACATATTTCATAACATGAAGATGTGGCTACAACATTTAACATAGACAATAATTTCTATTTCGCCAAGGTCCACCCCCATGGTGTCATTAAAAATTACCAAGGTTATTCACCAAGTCGTCGTAAAAAATGGTCATCTCTAGATATTATGTCTTTAGAGAATGAATTAGAGCACTATCAGGGTACACAATTAATTTGTCTTTATTATCATGTGAGCCACATATATCATTATCAATAATTTCATAAAGAACCCATACAACCTAAAAGAAATGGGTTTCATTTCATAATCATAACGTTTTAAAAACTGCTTTAAAGACATGATCTTTATGTCACTTTAAACCCACAGAAAGGGAAATTGGGTCTCATGAATGTAAATACCAGAATTTAAAATAGAAAATTTTGTTATATATGTGAATAACACTTTTTAAGAAATATCATTGAGTATTAACTTAATAAAATAAATTAATTTGAGAAAAAGAGAGAGACATTTTGAGATGGAAATTCTACAGCATAACAACTATGTTATGAGGTTTTAGAAAATATTGAAAAGAGAGGGGAAATGGGTCACCCACTCATAAATGATCAATAAAATAGTAGGGGGAAAGAATTTAATTTATTTAAGAACATGGTAATGAAATTTGAAAGATATACCATATGAAATGAAGAACATGAAAGGAAGACAAAAATAAGATTTCTCTTATGAAAATTCGGCACCCTAACAGCGTCACCTAAACGTCAAAAAAATTAATTGACGAGATCAAATAGGGTATCTCATCATATGAATATAAAAGATCAGTATGATAGATATAGATATCATAACCCAACAAAAAATAAAGTACTTTAAAGACTTTACAAGAAAGTAGAACTTCGAAAAATTGGAATGTTGAACGAATCCCTTAAAAATTCGACAGCCTAACGGCGCCACATAAACATCATCAAAAATGAATTAACAATATCAAATAGGGTCTCTAATCATATGAAAATAAAATATCAGTAGGATATATATAGATATCATACCCCAAACCAATAAAAAGGAACTTGAAACACTTTACATGAAAGTAGAAATTGAAAAATGAGAAAGGTGAACGAATCCCTTCAAAATTCGGCAGCCTAACGGCGTCACCAAAACTTCAACAAAAATGAATTGACAAGATCAAATAAGGTCTCTCATTATATGAACAAAAAAGATCAGTATTATATATATATAGATATCATATACAAACATAATATAAAGGAACATTAAATACTTGACATGAATGTAGATCTTTGAAAAATGAAGAAGGCGAATGAATCCCTTAAAAATTCCGCAGCCTAACGGAGCCACCTAAACTTCAACAAAAAAAAATTGATGAGATCAAACAGGGTCTCTAATCATATGAATATAAAATATATGTATGATAGATATATATATCATACCACAACACAATAAAAATGAACATGAAAGATTTTAAATGAAAGTAGAACTTTGAAAAATGAGAAAGGTGAACGAATCCCTTAAAAATTCTGCAGCCTAATGGCGTCACCTAAACATCAAAAAAAAATTGACAATATCAAATAGGTTCCTTCATCATATAAAAAATTCATATCGTTATGATAGATATATATATCAAACCCCAACACAATAAAAAGTAACTTCAAAGACATTACATGAAAGTAGAACTTTGAAAAATGAGGAAGGTGAACGAATCCCTTAAAATTTGGCAGCCTAACAGCGCCACTTTAACATTATTAAAATGAACTGATGAGAGCAAGAAGGGGTACTACCCATATTAACATGAAAATGGAAGTAAGAGGAATATAAAATAACATCCTCCAACATAAGATCATGGAGCATTAATGAAATGACATAAAAGAGATTACTTGAAAAGAAAGAGAGAGGTAGAATCCCTTACCTTAAAACGTAACTCTTAAAACTCAATGGTTGGGAACTTGAAGTCTTGGGGGCACCTTGGGAGGACTCCTTGGGAGGTAATGAGACCAGATCTTCATTGGGGGAGAGTTGAGAGTGAAAACTGAAGGAGGAAAGGTTGGGTATTTATAGGGAAATTGAGGGGACAAGGCATTAATGGCCAAGGGACACCTCATTGGTGTTTTTGGAAAAACCATGGGCTTGCCCATGGTATTTTCCAATGGTATTGGCCACTTGGGACACCTCAAAACTTATATTATGATTCATAAGTCGACCATATTTATTACATACTTAACACATCATTTAATGATTTCATTAAACACCCGTAACTTAAAAACTGTATTTTCACTACTCATCGAAAATTCAACTTTCTCAGAATAATCCCAAAATTTCACCTTAACCAAATATTGATGCTCTGATTTCAGAAATGAACTCCATTTTATAAAAATAATATTCTAAATATTTTTAATTTAATTTTTAAATAAATACACTATTCACTAAAAATTCATTTTTTCCAGAAAAATCCCCAAAAATTACCTTAACATAATATCGATTTTCGGAATTCAAAAATAAAGTCCAATTTATAAAAATAGTTTTCTAATTAATTTTAATGTAATATTTAATTAAAAAACACTAATCACATGAAAAACTAATACTTGACTAATAATTTATGAAACCGATATTTAACCATTTTATTGAATCACATTACTTAATCAAGGTTCCTAGATTATATTAATACTTTTTTTATGTGAGATTACTAATCCATTTGGTCACATTACTAATCCTAAGAATAAAATTACTATTCATAATTTACTATTCATCAAAAATTATGTTGATCTTATTAGACTCTATATTTTTTACTGAACATAATTGTAGAAGACCATTTTTTGAAAATATTTACACATTTTTAATTATTTAAGGTTTACATAAATATTTTTTAGAATATCCTTTCTCTAAAATTAAAAAAATATGCATACTATATTTATTCGGACATTTGAAAATTCATAAAATTCATCATAATACGAAATAAAAATTTTATTTAAAATAAAGGATTACACAAGGCAGTTACGGTCTCCTTACATGGCCCCTTATCACACCAGCATATGACCTATGTGTATGGTGTGCTAATGTGAGAGAATCCGATGGAGGCTCGGCCAACATCGAACTAGTACTAATTTCTATCAGTTTGAACATCTTGCGAAGGCGATTCCATTCTAGCTTTACATGGTAAAGTTCAGTTTGGGTTTTGTCTAGAGCAAATCCCAGTGGTGCTACCTCCTTTCCAAGTTCTGTTAGATGGGCTTCAATCGGTCCAAGACTGTTGGGTGAGGCCATCGAATCTTCTCTCTATATTAATTAACCAAGGTCACTTGTATTTAGAGACAATAGTCGCAACATTTAATTTCCAAGAGTTATACTAACTAAAGGCCATATAATAGTCAAACCAAACAGTCTCATTTTATTTATACTCATGTTATCAAATGAAACTGTTTTGTTGAGTATGAAAAATAATATAACACAAAAAATTAGGAAAGAAGATTTATTCAATATTTCGGGTCATTACAATCTTCACCCCTTAAGAAATTGCATCCTCACAATTTTTAAAATTGGGCTTGTAATTGCATTGAAATTCCCACATTGGAAAAAGAGTCAGTAACACTATTACTTTGAAAGAAAGAAAGAGAAGTACAAAGGCCACCTGAGTTATCCCATACTAGGATTCCATGTAGGAAAACATGTAATAGTAGGAGAAAACAATGGGTTACATTCTGAGGGAGAGTGATAGAAAACATGATTAAGAGAAAGTTAACAACAAGAAAATCACAAACATATGATGGGTTAAAGAGTATTTGATTTCCCAGTAGGAAACAATAATAGACAATGTTTTTGTATTATGTTCCTTTTCATAGTTTTGAGTAATTCATTTACTACATAGAATAAAAAAACAGGGAAATATACCTACCATCATGTAGAGTTTCATCCTTTAATAAGTTTTTACCAAAACTAATATTTTCTCCAAACGATGAGCATCAAAAATACTTTAATCATCAAAACACAAGAATCATCTTCTATATAATCACAAAATACACCAAATATTAACTATCTATTTATTATATCTTTAAACATTATACCCAAAAACTGAAAGGGTAAGATAAAACAACTCTTCCAAAATAAAGAACCCCATAGGATGGGAAACTACTTTTAAATCTTCAAAATTCCACGGTACTACCCAAAGTTTATCATAGACCATTCCATAAATAACTGTCCTTAAAATTCCTCAAAATAAACCAAACTATGATTGAAACCAAAATACAAGAAGGATTTGATAACATAGTCTTCCAAAATAAACTTCATCAATCATCTCCAAACAACCTCAACCACTCCTAAAATCTTATTACAAAAGTAGATAACCTATACAAATTTTCCCCAAGCCAGGTTAATCATTTCCATAAGTAACCTATATTACCACAAGTTCACCTTAAATTAATCTATTCTTCAAAATATAACTCATCATGTATTCCTCAAAGAAAATACCATAGTAATCTATTTATCTCGATCATATAGGGTCCCCAAAATAATGAACATATTCCAAAATAATAATAATCTTTTAATCCTCTAATCATTATTTTTTTCTTCAAAAAGAATAGTTTCACAACATCATCATGTCGTAGATAACAATAGGTGTTTTTATTAATGATATAAAATCATCGTACATAGTGATTCGATGTTCTTAGAAAACATTAAAGATATTATCATAGAGCACGAACTAAAATACAACATGACATAGACAATTATTGCGAAGAAGTTACATGTACTTCAGTCATTATGATCCATCTCAGCATAGGACAAGCACTTTTCCCTTGTTCTTGAAGATTTATGATTCTCATCATGCTTCTCATCCCTTCCAAGAGAGCATTCCCTTGGATAATGACCAACTTCTCCACATTTACGACACTAAAAAGTATACGGTACATTAGATCGATCCTTATCTCTATTCATCACATTATCCATTTTTTGAAGAAATTGGCTACTTTATTCCCTATCAAGACACACTTAAAACATTTCTCGTTTCCTTTGTGACATTATCCTTGGTGCCCTTTTCCACACTTTTTTCCGCAAAGGGAAATGAGTCTTCTTTCCCTTATCATCTTTATCAGATGAACCACCTTAAGAGTTTATCTTATTTTCCTTGATGAATTTGGGAATTCAACTAGGTACCAATTAATAATTGTGATTTTTGATAGCTTGTTTGGCATAATCAAAATATGTTCAACTTGATCTCTCATCATCTCTGTCACACACTAGTGCAGAAATCATTTTTTACATCACCATTTTTTATGTCGGTTATATATAACTGACGTAACAATGCGGCGAGTAGATTTTTCATGTCGGTTATTTTAATAACCGACGTTAAAATCGCGCCTGTTGGGTATTTACGTCGGTTATTTGATAACCGACGTAAAAAACCAATGCGCGGGGGGTTTTTTACGTCGTTTATTTGATAACCGACGTAAAAAACGCGTCGATGTTGGGTTTTTTACGTCGGTTATTTGGAAATCGACATAAAAAACCAAAGCCCCAGGGGGTTTTTTACGTCGGTTTCCAAATAACCGACGTAAAAAACTCGATATCTACGTGTTTTTTACATTGGTTATAAAATAACCGACGTAAAAAAGAAAAGGGCGGGAGCCTTTTTATGTCGGTTTTAGGATAACCGACGTAAAAAAGCTAAAAAATAGTTTATAACGTCGGTTATATAATAACCGACATTATAAAGCATTTAAAAAAATTAATGCCCGTGTTCTGTCATTTACGATTTTTTCGATTGACAGTCGCCGACTCGTCTCTCTCTCGCGCGGTAAACCGTAATCGGCTCGTCGATCGCCTGCATTACACTCATTTTGGCTTCATTGTTTATCTTCTTCACTACTCTCGGATCTATCATCTCAACTCGCGACATTCAAGTAAGCCTTCCACAAATTTATTTCGTTCGTTTTTGTTTCGATTCTTGATGTGCTTTTCGTTTGTTTTTGAATCTCGTGGAATTTTTTTTATTGCAAATGGTTATTATGTTCATTCAACTCGCAACATTCAACTCACAAATTATTATTAAAAAATTGTGGATTAGCTTCAGCAAAATCTGAAAAATAATGGGTGGTACTGTAACGTTTCATTCTTCCAGCAACATTATTATTTCCTACTTAGCTGGAATGTGTCTTTCTAGATGAAGATTGGTAGTACTTATTTTGTTAAAATCATATTTTCAATATGATTGTCCAGAAAATTATTTTCATGAATGAAATTGGACCAGGTACAATCAGTAATACCTATCCTTAAAATTTCATTCAACATTCTTACATCATAATATTTTTTCAAAAAATTATGATTTTTAGAACTCCTAGATCAGAAAACCATCATCTGTTTTCATCTGCATTCATAAAAATATCAATTCATACCTATTACAATCAAATATTTCATTCTGGACTCATGGTGAGTCTGATAATACATTTCTTCTTTCAGTCATCTCCAATGTGTTATGTGATGTGCCTGGTAAGAAATATAATAATAAATTATAGGAAAGCTGATTAACATATCCCAATATGAGGTGAATGAAATTATGTTTTCCCTTGACATATGTTATGACTTAGATGATTATGTTTGTGCCAAACTCTTATGTTATTCCACATACCAATGTTGTGATCTTGTGAATAAGGTTTTTTAATCATGTTCCCACCATCATATAAATCATGTCTTATGTTATGCTAAAATTTTTATACTTGGACTCAGGTTTTATGATCTATGATTATATAGAACTGTTTCACTTATCTTTTTGATCATGTGCTTTGTGTATGATCTTATACCCCCATGGATATCTTTTTATGAGATTAGATATTATATTTATATATATCATGTTTACCCATAATGAGTATCATAAATCCAAACTTTTATTATTTTCATTCCCTAAGTCATAAAAATAAGTATTATGTAGGATGATTCAAAAATTTAATCTGTGAGATGAGTTGATTTATGTGTTAAACCCAGGCCAAACACATATGTATTTTTTTATTGGTATTACATATATATTGTTCGACATATACTTTTTTTACATTACCATGACATTAACATTACTTTTTCTAAAGAAATATTAATGTCCTTAGATTATATATCGGATCAAAAGGATATAGTAATTCTAATATATAATCAGAATGATCAGATAATATGACAATATTATTAAACATAAAACAAATGGTCTATATTCATATTTTTAACATGACACTTACGATGTATAGCTATTTGGTGTTGGGTACTTATGAAAACTACTACTACTTTCAAGATTTGTTTTATATTTTAAATTGTTTTACATTCAAATTATGATTTTTTTAATATAAATATGTTTTGTCTTATCTTAAAAATATATATTTTTCGTTGATATTTGTTATAGGTAATAATGAGTCGAAGTTGGATTACGGCACATCGAATGAGCAATGAATTTGAGGAAGGTGTTGATGCCTTTTTGGAATTTGCAAAACGAAATGTTCCAAGTAGTGACAATTTTTTCTGTCCATGCCTGAAATGTTTGAATATGAAGAAGTTGAAAAGTAGAGAGATAAAAGATCATCTGATATGTCATGGTTTTAATCCGAGTTACAGCCCTTGGATTTGGCATGATGAAACTGGACGGAATTTCACTGATGATGTTGATTCGCAAGATGGTAACTCCGATGGAATTGAAGAAATGATTCGCGATATTGTAGCAGAACAAATTGAGATAGAACCGACAGTTGCACGTCTATATGGTGATGCTGAAAAACCATTATATTCCGGTTGTACAGATTTTACGGTTCTGTCGGCGGTGTTAAGATTGATTAACCTAAAGGCGAAGCATGGATGGAGTGACATAAGTTTTACAGAGCTACTACAATTGATGAAAGACATTCTTCCAAAAGATAACGATCTTCCAGATTCACATTACAAAGCCAAGAAAATATTATGCCCGATGGGTTTGGGATACAAGAAAATACATGCCTGTCCGAATGACTGCATTATATATAGGAAGGAATATGAATTTCTGTCAGAGTGTCCAAAATGTGGGACATCACGGTATAAGGTGAAAGAAAAATCACAGGGTGATGTAGATATTACAAAGCTCCCTTCAAAGGTATTTTGGTATCGTCCTATAATTAATCGTTTCAAACGTTTATTTGCTAATTCACATGATGCAAAAAGGTTAAGATGGAATGCTGAAGAGCGGGTATGTGATGGAAAAATACGTCATCCAGCTGATTGTCCACAATGGAAGAAAATTGATGCGCATTATTCTACATTTGGAAATGAAATAAGAAATCTCAGACTAGGGTTGTGCACAGATGGAATGAATCCATACCGAACACTCAGTAGCACACATAGTTCATTGCCTGTTTTATTGGTAATTTACAACCTCTCTCCTAAAGTTTGTATGAAGCGCAAATATGTCATGTTGAGTACAATGATCTCTGGTCCAAAGCAACCCGGTAATGATATTGATGTTTACTTGTCACCGTTGATTGATGATTTGAAACTGTTATGGGCTGATGGTATTAGGGTGTATGATTCTTATAAAATGGAATATTTTCAACTACATGTAGTGCTTCTGTTCACTATAAATGACTTCCCAGCATTTGGAAATTTTTCTGGATACAGTGTTAAAGGGAATAAGGCATGTCCAATTTGCGAACAACAGACGTCCTATTGTCAATTTCATCAGGGGAGGAAAATAGTGTACATGGGTCATCGAAGGTTTTTGCCTATAGAACACCCTTATAGAAGACTAAAAAAGGCATTTAATGGCTCACAAGAATTTGATACTTCTCCAAAACCTTTATCCCATGATCTGTATTTTGAGAGGGTGAAAAACCTTGACGTGACATTGCGAAAGACACAGAAATCTGGTAATGATAGACATATTTGGAAAAAAAGGTCAATATTTTTTGAGCTACCATATTGGAGGTATCATGAAGTTAAACATAATATTGATGTCATGCACGTGGAGAAGAATATCTGTGATTCTTTGATTGGAACATTGTTAGACATTAAAGGAAAGACTAAAGATGGGTTGAATGCAAGATTAGACTTAATATCAATGGGAATACGTTTGGAGTTAGCTCCCACTCCTAAAGGAAGACGAACATTTCTTCCCCCGGCTTGTCATACATTATCGAAGAGGGAGAAAATTAGCTTATGTCAGTGTCTTCATGATACCAAAGTGCCTCAAGGTTATTCTTCTAATGTAAAAATTTTTGTCTCAATGAAGGACTTGAAGTTGATAGGTATGAAATCACATGATTGTCACATCATGATTCAACAAATTCTACCAGTTGCATTGCGTGGAATATTGCCCATTCGTGTCATAAAGACTATAATGAAGTTGTGTTATTTTTTCAATTCAATTTGTAACAAGGCGATTGATGTGAATGATTTGAACATTTTGGAAAAGGATGCAATTTTAATACTTTGTCAATTGGAAATGTATTTTCCTCCAACTTTTTTGATATAATGGTGCATTTAATGATTCATCTGGTTCGAGAAATAAAGCTTTGCGGACCTGTATATCTTCGTTGGATGTATCCTTTTGAAAGGTATATGAAAATATTAAAGGGGTATGTTAAAATTCTATATCGACCTGATGCCTCCATTATTGAAAAGTATATTTCTGAGGAGGTAGCAGAGTTTTGTACGAGCTACTTGGCTGCGGCGCAACACATAGGTTTGCCTCCATCTCGCCATGAACGAGTTAATAATGAGGGAAAGGGGATTCGCGGCTTGAAAGTCAAATCATTATCAGCTGAACAGATGAAGAAGTTAGAATCATACATCTTGAAGAACATAGCTGATGGTCAACAATATATCACATTGCACATTAATGAGTTGAAACAATGTCATCCAAAGAAGAAAGAAAAGTTGATTTTGAATGAACCCTCACATCTGATTTCATTTATGGTCATAGGAGTCATGGCAATCCATGTCGTATATATCATTTTATAGATGAAGACACATAGAGACAGTTTTTTGAAAGTAGAAAAAAAGAGTCATTTCTGGTAAGGGAAATGTATCCTTTTATATACTTTCTTATATAAATGATTTTATTAATGTTTTGTTAATGATTTCTTATTCTTAAATTACAGCAAACAAGGAAAGCTCATCAGGAGATCCAATCTAAAAATGTATACCCTCATAGTTTATCTCGGGGAGGGTATACATTATTGGAAGAAAAAATGATAGCGGAAAAATTTCAACAACTAAGAGCTGAGTCTTCAAGCTCTGGAGAGGTGGCCCCTCCATCCCCTCCATCTAGACATGAAAAATGGAAGAGAGGTCGGAAGGGAAAAAAGGGCAATATCTTTCGGAAGAATCGAGAATCGTAGCTGAGAGGATTGTAAGATATCTATTTAATTTATTTAAGTTAACTTTTTTCTTCATATAAGTTTAAATCATTACAAAAATGTTCAATTAATTAATACAGGATTCTCTTGAGGAGAAAATTTCATAGGGGACATTTAGAGCTACTGGGAGGGAAGATATTTTATTTGCAGCAGTGGGAAGGCCCGAACATCCGGGTCGTGTAAGAGGATATCCGACAGGTGTATCGGTAAGAAAGGTGTTTCCACGTTCTTCAACTTCTAACATTGAGGGGGTTTATAAAAAAAATAGAATCCTTGGAGGCTGAAGTTCAAAATATTAATGCGACAATGGAAGACAAGATTAGAGATTCGGTGCAGTCTATGTTTGCAGAAATGCAAAGAAAATTTCAGACTGCAGCTCCCACTCCTCCACCTCCCCCTACAGACCCCATTATTTATCCTCCACCTTTGCCAGTAGCTCCCACTCCCCCACCTCAGCCTGCGGACCCCATTCTTTATCCTACGCCTCCGCCGCAGCTTCCTACATATTGCGAGTTGTATGTTGATGATTCTTAACATCATATAGTAGCATACGGGTTGGTATATTGTATAGGAGATACAGTTCATCATCAACAATTAGAGGTAGATAATCAGAGGGTCACTGTACAAGATATTATAGATAGATCAGCTAGGGTACCAATACCTACAGATGAGGTGGCGACAGTTGGACAGAGTATCGGGCATTTTTTAGTTTGGCCATCCAGACTTCTTCGACTCATTACCATAGAGGTATGAATCTTATATCTTTTATTTTATTTTATTTAAGTTGTTTTATCATTTGAAAACTACTATAATTCTCAATTTTTTTTCACAGGAATACTTCAAAGGTAAAGAAATATTTTATAGACAACAACAAAGACAACATGCTATGAGATCAGATACAGATTCCAGTGGTCTTGGTAGATTGTCAAGATATTCACATTTGTTGTTGGGTTTTTATGAGTTTCCAATGGAATCTCATGTTTGTGGACATGAAATAAGTGCGGGGATTACAAAATCTGATATCATGGAGCTTGTTATTGGAGATAAGTTGGGAATCAACGTGGTGAAAATTTCTTCCATGTAAGTCTTAACACCTTTTCCCTGCGTTATATTTATTAAAAATGTATACTTACATATGTTTTTTATTAGGTATCTTTATAAAATTTGTGAGAGGAATGAACTGAAAGAATTATATGGATTCATGGACCCGCAATTGATTTCCCCTGAAGCATGTGCATTGACTGAGGAACAAAGAATGGTTTATATTGCTGAAAGATTTGAAAAGAATATAATCCAACAATGTTGGATGATGCCTTTTTGTGAGAGGTATGAAACACATTTCTCTCAAAGAGTTAATTATCTTTTAACATAAAAAACCACTAACATTAAATTTCCTTTTATCAGTAATCATTGGATGTTAGAGATTTTTTTCCCAAGGGAGAAAGCTCTTTATTGGATATGCTCTATTCATGGTGATGTGCGGGCAAGTTTTAAGAATATATTGGAAAAGTAAGTTTCAATTTCTCAATAGTTTTATATATTATAATGAATTTTAAATTTACCTCATTCATATTATTTTCTAACAGTGCATGGGTCTACTTTCGAAAAAACACAATGAAAAGAAATTCAAAGATCAAATATGTAAATGCGAAGGTAAATTTCCATTTAAAATTTGTACTTTTTGATTTATTACATAAAAATAATATATTGAATTTACACTCATTCAAAACAGAATTGTCATGAACAACAAGGCCTCATCGAATGCGGATATTATATGTTAAGATTTATGTATGAAATAATAACAACTAGGACAGTTGTGAATTTTGACCTGGTACGATTTCCTCTTAAACTTTTCCATAATATTTCAATTTGATTTATTCATTATACATGTTAACTATCTTCTTTTTCATTTGTAGCTTATTTATGACCCTCAACCCTATACTACTGAAGACATCAAACACGTACAAGTGGAGTGGTCAAATTATTTTACAGGTTTGATTGAATTTTAGTTGTTTGTAATGTAAAATTTTATTTTGAATATTTTCGTTTTAATTTTGTATTTGATAGTTGTTTAGGTTTGATTTAGTTTTTTTTGAAGTTGACAGTGTATGTTTTGAATGTTATATAATTGAATGTTTAATTTTTCTCTACTTCTTGTTTTGGTCTACTTTTGATGGTTCTTCTGGTATGGATTTGGGTCTGTGGGGGAGGGGTTCCAAGGGTGTGGGGGTGTGTTCAGTGGGGTTGGGGGTGTCCAGCGGTCTGGGAGGGCTGTCCGGTGGGGTGGGGGGACAGTTCTGGGGGGTGGCAGGGATGTCCAGGGGTGTGGGAAGCCGGTCCAGGGCTGTGGGAATGCTGTCCAGGGGTGGGGGGGGGGGGGGGGTTGTCCATGGGTGTGGTGGGGGCTGTCAAGTGGGGTGAGGGGATGAGGAGGTGTTGTTCAGGAGGGTGGGGGTTGTCGAGGGGTCTTTGGGGGTGTCCAAGGGTCGGGGGGCAGTCCAGGAGTGTGGTGGGGGATCCAATGGGGTGGGGGAGGGTTGTCCAAGGGGTATACATGAGGGTGGGCGCTCCAATGGGGTGGGGGAGGGCTGTCCAGGGGGTATACATGAGGGTGAGGGCTCCAACGGGGTGGGGGAGGGTTGTCCATGGGGTATAAATGAGGGTGGATGCTGTCTAGTGGGTAAGTTTTATATGTTATCTATGTACATGCTTAATTTCGATGTACTTCTGTTTTTGTGGTACGATTTCTGGATTTGTTTTCTGGTTGATTCTGGTGGAGAGAAGATCACTGCATTCTGTTTAAAAAATAATTGGGTTTATCATGTCGGTTATTTAATAACCGACGTGTTAAAATGCTTGGAAAATAGTTTATCACGTCGGTTATTTAATAACTGACGTGATAAAAGGCCTGTAGAATGGTTTATCACGTCGGTTATTTAATAACCGACGTGATAAAAGGCCTAGAGAATGGTTTATCACGTCGGTTATTTAATAACCGACGTGATAAAGTTCCGGGCGAATGGTTTAGCACGTCGGTTAGTGAATAACCGACGTGATAAACCGCCTCCCTCCGGTTTATCACGGTGGTTATACAATAACCGATGTGATAAACCCCCCTCCCCCGGTTTTTCAAGTCGGTTTTATATGAACCGACGTGATAAACCACGCTCAGCCCGGTTTATCACGTCGGTTCTTATCGAACGGACGTGATAAACCGCCCTCACCCCCAGTTTATTACGTCGGTTCTAAAATAACCGACGTGATAAACATCGCGATTTTATGTTTTTGACGTCGGTTTTTAAATAACCGACGTAAAAAATTAAAAATAACCGACGTAAAAAACGTTTTCTGCACTAGTGACATTAACAGAGCAATCATCACATTTCCTATCACATTGATTGTTGGGACATGTTCTTCTATTTCCAGCCATTAACTATGAAAGGAAAGTGTAATTAAGGTCTTAAATACTTAGCCAATAATCATGAAAAGGATACATTAATCATAGAATGATAAAAATTTAGAAGAAAAGTAAATCCTATCTTGTGATCCCCTAGGTATCAATCTAGTTTATACATGATCATATATTCTTTTGTGAATCTTTATTTTATTTAATCTTTGTTCTTTTAATAATGGTTCATACTAAGCGTATGAATTTACCAAAGCATATCCCCCAGGAGTGTCGTAACCAAGAGTGCAGCAAGGCCCGTTGTTGTGTACCATTTCCCGTTCGAGTCTAGCTCAAAGCAGTGTTTTCGGGTTTTACCCCTATGTTCATCTGGGCCAGAGCCACCTCTACCTACTCCTATCTAGACAAGGATGTATTTTCATGGAAACCCCTTACTCAATACTCACCAAAATACCAAGAATATTTCTTATATTTAAAATTTCCCATAGGGTTCTTCCTAAAGTTTTCATATCCTAATTTCCACAAATAACTAAACCATCCTTTGATTCTAACTATGGAACCCCGCCATTTTATAACATAACTTTTTATTACATTTTACAAAACCGAGGATCTTTAAGGTTTAGTGTCTTGGACACCAGTAAATTAAAACATGAAAACATAAAACATTCTTCTTAAACACTTGAAAGCCTTCTATTTATGGTCATCCTAGGTTTATTACTACATCTCATAACCTGGGGACATACATCAAATGAAAGGGTGAGCATAAGGCCCGGAAAGGGAAACAAGGAGAAACATTTAACATGCAAACTTGAGATACATCAACAATGTCATGAAAAAAGAACTTTAAGGCATGAGAAAGAAATAATTTGGAATATCATAATAAAAATAAAATATTTCATAACTTGAAGATGTGGCAAAAACATTTAACATAGACAATCATTTCTATTTAACCATGGTCCACCCCAAGGCGTCATTAAAAATTACCAAGGTTATTCACCAAGTCGTCGTTAAATATGGTCATCTCTAGAGATTATGTCTTTAGCCAATGCATTGGAGTTCTATCAGGGTGCACCCTTAATTTGTCTTTATTATCATGTGACCCACATAAATCATCATCAATCATTTCATAAAAAACCCATATAGCATTAAAGAAATGGGTTTCATTTCATAATCATAACGTTTTGAGAACTGCTTTAAAGACATGAGCTTTATGTCACCTTAAACCCACGGAAAGGGAAATCGGGTCTCATGTATGTAAATACCAGAATTTAAAATAGAAAATTTTGGTATATATGTGAATACCCATTTAGAATAAGGAGCTTTGAGTACTCACTTAATAAAAAAAATGAATTTGAGAATAGGAGAGAGACATTTTGAGACGGAAATTCTGGAGCATAACGACTATGTTACATGGTTTTAGAAAACATTGAAAAGAGAGGGGAAATGGGTCACCCACTCATAAATGATCCATAAAAAAATAGTGGGAAGTAATTTAATGTATTTAAGAAAATGGTAATGAAAATTTAAAGATATACCATATGAAATGAATAACGTGAAAGGAAGACAAAAATAAGATTTCTCTTATAAAAATTCGGCATCCTAACGGCGTCACTTAAACTTCAAAAAAATGAATTGACGAGATCAAATGGGGTCTCTCATCATATGAACATAAAAGATAATTATGATAGATATATATATCATACCCCAACACAATTAAAAGTAACATGAAATAATTTACATGAAAGTAGAACTTTGAAAAATGATAAAGGTGAACGAGTCCCTTAAAAATTCGACAGCCTAATGGAGCCACCTAAACTTCAACAAAAATGAATTGACGAGATCAAATAGGGTCTCTCATGATATGAAAATAAAATATCAGTGTGATATATATAGATATCATACCCAAACCAATAAAAAGGAACTTGAAAGACTTTACATGAAAGTTGAAATTGAAAAATGAGAAAGGTGAACGAATCCCTTCAAAATTCGGCAGCCTAACGACGTCTCCTAAACTTCAACAAAAATGAATTGACAATATCAAATAGGGTATCTAATCATATGAACAAAAAAGATCCGTAATATATATATATAGATCATAGCCTAACATAATAAAAATGAACATTAAAGACTTGACATGAATGTAGAACTTTGAAAATGAGGAAGGTGAATGAATCCCTTAAAAATCCGGCATCCTAACGGTGCCACCTAAACATCAACAAAAATGAGTTGATGAGATAAAATAGGGTCTCTCATCATATGAAAAGAAAAGGTCAGTATGATAGATATAGAGATCAAAACGCATCACAATAAAAAGGATCTTGAAAGATTTTACATGAAAGTAGAACTTTGAAAAATGAGAAAGGTGAACGAATCCCTTAAAAATTCGGCAGCCTAACGATGTCCCCTAAACTTCAAAAAAAAAATGAATTGACAAGATCAAATAGGGTCTCTAATCATATGAACATATAATATCACTATGATAGATATATATATCATACCCCAACACAATAAAAATAACTTGAAAGACATTACATAAAAGTAGAACTTTGAAAAATGAGGAAGGTGAACGAATCTGTTAAAAATTTGGCAGCCTAACGATGACACTTAAACATTCATAAAATGAAATGATGAGAGAAAAAGGGGGTCTCTCCTCATATGAACATTAAAAGGGAAGTAAATGTAATATATGATAACATCCTCCAACATAAGAGCATAGAGCATTAAAGAAATGACATAAAAGAGATTATATGAAAAGAAAGAGATAGGTAGAACCCCTTACATTAAAACATAACTCTTAAAACTCAATGGTTGGGACCTTGAGGGCTTGGGGGCACCTTGGGAGGACTCTATGGAAGGTAATGAGACCATATCTTCGTTGGGGGAGAGTTGGGAGTGAAATATAAAGGAGGAAAGGGTTGGAATTTATAGGGAAAGTGAGGGGACAAGGCGTTAATGGCCAAGGGACACCTCATTGGTGGTTTTGGCAAAACCATGGGCTTGCCCATGGTATTTTCCCATGCTATTATCCACTTGGGACACCTTATAACTTATATTACTATTCATAAGTAGACCATACTGATTACATACTTTATACATCATTTAATGATGTCATTAAACACCCGTAACTTAAAAACTGTATTTTCACTATTCATCGAAAATTCATCTTTCTCAGAAAAATCCCAAAATTTCTCCTTAACCAAATATAGATGCTCGGATTTCAAAAACGAACTCCATTTTATAAAAATAATATACTAAATATTTTTAATTTAATTTTTATATAAATATACTATTCACCGAAAGTTCATTTTTTTCAGAAAAATCCCCAAACATTTCCTTAACATAATACCGATGTTCTGAACTCTAAAATAAAGTCCATTTTATAAAAGTAATTTTATAAATATTTTTATTTTAATTTTTCATTAAAAAAAACTAATCACCTGGAAAAAACTAATTCTTGACTAATATTTTATTAAACCGTTTTTAACCATTTTATTATATCATATTACTTAATCAAGGTGCCTAGATTATATTAATACTTTTTAAGTGATATTACTAATCCATTTGGTCACATTATTAATTCTAAGCATAAAATCACTATTCATAATTTACTATTCATCAAAAATTATGTTGATCTTATTAGACTCTAAATTTCGTACAGAACAAAATTGTAGGAGACCATTTTTTGAAAATCATTACACATTTTTAATTATTTAAGGTTTATATAAATATTTTTTAAAATATCTTTTCTCTAAAATTCAAAAAAATATGCATATTATATTTATTCACACATTTGAAAATTATTAAACTTCATCATAAGAAGAAATCAAAATTTTTATTTAAAACAAAGGATTACACAAGGCAGTTACGGTCTCCTTACATAGCCCCTTATCACCCCAGCATATAACCTATGTGTAAGGTGTGCTAAGGTGAGAGAATCTGAGGGAGGCTTGGCCAACATCAAACGAGTAGTAATTTCTATCAGTTTGAACTTCTCGCGAAGGAGATTCTGTTCTAGCTTCACATGGTGAAGTTCATATTGGGTTTGGTCCAAATCAAATCCCAGGGGTGCTACCTCCTTCCCATGTTCTATTAGATGGGATTCGATCGGTCCAAGAGTACTGGGTGATTCCATCGAATCTTATTTCTATATTAATTAACCAAGATCACTTGTATTTAGAGACAATAGTCCCAACATTCAGTTTCCAATGGTCATACTGACTAATGTTCATATAATATTCAAACCTAACAGTTTCATTTTATTTATGATCATGTTATCAAATGAAACAGTTTTGTTGAGTATGAAAAATAATATAACACACAAAATTAGGAAACAATATTTATTCAAAATTTCGGGTCGTTACATTACATAACATTATTTTAAACTTATATAACATGAAAAAAGTTATATTTACCCTTACTTATTTTTTTTACAACAAAATATCATTATATTTATATTTCATAAAATTACTGTTAACTTTTATAACATTTTTTACCCTTACAATACTAATGTTTTATATTAATATCCTTTTGTTAACCTATAATTTATTTTAATTTACCCTTAATTATATATTTTCCATTACTTTACTATAGTTTACAATATATTAACCTATTTATAACCATAAATGATAATATTTTACCCTTAAATAGAATTAGTTTACACCTAAATAACATGTATGTGTTTATTTTTAACCGTACACATCTTTTTTTGCTCTTACACAAAATTATTTAATCCTTAATTAACGTTATTTTACCCTCACTTAACAATACCTTCCATTACTAACCTATATTTTACAATTAAATAAATTTTTTTTCCTTTACGTGGATTTAGTTTACACTTACACAACTTTGTTTCCCTTAAATACAATTAGTTGTCACTAAAATAAATTTTGTTTTACAATACATAAAATTATTTACCCTAGCATATATTTAGTTTACCTATTTATAACTATGTAATACCCCTACATAACATTACTAAAACCTTACATAACATGTACAAGATAATTTTTACCCTTATAAATGAATTTTATTTTTACTAAACCTATAAAATATTCTTTTTACTCTTAAATATCATTGAATTTGCCTTATTTAAAATTATGTTCTATTACATAACTAAATTTTAACCATAAATAAATTTTTTTACCCATAAATAAATTTTTTACTATTATATTACTTTAGTTTAGCCATACATTAAAACATATGTTTCAGATTACCTCTATATAACACTATTTTGTAATTACATGACCTTTTTTAACCATATATACCATTTGATTATTATTACATTTATTTTATTTAAATATAAATAAAATTATTTTACCATTAAATAAATTTACATTACCCTTATATTTTTAACCCTTATATACCTTCATTTTAGTCATACGTAACTATAAATGTTTCTATATAACATTACATAACATTATCCTACCCATACTTAATAGTACATTATGTTTACATTGATTTTTTATACACATAACTAAAATTATATTACCCATACTTATCATTAGTCTACACTTATATAACATGGTCACATTTCCCTATATTCATTTATATATTTTCTTGACCAATACATATCATTATTTTTTTCCGATATAAGATTTTTTTACCACTACTTAAACATAATTCACCTTTATAAAACTATTAATTACCATTAATTAAAACTATTTTACAATTATATAACATTAGTTTTCCATTACTTGTTTTTTACCCATAAATATATCTTTTCACTTAAATTATTTTTTTGTTTACCAGTACATATCATTAGATTACCCTTATATAACATTATTTTTCCACAAATTAACATTTACATGTTTCTGTGTATCAATTCATGATGTTGTTTTAGATATACATAAATATATATTATCCATACATAACATTAGTTTTCCCATAATTAACATTGTTTTTTCATTCACTCGTAGGGTGTAGTTAGTGGTAGCTACCTTTATGGGTCTCAACGAGGTCAAAAGTATGATTCTCTCTGAGTACATCCCAAAATTTGTGTTTTGTATGATTTTCTTTGTATTATATCCCCTTTCCCTCATGGATGTAAATATAACTCTATTTTAATTATACATAACTATTGTTTACACTTACATAACATTATTTTACCGTTACATAACATCGTTTACCCTTACATAACATTTGGTTACCCCAATATAACATTATATAACCCTTAACAAACTATTAATTATACTATTTTTTTATGTTTTAAATGATATTATGTTTTAATACACAAAACCCATTATTTTACCATTAATTTAATTATTCATTATTTTTTACCCATAAATAATTTGTTTTAATCATTGTTAATTATAATAATTATAATAATATATAAATAAATGTAAAAATATTTAATATAAAAATTAGATGAAAAAATCAAAATTATCCAACAAAAAAATATACCATAAATGCTTCCCCCAAACATCCTATGACAACATCTAATTAGTCTCGATATTTATAAACCAATAATAAAGGCCTCGATCCTGATTCTGTTTACCCCTAAAACTATAAAACAAACTCAAAATTGTCTTAAAATATATCTATGTTGTTAAATATATGGGTAGAAATATTTCCTAAATTTCTTCTGTCTCTGGAAAGCTAAATTTCTTATGTAATTGAATAGATAGAAAGTGTGAAATATATAATATTGATACCATTGGAAGAATAAATAAATAAGTATAGAACTATTATAGTTATGTACTCTTAGAAAAATTATGTCACTGACTGGTCAATTCTCATCAAATTATGGAAGAAAATAATATTCTTACAATTACTCTATATATCTAGGTAACTCCAAAATTTAATGGAATATGGTATAGTTGGGTGGTCATTCTTATCAATGTTAATTGTCACCCTATATTCTCAATATTTTGTTAATTTTTTAATGTGAAATCACATGAAAACCGTCATTAGGTACAATCATTTACCATGAATAATAATATCCATTCATAAATTTAACATGAATAAGCCTAAAATAAATAAATAATTAAATTATAATAGATAAATATTTATAGAAAATAATTTAACTAACTTCATTCTCTCTTTATGGTTTCTATCATTTCGAATGATGTATAGTTATTCATCTAAATAGTGTGCACCCATATTTTATTAAAATAAAAAAATTATAATAAATAAATAATTGGTTGGTCATAATTGAAATCATATCATTTAATTCTAGATATTTCATCCAAAAATTTGAAACTAAAAATAGTGTTTTAAAATTAATAATAAAAAATGACAGAATTGTTTATAATATAACTACATGTAATTTTTCAACCCTATATTTTTTAATAAAAATTAATTTTATATATAAAAATTTAATTGAAAATTTAATTAATTAAATTATCAATATTTTTCTGAATAGAATAAAATTCCTGAAAATTAAGTCGATATGGTTGCAACAATGTGAGAGAAGAGAAACTTTGAAACTAAAAAATGAATATCCAAATCTAATGAATAAAAAAATTCCTATAAAATTGAAGAATATATATATATATATATATGTATATAAACTGATAATATTTTGATCTATGTCAGTGTCATAAAAAAATAGATGATCAGATTCATTTAGAGTGTAATGGTGTTTTTTTTTCATATCCATTCCACAAGATCATTTCATGTAGCCTAGTAAATGCCCACAAAATATTTTTTTTATCAACATAGAATCATGTAATATATAGATAAATAATATATATCCCTTCAATAATATCAATATTATAATAAACCAAATGAATATTTTCCTACAGAAACAATGGAAAGTTGGTTATTTTATTGGATAACAAAATAGAACATTTATTTTCCTTACATTTACATTTTAAATGAATCCCCCTTTAACCTAAATATTTTCAAAGCAAAAAAGTTTAAATTCATAGTCAAAATATTCAAAATCACCATTACATTCAACCCATATAGACTTACATACTATTACATGGAATTTATTATAATCAATCTACCATATATCTTCAAAAACATAAAATTATGTCATTCTTATGTAGAAATTGGGTTATTAACTTTGTAACTATAATAATGAAATAATTCATCCAAAAATGTTAATCCACTATATTTAATGAAAATATTCTCATTCTAAAGTTTCGATTTATAATATGAAACCATTAATATTAAATCTAGACCAAATGCTCTCAACATCATTTTCCCCACTACAAAGCACTTAAATATTCATAGCGTGGATAAATAAATGTTGATTTTCAATTTAATCCTTTTAAAAAAATGATTATTTTTCTTTAATAATCAATAAAGGTTTATATTATCTTTGATTTCATACATTCAATCCAATTATATGTGACTATATCTATGATTGAAATCATTTATATCATGAAAAATAAATAATTCTCTATATATTAGTACATCACATTGAATTTATTATACCATTAAACCATGGATTTGAATTCAATTAGTATAAGTAACTAAATATATGGATATAGGGAGACTAACATGATAAACTTCTAAAAATTAATTTTTTAAAAAAATTATACCTCTTCTTGTATATATTTTGAATTAACCAAGACTAATATTGGAGAGTATGCTTAATAAATCGTGTTAATTTTTAATATCATTTAAAAGGGTAAATATAATGAAAAAAATAGAAAAATATTCTTATCTCTCACAAAAATGGGACATTAAAAGAACTATTTTATTAGTAAATAATTTTATAAAATACATTTTTAATTAAAAAATATTGAGTCTAGCTACATTTGTCATCCTATATTACAATTTTAGAACTAAAATTTCTCAAAAAAATTGAATTTAAAATTAAAAAAATGTTATTATAATAATTCAAATTGTTGTATTAAATATTAAAAAAACGAAACTGGTAGAATGTATTGCATCAATACATTATAATCATGATATATCTTACATATTTACTTAAAAAACATCAATTATTCCAAATTTATATCATTTGATGTAGCCCCAATTGGTACATTAATTTAATACATTCATTGGAATTAATTTATCTAATAACACTTACTTAATCTTTTAAATGATAGAGAAAAATAGGATTAAAGAACCCTTTGTGATTTATTCATAACAAAATGATGATTTTCGTGGAACTAGATATTTTTTAATATTATTTTTTTGATAATTCAAAAATTATTTTTTGGATTCTATGAATACTTTCATACAAAGTTACTAGAGGATGTGAGAATGTTCCCATAGATTTGTTATTAATTGATACTAAAAATTCAGACAACAATAGTATATTCATAAATGTTTCTAATATCTTTGAAACCACTATCCAATCTATATTTATTAATTTAGAGATATAAAAGTTTTATCTTAATAGGATAAAGATTAAAATACCAAGTAAATATTTTCATATATAGGCCCTCCTAAGATAAATTATGATTTGGAAGGTGTCACGAACCAAGATGGAGTGCCATCCAACATAACACTTGGTTAGATTCATGGAATTGCCCAAAGAACATTCAAGATCTCCATATGATGGAATCTTGCACTTGGGATTCAAATATACTAGTTGGGAACAATTTTACCAATTTTTATAATAAAAAACAACCATAAATAATAAGAATTATAATAACTGATAACCCCAACAAAACAATGTGCCATAAATTTTAGATTCAAAATTTAACAACATTAACCAAAATGAAATGCACTACAGTAGAATGGGAAGAACAAAACTATCTCAAAATTCATATTAGATAAGAGGTATATCACTCCAAGACCACCCACACTAGCAATTAAATAAAATCAAACAATAGAAATCAGATCCAACATCACAACCATGATGAATCTTTTTGTCACATGGTCCATACCTAAGAAAGTCTACGTACAACCAAATGAGTATATAGGGTGTAACATCCAAAGTAATTACAGAATAATAAATTTGGATATTTATTAATATTTTTGAATTCTACAGTAAATTAAAATTAAATGGAATCTATGTTCGATAGCATACCAGAAATGAAACAATATATTTCTCCAAAATAATATATTTTATAGAAGGCTATGTTATTCCAAAAATATAATATATTGTAATAATATTAATAGAATTAGTAGTTATCTTATATCCATTGGAATATAGATAATGAATTATATTAACTGAATTGTTAAAATATTGGTTAAAAATGTATATATAATGATTAATTGTTTACCAAATTAACTAAAAATGAAATAAAAAACAAATAGAATAGAAAGGATACATTTCTAAGAAAAAATATATTCACTTGTGAATATTATTTTATAAGATAATAAAATAAATATTTCTATATTAAATTAATTAAATATAAATTCAATTTGTTTTTAAATGATATCAGATAAGTTCTCAAGACATGATATTAGAACAAACCTGATTTTACGTATAAAAGTAGTATTTAAAAAAAAGATTTTTTTACACCTTTTGATGGAAAAATCATTTTAAACATATTTAGGATACATTTATATTTTCTATTTGATAATATAAAATTTTTTCTTTGGATGTGTGGCATCAAAATTTACAGTGGATGAATATTTGGTGTTTTTTTTGAAATGACTCATTTTAACTAAATAGTGAAAAAATTGCATTATTATTAAAACTGATTTTTTGTTTGAATAATTATTATACATTAAAAGGAATTTTAAATTTCATAATTTAAAGAAAATACACATATTAATTAAATTTTAGTGACTAGAATATTTTTTAAATTTATAATAGATATAAAAAGTTATTGAAATTTTGAATTTCTCTTTTACTCGCCTTATCTCCACATCTATGTGATTAATATTAAACATAATGTAGACACATTTTGAATATAATTTATAAAATGGGATATATATCATTTTAATTTGTATAAAAATTGTGATCTAATAGGATCAATATAATTTTTAGTGAATAATAACTTCATTATTTTATTTACCATGGTTTGGGTAAATCATGTAATTAAATGATGTATCTAATACATGATATTGATAATAAAAAAATATAATTTTTAATATTTGATTTCATAAACATGTTTTTTTATTGTGAAATGTTATATATGAGTTAATGTAGTTTTCTAAAAGGAATCATTTTTTAGGATTGTTTTACAATGTGATGTAATTAATAGTGTAATTATTGACATAATTCCTATTTGAAAACAAAAAATATTTTATTAAATAATATAAAAATTATTACAATAAAATTTTATGAAACATATTCTAGATTATTATTAAAATATCACTAATGGTCCATTTATTTGTCATGTGGCATGTTATGGTAATTATTTTAACTCTTAAAGTGTAAATTAGTCGATAAAACGTTAAGAGATATAATGGGATAAAACGAAAAAATTAGAATTTTTTATTAAAATATATTTAATTTTAATTGTATTATTAGATTAATGCCCTTATATACTCTATGTTCATAAAGAAATAATTTTGTACCCATTTTTAATAAAAAGTAAATTTATTTTAATTTAACATTTTTAATTATTCCAAGAGTTCTGCTACCCTCTCCTAATAAATCCCTCATTATCCTCTATTAAATACACATAAAAACATTTTTGTCATCCATTACCTACACAAAACCCTTCCAAAAATACATATCAACATTATAGATTCCATAGGTTAGTCATAGAACCCACCTTAGAGGTGTAAATGTGTTATTAATTTGATCATTAGAAGGAAAAGTACAATTATTAATTGATTATTTCGTTTTCTTGTTTCTTCTTTATCTTCCCTAAAATATTAGTCAAACATGACGAAATAACTACTTTTGTATCATCAACATACTAAGATTTTTTATGTTAATTTAATCAGAAAAATCCTTCTCTAAATCCATCAAATGGGAAATAAAAATTTCATTCGTGTATATGGTGGACTACAACCTCACGAACAAATAGTGGTAATTTTTCACTACCATCAATCAATATAGGTTGCAATGATATAAGAAATGATTATATATGATATTCCTGACATATATATCATTATAGGAGAATAATATATAAAAAATGTTCTTACATTCCATGTACACAAAACTAATAACATTGTTTGTGCGTACGTGTGAACTATCATCTCTATAAACCCATTTGATTATTTTTTATTCAATTGATCACTTGTATGATTTATATAAGTTTATTTTTATTATTAATTTTATTTTAAAAAATATTTTATATTTTTGTAATGAAAAATAATTATTACATTATTTCCATAATTATCAGTGAAAAATGGAAGTGTTACTCATGTGTATGTATGACCTACCATCTCCATTATTATAACATTGTTAGTTTTTCATTATTGTATTTAATGATTTGATTTAAATTTATAAATAATTTATAAATGTGATCATAGTTTTATTAATATTATTTTGGAGATGATTGACTTTTGACCACATGGATTAATGACATCATACAAAGTTCATTTTTGACTCAAGTATCGAATATCGACAAAACATCTAATTTGTAAATAAATAATAATGTAATTATTATATCATTGAAATAACTGATAAAAAATGAAAAATAAACACGAAAATTGTTCTTATGAATGTAAAAATTAACTTATTTTTTATTTACTTATATAAAAAATATACAAGGTGAGTCGGACTCGAGGAAAGGGGCTTCGTCTAAATCTCCTTTTATTGAGTGATATTTAGATAATATACACTGCCTTATTTTATATTGTGTATAATCAACCACTATATCCTTTAATTTCATTCAAATGGATTTGAAAACGAATCTTTTTATATGAATTGTTTTACTTAATGACAAAAGAAATTATTTTTAACATATATAGTGAAGATGGATTTTCCACCGTTGTGACCATTATTTGATATTTGGATTAATCTATAAGATATAATGTTTTGAAAATATAAATAAATAACATATTCAATATTTATGTATTTTGGTATTTAAAATATTTTTGACAATGGATATATTATATCATTATTTTGAAATAATATCTTGTGATTGCAATGTGGAAATGTTATTTTTCTTTTATGCTTGTTTTTTGTGTTATAACTATGTTAATGTTCTTGGAAATGGATTATGTATATGGGTGTACATCAATAACCTGAGGGTGGGTGATACCATGATAGAAATACAACTTGTTGGGTAATGATACAAAGTTAATGTGTTAGGTTTCTACAAATAGAATTAGGAAATATTCTATGATGGGAATTAAAAATGTAATAATGGAAGTTAATCCCTATATAGACATGAAGTCTAGAATGTATGAAAGATGTGAATTAAACATATTCCCTTTTTGATTTATGATTTCTATGATTTTTTCAGGAATCATATGATTTCATGAGGTAATAAAAATGGTATTTTTTATAGGGGAAAAGTATGATTATGTGAAATTGTTTCCATGAGTTTAAAATATTCATTGACTAACAATTTAATTTCTTATTTTATATACCGTACTTTGTTTTTTATGATCACACCATGTTTTAAAATATTTTATAAGGTCTTAATATTGGTATAGACAATGAATATTCCTTGATGAATGAATTGAAGATGTGTCTCAAATAGAAAACACGTTTTATTTTAAATGGAATTTCATTGTTGAAAAATAGATACTCAGTATAGGTGTCCACATGTAATGTATGGTTGTACTTTGTAAGAGCTTTTATAAATTCTCTAGAACTATAATATGAAAATATATTGGAATGTGATTTGTTGTTCAAAAACACTAGAATAACTTCTTTTGATGGTAGGGTCCTTACCGATATTATCTATGGATGCTTTAGAAAAAATTGGGGATTAGGAATTTTATTTAGTGTATTAGATATCATCATGGGTTCATAAATTTATAGATAAACAAGTGTTCAAATTTTATTTAAAAAATAGCATAGATTAAGTTATGATCTTTTTATGTTACTAAGAGTATTTTTGGAGACATTCATTTTTTTGGTAATTATGTGATATAATTTTTTTGATGAAACAAATAATGGAATGAGTTTAAATTTGAAGTTAAAATTGTTATGCTTATATTATATTATTTTATTTCATTTTTAAATGATATAATAGTTATATAAATTTTTAAAAAGGACAGCCCACTAGAATACTAACAACCCATTGCGTACAACAAGATTGCGAGAATCCAACCCATAATTGACGGGTGATAAGGGTGAATCACCTACCATTGGTCGATGTGAATCCCCAGGTTTGTATGAAATTGTATTTTTAATTAAAAAACATGATGTAATATTAATACAATAAACCTGTGAATATATCATTTATCAAATAGATTAAAATTTGATTTGAAAATAATCATTGATTAACTAGTTGATGTTATTTCAGAAGACTTTTTGTATTTTGGGAATAATATATGATCTAGGAAAATATAATAATATGGTATATTATTTTCATAATAAAGGAGAATTATATTTTTGAATTATAAATGATTTTATTGTTTAATTATGGAGATTCATGTTATTTATGGAAATGAATAACCCACCATGGAGAATATGTGACTTGGAAATTTGATTTTTTGTTTGTGAAATTATGAGTGATAGTTGTTATTTGGAGATAAATGTTTTTAATTTTAATGGAAGACTATGTAATCAAAGTCATATGAGTTTTGGATTTAAATCATAGTTTGTATTATTTGGAGATATTTGAGGTCATTTATTTTTGTAATGGTCTATGTTGTACATTTTTTATTAATGTTGAATGTTGGAGATTAAAAGTGTTATATCATCGTCCAATAGTTTATAATTTTTAGATAATTTTCTTATCTTATACAAACCATACTAGTTTTGTTTAATGTTTCATGATATGCGATTTATAGTTAATATTCTGTGATATGTGATAGTATAGAAGTTTAATCCAGTGATCCCGGGATGAAAATTCATACCATTTATTTGGATAAAAATATGAGTTTTTTGTGGAATTTTATTAAGGAATAAAACTCTACTTGTCAGGTATTTTCATTTCTTATCTTCTTATTCCAATTAGTAAATTAAATCCTCATGTTTATGAAATTAATCTTAAAATAAATTTTTTTTCTTGATTAATTTTCATTCTATGAAATCAATGATTGTTTAACAAATCAAAAAGTTGTGGCCTTCTGATTCTAAAATTTCTATAGATAATGTTTTATATAACTATCTATTAGAACATGATTGCTAGTTTTCCAATCAATATCCACGTTTTCCTACATCGACCCAAGTTTTTTTTTTCATGGGTGAAATTAGAACATCAAATTACTACTTTTAAACTAGAGGTTTTATTGACTCTTTTTCCAATGTGGGATTTCAGTGAAATATTTTGGAGAAGTGATACCTTAATATCCAATCCCAAATTTAAAATTGTCCAGAAATAATTTCAAGTAGGTTGAATGATGTAACCTTCAAGTCAAATATAGAATAATAATTTTTTATATTTATTAATATTAATGAATTGTATAAAATTTTTACCATAAATGGATGTTATGTTTGATAGCATACTCGACACAAAATAATGGGACTCTATGAAATCTTACGTTTCCGCTAGAATCAGTTTTACTGAGAAAATAAAATATTTAAAAATTATTATATTAATGTTTGTTATTTCTTAATAATTATAATAAGATTTATTGAAAATTATATCTTAATTATTAAAATAATGTTTAAAATTGTTTATATAATGATTTATTTGTTAGAAAATTAATTAGAAATAAAACTAAAAACCAATTGAATATAAAAGACATATATATATATATATATATATATGAAAAGCTATTTAATTATAAATAAATTTGTTTATAAAACAATTAAATTACTATTTTGTGAAATTATTAATAATATATAAATCTAATATGATGATTAAAATAAATATTATATGTTTTCTAAACATGATATAAGAAAAAATATAATTTTATCTATAAAAGTGATATTTTAAAAAGGAATTTTTACTGCTAATTGGTGGTGAATAAATTTTTCATTGAGTTTTCAACAAATTTATAATTTCTATTATGATTAATAAACCTCTTCTTGAGATGAATGACATTAAAATTTAATTTGGTTTATTTTTTTAATTTTTCAGGTATTTTTATTTCTCTAGAATTGTGGAAAATACTGTATTATATTTGAAAATAGGTTTTTCATACGAATAATTATTATAAATTAAAATGAATTTCAAAATCACAATATATCATTAATAAATTTATTAAATAAATATGTGTAATTGGAATAATTTTTTATTGAAATTATATATTACAGTTATTATAATTTTGAAAGTCTCTTTTAACCGCCTTATATCCAAATATAATAGATTACTGTTAAACATAATTTTGAATCATCTGTGAATTGAATTTTGAAAAATTGAAATATAGGGTTGTAATCAATAATAATATTGGGATCTAATGTAATCAACTTATTATTTAGAGAATAGTATCTTAAGTATTTTTTACCACTTTTAAAGGTAAATACAGTTATTAAAGGATAAAAAAATATTAAAAGAATATAAACCTATAGTAACACTTGTCCAAATTCCATATTATGAGTGGGTTTCAAACTAATTAAATGTTAGGTATAAATGATAACCTTTTTATTAAACATAGGTAAAAATATGACATTTATTATTTTATATTCAAAAATAAGTTAAAAATATCATTCTCATAATTTTAATGGGTAAACCCTTATTAAAATATTGTTTTATAAAAGATGATTTACCCATAAACTAGTAATTTTTAAGCTAAAATGTTTATATTCAGCATGATAAAATATTTATAATTTTTATATGTTAATAAATTAAATTTATTTGTGAAACAATGATTTCATGTAATAAATTTATTAAAGGATGAATTAAGTAAATGTGATTAATAATATTTATATAAATATAACTTGAAAATTATTATTCTATCCATTAATTTTATGAATTAATTTTACATGTTATAGAAGATTTAAATTAGTTTTTTTATTGTAATATATTATTTAATTTTTTTTTTGATTTCAAGTAATGAATTTTTTCTAATTTGATAAAATTCATATTTTAAAATATTAAAATATTTTATTAAATGGGATGAAATTTATAAAAATTAAATATTTGAAAAAATAGTTTATGAATGTCTCAAAAAATTATTAAATACTCATTCATTGGTCTATTTCAGTGTTATGGTATTTATTTTAACCATCATAGTTTAAATTACATGATAAATGATAAAAGGTAAAATAGGTTAAAACAAAATGATAAGAATTAAAATATATTAAAAAATGAATAATTTTAATCGTATTATAATATTTACAACAATATTCATCATATATTATAAATATATCAATTTTTACACATTTGGAATATAAAATTAATTTATAATAATTGAAAACTTTTATAATTCCATGAGTTCCTCACTCCTCTCTTGTAAAATCCACTCATTCTTCTCTATTTTTATTGTTAAAAAACATTTTTTATCAAACATAACCAACCCCAACCGCTTCCTATAATATTTACCTGCATTATTTTGGTTTTATTTTAGGTATAAATTCTTCCATAGAGTTGTTAAGATGTTATGAAAAGTGATATTGTGAAGGAAAGAAAAAATATTTGACTAAGATTTCCTAATTTTTTTTCATCATCAATACCCATAAAAACATTAAAATATATTATGAAATAAAAAATATAGTATAATAACTATAATTATATGTTATTATGTTAATATAATCACTTAAATCCTACTCCAATTCCTTCAAATTGGTTAAAAAAAATTCGGTCGTATGTATAGTGGACTATATTCTCGTTAACCGATATAGTTCATTCTTAACTATCGACACTAAAGACTAGTTATAATTATGGAATATATATGTATATATTTATTATAATAATTACATATTTATAATTATAATAGAATAATATGTCAATTATTTTCTTGCTTTCCATCTAGATAAAAATTGTAACATTGTTTGTGCATACAATTGAACAATCACCACCAAGAAGCGTTGTGATTCTCTTATTCACAAAATCACATGTATTATTAATTTAAATAAATGGAAATGATTAATATTATTTTCCAAATGTTATTGTAATTTGGTAAAGATAAAATAATAAATAACTCATTTCCATAATGTTCAATGAAAAATAGAAATGATTCTCATGCGTAAGTATGAAATATAGTCTCTATGATTATCACATTGTTCATCTATCCAAAACATAATTAATTTCATGATATAAATGTATCATTAATTTATAAAATTAATTATTATTACATTAATAATATTCTTAATATGATGTAATTTTCACCGAATTTACTATTGGCTTCATACCGAGTTCATTTTTGACTCGAGTATAAAAAATCAACACAACATCCAATATGAACTCAAATAATTATGTAATAGTTATAACATATTAATTATTAATATAAAAGTAATAATAAACAAGAAAAATGTTCTCATGAAAATATAAATTAACTTAATTTTATATTCTAGAATTTAAATAACATACTAGAAGAGCGAGACTCGAGGTATGGGACTTTATCTGAATCTCCATTCATTGAGGCGGATATTGATAATATACACCACCTTATTTTATACACTTTATAATCAACCAATTTTATTATTAATTTCATTAAATGTTTTTTTTAAATGAATATATTTATATGAAAATTTTTACTAAATGATAGAAGAAATGTTTTTAACATATATGATGATAATGAATTTTCTGCTGTTATGAAAAATATTTAAGATTTGGCTTCCTCAAAAAGCAGTAATGTTTTCAGAAGAAAAAGAAATAATATATTCCCCTTTCAGTTATATTTGATTTGAAAATGGGTTTGAGTTGATAATATTTATATTTTGTAATAATACCCTTCAATTACAATGTGTAATTATTATATTCCCATTATTCTTGGATTATGTGTTATGATTATGTTATGGTTCATGATAATTGTTTATTTATATAGGGGGTTCCATGATTAAAAATGGGTAGTAGAGCCTGTGATAGCTCTCTAATGAATTGGGTAATGAGACAAAGTTAAAATTTTGTGATTCACCTAAGAGATTTAGGGAATATACTGGGATGGGTATTTGAAATGTAACGATTAAGGTTATTCCTATGGTAGCCTATAAATCTATAATGTATGAATAATATGGATGCCAGAAGTTCTATTTATGATTTATTATTTCAATTTCTTTGATGTGGATCTTATGATTTCAAGATATAAGATATATGGGTTATTTTTTATGGGTGAAAATTATGATATTATGAAATTTTTTTCATGAGTTTAATATATTCATGGCCTAACAGTTTTATTTCTCATTCAATATCCTATATTGATCTTTTTGTGCTCATACATTGTTTTAAAATGTTTTTCAAAGGGAATATGGATTGGTTAGATAATTAAGGAAGTCAAGATAAATATAAGTTGATATTTATCAATTAAAATAATTCTTATTTTTTATTTTTGAAATGTTTTACCTTTTCAAAAGAATAGATGGTGAGTAAAAGTTAATACTTTGAAATATTAGAGTTTTTATTTATGATTTATAGTCTAATTATCAAAATATATAGAAATGAAAAGATCCTCAAAGTGAAATAAAATAAAATAATTGAATTTACTCAAGATTATGAAACATTTAAGGTCAAGTCCATACATAGGGTGTTATACAAACCCCAGTTGGATACCACAAAAAAAATATTCCATGACATTACATTATTGGATAAATCAAAATTACCTTTTTCATAAGAATATTTATACCATTTCTTGTAATATTTTATGAAAATATTTTGATGATAATCTTTTCATAGAAATTATTTTTCCAAAATAAATTTTATTGAAATAAAAAATCACACATGTTCTACAGTATACCAAAGTCTAGCATCACATCACATAAGAATCTTGTAATATGATAGTGAAATTGGAAAATCCTTTTAGGTATCTAAAACCAGTGGGAAACTATGAACCTCATTCCCCAGTGATCAAAAAACCCAAACAAAACTAAAAATTGTGTCCCACTGTATAATCAATTGGAGGGGAAAATCTTTCAAAATTCTATTTCTCTTAAAATAATAAGGAACTACAAACAACATTCCCTAGCACAAGCCACTAGATGGGATCCCATTCTAAAAATTATAGTGGTATCTGATCATATCACATGATTAGTTAGTATTTTAGAATCTATCTTTCAAGATGAATCCATGCCTTATCCTCTTTCGATGCAATTAGCATACTTATTCTAGTCCACCCACATAGATACATAGTGTTACCTTTATTCTAAAATTCCATTTCACATAGCACATAAAATCATCACATTCACACATACATTAAATGGATCCTAAGAACACAAGGAAATCACCACTTTATCATTTTCACACTGATCCAATTATCACAATATTCATAGAAACAAAAATTTAGTATAAACAAATCCATTTCCCACCTCACACTACAAAAAATCCATTTGGGAATAAATGTCCCACCACATTCACAATTCATTAATCACATTTGTTAAAAAATTAAAATGAACAGATATGAAATCCTACAATTTCAAATGGAAAATATCATTTTAAAATTAATAGTAACATAAAATTAGTTTTATATCATGATTCATATCACATTCAAAATTAAAATATACATATATAGTTCACCATAATGAATCCAATATTAAAAAAATCCAATTTCTCTTGGAAAATACTCTTCCAACATAATTTATCCTTTTAATATCATTGAAAACATATTTCCAACCTATCATAAAATTAATAAAACATATTCATAAAACTTATCTTTAACAAATTAAACATAAACACTTTCCTTTATAGAACCCATTTTCATTATATGTCCATCTCAAAAATATTGTGAAACATGTTTCACACCACAAAAATATTCCCTGGAACACATTTTAACAATCATAAAATAAATCCAAACACATTTAATAATGTAATAGAATATAACCACATACCTCACACTAGGAAACATACAAAAATCATTGAAAATACACACCCGCACCACCATGTGACAAACTAACGGTAATATCAAGGCAAAACATCAATATTCCCCTCAAAAAAATTTAACCCTTTATATTTTAAATAATCTACTATAAAATAAGAATCCAATTTATAGGGAAGAAGAACCCTAGAAAGAGGGAGAAACCAATATAAAAAAACTAAAATTATGATTCCATAAAGTTATATGATTATAAAACCAAATGATTTATGCATAAAAGGTCCAAAATGTGATGGTGGAATCTCTCATGGATTAAAATACAATATGGGTTGGATGGGATGAGATCTAGGGTTAAAATAGAAGAGGTAAAAAGTGAAAAATTAACATTTTAAGGTCCTAGATAGGATACACAGTTAGATTTCATGGTTTTCCAAATAATGTTGAAACTGTGTATCCCTCAATATCAAAGAGGAACATGATGAATTGTTAGCCCATACAGTTTGAAAATCCACATGCCAATCGTGCAGTTTTCACATCCCAAAATTTCAATTGACCATATGCTAACCTATAAGAGGGAATAATTATTTCCCTAAACCTACGGTTATCTTATTCTACCTCTTATCAATAAAAACATATCCATTTTGACCAAAAACAGAAAATAATCCCCAAGGATAATGAATAACGGAAAATAAATAGAAGTATAACTAATTAAAAAAATTTCATATGTAAATATTCTCCACACTATAAAAACTTTTTTCCTTCGAAAAGGCAATCCAAATAATTTCTAATAAAAAAATAGGGATAATCCTCCTCAATATAAGACATCAATTCCCACACCTCATGCACATCATTACCATGGTTCAAAAGAACTCTGACTAGAAGAATAGTCTTAAAATGAGGCACATTATCTAGAGAATCCCAAATCAATAATAGCTGTTCATACATAGAAAAATTAAGAATCAATTCATACTCGTCCCAATTCAACACATGAAATCGATAGCGGTTATAATTTTTTAGCTGAGAACATCAAACACTTAATGAATTGACATTATCTGAGAGGTAAAATCTAATATGTATTCCACCATACCTGCACTCTTGAAAATATCAAAGGGTATGAGAATCCATAGCATTAGTTTTCCTTTACTACCCTTTCAACTATATCCCATGTGGGGTTCTAATACCAAGAATACCCGGTTTCCCACAAAAACCCAATGGCTTGATGAATTAGATTAGAATAAGACTTGTGGTGAATCTACCCAATCAACAACCACTACCTGATCAACAGAACATTATTTGATATTTTTGAACATGGATCAGTCCAGAAATCAAGGCCTCTCCCACCTAATCCGAACTCAATGGTCACCTAAATAGATGACGATAAAGCTCCTCAAAAGGATCTATTCGAGTCGATGAATGGTAACAATTTTTATATAAAAACACAATAAATCAGAAATGATTCTCCCATGATCCTCAAAAATCTAACACATATTACTAGATAATGTCTTTCAAAATATAATTCCCCCTCTCTATAATACCATTCATTTGGGGATGATATACAGTGATAAACATGACATATCACCTTGTATCATTTTGAAGTAATTCCAAATACCATGAGGTAAAATCTGGTCCCCCATCAAAAATAATTTCCATAGACCCACCATGATGCCTTAAAACCTCTTTAAAATACAACTTATTGAACTCAAATTGTTTTTATGAATATAGTAATTGAATGATCCAGGCTGATATGTTCAAACATTCAATCAAACCCAATTTTAATTCCTCCCCTGAGGTGTATGAGGAAATAAAATAATAAAATCCATAGAGACCCCATACAACTTCTAAGTAGAAATTTGTAAAGGATGATGCAATCCAATTGGTATCTGGTGGCGTATATTAATCTGTAGGCATGTATAACACGACAACATAATGTCATCTGTTTATCAACTCATACCTGGAAACTAGAATTATCGATGCACATCATAAAACATTTTGGTGGAACTAGGTTGACCAACCCACAAGGATTGGTGACTACACCACATTACCTCCTATTCAAATATAGTGAAACCATGAAGCAACCATTAAATTTAAAAATACCCTCATGAGAGAAGGAAAATACACAATGTGACTTTACACCATTTAAAAACTGTATAAAATAATAACATATCTCATCACTCAGCTTGAAAGACTGAATCAACAATAGAATGCATGGTTTTTGGTGAACAATGTCCATGAACACACCTCCAATATCCTATTTGGTCTATAGGTGTATCTCAATAATGAGTGCCTCTAAATTCTATTCTTCACTAGTCACATTCAATTAATGTACTAGAATATTGTTGGTAAAATCATCTTCGATGAAATTACAGTTACATGGGTTATAAACTATATCAAAATCAAACCTTGATGGATATTAAAACCAATGAAGATGTTTTTATTATAATATTAAGGTATAAAATGTAATCTAATCTATTAGGATATCAATAAACCACAAAAATCTCCAAAAAAAGAAAACTGATCGTTGACTTTAGGGAATGAATCACTTATTTAAACTCAAGGTAATATGTTTGGTGATTCATATCATGCATTAAAAGTTTGTGTGAACCATATTCCAACACATGGTCATATTGCATCAAAAAACACCGATGAACCATACCAAAAAAATCAAATTACACCAAATATCTTTTTCCAAATTTTAGAATTATCAAAACAGAGGTGGTGGTGAATGATTTCTTCAGCTCCTCAAAGGATGATTGGTACTCCTAGTTCCATTAAAACATACCATTTTTCGGGTGAGATCAGTCAAGGATTACTAAAGAGTATATAAATCTCGAAAAACCCACCAATAATACCATTACACACCCAAAAATATCTTGATCTCGAAAACAGTCATTGGTTGTTCCAATGACATATCTAAACTAACCTTGTCAAGGTCCACCAAACCCCTCACCTAAGATCACATGACAAAGATCCCTAGCCTCCCTAATACAGGTGGAAAACATAGATAAAATCACTAAGAGACAATGATCATGAAGGGCTCTTAACACAATTCTCATATGACACGCATGATACACCTTAGTCTCATAATAAAATATAATGTCATCCACAAATACCACAAAAAATCAATCCAGATACTAGTGAAACAACATGTTTATAGGATCCATAAAGATAGATGGAGCATTTTTCAAGCTGAAAGGCAAGACCAAGTACCCAAATTGGAATTACGTACATCAGAAGGCTTTGTTGGGAACATCCACCTAACTAACTATATCTTTAGGATAACTAGAATTGAATTAAATCACTGAAAATCACCTCTACCACATAATATAATTGAAAATTCCATCTATACAAGAAAAGTTTACTTTTTATTGTTCTTTACCTTATTTGTATTCTATGAATCAATGCACAACATGAGAGACCCATTTGAATTTTTTGTACATAGAATTAAGGAATCCCAATGTGATACTCTTGGGTAAATGAAGACATTGGATTCCATATCATTCAACAATAACCATTATTATGTATACTTTGTAAGGGTCATACTGTATGAGGGAAGACATATTAGATATGTTATCGACACAAACTTTATTGAGAACTCCATATCCCTCCTTAGAGGAATACCCGAGAAATGATCTACAATGAACACTAGGAATCCATCCACCATAAGAGTCAATCCACACTCAGGAGCACTATAATCATCCCCAAATGTGAGAGATAATATCTAATACACAAGGATTACCAATTATGGAAGATGTGGTTTAACAGGTCTTGATCAAGGATCCCATTCACCATAGAAATCATGGTCATTTCAAAATGGTTCATAAAAACATACTTATTTCATATAATAGTAGACGTGAAATTGAAAACACCCCATCAATTCCTTATAAATAATCATGTCAATGTGGTCAATTTTCAAAACCAGAAAATCATATTCCAACTCAAATACTCACACAGTGAGTGCACACGATGGCCACCAGAATACCTAATCATAATTATTACAAGGAATCATCACTATGTCCATCACAATCAACATATGCTCATTTGGTAACATTAAACTTCCAGAATATGGGATGATATAAAATAAATTGAATCATTCATACTAAACATAACAAAAGATTAAGATTATTAAATAATAATTCTATCTCTAACTACCATAGGTCCTTAATCCAATTATACTAGTACTTAATCAACCGCACGACGTTTTCTCATCTTCTCACGAAAATATGATCAACCAATTTCCTATGGATTTTCCCTAAACTATCTCTTGTAGGTGGCAGTCATCTCTTAAAATACACCCTCCACACTGAGATCTCACTATCCTTGATTGTTTTCAAAGTGATAACATACCCTTATAAGATATGGATCCTATAAAACCCTAAAATGCGAGTTCCAACATTGATAACCCATGGGTGTTCCCATTGGATACACACCAATGGAAATGAATATTTCTAGATGATAATTGAGATAAAATGTTCCCTGTAGTTCAGTAGTGATGGTACATTACTATCCCATCAGCAGAATCCACATATGATTATATATAAGGACATCCTAAACTACCTCCTTCCTTCTTCCATTTCACAACTCAGTCTGTCATCTTCTCAGATGGGCATTAATGACAACTCTTGACACTACACCATATTAACCCGACAGTCTTCTATAATAAATTTCTACCATCATGAAATGATCATGCAGATCAGCATACATATTCAATACGAACAGGAATAAAGAATAATAGAGTTTTTGTTTCAACCCTATCTAAATATTTTGAGACTTCATGTACCCATTGGAAACAATATATGGTGTGTATTGAACTAACAATGCAATCTGGTTGTCATTCTATATCATTGTGAGATCTCCCTGGAAAAGCTAAGAATATCCTATGATCTAGAGGGACCAAAATTATCAGGGAAATCCTTCTTGGTGACTGAAACCCTAATGTCATTCAAACTCAACTGGATGTACTTCCTAACATAAAACATAGAGACCCACCACTGAAAAATGGGAACTTTCAAATAAATGAATATAATTTCACCCTAACAATCTTAAGAGTGTCATGAAACTAAAACATATCTATTTTCTAAAGACACTCCACTTCTACATGAGGTTCGATACTACGTCAAAAATGAGAAGTTTTTTTATTTAGGAATTGGAGAGCATTGTCCGTTATATAACATAGTTTTTCTTCCATAATTAGTTTCAGACTATTTTCCACCCTATGACCCAAATCACAGACATCATGAACTACTTATTCTACCATACTATTGTTGATTTGTGAAGGATAAATATATTCGGCCTCTACCCATAGTTTCCAAAGATGCCTCTGAGGAGGAATCATTCTACATAATAAATAAACACAAGAAAAACCATCAAGATAACAATTCTAAAAATATCCATTAGTAACAATAAATAGAAACAAATTCCTAATCAACATACAAAAAAATCTATCACAATAACCATAAAAACTAAATCACTCCACCCCATACATTGTCCACATACATTATGCACCCTATGCATATCACCATGAGGAAAATTCAAACCAAACCCCATAATCCCCTAAAAAATTCATCCCTATCATGATGTGCACTAACCAGATACCCCACTCATGACTAGAATATCATGTCCTAAAAATCCCATCTCTAGACTATCATGATGATTTCCCCATATAACATGTCCCAAAAGAGTATATCCTTCTTTGATACAATTTTTCTTCATATATAACCCTAGTGTTCCATCCAATCTAATACTCAATCCAATTCATGGATGATCCAAAATGGTATTCCTGAAACCCATGGTCTATCAACTAGTGTCTAGTTATCAAAAATACACATAGGTAATGGTTTCACCCATTTATATAATAAGAGATACAAAAATAATAAGAATCACAACAAATGATATCCATAATAAAATTAGTTGAGAGGATTTTAGGATTCAATGATTCAGAACATTAACTAATTAAAATTAATAAAATAAAATGGGAATATAAAGGAAATCCCAAAACCTCTATTAAATTAGAGGGATATCAATATCAAGAAACCACCACAAACACTAGTAATAAGTGGAACATGAGATACCAGATCCATCTCCATCACCATTATATCTCTTTTCACTAACTGGGTAATAAATAAACATCTATACATAAAACTAAAGGTAGATGAAGTATGTGAGATAAATCCTAGTAATATTAAACCCAAAATAAATATTTAATGATATAACAATTGAAGATAAATCTACATGAATAATTCCATAATAATAACTTGAACATTTCTAAGAAATCATTTTAAAGAAAACATTATCCTGAACTAATTTTTAATGAAATCATGTTTCACCAATAAAATTCATTAAATAAAAATGTACATAAGTTATACTATATACAAATCGATATAATGACATCACATAAGAGTCATGTCATAAGAGAGAATGATGGAAAAATCCATATAGGTAACTGGATGTAGGGTAACCCTATGAACCTCATACATCACTGATCAAAATCCTCCAACTAATCTACCAAAAATGATCCTGTGAAAGAGCCACTATATGGGATAATCTACCACTTTTCTCGTGGTCTTTATATATTAAGGTAATACCAATAGTATTCATGTACATGATTTAATAGAGGGGATCCCATCCCAAAAATTCTAGTGGTCTCAAATCATAAAAAATGATTAGTTACCGTTGTAGAATTATCCCTTCTAGATGAATACACATCATAGCTTCTTCCACATCAAATAGTATTCTAGTTATTGTCCACCCACATAGAATCCCAAGATTCCCCTTCTCCAAATATTCCATTTCACATACCAAATAAATCATTACATTCACATATATATTCAACACATTATATGAACACAAGGAAATTACCACATTCTCATTTTAACATAGAACCAATGATTAAAAACCATGTGGAAACCACAATTTTCCATAAACAAAAACATTTTCATTTTCATATGACACAAAAACCCTTTTAGAATAATTTTATCACAACCTTCAATATTTATGAAATGAATTTAGAAACACAACAAGAAGAACCCATCTTAAATCCAACGATTTATAAGGGAAAATAACATTTTAATTTCATAATCACATAAAATTTAATTAATAACGTGATTCAAATCAGTTATGTAATTCAAATACATATTTAAGGTGCAAAAAAAAGAATCCAACATGAAAAAAACCCATTTCTTTTTGAAAATACACTTTCAAAATATTTTCCCCGTTAATTATATTTTAAAACACATTAAAACATTTCACAAAATTAATGAAACATATTCATGAAATAAAATATGTTGAACATAATAAACATGACCACTTTCATTTAGAATACAAATTCTCATCACATGTTCGACTCAAACGTTTTTAAAAATTTCAACAAAAAATAGAATATAGAACATAAATAAATAATAAAAAAGTATGAAAAACTCATATAATAATGTAAAATCATGGAACCCCCAATGACAGACCTTGAAAATTCTAGAAATTGGTTCACACAATCAACTACACCACCAAAAAAACATATAAATGAATGATCAAGAAAGAATCCACAATATTCCCCATAACAACACAAGATTGGTACCATCTAAAATCAAACAACCTAATGGAAAACATGAAATTAGGTAGAAGGAATGAAAAACCATATAAAGAGAAAAATTTAAGAAAAAAAGAGTTACATGGTGATTCCATGAAGTTACAAGGCTAAAAGAACCAAAATATTAATGCTCATGTGGTCTAAGAAAGCTTCGCTGAATCTTCCATGGATGAAAATCCCATATAGGTTGGATGAGAGGAGATCTAGCATCAATCATGATGATGATAAATGGTAAATATCCATGTTTTAATGACCTATAGAAGTCATATGGTAAGCCTTCATGGTTTTCAATCCATGTGAAAACCATTTTCCCCTCACTATCCAAGAGGAAGACACCACAAAGTATGAAAAACCATGTGCCAATCATGAGGTTTTTACTACCCAAAATAGATAGTATTCTAAATATTACATATAGGAGGGAGTATAGTTATTAAAAACTCTATAACAACTGTGAAATACCTAATATCAATAGAAATATATAAAAGTTAACTATTAAATCAAGGGGAATCTCAAGGATAAAATCAAGACTGAAAAAATAATACCTCAAAAGAATTTAATGTATGTGATAGAGGATGATCGATAGAATATGTTTATAAAGGGGAGTTAAGTAGAAATTTGTTATTATACACTCATTAAAAAAATCAATTTCACAGGATGTAGTGTTTTGGTCAAGAATTTCTGGATTTAAGGAATCATGAAAATGATCACCATCCACACTGTTCTAGAAATATTTTTCTATAAGGACCATACACAATGTGACCGGATAATCATACAATGATATGATATCTATGGGGATAAAAGTATAACATTATCATCAAATACATATCACCATACATTATTTACCAGAAAAATCCAATCTTGATGTTAATGGAAAAATAGTTGTTATAAGTTGATGTTTTGGTGACTTCACAAACGAAAAATAATTGTCATCAAAATTTTATGAAGCCAATGTAAGGGTATATTGAAGTATATTATGTTTGAATAATGTTTAATGGAGATTTATAAAGGTTAAACCCCATTATGAACATTGTGTAATGATTACATATGATTAATTTCTAGACATATTAGAAATAACATAGATGATGTGTCAGATAGAGTATTGTATGAATATAATGTTGCTAAATTTGAAAAATATGTATGAAATACAAAATATAAAGACAAAAAATTTGTCCAAAGGATATGATTTGTAATATTTTTGATAAATTATTCTATTATAGAGGTATTTATATTATTTAATAAAATTATCACCCAACTATAATGAATCAATTTTAATAGGCATTGGTTGATTTTGATTGTTTACAGGCAGTCTATACAATGATAATGAGGAAATGTTTTGTTACCATATGAATGATGTTAGATTCCCATAAGTTGTAAAGAAGTCATTAAAGGAGTTAAATTAAATTTATTCCAATATATGATGATCAATATGAAGGATATAAATGAGAAATAAATTATTGAAATCACCATATTATATTTTGTTGATGTATAACTAAGTGTTGTATAAATAATGAGTTTAGAAAAGTTGACCGAAAAATATTGTAAGATTAATCTAAAATTAAATTATTATTTCCATAATATAGGGGATTATTATGATGATTGAGATAAATAGATAAGAAAATTAAGTTTTATTATTCAATTGAAAGTATATGATTATGGTCTTATGAAGCCATTAGGAAATTCATATTAGAAATTGTTCTGTGAAACATTTTTTAAACCTGTAGATTCATTTTTAACCATGGTTATAATAAAATATAATATCCAAAATTATTTATGTAGTTATCAATATAATTTTTGTTTAAGTTCCTTAATTAGGATGTAATTGTCATTATGTATGGGGTAATTACTAGAGTTTTTTATGGTTTAATATTTTTAAAAAATACTCTAGACGCATCAAGAAGAATCAACCAAATTTTGGATGATCTGGAAAATTAAATTTAGTAGGAAAATTTATGACATATACTGATATATTATAACAATGGGGTGGGGATTTAAACCATAGTAACAATATTTATAAGTATGAAAATATTCAATGAGGATGTTTATTGGAGGACAAAGTTTGTAATGAACATAATATTTTATTTGAAGAAGAGATTCCTAATAAAGTATCCTATCTGTATATCAGAGTTATGATACATTAAGTGTAATAATTCATAGATTTATACTATATTTTTTTGATAAATATACAATTCATAGGTATAATACATAGATTTCAGATAGACAGTCTGTTTTAGAGGACCGGTTTAGTTAAAAAAAAAGGTTAGAAAAAAAGACATTAACTGAATGAGGTTCACATAAAAATAAATTCTAAATGTGGTATAGGAGTGAAAGAATGATTATTTATTATAAATGAAAAATATATATGAACATATAAAATAGAATTTGAAAAAATTTATTAAAATTTATCAAATTGTATAATGGAACCATTTAGTTAGAGAAAAAATTTATTCATAGATACATGTTAGTGATGTTATTCCCATTGGGAGATATGAATTATTCTAATTAGGGTGGGAACTTGGTGAATATGATTATTATTTACGGATAATTTCCATGGATTTATGGTATTTAAAAATTTAGGAATGTTGTTTTTGAAAATGACGTTAATCCTTGAAAGTATTATATTCCTAATTTTACGTTTATCATTTTTTGTATGTTTGGTTCTTATTTAATGGTAATATAGATAATAACACTAATAGGTTGTAGTGGTAAATTGTAGATATTTTGGAATTATAAAATTTCACAATTGATTCAACCCCCATCATAGTGGTTTTTTGATCATTAGGTAATCCAATTGGTATTAGAGTGAAGAATTATTTATATGATACTTATAATGGAAAACATCAATTCTATGAACAATAGTGTTATCCTCACCTTATATTGAAAAAATTATCATTGTAAATAAATTATAATGATTCTCTATCTTTTTCCTCTTATGCTATAAGTAATTGATACAACTATAATTTTGTTTCTACATTTTGAGACCGCTGATTCAATGATATTTCACAATAAAATAATTGTTATGACCCTTCCTAGAGGAGCTCGTGATGTAACGCCCCAAACCCTCCTCTAATAGGATATGGGAACGAAACTAGAATCAAGTAGGCATATCACTAACATGGGATTCATTTCATATTTTCCTGTGTGACCACATACATTTCCAAGAACCCAAAATAAAAAATTTTAGTAACATCTAAGAATAAAAAGAATGCATAACACTATATCTCATCCAGAATATGATAGGAAGGTAATGTGTAGTAAAGTCAAATGAGCCACAATATAAGAATGAAAAAAATGAATTTTTAACAAAATATCTAACATATAAACAAATGGTATTGGGAATACTCTCTGAAGCAATTGATAAACACATTGTCCTATCTGACATCGAAAGGAATTTTTTAGTCCTAGTCCGTATAGTACACCATCCAAATACCACCCATCTGTACGAGAAATAAAACATTAGGGCAAATCCCATACTGGGGTGGGTATAGAAATACATAGTTGGGCACAAGAAACCAGAAATAAATTCACAAAGTAAAGATATTGTCATCTCTACACAATATATTTATATAGTACGCGTAACATGAATATCTTGATATACTCTATCCAAGACATGAAATATTTATTTAAGTCACAACTTCTGCATGCCAACACTAGGGATTCATCTCAAATATTCCATGTGGAACTCATTTGTAATAATACATTCCTGGGTCCGATAGATCTAATGATTCATGTCAATGAATTACTGTTCGTCATGAACCATCATGATAGGGATATACTGATATAACTAATGAAAAATATATGATATCAAATATTCTGATCAAAACTAGGGACGTGGGGTGATACAAATAAATCCATCTGGATAAATTTTTTAATAGAATATTGTTTCATGGTTAAGTTGGTCACATAAATAATGAAGAATATTCCTATGTCATGACGAATAAATAGCGGATCCTAATATAGGCCACATGGGGGATTCCAACAAATCTATCCGAGAAGTCTTACTAAAGGGGTCATACTCCTAACAGTATGAAATTATATTCACCAACCATCGGGGAAAATGATCAGGGGAATGAACCCAAATGAAATGTGTTTGTGATATGGTTGAGAAGAGATTAAAGACTTGTAGAAAGGGATACACAACATGTAGTAGGTTCACACACCATGTTCCTTGACCCCAGGTACTTCCCATGTACAATGACTCATGTCATTCCATACCGTGTCGTAAATAAGATGGGTACGTGAAATATAAAATAAGTCACAAGTCGTGTATATCCATATAGAGTCCACATGTGTACTTCAATAATGTCCTGGTAAATAGTGTCAATCCATGTGTCTCTTCCCATGTACCATTACATGGGGTAGTCCATGTATATGGTCAAGGCCATGCCATCTTTTGGGGTACAGAGTGTGTAGGAAAACATTGTACTCCACACCATGTCCATATATCTCCTAAGATAGATGAAGTGTATATGGGATGGGACTATGTGTCGTGTGATAGGTTCACACACTTTTTGACTTTTAACTATCTTCTGAAAACATATATTATACTTAGTGGAACCACACATCACATAACCTTGGGTTATGGGACCTCCTCATCTATATTTTCATGAATGTATGGTTCTTTATCCAGACGCTCCATCCGATGAATGAACATCGATCCAGTGGTCTGTTTGCCTCAAAAATTCAGTTCAAAGGTCTCATCACCACTACGATTTCAAATCAATGGGTTTTAGTACATCAATCGGCTCATGAATCTATTTATATTCATATTGAAACAATCTAATTGATGAATAATTTCTTTATATTCACTAAAATTCGTCTCTCTGCATCACCACCGTACCTCCAATAGGTTTTCCTGATGTCATGTCTTTAATTTTGGATAATTGGTCTATTAAATTAAGACAGAACAATATTTCATTCATATACCCATCGAAGAATAATGAACATGTAGAAAAAATGGTAGAGTAACAAAAGGATCCAATATTATGAATAATCCTTTAAAATTATCCATTCCTTCCTTGATTAGTTCCTATAATAATGAGAAATAAATCATAATAGATCTCAAATGATCAAGCTTGATAAATACCACAACATATAACCCATTCCACAAGGAATGATAGACCAAAAAATCAACTTATTCATTATTTGGATTGCGTTCAGAGTATAATCTGTGAATGAAGAAATAAAATCCAAATAATTCATAATTCCTAAGATATAGATTGTTTTATAAGGAAGATCAACTTATTTCAATGAGATTGGTCAAGAATGATCTCCAATCCAAGTCTCTTCTATTGTTAATGAGAGTATTATCCTAGAGATCTCTCAAGAGCATCCAGAGAAATACTAGGTTATGAGCCACACCCTTGATCCCCGAATAAAGGATTAATCAAATTAAGATGCTTTGTGGCATCGTTGAGTCACTTTTTCAGTGAAACAAAGAAATAATATAATTTCCAAATTTATTTTATTCATTAAAAACATCTAATGTTACTTTTAAAAAATGACCTATTTTTGTCGTGTTATGCTACACCAAGGGTGCTGTTGCTTCTATTAATTTAACTACTCGATTAGATTTTTGATTTTGGAAATTTTTTAAACTTTAGTCCACTTTTTTAGGAAAACTATATGTGCGTGCTAATTTATATTTTAATATTATTCAGACATTTATTACGGACACAACGAGTCTCATAATTTAACATTTTTTTAGATCATGGTCTACAAATTAATACATATAATCATAAAATATGGAATATACAGTGCATTATAGTCACCCCACCTAGGGGATTTGTATCAATGAAAATTTATAAAAAATTTACTCAAAAATATAATTGTAATGAATATGTATCTAAGCCACACACTACCAATTTTTCTCCTGCATATTCATGTGCTGCAACCCGATATAAACTTATGGAGTCGATCTCTAAATATAGATCATCTCCTTATGATCCTCGATCTTCAATGGGAAAATGGAAAAAATTTCTCCATCCTCAATATCTATCTCACCCCAATCGATGACCTGTGATGGGTAATGCATGCACCTCCTCACCTGCGACACATGGAAGACATCATGTCCCTGATCCAACAACAGTGATAATTATAAGTGTTAACACACCTCGCCAACTCTATGTTGAATCTATAAATGAATTATAATCCTTAGAGATAACATTCCACCCAATTCAAATCACCATATTCCACATTGAGGTAAAATACTTAGAAATAAATGGTCTCGTTGAACAAAGGCCATGGGCCACTTCCACTTGTCAATATATGTATTATTAAAACTCTATGAATTATTCATTAATTCGGGGATGAACTGAATATTATCTATAGTATCTCACACTAATTATGATTCCATGAGCATTGACAGTCATGGTTCAGTCTAAAAATGTGATGACCTATAGGTTTTCCCATTTGAAGCCTCCAATGGTGACATACCAATGGTGTCATGGTAGAAGTTTTTGTACACAAACACCACCAGTTGTAGGTTGTACTAAAATAAACAAATGATGTTGAACAAGAAATATTGTAAAATATCATCTATATCTTGAATGGTTCTCTCCATTTGGTTGTCCATCTATTGGTGAATCATTTTCCTCAACCGTAAATAGGTCTGAAGTGCCTCTTACAATGCCTTCCACAACAAGGATGTAATAATGGAAACATGATATGAAACAATCATCAATGGAACTCTATAGAGTCTAACTATCTCTTGAATGTATAAGCTTCATGAGGTATTTACATGAATTTACTATCAGATAGCTTGGACGTGGGATTACAAAGTGAGTTGGTCAGTGATCACCCAAATGGAATCATTTCCATTGAATATACATGTTAAACCCTCCAAAAATTCAATCAAAATAACATCAGGCATTCATTTTGGAATCTCAAGAGTTTTAGATAAACCCACTAAAACATAGTTCTCAGCATTGAATTGATGATAAGTGAGGCATCAAGAAAAAAACTCTACAACTCCCTTCTTGATTCTTGGAGACCAAAACTAACATCAGATGTCCTGATATATCTTCCCCACACCAATATTTTCTACCAAAGGGGAAATATTAAACTCCCTTAGAACAACCACCCAAAATGCAACTGGTATTGTTGTATATACTTTTAAAAGGAATATGTTCTCCCCACCATTTGATTATCTATAATGATCATGCCCTATAGATATTTGAGAATGTAGAGTCTTGTAGTAATTATCCCCATGTTGTGCTAACCATACCCTCATAAAGACTGTTGGGGTAACATCTATTGATGGGAGGTATTCTCATTGATCTCCATCCATAAAGGATAACTGTAATGCGTCCAAATTATCTAATTCGTCATTCATTAACTACAAACTAAATCTCATGTGGAGAGTATCTTCTACCACATTCCCCTTCCCATGAGCATTGAAAATATTGATGTCATATTCTAATTGGAAATTTATTCATATTCTCTTTCACAAGATCATATCCTTAAGAGAGAATACATACTTGAGACTCTTGTGACTAGAGTATAAATTAATCTTCTCACCCATAAGGTAGTATCACCACATCTTCAAATCGTAGAGTACCATTGAAAAATCAAGATCATAGGTCACATGGTTCGGCTTGTGTGATATCAATTGGAATGAACCATATGAAATCACCACTTTCCCCAACATCAAGAAAAAACAATGATTGGTCCATATTGCATCATAGAACACTACAAACTTGACACCCTCCTTCAGTAATCAAAATATGATATTTCTTAATAAACTATAACTCAACTTCTAAATAGACTACTAATAGTTCCATTTCCACATGATAGGCCACCCTTTTTGAGTCAAAACTATCATTTGTGTTGATACCCTAGAAAATATTTTATGAATATCCAAAAATAGCACACTATCCCAAATAAGCTCTGCACCACTGTCATTCTCCTAGGTGGATCGTAAGATAACACTACCTCAACCTTGTCTGTGTCCACAACCATTCCATCTTCTAAGATAACATGTCCCAAAAAGTGGAAATCCTAAACCAAAAACTATCACATTGATAGTTTCCCATAAATATGGTTATCTCAGAGTACATCCATAACCTTCCTTATGTGTCTCATGCGCACCCCATTAGAAGTGGGGTAAACAATGTTATTGTCGATGAAGAGTAACATGGACCAATCCATGTATGACAATAAGATACAATTCATGAGTCCCATAAACACTTTTATGGTGTTTATCATGAAAAAATTAATCACTATGTACTCATAATTACTTTAACAACATAAAAAATTTGTCTTTGGTAAATCCTCAAACTGTAATTACATCTATTGATATACTTATCTCAGGTAAAAATTCGAGAACCATCGTTCTCCTATCAAGTAATTGAAGAGGTCATCAATACTTAGTAGTGGATAATTATAATTCACATTCACCTGGTTCAAGTGTGTGTAGTCCGAACACAACCAGAAGCATTCATTTTCCTTTTTATAAAACAAAACTAGGCATGCACAAGGTGAAACACTAGATCTCACTAAGCCATTATTCTATATTTCCTTCATCTACACCCTTATCTTGTGAAGCTATGCAAGAGCCATTGGATATGCTGGTTAAAATATTAATTCCATCTTGGATAGTTAAACAGTGCAAATGTCTATCTTCCGACGAAGTTGTAATATTAGAACATCTACTGTGATGGCATCCTCATACTCCACAACTATTTTAGAAAACTGCTTACCCATAACATCCACTACAGCAAGGGCCAGGCAAGAAAACAGATGACTAATCAGCGGGACACTCCTATGAATGATTCCATCCCATACTAAATGGGGTTTCCTTTCATCAAAAAATAGAAAAAACATTAAATAAATGTGAAACAAAGACACCCTTCACCTAAAATTGTTAATTTTGTCATGTACAACGGATAAAAAATCAATAAAAAGAATAACACTGTAAGGCCGCTACAATTCCATCAAGAGGTTCCAACCGAAACTCCCACCTCTAGGGGTCAAGACACATTCATATAACAATTGTGTGATCATTTATTCTTCTCCAGTTGGAGTTTTCAAGTGTATGGTTTGAGTTAATGGATCAAATAGAGTCTCTTTGTATTTAATGAGTGTTATGGTGAGCAATTAATGACTCAAATTTGTGTCTATTAGTATTGTAGCTAACTTATACTAAAACAGATCATACATTGAATCATTATAATATCATTAGGGTCATATTACTCCACCGCATGTTGTTTTCCACTCCTATATCCTATGACTCATTTAATGTAAAATCGACCACATAGTTGTGGTGGTAACATGTGGAATCCTAAGCCAACTCATGCTACTCTCCAATCTCCATTTTCATGTATGCTACCCTGCAGATCTGCCAGCTCATTTCATTATCTCTAACTTGGCATACCATCCACTGTCTTCATGTAAAAAATACATCTGGTAAGATAATCTTGAGCTAGATTTACAGTTCCATAACATTAATATAACCTCCTCTCCTGAGGATGACTATTACTAGTTATATTTTCTCACCAAGAAGATTTCGACAACCAAATCTCGCTCACGAACCAAACATACATAAAAAATCATAGAGGGATATCATTGAATAAAATGAACTATATAGATCTCATTTTATTCTCATATCCCTGGTGTACTAATCACTAACCATATCCATCGCATACCTCGAATAGTTGGTGAGACTTGTTGAATACTCATCCACATCCATGCTACACTACTGGAACTGAAGAAGCTCCAATATACACACATCCCTGAGTGTAACTGGTTATAAATCCTCTCTAATAAAATTCTCAAACACTATCAATGATGGAATATCTTCTTCATAATTTTATATATAGAAACTCAATAATCATCCTACAGAGCCCTATTGAAGGCTCATCGCCAGTACCACCATCAGATGTGCCGGTGTCCTCACTAGGTGTAAAACTCAGGTTTCCACCTCAAGCTACACTTAAAACACCTAAGGGTCTATATCTCTTCATTATATAAGTGGTATCTACCTCTAAAACACCTGATGCATGCTCTTCATGATCTTATCATCTTTAGTCACTTCAGGTACCACATGATTCCTCTCAGGTTCTGTTATATCCGCTTCACCTTTTCTAGGTAACATCTCAGGAAATGTTCCCTTTATCGAAGCATCATCACTATGGGGGTCATCCATGTGATTAATCTTCTAAATCATATATGGTGTGTATATTGATGGGAATTAAGTAAGATATAATTATGTACCATCTTAAATGAGTATATCTAGAGAGATGTCTTAATAAGTACATGAATAATTATCCCCTTCCTATATGATCCATGTACCAAAACTTCCATAAAACCAATGTTATGATGAGTTAAGTAGAAAATAAGTCTATCATACTCTTTGTGTATGAATACATTGAGAGCCAAAAAATCACTGAATTGTCATGCCTAAAATATAAACTTCAGATAGACAACACTATTTTCCAAACCAATCTCAAAGACTCTCATTTCTATATTAGAACCAACCACTTATGATACCATTATGTCATGACCCATCATGGTGTGGACCATGTCACAACTCCATAAGCCTTCATCAAATAGACTAGGGGATATTGAATATCACCCAGTAGGTATGTCACAGACATGGGAGGCATTTTTTATATACCTATACGCACATATACATCACCATGACCATAAAATTTAAAAAATTTAAAAAACCACTTAAAACCATCTTAAAGAATAACACTATATCACAACTAGAGTACGATAAGAAATTAATGTGTAGTATTGTAAACCGGGCCAAAATAAAATATCCCCAGAAGGAATTTGTAACAAAATGTCTAACCTGTAATTAAATGGTTCTGGGACTGCTATCTTTAGCTGTAGAAAAACACATCATCCTGTCTAACATCAGAAGGCACTGTCTTTTCATAGACGTCCATGGAATTTGCCTAAAGAAGGATAATTTCACAAGATATGACACATGAGGGACAATCCCATGTAGGGAAGAGTATAATAATACAATGTAGGACAACCTAAAACCAGAAAAATAAAAAAAAGGAAACATATAATCATCTCTACACAGTAAATGTCTATAATTAATTTAACAAGAATATCCAGATATAATCATTAAAAGAAACTTATTCTGGAGGTAAATCAAATATACCATATACCAAAAATATGGATTCATCTCAATTATTTCATGGATTACTCATCTAGGAGAACACACTAATGATTCTGATAGAACTAATGACATCTAATAGAGATGTACTATTCATCCGCAACAATCATGAGAGAGTTAAGATGATATATCTGAAGAGAATGTTATGATACCACATATGTGGATCACAACTATGGATATATGGTACTACAAAAAACTACATCTATATTAACCATTTATATAGAGGATCATCACCTGGTGAAGTTGGTCACATTAACACCAAATACTCTACCTAGTTAATAAAGAACTAATAGCGGGTCATATACTCATCCTCTAAAGGGAAACCGAAAACACTATCTATGATGTCATGCTGAAAGAATAATACTCATATTAGTATGAAATGATAATGACCAAAATTTAGGGAAAACAATTTGAGAACAAACCATAACTAGTATATTGAAAGATTTGGGGGACAAGATATTAAATCAATGTAGAATGGGATACATGTCATGTGGTTGGGTCACACTATGTGTTCCATGATCATTTGTACTTACGTTGAACAATGTCTGGTGTCATTACAAACCTTGTGTTTTAGAAGATGGGTACACAACATGTTGATGAAGTCACATGTTGTGTCCTTAATTTGGGGTCCACCTATATACTCTGTCCATGTTATAGAATATGGTGTAATCATGTGTGTCTCTGCCATTGTACTAGAACATGGCGTAGTCCATGTTCTTGGTCTAGGCCAAGCCCTCTGGTGGGGTACACTCCATGTAGGCACCCCCATGTACTACACCCCATCCATTTTATCTCCCAAGATACATGATGAGTTTTAGTGAATGTCCTACCATCCATGTCATAGGGTCTTACTGTGTGTGAAATATTAATATCAACCAAAACCCTATCCAATACTCAAAGGGGTACCCATGTTGTGTAACCCCAGGTTAGATGTCGTGTTCATCAGGATTTTCTTGAATTTATAATTCATTATCTACACACTATGACCAATTATATGGACCCTGATCTGGTGGTGTATTTTTCTCAAAACATCATATACATGGTTTACCCACCACCACAATATAGAATCAATGGGTTTTAGGCATGTCATTGGCTCAGAAATTAGTTTAGATTCATCCCGACACAAACTTCTCAATGAATGGTTTCTTTCAATTCACTATGATTCATCTATTACCATCACCTCCACACCTCTATTGGTTCATCCTATGTCCAGATATTCAATTATGGATAAGTGCACAAAAAAAAACAGTTCAATGATCATCCGTTCATATACCCATCGATGAATAAAGAATGTATAGAAAACATGGTAGAGAAAAAAATGATCAAATTAAAGTAATTAACCTTTATAGGGGTTCATTCCATCCTTGATATATTCATATATGAAAGTTCAACAAACTATAAAATTCAAAAATGATCAAACCCTATAAAATAAAAAATTGTATAACCCATCCTATAAGGAATGATCAGACTATGGATCAACCAGATTTTAGGTTGGTATGCGTTTATCACTAAATCAAATAATGGTGAAATAAAATAAAAATAATGCATCCTACTGGGGAATTGGATCATTCAATGTTGAGGATTGACTACTGATGTTGAGATCCATCATGAACAATCTACGATCCAAATCATTGACATCACTTTTGAGTAAATTTTCTAGGATTTCACTCAATAACCACCATGTCATTCCAGGGATATGAGCCTAAATATAGATCCCTAAATAAAGTCTCAATTAAAAGAATAATCATTGTACAATCACTTCACCAATGAAATAGAGAAATAAGATAAACTCTTAATTTATTTTATTCAACAAAATCCCATGAAACAACTTTTCTCAACTATGCCTCACCGGTAGAGGGTAATCCACATCCATGGTAATGTCACTTCTATGAACACAACGGTCCCATTATATTTCTGATATGTGCACCTATTTAGAATTTATTCTATATTTTATAGAGAACAACAATCACATGATCCATGGTATTTTAATAAAATTCAATCTTCTATTCTAGACACACAGTGTCTTTGAATTTAATTCCATCACACCACATGGTCCCTAAATTAATCCATATCTTAATTAAAATAATACATAATAAATCAGGGACATTATAATAATTTGAAATGATGATAGTGAAAATAAAAATTATTTTCATATGTAATTTTCTTAATTGTATTTAAGTATAGTGTTGGGTCTAAAAATACATAATAAATATTGTGAAAAACATAAAATCATGATTCATTGTAACAAAATTGTGAAGGAATAAATATTAAAAATCTAGAGAGTCAAACATGAATGTATCAAAATTGGATCACAAAGAGACAATTGATTAATAGTTTAAAAGCTATAATGATGTTTTTTAGCTATATTAGTGTTTTTAGATATGTGTTAAGTGATTATACCACATTTAATATACTCATGATGTACTTATATAACATATTTTAATCTAAAATCACTACCACTGATGATATGAGGATTTCTGTATTAATAAATTACATAACGATATTGTTTCTTAAAACATGAGTAGAGATAAATAATTCAAAAACAATATAAAGGATGAAATAGATTTTGATTCTATGTCTAATATTAACAATGATTTAATATATTATAATACATTTGAACATTGTAATTAATAAGATAATAAAAATGATGAAATGAATGAAATTATCATTTTTGTATTCTACAATATTTATCATAGAGGACGATAACAATTTAGAGGAAAAGATACAGAAATTTATTAACACTAGGAAGAATTATTATTATTTATATGTATTTTCAAAATAATTTTTTTCGATAATATGAAGATTATTATGATGAAAAACCTCAATTTATTAAAGTGGGAATAACATTCAAAAATGAAATGAAATATTCTTGTTAAAAAAAATGTTTTTCAAAATATTTGATTTATATTGAGTGTGAATGTTGATTATTACTCTAATGAAGAAAATTCATTATAAGGTGAAAATGGGTTTATGTTCTGAACCATACATAAAAATATTTATAAAATAAATATTCTTTAAGAAGATGATCATTGTAAAACTGTATCAATACTTATTGAGGTTGATCGTACCATGAATAAGGTAATTAAAATTTTCAATAAGTCGTTAGGGGATAAATCCAAAATCCCTCTATATGGAGTGAAAAATACAAAAAAATAAGGTAAAATATTTATCAAATAAACATAAAACTTTATTGGATTATTCTAGAAATTAATATATTATAAATATGTTGTGAATTCATGGATTGATAATTTATGTCACAAATCATTCACATCAAAAAATGTAAAATATTTCCTCTATAAGAGTGTTTCCCTATGTTACGATTAAATATGAACAAAAAAGAGTTATGAACCTAAAGAAAAATTCTAGATGGAATGATCCAATGTTTATAGAAGAGATAGATTTACTATATATTGTTAGTTATAATGAATTTATTAGCACAAATATTACAAATTATGGTGTAATTTTTTCCCCAAAATATCCATGAACATAGGTGGATAAATATTGGATGAAATAAGAGAAATGTTATTAATATGTTGGATGAATGAAATGAAAAAAAACATGATTGTATTAAATATACAATGAAAAAATATTTTTGATTTAGGTTGTTGATATTGAATAATGTGGAAAACCGGTTCACATTATAGAAAAATGGAGGGAAAGCCTTTGAAAACAAATTTCTTATTCTGAAATAGAAATGGATGTCTCAATAAATATATTTGATGGAAGTGATTATATTTCATAGAAAGTATGAAAATATATAAAAATGAAATAACATAGATTCTTGATAGAGGATATAATTTAGTGATGATTATTGATTTATAAATCATGAATGATACTTAACATAATGAAGGGTGAGTTTTTCAATAAGAAATTATAGTTTATTAAAATTGAGTGTTGGGAAAAATATGAGATTGAAGTGAAATAATGAAATTGAAAGGTGTTTTATATATTTATGGGGTGAAACACGACATAATGGGTATAATCCAAAATTATTATGGTGGAAAGGAATTAATATATATGAGAGATTATTATATAAAAAATTTTAAATATTGAAATTTTTGGACTAAAGTAGAATGAATTAGAGGAAATCCTTTCTAGATTGGAGAACATTATATATCATGATATATAATAACTGGGGATGGACATAATTTATATAATTGAAGACATGGGAATCTTGGATAATGATTATTAACAAATAATTCCTATATTTATGTCTTAATTAAATTACTACAACTAAAAAGGATAATAGAAGATTATTTTACAACATCATAGAAAGGAAAGATAGTTGAGGGAAGGAATAAATTTTTTTGAAATCCAATATTCTAGATAACATGTACTTATATATTATTATCATTGTGAAATGATGATTCATAAATAAATAAAATGGGGTTTTTTCATTTTTACTTTTATTGTGGACTTCACTCATACGACGTACTTAATGTTTTTAAACCGTAAATCATTTGCTACATAAATTTAATGATTTTTTAGAATATAAGTTGAATGAGAGATTGATAATTATATATTGAGTTCAATAACTGATTACATAAATTTGGAATAATGAAACTCTAATTAAATCTATTTTAATACATATTTAATTAATTACCAATACATTACTCCATAGAATCTAAAAAATAATGCAGTAGTGGATTTAAAATATTAATGTTTGGTTGAAATGAGAATAATTATTATATCTTAATATAAGAGTGGTATTTTCTTTATATAGTGTTGGTATTAGTTTTATAGATCATGAAAAAAATATCTGATTTTTTAGGTCCATAATCTCAAGTTACTTCGAAATGTTTTTATATAAATAAATATTCAGTGAAATATTTAATAGTTCATGGTAGTCTATTCTTAATAAAGATAAAAAATCAATATCATGTAAATTTGGATAAAAGAGTAGAGAAATGAATTAACATTGATTAATAATCCAATTTAAGATGGTAAAATTTATTTAATGAACTATTTATATTGATTCAGGATTCATATGATGTGAAATTTTATGAAAATAAAACTTTCATAATATTATTTTGAAAATATCTTAAGGGTTAAATTGAAGACATCTAATGATACTGATGAAAGTGTAGATGGCGGTGAGACAAAACATATATAATGTGAGTAATATAACTCATATGATGAGTATGTTTTTATAGGTACGAAATATATAAGAATTACATATATTACATAATCATATGGAATCTAGAATCATGATTTGGAAATTTGGAACCCCTTGATTAGAAAAAAAGTATGATGAAATTATCGAATGAGACATCACTTCTATAACATGTTGAACCTGAATTGGTTTTATAAGAATATAATAATAATGGATTTAAATGATCCATGAACATAGAACAATATTTGATAAATTAAAATGAAACATATGGCCTTGTTCTATAAACACAATGTAGAATATTATCTTGGCAATGCCTATTTTCATAAACATGCTCTATGAAAAGTTCGAAATATTAAGAAATAAATCAAGCCTTGTTTTAAAAAATTAATCATAGGTTGAAGGTTAATATTTTAATGATAAAAATTCATCTATTGTGACACTATAAACTATACAAATACTCTTATAAATAATTACACATAATTTTCCCAAATTTTTTTAGGTGGAAGTCAATTTATCATATACAAAATTACAAAGTAATGAATAATTTTAAATTGAGAAACATTGTGTATTCATACTTTATAAATATGTAATGTATATGTAAAAATTATTTAAACATTTCATAATAATTATATTTAGTCATTTATTATCACTCTTACATTTTATAATCCATTTTATGTTAGTGTTTTATGAATTATTTCATAACTCTTACATTAATGACCCCTATATTACATTGTCGAACTCATTACTCAATATCCACTTTTATTACAAAATAAATTTTCTAAAAAGTAAAATATATTCAATTCAATACATTTGTCCAAAATTATTATCATAACATCATTATTTTATGACATTAACTATAAAACCATGTGAAGGGAAATGGAAACGTGGGATGAGAATAAAATGATCTGTCCAAAATATAAAGGAAAGAAATCCATTTTCCCAATTAAAAACATGAGAACCCATTAAATATTTTCCATTATAAATAATATTTTAAAATATGAAATAAATAAAATAAAAATAAATAAAAAACACATAATTAATCAATTAAAACTATTAAAACTCTTTTTATGGAAATAAAAATCCATTTTCATTGACATGGAGTAGTATATTCATAACCTTTGTTAAAAATAAATGGATCCTTGTCAAGTCCATTAGAGAAAACTAACTGTTTATCACCATTAAATTTTCGTATGGAGACAATGGATATTAAAAATTTTATAAGATACATATTATTGGGATAACCCATCATATAAACCTTATTTAGATAAACCATTTTTAATAAGATCTATAAACCCACCATTTCGATTAACCGATATCTGGCTCCCAAGCTTATATAAGATATATTGGGATACTCTAAAAATCATTATAAATTAACCAGTACCATATAAAAAATCATTTTTATTCATTATATATTCATCATTATAGATTTGAAAAATTATTCTCTAACAATAAATATAGAAAATTTAGAAATCCATATTTTATTTTCATTTTAACCCCCAATTTCAATCACCAAAATACCAACTATAAAAGGGAATGTGTGTTAATAGTTGATTAAAACGAAAATTTTATAATGTACAGAAAATGTAAAATAATGTATTATTGTGACCCATACTACTCTTACATAGATATAACATATTAATAGATTAAAATGAATAGCATTCAAAAAAGATCCATGATATAATCTTATAGGTCTAGTTCATTAGAAATCATGGATACATAAGAATCATGTTCATAATAGAACTAAAATATCTCTTACTAATTTGTTCATAAGAGAACCACCAATTCTATATATCATACGTAATATATCAAATCAAGACATAGGGAAAGGAAACTTAATAACGGGTGAGCTCAGATACTCAATATGGGTAAACAAGGGAGATACCATTGATTACTAAAACATTACTTGAGAAAAAGGTCATGATAATATGACAATTACATTTGAAAACCATTCCATTCATATCATTGATCATAATAATGATCAATAAAAAAAACCATCAATGAAAATTTTAAATAATCCATAAAGGAATCATAGAACATTATCCATGAGAGAATAACATTATAATTCTACATTGATTATGGAATTCAAATATTCATGGAAAAAAATTTCCATAGTAGAGAAGGCTCATTTAAAACACTATCATAGTGTATTGTTTTCACTCCAATAATAATAATAATAAACATTGGTCACTCCCAAGACTAACATAATGGATATAGTTTCTTATGAAATTGGATTCACAAAACATTCCAGTCTTATTCATATAATGAGGTATGTATATTTACCAAAGGAATTAGAGGGCTATATAATTCTACGTCAACCCTTTACATATTGAAAATAATACATATTTTTTGTATATGATCATACAAAATTCATCATATCATATTTATTGAAAAGTAAATTTTTTAATAAATGTTTCTTCAACACATAATCCATGGAGAAGAAAATAGTTTCATAATCATTTCAAAAAACCATCAGAACATAACCCATGTAAAACGATTGAGTGTCCTAATGATATTTTCAAGATAATGATAAACCATTCCTAGAATGAATATAAATGGTATAATTTGATAATATACACATTTAGGATTTGGAAACATATATTGATGTATTTATAAATGGTAAATTATTTTAAAATACCACTAATTATATATCATGAGGAAAATATTATTTCATATTTTAAATCACTAATTTAAAATATAAACAAATATCAAAAAAATAGAAAAAATGTTATTTTTAAATAAAATTATGATTTAAATTAAGATGCTACAATTAATTTAGTGTTTATAAAATTCATCATATTCATGATAGATATATCATAATATTCAATCACCTTAAACATAATAGAAAATACTCTTGATTATAAATGAGACTACAACATAAAACCCATACTATTTCTGAAATTTTTGAATCAAAATCCCCCCAATAACAATTAATAATATTGTTTCATTTAAATCCTCACAGTTTTTATATTAATTGTCCAAAAATAAATCCATTATAAATATAAATATACCACATAAAAGAAACAAGTGATTAATATGATATGTGTCTCACCAAAATAAAAGTGATGCGCTAATCCCATATCATAAGTTCGAATTTTTTCATACATGTTCCAGCCTCTTATAATATATATATATATATATATGTTATTTTTATATAATAAATCCCTTCAAATATATATCAAATAATATATGATTTTCCTAAAACCATTTTTCAATTTTTATTATAAATTCACTATTTAAATCATTGTTATGAGCGATAACAACCACAATTTTTATGGTTATTTTTGTTCATCTATTTTGCTCCATGTAATTTTAAAATTATTTAATGACCATAATAATGTTAATAATGATATAAATAATGTATACAATGATATTAATTTCTAGTTTCAAACACACAAGATAGAGTTAAGAAAATGTTTTTCCCATTCATGGGGAGAGTATACTCTTTGTAAGCATGAACTATGTTTTTATTTTAGACATATGAAATAAAGAAAATATAATTAAAAATTAAATATTTAGGAATTATTATTAGATTTTATAAATCATATATTTTCACAAAATCAATCCTTATTTCTATCTATTTAAAACTTAAATAGGAAATCAATTACAGCAGTTGGTGGAGATAGATGTTCACACATACACACGGGCGAAATTAGTTTCTTCCACTAGATATGAAGGTAACAATTTAAATGTGATTTTATAGTTTTAGAAAGAAACTTAAATAGTAATATATATATATATATACATTATATACATAAATATATCCATCAATGATTTTTAGTGATGAAAAACATTACACTGGTTTGTGAAGATGTAGTCCGACGTACACATGATCTGTAGTTTTATTTCCCATTTTATGGATGTGTATATGTAATTATGTTATTAAATAAAAATAAAAATACATAAGTATATTGAAGACAATTGTGAAATTAATTCATTATTTTTGAAGTATATTTTATGTAGGTATAATAATATTTAAATAAAAAACTGTCTATTTAGAAATATACATCTTCTTCCAACAATCTCTATACATTTGAACCAAAATCTATCCAAGGAGGTTTTTATAATAAATCCAATGACTACAAAAAATGTAATTTTATAAAATAAGAGATTTGAGATGTGATTTTATGAACCACAAGTCACATTAAATAATAATAAAAGAGGATAAGAGGTTCCCTTTTTAAAGTGAGATGGAAGAGAAATTTTTTTAAATACAAAAAACATTTTAGTAATGATAAGTCACTCTCAAACAAAGTGTCTAAGAAAATAAAAAATAATAGAGTTGAGGAATATAAGGTCATAAAATAAACTAAAACAATTAAATATACTATTTAGATATATGTTATTCACTTTATCTCAGGGGTGACTTGCATTTACAATTTTATTTTCACTATGGTATTTAGTTTTTTACCAATGTAATTTTTCCTCTATAAATAAAAATAAATTATTTAATTACTAAATAATATTTAATAAATTCTATTTTTTATTAACACCAATTTTTAAAAAATCATGTATGTGGAAAATTAATTTTTATATAAGTACATGTAATGCACATGACCCCATTTTATCCTTACCTGTTGTAATAAATTTTTGTAACAATTTTTAAAATTCCTTAAAAATTTTTCTATATAAAATAATAACTTCAATTAGTTTGATTCCATATTCAAAATATATTATATCATATCCAATTCATATAACTGGATGAATGTAATTTTATATTCGAACCTAAAATGTTAAAAAATGGTTTCCCAATGAAAATGTATTGTGATGTGAAATAAATATTATTTCAATGTTGTGATTAAAAATGATTCAAATGACATAAATTTAATCAATATTATTATTATTTAAAAACATTTAATTTAAAATATATATTAAAATAATTAGTTCTTTCGTGATACTTCTTACGACATAAACCTTCTAGTAAATTTCATTATTTTCTAATATACATCATAAATATAATATTATACTAAAATTATAAAAAAATCACTATAATTTTTTTGAAATGATGAATAAATTGATGAATTTAATTATATCATATAAATTTTCAATAATTGGATAAATAATATTTTATAATAAATTCAAAAAACTACATGGAACAACTTTTTAGGAAAATATAGTTTTTGTGCATAAAACAAGACATATTTTTATCCAATGACTAGAAATATATATTTTAATTTATAACAAAATTTAATGAATATATACTATATTTTTAAATTAAATAAAATTAAATAAAAAATATTTAAAAGTTTAATTTTTTAAGTTAATCACACCTTATTTATATAAATATTTTTTTAAAATGAAATTTTTATCGTTCAAATGATTTTTTTTTCATTTCAAATTAGTTGATAAAAAATTATTTTTTAAAGACCCTTAAATTTCAAGGAAATTTTTTTCTTAAATTCTTTTGGATTTTACGAGTACGACTTTTCTGATGGCACCAGATTCTGAGGCCCAGTGTGCCCGGAATCAATTTCTGAAGTTTAGCATGGGTAGGTTCAGTGAATGAATGATCAGGTTTTTCTAACATTTGAACCAGTTCTCGGAATTGATATCTAAGGGCATCGATGGAACCGATATGCCGGTAATTTCTTAATAGGACATTTCTCAAAGGTGAGTTTACTCGGGAGGAGTTTTTTAAAAAAATGTGGATTAAATGTAAAGTGAAATAAAATTGTGTTAGAATTTTATTTCTTTATTATATGTGGTTTAATCATATGTGTGGGAGTTGGGGTGGGACCAACCAGTTACAAAATATCCTTGAGCGGATAAAGGTGATGTGGGGCCCACAAAATCCCCACCCCTTCACATTCCTTTAACTCCCTATCTTTCCCCCCTTTATGTGGGTAACTCCTCCCTCTCACCCTCATTATGCTTGCCTACATAACACCCCATTTAATTAGACAACTCAAGTTTAATTAATAAATTGAGATTGTTTTTGAAATTTGTAATTTGAAATACATGCCAGGTTATAATAAAATAAGAGTATGTCTTATTTTATTTGGGGTTTGGATTGTTGTGTTGAGACATTGGGGAGAAGATCTCTATTCTCTTGATGAAATTCATTTTCAACGATGAACGACAACACTTAGTCAAGGATCATCAACTCAGCGACCCAGTTTCTTCCGTCCTTTTCATCTTCCCAGAAAAAGGGGGAGTCACCGACACGGAAACTCACCAACGACGTCACAAAATATAATCTTCTCTCCGAGACAAAGGAAGGGAGACAATGTTTCCTCCTTGGACGCTTTCTGTCGATGTTTACAGAACCTCACCCCACGACGCTATTTTCTGTGACACTCATCGTTCGACAACTTGTGTTGAGGTAGGGGTTAATTCTTCGTTCAAGTTTTATTTAAAGATCATCGTTGTCAAATGATTGGCCTCTTGTTATCGATATAACGGGAGGTGATCGGACCGGACAAACACGACCGATCCTCCTCCCCTTTTTTATTGTTGATCTTAATTGTGGCCTGGAAAGGAGGAGACGCGGTGCCATTGCACTACGCAGGGACGATGAAGACTGCGGATAGAGAGGACCTCGACGATGGTGCGCAGTGCTGTCGCACCATGCTAGTGAGACCGAAGGAGGCCGCGACCAAGAACAGGCTGTGTCAGAGGGGCGCGGTGCCGTTGCGCCGCGCCAGTCGGGGAAGAGCTACAGCCTTTGTCCATGGTGGTTCAGCAGGAGGCAGCAGGCCATGCCGTCCGCCGGCGTTCAAGGATGCGGGACCCCTCGCGGGTCTAGCATGGCTCAACCAGACGGCCATAATGGCTGACCGTTTTCCAGGAAGACCAGGGGTTTGAAACCCCCGACCAGCTCACTAGGGCGGACCCCATGGGATCGTCGTATCGAGGCAAGGGGTGGCGCCCCCATCCAGCCCCACTCGGCCATGAGCCCAACACCCATCCACGGGCTGAACCGCCCACTCTGGTTCGGACTGCCCGCGCCGGCCCGGGCCGCTCGCGCTGAGCCGGGCCGCCAGCGTCGGGCTGTGCCGGCCGGGCCGAGCCGCACCGTGCCCAACTAGGCCGGACCCGGACCCGGGTCCGGTCGACCCAGTTCAGCTGACCCAGGGGGTATTGTGCTGGGTCAAATCGGGCCCAAACCCCCTATTTGCGGGCAATTTCGTTCAAGCACCCATATCTTCAGCTACAGACCTATGATCGAGGCACTTCCAGTTGCGTTGGGATCATTGGATTGACACGGTAATTTAAATATAATAAGCTCAATGTTTCAGAGAACTTTGGGTATGGTCGGGTTGGTTCAAACATGAAACTAACAGGGCCCTCGGAGCGGAAACGCTTATAACCTGAGCTCCTGACGCTCGATTTACGTGTCGTTGACTTCTTTAAATTTCTCTTAGTGAGACAGTTCTTTTGTGTTACTACACTCTAGGTTTGGATGTAGATGGAGTATGGTTGGGTTAGTTTTTGCTTAAAAACCAACCGGGCCCCTGGGACGGAAAAGCCAATATCTCTCAGATCTGGCGTCCGATTGATGCGCCGTCTATCGTGTTGAGTTCCTTTTGACGGGATGGATCTTTGTGATACATAAACTCTGGGCTTTGTGACATTTCATGCATCGAAACCCCTGGCTCGTGGAGCAGACCCTCCTAGAATTAAGCATGTTCTGTGCGGGAACCCTAGAGCTGGTTGCGACTGCGACCACAATAATGACTGTACATGGATCCTCCGTGGGTTTGGCAGTGATGAAGACTATACATGGATCCTCCTTTGGTTCGGTAGCGATGAGGATTGTACATGGATCCTCCATGGGTTCGGTAGCGATGAAGACTGTACTTGGATCTTCTGTGGGTTCAGCAGTAATGACGACTGTACATGGATCATATGTGGGTTCGGCAGCGTTGGTTACTATACATGGATCCTACGTGGGTCCGGCAGCGACGATATCTGTACATGGATCCTACGTGGGTACGACATAGGAGATTAATCAGAGGCTACATCAATCATCTCCACCACTCTTCGTGAGTAGTATACCTGTGTGAGCTGAGTCTTGACTTTCAATCATTATCTTCGATATGATTGACTTGATTTACTATGTGGATTGAGTTTTGCATTCCTATGTGGATTGGGTTATACATTCTTTTGTGGATGGGGTTGAACTTGGGCTCAGAAGTTGGATCCGAACTGGAATTGATGACTTAGGTATAAGTATGGGCATATACGTATATAGTGTTGGTTGATACTTCATATTTGTAACTTTCCATTATAGTTTATCCTTTGTGGATACTGGGAGGCCTTTGGGGGTCTCAGGGTCCCTACTGAGTATCGTATAATCACCCCTGCACGGGCTATTCCCGCACTACGTTGTGTTGGTTGCAGACGACAGACAACGCTGATCATGATTGAGGCCTGAGGAGTTGGACGATATATGGTGGTGGACTATCTGGTGGGACGTACACGGAGTGGACGACCAGACTTGAGGAGCCGACAATAATATCTGTACTCACCCTTCAGGTGGGAGTTCCGGAGGACGTCTTGGTGGTTTCTACTCTACATTTCATCTATCATACTTTCTTTTCTCAGTTGTGCTGTACTTTATGTTGGGTTTGTATACTGTCCCATTTACATTCTAGCACTTACTTTTGTACTCAGTTTACAAAGTGTTTACATCATCTTTTGTACTCTGTGGGGTTTGTTTTCTTATATAAAGGAAATGGATTTCCTTTTATCGGGATTTACGCCTTTGGTGCTAGTCGCCAGCCCCTAGCCTATGGATTGCGGGATCTGGGTAGTCACATCACGGGCCCCGAGGATGGGTTGTGACAAAATGGTATCAGAGGAGTTGGTTCTACCATTGAACTCAGGACTCTGATAATTTCTTCTATGTGAAGAAATAGTGCTAAGGTTAATGAGTGTGTTTAATAGTTTAGGGAGTCCAGTGTTGGTGTGGCGGCCGATGTATCCACACACCAGGACCCCGACTTCTTATTTCCGACTCAATACACGAATGCATAGATTGCATGTGTGTTTAAAAGTTTACTTTGTGATTACTTTGTGTCAGCTCACCAAGTATAATGTATTAACTGTGGCACCCCTATTTTATTTCAGGATGGCCCCATGACTGCAGCCTACTAGGGTTCCGAGCTTTGTGGGAGACGACAACCCACTGAGTGACGAGGCCTCGGTGTAGGGCCCCATTACAACAGAGGCACCAGCGGTACCATTACCCACCGAACCACCGATGCCACCAGACCATAAGCTGAGAGTGCACATCTCTTGAGTGCAATGCATGAGTTTCAACATCCGAGACCGCCCAGGTTCTGCAGGGAGATAGAACCTCAGGCAGTTGAGGATTGACTGGATGCTGTTGTTCGAGTCATCAGATTGGTAGAGACACCAGCCGTTCTTATGGTGATCCTTGCGGTGAGTCTCCTGCATGCGGCAATAGGTAGATGGTGGATCCCGATGCTTCAGGTGCACGACGAAGCATCTCTTCTTTGGTCGGACTTCAAGAGCCTCTTCCATTCGGAGTTCGTACCAGCCACCCTCAGTGCAGTGCACATTCCAGGGATGCTACAGTAGTGGCAGGGCAGCATGACAGTAGCCTAGTACTCGACGAGGTTTACTGAACTCTCGCGCTACTCCACAGACATGGTATGTGACCCATTCTTCCAGGATCGGACATTCGAGCAGGGACTGAGTCATGAGATCAGGGCATCGATGATCTGTCTCAGCATTCCGACGTAGGCAAGAGTACTAGAGCGATCCCTTATTGTGGAGAACTTCTTTACTGAGCCTATGCCAGCGGTGAGGCCTACCGCAGGGCGACATGTAGCAGAGTCTCATGTAGCTGGAAGTTGATGGATGTCAAAGGGGTCCAAGAGGACCAGAACATCAGGTGGACGACTTTAGGATACTGGTTCGGAGGTGCGAGGCACACGCAGTAGAACTAGTAATAAGATAGGAAGACAGTGCTATGCATGCGGCGGACAGGGCCACATGGCTCGGGACTGTCCGACCTGCCTTGCAGAGGAGCAGCAGACGGTTGAGGGACCACCCAGGAAGAGGCAAAGGTAGAGGATCCATCATGGCGGTCCGAAGTGAGTAGGCGGACGAGGAAGAGGAGCTGGCTGAGCAGAGGGTGGTGGGCGATGCCTCAAGGCTCTACCACCACCACCACCAAGAGGTTCACCCCGACCACAGGGAGCTGGTAGAAAGAGGCTGGTTCACCTTCAAGAAGTGGATCTCTATGACCACGGCGCACCTGAGATGATTTTAGGTACTATCTGTGTCTACTCCACCCTAAATGAAGTTCTTATAGACACAGGAGGGAGTCATTATTTTATTGCTGCTGCCCTTGTTCGGAGCTTGGAGATTCTGACAGAGCTGTTGGCTCGATCCTTATGGTTAGAGACTCCTACGGGAGCAGACTCGATGATAACGCACTGGTTCCAGTAGTGTGAGATTACTCTAGGAGGCGAGACCATCGACTGGGATCTTCCTGTAGCGGCGTCGAGGCCTTCCAACATCATCTTGGGCATGGATTGTTATCTACATTCCATGTTCAGATCGACTATAATAGGTGCATGGTGCGATGTGTCCGCACCGATGGGAGCAGGTTCACCTTTACCAGAGAGAAGGGAGCCATTGTAGCATAGGATGGACTAACATAGAAGAGAGGACAACCGATCACTCATCAGTTTTCTAGTATCATACTAGGATCATTTCATTTGCGGAGTCTGAGATTTCTTGTTGTGGTGGATCAGTATGCAGATGTTTTTCTTGACGCTGTTTGAGGACTACCTCCTCGTAGAGAGGTAGAATTATATATTGACCTATACCTTGGGACAACCCTAATATCTACTCCATAATATCAGATGGCTCCCGCTGAGCTTCAAGAGCTACAGGTATAGTTGGAGGACTTGCATGGCAAGGGATTCGTCCGACCTAGTGATTCACCCTGGGCTTCCCCTATATTGTTCACCAAGAAGGCAGACAAGAGCTTGCGACTGTGTGTCGATTACCGTCGCCTGAAACAGGTGACCATGAAGAACAATTATCCACTTTCGAGGATTTATGACCTCTTTGATCAGCTCAAGGGATCATGATGGTTCTCGAAGATAGACTTTAGGTCAGGCTATCATCAGCTCAGAGTTCGAGATAAGGATGTGCAAAAAATGGCCTTAAGGAGTCGATATGGCCACTATGAGTTCTTGGTTATGCCTTTTGGCATAACCAATGCTGAAACAATGTTCATGAGTCTCATGAACATGATTTTCCAGACATACCTCAATCGATTTGTCGTAGTCTTCATCGAAGACATATTGATTTACTCGACTACTAAGGAGGAGCACGCCTACCACTTGCGTGTTGTACTGGATACACTCTGAGAGCACCAAAATTATGGTAAGATATCAATGTTTTAGTAATGGATTCAAGAGGTCCACTTCTTAGAGCACGTTATCTCTGAGGCGAGAGTTGTGGTGGATCCTGTAATGATCGGGGCAGGGCTTTCTTGGGAGCCACCCAGGAGCGTGATGGAGGTGCAGAGTTTCTTGGGACTGGCTGGGTACTATCAGAGATTTTCGCCAGACTTCTCTAGAGTTGAAGCACCGCTATCAGCTTTGACGAAGAAGGTGAAACCCTTCATGTGGTCAGATAGATGTCAGTAGAGCTTCCAAGAGCTGAGACAGAGATTGACCAGTGCACCCATTTTGAGGCTACCAGAGGAGGGCGTAGGGTACATAGTTTATTGCGACGCATCAGGGAATAGAATCGGGTGTGTCCTAATACAGGAGCAGGTAGTGATCGCATACAGATCATGACAGTTGAGGCAGCACGAGCAGAACTACTCTACCCATGACCTGAAGTTAGCAGTAGTGGTCTTCGCCTTGAAGATGTGGCGGCACTATCTGATGGGCGAGTGCTTTACAGTCTACTCTGACCATCAGCATCTCAGGTACATATTTTCATAGAAGGACCTGAACCTATGATAGTGGTGATGGCATGAGTTCCTCCGGGACTATTACATTGAGATATTCTATACTCCTGGGAGGGGGAATATAGTAGATCATTCTCTCAGCCGGTGGTCAGGCATTCAACTACTTTGATAGGTGACAGAGCAGCTAGCCGCATTGCAAATATCATACATGGATAGAGATGGGCCAACCTTTCTTCAGTAACTTGTAGTCACTCCACCATTACATCAGTGGGTTAGAGAGGCACAACGTGGGGACATTGACTGTGAGACACGACGTGCACAGATATCCTCAAGACATGCACCTGATGGATTGTCTGTAGGAGGATTGAACTTCATCCTTTTCAGGGGACGTACAATGGTAACAGCTGCATTGCAGGAGGAGGTGCAGAGGTATTTTCACACTTCCCCATTGGAAGTACATCTAGGAGTAGCAACGATGTACCAGGATCTCAGATGAAAGCACTAGTGGTCGGGTATAAAGAAGGTTGTGGCAGAGTTCACATCTCGATGCCTCAACTGTAAGCAGGTGAAGGCAGAGCACCAGGTACCAGCAGTCTAAGTACATCACATGGAGGTCCCAGAATGGAAGCAGGATGTGGTATCTATGGATTTCGTGACTGGGATTCCGTGTACTTCCAGAGTTCATGACTCCATTTGGGTGATTGTCGACCAGCTCACCAAGTCAGCCCACATTCTACCTATCAGGGAGTAGGGCTCAGTAGGGATATTGGGATGCCACTACGTTAGGAGATCGTATAGCTTCATGTTGTTCCATCGACTATCATATCTGATTGAGATGCTCGCTTTAATTCCCAAATTTGGATGGGGTTTTAGGAGGCAATTGGGACGTAGCTATGCCTGAGCACCACCATTCACCCACAAACGGATGGTCAGATGGAGACGACCATTCAGACTCTCAAGGACATGCTCCATGCATGTGTCCTCGACTTTGGTTGCAGTTGGGAGGATAATCATTCTTTGGTGGTGTTTTCATAAAACAAGAGATACCACTCCACCATCGGGATGGCACCATACGAGGCATTGTATGACCAACCATGCAGATCACCTCTGTGATGGACAGACCCTGGGGAGTTAGCCCTTGTAGGACCAGAGATGGTACAGGCCATGATGGAGAAGGTACAGATCATCCAAGAGAAGATGAGGACTACCCAGAGCTGAAAAAATTCCTATGATGAAAGGAGGCGAACACCACTAGAGTTCGAGGATGGCGACCATGTCTTCTTATAGGTCTCACCTCGACCTTGATTACGGAGATTTGGCCAGGGCGGCAAGTTATTTCCGCGCTTCATCGGACCATTCCAAGTTCTTAGTAGGATTGGAGAGGTGGGTTATCTCCTAGCTATTCCACCTCAGTTGCACCGGGTGCACGACGTCTTCCTCATATCTCAGCTGAGGAGATACATGCACGACTCAACTTATATCTTTGATCATGGGGAGATGGACATCGATGATGGGGAGACTTTTGCGGAGGTCCTAGTGGAGATCAAGGATCAACAAGAGCAGGTTCTACATAGACGGTCTATTCCTCTAGTGCGCATCAGGTTGAAGCACGAGATCTTCTAGGAGAGTACATGGGAGCGGGAGGCTTCGATTCGTGCTCTGTACCCTCATTTATTTCCCTAGTTTATATTATATCTTTACGGCGACGTAAATCCTTGAGGTGGGAGTAATTTAAAGACCCATAAATTTCAAGGAAATTTTTTTCATAAATTCTTTGAGATTTTATGATTACATAGTTTGTGACAGCTCCTGATTCTGAGGCCCGGTGTTCCCGGAATCAATTTCATAAGTTTAGCTCAGGTACGTTCAATGAATGTACGAGCGAGATTTTTTAACTTTTGAACTGGTGCGTGGAATTGAAATACGAGGGCATCGATGGAACTGTAGAGCTTGTAGTTTCTTAAGAGGACCTTTCTCGAAGGGGCATTTGTTCGGGAGGAGTTGTAAAAAAATGTGGATTAAATGTAAAGTAAAATAAAATTATATTTGATTTTTATTTCATTATTCTATGTGGTTTAATCCTATGTGTGGGAGTTGGAGTGTGACCCACCAGTTACTAACTACCCTTGAGAGGATTAAGGTGAGGTGGGGCCACACGATCCCCACCCCTTCACATTCCTTTAACTCCCTAACATTCCCCAATTTATGTGGGTATCTCGTCCCTCTCACCCTCATTAAACTTGCCAACATAACACCCCATTTAATTAGAAAAATCATGTTTAATGAATTAAGTGAGATTGTTTCTGAATTTTTTAATCTGAAATACATTCCATGTTATAATAAAATAAGAGTATGTTTTATTTTATTTGGGGTTAGGATTTTTGCGTTGAGACTTTGGGGAGAAGAGCTCTATTCTCTTGAAGAACTTCATCCTCAACGAATAACGAAAAAACTTCATCAAGGATTATCGACTCAGTGACCCATTCTATTGCGTCCACTTCTTCCTCCATGATAAAATGGGAGGCACCGATGCAGAAACTTGCCAACGACGTCACGCCATATAATCTACTCTCTGTGACAATGGAAGGGAGACACTGCTTCTTCCTCGGATGATCTCCGTCGACGTTTACGGAACCTCATCCCGCGACGTTGTTTTTCACAACGCTCATTTTTCAACAACTTTTGTTGAGGGTGGGGTTAATTCATTGTTCATGTTTTATTTAATTATATTCATTGTTAAATGATTGGCCGCTTTTTATCAATATAATGGGATGAGATCAGACCACACAGACAAGGCCGATCCTCCTCCTCTTTTTTTGTTGATCTTCAATGTGGCTTGAAATGGACGCGACACAGTGCCATTGCACAGTGCAGGGACGATGAAGACAGCAGCCGGAGCGGGCCGCAGTGATGGTGCGCATCTCCGTCGCGCCACTCCATGCCGGTGAGGCCGATGGAGGCCGCGGACAAAAATGGGACGCGCCGGAGACTCCAGGGGTCGCGACCGGGGTGGGCTGCGGTGGAGGGGCGCGGTGCCATCGCGCGGCACTATTCGGGGTAGAGCAGCGGCCTTTGGTCGTGGCAGTTTAGCAGAAGGGGGCCGGCCAAGCCGGCCGCCGACGTTCCACGAGGCGGGACCCCCCATGGGTCCCGGGTGGCTCAACCGGCTGGTCATAATGGCATGGCATTTTCCAGGAAGACCGGGGGTTTGAAACCCCCAGCAAGCTCACTAGGGAGGACCCCATGGGTCTACCGTTTCGAGGAAAGGGGGAGGCGCCCCCTTCGCGCCCCGCTCGGCGACATGATGAGTGGCCAGCCACGGCCCAGACCGCCTGCGCCAAGCCGGGCCGCCCGCGATGGGCCGGGATGCCATCGCTGGGCTGGGCCGTGCCATGCCCAAGCTGGCTGAACCTAGACCTGTGTCGGGTTTACCCAATTCGGCTGACCCAAGGGGTATTGGGCCAGGTCGGACCGGGCCCAAAACCCCTATTTGCAGGCAGTTTCGTTCAAACGCCCATATATTGGGCTACAGACCTTCGATCGGTGCAATGTCAGTTGCGTTGGGATCCTTGGATCGAGACAGTTGTTTTAGTATATTACACTCAATGGTTTGGAGAACATTGGGTTCATATGGGTTGGTTCGAACATTAAACCAACCAGGCTCTCGGAGAGGAAACACTTATAACTTGAGCTTCAGATGTATGATTGACGTGCCATCGACTTTGTAGGATTACTCTCAATGAGAACTTTATTTATTCTTACACCGATCGAGGTTTGGAAAAATCTGGAGTACAGTCGGGTTGGTTTTAGCTTAAAAACCAACCTAGCCCCTAGGACAGAAAATCCAATATCTCTCAAACCGGGCGACCGATTGATGCACCGTCTGTCGCATTGAGTTCCTTTTGAAGAGACAGAACATTGTGATAAATCAATATTGGGATGTGTGACAATTGATGTATCGACCCCCCCCCCATGGCTCGTGGTGCAGACCCTCTTTGAATCGAGTGTGTTGTGTCTAGGAACCCTAGAGCTGGCTGCGACTGCGACGACAATGACGACTGTACCTGGATCCTCTGTGGGATCATCCGGGATGACGACTGTACTTGTATACTCCGTGGGTTCGGCAGCGATGACGACTATACATGTATTCTCCATGGGTTCGATAGCAATGAATACTGTACTTGGATCCTCCGTGGGTTCTGCAGTGATGACGACTATACTTGGATCCTACGTGGGTTCGGCAGTGTTGGTTACTGTACTTGGATCCTACCTGGGTCCGACAGCGACAACATCTGTACTTGGATCCTACGTGGGTTTGGAAGAGGAGATGATTTAGAGGATACATCAATCATCTCCACCCCTCTTTGTGAATAGTATACCTATGTGAGCTGAGTCTTGACATTCAATCATTATCTTCGATATGATTGAATTACTTTCATGTGTGGACTGGGTTGTGCTTTCCTATGTTGATTGGGTCATACTTTCCTTTGTGGACTGGGTTGAACTTTGACTCAGAAGATGAATCCGAACTGGAATTGATGAATTAGGTATAAGTATGGGCATATATTAAAGTAGTGTTGGTTGATACTTCGTATTTGTATCTTTCCATTGTGGTATATTTTTTATGGATTCTGGGAGTTCTTCGGGGGTCTCGGGGTCCCTAATGAGTATCATATACTCACCCCAGCATGGGACATGCCCGAACTACATTGTGTTGGTTGAAAATGATGGAGAGCGGTGATCATGATTGAGGTATGAGGAGTGGGAATATATACGGTGGTGGACTATCAGGTGGGACATACATGGAGTGGACGATCAGACTCAAGGAGCCGACGATACTATCCATACTCACCCATCAGGTGGGAGTTCCGAAAGACGTCTTGGTGGTGTTGCTCTACTTTTCAGCTATTGTACTTGCTTTTCTCAGTTTTATTGTACTTTCAGTTGGGTTTGTATACTGACCCATTTACTTTCCCGCACTTACTTTTTTACTCAGTTTACTTAGTGTTTACTTCAGCTTGTGTACACTATGGTGTTTATTTTCTTATATAAAGGCAATGCCTTCCCTTTTATCGGGATTTACGCCTTTGGTGCTAGTCGTTAGCCCCTGTCCTATGGAAGGGGAGCTTGGGGTCGTCACGACACAGGCCCCGACGATGGTTCGTAACATATTTATTTTATACAAGTGGAAATTAAAAATTAATTATTTTGACATTCTTATTCATACTCACTAATATAATGGCTAGGTGATAGTTTACAGAAAAAATATTAATATTTTATTAGTAAACCACAGTTCGGTTAAACTCATTTTTTTGTGTGACATAAGCTATCTACGAAATTAAATTTATTTATAAAATAAATATATCCAAAAATATTGTTTTGTAACATTCTACTCAATTAAATGGAAGATGACCTTCATTATTATTTTACATTAATACAAGAAAATATAGACAGTTATACCTTATTATATCCTTATATTCTAATGTAGCTTCCTTAATATGGTTGTTTCACCTGAAATCACTAACCATGTCTATTGTCTATTTTTATATTAAATTTTCAATATGATCCAGAATCATAATTGGTTTTTATTCAAAAAAGAGACAATTCAACAATGTTATGAAATTTTATTTTAGAATACGTGGAGCCTCATGTATGTACATCCTCGTTAGAGATAAATGGAACACATTGTGAACATAATATATGATCAGTGGAAGCATAAAGATATAGACTGCAATCACATCATGATCACATATTTCAAAAGGGATAACATTAAATGGATGCATATTTTCATTACTTTTTAATATCATCAAATTCATACATAATTAAATTTGTACAAAACTCGTCTCACCAACCCTAGATTCCTGATCATGCTAATGAAGGTTAAAGTAACATTACATCTCAATATGATCTTCCATGATGTGTTTTTTAATTGTTATGAAATTCACTACCATTTCCTCATCTAACTCTGATCCCAATATATTTATTCATCACCCATAATACTATAATGATGATTTTTTAAAAATCATTTATAATTGGAATCATAAGGGGATATCTAAATTCTCATGTGAATGATTTTTTTATGATAATCCTAATATGAAGGAAAGTGTTGATCCCAACTACATTTGAAATCCACATAATAGAATTAAATAATATACAATGGGGTTTTGATTTGTCTTTTAGACTTGATATCTTACTTATGAATCTGATAAGTGATGAAACATAACACTATAATACATTACAAGAATTTCATGGAAATATAAATATCCTAATAAAAAGCAGTAGAACATGTAACTATAAGAAAACATAAAACGAATATTTTATACTAGATAGTGGATCACGAACGACATCTTTTTTTATCAAATTTAAGTGTGCTTAAATCCTAAGGTGATCAAATGAAACCCATTTAGAAATGTGGCCTTATTATATTTTGGGAAATGAAACAAAAAAGTACAATATGATTATTTGTGATTTCTATTCTGTTACGTGTAATTGTAATAAATCCCCCATAGAAATATGTCATTAATCTTTATAATTGATGACATTTAAAGAACATAGGTACATAATAATTATTATCTCTCTTCATGATGTCACACATTAAATTCTCTATCTGATTTCATTATATCATTATACATTTAGTATGAATAGAGAATAATGAACTGTGAGTATCATCTAATTCCTCCTTCTTCAAATATTATATGGAGAGAATAGACACATAGTTCTAAAACCGTGCCATTAAATCAAAATCAATTTTGATCTTATGGAAATTTTTGGACATATTATATAGTTTAAAATCATCATTCTATTACTCCTTAATCAACACATGGATATATGGGTTGACAATAATTTGAGAAATATTATATTTCTCATTATCATTCCATATTTCTAGATCCATCCTTTTCAAATCACAAAAGGGATATTTGGTCATTCAAATCCTTGATATTCTAGGATGATAGTTTTTAATTAAATAATCAAACACCTTATTTATATTCCCAATGTGTTATTGTATTGATTAATCATAATTTTTAATCATCTCCAACCATCTTCAATTGAACATAATCACCTAATTTTTTGTGATTATGTAATTTAATCAATTTTTATTAATATATATATATATATATTATTTATTTAAAAATATAATTCCTCCATTTATTTAGTGAAAAAATTAACATATCTAACTAAAAATATTAATTTGGGTTATTTATCTCCCGAATCATTAATTTTTGTGGGGAATATTGTATCATCAAATCATTACTCATGTTGAAACACTTTAATCCCTTTTTCATTTCATCATTATAGTTTACAATAATTTTTCCACTATATGGTAATGTAATAATATGTCTGTTGACTAATATTTTTTTTAGTTACCTAAAATTTTCATGATATTCATATGTCTTGAGGATACCAAATCCTTTATGAGTTAACATGGTTTGTGGAATTTAATTTCATGAGAAATTATAAACAATGGCTCATTAAAATATTTCCAAACCAAGAAAGTTTAATATATTAGTAAAAGTTGTTAGTATTGGCCAATATTTAATGACATTAATTATTTATTCACCAAAAGATATATACAATAAATATATTATATTAAGAAAACAAATGAAAGCATTTGTACCCAAAATTCAAACATGGTAAATTATTTATTAAACATCTCATTCCTCGTGGTCATAAAAAAATTCACAAATTATCTTTAAAAGTTTTTGTACTCTTTGTATATATAATAAAAAAATCTATAAATACTTCCACAAAAAAAATAATTTCAATCCTTAAATACTCAACTCATTGAATCAATGAATAAAATGTGGTCATTATTAAGCCCAAATGGAATCACTATATATTCATAGGGACAATACATTGTATAAAATGATTTATTTTGTATACCATAATTATTACCACTCAATTTATGATGTGTAAAATAAAGGTAAATATTAGAAAATTATTTATCTCTTTATAGTTTACCCAAAAAAATCATCAATATTTGGTAGATTAGTATTGTTCATGATAATGATATTTTAATATTATTGATATTTAATGTAGAGTTTCATATATCAATTTTTATTCTTAAAAAATGAACTATTGTACCCAATGGTGGTGCACCAGGATGAATAAATCCCATTTCAATATTCCCTTAGATATTATTCTTCAATTAATATTGCATAATAATGCAATTAAATAAGGGCTCCTTGAAATAATTTTACCACTAAGTATGAGATTAATAGAAAACATTGCATCAAATTTTTTTGGAAGAGTCCGAAATGGTTTTTGAAAAAAATCATAATGATCCCCAATAGTAGGAATATATATTAATTTTATTTTCCCCAAACTTATAAGATAAAAATTTAATTTTATAGGAATTATGGTCTATATAATGGATGATGTTTCTTATGGATGTTCTTCTTTATTATCACACCGATGGATGACCAATGATTCATTCTAAATGTAAAATATGTCTTCCCACCATCATAAATTAGTATAGGTTTTAGGCTGAGAAATAAATCCTTTCATATGTAACTTGATATACAACAAAGGGGAGAACAACATAATTTTGAGGAAGAATATTCCCACAAACTACAACTGAAGAACAATAATAGACATGAGACATGATCATCATACCATTATGGGGATTTCACTACCTATTCAACATCCAATCATTGATAATACAAATTAACATTCCAAGTTGAATTTTATGATATAATGGAATTAATATATCTATTATAAAATGATATATATTAATATTTTAGTGTAGTTATCACCACATGATCTTGATTAGACAATATTAAATACCTTAATTAAACAAAAATTGCTATCATGACTGTTGGGAATAATTCATTAGAGTGATTAATCATGAAAAATAATCTTTAGAATATCTAAATATTGGTCCATTTTTTTCAATCCATGAATAATTATGTTTATCCATAGTTATACATTGTAAATATCTATTAAAATCCTTTTAAATGGTTCATAAATAAAATTTTTAGTGACTGATGAATTTCCCCTAGGATTGTCAAAACAAGTGATACGAAAGGGAATGCTCACCATGTATGAAAAATATGGAAACTAAAAACTTAAAAAACTTATTTATGGGTCATTAGTAGTATATAATTCTATGAAAAAACTAAATCTATGTATATTATCCCGAAAAATATTTTTTTGGGATATCCACAATCCTTCCTTATCTATAACATAAAATTATGTCATATACATTGGATAATACTAATGGATCAAAATATGTTTTTCTCATCAATTTTTCCAAAAGGTTTACTAAAAATTGATATAATATTAACTATATCGACCCATACTAAACAAACATAGATAGAACATCTTATTATATGAGTATTGATTACATAAAATAATGATCGTTTCAATTTTCATATAGTTCATGTTCCTTCGGAACACAAGTAATTAGAAAACTAGTTCATAATGTACCTATATCATCTACCAATATGTTATTCATAAATATGACTCTACTTAGACGTATCATTAAAAAATAAATTACTAAAAACCTTGTTAATGTAATAATTAAAAAGGGTGAGCTCGTATGCTCAATATGTGTAAAAAAGAAAGTTATCATTGATCCCATAAATATAACATGAACATAAGGGTATGAGAATATATGAGTAACATACCAAATAATTACCTAAATATTATAGATAATAATATTTATTCATGATGTAAATCACGGAATATCATAATATATTATTCATAAATGTATCTTAGAATATTAACCACGATTGTATAACAATAGTATAAATCAATGATATGTGGAATGCCCGTAAAGAAAATAATATCATTTTCATAGTATTAAAGGATCACTGGAAATTCCATCAAAGAGGATTGGGTTCACTTCTTAGACCATTATAGTTTTTATTGTTTAGTTCTAAAACAATCGTAGTTAAAATTATACATTACTAAACCCAGTTCACTCCCCATTATAGTGGTTTTTATATAATGAGATGTCCATATTTTTCGAACGCACTACAGAGCTATAAAATTATGGACCCACTAATAAAATGACTAAAATCATATATATTTTTTATATAGGACTATAAAATATTTATGACATTATTACATGTGAAAAGAAATGAATTTTATAAATAGATCATTATGAAATAACCCATGTAAAAGTAATATGCTTCTTAATTCATTAATCAATTCATAATACAATAACCAAAGTAAAATGAAATAGTTTCATAATTTTATTTATTGAATCATAAGACTTACATAAAAAGAATTATTTTAGCATCATACCATTATATCCTCATTATGAATTAGGGAACATCAGTGGATATCATTATAGATGAAAAATTATTATATTATACAACAATGAAAATTTTTTAAGAAAATAATTTTTTACACTTTGAAATCAACAATAAAAAATCTTAAAAATACCAAATTAAAAAAAATTATTTGAAAATAGAAAATTAATTATATTAGGTAATATTACAAAAATGTTTCAGCCATGATGGAAAAAAAATTCGATTTATTCAGTTTATTTTATATCAAATATAATATTTATAGTTTCAGTAAAAATTCAATAGTACCTCATTTAGAAAATGATCAGAATATTACTTTTTAAATATTTCAGAAAATTAAAATATGGGTAAATATGATATTAAAAAATAATAGAGGAATATTAAAAAATAATTATAAAAATGTTTTTATGAAACCTCAATATAGAAGGAAATGGATTATTCAACAAATTGAGAAATTTGGCCTTTTTTTTAGAAAACAATAGTATTTTATAATATTGAGTGAAAAAGGAAAGGGAAAGTAATATTAAATATTAAATTTCAAAACTAAAAAAGGGTATGAATATCCAAAATTTTATTAAGTGATATATCATAATATTTCCACATTGAAAACATAATAACAATCTAATTCGATATACAATTAGATTGTAATATAAAACCACTAACACTTTGGAATAATCTAAATTTCAATCCCCATGTAGGAAATAATGGTATATTAATATGTAAATCCCCATAATGTTTATATGAATAATCATAAATGAAATTATTTTTTAATTTATACCCCACATATAAGTAACCATTGTTGAATATATCATGTGTCTCATATAAATAATAGTGAGATGAAAATACCTTACATCACCTTCGAATTCCTACGTACATGTTCAATAATTTTTTTAGTAATATATATTTATTATAAATATATTAAGGAATGTTAATAACATATATCATACCATATATGATTTATATATAAAATTTAATGACACATTAGTTTACTATTATTTATTAAAATCCCTATTGTCACTGATAATTGATTTGTTTTTCATGCATGATTTTTTTCTTTAGATTTGGTCCTTTTAAAATGAACATGATTCCATAATTTTTTTATTTTAAAAATAAATAGATATAATATATTTATATTACATACATATTTATATTCATATACTTATGGTTTGGATCAAAAACTAAATTACACCATTTATTGTGATGATATGTCATACATACACATAAATATTATTTTCAATATTCAATATGTGGAATGAAAGAAAGGGAAATAATATACCAAAATTATAGAATTGTTATTATATTATATTAATTTTACTTGTTCATATAATATTACCTTATTACCATACTTGTAAAATAAATAATTAAAAGTGACTCACATTTTTATATGGAGGTGGTGGTCCATATATATACATGATTGAAGTTATCTTTGTCTTACAAATTAGATGGTAAAAGGGTAGATTTGATATTTTAATTATTGAGGATATTTTAAATCATAAATATCACACACACACACACACACACATGTATATATATATATATATAACAAACATTAAATCTACAATTATATCCATATATGAGAGGTGGTTATAGAAAAAGAATTACATCAGTTCATGATGAAACAACACACTAACCTCAAGATCAATGTTTTCATTTCGTATATGATTAAAGAATACATGAATATTGTTAATTAATTTAATATAATAACATTTATGTATATGAATAATAATTGTGATATTATTACATAAATAATGAAGAATATTTGAAGGAAGTAGAAGAAGAATTAGAATAAACATTATCTGTTCTAAAAGGCAAATATACTTAGAAAATCCTCTTATGGTCTACACCAAAAGTATTCCTATGATTATTTTGTAAAAAAAATTATCTATAAAGAGTGTTAAGGGATACAAGTAATGTTTTTTGATGTTCTTGTTTGAACCAAACTTCTATTTAGGCGTGAGAAAAATAAGAGATGTGGTTCCCTTTTATGTGTGTGAATGAGTGATATTTTTGGAAATACCCAATAATTTTCAATAGTGGGATATAATTCTTAGTAAATATCCTTATAAAATTAGTAATTAATTGATTGGATAGATTATAATGTCAAAAAGCACCTCCAATACACACAAAAAACAAGTTTTATTAATTTTTTCCTAATAATCTCTAATGATACTCACTTTTAGAATGTTAGATGTCACCACAGAAAATAGATTTGATACCAATATTAGACATCATAAATTTATAAAAACAAAATGATAAATTTTAAATAATTTGGACATTATTACTATAAATATAAATTATAATTTATTAAATAACAATACCATGGGATTGGAAAATTAATTTAAACACAAGAACATGTAACACATAAAACCCTTATTTATACATAAATATGATTAATTTTTTTTCTATTTACTCTTTATGATGAAAAAAATTATGTTGATATATATAACTTATATAATTAATTATAAATAAAAATATTTAATATATTTTCTAAAATTTATTCATTAAATTTCAAGAATATAATTTACGAATAAACCAAAAAACGTGAAGAAATATTGTTTTCCATATAATGTGTTTCCTTATGCATAAAGAGTTTATGTTACACCCCAATATTCCAGGGTACGATTTTCTAGGAATAATTCAGTAGCGTGTGTTGTATGCAACTTCGAGATTATAACACACCGCGACCAATCAAAGTAGCCGGTATGAATAGTAATACCCACTTTTTGAAATTTTATAAATTTATTCTCTCAAAATGGACTTCATTTTTGGATTCAGAATATCGAAATTAGTCTATGGTGAAATTTTGATACTTTTCGGATAACTTTTATATTTTGACGAATAGTGAAAATTACAAAATTTTAATTAAAAACAAATTTTTTAGTCAAAATAATTAATGGTGATAAATTATTAATTTGAGTGGTTTTAAAGTATATTTACAATATATTATTACCATTTAACACAATTTTGTTCATTGGACAAAATTTTATATTTAAATTGGACATAAACATATGTCAATTTTCTTATAGTTATTATCTCTTAAAAACATGCTTTTTGTTTTAACAACGGGAATTAATTTTAAATTAATTTCTGCCACTTTTGTGTCTTTAATATAGAAAAATGGATTCCATATTTATAATCAAGAGGTCAAAATTTTTTAAATAGGTAACTTTTATATTTAGACATTTTTAATAATTACTTCGGTAAATATTTTATTTACCATGGTTAAAGGGTAAATCTTATAAATAAGGGGAAAAAATAATATTATTATAATAAAAAATTACCCTAAAATATGTACAAACCCTATTGGTTGATACATGACAGGCCATGGACATCATTGGGTAGATTTTGGGACCCCATGTATCTACTTGTAAGGGATTATGACACATTATATTAATTAAGAAAAAGTAAATACAAAAATGACATAAGCATATATCTTTTAGAAAAACAATTTTTACATAGGGTTATATATGTTATATTTTCGACTATAAATAATAATTAGAAATTTAAAATGATTTCCAACATAATGGTATTTTATTTTTAATTTTTAGACATTGAATAATTAAATTTAATTTTGACACAACAATGACACAATATTTTCCTTAATAATAAAAGAATCAAATAATTGGTATTATAAAAGTTAAAATAAATATAATTTGAAAGTTTTGATGAAATCAAAGAATTTTAATGGTTATTATTACATGTTAGGATAGCATAATTATATTTTATTTGAATTAATTTTTTTTAAGACATTAACAAAAATCATATATTTAATAGTGTCAAAATTGACATAAATGAGTATTTAAAACAAATACTATATTATTAATTGATATTCTATCCCTAAAATTATAATGATTATCCAAAGTACTTATAAAATAGTAGGTCTACTATTAATGGACCTCTAGGGGGGATCTTGGATATATATATTTTGTTTATTAACTATATAATATAAAAATACAAAGTGACATGGTAAATGTCAAACTAATTAACTAAGAGTTAAAACTAAAAGATAGGGTTAATATAGTGTCCCAAACCTGTCTAAAACCTATTTTATTAGTGTTTTTTGACCCATCCCCGTCGTAGAAGTTTATAAATACACTTTGGAGCCATTAGAAACCAAATATGAACTTATTATAAAATAATATTTCTATCTTTTCCTAAGGTGCCCCTCACCCCTCTTATAAAAGGGAACCCCCCCCCTTCTCACTAAGTCACACATTCAATGCCTTTTGACTCAGCCAAAATCTATCCAAATATTCTCTCAACTATCATACCGTTATCCTAGAGGCCTTCCTTTAGTCAGAAATCTAACCTTTAGAGCCCTTTTGATCAAATCAAAAGGTAGAAGCCGAAGACGAGGTAATGTTTTCACCACCCTCTTTCAAGTTCTTTTCTTCTTCAACTTATTTTTTCTTTGTTATTTCCATTATAAAATAATAACTCCAGTATTTTCAATACACTGTGATGTTATTATAAATATGGTACAACCATATTCAGTATTTTATCCATCCTTTGAATGACATGTCACCATACGTGCGTACGTACGACTTACCGTCTCCACATCGTTGTGTAATTCTTATTCAATAAATTATTATTTGGATGGGTATAATAATGATGTGTAATTCATGTATGTAATAAATATAACATGATAATGAATATTTATATATGATATACCATCCAATAATATATTATTTTAATATCAAAAGAATGATATTGTCGCTCGTCCGTATGTACGGACTACTGTCTCCACGAATGCGTTGAGTTTCATTCTCCAACGCATCCATTCTAGAATAATTTTCATTTGATGATTAAAAATAATATTTAAGGACTTGATATCATTCTGGATAGGAATAATATACAACCTATCCATTACAAACATTACATATATAACAAAACATATAAAAGAAAATGAGTAAATTAACACCCGAAATGACGATAATACTAAGATATTATTAACAACGCAATATTAAAATATCATATATGATATCATATTAATTCATATTATTATTGTATAATTTAATAAAAACTATTTAATCACTATAAAGGAGGATAAACTACCCTCAACCATGGAAAAGTACAAGGTAAGGCTTTATTTTACAATCTCTTCATTATCAAAGGTTGTTCATACGTAATTATCTACTGGGACCTCTTTATCATCCACATCCATGTTTCATAAAAATGTATTTAAAAACATTCTTACTATTTTATATAATATGGGTTAATGTAATTTATACCCTTGTTTTACTTTTTATAATACGTTTATAAAGGAATCTTTTTGTCGTTTTCCAAACAAGGTCCTTTTTATCCTTTTTGAAAGAATTAAGGTAAGAATGTCTTTTTTTTAACTTATACGGAGGGTGAAGCTATTTTCTCCATTGTAAAATCTTCAAATCTTACCTTATAAGCTTACAATAATATTTTCAAAGTAAATGTTTTCTTTTATAATTATTTGACTTTTAGATGATTTAAAAAAAAGAGATATTTCAAACAAATGGTTTTCATTTCATCTATGTCAAAATCATTTGATAGATTTTAAGCTTATTTGAATTTGATCTATTATGATACAAAACATCCATATTGTATTGAAGGTTTTTTGATATGTTTGACAGTGGATGTTTTATTTTTATAAAATTCATGGTTTATTGAGAAAGTATTGACATTTAGTATGCTAGTTCTAATATGAAGGTTTATGTTATGTTTAAACATATTAATATGAGGAATGAATTGGACTTAATAAGTGATGGGTGGATCCGACGATAGCTCGTCAATGCATCGGTAGGTCTCTTGAGACAAACTAGTGTCTTGTCACAAGGCCTTGACAAATCTTATTTGTATTCTAGGAAAAGGCCTTCACTACGTGGTTATGATAGTCTGGTATTATGAATTCCTTCATTATGAATGTGGTTATTGATATTGCATGTGATTATTCGAATTGTAGAATATCCATTTGAATAAATAAATGGCATTATTTCATTTTATTTATGCCATATTATGCTGAAGTTCTAGTTTATAAGCCTTTTGTTTTAGTAACACAATGCCTTAAATTTTTATGCTTATTTATGAACGTTTCTGCTATATTGTTATCCATACTGGGAATCAGAGCTCACCCCTTTCTATGTTTTATTTTTTCCAGGAGGTGAAGAAGTATATTATGAATGACCTGCAGGGATAGTATAAGGGGATATGTGTGGAGGAAAAATGGTGTTGTAGTTTTCAATTTATGATGTAATGTAAACTATATGAATGTATCTAGTGATTTCAAGGCTACTAAACTAATTGGTTTTTCAAGACTTGATCTTTTGTGATGATGATAATGCTATGTAATAATTCACCGACTATGGGTAACTAGGGTCGGGGTGTTACAGTTGGTATCAACGGATGTTTAATACAAACCATGGAAACTAGATTTAGATAAACTCTAATTAGAGCACATAGCCATAAGTGAGACTTTGAGGGTTAGTATAGAAGAACATCCTAGAATTTAAGTATTTTAAGGATTTTGTGAGTTTTCTGAGCAACACACCCCTGTCTGGATACGATCAGGTAGATGCGGCTTTGGCACAGACGTACCTTGTGGTAATACCCAAAACACAACTTTGAGCTAGACTCTAACGGGAACTGATGCACGACAATTGGCCTTACTGCACTCCTGGTTATGAGACTCCCAGGGGATATGCTTAGGATAATTATGATTTTCCTTACAAACCATTATTAAGGGTTTATGATTATATAATTCTTCGATTTTTTTATGATTATGAATTATATCCATAAATAGTTCAATTTATGTTAATTGTTTTACAAGTATAGAATTATGTATTTTGATTCACAAACTAATATTGTGTATTCAATTGTTTAGAAATGCCTCCTAGTAGAAGTAATGGAAACCATATCAATACATTCACTCCTTGTAGGGATTTCCCTCCTACTCAAGATAAATATAGTGGAGTTGGTGATGGAACTGGTGCTGATCAACTGATCAATATACTGGGACAACTCACTCAGGTTATGAATAATATCCTTACCCATATGAAGCACCCTGATTCACAGCATGGAGGATCAATGTTAGATTCTTTCATGAGGAAAAAACCACCCACATTCAATGAGAGTACAAATCCCTTAGTAGCTGAGAAATGGATAAATTTCCTAGAGAAAATATTCCATGCATTGTAGAGTAGCGAAAGGGAAAAGGTTGTCATGGTAGTTTACCTCATTGGAGATGCTGATAAATGGAGTTCATTGATTCTAAACATGAAGGAAGATGATGAAGTATCAAATATGGAATGTAGGAAGTTCAAAGAGATTTTCTTGGAAAAATAATTTCCTCATGACCATCGAGCAGATATGAAAAAACAATTTTTGAGTCTGAGACAAATGGAGGATGACAATTTCGAAAAGTATAAGGATAACATTACAAAGTTAGCAAGGTATGATAAAGATTATATACGTAACCCAAGAAGTATTATTGATCATTTCTTTTATGGGTTAAAACCATTTCTCCATTGAGAATTAGTCTCACAAGCCTTCTAGTGGTACGAAGATATTGTTTCATGTGCTATCAAGACAGAAAAAGAATTCTCTAAGACTTATGACATTAAAAAAATCAAGAGAAAAAGAGATCTACTGATCAATTTGGAAATGAAAATAAGGGGAAGAAGGGAAAAGTTGAATATCCATCCTGTAGTTAATGTGGGATGAAACACCCTGGTACTTACTTGAAAGGAATGAGAGTCTGTTACTAGTGTAGTGAAAAAGGCCACAAAGCTCGTGATTGCAAGGGGAAGAAAGAAGATACTTATGTTCAATGCTACAATTTTAGAGAGATGGGAAATTATTAAAATGAATGCCCTAAGCGTTATGGGAACTTACTTCAGAAAAGGCAAAGGGATCAAGGACAAGCTTATTATATCACTACTGCTGAGGTAGAAGTTCCGAAAGATGTGGTGGCAGGTAATTTAATGGTTTCCTCAAGTTTAGAAAATACTTTATTTGATTCTGGATCATCACATAGTTTCATATCCTCCCAGTTTGCTAAGAAAATTAGATATTTCCAATTTGATCTAACAAAGGATTTGTTAGTTAAAACTCCTAAGGGATCTATAATCGCAATAATGTATTGTGAATCCTTTCCCATTAGAGTATATAAATGTTCTTTATCTGCTGATATCATCGTCATACCTATAATTGATTTTGATATAATCCTTAGTAAGGATTGGATTTAATGCCATGATTTGAAGATTTCTTGTAATAATAAGGAGGTTGCGATTTTTTGGTGATGATGATAAGGAAGACCATATCTTTAGTGCAGAATTGTCACCACCTAATTCTTATCTAGATCCACCCCTAGTTGCTCAACTAAATTCAATTATCGGGGAGGAAGAGAATGAAATAACTATGGGTGGGGATAAGAATGTTCAAATAGAGGATGTACCTATTGTGAAAGAATATGTAGATGTGTGTTCATAAGATTTACCTCAACATCCTACCAGATTAGAAATTAAGTAATCCATTGATTTAATTTCATGTTGAAGGCCTATGTCGAAGAACCCGTATGGAATAGCCACTGTGGAATTAGTTGAACTAAAGAAACAACTAGAGGAATTGAGTAATAAGGTATTTATTCACCCTATTTTTTCTCAATGGGGAGCCCCTTGAATTTTTATTAAGAAGAAAGATGGATCTATGAGGTTATGTATCAACTACAGGGAGATCAACACTATAACAATAAGAACATGTATCACCTACCCCACATTGATGATTTATTTGAATAACTGCATGGAGCTCAATACTTTTTGAAGATTGACCTTCAATCTGGATACCATCAGTTGTGTCTAAAGATGGAAGACATTCCAAAGACAACATTTCAAACCAGGTACCGACATTATGAGTTTATAGTAATTCCTTTTGGGGCTGACTAATGAACCCTTTGTTTTCATGGATCTAAGGAACATATTTTTCAAGGAATATCTTGATGAATTTGTAGTGGTATTCATTGATGATATCTTGGTATAATCCAAAAGCTATAAAGATCATGAAAATCACATGTGAATTATATTGATGACTCTGAGAAGACATGAATTATATGGGATGTTTAACAAGTGTGAATTCTAGCTTTAGGAGATTTATTTTCTTGGACATATTGTCTATATGGATGGAATATCTATTGATCCTTATAAGACAAGAGCAATCAAAGAATGTCCAGTACCGACGAGTATAACCGAGGTATGTAGTTTTATTGGTTTAGAAGGTTATTAACGACGTTTTTTCCAGAATTTTTCCCAATTGGCTAACCCATTAACAAAGCTCACACCTAAAGTGGATAAATTTGTTTGGAAAAAAGAGTGTGTAGAATTTTTTGGAGAACTGAAGAGAATATAAGTCAATTCTCTTATATTGACCCTACCATCCGAGAATTATGGTTTCATTATTTATAGTGATGCATCGAAGAAAGGACTTGGTTGTCTCCTTATGCAGAATAATAGGGTTATTGACTGTGCATCACAACAGTTGAAAATTCATGACCAAAACTGTCCTACTCATGATCTAAATTTAGCTGCTGTTATATTTTCTTTGAAGATATAGAGATAGTATCTCTATGGTGAGAAATGTGAGATTTATACATATCACAAGAGTTTGAAGTATATTTTCTCACAGAAAGAACTCAACATGAGGAAAAGGCGTTGGATTGAATAGTTCAAGGATTATGATTTCACGATACACTACCACCCGGGGAGGGAAAATAATGTGGCAGATGCTTTGAGAAGAAATGATCATGGAGTTTTGAACAAGATGAGATTTGAAAGGGATCCTATTTTCATGGTTCTAGAAAAGATGGATATGGGAATCCCCATGGAAGGTGAAACATCAAAACTTTTTCAAATGGTTGTGAAACCATCTTTACTAGAATGGATAAAGAGTTATCAGACCGATGATGAAGTGTTTCAAAATAAGATTAAAGATGTGAATGATGGGAGATTGAGTGACTTTGTGTCTGAAGATGGAATTTTAAAATTTGAAAAAGAATTTGTGTTCCAGATATACTTGATCTAAAAATGGAATTGTTGGATGATTCTCATAGTTCCAATTTCTCTATCCACCCTAGGAGCACCAAAATGTATAAATATTTGAAAGAACAATTTTGGTGGGACAACATGAAGGAAGAGATTGCTGATTTTGTATCAAGATGTATGGTTTTTCAACAAGTGAATGATGGAAAGCAGCAACCTGGAGGAGTCATGCAACCTCTTCCAATACCTGAGTGGAAATGGGATAATATCATGATGGACATTGTCATGGGACTACCAAAGACTCCTAAAAGGAACGATGCAATATGGGTCATTGGCAATCGTCTTACCATGTAAGCACATTTTCATACTATAAAGGATGATTTACCACATGAATGTCTAGCAAGAGTATATATTAATGAATTTGTGAGACTTCATGGAGTACCCCTATCAATTTTTTCGGATCGTGATCCCCATTTTACATCAAGATTTTAGAAAAGTCTACAGAAGGCCTTAGATACTGAACTCCGTTTCAGCACTACCTACCACCCACAAACTGATGGACAATCAGAATAGACTATTCATACCTTAGATGAATTTTTGAGATCTTTCTCACTTAACTTTCAGGGTATGTGGGATCAATATTTACCTCTGGTGGAATTTTCCTATAACAATAGCTTCCATTCAAGTATTATGATGACACCATATTAAGCATTATACAGAATGAGATTTCTCACACCAACCTATTGGGATGATGTTGGTGAAAGATCACTCATAGGCCCATAAGTGGTTGAAGAAATGATGAAAAATGTTATGGTAATCCAAATCCACATCAATGTAGCTCAACGTAGGCAGAAGAGCTATGCTGACAACCGAAGGAAGGATTTGGAATTTCAGGTAGGAGATCATGTTTTCTTGAAGGTATATCCATGGAAGGGTGTTATACATTTCGATAAGAAGGGAAAACTAAGTCCCAGGTACATCACACCATTTGAATTTCTAGGATGAATTGGGGCTGTAGCTTACCGTTTGGAAATTCCGCTAGGTATCTCCAAAATTCATGTTGTGTTCCACATATCACTATTGAGAAAATAGATGTCTGACCCAACGCATGTACTCACCTATGAGGAAGTAGAACTGGAACCCGATCTATCATATTGTGAAGATCCTGTAAATATTTTTGATACAAGAGATCATGGGCTGAGAAACCTGACGACTTGTCTGGTAAAAGTTCTATGGAGGAACCATAAGATGGGAGAGGCAACGTGGAAACCCATGGAACTTATGATGAAGAACCACCCGAGTCTTTTCATGCGGTAGTATTTTAGAAATTTCAATTATTAAATTTTTTAAATGAGGGGAGAATGTAACACTCCACGATTCCACGGTATGATTCTCGTTGAATATTACAGTTGCGTGTGTGGTACGCAATTTCGAGATTCGAACACACTACGACCAATAAAAGTAGCCATTATGAATAGTAATAACATATTTTCGAAATTTTATAAATTTTATCTGTCAAAAAGGACATCATTTTTGGATTAAGAATATTGAAATTATTCTAGGGTGAAATTTTGGTACTTTTCGGATAGCTTTTATATTTTGATGAATAGTGAAACTTACTAAATTTTAATTAAAAACAAATTTTTTAATCAAAATAATTAATTGTGAAAAATTATGAAATTGATTGGTATTAAAGTATATTTAGAATATATTTTTACCATTTAATAAAATTTTGGTCATTGGACATAATTTTACATCTAAACTCCACATAAACAAGTGTCAATCTTTTGATAATGTTTATCTCCTAAAAAACCGCTTTTTGTTTTAACAACGAGAATTAATTATAAACTAATTTCTGACGCTTCAATGTTTTGAATTTAGAAAAATTTATTCCATATTTAGAATCAGGAGGTCTAAATATTTTATATAGGTAACTTTTATTTTGAGACATTTTGAGTCATTACTTCGGTAAATATTTTATTTACCATGGTTAATGGGTAAATCCAGTAAATAAGAGTAAAAAAATAATATTATAATAATAATAAATTACCCAAAAACGTGACCTAACCCTATTTTTTGATACATCTCTGACCATGGACATCTTTGGGTCGATTTTGGGACCCCATTGGTCCACTTTTAAGTGATGGTGACACTTTATATTAATTAAGATAAAGTAAATAAAAAACATGACATAAGCATATATATTTTAGAAAAAAAAATTTACATTGAGATATATGTGTTATATTTTAGACTATAAATATTAATTAGAAAGATAATAATATTTTCTACAAAATAGTTTTTTATTTATAATTTTTATACATTGAATAATTAAATTTCTTTATGACACAATAATGATGCAGTATTTTCGTTAATAATAAAAGAATCAAATAATAAGAATTATAAAAGTTAAAAAAATAATTTGAATGTGTTGATGTCATAAAAGAATTTTATTGGTTAATATTACAGGTTAGGATTGCTTAAATGAATTTAATTCTATTTAATAAAGTTGTTAAGACTTTAAAATAAATCAATTATTAAATAGTGTTAAAATTGACATAAAATAGTTTTTAAAACAAATATTATATTATTAATTAATATTCTATTACTAAAATTGTATGGTTCGGCCAAAGGACATGTATAATTGTAGGTCTATAATTAATTTACCACTTGAGGGTTGCTTAGATGTATATATTATGTTTATTATCTATATAATATAAAAATACAAAGTGACATGGTAAATGTCAAACTAATTAACTAAGAGTTAAAACTAAAAGATAGGGATAATATAGTGACCCAAACCTATCTAAAACATATTATTTGAGTGTTTTCCTACCCATACCCACCGTAGACTTAATATAATTTACTTTGGAGCCATTAGAAAACGAATATTAATTTATTATTAAATAATATCTCTAGCTTTTCCTAAGGTGCCGCTCACCCCTCTTATAAAAGGGCACTCTCCCTTCTCACTAATTATCACATTCAAAGCCATTTGGAACAGCCAAAATCTTCCCAAATATTCTCTCAAATTTCCTCCCTTCATCTTAGAGGCCTTACTTTAGTTGGAAATTTATCCTATAGAGCCCTTTTGATCAAATCAAAAGGAAGAACCCGAAGAGGAGGTAATGTTTTTACCACCCTTTTCACGATATTTTTTCTTAAACATCTTCTTTCTTTGTTATTTCCATTATAAAATAATAACTCAAGAATAATCTATATACTGTGATGTGATTATAAATATGGTACAACCATATTCAGTATTCTATCCGTCCTTTGAATGACATGTCACTATATGTGTGTACGTACATCTTTCCGTCTCCACGTCGTGGTGTAATTGTTATTCAATAAATTATTATTTGGATGGGAATAATAATGATGTCTAATTCATGTAAGAAATAAATATAACATGAAAATTATTCTGTATATATGATACACCATGCAATTATATATCAATTTAAAATCAAAATAATGATATTTCCGCTCGTGCGTACGTACGGACTACCATCTCCACGAATGTTATGAGATTCATTCCCCATTGTATCCATTCAAGACTAATTTTCATTTGATGATTAAAAATAATGTTTAAGGACTTGATATCATTCTGTATATTAATAATATACAACCTATCGATAACAAACATGGCTTATTTAACAAAACATATAAAAGAAATTGAGTAAGTTAACACCCGAAACAATGATTATACTAAGATATTATTAACAAAGCAATGTTAAAAGATCATATAGGATATCATATTAATGCATATGATTCGTGTATAATTTGATAAAAACTATTTCACCATTATACAGGAGGTTAAACTACACACAACCAAGGAAAAGTACAAGGTAGGGTTTATTTCACAATCACATCATTATCTGAGGTTGTTCATACGTAATTATCTACTAGGACATCTTTATCATCCACATCCATGTTTCTTAAAAATGTATTTCAAAACATTCTTACTATTTTACAGAATCGGGGGTAAATTCATTTATACCCTTGTTGGGCTTTTTATAAGATTATTATAAAGGAATCTTTCTGTCGTTTTCTAAACAAGGTCCTTTTTAACCTTTTTGACAAAATTATGGTAAGAATGTGTTTTTTAACTTATACTACGGGTGCGGCTATTTTCCCCCATTATAAAATATTCAAAGCTTACCTTACAAGATTATAAAAATATTTTCAATGTAAATTTTTTCTTTTATAATTATGTTACTTTTAAATGATTTCAAAAAAAGAGATATTTCTCTCAAATGGTTTTGATTTCATCCATATCAACATCTTTTGATGGATTTTAGGCTAATTTGATGTTGATTTACTATGATACAAAACATCCATATTTTATTGAAGGTTTCAAGCTATGTTTGAATGTGGATGTGTTATTTTTATACCATTCATGGTTTATGGATAAAGTATTGACATTTTGTATGCTAGTTTTAATAGGAATGTTTATGTTATGTTTAAACCTATTCATATGAGGAATACATTGGACTTAATAAGTTAGCGGTGGAGCCCACTATATCTCCTTTATGCATCGGTAGGTCACATGAGACAATCTTGTGTCTTGAAACAAGGCCTTGACAAAATCTTTTTTGTAGTCATGGCGCAAGGCCTTGAGTCTGTGGTTATGATAGTCTGGCATTTTGCATTCCATCATTATGAAAGTGGTTATTGATATTGAATGTGATTATTCGACAATTAGAATATCCATGTGAATAGGTGAATGGAATTATTTCCTTTTATTTCTGCCATATTATGTTGAAGATCAAGTTTAAGAGGCTTTTGTTTTAGTTACACATTGCCTTAAATATTTATTCTTATTCTTGAATGTTTCCTCTATATTGTTATCCTTACTGGGAATCTGAGCTCACCCATTTCTATGTTTTATTTTTCCCAGGATGCGAAGAAATTTTTTATAAATGACCTTAATGGATAGTATAAGGGGATATGAGTGTGAAGACAATTTTTGTTTTTTCTCACTTCACGATGTAATGTAAACTTTATTAATGTATCTAGTGCTTCCAAGGCTACTAAAATAATCCGCCTTTCGAGGCTTGATCATTTCTGATCATGGAAATGTTATGTAATAATGTACCGACACTCAGTAACTAGGGTCGGTGTGTTGCAGTTTATATATAAAAATTAAACATAAAAATTAATATAATTTATTAAATTAAATTTTTATTAATAATAGGGATATATTTTTAATTCTAAATAAAATTTTAGAAAACATTAATTTTTAAGTTATTTAAATTAAAGTAAAATTTTTATTAAAACTAATTCATCAAAAATTTATTCTTTTCCAAAAAATTTCAAAATTTTCACTCTATAATAATATTGAAATATTTAATTAATAATTATTATAGTTTTTTCAAATTAATTTTCTAAATGTGAAAAAATTTATTTTAAAAATATTTCTGCAAAACACGATGAAATCACTATTTAGAAGTGTAATGTTTTATAAATACTAAAAGATTTATTATTTTATTATTCTAGGAGAAATAATGTTAAATGAATGGAAAGTACTTTTATTGATTATATGATATATAAATATCTTTAAATTAATTCCCCAATAATTATTATTTTAATTTATTATGATAAACATAAATTGCGCGCAGAAAAATAGCTTCTTTTGAAAATATTTCTATGAATAAAAATTATTTTTTCCATTTATAGTCAATTAAAAACCAAAAAAGTTATTTTATACATGTTTCAAACATAAAATTTCCAATTTTTTTTATAATCATCGCCTCCAATTCAATAACTTTGTGATAACTTTAATATTAAATAATACTATTCTAATTGTATATCGAGGTTTGTTTAAACTCATTGTCGCATGTAATGAAATCTATAAAAGAAAATAAATTTATATGAAAGAAATTCAAAAAATATTTTTGTGTTAAATGATTACATTAGTGGGAAATACAATTGACTCTATAAATTGTAAAATAGAATATTCTTATTTTTAATGAATTTAAAAACAATCCATTTAATATATGTTAAAAGAGGACAATATTCAAATCAATGAATTAAATTCAACTGTGATAATAAATAACCATTATAATTAAATTATATAAATTCTATAAAACAATAAATTATTTTATAAATATGAATTTTTATGAAAAATATTTATTAAATTAATAATTTTATTATTGAAGGCATTGTTTTAGGTGTATGTGTCCCTTTACATTAGTTTACCTTGTCTGAAAAGTTTTTTATCTCCCTCAATTATAAAACAATTGTAATTATTAACTTTCAAAAGAACCTATTTCAAGTTCATTATTAATTTTATTTTATTTATTTCCATAACATAGTAAATAACATAATAATTTAATTTCATGTAAAATCTTTTGATGATATTCAGATAATATATCCAAGATTACTTATGTAGGTTGACTATGGTTAATAATGTCATTATTAAATCATATATGGAATAATAATAATTACATATTTATCAGTTTTATTCATAAATTATACTTCATACACCATTAATTAATGGGGTTTATAAAAAATTAATTATTTTACAATCAATGACATGATAGGACATATGTACGAATGCACAACATTTCAATATTATAATTATCATGATGGAAATAAGGCTAATATTATATTTTATTCAATGAATAATTATTATTTCATAAATACCAAACTATTTCTCCATATATAGTTCCATATCCTCTCTCTCTCTCTCTCCCACACACACATATCATCAATGTGATGTGGAGATGGAAAATGAGTCACATCACTTCATGGCGGTGGTAGTCCCATGTACACCTGAACGACATAATCGTTTTTAAGGAATGGTATGTTAATAAAATAGGTGATAAATTAATAATATAAAATAATATCTACGAAATTAATTTGAAAAATATTAATTAAATTCAACATCATAACTCTATGTGATAGGAAATGATAGAAAATTAATTACATAGTATTGTGAGGTGGTAGTCCATTTTACACATGAACAATAATTGTTATTCCAATTTGATATTTTCTGATGAGGGATATATGTTATTAAATTAAACTAATTACATCTTATTGTAAAAAAGAATTTGCTTTATTATCTTTCTATTCTTAAAGATTTTTTTGGGGAATTTTAAGATGAAAAAATGAATATCCTGGGTTGAAAATAATAAACCTACCTTAGAAAACATATTTTAGTTCATAAAAAATCCATTGTAAGTTGTCTTCATGATAGAAATAATGATAATTAGGCATGGGTAGGGATGTATATAATGGATTTTGGAAGGTATTAGATTATAAAACAGGTTTTAGGTGTCAATAATTGAGTATATGTTGTTTAATTCTAAAGAGGGCATGGGGAATATTTGGAATTACAAAAAGTACTAAACTTGTAAAAATTAATGTCCAAAAAAATGGAAGAAAAATTATATAATTAGTTTATAATATGTGTTTTTAAAAAAAATATTAGAATAATAAAATTAAAAGTTTAGATTATGTTTTAATAATTATTTTTTATACATTGTTAACCATTATTAAGAACTATAGTAAAAATAAATTTTTACCTTTATAAGGATTCATGATAATAAATATAAATGGAATATTGGACCATAAAAGGACCATGATGATGTTTTAGAAAATTTATATGTTAATTGGATTAATATAGGATTTGAATAACCTAAAAACATTTTTGATAATATTAATTATTTTGAAATATCATTAATGTAATTATTGGAACTATTCATTAAAATTGATTTTGAATCCAAGTCAACCAAGTTTGAATTCAAATTTGAATCATTTATAAAACTCATAAAAGTATATATTCATCTAAAAAATCATGGAATATAATAATTATGTAATAGATTTGTACATTACATAATTTTATTGTCATTTATTCTATTTTTCACATGTGTGAATAAATACTGTATCATTGTTGTGCATGCATTTTATATAATTATTTCATCACTAAATTTATAAAAAAATAAAAAATAAAAAATTATACATAATATAAAATTTATAGTTGAACATAAGTTATTTTTATTCATTCAAAATATATTATAGATATTAAATAATTAAAGTGACATTTCTTAATTAATATTTTACATAAATATTAAAAATTCCAAATCCAATGAAATGTGACACCACATATATTTATTTACGAAACATGGATGGAAATGGATACACTAAAATAATATAAATGATAACTTTTTAGGCTCATTATTAATTCAGTATAATATTTTTAAAATAGAAATACCTAATTTATCTTTACCTTGGAGACAAATATTTACTATGTATACTATTAATAATAAAAAAACAAAAAAGAATTAGTTTTCAAAAAATAAAAAAAAATAATTAAAATATGGAAAAAAAATTCGATTAAAATTCACAAATGGAAAAAAATTAATTTAACATTAATTCAATAAAATGAAAAAAAACTATGTTGTTTCATAAAAACTAATTTAAATACACAAAAACTAACATTTATAATCACGAGATATAAAAATGATCAAATTTGGAATATATATAAACAAATAATATATATTATACCTTGAGAGAATTATTGATGAATATTTGTTTTTTAATAGAAATAAAAATTTAAAACAAATAGAAATATTTCACTACTGATTGAAAAATCGATCTCTTCAGAAAAATCGGAAAATTTGACTGATTGATAATATTGATATTTAGTTTCTAAAAATAATGTTCATATTACAAAATAAATATTATATATGTTATAAAATTGTAATATTATATCATAAAAATACATATATAAATTCAAAAAGAAATAGTATTTTTAAAATTTTTATATTAATTTTATAAAAATTAATGTATTATACACCTATAATATATCAATATTTATATATTTTCTAAGAACACATATTAATATTTAATAATGAACATAATCCTTTTAAAACTGAAAAATTTACCAACCAGGTTATAACTATAACATTTAAATATTAAAATGTAGGGGTTGTTTTATGTTCAATGTTATATTCAGTATTAAATATCGAACATGATGATATTATAAAACCTAATAATATAAATATAACAATATGTGTTAGAATATTACTAATATTTATGGTTTGAAATATGATTCATGTTCTTGGTATACAAAAAATAACAATTGACTGATGTAGTGGATTTTTTCTAAGGGAAAAGATTATGGAAAACCTTATATTAATGAAAATTGCACAAGATCCCTCATTTTTATTATTTACATTGATGATGTAGTTTTTGGAGGTGATAGATACAAAACATGTAATGTTTCTTTGAACAGAGGGAAACAATTGGAAATATTAATGCTTTTTGAATTATCTTTTTTATGGTAATACATCTTCAACTAATGCTGAGAGAGATATTTTAATTTTAAAAAAAATTATACAAATGAAATATCACAAAAGTTCATCATCGATGAATAAAAATGAGAATCTATATAGATATATTATGGTTTAAATTTAGTACATATGAAACTGAGCAATTTGTGAATCAGAAAGTCTTATGATTGTTGATTGTAATCATTAACTATCATGTAACTTCATCAATATAAATTTTTTATATAATTACTATATTTGAATGAAATCCAAGTGACCTAATGGAATAAAATATTTTTTCAGATAAATGATTTAGTATGTTAATGTAACATCATATTATTTATTTTGGTATAATAAATATTGTGACATGAACATTCTTGGACATGATAATGTTAATTGATAAGGGGATTAAAATGATAAATCGTCAACAATAATATGAACTTTTATTGGATATTATTTCATGAGATAGAATGGTCAGGAATAGAGTTCAGTTACTTTGAGTAAATAGGAATTTGAATATGTTTCCTTCATATATTATTTTATATAAATGATTCTGATACATGGTAAAATGAATGATTTGTTATTGAAATTTTGATAACTATTGATTATTCATTGTTGTAATAAATTATCCATCAAAGCTAAAAAAAATTATACCAAATTAGGGATAAAAATTAATGATATTCTGTATCACTTTATAAAAGATAAATTCATTGTAGAGGATGTAGTACTTGATTAAATTTCAATAATATATCAAATTATTTATGTTTTCAATGATTTTATGCATAGCGAATGATTTGAGGATCTAAGTACGCAATTTTATCTTTAACATCTTTTGATGACATCAAAAATTTATTATGGATGTACCTACCTTAATGTGATTTGGATTATTTTGAAAAAATTAGTTATAATATAAAAAAATATTTAAGGAGAATTTAAAATATATACTTTCATAATATAAAGTGGTTTTTATCTTAAAATAGAGGATACAAAATAATTTTTGGGGTATTTTATCATAACATAGACCTAAAATTTTTGTCACCGAGGGATAAAACTCCTTTTTGAAAAAATAATATTATACAAAAGTGTGGCATCATGAAATTTTCCTTCATAAAGGATATGGTTTGATAAAATTTTTGTAATGTGATATATGTTCTGTTTAAAATATATTTGTAGAAAATTTTTAGTTGGAAAATATTGATTACAAAAAATTATATCATTCAATATTTCTTTATGATGGTTTTAAAAGAATGTTTTTATTTTTTACATAATATTTTTTTGTTGATTTTTTAAATAGGTGATAATGAATTACTATAAGTTAAGGAAGTTTTTATATGATATTGTTTTAGTATGTTTGAATGATTTTTTATCATTGTTATGAAACCATCTCGACAAATCATTAAATGATAATAAATTTTTTAAATTTTTAAATATCATGAATACCATGATGAAATATGGTACCATACAAAGGGATAAATGAACATTGTAACTAGATGGATAAAGGAACAAACTACAAGATAACGATTTAATAATTCATACCAATACACATACATTAATGAATATATTGAGATCAATAAAATAAATTAATTAATGGGATAGAAGATAAACATTGTTTCTACGATCTCATTATCCAATAAAGATAACCATATAGATATTTAAAAATTAATCAATCCAATAAAGGAGGTTTTCATATAAAGATAAATAGTGGAGGAGTTTTCATCATTGTTCATTGGATGAACTCAAATATATTTGAGTGAATGGAGATATAGTGAAATGATGTGTGTGGGGAGTGAAGTTCAACATAATCGTTGCACAAAAATCACAAGATACTTTTTTCTAGGAATCATAGAGAATAAGTAATCATATGGATACCTGATAGAATTTGTTTTTCACCATATATACAAATTTAATGTATGAATTATCATTAATTTTTGAAGAAAATTTTGTGGGAAAAACTATATTTCGAAGGTACTATAAATTGTGTAGAAGAACTCTTATGAATAGATGAAATTATCACCTATTTATAAAATAAAATAAATATCAATGGCCAGAAATACTGTATAGAGCATTGTTGTTGTTTTAGTAGATGTTTTGTTAGATTCTGATATTTTTCATTTTGTATAATGTGTAACTAGTTTTAAAGAAATAATAGTACAATGTTGATAAAGAAATAATATTATAACCATATAGATAATGTTTTCTATTATATATATCTGTATGACTTCTATTAATGTAGTAAAAAATATTTGATGACTTATGTATTCATGGTAGTGGATAATATTTCTTCTGAATAGATAATTTGAACAGTTTTCTTATGGAAATGTTTTTCATATTCTTGATGATGTTTTTTGTAACGCCCCGACCCTAGAAAACTATTGTTGGTGAGTTAATTTACTGTATTTTCAATATTACAATGAATAAAATCCATAAGGACTAATGACTTAAGAAGTTTTGGAAGACCATACTACATACATGATACACAAATTACATTTGGAAAGATAGAAAATACAACATTATTTATAATAAATTGAAATAAACTACCTCCTTGAATGATTATTAAAGTTTATCTTCTTTAGTCCCTAGGGAAAGAAAACAAAATAAGGGTGATCTAAAATTCTCTATAAGGGTTACATATTATGGAATAAAGAATCAATAATAATTTAAACATAATCAATTAGACACCTCTAATATGACATGATGAAAAAATGGAAACACTATCAACCAATAAGATAAGAATAAAAAATTAATAAATATATTTTTTTCATACTGAATTCCTCATGGATAGTTAGAATTGAACAAAAAATAAAGAGAATTTTTATTACTTGTATGTCATGTATTAATCAGATGAACCATTATCTTGTTGAGATAGTTTATGTCAATGGGTAGAACCCTATTTGATTTTTGGAAACAAACTCAAAGAGTTTTTCGCCAGCTGATTTGTCTTATAAAAAATTCCAATGCATCATGGGGATATAGGTGGATCTACTCTTCAAATCATGTAAAAAAATTATTTATACTTAGATTTATTACAAGAAAAATATGGCTATCAATATTCGTATTGAATAGAGGACACATATTAATCAATTTCCCCAAGTTAAAATAACATTAAAAAATCATTTTATTTTGAATGGTATACGACATAAAGAAATAATCATATCCATGAATCAAGAAAATGGATATTTAATAGAATTATAATTTATAATGAAAATCTATCTCAAAGGGGAAGTATATACACCACATTATAAAGATTATGAGCACAGTACCATGTAAGTCTCAATGAAATCCAAATTGAGTCAAAGTCTCTAACCACATTTAAATCAATCGAATTGTATGACCAAAAATTAATAATCACAAAATTAATCACATAATACATTTAATTTAAATAGATTAATGATATTATATATAAAATTTTAGTACACATAAACCACATAAATGAAATAAGTGGCGAAAAATGGAAATCTCATTGAATTAAAAGTGTGATGGGAAACCACTTACCTTATGCCCGAATTTACTCTTCGATTGATCATCATTGCCTGAATAATAAAATTTTGCTAAATTGATTAATGATGTTAAAATATCTTATACATGAAATTTATTTTGTTTAATCTGATTAGGTTTATTCATGAACTTTTTATGGGTTGAAGAGGATCAATTTATATATTTTGGATGCATTTTATTCTATGGTTTCTATGATCTATTTACTTTTATTCATGAATGGATGATAGTTTGAAATGTGGTTAAACATACAGAATTGTTAATATATATTATTACTGTAATTAAAGTTATATAAATGATCTTATAATGATTTTTGTTCTATACCATGAGGATGAATCATTAGATAAATTTGATGATAAAAGCTTGGATTACCTTGGATGGTTTTTTTCATAACGGACCTATTTTGTATTATTACATTATGTTATGTGTGTTTAAGGATTGATGAACATTAAATAAGCTAAAATACATGTATATTGATCTGGTTATACCGTTATAATAGTTTCATGACTATTATTTATGATTGTAATGCAAATTGAAACCCCTTCATTGTTGATAGTGATAATTAACACATCTCAGACAATGTTTTCATATATAGTATAAAAGGAAGGAAAATAAGAGATGATGATGGAATATTAAAATACCAAAAAAATTATATTACATATGTTTATATTATTGTCCAAAATTTTTGAATTAGACAAGGTGTGGATTGAAAAGATAAAAAAGGAACTTGAAAAGAAAACAATAGAACTGGATAGAGGTATTTATCTCGTGAATATATCTTCCTTTGAGAGCCTCTTTAGGGGAGAGGATTTGGAATTTTGAGTATAAAAAGAGATTTTGCAAATGGGGGAAGAGAATAGGGAGTGATTTGATCAGAATTAAGGCAAAATTTTTGAAAAGTGTGACGAAATGAGGTTGTGATGGGTGGTATATATAGTGGTGGGGAGGCGGGTTTTCTTAATATTTTAATCATTATATTATTATTCTTCCCAGAGATAGGAAATAGTGATGATAAAATGACCCAAAATAGTAATGACTGAATGTGATTTCTAACGAATGGCTACACACATCTTCTATGATGCAAGTAATAATGTATTTATCTCATAAATTATTTATACTATAATTACCATATTTTAATATTCACAAGAAAATCATGTATTTCTGAAAAACCCCAAAAATCACCCTATCATTTTTTGACATTTAGAATCCAAAGAGGAACTCTATTTTTCAAAATTATTTTTCTAAATATTATAAATGTAATTTTTAATTAAAATCAACAAATTTTCAAAAAATATCCGTACTTAAAATATTCACCTTCATTTTTAAGGTTCTTAAATTTTATTTATTCATTAATGGGTAAGGTTACCATTTATAAGGGTCATATTACTATTCAAAAGTGTGTGATACTATTCATAAGGGCATGAAACTATTCAAAAGGTTACGCTACTATACATGGAAAATTATATTGATTTTATCAGTCTCCAAATATTACCCTGATCACAACTGTGTATATCCTTTTTTGGAAATTCATAACACAGAAGTGAAATATTTATGTCTACTCACAAGGTTATGAATATCTCTTACAAACAATAAAGTGTTATTTCACATATACATAGTGCTTCATAAAATATTGGTTATCTAATTATTTGACTTAATTTAAGAGATGCATACAATAAAATGTTTGGGTGGGGGTGTTATCTTCTTAACACCTTCAAAATGTTTGTCCTATAAAGTTTTCTTGAATAAATACCTCAAAAAATATGTGGGTTTATCTACTTCATAACATTTTAATGTTCGAAATTTTCTTCCTCCATTTTATGGAGTCTCTAAGTAACCATTAGTATACGAATTTTCCACATTATCATTACATGCTCTCTAGTGTCAAGAATCTCAATAGGTTGTTCGCAGTAATACTAATCAGGTTCTATCTCTATTTCATCAAAGGTGATAACATGTATAAGTTGTGGAATGTATTTATTTAACAATGGAACATGGAACTCATAATGAACATTGGAGTGGCTTGGATGAATTTCTAAATGGTAAGTTATAACTCCAATTATTTCTAGAATTTATAACCTTACAATGTACCTGGGGATTAGGTTCCCATTCATAATGATCCTTAAGAAACATTTCAAAGGATATACTTTTATAAAGTCATGATATCCTCCATCAAATTCCTAATACATTATCTAGTTGTCCACATAATTCTTTTTCCAACATTGGAATGATTTAATATTTTCCTGAATTTTCTATACCTTTGTAGTACTTTTTATGATATGTTATGGGCCTATAAGTTTCCTCTCACCAACATCATCCCAAAATGTAGGAATTAGAAAACTCTTGCTATATAATACTTTATATAGAACCATTTGAATGAAATAATGGATACAACTATTGTAGAAAAAATTCACTAAGGGAAATTATTATTCCCATTAACCATTAATGTCAAGGGAACATGATCTCAACTTATCATCCAGTGTTAGAATTTCACTATCAGAATGTCCGTCGGTTTGGGGGTGACAAGAAATAACCATAATATTATCCATATCCAAATCCTTTTAGATTATTTTCCTGAATTTTTATGTAAATCTGTGATCTTGATCAGACACAATTGATTGAGGTGCACAATGATGTTTTTAAAATTCTTTAATATAATGTCATGACATGCGCTTAAGTGGTAAATCCTTATTTATAACAATGAAATGTTCCAATTTTATGATACGATAATTAGTTACACATATTTCATCATTACTTATAGATTTCCTAGTAGCCATGTGACAATGTCCTTCATAATTTCATCCCACTTCCACATAGGAATAGTTATTGGTTACATGGCCCCTATAAGATGTTGTCTGTCAACCTTCACTTGCTGCAAATCTTGACACCTTGACACATTGTCATCAATTTCTAGCATCCTGTTATCCAACACAAATTTTCCATCACATCTTTCTACATCCTGGTGCTACAAAAACATATAGGGAAATTTGATCTATGATAATCATCTAATTGTTCACATTTTTCCAAGGTACTAATGGATCACATAACCTCTTCCCCAATTGGAGAACTCCATCCTCATATAAGAAGTCTTTTAATCTTCCATACTTAATAGAATTAATTTTCTTTTATAGATTTTCATTCTCATATGGAGAGATTTTTATCATCTCTAGTAAATATGTTTTAGAAATAATATAGAAGACAACATATGTTTCCATTCTTTATCAATTACCATTTCCATCATTATAAGATCCATAAATATAGGATCTCTCTAAATAATCATTTTGGTGAGATGTCCATGATCATACCTTCTTAATGAATCTATCACCTTGTTAGTCAGTCTGAGGGGTAAGTGTATTGAAAATCATAATATTTGAGAAGATCGATCCATCACATTGGCCTAATGTTGAGTCCATTCTTTATAAAAAAGTATTTTAAACTCTTTTGATACATATATATCTCACATATTTCACCATAGAGATAGTTTCCTTATATTTTTAGATAAAATATTATGACTATTAGCTAAATATCATAACTTGGATATTTTGTCTCATTAGTCTCTAACAGCCTTGATAAATAAACAATAACATTATATTTTTATTAAAGACACAACCCAATCCATTCTTTGATTCATCACATAATATCACAAATCCATCATTTCTATATGGAAGAGTCAAAATAAGAACAATGACCAATAATTTAATAAATTATTTAATAAATATTATACATTCTCTTGTCTGTACAGGCATAACTCCATTATGTGTGATATCGATATTACGGTTAGAAAGTCAAGAATAATTATGAACGAAAGAACGATAGTATCCTACTAAGGCAATAAAACTATGTACCATAGTTAAGTATGTTTTCATGGGCTATTATTGGATTTACATTTTCTTTGTAGGATCAACTATGATTATTCCTTAATGTAAATATATCCCTGAAAAGAAACTGATTGAAGATGGCCCCCTTCTCCCCCGTCTGTCCACCTCTCGCCTTCCTTATCGCTCGGTTTAGGGGTTCCTTTATAAACCTATCTCTGTAGATCAGTGGTGCGTCTACTTCCTCTCCATCCTCGACTCAATTTTCCTCCTCTTCGCTTATTCTCTCTTCGTCGTGCTGCTCCTTGATGGGATCTACCCCTGCTCTTCTTTCACAGATGTCTTATTCCTTTTCTACATTCTCCCCTTCCAGATTGTCTGGAGATGCTCGCTGGTGGGGTAGTGTAGGCCTCTTTCACCCCTCTTTCTGCCTTCCCCAGCGCAGTAGTCCTCCATGTTGGGTCTATGTGTGGGCGCATCAAGCGTTTTGGGATAGAGATGGTGGAATTTTTTTTGTTCTTCCTCGCCTCTTCCCTTTTTGTTCAACCCATTGGGCTCGAACCCATCTAGGTTGGGCTCGATGTTGGTTTTGGGACTTATTGGTATGGTGATGGTGGGGGGTTGGCCTCGGTCTTGGGCTTTTCTAGGTCGGCATTGGTTTTCTCACTGTCATTTCATTATCTCTATTCAGCTTCTCTGGTGTTTCTTTCCGGCGGTGTCTCTCGGTTTAGGATGTTTCCTTTTTCAATTATTTAAATGTTGTTGGAATCTTTTTGTGGTGGTTTGTGGTTGGGTTGCACTGTGGTGTGCTGTTTAGTTTTATTCTTTGACGACAACAACGCTGATGATGCTTGTGTTGGATATGATGAAGATGGTTTGTGCTTTGTGCAAGACTTTTTCCTCAAATGGATTTCTTTTTGAAATAGGTTCGGGTTAAGTATATCTATTTGATTTGATGTTAGTGATATGTTGTTACTGGTTGAAAGAGGTTTGATAGTCTTTTACGATCTCTAGCTTATTGGTGTATGTTCGGACGATGACGGTGACAGTGGTTTTTGGTCAGCGATGACATAAGCGTGGTTCATGTTGGTATTGGTAAGAGACTTCAAGGGGCTCCACTGGGCATTGGTGACTGTGTGGTGGACATCGACCTAGACGATGGTAATGATAGAAATGTTGATGGTATGTTTAATGATGATGGTTCGATGAGATGGTACTCCAACTGACAAACCATAGATCACGATCGTCTTGGGCTTTGTGAATACCTGGGTTTGTGATTTTCAAATTTTGAATGTTGGCATTGTTCCTTTTGTATACTCCCGGTTACTGCTAATCCTTAAAGCAGATGTTTCAAAAATCATTTAAAAAAGAATTTTCAGTCAGTCAGAAACTTATTGAAGCAAAAATTCAAACATTCTAAAATTTCCATATAATTGGTTACTACTATCTGTTTTTATATTGATCTACAAGTGATTCTAATGGTCTTAGCTAGAGTCTACTAGGATAACATTGATATATACCATAGTAAAGTCATCAATATATTCCTTGAAAACCCTGTTCACTAGATCAATGAAAATGGAGGGTTCATTAGTCTGTCCAAAATCCATTATTGTAAACTCATAATTCCTATAGCATGTTTGAAATGATATCTTAGTAATATCTTATTTTATTACACATACCTGATGATATCAATATTGAAGGTCATTCTTGAAAAAATAATGGGCTCTAAGATGTTGGTTAATTAAATCATCAATTCTAGGAAGATTATACGTGATATAGGTATTCCAAAGAAATAAATCAATAGAGAACCCAACTTCCCACTCTAGATAATGTCTAGGTAAATCATATGTAAAAACATCCATTTATTATTTCACAATATGTACATCTTCAATTTGATTTTCTATGGATGGCATTTTAACTTACTCCACAACAATTTTATTTAGAATAGCTATTGAAGGTGGATCTTGATAAGATCTAGATGATGATGTTTCTTCTCTAAAGATAAGGTATTCTACATGATTCTCAAAAAACATCACTTTATTCTTCTTACAATATATTCTTGTATCATAATTTTATATCCAATTTATACAAATAAATTTTGTCAATTTTAATCATAGGTATGATAATATGGTAATCAACTAAAGTATATTATTACGTCATAAAGGTGACAAACAGACACATCATTATTACAATGATATATCCATTAGTTGATTTGATAGTGACATCCTTTATTAAATTATACGGGAAATGTCTTATTTTGATGGAAAAATTGGAATATATAATGTAATATGATGATCGAAAATCAAATAATGAGTTTTCTAAGATCGAGGAAATAATCAAATTACCATTCATCACTTCATTTAGACCATCATGCACCATGGTTGTAATCAAATAATCCTTCTCTTTCTATCATGGCCTTTTATGAGGTAAGATTTCCTACTGCTTAAGACACTCATTTTTGTAGTGTTCCATCTCTCTGCTATTGTAGCATTAACCATTATTAACTTGTTTGTTTTCCTTGAATTCCTTTTATAGATGACCCTTTTCCCTACACATATAGACAACACCCATTATGTTCAATCATTTCCTGGGATGATTCATTCAAAAGTAATCATATAAGGGGAATGGCTTCATCCCATTCTTCATCTTTCGAACTTCACCTTTTCCATGGTTATCAGAATAACGCTTCTTATCTTGATTTACCTTGAACAAATTTATCTATAAAATACCATATTTATTTCGATGGCACGTAATTCAATTTCATCATATGGTGAAAATTCTTGAGAAGCCAATGCCATTAGAAGATATGGCTTAAGACCTTCAAATATTTGATAAATCATTACTTCCATATCACCTATATAATCTATTTCATACATGGCTAGTTTTATGGAGGAAATTAATACTCTACAACTGTCTCTTATTCCATTTTCAATCGGCTAATGTAATTGCATCTTCATTTTATTTTTTTCCCATGAGGGAAATACGATTTGAAAAATAATTTATTAAAAGTTCTCAAATACTAATAATCCATTTCTTATTCACCAATTGTATTTAGGATTTGGGACTTCCATTGATCAAAATCACCCTTGAGGTAATATACATCCAATAAAACAATCTCATTTTATTGCATCTCAAGTCTAGAAATATATTTTCATGAGATTTTAGCCACTATATAGATACCACCAGATTATTAGTCCCATTAAAATATGGGGCCTTCTTCCAGATGAAATGATCCAATAAAGGCGTAGCATGGTTATTATTCATATACGGAGAATGTTGTCCCTATATGTTCATAATATGATTTACTCCAACTCTGAATATGTTTACTTTCTCATTGAGGAAAACCCTACGTTGTCTATGGGTATTGATTTCCTTTCTTCCATTTGGTTCTATCACTAAACAATGGAATATACTAAATTAGGTCATAATTTATAATTTCTTACTAGAAAACATAACATAATTTGAATGTTTAGAAAACCCTAATATCATAATCATAAACATGGTTTCTATATAACATTAAATCCTTCATAATAGTTTGTAAACAAAATGTGAATTATCCTCAGAATATCCATAGGAGTGTCAAACTAGATGTGTAGTAAGACTCGTTGTTGTGTACCTGGATACCCCAGGTCAAGCCTAAAACTCTTTGTCTATGTTGTTACTCCTAGGTTAATATATGCCAAAACCACATCCACATGTAGTATCTAGACTGGGATGTATTTTATAGGAATACCCACATAGACTCTACCTATCCAAAATTCTATGACTTTACTCTATTTTTATCTTTAAAATCTATCATAGGTGTATGTCCCCTAAAATATGTTTCCGAAATCTAGTTTCCAAGGATTCTTCTAATCACACTTTTCTACCAACTGTAACACCATGACACCAAAATCCCATATCCAGTGCATTAAGTTATTTTATTTGAAGGATTACATGGAATAAAATTACAAATTACTAATTAGATTAATTGTTTTGAATGACTAGATTTAAATCATGATACCCATAGTACATTTGGAAGGATAGAAAATATAACATGATATATAATAAAAAAAACTACCTCCATGAACGATTATTCATTTTTCTCTTCATCATACATTGGGGAAAGAAAACAAAATAAGTGTGTGCTCATATGAATAGTAAGGTTGATATATAGTGGAATCATGAATCTATAATAAGTGAATGTTAATCAATTAGACACAACTAATATGAAATAATGAATAAATGAAAAAACATACAAACAATATGCTGAGAATTGAGAAATACATCCATAGATATTGTCATAGTGAAAATCTAAAGGACATTAATATCTGAATTATGAATAAAGAGAACTATTATTATTTTTAAATCATGTTTCTGGAACATGAACCATTATACCCTAGATGCTGTTTATTTATATGGGTAGAAACATTTATGAATAGTCTCATGAGACCTATAAGTGATACAATGGCCTATAATGAGCCCACCCATCACTACCAGTCCAAATAATTATTTATACATATATTTAAAATAATAAAAATATTCATTTTTTAAATGTATTGAATATAGGATACATATTCATCAATATTTACCTAGTTAAAATAGATTTCAAACTAAGGAAATTATTTAAAATAGTATACGACTTAAAAAAATAATCATATCCATGATACATGAAAATTTTTGTTAAACAAAATTATAATTTCATATGAAAATTGATCTCAAAGGTCTTGTAGATACACCAAATATTTATGATTAGGTTTACAATACAACATATGTATCCATGAAACGAAAATTGAGACAAACACCCTTACCACACTATAATTCATCAAATTATATAACCAAAAAATAATAATCACCAAATGAATCCAATAATTCCACTAATACGGAGATAATAACGACATTATATATCAAATTGAAGTACACACACACCACAATCATGAAATAAGTGGAGAATAATGGAAATATCATGAAATTAATTGTGAGATGATAAAACCCTTACCTTATACCCGAATTTGTTCCTTGATTGATCTTAATGACCTTAATGATCAGAATTAGATTTATTAATTAAAAATTTCAGAACATCTTCTATGTTTTAATTTTTTATTTTAACATCATTACTTTTATTTAGGTCATTTTATGGGTTTAAGAGGTCCGAAATTATTGTTTTGGAAGCATTTTATTCGTTGTTGTTTAGGATCATATTACTTGTATATATTAATGGAATCTCCTTTAAAATTTTGTTAAACACCCTGAATTGTAAATAAATATTATTTGTTATAATATATTCATATATAAATAATATCCTATAATGATTTTGGTTATATACCATGATTATGACTCCTTAGATGAATGTTCATGATAATTTCTTGGATTAACATGGTAGTTTTGTGCATAATGAACATTTTTGGGATTATTATTTTATATTATGAGTGTGTAAAGATTCTTGAATATTAAATAAGAAAAATACTTATATTCAGATCTATTTCATCCCTTAGAACATTATAATGGATAGTCTAGATGATTATAATTATAATTGAAAACTCGTCTTGCTTGAACGTGATAATTAACACATCTCTGATGATGTTTTCATTTATAGTATAAATGGAGGAAAAATAAGAGATGTTGATTGAATATTTAAATTTCAAAAAAATATTTCAGTACATATATGGTATATGATTTTTCAGAACATATTTATTAAAAGTGGTGAGAATATAAAAATAATAGAGGACATAAAAAGAAAACAAATGAATTGAAAAAAGGAATTCAACTCTTTAATCAATCTTCTGTTGTAAGCCACCACAGGGGAGTGGATTGGGTCATTTGAGAATACCACGGGATTTATGAAATGAGGGATGTTATTAGGTATATATTTGAGTAGAATTAATGCAATTATTGAATGTTGATAGGTGTGAATAAATGAGAGTGTGAGGGGTGGTATTTATAGTGGAGGGGAGGAGGATTTTCTTAATATATTAATAATTAGATTCTTATTATCTCATATGAAAATAAATTTTGATGATTACATGAAAAAATAGTAATAAATGCATCATAGTTTGAATTAACTACTGATTACTACAATAATGTTGCATGAAATAGTGTATTTATATCGTAATATATTTATACAGTTATTACCACACATTACTAATTACCATAAATTCACGTATTTCAAAAAACTCCTAAAACAATTACCCTATTTTTTTCAACATTAAGAATTCTAAAATTATATCCATTTTTCAAAAATAGTTTTCTAAATTTGAGAAATTTAATTATTAATTAGAAGCGTCATTTAATTGAAAAATAACAATATTTTAAATATTCACCATCAATTTTAGGGACCCTATTTTTTTAATTTCACGGGAAAGGTTACCATTTATATGGTTCATGTAACTATTTATGTAGATAGGTTATTATACATAATGACATGTTACAATTCATAAGGTTATGTTACAATTCGCACAAAATTATGATGATTCTATTAGAATTCAAATTTCACCTTGATCACAACTATGTATGTCATTTTTTAGAAAATAAAAACATTGAAGTGGAAAACGTATGATTAATGTATTGGTTATGAATATATTATATAAATAACAAATTTTTTTTTAATAGAGGCTATGTGATTCATGCAGTATATCCAATCTAAGGAATTGAATTTATTTAAGTGAAACCTAGCATAAAATGTATTGGGTGTAATATTTGTTGTTAATATGCATTGAAGAGGTTTACTGGTGGAAGGAACAAAATTATTCCTTAAGAAGAAGTTACATTATATGGATAGAAAAAAAATAATAATTGTTGATGTTACCAAATTAACATTTCATATAAGTTTGCCCATGTGCGGTAAAAATATTGAGATAATGTCGAGTGATCATATAGTGAAATGAATATTAATCAAAAATTAATTTATTATGTATTATCAACATGTATTTTTATGAAGATCACTAAAAATAGAGAATCCTAAGAAGGGAAATTAGAATAGTCACGTTTGATAGTAAATTTCATATGAATTCAACAGAGAAACCATTCATGATGGAGTTTTAATAATATTTTATTAAATATATAAATTTAATTTTATCCTTGATGACACTAAACTGTTCTATTACATACTTTTTTCAATATTAGATATGTATATTAAAATAGTTTATTTAACCATTAATTTCTTGATGTCCCAATAAGGGTTGGAATATTGTATTATTCATGAAGAAGTTTTATTTTTCTAGAATAATGAATATGGAACAAGAATCATTAATGAAATTTCAAATTATCATTATAATAATGTTTATATCCACTCTTTTCTACTTGAAAAATGCCAATATATACGCCATAAAATTAAAAATTGTATAGAAACAATCCACATGTTTTAAAAGAAGACAAGATAATTTAATTACAGATTACTGAGATTCCATTTAAAATTATATACTAAATGATGAATAGTAACCAAATAGATTCTATATTCATAACATTATATTTAGGATTTAATGTATATTATTATCCATATATTTTTATTTAACAGTCTATATAGAGGTACCCACCAGACGTACCAGTTAGAGAGGTCAAAATGTAATTAATTGCAAGGGTTTTGTAAATTTGATAGAACTCATATTATAAAACAAACAAAATTTCATTGAGTCAGAAAATATATATAATACCATACAAATATTATACGTAATATATTGAAGAATACTAAATGGATAAAAATTGACAGATATTTCTGGATAAATGGTTGGGATGTTTTATTACAATGTCTCATATATTTAAAATGTCTTAGTATTTTTTGAAAATCATTTATAAACTCGTGAGAGTATTATAACAATTCTTATATGGATTTAAAATTATTATGATGGGAGGTCCATCAAGATTTATTGACTTATTATTAATTTATATTTTCTATATACTTATAATATTCATCATGGAAATGATATAGGTTAATATGCTGATGTTGAACCTGGTAATTCAGTTATTCCTTACTTCAATTTTTATCATATCAATATTGTGAGACTATATATAATGTTTATTAGTATAATTACTCTAACATATTGTTGGGTTAAAATCTCAGATATTTCCAATTTTAATATTTAATAAGTAATTTACCCTCCATACTCTATGGTTATAGTGATACTTAAGTTATTAAATGTTTTATTTCCATTCATTATGGTAGTTAACACCAAACATATAACCATTTTTATTATGTATTGTCTTGGTTTTCATCGAATTTGTATCTTTAATTTTATATTTTACAATTTTATAACTAGACAATCCTGAATGTTTTTCTTGACATTCATAATTTAAATGTTTTGTTCCACATTAAAAAATAACAATAAGATATATTGAATTTATAAGATTAATTATTCCATGTATTTTTTTTGAATAGAACAAAAATTATTTCCACATATGATATCATGTTTTCCATATTTTTGTATTATTCATTAGCTGAAATTGGCTGTGACATAGAATTAGACTATTGAAAATAGTAAAATACATTCGAAATATTTTGATATGTATGATACATTGAAAAAAATATTTGATGTCCACATACACTATTTTTCCTAAATGATGTAAATAATTATATAAATTTTAATGTTCACTAATTGAAAAATATTTTTATTCATTAAAAATATATCAATAGATGTTTCCATATAAATCAATGGTTTTTACAATAAAAACTACCACATTCGAAAAAACAAATTCTCTTTTTTGTATTCATAATATACTGTACTACATTTCAACTATCAAAATTTCAAATCATTAACCAAATTTTATATATTAACAAAATAATAATTTATATAAAGATACCATATTGAATTCCTCAATATCTTCATTATTTATTTTTTTTTGTATATACCGATTATGAAAAGATGTGAAAATAAAAATATCTAAAAAAATTATCTCTACTAAGACACTAATATCTATTCATTCCATAGGTACACTAACCAATTCTATGATTTCTAAAATTATTTCCAATATCTGAACAATTATTATAAAATATTTTCCATTATTGTGAATCATCATGATGATATAGGTTTTCATCTATGATGCATTGATTTATATTCCCTATTATCATCATTAGAATATTTTAATTTAAATAGGGAAACATTAAAGGAAGATTTATTAGAAGATACAAAATTGAATTATAGGTTTTCTTGGTTCCAATTATTGAGAATAAATCAATGTTGGACTTTTCCTCAATTTTATATTTTGATGTCCCAAAAATTTTACATTTTAATAAAAATTTATATCCATTCATATGTAGTATGTATTATATTAGGCCATAAAAATATATTTTTACACCCTAAATGCATTTATTGTAATTAAATTTTCGCATCATAATTGGAATCAGGAGACTATTTTTACTCAATATGTTTCTTATTTGTAATTATAAATAATACATTGATACATGTTTTACAGAAAACACGTCTTTAATCTAATTTAACTAATATCAAAACCATCAGTAACACTTTAAATCTAGTGAATCCAATAAACTTAGGTTTCTCAAAATCACTATAATGTTATTCAACACATTTTTTCAATGATCGGAAAACCTATATTTTGAAAAAATTAATCAAAATTGTTCTCTATCACATGTCGAACATCTTAATCATAATATGATGTTGAATTGTTTCATAATTCACAATGTTTGAATTAACATGAAAAAATATGATGAAAACCATATTAAATCAGATGGTCTTTTATTTCCCTAGAAACAACTTTAGTCATATTCTAAAATATCTTGAATGGATAGAAAATCACATCATTGTTATTATTTTTTCTATAATTTTCAATCAAAATTACAATCCATTTCTCATAGTATTTAGTAGTTAAACATGAATTTCTCAAATAACGTTCCATTAATTTCATAAAAAGTCAAAATATTACTAATGAATATATTAAAAAATGTAAAAAATTATAAATATATAAAAATAATCAAATTAAAAACATAATAACATATAAATATATGAACATTGATATTATTTTCATAATAATTTATATATTTAAATTATTCTCAAAAGAATAACATGATGTAATTATTTTTTCATCCAACTAATTCATATTGACAAAAAACATTCTATATAAAATAAAATTAAAGAAAAACATTATATAAAATTAAAATTATTATAATGATAAAAAAAATATAAATAAAAAAATATTAAAATGAAACTTTAAATGAAAAAATAACTTAATGTAACCAAAAAAATTTAATTACAACCAAAATGTAATTATTTCATTTGAAAAAAATATTACAATTGATACTAAGATGCATAAAATAAAATCAATTTTTGAATAAAATATGTAACTAATAGATATATTTTTTATCATCAAAAAATAATAAAAAATACATATAATATTTTTAGGTTGAAAATGTAAAATAATTCAGGAATTGCGATGAACCCACTTGAAGGATGTAGAAACATGGAGAATTCTATATGATTGAAGAGAAATATTTTCAATAAAAATTTAGAAAACAGAAAAAAACCATATATTGCAGTTCTGGTAGTGACTGACATGGTTTCTATAGACGGAATAATTTAAAAGGATGTTTAATAAGTATGAAAATGGAGTTTTTAAAAGAAGAATGTAAAAATAAGTTGAAAATAAAATGAACGTGATGATAGGGAAATATCAGCTACTATCATGGGATTTGTGGATAATGGATTTTGAAATAAAAAATTTAATTAATGAGGTAATGTTAATTATAATTATTTTTTCCTAAATTTTTTTTACAACAATAAAAAATCTCTTTTAATAAATTTGTTCCCAAATATTATCATTAGTATTATGAAAAAACTATATTATTGATTTTAAAAAAAAATCCAAAATATATATACTTAAAATTAAATTAAAATTAATAATATAGAGATGAACTAATTTTATTGAAAAATTGAAGTCTTAAAAATTAAGTGTTTAAAATATTATTTCAATATAATTTATAATATAAAGAATGTAAAAATATTAGTTAATATATTGAAATACATTTTTTGATTATAATTTTTTTAATAGCCAATGATTTAATTTATTGACACAACAATCATGTTATTTAAAATATATTTCATTATTCTTGTAAAATTTTGGGTAATTTTCATATAATATGTTTTTTATTATTTTACAATTCTGTTTTATGTTGAAAATGTTATGAATGAAATTATAAACATTGAGAAAACAAATATTCTAAAATCTCTGGGTTTTATGAATCTTCTCCACCACTAATGACTTCAACAACCGTATAATCCAAAAGAAATGATAGTGTTATTACATTAACTGAAGAATATCATAAAATGAAAACATAATCACAATAATTCCATCGTATGAGGTTAGTATAAAAACACAATAAGAAACCTAAAAAAACAATCTACCCATATTAGTTAATATATAATATGTTATCAGACAACTTATATAAAATAATGGAGAAGTATAATACCATAAATATTCCAATACAATTAAAATAAAAAAATTGAAAAAATTAAACATTTCCATTTCAGTGAATTATTTGTACAAAACTACCATCCCAAAAACCCAGGAACACATTTTATTTAAACATATCCACACTCATGAAATGTATACTTATATAAATAAATACCACCAAAATATACCATCTCATGTAAATAGTCTTTCATGATATATTATTCCTCACATGGAAGTTCGATTTTAAATTCCCCCATGCACAATTTTTAAAATCCAATTCCAATCTGAAAGTTCCCTATATATGCATATCAAATATTCACAATAACCCATTACATTAATTTTTTTTGAAATAAAAATTAGAAAACATAATGAGTGAAACATAAACTATCACATAGACTATAGAATCCATTGTCAAATATATTTTCATAAAAAGTGGATTCACCCGTGATTATTTCAATGAAATTTATCATATATTAATAGAAAATTTTCAATATAGAAACACCCAAACATCCATGATATTAACATAATTGAGGTGAGTTTGAATCCTCTATATGAAACCACATTCAATAATTATAATGAAAGTAAAAGTGATTTGGAATGAAGGGTGTCACCCAAAATATTCAACGGAATTATATAGTTAGAACATTAAGAAATAAGTTTATGAGAAACAATTTTATGTGAAAAATAAGGTCATGAATTTAATTTATATCCACTTTACAATGAAATATGGAATTTCAAATTTTTTAAAGAAAGAGTCAACAAAAAACAAGGCAATTTTATTAGAATCATTAAAAACAAAATTAACATGATCCACAATTATTATAATTACATTATAGTTCCTCCCAATCTTTTTCAGTGTATCATAATATGTACGAAGACATTGGGGAATCAATCTTACCATATTATCTATAACATTGAAAAATATTCTTGGTTATTTATAGAACCATCATAACCACAAGCTCATTATTTTAATTTTCCCAATATTATAAATTGGAACCACCTCATCTTCCTCCAACTCCATTGACCTAGGGTAACCACACTAACAATTTTAAAAAAAATCCTACCCACATTAACTACCTATACAAAAGATCACCACAACAAATTTTTTTCCCTATTTTAATCATTTTCCCTATTTTGAATCTATTGTAGTATTATTACCTTTAATATAATATTTACACAACATGGTGTAGTATTCCTAAAAACATCTAAACACACCACATCGAATAACCAAACCTACCAAAACATAGTCTACAATATAGTTTATGCCACATCACAATGCATCCTAGATGGTCATAATTCATTCAAAAAACAGGTTCCCATCACTATCATCTTCAAAAAGATAAAAGACCAGTTATAAATATAAAATATATAATAAAATAAATAAAAAATACTATAAAATAATAGATTAATAAGAAAAATCTATATAAATATGGAATATGTTCTTATTCCCAATAACAGAAGTGTTAGAAAATATTCTAAATATAATGTCACTAAATTTTAACTATAACATTTTAATGTAATCATTGAAAAAAAAACATTTCGCGACATAATATATTTTTCTAATTTATTTTTTCGTGATTTTATTTACATTTATATGTTATTAATCTTTATAATATTGTGTTTTCACTACAGAAACATGTACGTATAATCTAAATAATTTATATACCACCAACGAAGCTAGTTAGTTGTACTAATTATCTAGTGATTCACTTAATACTGTTGTTATTTCTACATGAATTGGGTAAAACACAATTTAAAATATCATTAAACATGTAATAAACTACTCTATCACTATATATTAACACCCTTTGGAAAATAGTTCCATTAATTGAAATCATTACTCCTATTATAAATCAATTTAAATATTTTTTGTATTTCATAATGTTTTTAGGATTTTAAAATATGATTAGGTGGTCTATAAAAGTCAATGAAGTAATTATGTACTCATAGATAATTGTTTATCAAATACTATAAACCCTTTAAATAAAAAATACATAATTATATAAAAATTATATATTTTTATTAGAAAAAATAATTGTGGGATCAATCCAACAATATCCTTGTAATTATAGATGATGAAAATATTGTTCAAGAAGATATATATGAGAAATGGAATCAAATTCATTATATTACATCATAAAGTTTATTCTTTACGAACTATTCTACCAAATTATAAACAATATATTCAAATTAAATAACAGAGAAAAATAAAAAGGGGGTGATTTGAAAAATTTATAATATTTTATATTACTATATCAGATTTAAAATTTGAATGAAGTAGAATTAGAAAAAATATAATCATACAATTATTTTATTTTAGTCGAAATCAATTTGATCCATTATCTTCCGTTTACACTCTCAATGCCATAGTTTGGAACCCAATATAGTGTGACCTAATTTTCAATTTTGATTCACAAAACATTACAAAAATAAGCATCAATCTAGATTCATAACGGAATGAAAAAAATTTTAAACATAGGGGAAAAAACCCAACACCCCATTATAAAATTATCTAACTTAGAGGAAGAATCCAAAACCACACCATTGAATTAAATGATGATCAAAACATTCCATTATCCCAAACTAGTGAAAAATTAAAAATCCATTCTTTTTATCTGAGAATAAAAACATTAGTCTAACATGTGTTTTGAGAAGGAAGTATAACAGGATATAACCCATAAATTGTACTATAACAACGTGAAATAACCATAAATAAATCACATTACTCTTTAAAAATATTTAAAAAATAAAATACAAAATAATATAAAAGAAACATATTTGAGGTTATTATTGGGGTTTTGAAGTGTTAAAGAGTTTTCTATTCATTATGTAGATGATGAAGATTAAGAGAATCTATCAATGTATCCATAAAGCAGTTTGAGTAGTGATGATTTCAACTAAAACCTCAATATTATCTTGAATATTGTGTCTCATTTTATATATCACTCTATATATTCATTATATTATTTGAAGGAAAATATATAAACCATTATCTACAAAATGAAAATATTCAATCACCATTATTTAGTAATAACAAATTAAATCATCTTATAGATATTCTATTAAATAAAAATATTCTCCTTAAAACTCAAGAAACTATTACATATAAATCGTATGAATAATTAATGAAGAAGATTTTAAACATCACTAAATATAATACATTATTATCCTTTAATCATGTTCTAAATCTCTCATAATCCATAATAAACAACCATTGATCTCTTAAATAATATTATAAATTGAAATAGATAGTCCGAAAAACCCCATCTATAAGAAAAATTAAAATAAAATAAATTTTCTATTACAAAAATATTATAATAATCGTAATTTTGAATAATAAAATTTTAAATAAAATTAAATTTCTGTATGTGTTTTATCAAACATATGAATAATTATATCCTTAGATTACCAATTATATTTTTATGAGTCATTCTTCCTAATGTATGATTCAATATCATTCACGTTAATATCTATCAGCGCCAATATTCCTCGTTTGACCATATTTATGATTTATTTTGACATGTTTATGATGGATTTTGTTTCTTTTTAAATGTCTTTTACTTCTTTGTGATTCATTTCATATTTGGGTTTTTAATAAAGTTTAATAATATAAAAAACTTTCCATAAAATTTTATGTTATATGAATAATATCATGGTAATAAATTTATTTGATATATTATGAATTCTGAAATTTAACATCATTATTTTCTTGTTATATATAGTGAAAATTTCATTTTGTATTGCATTATTATTTTCAATACTCATATTTGAGATAATATTATAATTAAAAAATCATTTATATCTTAACTAATGAGTTTAATGACAAAAATAAATTAATAACATTGCAATGAGACAGTAAACAATCATATTAATTTTTATAGTTAAAATAACTGTAATAATAAAACAAATTCTCAATATATTTTTAATTGGTAGAATTGATCAAATAGTTAAAACAATGTTTACATAACTAATGCATTATTATTACCAAAATATTATCAAATAGTGAAGGGAAATTAATCAAGTGAAAAATATTATAATATTTATCTACAAAACCGAATAAAAATAACTGTAAAAAATCATATACATGATCCACCTAATATAAGTAATAATAAATAGAGATGAAATTTTCATATACATATATACAAATATAAAATTAATTCACATGATATAAGGATGAAATAAAAATATTATTTGACAAGTAAAAAAATTAATTCATTGTTAAGATATATAAATATAATAATTTTATTCAAAAAGATATATAAATTAAGATGATTTCGACATATTAAATGAAAAATAACTACTTATAAATGGGATAAATTTAAAATTATATTATTATTAATTAAAATTAAAATTGAAATTGAAATTTTTCATTTTTAAATTCATCTCCAATATATTCTTTATTTAATGGGAATTGTCAAAATAATGTATATTGATTTCAAAACTATTTTGTATAGGTTTTCAAAAATATTTAAAAAAACACTAAGTAATTATATTTTAAAAGGTTATTAAATCAATAAATATTAGTAAAAGTATGTTTAAATATTCAATTAAATATATAATTATATTAAATTATATAATCAATATAATTAGGGAATTATAAAAAATATATCAATATGTAAAAAAAGATATAATATTCTCACTGACTAGAATAAATTCATATTTATTTTCATATCAAAAACCTATGAAAAAAAACTCTTGCATATTGAATAGAAATAAATTAAAAAATTATAAAACACATAACATTATTCTAGATTATAAGACAACCAAAGGGTGTGCATTCCATCTTTTATAAAATTTACTTAATTGGGAATCTATACAATATTTTTCTATTTCTATTGGAATATATACCTTTAAAAAAATTCTAAATTTTTTTATGATTTATCATTTCAAAAATATAATGAAAATAAATTCTATATTATGAAAAATAGATTTAATAAACATTAAGATCACTCATATATACTTCGACCAAAATCACTAATTTTTTTGTCCAATAATACAATGTCATTCATAAATTTTCATTTTGTTTTCAAGTAAATGCAATTTAAAAATATGCCATAACCACATAAAATTTTTTAATTTAATTTTTATAATTAATATTATCTTAAATTTATATTAGTATTATAAATGATAATAAAATTCATCAAACTTTATATATTTTATTTTAACATACTGATATATTTTTTAACTACTATAATAGATTCTCAAATATTTTCTATGAAACAGTAATTCCTTATTTCTAACAATTTAATTTTCATTAGTAATATTCCTAAATTCTATTATTTTATGAGAAATATTATTTTATGAATTTAGATTCTCCCCCACTATTAATGATAAAAAAAGATAATAAAATTATAATATTTATAATCATGTTTAAATGTTTTGGAATCAAATCTGAATTTCTCAATTATAAAAACATCATATTCATTATTTAATTTATTTTATAAATCCATAATAGTTACAATATTATATTTTTACTCGTAAATTCTAATTTATTTTCAATAAATCAAAGAATAACACCTTATGATTTAGAAATATAAAAAATAATTTTCTTTTTAAAATTATCATTTATACTATATGAAAAAATATTTCCAACTATCATAGATGACACTAACTTTTCAGTTGATATGTAATATAAGGATGTTGAATATGATTCCTTAGAATATTTTTTCATAAATAAAAATATTAAATGCCTATTTATCATTTTTAAATTTTGTGACTGATTATTTTCTTTTTCAATTACTCATATTATCCAAAGAAAATGTTTTATTATTCTTTAATTTTTTTAGTCTCCATCATTTATGTTTGTTGTGTAATTTTTTATTAATATCAAAATTGGTAACATGAGAGTTACATATATTTCGAATTGACATACCATTCTTGTAATTTTTAAATATGTTTTTTGATATTTGTTTATTCATTTTATATTGATCATAGTCCAAAAAAATAGTAATTTTATTAATAGAATCAATTTACGAAACAAAATCATTATATATCCATTGAAAAACAAAAATGATTTTTAAATGATATACAGGTTTTTCATTTTATCAATATCATTTTGATATATAATAAACTCAATATCATATTAATGAAGATATGTAATGTAATCATTCAAATAATAACATTTCTTGTTCATTCTGTCATCAATTAGAATATTATATGTTTGATTCTTTTTTGGTTAGTGATCTTGAAATTCATTAATCCAAGGTAGTGTTATTATATTCGTATGTAAAATAACTCGTTCCATTCATAATTATTCTACTCATTTGGAAAAATTGGTTAAAAATGTAATTATATGGCATTCAATAATTTTTAAATTCATATTTCCAATTTTATTTTTTTTCTATTCAATTTATCAGAATGATAATTAGTAGTTGGATACATTAACAATATATCATGTGTATTTTAAAATACATAAATATTTTCAAAAAAAAATTGATCGTTTAAAAATAAAAAGAATGTTAATTATATTTTTGGTATGGTGATACCTCTCAACAAAAATAGATGTTAGAGTTTTATAATGTTATTTCAGATATTAGTAGGTTATTACCATTTTATTAAAAATATAACTATTCATTTCATTTTTTTAAGACTCCATTTGGCCTCATAAATAATAATTATAATTAGAATCAAAATAATTTAGAATATGTGGAACTACACAATCATTAAATAATGAACCATCAGTTTTAATTTATTTTAACTTACTCATTTTAAGGACTAGCATAAATTTCAACTAAATAATATTGGCTAATAAATAATCAGAGAAAAATTTATCTAATTATTTTCCCACACTTATTTTAGTACAATTACCTAGATACGGAGATTGTAAAATTTTTACATGGTTTTCAGATTTGAAAATTATAAGAAATTATTTAAAATATATCGATTTTACAATATGATTCCAGTCATAAAATTTCAATATTAACTATATTAATTTTTTGGTTTTTTGATAAATCTAATACTATGTCTAATATTCTTACTCATAACATAATATTTTGGAACCCAGTATAATGTGGAAAAAACATTATATTGGATTTACAAAACATTACAAAAAAACTTTCTTAATATAGACTCAAAATACAAATGCCAACACTTTTATCCTAAAGATATAAATGAGAAAACACATTTCCCTTAATTTAAATAGATGAATTTCATAAATAAAATGATTTCATGTGGATGATGATATAATAATTCATTCATCTAAACTACATGCATAAACGAGAATCCCTACCATTTATAAAACAATAGATTAAATAGATTAATCAAATTATTAAATAACAACGAATATTTATAATAACTCTTAAATGTTGGATTAACCCATGGAAACACACAGAAGTGGCCAATGTTATAGTTAATAAAATTTGAGATAAATAAATTATATAAAATTATTAAATATATTGGATCATGTTTCTAGAGATTTTAATATGTACAACATTGATATATTCTATAATATATGATCAAGAAAGGGTCAAAATTTAAAATAATTGAATATATTGATCATTATTTTATTAAAAGATTATATAATCAAGAAATGTTATCACATTAGTTCACTATGAGTGGTAACAAGACCATGTTGATTTATTAAATATAAAATACCCCACCATATTCTATAGGTCACTAACTAGAAGAAATTTTGTGAACATTTATAGTAATGAGACTATAACATAATATCATGATTCAAATAATAGAAAAATGTAAAAAAATAATATCTATTAGTAAATATTATATCACCAAGAAATAATAGTTAATCATATAGGACCAATTAGAAAAAACTAAATGTTACATAATAACATAAATAAAAAAACCAACCATTGGACTAGTCAATTATAAAAATAAAAAGAAAAAAAGTGTAAAATGAGGCTACACTATATCCCTAATCCTAAACTCATATGAGTATTCAATCCCATTTAAGATCTCATACTCAACAATGGTACATAATAACTCTTCCCAACAAAAAATGTGAATAATAAAGTCTAACTAGGTACCCAACATCCATGTCCTCTACAGTAGTGTGTGTTCCTAACACAATAGGGATCCACCAACATGTTATCATAACTTTCATGTATATTTAGTGATATGTGACTGCGACATACAAAATAGAATAAAAAACATAACCACTATTATACAATAATTTCAATAATTGATCCTTATAGGCCAACACACACATTAAAGAGACATTAATATATTTGAATAATGACATATTTCCCACTCCAAAGTACCATAATCCTTAATATAATATGTATGCACACAAAAACATAGTGTTAATTCCATGTTTCTTGATATTTTAATAATGGTCCATAAGATATAGTGATCAACGTCTATTTCCCATCGAAACATTTATAACAAACGTATCAGGTCCAAAAATCATATAATGTTGTCCCAACATTTATAATTATAGAATTGAAAAATTCATAAAATCACATCAAGGACCTGGAAAATAAATAATAATAGTCATTTCATATCCATTGAATCACATAAAACTCCCCGAAGAATAAAAATAATGAGAATACCATATAATTAGAATTCAATCTAGACCCTCATTAATAATATTAATTGGTATTCCAAATAAATAGAAATATTATATTTTCCCTTAAATGTTGTTTAAATATCAGTATATATTGTATTCCAAAAATCACATTGACTTCCAAAAATATAAATAATATTAATAATTTTTTTAATGAAATTAAATAAAGAAGTGTTATCCCCTCAAATAACATATTATATCATTATTAAAATATTATGAATACTAAAAAAAATATTTAATCATTTCCCATTTAGTTTTTGTAGAAGCACTCATAAATAAGGTGTAATATATCCATTTATATTAACAAAAAATAATAATTCCATATGAATAAATCATCACTCAATAAATAAATGAAAAATGATTATGTTCTTTTTTAGGTCAACTAGGTTTATTTACATTTGGACCCATTTATAGATTCATAGGCTCTAAGGACCTCACAATATGATCAGACATACATAGCCATTTATATCAATTCATCACTCATCCCAACTCCAATGTTCTCTATAGACCTATCAATGAAAATAATTCACATAATAATTTTTTTTCGAAATCACATATGGTTAAAAAAATCACATAACATTATTAAAATTACACATCTGTATATAGGTGGATGGAATTTCTAGCAAGTGTATAATATTCAATTGTGGCCCATGAATGTTTTTTACATTTCACATAATGTAATACTATTCAAATTACACAATTTCAACTACAAAACCACCCATTGATGATCAATGTTTCAACCAATGTACATGGGTCTTTATTGTCTCATGGAACTCTATTAATTTTATATATTAGTGTTTAATTTAATTAAAATAGTTTTACATCCTTATAAATAACAAATAATTTTTAGATAAAATATATGTTTGTGGATAAACTAAATATCACATGTCATAAAAATTTTATATTAATCTATATAAACTATTTCTAGAGTCATGGGGAACACCTATATCAATTTCAAGTCATTTTTTATTCGGTGTACAAAAAAGTCCTTGGTAGAGTCCCATCCAAATCTATTATGAAATCATACAATCACCACATGGAGCAGACTCATATCAATATGATGGATTTTATTAATTATAATTAACTAATTTAAATAATTATTAAATTATAAATTTAACACTCTTTAGAATAAATTTCTAATTACTCGATGGTTAAAAACTTCACTATAGTAATACTTATAGAATTCATAGTACGTATGCAACACATCCACATTATAAATTTTTGGAAGAATCCCTATCATTCAGAATCAATTGAAATAATATTTAAATATTACCATATAATCATCTCTAGGATATGTAAATTTGATGATATTATATAGTATTATGTTATTAAAATGGGTTTTGGACACTCATTACAAAATGTCAAATCAAAGACATGAAAAATCGATTAATTATTTTTATGATATGAATAAAAATACCACTTTATCTATTAAATAATTATACAATAAAATCAATTAGGGGAATACCTTATATTTTCCCCCAATAAATGACATGAATTTATCATCACATGACAGCGTTTATTCATTACTATTGAAAGCCAAATCAACCATGGTAAATTTAACTAGAATAACGTTACATAGATTTAGAATTTATAATTATGATTAAACAAGGAGAAAATGTTATAACACATTATTAATGGATAATGATAATTTTAGGAATATAAAATATTACACGAAAAAAATTATTAAATATGCCCATAGAACATAATTGAATGAATAAAATAATTATATACCACCTTCATAAGAATATATTCTCAAGATCAATTGATAATAATGGATAAAAAAATATTACGTAACATATATCTTCTAGATCCATCCTATGTCATGTGGATTTCATGGAGTGAGGAGAGGATGAGGTAACCAATGAATGAACCTTCTGATTTCTTATAAGGAGGTTTATTTATAATAGAGGGATCATTGAAAAAATGAATAAAGGACTCTAATTAATGATATGCACAGATTTCAACATTAGTTCACTATATTGGGTCCATCATCTCATCAGAGGAAAACCAAAACCCTTTTATAGGATAATCAAGTGTTCAGTGAGTCCTATTTAGTAGTAGAGACACTTCCCATCTCCACTTTCAACCTAGTACGTGCACTCCAAATTTCTAGTGGTATTTTTTGGTAGTAGGTGTAATGATATATACATATAAATTATAGGATATTGTGTTTTTCTCATAAAATTACTCTCCTTAAATTTGAAAATATTTCTAGTTTAATGGTTATAATGACATTATCTATATCTCCTAGATAAAAAACCACGAAATGACAATTAGACACTTCTGATTAGTATCAATTTTTTCATAACATAATACTTTTAAAACAATACTTTATTTATTTTCATATGAAATATCAATGAAATTCATCTTCAATTATTCATTTACCTAACCCATCCATAAACCCTTGTAAAAACATTTTAAAAAAAAGATACATGGAAAAAGTATCAGAAAATTATAAAAAACAAAAGAAAAATTTTAGTTCAGTAAAAACATGAAAACCCATGAATTAATTCCCTTAAATCATTTTCTTTTAAGAAAATGAGAGAAAAAATTTTCACAAGAAATAATAACAATGTCAATTTTATCTAATAAATCCTTTAAATTTCCTTATAAGGAATTAAAAACATTTTTTGTTAATATAGAGCATCAAATTCCAAACCCAATTTAATCGTAGGCCAGAACTCACTAAAGCCATGTAAAATAAATATTATAAATCCTTTGGTTACCCCCTAATTATTAACTTTTTGGACAAGAAACACTACCCAGTTCATTAAAGAGTGGTCTAGGTGCACCAATCATTCATTCAATTATAGTCTCACTGAATGCTCTATAGGCTGCCCTTTCATATAGACTGTAAGAGGTATAATATATAACTTAAAATGTTCAGTCATTTATAATTTATACTTATTATTTACTATTTCATCAATAAATATTTTTATTATTCCCCATTTCAACCATAACTAATTTGGAAAACACATTTACACTTGCAAAAAATTACATTTGTAGATAAAAATATACTTATTTTGAAAACACATTTTTAATACCAAAATAACATTTTATTTTGATAAAACATTTCCAATAATGAAATAACCATTAAATTGTGGAATTTTTTTATAAAAAAATAGTTCCTTTAAAAAAATCTAAAAATTAAATATTTTTACATCCTTGTAATAGTTTTCTCTACGTAGGTTATAAAAAGAACATTCCTTTTATCGTTTGTCAATACATTTGAAATAAAACACACACAAAGTTTCATTTTCATTACTATTAAAACTGAATAGAATATGAGAAATGAAATATAATTTGTAAATATTTTACATCCACATAATAAATTTTAATGAATCGTTTTAAATAAAGTGAAATAGAATATAAACCATGTTTGATATCAAACCATAAAACATGATTTATTTAGAAGAAAAGATCCATATTACTTTTTAAATATTTGAATCATAAGACCAATTAGAGAATTATATGATTTTTAGAAGTAAATACCATTTGGATAGAATAATTCTATATATAAAAGGTAAAATGGGTTATGATATAAACCAATAAAATAATATGGGTACATAATATCAGAATATTCCTCAAAAAATGAAATTTAAAAAAAGTCTCTTACATTGAGTCTAATTTGTCACATGGGTCATTATTTTTATTTATAATAAAATTATTTTTATAATTTAATTTATATATAACATTTTCCATATTTATTATTATAATATTTTCACATACTGTCAATTTATTTATAGTTACATAATTACTTATGTTTTTATCAGATGTCTCTATTATATTTTCCTTATCTGTTAAAAATGAAATAGGTAGGTTGACCACAATGAAAGAGGTTATTATATGAACATTTGAATAAAAATAAAAAATAAAAAATTTTCACCACTATTCCTGAATTATTCATTTAAAATCAATCATGATTTTTTTTCGAAATGTAATATGTTATGATAATAGATATTATAGACCATATGTACCCATGTGTAATGTTTCCATTTTTCATTGATAATTATGGAAAGAAGGTAAGTAAAATTTATACATATATAATAAACATAATATCATAAATAATATTTTATTTATCTATATATCCTTATACTTATCGTTATTGTGATGTGGTGTAGAATAAAATCAATGAAATATTTTCGTGGAGGTGGATGTCCACGCATGATGATATAATTTTTTTCATTGGGTGGAATTGCAAGAAAAAAATCGTATATTATGCATATTGTATGATAAATGATTCACTAAAATAATTATTATGTCATTTATATCAAATATTTACTTTATTATCACCCTTATTACCTTCCATGCACCACATTATGGAAAAACTAATCACATAATTGTGCGAGGAGGTATTACATCATACACACAAATAACGTTATCGTATCTCAAGTGATATATAATGTAAAAATATATATTTAGTACAATCTCTAAATATATATTTTATGGAATATTTCAATCATATATATACAATATATCCATCATCACAGCCATCCATTGGAGGTTTTAACAGGAAAACTATCGACATCCATTCGTGAGGTGGTAGTTTCCTATCTATAATAAGGGTGATTTCATAACGATTTGAAAGAACCTGAAAATTAATTAAATTCAAAAATTAATATAAAAATATATAACTATTTATATGATATTTAGGTTATTATATGTTAATCGTTTATGAATATTTGAATGGGGTGGAGAAAAAATAAAACAAAAATACTAGTTGATTAACATTACATCTTCTTCAAGAATCCTATATAGTTTTGAACCAAAATATAACCTAGGATGTCTATCAGCCAAGATTTATAGAAACTATATGAGGGTAAAGATGTTGGTAATTTATTTTTATAAGAATTGTCCAATGAAAATTGGATTGATGGTGTGAATAGTGGATGATAGAGTGTGGCTTTTACAAGTGGGACAACCCCAGAATTGGTATTTCTATAAATAATTGTGTTCTACCCCATTCTTCATATGTATATAGGGACCAAAATGGAACCTTATAGATCTTTATATGTGTAATGGTAAGAATATGTGCATATAATATTTTTCAGTAATGTGTACATGACATTTTACCGGTATTTTTTAGATTAACCGCAAATAAACAAAAAATCTACCTTAACCATTGTAATTAATGTTTTCGGTTTTCAGTATTAAATTTCTTAAAAATTTTAAGAATATATTTTTATAAATTATAAATTATTCTTATTAAAAATATCAAATCAATTATTATTAATAAAAATAAATTAAGTATAAAATGTTAATTTAATGTAAATTTCACTGATGACGTGTGACTAAATATTTTTATAAAGAGATTTTTTAGAAATAGTTGTTTCAGTATTAACTTTATATGTAATAATAATTATTTTATGGGAAATAAATTAGTATTTAATTATATAAAATATATAAATTTTATTTAAAATATTCTCTATTTGGAAAAATTTTATACAACTAAAATGGTGATATATTATTCATTTTAACACAATATTTTTAGAAAACATGTTTTTATGCCAATAAACAAGCGTATACTAAAAAACTATATAAATATGATTTAAAAGTTTTTTAGTAGATTAAATATAAATAAAAAATACAAATGATATTTAAAATTGTATTCCAATTATTTTGGTAATTTTGAGTTAATTAATTTGTAAATGATTAATATATTAAAAAAATAGGCAGTCAATACCATTCACAAAAAAATCAATATTTTTTAAAATGTCCCAAAACATTAGCCGAAGTAAATATCTATATTTTAATTTAAAATTTTTATTAATTTTATAAACGTAAAATTAAAAAAAATATATTTATATTTATATAAAAATGTAATTTGGAAATATTTTAGGTAAAACTAATTCCTTTTGGATTAATTAAATTTATTTTTATTTTTATATCTAATATAAATATATGATTAATATACTTATATATGAAAATAATTTTTTTTATAACTACCAAATATTTTATTTCTGGGTTCCTACCCCATTCCACAAGATAATATGTGGGAGCCATAGGCTAGCCAATGTCCATATTAATAGTCATGCATTCTCTATGCTTCCTTTATTGTTTTTTCGATCTATAATTTTCCTACCCAGATTTATTAATTTTATAAATGCATACAATTGTTATTACCAAACATATAAATATTTTTATTCTAGTTCATGAATTGAAAATTTGAATAAATTGAAAATTAATAATTTCCATGATTTCCATAACTCATCTAGAAACATGGATTTAGAATCTCTACACCATAACAATTATTGTCTTAAATAAATCTCACTGACGATCTAACCACACAATACCACTTATATCACTCACCAATTATGAATTAAATCATAGAGTCATACCCATGATTATTAAATTATCTTTCACAATTTAGCTCTAAAAAATAGGATCGGTATCTATTAAAATATGATCCATCACAAAAAATAACTTTGAAAATTTGTTATAGTTCTTTAATGAAAGAAATTTTTTATGATATTTCACCATGTAAAACACTAATAAACCAAAAATATTTTGATGATCCTCATTATAGTGGTTCCAAGAATATGAATTATTTTATTAGAATAGATCGTTACAGGTTATACAAACATTCTCATATACTTTTTTAATTACATAATCACAATTCACATGATTACTTTGGAAAAATAATAATTCAAAAAATTTCGAGCAAAAACTAACAAGTCTACCTCATATTATTAGTGATCCATATATTATATTATTTCAATGAAATTTTTTAGGAAAATCATAATAACACATTTCAAATCATATTTTATCTACCAAATTACATATCCAACAAATCCTATACAATTTATATTAAATGAACTAGTAAAACAAAAAATTATGGATCAATCTCAAAGAATAGAGATTCAACATCCAATAATTTATCAGAAAATGAGGTAATATTATAGTTATTCTATATTTATTCCATGTGTAAATAAATACATATTAGAAATTCATTTCCTGCCTTATAGAGAAATTCCACTGTCATTTACCAAATAAACCAACCTCATAGTTATGGATTGTATTATAACTAATTCACTGATAATCCTAGTAATGATATATTTTTATTAAATAATCATTAGATTGATTGTCACTTATATACATTTTTGTATATCCCAATATATTTAATTTTAATATTAATCATTTATCCAAATATAATCCTATTTTATGCTAACTGGAATATTGATTCCACATTAAGGACAAATCCTTTGGGCCCACGCTGTCAATGTCCCTTCAAATGCAGAATTCAATCCCTTATGACTAATTATTCACTCTCTGTGTGGGAGTAGAATAATTTACAATCGAATGATTTTTTTTCACCATTCCAATTATCCATAAATCGTCGAATCATATTAATGGATACAACCATTCTATTGGTATCAGAGTTTAAATAATATATATAAATTTCTATTTAATTTTTAAAAATTAAAGCAATCATTGTCTACATCCTCTGAAATGCAACCAACAATGAGGGTAATAACATCTAGTGAAAATTATTCGTATTGGGTTGTTGATGCTTGGTAATTTTCTATCCACTAATTTAATTAATTTCTCATCGAATTTTATTTTCACAAACACCGAATTTTTTTACTAATGATGTTTCATTATTTGATTGTTATATATGTATTACTTTGGATTTAATAATTATTGAAAATTATTTCTAAAATATTATAGAGGTATTTTTGGAATCCAAAACCACCATTAATAAACCTAAATTTAATTTGAACATTTGGACCATGAATACTATTATTTTTAGAAAATCTTCACTTTATGAACCTTACATTTCATGAAACATCTAGTTTATCATACAATTTTCTTGGTTAAAACAAACATTCATATGTTCAATTTTTGGTTCATTGGCACAATGTTTATAATCAACCTAATTCCATCATGTCTAATATATTATTCCTCAACTTTAATTTTTAAGATTATAGCTATGTTCTGCTCCCATACATTTAACTTTCCCATATGATAGATTTAAACGTATAAATGATTTATCTGATTTTTTAAATATTTTTACTGATGTAAATAACCTATTAATATCGATAAAAATATTATATAATAGGAACATTAGAAACCCATTAATTTGTATATAATTTTATTTTATGTTATGAGTTATGTTTGGGATTAAAATGAAATTTTAAATATGACGATTTTTCATAAAAATCACATTATATTATATTATATTTATGGATATTTTTTGTCAAATATAGATGTTAAATGACATATTTTGATGCAATAAAAGTTATTATAAATTTATATAAATATATATTTGTTGGATAAAAACATATTTAGATCTAATTCAATTTTTTTCATTTTAGTCTTGTTCCTCTGTCTTTTCCACTCTATTTTGGTTTCGTTTGTCGATGAAATTTATCGAGATTTTCATTAGAGAAAAAAGATGTTTATGATCCATTGAATGTTCACTAAACCATTTATGTTTATTTATCAACTATTGTATTTATATAGACATCATATACATCTTTTTACTTCTTATGAGTTCTATCTACATGAATTACACAATCTCTAAAGGAGTAAATTAACCAAATTTTTTAAATTTTTTTGATAATGTATCTTGAACATGCTAGTAAAAATACAACAAATATTGTTCCGTTGAAGGGTTGACCACTTGTACTGAATCATGGTAGAGTTACATCATTCCAATACAGTGATATATATATATAGTGGTTCCAAATAAAATAATCTTATATTTGGGTTGTCTTCAATTTTATATACTAATTATTTGACGTCTCTAGATAAAAAGAATTTTTAGTGAAAATCAAAGTCCTCACTTATATATTGATGTTGTATTAGACTTAGTTATTTTTTTCACATAACCACTAGAACGTTTTTAAAGTTATTATCTTTATCATTTAACTGAATGATTTTTTAATGAAATTATTACTAAAAATAATTTAAAAATATAAATTAAAATTGATTTTGAAATGATTTTTAAAAGAAAAAAATTCACATAGTTTTCTCTCATTGAATTATTGTTACCTTATAATTTGTATCAAAGATATTTATATTTAATGAATTATATTAAGCTCTAGGAAAATTTTGTCATGGATATATAATAACAATGTTGTTTATGGTTGACTAGATAGATGGAATATCCATGATAATAACATCATATTTCAAAACTAAAAATTTTGGACAATGGAAATTAAGAATGATCTACTATTTTAATAACTATGTTTTAAAATTTTATATAATGATTATAAAAGATTATGGAACACTCATATAACTAGAAATGTTGTTTTCTAAAATTGAAGCTATTTATGTTGTTAATTCAAGAAAAATGAATGAAATAATATGTGTATTTGGACTTGTGGAATTAAATCATTTTTTTCAGATCTCTAATTCCCTTAATATGTGGAAGACTAAATCAATTTCATCAGAATTAACTAACAAATATATACAACCATAATATAACACTACAAATTAAAATCCTGATGCTTAAAAAAATATTATGGAGAATGAAATTGTGAAATGAATTAATGCATTAATAAAGTATTTAATGGTGTTTCTTAAATGGTTGAATAAATTGGTAAACTAGACTAGTTTTTAATGTTCTAGAGATATATCCTCCAAATGGAATTTAATTTATATTATAATTAGAAAACCCAATCAGGTAAAAAAATATTGGATAGATGAAATTATTGGAAAATTAATTTTATATGATGATAATATGAAATAATATATATAATATCATAGAAATAAAAAATGCACAAGACTAAAAATAAAATAACTAATCCCAAAAACAAGAAAAAATTAATGGAGAATGTAGTATCCCTAGTGGATTCTAAATTTTAATATTATGAATTTTAAGTAGATCAACCAGACAGAATATTTATTAGGTTTTATAATAATAAGAGGTGGATTAAAAATTCATTCTACTATTTTATGAAATATAGTGATATAATTAAAAAATTAATAGGTTATGATTGAAAATAGATGGTTTATATCACACTGAATTACCCATAATTGAAGAGGAAAAAAGATAATTAGATTATAAATAAATGTAGTATATTGTAAAAGATGATTATTATAATGATGATAAAGATGCTCTGTAGGATACATGGAATGATTATAGAAACTCCAGAGTCTCTTCAATTTACAATTTAGAGAAATATATATTAAATCTAAAATAAAACATTTGATTTATGGAAATGAAATAAGGGGTTCAATCCTAAAATACTACTATATAGGATTCTGAATTTTTATAAAATAACAAATTAAAAAATTGATATCCCATGAATGAAGGGAAATAAAAATACATTATATTTATAGAGAAATATTTAATCATTATTCATAATATAATTTGATGTGAAAAATAGAAACTATTAAAAAATTTAATAATTGAATTTTTTTAGTGAATCATATTCAAACTTTACTTTGTATTAGACTAGAATTATGGTGTTTTATAATGATGTATAATCCTATAAATGTGATAATTTTATATTTATTAAGGGTGAAGATACCATAATTCAGTTTCTTAGAAAAAATTTTCACATAAAAGAAAAATATCATATTGAAATGAATTGGGAAATGAATTAACTATTTATAAAATAGTTTTTACTCATTTATAAGTAAAAACCCATATCTAGATTTTTTTGTAAATAATTTAAATTATTATAGTTTTTTTATGAAAAAACATCATGTTAGTGTTATAAATAAGGATTTAATTTATGAATAAAGTATAACTAATTTTTTTAAATTAGAAATATCTTGTTACGTGGAGCTCTACTCATTGAAACAAGTAGTCCCAAGATAATTTTGTACAAAAATAAGTAATTATTTATAAATATTGTTGGAACAGTCCATGGGAACAAGAATAAAATATGGTATATAGGTAGTGGAATGTCAGAGGACATGAGTGGAGGTTCCTCAATTTTTCAAATATATTAAAATTAGATTAGTGATCAATTACATTAATTGACAAATCTACGAAAAAAATATTATTTTTGGATTATTGGGACATCCAAATACAATATTCATCAATAATTCTCTATATGTTCAATGGTAGATGAAAAATATTATAACTATTTCTTAATTTTTTTCTAAATGTATTAATATTGATTTCTAAAAATTACTATTCCATGTTTAAACAGAAACTTATATGATTCAAGAACCAATATCTAAATATGTTTATTCATTTTATCTCAATTCTATGATTGAATTCATGATGAATCTTTTAACTTATAAGAAAAATGAACACTAAATTTTTCATACGACACATAAACATTTAAATTTATTTTATAAATATAAATTATTACCGAAAAATTTGGTTTTGTGTTATCATAGTATTAGACTTGATTGGAATAGAATTCATAATTCATTTAGAATAGGTAAAAAGTGGTGGGTATATTTTAAATCTATTGACATGGATTCTATATATAAACATCTAGAACATATCCAAATTTTTTATAGACCATATTGATTAGGATTTTTATATATATGATCATTTTTATTTTTTATGGTTGTTTTTTGAATATTACCTAGGTTTATTTGTCAAAATTTACTAATGAAATTTTTTATATTTTTTAAAAGTTTTATTATTTTTGTTTAAAATGGAAAATATTTCAAATCATTTTATATAAAATTTATCAATATAAGTGATTTTGAAAACGATTAATTCAATTTATATTTATTAATCATTGTATTTTTCATACTTATTCTACTCTATGAACATCTCAATATAATGCACATAAAAATAGAAGAAACAGATCATTTCATGAAATGAAATTAAATATGGTAAATTAATATATTATTTATATATATATATTGTATGAATTTACATTCATGGATTAAAATATAATGAATAATGTTTTAATAACAGCCTTTTATTGGAAATTCACCCTAAGTGTTATTGAATAATTGTAATTTTTTTGGAATACAATGTTTATATTCAAAATACTAAGGAAATCATTGCTATGTTTGATCAAAATGAAGATGGAGGAATATTTCTAGTATATTCTTAAACTAATAAATCATATTAATAATTTAATAAAAATTAAATGATGGTTGAAAAATCTATTCATATGATATTTGATGAAAGTATCCATTTTCATCACAAAGAAGGTAAAAAAGTTGATGTTATTAACTCTTTAAAAAAATGTCTTCATTGTTATACTTAAAATCTTGAATATATATTATAATATTATATATCTCAATTTAGTTTAAAAAAAACATGTGAACCTAACAATTTCCAACCTAGATAAACAATAAATTTAAGTGATCAACCACTTGAAATTCTAATAGAAACATATATAAATGTTTTAAAACAAGAAGAAATATAGGAAACGTAACTCAATTCTATTCCTTTTAGTCTAAGTTAATACCAATTATTTTAATATATTCATTATAATATTAGAGATATATGATAACTATTTTAAAGGAAATGAACAAATTATAATAAATTATGATTTATAATTAGATAATTAACCCAAAAATAATGAAGTCAAAGGAACCAAAAGTGTGTTTATAAATATGAATTATGACAAAGGTAAAATCAAGGTAAATAAAGCTACAATTTTTTCTAAAGAATATAACCATAAAAAACTAATATATTATGATGAGAACATCTATTTTTCAATATTAGATTCTATTAGAATCATTTTTTCTAATTAATATTCTATAAAATTTAAACTATAAAATATTAATAGTAAATTGTTTTGGTAATATCTTTATTTAATAGAAGAAGGCTATATTGAGAATCCTCTTTGTCTTAGGAATCCTCACTTATAAAATTTGGTTTTTAAAATATACTTATGACTAATATGGGTTTCTATCAGCACTAAGTTTGAAGTACGAATGAGTGTGTTATTTTTATTAGAATATTATTTTTTTTGCATGGATTAATGAAATAGAATATTTTAAGGAAAAATAATTTATTTCATATTTTGTTAGTATAAATATAAATATATGATGTTATTTTTCATTAAATTATTGAAAATAATTGTAATGAGTTGTAAAAATATATGAAAAGATAATTTGAAATGATTTTTATTGAAGAAATACATTTCATTCAATTTGAAAATGTTGTTAAAATTAATTAAGAAATTAATTAAAAAAATATAAATTTATTTTTGATTTATTTAAATTTTTGGTCATTAAAATAGTAATACATATACAACTCTAAAGTGTAATTATAATAATGTAGACCTAGATGAACCTATAAATCTAGTTAAATACATATTATATTGAAATATTATTTGTAGTTTTCTACATCATACTACATGTATAATAGAAGATATGATTTCTATTTGGATTTGTGAAAGCGTTCAATATAATAAAAATAATCCCATCTTATAGTTATTAGAATATTTGATAGATATTTAAAAGTAAATATGATTATATCACTACATTATTTAGAAATATTTTGTAGTTTTTTATGTTCACAAATATTTGGGATGAAATAAAACATTTTAGAAATCATATTAACATATAATAATATTATTATATTATTTGATAATACCAAAAATATAAATTTTTCGAAAAATCTAGTGTGCTACTATAATATTATATATTTTTGATATGATGCATCATTTTCTAATTGATAATTTCCTAAAAGTGGATATATCTTTTTAAATTGATAATACTAAATATATAAATTAAAATATTTTCAGTAAACCACTTCCCACTATTATATTTAATTTTTTTCATGGGGAGTCAGGTTTATTTTATTTTATTCTATGTCTATATTTTTTCACAATGAAATTTTTTTTAAAATTTTTAGAGAAATTTTAAAAAAAATTATATCCATTTAAGAAATTATGAGGATTATCCAATTTGTGATTAAAAAGTTTAATGAAATAATTTAATTTAATTTTAGAAAATATGTCATTTAAAATTTAAAATCCCCAATGATTACACTGAGTTTTGGCATGATTAATTTAAAAATTGATAAAATAATTTCAGAGATAATTAGTCTCTGTATCTGATATCTGATCATGTACCCCTTTATCCTTATGAATTCTCAATTTATCTTTTTGTCATAATATTTACAGGCCAATACTTATGAATATCTCTAACACTATATAATAAATAAAAATATGAATCTATTCCAAGAAACACAGAGAAGAAGAAAGCATTCATTTGAGAAAGAATACTCCATCAAGGATTTTCTTGACATTTTATGAAAATTCCCAATACATCCCATAGTAAATAATTCCATATAAGTTAATAACCTATTGTACATATTTATTGGATAAAATAAAGAGAATATTTTCAAGTTTGGTGTAAAGGTGTTTTTTATAATTATCATTATATCATTGTGGATTATATGTTTGTTGTATCGTCAATGTAAAATGACATGTAGTGTTCAGCTTTTAATGTGTACCTTACTCAAATTTTTATGTCTCATCTGGAGGGAAGTATCAATTTATACTATGATCCATTAGAATTAGTTTCTATAGGAAATAGGAGATAATGTCTTATCTATTTGGAACGTTTAAAATTAGAAAATTGTTCTAAAAGATTTGGAGGTAGATCAAAAGGGGTTCGTTAAATTTGATAAATCTATAATATAGATGTGAATAAGAGATATTGAATTATTTTTTTCTCAATATGTATGTGATATTAATGTTATTAGTTATGTTATTTTGTTTTTTAGTAGAATTATGTTAAAAAATATAACACATTTTTAGAAAATGGATGTGAGGAGGTATTTACAACCTTTTAGAAGGGTAGTTTTTCATTTTCTATATAAATTAGATAATATCAATGAAATCCCAAAGAGTATAAAATTTCACTATAGAATACTTTTATCTTCTGGATAATTGATGATGTTTAAATATTTTTGGATAAAAGTAAAGGCTATAAAAATTCACATGGGTGATAAATGTGAATAATAATCTTGTGGTAATGACCAGGGGAGCATCATAGTGAAAGTATAATAGTGTAATGATGGTTCTTAATGATGACTATAGTGAATAAAAAATAGATAGACAAGCATATGTACTTGGTAATCTACAGGACTATATAATTGACATTATTCTAAAATCAAGTAGTATACTTAGAGTGGATTTTAGAATTATAGAAACAGTATGGGAGTTCCCCATTTCCTAATTAAATTTGAATAAAAATCTAGTGAGGACAATGGGGGGTATATTATTTCAGGTCCATGAAGAAGAGAAGAAAAAATAGAACTGTTTCCCGCTTTTATATTTAAAGAAGTTTATGAAAAAGTTCTAATGGTTGATGACATTGTTTCAAGACCTATAGAGTAGGGTGTAACTAAAATTCATGGAGAGTCAGACTAACCAGTTATTGAAGAGTAATTTATTGAAACTGGTTCTCATACTTCTATTCAACAAATATATGATATTCAATTTGACTGAGTGGATCATGAAAGAGATGTGGTGGAACACGAATAGGATATGGTTATTAAATAATATCAATATGTTGAACAAGTGAGTATCCCATTAGGAGAATCTAGTGGGATTATTTTTGAACAAATAATTTCTATTGAATTGTAGTCTTTATAAAATTATTTTATTAAAAATGGTGAACAAACTATTGTTCACAGAAATATGTCACTCCCATCTGTTGAAAGGAGAGAAGTATAGTATATTTCCTTAGTTTAGGATGTTGAAACATCAAGTAATCCAAAAAATTATTCATATGATTCACTTTATTCTCATATAGATGCTTTTATTTCTAAATTAAATATCTAGTGAGAATATAAGGACCAATTTAATTGAAATATATTAAATTATAAAAAATATTGTTCGGATTTATGAATTTCAACTATTTGGTGAATATAATTTGAATTTCGTCAAGATTAGTTGTAAATTTAAATGAAAAATCAATCTAAAAGAATAAATTATAATCATTAAAAGGTGATATCTGTGATCATATTGGGAACATATGACATGAATCAATTTAAATGAAAAATTTTGGAGAAATACATATGTATTTGTGATGTATATTTTGAATATGTAAGAGAAAATGCAATAATACCAATGACCTGTATATATATATAAACAACTTATAAAATGATTTTTTAGATATTTGAATATATTAAAACTATATTATCTATTATCATTGTTATGATTTAGTTCCTATTTTTTGATACAATCCCACTAAAAACATTATTGTGAAAAGAAAGTATTCTATTTTATGATTAAATTATACATAACATAGTATTCGGTGCATAATTTACCAATTGGGTGACATGTTGAAAGTCAATACCAATTGGTAGAACCAATTAGTAACTTACAAAATTAAACATAGTTGAATATATTATTATGTTTTTGGTGTCTAATATATTGGTGATTCAGTAGATGTGTCATCAAATCGTAATTTTGAGATATTAACGAACATGATCACGGTTTTTCTTCAAACATTACATGATTATATTATAAAAAATTCTTTATCATATGAGCCAAATATAAATAAAAATATAATTATAACCTTTATATGATCCAAATATTCAAAAAAATATTTTTAATTATAAAATATTCAATGATTGTAAAAAATATTGTTTAAAATGTGTATCTTTTTTTAAATTTATTAATTTTACTGATTTCTTGAGTTTTACCTGGATGATCCAAATCATTTCTCAGGATATATATATATTACTTACCTCAAAAATTACATAATGTTATGTAATGAAATAATTTTATTTAATATAGTTTATTAATTATTTATAATATCAAAAACTGTTGGGGGATATATATGGATAAACACAACATTTAATCTATCTATCTTTTGTAGTTGAACATTATTAGGTTTCTATATTTATTTGAAGATGTAAAAATTTGGATAAACACAACACATAATATATTAATTCTTAATTTTTGGAATTTATTATGTTTCTATATTCATATTTTTATATCAACAGTATTTTCCTGTTATTATGATTCATTATTTCTTTTATAATATAGAAACATTGATAGACATGTCGTTTTCAATTTCTCAAACAATAATTCATTATTTATCTATTTAATTATAAAAAAATAATATCTATTGTTTTTCTATCGAAAAATATTTATATGTGTTTTGGTCATCAAATAAGAACTAGATTATTGGGAACCATTTTATCCAATAATTTAATTCATTTCACATTGGTTTTGATGCTCACCAACACCCTCATTTGTTTTACTAAGGAAGTTACAAAAAGGTAATTTCAGATTGGTTTATATTATCTTTAATATACAAGAACTGAATGTTTGAAAATATTATATATATTATATTAGAATATTGAATCACTATTTGTAACCCTATGATTTATGTGATTTTTATAATCAGGATCCCTACATTTTGCAAGAAATATTATTTTTGGAACCTTAAGTTTGGCATAATGTTCAGTTCATCAAATCATCATTTGAGATCAACAAAATATTCATATGATTGTGATTTGGTTAATCAATTCAATGTGTAATGTCATCCCAATTTCTACATGTTCAACATATGGTTCACTAGATTTTCTTTTAAAGAATATACCCAAAATAGTGAAACCCTACACTTGAATTAATTATTTTTGAGATTTTAAAATACATATTATTCTAATGATTTATGTCGTAGTTTTCATTGAGTAAATATATTCTTAAAATATACTCAAATATCAATTTAATATAAATTATAAAATTCATTAAAGAATTTCTATTAATAAGGTATTTTATGATTTCAGTGGGTGATTAAATTAATAATTCAATCATGCTGAAGTGTTTTTAATTTATCATTTTATCTGAAAATGTTTTGGGATATGTTTTTATAAATATTCTTGGTAAATTAATGCGGTCACATATATTGATGAGATTAATTTTAGTCCAATGATCTCTAAATATATGTACTTTAGAAATACACATGTATATATATAAATATATTTTCTATCATTCTTATACTACAAATGTTTTTAAAAATTTATAGTTCATCGATGTTATTTTCAAAGAAACACTTTTATGAAATATATTATAAATATATATTTACTATTTAACATACAATTAATTATTATTTCAAAAAAAAATGAATATATTTTGAGATATTATTCAACCTTGGATCACTTCATATATGTTTCTACTTAAATAGATAATTTTCTAAAATAGAATATCATTATTTTGGATGCTTATACTACAACTATATACTAAATCTATTATTCCAAAAAAAACATGAAACACCCCGCCCCTACCTCATTGGATTGAGGAGTGAGTGAGGGTTAATTGGCCTTAAGAAACGATCCCTAGGCGCCAAAGGCTGGCAATAAATGCCGAAGGATTCAAGAAACACTGGGGAATGATTTTCCCTTAAGACAAAACCAACCAAACCAATAACTTATGAGGCATGCACTTTCAACCCAAATATGTATTCCCAAATGACAACCATGTTTTTCCAAAATAAAACACAAAACCAATACAAACAACCATATCAGAGTACAAGCGGAATCTAAACAATAACACTATGATCCATGACACCACCACAGCTCTACACCAAGTTCCAAGCTCCATCGAGACATTATAATGCACCAATAAAGGAGGAAGATGCCTTACCTTTTCCCACATCATAATACCAAATATCTACAAAGACACCAACATGTCAAAGAAGGTGGTGAGTACTAAAAGTCAGTAGGGTTTCCCCAAATAAATTCCATACTCACACAACTATGATAACACCGTTATCAAATTTATATAAATAGTTTATATAATATAATCACAAGTGCTACCATTATAACAAGCCAACCATACCCTTACCAAGAAATTTCACCCAAATCAAACCACCAAGGTAAATCCAAACAACAATCCACAAACCATTCTAACATTTACACATTAACACAACAATTCCATCTTGCAAAGAAAATCACAAAAAAACAACCATAACAACAAAACAGTGGAGCATTCGTCCAACCCGTTCACCCATTCACACCAAGCGGCACATTGTGTCCACTTATCCTTGATGGTGGCCCTTCCGTCCACTCTCCAAACACTTTTTATAGTGGTATTTCTTTCCACTTCCACTCAACATTCAATACAATATTATTCCAGCATATAACCCACCATGGTCACAACCACATGCAATCAACTGATTCCATTGCATATCAATCCACTTCAATAAATCACCCATTTACTGAAATCCATTTTCCATGACAAACAAAATTTCAATAAAACAACCCTTTTATTGAAAACAAATTACATAGATAATTTTCACAAGTCAACCATAGCATACTATTTTAAAATCTCCATCTTAAAATCCATAACAATAGCAATTCACCACAAAATCCTCGTTTTCCCAAAAATCCCCAAAACATCACCCATGGGATTTATAACAAATTTCGCACATCAAACACAATTATTTTCATGAACAGAAAATTAATTGTAACCAAAAACCATTAGATATAACTATGTGGAGTCGAGAGAGATGCCACCTACCTTTAGGGTTCTTGAGAATCGAACCACAATCAACCTCGCCTCAAATCCGGCGAACGCACCAACCAAACCTCTCTAGATCCACTTCCCTAACATTCACAAGCCTTCAAAACATCACCCAAGGAAACCAAAACCCTATATCTACACAGAAAAAGTGTAGATCTAGAAAACCAAGAATGATGGAAGACTATATCTAGAGGGAAACAACCAGAAACCATGATAGAAGACATACACGGGAGTAATCACCTTCAAAACATCAAGAACCATCTTCAAATTACTTCCAAAATGAGTGGGAAAGCTCCTCCACCCCTGGAGAACCAAATTTACTGAGTGAGCCACGAGTGGTAGGATGTTTGGAGTGAAATAGGATAAGCCTGAGGGTCCCTGGAACTAATAACCCTATTTTTATGTGGCCTCATGGTTAGTCCGTAAGGTTTGGAAAACCATTAGTTAACCGTGAACACGCTACTGCATCGAGAGAAAGGGTGCACATGGTTTCCTCATATAGTTTGGAAAACTATGCATAGGTCCGGCGAAGCCTACTGTCTCCCTTTCATGGTTTCTTGTGTAATCAGCATGATTTCCACTAACCGTGCTCAAACCGTAAACCCCTTTAAAAGCCTCCAGACTCATCCAAAACCATTCCAAAATCTCGCAACCTCTTTCCAACTCATCCCATGCAATTTAAAGACATAAAAATTCATAAGAAAGGCCACATGACTCAATCTGAAGGTAATACATTCTCCCCACCTTTGGAATTTCCATCCTCGGAAAGTAGTGAACCTGTCCTTTGCTGAAAGAGCTCGGCCACTACTCAACCATCTCTTTCTCCGACTCCCAAGTTCCCTCTTGAATCTGATCATTTTTTCACAAAAGAAGAACTAAACTAATGCTTTTTTTCATGCAAGACTTTCTCTTTCCTATCAACAACCCGCACTAGCAGGTGCACCAAATAAGAATCCGGTTCTAGTTCAACATTATCCCATCAAATCACATGGTTACAATCCGTCTGATACTTTTTCGACAGCAAATCATGAAACAAATTGTGCACCGTACTAAACTAACGTGGAAAATCTGAACAATAATGCTCATCACCAACCCGCTCATTATTCTCAAAGGGTTTAATATACCATGGAGATATCTTTCCCTAATTTCCAAGCCGATGATCTACCAATCTAGGAGAGATCCTCAAGAAAACGTGATCACTCAGCTTGAACAAAAAAGACCATCGATGATGATGCACATATGATTTTTGAAAACTCTGAGCCGTCTCTATTCCCTTCTTGATCAACATTATCTTCTTCGTAGTCTTCTGGACTAGGCTTGGTCCATCCATCGAAGACTCACCTGTTTCCAACCAACATAGCGGAGAACAACATGGAAATCCATACAGTGCATCAAACGGAGACATCTGCATGGATGACTGATAACTATTATTATACGAAAAATAAACCAATGACAAGTTATCCTCCCATGAGCCACCAAAATCCATGACACAAGCCCACAACATATCTTCCAGAGTTTGTATTGTCCTCTTAGATTGACCATCCATCTGAGGGTGATATGCTGTGCTCACAGTCAACTGTATCCGAAGGGATGCGGTAAGGATTTCCAGAAAAGAGATATAAATCACATATTTCTATATGATACAATCGAAACTGGAACAACATGCCTCTTTACCACCTCCCGGATATATATTATTGAAAGATCCTCCACCGTATGAGATTCACGAATTAGATTGAAATGGGGCGACTTTGTTAGCCGATCCACTATCACCCAAATGGCATCGTGCTTTCTGACTATTCATGGGAGTCCTATGAAAAAATCCATCGCTATGTGATCCCACATCCAAATAGAGATTGTTAAAGACTACAAAATTCTTGCTGGCCACTAATATTCTACCATTACCTGCTGACAAGTCAAGCATCTCAAAACAAACTCAGCCACTCTTCTTTTCTTACCCGCCCACCAGATCTGCGCCTTTAGTGCATTATACATTTTCTGAATTCCATGATGAACAACCCACCATTAATGGGGATACGCCCTGAGAAGATTCTCATGACAAGGAACTAGTAAAACCATCTGATTTCGAAAACACCAAACTGAATCTCCATTCAGTTTCCAACCCTTAATGGTCTCCACACCATTGATTCTTGACCCCATGGTCAAACACTCGGAATTATTTATTTGTGCATTTCTAACCAGGCCATCCAAGTAAGAAATCAAGAAATCTAGAAATAAGGCCACCCTATAGCCCTGGTCCTCACATTCCAACCACTTACCAGTTATAACCGACAACAATTGCCACTGGTCCGATGCCTGTTTCACCACCTGAGCATATGATTTTCTAATTAATGTGTTTTCTACTAAATTTCCCTTACCCGGTGGGTACATCAAGTCAAAATCAAATATATTGATATATAACATCCATCTCCTTTTCCTCAAGTTCAAATCCCTTTGTGAGAAAATATGTTCCAAGCTCTTGTGATCTGTATATACCATACCTTTCTCACCGAAGAGATAATGACACCATACTTTCTAATCATGGATCACTGATACCAACTCTAAATCATGAGCTGGGTAGTTCTTCTCATGCACTCTCAACTGCTAGGATCCATATGCAAACACATGATTACCTTGTATGAGAACCCACCCCAAACCTAATCCCGATGCATCACAATACACAACGTACAATTTTTCTGGATCTGGGAAAAACAATATTTGTGCTGATGTAAGACACCCGTTTAGATCTTCGAAACACTACTGACATTGTTCATTCAACTGGAATGGAACATCCTTTCCTGTCAAAGCTGTCATTGGTGAAGCCAAACCTGAAAAATCACGAACAAAATGCTGATAATACCCACCTAGACCAAGAAAACTCCATATATCAGACAAATTCTTTGGCGGTTTCCATGATACAATAGCCTCTATCTTTTTCGGATCCACTAAAACACCCCTTTAGAAATCACATGGCCACATAAACCAACTTTTCGTATCCAAAAGTCACACATTGAAAATTTCACAATCAACTGATGATCCCTAAAGATCCCCAACACTGTTTCCAAATGCTTCCCATGTTCCACCCTAGTCTTTGAATACACAAGAATATCATCTAAAAATACCACCACAAATGAATCCAGATATCTCTAAAATATCTGATTCATCAATGCCATAAACACGTCTGGAACATTCATTTGACCAATTGGAATAACCACATATTCATAATGACTATATCTACTTCTGAAATCTATTTTATGAATATCAACCTTCCTCTCCCGCAACTAATGATATCCAGACGTTATGTCGATCTTGGAGAACCACTGGGCTCCCCTAAACTGATATACCACTGCCGGAATAACACTCTTCTCAACACCCTCTACCGATTCCAATGACAATACCACCAATTGATATGATAACGTGCCCACTACTGGTACCAAAAAACCCATTGCACCCAGCCTTTCATGCTTCTCTCCTCTAAAGAGATGTCTAATACCATTGTGTGTCACTATATCCATTATCTACACATCAAAGTTGATGTGGGCCATAAATTCGACCAGCCAATCCATTCACAGGATTACATAATATCAATTTATCTCAAGCATTGAGAAATTCCACATTTAGTCAACCTCACCCATAATGATACAACATTATCTAAACAAGAAGGCTCGACACTTCCTTCGACCCAGAGGAGTTTGATGTTTCAAAACCGAGAGAATCATTTCTACCCTTTAACCCAGAAAATCAACCACATGTGTAGAAATAAAAGTGTGTGAAGAACCCATATCAAACATCACTTGCATCAAGGCAGAATTTAAAGGAATTGTACCTCGCACCGTGGATGGTCCCAACTGATTATCCCCCACAACCTGCTTATATCGGATTAATGCCTTTGTCTCCACATTCTGCTCTTTATTTCTTTGCTGAGGAATCGTGGTATTCCGAGAATCACCATGACCCACATTACTCGGCTGATGAGGGGTATGCTACTGTCCCCATCCCGTTAAAGCATACGACATCTGCGATCCCTAAGGAGTGTCATGCACACCCGACCTTGTAGAATTTTGTCAATAATTCTACAGATGCCCCATATTCTAAAAATTATGTCATGCTTAAGGTTGTGTCATACAATCCCGCTTGATGCGGCTCGTAGAACCACACTGAAAACATCGTTTATTTCACTGGGGCTTCGTAGGAAAATTAATCAATCCTGCTGTCGGATTGTATGCTATATTCCCACCGTGGGAATAGGTGTCCCTCCTTCGTAAGATCCCAGCATTAGAGTTCCCACTATTCCCTATGGGTACCACCATGCTTCCTCCACCCGGAGCACCCAAAAATTCCCATTCAGCCACTGAGGATCTATTAAACATCTCTGTGTAATCATCTATACACAGCACCACTATCTTTGAATAGATTTCATGCCTTAAACCTGCTGCAAAGATACTTTCCTTCAATGACGTGCTACCCTCCACCTCGGGTGTAAATCGCACTATGTTTATAACCATACCTACATACTCCGTCATAGACATAAGATCTTTTTTTAAACTGAAGAAATCCGTTGTACGCTGAATTCAGAACGTATGTTGGTAGAATTGTTTATCATAAAATTCTTCAAAGCCTTCCCACATCATACCCTAGTTTTTCCCCGCTTGGACTACCAACTCCCACCACTGAAGGGTATGATTTTCCAACATATACGTGGTCATCTTCACTTTTAACACTACTGGTGTTCCCAAGAACACGAATATCTTGTTCATTCTATTCATCCATGCTTCTTCCCTCCCTGGATCTGATTCACCGCTGAAGATGGGTGGATTCTGGTTTTGAAACTGAACTATATGATCTACATGCCATGGTTCATCCATTGTATTTCCACTTTCCACAGCTTGGAAAGCTTTAACTTTTCTTTTCACTAGCATCTGGTTCACCTGAGGCTTAGGTGCTACCGCATTCTCATCAGCCTCCTCTGGTTAGTCTATACGATGCCTACCTGGTGGAATTTGAATAAAAAGAAAACAAACAACCACGAGTCTCTCTTCCGTAGACATCACGAAATCCCATTTCCAATCACATTACACAACACTATCACAACAAGGATATCCACCCTTTCCACATTTGCTATGTTTCACCTTTTTGAAAACAAAACCATTTTAAAAATATCTATTAATTTACAATAAAATTTCACACATTCATATCACATCCTAAATCATTATACCTCAATGAAATATGAATCCTAGTGGGAAGTCATTTCTACCATGAATTTCATGCTCATCTCATTGGTTACCCCCACGACAATGAGATATCCAATGCCTATAAGTGTCTCCAAAACACTCATGTACCCAACTCCTTGGTAACTTGTATTTCAGCATAAAAGGGTTAGATACATCCTTTTATGATATACATTCCATGTTCCGACATTCCAATTCCTTTCTACCATCCCAACTCAGGGAATATACCACAAATAATGTCAACACCAAGCTCGAGAATCAACTACAAAGGACCGAACGTGATGATACCACTTGTAACACCCCACCCCTACCTCATTTTCTTGAGGAGGTGGTGAGGGTTACATGGCCTTATGTGACGTTCCCAAGGAACCAAGGGCTAGCAATAAATTCCACGGGCTCAAATAAGGAGTGGGGAATGATTTTCCCTTAAGAAAAAACCATGCAAACCAACAACTAAAGATGCATGAAATTTCAACCCAAACATGTTTTCCTAAAATACAACCAAGTTGTTCCACAAAACAACCCAAAACCAAACCAACCAACCATATCAGAGTACAAGAGGAAAATAAACAACAAAAATATGACCCCTAACACCACCACATCTCCACACCAAGCTCCATGCTCTAAGCTCCACCAAGACATCACAATGCACCACAAGATGAAGGAGATGCCTTACCTTTTCCCACGTCACAATACACAACATCTTCAAAGACACCAACGTGCCAAAGCAGGGGGTGAGTACTAAAACACAGTGAGACTTTCCCAAATTACTTCCCTAAACACACCAGTAGGATAAAACTATTCACACAACATTTCCATATTTCAATGAAATGGACAAAAAACAACCATAACAACCAAACAGTGGAGCTTTTATCTAACCTGTTCACCCATTCACACCAAGCATCATTTCCCGTCCACTTATCCTTAATGGTGGCCCTTTCGTCCACCCTCCATGCCCTTTTTATGGTGGTACTTCTCTCCACTTCCACACAACATTCAAAACAGGAAAATTCCAAACATATAACCCACCAATGTCATGCAATCAACCAATTACATTGTATATCAATCCACTTCAATAAATCACCTATTTATTGAAAACCATTTTCCATGCCAAACAACATTTTAATAAAAGAAACCTTTTATTGAAAACCAATTCCATTGATAATTTTTACAAGTCATCCATAGCATCCCTTTTTAAAATCTCCATTTTAAAATCCATAACAATTTAATTTCACCAAAAAACCCTCCTTTTCCCAAAAATCCCCAAAACATCACCCAAGGGAATTCTAACCAATTTCGCACATAAAAAAAATTAATTTCATGAACAAAAAAATTTATTTTAACAAAAACCATTATCTATAACCAAGTAGAGTTGAGAGAGGAGCCACCTACCATTAGGGTTCCCGAGAATCAACCCACAATCAACCGCGCCTCAAATCCAGAGAATGCACCACTGAAACCTCTCTAGATCCCCTTACCTTTCATTCAAAAGACTTCAAAACATCACTCAAGGCAACCACAAACCACGATATACACCAAAAAGTGTAGATCTAGGAATCCAAGAAAGAGGGAAGAGCAGGTCTAGAGGGAAACACAACGAAACCATGAGAAAAGACTTACCTAGGAGCAATCACCCTAAAAACACCAATAAACCTCTTCCAAATGCTTCCCAAATGATTGGGAAAGCTCATCCACCCTTAGAGAACTGAATAACCTGAGTGAGCCACAAGTGGGAGGAATTTTGGAGTGAAATAGGTTAAGACCGAGGGTCCCCAGAACATATAACCCTATTTTTAAGTGGTAGCACTGTTAGTCTGCATGGTTTGGCAAACCTTGAGCTAACCGTGTCCATGCTAATACCTTGAAAGAAATGGTCCACACGATTTCCTCTCATGGTTTTGAAAATTGTGCATAGGCCCTGCGAAGCGTACTGTCTCCCTTGCACAGTTTCCTATAGAATTTGCACAGTTTCCATTAACCATGCTCAAACCGTGCACCCCTTTAAAAGCCTCCAAACTCATCCAAAACTATTAGAAACTCTTCAAACCTCTTCTCAACTCATTACATTAAATTTAAACACATAACAATGCATAAAAAATTCCATATACCTCAAACTGGGGGTTCTATAGAACTCATCTGATTTTGTTGAAGAATTGACATCTTGATCATAATCATGGTTGATTGTAATATTATCTTAATTTTTTTATTTCAAAAATAATTATAATAGATAATAATTAGTTTTGTGGTGTCAAAAACATGCATTTAGTTGTAAGGGTCTCTAGATAAGGGTATTTGTTTATGGAAAATTATCATACTCACTGAGAGAGTATAAGTGTAGTGGAAAATGGAATATTTTTATACCTAAACAACTATAAAAACTATTTTCTTCTCTTCCATAATTTCTTTATACATAATAATTTGGAATAAAATAAAAAAAACATTATAAATCATAACGAGGTATTGATATTTATATTATCATTATTTTTAAAATGATAAAATTATCCACCACATCTGTCTTTGTATTATTATAGTCTAAAACATGAAAAAAATTATAATTTTATAATTACACATATTTTTCTATTTCCACCAATTATTATAATAAATTAAATTTTATATTGGATAATGTATTCTTAATCATTATTTTATCATAATATTAAATTGTATAAGATATCTTTTAATTTCATGTTTTGATTTGTGATATCATGTTCTAAAATATTTACATTGAGTTATATGGATAAAAACAATATATATAACCTTAAAATATCATTTATATATGTTTTTTACACATAAAAAGTTTACACAATCCATCTTAACATATAGAAAATTTATAAACCCAGATTTCCCACGTAGCTAAACCAGGTAAATGAATTTATTGATTCAGTTTCCATAGACATTTCATCTAAAATAGAGGCTATAGAACTTTATATTGAGTGATTTATTTTCTATTTTAATGATAATAGATTATATAATTTTTCATTAGTATATTTATAATTCAGAATCTACCACTATTGTTTCTAAAAATTGTATATATATAAGTACACAATTTTTGAATTAATTAAAAAAATTTCTATTTATATTCATATATTGTTTTGATGATTACATGAGAAATACAGTTATGATTATAAATATTATTCAATTTTTAGTTATATAATGATATTTAAAAAAATAATCAACTTGATGAAAGGTTATTTTCTCTTTTTTAAGGCCATAGACTGATCTAAAATATAATAAATATAGATGTTTACATATTTCTACAATAGGGTATGTAAATAGTCATATGTGATTACCCAATATAAATAATGAAATATTATTTTCCTATGTGAATTTTACTAGATGATTTCCTTTTGGGATTAACTAATGTGAATTATCCTATACGAATTCTAATATATGAATAAATCACCTATGTGAAAATTATAGTGATAAATTTTCATATATAGTATGAGTTTGTTACATGAAATATTCTATCATTCAATGTAAAATTTTAATAACTGTTAATGAATAATATCATGGATATAACATACTTATATATATATATATATATTCTAAATGTATTTTCTATGAAATTAGATTTTATAATTTGTTAAGAACACATATGTGATATTTTAGGTATATTTATATATATATACATAAATATATAAATACTCTTTATTTTATGTAATATTTAACATTTTATTTTTTACATGATTATTATGAATGTTTTTATCATATATTTTTTTCAAAATACATATTCATTATCATTTTATAAGAAAATTGGATATAAAAATTTTAATAAATAATTAACTGATATTCACATTGGATAATGTGTATATGGATATTTACATAGATATTTTGGAAAATATTAAATTTAAAATTAAACTGATTTAATTATGATGTGATTCTCTGAAATATTTCTTGGGTGATTTTTATGGATACTAATATGGATTAAAAACTACATTATTAATTATTCTAGGAGTGATTTACACCACAACATATTTTTATATAATATCGATACTAAACTAACATGGATATGAATTTTAACTCATTTATGAAAAAATGCACGTGGTTTATATATATGGGAAATAAACATGAGTAGTATGAATTTATATAATTAATAAAAAATTAAAATAACAATTGATTTTGAATTTGATATGTTTGTATATAATTAATTCATATTGTTTTAGATAAATTTTATTATCATATTTTATTGATTTATTTACTAATGTATTTATTATTTAATTATTATCCTAATGTGATTATTGGTAATAAATTATTTTTATTTTTAAAATATATCAAATTTATTTAAAGGATAATTTAATGTTATGATTGTACTATTGGACTTTATGAATGATATTCGTGGATTTTAATGTGATTAAATTATCCAGTTCTATTTTATCTAATTAGAATGACAAAGGCATGAAATGAAGAGGTATAAACAAGATATTATGGTTACTTAATGTTCATCATAGATTCCAACTATGTTTGGAGCAACATTTTTCAAATTCATGATAATGTAAATATTTGGTTTCTTGAGCATCATTTTTTCAACATGTAGGATTTTTAGAGAACCAGTGGAGGAAAACTCCAAATTATTCATTGAAAAGCCTTAAATATATTAATTTTTATTACTCATTCATTATAATCTAATTTCTTGAGTATATTGTAAAAATATTTTTTTGAACGACCCTATAAACTCATAAATATATATTACCTCATAATAGATTTATATTCAATTAACGTTATATTGTTCAACATAATTATTATATCTGTCAAGTATATCTTGAAAATTGCATACATAAAAATTGGTTCTTAGGTGAGATATGTCATATCCTGATATGTCATTCATAAATATAACTATTATAATACATTGTAAACATAATGGATTTCTTCATAACCTTGGAGAATGAATCATAAAAATGTTTGAGATCATATTTATAGTATGAGAGAATAAATTTTATATCCATAGTCACATAAGCACAACCTGATCATAATGGTATGATAACCTATGAATAAAATTTCAAAACAATAACTGAATTTAATTGATCATAAATATGTGTCATGGAATATGTATTTGAAGTTAAAAATACATGAATCTTAAATTAATAAAATAATATGATCCTATTAAACATAAAAATGGCATTAGAAATAGAATTTATACATACACATAATGTTAAAAAATCATTTCCATAGTAGTGATGGATCACATCCTAGGATATTATAGAGGAATTGGTTAACTCCCAAAAATATCTTAGTAGTCAATGTTCACTCCCAATACTATAATAGTGGAATGGATTTACTGTCAAATCCAATGAAAGAGTAATGGTCCACTTACATGACTATCAAAGTGGACATAGTCTATTATTGAATTATGTTCTCCAACTATTTTTGTTCTGTTATTGTAAGGAGAAATTAATCTATACCTAATCCATTTGACATAGATATTGGTCTCACTTATCACATAATATATACATTATTATTTTGTATTGTTCTAAAAAATTCATAATATCTCAACCCATGATGATAAAATTTTTCTTTGTAATCATATAATTACAATATAACCCCTGGGAATGAAATGGGTTTTATAAACATTTAATTATTTCATAAATAATGGGGATAAAAAAGGACTAATTAATATTTCATCATTACATTACACATGGGAAGTAGATAGTGTTATTAAACATTTTATCATAATATATCCCATGTAAAATAATGGAGATTAATAAATATTTTATCATTTAATCTAATCATAATCCTTGGAGAATGAATGAGATTAGTAAACATCCAATTAAAGAAAATATACCATTCATAAAAAGAATTTGGATTGTATGATTTGAAAATATCACAGTAAAATATAAGAAACATGAAAATGTAAGGTCTTTGATAAATTTAAATATCATAAATTGATATTTAATATACTATTGAGGAGAATATAATTTTTTTTAGATAACATATTTAAGGTATAAATATTTCACATAATTCAATGAATAAATTGTATTTTAAAATTAATTTGTAAATACCTCATTTATTATTTAAATCGTTGAGAGTTTTTAGTGGAATAAAATACTAATGAAGCACTACAAAAAAAATTAATATCACATTTTAAGTGAAAATTCAAAAGGACCATGTCTAAAAAATCACCTCAATATTCTTGTTGATAACATTTTTTTTGAAAAATTAATACAACATTATCAATTTATTTAAATAAAATATTAATTCTAATATATTATCAAAATTCGTTAAAAACATTAAAAAATCAAGTACATGGAAGAAAATTGTTTTACATTTTAAGGACAAAATAACATGGGTTTTTAATAAAATCATCAATTTCAGCTCTTAAGTACATAAAGAGAGGATCTTTAATGGGAAAAAATGAATTATTTTGAAATAAAAATATAAAAATAAATTCTATTAGTTACTATGGATATATATTATAATATTTCATCATCAAAATATTAATCACAAACTATCCATTTAAAAAATGATATTTTATCATACAACATTTTACACATTCGTATATTTGAGAATCGTAAGACGCATGAGAGAATAAAATTATATGAAGAATTAAATATCATGAGTACAAGAAAACTACATATATATCATGTAAAATGAGTTTCAAATTGACCACATAAAATAAGTTATTTTCATAATATAGTGTACTCCCCAAAGATGGAATTGTGTGATAGAAATCTATTAACCCATGTCCCGAATTGCATTGTACATGTTTGAACCTCATTAATAAATAAATTTATTTTATTATTAAAATATTATATAACCATAATAAGATATATCACACCATATAAGAATTCCTAACAAACTTTCCCCATTCTTTTATTAATAATTATCTGTTTAAATTGTTATTTTGCGTGATAAGCTCTTCTATTTTTCATGTACATTTTTGTTCATTTTTTTAATCATTTTTTTATAATGGTTCCATAATATCATTAATTTTATCCAAAAAAAAATTTATTTATGTTAATTATATATTTATTTAGAAGTTTCCATTCATTCTAATGATTTAAATGGTATTACAATTACAATGGGGATAGTAGGTCATATGTACGCATGAATGTTGATTCTATTTTCTTGACTTTTAGAAGAAAAGAATGTTAAATAATATATAAACATTAAAGAATAATTTTTATTTCTTATATATCTTATATATTATCTTAATATATAATTAATTATAATTATTCTAATATATATTTAAAACCGCATCACATCACATCATGGTGGTTGTAGTCCACACATACGCATGAGCGATGTTATCAGAATCCAGCATATTGGAATAAAATATGGTATATGTGATATTATAATTATAAAATTACTTTCATTTCAAAAATATCATATAATTATTTTAAATCAACCATTATATACATATATAATAAGTGGTGGTGGTAATTAAATTAAATCATCATGAGGCGGTAGTTTGTTGTATACACTAAAGACAATTTCTATGCGTAGTTGTTAGAATAAGTGATTGATACAGGTTATGAAATGAACATTATAACATCTTATTATATTGTTGATAAATATTTTAATATATAAACAAGTTTAAAAGATATTTTATGTATGTTAATGAAGAAATAAAATGATAACAGAGGGTTAGGTGATAAACCGCTTTATTGGAGACAACCTCTTGGTTTAGTTATGAACCCTTATTTGGAGGATTTTTTAATAAAAATATGTTCTATAGGATATGGGGAGGGAATAAAGGAATTTTTATAAATTTTTATTTTTGATAAAACATTCATTTTTTATTGTGATGGGGAGAGGATATGGGATTTCATTTTACATGTGTGGAAATGAACCCACATGAAACTACGTGGAAATTTCACATGAAATACAATTTAGTAAAGTGTTTTTTCAAGAAACATTCCTCCCAATGAAAATATAATATGACATGGGATAATATATAGATTTAATATGTCAAAAAACTTTATTTAAGCATTATTTATTATCTAAAATACCCTTATATATTTGTTTAACCTGTAATAATTTTTTTCAACCATAATTGAAATAATTTATTTAATCTATTTATACTATTCATTGTGACAAGAAATTAATTATGTCCTTATGATCTATTATTAATTATTCTGATTAAAATGATTGAATCTTGTTTTACTAAATTTAGTTCACCAAAGATTTAAAATTAAATTAAAAATTAAACCCGAAGACACGATGAACATTCCTTTTTCCAAAGTGAAAATTTTTATAAGGATAAAAATAATTATTTATAAACTCAACATAAAAACGATTCTAATGACATAAATTGTATTACTAATAAAAATATTGATGAAATTTAAAATTTTTGAAAATTAAATAAAATATGAATCTGTAAATTATTTTAATGAAAATGATGGTTAAGATAAAAATATGTATGTTACTATATTTATTAAAAAATAAAAATTATGAAATTGCCAATAAATTCACCTTAAGTTAATTTGGACATTTTGATTCAAAAAGTGATTTTAATTTTTTCATTAATATTCCTAAAAGTTGATTTTTTTTGAAATTTTCCCCAAAATCAATAAAAATAATTATTTGAGATAATATATTATTGAGGCATTTAGTAACTTTTATGAAAATAAATTACTATGATATTATTTAAATAATACCATGATATAATATTTTTAAATTTTGGTTATTAATATTCATAAAAATAAGTATAATTGATAGCATATAATATTTATATTTAATTAAAAATATTAATAGTATATTGATCGTCATTATACCATGGTGTTTCCTATAACACAATGTATCAGAGTATTTAAATTTATTTGAAAAAATAGGTCATAAAATATCATTGAGTTACAATATACACCATCAAAATGACATTAATCGTAGAAAATATTTTATATTGATATAAAAAACTGATTATACTTCTACCTCATCATATATTTAGGTTCCCACAAAGGTTTATCACGTTGATGGGTTTTTCATAAAACTGTTAGTGCGATTGTGGTCTTGTTCCATAGAACATTGTCTCTATAACCATAGTCTCCACCAGTTGATCCCCATATGAAAGATCATGATCCAATGGTTATTGTTTTTTGTTTGGTTTATATTAAGTATAATGTATCGGATTCCTCAAGACACATACATGGAACACATCATGGATTTGAGGGACATTTGGCGGAAGCACCAAGATATAAGCTAACATCTATATTCAATAAAAAATCATGAGGGGGGAATATATCGATATCTCATTTTTACATTCTTTATAAATCTCATAGCATTATTCCTTAAAAAAATTAGAAGGAAAACCTTCTAAAAAATCTCGGTCTCCCAATCATTCCAATTTTATTAATTATAAATTTTAGGTCGACATTATGATACCCATATTAGTTGATGGGTGGGTCAAACATTCATTTCTATTTTTTCAACTCTCTCACTTACTAATATCATTGTTTCTATATCTGAATCCCAACATTTTAGAGTTATAAAGATCATTCTCGAAGGGGATTCGGAATGAGAAATTCAAATTCTTGTGTGAATGCTATTTTTTGGGAAAATTTACTAGATAATTCTCTTGATTGTGACCATATTTAAGAGACATAGAGAAATATTTTGGAATATTTAGAAGGGTTTTAATTTTTCTCTCAAACCTAAAAATTAGTATGAGTATGATTCATTGTGCTTAACCATAACTCATATATCCAAATCATGTTAAAGACGTATCAAGATCATTATACTAGATCTAAGATCTCGACCACATATATTTGGATGTGTTACACCATGTAACATTTCAATTATCTTAATATATATTATAGAAAGATTATTTAGGGAGAAATATTATCTTATACTTATTAGGTATGATGAATATTTAATTTAATCAGCTACAACCCATGTGAAACTTTTCCATTTATATGTTATGGAGATTACAAAGAAAAAATCCATAGTGATGTTTTAAAATTTTCATTTTCTTATGGGAAACCATTTTAACATCATCATGTACATTTTTCTCTCATCATTAAGGTGATGACATACCATGCATAAAAGCATTTGTGAGGGAAATGGGTCCCATCCATTATATAATCCAATAATTTTTGTGACAATGGGACATAAACAATATATTATTTTATAACTAGTTAAAAGGAAATGGATTTTCATAAACATTTAATAATTTCATAATCTGTGAGAAATAAATGGGTTTTATAAAAATATAATCATGGAATAAAATATTTTAATTATATGGGTTTCTTTGACAATTCATCATATCATTATTCATGGGAAATAATTGATTCACATTTAAATTTCATCAAAAACATAACCCGTGGAAATGAAATTGGTTTCAAAAATATTTTATCATTTAATCACAGTATAACACATTGAGTTGGAAGGAGTTTTAAAAAATGTATAGTTATAAAAACATAAAACATATACAGAAATAATAATGATTATATTATTAGATCACATTACAACTAAAACATAAGAAACAATGATATTTGTTTTCATTAATGACAATAATTTTCATAAAAATACCATTAAAACATTATTGTTAAAAATATTCATTACATTTTAAAATAAAATATTTAAAATATAAATATTTTCTAAAAATAATGATTTAAAATTTTCATTTAATATTACCTTCAGTAAATAAAACAATAAGCATTAAATCATTTAGATTTGATCACACCTGAAAATTCAATTTTTTTGGTACATTTTATATTTAATATCCAATTAATATTTTTATTAAAACGTAAAAAGATCCCTTTTTGGAAAATGGAAAGAATATTCCTCATAAATAATTTTTTTAAAAATTAAAACAAGGGTAAAAGATTATTCATTCAATAATTGTACAATATTAATAATTTTCTATAATATTTTTAGAAAACATGAACATGGAAGAAAAAGGACTTATGACTAGATAAATAAATAAAATTTTATTTCCTTATAAACATTGTTTCAGAATATTGAGTGCATAAAGAGAGGATAATAATAATAAATCACTAATTTTGATTAAATATACTGAGTTTTATAAATTTCACGAGTTACGTGAGATATATATGATTATATTTCATCATTCCTACTTTATTCATAAACAATTCATATAAATAACGAGATCATAATATAAAACCATTACCACATCTATATCTAATGAATTATATAACCCATAGAAGAATAAAATTAAGAGAATTATAAAATATCAGTATACTATATCAATTAATAATATAACATCTGAAGGGAGTTTATATATATTCGAAAATAAGCCAGGTTCATAGAAAAAAATATGTCTGAAGGAATATAATTTAAGAAAAAATTATCATACTTCATTTATTGACTTCATTCAATGTTGTAAAATAATATTTCATAATAAATATAATTTTATTATAAATTTTTTACTAAATCATAATATAATATATAAATAAATATAATATTTTCTAATATAATTTTACCACCATTTTACTAACAATTTCTTATTAAAATCAATATTCCTGGTGATAACCACTTGGTTTTCTATGCATGATTTTGTTAAATATTTTTCTCCTTTTATATTGATCAAGGATACCCCAAATATACAATGGTAAAAATCAAATAAATATAACATATATCAATCATTTAATTATTTAGATAAATCCTTATATTTTAGAGATGTAAAAAATATCTTTATTAGCATCTACATCAAAGTAAAACGAGAAACATGTCACACAACTTCTTGTAGGTGGTAGTCCACACATACACATGAGCGACATAATCATTTTCCAATGGATTTGAGTGTAATAAGGTAAATTTTATATTACAATTATATATGGATAACATTTTTATAATTATTCTTAACATATATTAAATCCAACTTTATATCTAGAAATGAGGGGAGGTGCATGGAAATTGATTAAATCTGCCTGCAAGGTGGTAGTATGATAAACTCATGATCTACTGGTTCAATTTACATTTTATGGAAGAGGAGATAGATTTAGGGCCCGAAACTAAAATATAAAATAATTAATTTTAGAAACCTATTTTATTATATCATTATGTTTTAATAATATTTTAATGTTGTGGAATTATAAATTACATAATAAGTCAAGGTAATGAGATACACCACTTCTCTAAAGAGCCTCTTTAGGAATGTATCTGGTGCCCTCTTAGGATAGATTCCAAATTTAAAAGACCCTTATGTCATCGTGATTTGTGTAAGGAAAGTATATAGTATCACCTTGATAGAACAAAAATGAATATCTAAATTCAATAGTAGAATAAAGGTGATGACCATTTATATGTGGGGAAAAACAAAGTTGGAAACAACGTCAACATTTCAAAAAATATCCAACCCAATAATGTGACATACAAAAAAATTACTCTAAATGAACATAGATTCAAAATTTTTATTGGATATGTTATTAATATTTATAGTGAAAATCATTTATAACATTTATATTTTTAAACATATTCTTATCTTTCAATTTAATACCAAATAAACTCGTTTTAGCCATAACTGTGGTAACCAATTTTAACTATTTTTTAAAATTATTATAGTAAAAAATTATTCTTGTGTTACTAAATGACATTAATAAATCAAATTAAAAATATTGATTATATTTTTTTAAATTTAATTTATTGAATTTTTTTTAATTTTATTTAAAACCAAACTCATCGATTTATTGGGAAACTTGTTTTCCAATGAAACAAATTTCATAAGTATCAAACATAGATATAACTAAAATAGACATGAAAATGAATTAATTACATAAATATTACTATCAATAACATAATTAAATTTAATTTAATTTAAAAAAAATCATTAAATTAAATATAAAAATTTATATTATTAACATGAAAATTTAAGATTCTATAATAATATTTATTTCTCTATATTCTATAAAAAATTTAAAATATTAAAAAAACTATAAAAAACACAAATTAATATATTTTGGAAATATTGAATCCAATAATTAATTTCTTTAAATACTCTTTATAAATTTTGGAGAAACATGTATTGTAATTTTCTCGGGGAAAATAATTAAAATCATTTTCAGAGAAAATAAATTTTTGAAGTTTATATTGACTTTAATAAAAATCAAAGAAATATTTTAATCTAGTATAAAACAATTAACATTGCGATTAAAAATTAATTAATTACAATTCCTTCAACTATTTTTAATATCTCTATTATAGCTTCCATTTTTTATAATAACAATAATATTATATTTAGGTTCATTAAATGTCAGTGTTTCATGTCACAGAAACTGTTGAGGAAACTAAATTAATTTATAAAACAAAATTCTTAAAAGCTTAGTGTGTTAGATAAGAAATATTACATGGATTATTATTATATTAACAAAATATAAATTTGGGTTTAGTCAACTACTAATGAATAATTTGTTTATCATATCCCGTATGAATATTAAATTCCACATAACTTTAAAATAAGACAGGATACGAGTGATCATATAATCTTTTCGGTCTAGTATATTTCCTTGAAGAAAGGATTCCTCTTTACTAATGAAATATAATAGGTTATAGATAATCCTATAAATATCTAGGTTGGGGTTCCACCTGTCATGAATTGAGTTAATTTCTATACATTAAAAGATTGCATTTCATCAAATGCAGAAAATGGAATGAGTATTGGATTTATCCAATAAAAGTATAAGATGGTATTTTCTTATAAAATTATGGGTTTTTGTATAAATATAGAAAATCATTGAATTGAGTTAATACATTATTTGGGAATTAGATTGAAGTAAAGATTTATTTTTACCCTCTAAATTTTATATAACATAAATGGTTCCATCTCTCTAGGTTCTTGATACAGGTGAATAGTGGAGTTGGATCAATTAGGCATGAACAAAAATAACTAGTGTTTATTATTTACAATCTTGATTTTCAATTATTTCTATTTTAATAATTTTAGGTGGTTCATTTTTTAAATATATAATAAGATCGGTTTCCACTAATATTGTTTAAACATTAAACAATTTGAACAAAATTTAAATACACCCCCTCTTTTCCATTACCATCACTCTTCATGGACGCAAAAAATAGCGTCAGATCGTAGATATTAAATTGTAAATATTACTAATAATATCTATATTATAGATAACACCACATATTGAGGAATGAATCATTTATAATAACATAGTTTGTCACACAATTTGATACCTATTAGTAGGTATCAATGATTTTCACCATTTAATCATATATTTTGTTACATTTTATTACATAAATTAATAAAAAAAACTTTTTTATCATATTACATAAATTGAATAAGGGAATGATTATATTAGGTGATGAATTAATTAAAGTATATAAATGGTTCAAATATGATATTACTACTATATTTCAATTTTAGTAAGAACACTTATTGAAAGATATATATAAAATTTAATTTAATTTTATAGATATTCTATTTCATGATATTATGATTATATCATATATTTTACCTAAATACCATAAGAATTGCATTAATTGAGGGGATTAAGATAGATATAAACATGACTATAAGTTACATATTATATTTATTTATTGTTTTATTTAAAAAAAATCATAAATTTTTTAGTTAATGCAATGTTTATGAAATTTGTAAGCAACTAAAACAAGTACCTTTGATTAAATAGATTCAAATGATGATGATCGGTAAAATTCTAGAATGTATGGAAACTATAAAATAGAACACCTATTCTATAAAATGTTATAAGAACACATTCCTAATAAAAATAACACTTAATGTAACTGAATATAGAATTTAGAATATTCGATTATTATTATTTATTGTTGAAGTAAAATGAGAAATTATAATCGCAATTTTACAAAGACAAAAAATAAATGAATAATGAAACCAAATTAAAATAAATATATGACTACATCGACTAATTATGAATGATAATGTATGGAGGATGAAATACCAATGAAATTAGGTAATATTATGTTTTTTGAAAAATATTATAATGTGAAATATTTACCCCCGCATTTTCATTCAAGTTCATTTGGATTATATTTTATAAATGATTGAAATATACATAACATCCCTCTACTTCTCATTTTATTAATTAGTTATGGGGGAGATAACAATTCTTAGGTAACATCCAAAAAACACCAATGGCCATAAATTAATTCAGATGACCTCAAAAACATTCAGGGGATTATTTATCCTATGAAATAATAAATAACCAATCCATATAATCAACAAAAAATTAAACCACAATAAGGTGAAATATGATAAAATATATCCCAAATTATAATGAAATCAAAAAACAAGATCGTAGTTTAAAAAAATTCATAATAAAATTGTGTCAAAGTACCACAAACCTAAAAACTCTAGGGTGATATCAACCAAAAACTCCCAACCCATTCCAGCAACCAATAACACTGGTTAATCCCATAATATCATGAAATATCACAAAATAACAAATTTATCATTCCATTAATTGTGTCTCAATAGGTGGTATCTACAAATAAATAATAATAGAATATAGATAGATGAGTATAAACATTACAATATTTACCAAATGACATCCCAAATCTCACCAATTAGAAAAAACATGTTTGCAAATTTTTTGAATAGTCTTATTAAGTAATAAATTTTCATATAAAAACATAAATATGTTTTTGAAGGAATGATCCTAAAAATAAATTATAAAAATTATAACTTGATTGGGAATAGACTGTTACATTTACCCACACACTACTACATACAGAATAACACACTCAAGCATGCATTCACTATAGATGGTGGAAAATCAAGTATATACTCTCTCCCATTTTATAATTTTATTTCATGACCCTTTTCCATCCCATTAAAAAAATTCTCAAATGTATATTCCTGAATCATACCAATTCATATTAATGATATTATTTTATTATTTTTACATAATTTAATCAAATAACATACATACTTAAAAACAAAAAATATTTTTAATCAAATAATTAAAAAATTATAAACAACAGGGTTTGAAAAAACCAAAAAAATGTAATCCTTTCCAAGAAAATACTAAAAACAATTCCCATCGAAGATGGGACCAATATTTTAAAATCATTTCAATAAAATCAATCCAATAAATATAAGACATCAAATCTAAATCTTGCAGAGTAGAGTAAAAATCCACCAACATATTGACTATTGGAGAAAAAACTATATAATAAAACATAAATATTCAATAAAAACTCATGTTACCTTCCCTAGATTAAATAATATTTCTCCATAAATCATTTCAATGAACATATCCAAATATATAATATAAACTTTATATGGTTCTAAGAGGTACAATCATATAATATTTATGAATTATGAGGAATAAAAAGTACATACAATCAAATATTACCATCCAACACACTTTTATTCGTCTATGGAGTGATAAAAAATGACAGTGATTACCTCTCATTCCTAGAAAGAAAATGTAATTCGTCATATGGGTGGATTTCAAGAAAAATATGGGCTTAAGTGTCTTATTCATTTTATATCCACTGTGGAAAGAAGAATAACTACATGATGCATAGTTATGTCAAACAATATGGAAAACTGTCCAATAATCATTATGTTTTATTTTTTAATGACATTCCTTTCATAGATAGATCACATATATAGTAAATACATATTACAACAATTCAAAAAAATTATTTCTTGATTCATTTTTTTAGGAATAACCATAATATTGATTTTTTTAACTAATCATGTGCCTAACAGGTGCCCACTTTTAGGCCTTGTATTATTTTCTAGAGATGCTTTGTGGTCTTTACTAGTCGTGCACCATTTTTAAGTCATCCAAAAACATTAAAAACACCTTGTATGCTCTCATAAAATATATCAAATTATATATAAACTCCAAAATAATAATAAAATTCCATTTATATAATACAAATGGTGATATATTATACCCCATTTGACCATTTTGTCTCAAGATAGTATAAAAAATCTTTTATCAATAAGAGTTTGAGCTGTTGTTACTCAATTTCCTTCTCATGATCTAACATATATTCTTAAATCCAAACATGAATCCATTAAACCATCAATACATTGATGCATTTTTCATGTATGATTTGGTAATTACTATCCACAATCTACACCGATATATGAATCAACATATAATCCTACTCATGTTCAATGTGATCCCATCAAACCAGATTGTAGGTATCAATTTGATACTTATTTGATAGAGATACACGAAAAAATTGTTACCTAATCTGAATCCTAGTGGAATATCCAACCAATATGCCTCCTCACCATCTCAATAAAGTATGCCAAAATATCTAATGTTTCAATGAGATAAAATTACCTACATTGAAAAACGACGATTCCCAATACGTAGAGATATTATCAAAAATACATGATCAATCACCTCAAAAATAAAATGGTCCACAATAGTGTCCCACCAATGATTTCTAATGAATTTTAGGATTCTTCTTTATCATTTTTATCATCTAAATATTCACATGTATTTCTATCATAAGGATATGAAATATTAAATACGGCTTATAGTTTTTCACCTGAAAAATTTTGAATCACATGAATGACCATACAATTCTGCAAAATGATCCATATATTTCAAGTATTGATAATTATTATTATAGGATAACTTTGAAAAAGATATATAATCATCCCATGAGACAAAAAATCTATTACACATGTCCTATCAATTTTCTCCATTCTTATTATTTCCCAATAAGACTATCCTTCTATCTGTGGGTGTTAATTCACACTCATAGTAAACTATGATACATTGGATTAATGAATATATTTACAAAATAGATATGTAAGTCTAGGACTAATGTATTATAAAACCTATAATGGAACACCATGAATCTTTATAATTTCATTAATAGGGGTTTTGAAAAAGGATTTCACCAAATGAGTTTCACATGTTCATATGAAGTGTATTGATTTTTTTAGGCAATCTTAAATCACCCACATGCAATAATTATTTATATCCTTCATTAGTATACCCATTAAAAAATTTATTTATATTTTATCCAATTTCTTCTTGGTAATTTATAATGACTGAAACATACCTATTAATAATTGATGGTATTCCACGAAATTCTGAAAAGTAATGAATTTTGATATTGTCTGTACTATTTAAATTTTCATGCCAACGAATATAAACTATTCTTTAAATGCATCATAAAATTTTAAAACACCTATGTCAATAAAACATATGAACCATTGTAGACACACAGAATCCCCATTATAAAATTGAAATTTACAACCATCTGATCCCCAAACCACAACATTAAATTTCTGTATATATTCTATCACTCTATATTATACCCAAAAATGTTTTTTGGCCTCATCATAAAATCATTATGATCACGTTTATATGATACTCTAACCTCCTTATCTGAATTAGGAACAACAAAAGTAGAATGTAAACATTATGATTACCCTAGTATGATCATTCTAGAGCCATAAATAAAATTATTATACACTAATCAAATTCCTATTCATCCAACTATGTATAAAAATTTCTACACAATGCATCCATCACAAATATACCTTTTCCTAGTGAATACAATTAGTCAATGTACAATATCTTTAGATAATCCAACCATATACACCATCTTAAATCTAGATCTCTTAGTAATAAATTGTCTTTTAAACACTCATGATCTATAAATGAATTCTATTTAACAATAAAGATGTAATGACACCATGTATTCAATGCATGGACTACAAAAACTAATTCAATGTCTTGTATTGGGTAGTTATTCTCATGAAACTATAATTACTATGACCCATAAGAACTAACACAATCTCCCTCCATGAGAATATGTACCAACTAAAACCATGATGTATCAAAAAAGACTATATAAACATGTTTATACAATAGGAACATGATTATATGTTCTAAATTAAGTCTAACCTTATATTTTTTAATGGATTTATGAAATTTTTGGTTTTGTTCTAATGCTAATCCTTTTATCCTAAAATCTTACATATATGATGGAATTTGTGAAAAATCACCTAAAAATGTATTGTGTAAAAATATAGTCCAAGGAATCTATATTTCCTAAAGGCACTATTTTTGGTTTCTATGAAATAAAATCTTCTATATTTTTGGACCTAAGTAAATTCCATTAGCAGTAATAAAATTTTTAAAGAAATGTTCATCATGTATCTAAAAGTGACACTTTGTTAATATGGAATACCGACTAATTTCAAGCAAGATAACTGAATTTATTTTCATAGGGTTATCATTATCTTATTTTTTCCTATAATAAACTATTATTTTCTAAAAATACACCAAAAATTGTAATACCAATACATATATATGATTTCATTAATGAATTACTTAAAGACACCTGGTGATATCCTAAAACCAAGAGAAATATCTACATAATCATAAGGGATTTATCTATTTCTAAAATATATATTTATAATAACATCTTATTAAACTCAAACATTGTGACACCCTCATTGTATATCAATTATCTAGGGCAAAAAGTATTATTTAAATATATCAAATACATTTTAAATACATCGAAGATGATAATTATTTTTATTAGCATGTTGATTAATTTTTCTAATTCCGAATTAGGCATGCCACATATACCCATATAAATAATTAGACATTCTACATATTCCCATATATATATACATGATCCTCGCAATCATATTTCTTAAGATATACTATTTTAATATTGTAACTCTCGGGACGACCCCTATATAATCTGTTATACAAATTACACCATTTGTTGAGAAAATATATAGTCATAATTCACTATAATTAATTTATACATTACTAATGAACTTGTAGATAAATCCAAGACAATATAGACTAAATTGAAAAAAATCAGCAAACTCTATCACCCATATATTATCATAAGTTTTCCATAAAAAGTACACTGTTCTAGAAATATGATTTATTTAATGATGGAATTTTTTAATTAAAAATTTCTCAAAATCCACCAATGCCATGAATCAGAAATATTTAGAATGAACTCCCCATTATAAAATTTTTAATACTAAATATTCCATCACAAAAGATTCTAAGATAACATTTAGTTTTTTAAGATTCCAAAGGGAATAAATGGTTTGATTCATCCTATTCAAGAGAATTATTTCTTTTTCCAACATGGAAGCCCCTCGAAATGTCCGTGCATTATACTTTTTGAACTAAATGAAATATTCCACATTTTGAGGATTGTAATTTATATTAACCATATCAATAACTATAAATAGTTGTATATTTTTTTGAACAATCTCTTAGTTCACCAGTGGAAATTGTTAAACACTATTTCAAGCATCCTCATTTGGTTGGTTTTGACAATGGATACCCAGTTCCATTCCCTATAATTAGAATGAAAACCCATTTAGTCTCACTCATTATAATGTCAAGGAGTATCAAATAATATTTATAAAATCAATATATATAAAGCATTTATTTCTATAATTGAACCCTTATAGAAATTTCTAACATTATTAAGAATATTAAGACCATGATTAATTTTTTTTTTCTAATCTTCAAAAATCATAATTTATTGAACTTTTATAGATAATTTTACTCAATAATTTTTTAAAATTATTTATTTTGAAGTCAAAATATCATTTTTTTCATGAAAATATCATTGAATAATCAAATGATGATGAGGTGATACCTCACGTAATAGTTTCTAAAAAATATTGTGTTTCCAAACACCATGGTAACATTAAAATCTCTATAAGGTGGTTATATATACCATTTTATGCACTAAATTTCTTGTAAAAACAGTCCTACCCCTTAATCCATTCCAAAAATACAGAATTATACTATTACAAACTCGATGACAAAAAAACTGGCCCAATTTATTATGTCATGGGTTGAACCATTGTGACACATTTTCCCCCAAAAGAGAGATAGATAGAAATTAATATGACACCATTTTTCCTAATTAAATATTTGGAATCACTAATACTATAACATGCTGATATATTATAAATCATTTATTTTCAAATTAATTTAATAATTTCAATATTTTGTGTTACATGATATATATATATATATATATATATATTCACACACAAAAATTGAGTTGGCTTTCATTACACACTACATCAAGCATTGCTTTCATTACATAGAACACTATTTTTAGATAAAAAATTATTTAATATTAAAATATAAATATTTATTATGATAGTTCCCAACTAGAATTTACAATAGAGTTTTTGAACAATTTTAAATAAACTATTATAATATGGTATAGAAATTTATATAAAATTAATTCACTGACAACCAATTAAATAGAATTTATAATAAAACCCTTTTAATACAAATGTAAATATTTTTTTTGAAATTATATTTTTATGGGAAAAAGAGTGTTCTATATAAATAGATTATAAAATTAAATTATTAATAACCTATTTTAATAAATTTATATTTATTATATATTCAATTATTTTTTTTCCATTTATCATATAAGTTTTTTAGAAAATAAATTAGAAGAAATCCGATTTTACACTTTTAAAGTGTATTTTTTAATAAAATATTTCTCTCCACCTTTTTGAAAAATTATAATTATATTAATTTTTTTTACATTATTTAAATCTTATTTTATAAATTAAACGTTATTTTTGAAATATTAATATCAAAATTTTCAATTTGTGAGTTTTGGGGATTTTTTCTAAAGAAAGAGTTTTTTTATTAATAATGAATAATAATGATTTATTATTTGAAAAAAACCTTTTAATTTAAATTATTTATAAATTTAAATTTTATTTTAATTTTTTTAAAATTAACAATAATTATGTTCTACATAATATAATTAATTTTTTTTTTCATTTTAATAAATTTCATAGATAATTTTGTTATAAAAATATATCTACATTTTGAAATTTTTAAATTTTAAAAAAATAATTTTCTTTTCTCCTTCAAAATTATTTTTAAATTAAATTATTCAACATCCATTAATGGATTCTAAAATATGGATTCCTTAATTTTAATATATATATTTTAATTTTAATTAGTGCTTCTTAAATTATTAAAAAAAATATAGTAATTAGATAAAAAATAAATTAAAATGGTTATGGTAGAAATTGGTTTACCGGGTGGTAAAATAAAAAGTATTGTTTAAAAATGATTTATAATCTTGTCTAAGAACTATTTTATGGAAAAATTTCATCCACATAATTTCTATGGTAAAATAATTTCCCAATTTGGATACTTTTTTACATATGAAAATTATAAGATAACTTTCCTATTTTTTAAACATACAATGTGGGTCTTGTCCCTAGTAATAAGACCACCCTATATCCTCTCATATTAATCCACTAAAACATATTTATATCATCCAATAAATACCAAAAAGTCATATTAAAAATTCCTTGAACATATACTAGAATCCTTATATTGAATTTAAAAAAAACCAATGAAGGATTTTAGTTTAATCCATAAGAGGATATGAGAATCTGTGGTAACATTAATTAATAGATACTTTTTTTATTTCTTCCTCACCACATTAAATCAAAATTATAACACGATTTCATAATAACCATAGTATAAAAAATATAAAAAAATGTTTATATGTTATGTTCATCACCTTTAACCGTATCTACTTCCATCAATTCAGTTATAAAATAACCATTCTTTGTATACACTTGACTACTGCCTCGTGAATCATAGTAATTTTTTCCCATTACCACCATTTACAATTTGATAAAATGATGGATTTATAATTAATATAATATTTTTATTATATTTTTATTTTATTATTATTATTTAATTAATATATAATGAATAACTCCAGACTATCATTTTTTTGGAATATAATAACATTATTCATGTGTACAACATACTACCTCATCAAGAAGCCATGTGATTCATTCATGATTTACATGGAATATATTAAGGATTAGTATAAAGAAAATATATGAAATATTTAACATTTACATTATTTTCTAAGGGAAATAAATTGTTTTTAATTATTAATTTTTATCTAATAAGTAAATGGAATCAATGTTCATGCATATTTTTGTGTTATTGTCTATATGAACTATGTATTTCATTTCATATCATGAATTTTTTTAGATTACAAAAAATACAAATATTTTGAATATATATGATTTTTGAATCATTGTTTTAATTTTGGAGATTATGGAACCTTATGTCAAAAAATATATCAAATAAATTTATATACGAAAAAAGTATGTATTATATAAAACATAAATAAAAAATTGAATTCATAATAAAATTCTAATATAATGACACTTAAAAATTATATGTGATATTAATCATATAAATATTATTCTAGTATATATTTATTATAAATTAAAACTTAGTATTTAGTATTTTAAATGGGTTTGATGGATGTACAGTCTTGAATTAATGGATTTTTGTCTCAGTTTTTAATTATGTGATACACATTCTATATTCACACCAATTTAGTTTCTCTATTGTATATAATTCCCATTTTATATATTATGATTATTATAAATAAAATTATTTGTATTTTTATTTCTGTTTAATATATCTCTTTCAAGTTATTTATGGTTCAAAATTAACAAAATTACTAATAGATTTTTTTCTCATCTATCCATATTTGAGACATATTGTATTGTATGAACCTATATTCTTTCATGAGACTAATATAATCTAATTATGAATTTTAATATCTGGAATTCATTTATCCTTGTTATATTTTATGGTAAATTTTATATAATTCCTTTACGTGTCTTATTATTCAATATAACTAAGTGGAAATGATTTTATGATTCGATCTAATTGTTAAACATGAATGTTTATTAATACAATTTTAATGATAATATCTTAGGATCAATCTATCAATTAACTCATTAATTTTAATACCATTTTATTATTAATTATATATTCATGTAATGGTACCATTTTCACACTCATTTGTCCTTAAAATAATTAAGGTCTTGTTTTTTGGAAGTTTTTATTTTATTTCTCACTTCAATCAGAAATATGTTTTATTCCAAAATCATTTTTTTAAAAATGATATCAAATATTTTTTTAATATTACCCTATTATTTTTTTAGGGCATGTTTCCCAGGTTTAAATTTTTATTTTTTTAGTTTAATATTCATGTCATTTTATAGACAACGTCCATTTATATTTTTCTATAACTGTGAAAATAATATTTGATTTTAACAATCATTATGTAAAAACAATTCACATATTCCTGAGCAATAAATTATTTCTTAAATCTATTCAAGGTATTCAATTATATTTTTAAATATATATTTTTTAATATTTTGGAAATTTTAAGAATTTTAATAGCTGATTTCAATATGAAATGGAATTTAATGTAGATTTATTTTAAAAAAATCAAATAATAAAGTATATTTTACCCATGAAATTTATTACATGAGTCTTTACATAGATAATTTATAGATTTCATGTTTATTTTAAATGAAATGGATTTTCATTATGTTTTATGGGTTAGAAATTAATCTTAAAAGAATCAATATTTTCCTAATGAAATGTCTCATGTTGTTTTTCAAAATTAGTTTCAATCTCAGATGACATTCATCGAGGTTACCTATGATTTAATAGAGATATGATCCAAATACAACATTCTTATTCATTCTATTAATGCTTTATGTTTTTATGGAATATTTATGATGAAACCCATTACTCTTCCATGGGTTATAAAATTATTAAATGTATACAAAACCCACATATTTTGAAATGATATATGATTTGATTAAATGATAAATAATAATGAAACCTATTTATTTGTCATAGGTTATGTTATGATGAAATAACTATGAATCCCATTTAATTATAGGGGTTCTGATACGATTAATGTTTGATGATATTGTGGCATCCATATGTATTAATTTAATTATTAGATGGTGGTTACATTAAAACAAGGTAAATTAGATACATTATGTAAATTAATGGTGGTTATGTTCGAAGAAATTACATGTGAGATCTACATGTTCCTATAACTAATTTTTAAATGTTTTATATATCTAGAAATTGATAGGACTAGATCATGGAGTGAATTTAGTTATGTAAGAAAGGAATATAATAGAGAGTGAATTCTATTCAGGAATAGAGTATTAGAATACGTAGTGAATATGGTTCTGTAAGAAATGAATAAAACAAGGAGTGATTTCAGTTCAATAAGTGAATTTGTCTTATATGGTGATTTTGGGAGTGATCATTGACTAATATGATGCTTAATGGAGTGAACCCATTCCAATTTGATATCCATGGTTATAATATTTAACAAATATTAAAATTATTTTCATTAATTTTTGTATTGTGAAAATCAATGTCTTATGAAATTGTTATGACCTCATAGAGCATGGTCCTTTATTACCATATGATTGAAGACTGATTAACTAACATTATTTTTCTATGACATGTGTTTTTGATCTATTAATTGTGGGTAAGAACATAAAATGTTATTTTAATTATAACATATACTATTGATTATATTATTATTTATTGTGATCATTGATTTATATCTCTTATATTTATCCTTACTATGAATCTAAGCTCACTATTTCTTTTTTTTCATTTACAAATATTTTGAAAAAAAATTATATTGGGTATGTCTATGAAGATTACGAAATTTAAATATCATTGTGGAAAACTTTTTAGATCATTCACTAAAATAGAAGATGTTGTTCTATGTCTCTAAAGAAACTAAACAATTACATTTCTCAAATACGTGTTTGTGTAATTTAATGAATATTCAACTAAATTAACGTAATATCAATGTATGATAATCTTAGTATTCTAAAGTAGGTATCAGAAAATATTTTTAACAAATATATGGAAACTAGAATAATAAATCATTATAGATATTTTTTGATATATTCATATTGATATGTTTATGTATGTTTAAAACTATAAGTTTAAGGAATTGTAAATGTGTATAAAAATGTCTTGGAGTTTTCAAACAAGATATGGTGGGTGGTTTCCATAAAATAAATCACTCTTTGTATACTATATGTGAATTTTATTCAAGAATAGTTATACCTTAGTGTAATAACTCTAAAAATATAGTAATTGTTTCTAAACTCAATCACGAAATAGTGTGCGATAATAAGCTTTCTAAACATGTAGTTTTACACCCACAAGTGAAATTATTTTTTAATTAAAAAAATATTTATAAAAAATCATGTTGTATTTAAATAGATGATGGAAATTAATGATCAAGGATAAAAATATAATTTCAAATATTAAAAATAAGGGGTCTTGATTTAGACACCTAAATTATTGGACTTATAGTATGATAATTCTTGATCACACAATGATTTATGGATATAGTCGATGGTTGAAAATAGATGTCCGAAGACTAAAATAGAATGATATGGATGATTTTATAATGAACATAAATTTTTTTTGACCACTATAGTACAAATTTTGGTGATTATTCATATTTAGTTTTCATAGAATATGATTAACAATGTGTACATTTACATATTCTCAAACTCACCAATGATGAAATTGAAAGAGTTCCACAAGAATTTTGGTTATAATAACCATTGAGTAAATAATATTCTATTCTCTACATGTTTATAATGTAGAAAGAATCGCCAATTTTAATGTCCTAGAGCTATGAGAAGTTGTCATGAATGTTCAAAAGATTAAAGAAAATAAAGTAAATACAATGTGAAAATGAAAATTTTAGTTAATGAAATGGATGGGGATATTTTTTTCATATGATATAACCAACTATTGAATTATTTAAATGTGAAATGTGTTTGAATTTTGTAAATAAATGTACTAATGGGAATTATCTTAATGGAATGTGTCACAACCAAGTCCCTAGGCCTGTGTCGTGACTACCCCAATCCTGCCTTCTATAGGCCATGGGCGGTGACTAGAACCAAAGGCACAAATCACTAAAACCAGGTAGGTGTTACCTTTATAAAGTGTAAACACACACAATTTCGTATGATCTAGAAGTAAAACACTATGAAAAACTATAAAAAATGGATTGCTGAAAAGAAAAAGGGGCTGGAAATACAAGCCCCACAAGAAAGTACAAGTACAACTGAAAGACAAGTAAAACTGATGATAAGTAAAGTAGATATTAGGTCATCCTCTAGGGACTCCTAACTGAATGGTAGGTACAGATAGCCTCATCATCACTCCACAATTCTCAGTCACCACCGTGTACTAACTCATCGTAAGGTCCACCTCCGGGTAGAGTCTAGTCCTGCTACTCTGATCCTCATTCAGCATTGTCCGTCGTCTGCATCCAACAGAATGAGGGGCAGGCATAGCCCTTATAGGGGTGAATATAATGATACTCAGAAGGGACCCTGAGACCCTTAAGATCTCACAAAATCGAACAAGGATAAATCATAATGTATGTACTCAACAGATAACCCCACTAAGGTATATGCCCATAAATATACCTAAGTTACCATGTAATCCATCTAAATCATGAGGTAAACACAAAAGTTACTGACTTAGGTCGAATCAGGATTTTTATTATTGAAACCACAACTACTGGATAAATCCTGCTCAATTGACAACAATGGGCCTACCATGTCACACAATGGAACTTCCCACTAACCTTGGACTGCTGAGGTACTCCTCTTGTCAAGTACCATGGGTCTGACGTGCTCACATAGAGGTTCTCCCCACCATGGGTCTCCCACGCTCACCCAGAGGCGCTCCCCCTCGTAGAATGTTGAGGTACTTCTCTTGTTGAGTACCATGGTTATGTCATTCCTATACAGAGGTTCTCCCCAACTTGGGTTTTCTGAGACACCACGGCGCTCCCCTCTAGGCTAGTCAAAACACACAGAGTCGAATCGGCCAACAGACGTCAGGTCACAGCAAGCTACTATGTCTCCGCACTACGCACACACGTCTCTGGGAGGATCTTCTCCAAGGGCTACGGGTGGATACTCCAAATTCCACAAAGTACCATTATGAAGTAACTCAGAGGTCTTCCATTTCATAGGGGTCTCAACGCAATAGACATTGCGTCAATCAGATGTATGTTCTGTGAGTTATTAGACTTTTAGTCCTGGAGGCCTAGTAGGATTTGTGTACCATCCATCCTAATGGTATCTCAATATTACCCTGAACTCCAGTGTGGGTATAATCAAAGGGACTGTCATGCTCCATGAAAACCAGCACCGCTGACGATTCGTCAAATGGTCATCTGGTGCCCAAGATATGGCAAAAGTATGTAAAGGGTCAGTACTGGGCCCGTGTCCAGTCTGACCTGGTCGGAGAAACTATGCACAACCTCGTCTGGGCTGACCCGGTCAGGGTCGACCCAGTCTGGTTCGACCCGGTAATTCATGCTGGGTCTGGCCTGACCCATTGGGCGGGCCATCGTATTAGGTTTGGCCCGGCATGCTAGCCCCAACCCTATAGGCAGCGAGGGCGGTTCGGCCCGGAGCATCGTGAGGGCGCAGCCCGACACGACTTGTCCTGTAGGGTGTGTCCGGGCCAATTTTACTAGGGCTCTGCGAGGGGGTCGGGACACCATATCAGTGGGGCGATCGCGAGGAGGTCGAGAGACAAGCTCGGATGGGTGGCCGTGAGGAGGTTAGGACACCGGCTCGACTGGGTGGCTGTGAAGTGGGCCATCTAGTTGAGGCACGTAGGGCATGCAGTGGCTGGAAGGCGGGCTGACCGGTTCATCGCGGATCGGGACAGTTCAGGGAGGCATGCGGGGCACGTGGAGGCCGGAAGGTGGGCCAACAAAGTTCATTCGAGCAGTGCGCGACCAGGCGGGCCGACAACTAGGGGGTGGCCGGGATGGCTGGTTCGGCAGGGCTCGGGCTGACAGTGTTCGGTCGGGAGCACCAGATTTCCGCAGGGGTAGCGCGGTTCGCTGAGGCTGCGGGTAGTGTATCCATTGTCATCGTCTCCTTCATAGTCATGTTGAAGTTCATCATAAACAATATTGGCGGAGGGGTCTGTCCATGTTGGTTTGTCCTACACCCTCTGTGTTTAGGGTGGTATCAATTGGTTCATCAAAGAAGTACGATGAACAACAATTATTTTACAATCTTTACATCGATTCCATTCCAAACAAATATGAGAAAATTAAATAAATAATACAAAAATAAAACTGCCAATCATTGTTCTTTGATCATTGACGAAGTCGCGGAAAATGGGACATCGATTCGTTGATGTTGGGAAAGAAGATGAAAAATTCGAGGACGACATCATCAGTGTTCTTCAATGACGACGCTTCCTCCCTTGTTCCTGTTGAAGATCAAAGAAGAAGATGACTATCATTGGAGGATGAATAGTTCTTCGTGCTTCAATGGTCCTTCTTCATTGGAGAGAAATATTTTTTCTAAGTTCTCTCCTCCTCCCAAGATCCACCAAAAAGAAAAATGCGAACATAATAATAAATAATTACATCCAATTAAATTTTTGGAATAAAATTCAAATGGATTAAATTAATTAATAGGATTTTATGAAAATAATTTAATAGGAAGTAATAATCTATTATTTTATTGGCATTTGTCTTTTTGGTGGAGATTGGGAAGAGGAGAGAACTTGGACAAACTATATCTCTCCAACGAAGAATGACAGTTAAAGCACGATGAACTCATCATCCTCCTACGATGTAAATCTTTTTTTTGATCTTAAATCAGAAAAAGGGAGGAAGTTCCGTCCTTGAAGAATTCCGATGAAGTCGTCCTAGACTTTAACATCTTCTTTCCTGACATCAACAAATCGACGTCCACTTTTCCATGACTTTTACAATGATAAATGAACAAAAATAGGGGGTTTTATTTGTGTATTATTCCTTTTCTTTTCTCATCTTCAGTTGGAAAGAAATATATGTAGTTATTGGAAAATAATTTTTTTCATCATACTTATTTGATGAACCAATTTATAACACCCTAAACGCGGAGGGTGGGGGCCAAACCAACATAGACCGACCCCTCCGCTGATCTTGTTTTTGATGAATTTTAGCATGATGATGATGGTGTCTAAGATAAAGGCCGCCCATCCTATGGCCTCAATGAACTGCACTGCCCCCGCAGCACATTGATGCTCCCGGCCGAACATCGTCGGCCCTCTTCGGCCCAAGTCACGCTGAACTGGCCGGCCTGGCTCCCTTTTGGCCACCGACCCTCCAGGCCGCGCCCTGCCTAGCTGAATGCCACTGGCTCACATGCTGGCCTCCGCGCGCCCCGCACACTTCTCCGAACCGGCCCTCATCGGCACGAGCCACGCCGCCCGGCCTACCTAGGTGCCTCCCGGCCGCTGGCCCAGCTGGCCCTACCCTACCTGGATGACCACCGACGGCCCGCCTGCCAGCCTCCGTGCGCCCCACGCGCCTCCCCGAGCCGACCCCCCTCACATCCACCTGGACAAGCCTGTGTCTCAGCCCTATCACGGAAACCCGGCAGAGCCGGTGTCCCGGTCTCCTCACGGACTCCCGACTGAGCCGGTGTCCCGGACCCCTGCGGCGCCCTTTCCGAACCAGCTCTAATGCACCCATTAGGCCGAGCCACATCGATCAGTTCCCTCACAATGCTCTGGGACAAAACAGCCCTGACCCCGGGCTGAACCGACCTTGCGGCCTACTGGGGTGGGCCTAGTGGGCTAGGCAGAACCTTATAGGTTGTCCCATCCAATGGGTCGGGCCAAACCCAATAGGTTTGACTATGTTGACCCAGATCGGGTCGGACCAGATGGGGTTGGGCCGAGTCAGTCTGACCGGGTCATGCCGGACCTGGCCCCACTACTAACCCTTTATTTTCTTTAGCCATGTCTTTGGCACGGAACGACCATTTGGTGAAATTTCATCAGTTCTAGTTCTCTTGGAGCGCGAGAGTCCCTTTGAGTATACCCCACTAGAGTTTGGGGTAATGTTGAGATGTAGTTAGGTTAGATCATTCAAGAATCCAACCAATCCCCTGGGAATAAAATTTTAATAACTCATAGACTGGGCATTTGATTGAGGTGCCTTTTATTGCGTTGAGACCCCTATGATGTGGCAAATGTTTGAGTTACTTCTTTGTGGTAATTCATGGAAATTGGAGCATTGACCAGTAGCTCATGCAGCAGATCCTCTCAGAGATGAGCATGCTTAGTGCAGAGACCTATTAGCTGGCAGAGTCCAGACGACTGGTGAACGATTCAACTCAGAATGTTTTGACCATCCTAGTGGGGAGCACCTTGGTGTCGCGGTAGACCCACGGTGGGGAGTGCCGCTATGTGAGCATGGAAGACCCGTGGTACTCGACAGGAGGAGTACCTCTGCATGCTACAAGGGGGAGCGCCTCTGTGTGAATGTAGTAGACCCACGGTTGGTAGACCCTCCATGTGAGCACGGAAGAACCATGGTACTCAACAGGAGGAGTGCCTCAGTTGTCCACGGTTAGCGGGAAGTGCCTCTATGTGACGCGGAAGACCCAATATACTCGATTGAGTAGGAGTTCTCCAGCAGCTGTGGTTTCGATAATAAAAATACGTGTTTGAGATAAGTTAGTAACTTATGTGTTTAATTCATGATTGAGATATATAACATGGTAACATCGGTATATGTATGAGAATATACATAAGTGGGGATATCTGTTGATTTCATAATTTGTGATTTATCCTTGTTTGATATCTTTAGACTTTGAGGGTCTCTAGGTCCTACTGAGTATCATTATACTCACCCCTTCATGGGCTATGCTCTCACCTTACTGTGTTGGTTGCAGACGATGGACAACGCTGACTGAGGATCGGAGTGGCATGATTGGACGGTACCCAGAGATGGACCTTACAACGAGTCGGTACACGAAGGATATTGACGAAAGTGGAGTGATGAGGAGGCTATCCGTACCTACCCTTCAGGTAGGAATCCATAGAGGATGACCCTGTAGTTGATTTACTTTTCTTCAGTTGTACATGTTTTTTCAGTTGTACTTGTAATTTCCAATTGGGCTTGTATTTCAGGCACATTTTACTATTCAGGACTCCATTGTATATAGTTTTTGTTAGTGTTTTACATCCATCTCAAACTCTGTTGTGTGATTTTACACTTTATAAAGTCAATTCCTTCTCAGTTTTAGGGATTTACGCCTTTGGTGATATTTTTCATCCCTAGGACTATCGAAGGTGGGCTTGGGGTAGTCACAGAAAGGGCCCAGAGGGACGGGTCGTGACAAATTGGTATTAGAGGAATCAGTTATACCACAGAAGTTATGACTCTGGTCTTTTCTATAAAGAAATAGTGTTAAGGGTACTGAGTGTGGTTTTCAGTTTAGGGAGACCAATGTTTGTGCGGTGGCCGATGTATCCATACATCAGAACCCTAACATCTGATTTGTGACCCACTGTATGAAAACAATGTTTGCGTGTGTGTTTTCAAAGTTTTCATTAATTCAACTCATCCAGATCATCTCACCAGGTATAAATCATTGAACATGTCGCATCTGCTTCGTTTTGGATGCCTCCCTACGGACGACTGGCAAGAGTCCCAAGAGTTGTATACACATATAGCCCACCGAGCGACAAGGCCTCGGTGCATGGCCCGTTTCCAGCGGAGGCGGAAAAAGTCCAAATTTCTGTTGGGCCACCGATACCCCCAGCCCCAACAGTATAATATTCACGCTGCATGAATGTGTTGCACGAGTTCAAGTGCCAGAGGCCACCCAAGTTTAGGGGAGAGATGGACCCGTATGTAGCTGAGGATTGGCTGGAGGCTCTGGTGAGAGTCATCAGACTGGTAGAGACATCCGCCAAATTCATGGTGATTCATTTTGGAAGCCTTTTACAGGTAGTAGTGGGATGATGGTGGAGCTTGATGATCCAACATCACGACAAGATGACGCTTCTCTGGGTAGACTTCGAGAGCTTGTTTCGGGAAGAGTTTGTTCCAGAAACACTTCGTGAGATGTGCATACAAGTGCTGATTTTCACCTTTCATTAATTTTATCCTTTTTAGTTGTTCTTATAATTTACATTTGGGCTTTTATTTCCAGGCCCCTTTACTTTTCATCACTCTCTTGTTGTATAGTTTCAGTTAGTGGTTTGTATCTAGTTGTGTGCTCTGTTGTGTGTGTTTACAGTTATAAAGGAAATGACATCCCATTTTAGGGATTTATGCCTTTGGTGCTAGTCTCTAGAACCTAGCCTAAGGAAGGAAGGGTTGTGGTTGTCACAACATGGGCCCCAGGGGATGGGTCATGATAGAATGATTATTGGTTGTAAGATTAATGGTTATATTGGAGTTTGTGAATAAACTACAGATGAATTATGAAGAGAATGAGGTTATAAAGAATAATATGATGAATACTACATAATGATTTGAGAAGGAAGTGGGATAGATAATATTTTTATGTATTTGACATAAAATATCATGTTACATGAATCATGAAATATAAATGTATTGCTTATTATACAATTTTCATTAATAAATTGAAATAATATATTCAATGATGATAATTGATTGGAAGAGTGATTCAATTGAAATATTATATTTTTTAGGTGAAGGGAACCCAGAATATGTTCGTGATGTTGAGAAAATGTTTCTTAGTTTTACTAATAATATAATTGATACAGATACATAAATCAGGTTTCAGTTAGGATCCCATAAATGGTAAAGGATTGATGGGAAATGTGGTTTATATTATCATTGATGTATTTTACATCATTATTGGATCTATGAAATATATTCAATAATATGTGGTTTTATTCAATTAATGAGATTGCAAGCAAGATTTCATTGAGGATCTATGGTATTTTCATTTTCAGTAGAATACACGATGTATGTATTCACATGCTTGTTATATTACAAGTTAGAACTATTGGATTTGGTATGGCAGAGTAATAACAATATAATTTGGAAATTTTAGTGAATTTGTCACTATACTTTTAGATTATTGTCTGTCAAAAGGGTTATAGGGCTAACAATTTATTAAATGTATTATATTTATCTTTTATTCAATTTTTATAGGTTAACGTATTGTATTTCCATTTGCATTGTCATTCATATTGGATAACCTATAATAAAAATTTTATTTTGATAATAAATATTTATAGATATAATTACATATCATTTTATCTATGGACCTTATGATATCTTAGAACTCTATTATTAACATATTCACAACCGTTTTAAGGAGTAATAGATTATGGGGAAGTTTATCAAGTTACCACCAATTGGTGTCATTGTGCTTATGGAATATATTAAAATCTAGTATGTGTATATTCTCATGAAAATTATTCCAAATTTGTATGTGGATATTGAGAAAATATGGTGTCACCATATCACCATTTATGATGGAATTGATGAAATTTTCGCACATATTCCTTTTATGATTTCAGGGTAACTAATTACATATAGATCATCCACATTCTTGTGACAAGTGATCATTATCACTCTCTATAATTATTTATGATTTTCTTCTCTGTCTAAATATTGACATCCCACCTCTGATCTATTATGGGTAAAAGTAGTTTTGAGTTTCATTAGGTAACCATTATATTTAAAACATTTTCTTTTTATTGGAATTATTAAAATTATTTTATATCATTTGACTTCGTATGAAAGAATTATCAAATGAAAAACCTTTGATACATGTGGTCAATTTATTTCATTTATTGATATCAGATATTTCAAAATGGTTCCCCCTTTTGATTATGATAATTAGGAATTATGTCCATCCTATATTATGAAACTTTGGTTTTTCATCCTTCACGACATATGATATTTATGTCTTTTGAACCCATTTAATTATGAATCCTATGAGAGGAATACCTATTCACTTATATTAATCATTCATGTAATCCCTTATAATTTATGATACATAGGAAAGGTAGTACATTATGATCTATTTACTCGGGAATGAAATCCATATCAATTAATAATATATGGCCATGAATCCCTAATTTATTTTGATATATGGGAAACATACCCCTCTTGAATTATAAAACTCAATCATAGAGTCCCTTCTGTGTTTTTTTATTCAGGAATGGCTCCCCATATCACTCTATGAGAGTTTATTGAGTATTCATGGATGCCTGAGTTATTATATAGGCCTTGGATAGTCATAGTATAAATACATATGGTAAAATATGTAACTATATGTATATATATATATATATATATATATATGTGTGTGTGTGTGTGTGTGTATGTATGTGTGTGTGAGTGAACATATTATGAGGTATCCCAGCTTAATCTGAAGTATTTATGGTCTTCCAAGAATACTTGGAAGAACTCGACCCCAACATGTTTATATTAATTTTTCTAATTCTATAATATTTATACCTTCACACTACATCATATTATACAAATTTTCTTGATATATTTAGACACACTTAGTGTGGGGCTAATAATTTAATCTCACCCTCTTTTAAGGACTTTATTTTATTAGGGTACAGAACATGTCCTCTTAGTTATATAATCATGTTCTTGATTTGGTTTGCTAAACCATTGCCTTTTTGTGTTATATAATAATAATAACAACACATGCGGTAAATTTATGTCCTGAAGGATAATAAATTTAAATTTTTTTTTCAAGTAATGATGAGAAAAAATATAAAAAATAATAAGATTAAATATACTAATCAATAAAAAATACATATAGTATATAGGGAGGCATGCATGAGGTCTTTTGATTAGATTCTATTGCTTCAACACTAGTTAGTGGATCAATCATGTTTCCCAAAAGTTGGAAGTTGGGGGAGTTGGTTTTTATCTATTAAATGAGTGGTAATAGAGAATAATTTTGGTTCTAGGAGTTTAGTAGTGTGTGACCTTGTTTATGTTGACCATATATATCTATTCTTGATTAGTATGGATAGTGAATGTCCAATGATGATGTAATATATCAGTTAAAAATAATGACCCTAGTGTGGTACATGGGGCCTTAGATGTATCACAAACTAAACTTTTGTATTAACTAGATAAAAATATTGTTGACTTGATTATTTAAATAGTGGTTCAGAGTGATGAATTTGATTTTAGAAAATTAAAGAGGAATGTGGATGATTCTTTGGAATATTAGATCATTATTTTATCTATGAAATTATTGAAGGACATTATGTGATTCTAGGATGATATTTTTTCTCCTTGTGTTCTAGTTAGCCTTGGTGGGAAATGAAATCATTTATTTTCTTTGAAATAAATAACTATTGTATATACTGTCTGTAATGGTTAGTGCCTTCATAAACTGACATGGGTGAAAGCATTTCATGTGTCTCATGGTAAAATATTTTCAATTTTTAGGAATGTAATGATATACCATTGTGGTTCCATTGAAAAATTTTATATATCGAAAAGAGGTATTGGAAAAATTTTATGTTTTTCAGGATTCCATAGCTTATTATTTTGCATTGGTAGTGGGGATTGTGGTTGTAATTGAAAATTGTATGGGGAAGGTGAGTTCTATGTGTGGTTGAGTATGCATGGATAACATTTGGTTAACAATAATGTCTCTGTTGATGTTGGATAAGATGATCTTATCTAATGATTTTTTTTATATTTTGGATTGTTTTTAGTCAACATGTGCTAAAGGGATGTACATGATAATTGATTGATACTATAGTGGTGGATTAGTTTAGCAATGACATTGGAGTTTTTTTGACATCAATGTTTGTCTTTTATTTTTTTGTTTATGATATCTGTTGAAAAACTATATTATGTATGATATATTATATCCATGATATCAAATTACTAGGGTTTTAGTTACATGGTTGTATGATAATTATTTTGCAGGTAGATATTTTTTTAATGTGACCCATTATAGGATTCAAAATGTCATATAACTGGGTTGTTGCAAATTATCTTAGATTGTAATCCCATGTCACGAGGAATCCATTTGGATAGAGAATATTAAAAAAATATTTGGATTATAGTGATCCAAGATAGAATCATGGATTACTATATAAATTTATCAAATATATTTCAATTATGTAATGTTTATAATATATATATATAAAGAAATTTTATGATCGAAACACAAATACATGATTAAAATAGAAAAAAAATTATTTATACAAAACTCAACATGGTTCTCTTAATACCAATATATATTTTATTATCACATTGGATACATCGGTGAAAATTTATAAGGAAATGGGTACTCTAGAATGCCTAGTATGGTAATACACATGGAATAAACATAAAATTATTGATAAGAACCATAACATGTTATAATAATGTGAATTATTATTAACATGAAAATATGTAATAATGAAATTTAATCATTACATTTTGTAAATGAGGAAACAACATAATACTAGAAAGCATAAAAATAAGTTATGAGACACTTAAAAAAGTCATCATAAAATAGAAAAATTACCATAGTGAATAATGTTCCCTATATAGTAACATACATTAAGTACCATGAGATAAAATGGTTTACCCAATACATTGGTGAGATATATAATTTTTGGTCCCATAATAGATAATATTCACTCCCTAATCCCATTAATAAATCCCTAAAAGGTACAAAATATAATAAATGAATGAATGAATTTATAACTATGAGAATAAAAATAAAATAATTAATGTCATCATTTTTTATATGACATGTGGATTGGAAACCATACAAAAACCACACACATTACAAAACCTATTAGATGGATGTGGGTTTCTTAATTATGATTGAATGCTAAAACTAAGGCTACATCATAATGAACCCTATGATAAAAAGGAATATCATTTTATTTTAAATTCATAATTAGAAACTGTACATAGGTATTTACCATTTACATCTTGTTTAGAAAATTATTTTGATTGATCTTGAGAATAAATTATAAAAATGAATCACCTAGGTGATGCTTTAAGGAATATGTTACGAAACATTTTAATGAATAAAACTTATTATTGTTTTCCATTAAAATAGAATTGAAACTAGTGGATTATCATTAGAATTTATAGGTTTTTTATAATTTATAAAATGTTTTTAATCCTTTTATGGGGGTGATGCTTGAATTGAGATAATAAAGTAGAATGTAATCTAAAATCTAGTTTACATTAAATTGGTAATCATAGAGTTTAATAAAAACATGTAAAACCATCAATTAAAATTATATTTTTCTACCTTTATATTAAAATAGAAAATGTGAGAAATAGTTGAAATTTATGAGATAATTATTTAATAATGATGATAAAATGAATTAGAATTTAAAACTAGCTAATAATGAAGATGAATAAAAATATCACATTCCTAGTATATAAATAAGCTTTTCCCTTGAACATAAATTCAAAAATAATTGTGTTAACTGAATTAAATATATACACAAGAACATGTTTTCATTTAATTTTTTTCTTTTAATTAGTTTTTATTATTTTTAATAATTTCATACTCTTACATCAGTTACTCAGGGTTGTTCTATTAATTTATTTTCAACAATTTTGGTATGTGAACTATAATCAATGGGGTTAAATAATATTGTCATGATATCACAATTTTTTTATTTTTATTTCATGAAATATTATATTAGATCAATGCAAAAAGTTTTTCATTGGTTAGAAAAATGTATATAAATTAATAAATGGGCGTTGAAAACTCAATATAAGGTGGTAAATGCTATTGTGACTATTAATTATTGATCTAAAATATAGAACATCCAATATTATTATTATATTTTACTATTTTTGTCAAAAATACCAATTTCAATAACTATGTAAAATTTAAATTTTATCGATTTTATGTTATTAGGGAATGGAAAACATAACATTGAAAGTGGTATTTGTAATCATAAAATGATGATAGAATTATCATTTTTCCCAATAAATTTAGATGATGTTATAATAATATATATTATAATATTATAACAACACCTCATCATATAAAAATGTTAGTTTTTTATTCCTTCATTTATAAATGGGATATTTTTGGGTGTCGAAGAAGAAAAAGAATAGAAATTGTTTTTTTGATAGTGTTATGCACCCCTTGGAGGCTATACTTTGGATAACTCATTAGGGTTGTTTAGTTATTTATAACATGTATTCTAAGCAATTGGGAGGATATAGATAATGTAATATGGTAGATTAATGGTTAATACAAATCATTATAATTGGTGTAGAAATTGGGAGTAGGTGACTTCCATTTAAAATTTATGAGAGTGGAGTTTTGGTAAAATATGTTCACTTTTCTATTGTTTCTATCCATTATACATGTGAATGTATCATAAAATGTGTACCAATGATCAATTGAATGAGATATCATTGATAATATGTCCGAAAATTCAATTTAGTACTTATTTTTTATATCTTTTATATACTTTCAACAATGATAATACACTCATACCAAAATTTACCCTTATAATTATTACTCCAATTTCACAATCGATAACTATTTAAAATGGAAATGATGAAATTATCATTAAATCATAAAATGAAAAGTATGATTTCAATTATTGAAATCATTCCATATTCAAAATTTTAAAATAAATATCGATATCAATTTTTTTTATTTTTTTATATAATAAATGAAATTTTTTTAATAGAAAACACTTATTTTAATCATAGAAAATAAATGAGGTATAATATTGTAATTTTTTCATTATTATGTAAAAGTAAATAAGGTTATTATTAAAAAAATATTATTAATGTTACATTCATTTCCTAATTAAATTAAATATTACTAAAAAAATTGATAATTAAATTACATGACTAAAACATGTTTTTTAATTAATTTAAAAAATGTACATTTCAATTATAACAATGAATATAAATTATATAAATATTAAAAAAAATTCAATATAATGTGTAAAAATATCCATTTAATTTATATTAAATAAAAGTAACATGATTCTTGAATTATTTTTATCTCTTTCATACTGATAAATTAATAATTGTTATCATTTTGATATATGATATTATTTACTCTTCTTGTAAAATTCAGTTATTTGAGAAAGAAATCCTATGATCATCTTCATATGAAGAATAAAGAAATGGATTTTAATATATTTAATACAACTAATATAATCAATAAAATTATTTTGGTAAATAAGTAATTAAAAAAGATTTCAATTTTTTGAAGATACATTTTATAGTTTTATATTAACATAGAACCAAGTTATGTTCGGAATTAATTATTTGGAAAAAATAATTATAATTATATATATTAAAATATGTTATATATATATATATATTCATATATATAATTTTTATTTATATTTTCTTGGTTATTACAATCTTCTACCCGAGCGAAAATTTCACCTTTAAAACTTCACTCTATAAAATAGTGTGAAATATGTGGTTACTTTGGTTTCATAATATCATTAGGAAACCATATTTACTCTTGAAACATATTATTTAAATAATGTAAAATAACATGATGAGTTATCTTATTGTATATAAAATAGAATCTATTGTCCAAGATCTTTATAGTCTAGTCCTCATATAAGATACCATCCTCTAACATTACCACCATATGATTTTGTAGTTGTGACGAATTTTAAATGTACATCCTCAAGATAGATACATATAACCCATCACATATATTAGGCATGATTGGTGGATGATCTGGATAATATGTCTCTTCATTATTTCAATATATTATCTCCTGGTAGCCAATGTATCTGGGTTATTACACCCCCATCTTCCTCAACATCATGATACTCATCCAGACTACTATGTGTAGGAACACCATTTAAAAAACCCTAAACTCCAAATCACATGAAATATGATAAAATAATTATTATACTAGATTTGATCCATCCTAATGTGTTTTTGTGTAGTAATGATCGTTTCTATCAATTCTTTGACCATATTTGGTAATCCAAACATTCACTAACAAACGTCACCTCAACACCCATGTTTGCATAATATCTTTATATAAATCAATTCATATTTCAGTATTTAAATTTTTAAGTGGAAACTCTTATTCTAAAAATGCCTGAATAATTGAAGATGTTATCCCATGAATTATATGAGGTTATGAGAGATGTCTATAAATATATCCTCATGTTCCTTGAATATTTTATTGAAATTGGACATCAATATAGGGTTTATATGATTTGATGAATTAAAAATATTTTTTTTAGCATGATGTTTTATTTTTAATGAAAATCATTGAAATCCTCATATATCAATTAGATGTAATATATATTAGTTTTGGTTGGAGTCTTATCTCTTCTTGAATTTATATCTTACCAGGTAGATTAGGTGAGATATCATATCAAATCGAAATGAAGTGACCAGTTTCTATAATGAGGACCACCATAACACATATATTGTTATTCCATTTTGATGTCATTTGATGTCCCCTGGAAAATTCAAATGTGAATTTATTAGATTTCAATATAGGAATGTGTAATAGTTTCATCATCCCCTTATATTTTTTCCTATACACCAACACCAACGAACACTCAACGCACATTGATATATATTATTCAATATCCAAATTCATATTTTTAATTTAAAAATATTCAGAATGATTTATATTTAACATTTTTTTTCTATGTTGGACTGGGAATTATGATCTAGGTGAGTGACTCAGTTACTCCTTTATCCCAAAATATTTGAGAAATAAAATTTTTCCCCAAATATCAGGACTCCTTATAAGTAACATTTAACTATCATGACATTTATTCTCTTATATAATTCACCACTTCCAATATCTCTACATCACACCTTTCATATTTATTATTTTTCTTCAAAAGGGTTGGATGATGAATCAGTTCATAATGGTTATATGGTTTTAAATTCATAATGATATTCTTGTCCATACTTTAATAGTCTGTGATGATTGGAACCTTCTATACTCGCTTTATGGATATGATTTTTGAATATTTTATACTCAGTCCATCTACCACATTACACACCATCCTAATAAGAATTTTTTTTAATTAACCGTAATTATCAATTAGGTTAATCCATATTTATTAGTTTATATTAATCTCTATAGATATGAATATAAGTATATATATTAACAGGTTTTTTATTTATATCACTCTTCTCTCCATATGTAAAATTTATTTATATTATCAATGTAATGACTACTATAATACACTCTAGGTCAGGAAAGAGAATGTATTTTTGATGAATAATTAATTATATTGAAGAGTTAGTTATCAATTTATTATATTACCTGATTAAATATCCTGAATCCTTTATCAAAGAATCAAATTAAATAATAAATAATTCCCCATATATGGGTATTGTTGGTATATCATTAGTTGTAATCATCAACATGAGATCCATGAATCACTCTTCAAACACATCTGTCTAGATATACTACACTCCCATCCTTGAATGTTTGGTTAGAAGGATTTACAATATAGATATGGTAGCCAAAAATTTTTATTGTTCCATTTCAATTTGAGTTGGATACATATTTCTAAAACAAATGATATTCAAGGGGGATTTTTATAACATTTTTCATTGAAAGACCCATATAAGTCCATTTACACATGATAATATTCACCAATATTTATACTTTCTCTATCCCAAACTCATATTAACAATATTTTTATCATAAATTCTCATTTATTAATTTCATTGGAACAATATTCAAATACTTCTTTGGTACCCACAACATTTTGGAGTATAATAAATATAGGAGATAAAAATTTCTGCAAAATTTTAATGGTAAAATCTAATGACTATATTCTTCATATACAAGAAGAACACTAGGGGACTAATACATATAAATATAACTACTATGTAATAATAATTAATGTACCTTGTATAGAAGGTGGTTAGATAAATAACCATTATATTCCGCATTAACTAATCATATCACGATCAATTAAAAATTTTATAAAAGAATTTATCTAGGTCAATCTAACAAACATATAATCATTATGTGAAAAGGGATACATGTTATTTAACAGTATAATTTTTAGTTCAAAATAATCACCCCATAGACACATAGACCTATCATTATTACAGAATAAGAGAACTTGGTAACCCCATTGTGAAGATCCATGGTTTTTGGAACCCTTTTATAGAATCTCATACAATATATATTCTATAAGAATAATTTGATATAAATAGATATCATTGTATAATTTCAATTGAAAACTAATCCTGATAATCATAAGGAATTATAGAACAATCATTTGGTAATTCTTCATCATAATAATTTAATAGGGTATTTCATTTATATTTTTGTTATACATTGTCTTAATTATTTTTGATAGTTATCATTACAGACAAGGAAAAATGTCCATATTAGAGAAAAATATTCCAATGAATAGTCATACCTCTCTTGAAAAATTCAATGAATCATAGGATGTTTTAGGATGTGGAAACATACTTCCTTCCCATTGTAGATGATATGTGTTTCACATAACGATATCCAAAAAAATAGTAGAATATTATTGAATTATACATTAGGTTGTATATTGTATTTTTCTGTAATAATCAACACATATAGATATTTGAGGGAGGCTTTTTACGATTGATATGAATAGAATAATCAATTTTCCATCTATACAAATAATTCAACATCCACGATTGGTGGTCATATTTGAATTGTTTCTCTAAATTGACCTGATATAATTTAATTCATATAATAATAATCCAACAGTATATTCAATTTTAATTAATAAATCATTAGTGTACATATCACCCCACCATTTTTTTCCCTCATATGTGTTAGTATTAAAATTTATTATCCCTCAGATCATTGTATTTTGGGGTTTTTTTGTTATATTTGAAAACCCTTCAAATAGATCATTGGTTTTCATTGTTCTCCTACTCCATGCAGTTGAAAATTTGGAAATCTAGATGAGGATTGATCTTGAATTTTTTTCCTCAATAAATATTTTTGGCTTATTCATGTCACATATACATGGGTTATGCTATTTAGATTTCTTTGAAAAATGAAATATTTCTATGTCCCCTTTATAAATTTCATAGGACACATACTTCTACAACATTGACTATGGGGATTTTAATTTTCATTCTAACATGTGATTTATTTGATGATATTTCTACATTAAGAATCATTATATCCTTCTTATATGTAGTCCCATGTTGCTATATAGAATCACACACACACACAAATATATATATATATATATATATATTGGTTACATTCAACAACATATTAAAACACTTTAATGTATCAAATTTAAAAATTCATATACAGACACATCATTATCATAGAATTGATTCATTAAATCATACATTCAATGTTAATAAAAAACTACATACAGGTCATGATTGCCTTGGATGATTGCCTCATATGACATAATATATTCATCATCTATTTCTAGAGAGTAGGAACCTCTATATATTTTTAAATATAGATACATCACGTGAAATATGAAATGATAAATATTTTCATAAATTCAACTATCTAAATAACATCTAATTTTTATATGGGATCCATTACCTAGATTATTATCCATCACTTATTGTCTTCCCACATAAGGCAGTATACAAAAAATATGAACCCTATTTTTGAATTCATTAGACAAAATAAAATATCATCACAATTGGGAATATTTATTAATTATAGGTTATGTGACATAATGATCCACTAAATGATGGATTTGTATGTCTCATAATGGAATTATATAAATCTTGAATTCTCAAATGGAATTTAAATTTATTTATTTTTCATCTATGATATGGTTTTATTTTTTCAATAAAACCAAGAGTATCTCAAATCCTTCTCTCAACATGATGGAAATTTTTCTAGTTAGTTCATCTCGATGCCCATTGCACATATTTCTATCACTATTACCATATGTCAAATAATTTTCTATATATGTATAGTTTGGGATGGAAATACATTTATTAATTATTATTTTAAATGTAAAATAAAATATTAAAATAAAAAAATCTAACTTGATATGAAAATACTAATGTATAAATATCTATGTTTTAATGTACATTATCCCTGATAAATTCTCTATCTATATTTCTAACATTATTACATTCAAAAAAACATTATATTCCCATCATTCATAATCATTCATAATAATCGTATGAATTGTCAAAATTATTTCCCCAATGAGACTGTAGCATGTTATCCAGTTTTAATATCACTTATTATGCATTAGAGTGAGAATCAAGTTAATTCTAAACCATCCATTTCTTAGTTGACTACATAGGTGCATTTTCTGAAATTCCACATCCAAATTCTAGTATATTGGGAATGATGTATTTATAATAACCTGCATAATTTATATAATTCCAAAATTTTAGGGATCGACCATATTAAGAGGTTTATCCTCATGAATTTTAACAAATGTTATCTCTTACAGATTTTTAAAAATAATCAGACCTTCCTCTGAAACCAAATTTATATATAATATGGCCTTATACATATTTTTTTAAATAAATTTACCATATATATTTCCAACACCTAATGATTTATTATCTATATGTAATTTTTAATTAGAATAATTAATAAATTAATATGTAATGTAATTTTTAAATAATTCAACAATATTTTTAACTACACATATCACTCTTGATTCTCCTCCCAATTTTAAAACTGATTAGGATACCTTATAGAAAATAAATATGGAAATGGTTGACCTATAATTCCCAATTATAAAATGTGAATGGAAATAGAACATAAAAATAGATTTAAGAGTGATAAAAGAATATAATAAATACAATTATCATAATAATGGAAAATTGATATAAGGAAATGATTTCCAATGATCAAGGAATCATACAATATATGGTAATAATAGATGAAATTCCATTATAAACACACATCATGGTTCTCTCCTAAAACAAATATCATAGTGTTGAAAGGGTATAATGGTAGATTTTGTTCACATCCTAATAATTTACATAATAACTCATGAGACATAAGGATTTATACAATTCATTGGAGTGTGATATATTTATATTCCCACCCATAACATTATATATTGTTCATAGGCCAGCCTCATAGGTGGCATGCATTCTATAAAATTTACCATAATGGAATAATTTCACTCCAAAATCCCATAAATTACATCTCATGAGTTATAATGAATTCAAAAATACATTTTAAAGATTTATAATTTATAGAAACCTAATGAAATGTTACAAATCATTATTTGTTTGACATATTAGTAAATGTAAAACAAAAAAAAACATAAACATGGTCTAAAACATGATAAGAAAGTGTGATTCATAATTTTTATTGGAGAAATAACAAAATATTAAATCATAAAAATAAAAAATATATCAGGAAATAATTTTTTATACCATTATAACTGTAAAATGGATATAGGTCATTAGCATGTAATTATAATGTATAAAATTCATTTTATGGTTCTTGATAATATATAATATAATTTAACTATATATGTTGTAAATGATCCTTTTAATGATGTAAAAAAGATTAAATTTTACATAAAAATTGAATTAAACCAATAGGATCACCTATAGGATAATTTATGTACATTAAATCTTGTAAAAGTTTAGTAATAGTTCACGGTTCTGATTTTTGATATGAGAAATAATATAGTAATATTCCCTTAAATTAGATATAATATAAAATGGAAATTCAGAAGGAAGACAAATTCATGTATATCCCCATAAATAATATGGATAATGAAATATGTATATATTTAAGGGAAACATAATAAAAAATGGAAATTTCATGGGAATAAAATTCCATAAATAGGAAAACAATTAATAGAAAATGTAACCTACATATACAAACGTTTGTATATAAAATCACTAATTCGAGCATAAATGAAATATGAAATTGTAAATGAATTTTTGAATAATATATCCATTGAAACTAATATTTTTATCCCATAACCTTAATAATCAATAATTAATTTTATAATGTGTATTCATTATATATTTTATTTAAATTTAATGTTTTTTCTTCTTACATTAGTTACTCTAGATTTTTTTTAATTTCATCATAATAGTGTGTTTTTATTAAAATTGAAAATGGAGATAAAAATAAGTTGATGATCTGTGTAATTGTGTAGTGGTATATCCTATATTATTCAATTAGAAAAATACTTATACAATTTCCCAGGATAAACAATAATATACCCAAATTATGAGTTTCTTCTTTAAAAGGCCATTTTAGATAATTAATGTTACTATGACTATATCATAATAATCAAAAAAAAATTCCTAAAATTTTACATAAAGAATATTAACGCTTTTTAAATTATAAGTTTTACTTAATCTAAATATATTTAATTTTATCCAGGTTAGGTGGTATTGGAAATAAAAACATTTTATTCTAAGAGGTCGTATCCCACAAAGATGCATGAATATGTTTCCAAAATTTTAACTATTTTTATTGGAATGTATAAAATAGATATTAAATTAATATATTAAATCTCATCATAAAAAATATCATGGGTTAACCATTCATTGATATAGATTGAGGACGTTGAGGATGTATATGTTTAGAATAAAGTGAATATGTGGTCTGAGTGTATTACCTCTACAATGGGAGTTCTACCATGTATTACATCTTAATGCCTGAATTCGTGTCTTTTTAGAGAAATAATCCAAGGTTCTATGGAGGGTTTTTAGAAGGGGTTAAGTAATATATTTTTTTTGATGTCAACAATTTTAATTAGTGGTTAATTGGGGAGGATGTGAGGAAATTGTATATGTTAATAGAGAGTAATTTTTTTTTGTAAAATATAATTACTTTTAAAATATTTTGGTAGTCTTATTGAATGGAATATTATCAAAAAAATTATAGTATTTTTTTGGAGAAATATATGAGGTCAATAATTACTCCAACTTCTAAAGTCATATATATTTTCCACTTGTTTCAACCATCCTCTCCATGTTTAACCACATTAACGCTTATATACCCTTATTGTGGTAACTATACATATACACTTAGTAACAAATTTCTACAAAAAAAACTTAAAATTACATTACATAATAATTTGATTTTTTAAATTTATTTAACTTGTTTTATTAACTGATATTTATATAATTTAGTTAATTGAATATTATTATTACTACATATAATGTGTAAATATTATTTCATATAAAACATTCACTTTAAGAATATAATTAATGTGTAAAATAATGTTATCAATGATTTGTAATATCAAAATTGAAATAGGATTATTATAAAACAACTAAATTTCATGTTTATTTCAAATCAATACAAAACATAACTTTACGAAAAAAATTATGTTAAAGTCCAGAAAATGTTTTATAATGTAATTAATATTTTATATTTATTTATATTATTAAAATAAATTATAAATTTAAAAATATATATTTAATATATATAATAATTCATTATTTATATCTTTGATCAAAATAAATGTTTTATAAAATTCCATGTCTCTCTTATAAACAGATGATTTAGTAAAATTCACTATTTTGGAAAATGCTATTTTTCAATATTCATCAAAAAAAATTACATTAGAAATTTACAAAAAATGTAATAAATAACTATCATTAACAATCAATAAATGGTATAAAATTAATTATACATTCCGTATAGATGTGATGAAAATTAGTTTTGGATATAACAACTTAAAATTAAATAAATCATTTTTTGAAATGTCTTTTGAAGCATGAAATATAGGTTCAAATAATTATATTCATAATTAATGATCAGTTTATGTTATATATTATCATATTAATTACAATATATGAATAATTAATAAACAAATATAGAATATATATATATATTTTCAGATATTAACAGAATCATGTTCTGTAATGTAGAGGTTGGGATGCATTTAATGATTCCAGTGGTAGATTAGTGGAGGAACATTAATATTAGATAATGAACATACTATTTGGTTTAAGTTGGATTGTTTGAATGATGAGGCTTAAGTATCATATCATAACATATTTTTTAGGAAATTTTTTAGTTGGAAATTTGAGAGTGACCTATAGGTCATGGTGTTATAGGTCTCTTGGATGATTAGTTTATTGAATTAAAAACCATTAATTTGACATGGGTATGAGGGGTGGTGAATGTGGATATTTTTTGAATCCATTCTGTGTTTTGGACATAAATTTTAGCTTATAAAAATAATTATTTTTTAATTTTTTGGGAAATATAGAAGTAATATTTTGGGAATTTTCCCAGACCCAGTAAGGTTATATTAGTTTGGAGAGAAAGGGTATTGTTTTAGAGAGTGTATGTGGTCCATGAGTTATATCATCAGGTTTGGTGATGTTATAATTTCAAATAGTTATTTTCAGCTATTGTGAGAGCTTATGTTCTGTTGACATCAAAATATATTGGATCACGTGTTTCTGTAGTGAAAAAATTTCTTAATGAACATTAGGTGTAGAATATTCTTTATCATAACAACTTGATATAAATGGTTGGTTTTGTAAACACGATTCAATTAAATATTTATATCTATAGACGACATACACTACGTAATGGTACTATTTTGATGTTATGAAGAATGAACTAGTTATTTTGACCCAAGTAGTGAGGCATGGAATGTTAGGTGAGATTTATTATTGGAGCTAGTGGAGATTGTGAGTTGATTTATAAAAACAATCATTTCAAAATCATAATGAAGTCAATATAGTGACACCGATTCTTGAGAAAAATTATGATTCAATTGATCTTGGAAGTGAGCTTGAAATGGTGAGTGGATCGTAAATGAAAATCCAGGTTAATGGTATTTGTTTTTTTTATATAGAATCTAACATGTTATTTCTCAATGTTAGTAAAATACAATGATATTGGTTTTTCAATATCATTTAAGAGAGTGTTTTCCAAGAAATATTCAAAAATATAGTTATGATATTAGAGTAAGATATTTGGTTTGGGAGAGAGGTAGTTTTATGTTAATGGAATCAAGTGTCACTTATTATAGTGGACAAGTCATTAGATGGTAATTTTTGATGACCTCAATTTCCTTGTTATATTATTATTATTTTTGGATAAAATTACGTTTTATATCGTACATATATGATATTTTATATATGATTTTAATATTTAAATGTTTTTATATTATATTGATGGAGCATGAACAAGCAACAAAAGAGTTACTCGAGGCCTCCCTCCAAGCTAGTTGGCTGGCAGTGACTAGTTGGTTGAGGTGGTAGATGATCAATAACCATCATGGTAGCATTGTCTAGTGTGTTCAATGTAATAAAATATTTGATTCCTATCGTAGTAACCCCTAGTTCTACCTAAACCTATTATCCATCCATGGGCTATCTACCAGCTTCCTAGTGTACTTATATGGGATTTGATGTAGGGGAGAACTAAATTTTCCACTATATAGACTTCATTTGTTATCACCCTCTCCTAAATCATCCTATTGAAGAATAACGTGAATGAAGGGGTTGTCATAAGGAAAAATTGGATCCCATAACTCATCAAATTAAGAAATTTATTATATAATCTAGCATGTTACTTAGGAACTGTATGTACATGAAACTCTTTCCGAAAACACCTCTTTATCAGGTTTTTAATTGTATATTATTCCGATAATATCAAGTTATATAGATTCATATAAGACATAATGGATAATTCATGGATGTTATAAGGTTATTAAATTTTTCCTATTAATGATTTATTTTTCTCCCATGATATGATCTTGAACCATTGGTTCTATTGGTACATATTAGGTATGCATGAAGTAATTCATGACTATGGAATTTTATTATTATTTGATATTCCTTACATAATTCTTCTTGTATTTAATTGGGGTTTAATATTATTAATTAATTACACAAGAATGATCTATGTATATATTATTATCATTGTACATCAACAATATTTAGATAGAAAATCCATACCATTAAGGGTCTTTGTATGAATTTTTATGTATAATATGAATTCTTATATACGTGGTGACTATAAGACACTTACATGATGAGAAATTTATGTGGGTGAATATGTTTCCAAGATACCAATTAATATTATTGTATTAATGAGGGTGTGTGTCTGTGTCTCTCTTGATACTCATCCATATTATTATATTCATGTGGGTGTATGTGTTTTGTTTCAGACCCAAACGTTTTGGGATATCATTTTTGGTCTTTGTGTGGATCACAATACCCTTAATTGTTTTGATATGTGTGAAATCCCAGACAATGATTCCACTTAATGGGCATCCTAGCCTGGTGGGCCACATGGATTTATGTCCACCTGCCCCAACTCCATAAGTTGTATACTAGCAGTGAGGGCTTATGGAGTGTCCATGAGGAGACTGTTCCATCATTACCAAAGCATAGAACATCAGATACACAAAACATAGTTAAATTGTGGTATCAATTAGACTAAACGGTCAAATAATATAAAAGTAATATATTAACAAGGATAACTATAACTAAAATAGTGTAAATGAATGATGATGATATGTCATTTAACTAGAAAACATAATAATAGGTGTACAAGATAGAAAGAATATCATGTTCTGGAAAATAATAATGGAAATAAGAATGCTATAAAAACCAGCCTAAGCTCTTGATTAGTAATATCCTATCAAGTTCCATCTTAAAGATAAGGTGTTAAATTTTTTGAAACTATCTACTTCCATTTTTCAACACCTCCAGTCATGTAATCATCCATAGGAAAAAATATATATATATGGTTTAGGATAAATATCATTGGTCCACCACCAGTGATGTTTATAGAATATGGGCCATATAATGGAAATGTAACAATATGAATTCATGAATATATAAAATAAAGCATAAAAATGTATCTAAATACCAAAGTACCTGCTTCATCCATCGACTGGTGTCTAATCATGTAAATTTTTTATATTTAATAGTTATTAGTTTAAAAGTAAGTCAAATTATAACAATAGTGATGGTTCAATGTTATAACAAGGAATCTTAAAATGATATTCAATAATGATGTTCCAAGGTAATAACAATAGAAACGTTGACCTCAATGGTCACTAACTCAGTGATAACTATAGCATGGCTAAGGGTATGAGTGTAATCCAAGGAGCATAGTCTTTGTAATTCAACTATAATATACCTACATACCCCATGGAGTGCATCCCTGGTAAAACAGTTCTATAAAAAGACGTTATCGGATGGGATAAAATGAAGAAGCATACTTTTGAATGCTAGATCCAATGAATGTTTCCCAGGAATCATGTTCTACTACATGAGGAATCTAGTGGTGTCATTTTGGTAATCCAATATTATACATAGATTGGGTTCTATATGGATGTCTACCTAAGATAGCTGTATCCTTGGATTCATAATGGGGTCATTGAGTGCATAATGCAATCCCTTTGGATTCCATGGAAATATCATGTCAGGACGTCACTATTTTGATAAATAAGTCTTATATTATTCATAAGGATCAATACATTACCATTCATTATGGAGTCGAGGCTAATTGAGCATGTAACCACATAATCATGTGATAAGTTATCAATAAGGTCATCTGGTTTAATACATGCATTTAATTAGCATGACAAAGACATGTAGCATGTAACCATTCGTTTAATCCATTTTTATAAGAGAGGTCCACTTTTATACTATCCATATATATGGTAATTAGTGATATGGACCTAAAACATATTATTCAATTACATTTTAAAAGGTAAAGTAATATTCTTAGTATACATTCCATATTCCATTTCACATAAGTTTATTAATTGAAGGACTTACCTTAGGCGGGTCAGGTTGTGAGCATACATGGTAATTTCCATTATTCAAATCACAATATAAATCAATCCATTTAATATAGGAAATATTACACTTAGGAAGGTAAATACATGTTACACTTGTTCAATGGAACAAAAGTTTCAAAACACTAAAACGAAAATTATGGAATGCCATCCTACATGGGATGGATTGAGTTTTTAAATTAACTAGTAATAAATAATCACATTTGTGTAAATATAATAACCATATGTTTCTAAAAATTATAATCATGTCATATAAATATAATAAATGACAGCTGATGGAATCAGTGGGCCACACACGATAATTATAAAAACAAATAACATGAGGGATGTGTTATAGAACACCCATAATAGGCCTATACAACTCTCATAATCTAGTATTAGCTGTAAATTATTCATGGATTGGAGTAGAACTATTAAAAATAAAAAAACACTCAAAATTATATAACATGGTAAAGGGAAAGGGAAAAGAAGAACAGATGAAATAAACTTGAGTACTTATCGTTGTGCATCCAACATGAAAAATTGAAGCTCAAACAACTCCCAAATGCAAGAGATATCATTATCCATAGCTTATAACTTAAAAAATATATAGAATGTGGGAAATGGAAGCTAATATTGTTGGAAAACATACTAGGGAAGAAAGAGGTGGTTAAATTAGATCATTATTGATAAAAGGGTAAAATAACTGAAAATTCATCCAATGCATAGTTTTTATACATGGTTTACCAATCCATGAAAAAAAATCCACGAGTACCTAGTGAATATGGGGAAATCCATGGTTAGGTTGCACGGTTTGGGAAATGGTTTGCCAAATATTAGAGATTGAACTTCTTGAAAATGCATACCATCTACATGGTAAGATCAAATAGTTTGACCATGATGTATAGTTTTATCTAACCATATGATAGTCTTAGTTAACTCTAACATATGGGTTCTGGGCTCTAAATAAGATGCCCACACCCTTATAACCTTCACTAACTCATTTTGCATCCATATTAATTCCCAAAAAATAAATAGACTTAAATTTAAAGTATATATACCGTCCTGAAAAATTTCTTGGTTACTTTATTCCCCCTAATAATAACTCATCCCAGAGTTTACCATAATAGAGTAATGAAATAGTGTTTGATAAAAACTCTATCCACTAGGAAAGTATGTCAGCCTCCCACTCCCAATTCTTATCTTGAACGTAGTCGTGCTGCCATATTATTCATACTAGAGGGACATACTAGTCTTGAGTATCCTTCATGTAGTTGTCATTGATGAATACTGAATACTCCTCAAAGGTATAATGAATATGTAACACAACACCCTTGGGATCAATGGTATGAGAAAGTTTATCATGATATTAATGAAGTTGTTAAAAATGTATTATATTGTGTATGAAATGATACCTCTATGGTAGTAGCAACTGATATGCTACTATCCTAACTCTCTCTAGAATATCAAAGAACCCTACATAACAAAGTGATAGATTCCCATTATTACTTATATATCTATTCTCAATCCTGGGTGATACTTGCATGAAAATAGGATCCTCGACCTCAAGCTCTAAAAGTTTTCAATGGTGATAGAGATAATATTTTCTTCTATAGTGAGCTGAATTCATACACTTTCTGATATGATGAACCAACTATGTATACTTCTCATTGGGATGAGGTCATATTAGTGATGTCTCACCTACCGATATCCAGCACATGGGAGAATAGGATGGCCCACCATGCAATGCCTCAAATGGAGCCATATGAATCATCACATGGGAGGTATTAGTATTGGTCAACTCATTGAAAATGATATAATTTTTCCATGAATTTATGAAATCAAGTAAACATGCTTAGATAATGTAATATATAACATGTATCATCTATTTTGATTCTCCATCGGTCCATGTGTTAAAATATGTTCTTAGAATCACATATGTTCCTATGGATTTTTTTTCAATGCCTTCCATAATCATGACATGAAACAAGTGTCCCAATCTGAAATGATTTTACTAGGGACCCCATGAAGTCATCATATCTAAAAGACTTACATTATTCACATATCATCAACTGAGAAAATATCTCAAAAAGAAATTAAATGGGATACATTCATTAGTCAGTCAATAACTACAAGTACAAATTTTCTACCTCTAAATCACCTAGGTAAGACGACTATTAAATATATAGAAATATCTTCACATTTTAATTATAGAACTAAAAGTAGTTATAATAGTTCAATAGGTCTCTAATGATACAACTTCACATGATGATAGGTGGAACACCTAGTGATAATTACTTTTATCAGAACATTCATTATTTTCCACCAATACTGTTGTAATATATATCGATACATCATAGAGATACCTGGATGAACTACCCACTGAGAAGTGTGTGACTCCCACATCAAATCCTTTCATATATCCGTTGGAACCCAAAAACCTCAATTATTATGTAGGATGTCATATCAATCCATAGAACAAATAGAATCTGTGTTATTTCCTAATATAATATCACAAATAACCCTTCCCTTGGGTCTAAAAATTATATTCCCACCACCTTTTCATGGAGGGAAGAGGTAACAGTCAATGATGATAGGTAATATTGTTCATGCCTATAATTAAATTATAGATTAAGATCATGGAAGAGGGATGTTAACATCTATTCATTATTTCCTTCCCACATGGATTGGGTTTTAGTTTTCTAACTAAGCTCATTTGCAACCTCATAGCCTTACCCAAACATATATGAATTCTCACAATCAATGGATTTTAGATATTCAATCAATCTGTTCTATTTGTTGTTCATTTAATGCCGTGTAAAGATATATTTGAGGCACTTGTGGTCTATGTAAACCACAAATCACTTGACAATGTATCCAGCTAAATCCTCAATGGAAAACTGCTACTACATCCGGGACATGTGTTGGGTAATTTCTATAATGAGGCATCAACTACTAAGATCTGTATCCAGTGACTCTATCCTCTTACATCAGTACTACTACAAGGGAAAATAAAAAATCATTGTATAAGAATGTGTAACCTTTTCCAATCTCTAGAATAATTAGAATTGGTGTTGATACCATCCTCCCTTTCAGCTCATGATATTAATTCTCTAATGCTTCTGACCATATGAAGATAAATACATTTTTTTATGTCCATTAAGAGGTGAAGCAAGGCATAAAATGTTCAATATAAAATGACTAAAATATATAGACATCCCAAAAAAAATACATATAAAAAACATTCTTGGGTTTATCCTTGGAAACTAAAGCACCAACCTTTTCAGTTCCAACAGATACACCTGTTTCTTAGATAATATGACATTAAAAGTGAATTTTAGTGATTTATAAGGTGTAAATAGAGTAACGACCCAAAATTTTACAAAAAAAATTCCCCATGATCTAATTAAATGTATTATTATATATAATTGTTAACTAAAATATAATCACTTATTTGGTTTTAGTTTTTTTTATTTTAAAATAACATTACGAATTCTTACCATTTCTAATATATTTTTTGGACAATGATCACATAATCAGTATATATATATGGCTTCAAAAAATAAAATTTACTCATTTAAAGGAAGTGATGGCCTAAACCAGAAGGTTTTCTCTATACGATGTCCATTTTTTGGATCTTTTATTATAGGTGGAGTCCCTAGGCTTCTCTCTTGACCAATCCTAAGTCGAGCTTCAGCACGTTAAGCTGGAACAGAGCCTCTTACTATAGAAGTGGACGTTGATAGATATTACCAACATTTTGATGTTATTCGAGCCACCCAACAGTCTCTCACAATCTCACACCTTAACCATTGGTCATATGAAATTGTTTTAAGGGGTTATATAAGAGTACCCCAACACTATGATTATGTGCATTACTTTTGCCATGAATAAAATAATATACATTCAATTTATTATTATTACTTTATAAATAGTTTCTAAAGCACAAATAAATTTTTTAGTTAATATTCATTTAATAGGTATATTTTGATGAATTAATGAATTTTATAAATTTAATAATATTTTAATAAAATAATTATTATAAAATAATCTTTTTAAATAATAATAATATTAGTATTTTTATGAATACAATTCTAAATTTTATAAAGTTTTGAAATCTATTTTTTAAAAAACCATAATTTTATTATAAATGTAAGTTCTTATTTTAAATGTCAAAATTCATGTATGTAGAAAATTATTTAGATAAAATGAATATAAAATTTTGAACGAATATGTCAAAACTATCCAACATTTAATTTATCATTGTTTTCTAAGATACATGAATTTTCTGGTATAAATTATATAACATTTAAATATATAATGTGTTATATGACATCATAATGACCAAATAGTGTTTTAATAAAATCAAATAAATGGTTTTATTAGACAATATATGTTTTACCTTTATAATAATGTTATTTTAGGTTTGTTTTATTTAATTTAAAAATCCTCAGTGGACCCCCCAAGACATATAAATCATGTAAACATTTTAAAATGTTTTCCATGAGAGTGTGATTCACATACCCATAGGCAAGCTTAATAATGTAATATGATCTACCATTGGCCTTATATAATAATTTTTTCCACTCCTCTTTTTCCAAATCAATGGGTAAAAACATTTGGATTGTTAGTTGTTTTGATTAGTTTAATGTATGGTGTCCAAAAATTAAATAATAAATAATTCTATCTATTTTCCAATATAAACCCACTCAATCCTCCATTCATCTCCAAAATAAAACATTTGGATCACAACCAAACCCTACAATCCTCTACCTATAATCTTCCCTAGGTGCCTAAAGCTCCCAAGAAGCCCCTCTCAATCCTCTCCCAACCCATTGGGATGAGACTTCCAAGTTAATGTTTTCTTCCTTTTTCAGTTTTGTCCAAGTTGTATATGTTTTTATGCCCATTTATTTTCAATTAAGAATTTTTGGGTATTATTATGCACCTAATCTATATTTACCTCTGTATGTTTGAATTTTTAGAGACCCTTTTCTTTCTCATTAATTTCTCCTTTGCACACCAATTACCATGCTAAAATCCTTTAAGGTATTTCTCTCTTTTCATTTACATTCAACAAATTATATTTTATTATGCATATAAATTACATTATATATATTGGGATATGTATCTACATGACTCCCCCTACTATCTATTTCATTTAAATCTGATGAGATTCCTCTTTATCTCTCATCAACATTTTTTATGAATTCTTTTGTCAGGCAGCTATGCAGCCGTAATTGCACCACAATATTCCAAGCCAAAGTCAATGTGTCGTGAATACCATGTCCATTTCTCTAACAAAGATATTCAACTAATCCTTATTTAATTATTTATTATATAGTTTTATGTATTAATTTTAAATTCTTTTATCATGGAAAAATGATGTTGTTTAATAAACGCATGGTGTATGATCCTTGTAGAACACTTATGCAGAAATGAAATATTATAAAGGGTGCACACTAATAACACTACAATGCATTGGGTAAAGATTAATTTCAGGATATATCGAGTACAATGAGGTTTTAATCATGATAATTCATGAAAAATGAGAGTTTAATCATTCTCCATGTGTAATTATCCCTATCATATTCTAATATCGTGTTAAATGTTGTTGCCACCATTCCATGTTAGGATCATCATGCTATATCCCGTCGTTATGGCCATGTTTCTCTTGTGCTCCATTGATATTCCAATTTCTTAACATGTACTGCATTATTCATTTTATACCTTTTTCACTCCCATAATATTATTTATATCTCACCATTTTCTTATACATGTCCTCAGGTTGTCCCTTGCAATGCTAAGTATGAAGGAATGTTATGGTAATGCAAAATATGTTTTCAGTAAAGATGTTGGGTTTTATGATCTAAGTTTTTATGTAATGTTACTAATTTACCTAGAAACTAGACATCCCTATCCTCAAAAACTTTTAGTGAATTTTTATGTAATAAGTCATGTTTATGGGTATACTAATGAGTAGGGTTGTTATAGAAGATATACAAGGATGGGTGTAGTTATTTTTGGGATTAGGATTGGAAAACCCAAGAGAAAGCCTTAGGGATAAGACTAAGTATAATGAAAAAATCACTAAATTTTGGGGAGTATTGAGAAAGTGGATTATCATGAAAATACATCAATATCTGGATATGAGCAGGTAGAGGTATTTTGGGACCATATGTTTTTAGGGGTAAAAAATGAAAACACCGCTTTAAGCAAGACTCGTACATGAACCGGTTCACAAGAACATGACTTGATGTACTCTTGGATATGAAACTCTAAGGGGATATAGTTTGGTAAATTCATATGATTAGTATGAACAATTTTTATTGGTATTAAAAAAATTACCCTTACAATATATGATGGGAATTAGATAATGGATAACATAGATAACCTATGAATGTAAATGTAATTTTTATGTTATCCTTTTTTCAGATGGTTTCTAGTTTTTATATTACCCCTAACCTTCCTTTTATTCCTTTCAATGGCCATTCATATGAGGAATCGGGATAACAATGGATGAGAAGAACAATGTGATGAATGTTTTAATGATATTCCCAATCTAATGGAAGAAACAATCACAAACATTTTCATCATAATATCTTAGTTAAATTATATTTTCAATAGACACATGGGTCAAGAAGAACGTCCAACACCCCCTAAGAATGAAAAAGAAAGAATTGGGAGTTTCATGAGACAATGTCTACCTACGTTTAATGGATAATATAATCCCTCAATCTCATATAAATGGATCAACTCCATTTAGAATATATTATCTATCCTTAAATGTTTTAAAATAATAAGGTAATTATGTTTTTATCATATGGAGGGTGAATCTGACCAATAGTGGAAATTGATCAATAATACTATGCCTGAGGAGGAGATCGAGGCATTGGAATGGAAGGATTTCCAGAAAATGTTTTTCGATAAATTTTTTCCATGAACCATTCCACTTAATATAGAAAGGGACTTTATTTACATCATGAAAAAAGATGATTAATCAATTAGAGCATATGAGGAAAACATCACATGGTTTGAATGATATGCCTTCAACTTTATTGTTAACCCAAATTCCAATCTAAATAAATCATTGGTGGCCTATAACCTACAATACTTAAAGCCTTGTCAATCCTCCACATTGATAGATATGAAGAAATTTAACAATATTACCCCATTTTATAAATAAATATCAATACATCTCTGGGGTATCAAATGGATATGATGTGGAAAGTGGACTAAAATTCTTGGTGGTTTGATGGATAAATCCTACAGTGATAAGAAATTCTAGTACCCCACTTGGAAAAGGTGTAGAATAAATCACCTCGGAATTTTCATGAAGGTGATGATGAAATTATTTGTGTGTGGAAGAGAAGGGAACCTATATATGAACTACCAATAATAAAAACCTACTACTGTGATAGTGGAGATGAATTATCTATCCGTACCTCAACACATTGTTCATTACATCAACTGTAATGAATTGGGGATCTTTTAAAACCATTTCCCAAAGACAAGGATTTTTAGAGGTAGCAGACAACATCACATTCACAAAGGGCATGCTACTGCAATCACTCCCACTGAAACAAACCTCGACAACGAAGTGGTGACATGTACACTAAATTTTCATTCATTTATATAGAGTGTTCATTTTTATTCTGGTAATACACATTCATTTATATCTCAAAATTATAGTAGAACAATACCAAAACCACTACAATAAGTAAAGATGTCGGTGAGAACAACAAATGGTGAAATCATTGCATCCTAGTAATATAACTCCCCCTTTCATAGTTTTTGGATTGAACAACCTAGTGAAACACATAACACTCCCTGTAGTGCAATTTGAGGAAATTCTTGGCATGTATTGTCGTTACTGATATATAGCCAATATAAATTTACATGAGAGATAAATCATTCTTCATATGGATAATCAACCCCTGATTCAGTACAAGTTCAAGGAGGAGGATGAATCTTCCAAAGCACCATCATCTCATGTGTGGATATTACTGACCTATGAGCACATGTATCTAGCATAGATTATTAATTCTAAGGAAGTAACCACCCATGAGGACATTCATATTTTGAGGTAATTCAAAGAATTGTTTCCTAAGGAAATTACTGGTCTTCCACATAAAAGATATGTTGAATTCTCAATTGATATTATACCTAGGGAATTTACAGTATCCTTGAATCCATATTTAATGGTTGTTTTGGATCATGAAGAGCTAATGAAAAAACTATAAGATAATCTAGATAAAGTGTTTATATTCCCAAGTGCTTCACCATGGGTTCCACCAGTCCCCTTTGTTAAGAAGATGGATGGGTCAATGCAGATTTGCATTGATTATCGTGATCTCAAAAAAAATAATGAAAAAGAACTAGTATCCTCAACCCGAATTGGATACATATTAAATTAGCTACACAGAGCACATCAGTTCTTAAAGGTGGATTTTAAAATGTGATATTACCATGTAATGTTTAAGAAGGAGGATTTCCCCAAGACTACTTTTCATACAAGGTACATCCACTTTGAATTCTTTATAATTCCTTTCAGACTCAATAATGCTCCAACAATATTCTTTGAATTGATTAATAGAGTATTTAGATATTACCTAAAAATATTTTTAGTAGCCTTTATAGAATATATTCTAATATAATCCAAAACTAAGGAGTCGCCTAAGGATAATCTAAGAAATATACTAGAGACCTTTCAAAAGGAGTAGCTTTATTAGATGTGTAGAAATTGTGAATTTTTATTGGAGTAAGTATAACTGTTGGGTCAAATCATCACAATAAATTGGATATCTAGGGATCCCTCCCTGAAATATGCAATAAATGGGTAGATGAGTCCATCATTGGTGATGGATATGCTTAGATTTCTAGAATTATGTGGATATTATAACCAATTTATGAGTAATTTATCATGATTTTAAAACCCTCTTACCAGGATAACTCGGAAGGCAGTTATGTTTTCATGGAGTGATGGAGGTGAAGATAGCTTTAAGGTGTTGGAAAAGAGGCTTATCACTGCACCCATTCTCACACTACCCACAAGTGGAGAAATTTTTGTGGTATTTAATGATGTTTTGAAGAAGGCAATGGGACGTGTGTTGATGAAAATTTACAAATCCATTACCAATGCTTCAGGATAATTCATAGTTATTGAGAAAAGAAATCTGACACATGATCTAGTGTTCGATGCAGTAATATTTTCTTCAAAAATTTAGTGACATCATCTCTTTAGGGAGAAATTTGATTTATACATAGATTATAAAATCGTCATGTATATATTTAAAATGAATGAGTTGAACATGTTCCAATTAATATGGTTAGAGCTAATAAATGACTACCCAATCAAATACTACCCTCAGAAATAGAACATGGTGGAGGAATTATCTAATTATATTGGCCCTAGAGATTACATCATTGATGAGAATTTCAAATGATCCATTAATTGTATATTTTAACAAGATAGCCATTGGAATCCTAAAAAATGAATATTATAAATCCTTTAACAATTGATTGCTCAAGCATCTATTTGGAAAATGTTCAAGGATGCTCAAAAGGATAATGTGGAAATTCAGAAGAATGTGGAAACTATCATAAAAGGAAAATCCTAATAGTTCAAGGTTAATTAAGAATGAATTGTGAGATCTGGGTCATAACTATGCGTTCTATAAAGTCAGGATTTAATGAACGAAATTTATGATAATGCACAAAGTTTGAATTTATCCATTCACCCAAGAAACGCAAATATCTATTGATATCTAGGAGAGAATTTTCGATGGGATAACATGAAGAATGAAATCATGATGTATACATCATAGTGCCTAGTATGTCAGTAGGTGAAGGATGAGAGGCAGAAGTCTAAGGGGATGAATTAACTATTATAGAGACCTTAAAGGAAATGGGATAACTTTACTATGGACATTTTCATCGGGATTCCAAAGCATCCAATGGAAACAATGATATCTAGTTGTGGTGGATGATATTATAAAGACTGCACAATTCAATGCAGTTTGATAGGATTTCTCATTGGGTTGACTGGAAAAAATATACAACAGAGAATTGGTAAGGTTGAATGGAGTACCACTATCTATTGTTTCTGATCGAGATCCAAGAATGACATCTATGTTCTTGAAGAGACTTAAACTTGAACTGAATACTAAGCTAAACTTCATTATAGATTATAATTATCAAATTGGAGGACAATATGAGTGGAATATCCAAACACTTGAGGACATGTTGGGAGCATGCTCAACAAACATAAAGGATGATGGGATCAACATATTCATATGGTTGAATTCTCTTACAATAAATGTTTCTACACAATAATCCAAATAGATCCTTATGAAGACTTTTATGGGAAGAGATGCAGAAAAATGACATGTTGGGATGATGTTGGAGATTGAAAACACCTATGCCCAGAAATGGATGATGAAATGGTGGAAATGGTTAAGCCCATCCAAAAACACATTCAAGATACTGAGAGTAGACAAATGAGATCTCTTAATAATCATCGATGAGAAATAGAGATTGATGTTGGAGACATGGTATTCCTCTGCATATCACCATGGATGAGAGTTATGAGATTTGGAAACAAGGGAAAGATTAGTCAAAGGCACATCATCCCTTTTGATATCCTTGCTTACATTTGAGTAGTGGCCTATCAACTAACACTCCCAACGATCCTATATCAAGTAAATGATGTATTCCATGTTTCAATATTGAGGAAGTACATACCAGACCCATCACATGTAATAAATGCAGATGTGGTACCATTGTAGATTGACCACTCCTATGAAGAGAAGCTGTTGAAGATATCATACCACATAGAAAAAGTTATATTAAATAAGAAAATGAACCTCATCTAGGTACTGTGGGGAAGCCACAAGTATGAAAAAGAAATGTGGGAATTAGAGGATGTTATGAAGATTTGTTACAATAATCTCTTTTAGTGTGTGAAAAAGAAATTTCGAGGGAACATTTTCATAATGGGTGATGATTGTAAGGACACAACATTTTACATATGAAAATTCTTCTTGATCTTATTAAATGTATTTTATGTAAAATGGTTATATTAAACATAATCACTTATTTGTTTTTATGTTTTTGAAATTTAATATACCATTATGAATTGTTATCGTTTCCAATGTAGCTGTTGAACAATGATCACATGATTAGTATAAATATAAGGCTTTAACAAATCTAATTTACTCATAGAATGCAAGCGGTGGCCTCATCTAGTAGAATTACTTTGTAAGAAGCCCATTTTTCAGAGCTCATAATGGAGGTGGAATCCCAATTATTCACTCTGGACCGAGAACAAACCAATCATAATTATTTTAAAATTGAATGGAACCACCTACGGGAGAAGTGGAAGTTGATAGAGATGACCACCCATATTATGTTATCTGAACCACCCTATTACTGTGCCACTATAACATACCTTACCATTATGTCATATAATGGTGTTATAAGGAGTTATGTGAGAAGATCATTACTCTATGATTATGTGCTTATTTTTTATAGAATAATAAATATAAATTTATTTTGTTATTGTTACATTGAAAGTATTTTTTAAATAAAAATTAGTTTTTTAGTTAATATTATATTAAGAGATCTATATTGATAAATTAATTTATTTTTAAAATTAAATTATATTTTAATAAAATATTATTACTGAATTTATTTTTATTAAATATAAATGAGAGTATAATATTTATGAATACAATTGAAATTTTTACTACGGTTGAAAGCTATTTTTTCAAACCCCATGAATTTTCAAAAAATATCAGTTTTTTACAATAAAAAGTAAAAATTACCATTTTTATAAAATTATTTAGAAAAAATGAAAATTATTTTTGGAATCAATACGTCGAAATTATCCAATTCTGATTTTTTCGTAATGTTATAAAATTAAAATTTTTGTGAAAATATTAAATATCATATAAATATGTAATCTATTTTACAACATCATAATAACCCATTAGTGATGTAATAAAATACTATGAATTGTATTTTATGATGATATATTTTTTAACATTAAAATAATGTGATTTTAGGTTTGTTTGATTTATTTTACAATGCCTCAGGGGACCGTCTATGACTTATAATACATTTTAGCATTTTCGAATGATTTTCTTGAGAGTGTGACTCATCTACACATAAGAAATGATAATATTTCATTAATTTCAACCATTGGACTTTTAAAATATGGTTTTCCACTCCAAATTTAATATACCATGGGAAAAAACCATGGGATGATTTTTTTGGTTAGTTTAATATGTTGTTTCCAATACCTAAATAATAAAGAATTATGTGACCATTACTATATAAACACTCTCAATATCACATTTTGCTTCACTGAAACCCTTTGGAGCTCAACCGAACATTGATCACATATTTCTAGATTCCTCCCAAGGTGCCAGAGGCTCCCAATAAGCCTCTCTCATACTTCCCCATTTCCTTTGGGATGACACTTCTTGTTAAGGAATTTCTTTATTTCCCATTTTTTCTAAATTTTATTAGGTGGTTATGAAATTTTATTTTCAATTAATAGTGTTGGATTATTATTTCTCACCTCCCCTATACTTCCATAATTTTATTAATGATTATAGACCCATTTCACTTTCATTAATGTGTCCCATGTAGACCAATTACCGTGTCGAAATTCCGTAAGGAATTTCTCTATTCTCATTTACATTAAAAAAATTAAATTTTATTATGATTAAAAATTCCATTTCATATGTTGGGAAATATATATATATAACCCAAATTAATGAAAATATTATGTACATATAATTATATACCCATTTATCACTAATCAAACATTTTTATAAATTCTTATGTCACGCTATTATGATTTAAAAATTGCATTGCAATTTTCCAAGACAAAGTCATTGTGTAGTGAATACAATGCCCATTTCTATTTCAAGGGTACTCACCTTAATGGAAATTTACATATATATTATAGTGTTTCATGTATGATTTAATCATTCCATTACATGGAATAAATGATGATTTTAAATGAACCCATGTTGCATGATCCTTGTGGCACACTTATGTTTGAAATGATATTTTATAAAAGTTGCGCCCTGGTAGTGCTCAAATGCATCGGTTAATGATTAGTATAATAATACATTAAATTAAATGATCGTTTACTCATTAAAATTCATGTGAAAAGAGTATTTACTCATGCTCCATGTGCAATTAGCCTTTTCTCATGCTAATATCAAGTTAAATGTTGTTTCCACGTTTCTATTTTATGAAAATCATGTCATATCATGTCTTTAGGTTCATGTTTCGCTAATGATATATTGATATGCCTATTTACTACCATGTTTTATATTATTCATGTTATAATTTGTATACTCCCATACAAGGATTGATATCCATCCATTTTCTTATGCATGTCCTCAGGTTATCCCATGCAATGGTATCTGCGATGGAATGTTGTGGTCATGTATAAGATTTTTTCAATAAATAAGTTGGGTTTTATATTCTAATTTGTTATGTATTGTTCATAATTAACCAAGACATAAGAAATATCAAAACTCTAGGTTTTATTAATTTAATGATAATGTAATAAATCATGTTTAAGTGAGTAATAATTAGATATTTTGTTAAGCATAAATATCTTATCAAGATGCTATATGTGCCTCATCAAAGAAGACAACAAGGAAAAAAAACACCTATCCTATACTCAATACCATAAATTAGGTAAAAACACAATTCATTAGAGTATAATTAAATTTTATTGGGTGATAAATTCCATATATAGGGAATAATGAAATTTTAGTAACCATCTACACATCCTCCCCCTGGTATGTTGGGAAACAAACCATCCCCTATAACAATGGGGGCGTAGACACATAGTTCTCAACACAGATGGGGTGATTATAGAAAACAAAATGAACTAAATGTTTATAAAAATAGACAAAAACACTTATCTTATCCTATGATAATAAAAACATATAACCATCCCACTCAAACCACATTTTATGAGCTCATACATGCACAAACCACCACGAATGATGGTAACATTCATAAGAGTATAAATTAAAATCACATCACTTCAAGACTTGAATTGTCACATAACCCTATCCAATTGATTTAAACATCCATCGTTATGAATTATAAAGTCATTTATTTTTTTATTCCACCCCTACTCATGAAAATACCAAGCCTAGAATAACCAACAACCACACATTCCGCTATAACACACTAAGAAGGACCAATGTAAAACAACCCGCATCCCAATTCCCATTCATGAAAACCCTTTGAACAACTTCCGACTTTAATTATTAAATGTTATCCAACCCAATAATACACTCAGAAAAAATCCTAAAATCTTTTCTATACAACAACACCCCACATGACACACCAATAAAATTGAAATCATGAGACAACCCATTTCAACAGCCTTGCTGCCTAATAAATTACATGATTCAGTCCCACTACATAACTAGTGCATCAATTCCACCTTCAATCAATATATCATCCTGAGGTACCATCAAACCACACCATTCATACAGTCACATATCTACCACCACAAAAACACACACATGTCACAATACCCAAAAGAACACCTCACACAACCACACCTATCAAACATGGTGTATTTAGATTTCTTCAATAGTGTTATTTAAATTCCAATTTGATTAGAAAGGGTGACAAGATAATGGTTTTCATCCCGTGGTATCTTTTTATTTAACCATGTGTACATGATTATTCAGATTTATATTTACATCAATTATTCATTGAGAAAAACAACTGTTATAAAGCATCACCCATTCATAATAAATGACCACCAACAACTTTGACTTTCAAATTCCACATGGCCACGATAGGATAAATCATAATAAAAATGATAACCAATAAATCAAGAGATCAACATCAATCCACTCCTAGACATTTATCAAGTACATATATCATCATTAACATTTATCTAATTTAAAAGATGTATTTTGTTGTTGTTTTAAAATATATCATTACTATGACCACCCCTCATGATAAAATATTAAAGAGAGTCACTATAATCACCACAATGAATAATAGCTGACCAAAAATCCTCCTTTAACCAAAAATGAGGCGTCATGGGAGTGGGGCACTCCAATGAAAAAAGAAGGGTGGGGGGTAACAACACAGTCACAAGACTCCTCTATGGATGAAAGGGTCTTCCCACACCAAAAGAAAATATATGAGAGCACCTCATCTTTAAAAAAATACAAGTCCTATATAAACATAACGAATTGGTTCCAAAGGCCATTAAAATTATATCATGGCCAATATCACACAGTTTGACTATTTCAAAGACCGGACTCACTGAATATTTGACCCACTAACGCAATTACCCACCAAATATCTGGCTTAATGACTCCGTGAATCTCTGATCCAATGACTCAATGATGAAAAAACTAAGAATTTGGAAAACTCTTTAAATGATCTACCATTACCTCCATGAACACTCATGAACACTATATTTTGACAAAGTTATTTTCCACGGATTTCCATTCCATTACATCATATAAATCTCAAAATATTCTCACCCTCATGAATTAAAACCAAAACTAGATGAAATACGTTTTTTAACAGCCACCCTGTATTATACCTCTCATGGATGGACCACATTGCTGGAGTGAAACCTCTATTTCCGAGAAAAATTCCTCTGAGATTTTCCTACCAAACAACTGGAAGAAACAAAAAAGTAAAATGAAATGTCACAATTCCCAAAAATATGAATTCGAGAATTTCTTTCCCCATGTCATGATATTATTCACATTGGGTTGCACTAGAAATCATTCATGGGTTTAATCATATCGACATTAATGATTTTTTATTAGAGATCTGGTCCTCCCAACCTTATATTTGATGACTTCATAGTATGTCATGTAATTAAGAAGCCACACTTCTCAATAAAAACATGGTTCAAAAATTATACCAAAAAAATAACACATGAGGAAAACCTCATAACAACTCTGGGTACAAAGAACAAATAATCATATATTGATCGATAGTTACCTATTCCATGTCACCATGCCTCAAGAACACATGAACCAATAGAATATACCTTCCACATCGCACTTTCTCCCAGAAATCCAGGATATCCCCTGGTCTCTCCACGAACGTTCCACCTTCATCCACATCCAACTATCCCTAATCAAAAAAAGAAGATTCCTCATGATGGTACCGATGAATTGGAGAGACATGATAGTCATCACAAACCCTTCACAACGACTATGGAAAAGAAAATTGAAATTCCTCCTCACCGACTCATCATAACACCTCAAAAGGTCTGATGAACTTGGGATAAATATTACTCACTCCAATGAACCTCCAATTCCCACATTGAGGTAAAAATTTCAAGAATATTTGGTCACCAACTTCAAACTCCATTGGCCTTTTCCTACGATCGGTATATGAATTTTTCCAGTCTTGTGCTGCCTTCATCCTCTCATGTACATGCTACAACTTATATGTCTTACTCTACACCACATATGGACCATGAAATCCTTCCTCCCAAACTTTTTTATTGCATAAGGGTGAATGACACGACCTCACATATAGTTCATAATACATACCCATACTTGTGTAAGAGTGATTGATATTATTTTAAAAAAATATACCAAGGGAAAATCTTCTACCCAAAACCCACAAATGTCTAGAACACATTCCTATAACATGTACTCTAAATTATGGATGTTCCTATCAGTTTTTTCATTCCTCTATGGGTGGGATCTACTATTAAGGTGTATATGGGTTCCAAAGGTATGCTACAATCCCCTATAGACTCATGGCATAAAACGTGTATCTAGATCTGAGATGATGGATCATTGAAGTCCATTCAACCACACCTCTAGATCCAAATACCTTACCACTATGGCATCCACTACCATTGCCTCCTTGATCAATAAAAAGTGAGTCACTGTTGTCAAATGATCCACTACTACCCTAATAAAATCACATCATCCCAGATCCATGATTAATCCTGTGATAAAATCCACCAATATGTTTTTCCACATCCACTCAAAGAAATCTATGGGATGCAACAAGAAATCGTGAAAATGGTGGTTAGCCTTCCCTTGCTAGAATATAAAGCACAAATCACAAAAATCTACAACTTCAAAATTATTCCTAGGACACCAAAACTATTCCCTCAATCCCTAATAAATTTTCTAAACTCATGGGTATATTACTATAAGTGATCTGTGAAAGTCACATAGAAAACCATCTCGAATTTAAACTAGAAGAAAATATTCCCATGGAATAACCTCGGATTCATTCTATCCCTCGACCATCCCTCTGGAGCACCCCCTGGTCAAAGTGATCACCCATAACTTCCTCCTCTGTGTCTCCCTAAATGTGACTCCACTACCATCTTCATTAGAGATAAAATTATTATCATCAGAAATAGACAACTTATACCGCCACCAATTCCCCCATATATGTGTAAGGCATCCAACTACACCATTTACCTCCTAGGGTCATGAGATTAATGAACTACATGTTTCCAATACTACCTTCTCAAATCATGATCCACAAAATTCCTCATACTATAGGTGTTAGAGATCTCAATATTTTATTCACCTTCAAAATCTATACCCATCGACTACCTTAAGTTCCTGTATCACTGAGAAAATATATACCACAATCTTTATGATCCCTAAAAACCACCAAGTATTCCCAAATTTTACAATTTCCACATAGATTTAGTGTTATCAGAACTGCTTATAGTTTAATATCATGGGTGGAATAGTTACTTCATGGGGAAGAAAATTTCCAGACCCATAGCAAATCAATCATCATTGTTTCATCTGCACACACCATATCCATATATGGGAAACATCAAAAAATTATTCGAACATAACCCCCTACTCGGGAAGCCATAGTACTAGAGCACTGACTAGATTCCCCTTAAGAAAGTAAAATGTATCTTAGAACTTCTAACTCCACAAATAAGATTGTATTTTTTTGGTATAGAGCCATCAACTATGTTGCTACCAGGGAGAAATATAGTATGAATAGCTATTTGGATCTTATTAGAAAGATAAAACTATGAATTACTACAACTTTTTTTGGTGCATCCCAAAAAACGACTTATTTAACCTTCAATAGGTCCATAACTACACCCTACTGAGACACAAGATGCGCAAGGAAGTGGCACTCCAGTGTCTAAAACATGCACTTGGACATATTCCGTAGAGATGTTGGTGATAATGGACCTCTAGGATAGTCCATAGATTCTCAATATACTTCTCCTCTGACTTTGAGTAGATCAGGATGTTGTCGAAGAAAATTAAGACAAACTTGTCCAATTACTCACAAAAGGTATATTTCATAAGCGCCATGATCATGATTGGTGTGTTTGTAACATTTAATGGTATAAACTAAAAATAGATATCCCCACACCAGCACCTGAATGTAGTCTTCATGATTTCACCCACATTCACCCTCCACTTTATGATATACTCATCGTAGATCAATAATGGAAAATTAACTTGCATTCTTCAAGTGATTAAAAATATAACATGTCCTCATGAGAGGGTAACTGTTATTGACTGTTACATGTTTTAGTCTCTATTTGTTTATAAACATCTTTAGAACACCATTTTTCATTTTCATAAACATAACCAGAGAACCCTATGGAGAAGCAATTTATTATATGAAACCCTTTATCACCAGGTTGCCAATTTTGATAAACAACTCCCACAACGTAGAAGGTGCCAACTGAAAAGGATCAATCAAAATCCAACTAGCATTAGGTTGTAAGTCTATCTCAAACTCTACATAACGCTGAGAGGGAAGAGTGAAAACATAATTAGGGAAAACATCTAGAAAATATCTCACCACTCCTATAACCTCCACCATCTCATCATCCATACATCCCACTGATATATCGGCTAAGAAGGAAAGATGTTTCTCCATACACAGGCTTCCCACCTGAAATATTTTCTCACCAAAGAAATCTACATGATGGAATTTCCCATTTTAAAACATGACACTTCATCAAATGTATGCAATAAAATCATGCACTGAAAAAAACCATTCAATGCCATGGATTAATTCGTATGACTGAATGTGTTGTAGGAAGAGATACATGTTGTATTGATGCAGGGAAAAATTAGTCTATACCCCTGGAAAAAATAAATGAACCTAGTCTAATATCTAACCAGTGTACTCAACACCTGGGGAAATAAAAATATCTCTATTTATAGCCCCAATTCGTGGGAAAGACAGAGTAAAATGAAGGAGTTTGGATATCACGAATCATATAATGTGCAAGCAAGTGTACTAAACAAAGCGATCGTACCTCCACTGATCTCAGGCCTTAATGGAATTGCTACATCAATGATATTTAACTTCAAATTCTTGGATCCTATTGACCATGTCTATTAGTGAACTTCTTAAACATTCCATGGTCGAGGTCCCAAAATATAATCTCGAAGATGGACTCCTCCAGCACCATCTGCCCTTGGTGGATAACGGACATGTTGTCCTTGCTGCTGGAAAGGCATGGTTGGAAACTGAGGCTGAGACGGGTGTTGAACCTACCCACCTCAACCATAATGAGACTGAGTTGGGTACTATCACTAGAGGTTTCCATGAAATACACATGAAAACCACCTTATCATGAAGCTCTAATGGAGAAAAGGGAGAGGACCAGAGTGTCGAAACTAATATTGATGGGGTTTTCTCCCCACTAGCTGAAACCTAGAAGGCCCAAATGCCTGATACTTGTTTATGATGGCCATCCCTTTTAGAGAACACAGTTAACTCCTCTCAAGTGGTAGAACTACTCATTATTTTATCCATTCCACGACATCATCCTTGTTATGAACATCTATTTATATCGGAATTGTTTAGGGAGTTTCCACATACTAAAGAGTACGATAGAGTGCCTCTGCTATGTAACTCACTCAAGGATCATTATATAGAAATATATTTGGATAAAAATGTAATAGATCCATTAATTAGTTCCCAAATTACCTCACTGATATAGTCCCTTTCTAGAGGGAAAATAGCTCTTTCATATTCATCGTTTTCAAAACAAAATAATGGAATGAAACCCGGAACTCCTTCTCAAATATTTCCATCTAACCATCAGTTTTCTTGTAATCCCAGAAGTAAAACCTCCACCACTAACATGATAATCCTATCAAAGAGCTTGCTACTCAAGGAACAAAATGCGTTTTCAGATCCCAGATCAATCTAAAAGTGATCACCACCTCCTCATGCCAAATATCTATCTCCATATATGAGACACTTCCCTCGTACATTCCCTGAGACTAGTGCTGGAAAGCATGACACGTCTCCTTCCCCTGATCACCATTTTACATAGGATTGATCCTCCATATGTAAAATGGGTTAGATGACTAACCATCCGCATCTCTTACCACATGAGGGATACATCTAGGAGCTATAGATAATTGGAATACAAGGAAATCCTAAGCCTGGGTAGAATGTAATTTTCACTTAATACTCATTTAACTCATTATTTATTTTAATTTCACCAAACTCCCAAAACAAAGAAGAATTAAAGTCATCGCGATGAATGTACTATTGTTAGTGTCTTTACCCACAAAATGGTGTATCCTTACTAGGACATTCTATAATCTCAGAGTCTATGCATTGAATCACATGGGGCACCAAAATCCAATGTTCTATTCATTATACCCTAGTTGATGTCACGCACCAAGAACACCTAACACTATTGACCTACCAACCCATTCAATCCTCAATGATCCTTACTATAAACTCAATACAATCATTCAACCTTCCTATGATACCATTAATCTTGAACCACCATCATCAATATGGTGTAGCATATATCAAAATGCAGAAACCATCATCCATAAGATGAAGGATTGATAATGACCCCTAAGTCCCGCCTCGAATAGGCCCCAGGGTGGCAACCAGTACCATGGCTATATGAATAACAAAAAAGCGGGAGGCATTACCCAATTTATAGTTACCAAGGTCAGAAGAAAAGATGTATCAACCTCAAACAACTCCAAGATATATATATATATATATAAACTAAAATATTTCCCACATGCATGTTTTAGTAAAAATAAAATAAATACAATGAAATTTCCTTTTAATATATCAAAATAAAATTATGTAGTGACATAACAATCGTCCCCAATGTATGATCTAGTAAGTTCCATCATGTTATGCGTAATCTCCCTGGATAATCGAATTAAGTTTTATACATGTAGAGTGACCATTCATGTATACTCATTATGAAAATCATATTTCACATCTGCATAAGTGGGAGAAACATACTAATTCCCTAATGATAAAATATAATAAACCATCAGCACTAATCAAGGAATACTAACCACCCATCATCAACAAGGCACACTCTCCATGTAATAGAAATAATGTAAAGTAAATTAATATTCACATAATTACTTTGTCTCCCTGAACCACTAACCATAGGTTTACTACTAATCCATAATGGGGAACATCAGTATGCTACCACACACTTCCACAAGCCCCACTATCACTACCTTCCCACACACATCGGGGCTAGAAGCAACCACACATTATTTCCTAGAGATACATATGCCTCGAAACAAAACACATTCATGCCCACAGACACCTAGGTCTCACACATATCGCACCCTATATGAAAACACATGACCCTCATCACGAGGACATGTGGGAAACAAAACACCTCACACACAGTAAATACCAAAAATTAGGTAATAAAACTCAATCCATTACAATCTACTTAGAATGAATTGGTCGATAAATTCCTCGAAAAAGGAGAATAGTAATGTCAATAACCATCTATCCATCATCCCACCTGGATATTTGGGAAGACACCCTCCCCCATAACCATTGGGTGGTTCCACACATTTTTATCAAAATGGGGTGGGTGTGTATAGAAAAAAGAATAAACTACAAGCTTATAATTGTTGGTAAAAACACTAAACCATCCTATGGGATTCAACAAATTCAACTAGCCCACCCAAAAAAACATTTGTTTATTCCCTTACATGCACATACCACTACAAAAATTGATCAATTTTGTCGATAAATGATCACCACTCCACCAAAATCCACAAGTAGAAACATACAAAACCCAATTCATTTAACCATTCATCATTATGAATTATAAATTCCAATATTTATTTATTCCATTCCAACCTATGAAACTAAATGACACATCACAAGTAACAACCACTTCGTCAACCATAACACACCGGTAAGAAAGACCATGGTAAAACAACCCATGGGACACTCACCATTCTTTCAAATCCATTTAAAAACTACCAAATTTCATTTTTAGAATGTATACAACCTAATTATCCTATTAAAAATAAACATGTTAGCACAGTTGAACAAAAACACCACACACTGCACTCCGTAACCACGAAATCATGAATCAAACTAGTATTGCAGACCCACTACCGATCCACATCCTAGATGCAATCCCACTTCATAAAAATTCTATCCATAACTAATCAATATCTTATCATGGGATACCATAAAACTAACTCATTAGAAAAATCACACATCTACGACCACCATAAACTACACAAGGCAAAAACCTAGAATAACACAACACACAACGACACCTATCAAACATGGTGTACTCATATTTGGCCAAAAATATTATTTAAATTATACTTTCACATGATTGGATTATCATCATGGGGAATTAATTTTTTTCAAAAAGTTTACTTAAATAATCAAATTGATATTTATTGAAATTATTTATAGGGAAACAATGACAGTTATAAAGAATCACTCATGCACATGAAAAGTCAACAAAAGGACATGTTTTTCATAAGTTAGACAGCCAAATTAGATGACATCATAATCACAGATAACAAATAAAACAAGTTATCAACATCAATCCACTCCATGACCGTGATTATTTCCATGTTTCAACATTAGCATTTATCTTTTTTAAAAGTTGCATTAAATTTCTTCCAAAAATAACCCTTCTATGAAAAACCCTCAGGATACAAAATTATATATAGGCAGTAGAATCCATAAATGGAACTAAATTCGACAAAATATCCTCATTTTTCCATAATAGAGGGGTGCGCAAGCTGGAGACTCCAAAAAAGATTGAAGTGGGAAGGGGGGGCTACATTACAGGCGCACAACTCATCTGGGGATGAAATGGTCTAGGTGCACCAAGAGAAAAGATAAGATATGTCCTTTTATTTAAAAAAACAATTTTCCATGTATCAATGGAGGGTGAGGAATCTAAAGGCCATTAATGTTTTATCGTGGCCAAGATCACGCAGTTTGAGTAATTAAATGACACATGATCCTTAGGATATTAATAATATAATTAATATCTTTCGAAACCCCGTTAGAAATGAATAATCAAATCTTTAAACATGTTTTATATAAAATAAATCATAAGAGGGAAAAATATATCAAAACTAGAAGAAATTAGAAATGATTCACCAAGGTGCGAGTCAACAAAAACATGCCACTAAAACTGAGAGAGATTCACTAATGGGTGATTCACCGATAGTAAGCCTCTAACACAACCTAGCAATGCATGAATCACTGATTCCCCAACTCACTGACTCCATGACTCAGAGAAGCCCTGACTCACCAATGCCCTGACTCACCGTCACCTTGAATCAGTGATGCCTTGACTCACTGACTCCATGAATGAGCAATGCCATGACTTACTGACGCCATGAATAACTGACGCCCTGACTCACTGAAACCATGATGCTCTGATTCAGTGATGCATCGATGTCCTCAACCCCCTATCGCCCTATCTAACTGATGCCCGGACCCACATAAATCTTAACACACAAATGCACTAACTCACTAATTCCCTAACTCATATATTGAAAAGGTGGGAATTTAGAAAAATCATTTCATTACCTACCATTACATCCTTTAACACCCAAAAAACTGGACTTTGATAATGTAATGGACCGTGGAGTTCTCGTATATTACATATTTTCTCCATTGTACGTTGAATTTATTTAGGAATTTTTTTTCTAGAAAATAACTCTTAAAATAAACCCATTCAAAATTATCAAGATCAAATTTCTATTTGATATTCTTAAAAATATTCCATGATTTATTAGGTTCACCATTAAAATAATAAATTGGTATAGATAAATTATCGAGTTCCAAACATCCCATAACATTAATTAACATTACTAGATCATTTATCCTCCATTTGGATATCACTGGATCTGTGATTCCATGGAATGATAAAGGATGTTTCCTCATAAAATTATCCAAAAAATACATTTATCTTCATAGTAAATCAAGTTCCACTATCGGATAGATTATTTTTCCTATTATATCAAGATTCAACTAATCCATTATGGTCACAAACTAATGGGTTCTAATTAACACCATTATAATCTTTAGATTCAGAAGGATATACTTTTGTTGGTTCATTTCTACTTCAGCTTTCGTGTTTCTTCTTTGTAAAACCATTCTAAAGATACATATCATAGATGATGTATCATTTAAATATTTAAATTATATATATTATCAAATTAACTATAAATTACATATCATTTATTATATTCCATTAGAATCATTTTATACCCAAAGGATATATTAACCATACATTGATAACAACAAATAGGACCCAACATTTAAACATTACATAATCATTAATTTATTCAAGAACATATATTATTTCACATTGAGGGTCTTTAAACAGTTAGAGTTTTAATATATCAGGATATAGTACATACATAACAATCAAAATTTATACAAATTGGATACTACTAAAATATTATAATTTTTTTCATTATAAAAAACATTTTAAATGAAACCATGTTTGCATTGAAAAATATTCATGAAATTTAAAATTACACCATTCATTCTCTTACGCATCATTATTACCAATGAAAAAAATTTAAACACATCGGTTGATCATAAAAATCATAGTAATGGACATAAATAAAAAAAATTGATAGTAATGTGAAAATAATAAAACCCATTAAATACATTTTTATTGAAAACTCATAAGAATTCACAGAAAAATCATGTTGTTTCCATTGTAAATATTAACTATATCACAATTAAATTTACCCTTAAACATGGAATAACCATTCATTCAACATTCATCACATAAGCTCCCAATGCATTGGAGAGTTATAATGAGGCTCACCCCTCATATCTTGAGTTATAATGGGATCAACACAACATATCATAATCTATAATGGTGATATACCCATCATTCCAGAACAAACAATGGTTTTAAACCTAAATAAATAATTTAAAATAAGATATAATTAATAAAACCCTTTTTAACTAATTTAAATCCATGATGAAAACACATTAACATATCAAAAAACCCCTTTGAATAAAAAATAATACATTAAAAAAAATAAAAACCACAAACATTATAATGAAATAATATATCTCAAAAATTAATATTAAATATTATAAAATAATCATTAAAGTAATAAGTAGTTATTAAATTTCATAACCTACTCTTAATATATAAAAACATTGATGGAATTATGTCAAAGATACATTTAAAATGATTTTAACATTAATGTCTCTTACACGACACATAGGAAAGAACCCATTTAAAAACACATAAAATAAAAAAAATATTAATAAACATATAGACAAATTTATCAGAAATATTTTGAAGACAATAACATCAAATAAAATGATTTAAGAGAATAAATCTTTAAAAAATTCAAAAAATGTTTTCTTAAAGAGTCTATATCCTCAGGTTTGAATCCATTAAAATGTGTTAAAACCTCTTATATATTGGTTTTAATAGTGTTATTAATATATAAAGGAACCATATTAATATTTTAAATACATTATATGATATTTTTATAACATAATTTCACAAATTTGTTAAAAATTTTATTTTAATTCTTATTGTATCTTGTGTATTATTTACTTGGTTTTTGTTGTTGGTTCATACATGATTTTTCTGTTAAAATGGAATAGAAACTCTATAATTGGAATAAAATTTTAATCACATGTTTTTTCCATGTTAAATTATAAAATATATATTTTTTAGATAATTTATTAGAAAAAACATTAATGATATTCATTTTGATCATTTTGGTTTTTTTTCTGATCAGCAAAAACTACATTTTTATATTATTTGATATTATGAATATAATTTTATTATATATGATTAAATAGGTACTATAATACCCTTAAAACCCGTTTTATACAATTAAAATTGTTTTATGACCATATATTAATAAATTAACATGAAAACAAAACGCGTCATCCAAAATATCAGTAAATCGACATACCTAAGACAACGTAATTATTTCAAGAATTATTTGTAGAGATGAAGAAAAATGATGATTAATTTATTATAAAAATGAAAACAATTAGTACATATAATATTCTATATCTCTCATTACACTTGAATAATGTTATGTGATGAGAGTATGAGAAAATAAAAACAATTGAAATGAAATTAAATGAAAATGAAAGGTGATTTTTTACCACTTGAATTATCTTCCTTAAGGACCACCTTAAGACCATTCGTTTTTTAAATTTTGTGAGAATATTAAGTATTGTATTTAGTTATATTTTTGGGATCTGTATTTGGTAGAATTTGGTTAAGGCTCAAATAATTAGTGTTGTGAGGAGAAGAAGGGTTAGGGGTTGTATTTTTGGTGGAGGAGTGGGGGCAGGATCCATTATTTTTATAATTATCTTATTAGTTTTCTCAAGACATGAAATAGTATTGGATATGAAGACTAATAATTTTAATTATTTCATGTGAGTTCTAACCATATTTTCTTAACTGATCCAAACATCAACCATTTTCCTATAATTCACATATTTGTCTTATTTCAAAAATTATTACATTTCATTATTTACAAAATATTCATTTTTTTCATAAAAAAAATAACAGTAAAAATTTGTTAATATGTAGAATGAAAAATTTAATCTATTTTATGAAATTTTTTTCCTCAATATATGAAATTTTATTTTAAATTAAAATCACAATTAATTTGAAAAATACCAGTATCAAAACAATAACCGATTTTATAACAAATTGAAAATTAATTAAGGTGAACTAAAATTATATTATAAACATAAGACAAGAATATATTAATTAATTAATCTATTTAATGAATATATATTTTCTTTTAAATCATTATATTTATTTATAATATTGTCAATTAATATTTTTTACTTACAAAAATCAAAGAATTAATTTATAATTTTAAAAAAAATACTTACATTTTAAATGATATACGTATATCATATTTTAACATATATGATGGTTAAATTTTATTTATATATTTTTAGGTGAGGTTGCTATTATATTAGTTAGATTATTATTCTTAATGGCCATGTTACTATTCAATCACAGTAAATTCCTTAATTTCTATAATTCCATTTATTTTATTATTAATTTATAAAGAATTTTACAATATAATTCCATAAAGGAATGAAATTATTTTATAAGTATCTATGTTGTTACAGATTTTCATTTTCACATATTATTATTTATATGTCATTATTTTACAATTATGTATTTCCTAAAAAATTATTGATGCATTATTTAGCTTCTATTGTATGCAAACCCCAATTGAGAATCTAAACAAACCATATTCTTAATATTTCCTTCACTAAGATACTTTGATGTGTTTTAGGATTTAAAAATAGGGGAAATAGGTATTCTTTAACAAAGTAAAATGTTTTATTTTATACATAAAAATGGAAATTTTTATTTCATTTATCTATCATATTCTCTAAGAGTGATAAACTATTCAATACCTTGAGATGTAATTACTTATATCTATTTCCTTTTTAAAAATGTAACCACCAACTAATGGATACTAGTGTGAGGATTTTTATAATTTTTATTAGATAATGTTTAGTATAATCCTTTCGATTATGATTTATGAAAACATTTAAAATTTAACACAACCCGGTGAGGAATATTGAAAATATTCAATACGAAATTAAACCAATTCTTTTTTATAATAGTTATTAAATGATATTATTTATTTAAAATGTTTACATCATATATATTTTGATTCATTATGTTTTAATTTAAACTAGTGCATACCATTTTTTTTAAATTTCTCATAGAGGATGTAAATGAATCCATATTAATTCATGTAATTAACATAGGGATATCCCTCTATATGATGATAATGAATCTTGATTTGGAGATGAAATTTGAGATAATCTAATTGTAACCATTTTTAGGAAGATGAGCGTAGTTACGGGAAATAAAATTTCATGTATGGAGAAACAATCTTATCCAAAATACGGTTTAATAATTATACACCATATCACACATCTTCATGATCAATAATTTAATGGGGTACAAATCCATTTATAGTTGAGGAATTTATATGTTCCATGTTTAAGAAATTTCTTACTCTACTACGTAATGAATTGTAGATGGTTTTCATGGTAGTTTATGATCTCTCAATGTATATAGATCAATAGTGATCATTAATTCAAACACAATGAATAAGGATGGAAGAATGATTATGAGATTTAATGACCTTATAGGCATTTTCATGGAAGTGTACATTCGTCATGAACAATGGGAAAATATGGAAATCAACTTCTTGAATTTGAATACAAATGAAAGGAAATAGTGTTTCTATTTATAAATAAACTATTATAAGGATACCAAGAAATGTTGTGGACTGCAAATAGAATAAAAAAACAAGGCGGAAACATATTTAATGTAATTAATAATATCTCTCCAAGGGAAATAGTCTCCCTGACATTATCATCATATTAGGAAATAATATCATGTTATCACATCATTAATTTAATCATGGTAAATAATTTTTACATTTTTTAGTCTAAATACTTAAACCAGCCAAGAGAGGGTTTCTATGCAACATGTTGCGGGTCCCGAGTGGAAATTAAATTATATTAAAAGTTTCACGACATTTTAGTTAAATAATACCTCATACCGTAGCACCATGATCTGGTAATAATGAATAAAAATGATTTAAAAGAATAATATAAATTTTAATTAAATCTAATGTGATGAAAAAGGAATGATAATAATTAATAAAATAATCAGAAATGAGTATCTATTTCCTTTGTAAAAATTTAACCACTAACTAATGGATACTAGTGTTAGGATTTTTATAATTTTTATTAGATAATGTTTAGTATAATCCTTTCGATTATGATTTATGAAAACATTTAAAATTTAACACAACCCGGTGAGGAATATTGAAAATATTCAATACGAAATTAAACCAATTCTTTTTTATAATAGTTATTAAATGATATTATTTATTTAAAATGTTTACATCATATATATTTTGATTCATTCTGTTTTAATTTAAACTAGTGCATACCATTTTTTTAAATTTCTCATATATGATGTAAATGAATCCATATTAATTCATGTAATTAACATAGGGATATCCCTCTATATGATGATAATGAATCTTGATTTGGAGATGAAATTTGAGATAATCTAATTGTAACAATTTTTAGGAAGATGAGCGTAGTTACGGGAAATAAAATTTCATGTATGGAGAAACAATCTTATCCAAAATACGGTTTAATAATTATACACCACATCACACATCTTCATGATCAATAATTTAATGGGGTACAAATCCATTTATAGTTGAGGAATTTATATGTTCCATGTTTAAGATATTTCTTACTCTACTACGTAATGAATTGTAGATGGTTTTCATGGTAGTTTATGATCTCTCAATGTATATAGATCAATAGTGATCATTAATTCAAAACGCTATGAAAGAGGATGGAAGAATGATTATGAGATTTAATGACCTTATAGGCATTTTCATGGAAGTGTACATTCGTCATGAACAATGGGAAAATATGGAAATCAACTTCTTGAATTTGAATACAAATGAAAGGAAATAGTGTTTCTATTTATAAATAAACTATTATAAGGATACCAAGCAATGTTATGGACTGCAAATAGAATAAAAAAACAAGGCGGAAACATATTTAATGGAATTAATAATATCTCTCCAAGGGAAATAGTCTCCCTAACATTATCATCATATTAGGAAATAATATCATGTTATCACATAATTAATTTAATCATGGTAAATAATGTTTACATTTTTTAGTCTAAATACTTAAACCAACCAAGGGAGGGTTTCTAGGCAACATGTTGCGGGTCCCGAGTGGCAATTAAATTATATTAAAAGTTTCACGACATTTTAGTTAAATAATACCTCATACCGTAGCACCATGATCTGGTAATAATGAATAAAAATGATTTAAAAGAATAATATAAATTTTAATTAAATCAAATGTGATGAAAAAGGAATGATAATAATTAATAAAATAATCAGAAATGAGAAGAGTAAAAATAATTAAGAATTGGTTTATACCTAAATTGTTTTATTATTTTTATTTATCTTCCCTTTTATTTAATTATAATTCAATATTATTCATTTACTATTTATTTAATTCTATTTTTATTTTTTTCCACCTTTCCATGTTTCTTTTTTTTATTTTTTATTTCCTCCACTCATCCCTCTCCCTCAATATGTATCGCGCCCCTAGACAGGTGGACTTTACCCCATTCCTATACTATTGAAGACTACGACACCACCATATTTTTGAAATTTTCAACAATTTCAGAAGCACAATGAATCTCTGAGTTAGGATAATCTTCTAAATATTGACTTTATATATTTCATCCACAATCCATTTTCAATTATTCCATAGAAGGTTTTTACTTGAAATTGGGGTTCCTCGAAAATCACCAAATTTCATAAATTTTATGCCAAATAAAATGTTTTTGCAGGATGTGGGAGATAATAGGACCATGAATTAGGGATTTTGCGATCACTTTCTGTGTGTTTTTCATTATTCAATTCACATAATTGTGCCACTCATCAATACATACGATCAAATGTCAATTAAATCCCATTAATTTAATTAAACAACAAATCCTTTATCCTTGTGAATTTTCCATAATGAAAACCCATCATAGATTGTCTCTAGGCCATTGGAAACCCATTCAGGGGTGAAAAATAATCCATGTGTTTTATCCATTAGAATTGGTTCTTAAAATTATCAACTACATGTGTTTTTGTAACATCAAGGGTTTATGTTTAAATAGAATAAAATTAGTTAGGGTGAATTGTTTTCATAAATAATTTTGTTATAAGGATTTTTGTGGCCATATTTTATTTAAATTTCATTGCATCTGCTTATGCGGATAGATTCCATATTCTATTTATCTTGAGTTATGATGTTGGAATTTATTGGTACATGAATTGCCGAAATTATGAATGTATGATATGTGAAATATGTCTTTGTTTCCCTCTTGTTATTTGAAAGAAATAAAGATGGTGAGAGAACGTGATTACTGTATTGAGAACCCATAATTGGAATCACTAAGCTCGATTGGTTATAGAATGATGTTCCTGGGAAACGATAAATTAGGGTTTCCAAGAATGGTTTTCCCCTAGATTTTCACATAATATTGACTGACACTAGTTCCCTTGGAGGAAACCATAGATGGATCCATATGAAAGATGGATAAGCCATGGATCCTCTGATAATGGGTACCATATGTGTGATACATGGTAAAGACTCATGGAAACCATAACACATGAGATACATGAGAATCTAATATGGACGTCCTTGGATGGGTATTGTGGAATTAAGATATTTTATTGTACATACCATATCGATGTCTTCAAGGTAGGATCAGACTCCACCTTTATAAATTTTAATTTTAATATAAATTATTGAGATTATTTTGTTGATGTTGCATTGATTTTTCCATATGCTTCAAATGAGGACTCAGAGCTGGTATCTTCCACTATGCATGGCTATTTAAGTTTGGATGATTGAGAGGGTATGGCCCAACCATCGGTACCAGGCCCATGTATTATTGCACGCGATAGTTTTCTAAGTCGTCATGCATTAGTGGAGGCTTTCCATAACTATTTTGATGCTGGGGAGAGACATTTCTAGTAGTCTAGTTTTGGTACTAGGTTATGTTTATGTATCCATTTCCTTGAAGTCATGTTTGGTTTCCTCCTTTTTTCATAAAATGATGTATATCAAAATAAATAAAAATTGAGGCCTTCAGGCTATTCAGTCAGTCTATATGTATTAGACGTCAATCTATGAACATGCATGGAGTGTGAACTTTTCCGATGGGTTTTTATGTTACGTAGGAATCTCTTTATCTATTAAAATTTACTAGGTATCATATTCAGCCATCTGTCTCAATCCAAAGAATGTGGTATGAGATTTTTGTCTTAATGGGAATCTATAATAGGTTAGACTTATTTTATTAATTATACCTCTTGAATTTATTACAGTTTGGCACACTACTATTTTTTAAGGCAAGAAATTGAAATGTCTTAAACCCAGAGGTATTGGAGTACTGAAATTATATCTCAAACCCTAATTAGGAGCCATTTGTTACTAAATTATATTTTATGTCCACTATAATGGATGAAGGGATGAGTGCTTCTTCCAGTTCTTGATTGCTTTGTTGTTTTGGATGGAGCATTGGGGGTAGAGGATCGGGCCTCACTTAAGATTCCATGTGGTAGTTCTTTTTCCTTTTTGAGTCTCTGTTTGAATGAAGTCTATGGTTTTACCCCATAAACAAAACTTATACTTATTTATTTTTGTATCATACATATAAATATTCATGGTATTAATTAGGAAATTTCAGCTTCTAAATTTATTAAATATTCTTCTATTGGATCATCAATTTTATTCTTCTGCAAAAAATTTTATTTTCTATAATTTTTTTTCTACATGTTTGAATATTGTTAACTCCTTATATGAAAAAACGTTTTTTATGAGGGAGTAGTATCCCAAAGGAATTACCATATGTGATTTCTACTAGTGGGAAGCCCATGGCATTAGGGGAGATGTGCATGACATCTTACAGTCCATCGTCTCGGGGTAAGCATTCAGAGGCTCTTAGGGCATGACACTACAATGTGGTATTTAAGGATGGATTTAATTTGTAATGTTATTTAGTTTAGATATGAAACTATGAGGAATGAATTTTTAATATACAATATCCTTGGAAATTGTTAACCCATTTACGGTGGAAACCCAAATTTCTTGGGTGGGGATCATTATTATTTATTATTCCATTTATTGTCGATATGGCTTCACTATTGGGTGACACACCTGTTTTATGTTGTTAATGGTATTTTTATTATTTATTTGTTGATTTTGACTATTAAAACTTGATTAAATTAGGAAATTGAATTACATGAATCATATTTGGAATAATGGTGATTAAAATTCAATTATTGTATGTCCATACTATATCTAATTTTAGTGTGCATATTTATATTTTCATGTGAGTGCATATTTTGTTAGTCTTAATAAATTAACGTATTTTAATGTTATAAATACAATTTTTGGACCATTTTTCAAGATGATATTTCCATCTAATGAAAAAAAGTTAAAATTTTAATTGAATTTTCCTAGGTGTCCTTACACCATCCATTTTTTATGTCACCATGACTGATTTACCAAATCCTAAATTGAATCTTGTCTAAGGTGTGTGTCTAAAAGTTATAGAGTAATGTCATCATGTCATCCTCATGGTGTCTTCCAAGAGAGTAGCGATGAGCACATTCCAATGTTGGTAGGTCCAGAACCTCGTGTAGTGTCTCATGTATTTCATCATATATATCCTCCTATAGGGCCTGATATGGGACCTCCACCAGTCCATCAACATGGAGACAAAACATATTTAAGGGATAGTCTTCTCATGTTCATGCTATCCGATCAATGCATTCTCAGGCTTTACCTAAATATTTTAGAGATTATGAACGCTTTTTTACAGCATCATCCTCCCACCTTGTCATGGGGTGGATGTATCATTGCATTAATTTCATAGATTAATGTTATAAAATACATTTTATACCATCTTGAAACTCTCATAAGGGAGGGGTTCATTTTTGTTTACTCTGTGGTTCATTCCTCTACCAAGTGTTGATGGAAGGTAATTTATTAGGAATATCAACCCATATACATGTTTTGGTAAGACTTATAGATAACATTTTATGATCACTTCATTTTGTAAACAATGAGATCTAATGGTTCCATTAATTTGTTACATCATCAGTAGGGCTCTATGATAGTGTCAGAGTATTATAAACATTACACTCAGATCCATCATTTTCACCATATATTACTGGTGACACATAGATGGATGCACGACAGATTGAGTACGAACATTCATATTCTATCCTATCACAGGTGAATTTCTATCATTTTTCAACTGTTACATATATCTTCATTATGCCATAATTTCAAAATCAAATCTCATGGAAGAAAATCCCATGATCCAGAATGATATAGTTCAAAAGTAGTGTGATGGTTCTTTAGGTGGTAGGAAGAACCACATTCATGGTTCACATAGGGGAAATTTTATCCAGATGACACTTAATTATAGAGGTATAACATGTCATTAGTTTGGAAGGAATTCCTATAAGAATACTCATTGAATAAGAAACCTATTAGAGTTACAGGATTGCTGCAAGATGTGTCACTATCTAAATTTCATCCATTAATTTCCTATAGAAAAAAGTGGTAGAGGATTTGTGCCATAACCACTATTATGTATTCGATATAGGTCTCTATATCAGGATGGGAGTTCATTTTCCACCAACCAATCAAGCAAAGGTAGTGGATGCCATGGATGAAGAAACCATGTTCAAGAACACCACCGCTAATAGAGTGGACCTACTTAGGCTAGTAAATGCAGTACCTTAGGGGAAAGTATCAAGCCATATGTATGCAGTAATACCATAATTAGTGGAATATATTTTAATACCCCTTTTAATTAAATGTAATATCCTTTTAGCCTTAACTTGTAGTTTCATAAATTTTTTATATTGGTGCTTCACACTCTTTAATATCTACTACATCTATTGAATCTTTGTATCTTTACATCTATTACATATGAAGAATTATTTCTTTTGACATATTTTAGGTGTTAGAATAGAGGAAATACGCTACTGTGAAGAGTTCCCCCCTTGAAATTTGTGGGTACTATTTATTCAGAAATATCTACATCCTCTAGATGATAGGATTTGATGTCATCTTTGCATAGAATCTATCATTCTATGTCATGATCATGATGATTGATGATGTTGTCAAGGGTAATTACGAAAATAGGAAGCACATATATACACAATGGATAATGGGATATCCTAGATGATCATTCTATACTTAATCGTTCAGGACTGGGAATAATGACAGCTCAACTAACATGTCTTTTTACAAGTGATTATGAAAATTAGTTAATGGAGTTCCCAATCATTGTGCATTCTTTCACGTTTTTTCATTGTCAATTTATCTATCTAACCTCAAATGAGGGAACATGATTTCACTATGATAATAGTGATGGGTGAAATGCTAGTGTCCATTCCACATTATAAAATGGCACCGACAGAGCTTTATGAACAGAAGATACAACTTTAGGATCCTGAGGAAATGAGTTTCATCAGACCCAGTACATCGTCATGTGGTTCAATATTCCTTTTTTCCAAAATGGTAGATGATACCCTCAGATTTTGAATTTATTACGGTGGACGCAACTAGTTTATGATAAATAATCAATATATGTTGCCTCATATAGAAGACATATTTTGCCATCATTGAGGAGAAGCAATTTTCTATATTATATATTTTATGTCAGGAAATCATCATGTGAGTGTTTGGACATCAGATATACCACATAAATCATTTCATAGAAGGTAAGAATTGTATGAGTTTTTGGAAATGAATTTATTTTGTCAAACACACCAGTAGTTTTCATAACTCTGAGGAATTTGGTTTTCCACCTATACCTTGATTTAGTTGTGGTAGCTTTTATAGAAAACAAATTGATTTATTCATATTCCAGATATGGCCATGAAACCTATATTGATATCATGCCAATTACTCAAATAGATAACTATATATATACATATACATATAATGCTCAGTATATACACCTTTTGGATCAAAAAGAGTAACTTCTTAGGTCATATCACATTGGAGGTAGGTGTATTTATTTACCCAAGAATAATTGAGGGTAGTTGTTTCCTGGGAGAAGAACAACAATTAGTTTGACATACATAGATTATTAAGGATTTTTGTATATTACAGATGATTCATCATGGACTTATCCGGCATAGTAACAACCCTTACTGTCTGGACTAAAAAGATTATAAAGCACATATAGTATAGATCTTAATAAAAATCATTTTAGGAGCTAAAATAAAGACTCATGACAACCCTGATCTTGATTCATATAAGGAAATTAAAAATTATATTATTTACTATGATGATTTATGAATGGGATTGGGTTTAGTCTTAATGCAAGTTGATCGGGATGGGGATTAACGTTCTCACCATCTAAGGCCTCATGAGAAGAACTATACTACAAATGATTTTGAATTATCAAATTTGGATCATTATCATTGATATTGGGGAAAATACTTTTTGGGATAATGATTCGTTATTTACCCGGATCATAAATGATTGAAATATATCTCCACCATGTGGGACGTCAATTTTTTACAACATATGGGGGTTGAATACCTTATATCATTCATCATTGAGTTTCATTATACCACTGGTAAGTGAAATGTCATTGTTGATGCTTTGAGATGAAAGAACCAGACAAAAGCCATCTAGGTATCCATAAGTGTGAGGAATATTATGGTTTTGTTTTCTAAGATGCGTCTTGACGTTAAGAATCAGCGCATTAAACCAGTTCTACCATCTCTTATAGTGAATTCCTCTCTTCTAGAGATAGTCCCCCTGCAATAGTTATCTGATTCCATTGGGATCATTTTGAGGTAATTGGTGACATGAGAAACCCAAAAATCATGTTGGTTTATTTATGGAAGTGAAACTATTATCATTTTTCGATGTGTATGGGTGCCTTCTGGTATTTGGGAACAGATGAATATGGAGTCTCATGCCTGTGTTTGGGGATTTCATCATGGACTCACCAAGATGTAATGAGTTATTAATCATCAGAACTGGTGACCAGGTATGAAAATTCAATGTTACAAGTTTCATTACTCAGTGCTCCACCTATGGGTAGGTGATGTCAGAGCACCAGTGACAAGATAGAAACCTATAACAATTCCCCATTCCGGAGTAAAAATATAATGACGTCGCCAAGAATTTCATAACATACTTTCTATGATCTCTTCAAGTTAACAACGTGGTATGGGTGATCATTGATAGGTTAACCAAAGATACAAACATACTTTATATTTAAGATATCATCTCCATTGATAAGTTGGGGAGGCATAATATTCAAGATACAGTTTAATATCATGGTGTTCCATATTCAATCATGTTGGACAGAGAATCCCATTCCACAACACAATTCTTGAAAGGGTAACATAAAGAACTCTGTTCACATGTTATTTTGAGTACTGAATATCACCCACTGACTAATGGATAGTCCAAGAATATCATTCAGGTATTAAGGGATATGTTTTCATCCATTATCCCTGATTTTGGTATCTATTGGTAGAACATGAGTTTTCTTATATAAAAAACATCCCAGAAAAAAATCATATGGATCCATATGAGGCCATCTATCGAAGAATATATCGTTCACCTCTATGATCTCTCAATTATATTGTGGTATCTTTGTTGGGTCCTCATATTGTTTAGGAGACTTATGGGCATTTCTATAAAATTTATAAGTATATGGTTACAGCTCAGTCCAAAAAATATATAAATACCAACATTCACCATAGACCTCTAGAGTTTGAGGTGCGACATTGGGCCTTTATACATGTTTCACCAATGTTGGGTCATAAGAGAATCAGGAGACATGAAACATTATCACTGAGATATGTAAGGACGTTTGAGATACTGGGTAATGTTGGACAGGTAGCATATCTATTGTGGTTACCTAAAAGGTACCTTGCCAAGGATCATGTATTCCATGCATCTTAGCAAAGACATTATCATTCAGACCCATATAATTCTTTGATAATGATGACATCAATCATGAGTTTGATACATCCTTTGAGGGGCCTCTGATCAGTATTTTTGGCCATAATAAGAAGGTTAAATGTGAAAGGTCAGTTCCTCTAGTTCGTGTGCATTGGAAACACGGACACATTCAGGAAGAGACATAAGAGGGGGAGACTCATGTATGTGTGATGGGGCCTGAACATTTCAAAGATGGAATTCTACTATGCTTAGAAGGGAGAGTAAGAGATGAGTTTTATTATCGTGTGGAGGTCTTAATACACAAGCATTAATCAATGTAAGAACATTTTAATATTTTTGGTCAAAATCCTTAAGCCCAACAAGTCAGTTTTCCTACAAAACCTATTTCTGGTTCTTTTAAGCTATTACATTTTTAAATATTTTCCATTGATTTATGTGAAATAATACAACACCGTCCAAAAAACGTTTTGGGTAATAAAAATAAAAATTGATTAAAATGAATAAAATTAAATTTAATGAAATCAAAATATATAAAAAATAACTTAAAACAAATAATAAATTAAAAATGTTGACTTGATAAGAGTGAATATAATTCAAAATGGGTTTATTCATTTTTATTATTTTTATTTTTATTTTCCTTTCCCTTTAGTTTCATTTAACATTAATTAAATTGTATTCTCTTTCTTTGAATTTAAATAATTTTCTCTCTTTTATCCTTTCTTATTCTCTTCACTTTTCTTGTTTCCTCCACTCCTCTATCAATCTCGATATGTGTTGTGCCACGCCAGGCCTGGTGGTACTCACCCCCTTCCTCTAATTCTGAAGAATGTCAAACATCCACATTTTATAAATCATCAACACCTTAAAAAGCACCCTGAAGCTATTGGAAATAACAATCATTTTCACCAAGAACTGTTTGATTTTATCCACTATGCATCCTGAAATATATCAAAAAAGGGTTTTACATGAAATTTTTATTTTTCTAAAATAAAATGATTTCATCCAGTTAAGGTCAAATCAGTGATTGCCCCAAGATGTGGGAGATACTATTACTACAAGGTATGGATTATGTGATCCCTCCTATTTTTTTGTTTCATTATTCATTTCACACCATTGTGCACCTCATCAGTGCCTAAAAACTAATCTCAATTAATTTTTATTAATTTAGTTAAACTGATTATCCTTTTTCCTTGAGGATTTTTTTAATGTGAACACTTCTATGGTTTCCTCCATGCCATTGGACACCCCTTCAGATGTGCTAAAATAATTCACATAGATTTACTATTGACCTTGGTTCTATAAATTATTAGCTATGAAAAATTTTATGATAAGTTGGGTTGAATTTTAACTTGAAAAAAATTATTTATGGTGAATTTTTTGACTAAATAATTTGGTTATAAATTTTTATGTGCCATGATTTTATATAAATGTTGTCTCCTATACTTACGCTGATAAATGCCATGTTCTGTTTAACATAAGTTGTGATGTTGTAATTTATTGAGTACCTAAATGGATAATGTTATGAATTTATGATCTAGGATATTTGTTTTTGTGTGTCATTTGATGTTTTCAAATAATTAGCCCAGTAAGAGAACAGTGGTTTGATAATAAGAACCCACAATTGGACTCACCTTTCTGGATAGTTTACAACATGATGCGCTAGAGAACAGATGTTTTATTCTTTCCATGAATTAGATCCGTAGGGATTTTCACATATTATTGATTAACACTAGTTCCCTATGTGGTAATTGAAGATGGAACCATTCAAAAGATGGCTATTCCAGGCTTCAGTTGAGTCTCCATACCTTTTGTAGGATACATAGTATAGACTCATGCTTACCATAATATAACTGATACTTGGGATTCTAAAATGAATTTCCTTGGATATGCATGGAGTCATTTAATAATTTTTGGGATGTACCATAATGATACCTTCAAGAAAGTATTGGAATCCACCTCTATACGAATAAATTTTTATTTTAATTTATGAGATGATTTTATTGATGCAACATAGATTTTTCCTTTTAAATAATGAGGCATCCCCTGTGCCTTTTTTGAACCTAGTTTTATCATCTGGTTTAGATCGTATGAAAAATAAAAATCTAAGGGTGTGGACTTTTTCATTGGATTGATACATTATGTATGACTTGCAATGTATATTATACTTTACCAAGTATCTTATTTAGACATCCATTGTTCACCGAAGTAGGTGGTATGTTATGTTTGTTAACATGGGATCCCAGACAAGTAAACAATTATATTATTAATAAAAAAAATTGGATATATTATACATTGGCACAATTCTATTTGGACACCACCTCTATAATTATCGATATTCTTTGTGAATGTTTTTTTGTTCTTTTAAGACATTAATTGCATGTAGTCTATGGTCGTACCCCATACCCCTTCAATTTTATTTTTTTACATTTTCCTTTATATATTGACATTATTATGGTATCAGTAATGACATTTCTTCTTCTGTGTTTATTATATATGCTTTTTCTAGTCAATTTATCATATTATGATGTCGTGTGTTTTATTTTATATATTTCTTATATTAATTTTTCTAATATTGTCTTCTTTCAATGTGAAATACCTTTTCATATGAGCTAATAGTATCCCCATAGACTTAACCTAGGTCCTTGCTTCATTTTGAAATCCTTTTTTTGTTTGGGAAGATGGAATTTTGGTTTTGTGGCCCACCGAATTAAGGCCTATATTTAGAAGCACTCAGGGTGGGATAATAAAATGTTCTATCAATATATTGAAAAATTCCATGTCATCTTTTCAGAAATGATATCTTGAGTCGAAGATAAAATTAAAATAAATGGAAAAGGGGAATAAAGGAAATAAGGATTGTCCGACAAGTGATAATTGTTTAATGAAATAAACATGTATATAGTGAATGGAATGTGAATTTTCTATATGTTTGGTTATAAAGGCCTTATAAATTTTTATTTAAAGGGTAAGAAATGAGAACCTAGTTATTATTGTTTCAACTGTAAGGTGAAATAGAACTATTGATATGAATTCCCTAAGAATTATTAAAATAGAAACATAGAAAAAAAATGTTTCAAGGTTAAGTGTATTTCATGACTACTAAATGAATGGAATAATTAATTTTTTGATTTATTATTATAAATTATTATTTTTAGAAAATATATTTGTGTTATGTGTGTCATGATTATTGTAATTTTTTTATGTAGTGGTTGTTAATTTTTTATTTGTAAGCATGTTTTCAATTGTACTTATAACCACCACATTTAATTTATGGGTCAGTTAGTTTTTTTAATAATACATGAATAATTGAGAGGCAACACTTAATATGTTCATGATATTGATTTAATGATGTTTAGATATTATTAATAGGTAATAATGATGAATAAGAAATGGGATAATATTAGTGACCTTGAAAATGGTTATGGTCGAAAGATAATGTAGTTGATGAATAATTATACTTTATTTTTTTATTTTTATTAAACAATATGATTTTTATTTATGGAATTTTGATTGAGTTAGTGACTATAATATTTCAGGCTTTACATTCTATTTAATGATGATTCAATTCAGTACTATGTCATAAATTTATATTCATGTGACATAAGGAATCACAATTTTGGGGACTAATGATGTGTTTTTTTATATTTAGTAACATTATTACAAAATTGGATATTATTTAAATTAGTTTATACACATATTAAAGGAAAATTAATGTTAAATAGTTATAATCTATATTTAAATGTCCTTTCAATTATATTATTTGAGGTTGAGTTAGGATTTATCATATTGAATAACATACAAAAAACGTTTGGCTTTTAGTGAATATTTAGAGAATGAAGGACTAAAATATGTATCTTATGATTCATAAAAAAATATTATTTTATTACATAATGAAGAAATAAAATTTCCCTCGAATATATATTTCCTAGAATATGATATGAAGTAAAAATTGATCATCTCAAAATAAATATATGAGAATGTGATAATGACATAAAAAGAAATAAAGTGTGTTTTTTTGATAGAGATCTTTATTTGGATAGAATATTTATCCAATGACTTTTGGAAATGGTTCATGTAAAAAAAATTACCATATAATTTATATACAATGATATCATTGGGTTTTTAACAAATCAAAAATTTATAATAAACTAATGGTTAAATTTCTCATTACTATGTTATATATAACTACTGATCAATACATTTGAATTATAAATATATTCTATTTATATATTTTTACTTCCCAATAAATTTATACTATTTTTTATCCTTGTCAGTTATAATGATAAATTGAATTAAAAATTTTCTTTCACTATTTTTATTTGGACGATTTATTAACCATTATTATGATTTAGTTTTTCTACTGCAAAAATTTGAAATGTAAAACTATGAAAGATAAAAATTATGAGGACAATGTTTATTTATTTGAGATATATTTTAATAGCATGAGATTTTAATAGAAAAAAAATCTAGTTATATTGCATCTAGGACACACAACACTAATCCTAAAAGAATAATGAAATATTATTAATAAAATATGAATGTTGTAACGTGACCCTTGCATTGGATCATATGAATGATCATATTTAAATTATAAAATAATTATAATGTACCTATCCAAAATAAATTAGTTCAATAATTATAATGAAATAAGTATTCAATTATTAGTAATGTTATTTTATTCTTTAGAAGTACATTTTAAAGAAAATATATATTTCTTTATTTTTATGAGAAAATCTTATTATTATTTTTCTAAACCCATATTAATTTAATAATAACTATTATTTTGAATTTTATATTATCATATTAAAATTATGTTAGGGTGACTTTTTTATATTTTTTAAATGTTTTACTATAACTAATAGTAAAAATAATTCTTTTTATTGAAAATTATATTTTAATTTTAGGAAATTAAAATTTTATTTTATTACATTATTTAAAATTAAATCTATTTCTATATAATTATTTATAATTAAATTATGTCTATAGGAATAAATTTATTATTGAATTTTTTATGCAAGCATTTTTATACCTAAAATGTTATTTTTATGAAAAATGACATTTTATTGAGAATTAAGTTTTAATTTTAAAATAAATCCATTAAATTATATGTAATGAAATTATTAATTTATATTCAATATTTTAAAATAACAGTTAAAATGTTTTTATATAATTCCTTTAAATTTATTTAATATGAATTTTAAATCTGTTAAAATTTATCACCTCATTAAAGGGTAAATCTAGTATATATATAGTATAAAACTAAGTGATAAAGAAAGAATTATACATCAAATTCAAATTTGGAATTATAATATTTAACACCAATAATTTTAATCATGAAATTGATATGTTTAATGGACACATGTTTTGGAAAATGGACAACCTAATATTTAAATATATTAATATTACAAAATAAATAGTCTCTTAGTTTTAAAAAGCTATTATGTGTCCACATAGGGAAAACCTAAATATACTAATTAATAAAAATTTAATCATTCGGATAATAATATTATATTAATGAAGATAAAATATTTATAACATTTATTAATTTTATAATTTCATTAAATTTTGATACACTTTTGAAATATTTATTCTATAAATAGAAACAAATTAATGCGTTTAGAAGTGTTGAACGAGTCATAATTTGAGGAAATATTTATAGTACATGAATTTTTAATATGAATATGTTATGTTAGTGATGTGTATATAAATAGTTTTCTATTTCAATCTTTTTCTTGTTGTATTTGAATAAAAATTAAATAAATTGTTCCAAAATTGACAATGATGATAATTTATAAACATATTATTTCAATAAATTTTGTAAAACTCATTTATATTTATTAAGAGTACACATGGAAAATAAAGGGTCTAAAATTTTATACCATTCCAATTTATGATATATTTTCTCCTTATATGTAAAATTACATCCATTTACGAGTAAAAAATGCATTACCACAATTAATGTTAAATAAGTTATTTATCGTTTCCAATCAAATGAAAAGTTTTAAAACCCACCAAAAACCTATCCTAATATCATTATGTTTTGAGATTTAAAAATTATAATACCAAATTATTGAATCTCTATTCATTTTTTTATTCATTTTTAATGATAATAAATTAATTATAATTTAATCATTTATGAAATTTCAAAATTTTCCCTCTTGCTAATTATAAAAGGGAACCACCTCTATTACTTCTATACACCAAATATAGATATATATTATGAAAAAAACCTATACATTACTATTCATAAATTCATTATACACGTTATTGGGTTTCTTATTATTAAAACTACATACTCTATGTACATTTAGAATAGATCTAGCAGAAGACCAACAAAGAAGGTGTAATCATATTTACATAGTTCTTCATGTTTATTTATACAACTACTTATTAGTAATGTATTATATACATCCTAAAACAAAATTTATGTACAATAAATATACATAATTGTTATTGTGATTATGGGAAAGCCACATTTCATATATGTTCAATCCTATTAAATGTTAAAATTTCACTCATGCGTGCATACATCTTAGCATCTCAATATACTGAAGTAATTCAATTTTAATATTTATTTTACATACATGGTTAAAATTATTTAAATAAAAATAATATATGATTTTAATGAAATAAGTCTGATCATTGAATCATAATATCGTACATATCGCTTTTCCTTCCAAACTATTTGAAAATAACATGTTTACTTGTACATATGTGTGTTTTACCACCTATGTGATGATATTTTATCCGCTTTTCATTTATCATTTATGTGGATGGTAATAAGGATTTATATAAGGAAATTATATTAAACTTAATAAAATATATTTTTATTAAAATTTAATTATTATTCAAAATTATTTTATTTTATCTATCAAAAATGCAAAAGTGTATTGATTTATATATATGACCAACCGTCTCCATGAACAATGATATTCAATTTTTATAACTTTATATTTTATAGATTAAAATAAATTAATAACATTTGAATATAAGTGATAATAATATAGTACTTAAAATTATATTAATGATGGAATCATGATAAATACAAAATGAACTAAACTACAAAACCAAAACATAAATGAAAAATGAAGGAGTTATTACCCAAAACAGGGATTTTAACAAAGAATTATTGATAAAATGGTGATAAAATGGTATAATTTTATATTATATGGTATGATATATATGATTACACTTTTGTAATAGATTCATAATAAATCTATATTTATTAAAAAGGGGGTATTGACATGTGTGAAGGAAGTCTAATAGGATTAAAGAGTTTGTCATCACACTTTTACTTCTATGAGACATAATCCTTGTTCAACACTTTGTATGTGGTGTAAATATATGAAATATGTTATATATTATATAAAAATTGTATTCTTCCTCATGTTATATAATTTCTAATTTTATTTTATTTCATTCATTTTCTTAGTATTTAAATAAATTCATGTTTGAAGCATTTATTTCACAATGTCATCATTATTTTGATGGCTCCCCATTCGTCTGGCCTCTCTCCCTCTCGGATTTCCCCCTAGGGGTTTCGTGGCCCTTTCGGTGGGATGGATCTTCCCCTTTACTACTTCTTCTTTAGCCTTCCTTCATTCTGATTTTCTTCTTCTTCTCGTCTAGCGGTTATTTCTTCCTTCTTTTCCGGTTTATTTTCTCTGGCGCTCACTTCGGGAGATTTTCTTTCGCGTATAAGGTGGTGTGTTGTGGATTCCCTTGGCCTCCCTAGTCCTGCTCTTGCTTCACGATCCTCTGCGCCACTCCTGGTTGGCGATGCAGTGAAGGTTTCAAAGAGGTTTTGGGTTTTGGTTCGGTGGACGATGACTTTTCAAGCACTACTGGAGTCGGTTTTCTATTTCTTGGACAGCTTTTGCTCTTCTGTCTCGTCGACGCCATTGTGGTTCATAACTCTTTGGCTTTCCAAGCCCTACTCTAACATCGGGTTCGTATATGCTTCTCCATGTCGGATTTGAAGTGGGGGTTGCTATGATGTTTTGGGATGTGAGGTTTGACGGCCTTTGGGTTTCGATGCGCGGGATGAGTCGATTCCCTCTAGTGTGGACAGTTCATGGGTTTTCAGATCTTTTTGGTAAATCTTCCTCAATGATTTTGGTGATGGTTTTTAGTAATTTTCTGCAAATATTTGATCTGTTTAATGTTAATTTGGTGTAAAACTCGTTTTGGCATCTGGTTTTGGTATTATTAATTACTGTTGCGGTGTATGATGTCAGCTTGGATGGTGATGAAGACTGTGAAAAAGATGGTGTGGATATTGAGTATGATGGCAGAATCGGCGGTCCCCGGTCACTGGCGGTCTCCGGTGTAGTATAAGGAAGGTGATGATGACGTGGTGATAGGTGGAGATGACAAAGCGGTAGTGGTGATGATGATGACTGGCAAGAAGTAATGGTACTCATGATGATGACGCTGATCACCAGGTTTTGTTGATATCATTTGAAATTTGAAATCCTGTCATCAGGTTTCGTGGAGAGTTTGAATTTTGAAATGTGTAATTGGTTACTTATCATTCTGGTTCCCGCTCACCCTTAAAGCGGATTTTGATAATCCAATAAAAAAATCAACATTCAGGGTCATCAATGTTTTAAATTTCATCTATTTTACTGATAAATGGGGTGTTAATTTACATCAATATCAATTTATAATAAAAATATTATTAAACATGTTTTAAAAAGTATACAAATGATTTAGTAAAAAAAAATTACCATGTTTCAATTATTTAAAAATGGATTAAAATATATCTTTTTAGTGTTTTCCATATTAGAGAATTTTTGATAATTTTTACAAATTGATAGAGGATAGTTTCATTAATTATATGTAATGAATTAATTTTCATAAATTTGTTAATAATAACTTCATTAAAATGTTATTTATAAGTATATAATTTTATTTTCAATGAAATACATTCCTTCATGTTTTTTATTTTTTTAAATAATTGATTTAAATGTGAAATATGTAATCTTTTAAAGAATTTTCCAAAAGAATTTTAGAATATTTTCATCTATTTCAACAAAATTTATATAATATTATTCATTATTAATTTTATAATCTTATGTTACCATCGATTATATTTTTATTGATTGATTGTTATTAATATTCCTATGGAATGTATTCAGATTTTATCTATATTCATCCAATATAAATAAATATTTACTTTTAGGTAGTTGATTATATTTTCTTATGTGATAATATGAGGAATACATTGGGAATATTTGGTGACATGTAATTCCAAGAATCACATAGACCCTTTATGGACAAGTTTGTCTCATGATAAAACATAGTTTGCGTTATTGGATGAGGCCACGACAATATGAATATGATGTCATGAAAAGATGCCTCAAGGGTATGTTTTAGCTTTTTTTCATTATTAATTCCTCCGTAATAAAAAAATTAATTAATTTATATGTGGTTATTTTAATTATTTTTCTATCCATGTATATTTTTTATCTCATGTAATTAATTTTCTGGAATTATTTTATTATTATTATTTAATTCATGTCATATTATATGTTCCTTATTTAGAATTCATTGTATGTTTATCCTTGTGAAGAATTTATGATCACATCTTAATTATATTAATTTTCCAAGGATACAATGATTTTTTATGTTTAATACATAGATATATGACTATTTGGACAGTTTTTTTCAAAAAAAATATTCTATGTTGTATTTTTTTTCCTCGAATAAAAACTAAAATTTCAAGTGTGTAATGAGTTCACAAAGACTACTAAACCATTCTGTCCATTAGGGTGTGAATTTCATCATTTGTTGATATTGTAAAAAACTGACCCTCGTATCAAAAATACTTGTTTCAATTCCATATTAATATCCTTACATCATTCTATGATTCTAATGGTCATGAAAACAAGAAATAAAATCTATTATAAAAATAAGATAATTTAGGTTCTGGATCAATTTAAAGAACCCTTAGTACTATAATATTAGTAGAAATTTGATTCAATACTTATGTATTTCCGTTCTTATCAGTGTAGAAAACTTTATATAAAAGTTTCACTTATGTTAACGACACGTAGGTGGTGTCCCACTGAGTCCATATTCACTCTCTACCTAATAATTTCACTACACATTCATAATATATGTTTTGGGATCATGAAAATATAATTGAATTTATATTGGTTTTCAAAATAGAGTAGCTATGATGATGATGTTTTTATACTGGGTTATATGTGGCTTGTTATTTCATCTATTTTTTATTTAAAATATATGTTTTCTTGCTTATATGATTAAAAATTATATTTTTGTTCAGTTGTCTTGTATAAAATAATATTATTGAGTGTTTTGATGTTAATATTATTTGATCTTTTCTATCATTCATATTTCTATAATTTACTAGATTGTGTATGGTGTTTTATACAATTTTTTATACATTATACAGAGGAAAAAATCTCCCATATTTTGGTTTTTTCCATCACCACCTTCAGACTAGAACATCCATACTAGGAACAATGTATGAGGTTATGTGGCACCTAAATCTAACAAAATGATTCAGGTAGAAGTGAAACAATTATTATCAAAGTATTTTGTTTAAATTTTTTCAAAATCTATAATATTTTGTTGTAAAATGTACTCTCTTTTATTGTGTTATATTCTTTTTCTTGAACTTCTTTAAATTGTTTTCAGATAATTCAACTATAAGGTTTTATAATATTTAATGTTCTGTTTATATTAATGAAAAATGAAAAAATAAATTTCAAGTACATTCTTGATACATTTAATAAACATAAATATATTACCAAATTATGAATAATTATTCTCTTCTTTGAAGACTATTTTTCTTATATATTCATATTCATTCATTAAAAAATTACTTATATTATTATTTTGAGGTCTAAATTTATTTCCCAATTTATCTTCAAATTCAACTATACATATACTAAAAACGATATTTTATTCTGATTTTAAGGTGGTGGATTTTCATAATTATATATTAAAAATAATTGTTTTTGTTTTTGTTTTACATCAAAATTATTATCATATAACACAAATTTTATCAATAAAACCATTATATCATTCTAATCGATACATTATTATTAATTCCATCAAAAGGTTATTTCTAAATGAGTCATGAAAAGCCCATCTAGTAAAATGTGTTTTAATATAAATTATATATTCATCTTCTTAAAAATAAAATAAAAATGTATTATAAAATAACTTTTTATATTTTTTATTCATTAATAATGTTTATCTATAAAATAACTATCACTATTAGAGTTATATTAAATAAATTTTCCAATAATTTTATTTTGATGTAACTCATTTTTAGATTTAATTTCTATTTGTATCAACAAATCAATATCGGTAGGTTTTTATATGAAAATATTTTAATGTTTCATTACATATTTGTATTGATGATGAATATTCATACTAACTATGTTAATGTCGGGGAAAAAATAAAATATCCTACATATCTACTATGAAAATATTGATATTTAATGGAATAAATATTGGTGACAAGGCCATGATTCAAGAATTAGTATGTGATAGGAGTTTCAAACACGATTCCTAATCCAAATTATAGTGGGAGTCGTTAATGTGATTCAGTATACAGTATGTAATTCAAAGAACTTATTCTATTAATGATAAAAAAATTTAATAGGAGGCATATACATATGTTTTGATCAAAAATATTACGATAGGACCAAATATGATTTTGGATTAGCTATGTGATGTTTTCTATATAAATAATTTCTATTCCAATATGTGATGGGAGAACGTAAAATTACAATATATCAACAATGTGATGTTAGGTAGGTACATGATTCTTGATCAACATTCGAATGGTTGGTATTGATAGTAATGTTTATAAACTATATAATTGGAGGTTTTTACACGATTCACAGTCCATCATTTGAATAGAGGTATAATTCTGATTTCATATCCACTTTTTCATGATTTATAATGCATATTGTTATGTCATGTCTCTATGTTATTTTATTATTTTATTCTCTATTTATCATAATGATTATTTAATGTTTTATTTGTCTTGTGAAATGGTATTTGATTTATATTTTGAAATTACATGTATTTGTATTATTCCCAATGGAATACTCTTTTTTATTTCTAGTCCCATTATTACTGGAAATTTTATGAATGTTAATTTATTCTCATATTTTTGTGCTATAACCCTTCATGAGTTATTTATTCATTTTTCCTATTATAGATATTTGTTAATAATTTTTTCTTATGATTTTTAATCCTCACGATATAATGATTTGAGTTACCCAACATATATATATTACAAGATCTAGTGTGATAAGATTATATAGAAATATTCCCAATATGATTTTTATATAGATCATTTATGAATAAAATAATTCATTGGGTTATGATATCATGAAATAATTTGAGATATTTAATAATTTTACATTGGAAATAATTAATTTTTTTGATTCAAAAATCATAATTAGAATCAACACCATAATTTAATGTTTTTAGCACAAAATTATGGAGTGTGGTATGGTGTTCTTATGTAAAAACCAATACTGAGATTATTTATTGTTATCGTTTTTTACTAAATAACATTAGTGAAATTCATATGTATAAGTGTAAATTTTAGAAAACATTAGAAAATTTTGTTGATTTATATGTTGTGTGAATTTAATTAAATTATGTGGTTGTCTAGATATAATATAATGTATATAGACCCATGCATATATTCACACAAGGGTAATATAATTTAAATATTATTTTCCGCTACAAACTTGACCATTACTTATTTTAACAAAAATGATAATAAACTATACACATTGTTAGACAATACTATTAGAAATTCATTAGTAATTATGAAACTATTTTCAATGCATAATGAATTATATATATTGATGTTTAATATGTAGTATATTAATAATATGGCTAGAGATCCTAATCTAAATATTACCATAGTCATCTGTGGATGATTTGTTGGATTAATGGTTAATCCTACTATATCATAGTTAAAACCTATGTATCATAGGTTGGAGTGATGGTTTCTTAAGAGAATACATATTGGGATTAATTTTTTATATTCACATTGTCAAATATATTGATTTTATTATATTATATTTACATATTGGTGTTTTCATTTTTTGGGAATAAGACTATGAGTACAAAGGATTGGAGGATAATATAATATATATTTGAATAAGGAAAAATGTGCTTTATTTGGAAAAAATGATTAATATATAAATATATACCAATTATTAATGAATGAATGATATTATAGTCATAGCTCTATTAATGAGTTATAAATTTGTTCAATTGTAATAAGCAAATATATTTTAAATTAATGATATGAATTTAGAAATTCTACTGAATCAATTTATTTTATGTGGAATATGTAATTCCACATAATTCGTATAATTACATATCAATAAATTAATACTACACTGAATAACATGTTTCACATGAAATTATATTATAAAATAAATTATTATATATTATGATATTTTCAAATTATAAATATTCTTATTTTTCTATTATATTATAGTCAATGAATAAGTGGGTACCAATAATGGTATGTATATTATGAAATCAAGAACAATATTAGTGTAAATTGTATCAAGTATTAATAATCTCCATTACTATGCTTATTTAATTTATCTTTGAAAGAAAGTATCATCACTATTTTTTTTCTACATTGATACATAATCAAAACATAAAAAACTTTTAGTTGAGGAAAATAATTTGTTGGATAAGTTTAACCATGTCGAAATAATTTTTATATAAATGAAAACTAAAAACAACCATAGTTAATCATATTCATATATCATATGTGAATTTATTGGGGGGATTTATTTTTTGGAATTTGGATCATATAATATTATTATGAAAATAATATTCACATTAATACATGTATTGCAATCAATTTTCCCTTTAATAACATTTAGATTTATTCAATAACAATATTTTTAATTAACAAAATAGTTATTAATATAGAAATCATTTTTTATATAATTATTAATTAATCCATTATGGGATAAAATATCCTTTTTAAAAAGAATTATAAATTTCAAATATGTTGTATATTTTTACTATAGTTGATCAGAATTCAATAATATATAATATATTAATAATATATATAAATATATAATTTATGTTCATATAAATATATTTACATAACATATAAAAATGAATAAATTTATCTAATGTTAAATAAATACATATTCTTAAAAATATATTAAAATATTATTCACTCCTATATTAATAATAATTCTTTTAAGCATTATCAAATTTATTTAATAGATTTATTTTTATTTTTTAAATGAGAATTTTATATTTTGTAAACAATTTATTTTTATATTTTAATAACGAAATTTGATTCTAAAGTAAATATTATTAATAAAAAAGAAAAATTTAAATTTCAAATGAATTTCCCTTGCAAAAACAATTTAATATTTATATAAAAAATTAAACTCTCCCATTTTCAAAAATTACTCCAAAATGATATTAAATCACTATAAAATACATAACCTATAAATTTACTAGTTTTCAAAAATAAATAATAATAAACAACTCATTGTATAAAAACATATTTTTTTATAAAAAATTTACCATATCTTATGCTTTGAATTTAAATATAATTATTTTTCATATAAAATATTTTTTAAATTAAAATTATTTCAAATTAAGAATAATTTCATTAATATTTGGTTAGAGTTGTAATTATAATTTTTTATCATAAATATAAATACCACTATTAATGTTTAATCACGGTAAGTAAAGTTAAGAATGAGTAGTGTAAAATAGATCAATTTATAAATACGTAATTGAATATAACAATTTTTTAGTAGAATAATTCTACGTTTTAAATTAAACAAAATATATCTCATCTTAAATTCCTCATCTAACATAGAAAACTAACAAGTGATTCAATCATTACCAAACACATACAATTAAATGTCAATGAAAATATATCTTTTAACATATAAATGGATATCACCTACACCTTATTCATGACTCACTTCTTATTTTTTTTATTCTTGAAACCTTACTCATTATATATCTATTAAAATCTTGTTAGATATTTAGAATAGTTTGAATTTAAAAAAATTACATATATCCCATATTTCCAAGAGGACCTTTAAGAGAAGACACAAACTCTGAATGTAAGTATTATCTAGTAAAAAAACATTATCTTCGATATTTTACGCAGCAATAGTCCACCAATGATATTATAAAAACTTTAAATAAATAAATCAATGTCATTAGTATACTGAATATTAATTATGTCCATCGTAGAACCATATTCTATTTCCCTCAATTCCATCTGAAAAATTAAAATATATCTCATATCATATGTAGACTATAACCTTATTTAATGATTTACATTATTATTAATTTCTACATTATTTTAATAGTTTTAATAATTTACTTAATGAATAATATTATTTCTATGAAATTATTAGGATTATTTAAATATATAAAATTATCTACCTTTTTTCATTTATTAAAAAATGATATCATTTCTTTTGCATATATGTAGAGTACCTACACAATGGATGACATGGTTTCTCAAAATTTTCCTTCATATATGTTTAAAAAAGAATATGATTTAATAACATGGTATTTATGAAATTATTCTGAACCATGAATCATAATTTAGGAATTTTATCGGCAATTTTAACAATATTTAGTTTTGTAAATGTAACCACCAATAATGAGCATAAAAGTGACATTTTTTTCTTTATTTTAACTAATACCTTGTTTTTCACATCATATTAGTCCTTTTATTCAAAATTATGACATGAAACCATATATCATCAAAATAATATCATTTTTCATCCATAATGATGATATTATAATAATTAATAATCACAAATATCAATTTATTATAACATGTGCCTTTTTTAATTGTATAAAAAATTCAATAAATAATTGTTTATAATTTTACAAATGGTTATGAAAACTTAATTACTACTATAATTTAATATTAAAATATTAATTAATAATACTATATATATATTTATAGTTAATTTTTAACTAATTAACTAAGAAACAAACTTTCATAAGTCATAAACAGTGATGCAAAATCATTAGTTATTTCATATTTCTAAATCATAAAAAAACTAAAATGAAATGGAGTTAAAAAATTATAGATATGTATGGAAAATATATATTATAGTGCGTTATATAATAAATTTATGACAATAATGTATCGATAATGGTGTACACACCCACATTATAAAACTTGGAAAAAAAATCCAAAGCACCATAAAATATTGATAAAAATAAATAATTGTTGACTAAGGAATGCATAATTAATAATATCCCATGATGAGTATAAAAAGTATCAAAAATGAACAGTGTCATGAAGTAATTTACTATAAATGTTATGGTTATTATAGAAGTGTTTAACCCACATTAATGTATCTAATAAATATAAGGTAAGGGATTCTTAAATAATTTTTTATTCAAATAGATATAGGTAAAATTCACCACTTTATTTATTTTTAATGGTTTATATTCATCATTATCTGTTATATTTTAATAATAAATTTAAATATAATTTATTAAAAATTCAATTACATAATTTATATTTCATATCCATTCAATACAAATTGGATAAACAATGAAAGGATTAGTATTAACTCACCCACCTTTTACTGTGAAATAATATTATAATATTAACATTTTTATATATTATTTCATTCATAACCATGGTTTTATTATTTATATGACTCTAATTCAACATGGATAAATGTTGTTTTTAAATCAAATTTATTCCCTCTTTGAATATTATTTACATACAGGTATAATGATTTTATGAATAATTCTAATCCTAATTAAAGACTATTATTTCTCCATTATTAATGATAATTCATTACACAATGGTATCAATATTATTTTTTAATACAAATATAATTTATATCTTGTGATATTCTTATTTCACTCTATATATTTTTAAATAATCAGTTTACCTTTTTGAAATGATTGTTTCTACATATGTATCTTACAAAAATTAAATAATCTATCCATTTCACGTTTGAATTTTTGTATTCAACTCGTCATTTCATTAGGATAAAAATTCATTATATTTAAATCAGCTACTATTTGTACATAATATAAAATTTAATTTAAAATGATTCTTCCATGAAGCTTTTATTTTTTTAATATGAATTTTAACATAATTTTCTAAAACAAGGTATTAAATGTTTTATGAAATCACATTTATTGAACATTTATCTATTTACATATTTATCTACAAATTTTGCATCTCATATGGAGAAAAATTTTAGGTTTTAACCCAGAAATAATTAAACATGACCATATATTTTTCATTAATGAAACCAAATATTGTATTAAAGTACATTATCAATACCATGTTGGTTTATAGTTTTAATAAATTTTGAAAAAATTAACTAGAAAACTAATTTCTATATAAATTTTTTATTTCCCCATAATGCATGCAACTAATTTAGCCACATAATAAATACAATATCTCCAGAAAAATAAAATAAATTTTAAACTCTTATCTAAATTTCATAATTATCTCATCTTAGCAACCTAGGAAAATTGTATACATATGAAAAGGTTCAACATCAATGATCAGTATGGGTAAACATAAGCGATAATAATAATAGTTAATAATTAAGTATAAGACAATCATATTTTTATAATATATATATATATATATATCAAACCAATAACTAATAATTCATTTGATATAAAGGAATGTATAAAAAATTTCATAAAATAATACATGATTAAAAGTAATGAGTTAATAAACATGATCAAAGATAAGATAACCATGTCATTTTAATATTCCTACAAATATGAAAAATATTATAATATGAAATAGAAACATGAATATGTTAACATTTCATTGACTAGTCACAATCATATACCCATGATTCCAAGACAATATTACTATAATTTTTTATACATCATCATTATAAGTCACACAATTAGACCATCAGAAGAGAACTAACAATATAGTACATTAATATCAATATATCATGAGATTAATATTTTTCCAATGCATTTGAGGGTGATATAGAAACACACCCATAATGATGAGTGAAGACAATTAAAATTAATTATACATATTAAGGTAAATATGTGGTTACTATGTGGTCAAAAATAGAATATAATGTTTATAATGACCAATAAACATGTCCAAAACCACATTAAAAAACATATTTTAATTAAAATCACCTTATGATATTTGTGTTCAGTTATTGGGATGTTATTTCATGTTGGTGACCTATATAATACATTAATGAAATAAAAAGAAAAAATAAACATTAATTTATACCAATATTTATAATGCATTGGGATAAGAGAAAAAATTAGTTAAAAAATTAATTTTTTTAAATATAAATCAGTTCATCTTATCATAATAAATTATCATTAAAATTTAGGTACATTTATTTTTGATAAAATTTTTATGATACTAAAACACCATAATTATTCATTTAATAATAAAATAAAATAAATCATACAAAAATATAAAATGAAACTAAATTGAATGGATTATTTACATGTATTAAATTTTTATATGAATATATCATGTTAAGTATTTTTTTACTTTAATAAATTAAAAATAATAATTTTCTTGATAATTTTAATTTAAATTAACTAAATAATTTCAAAATTGGAATTAATGTTATTTTATTTTAAATGATATTTTATTTATTGATTTGAAATTAATAGAAATACATAATCTTAAAATCTATTTTAAAATGTTAATAAATTTTATATATGTTCCATTTAATGACAAATTTAACTTTTTTGATTACTAGAATAACACCTAAATAGTAAAACCATGTTATCAAGATATGGTTTAAAGTAGTGTACTTGAGCATTAAATACACTTCTGTAAAAATTAATTCAAAAAATAAAATTTATTTTTATTTTATGATTTAGATATACAATTTGCGATAATTTTTTTTATAAATTTTAAATAATGTATAAATGTAATTTATTTTAAATGGATAAACTAACTTTGTTAGAAAAGAAGTTACCATATTGAAAAGAAAAATTAATAAGAGTGGGGAAACATTGAAGTTAAGGAACAAAATGATAAAACATATTTAATTGTTTTTGGTGGAGAAGTTTATTGAAAAAAAGGTTTCTATTAAACATTATTCAATTTTTTAGGTACATGATGTAAGCGAGACGACCCAATAGTTAATCATTTAGAATATTTACAAGAATGATACCTCTCCTCATCTATAAAATAAGAATGGTCTCTTCATAATTACACTAAACAAAAAATTAATTTGTCTTAAAAAATAATTATTCAAATCACTCCATATAATCCATAACATCATATTATAAGCCTTTGTTCCAAATAAACCATCACAAGAATGATTTATTGAAAACTGAAGGATGAAATCTGATGAAGAGATAATATCCGTAAATAAGAGTCATTATTTTATTTTTGTCTCCATGTTATTGAATTTAAATTAACCCATGATAATTTAATATCATTATTTTCATTAATATATTCATAATTACTAATAATAACGTCATAAAATATATCCTTATTCTATTTTATCAAATGGGATACAAAATTATCAATAGTCTATACAGTGGACTACCATATTATGAATTGATGTCATTTGATTTTTTACCTCATATCATGGTCAGGTATTATGACCGGTACAAAGATTATATATAACATTAAAGTCTCTATTATACCTTGGGATTATTTATATCATTTATATAAAATATTACTTTCCATTCATTAGTAGATAGTAGAAGGTCTCTTGTGTTTACGATAGACTAATTATTTATAATGTGATTTAATACCTCTTTCATGAATGATTTACAAATAAGATAATAAAGAAAATTTCTAATTATTAAATGTTATATATGTCACATAATTATGATATTAGATAAATATTTTTTAATATTTAATGAAAATATATCACTTTATTTTCATTTTATAACTCAATGATAGACGACAATGTTGCTCATGTACATGTGGACTACCGCATTCCTAAAGGGATGTGAGTCTCTTTAAATAACCACAATACATGTAAGATATATATGTGTGTGTGTGTGTGTGTGTGTGTATAATTTTGAATTATTGATTTTAGGAGAAATCTAGAAAGGTGAATTATTAATTTCATTCTTTTTATAGTTATCATGGAAAAATGGAAAGTGTTACTGATGTGTACGTTCGACCTCTAATCACAATGACCATAATGTAATTCATTATTTGTAACCATCATTCATTATGACTTTTTTAAAAAAATTGATGTATAAATATGATAATTATTTCATAATAATTATTATGTAGATGATATATATATATATATATATATATTCATATATATATATGATATAAGTATGAACTGGTTCCTTCATTATTATACACGAATGAGAAAACAAAGAAATATGCACACAAAACGATGAAAATAATGAATGGTTATTTTAAAAAAGCTAATAATATGATATAAAAGGATCACATATAAAATAAAAATTACTTATATTGTTCATATATAATTTAATAACATGTTTTAAAACAATATACAAAAGCTTAATGAATGCTCATCCTAAGAAAGATATTTATTCTCAATTTCATTTCATTAAGGCACTTTGTAATGTTATCCATATAATTTCATATTTATGGTTTATATAAAACCAATTTCAAATAAAAAAATACTAATACCTAATAATTAATGCTATATTAAGATGAAATTTTAATTATTTCATCAAATGTGATTTAAATATAAAATTACCAAGTGGTAACAAAATATGATAACACAATATATTTTTATTGGGTTATATTATTAATTCATTGTCATTCATATCCTATGATTATATTTAATAAATATTGAATATCATTTAATTTATTTTCAATGGTTTCATTCCGATTTATCGATGACATAGATAATCGATTCATCGATTATTTCTCACTTTATAATTATGACAATTTTAATGGTTTATATCAGAATATCATTCTAATTGATTGTTTTTATTATTGAGTTTCCAATAAAGATTCTTTTTTGATATATTGTTTGATAAAACCATAAATTCCATTCTCATGTCGTTATTAATGATATTTAATATTGAATGTACCATTTTCCACTATTTGGTTCTTAACCTTATATGTTTTTTTAATAAAAAGAGATATCATTTATGTATATGGTCAACAGTCTAATTTATTATTGAAAAACAATGTTTTGAAAAAAATAAACATTAATTTTTTTTACATTTTCCAAAATAATTTATTAAATTACAATTTTACCCATTTTTAATTAAAAAAATAAATGTAATTTTTTTCTCTTTCTGAACAAGGGCCTTTTTAATTTTCATTACTGTATGTACAAAATTACTCTCCAAAATGAGCGTCATTTATTTTTGTATTAATTCGAAATATTAAATGGTTATTTTTATAGAAAATATTATCGTAATACTATAGAAAATTCATCGTTTTTAAAAACAAGTAAAAGATATGATTTTAAAAAAAATTATAATTTAATAAGCGATTTGAAAAACAAAAAATATATTTTCTTCCAATTTTGGTTTATATATAAGGTTATAGTATCTCTATTGATTAATGAATGTAAGCCTTGATTCATAGTCCAATATGTATATAGTAATACCGTATTTATTCATTCACATGATGGATTATGATTATTTTTTCTAGAGAAAATATTGGAATGTACTTCCATTATTCAATTTTATAGTCAATAACATTCCCATGAAACGTTCACATTCCTATTATCATTAATCAAAACATTTCCCCTAAATATATATATTATTTCTCATGTATTACTTTATTTCTACAACCATATATCAATTTTATCAATGGAGTGTTATGTTGAAGTTTATTTTATACATTGTGAAATGTTGATAAATTGTCTTCCTTAACTAAAATCGAATAGTTTATGATAATTCAATTTGTCAATGATTTAAATAAATTATTCAATATAAGTAGAATTATTTTGAAGATCAATAAAATGGTTGTTTACTACTTATGGTAAGCACCATGATGCATCATTAGACATGGTATAAATAAGTTGTCCACCTCCATCTAAATTTGTATTCAACCAATATGTTGAAAATATTTTTCAACATATATATTGATGGTAATGGAATCATTTTCCCAGGATACATGACCTAAAATAATTATGGTTTTTTTATTAAGAGATATTATAATCTTAGATATTTATACTATGACATTATCTCATGATTCATTTCATTTTAATTTTATGGAATAAATGGAATCTATTTTCAGTTATTAAAAATTCCATATTGATAATGAACATATAGTTATATAATTGGCATGATTACTCAGTTATTTACATTTCCGTGTTGATTATTCTTATTGATTCATGATGTCTTATTCTGTACTTATCCCTTACTATGTATTTGAGAGTACCCCTATTTTGATTCATATCATATATGTTAAAAATATCATTACAACAGATATTTAAGAATATTATAGATTCAATAAAGATATTCTAAAAATAATAAATTTTAATTTTTTTATACAAATGTGATGTCAAACTCAATTATGTATCCAATTAATCAATACCACTAAAATATATTTTTTATAAAAATTTATTTATGTAATACCAATATATACAATGAATAACAATTACAAATAATTTCTAACAATTTTAAAAACCTCGATTGTATCCTTTCTAAAAAACATATTTTTAGGATTTGTACTTGTTTCATATTAGAAAAAAAGTTTTCTATCATTATATATTAAATAAGTTGATATGGGTTATAAATTTTGAATTATATTTTTTTAATAAGTAAATAGTTCTTTTATATTTTTAGTGAAGTAAAATTTAGCCTTCTTAAAAGTGATTCCATAATATAGATGAAATAATACAAAAGTATAGTATTAAAAGTATAATACATGAGATAAATAATGATAAAATACATAAAAGGATGAGTTTTTGAACTTATTTATCCCTACATTACATCATTAATTAGAAACAAAATTCATTGAAATAAATTCCATAAAATAGTAGTTAGACTGAAATTAAATATATAATTTTTTTAATAATATAGAAACCACCCCACCTCAAATTTAAATACCCCTGTTTCAACCTCACAATCCTTCACAAAGACGTTGATCATGACTTATCTCTCAATACCCATCATAAGATTCTATCTATGGTGGTTCCAAGGATAATGGATTCCCTCTCTAGCATCAAGGGGCATGCTGCGCATATAAGTGTCCTACATGAATGAATCTAAGGCCGTCCGTATTTATAATCCCCGCATTAAAGGGAAAAGGGAACCTGTACATGTTATGTAAGCTTCATGAAATTACATAACCTAAATGTAATATAGGAATTAATCCCAAGATAAGATTACTTGGTTCCACCCCTTCCCATAATTTGTCTCGTGATCTTCTATCCACCATCACATGGTTGTTTATCTAACCTCTATTTGAAGACATGCATAAACCAGGTACTGATGGAAATTTGAATACCCAATCATTATTCCAAATCTAATAGCTCGGCTCTGGAGAATTCTCCACCATTAAATCCTCTTTGAGAGATTGTTCTCTATATAATATTTTTGATTTTCATCTTCCCATCATGTATCCCAAAGGCCTTCAGGTGGCCCAAAGGAGTTGATGTGGCTCCAAGGGCTTGAGTTTTCATGCAGGCCTTATAGTGGGCCAGAATGAATACTGATGAAAAGGCCTTGGTTTCCTAAAGAACATTATAGACTCGATGGACAAACAGGTTTCCCAAAGGTGAATAGTTCCATTTTCCATAATAATGAACATTACCTGCTAAAATAACTTCTATAGTACTACTATAGTTACTCTAATATATGGAACGACCTGGATTTGATCCTAGGTTTCATGGTCTACTATTATCATACTTATTTTAGTTTTCATTTGTTTTTTATACTATTTTTTTAGATTTCATTTTTGAAGACTACTTTTATTATTATTCTGATGTATAAAAATCCCTTTAATATGATGTAAATGGTTGATTCTTTATTCCCCCTCATTTATCCTTTGTCATGTTGTTATAATAAATGGATTTTCTTATTGCTATAAAAAATTACTTCATTAAGTTTATGAAATATTATTCTGATTTCCAAGAAATTAAAATACCATCGAGATTCAACTAGTGGAAATGGGTTGGAAACAGTTTTTACTAGGGGAAACCCATAAAAATAGAGCATTGATATTTTAGTTGATTATCACCAAGTACATGAAAATGGCCCTTATGACACAAATAGTGTGACCATTAAGGGTAATATCCTTAAAATTATTTACATGGAATCTAAAAAATTATCAATTATTAATTTATCATTTAATATCTATCCAAAAATTGTAAATACTTATATCAATAGACCAAAATATCGTTTAATATTAGTTCATATGTTTAAAAGTGAATGCAATCACAAAAAAATCACTTTTTAAGGGTTTTTATTTACAGTTCAATAAAATTATATTTATTCCATAGGGGATTTCATGTAGATATAATTATCATTTCATGATTTGGAATATATTTTTTACATAATAAAAATTTAATGTTAAAAAATTTTATATGATATTCATCATTGATAAATTGTTTAATGTACATTTATTGTTTATTCCCTGAACATTACACCATTAAATTAATCAAATTATGATGGATAGCGTGAACATTTTTATGATGGGTGGAGAATGAAATATATACCCTCCAAGGGAACTTATAAGTCTCCTGATAAAACTATGATATGATAATGGGATAATCTTCACCTTTTATGTAATATGAATTGGAATAAGTCCTTTATGGTATGTTTAATATGAATTGAATTATGGAATTATTCAACTATATGATTAGAATTTATTAGATGAGATTATATTCTTTTTTATATAGGTAATTTATTTTCTTATTATCTCAGATTCATTGTATATTGAATAATTGATTTTATTTATTCTTGAATTCATTCACTATATGATCAATTAATATTATCATAGAACCAAATACTTCTAATATTTTCCATTGATTTATAATTTTTCATTAAAATTCATTTAATACATCATATCATAGTTTTTTAATTCAATACTCCATTCAAATCATGTTCATGTATTATTATCTTAAAATCTTTTTATTATTATATTATAAATAGAATTTTTTATTCTCTAAGATTCATTTGATATTCCATGAATCTTTATTCCTCATTCTTGTGCATCTTATTTTTAATTTCTATCACAATAAACAATATTAATATTGAGAATATATGACCAAACATTATAGTATATCCCTTCATCATGGTGAAAATAGTCATACAACGTATAATCAATGTGTCTAAAGAAGAATATTATTTTTTTTGTTTTTAGAGGATATATTATAATATTAAATTTAATTTAATATATATTTATAAATATAGTTTCTAAAGGAAAATAAACATATAAATCTATCATGTATTGATATATATATAAATATAATAACATAACAACATCCACTAGGTTTCTAGAAATGGGGTTGTACAACTATTACCAAAACAAGACTGTCAAAATTACCTTCAATAACATTTAACTTTAGATCTGTTCATAGATTATTGTAATATGAGGCTCCTATACAGGTTCCATATGATCCCTCTGAATTACATTGATAGAAGAGAATCAAGGAATATACTAGTGTATTAGAGAAACTATTCTCACCATAACTAGATAAGTATCATGATTTCTAATAATCACTCATGTTTGGTTAGGGGGTGTAGTCCCATAATACGTGATCATTTGTATAATATCCCATGATTTTAAAAAGGAAAAACCATATTACATGAAATAAAAGATAATAAATAACCAGATAAAATGAAAAATAATTGATACTATTCTAATAGAAGTGGAAAAGGATTATGACTAGACCGAGTGAACATTATTCTATAGGTGAGGGTATATATGGGCTTCTTGCAATGGGTTATTGACATGATAATTACCTATTCCTATTGTCCCTTTTTTGAAATTATATTCATGGAAGGAATTTTTTTAATATATTGTAAGGGGATAAGACAAGGTGACCATTATCTCTTACAATCTACTTCATGTTTTAGGATTCTATCAGTTGATAAATTTTTAAGAATATGCAACCAAACATTATCCTTACATTCCAATATAGATCTCACATAAATGGGGTTTCACACCTAGCCTTTTATTATCCTATGTTCTTCTTTATTAATGGCCATATATATTATGTCATGGGATTTTATATAATCATTTAGGAATATAGTAGATAGAGTGGCCAAATCATCTAGTATGCTACAATCTATGTGTTTTTTAACTATTTGGAATAAATAGGTGAATACAGATACTCGAATCCATACTATGAATCCAAATGAAGGGATTACACATAGACTACCACGGTTCACCTATCTCCCTAGAAGATTCGAGATAAATCATATTGAATATATGGTTGAAAAATTCACTAATAAAATAACAAATTGAAAAAAATAGGTTACTCTATTTTTTTGAGAGGACCACTCCTGTCAACTATTTCTTGTGCACTATTATTACGCACATATTGCCTCATCTCAAGTTTCCCAAGGCAATTCTCAAATACATTGAAATTATTTTATCATTATTGATTTGAGATGTCCAATGAAGGATAGATGAAATGGACATCTTGGAGAATATAACGACCCATACTTTACATACATTTTTAATACTTCAAAAATTGAAGCACACTTATTACAACATATGATAAAACTACAAAGGACCGTATAGGTATAGTGCCTTTAGAAACTGGGAAACATAAACAAATGGTTCATAAATCTTCTACAGTGTCTCCCATTTATTTCATCATATCTAGGGTCCCTTTTAGCATATTCTACTTAATATCCATCTTCCTGACCTGGGGAAAAGAAAACATAAAAGGGTGATCTCAAATGCTCAGCAAGGCAAATAAAGGAAATAAAAATCATATCATATCTTTTTGAAAATCATAACCTGCAAAAGAGATCATAATATCTTAACATGGAACAAATCATAGGAGTGAAAATGAGATCCCAATAATCATAACATAAAACTTGAAACTTTGTGGCATGCACACATAATCATGGAAAATCATTTCTTGTTAGTCATGACTCATTGCCAAGACTATCTTAGTGGACAAAGTCCCTTTCTGAACCGAGTTCACTCCTCGTTTCAGTCCTGTATCACTGAACCGAAATAACCTTCCGTTCCAGCCATGTCTATCTCATGAGATATAAAATCTTTACCCAATGCATTGGAGGGAGATATAGGTCCCACCCATCTTATAATGAATCCTTTCTTATGTGTGCCACATAATCATAAAACATACATCATCGCATAACACATGAAACAAAAATGGGATTCTTGAAACATCATGACATCATAAATCAATTCATATAAGATAAAGGAATTCATAAAAATAATTCCATCACAACATGATCAAATCAATGTAATAATAGGGATAAAAACAGAACCCTTTATTATCTTAGATGGAAAATAATTTTGAAAATCACTTGAACTCCATTCTTGAGGAAAATATCCTTTCTTCTTCAAAAAACATTTTTCCTTTCATAACATGTCATACAACTTTAAAATAAAAGAAGTTGATTAAAAATAAACTTGAAAACTTGTAAAGGAAGCTTCTTGGAACTAATGTTTTAAAAATCCATTCATGCCGTATAAGTTAAAAAACATTCTTCGTACTTTTGTCGGAAAAGTCAAAAAGTACCTCGTACGAAAAAAAAACGACAAAAGATTCCTTTCGTATCTTTTACTAAAAACTCACCGAAGGGTAAAATTGGATATAAACTATTGTAGAAGGATGGAAATAATATTACATATTGAGTGAACATGGATGTGGATGATAAAATACACCCCAGTAAATACTTACGAATAAACAATCTCGGATAAAAATGAGATTGTGATATTTCCCTTACCTTAGGTCCAATTAGCTTTGTACGTGTTCGAAGCTCCTGTATAATGGTTTAAATAATGTTATTTACTTATTCCAGAATCATACATATTTATATGATATCATATATGGTCATATTATTAGCTTCTTGTTAGTAATATTTCATTGTTACTTGTTACTCGGGTCTTTGTAACTTTTTGTTCTTATGCGTGTTTTGTCGAATAAATTCTTATTCTTATCTTTAGGTTATATATAATTCATTTCCAGAATGGTATTAGTGTATTATATACCATATTCATTCATTCAATTCATTTATATAATCATTACGAAATGAAGATCATGTAGAACGAGTCGCATCACATCGTGGAGACGGTATTCCGTACGTACGCACGAGTGATGATATCATTCCTATGATCGTGGAATTGTATTGGAGTATATATATATTATTTCAGTATCAATATTACTTCATAATAATCATATTTAGTTACTCATTACACCATTATACCCATCCTTGTAAGGTGATGGTGGAAAATAGATTACACCACGGCGTGGAGACGGTATTCCGTACGTACGCACGCGTGGTGATTTCATTTTTCCGTAGGATGGATAGAAGGTGAAATAGGGTTGTTTCATATTTATAATAACATATCAGTATGTATGTAATACTGATGTTATTACTTTATCATGAAACAACTAAAGAAGAAGATGTTGAAGAAGAAAGAAATTGAAAAGATCGGTAATGGATATTACCTCTTCTTTGGAACGCTTCTTTGAATCCTCCACTTAAGGAACTAAGATTGGTCTTTGGAGAAGACCAGGACCTCTAGGATTATTCTAGGGAAGTGTAGAGGAGAAAATGGCAGGGGTTGGCCGAGCTTGAGTGCTCAATTTGGTGTGAGGAGGAGGGGGAGGAGGTGCCCTTTTATAAGGGAGGAGAGGGGCACCTTAGGAATATCTCAAAATATTATTTTATATTAAAGTCAAAATCGGTTTATAATGGTTCCAAAGGGTATTATTTCGAAGATAAAGTGGGTAAGGGTCTAAATCCTATCAACCAATAGGATTTAGACAAGTTTAGGGTATTATTTTAACCTTATCAATTAGATTTATCTCTAAGTTAAATAATTTAACTTTTACCATGTCTTTTTGTTTTCTTTCACTATATGGTTAATACACTTACTATAACATGCCAAAAGAACCCCAAATTGTTTATTATTAAAATATATATCCTTATATAAGTCATTTGGCCTAACCATAGATTTTTAGGAATAAAATAACAATTAATAATATAATATTTGATTTAAAAACTATTTTCTGTCAATTTTGACACTATTTGATATATGATTTTTGTGAAAGTCATATAAGAATTATATGTTCGAACAAAGTTGATTAAATCAACATTAATATATCATAGTAACCTATAAAATTAGTTGAATTCATAAAAAGTCTCAAATTACATTTATTTTGGTGTTTATAACATCAATTATGTCAATATTTCATTAATAAGATAATTACTGCATCATCTTTGTGTCATAAATAAATTACATTATTTGACGTCTAAAAATTACAAATAAAATATCATCATGTAGGAAATCTTTTTAGCTTTCTAATGAATATTTACAATAGAATTTATCTTATGTATAACCCCATATTAATAATGATTTACTTATTAAACTTTGATTTTAACTATTTTAACCCTTCTTTAAATAAATTAATAATAAATGTCCTAATCTAATCCAAGTGGGCCTAAATGGTCATATTTTATTCCTAAGTTTGTTTTTGGTCGAATTACACTTTTCCAATAGAATTAGGACATGTGTTAGGGTAATATTAATATCATATTTACCCTTAGTTACCCTATTTACTATTAACCGCGGTCAAAAAAGTAAAAAGTTACTATTCACCAAAAAATTATTTTCATCTCATTGAACCACATTTTAGTCCTTGATATTAACCGTGTCTCTCGGATTTTCGAAATTCCATTCACAGAAGTGGTAAAATTAAGTTTTATGCAAAATTCAGTTTTTAACCTACCACTTAGTGGTTTCACTATTCATCAAAAATTGAAAGTTTTCAGAAAAATACCAAAATTTCACCCTAGGCTAATTTCGATATTCTGAGTCCAAAAATGAAGTCCATTTTGAAAAATAAAATTTATAAAATTTTAAAAAGTGGTTATTACTATTCATAACGGCTAGTTTTAATAGCATAATGTTGTTTAGTGAAACTCGGTATTGCGTACGACGCAAGCTATCGTGGAAGGTCGCGATTGCGTGTAAAGCAAGCCAAGCAAGTGTTGTGTAGAAAAAGATTCCTTTGACGATTTATATAACATAAAAGTCTCGGGTGTTACATTCTACCCCCCTTAAAAAGAATTTCTCCCTCGAAATTCGTCACTTTGCAACAAACAGATGAGGATACTTCTCCCTCATCATATCCTCAAGCTCCCATGTAGCTTCTTCAAGTTGGTGGTTTCTCCATAAAACTTTCACCAAGCGAGTGGTCTTGTTTCGTAGGACTTTTTCGCTACGATCCAGAATCTCTATCGGCTGTTCTTCATAAGAAAGATCTTGCTCCAGCGGTACAACTTCTGAGCTGAGTACATGTGAAGGATCTGGTATGTACTTTCTCAGGAGAGATACATGGAACACATCGTGAACTTGAGAGAGATTCGGTGGAAGCGCCAATCGGTAAGATACCTTCCCAACACGATCCAATATTTCGAAAGGACCGATATATCTAGGGCTCAACTTCCCCTTCTTTCCAAATCTCATAACCCTCTTCCAGGGAGATATTCGTAAGAACACTTTATCACCCACTTCAAACTCTAGGTCTTTTCTTCGGTTGTCGGCATAACTTTTATGTCGAATCTGAGCTGCTCTTATGTGTTGTTGAATAGATCTGACCTTTTCTGCCATTTCATCAACGAGATCAGGTCCTAATAGCTTTCTTTCCCCAACTTCATCCCAGCAAGTTGGAGTCCTGCATTTCTTTCCATAGAGATCTTCATAAGGAGCCATCTGAATACTGGAGTGAAAGCTATTATTATAAGAAAATTCCACCAAAGGTAGGTGTTGATCCCAACCTCCTTTGAAATCCATAGAGCAAGCTCTCAACATATCTTCTAGGGTTTGAATTGTTCTCTCAGACTGACCGTCTGTCTGGGGATGATAAGCAGTGCTAAAACTCAACTCTGTATCCAGAGTATGCTGAAGACTTCGCCAGAACTTCGAGGTGAATCTCGGATCCCGATCAGATATAATAGAAAGTGGTACTCCATGCAATCTTACCACTTCCTTTACATATATCATGGCAAGTTGATCTAGAGAGAAATCCTCTCTAATAGGAATGAAGTGTGCAGACTTTGTGAGACGATCAACTATGACCCAGATAGCATTATTGCCTTTGGATGTTTTAGGAAGTCCTGTGACAAAGTCCATAGTGATGTTTTCCCATTTCCATTCGGGTATGGGTAATGGTTGTAACATCCCCTTAGACTTCTGTCTCTCAGCTTTAACTTGTTGACAAACCAAGCATCGAGAGACAAATTCAGCAACATCTCTTTTCATGCCATCCCACCAGAAGTACTCTTTCAGGTCCCTATACATCTTCGTGCTTCCAGGATGAATAGAGAATGAAGAACTATGAGCCTCATCCAGCAGCTCCTTCTTTAATTCGGGGATGGGAGGAACACAAACCCGATTCCTGAACTTTATTATCTCATCACAATCAAGGTTGAATTCAGGAACATTTCTCACCTTCTTTTGTAACTCGACATCTTCTTTCTGTGCCTCTTTAATCTTCACATTTATAGATGGTTGAACATTCATTTGAGAAAGATAAGATTTTTCCCCTTCCATTATAATTCCAAGATCCATCCTTTGTAAATCCATAAATATTGGATCTTTTGTGATCCTCATCATGGATAAACTAGCATGGTCTTGTCGACTTAATGCATCTGCCACCTTGTTTGCTTTCCCAGGGTGGTAATCGATTGAGCAGTCATAATCCTTAATCAGCTCCAACCATCTTCTTTGACTCATATTCAACTCCTTTTGTGTGAAAATATACTTTAAACTTTTATGATCAGTATAAATATCACACCTTTCACCATAAAGGTAATGCCTCCAAATCTTTAATGCAAAGATTACCGCAGCCAACTCCAAATCATGTGTTGGGTAATTTTGCTCATGGATTTTCAACTGTCGGGAGGCATAAGCTATCACCATATCATTTTGCATAAGAACACACCCCAATCCCTTCTTGGATGCATCACTGTAGATCACAAACCTTTCTCCACTACAAGGCAGTGTGAGCACAGGTGCACTGGATAACCTTCTTTTCAACTCCTCGAAATTCTCTTCACATTCCTCTTTCCAGACAAACTTAACTCCTTTCCGAGTCAACTTGGTGAGTGGATTAGATAATCATGAAAAATCTTTTACAAAACGTCGATAATATCCAGCCAAACCAAGAAAACTTCGGATCTCAGTTACTGTTGTTGGTCTCGACCATCTTTCGATAACCTCTGTTTTTGCTGGATCCACAAATATCCCCTCTTTTGAGATTATGTGACCCAAAAATGCAACTTTTTGAAGCCAAAATTCACACTTGGTAAATTTGGCATAAAGCTTCTCCTTTCTCAGGGTCTTCAATATAATTCTCAAGTGATCTTCATGTTCTTCCTTGCTCTTTGAATAGACAAGAATATCGTCTATAAAGACTACCACAAATTGATCAAGATAGTCTCTAAAGACTCTATTAATTAGATCCATGAAGATAGCAGGGGCATTAGTAAGACCAAATGGCATCACTATAAATTCATAGTGTCCATACCTTGTACGGAAAGCCGTCTTTGGTATATCCTCCCTTTTGACCCTTAATTGATGATACCCTGAACGAAGATCAATCTTGGAAAAGTATTGAGCTCCGCGTAGTTGGTCAAATAAGTCATCAATGCGTGGGAGAGGATATTTGTTCTTGATAGTGATCTTGTTAAGTTCTCGATAATCAATGCAGAGTCTCATTGATCCATCTTTCTTCTTAACAAATAGAACAGGTGCTCTCCAAGGTGACGCACTAGGGCGTATGAATCCCTTATCAAGATTCTCTTGGAGTTGCTTCTTCAATTCCTGCAACTCAATTGGGGCCATTCTATAAGGTGTCTTTGAAATAGGCAAAGCACCCGGTACGAGTTCTATTGAAAACTCAACTTCACGATTTGGTGGAAGACCCGGCAATTCCTCCGGAAAGACATCATCAAACTCCCGTACAATGGGCATATTCTTAATCGTGAGTTTCTCACCAACCATTTGAGATAAATAACCTTCATTTAGTGGAATCAATACCCATAATATGGAAGAAATTTCCACTGGAAGGTTATGTTCATCCTTGCATTGGTATACGATCGTAGATTGATCTGGAATATGAAATGTGACTTCCCTTCTTTGGCAATTGATATGAGCTCCATGTAGAGAAAGCCAATCCATGCCAAGAATCACATCAAATTCCACTAAAGGAAGGATCACAAGATTTGCAGGAAGCACTTTCCCACAAACTTCGATTGGAGAAGAATTATAAACTTTTGATGCGATTGATGTGCCATTAGGTGTTGTCACGGCTAACTCAACATCTAATTGTTGAGGTAATACGGTGATACCCTTAGAAAAGTCTCCAGAAATAAAAGAGTGGGTGGATCCAGAATCAAATAAAACATTTGCTACTTTAGAGTGGATGGTAAGTGTACCTTTCACCACATCGTTATCGTACTCCACATCGCTGATAGAAATTGCATGTGACTTTCCTTTGTCTTTAGCCTTAAGATTTTGTTGACGTCGACCATCATCATCAACCCTTGGATTTGGGCATTGATTGGCATAATGCCCCATCTCCTTGCACTTGAAACATTGAAGTGTAGTAGGTTCATTCTGTGTATCCCTTCCTTTGTTTTCATCATTAGACATCTTCTTCCCATTATCACGGCATTTAAATGCCCGATGACCTTCCTTTCCACATTTAAAACATTTACTTGTCCCTTTAAGACAACTCCCTCCATGTTTCTTTCCACACTTTGAGCATAATGGAAAGTTCATCTTCTTTTCAATGTGCTCTTTAGAGTTTCCTTTGAATTCCATCTTCCTCTTCTTATCAAACCCATGTGACTGATGGGTTACTCCAATCTCCATCTCGACTTTGAGAGCACATCGAACGATTTCCTCTTAGCTATTGAAGTCCCTTATGGATAACGCCCATCGAAGACATGGTTTTAAGCCACTAAAGAATCGATCGATCTTACTCTCAGGTTGGATAATAATACAAGAAGCGTACCTTGCAAGTCTTGTAAAATTTGCTTCATAGGTACCAACAGATTCATCATCCCTTTGCTTCAGTTCAAGAAACTCTTTCTCCATCTTTGTTCGGAGAATACGAGGGAAGTACTTATTGAAAAATAAGTTCTTGAACTCGTCCCATTCCATAGATTCAATTTCATCCCTTTGCCTCGTATTCTTAACAAGATTCCACCATTGATCAGCATCTCCTTCCAAACGGTACACTGCTAGGATGACTTTATCATGTTCAGAACATTGAAGAACTGAAAATATCTTTTCAGTAGTACTAATCCATTGTTCAGCAACTAATGGATCAGTAGACCCGCTGAAAGAAGGTGGACGCTGCCTCATGAAGGATTCAACAGAATGTTGCTCCCTCCTTTGCTCGTTTGGAAATCCTGCATGATTCATAGCTTGAGAAAGTTGTGTGAGCATGGCTACAAGATTTTGCATTCCAGCTCCCATATCGTTTGGTTGCTCAGGGGGACAATCATTGCATTGCCCATCGCATTCCGCATTAACACGGTTCCTTCGGGTTCCAGCCATTAACTAAAACCAAGAAGAATAGTGTGAGCAACACTAATTATAATAGGAAACCACATAATTCAAGAATAAAATTTTCATGCTTATGGTCTTATCCTAGGTTATTCATGGCCATTTCTAAAACACTAAGATTGTGTTCTATGCTTAGACTTATCCTTAGGGTTCTTACTAAGGCTTTCACATCCTAGTTTCCAAAGGTTGACTATACCTTTCCTCTGATACCAACTATAACGACCCATACTTTACATACATTTTTAATACTTAAAAAATTGAAGCACACTTATTACAACATATGATAAAACTACAAAGGACCGTATAGGTATAGTGCCTTTAGAAACTGGGAAACATAAACAACTGGTTCATAAATCTTCTACAGTGTCTCCCATTTATTTCATCATATCTAGGGTCCCTTTTAGCATATTCTACTTAATATCCATCTTCCTGACCTGGGGAAAAGAAAACATAAAAGGGTGAGCTCAAATGCTCAGCAAGGCAAATAAAGGAAATAAAAATCATATCATATCTTTTTGAAAATCATAACCTGCAAAAGAGATCATAATATCTTAACATGGAACAAATCATAGGAGTGAAAATGAGATACCCATAATCATAACATAAAACTTGAAACTTTGTGGCATGCACACATAATCATGGAAAATCATTTCTTGTTAGTCATGACTCATTGCCAAGACTATCTTAGTGGACAAAGTCCCTTTCTGAACCGAGTTCACTCCTCGTTTCAGTCCTGTATCACTGAACCGAAATAACCTTCCGTTCCAGCCATGTCTATCTAATGAGATATAAAATCTTTACCCAATGCATTGGAGGGAGATATAGGTCCCACCCATCTTATAATGAATCCTTTCTTATGTGTTCCACATAATCATAAAACATACATCATCGCATAACACATGAAACAAAAATGGGATTCTTGAAACATCATGACATCATAAATCAATTCATATAAGATAAAGGAATTCATAAAAATAATTCCATCACAACATGATCAAATCAATGTAATAATAGGGATAAAAACATAACCCTTTATTATCTTAGATGGAAAATAATTTTGAAAATCACTTGAACTCCATTCTTGAGGAAAATATCCTTTCTTCTTCAAAAAACATTTTTCCTTTCATAACATGTCATACAACTTTAAAATAAAAGAAGTTGATTAAAAATAAACTTGAAAACTTGTAAAGGAAGCTTCTTGGAACTAATGTTTTAAAAATCCATTCATGCCGTATAAGTTGAAAAAAACATTCTTCGTACTTTTGTCGGAAAAGTCTAAAAGTACCTCGTACGAAAAAAAAAACGACAAAAGATTCCTTTCGTATCTTTACTAAAAACTCACCGAAGGGTAAAATTGGATATAAACAATTGTAGAAGGATGGAAATAATATTACATATTGAGTGAACATGGATGTGGATGATAAAATACACCCCAGTAAATACTTACGAATAAACAATCTTGGATAAAAATGAGATTGTGATATTTCCCTTACCTTAGGTCCGATTAGCTTTGTACATGTCCGAAGCTCCTGTATAATGGTTTAAATAATGTTATTGACTTATTCCAGAATCATACATATTTATATGATATCATATATGGTCATATTATTAGCTTCTTGTTAGTAATATTTCATTGTTACTTGTTACTCGGGTCTTTATAACTTTTTGTTCTTATGCGTGTTTTGTCGAATAAATTCTTATTCTTATCTTTAGGTTATAGATAATTCATTTCCAGAATGGTATTAGTGTATTATATACCATATTCATTCATTCAATTCATTTATATAATCATTACGAAATGAAGATCATGTAGAACGAGTCGCATCACATCGTGGAGACGGTATTCCGTACGTACGCACGAGTGATGATATCATTCCTATGATCGTGGAATTGTATTGGAGTATATATATATTATTTCAGTATCAATATTAATTCATAATAATCATATTTAGTTACTCATTACACCATTATACCCATCCTTTTAAGGTGATGGTGGAAAATAGATTACACCACGGCGTGGAGACGGTATTCCGTACGTACGCACGCGCGGTGATTTCATTTTTCCGTAGGATGGATAGAAGGTGAAATAGGGTTGTTTCATATTTATAATAACATATCAGTATGTAAGTAATACTGATGTTATTACTTTATCATGAAACAACTAAATAAGATGAAGTTGAAGAAGAAAGAAATTGAAAAGATCGGTAATGGATATTACCTCTTCTTTGGAACGCTTCTTTGAATCCTCCACTTAAGGAACTAAGATTGGTCTTTGGAGAAGACCAGGACCTCTAGGATTATTCTAGGGAAGTGTAGAGGAGAAAATGGCAGGGGTTGGCCGAGCTTGAGTGCTCAATTTGGTGTGAGGAGGAGGGGGAGGAGGTGCCCTTTTATAAGGGAGGAGAGGGGCACCTTAGGAATATCTCAAAATATTATTTTATATTAAAGTCAAAATCGGTTTATAATGGTTTCAAAGGGTCTTATTTCGAAGATAAAGTGGTGAAGGGTCGAAAGCCTATCAACCAATAGGATTTAGACAAGTTTAGGGTATTATTTTAAACTTATCAATTAGATTTAACTCTAAGTTAAATAATTTAACTTTTACCATGTCTTTTTGTTTTCTTTCACTATATGGTTAATACACTTACTATAACATGCCAAACGAACCCCAAATTGTTTATTATTAAAATATATATCCTTATATAAGTCATTTGGCCGAACCTTATATTTTTAGGAATAAATTAACAATTAATAATATAATATTTGATTTAAAAACTATTTTGTTTCAATTTTGACACTATTTGATATATGATTTTTGTGAAAGTCATAAAAGAATTATATGTTCGAACCAAGTTGATTAAATCAACATTAATATATCATAGTAACCTATAAAATTAGTTGAATTCATAAAAAGTCTCAAATTACATTTATTTTGGTGTTTATAACATCAATTATGTCAATATTTCATTAATAAGATAATTACTGCATCATCTTTGTGTCATAAATAAATTACATTATTTGACGTCTAAAAATTACAAATAAAATATCATCATGTAGGAAGTCTTTTTAGCTTTCTAATGAATATTTACAATCGAATTTATCTTATGTATAACCCCATATTAAAAATGATTTACTTATTAAACTTTGATTTTAACTATTTTAACCCTTCTTTAAATAAATTAATAATAAATGTCCTAATCTAATCCAAGTGGGCCTAAATGGTCATATTTTATTCCTAAGTTTGTTTTTGGTCGAATTACACTTGTCCAATAGAATTAGGACATGTGTTAGGGTAATATTAATATCATATTTACCCTTAGTTACCCTATTTACTATTAACCGCGGTAAAAAAAGTAAAAAGTTACTATTCACAAAAAATTTATTTTCATCTCATTGAACCACATTTTAGTCCTTGATATTAACCGTGTCTCTCGGATTTTCGAAATTCCATTCACAGAAGTGGTAAAATTATGTTTTATGCAAAATTCAGTTTTTAACCTACCACTTAGTGGTTTCACTATTCATCAAAAATTGAAAGTTTTCAGAAAAATACCAAAATTTCACCCTAGGCTAATTTCGATATTCTGAGTCCAAAAATGAAGTCCATTTTGAAAAATAAAATTTATAAAATTTTAAAAAGTGGTTATTACTATTCATAACGGCTAGTTTTAATAGCATAATGTTGTTTAGTGAAACTCGGTATTGCGTACGACGCAAGCTATCGAGGAAGGTCGTGATTGCGTGTAAAGAAAGCCAAGCAAGTGTTGTATAGAAAAAGATTCCTTTGACGATTTATATAACATAAAAGTCTTGGGTGTTAGAGAGAACCACTTATTTACATATTGTGAAGGGTGGTATCAACAAGTGAAATATTTTGGTGATTATACACTACCATTTTAGAAAACTAACATGTCATATTATTGAAGATAGGTTTCCTTTGATCAGGTTTGTTGTTTGGAAATGTGGATATTTTTTTGAAAACGTTGAGATGTCCTACGTCTACCTTATGGAATTTTTTCCTCATCTATATACTAATTATTTAGTTAAACTCTATTGGATTATTGGGTGGGGGTATATAATTTGTGGAATAAAATTTTGGTTTGTGATGGATTATGAAATCCATGATTCCCCTTGTGGTAGTATTCCATCAAGAAGGACTTCCATTATAAATCAATAATTAAGGTGATTTTGAACCCCATTCAAAAAAATATTTTCAATTAAATAAGTATTAAGGATGTCTCATGTGAGTGTTTTTTCATTAGATCAGTGTTAGGTATCTTTTATACTAAAGGTTCCAAAAAAAGAATATATTATCTCAAACCTGAACAATATGTAATCAAGAGTAACATACCAATGTGGATGTTTCAAAATATTAGAGTGTCCATAGTTTTAATGTGATTGCGATGCATCGCCAAAAAAGGGGAAACCATGATGCATTTTTGTAAATAGATTGTATAATTAAATAAGTTATGGAAATCCATTAATGATTTTACTATGTTTTCTATGGATTTTGAATCCTTTGTTGAGTTTCTTCCTTATTGTTTCACTAGGGTGGGAGGAAACAATCATGATAAGACGACTCTATATATTATCTCAGGGGATGAATATCACTATATGAAAAAATATGGATCTTGTTTCAATATAATATACCATGTTCGATAGGTATAGAGTTTTTGGTTAGGATAGATATCTCATGGTAGAACTAGTGTACCTTTTGAATGAACATTCACGAGTCACCCTCTCTGTGGGATTTTATAGGTAGATGTTCTCCCATATCATTTCTTCGACCCTCACCACATGGATATTGGGTGAGTAGGTACCCTCCACACCATATGCTTAAGCATGATTTTAATGGTTCTTTCAGTCATGGAGAGATTCCAACGGGGGGAGGTTCTTTTATTGACTCCACTAGTAACGTGATACTTTTATTTATCACTTTATATGGTAATGGTGATTCGCTATGGGTGAGAGCTATTGAAATTCTAAACATACAGGAATTATGTCTCTCTACGAATAATTTTCATAATAATGTGGAGAGTGAATCATGGATCATTTTGATATCCCTTAATGAATTAAATTTTTATATTTAAAATGTGGAACATCACCGATAATTTAAAGGACCCCATCGACAACAAGATTTAGATTTTACACATGTGGTGTGAAGGAAATAATATGACGAACTTTATGGCCTCCAATGCATAAATGGACCTACCACTCAAAGAGTTATCAGAAATAAGATCAATTTTCATAGATATTCTTATAATGTAAAGGGTTATTATCTTGATCTCCAATTTTATAGGCCCTCTTTATTTTTCTCTCATCATGCTTCCTTTTCTACTATTTATAAAATTTTATATTTATTATGAATATTTAATATGATATTTTTATCCTAACCTTTAAATGGTGGGAATGAATATTATCAATGTCATTAAAAAATATATAATATACCTACTTGTATAAAAAATATTAATTAAATATTTTTAATTATTATATCCAGTTTTTTTAATTTCATTTCATTGTTTAAAAATAATTTTTTTTAAAATTGGGGTCTATTACTTTATACGAGTGAATATTATAAGTACTTATTTTTATATTTAGGAATCTTTATTTACAAAAAATATTTAATTTCTTGTTCCTCAAATCAAATTTACCATAGCTTGATTTTTTGTTAATTTTATGAACAAAATATTTATTCAAAAAATAGTGAAATATATAAATTTATAATTAAAACATATATTAATATTAATGTATTAATAAAATCAAATTCAATTTTTGTATTTGTTTTATAATTTCATTGGATCAATATTATATAAAATTATATAATTGTTTTTAAATCAAGAAATTTTATAATTGATTTTTTTATTTAAAATTTTGATAATTAAAAATTTCTATTTTTATGTAATTTAACTAATTGAAAATTGGGGATTCACTTTTAAAATATATTCATCCATTTATGTGATTTTAAATTTTAAAAATGTATTCCATGTTTGGAATCCGAGAATCAGAATGTAGTAAAAATTCAAAGAATGTTTTTCATCAATATGAAATGTCACTTTACATATTTTTTTTACCATGGTAATGTCTAACTAGAGTAGTTAATGACAAAAATAAACTTATATAAACTATAAAATAATCCAAATAATCGCATACATTTTATTAGTTTAGTTTATTCCTCTTATAATCATTAAAGATTCAATTTTATAGAGTTTTTTTATTTTGAATGAGTTTTTAACATTTATAATATTTTAATTAATGAAAAATAAAAATAAATAATTCTTCATTTTGTTTACAATATTATTTTTAGCACAAGGAAATGAAGAATCGTTTTTTGGTTATAGATATTTCTTGAATTTTAATTATTTTATATTCCTCATGAACTACATATTAAATTTTTAGGGAAGAAAAAAGTTCCAGAAAATTTTACACAACCCTAATTTTTATCTTATAAATTAATGGAAATATAAAATAAATGTTATTAAAATAATTTAATGTAATATAATTTGAGATAATTATTGTGAAACATGAATTCAATAGATGAACATGTAATAATATCTATGATTTCAAATTTTAAAAATTTATCTTCTTTTTATGTTTTTATTATTATTATCAAAATGAATCATTCTAAGAATTAACATTTATGATATTTTATAAAAAAAATTATATTATAATAAATGGTATTAAATTTGTAAAGAAATATTTTTCTATGTTATTATGATATGGTTGGAGATATCAGCTTTTTTCTATTTCTAGAATATATATAAATTCATAGTAATTATATTGACCCTATGTAGTGATAATCCATTTTCTAATGGTAAGTGTGATGGTGGTTAATTAAATGTAAAATAAGATGAGGTTTAACATGTGTTCAAAACATTCCAAATTTTCATTTTATGAGATTTGATTGAAAAATATTCAAACAATATTGGATATAAGTTATTTTGATTCATTTCAAATTGAATGATAATTTCTATGGATATAATATTTTGGTAAATCCAAGAGTACCATTCCCCTATCTTATAAAATGGAACCTCTTCTTACATTTAATTGAGACATAATCTATTTTTTTCTATTCCATAATCTCTATAAATAATATTTCCATATTTTTCCATACATTACAAAGAATATATATTCGGATGAAAATCATCTTAATATTCTTACTTTGTTATGAATATGATTTTTACAGTGACTAAAAATTATCATACATAGATATTAAATATTTTTAGATTCATATTCCATTAATTATGCAAACATACACATGTGGATATTAAAATTATTGTGTCATTGAAAACACGTGATCATAAACAACAACCCCATTTGTTATATATATCAACATCCACCTTATTCTTCACAACTATGACCTTTATTATAAATTCAATACAAAATAAATTTATTTATCTTCTGGGTAAATGAAAAAAATAATTGGTGAGGTCAAATTCATAGAATGTGTAATAATTGGATATGTCTATATAACATGATCTTATAGTTGTGAGAACACAATAATAACTTATTTAACCTATATGATGCATATAAAAGATCATAATGATGAGTAATGAAATAAATCATGGATGATCATAAGATCTGAATCATAATGAAATTAAATAACTTGACACATGAGTTAACAGCATAGGCATAAGGCATACATTTGTGGAATACACATAATTCAATAAAATCATATGTTAATTCTACCTGCTAAGTCATTCATAACATTTTAACTCGGGGATAACTAGTTGTGTACCTTGTTCAGGATTGGGATAAACTAATGTGAACTCTATATTGGTAAAAGGATAATCAATAGTTTATTATATCTCTATCTTTTATTGACCTCCCATGTAACCATTTAAATAATATAACATTTTTCATTACCCATTTCAATAGATTGAGTAATAGGTTTTAACTATCACATTTAAAAAAATATTTTTGGATCGTGATAATAAAATAATTATAATTACCATACCCATGAAATAAAATATGTTTAATTATCTTTTCATTATTTCCCCCATGCATAACCCGTGGAGAAAAATAAGGTTACATAATTTTTATACCATCTAATAACCAATGGAAGAGAAATTATTTCCATAAATTTTTTAGCATCATAAATAACCATACTGATAATGAGTTATAATAGAATCCTCTTTTCATGTCCCCCTAGATCATAATAAACTTCAATGGATGTTATCATTTATGAAAATGGGTTAAAAAGAAAAATCACAAGGAATGTTGCGTGAAGAAAATATCATATCATTTAAAATTATCAAAATTATAACAAAAAAGTATTGAATATTATGGAAATAAATTTATGTTAAAATAAAAATGAAAATTTATAAAGGAAACTTTAAAGAAAATAATGGTCATTATAAGAGGAAATTATCTTCATGTCAAATAAAATAATAAAAAAATCATTTCACCTTTTTATTAAAATCTAAATATCCATTGTTTGAAAGACAACATGAATATTCCATTGAAAAATTCTAAAAAATTTCAATCAAATGGTAAAATTTCATTATTTAGTAATTGAAATAATTTTTAATTTTTTTGGATTTTTTTTTTAAAATGGTTTTGGGAAAAAATGGGTATTTTTATTATGTTAGAAATAAATTATATTTTTATTAAAAACAATACTTTTTCACTATTATGTAAAAAACTAGAAAAAATGATATGAAATATCTATAATATATAAATATTAATAATAAATTTAATTTTAATTTCTTATTTTCTGATATTTTATAAGATAATGTTATTAGAAGAATAATCATAATAAATCTCAATAAACAATGAGATTATAATGTAAAATTATTTCCTCTTCGATAACATTGAATTGTAAACCCAATTAAAGAAAAAAATTACATGAAACATATTATAGAATAAATGATTTATATTCATTGTATAGCTTGTCAATGGGTAAATATATAAATCTTAAATAATATTATAGGATCATAACATATTGTAGTTCTCTATGAAAGAATTTTGGGAAGGAGATCCGTTATCGCTTTGGTAACATTTGATCCATGAACCCCATTAAAGAGTGATCTGAAAATTTATTTATAAATCAATATTATTAGAATGATAATAATCATAAAATACATTATTTTTTCAAATTTAATCCAAAATAAATAAATAAGTGGTCAATATGAAAAGTTTCTCACATAAGTAAAATGTGATTTTGAAATCCCTTGTCATATTACTCACCATCTGTCATACATGTTAAAAACACTAATATAATAAATATTCGATTTTTATAAAATCATTATAATAGTATATTTGTATACTAGAACTCAGTTGAAATAATTTGGATATTTCATTTCACATTCTTTTAATAATTCCATGTTAATGTTTAATTTCATGGAATAACCAATTTCCACTCCATGTATGTTTAGATTTTTTATTTTGTGTCCTCTTACATTGATTTCCATAAAATAGGTCCAGTAACATTATACACATGTTGTATCGTGAATTCCTGATCTGAGTTAATTATGGACTACCACCCAACATCATACACATATAAAAATTGATTTATTTTCAATAAAATAGGATAAAATAAAAATATTGATGTCAGTATATCAACAATCCTGAAGTATGATTTTTCTTCATAAAATATGGTAAATAAATACCAAATTATATATTTTAAAAGCTCATTAAAATATCATCCCAATGTATCAAAAAAATTAACAAGTCTCAGTCCCTCTGTAACAAGTTGAAATATATTCCATTGGTCTCCATCAATACTCCACAGGTCAGTGATTCATAAACAACCCGCAAATCCAATTAGTTATTTTCAATTTTGTGGGTCTGACATAAGAAAATCTAAAAAATCATATGGGGAAATGTATACTATGAGATAAAAAACTCAGTGATGTCTCATGTATTGTTCCATATTAGATTACACTATGATAAAAAATCATTCTTTTATTTTAAATAAAAAATAACATGACAAAATGTCTAATTTACATATTTAATAGAAAAAATTATTTCATTTCAATAGAATGAAATAATTTCAATCATATCATAAAAAACAATCTATATGGAATAATTTAATCAAATCCACTGGAATAAGTAAAAATAGTATACAATCAATGTAATATATAATCAAAACATTCTTAATAATCACCATGGTTATTGGACACATATTGTGTTAGTTTTTTCATAGTATCCTCAAACATTTCAAATCTGGGATCATAACATAACATGTGTGAAAATGAAACTCTGGATTAGGATGAATATGACTCATCTAAATATCATCATGGATTGTCATGATAAGAATGGTTTTTTTTAGAGTTTTGATTATCAATAAATTGTTAGGTGATCCAGATACCATTTTGCTTGTCCCAAATTTTAAACTAACTACCTTGGTAGACAAGTTATCAAGAAATCAATAATTAATGGGAAGTCATCTAATTGTAATTCAAATGTCATTTACTATTCAATTTTTCAATTTTAAGATTCAAAATTCCAATTTTATTTGAAAATAAAAACATGATTTCTTTATCATATGATTCCTTTTTAATCCTAAAAAATCATGGGGTTTCATTATTCAAATTTAATCAAAATTATCAAAACATATCACAAATAATTTCATTAAATAAACCATTAACAAATTCTATCCCTAATTTAACTTACCATTTGAATTAGGGGGTTATAGTGAAAATACATGAAATATCAAATTCCATATCCAAATTATATAAAATTGGGTTTTTATAAATCAATTGTTAGTTGCTAAAACAATCCATAAAATAATGATTTTAACCACGTATAAAATCTCATATAGAACCACCTACCATTAATCATAGAACCAAATGATAAGAACCAATAATGTGAATACTAATGACAATAAAATGACATGAGGATCTATAAATGACATCAAAAATAAATATTTAAAAAATTTAGGATTATATGTATAAAAAAGTTTAGTTATATAAAACATGATGATATAAAAAATACAATAGGAAGAGAAAAATGAATTTCAGAAGAGAAAATCAAAGGGAAGATCCACGTACTAAAGATAGATAATATATTCCATTAGCACTTTAAACCACCATATGAGGATGTTGGAGGATTAAAAATCACTTATATATTGCATCAAATGATAAAAAAATTATATTAGGTCAGAATGGGTTCCTTAGGATCATAAATATGAGGGTTTAAGATTTTAAAATTTATTTTCAAAATGAAAAATTATCGCATGAATAATTAGATAGTGGGTGGTGAATGGTTACGTGAAGGAGTGCACTAACTGATTTCTCATATTATTTTGGAATAATGGCTTAACCTGAGTGAGTATATTATTTTGGAAATCATAGACCATCCTCGAATTACCCATTCTCTAGGGGTACATGATTGTCGTTAGGGGGAACATGGTTAGGGAAACCAGGTCGCCAACCATACAGACCACAAAAATACATCCACCAATTCCCAATTTCTCCAGGAGATGACTAAAATAAGACCGAACTAAAAGTAGTTAAAAATGGACATGGAATGACTAAAAAATGTGAAATGATATGTCATCCTCCCTAGTATATGATCTTTTGGTGCCAAAAAATCCTATCATTAACACTCTATATCAAAGATGTAAGGCCACTTCACTCTTATTAGTTCCTCACATGACCATGAATAATGGAAATTATATCATTGATTCTATAGAACATAGAACAAATGTATAATATTCACATGAATTATCATTGCCTAAAAATAAAAAATCTTTAATCGGTGCTCATTCAGAAATAAATCATGATCATCATAATGATACAACAATATCAAAACATGAGATGTGTCATATTGAAAATTTCATTGTTTCAATACATGGTACACAATATAATTCGACATAAATAATGGTGGAAGAGTTAAATTGTATGGAATTATCCCCATCTGGTGGGAAACTCTAATGTTCACAAAAACAATGGGGAATGATAACCCTATTTTCTGAGATTCTAGTGACCCAACCTGGGTGAAATTCTGAGGAAAAAATGATCACTAATAGAAAAATATAATGGTCATTTATGGAGAACAATAAATGATTTATATCAGATCGATTTCATCACCACTATCTTATGAATCAACTAAATCAGGTTTTTTATCTCCCAGTGAAAAACATGTCCAAATAAGGAATCTCCACCTATCTCTAACCATCATAATATTTATTTATATGGGCATAAATAAAATAGTTAAAATAGATCTATATAAATGATAAAATGATAAATATTATCATAGAAATGGTAATTGAGTGCCACGTGAAAATCCTTGGACCCAACTTAATCGAGGACACTATCACATGACATACTTTCAAATATATGTATATCCTTTTATTTTCGGTCATATGAATATTGATGATATTCCATTATCCATCTCACCAAAGAAACCATTTAATCATAGGGGCCACTCTAAAAATAATTAGTCAATTGGGGATCCCTATCTGAAACTATATCTTATAGAACGCCCTAAAACATGATAGCCTTTTATACGTATAAGCCTCATATGTCGTAAAATTTGTTAGTATGAAGGATATATGTGAACATAGCTGATTTGGTCAGTTAATTAATCATAACCGATATCATGTACTTTTCGAAGGTGTAAAACTAAAAAACCACAATGTCCCTAGAAATTTCATCCCACATACCTGTCGATAGTGTAATAGATTAGAGAAAACCTAAAGGATTCATTTGTTTTCCAAAATAGATTAGATTTTATAACATTGTGAATCAAATATAGTGATGTCATTTATCATTCCTAGCTTCTAAAACGATAGGCTCATATCATAGAACATCATATTTTTCCAGGGTGATATTCCAATGAGAATAATGATTATATCCAATCACATACTTCTTCATTTTATAAGGAATATGATACAAATTATGAAATCAGTAAATTCCCTATAGGGAGAATAAATTCTCAGTTACAATTTCCCCACCATAAATAGAGTCTCTAATTCTATAGAACTTTTCATCAAGCTATTGATCCTAAATAAATATTTTTAAAAGAGGGAAAATAAACTAAAAATGGTAAATATGTCCTTATACTTATTATCACAGACATCCAAATGAAATTGAGTACATAGAGCCATTAAATTATACTCTTATTATGATTTCATCACACATTGGGTGGAAGGTTTCATGGTTAAAGAATAAGTTATGAAATTTCCAAATCAAAAGTGATGTGAAAATTTGAAATTAAATGACTGCATGTACTTCACCCAAAGCCTCTGGAAGAGATTCAAATCCATTTGGGATAGGATATAAATCTAGATTTTATGATTGTAACAAAATTAAGACCCATCTATGAAAAGATATTGTCTCCATCCATTAAGTGAATGCATCACAACTAAAATTTCATGATCAATGTACAGATAATTATTATCATGTCACATATTACATTATTATATAATGAAGATAAGGTGATAACATAGCATAATAATGAAACCAAAAAATAGAACCTCATAAATCACAAAAGAATACATTTCTCACCACCCCAATTGAAAGCATTAAAACTCGCGCAAATTAAAAAGATGTTTAATCAAAATAAAATAAAACTGACACTAATTATCCGAAATGTAGACCAATAATTTCAAATTGAAGGTGGTTATTATAGAAACCATCATTAAAAAATATTTGTGAAAGTGAATGTAATAACCCACTAAACCCCTGAATCTATGAATGTCAACAAAAATTTATTAGTGTTACCATGTCAAATAGATTTTACCTTCTTGGGATCAACTATGATACCATATTCTGCGACCACGTATCCCAATAAATTCACATCCACAATTAATAAATTAAATTTGAAAATCATATCATAAATATAGTAATCTCTTAAATTTTAAAGGACTATTCTAAAATGATTTACACGATAAACCTCAATTTTTTTGGAAACAATGATGTCCTCTATCAGGATTATCCTGAACATATCAAGATACTAGTGGAATATTTTGCTCATAAATTCCATAAAAATGAGAAAAATTTATACCAAAATACAAAATAAATATACTCATAGTGGCCATATGTAACACCCCAATCTTCCACATTACGTTTTCCTATTAATATTTCAATAACATGTGATTTATGCAATATAATGTTTTAGCACACCACGAAAAATAAAACTAGCCATTATGAATATGTATAAATTTTTTTTAAAATTTTTTAAATTTTATTTTTCAAAATGGACTTCATTTTTGGTTTTGAATATCTAAATTTTCTTAGGGTGAATTTTTGGTTTTTTTTGAAATCATTCAATATTTGATGAATAGTGAAAATCACTTTGTTTTTTTTAAATGAATTTTTATTAATTTATTATTTAATTTATTTAAATTTATTTTATAACAAAATACATATATAATACTTATATAATTTAAATATCAACCATTGGAGTAATTTTATAGTAATATTAGATGTATAAAATTTTATTGATCTATTTACCATCTTTTACCCACCTTCTATTAACATTTGAAAATTTGCATAAAACATAATTTTACAACTTCTGTGAATTTAATTTTAAAAATCCAAGAGACATGGGTGAAATAATAAATAAAGATATTGATCAATAAGATTAAAAGAATTTTTTGTGAATAGTAACTTCTGGCTTTTATTTACCAAGGTTAAAAGTAAATAGGGTAATTAAAGGTAAAAATGATATTATAATAACCCTATCACATTTTATAATTCTATATTATAAGTGTATTTATACTAAAAACAAACATAAGAATAAAATATGTTCTGTTTTGTCCACTCGGATTAGATTAGGACATATATTATTATTTTATTTAAAAAAGAGTTAAATGTGTTGAATTCCATGTTTAATAACTAAATCATTTTTAATATAGGATTATTGATATGGGAAATTAGACCATATATATAATAGAAATATAAAATTATTTTTTTAAATAATGGTATTTTATTTCTAATTTTAGTCATTAAATATTTAAATTTATTAATGAAACAATGGTGATGAAATAATTACCTTATTATTGAAAAATTAAAATTATTGATATTATAAATATCCAAATAAATGTAAATTGAGACTTTTAATGAATTTAAAAAACTATATTGGCTAATATGACATTTTAGGATTTATTAAATGAATTTTTATATAATAAATCAAGTTGTTAGGACATTAACAAATAACAGACACTAAATAGTGTCAAAATTGACATAAATGAGTTTTAAAAACAAATATTATATTATTAAATGATATAATAGTTTAAAAAATTTACGGATATGCTCAATGACTAACATAATAATATATATGTCATTAAGGAACCACTTGGGGTTCTCTAGGTATTTTATTGTCCGTTTATTTAACATATAATATAAAAATAAAAGGAGACATGGTAAATGATAAACTATTTAACCAAGAGTTAAATATAAAATATATGGATAATATGGGGCCCTAAACCTATATAGAACATATTGGTTGTGGGTTTTTCGAATTATACTCACCTTATCCTTTAATTAAATCCATTTGGAGCCATTATAATCTATATATGATTGTATAGTAAAATAATATTTCATGATTTTCTTTAAGTGACTCTCACCTCTCTTATAAAAGGGTACTTCCCATTCTTTTTATTTCACACCCCCAAAGACATTTTTCTCATCCAAAAGCTACACAAATATCCTCCCAACTACCCTCCATTATATCTAGAGTATGTAAATTGATCATAATGGAATCTTTAAGAGATAAATTGATCAAATCAAAAGGAAACACACGGAGAATAGGTAATAATTTCACCAACTCTTTCAATTTGTTTCTTCTTCCACTTCCACTTTCTTTGTTGTTTCCATACCAAAATAATAAATCATGAACCTTATACATACTTTCTTGTTATTATAAATATGGTACACCTATATTCATTATTCTATCCAACCTTTGAATGATGAATCACCATATGTGCGTACGTACGACTTACCATCTCCATGACGTGGTGTTGTTTGTTATTAAAACAATTCATTATTGAATTAGTAAAATAATTAGTCTAAATAATGTATATAACTAAAATAACATGTTAAGGATTCCATATATATGATATAAAATCCAATTAAAAACGATTTGAACATTAATATAATGATATTGGTGCTCGTGAATACGTACGGATTACCGTCTCCACGAAGTCGATGAGATTCATTCACCATCATAACCATTCAAGAAAAAATCTTATTTTATGATTTAAAAAATGTTTATAAACTTAACAAAATTTTGTATATGAATCAAATACATCTTATCGAAAAAAAATATGACTAAGTTAACCATGAATATAAATTAAAATTAATTAGTTAATAACCGAAACAAGGATACTACTAAAATATTATTAACAAAGCAATATTAGAAGATCATATATGATATCATATTTATGTATTTAGTTCTTGTATAATTTAATAACAATTATTTAACAATTATACATGAGATAAAAATACCCTCGACCATGGAAAAGTACAAGTTAAGTGTTTATTCTACAATATCTTCATTATCTGAGCTTTGTTATACGAGATTATATTCAGGGACCTCTTTATCATCCACATCAGGGTTTCTAAAAAAATGTGTTTCAAAAATTTTTTACTATTTCCTATCCTATGGGTTATAGTCATTTATACCCTTTTTTGAGTTTTTATTAGATGTTTCTAAAGGAATCATTCAAAAGTTTTCTAAATAAGTTCTTTTATATCCTTTTTGACAAAATTAATGAATGAATTGTTTTTTAACTTATACGACGAGTGAGGATATTTTCAATAATTATAGTTTATTCAAATAATCAATTAAAATATTTTTAGAAAATATTGAAAATAATGGATTTCTTTTATAATATTGTGACTTTTAAATTTTCTCTAACAATAAATAGATATTTTTCTCAAATAGTTTTGATTTCATCTATGTCAACATCCATTGAATGATTTTAGACTTGATTGAAGTTGAGTTAGTATGATACAATATTCCATATTGTATTGAAGGTTTTGGGATATATTTAACTATGGATGTGTTTTTATACCGTTCATGGTTTATAGTTAATGTATTAACATTTCATATGCTATTTTTAATACAAAATTTTATGTCATGTTTCAACCTTTTCATATGAGGAATTCTGTGGACATAGTTAGTGATAGGTGGAGCCCCCTAGAACTTCTAAATCCCTCGGTAGGTCTCATGAGACAAACTAGTGTCTTGGCAGAAGCCCTTGACAAAATATTCTTTGTAGTATTGGCATGCGGCCTTTACTATGTGGATATGATGTCCAACATTACACATTCCATCATTATTGAATTGACTAATGATATTTCATGTTGTTATTCATCTCGAAGAATACCCATGTGAATAAATAAATGGAATAATTCAATTTCTATTTTCTATATTATGTTGAGGTTTATATTTAAAAGGCTTTTTTAGACATATACATTTCATTAAATGTTTATACTTATTTAAGAATGTTCCCTCTATTTTCTTATCTTTATTGAGTATCTGAGATCACCCCTTTCTATTTTTATTTTTCCAAGTATGTGAAGAAGTATTTTATTATTGACGTGCATTAATAGGTGAAGGAATATAAGTTTGTTCAATGGGGGAAAATGTTGATGGTATTTTTATCTCCTGATGTAATGTAAAACATATGTTTGTATCTAGTACATCCACGGCTAATAAACTGATCAGTCTTTCGTGACATGATCCATCTTAATCATGAAAATGATATGTAATAATGCACCCACTATGGAAAACTAGGGTCGTGAAATTACAGTTGGAATCATAGGTATACTAGTACAAACCGTGGAAGCTAGATTTAGAAATACTCTAACTATAAAACATTACCCTCTGATAGAACTTGAGGATTCATATAAAAGAACATCCTTGAATTTTTTTATTTTATATATTTGAAGAATTTTCTTTGAAATACATCCCTGTCTATATACAAGCAGGTAGAGGCGGCTCTGGAACATGTGCACCTATGATTGAAAACATAGACAATGTGTTTTAGGATTGACACGGGTTATCCTAGTACACGACAACATGCCTTACTACACTCTTCGTTATGAAACTCATGGGGGATATGCTTAGGATAATTCACATTTTAATTACAAAAAATTTGAAAAGATTTGAAATTTCATCTAGGGGGTCATGTTTTCTTCAAGGTATCACCCTGGAAGGGTGTAATACGATTTGGTTAGAGGGGATAATTATGTCTCAAGCACATCAGACCTTTTGAAATTCTAGATTGAATTGGAGTTATAGGTTATTGTTTGGAAATGCCTCCAAGCATCTTAAAATTTCATGATATGTTCCATGTATCACATTTGATAAAATACATTCCTGACCCAACACATGTACTCACCTATGAGGAAATTGAAATGGAACCTGATCTATCTTATTGTAATGATCCTGCCATGATTTTTGATACGAGAGAACATGTGTTGAGAAACCAGACGACTCACCTGGAAATATGTCTTTGGAGATATCACAATATGGAAGAGACAACATGGAAATCCAAGGAACATTTGATGAATAACCACCCAAATATTTTTATGCATTATTATTCTAGAAATTTTGAGGATGAAATTATATTAAGAATGGGAGAATGTAACACCCCAAGTTTACACAATTCATTTTCCATTGAATAATGCAATATCTTGCGTTGTACGCAACATGAAGTTTTTACACAACACAACAATTTAGAGAAGCTGTTAAGAGTGGTAATACCTATTTTTGAAATTTAGAAAAATTTATTTTTCAAAATGGACTTCATTTTTTGTTCAAAATATCAAAATTTTCTTCAGATGCTATTTTTTGTATTTTTCTGAAAACATTATAGTTTTGATGGATATCTTTAAACACTGCGTAATTGTTTAAAACCAAATTTTTATTTAAATAATTACTAATTTTATTTAAATTTTTTTTAATTCAAAATTAATACATAATACCTACATAATATCAATATAATTCATTGGTGTCATTTTTTAATAAGATTTGATGTATAAAAAGTTATAGAACTTTTTACCCTCTTTTACCCGCATTGTAGGAACAATTGTAAATTTCAATTAAATGAATGTTTACTACTTAAATTAATAGAATTTTAAAAATTTGAGAGACCCAGGTGACATCCATAATTAAAATGTGGTTCAATAAGATGAAAATAATTTTTGGTGAATGGAAAATTTTGACTTTTATTTACCAAGGTTAAAAGTAAATAGGATAATTAAAGGAAAAAAATGATATTATAATTATTTTAAAACATGTAATAATTATATTGGATAAATTTATTTAGAAAAAAACAAACAGAGTCAAAAAATGATCCATTTGGTCCATTTGGATTAGATTATGTCTTTTATTAATATTTAATTTAAATAAGATTTTAAAGTGTTAAATTCAAAGATTCATAACTAAAACATTTTTAACACAAGGATACGAATTATATAAATTCAACTATAAATATTAATTATAAATATAAAATTATTTACAACATAATGGAATTTTATTTATAAATTTTAGCCATTAGATAATTAAATTTATTTATGACACAATGATGATGTAGTAATTACATTATTAATGAATGATTAAAATAATTGATATTATAAATATCCAAATAAATGTAAATTGATACCATTGATGAATTACATGAATTTTAAAGGAAAATATGACATTTTATGATTTATTAATTTTTTTTAAATTTCTCAAGTTGTAAGGACTTTAACAAATATTAGATACTAAATAGTGTCACAATTTACATAAATGTGTTTTTCAAAATAAGACTCTATTATTAAATGATATAATAGTTCTAAGAATCTATAGTTCATCCAAAGAAATTATATAATAATAGATATTTCATTAATGAACCACATGGGGTTCTCTTGGAATTTTATAGTATGTTTATTAACCATATAATATAATAATTAATGTAGACTTGGTATTGTTAAACTATTTAACCAAGAGTTAAATATAAAAGATAAGGTTAATATGGTAACCTAAACATGTATAAAACCTATTGGTTGAGTGTTTTTCAACCCGTAACCACTATATAATATAAATAAATCCTTTTGGAACCATTATAAATCAAAGATGACTGTATTATAAAATAATATTTCAAGGATTTTTTAAATGTGACCCTAACCTCTCTTATAAAATTGTACTTCACCTTATCATAATTTTACACCCCCAATGCCATTTGTCTTTACCAACCCTAGCCCATATATCCTCCCAAATACTCTCCCTTGTACTTATATTCCTTACATTAATCAAAACGCCACCCTAAGGAGGCCTTTTGATAAAATCAAAATGAAACACCCGAAGAAGAGATAATAATTTCACCACCTATTTCAATGTTCATTTCTTATTCCCCTTCCCCTTTCATTGTTGTTTCCATAAAAAAATAATAAATCAAGTAACATATACATACTGTGATGTTATTATAAATATGATAAAACCATATTTATTTTTCTATCCATCCTATGAATGACAAATCACCATATGTGCGTACGTACGACTTACCATCTCCACGCCATGCTGTAGTTTGTTATTCAAACACTTCATTTATTGTATGGGTATAATAAGGAGTGTAACTAATGTAAATAATAAATATAAAATGATATTTATTATTTATATATGATATAACATTCAATTAGATATGATGACACCATAAATATAATGATATTTTCTCTCATGTTTTCGTAAAAATTATCGTCTCCACGAATGTGATGAGATTCATTCCCCATCCTAACATTTCGAGAAAAAATATCATTTTATGATTCAACAATAATGATTAAGAACATAATATAATTATTCATTTGAATCGAATAAATTATAACCATAACAGACATGACTTATGTAACCAAGCATATAAAGGAAAACAAATTAGTTAACACCCAAAACAATGATACTACTGAAATATTATTAACAATGAAATATCAGAATATCAAATATGATATCAGATTTATGAATTTTGTTATTTTATGTTTTAATTAGAATAATTTAACTAATATAATGTAGTTTAAAATACCCTCAATCAAGGAAATGTACAGTGTAAAGGATTATTCTAAAATCTCTTCATTATCTGAGGTTGCCTTACATGAGTATCTACAAGAACCTCTTTATCATCCACATCTGTGTTTCTTAAAAATGTATTTCAAAACAATTTTACTATTTCCATGATATTGGGTGATAGTCATTTATACCCTTGTTTGACATTTTAGAAGTTGTTTATAAAGGAATCATTCCATCATTCTCCCAACACGTTCATTTTTGACCATTTCGACAAAATTACAGAATGAATGTTTTTTAAATTATATGGTGAGTGCGGCTATTTTCCATCGTTATAACATATTCAAAGCATCCAATACGATATTATAAGAATATTTTCAAAATAAATGATTTATTTTATAATTATGTGACTTTTAAATGATTTCAATATATAAAGAGAAATATCTATCAAATAGTTTTGATTTCATCTATTTCAACATCCGTTGATGGATTTTACACTTTTTTGAAGTTTATTTATTATGATACAATCTTCCATATTTTATTGAATATTTTTGGATATGTTTGACTTTGGATGTCTTATTTTTATACAATTAATGGTGTATTCTTAATGTATTATCATTTTGTATGCTAGTTTTAATTTTAATGATTATGTTATCTTTTAACTTTTTCATATGAGAAATGCATTGGACTTAGTAAGTGACAGGTGGAGCCTGCTATATCTCCAAGATGCATATATAGTTCTCAACAGAAAAACTAGTGTCTTTTCACAAGGCCTTGACAAAATATTATTTGTAGTCTTGGAAGAAGGCCTTGACTCTGTGGTTATGATGTCTGAAATTATGCATTCTATCATTATGAAATTGTGTATTGATATTGATTTGGATTATTCAACTAGTAGAATATCAATGTGAATATGTAAATGACATTATTTGATTTATATATTCCATATTATTCTTAATTTTATGTTTAAAAGGATTTGGTTTTAGTCATTTAAATTACCATAAATGTTAATGCTTATTTTTAATGTTTCTACAATATTGTTATCCTTAATGACCATTTGAGCTTACCAATTTTAATGTTTTATTTTTTCCAAGATGTGAAAAGTTATATTATAGTTGACTTTTAGGAATAGGCTAAGGGGTATAAGTGTGATCCATGGGGGAAACATGTTATTTATGTTTTTTTCAATGATGTATTGTAAAAATTATGTTTGTATCTAGTACATCCAAGGCTACTAAATTGATCAGTCTATTAGGACATGATCACTCTTGATAAAGACAATGTTTTGTAATAATGCACTGACTCTAGGAAACTAGAGTCAAGGCCTTTCAACATTGCTACTCTTAATACTGGTTTTTGGGTTGCCAAATTCTTTTATCCATAAATGGTGGTAGCAAGACTGAAGTGAATCATGGATGGTACCTTATCTTCTTACAATTTTTCAAACTGATCATCTTTACATGAAAGAAGATGCATTATCATTACAAAAAACGTGTTTGATCTTCCAGTAATAAATTTATGCAATAAACCACAACAACATACCTCATTGAAATGATAAAAAGTACCTCCCATGGTGATAGCCTGTCATATAATTCTTTTCTCAATGAAATCATCCAAATGACTCTTAATCAATTTCAGATCAGCTAGTTCCTTGTGGTAATAATGAATAGTTTTTTATTGAATACCATGTAGTAAATCGACAAAATACATTACCTCTCTTATCATCCCCATACATGATAAATTAGGAATAAAATGGTTGATAATCTAAATAAAAATTAAATGTAGATAATTACACAATTGTTTTCACTACATTTTTAATGGAACACAAATAAATCCCTTCCCAACCCATGTAATGAAGGGCATGCCACACATGGTCTCAGGTCAGAATATCTATGAATAACATGGGCCACCCCAACATGCATGGAATGGAGTCTCTCAGAAAATAATTGTCGATTCATGATAGATGATAAATTAATAAATTTGTCCCATGAATTAAATTAATATATTTAAAATTTAGGACCAAAACATACTATGTAATACAAATATTTTATAAAAATAAATCACAAGAAAGAAACAAAATACCCTTCCATATCTTCATTCAGAGGGGTGTAGGAATACCAATCAATTAATATAAAATCTTCATATAAATGTTTATAAAACCAACAATATGGGTTGGCATGAACAAGATAGATGGAAAAATATCAAATAAATAAATAAATAATGATGAATCAATTGTGATGTTACATATAAATGTTTTTGGACAAATGTTTTCTTCCTCTGCACACTCTTCGACGACATGAATAATTTTTGTTCAAGGTGAATATATCTAAAACCCGTTTATTATTGAATAATTTTTTTAACTATGATAAATTTATGTTATAATGATCCCCATACAATACGAGGGGAATAAAATATATAATATAATTTCTGTATTTGAATTGAGAATCCATATGTTCTGTAGATCATATGTTCCCCAGTTCAAACCCACTATAATGCCCATCCTCTCCACATAAAAAGAATGTAAAATGGAATCTACAAGGCAACATAGGAGTTCTATATGGAACATTCTATTGAGATCCACTGTGGGTGTCATCCTAATTCTACTTTACATGAATTGATATCCCAAAACTGTTAGATGGAGAAAAATGAAATCATTTCAACCATAACATAATATCTAACTGAAGCCCAACCATCAATTTACTATATAATACATTAACATAAGAATTCACCATCACTATTTATAATTAGTACCAAATATCACCTTAATGTACAGTATAATATATCTATTCGTCAAACTACTCATTAGCCACAATATTAGGAGAATACATCATATACAAAGGAAATTGTTTTTCATACTGATTCATATTATTGTCACATTTCTTGAGATAAAGAAACACTATTTATTTTTCAAAAATAATAGATTATTTATAGAATAGATTTATCTGATGGACCTTGATGAATTTCTACTCCAATTCAACAAGATTATTTTTACTCACCAATGAATTACACCAGATTTTTCTAAGACCCTCAATCATTAAGATAGAACAAATCACGTTAATTAAATAAACAATTTCCATAAATTAAAAAATATTGACAATTCCATTTAACAAAACCACATATTCTTTAAGATCATTAGACCCTTGGAAACCACATGGATTAATGGGATTAAAATATTTCAAATGATCTCTTATATTGTCCCTTCATTGTTTAATTATGGGATCATTAACCGAAATGTGTGTTTCTACAAGTCTAATAGATTAAACAACACAAAGCACTATCTTGATGAAGCTATAATCAATTATTATGTTCACCTTCAACAATTCATTGAAATTTCACACCACAGTTTGGTTCAAAAGAATTCTAGGGCCCTATTTTTTCAATCCATAAATTGATAAGTCGATTATCATAACCATGGATACTCAGAACAACAACTTTAATATGATACAATTTATATGAATTTTAGAGTAGTAAAATAAAATAGGGATGGGAATAAAAATATATCAAAATGCTCATCAAATACAATTTTACTGACCACCCATGGAGCCTCAAGGAACATTATAACAAGTTAGGGCATGTAACATTATTCTCACTACATTCTATGTCCTATAGATATTAAATCCTTTATACAAGGACAACGAAGAACACATCCCTGTTTGAAGGAATGATAAAAACATACTTATTATACCACATTGTCCTAAACCATCCTGGATACCTCGGTACACTAATACCCATTCCTTCGAAGACATATCCACAATGGAATTTCGGATAAACAAAGGTTGTTGACTAGCACATAGAATACTAAACGAATAATGTGGGAACCGATTCACCACATGATAGTGTAATATTACAAGATTAAAGTTTTTATATCAAAAATCTTTAAGGATAATGTATTGTAAGTAAAATTACTAAAATAGTACCCAAGAATATATGTAAAATACTAATCAAAATACATCCCAAACATCCATCAATAGCCAATACAATTATTAAGCAATGAGTAACAGGTGAAAATCATTATCACTAGTCACCATCACCACATCATGGTATAAATTATAATTAAAATACAAATCATATAAGTATTTTTCTTCATTTTATCAAACTTGGAAAAAGTGATTATTTAAGCATATGAAGTCCTTGGTATGGAGATATCTATAAAGACTAGTAAGGTCTCATAATGTCTTCAATAATAGATTCAATAAAAATTGACCCATAATGAATTTAATTTAATTAAAATAGTCTACTTAATAATATTTTATTATCATATTTAAATGAAAAAATTATTTTATATCAATTTGTTGAAAACATTTAGAATTTGAATTAAAAATAATTTCAACTAAAAGAATATTTATAAACCAAATGTATTGAAACAAACTATTCTAAAATAATTTCTATATATAACTGAATAATGTAGAAAAGGTACCATATTCACATTCTCTATAGTATGTAATTTTATTTATATATGATATAAAACATAAAAACCAGTTATCAATGTAAATTGTGTGTTCACGTGTCCCATAGAATCATGACAAATAAGAATCATCAATATCTTATTGGGGACTATCAAGCTCATATATGTTTAAGTTATATTTTTATCCATCAATCCATTACAATGGATTCAAAATCCACACATTCTAATCCCATAAAACCCACTAACTTACCAAGATCCCATGTTCCCAATAAATATGTGAATACTTTTAAAATCATCTTACTTCAAATAGAAATACAATTAAAATTGAGTTTCCAAATTTTCATTTTAAAAATGCCATTTTAAATATGAATCCAAGACATGGGTTTTCCAAAATATCATGACTACTCAACCAAAAACAAATTATTGGTAGTAATTGATGAAATTTAATAAATATTAAGAAAAAAATATGAAATTATTTCATCAATTCTATCATATCCCAAAACAAAACAACGAATTACAATTATATTAGAATTGAGGATTTTCAAAAAATATATTCCATATAATAATTCAATTCCAAATACAATGAAATCAATTTTATATAAATACAATGAAATTTCATTCAAAAAATAAATAAAATCAATGTTTTAATCACATGTAAAATATAAAATTTAACCCTCTACATGTAATCATGGAACCAAACAATAAACACATGAAATAAGAATTCCAATGATGATTGATGGTGATTAATATCCATATATATGATCTTTAATAAGGATATAACAATATAATGACTACATTTATCCAAATGGAGTTTAGATCGATCATAAACATGTTGACATAATACTCTTTAATGATAATAATAAAGACATAATTGAAGACAAACCCCAATAGAATATCCACTTATCAAGGAGGATTTAGGTCTTCAACTAAGAGTTGTAAGCACAGAAGATGATGTTATATTAGAAAAAATCTCTTATAAGAAGCCTATAAGGATGAAAGAAAACATATTATGTCTAAATGGGTTGATTTGGTACATAAATCGAGGGGTATAAGATATTAAAGTTATTTTTTAGAACATAGAAATATAAAATACATCGTTAATATGAAGGTAACATTATTAAGGGAATCCATGCAACCCTACTATTTGGGGTGCACAGTTTCACATGAATAAGAGAATGGAATGGGAATCTGTACACCAATAATGAATTCCACACTATTTAAGGAAGTACATTTTCCTAAATGGTGGTGGATGGTTTATTAAAACTATGATCCTACCAATATCATCCCAAAAGGAATCACAAATATCCCATGTACCCCTTGAATGACTATAAAAGAATAAATAAATCAATCGGCATCAAAATAGCAATCATGGATCACATGAAAATATTTAAGGGTATGTTACATTGATAATGGTTACATAAACTAAATAATTAAAAACATGACATAATTAACTTCTAGATTCAATATAATTTTATTTAGAGTGATATATACCTAATCCATTATTTGTATTTTTTGAATATCCACTTTTAGAAAAAGTGAAAACCATACAAACCTGTTCCCACATACCCCGCATCCACATAAACCACAAATGACACATTCACATTTAAAAACATCCAACATTCAAATTTCAAAAAAGATATTCAGAAAAACCACAATTATCCACCTCGATCCACAAGCATACCCACCCAATATCATCCACGAGGAGGGGCCTCGAACCAAGGGCCGGTCAAGTCACTGACATCTGCCATATTCAAAGCCATCATTGTTGTCGTCTTTACCGGCGAAAGAGATTACTGGAAACCCTCAATGGTATCCACTTCATCGACATCCATCGCCACAACATCAACATCATCGACGTCGCCAGCAATTTGCTGAAGAACATGGTCCATGGCCTAGATAAAACTCACAGACGAACCGAGCAAGCCAAAACAACCAACAATACGAGATTAAAGAACATCAAACAAGTATTCCTAAAATATAAAGGAAAACATAAAAGATCGTCCTGCCTCCACCGAAGCATCAAAGCCAGTTCAAAACTGCCATATCCTACCACATAACGTAGCACAAAGTCACTGAAGTAGAAAAATCATCCTCTACTCACGCCACCAGATTCACCATGACACAGCAGAAGAAAACAACCCCAAATAACTAGAGATCCCACCGCCACCAGACAAATTAACAACATCAGGCACAACGAAACCTCAGAGAACTATCCTGAGAGGAGGTAGAACCCTAAAATTTTATCAATGTATCCAATATTAGGAGAAGTTAATGAAAAACAAATAACATTGGTTTACGAGGTGGTAGTCTGACACAAACACAAATGATGATATTGTAGCCCATTTTATTGAAGTAGATAGGTTTTAATGAAATTACACTAAAATAACAAAATCAATTTATATGAATGGTATTGAGGATATTATATCAGCATGAATTAATTGTAAACACCCATGATTTTTTATCATGATTTTAGGTGTTAATTTATTAGATTGTTACTATGTAGAAGTGATCTTATACCATAATATGTAATAGTTTTATACTTTTTGAAAACTATATAAATTCTCAAATATAACATTAAAACAGAATATAAAATAAATTACAGTAACTACATTGAAATAGTAATTATTCTCTTATATTTACCATGTATTTCATTAAAAATTTTATTCATGGAATACTGTGAAAAAAATGTAACATAATAAAGGGGGAAGATCAAGGTTTTTGTAAGTTTTTCCATACAATTGAAGCTATCATTAATAAATTGGTTTGTGGGGTGAGTTATTCCTTATTTGTCTATGAACATCCATTAAAGAATGTGTATGTGAAGTTTGTGTTTTTTGTTTTAAATTTTATCACTATAAACCTAATATAATAATTTAAAATTAATAGAAATATTCCCCTGTGGAAACATAAATAGATACAACCCCAAATAATGATGACATTGTCAAATAACCCATAACATATTTCTGATTTCATCTGTATGTGTCTAAAACTACAATATAGTGGTTTAATAAATATTATTAACATACAATAAAATAATATTAATATTATTGATAACATATATGATCCCATTATTACATTTTCCAAATCCTTTTAATAATAATAATTTATTTATTTTGATATTTCATGTTGGAATTTCCATGTTTTGCATTGATTATTTTTTATTGAAGGTCATATTTACCATGAATATGATACAAATAAATCATATAAATATAATTGATGTCACAATTACAATTTTTAATTAGTAAATAAAATTTATAACGATTATTTAATATTGAACTTTGATATTGAATCACACCACTTCATGGAGATGGTATGTCGTACATACAAACGAGCGATGATATCATTTATATTTGGTTGAAAGTGTAATTTTGAGGGTGGTATATTAATTTTAAAAAATAAATATCATGTCTTAATTATTATGTATATATACATTCTTTCAATAATTATAAAAATCCAAGTTTAAATGTGATGAAAATCAAATTACACTACATCTTAGAGACATTATGTTGTATACATGCTTGTGTAGTGCATTCAATTTTTATTAGATATGTAAAAGGTGGAATATAGTGGTTTTATAATCATTATAACATATAATAATATATATTATACTAGTATTATAACATTATCTTGGAAAAATTACATGAAGAGGATGTAATACTAGAAAATTAATAAAAATTAGTTGGTGAAAAATGATTACTTCTTCTTTGGAGAACTTATTTTAAATCTATTATTAATGGATATCATGGTGGATGTTATGGTTGACCAATACCAAAAATATATAAGTATGTTTTTAGGAGAATTGGTAAGAGTTTTAATTTTGATATTTAAGGCTTTACAATGTGTGAAGATACGAGGGAGTAGGATACGCTTCTAATTGATGTGAGGTGAAATTTAAGAAAATATAAAAATATTAAATTAATATAAATTAATATTAAATTTAAAATAAAAACAAATTGATTTATTAAAAAAATAATTTTTGTGATAATAATATTGTCCAACTATTTTAAGACAAATTTGGTATCATCATATTACTTATAATTAAGATTTAACCCTTATTCCCCCCATTCATTAACTCTTACCGGGACCAAATGGGTTTTACTCGTTAAGGGTGAATATTGTTACAATAAAACACCAAATGCCCCATAAATAGACCATAGAATATATTTAAAAACATCTCACAATAATTTGGATAAAAATTATATTTTTATGAATTTTATATCATTTAATAAAATATTATTTGTTTAAAAGATCATTAAAATTCATTTTGGAAATGTTCATGATATTGACATTTTGAAAATAATACTCAAATTGATAACATAGAAAAAAATATTCTAATAATTATGTAATATGTCAAGACTATCCAAAAAATTCATATATGACATTAATTATGTCATATTTAATTTATTTTAATATTATTAGAATCATTTATTTTATTTTTTAATTAATAAAATAATTATTTCATCATAGTTGTTTACGAATTTAAGGTATTTTTTTGTTCACTAAAAATTAAAAAAAATGACATAGATAAATATTCAATATTAAAAAATTATATTTACTATCAAACATATTATCTGGGTAAAGACATTTTAAAAATAATATATTTATTATAAATATGAAGGTGACATCTTGGTAATTTCATTAAATAAAATGTTATAATTACCATAACCTCCTCAAAATTAACTGAAGTGGTCATATAACTAAAACATAAGTTATTATGGGACAAATGGATTCACACAATAATGTTTTGTATGGTTTATGTTTATTTTTATTATCCTTATCATTTTATTTTAATATAAATTACTTAATTTTCCTTTTACCGTTACAATAAGAATTTCAAGGATTATTATTAATATTGGAAAAAATAAAAATAACCTATTTGATAAACATGAAAAATATAAATCAAAATATGAAATCCATTGTTGAAAATAGAAAAAACATAAGTGAGTGAATGTAATTCACAAATAAAAAAGTTAAAATGTAATGAAATTATATTTATATAAAAAGTAATCAATTAACTAATTAAATTTTTTTTGAAATATTATACCATGAAATCGATTACAATGAAAATATTTGAATTATTAATAATTTAAAATATATAATTTTATTGTTAAATTAACATGAATTTGATATTATAAATAGTATAAATAAAAATACATTTTAAAAAAATGATATATTTTACTATTTTTTGTTAAATAAATATTTTCATTAAACAAATAAAATAATCCTAAGATAATTTTGAAATTATGATATAAAAAATATTGTTTAATATTAAAAATTAAATTTATTAAAGTGTCAATATTTAGTTTTAAAACATGTTCCCCATAAAAAGGTGAATAACACCGTTTGGAAAAATATTTTTTGAAGTGTAAAATTAGATTTATTTTTTATATATGATTATCAAATATATTAGATTAAAGAAATTGATATAATATATAAATTAAATAATATAGTTACTATTATTAATTCCGATTAATTTAATGGATAGTTCATAGTTCATGATTTTACCATATATTTTCTTTATTTATAGAACCCTTTTAATTCCCTCCATTATAACAACTAGGTGATAACTATCATCATATTTAAAAATATTTTAATATGATATCATTTTTATAATATATTTGTGACGTATAACAAATAATAAACACCATGTTGTGTATAAAACAAAATAGAACGAATTTTTTATTAGATAATTTATTATAAAAATAAAATTAAAAAAAAGATATATTTTACTCAAATTTTGGGGAGTTATATGGTTTTTTGTAGAGAATGATTCATTTTTTAATCTAGTTTTTTTTCTTGTTACACCTCCATCAAATCATCCTCAAAAAAGATAAAATTGTTAATTTAGCATCTCATATATACTTATGTTTTTTAAATGGAACAACCATTATTCACCACCTCTTCCATCACACGGGTAGAGAAAACATTTTTGATGTGTAAGGGGGACTACCACAATATGAACCGACGTAATCCATTTTCCACCACCCTCTCCCATTGATATATTATAATTATATAATTTATATTAATATATTTTAGTTAAAAAATCCCTCTTAAAATATAATATATCATTTACCATCATACCATTACATTCACTAAAAAGGGATAACATAATTTTTTCATGCTTGTGGACTACCATCACAACAAATTAAGGACATTAATTTTCCATATCAACATAACTTAGATTATATATAAGTATATTTCAAGGGTTAATATGATATTTAATGATTTGTTTTTTCATTTTGAAAAAACATAATACTCACCATCTATCCATAATGGATGTTGAATAATGGTAAGGCTTGTCATGTGTATGTACACCATACAATTTCCATGATTTTAACATTGTTCTGTTTTCATAAAAACATTATGTAGTTTGATATAAAAGTATATATGATTAATAAATATTACAATTATATGAGTAGTATTATTCTGTCATTTAATGAATAATTACCTATTTAATCATTGTCATCCAACAAATTTCATTATTTAAATATGAGATGAATCTTTTCAAAACACCTAATGTGAATTTATTTTATTATGTAATTATTAGTAAAATGGAATTAAATTAGATATTAGAGTAAAAAAATTAAAAAAATTAGATATTAAATTATAAAATAGTTTTTTTTAATTCAGTAAGAAAATGATTGTATATAACGAATCAGAATAAATGTAGTGACATCTCTTTGAAGAACCTTATTATCATGTTTCCCTTAATACTATCTTTTCCAACAACATCCAAATTCTAAAAAAATTAATTAAAAATTAATTTTATTATTATATTATTATTTAAAATGTAATTAATAACAATGTTTAACTTCTTATAATTTTTTTTCCAAATTGATCAATTTTTTCAAATTTAAAACTATGTATTATGTATATTTTAAAAAAATGTATGAAGTGAATTTTTTATCTTATATAGAATGAATATTTTTGCGATAAATCATGACTCATGAATTTTTATAATCATACATGAAATTTTTAACAGGGATATTTTTAATGGTAATTTTAAAATTTTCATTTTTACAACTTCTAAAATAGTAAATTAAAAATGGATGTTTTATATTCCTCAATAATATTTTATCGGATTGATAAATAAAATAAAATATGTCATGTTTTATTTGTTTTTGTTCATTGTAAAAATTATGGGTTGTTTTATTTTAAACCATTTATCTGTGTTTATGATATTAATGAAGCATGGGTTGTTCTCGGACAATCCAACGATGGGTGGGTCTATGATATCAATCTATTGCACTATGTATTAATGTTTACTATATAGTTATTTCACTATTAAGAGTTTGTGATGCTAATTATCTACTGGCATGAATAACACAGGGAATTATTCTTCAATTTCCACTGGTGGTAGTCGACATCATCTATGTTAGATAGGGGAAGATGCATTCATTGGTATGTATGAAATGTGTTCTTGCTAGTGGAATGCGGAAGCAGGAGACATGGAAGCAATGGCGGTGGCAGGTGACGAGAGAGACATTGAAGCCACCTTATTCTATCCTAGCCATCACTGTGGCTGGAGAAGTTTCAAAATTCATTAGGGAAGTAAAATGACTTCCCTACGTGCTGCAGCAGGAGGAGACAATGGTAAAGAATATTTAAAGGTGGAAGTCTCTAATTGGATTCAGTGGCCGAGCATGAAAGTGGTGGCCCCTATTTCTCCTCTTTCCATCACATTGGTGGGAGAAAATGTGAATTTATTAGGGTTTTTCAATAGAGTTGTAGTAGGATGGTGTTCATGTGGTGTATCATAGTGTATAGCATGGATGATAGTGGTCCAGTGGAGTGGTGGTGGATGGTGATGATAGGGGTGTAGGAGTTGGGGTGCGTGACGTTCCTGATGGTTATTGGATGATTGAAGTGGAAATAGGTGAGGATCTATCCATAGATATGGTAAGTAACCTCATATCATGATAGAGGCATAATGGAGTGCAATGAAGAGTGTTGGTGCTCGAATCCCACATCGAAATGTAGTATCGAGAAATGAGCATGTATATTCTCAAGCATGGTTTTGGTGGAACAACAATGTTAACGGGGTACCGTAGGACACCCCTGGAAACTTCCCCCCCCCCCCCCTTATCCATTTGAGAGTCTCATTCCCCCTCCGCACATAGTCCCCTCATGATTCGGTGTTCACCTTACTGTGTCAATGGCTGCCTGATTTTACAACTCTTGGGAAGTACATGGTCCAGCTACCCCCATGTATTGTCAGCCTAGGCTAGACCTCAAGTGGGATTCCTGGCTAGTCATCCCCTTGGGAGGGATATGTGAAGAGGATCACATGGTTTAAGGCTAGATAGGTTCGTGGATATTTTATATATAAAATAATTAAATGATTTTGGAAATCATGAATCATTATTAAAAAAATTCATAAAATAATTCTTAGCATAAAACACCTTATTTTGAATCTTGCAAATCCATTTCACTTACACATTCCAAAATAACAACTATCTAAGAAAAAATTGAATGTAGTGGATTTTAAAATTGAATAAAATCATAAAATCATTGCAATAAAAAAATTACACATAGTTTATGACTATAAAATACCCTCACAAATAAATATTTATGGTCCTCATGCATGAAATCATGACAAATAGTTTAATGAGGTCTCCAATTTTACCAATATTAAAATTTAAATGTTTTAAATTCCAATGATTATGGATTTATAATAAAAAATTTATAATTAACATAAAATTTCATTTTATTTACAACATTTTAAATAATGTAATAAAACTATGCATTTTTTACTTTTCTAATTTGATAAATGTTGAAACTTCTCATATCATTTATTTTTGTTCTATTATTTATAATGATTAAACAAGAAAAATCATGATTCATATCACAATGGATTCTTGTATCACATAAGTCATTATAATATATCACTAAATATATTTCCATATCATAAATACATGACCCTTATCCATAGTCTTGTGATGGAACAAATTTCTAACTAGTTTTTGGAAAAAGGCACATAAAATCTTGAGGACATTCAATAAAGGATCAAATGAAATTCACGCTAAAGGTTGGAAGGATTAGATTACTGAAAATTTTAAAACTCAAGTACAAGTTTTTCACTTATGTACAATGCATGATTTCATAAATAAATGTGTAATAAAATTCGTCCCTTCAACATAGAAACTATCACATCTCCTAAACTTTCAGAAAAAATTTCTAGAATAATGAATGCGTAATGAATGATGTGAAACTTCTTGAATTTTTCTCTTATTTTATATTTTTATTCTTCAATTTATATATTTTTTATTTTTTATTATTCAAATTTTATAATTTTAATAAAAATAATATCCACCACCTAACCACATATGATAAAAATTAAGAGTACATTAATGGTAATTTTTATTATTCTATGTCTTTGCCCTTTATTTTTATTAAAAAAATATTCTCAGTATTAAAAACCAATTAAGTACGTTGAATTAATGAAGAAGAATAATGATTTCCTCAATAAGAACCCCAAAACATCTTCACTACAATTAACTTTATCACATCCACCTCGATTCTCATCACTCCCACACTTCATTACTAAAATATCAATCAATTACCATGTGGAGGTTTATAATTGATTAAAATGGAATAAAAGATATCTCATCCATGATAAGGTCATTCATAATTGATATATGGTATTTAATAATTTATTTAATAGTGGTATTTTAAGGATAAATGCATTTAAAAATACTCATTAATAATTTTAATCTTGTTTTTTCATTGTCATATTATGGAATGGTAAAAATGAATTTTATATCAGGTTTCATGTACCATAGTCCATAATGATATAATTTCAATATAAAATAGTATTTACTTCTTATTGAAATATTTTAAGGAATGGAAATATTATATTGGATAATCACTAAAGGCATAATTAATAATAACAAATCAATTAAAATGAATTTCTAAATTCAATGTATGATGAATGTTTTGTAAATTCCATTTACATGAATCAATAAATTATCATAAATAATATGTTCTCATTTTAATATTCATTCTTCTAATTAATAATTTAATCCTCCATTTTACACATCCAATTTTATAAACATTTGAAATATATGATATTGAATCATAGGAATCCTAAAATACTCATGTCAACAAGAGATATTGTTCAATGAATAATTCATGTGTGGGAATGCATTTTCATCTTCAAATATAAAAAATTACATGGAAAAAATTTAAGACGTTTGAACATAAACAATAAAAGTGATATCACTTTTTAAATATGTATTATTACTACTACCTATATTATTGTTAGAGATTTATTCATCTATTAATGAACCGTTAAATGAAAATTATTCAATTATTAATACAGATCATGTCATTTAACCTAAAAAAGATAAGATAGAGTGGGATGAATGATGGACAACTTTCTAGAAAATGAAATTTCAACCTTATTTCCAAGAGATAATATAGAAAGGGAGAATTATTAGTTTAATTATCGATGTGGCACCAGATTGTTTTTACTACCTCTAAAGGGTAGTATAATATTTTATCCAAATGCATTTAGTTGATGAAGATTCTTTTATTTTAACCACAACATGTCACTTTTCACTTCTTGTGCTTCATCATTCTTAGTGAGGAAATATTTATTTATATAGTAACCCCCTACTGAATTAGGTATATCTTTCATGGACATGGTAATATGTATTTTGAATCGTCAACTATATTTTTTATTACTGGTGAAACTATCTCTTCCTTCACAAGTGATTTCTTTACAAAATATTCTATTTGAGAATTAAGTTTTCTGATTTCTTTTAGTTAAACTACATGAATCTCTTAATAGGGATCCACAAATGATTATTCATTTAAATCATCAATCTCTATATATCCAAAATTATGTGTGATTCTATTTTGTTCATCTTCAACTCAGTCATAGAAAATATATTTTAGATATGTATAAACAAAATAGGATTTATAGTTGAATTATTCAATTCATTAAAATGAGAATAAATAGAGTAAAATAAATGATTAACTAATGAAATATGGTTCAGTTTCAATCTCTTCTTCAGTGATGATTTAAATTTGTAGTTTTGTATTACTGGATGAAGGAATATTTTTGGGATCCTCCATCATTTCATCACATTTCCTCATTTAAGTGGCTTCCTCTTCTTCCATGGTAAGAGTTACATGAAATGGTACTAGCTCTTATACTTAGAAAGGACAAGGGAGATTAATTTTCTCCTCACACTCATCCAATATTTCATCCATATCTAGGTGATACCCCACATTTTTCTTAGTATTCAAGTTATCCTCATTAATAATCAACTATAACTTATGAAGAAATTTTTTGTTTTGGTTGTTGAGGTGGATGGGGAATGGATACACAAAACAAATATCATCATCGTATTTTATGGCGATAGTATAATTTTGATGAATTGTATAAATATACATCATGGTATAAAATATTTCATAATCTAGAATAATATAATCTCCCATATCACCAATTCCAAAAATGAAATTCCATTTTCACACACATTTATCATAATCTTGGCAAGGTTAGTGTGGTCATTTTACATTTATAGGATACCCACCTCATCATATATATGAGACAATTTTTCTTTCACTACATTGTATTTTTTCAATGAATAAAATAAATACTTTCAAAATGTATCTCCCAAACAATATAAATTTCATATGTCCATTCTATTTTGTGTATGACACTTATCATAATGTGAATATGGGAATATAATATCCCAAGTCTCTAATAAATATTTACTATTTGAAATAAATCAACATATGATATATATATTTTCATTCATGCAAGAAAAATTTATCTTACATAGAATAAAATAGAGACCATCCTTTATAGCTTGTGATACATGCATGACCAACCATCCTTGGTAGCTTCTATTACACACAATACCATGTTTCAAAAGATAACAATGTATTATTAAAATATTATTATTTAATATAATAAGATATAACCTAGAATAAATGATAATGGTTATCAATATTATAAACAAAAATATGAAAATTTATGGTTTACAAAAATATAATATGATTCCATTGGTCAAAACATAATGAGAAACAAATATAAGAACCAATTGGATAAAATAAAATATTATTATATTTATCCTTCAAATGGTAGTTTTGTCTCCATGAAGAAAACAAATAAAAAATTATTTACTTATTATAATTAAAAATATATTTTATATATTAAATAAAATATTAATTATATTCATCCATTATGTTTGATATGCAAAAGATATGAACTAACCCAATTTAACACATAAAAACTATATTTTTATAATGGAAAATTTAACAACTTTTAATTTAATATCAATTTAAAATAACAATTTTGACACACTAATTGAATTAAAGTTTCAAAATAAAATAATTTTTTAATGTTTATTAAAAAATTATATTTGGATAAATTTTTATTATTTTTCAGAAACATTTCATTTTTAATGAATAGTTAAAAATACTGGATTTTTTTTTAAAACAAATTTCTTTATCTAAACCACTTATATGGTTAAATATTACATTAAATGGTATTTAAAGATAATATAGATCTTTTTTTAATAAATTAATAAAATTTGTGTCATATAAATTAATTTTACTTTATAATTGATTATAAAAACTTATCAAACATTCGAAAGTTTTTAATTAAATCCAAAAACATTGTCTTGAATACAGGATTAAATTAAATTCAACATAAAACAATTAAATGAGTATAATTTGGAAAAATGGATTTCATATTTTTTAATCATCCTCATAAATAATTTTTAATAATAAAAAAAATTGGACAAAAAATATTTTTGTATGTGATTATAATTAATTTCAATGATTAAGGTTAAATTTGGATTAATAGATGACTAAACCATGAACTAAAGTGTGAAAATGACCTATGAACTTGTACAATAGAAATTTTATGTTCATATATTTTCACTATAATAAATTTTATATAATATTTACCAATATTTTATCCAAATAAATTATTATGAAAATGGTAGTAATTCCATTGTAAAATTATTACAAGAGTGACACTCCTCCAATATAAAAAGACACCACTTCTCCCCATTACTATCACACCTCAAACCACACAGGTTCCTAAAATATCTTACCAAATTTCATTAATTAAACATCCCCATGACTATTAATTCTACCTTAGGGCATAAATTCTTCAAAAGGATGTCTCTGGTATAAAAAACATTTGTGAACCAAAAATTAAGGTAACTCTTTCCAATGATCACTTTTATTTCATTGATATATACCACAACTAAAATATTATTCTTTGATGTTAATTTAGAAATAATATTTATAATCAATATACTGATATGTTTTTATATTATGGTTTATGAGTACACTCACAAGCACATTCATCTAATATTTAATGAATATATTGATTCTGGGAACGATGAACTACATACTCATGAAACATCGATTTTTCATTTTTATATTACCACCTCACACTATGGAAATTATGATGTAAACATCATTTATATATGATATTAATGATATTTATAATTTATTTATATTATTTTATTCATTTTATAACAAATAAAATTAATAATCTATGTTTTGTGGTAATATGATAACATATTTTAATGAAGTGTGGACTACCATGCCCTCAATGTGATGTTATTAATTGACATTATAAATGGAACGCATAAAGGATGGAATTAATTAAATATATGTTACATAATGAAACTATATATGGTTTTCATTAAATAATGACATATTTGTAAATATAATATATATAAATTTCATTGTTACCCTCTCAGACACTTAAAAACTGATAACGTCGATCATGGATGTGTGGAATGCCAGCTCCTCGACACAATGTGATACATTTTTACATCACAATAATTATATATATAATTATATATCCTTAAATAATAAGTTATTTTTATATAAATTTAATATTTTAATGATTTTAATTACTGTAATTCATTCTATAATTATCATTAAAACATGGGAATGTTACTCATGAATACGTACATCCTAATGTAATAATGATTGTAACATTGGTTAACATTTCCTAAATATATTAAATGACTTATTATAAAAGTATAATTTATTTCTAAATATTATAATTATTTTATTTATATTTTTATGAAGATTTTATATAATGATAAAATTGAACATTTTTGACCATCAAATGTTTCATTTTAAATATAATCCATACTAGGTAAAAACAAATGATGTAAACATAATTTATAAAATAGTTTTATAAAAAATTGTAAATGTTGACGTAAAAGTAATTTTAAACATGTAAAAGGATCCAAATAATTTAATTAATTATCATAAGGTTATTATTCTAGAGTATTATGTAACATGAGACTAATAAGATGCAAGTAAATGGATTGTCATCACATTTTTTTACTAGTGATAGATAAATGTCATGATGACCACTTATTTATTTTTTTAGGTGTATATAATAGACATTTTTATATATTATATAATTATTTATAATATATTTTTGGTATTTAAAACGTTCATTAAATATTTTTATTTTGTGAGGTTTATGATTTAAAATTTTTTAAAGTGTTGTGGGACTCATTGAATTGTATAAAAATTATTTTCCCAAACTATAAGTTTTATAATATATCAATGGTATTTTAGATTGATTAAATTATATAATAATTGTCAAATAAAACATTAAATTCTAGTATCCATTGGTTATTGCTGACAACTTTCAAATAATAGTACAATTTTTCCTCTATTTGTTACTCATAGTGTTTTAGAATATATTTTGAGAAACCCTTCTTCATTTATATCTTTAGTCAAAGAAGCTGTTTTCTTCAAAAAACAAATTTTTAATAACCAGTTTTCAATTTTTCTAAAAGAAATATTTGGAAATGAAATTTTTACCCTTTTTTTATATTACCAATGTTTTCAATGAAACCATTTTGTCATTTTTTGAACAATAAATTTTCCTAACCAGAATACCATGAAAAAAGAAGGTTCTTTTACAACAAGAATATATTTTCACACTGTCATTCTATGATGAACCATTGAATGTTTAAAAGGTTAATTTTTAGAAGAAAAGTTATAAAAATTAATGATCAATGAAAATGGTTTTAAAAAGGTTTTCAAAACAAAATGATATTTTCATCAAGAATGTTTCTTAATGATATTTTTATAATATTTAAATTTATCAACGAGAATAGAATAAATATTAATACACTTAGTTTATTGTATTAGTACCATCAATATTATTATTTTGGTTGGTTTATGATTGATTTTTACATTAATAGTAATAATATTCAGTTCCTATATTTATATTTTCATCCCCTAAAAATATTCATTCTCATCAGATCATTGAAATGTAAATTATCCTAAATTATATATTTTAACTATAATGGATGTTGCTATTTCATAAACCATATATCATTTGACATACAATGTCTACATTGATAGTTATTTAATTATATAGGTATATATATATATATAATTTATCATTCTTTATTCATTATGGATATTTGATGAGGAATTATATTTATTTTGATTACTCTATATGAGTAATTCATCATATAGTAAATGACTAGAGGAACCTAGAAAATATATAGGTCCCTGATGCATCAATAATTTCTCACGAGACAAATTATTTATTCAAAATAGAGTAGTTTAAACTATATAGTGAATGTTAATAATGGTATGTGTTTTAATGTTCCATAGAAATGGAATCTATTAAGAAATATTTTCCCTCATTTAGATTCATTTATTATTCATCCATGTGATTTAGTACCTATATATCTATGTATACATTTCTTTTTCAGGTCATTGATTAAGTGGCACGTGGTTCAGTTTATTACATTCGAATATTTATTTTTCCTTATATAGTATTTTCAATGGCATGGGTTTCTACTTACTACCTTTATATATTTATTACATACTTCAATTGAGTTTATTTTTTTCATGGTATATTTGTTCATTAATTTTCCTTTATATATTGAATATTATCAATGATTTATTATTCCACTCACCATATTTTTACCTTACTGAGCAATTCTATAGTCCCTTATTTCTTTTTCTTTCCTCGTGAATCCAAAAAGCCTACTATGAATGATATGAAATGATTTACTAGATTTATTAGCTTTATCATCGATGTTATTTATTTATAAATATGGAAAAAAATTGTGTTTTAATATTTATATTCTTTTGTAATAAAAGTCTAATGTATATATCTGGTTTACCAAGACTATGAAACTTATCATTCCATCATGATTTGATTCATTGTAATCCTGCCGATGTAATTCTTGTAGTCAATAGATCTGGGTTATTGTAGGTGGGGTTGCTACAGTTGGTATCATATGAAGTTTAGTACCAACTTTGGGAACTTGATTTTGTAAAAAATATATTAAAGAAAATACACCTAAGTTATAATTTTTGGATATGTATAGAACCACACAATAGAATTTGTTAAGGTAGATATTATATGTGTATTCCTAGAAATACATCATTTTTTTGATACTACAAGTGGATATGGTTCTGGAAGAATTGTTCTTAGAAGTAACAACTCTAAAAAGGTGTGCTGATATTGACCTGGTGTATCATGATATATGAAAATGGGTGTCGATTTGCACCTATTTTGACCCACTAGAAGATAATATTTTCATAAATTGCATTTTTTTTAAATTAAATATGATTGATTCGAATAAATAATGACAATAAATAACCTAGGTTAACCCTAATTTGTTAATAGTTGAAGATAAGGTTTAATTTTTTAAAAATACTACTAATGATATTATATATAAACCTTAGAGCATTGAATGACCTATGTCGAAATAAATACATCATATATTTATTAATGGGGATTATATTAAAAAATTAAGTTAAAAGGTTGTCTAGTGATTAAACTAATTCTAAGGATGTCCAACATATTTATTTTGTAAATTGTATTACTATGGTTTTCGAAAAGGATAACCTATATAATGGGTGACAAACTATCATGTTCAGCAAGTCTTAGGGTCATGACCCCATGACCAAAGAATGATATGGTTTTTACACCAACCACTGACCTATATGATTTTCTAAATAATTTTTTTATTTTAGTTACTCATTTTGATGAATAAATGTTAATTATGAACCAGTAATTTAAAATTTAATGATTAGATATTAATATATTAACCATATTGGGTAAGATTATGGTTATAGAAAAATATTTAAACATTTTTGTATTTTATTGGAGTTGTGATAATTTAATAGTTTCTTTTTGTGGTAGAGGCATAATACTTTGTATCCATTATTAATATATAGAAGTAATGTGATGAATTTTAATTTTATCGAGGGACAACAAAAAGTTAGGACTATTGTTATAAAATTGAAAACTATCCTATAATAATACTTACTTAAATTCTTTGTTAGTAAAATATTTACCCACCCATAGAAATATGAATATGAAATAAAAATATTCCTCAAACCTTTATATACGTTGAACTGATATTCTTATAAATCATAAATAATTTATGGCATTGATTCCCCCATATTTTTATTGATCATTAACTAATTTTTGATTTATGAACTCATTCATGCCCTATAAAATTGTAAACTCTTACTCCAAGTACTTATTTTTAATATACAATAATGTTCTCAAAAATTGTAGTCCTAGATACATGTTAGCCCGTGTGAACTTTTATCGTCCCATTATATCTTTTCTAGAGGATGTCTTACGAACCCTTATCTGGTTTGTCTATGATACTTACCATACTCCTCTGTAATCTATCCATGGTCCTCCAAGATCATCCTACATCAATAATAATTCTGAATAAAGGCATTACCTAACCAACATATAATCAAAAAAATTCATAGAAAATAATACCATAATAAACACTCAAGAATTACCTTAAGATACACTTTCGAAATAGAAAATCAACCTCTTTAAAAAATAATAATTCCTTGTTGCATCTCATACTCCAAAATCATCCATACAATATATTCCTACATTGGTTATCACTACTGAGATTCAAATAAGTAATATAGTTGACTCAGGCTCCTAGATACGTTACATTCATAACTACTAAATACAAAAATCAATATACCAATGGGAATATAACATTAAATAAAATTCCATTTTCATTTAATTCAATTTTTTCATTCTTTTATGAAATAAAGACATATATTTTGTAACTAATACAATACGTGTATGTTAATTGGAAGAGAGAAAAAATAATTACAATGTAAATTATTTTTTTACTAGGAAAAATCATTTAAAACACATGTGATAGATAAAAAATAATATAGAATTAAATAATTAAATGAAAAGAATAGTGAGTGCGGTGAAGTGGAGTATGTAAATTCCCAATTCTAGGACACCATAACTGTCACAACCCATCCTTGGGAACCATGTCGTGACTACCCCAAGCCCACCTTCTATAGGCAAGGGGTTGGTGAGTAGCACCAAAGGCGTAAATCTCTAAGCTGGGAAGGAATTTCCTTTATAAAAGTAAACAAACACCACATAGTATGCAAGATGAAGTAAACTCTATGTAAATCTGAATACAATATAGTGTGCTGAAAAGTAAATGGGCCAGTATACAAACTGATATGTAAAGTACAATACAACTGAAAATCCAGTACAATGACAGTAAATTAAAACCGAAACCACAGAGTTGTCCTCTGGGAATCCCACCTGAAGGGTGGGTACAGATGGCCTCCTCAGTATCTCAGGTCTGATCGTCCGTTCCGTGTACGTCTTGCCAAGTGGTCCACCTCGTGGTACGGTTTAGCTCCATAATTCTCCACCCCGACCAGTGATGTTCGTCGTCTGCATCCAACACAATGTAGTCTGGGCATAGCCCATGATATGGTGAGTATACGATACTCAGTAGGGACCCCAAGACCCCCGATGGTCTCCCAGAATCCATGAAGAATAAGCCACAAAGAAAGATACGATCACGAAATATCAACCAACTCTAATTAGGTATATTCCCATACATATACCTATGTTATAAATAACAGTTCGTATTCAACTCTCGAGCCCTAGCACAAACCTGTCTACACATGAAATCAAGTCAATCACATTGATGACAATGATTGAAAGTCAAGACTCAGCTCACACAGGTAGACATATTTCGTATGGCGATAGAGATGATCAGATGTAGTCACTAATTTATCTATGTTGTCGGACACACGTAGGATACAAGACAAGCAATGTTGTCGTACACACGTAGGATACTAGGCCAACTGCTCTATCAGAGCCACATAGGATACAAGTACAAAAGTCAATCTGTCGGACCCACATAGGATATAGGTACAGTAGTCATTGTTGTCGAACCCACGGAGGATTCCAGTACAGTTCTCGTCATCGTTGACGAACCCACAGAGGATTCCAATATAGTCTCATTGATGTCGAACCCATGAATGATTCAATCCAGTATCGTTGCTGTCGAACCCACAGAGGATTCAATCTAGTCTCATCACTGTCAAACCCATGGAGGATTAAGTCAAGTCTCATCATTGTCGAACCCTTAAATTATTCCAGTATAGTCTCGTTGTCGACATCGTCGAACTCACAAAGGATTCTTGTACGGTAGTCATCGTAGCCAGCTCTAGGGATTCCTCACACAACATGCTCGATTTTGGGAGGGTCCACTCCTCAAGTCAATGGTCGATACGTCAACTATCATGAAGTCCTGAGTTGATGTATCCAGAAGTTCCGTCTCATTAAAAGGAACCCAATGAGACACAGGATGCATCAATTAGACTCCCAGTATGAGTGTTAATGTATTTTTTGTTTGACGGGCCCGGTTTGTTTTTATGATAAAACCAACATGACCATATTAAAACTGCATCCAATCCTCGGGTGGAGTATTCCAAAAGAACTGTCTCATCAAAAGGAAACCAAACGTAGTTGACGACACGTCATTAGGACGCACGTTCATTAAGTTATAAGCGTTTCCACTCTGAGGGCCCGGTTGGTTTTGAGTTCGAACCAACCCGGCCATAACATTGAATGTAATATTTCGAAACGACTATCTCAATCTGAGGAATCCTACGCAACTGACGGTTCATCGATAAAAGGACTGTAGCTCATGTTATGTGAGTTTAATTGAAAAAGGTCAAAAGAGGGGGGTCTATGCCCGATCCGACCCAGCCCTACCCGCCCTAGGTCGGACCCAACCGGTTCCACCCAGGTAGGGCATGGACCGGCCCAGCGGTTGCGGCATGGCTTTGCATGGAGGCCCGGCCCAGTGCGCTGGCCCGGCACGCATGACGGTCCGGCCCGCGTGGCGCGGTGGCCCGACCCGCGTGGCACGGTGGGCCAGTCCGCGTGGTACCGTGGCCCAGCCACATGGTTGGGGATGGTGAAGCCCATGTGGTCAGTGAGACCAGGTGGCAAAAAAACCCTACGGGGCTCTCCCTATTTAATCAACGGGTGTTACACCCCCTGTCTCCCTGCAACGGAACCAGAAGATGTCAGTTCCTCTCCACAGAACCCAGCCAGGTTCCGCCCTGGCGCGCCCCTCACCGGCGGCTAGCTCAGCCGGCCGCCCTCTAGCTCATCTGTCGCGGTCCATCCATGGCTTCCCCTCTGGGGTGGTGTGACGTCGTCGCGCTGTCTACGGCTTCCATAGCCCCTCTACCACGAGGAGCGATGTCGCCAAGCTGTCTTTCGACCACCTCGGCCCTTCTGGCCGCGACCCTCTTCCTCTGGCATGGTGCGACAACCTCATGGCCATCTAGCACTACCTCGGCCTGTGGTGGCCATGGCCCCATTCTTCTCATAGCTCCAGCAACCAGCTAACAATTGTGCTCCCAGTTTCATCTACGGTTCTCTCTACCTGTGGCGTCTTTGCGCCATAGTCGTCGTCAATCCATCAGGAACCATCGGTGGGACGTTGGTAATTTTTTGTTAGGCCCGAGACCTCCACATTAGAAGATAAAATTTGACTAACAAAGAACCATAATAAAAGATTAGGTATGAAGATTTAAATTAATCTATTATGACCCCTTCCTCGATATCAAAATCATTGCATGTCGACGAGCCGTAGAAGTTGAGCGTCGCAGAGGTCAGGCGTCGGGGAATATGGATATCGATTCTATTTTCATCGGGGTTCATTTGAGGAGTATGTGTAGCTGACGTTCCCCGCGGGAAACTCCTCCTCTTTTGGCTTGGATGATGATCGTAGACGGCTTCATTGTTCTTCAGCGGTTCTTTTTTGGAAGGATGGAGCTCTCCTATAATTCTCCAAAGGTTCCACCACCGAATATTTTCTAACCCGAAATAATAAAAATCTCCCCCCAATATAATAACATTTCTATGTAATTCAAATTAATTCAAATGAAATTAGAAATTAATAAACTGTGGAATTTAATTAATCATAGTTTTAGGAATTAATTAAGAGGAGGTGATGATTTCACATTAAAGAGGGTAGTTTTCAAATTAATTGAAGGGTAATTACTGGGGTGTTTAATGGAGTTGAGGGGAGGTGAAATGGTTTGGTTTAGCGTGGCCCCCACCACACTAAATGCTCTCATGGGAGGATATGTGGGTGTGGGCTCCACTTCTAACTCCCCCTTGTAAGAAATAACCAACTATTAAATAATAAAATTGTGTACAATAATTTTTTTAAATCTAATATAAATCCCCAAAAATTAACTTTTCCTCCCAAGAAAATGAAACTTGGGTAATGGTCCCCGTATGGGAATACCGATGCTGCGAGTTCATTGCTACCCTCAGATTTCAATTCCAAGCACCGGTTCAAAAGATAGAAAAACCCGCACGTACATTTACTAAAGGTACCCGAACAAACATCAAAAATTTATTTCAGGCACACTGGGCCTCGGAATTAGGTGTTGTCAGAAACCGTAGACTAATATAATTACAAAGTATTTAAGAAAAAAAATATTCAATGAAATTTATGGGTATTTACATTACTCTCACATCAGGGATTTACTTCCCCATAAAGCTACAACACACACTAGTGAAACAAATGGTGGTACTGAACATTCATCTGAGCCTCCCGCTCCCATGTGTTCTCCTGGAGGTTCTCGTGCTTCCAACGAATGCGAGCCAGAGGAATCGAACATCCACATAGGACCCGATCCTATCGATCCGTAATCTCCACTGGGACCTCTGTTAATATCACCCCGTCATTGATGTTCAGCTCCCCATGGACGATTATGTGGCAAGTGTCATGCACGTATCTTTTCAACTGAGATACGTGGAAAATTTCATTCCCCTGGTGCAACTAAGGTGGAAGGGCCAGGCGGTAAGCCACCTCACCTACTCTGTTGAGGACCTGGAAAGGTCCGATGATGTGCAGAGATAACTTTTCACCCCGAAAAAATCTCTGTATTCCTCATCGAGGTGAGACCCATAAGAAAACGTGTCTCCTTCCTCGAACTCCATTGGTCTTCGACTCCTATCATCACATGACTTTTGTCTGCTCTGTGCAGTATTCATCCACTGCCTGATGATCAAAAAATTCTCTGTCGTAGACTGAACCATCACTGGTCCTACAAGTGCTGACTCCCCTGGATCAGTCTAGCACATAGGTGATCTGCAAGGTCAGACATACAGTTCCTCGTAAGGGGTCATCACGATGGTGGAGTGGTAACTGTTTTTGTACGCAAAATCCACCAAGTGTGAGTGATCCTCCCAGTTGCCACCAAAGTTTAGGACACATGCACAGAACATGTCTTCGAGAGTCAGAATGGTCCTCTCTGTCTGGTCGTTTGTCTAAGGATGGAAGGTGGTTCTCAGATGTAGCTGTATCCGAAAAGCCTTCTGTAACCCCTTCCATAGCCTGGAAGTGATTCGAGCATCTCGTTCGGAAAAGATAGAGGATGGAATACCATGAAGCCTTACGATATACTGAATTTGTAGGCACCCCAAGCTCTCTAATGAGCCATGCTCTCTGATCAGTAATAAGAGGACGACTTGGTGAGTCAATCTATGATTACCCAGACAGAGTCATATCCTCTGTATGTACGTGGAAGCCTCGTCACAAAATCCATGGATATCGCATCCCACTTCCACTCTGGGACATCTAAGGGTTGTTCCAAGCCTGCTGGCACCTGGTGCTATGCCTTCACTTGCTGACAAGTGAGGCATCGTGATAAAAAATCACCTATAATGCTCCCCATCTTTAGAGTATAGACTAGCAAAAATTAATTAACTCAAGTACACCATTATTTTCCTACGTCATACAAGAGCTGCTAAGATTTCTCCTTTTCCGAGAAGAGAAATTCGGTCTCATCCCCAGGATGAAGCACATTATTTCCCTAATACAATCAATCCTGACATGAATGGTACTATTTCATTCCATGGACGACGTCGTAAGGACTCAACACAACTACCAAGATATCCAACTCTCGCTCGCAACTCCAAGGGTTTATTCACACTATCGGAATCAGTGCGTGGTCACTGGATCTCCTCTAGTAGGAATCACAAAAAGGAGGGTCATGTCAACAGTTTTAACCGGAACCTCTTAGTATCAGCCACACAGAATGGGCATGAAAGAAAACATCACAAGGACAAGTGTCTTGTATTACTACAAAACAAATTACAAAGACACAAAGCATCCACAAACAACGATATAACTGAATCTAGATTCATAATAAACAAAGGCCTCCATGTCTAGAGCTAGTCCCGCTCCTGTCCACATGATGCTCGACCTGCTCCTCTTCCACGTTCACCTGCTCCCAGCAGACCACTGTGGTCGAACCTCTACCTCTGCCTGGGAGGTCCTTCTATTTCCTTCTGCTCATTTGCAGGACAGGTCTGGCAGTCTCGAGCCATGTGACCCTACCCTCCGCATGCATAGTACTTCCTGATTCTTGTATGGTTGGCTATAATTCGTGTGCCCCGCACAACCATACTTGTATCCTATGGTCACCCACCTGTTGGTCGTGTCTGCTTGGACTTATGTGTCATCTGTCTACTGCCGGTAGCAGAATACTCTTCTATGGTCGGAAATCCCTATGGAATGAGTAGTAGCTCTTGATCACGGAAAGAGCATAGAGTCACTGGTAAAAACACCGCCCTGAAAAGCCCCTAGAAGTCTCCCCAGGTGAGGGTCTCCTTATTATAAAACTAGAGCATCAGGCTCCACTTCCTATCAACTTCTCAGGGAAAGAGACTAATAGCTACGTACACCATCAAGTCAGCGGGTGTCCGAATTGTGTGGAAAACTCGTCCCACAACCTCCAGCCAGTACCCGACCATCTGAAAATCTATCTCACCTTGAATACTCAGAGGCCTCTGTCATAGGAACCTCTGCAATGCGCTCATGCGGTGCGAACCCTCTACTACTGGGGATGGTGGTATCAGTGGCCCAGTGGGTAGTGGTACCGCTGGTGCCTCTGTTGTGATGGGGCCTTGCACCGAGGCCTAATCGCTCGGTGGGCTACCATCCCGTACGTAACTCTGAACACTAGCTGGCTGTCTTCGTGGGGCCATCTTGAACGAAAACAGGTGATCCACATTCAATTAGTATACCTGGTGAGCTGACACAATGTAATCAAAAAGAAATATTTTTAAAAACACATGCAATCAGTTTTTTCATGCACCGAATCGGAAATTAGAGGTCAGGGTCCTGGTGTATCGAAACGTCGGCTGCTGCACCAACACTGGACTCCCTAGACAGAAAACCACACTCAATACTCTTAACAATATTGCTTCAAAGAAAAGAATGATCAGAGTCCTGATTTCTATGGTATAAACGACTCCTCTAATTCCAATTTGTCACGACCCATCCTCAAGACCCATGTCGTGACTACCCCAAGCCCGCCTTCCATAGGCCATGGGCTGGCGACTAGCACCAAAGGCGTAAATCCCTAAGATGGGAAGGAATTTTCCTTATAAAATTAAACAAACACAATAGAGTACGCATGATGAAGTAAACTCTATGTAAAAATGAATACAATAGAGTGTGCTGAAATGTAAATGGGCTAGTATAAAGACCCAATTTTAATGTACAATACAATAGAAAAGCTAGTGAAATAGCAGTAAAGTAAAACATTAACCAATGAGTCATCCTCCGGGATTCCCAGCTGAAGGGTGGGTACAGATGGCCTCCTCAGCACCTTAGGGCTAGCCGTCTGTTCCGTATACATCTCGCCAAGTGGTCCACCTCCTGGTACCATCTAGCTCCACAAATCTCCACCTCGATTAGTGTTGTCTGTCATATGCATCCAACACAATGTAGTGCGGGCATAGCCCATGTAGGTATGAGTATACAATACTCAGTAGGGACCCCGAGACCCCCGAAGGTCTCCCAGAATCCATGAAGTATAAACCACAAAGAAATATATGATCACAAAGTATCAAAAAACTATACTTAGGTATATGCCCATACATATACCTATGTAAACAATCATAGTTCGGCTCCAACTCTCGAGCCCAAGTACAACCCAGTCCACACAGGAAAGGAATTCAGTCACATTGATGATAATGATTGGAAGTAAAGAATAAAATTAAATAGGTATGCTTCTTTCTTATAGTTTTAGAGATTATCAAATATAGTCACTGATTTATATAAGATATCGGACCCATGTAAAATACTAGACCAGCTAAGCTGTCAGACCAATGTAGGATACTTGACCAGCTACTATGTCGGACCCACTCATGATACAAGTACAGAAGTCAAACTGTCGGACCCACTTAGGATACAAGTACAATAGTCATCATTGTCGAACCCACGGATGATTCCAGTACAGTTGTCTTCGTCGATGTCGAACCCACAGAGGATTCCAATACAGTCTCGTTACAGGCGAATCCATGGAGGATTTAGTCCTGTCTCTTTGTTGTCGAACCCACGGAGGATTTAGTCCAGTCTCGTCACTGTCGAACCCACATAGGATTCAGTCTAGTCTCATAACTATCGAACCCACAGAGGACTCAAGTACAGTCTCGTTTATGACGTCTTCGAACCCACAGAGGATTCCAGTACAGTAGTCGTCGCAGCTAGCTCTAGGATTTCCGCACACAGCACGCTCAATTCTGGGAGGGTCCGCTCCACGAGTCAAAGGTCGATAAATCAACTGTCAAGAAGTCATGAGATGATGTATCCGGAAGATCTGTGTCATCAAAGGGAACCCAATGCGATATACGGCGTGTCAATCATACATCTTGTCTGAGAGTTATTGGCTTTTTCATTCCAGGGGCCCCGTTGGTTTTAAAGCTAAAATCCACCTGACCATACTCCAACTTCTTCCAAAACAAAAGTGGAGTATGCCAAAAGAACCGTCTTATCAAAAGGTAACCAACGTAGTTGATGACACATCATTCAGACATCTAGTCCATAAGTTATAAGCATTTCTGCTCCGAGGGCCCAGTTGGTTTCGAGTTCGAACCAACCCGGCCATAGTATAACTTCTCCAATACCATGAGGGTAATATAAAAAAACGAACATATCGATCCGAGTAATCCTATGCAACTGACGGTGTGTTAATCGGAGGTCTGTATCTCAAGTAATGGGCGATTACCCAAAAAAGGCCCAAAAAGGGGGGGTCTGGGCCCGGTCCGACCCAACCCAACCCGACCCGGATCAGGGTTTGGCCCGGTAGGTCGCAACCCAGCCCAGCGGTTGCAGCCCAAACCAGCATGGCGGCCCAGCCCTGGGTGTCGGCCCAGCCCACGCGGTGGCCCGACCCTCGTGGCACTATAGCCCGGCCCGTGTGGCGCGGTGGCCCAGTCAGAGTGGCGCGGTAGCCCAAACGCGTGACTGGGGACGGTGAAGCCCACCTTTTTAGTGATAACAGGCAGCGGAAGTGCCCTGCGGTCCCCACCATATTCAATTAAGGGGGTTTATTCCCACTGTCTCCATGATACTGAACTGGCATATGCGTGTTCTTCTCCGCGGAACCCAGCCGGGTTCCGCCCTGGCGCGCCCTTCGCCAGCGGCCGACTCAACAGGCCGCCCTCCAGCTCATCCGCCACGGCCCAGCCACGGCTTCCCCTCCGGCGCGGCGTGATGTCGTCTCTCCATCTTCGACTGTCGTGGCCCGCGTTCCCGTGACCCCTCTACCGAGTGGTGTGGCGACACAACGCTTTCTTCCTACCACCACACCCCTCTTCCTCTAGCACAGTGCGACGAAACCACACCCCTATGGCATTACCGCGGACCATGGTGGCCGCGACCCCATTTTTATCATAGCACCGACGACCTGGTGACAATTTTTCTACCAATTTCTTCTGTGGTTCTCTCTACCGATGGTGTCGTTGCACCACCGCCATCGTCAATCCATCAAGAACTATTAGAGGGACATCGGGCCATGTTTGTTTGGCCCACACCATCCACGGTAGATGATTACATTTGGATAATAAAGAACCACACTAAAAGATGAGGTTTGAGAATTTAAATTAATCAATAACAACCCCTACCCTGATCTCAAAATCATTGCACGTTGACGAGTCGCGAAGGTTGAGCGTCGTGGAGGTCAGGCATAACGGAATACAGATTTCAATGATGTTGTTGTCGGGATTCATTCGTGGAGGAATCGTAGTCGACGTTTATCACAGGCAGCTCCTACTATTGTGGCATAGACGAAGATAATAGACGGCTTTGTCGTTCATCGGCAGTTCTTCGTTGGAAGGATAGAGCTGTCCTCTAATTCTCCAAAGATTCCACCACCGAATATTTTCCAACCCAAAATATTAAATGGCTCCCCACAAAAATAATAACATTGCCATGCAATTAAAATTGATTCAAATGTAATCAAGGATTAATTAAATGTGGAATTTAATTATTCTTAGTTGTTGGCATTAATTAAGAGGAGACGAAGAGTTCACATTAAATATGGGAGTTGTAAAATTAATTGAAGAGGAATTAATGGGGTGTTTAAGGGGGTTGAGGGGAGGTGAAAGGGTTTGGGTTCATGTGGGCCCCACAACACTAAATCCTCTCATGGGAGGTTATGTTTGTGTGGGACCCACCTCTAGCTCCCTCTTTTAGGAAATCACCAACTCTTAAACAATAAAATTGTGTACAACAATTTTATTTAATTTAATATAAATCCACAAAAATTAACTTCTCCTCCTGAAAAAATGCAATTGTGGTAAAGGTCCCATTAAGAGAATACTGGTGCTGCGACTTCATCAGTGCCCTCGGATTTCAATTCCGAGCACTGGTTCAAGAGATAGAAAAACCTGCACGTATCTTTACTTAACGTACCCGAACAAAACTTCAGAAATTGATTCCAGGCACATAGGGCCTCAGAATCAGGTGCCGTCAGAAAACACAAACTCGTAAAATTCCAAAGAATTTAAGAAGAAACAATTCAGTGAAATTTCCAGTTCTTTTCAATAATACTATGATATAACCATGGAAAACTAGCCACAAAAAAATATATTGTACCTCCAATATCTTGTTTCAATAATTATCATCCTAAGGAAATGAAACACTGCTCCTCCATCTATCATTATAGAATTATATCAGTAATAAATTAAAAAAACAATGAGAGAAATAGTTACAATAATAAAATCCACATTCTAGGAAACTCACTCCTCGCCTCCTAAAAGTCCAAAATTCATACATCAATCATCAAATATGATATGATTGTACAAATAGTATGGAATATTTAAAAAAAATTAATAATTAAAGAAGATAAAAATACCCAGAACCCTATGGAAAAGCATATTACTCTCCCTCCCTTTTCCTCTATCATCACATGGATTCAGAATCAATCCCACTAGTTTCCTCACTACCCCACTACAACAAAACTAGTGTTATCAAACAATAAAAATAATAACCATACCTATAGAACAGCCCTCCATTTGAATAATGACTAATAATCTCCTTCTAGAGACCCTCCTGGACCATAGTAAATAACTAAAAACCATACATGGAATACAAATTTCACCTAAAAACCTTGAAATAAGAAATGAATATAGAAGTAAAACAATAAAAGCAATTCATAACCAACTTCTCACAAACCATGATAACGAAACACATATAAAAAGGTGAATCATTTGAAATTTATCAACAGGAATGCACACTATTGATAAAATTAATCAATTCATGAAAAGGTAAACCACGAACAACCAATGTTTCTCCAAAGTATCGATCTCATTTGAAACGATCAGAAGGTAAGTGATCAATCCTTCAATGTAGATATGATTACTGTCCATGAAGCACACAAAAATTTATTATTAGGTAAAAACAAGATGAAAAATCTCCAATTAACTAGTGGAACCCTAAATATATATATATATAACAACAAAACAAATAAAACATACAAAATCTATTTAGGTCATCACTCGGGGACCATGATATATTGATTATATAAATGATTCATTAAATCCTAAAAATATGGAATATGTAAATTATTTATTATGATCACTTTCAAATTTAGAAACCAAATAATATGTAATAAATTTTGACAACATATTCCATTCCATATAATCAAAAAGAAAACTACTAAATACTAGACCAAAATTATAATTTTTTGTATAAAAAAAAAGAAAACTTGGAATATAGATTCATTGTTTCCAAACAGAAGTTGAACACATATTATTTAATTCATTACAGTATTCACAGCAATATAAATTTTTTGGATTCAATACACAAAATGAAATGATCTAAACAATTTTGTAGTAGTAAAAATATTATTTTTTTCATAAAATAGAGTCATCATTATCACAATTTTAATTCAAAAATATAAATTTAATCATAACCAGCTCAAGTAAAATGATTCAATAGAGATGATAATATGTGAGTAACCCAAAAAACTATCAATCATGATGTTCTTGACAAAAAGAGGCACATAGTTATCGTAAGATTAAGATAACAACATATAAAACCACTTAATACTAGCTAACTAACACAAATACCAACATATACACCCACATATAGTTTTGATATGGAAGGATCTTGTATCTGGAATGTAATAGCCACCTATTGAAAATGGTAATTGAACTGGAAAAGATCTCAAGATTGATAGGGAACTTCACTAACATTTAGTTAATACAAAAAATTCAGATTAGGGGAGTAAATAAATATTGTGATGCTTAAATGCTACTTTACATTAGAAGACATATCTGATTTTAGGAACAATTTTTATTGACCTTGAGCTTGAGATATTATAGATATTCAACATGTTGAATTTAAATAATTGAGAAATTCATGAACTTAATGGATGAGTTTATATTTTAACATGTAAATAAATGTTAATACATATTTATTAGTTGAAATACTTTTAAAGCCACTATATAATTGTTTCTATGTATATAAATTTTTTATATGTGTTTATATATTATTTACAAAATCAATATTCATAAAATGAGATCAACTAACACTATTTAAAATTTTAGTAGAGTTCAATGTTAAAAGTCATTATTCAATCTGGATTAAATGAGAGTCAATCTTGGACTACAGAAATATCAACTATTTATTTCCATAAACCATTATTAAATTATCAATATTATAAATCAAATATAATCAAATATTTTATGTTTCACATTTTTCATAATTGGAATCAAGTCACATCAAATATCAAAAAACCACCCCTTATGAGAACCTTTAAAAATTTCTAGCACTTATTAAAAATTATTTTCCTAAAATAGAATAAAATAAAATATAACCATTAAGAAAACATTATAATGAGTTTTAAAAAGATGAAAATTCTAAACAGTGATATTATAGAATTTTCATGAGGATTTTATTTAACAAACACATAGTAGGTTACCAAACTACACATTAAAATTGTATAAGGGTGAATTACTTCTATTTGAACAATTCATTGGGTGAAATCTTATTTTAAAATTTATTAATGTAAAATTTATATGTCAAAAAGCATCCAATGATAGTGATATTTTTCAAATTGTAAATGAAATGTCTGTTTGGTTGGTGTTAGACATATTTTCACGCTTATTCCATTTGATTTAATTTTATAAACTATTGATTACATAATATTAAAATTAGAATGGTATATGAAGGTGGGTTTAATTAGTTTTACATATGATAATTCGTTTTATGTTTTCTATAAATGTCACCTTAACATGAAAAATTTAAACTACGAGGTATTTATCCAGGTAGGTGGTTATTTATTATTTAATGTAACATGATCCAATTATAAAAAACATATAAATTACTAATTATTTAAACTCTGATATGTGTCCAAATTCTATGTTAGAGTCTTTTGAAAACATGGTAATAATTTATTGATGATAATATTTAATTTTAAACTATTTTAAATAAATAATTTCTTATCATATGTGCTGGAATTTATGAACACTACTAAAAAGGTGTTGTTTGGTAAAATAAACTATTGGATTCATAAATCATTAGCAGAAATTGGAAATTTTTTTAGGTTGATTAATGGTCATGTTGGGTTGTGGTTTTCTTCTTTAATGAATATAAATTTATTAGAACATTCTTATTCTTAAAAAAGTTGTTAAAAAGTTTTATAAAACATTTTGTCGCTTAAAAAATAATATTTAAAAAGATTAAATTAATTTAAAGAAATATAATGTACCTAAATTGAATTATACTACATCAACATGTGATCCCACATATTCACATGTCATTATTGAATGTCCCATCATATTTATCTTAGTAATATCCTTAGATAAACGTTATTGGAAAACAAAAGAAACCAATTCATCCACATGAATCTCAAATGAGTTTTTGAGTTGCATGATTATACAAATAGATTCATATTTTAAATTAATATGAGGTAAATGTTTATATATTTTCATTTATGGTTTTATTAGGAATCCTATTTTCCCTGCTATTATTTTTACTTGACTGTATTCAATTTATTTGGAATTTTTGATTTGGTCATATTCAGGATCTCCAACCTTCCTTTGATATTGATGCAGGAGTATTAAGAGGTTGCTGGTTTAGAAGAGGGTTCACCCTTGGATGAGTCATTCTTCGGGATATTCTAAATTGGTTAGTGTAGAGACAACATAATAGAAAAAATCAAATATCACATATAATTTACGAAAACATTATTTCATATAAATCTAATCCTTGATTGGACAAAATCAATGGCAGTTTCTAGGTGAATGAAAACAAGCTAGAAAGGTTATAAAACCACCTCTGTAATACCAATTCAAATTAAATATGAATGTAATAAACCTAAATCCCATTGAAAATAATTATTTAACAATTCATCAGGAACTCACAAGAACAAAGAGCTAAATTGGTTGAGATTAAAATATCCAAACACAATGAAATATGATCTTGTGAAGCAATGAGTGGTGTTATATTTTTAATTGTTGATATAAGGATTTAATATTCAAAACACTTATTGAAAATAATAATAAATTACAAATTCACCTTTTTACGTGATCTTTAGTGAATTGTTGACTTGTTTATTTATTAATCCACTCATGAAATTATCATTTTTTCATTACAATAATCCATTTTCTTAAAGGTGCTTATTAGAAACAATTATAAGAAGGATATTTCAAAAAATTGTAAAAAAAATACCCATTTATGCCATGATTTCAACATTGGATACTTCTATAAACATATATAACATGTCAGAAAATCATATGCAAAAACCCCATATAACATGGAAACCCAACTTCACATCCTATATTGTGGAACCTTCTGTATTTTTTAATTCTTAAAAAAATACATAAAAATTTAATTAATCAGTAAAACATAAAAACATAAAATTAATTTTTAAACTACTTAAAAAAATTAAAAATTATTAGAAAACCAATAAATAACTTCTATCTATATGATATATTCTCAAAGATTATGTTAACTAAATACTTCAAGAACATCAATAAGTTATATTAAAGTCCATGAAACACAAAAACAAAGATAATATTAAGAATCATTAATAAATAATTAAAAATTATAATGAAATATCATTTAAATAATTCATGTGAAGCAAGAACTAAAGAAAGAAAAATCAAAAAAATGAGAGTATTTTTCCATGGCATGAATTTACTATCCAAATTAAAACAAATTTCAATCATGAGAACTAAATGGTATTTTTATACTTTTATGAATGGTTAATAATATGACATTAATAAAATAAATATAATAATTAACTAAAATAATATCTATTTGACATCAAAGAACTAATTTCAAATAAAATAGTTACTCAATCCCGTGTATTCTCATGTTTCTGATGCGTCACATGTCAATATCTATCATTTAAATTTCTCCTAATTTATAGATAAATAATTTAGCTGTCAAAATTATTGATTTACATTAATATAAACATTAAATATCAAACATGAGATTCCTTGAATATTTAAATTGAGAAAACAAAAAATGAATTTAATGGCTTCATTACCTAATTCCTTATCATCATCATTAACATTAACACCATTTTCACCAAATAATAGAACTCACTACTAGGTTATCTTTCGAATTCTAACAAAACTAGAACTACAACAGGAAAATATTAACTCCCTCACCATTTGGAATATATAATATATAAGTATAAGATCCAAAATGAAGCAAAACATCGTCATCATCTTTAAAACATAGATAGAACCACCAATACATTACATAAACCACAAAATTAGACATTGATGTGGATAAATCTACAAAAAACAAAACATCCCATACATCTAAAAGAAGAATAAAAATAACCTTGAAGAAAATCAACCCATAGTAGAATCACAACTAGTAATTTATTTTCCTCTATGCTTCATCTTTTTCGACATTTACTCTACAAAAGGGTGCCACAAAATTAGAATTTAGTACCTCCCATGAGAAAAACCTATTATTAAAATATAAAATTACCTTAAATGTAGTTTTGTAAATCCACATCCAATGATCTAAGAGAAAGATGTTATAGAATTAAAATCAACTACAACATCAAGAGCTAGGGAAATAATATGTAAGAAACATGGAAGATGATACCACAGAAGAAAACTGACTACCAATGAACACCTACCCCACTCAATCCAAAATCACTAAAATCTCCACCACATTTGATAGTTCTAAAAAATTATAGATGGAAACATTAGAGAGCATAGAAGACACCTTGGAAAAATAGGTGTGGAAAGATCTGATGAGTGGTTTTGAACGTGGATATCAATAAAGAAAAGGAAGGGGTTCACATGATAATGTAAGAGGGAGATTCTACTCAGGAAAATGGGGGGTGGTTCATGTGATGATGTTATAGGTGGTCTCCGGTTGGGAACATGGAGGGTGGCCTATGGGAGGATTTCTGAGGTGGTCGATGGAAGGGAATTGGGTGGGGGTTCTAGTGTTGTGGTTCTCCAGGGGTCACCGATGGGTAACTAGGTGATAGGGTTGGGTAAGGCGGGGTTGTAAGGAACAAGTCACGTTCGATGGGGGGTCCACTCTTTAGATTTATGTTTGTTTTTCTATATGGGTTTCTTATATATATATATATTATATAAACATAAATATTATATATATATATATAAATTCACACCTTTATTCATTATATATTTATATTATCTATTACAGACTTATCAAAAAGTGAATAATTACAATGTCCATAATTTAGTAAAATAATTGATATTATTCATATGTTTCTTCATTATAATTTATTAAAATAATATATTTGTATAAATTCATACCTCTATTAAATATATATATATATAATAATTTTCTGGAAACATTTTATATATTAGAGATTAATTCTTTATGATAACATTTAGTAAATGAAAATGATTTGTTGTTAATTAAATTTAAAAACCAAATATTTACTTATTGAAAATTAATTGTTTGTATTGTTATGTTAATAAAATATATTTAAATGTTTGTAAAATATTTTTTGGTATTGAACTACTAATATAAAAGGATATATTTTTTGGTAAAAACAATTTTCACTTATTGATAATATCAACAGAATTTAATGTAAGTTGTAATTAATCATTTTTACCAAAGAATATATAACCTATCGATAATTTTTTATTGGTAAAAGTCACATTTATTTATAGTGATGGGATATGGATCGATGAGAGATATGTACCTAGATCTAGGGTCTATTCTTGATATGATTATATTTGTCTTTGTTCCAGGTTAACATAACCGTCAGAACTATTAACTTGACATGGAATATTCTTTTATTATATATTAGTTTGTACCTAGTTTTGGGAATGGTTTGCAATTCATATTTATTGTTTACTGTCCATTATTTATTTGTCTACTATGTTATCTAATATATAAATATTTTACAATTTGGTTAATATCTCACATTGTTATATATTAAACCCTCACATCTATTCAGTAAGTTATCATATATGGGGATGTGTGCTTGAGGTCATGAGGACACCTGGATCGGGGGACTGATTTAGTGGAACATAGGTTCGGTATGTTACAAACTGTTATCATAGAGGTTATTTTAAAATCCTTAAAATTTGGGAATGGTATACAAGATATTACGTGGTTTCAAGCCTTGGAAATGATGTTATTCATGGGAGTATCTAATCCATGTATGATGGAAAATACATGTACCCATGAAAACCAATGTTGTTCATTATAAGTGTTGTTATAGTTGAATGTTATTTCACTATTGGGAAATGAAATTCGTTTGTAATTTGATTGATTTTTGGTTTGATCCTGGGAATGAAACAACATGAGGTTGATCATTCATGTTTCAATATGGGATCCTATGGATAATTGTGGTTTGCATCATGACAGGAATTCATCTGATATGCATATGGGGCATGAAGGGTATGATGCATTTTACATTCGTAAATATTTGAAGAAAAATTTGTCTAAAAAAGGTGAAAATGTGTAAATGGAAATAATTTTAAAAAATGGTAAAATAATTTTACATAAAGAAGGTTATAAATGAGTTAAAATATTGGTTTTAAAAAGTTTAAAAATTAGTAAAGTATTATAAAAGATAAGTATATGAGTTGTGAAATTTTAAGGGATTTAAAAGGGGTGTCCAGTGAAATACTTATGAATATGTAAGTTCGCATCCCACAAGTTGACCATGACCCAAAGTGGGGGTACATAAGTTTAGTGTTCTTGATCTGACTATGTATGTTGTGATAGTGTATGTATAATGAGTTGTTTATATATAGTGTAGGGGCTTTTTTTGAAAATGATTCATGTTTTATGTTTTTTTCATTGAGGTGTTTTTGGAATTTTAGAAGAATTTATCCATGATGGAGTGATCTAGTTGGGGAAACATCACGATCCAACCAAAAGATCCCATCTATAAGTTCAGAAATAAAAACCAATGATATAGGATTATTGAGAAGATGAGAAGTTACTTGATAACATCCCTCGTGTTATGAAAATTATAGAATGATATCCATAGAAGATCGAGATGATAATTTTTTATCAGAATAAAGAGTTTCAGTTGTAACACCCTATGAAAACATCGTGGGGGCATAATTGAGATACAATAATGTAGTATGTCAGAACATGAAGGGACAAGGGAGATGGGTGTCCACTGTTTGGTGAATACACCTTGTGTAGTGGTGGTTAGGTTTGTTAGAGTGCCTTAGTTTGGAGTCCTCACCGATGTTGAGTTCTTGAGAAGAGGGGTGTTCCATGTAGACCCTTTGTTTTTTATGTGGATTTTAGGTTTATAGGTATCTTCTAATAATAGGGATGTGGTAACACTTTAGGGTTTTGATCGGGAATATTTTCTTGGGGTTTGAAAGGGATGTCTTGGTTCATGGTGCTGTAAATACTATTCATGTTATTATGGTCTCAAAAAGTAGAGTAAATAAATTCTATGGTGCATTTTGGGGATATTATCATAAGAGGTGAATGAGAGACACTTGTGGGTGGCTATTTGTTATATGTTGATGCGTACAACCAAAAGTTTGGGGTTGGTGACTTGTCATGACCAACCGATGTATGGAAAGTGGGTATTGGTATACCCTTTAGAGCAACCTTTGAGTTTGTATAACCATTTTTTGGAGTGTACATTAGAGTTTTTGTTTAGGTTAATGTTTTTGATTTGGACATGTGAGGGTTTGGACTAGTTGTCAAAATGGGAAGGTCATATTTTTGGAAGATGCGACTCGAGTGGTGACAATGAGTTGATAGTCATGGACTAAAGGTTACCATGAGGTAGGTTATCCCAGTTTTGTAGGTTCCTTGTAATATAAATAATGGGATTTGCCTCATAAAGTAAATTTGTGCATAATGAGTGCCCTTGATATTTGGTCAACAGTACAATTTTTTTTTGGTTATTATAGAAATATACCTGAGTTATATGAGTTATTTGTATGTTTCGTTTCAAATGGTCGTATCATTTGGGTATATGACCCATTTGTTGGATGAAAATTATTGGATTCCGTGATGTTGACATCAGGATGATGAGACAAAGTTGACTTAATCCTGGATTGAGTCATTTTTTATGAAGGTGATAAAAAATTTGAGGATGATCATGTGGTTTTCTTCTATATGAATGGTTTCGTTTCGGGGTCATCAATCGAGAATGCATTGTGACCAATGGGGCTAACAGACCATGAGGTATGGTCAAGTAAGTAAGCTAGAATTGGGCTATGATTTTTGATGATTTGCTTCTATGATCATAAGTCGGTATTAATTGGTGTCCATATGAATGTCTAAGTCCCTATGGTCCTTGATATGGTCTAGATGTGGGAATATATTGGTACAATGTGGGGTTTTCCATGATGTGTGAACAAGTTTATAAGGATAAATTTCTATTGTTCTCTATGGAATCAATGTTAGAAGCATGTGTATGCTGGAGACCGTGATTCTTTATTGTTGTGATGGATATTGTGTTTCCATTTTGTATCAACAGATTCATGATGGGAGACCCGAGTGGTGTGGTTGTTGTAGGGACAATGAAACATTTATTTGTTACTACATGGTAGAGGGTAAAGTGGTGGTGGTTAGTTTGGATTATAACCCTACCTGAGTTGTGATGGCCAGGTGTAGATGAGATTTTACAATCAAGGAGTCCATATAATCTCAACAGGTTATGATTTCCACAGTGGAAGGATAAATTAGTGATGGATAATTTGTGGTGTTTTTTGTTTGAAGCAATATTCTCATAATTATAGCTATTGGAGACCATGACCAATATATTGAAATCATCCTTGGTACACTAATAGATCTATATATTTATAGCTAATGACATGAATGTGTTCTGGTTGGATATGGGACACCATTGAGGTTACACTTAGGCGGTGATATATGGAGATATTGATGGAAGAATGTACATCTGAGATTATCTACAAGTGAGGTTTTTTACGAACTGAATGTCTATGACTGTTGGGTGTTCAATTCTCTAAACCCATGAATGTGTAGTGGTATATTTCGTTTTTTTTTTCTATAAGATATTCTAATTGGAAACTCTAATGTTTTGGGGATCAACATATTTTCAAATAGTAAAGAGTGATTGTTGGAATTTCTCATGGTATGTTGTCAAAAAGACACTCAAATGTTGGGATTAATGTGAAAATAATCAGAGGTGTGAAGCTAACTGTGTAGTGGACATGGTGAAATTGATATGTTAATAAAAACCTATGAATAACATGATGGGTTTCCTTAGGAAAGACCTTGTGGGATTTGAATGAGGTAGTTGGTTGAGCCAACCATTGGCATTGTGTTTGGGGTGGCTATAATAAAATATCATAAAGCCTGCATTAATTTCATTTAAGGTCATGGTGGGGCATGAAAATGGTTCATGTGTATAGTTATTGGGTTCTAGATCATCATTGGAAATTGAACATCGACTCAGTTAGGAGAATTTTCTTGTCCTTGTAATTTCATGAAGCCACATTGGCCATGGCATGTAGTGTCATTCCAAAAGTGATTCTCGGAATTCTTCGATGAGTTGACTATGGATGAAAAAATGCCATTAAAAAGAAGTAAAAATGTGGTATGTTGTATACTACCTTTGGATTTTGTAGAAAAATATAAGTTGTGTTTCGATAATTGAAATGGGGTTTTGAGGAAGTGACTAGTCGATAGTAATTGATATAGATATGGAATTTGTACTTGTATATTGATTATTAATTATAGTTTTGAGACAAGCTGTTAGAAAAGGTCCAACATGTTAAGGATGGGGAACAAACAATTTAAGTTGTTTTCCATCACTTGTGTGATGTTTTATAGAATATTCATTTCATAAATGTAGGAGAACAATTGTGAGGTCATGTGGTTCTTACTTTACAATTGATTGTCGATGCATGACCATTATGGATTGATCTGACAGAATAACTAGATTCTATTGTTAGGAAGAGTACTCAGTCTATTCTCGGCATATTGATTTGGGAAATGTATCGAGTATGTTGTGAACATTGAGTTTCGATTTTGGTGGTCATTTACGATGTTGTGGGCTCCAAACCCAAAGGATCGTTGTGGTGTGCTAAATTGATTTGTGGGAAGAACACTGATGGAAAATGGATTGGGTGAAAATTTTAGCAGTGTTTCCAGTTTTATGGACTAGAGTATGTCCTATTCCAGTGTTAGTTCTTGATAATAACCATTGACTAATATTTGAACAGAAGAGTGAATTTAGAGTTTTGGATGACTTTTTGAGGTTCAATTATCAAATTGGACCATCAGTCCACGAGTATTGGATTTATGTTGGTCAGAAAATGTGAATGGAAAAATCATGTATATCATCACTTGTCTCCATGGTTAGCACACTGTTAGTTCTGGAATGAAGAAATGTTGGTTCCCCAGTACATGGGGTCTTTTTAGATTGGGGAAAAGATCAGACATGAGTTGTACCGATTGGATATTTCCCAATGATATAGTTGTATGGACGATGTTTTTCATGTGATACATAATTGACATTATCACCCTAACCTATATTATGTGATTGATGTAGAGATTGTTGAACTTAATGATGATATGTACATTGAGTGGAATTGGGTTCCTAATTTGGTTCATTGTGAGAATGTCCTATGGGATAGGATTGTTCCTTTGGTTCATGTTATGTGGCAGCCTAATAATAATCAAGAAGAGACATTAGAGAGGGAGATATATATGTGATCCTAGTGGCTGAGTAATTTTACATTGGATTCTTATTGATGCTTGGAAGTGCATCCAAAGGACTAACCATTATCAGGTAGGTGTATGTAATATCATAGACATCATAGAGGTATTTTCGTATTTAAATTTTGGGTTAAACCTATTAAACATGGTTAATGGATATCCAAATGAATTTACATGGAGTATTTGTGGTGTCCTAGGGGTCCAAGATGAAAATTAAAGGTGAATTTGGTCATGATATGTAGTTTTACAATTATCATACGGTTATAGTAAACATTTCTACCAAGTTAGGTTAGTTAGGAGGTGGGGTGCACGGTTGAGTAAACCATGAAAAAGAGGAGGTCAAATCATTTGATCATGGATAGATCCATTTCATTTAGTTGGAACATGGTTTCCAAATCATGTGGGATTCCCAGGTAAATATTCCACTTATCCCCCACATGGATAGTAGATAGTTCTTGATTCGGGAACATTTTATAAAATAGTGTTGTCAGAACATGCGCCATATTATAAAGGGAAATTTTACCACTTCTCTCAAAATATTTAAAGGTTTATTAATCAATTCCACCTCATTTTTCCGATATAAAATCATGTAACATTCCATTTCATACAATAATTACCAAGGATCAATCCCTTTATATTATAAAAAAGTACAAGTGTTTATGGTTTTCGATCAAATCTACGAGTGATTCTAATGTTGCACTCTACTTTCCTTACTATATTAGTGATTTTGGTTTCATTCACATTCTCTTGAAGGCGAAAAATACTATTTCCATATAGGTATAATGTTGCGGCTCCAAAGGGTGTTGTAATCCATTTCATAGGCTGATGTTAAGTGTATGTTCTTCTTCATAATTGAGGTTGGTGATCTACATGTTATATCCCTTAATATTTATGTACATTTGTTTTCTTCCCTCATTGTTATTGGTTATTTCATGTTTTTCATTTGAAGATTTTAGTATTATTTTAAGAAATTGTTGTCTAATTTTTGATATAATCCCATCATGTTCCTTGTAGGATGCATTGAATATGATTAATGTTGGATTATGGCAACCAATGGTGTGTTCCATCATTTCCAAATATGAAAAATATATTGTGATGTTGGACATGAAATTTTTAAGATAAATTAGATCGCATGATATATGTGATGACCTGATATTTTTAAACATAAAGAGGAACCAATTTCAATAGTAACTAGTAGTTAGAAATTACATAAGGGATTTGTTTTGGCATGGTGTGAAAAATGGTAAATTGACTAATGTGAATCCAACAAATGGACTTTGAATTTTTAATGGAGATGAATAAAAAGATTAAGTAACATGAATTGATGAATGTGTAAAATTAGAAAATGTTCTGAAATTTCTCATTACTATAAATGAGTTATGGTAAGAAAATAGAAATGGGTTAAATGGGATATGATCTGTAAATGGAAAAAATGTGATATTGGGTTAAAGATTGACGATGATTCATATATTTTATGAAATTTGAATTAAAATTATATGTGTATTGGTAGTGTATGTATTGTTATATGGTATATGTGGTAAAAGGATAAATAATATTGTGAAAATGGATTAGTGGTGTCTAGGTATTTTGAGTAAGGCTCCTCCTAGGGTTTGGGTTGGAATAATGATCTAAACCATACCACAAGATTGCATGGGGTAGGGAGTTGGACTAAGGTTTGATACCCATTACAGTTGCATTGTATGAGACTACATGGACTAAGGCTACATGGAATGTGCAATGTAATTGATTATGAAATTTTTTCTCTCTTGAGATAGATAAATGATCTTAATTCAATATGTATAGTAGTTGATTTGTATAGTCCATTGTGTAATAATAGAATTCCCAAACCAATATCCAACTTCATAAAGTGGGTTATGTGAACATGATTAACTAATGTCATACGATTCACTTTTATTAATCATTATAGTTATTTCATACTTGCATACACTATATGTTTATAATTTTTTGTATAAAACGTTGGTGGATGACTAATGTTAACTAATCACACCCTACATGGGCCAATATTGGGTACTAGAGAAGACATCAATATCACAGGACTATACATGTGAAAATACCTAAACTAGTGGGTTATGTTGGGAAAGAGATGTACATGGATGATAGATTTGGAAATGGAGTAAGCGCTTGATTTGGGATTCTCCCAATAACATTTGTTCTAGTTTTTCTTCCCATTTGGAACAGTTAGTATATAAATACATATTTATTTATTAGCATGTGGTTAATAGAATGTTTTGGCAAATCGATAGTGATGAATGCATCTGGTTTATTATTAATTGATTACATTATCTACAATGATATATATTATGAAATCTTTGAATGATGATGGTATAATCCATCAACCCAAGATTTTCTAGACCGTCACTACGTGTTGGGAACCTCTGGAATATTGGGAGATGTACTTGAGGTCATGTGGATACCAAGAATAGGGCACCGATTTATTAGGTCATATATTATGGACATTAAATATAGACTTTGGGAATGTGAGAAAAATGTATTATTTTATATAGACATCTTATTATTTGATTTTTAATTTTTTTTCCTATTGAGTTGATATCATATATTATTTTAATCAAATTTATACGATATGATTTAATTAGAGTATAAGTTTAATATTCAATATTTCCAAAATTGTTATAATATTATGGATAATTGTAATTATTTATGATCGATAATAAATAGTTTGAGATAACCCAAGCATAATTTAATTTATAGTTTTTTATAATATGGTTTACTATTATACACCCACACTACCAATTTTGGTTTTAATAAATTTTTAAATCTAGAAGTAACCAATGTAACAGTTGATGTGAATTAAAATGTGGTGGTTTTAGAAAAATAAAATGAATGTAATGGTATCTATAGTGTGAAATATTATAGTTAATTATAACTATATATCATGATAAATAATTAATAACATGAACCATGGTGAGTCTCTAAATGCAATGACATAAATGAAGACCTGTGTAATTTCAAGTGATATTGACAGTAAATGTAAATCTATTCAATGAACTGTGTTGGAAAATGTACAAATAAGGACCAGTAAAATTTCATCAAAGAATGTGAATATATTTTAGATGTGGTGAAGGAGGTAAAAAACACTAATCCTCTCTAAAAAATTAATCATTTTGTTATCTCATTGAAAGGGTATCATTTTTATCCATGATATGAATTGAATTGTTTAAATGTGGTAAGAATAGTCATAAGGAAAATTGAAATCTATGGGAGCTAATTTAAGGGGATTAACCTTTACATACAAATATAAATTTATTAATACATAATTCTTTTACAGTTGAATATGGGAAAACTGCAAATCAAATATGAAATGTATGGAATATTTTTTATCTAATGTGTTAACACTCTTAATTATTAAAAAATGATTCACTTATTTTTCTGTTTAGAAAAATTATCTAATGAAGATGATTAATTTTTTTGATAATGTGTTATTGAGATCCTTGAATTATTATTGTTGGATGGTACTAGTTTTATTGTTCAAATATCCTTCTTAACTATGATGGTTATTATTTATTAAGATACGTTGTGTTTAATCATGTTCAATATTTACTACAACATCTTGTTTTAGTGTCCATATTATATGATGTGTTAACAAATTATGGTTAAGTATGAGTCATCAATAGAGTGATCTACCTATATGTCAGGTCACTGAATGATGTCTGACCTTCCGATAGAGTGACTGATAGGCACATTGACTCATAAGTATTTCTATATATGACTTATTGATGCCTAACATATCGATTCCTAACCTTTCGATGCCTAAACTACCAATGCCTAACCTAATGATGCCTAACCTAATAATGAATCACATATCAATGCAATATATAATAGAACATGACCTACTTATTCATCACATATTGAAATTGGAGATACATACACAACATATACTAATATAATGAGCTACTTACAAAAACGATCTACCGACAGCATGGGACACATACAGTATGAGCTACAAGTGGATAGATTCACTGATGATAGGTGTTTTAAATTTTAACATACCTATAACATTAATATTAATGAAATTTAATAATTCATATTATTTTAATGATGCTATACATATTTTTTATACGACATTTAATGATGTTAGAAACCAGTATGGGGAACCTGCATTAAGAGAGAACATTCTCATTATTGACCTGAAATGTATAAATCATGAAGCTTATGATGAAATGAGATAGATAATAGTGTGAAAATGTTGAATAATAAGTTTCATGACAGTGAACCAATATCAATCAACTAGCTGTTCATATCAACAGAAATCTCTAAGAACCAAAAAGATATCAAAAAGGTGAAGAAAAAAACATCAAAGGCAAGAAAATATTGATAAATATTTTATCCTACTAGATCTGAAAACAAAATCAATACCGACACTGTGTTTTGTTGAGTGTTTCTACCAGTAAACTCCATATTAATTTTTGCAATCCTAATAGAGTCCGTAATCCTCATATATCATCACACAAAGAATTATAAACTCTTATTATAATGTTTCTCTATTTGTTCACATTATTTACATTTCTTGTAGTCTGTGAATCCATTTTATAAACACACAATAAACCTATTCTAAATTGGATGATATATAGATATCGTCTCCAACATATAATTATAAAAATTACACTCCCACAAGTAATAGTGTAGGAGGTCAATGTGTAGAATGTCTATTTGTTATATACTCTCTCAGAAATTGCAAAAGAGTTGTTCTCACCTAGGTAGTTTGTATACCATGGTCACCCCAATCTAGGTAGTGGAAAACATTTAATTAATATAAAATACTTTTTAGCCAGGGATCACCATGTGGTGATTAGTAGGTCTCATCTTGTGCCTAAAACTCTGGTTTTAAAACAACTATTACTTTCTATTATAGTTTTATTATGTTTTATTATCTTTTTTATTCACTCTAACCATAACATAGCACTACAAATTGATAGTAAATATTATATTGTTTTTATATGAGAAGTTTATTTTGTTCGATAATTTCAAATGTTAATGTAATTACATAAATTGTTTTTAAAAAAACTAATCAATCATTAAATAAATTTCAAATAATTGAATCAATTATAATTATTCTACATTGGTAAACTGCCCTATTTTGTTTTAAATTAGGAATTTCATACTAAATTTCTTAATCAAAATGTTTTTATAAGATCTAATTTCAGCCCTTCTTGATTGTCCTAATCTGAAAAAAAACATGGTATCAAGGATTATTTTAAATATGTTTTTAAAAACCAGTTTTTTTCAATAATGATTTTTGTTGTGATTTTTCAAATCTCTTAATTTCTGTCAATTTAAAATATATTTCCCTTTAAATTCATAGATAAATAGATAACAGAATATCTGTTGCTGCTACCAGTATACCTACATATTTAAATGATACTAATTCTTCCAAGTGGAAAATTAATATGAGAATTGACATAGAAAGTATGAGGAATGATATTTGAGTGATAATATAAAAAATATAAAATACCAGAAACTACAAGTACAACCTAGTGTTAAACTACAAAATATTCTTATAATAATAATTATTAATCTATGAATTCCACATTTTGTGCTTTTGGGAATGAAAAAATTAATATAATATCTTCTTACAAATTTTATTATTAAATTTGTGATACTTTTGATATTTTACATGAAGGAAGTAATAATAATAAGGAAATGAGGTTTAATAAATATACTATTAAATATGATTATTTCAAAATGGGGCATGAGGAAAACATTTCTGATATGTACGTCAGGACCGATGTGATATCCAATACAATGAAATCTCTTGTTAAACAAGTGGATTCAGAAGAACAAAACATCAGGCTACTTAGATGTATACCAAAATGATGGAGAGGATCATTAGTTTCAATTAGAGAATCCTATGATATCAGTATGTTCCTAGTCTAGGAGATGATATGTAAGAAAATGATATTTGATGAATATCTGAAGGTTTACATAGTGGAGGATAATAAACCCAAAATAAATTCAATAGCTTTCAAAACCACTAACTACATAAAAAATAGAAAGGAAAAGATCTTAATTAATGTTATAGTAATGAAGACTGACTAATTAAGATTAATGGGGAAATGGATTAGTTACCCTGAAGATTCGAAAATATCTATAGGAGGAAAAAGTTCATTAGAAAACCGAGTTACAATGTAAAGTATGACCATAAGGGATGATGGAAAAAGGATGAGAGGAAAGCATAAAATTCTATTGAGATCATTTGATATAGTGTATGGAATAGGACATGTGCATGATGACCGTACTATGTTAACAATTTAATGAAAATAGAAGGATAATGATACAAAATATAAAAAGACAATGATGGCCTCCAAGAGTGCATCTTAGGAAAGCACTAGTGGATCTGAATCTCTACATGATGAGAATTTGGATGAAGATATTATTATTTTCTTAAAAAAACATAGGTATCCTTAATTTCAACTTTATAGAATTCTTATTATTCATTATATGAACCTAATTCTAAAAATATGACAAATGAAGAAATGTTTTAATAATTAATTTTTTTTGAAGAAACATGAAATTAATTAATAGATAATTATAAATATCTCAATAAATTAGATGATATTATAATTTATTTTTAATATGAACTTACTATTGTATATGAAAATAATGGTCAACTGATTAATGAGAATAATGAACTCAAACAATCTAATGAGTAAATAAATATAGACTTAGAGATGTTCAAAAATGGAAAAGATAACATAGTTCATATTCTTGGGAAATAGGTTTCTCCAAAATACATTGCACATATTTATTATCAACATGGAAAACAAAATTTTGTAAAAAAATGTGTTTGTATCTAAATCTAGAAAATATTGACTTATGATTCAATATGAGGATCCTGTTATAATTCCTAGTAATGTAAAATTATAAACTGGTTTTAGATTTTAGGGGACTAATAGATTTCATTTTCATAATATTTATAAATTTTTTTAGGAAACTCATGAAACAAAAATGGTTTCCCAAATCATTATTCAATAATATTATTGACCTAAGAATGTCTGGGTACCAAAATCCTTACATGGATAAATTGTTTTGCTGGAAAACCTCTTGAAGGGATCCTAAATAATTATATTGTATGTGGACAATGGATTTTCAAGACACATGAGAGGGGGAAAATCATACATCAAAAACCTTATAAAAATTGATGGTGGTCATGTCATAATTGGTTTCAATGCAAAAGTAAAAATGGATGTAGCTAAATTGGTAAGAATAAGTCAATTTTAATTTATGAAGTTATTTTTTAAGGTCATAAGCATAATCAACATTTCATGTCATAAATATGTTATGATTTATTTCAGGATAAATTTTAAAATTATGGTTGTGATGTTTTTGAAATTACATTGATTTTGTATTTACTTTTTTTAGAAATAAAAATTTTTATGCTATGAATTGAGATTCATTAGTTTCTCAAAATGTTTTTAATTGTGTGATTTTCCAAATGTGTCCAGGATCTGGTATATGAGCCTAGGAAATTGAAATAAGCATTCCAGTAAAATGATAAATATGAAAGTACTAGTCGATGAACAACCGAAACTAGATATTCCAAATAGAAAAGTTTGTCATCCTTATCAAAAAGAAAAACCTTACCAAATATCGTTCAATCTAACAAATGATGTTTCATCTTCTCAACCTCTTGATATTGTTTTCATAGATACTTTATACCTTGTAGAGTTTATAGTTTAAATGTTATTATTATGTCTATATTCTTTTAGATTACATTTCTATATATTATTAGACATTCATTTTAGCTCACATGAGTGAAGTGGTTCCCACTTCATGAAGTATGCTATTACTGTAGTGAACCCAAGTGGTATAAGAATTATACCCTTAATTTGAATCTATGTCCATTAGATTAAAAACAAAAATTTTACATACTATTTCTCATAATATTTATATATTAATAACTTTTCTACTCCTTGGACTCCCTAGAAGAATGGGGTTGGAGAATGAAGGAAGAGAACCTTACATGAAATTTCTCAAACTGTGCTTAATGAATAAGTCTTGCATTTTTACTTTTGGGAACAATATATGTATGCAACTTGTTGTAATATTAATAATTTTTTAATTATACTAATTCATAATAAAACATTCTATGAAATATCCAACAATAGGAATTCTATGGGTAATTAATTTATTGTTTTTGTGTGAAAAGTATTTAACATTAATACAAAATAATAGATTGATACATTTTACTTCAAATATTATGAAGGAATTTCCCTAGGTTATTCAACCTCTTGAAAACAATATTCAGTATTCAGTAAAATAACCAAATTTGTGGACAAATCTGTACATATAAAATTTTATGAAACTGATCTACATGAACAACACACCTCCCCAAAAAAATTGTGGATGACCTATCTAATCTGAATATAGATGCTCCACCATCTAACTCTACTGTTAAGAAAGAATAAAATTCTGTAGTTGTGGAAAATATCCCAACTATATTTATAGTTAACAAAAACCTATATAATAAATGGAAAAAATATCCCTTCTTTTTATAGATCATTTATAACCCTCATACACCATATAAAAGTATTTTTAGATTGGGACTTAGAGAAGTGGACACATAGTAGGGATTCTCATAGGAACCATGATGAACCTTAATAATTTTTGTCATTGCTTGAACATATAAATATCAATAATCCTATAAATGATATGTTTTGGAAAAATCAAAACTGAAGAAGTGTTGAATAAGTTTAAATGAAACAATGATTTTAAATTTGTTGACAGATCCAAATAAATATCGACTATTGGAATAGAGTCAGGGTTTAGGAATAATGTAGATGAAGATGGATCCATATTAAGAAATATCTCTTGACTGGTTGCATATTAATATATTCAATAATAAGGAATTAAATATGATGGAACTTTTTCACAAGTTTCTAAAATTTTTAACAGTTTAATTTTTCTAGAATTTGTCGCACATCTAAAATTCAAAATATATTAAATCAATGTTAAAAGTGAATTCTTGAATGTGTATATAGTTGAAGATGTTTTTAGTGAACAAATCCCTTTTTTCAAACTATCATATTTCAAATCATGTTCTCATATTACCAACCTCACTATATGGTTTCAAACAGGATCCAAGAGCATGGTGTGATAGGCTCAACACTTTTATTATTTCAAAAGGATTTTAAAAAGGAGTTTCTAATCCTCATATTTTTATACAAGAAATTTCTAAATATGTTTTAGTTGACAAAATATATATTGATGACATTAATTTTGGTTCTTATAAAAAATCTATGGGTGTTTATTTTTCAAACATTATACACAATTAATTTGAAATGTGATTAATGAGTGAAGATAAATTCTTTTTTGGATTTTATATTTTTCAAAATAATGATGGTCTTATTTTAAATTAATGTATGTATATTTTATATCAATTAATTTTTTTTGGAATTGGTGAACACTAAAATTAGTGATACATAAATGAGTACAACTTATATATTGGAACTCGATGAAACCTAAAAAATATGTTGATCAATCAAATTATAGAGGTATTATTGGACATCTTCTCTGTATGAATACTAACCAACATGATATTATGTTTGATGTGTGTATGTGTGATAATTTTCAAGAAAATCCAAAAGAATCTCATTTAACTACTATTAAACGAATTTTTAAATACCAAATGTATACTACAAACAAACAATTAGACTATCATAGATATCAACCCTTTGAAATAGTTATTTATTCAGATGTTGATTTTGGGGGTATTAAGTTAGATAAAAAAACAAACTCTCCAACATGTCACTTTTTGGGAAAGTATCTTTTATCATGGTGTAGTAAAAAATAAAATTTTCATTTCATTATCTACTTTATATGATGAATAGATAGCTTTAGATAATTGTTTTCACTGATTTTGTGGATGGAACACACATCTCTAGATTATAGATATCAGTTTAGACATGTCCATGTATATTGAGACAATTCATGTTCAATTAATATTTCTAAGAATCTAGTTTATTACTATAAAAAATTCATATTTATTTAAGACATCGCTTTTTCAATATGATTTTAAAAAAGGATATATATCTATTAAATTCATTAGTATTGAACATATTCATGATAATATTTTAAATAAGACAATACATTTTGAGAGAATCATTTACATACGACATGTGTTGAGAATGATCATCCTTGAGAACTAACATTTTAGTATGTCTCACCGATGATGTATCATTGATGATTTGTCACCAATTATGTCTCATATATGAGGTCTCACCAATGAAGTACCCATGATGATGTCCCACAAATGATGAATCCCTGATGTGTCTCACATATAGTGTCTTACAAACTAAAAAATAATTGTTCCCTTATTTCTCTATTTGAATTTTGGATTGATGATGTTTAATTTATATTATATTAATTTACTGTTCATTGTGTATTATATGATTTAAAATCCATAAATTACATAATTAAGGGACTATCAAACATTTTGACTCACTCTCACACTCCCGATGTCATACTCTTTCCCTACAACCATTCTCTTCTGTGTTTCAAACATTCTCCCTTGAACCAGTTCCTTCAAACCTCAAATGTTTTTTTAAGTGAGTTCTTCAGGTATCTGATGTTGAGTCACAACAATTACATAATCCAAGAGGAGAATCTAGTCGATCTAATCAAAATACTCATCCTATTCATATAGAAATCATAATCCTTATTTCAACCCAAGAGAAATATGTCCTTTCTGAATGGTTATTGTTAAACAAGTCTATTGTTCTAAATGTGTCTCAATAATAGGGGTTTATTGAGTGGTTATACCATAATGAGACACCATATCATCCAAGGTTGGTCTATGTTTTTACAGGTATTTTTATTTGATATTTCATTAAGTGGAGGTATTTTGGATAATCTTGATAGTGGATGGAATAGTAGAATCATTTTCATCAATAAATGGTTATATTGTTTAAAGGTATGTCATTAAGTTATATGTCATGATCATCAATGGAATTCACAACCCACTAGTTACATCTTCCACTATGAGTCTTATCAATCTAAGTTAACAAGAAATAGATAATACTAATGTTTTATTTCAACTAAGATATATGGTGAGAGCAGGTGGCTTTCCAAATTCAACCAATATTAGTTGTGTCCCAGGAAAGATGACATTTCTTCCTTAAGAAACCAATATGTCAATCCATTGTACCTATTAAAGAAAGTTAATAAGGAAAATTTATGCAGGTATCTAATTTATCATATTACTGAATGAGAAATCCTACCATTAATAAAAACTATTTTGCACACATATATTATCTCTTTCATGTTGATTGATAAAGACATTATAAGTCAAAGTGAAGATACTATTTCTTTTGGACATAGTTTCTTCATAAATAAATTTATCATTATTAGGATGAACATTAAGATGAATATATGGAATAAAACATTATTAGAGGATATTGGTATGATATATGAATACTATAATTCTATTGAAATTCATTTTTGTTGAATTGGAATTGGAGACCCTGCTCTTAGACCTTGTGAGGTTGGTGTCCATTCTGATGAGGAGGTTTCTAAAGAAATTTTGAGTGTTGAATCATTAATAGATTAACATAGTGATCCAAACATTTCTGATATCCCCCAAGTAATTAAATGTTAACATTCTAGTGATCCTCAAAATATTCATACCAAATAAACTATTTTAACTGAAGATGACAGGAAAGATACTAAAGAGTATGATGATACTGAATATATTATAAAATATGTTAGTGAAGAAGAAACAAGAGAATATGAAGAAAATTTATGTAAAGAAGAGGGAGATAATGGATAAATTGAAGAGAATTATATAGAAGATGAAAATTAATGAGAATATGTAAGTGAAAGGAATGTTGAAGGGAAAATGGATCATGGAGTGAATCAGATCATCTAGATGATGATTAAGGTGTTGATGCCGTAACCATTAGAACTACTTTAGTAGAACCTAAACTATTTTCCATACCACATGTATCTATTTATTATCATTTTTACCATGTTATAGAAGACCATGAGTTTACTGAGATATATGTACTTGAAGATAGATTTCTTAATACACTCCCCCTCTGATTTTTTTGAAGTATTTGTTATTGAAGAACATGATACTTCTATTCATGTTCAAGATTAAGTATAAGGATCTACTGTACGATATGTAATTTGTAAATATTGTATGGAATTATACGTATTAGATGAATACTATATAAACATGTGGGTATAGATCATCTAAAAGAGACACGTTTTGAGTTCTCTCACCATTATATGATTTGATAGTACCTATATAGAGAAGATATCTATGGTATGTAACCCTTGGATTATACAATCATGATCCAAATAATAGGATAGATTCTTCTACTCTTGTCCCATGGTTACTTTTTAGCTTGTTTAGTATGTCACCAAGGTTATTTTTGATGTTTTAGAGATGAGCTATTGGTTTTTGTTCAATTATCCACTTCACAGGCACCTGTTCCAGTTCCTAAAATTAATGAAAGAGATGCTGAGATGATTAGTGATATAGTTTTATTTTTGGTTTAGCCATGTTTGATAGTTATTTATGATTCTATTGTCATAGATAATCTAAAGATGAAAAATGAGCTGATTGAAATGAAATCATCCATTAATAATTTTTCAACTAAATATAAAGAATATGTTGACAGAATCTTGAAATCACATGGAAAAAACACTTCAGAATTTTATAATGATGCTTCACCTCCCCCACTTTCCCATTATCTAGCCATTTTAACATTAGTTACAAATTATGATGAAACTAATACGTATACCTCTATTCTAACTCAAACTCACGTTTTTAATATGAACTAGTTATGTCTAGACATCAATGATATAGTGAAAGTTGAAACTAGCTCTGCAACTCTATTTCTCACTATCTAGATGGTGAGATAGTTATAATAGTGATTTGTGAAGAGCTATAGGTAATGATGGGTATCACTGACCAGGATATTCATTCAAAAAATTTTAATAACATTGATCATATTTATTACATTGTTGGTTTTTATTCTCTAGGATCTACTACATCTCATGAGGAAATTACCATTAAGGTAGATTTCTATTTCAATGGTGTTTATAGAAAGCATTAGAAAAACAATCAATTCAAGTATTTAGTATAGAATCTGAGGCTTCCTTAAGTGACATATTCTTTCAAAGACAAATTTGAATGGAAAAAATAGTTTAATCCAACTCTTGAGAAATTCAGGGAATACAATGATGACTTTCAAAAAGCTTTGGAATATTGTGGTGGGGTCCTGAAGTATTTCATTAATATGCTTAGTCCATAAATTAACTAGCATAGACTAACTATTTTTTCTATAGGTGATACTCCAATTAGGCCTGTATTGTCTACATATAGCATTTTTTCACCTGTAACCATGACCCATTCTTCAACATTGAGTCATGTCAGACCGGTCAATACTGAGAATACCATACCTCCTTCCTCCTCCAGAACGAACTTAGTTCCTTTAGTTTTTATAGGAGTACCTCTACCTCCACTCACTAATATCTCCATGTCTTCCACCACAACTACTTCATTTCTTACTAGCCATACCCTCCATCTATTAAAAGGATAAAGGGAAGGCTGATGATTCAGAGAAGAATTAGTTGGATTTTTTTATACTGATTTGATGTTTTTTTTGTAATCTGTTTCAATCACATGAAATGATATAATAATTGAATACACATTGCATGATTCATATTTTTCATTGTTCTTTAATCTTTTTTGTTTATATTACTCCATTCAATCATTTTTTGTAATCCTAAATGGTGAAGAACTAATCGGTATGGCATGTTCCATGTATCCTATAATACCAAACTAATGTGTATGACATATCTATCCGGGGGAGCATAATATTGGGATTAAGATTAAAATGTAACATATAATTGAACAAGACCATTTAGTAACTAATATTTTTTATCAGGTAATTTGTTATTGTATTTCTCCAAAAATTTTCTTCTCAATTATCTGCGTAATATAGAAAGAATTTTTTTTTCATTACAGCTTACATCACTTCAATTATTTTTTTATTTGTGTATATGATTTTTTATCGTCAAAATGGGTGATTTTTTTAGAATATACTTGTTTTAATGATCAAAAATCATGCCTAACGATGATGAAAATAATTTATTAGGATAAATTATGTTTAATCATGTTAAATCATAAATATAACCTATGATATTAGAGTTCCCATCATAAGACAACTTAAAAATTTTGGTTATTAATGAGTCACTGAAAGTGTGACCTCCAGATACTCATACTATTGATATGTTATGTCAATGGTAGATGTTTGACATACCAATAGAGTGACTGACCAGTAGGGAAAATCATAATTTTATCTGTTTATGACTTAATGATGCCTAACCTACTGACACCAAAACATAAAACACATAACCTACCAATGCTTTACCTACCACCACCAAACCTACCAATGCCTAACCTACTGATGTCTGTCCTACCAAAACCTATGGTACAAATGCAGAACCTATTGAAAACTGAGCTACCTACACATCATTTAACTATATATTGATCTATAGATATAAAAGATCTACCAAAAGCAGAAGACCCTAGAAGATTGAGATACTAACTGACCGAGTCAGTGATGATTTTATTATTAAATTTGATCATACCTCTAATGGTCATTTTTTTGAAATTTAGTATGGATTATTTTATTAATGAGAATGAATATAATTGGTAGAAAACATTTAATGATGTTAGAGGCTTGTACAAGGAATCTATACATGATATATAACATGTTCCTTTTAGACCTGCAATGTATAGAGTAAGCATCTTGGAGAAATAATGAATAAGGGAATATAAATAAATTATTGAACAAAAAGCTGCACTACTATGAAACAGTATTAATCAACCAACTTTGAATATCATGAGAAACTGATGAGAACCAAAAAGGACACACACAAAAATATATAAACATCTTAGAATATAAAAACACTTAAAGATGTCTTCTATCATAATGGAACTGTACACATAAGAAAAAACAACTCTCTGTTTTGATATCTATTTCCAACATTAGACTCCATCATCATTTATACCATCCTAAAAGATTCCCAATGAATCATTTAATATCACATTGGAAGTTATAAACACTTATTCTCATTTTGATCTATTTTCGTAAATTATTTACATGTTGAGTAGTGTGTGTGTCTCTATATTATAAAAACACACTGAATATTTTGATAAACTAGAAGATACATAGATATACTATCAAATCTATATTTCTTGAAATTATAATCCCATGGTTAATAGTGAAAGATGTCCATGTGTAGCCTTTCTATTTGTAATACACTCCGACAGAAATAGTGGTAAAGGTTTATTGAACTGGACACTTTGTATATGGTTGTACTCCTGATCCATGGTGTGGATAATGTCTATTTAATATTAACTTCATGGTGGTAGGTGGTCACCAAGTGGAGAGGATTAGGTCCCATATTATGACTTAACAAAAAGTTTTAAATACATTGTTTCATTAATGTTTAGTTTTATTGTGTTTTCTTATCGGGTTTATTCACTCTAACTTGAAAACATCACTACACCGAGATAGTCAATATTAGACACTGTTTATATGAGTTGATTATTTAGTAGACAAATATCAAAAGTTAAATAAATTATAAAAATTTTTTATCTGAGAAATAGTCAGTCATTATGGAATCATTCAAACTATTAATTCTTAACAAATATAATTCATTGATTAAATATCTTGTTTTGTTTAAAATTAGGGGAATTCTTAATAAATGTTTTAAACAAAAATATTTATAGGAACTAAATTTTTCCAACCTTTAGGTTTTTCTACTCTAACCAACAATTATGATGTCTACATATAAGGATTCAGGATTTTTGGTATAATTCTAGATGATCATATGTTTATTAGAGTTAATATTGTTTTTTGGATAATTGAAAATTTAGATATGTTTAGTAAGTTTTTGTTTATGATTGGGGTTTATGTAACTCATAGGCCAATCGTTGGAAGTGTTATTTGAGGGATAATTATATTTTCATTTTCTTTACAAAATATTAAAGTTATAGATAATCATTAGGGTTTATATGATATTTTATTTTTTTAATAATAAGGGGTTATTAGTTTTTTTATTATACAAAATGAATGTTTAGAGATAAAATTTGATTGTAATAAATATCATTAATATTGAATATATTAATGTTATTTTGAGTACTTTTATGATGTTTTTTAAATTTTATAATGATTACATTAATATATTTTTAGAAAAATTAAATCCAATAAACTGGGGGACAACCCATCACATTTGAAAAAGTAGTGATGATTAAACCCACAACTAATGGTCCATAAGGGTGCATCCACTACCACTATCCTACATGATGCCTTGTTTAATTAGAACTATTTTTTGATTATTTAAAAACATGTATATATAAATTTTAATTTTGTTTTGATAAAATAGATTGTATTTCATATATAACCATGATGTTGTGACCCATCCCTCGGGGCCCATGCTGTGACTACCCAAAGCCTTCCTCCAATAGGCTAGGGTTTGGGGACTAGAAACGAGTATAAATCCCCAAAAAATGGGAGAATGCTATCTAACTATATATAAACACACACCCATATCTATTTCCAAAAATAATTAAACTGAAAAACACTATGTAAATAATAATTTCTACCACTAAGATACCAAAAAAAAAGAGTAAGATAGTATAAAACTAAATAGTAAACAGGGATTGAATATAAGGCTAAAAAAATGTAAAGTACAATCTCCAGAATACGATCCACAGAAAAACCAAGCTAAAGTGTAGGTGGAGAAAAAACTATCTAAATTTGCTGAAGCACACCTCGTCTATCATGCCTCTCTCTTTGCACGACATGCCCCTTAACAACTACGAACACTATAAAGATTTCTAATTTTTTAACAAGACATGACATGTGAAGGAATAACACATAAATGGGTGATTAAAATAATACATAGTAGGGACTTTGAAACTAAAATGGAAATATTACACTATGTATTACATGATTTATACCACATAGGAAACACAAGAAGTAAACCACAAAGGTAACACACCATGTACACTACAATGGAAACACCCAAAGTACAGTCAATACAGTCATCTCACACATGTATTCGTCTACATGATATAGATAATGATTTATATTTTTAGTCCACAAATCTTATAATATCGATGAAACTAGAACTGTTGATGGAACATGGAGTGTCTATGGGTCATGGAACGATAATGGTTTAATGAGAGAAAGTGGCACATGAATCGTTGATGGGGGCATAGAGCATCGTAGGCGCAGGTAGAAACATTTTCCCCTGAAGTGGTGATGGAATTTGAGACATTGATGGTACATGGGGCATCAATGATACATGGAAAATTGATAGAGAAAAAATAAATAATGGCGTATGAAGCATCAATGGAACATAGTGCATTGATGGTACACCGAGTGTCGATAGGTGAACTAGTCCCTCATGTCATGTAGTCAACATGATTCGTATAGTGACAACCAGTTGCAGGATTATTCCTATGGAGTTCTTATTCATGGATAACCCGATCCTTAATACATTAGGCTGTTTTCCAACTTCCATGAAAACTCACTTAGTGTATCTATAAGGGATCATCTAATCACATGGGTCCCACCCCTGTGAATAGATCATCACATGGACAATGGATTGAATGATGTCACCAATTTAGTGAAATGGGTGAGGTCTAGTCCAAGTCCCATCAGAGCCACTCTGGCCAACCTGACCCGAACCAGTTCATGTGACCCTACCCAAAAAATTTGGTATGGGCTTTCCGAACTGGCATGGCCTGAGGGTCATGTTCCACTAGGCTTCTGTACTGTGTAGTTCATCCTAATGGGCCACCATAGTGGCCTGATTCTCCATCCTAGTTCGCCACATGTGGGATGACTACTTCCTTTAATGGCGTGTCCATGTCATCCCTGTTAACATGGATGTTGTATTCTAGGTGTACGAAACCTCATCCAAGCCCCCTTCCTCACAACATCCAATCCCAGGGGTTCCATGTCGACCCAAGCCACATTTCTGCACCCCATTCACTGCATCCTGGCCACCATATGTAGTTTCCATACTTCCACTTGATCCTGCTAATGTAGACTATGATCTGTGTCTTTCCACTAATACCACTGCAACTCTTTTTCATTGCTCATGGCTGGTGCCACATTGGTATACTCCTATGACATTGACTTGTAGAATTTTATTGAACACCCTGTAAAAACCCGAACTCCTATCCGGACACACACATCCCTCACATTCGTCCACCTTACCATTTTCCTGACAATCGTCAAGTCCACTTCTATAAGCAGCAGCCTACACACTTCCCATTTATCACATCTCTCAATTCCATTTTGGATCATGACCTTCAGTCTATGATTGTTGTGTTGTAGATCATGGGGGAAATTATTAATCTCTAATGTATGGTTTAAATGGTTGAAGAATTCATTTCAAACACAATAGAATTATGGAAATTATAGGGTTAGTTTGATAACCCTAAATTCCACTAACATGAATTATTATAAAAAGAAACTACCACGACATCAACACGTAACATTCAATATAATATTTTTATTAAATAATTTGATGACCTTCACATTAAAAAACTAACATTCACCCTCGACCTGCATTTGTCAAGTCTTGGACTCACCTAAGGAAACCATCACATTAAGAACTCAAATATGGTCTAATAATTACAAACTGAGTTACCATTTAAGATTTATTATGATTTAAAAATAAAATTAATTTTTATATTATTTTTTTATAGTTATTCCTCTGGTGAATTTTTTAACAGATAGCCTTCTTTGTCCATTATTAGATCATGTATATGGTATAGACAATACTTTGGGATCATTGGTGCCCTAAAATTTTTTATACATGCACTCATTTAAGATTTATTTAAATATTTATAAAATTCATGCGTGTGTGCTATTAAAAACATAACATTTTAAAAAAAATCTTCCGAGCACCACATGCCTTTGAATAAAACATCTTCTCAGCTCATGGTCTCATAATTTTACCAATTAATTTCAAAAAATAAATTTAAGGAATTAGATTCATTATATTCTCCCAGCATTTGTGCTTTAAATCCATTAATTCTAAAACAAGGGAGACTCATAATAATGTGAGGGTATTGGGCACGAATCTGAGCCTCCCACTCTCATGTTCTCTCATAGAGATTTTCATGTTCCCACAAAACATTCCCCAAAGGAATAGACCACCCACTAAGGAACCTCTATTTTGACCATAGATCTCTATTGTGGCATATTTAATAGTTTTCCCATCTTTAATTTCTATCTCACCCTAGTAAGTGACATGCGATGGATCAAGTGCATACCTTCTCCAATATGACATATGGAAGACATCACGAATCCAATTCAACTGTAGGGGGTAAATCTAGGAAGTATGCCACCACACCAAATAAACTCTGAATCTAAAAACGGCCAATGTATCTTAGGTATAACATTCCACCCAATCCAAATCTCTATAATCATCGACAAGGTGTGACCCAAAAGAACAGAGTCTCCCTAATCGAACTATAAATGCCTTCGCCTCCTATAATCATATGATTTGTACCATATCTAAGCTATATTTATCTTCTCCTAGATGATCTGATCCTTCTCTGTTGTATCCCATACCAACTCAAGACCCATGATTACGAACTCTCCTGGTTCATTCTATCATGGTGGTGACATGCATGGTCACCCGTACAAGGCCTCACATCATGCCATACAAATGGTGGTCTGGTACTTATTCATTTATGCAAACTCCAGTAGTGGTAGGTGTTACTCTCAAATATGTCCAATGTATAAGTACAAGAACATAGAATATCATCAAGATCATATATGATCCTCTCCATCTGGCGATCTACTTGGGGATAAAAACATTGTTCTCAAGCACAATTGTGTCCCAAATGACACCTAAAATCCCTTCCACAACTAGGATTTAAGGTTTTCATCATTAGTGGATGCAATCATCGATGGGGCTCGATGGATTTGAATTATATCCCTCACATAAAGATGTCCCAATATTTCTATTGCAGTCTCCACAAATATAGATATGAAGTTGTCTGACTTGGTGATTCAGTCAATGATCACCCAAATTGTATTGTGTCCCCTAAATGTTTGTGCAATGCCAATCATGAATTCTATATATAACTCATACCACTTCCACTATAGCACCTCAAGTGGTTGGACCTATCCTACTTGATCATAGTGCTCATCATTCACTTGATGGAAAGAGAGGCATCTTGAAAAGAACCCTACAACTGCCTTCATCATCCCCAAACACCAGAACTGACATCGTAGGTTTGGATACATCATTTACAACCCAGGATGTGCTACAAAAGTGTATGTATGGAACAACCTCAAGACCTCCCACCATAATGCCACAGGTACTATAGTGAATCCTCTAAAGAGAACATGTAGTGACCCAAAGCTGGACGTACATGAAAATTACATTACTTTTGTGGAATACTTAATACATAACAAAAACAGACACACAAGGACCGTAATAGTTTAGTGTATTTGGAAACTTGGAACCTAATCTTCTAATCGTGATGAATGATCTTCAACATATCCCATAAAGATCTTCCCTTTTTTTCTTACCTAAAACATTTCTTTATATCCTGGGGAAAAGAATACAGAAAAAGGGTGAGCTCAAATGCTCAGTAAGGGTAAGAATGTATAAAATAAAACATACCATATACATTTGAACTTAAAAACATGAACATAATGTTTAAACATCAAAATCTTGAGCAATGACATAAAACTTGTAAGTACGTATAGAATAGACTATAAAGAAACATTAAGAATGATAAAATAGAATGGGAATAAAACATGTAATTGTGGTAACCATTAATCACATTATATGATTTCCATATTAGCCAAGGCATTGCTGCCAAGACCATCTTTATAAGGCCCCAGCCTTAAAACTTACTTAATCTTGAGTTATTACAAGATTACACATTGAGGATCTTTTCAGGTTTAGAGTTTTAGAGAATTAGATCATGAAACTTGCATTACATTCCACATTTAAACAAAGTGGTTACATAAAAGTCAGCATTCATTCTTCCCATCAACGGGAACATATTTAAAATATAACACGTATTCTCTCTTAACACATCCTTGACTCTAACGTCTTATCATGTACCTTTCCTCTTGACCTGAAAAACATTTCAGAAACTTGGGATGAGCATAAAAAGCTCAGTAAGAGTTATAAAAATATGGAAAGGAAACATGAGTTCATATATACATAAGAATGAAATCATACTTTACCCATAAAACAAAGGCACTTTAACATACCTCATCAAACCATGAATAAATCATAGAAATCATAAGACATAAAGGTAACTTGAGGCATTCATAACATTCTTATGTAGGGAGTAACCCTCTTGGTTACGTTTGGAATACCCATCACAGTATATTCCCTAAATCTCTTCGGAGAAACCTTAACGTTTCACTCCTTCGCGTTACCCAATGCATTGGAGAGCTATAACGGGCTCACCCGCCCTTAGTTTATCACGGAACCACCCGTTCTTCATAACAATGCCCAAGAACCATAACATACACGTATCACATAAAATATTCATAAAGGAAACAAAACATTTCCACATTTCAAACACAACATAACATTTTAGTATTTTGAAATAATGAATCCATATAAAAAGAAACCATTTCCAAAACCATTTAAGACATTTAATAAAGATATTTTTGAATCAAAGTGTCCCATACCACCTTGAAGCTTTTAAAATTTTAAACCATTAATATCCATATAAATAAATCCTTAAAACCACTTTGAAAACATGGATATTAATAAGAACGAATAATTAAAACATTTAAAATGATATTTTGGTTAAAGGGGTTTTACCAAAATTAGAGACACTTGAATACAATAATTGAGGAATAAAGTTTAGTCAGAACTTTATAATATCATGAGAATAAATGGATTCATGATATAATACTCCAAAGGACAGTATATACACCATATAAGAGTGAATTGGTGCATAACAACAATGAACCCTCAATAGAAATGTCAAATGTGATGAAATCCCTTATAAAGAAGGTATCCTTAAATTAAGGACAAATCAATCTCAAAAATATGTGTGAAGAATATCAATACACCCAATATAAGGGGATATTAAGTGTAAAACAATAAAATGTCATTCACACATATTGAATGGATGACATATTCAATGACTACATGTCGAACCCAAAGAAATCGAAATTGGGTTAAGAAGTTCCCTTGACAGCCTAACGGCGTCACATCAAAATGAGTTGATGAGAGATAAAAAGAGTATCTCATCACTTGGACACAAAATTTAAATCATTAAGGATACATGAGAACATATCCCAATGTAACAATATGTAAATTAAAAGACCCAATAAAAGAAGTCTTTTAAAAAGAGGGGGGTGAAAGGTTCCCTTACCGACTTGGGTATCTTTAAAAAAAAACACCCCATGAAAGAGGGACAATAGATCATTGATGTAAATACTCATAAACGAAAGTATTTTACACAAAGTGTAGAATAATGGGCAGTACATACACCACTCAATGAAATTTGTGGCAAAAGTAGCGTAAATCTCACGAGAATAAAAGTGAGATGAAAAATCCCTTACGAGAACTCGGCAGCCTAACGGCGCCACATAAAACTTCCAAAATGGATTGATGAGAGAGAATAGGGTCTCTCATCACACGAACATAAAAATTACAGTAGGATTAATATAAAATAACATCCCAATCATCGGAAAGATGAGCTTAAAAGAAATGACATAAAAGAGTGTACTTAAAGAGAAAGAGAGTTGCAGGATCCCTTACCTCGGGTCCGACTTGACTCGATCATTCTTTAATCTCCTGAATAATAAACTTGAGTTAATTTCTAATTCCTTAAGAACCCTTTTCAAGTTCATTATTACTTTTATACCACTTATTACCTTGTCATAAACATTATGTAATCATTTAAGTTAATAATATTTGTTTTGCCGATATTTGGTTCTTAAGTCGAAAGTGGTCTTCTTACAATTACATGTTGTTCGTGTGGCCAAATGTTTATTATATCCAGAATTGTATTCATTATGTAGATATCATATATTTCATATATATCCAGTACATGCATGCATTTATAACATTACATAATCATTTAGAGGTAAGAAATGAAATGCACCGTTCATGGAGACGGTAAGCCGTACGTACGCATGAACGCTACTTTCATTTCTATTTCGTATTTTATAGAATGGAATAATAATGATATAAAGGTATATTATAATTCCAGTATAATATCATATATAATATCATATTTCCATCCTTTATACATCTCACATATGGTATTTAACGAATCAAATCACTTTGAGGGGGCGGTAGTCCGCACTTCCTTAAATGAAGATATCGCGTATACCCATAATGGAAGCCACAAAGGTAAGACAAAAATGAAAAATACAGAAGCATAAATAAAACATAAACATATTATATATCATATATAAAAATAGTGACATCATAATGGCCACCTTTGAAGGTGTTAAATGAGTATTGAACAATCATCGTTTCGGGAGGCAGAATTTCACCGTCCACGGAAACCGTATGTTCTTTAACCATTTGATGTAGTTGTGTGAGAGTGTAGCTAAAATAAATCTTGTAACAACATCCTAGTATATTGAAGATACTGGTGTTGTTACAAAAGAAGTAAATAAAAAGAGATTATAGGTTTGGAGAAGCAAAATAAAACAAATGAACAAGAGAGAATGAGTTACCTTTAAAAGTGTAATCTCCTTTTGATTTGAGCCTAAAGGCTTCCTTTGAAAGGATTCTGCCCAAAGGGGATCCTCTAGGATGAGGAGAGGGATGTTGAGAGAGTAAATGGGCAGGGGTTGGCCGAGCCAAAGGCTTGAGGGGTGTGGGAAAAGAGGTAGAGGTGGAGGCCTTTTATAAGAGGAGAGGAGGGGCACTTTTGGAAAGCAATGAAATATTACATTATTTGGAAATGCTTTTCGGTTCTAAAGGGTCCCACATTGATAGAATTCGTGGATAAGGTGATAAGGCATCGAAATACACTCATCCAATTGGTTTTGTCCATGTGTATATTGTAGATTTTTCATTATCTTTCCATTTTAATTAAATTGTCAAATAATGATGTCATCGCTGCATCATTATTATGTCATAAATAATTTAATTTCTTTAATGTCTAAAAATTATAAAAAAAATACTATGATATAGGAAATCTTTTTATCTTTCCAATGACTATTTATAATCAAAATTTGGACTTGTATAACCCCACTTAAAATTGTTTTAGTAAAACATACTATGTTAGTGTCATTTTCACTTTAACATTAAATAAAAAGTATTTTATGTTATTTCCCAACAAAAGTGGATCCATGGGGTCCCCAAGTTAGGCCATGGCTTGTCTTGGTCGGCCATGACACAACCAATAGGGTTGTGACATGTGTCTAGGTCATTTAATTTTTTTTAAAGTATTATTTATACCTTAAACTACACTAATTATCACTAATCGCGATTAAAAACTTAATAAGTTACTATTCACCAAAAAATTATTATAATCTCATTGAACCACATTTTACTTCTTAATGACAACCATGTATGTCGGATTTTCAAAATTCAATACACATTAGTGGTAAACTTTCATTTAACTGAAAAATCAGTTTGCTTGATTATCACTTAGTGGTTTCACTATTCATCAAAAATTGAAGTTTTTCAGAAAATTACCAAAAATTCACTCTAAGCTATATTTGATATTCTGAATTCAAAAATGAAGTCCGTTTTACAAAATTCAAAACATATTAGTCACATTAATTAATTTAATAATTAATTCCCGCTGTCAGAGCAAATAGCGTGTTTTTATAAAACAATAAGTATCAAAAGATTGATACCAGTTTAAGTCCGATTTCAAAGTGAAATTAATTCCAACCACCACTATTGGATTAAATGGTAAAAATATTTCCTAATTTCACTTTAAAACCAATTCAAAAGATAATCTAATCATATAAATAAATTAGATTAAAAAGTGGTTTTGAATTAAAATACAACATTTTACACTATTCCTTAAAAAAATGAACTTTATCGGAAAGATACCAAAAATTTACACAAAGTAAATTTTGATGTCCCGATTCTTAATAAGAGTTTTATTTGGTCCAAAATAATGTTTAAGAGTGAACAAAACTATATTTAATGATGGTTCAACATCAAAAGGTGATAAGTGAACCTTTAGTGAAAACTAGGGCATATACGCCTAAAATTGAATTCTTTCCGTATTTTAAGCCTCTATTCTTTATTGGATAAATGTAAAAACAATTAAAAACATATGAAATCATATTTTAGTTATTTCTATCCATTCCCGCCAAAACAACGGCTACATGTTAACTACCATTTAAAATAATATTATTTTATTATTAGAGTGCAACGTAAGATTCCCAAGAAACTCGTTGTTGCGTGTTGGGTACGCCATCGAGCATAGCGTCCCCTTTAAAGTCATTTAAATATTTTATTCACAAATATGGATAAATATGAAATGTCATATTCTTTATTTACCTGGGATGTTACATCCTTCCCCCCTTTTGGGAATTGCGTCCTCGCAATTTTAAAATTGCGCTTGGAAACATCCTTGAAAGTCCCACATCGGAACAAAAGTCGGTAAAACAAACACTTTAAAATAAAGAAAGATAAGTACAAAGGTCACTCGAGTTAACCCATACTAGGATTCCAAGTATGAAAATATGGACATGGAGGAGAAAACATAGGGTCACGTTCTTATGGAGAGTGATAGAAAACATGTTTAGGAGAAAGTTAACAATGAGAAAATCACAAACTTGTGATGGGTTAAACGGTATTCGATTCCCCAGTAGGAAAAGTTAATATACAACATTTTTGTTTTAAGTTACTTTTTATTGAGGAATTTATTCATAAGGAAACATAATCACTTATCATATTGACTTTCAACTTTTATTATATTCCTTTCACAAACTCATATTTTCTCCAAAATACGAGTATTTAGGAAGACTTGTTCACATTAAGAGTACTATAATCAACTTCTAGAGAATCACCTAATCCACAAAAGAGAACTATGTACATCCTATGTCTTTAGGCTTAAACCAGAGCCAAAACCAAAAAGTTTAGTACAAGATCAGATAATCCAGAAAAGGATAACCCCTTATAAAAAGAAAATCTATTCTTAATCTCCAAAATTTGTCCAACAAAACCCAAAGTTCAACGAGGACCATCCGATAAACAATTTGTCCATAAAATTCTTCAAAGTAAACCTAATATAATATTGAAACCCAAATATTTGAAGGATTTAGTCACACAGTCTTCCATGTTAAATCGTAACATTTATCTCCAAACAACATTAATTGCTCCTAAAGTCTAGTATTGAAAAGTAATTAACCTAATCACATATCCTCCATGATAGGTTAATCATTTTTATAAATAACCCAAAATCAACTTACTCTTAATTCATAAAATCATATAACCAAAAATAATCAGTCAAACTAACCAGGGACTTCACGTAGTCCAGTGGCAGGCGATAAATACCAGTCGCACTTTGGTTGTGGGTTCGATTCCCGCAGCTTTGTCCGACGCGACGGGATGTCACACGGTCTGCGTGTTGTCCTTTTTCCAAAACTATATAATTCTCAAAACATTCCCCAAAATGAGATAAAATCTTCAAAAATATTCATAACATATTTTAACCTCAAGTTTATCTCATTCCTTTCCTTTTCCATCATATCATAGAGTAACCCATAATTACCTAAAAAGTAAGGATCATATAAACCCTAATGGTTACCTTAATAATTATTACCTGAATTTCCACATCGAGTTGGCCATCTCGTAAATGATGCATTAGAGAACTCACGAAGGTTGAAGTGATTGATCATGGATCCTTGATAGTTGGTTTAGAACAACTATGAGATTCCTCATTGAATCCCCTATCTCATCTAGTATCATAATCAGAGAACCACCACAGTTTCCTTCAAACCCATTGTCACTTTGGTGCCTGCTAGATCCATCCATTCACTAAAAACATAAATGTCAGTGTGAGTATATCAACAAAAACATCATGTACTAATGAGGAAGGTAGACTCTAAGATATACTTACTCATTCACATTATCTAAAATTAGGACTCTTTCTGAAATTCTAACCATTATGGTAATGTCACTTATGCTTAAAGAATACCCTAACCTCTAAAGTTATCTAAACCGACCTCTGATACCAACTATAAGGCCCCAGCCTTAAAACTTACTTAATCTTGAGTTATTACAAGATTACACATTGAGGATCTTTTCAGGTTTAGAGTTTTAGAGAATTAGATCATGAAACTTGCATTACATTCCACATTTAAACAAAGTGGTTACATAAAAGTCAGCATTCATTCTTCCCATCAACGGGAACATATTTAAAATATAACACGTATTCTCTCTTAACACATCCTTGACTCTAACATCTTATCATGTACCTTTCCTCTTGACCTGAAAAACATTTCAGAAACTTGGGATGAGCATAAAAAGCTCAGTAAGAGTTATAAAAATATGGAAAGGAAACATGAGTTCATATATACATAAGAATGAAATCATACTTTACCCATAAAACAAAGGCACTTTAACATACCTCATCAAACCATGAATAAATCATAGAAATCATAAGACATAAAGGTAACTTGAGGCATTCATAACATTCTTATGTAGGGAGTAACCCTCTTGGTTACGTTTGGAATACCCATCACAGTATATTCCCTAAATCTCTTCGGAGAAACCTTAACGTTTCACTCCTTCGCGTTACCCAATGCATTGGAGAGCTATAACGGGCTCACCCGCCCTTAGTTTATCACGGAACCACCCGTTCTTCATAACAATGCCCAAGAACCATAACATACACGTATCACATAAAATATTCATAAAGGAAACAAAACATTTCCACATTTCAAACACAACATAACATTTTAGTATTTTGAAATAATGAATCCATATAAAAAGAAACCATTTCCAAAACCATTTAAAACATTTAATAAAGATATTTTTGAATCAAAGTGTCCCATACCACCTTGAAGCTTTTAAAATTTTAAACCATTAATATCCATATAAATAAATCCTTAAAACCACTTTGAAAACATGGATATTAATAAGAACGAATAATTAAAACATTTAAAATGATATTTTGGTTAAAGGGGTTTTACCAAAATTAGAGACACTTGAATACAATAATTGAGGAATAAAGTTTAGTCAGAACTTTATAATATCATGAGAATAAATGGATTCATGATATAATACTCCAAAGGACAGTATATACACCATATAAGAGTGAATTGGTGCATAACAACAATGAACCCTCAATAGAAATGTCAAATGTGATGAAATCCCTTATAAAGAAGGTATCCTTAAATTAAGGACAAATCAATCTCAAAAATATGTGTGAAGAATATCAATACACCCAATATAAGGGGATATTAAGTGTAAAACAATAAAATTTCATTCACACATATTGAATGGATGACATATTCAATGACTACATGTCGAACCCAAAGAAATCGAAATTGGGTTAAGAAGTTCCCTTGACAGCCTAACGGCGTCACATCAAAATGAGTTGATGAGAGATAAAAAGAGTATCTCATCACTTGGACACAAAATTTACATCATTAAGGATACATGAGAACATATCCCAATGTAACAATATGTAAATTAAAAGACCCAATAAAAGAAGTCTTTTAAAAAGAGGGGGGTGAAAGGTTCCCTTACCGACTTGGGTATCTTTAAAAAAAAACACCCCATGAAAGAGGGACAATAGATCATTGATGTAAATACTCATAAACGAAAGTATTTTACACAAAGTGTAGAATAATGGGCAGTACATACACCACTCAATGAAATTTGTGGCAAAAGTAGCGTAAATCTCACGAGAATAAAAGTGAGATGAAAAATCCCTTACGAGAACTCGGCAGCCTAACGGCGCCACATAAAACTTCCAAAATGGATTGATGAGAGAGAATAGGGTCTCTCATCACACGAACATAAAAATTACAGTAGGATTAATATAAAATAACATCCCAATCATCAGAAAGATGAGCTTAAAAGAAATGACATAAAAGAGTGTACTTAAAGAGAAAGAGAGTTGCAGGATCCCTTACCTCGGGTCCGACTTGACTCGATCATTCTTTAATCTCCTGAATAATAAACTTGAGTTAATTTCTAATTCCTTAAGAACCCTTTTCAAGTTCATTATTACTTTTATACCACTTATTACCTTGTCATAAACATTATGTAATCATTTAAGTTAATAATATTTGTTTTGCCGATATTTGGTTCTTAAGTCGAAAGTGGTCTTCTTACAATTACATGTTGTTCTTGTGGCCAAATGTTTATTATATCCAGAATTGTATTCATTATGTAGATATAATATATTTCATATATATCCAGTACATGCATGCATTTATAACATTACATAATCATTTAGAGGTAAGAAATGAAATGCACCGTTCATGGAGACGGTAAGCCGTACGTACGCATGAACGCTACTTTCATTTCTATTTCGTATTTTATATAATGGAATAATAATGATATAAAGGTATATTATAATTCCAGTATAATATCATATATAATATCATATTTCCATCCTTTATACATCCCACATATGGTATTTAACGAATCAAATCACTTTGAGGGGGCGGTAGTCCGCACTTCCTTAAATGAAGATATCGCGTATACCCATAATGGAAGCCACAAAGGTAAGACAAAAATGAAAAATACAGAAGCATAAATAAAACATAAACATATTATATATCATATATAAAAATAGTTACATCATAATGGCCACCTTTGAAGGTGTTAAATGAGTATTGAACAATCATCGTTTCGGGAGGCAGAATTTCACCGTCCACGGAAACCGTATGTTCTTTAACCATTTGATGTAGTTGTGTGAGAGTGTAGCTAAAATAAATCTTGTAACAACATCCTAGTATATTGAAGATACTGGTGTTGTTACAAAAGAAGTAAATAAAAAGAGATTATAGGTTTGGAGAAGCAAAATAAAACAAATGAACAAGAGAGAATGAGTTACCTTTAAAAGTGTAATCTCCTTTTGATTTGAGCCTAAAGGCTTCCTTTGAAAGGATTCTGCCCAAAGGGGATCCTCTAGGATGAGGAGAGGGATGTTGAGAGAGTAAATGGGCAGGGGTTGGCCGAGCAAAAGGCTTGAGGGGTGTGGGAAAAGAGGTAGAGGTGGGGGCCTTTTATAAGAGGAGAGGAGGGGCACTTTTGGAAAGCAATGAAATATTACATTATTTGGAAATGCTTTTCGGTTCTAAAGGGTCCCACATTGATAGAATTCGTGGATAAGGTGAAAAGGAATCGAAATCCACTCATCCAATTGGTTTTGTCCATGTGTATATTGTAGATTTTTCATTATCTTTCCATTTTAATTAAATTGTCAAATAATGATGTCATCGCTGCATCATTATTATGTCATAAATAATTTAATTTCTTTAATGTCTAAAAATTATAAAAAAAATACTATGATATAGGAAATCTTTTTATCTTTCCAATGACTATTTATAATCAAAATTTGGACTTGTATAACCCCACTTAAAAATTGTTTTAGTAAAACATACTATGTTAGTGTCATTTTCACTTTAACATTAAATAAAAAGTATTTTATGTTATTTCCCAACAAAAGTGGATCCATGGGGTCCCCAAGTTAGGCCATGGCTTGTCTTGGTCGGCCATGACACAACCAATAGGGTTGTGACATGTGTCTAGGTCATTTAATTTTTTTTAAAGTATTATTTATACCTTAAACTACACTAATTATCACTAATCGCGATTAAAAACTTAATAAGTTACTATTCACCAAAAAATTATTATAATCTCATTGAACCACATTTTACTTCTTAATGACAACCATGTATGTCGGATTTTCAAAATTCAATACACATTAGTGGTAAACTTTCATTTAACTGAAAAATCAGTTTGCTTGATTATCACTTAGTGGTTTCACTATTCATCAAAAATTGAAGTTTTTCAGAAAATTACCAAAAATTCACTCTAAGCTATATTTGATATTCTGAATTCAAAAATGAAGTCCGTTTTACAAAATTCAAAACATATTAGTCACATTAATTAATTTAATAATTAATTCCCGCTGTCAGAGCAAATAGCGTGTTTTTATAAAACAATAAGTATCAAAAGATTGATACCAGTTTAAGTCCGATTTCAAAGTGAAATTAATTCCAACCACCACTATTGGATTAAATGGTAAAAATATTTCCTAATTTCACTTTAAAACCAATTCAAAAGATAATCTAATCATATAAATAAATTAGATTAAAAAGTGGTTTTGAATTAAAATACAACATTTTACACTATTCCTTAAAAAAATGAACTTTATCGGAAAGATACCAAAAATTTACACAAAGTAAATTTTGATGTCCCGATTCTTAATAAGAGTTTTATTTGGTACAAAAGAATGTTTAAGAGTGAACAAAACTATATTTAATGATGGTTCAACATCAAAAGGTGATAAGTGAACCTTTAGTGAAAACTAGGGCATATACGCCTAAAATTGAATTCTTTCCGTATTTTAAGCCTCTATTCTTTATTGGATAAATGTAAAAACAATTAAAAACATATGAAATCATATTTTAGTTATTTCTATCCATTCCCGCCAAAACAACGGCTACATGTTAACTACCATTTAAAATAATATTATTTTATTATTAGAGTGCAACGTAAGATTCCCAAGAAACTCGTTGTTGCGTGTTGGGTACGCCATCGAGCATAGCGTCCCCTTTAAAGTCATTTAAATATTTTATTCACAAATATGGATAAATATGAAATGTCATATTCTTTATTTACCTGGGATGTTACAATCTTAGTGGACAAAGTCCCTTTCTGAATCGAGTTCACTCTTCGTTCCAGTCCTGTATTACTTAACCGGTTTAAATTTTCATTCCATCCATGTCTATCTCATGAGATATAAATCATTACCCAATGCATTGGAGGGAGATATAGGTCCCACCCATATCATAATGAAATCATTATTAATTGTGCCACAAAATAAACATAAAACATTCATCATAACCCAATGAATAAAATGAGTTTCATAAACATTATTCTATCATAACATAATCCATATAAAACAAATGGATATCATTTCATCATAAGAAAAGTGAAACCATGTAAATCATAGAGACATTATACTTGAAACATAAACATATAAAATTATGTCATCTTAGATGGAAAATGGTTTTGATAAAACACTTGAAATGAATTCTTGAGGAAAATATCCTTTCTTCTTCAAAATCATTCTCTTTTTACAAAATCTCATGAAATTTTAAAAGAAAATGATTTTGTTGAAAATAGGAATGATATATTTTGGAGCAGTCTTCATAAAAATAAGGCTTTATAAAACCATAAAAATCCATTCGTGTCGTGTAAGTTAAAAAACATTCTTCTCAAACTTTTACCGAAAAAGTCAAAAAGTACCTCGTAATGTAAACAAAAGAATGATTCCTTACATACCATGTAGTAAGAGTAAAAATGAGTAAAAAGGACATTAAACATACCTAAAAACACATTTAGAAAAAATGGACATGGATGATAACAATAACCCCAGTAAATACTTACGTATAAGCAATCTCGGATAAAAAAATGAGATTTGCAAAATTATCTCTTACCTTAGGTCAGATATGATTCGTATGTATCCAAACCTCCTGTATAATGATTTAAATAATGTCATTTACTTGTTAAAGAATCATATTAATTGTTATTATATCATATATGGTTCACTTATGACTTTATATTACCCATTCTTTTGTAAATTCCATGTTAAAGAGTGTTTTGGGTAAAATCGTTTCTTTTATCGTCCGTGTTTTGGCTTTTAATTATTCATATGATTACATAGATCATGATTACTTAATTAAAGAATATAAAACATGATTTATATATAATATATATTAATAATATACATATATATATATTAGATCGACAAATGGAAAGAAATACATCGTTCATGGAGACTGTAGGACGTACGTACGCATAAACGATGTTTTCATTTACTTATTGAATTGAATGGAATTAAGTAGATAAAATAAATATATATATAAATAAATCCAGTATCATTATTATTTCATATATTTTATTATTACTTATTATATATACTTTATAATCATTCTTTAATTGTTATCAAGGAGAGTGAATCTCATCGCGTCGTGGAGACGGTATTCCGTACGTACGCACGAGGGATGATATCATTCCCATTATCGATGAATTGTATTAAAGTGTATGTATAATATTGAAGAATCAATATCACTTTACAATAATCATATATATTCATTACTTTCACCATTATACCCATCCATGTAAGGTGGTGGTGGAAAATAGATTACACCACGGCGTGGAGACGTTATTCTGTACATACGCATGGGCGGTGATTTCATTTTACATAGGATGGATAGATGGTGAAATATGGTTGTTTCATACTTATAATAAAATATCAGTATATGAGTGATATGGATGTTATTACTTCATAATGAAACAAAAAAATAAGAATATGATTAAGAAGAAAGAAAATTGAAAGAATCGGTAACGGATATTACCTCTTCTGTGACACGCCTCTTTGAATACTCCTCTTAGGTTACTAAAATTGGTCTTTGAAGAATTCCAGGACCACTAGGATGTTTCTAGGGAAGTTGAGAAGGTAAATGGGTAGGGTTTTGACGAGCTTAAAGGCTCAAATTGGTGTGAGGAAGAGAGGGAGGAGGTGCCTTTTTATAAGGGAGGAGAGGGGCACCTTTTGAAATCATAAAAATATTAACTTATAATAAATATAACCCCACTTAAAAACCTTCAAAAATGACTCATATTCAAATATAAGTTGATCTAGGGTTGTAATATCATAAACCAATAAAATTTAGACATGTTAGGAAATTATTTTAATCATTATCAACTTGATTTATCCTTACTTAATCAATTTAATTTTATTTGTGGTAATAAAATTCTAAATTTTAAATTATAACAAAAAATTACTTATTTGTTTTAAATTGTCCATAATTGGATACATTATAACATTATAGACCATATAAATTTAAATTTATAATTTTTAAATATTTTTTTGATTTTTAAAAAATTTTATAATATGTTATTTTTATAAAATAAAAATATTGTCAATTTTGACACTATTCATTTATATGAATTTAAATAAAATATATACACAATATATGTCCTAAATAAAAGTTTAATAGATTCATAAAATCCTGTATGTATCTATAAAATTAGTGTAGAAAATTATATAATTCATATAATAATTATTTTATTATTTTTAGAACCATTTATTTTGTTTATCTCTTAATAAAATAATTACTACAACATTTTTGTATAGTTATTAAATATTATTATATGTTTCATAAAAATAAAAAATAAAATCCTATGATGAATATTAATCTATTTCCATTCAAAATAAATTTTGTACTCGAATTTATCATCTTAAAATTACAGTATTTAAATTTTTATATTTCTTAAATTATGAAGGTGTCAACTTTGGTATCATTTAAAATAGAATAATATAAGTGTCATAATCTGTTTTATAAGACTCAAAAAGGTTATATAATAGGTAATTAGATTATTATGGTATAGATATACACTAAAAATAAGTTTTTGTCCGGTTTGTGGGCCTTTTAATGGGTATTATTATTTCAATAAAAACTATATTAGTGATTTTTCACTTAATAAATATGTTCTGCATCATTAATGTATCACCATTAATGATAATTATTTAATCCCTAGAAAATATAAATAAATTATCATGATGTATATAATTTTATTAGATTTATGTAGACAATTCATTTTAGACGTTTTATGTTGTTTATCACAAAATTAAAATTATTATACTTATAATATTTAAGAGAGTGACATGTTGTCACTTTCTTTGGTTTTAATTATAATTAAATTATTTTCATGGTCAAAAGTCCATAAAATGAATCTAATCTGACCCTTATGTGAAATGGGTCGCCTTTTAGTCATACAATTGAATTTTTTCTTGTGTTATGGTAATTTTATAGTATTATATTCACCCTTAATTACCTGATTTACCTTTAACTATGGTAAATAAAATTTACCGTAGTTAATATTCATAATTCCCAAAAATAAAAAGTAGCCTATTAACATAATTTGGACCCACTTATTCCTAATATGGAATCCATTTTTTCAAATTAAATACACAGAAGTGGCAGAAATTAAATTAAAATTAATCTCGTTGTCGAATGAAAACGGGTTTTTGTTTAAAACATTGCAAAAGATTTGATTGATTTAACCTACGAATTAAATGTAAAATCAATGATAATGACATTCATTATATAAAATTGTAAAAATATATTCTATTTATACAATAAAACCATTCAATATTATAATTTAACAACATAATTTATTACAATGAAAAAAGTTGTTTTTAATTAAAATATAGCGTGTTTTTACTATTCGTTAAAATATGAAAGTTATCAGAATAATATGAAAAGTTTATCCAAGGTAAAATTTTATATCCTAATTCCAAATAATAATTTTATTTTTTAAAATTGAACTTATAAACATGTCAAAAATTATATTTAATGTGGGTGCGCCATCAAAAGGTGGCAAAACTGCATTTTTTTAAAAATACTTATTTTACCCGAAAAATTTATTTTGTTCTTATACCATTTCTAGAAAATGTGTAAGATGAATAATAATGTTATAAAATTAAAAATGTAGTTAATACTATTCATAACAGCTAGTTCATAATAATATTATAATAATATATCGTTGTTTAGTAAAACTCGGTATTGCGTACAACACACGCTATCGAGGAAGGTTTCGATTGCGTGTAATGCAAGCCAAGTCAGGGTTACATGGATTGCACGACTCCTTTGTTGCTGCGTATAAAAAAATACATTGAATATATATATATATATATATATATATATATATACTCACTGTTTCGTAGAATAACTACTATCAAACATACATGAAATTGTGTGTAACACGATCCAGGATTAGTGTTGTGTATACTGCAAGCTAATACAGTGTTGCGTATAGCGCAAGATAATATTGGTGTATCATACAACAGAAAATATGAAATAAATTAAAAATAATATATCTTATAAAATCTCGGGTTATTACATTCTACCACCTTAAAATTAATTTCTCCCTCGAAATTCGTCGGGGTTATAAATATTATTCTACTTGAAAGTTTCTTTAATTGAAACCCACATCGTAAAAAGTAATACCAAAACTTATATTTATAAACTAAAGTATAAAACATAATAGTTACCCAAATAAACAAATCACTGGGTTTCCAAATAGGATAACATAGGTGAAAATATGGATATGGAAGAGAAATCTAACCATCATGTTCTGATAGAGAGTGGTAGAGAACATGGATATGAAAAAGCCAAAAAACACAAAGCCATAGATTTTTGATGATCTAGGGTACCATCTAATTCATCGGATATAAGGTCACGAAGACAACATATTTGGTTTTCAATATCATTTCCCTAAAGTTGATGAATTATAAGAAATACTTACATGATTTTGGTACAATCTCGTTATTGTTCGTGAAATAAAAAAATTTCAACATCATCCCATAATTAAATGAAGTTGAATATGTTATTCGTGATGTGTTAGCAGATCATGTGATAGAATGATGGGTCATTCCATCTGTTTCAAACAAAAGGTTAACAAAAGTTATAAGTCCATCATATGGTTAGATTAATCATATATGGTTCCAAAAATGAACATATACATCATATATCATAACGCTTAATAAAATAAAACTAGTTTCTACTAAATAGGGACTTCCTGTAGGCTAGTGGTTGGCAATAAAGGCAAGTCGCACTTCGGTTGTGGGTTCGATTCCCACAGCCTTATCCAATGCGATGGGTTGTCGCCAGTCCTGCAGGTTATCCTTTTTCTAAAACTACATTACTATAACATCCCATAAATAATATCGAAAAAAATTTATCCTTAAACATTACTAACTTATGTCCAACATAATCCATTCCAATCTTTAGGCTTATCTAAAATACTTCAGTCCAAGCTCATAGTATAATGAAAATGATTACCTGAAATTTCACATAACAATCACGTCTATGCCATCATTTATCCCCCATATATCATAAGATATATCTTGTTGGTCAAATTACAAACATGTGAATACCTTAATCATGTATTCTATTAAAAAATTAATACCCATTTTACCTTAGTGAAAACATAAATGCTGTCAAAAGTTAACTCTTTCCACATACCAAAATCCCAAAATTTCAATATAATCAATCCATAATATAACTTATTCCTTATATCATTCATGTGCTAATGAATACAATCAAACATCTCATTATATTCTTATCCCTTCATTATGTGCATATCATCTACTTTCCAAAAATATATGAATAACCTTCCATGGTTACTGGTACTATTTAACATATACATTCATATACTTTAGGAAAAACAATACTGTAACAATCCTTAGATGATTCTTTATTCCATAGTACCATACATTATTCTTTATAAACATACAATCATTCCACTAACTTCTTAAACCACTAGCTGAGCTTCATCATTTATTTCATCTCATATTTCATTTGTAGTCTCGTCATCATCATCCACATAAATACTACCCATATAACCATGCTGATTCTCTTCATGAGATTTTCCCTTAGGGTATTGGTTTGCATAATTACCATACATTCCACATTTAAAACATCTAATCATTGATGATGTCGTAGCAATACCATTATCCTTGTCCATGGTGTTAACTGAACATTTTCCTTTGCACTTAATGGCTTTGTGTCCTTCTTTTCCATACCCAAAGCAACGTACAGTTCCTTTGAAACAATATCCCTGATGCCTCTTCCCACATGATTTACATGAGAGAAATTGAACTTTATTTCCTCTATGATCATCATGAAACTCCATCTTTCTCTTATTATTTGAGTTGGGAAACATACCAATGCTGAGATTATTGATCATATTATGAGATTTCTGATTAGGAATAATAATGATGTTTGGGCTTCCAAATCCCTTTTCATTTGGATGCTCATGAATAATAGCAATCCATTGTCCATTATATCCTCCATTATCGTGAATCTTCCTATTTCTAGCCATTTTCTTAAACCCAAAAAGAATAGTGTGAGAGGCAAAAATAATGCTAGGGAAAACAACATATTAAAGGGGAAGTACCCTCAATATCTAACATCTTAAGTAAAATTCTATGATCATTACCGTAGTTCTATGACTATATCCTATATGTATACTTACCCTTAGGGATATCCCTAGACATACCATAGAAATATCTCTAGGGATCTCACTAACGTTTTCGCATCCTTGTTTCCAAAGGTAGACTAATCATTTCCTCTGATACCAAATCTAGAGACCCGAAGCTTCACATACATGAACATTTCATTAATTTTGTGTAATACTTAATACATAACAAAAATAGACACACAAGGACCATAATAGTTTAGTGTCTTTGGAAACATGGAAGGTAAACTTCTAATCGTGGTGAAAGATCTTCAACATCTCCCATAAAGATCTTCCCCTTATTTTTCTTACCTAAAACCTTTCATTATATCCTGGGGAAAAGAAAACATAAAAAGGGTGATCTCAAATGCTCAGTAAGGGTAATCATGGATAAAATAAAACCTTCCATATACATTTGAACTTAAAAACATGAACATAATGTTTAAACAACAAAAGCTTGAGCAATAACATAAAACATGGAAGTAAGTATGGCATAGATCATAAAGAATCATTAAGAATGATATAATAGCATGGGAATAAAACATGTAATTGTGGCAACCATTAACCACATGATATGATTTCCAAATTAGCCAAGGCATTGCTGCCAAGACCATCTTAGTGGAAAATGTCTATTTCTGAATCGAGTTCACTCCTCGTTCCAGTCCTGTATTACTGAACCGGTTTAACATGTCGTTCCAACCATGTATATCTCATGAGATATAATTCTTAACACAATGCATTGTAGGGAGATATAGTTCCCACCCTTCTCATAATGAAATCATTCTTACTTGTGCCACAAAATAATCTTAAAACATTCATCATAACCCAAATAATAAAATGGGTTTCATAAACATCATTCCATCAAAACATAATCTATATAGAACAAATGGATACCATTTCATCATAAGAATAGTGAAACCATGTAAATCATAGAGACATTATACTTGAAAGATACACATATAAAATAATTTCATCTTAGATGGAAAATGGTTTTGATAAAACACTTGAAATGAATTCTTGAAGAAAATATCCTTTATTCTTCAAAATGATTCTCTTTTTACAAAATGTCATGCAATTTTAAAAGAAAAATATTTTTTTGAAAATAGTCATGAAATATTTTGGAGGAGGCTTCATTAAAATAAGGATTTATAAAACCGAAAAAATCCATTCGTGCCGTATAAGTTAAAAATCATTCTTCTAGTACTTTTACCGGAAAAGTCAAAAAGTACCTCATAGCGTAAACAAAAGAAATATTCCTTACATACCATGTATTAAAAGTGAAAATGGGTAAAAAGGACATTAAAACTACATTAAAACACTTTTAGAAAACATGGACATGGATGATAACAATAACCCCAGTAAATACTTATGTATAAGCAATCACGGATAAAAAAAAGAGATTTGCAAAATTATCCCTTACCTTAGGTCTGATATGCTTCGTACATATCCAAACTTTCTGTATAATGATTTAAATAATGTAATTTAATTATTACATAATCATATTCATTGTTATTATATCATATATGGTTCACTTATGACTTTATATTACTCATTCTTTTGTAAATTCCATGTTAAAGAGTGTTTTGGGTAAAATCTTTTCTTTCGTCTGTGTTTTGACTTGTAATTATTCATATGATTACTTAGATCATGATTAATTAATTCCACAATATATAACATGATTTATATATAATATATATTCATAATATACATAAATATAATAGATCGATAAATGGAAATAAATACCCTGTTCATGGAGACGGTAGGTCGTACGTACGCATAAACGATGTTTTCGTTTACTTATTGAATTGAATGGAATTAAGTAGATGACATAAATATATATATATATATATATATCCATTATCATTATTATGTCATATATTTTATGATTACTTATTATATATACTTTATAATCATTCTTGAATGTTTATCATGGAGAGTGAATCTCATCGCATCGTGGAGACTGTATTCCGTACGTAGGCACGAGCAATGATATCATTCCCATGATCGTAGAATTGTATTAAAGTGTATGTATAATATTACAGAATAAATACCACTTTACAATAATCATATATATTCATTACTTTCATCATTATACCCATCCAAGTAAGGTGGTGGTGGAAAATATATTACACCACGGCGTGGAGACGGTATTCCGTACCTACGCACGCACGATGATTTCATTTTCCATAGGATGGATAGATGGAGATATATGGTTGTTTCATAATTATAATAACATATATGTATATGAGTGATACTTATGTTATTACATCATAATGAAAGGACTAAATAAGTATAAGTTGAATAAGAAAGATAATTGAAAGAATCGGTAACGGATATTATCTCTTCTTTGACACGCCTCTTTGAATCATCCTATTAGGGTACTAACATTGGTCTTTAAAGAAGACCAGAACCACTAGGACGTTTCTAGGGAAGTTGATAATGGAAATGGTCAGGGTTTGGATGAGCTTAAATTCTCAAATTGGTGTGAGGAAGAGAGGGAGGATGTGCCCTTTTATAAGGGAGGAGAGGGGCACCTTTGGAAACTTAAAAATATTAATTTATAATAAATCTAACCCCACTTAAAAACCTACAAAAATGACTCATATTCGAATATAAGATGAGATAGGGTTGTAATCTAATCATCAAATAAAATTTAGACATGTTATGAAATTATTTTAAACATTATAAACTTGATTTATCCTTACATAATCAATTTAACTTTATTTGTGGTAATAACATTCTAAATTTTAAATTATAACAAAAAATTACTTATTTGTTGTGAATTTTCCATAATTGGTTACTTTATAACATTTTAGACCATATAATTTTAAATTTATAATTTTTAAATATATTTGTGATTTTTAAACAATTTTATAATATGTTATTTTTATAAAATAACAATAGTGTCAATTTTGATACTATCCATTTATATGAATTTAAATAAAATATAAACAGAAGATATTCTCTAAATAAAATCTTTAATAGATTCATAAAATGACATATGTATCTAGAAAATTAGTGTAGCACATTAAATAGTTCATATAATATTTATGTTATTATTTTTAAAACCATTTATTTGGTTTATCTCTTAATAAAATAATTACTACAACATTTTTTTATAATTATTAAATATACTTATTTGTTGCATAAAAATTAAAAATAAAATCTTATGATGAATACAAATCTAATAAAGTTCACAATAATACTTTTACTCGAATTTATCATCTTAAAATCACAATATTTAAATTGTTATATTTATTACATTATGAAGGTGACAACTTTGGCATCATTTAAAATAAAATAATATAAGTGTTATAATCACTTTTATAAGACTCAAAACGGTTATATATTAGGTCTTTATATGATTATGGTATATATATACACTAACAATAAGTTTTGGTCAGGTTTTTGGGCATTTTAATGGGTATTAGTATTTCAATAAAAACTATATTACTGGTTTTTCACTTAATAAATAATTTCTGCATCATTAATGTATAACCATTAATGATAATTATTTAATCCCTAAAAAATATAATTAAATTATAATGATTTAGATAATTTCATTATATTTCTGGAGACAATTAATTTTCTATGTTTTATGATTTTTATCACTAAATTAAAATTATTATACTTATAGGATTTAAGAGAGTGACATGTTGTCACTTTCTTTGGTTGTAATAATAATTAAATTTTTTTCATGGTCAAAAGTCCATAAAATGAATCTAATACCACCCTCAGGTGATATGGGTCGACTTTTAGACATCAAATAGAATTTTGGAATGTGTTAGGGTAATTATATAATATTATATTCACCCGTAATTACCTGATTTACCTTTAACTACGGTAAAAAAAATTTATCGTAGTTACTATCCATAATTCCCAAAAATAAAAAGTAGCCTATTAACATAATTTTTACCCACTGATTCCAAAATATGTAATCCATTTTTTCCATTTCAATACACATAAGTTTCATAAATTAAATTAAAATTAATCCCGTTGTCGAATGAAAACGGTTTTTTGTTTAAAACATTGCAAAAGATTGGATTGATTTAACGTACGAATTCAATGTAAAATCAATGATAATGACATATATTATATTAAATGGTAAAAATATATTCTATTTATACTTTAAAACCATTAAATATTATAATTTAACCACATAAGTTATTACGATGAAAAATTTATTTTTAATTAAAATATAGCGTGTTTTTATTTTTTATTAAAATATGAAAGTTATCAGAATAATATGAAAAATTTATCCAATGTAAAATTTTATATCCTGATTCCAAAGAATAATTTTATTTTGTAAAATAAAACTTATAAACATGTCAAAAACTAGATTTAATGTGGGTGCGCCATCAAAAGGTGGCAAAACTGCATTTTTTGAAAAATATTTATTTTACCCGAAAAAATTATTTTGTTCTTATTCCATGTTCTAGAAAATGCGTAAGATTAATAATAATGTTATAAAATTTAAAATTTAGTTAATACTATTCATAACGGCTAGTTCATAATAATATTATAATAATATATCGTTGTTTAGTAAAACTCGGTATTGCGTACAACACACGCTATCGAGGAAGGTCGCGATTGCGTGTAATGCAAGCCAAGTTAGGGTTGCGTGTAGTGCGCGACCCCTTTATTGATGTGTAGAACAAAATACATTGAATATGTATATATATACTCAATGTTTCGTAGAATAACTAAAATAAAAAAAACATGAAATTTTGTGTAACACGGTCCGGGATTAGTGTTGCGTATACTTCAAGCTAATACGGTGTTGCGTATAGCGCAAGATAATCTTGGTGTATCGTACAACAGAAGATTTGGAAAAAATTAAAAAGAATGTTTCTTATAAAATCTCGGGTTATTACAGAACAACTGCTCTATACCACTCGAATATATATCAGGGGCATAACATGTGGACATCTGAGCATCTATAGTCACACCATTAGTGTCCTTAAGCTATACCTTCTTTCCTTTTTGTATGATTGGATGAGAGAAAAACATCTACTAGAGGTATTATAGTCTTTATAAATCCATAAAGGATATCTGTAACACTACTAATTCCTCTGATGCATTACTCAAAAACTACAAAATGGATCGCATGCTGAAAGCATATACCACCAAGTACCCCTTCCGAGGAGTTTAGAAAATATAAAAACCATTTTCCTTGAAGAACTATAGAAAACATCTTTTTCCTATGTTTAGATCCTTTTGTTAGAAGATATAGTTATGACACTTGTGGTCAGAGTAGGCCTTAAACTACTCAACCACAAAGTAGTGTCGCACATCTTCAATGAAAATATTATAACTACTAGCTCAATATCATGGGCCTTGAAGTTATTCTCATGAAGTGTCAACATGAATGAATCATAAACCTTCATTTCATTCCCCTTAATTAGGAAAAAACCATTACCCATCCATAATGCATCACAGAAAACAACATTTTTTTTACCCTCCTCTAGTAATATCAGGATGGGAGAACTCATCATCCTCTACCTCATCTCTCAAAAGCACTGTCATATCATCTCTATCCATATAAAATGATTCCCTTTCCATGTGAATCCCATAAAGGGTGAGTATACTATAGAAAATTCAGGTACACACATCTGATAGTAAACTGCCAATCCCAAAAAACTTCAAACCATGGTAACACTCTTGGGTAACTCCAACAATTATAATGCCTCTATCTTCGATGGATATACTATAAATCAATTTTATGAAATGTTGTGTCCTAGAATATGAACCTCTCATAGTCTAAACTAACACATCAACAGATTCCCATAACGTTGGATCTCTCTGAGTGTTTCTAGGACCATCTTAAATAGTATCTGACACTCCTCCTCAATGGTCGAGTATGTTGGGATGTATTAAATTAATTCCATATCAAACTGTTCTATGTAAGGATATAAGATTCTATTCATGAGTCACATTAACACTATTATGGAATTATTCACACAAAACTACATCACTAAGTGCTCATAATAAACATATTGACATGTCAAGGATGTATTCAATATATCCTAAATCGTGTACACAGAGTTGGTGATAGCCATATATGGGGTTTATCATCGATAACCTCCTCAGTCCATTTTGCTGGTTGACAAAGTTGCTGATCCTTAGTAGTGGATATCTATTCATCATGGTCACCTGGATTAGGCTCTAAAAGTCCACACAAAATATCATGCTCATATCAACCTTCTTGGAAAACAATATTTGGGTGACCCTGGTTGAAAATGGTTATTACGATTCCCTTCTTTATCAAGTCCTCCAAAGGTACCATCAATTATCAAACCTCTATTGGATCCATCCAATATGAAGGATTGAGATCACTTTCATCCCAAGGTATAGATAAATTCATAAACCGACCTACATTATAAGAGATAATCATAAAGCATACTCTTGAAAGACATTTTCCAAATAATCCACAGCTGCAAGGAACTGAGGTCTCATCTCTTCTACTACACCAAGGGTAATTATAGTCAACTGGGGTGTGATCGGTTTAAACCTACTACATGGTAATCCATCCTATGTTTCATGGGGTTTATTTCATCAACAACGGAAAACTTGGTCCCATCATTATGTACAAAATGAACGATGTGCCTAAATAGTCAATCTGTGGTTGAATTGTGGATAACCATTCCATACTGAGAATGACAACATAAGGCCTTGAAGCTGCCACCGATAGATCCCAATTGAAACTCCCCACTCAATAGTAAGTATAGTCTATTACAACCAATGTGTGATGATCACATCTACTTTAATTAGAGTCTCTATGAATAGGGATCAGGTCAGCGGTTCTATTGTAATCTCTATGTCTCGAACAAGGTAAGTGGTGTGAAATGAGTTATTGTAAACTGTGTCTACTGAAACTCAATATAGTGTGAAAAATAAATTTTTCATACCTCTAATCATATCTATATAATTGGGGTCATTACCCTACATATCCTATATATATTATTATCCATATAAACTTGCTCCCTGAGCCCATGGTGGACTACTAAGATGTGGTGTTGATAGTAACTCAAATTTCAACCCACCATGTACTACCCATCTAGCTCGTCTTCCACAAACACATCAATGAATTACTCCTTGTTTCTACCTTTGCCTTTATCTTGATGTTCAGTTCCATGTCTAATGATCATTTTTTCGATGGTCCAGAAAATCTCTTGCTACATTTCATCGACTTCTGTATGAGTAATAAAGCATGTCCTTTTTCCGACTCGCTTTGCCCATAGAGCCCTACACCACAGACTCAGTGTCCTTGGGTCATCCACTAAACACATTTATTTTCTTGGATCCCTACATTAGGTGTTGGATACCTACTGCCTAATATTCAGCTACTTGACACCTGCTGGTAGCTCCCAGTGCTGGCGTGTGCCCTGGCATAATATACTCCATGAGTAGAGATCTCCCTATTAACTTTCATAAGTAGGTATGTTAAAAAATATAATATGTTGGGTCGGAGGTGATGGCAAGAGGGGGGTGAATTGCCTTTTAAAAATAATTAACAAATTAAAAGTCAAATATCAAAGTGCAGCGGAAAATAAAAGAGGCAATCACACAAGAACTTGATAACGGAGTTCGGCCAAAACCCGGCCTACGTCTCCGCTCCCAACTCAACCGTTGAGAGATTCCTACCGCTTGCTTTTCAATGGTTGTAGCAAGAAACCCACTAGGCTTTGAGGTAGCACTAGGACCTATTACAGCTTGCTTTTAGTGGTTGAGCAAGAACCCAATGCTTTTAGTGGTTAAGCAATAACCCACTAGCCTTTTTACGGGTGAAGGCTAGCTCACCGATCTCAAGCCTTTTACAAGGTAAGGCTTGTGAACCTCTTCACACCTTAGTGGTGGTGTGAGAACCCAAAGAAAGAGGGGATGAAGAAAAGGTTGGGGTTTGTAAGCACAAACCCAAAATTAAAGCTCAAAATAAATATACAATAAAAAACCGTATATGAGAAGCCTTGGGCGCCTTTGATTGGATGGAGATGTTGAAGGCCGCTTCCAAGCTTCTTTGGAGGAGCTCCTTGGATGTGGAATTGGATAGAGCACTTGGGGTTCCCTTGGAGGAATGCACCGGAGGTACGCCAAATGATCAACAAGGTGTCCGTGGGCTTCCGTATAGTTCCGGTTAGTGTCCGGGGCTTCCTTGGCCTTTATTTATAGGCATGGAACCCTTGGGGAGGCTTCGGAGCCGTTGGAGAGGCTTAGAGAGCCGTTGGGAGCCAAGTGGACAGGCTGGTCAAAAGCCCAACGGCTAGTTTGACTGGATCCACCGGCTGGCCGGTACAGTCCCACCGGCTGGCCGGTGTGTGCAAAAAGGCATAGGATTCTTGTCCAGGGGCCACCGGCTGACCGGTACATCTCCACCGGCTGGCCGGTGCCTTGGTAGAGAGGAAGAGTCTTGATCCAGGCTCTACCGGTCGACCGGTGCAGAGCCACCGGTCGACCGGTGGTGAGACAGTAGGTCTCACTATTCATCTGGGTGCCACCGGTCGACCGGTGGAGGAGCCACCGGCTGGCCGGTGGCAAGAGAGTAGATTGTACTTTTTGGGCTGGATGCCACAGGTCGACCGGTGGCAGAGCCACCGGTCGACCGGTGGGAAGGCAGTAGCTTCCACTGTTTGGTCTGGGTGCCACCGGCTGGCCGGTGACAGAGCCACCGGCTGACCGGTGGACTGAATTGTAGTCCATTTCTTGTCCATCCTTGGGCCAACTTCTTGGCAACCTTGTGCCTATCATCACAAACACTTAAAACACAATATTAGAAACATAAGAGGGTGATTGTGATCATGAAAATCAAACCTCGAGGGGTTCGAGAGGTACAACAATCTCCCCCTATTTTGATGATCACAATCACCAAAACAATTAAAGTAAAAATGAAATTAAAAGGAAATGCAAAGCATGATGAAAAAGGATTCTCCCATTCTCCCCCAATCAATCAAGAAAATTCTCCCCCTTTGTGATTATCAAAATAGAATGGGGCATAAAACTTGATTGAGGGAAAGGATGAAAAACGAGATTTTAATTCAATTGAAAATGATATCAATTGTTGAAAATTTTGAAATGAAAAATGAAATAAAAATTTGAATAACAGTTTGAATTGAAAGTTTTAATCAAAAACCAATTGAAATTTGAAATTTGAAACCAAATGAAATTTTTGAAATTGAGAGTTTTGAATCAAAAAAGAATTGAGAGATTTGAATAAAAAATTCGAATTGAATATTTTGAAACCAAGAGTTGAAATTGAAAGTTTGAATCGAAAATTTTGAAATTACAAAAAAAAACTTAAAAGATCCTAACTCCCCCTAAATAAAAACAAAAAGTCACCGGGAAGAGGGATTTTGAAAAGAAACAAGTTTAGGCCCGGAGAGACTCGCAAGGAGGGATTTTTCAATCCAAACTTGTTTCATGGCGGGTCTTCTCCTATAGAATTTTTCTGAAAAGTAAAAAGATTTGGGTTGACCGTACCGGGCATTTTTACAATTACATTCATATATCATGTGCCCAGGTTTTTTACAATAGTTACAAAATTTAAAACTAGAGCTCCCCCTTACAAAAACAGTGGGAGCATGGGAGGAGGAAGCTTGGTTGGTGTAGCCAAGTCCATTGGTGGTTCTAGATATTCGTTGGGAACCTAGGAGATTGTTCAAATTTTGTTCCCCTTGGGTGAACTTGGCTAGGGTCTCCCTAAGGTCTTTTATGGTTGATTCCATAGAATCAACATTTGGAAAATTTTGGATTTTAAGGGTGAGTTCCTCCTTCTCTTTGAGAAGTTGGTCTTTTTCGGAGGAAAGTTTTTTGAAAGACTTTTTTAAAGCAACGAATTTAGAAGAGAGTTCATGAAAACCTTTTTCTAATTGGTCTCTAGCAAATGAGAGTTCTTCATAAGAAAGATGATTTAAAGAATTGGAATTTGAAGAGCAAGAGGAGGAGTCGGAAGATGTTACCTCATGGAATGCCATTAGGCATTTGTTACCGTTGTCGCTCGTGGAGGAGGAGGAGGAGGATGAGGTGTCACTCCATGTCTCCTTGAGGACCTTTTTCTTTCCTTTTTCCTTTGGCGTGGCCCGTTTCTTGTTGAGTGGGCAATCGGGCTTGTAATGGCCCTTTTCGCCGCACCCGTAGCATTTTACCTTGGGCTCGGATCTTGTGGTGGGTTCTTGCTTTTGGTGCTTGCGGGATTTCTTCTTCTTCTTGTGCTTCTTCATAAATTTGTGCATTTTGCGGGCGAGATTCTCCATTTCCGAGTCGCCGCTTGAAGATGAAGGAGATGAGGAAGATGAGGATGAGGAGGAGCTTACTTCTTTTTGTACCTTGAGGGCGATGTTCTTTGGGGTCTTGATTGGTGTGCCCTCCTTTTGAGCTTGCCTCCTCATCGTGATCTCATACGTCATTAGGGATCCGATGAGCTCTTCGACCGGCATGTTCTTTACATCCTTAGCTTCTTGGATTGCCGTCACTTTTGGTGCCCATGAGCTCGGAAGGACCCATAAGATCTTCTTGACCATTGTCTCGGCTGAAACATCATCACCAAGGGACTTTCTCCCATTACACACGTCAGTAAATCGTGTAAACATTTCAGAAATTGATTCATTTGAATGCATGGAAAAGCTTTCAAAATCATTCCTATACATGTCTAACCGAGTATCCTTAACTTTGTTAGTGCCCTCATGGGTCACTTCCAATAGTTTCCAAATTTCATGAGATGAGGTGCAAGTGGAAACTCGGTTGAATTCATTTCTATCTAACCCGCAATGAAGAGCGTTCATGGCTTTGCCATCAAGCTCAAAATTCTTAATATCAGCGGGGGTCCATTTGGATTCGTCGGGGGTAGACAAAGTGTAACCTTGCATGACAATTTTGTAAATGGGATAACCTATGCTTCGTAAAAAGGTGGTCATGCGGGTTTTCCAATAATTATAGTCGGACCCATCAAAAAATGGAGCCCGACCCAAAGAGTAGCCCTCGGGGGCGAAAGAGGTTGATGCCATCTTAATGGATCTTAAAATTTGTAACCGGTTAGGGTATTACACAAATTTCCCTTTGATACCAAATGTTGGGTCGGAAGAACACCCCAAGGCGGGAATGATGGCAAGAGGGGGGTGAATTGCCTTTTAAAAATAATTAACAAATTAAAAGTCAAATATCAAAGTGCAGCGGAAAATAAAAGAGGCAATCACACAAGAACTTGATAACGGAGTTCGGCCAAAACCCGGCCTACGTCTCCGCTCCCAACTCAACCGTTGAGAGATTCCTACCGCTTGCTTTTCAATGGTTGTAGCAAGAAACCCACTAGGCTTTGAGGTAGCACTAGGACCTATTACAGCTTGCTTTTAGTGGTTGAGCAAGAACCCAATGCTTTTAGTGGTTAAGCAATAACCCACTAGCCTTTTTACGGGTGAAGGCTAGCTCACCGATCTCAAGCCTTTTACAAGGTAAGGCTTGTGAACCTCTTCACACCTTAGTGGTGGTGTGAGAACCCAAAGAAAGAGGGGATGAAGAAAAGGTTGGGGTTTGTAAGCACAAACCCAAAATTAAAGCTCAAAATAAATATACAATAAAAAACCGTATATGAGAAGCCTTGGGCGCCTTTGATTGGATGGAGATGTTGAAGGCCGCTTCCAAGCTTCTTTGGAGGAGCTCCTTGGATGTGGAATTGGATAGAGCACTTGGGGTTCCCTTGGAGGAATGCACCGGAGGTACGCCAAATGATCAACAAGGTGTCCGTGGGCTTCCGTATAGTTCCGGTTAGTGTCCGGGGCTTCCATGGCCTTTATTTATAGGCATGGAACCCTTGGGGAGGCTTCGGAGCCGTTGGAGAGGCTTAGAGAGCCGTTGGGAGCCAAGTGGACAGGCTGGTCAAAAGCCCAACGGCTAGTTTGACTGGATCCACCGGCTGGCCGGTACAGTCCCACCGGCTGGCCGGTGTGTGCAAAAAGGCATAGGATTCTTGTCCAGGGGCCACCGGCTGACCGGTACATCTCCACCGGCTGGCCGGTGCCTTGGTAGAGAGGAAGAGTCTTGATCCAGGCTCTACCGGTCGACCGGTGCAGAGCCACCGGTCGACCGGTGGTGAGACAGTAGGTCTCACTATTCATCTGGGTGCCACCGGTCGACCGGTGGAGGAGCCACCGGCTGGCCGGTGGCAAGAGAGTAGATTGTACTTTTTGGGCTGGATGCCACAGGTCGACCGGTGGCAGAGCCACCGGTCGACCGGTGGGAAGGCAGTAGCTTCCACTGTTTGGTCTGGGTGCCACCGGCTGGCCGGTGACAGAGCCACCGGCTGACCGGTGGACTGAATTGTAGTCCATTTCTTGTCCATCCTTGGGCCAACTTCTTGGCAACCTTGTGCCTATCATCACAAACACTTAAAACACAATATTAGAAACATAAGAGGGTGATTGTGATCATGAAAATCAAACCTCGAGGGGTTCGAGAGGTACAACATAATATATTCCAATATCTTCAAAAGTATCACATTCCAAATTTACTATTCCCCAACATAAATGTCTCACAACATATCCTTGTAGTAGAGTGAATGATTCCAAAATCTCCCTATGTACTCCACTAATATCTGGTTTCCCTACTTAAAATCTAGTTTCTAAAATATATGCTTGGAACATAATGTTAGTGGATAGAAAAATTCCCTAAAGAGATTCTCATTATATTTTCAGGTGAGGGTCATCTCCTCACATGTCTAGAAAACTATGCTCAACCATCTCTCGAGTAACTCATGTATAAGACTCACAACATGGACTGCCATCTGGTCGAGTGTGATCCTTACTAGGAATTAGACCAAAGTAACCACATATAACCTATACTCATCTACATGGGTGTCCATCTCACCCATAAACATAAGAGGTCAATAGATAGGGATTCATGAAATGTGCTCATCCTTCATGAATCCTCTATTGGTAATGCTGTTAGTAAATGATTCTTTCTGTATGGTGGTATCATTGGTACACCACTCAAAGTTGTTATCTCCGGTACTAATCCACATACCTACGACTGATCAGAAGGTGGTTATCCTCATGATAACGCTTTAGAATCCTGGATTGAAATCTCTGTGGATGCATCCAAAAATAGATCAAGATGTACCAGGATCAATATAATATACCACATGAGTTGAAACTGACTCAATATGGACATGCGACACACAAAATCTTATATGGTACATGTACCATTATTTTCCCCGAAATTAGTGTTTTAATGTATTAATGGATAATGTATAATTCATTGTTCTTGTGTATGGATACAATGGTCATTTCACCAAAATTGTATACTTTGGTCTGAAATAAGAACTCTATACAATTGACATTATTTTCCCACACTAGTCTCACATACTCTTGGTTTGAATGGTAGAACAGAGCACCTTAGATACCACCCTGTCACATTTCATCACTCAGGGCCCTTTCAATGACAACCCTATGCCCACCTCAAATAGGCTTGGGGCTAGAGAGTAACACCAAGTACGAATATCCATTGAATTGGATCCATTTTCATATATTCATGTACATACCCACCCGACTCCATGACGAAATTATTGAAATGAAAAACACTATGTAAAAAAGCAAGTGTACCAATAAGATACCAACAACGGAGTAAAGAAATTACAAAACTAAAATATTAATGGGTATAAAATATAATCCCAACCAAAATAAAAAGTACAATATCATGAATCTGATTAACAAAAAACCCCATCCTAAAGGGTGGTTACAGAAAAAGATATCTGAATTCACTGAAGAAAAACTCTCTTTCGGGACACTCTCTAAGCTCCACCTAGCCTAGGCCCACCAATGACATCATCAAGGCCTCAATAATCTACCCATGGCATGACTCATGCACGCATATCCCATGCCGGTGTAAGTAAGAACGTAATAAGCAGGGACCCTGAAACACAATGGAAAAATAACACGACATATTAGAAGAAGTATACCAAAAAAGAAACATACGAAGTACACCACAACAAAAAACCAAGAAGTAAACCCCAACGAAAACACATAAAGTAATCTTAATATGGTAAACATAAATATGTATAAGTCCAAATCATTAAAATAAATATTTATAGTTTTAGTCCAAAAATATCCCAATCTCAATGATACTACAATAGAATATGGTGCATAGAGCATCTATAGTGCATGTATTTCCAATGGATCATGGTGCATCGATGTAACATAAAGTTTCGATTGCACATGAAGCAACAATGGCACCTTGTGTGATGACGGTGTCCAGGATATCAATGGTGCACAGAGTGTTGATGGTGTATAGATAGTTGATGGAAGATTTGGCATTAATTGGCATAAAGCATCGATGGTTCAAGGATCATGTGTGGTTCATGAAGAATATATGGGTCAAGAATTACCCCAACACACATTTTCACAAAGATCACATAGTCATAGCCATCTATTGGATTCCATTCATAGTATACTTGTTCCCAGAGAACCTACTACTCAAGAAATTAAATAATATGCCATGTTCCACAAAAAACACATTTACAGTATCTCAAAATACCATCTTGTCAAAAGGGTCCCATCTTTATAAAAGGCTCATCAAACAGACACATGATATGAATGGTATAGGTAATTTAGTAAAAAGGGTTTGGACTAGACTAAGTCCGTCCCTACTCGATTTGGCTGACATGACCAGACCTATTTTGGACGACCTTGACTTTACCATGTTGGTTTTGTACCACCCAAACTTCCCCAAACCAATGGACCTAGTCAGTTGGCCCCCTGGGCAATGTGTTCCAACTCGTCGGGCCACTGAAGTGGCCCAGTTCGTCCACCCAACTTGCCGCATTTGAGATGACTCTGTCAGCACACATCTTGTTCGTACACTCAAGGTAAATGAAGACACCCCGACTAACAAGAATTACACGGTGTATCGGCCCACATACCATCGTCTTTCTCCACAGTTGGTTCCAAACTATCCTTAGCCACATGTCAGGGCCCTATTGATGTGTCCTAGTCCCCACCCACAGCATTCCGACCACTACTGGATCCCACAGACGCTGCCTCCGAGAAGAGTCCTTCCACAGCTTCCTCTACGGGATCTTTTCCACTGCTCACAGCCCATGCTATCATGGGATCCTCCTCTGTCATGGTCCCGCTGGACCATGTCTGTTTGACCTACCTGAATACCATCTCACACAGGGTAGGGAACTACCCTCATAGTCAGTCGCCCTACCAGTGGTCTTCCGTTCATCGTTCCCTCCACCATAAGCAGCTACCTACCTACTGCTATCTCATTTCCACTTTACATTACCATCGTAGATCATGAACTTCAGTGTCAGATCGTTGCACTATGGATCATGGGTAAAAAAATCTATTGTTCATGTATGTTTTCAAAGTATGAAGATCACATGAAAAATGCGATATATTTAGGGTGGAGATATTAAGAACTTGATCATCAATAGAACATATCGTGGCCTTTTCTATTCGTCCTTGATCGATTCATGATAGTGATCTCTAAAATAAAGCATTTAAAGAATAACAAAAAAATATTTATTCCCTTTAATCACAAAATAATTTTCCCTTCCACAGTAACTATCGATTTTGGGATCAACTTTTCCATGGGTTGGTCTGTGTTTTTTATTTTATTCAAAGAAGGTGAAAAGAAATCAAGAAGATATCCACACACTACCTTGATTTTTATTTCACACTAATGATGAACAAAGGTATGTGTCATCTTCGATCCTCGATTTGTCAGCGTTCATCTTTGTGATATAAAATCTTTTTATTTGACTTAGTGCAATTCTAGAGTGATTGCAATAACCCCAAATTCCTCTGACAAGTTTTATTAAAAATGTAAATTTTTACTATATTAACATGTAATGTTCAATAAAATATTGTTGTTAAATATGTAATTTACATTCATATAAAAAATCTAACTTTCACCCTGGACCCACACCGATTGAGGTTATGCCTCATATTAGGAAAACACCCCCTTACGAACTCAATAGTGGTCTTAGATTTCCATTCAATGTTATTTTTTAAGAGTTATTAGGATATAAATATAAAATTATATTAATTTAATTTTTTTAAGGTTATGAACTAGTTTCTATTTATACATATTACCCACATAGACCAATGATAGGATGTGATTATGGAAATCCACTACTCTAGGAATAACCCTTCCATATAATTTCAGATACATGCACTCAATTAATAGTTCTTTCACTTTTTAAAAAATGTTGTGTGTGTATGCTATTAAAAACATATCATTTTTCAGAATAATGTTCCGGGAATGCCATGCCTTAGAATCACACACCGTCTGTGCACCTAGTCTCCAAATTTTCTCAATTAATTTCAATAAATAAATTCATGAATGTTCATGCCTTTACACATGATGTTTTAAATTACTAGTTTGTTAAGTTATTTTTAATAAGGTTCTTATTTTGATAACCATATATGATAATGGTAATTTGAATATTATAGGGTTTCTTAATGTAATAATGGTTGATGAATCTTTTGAAAGTATCTATTATTTTAATTTGGATTTATGGTTATTCATATTATTTATTGAAATGATTAAATGAAATGATAGATTATTTGTTTTCATCATGTACATTTGGGAATGAGATATTAGGATTGGTTAGTATTTGGAGAGAAATAATAAATCTATCAGTCAAGAATAACTGATCAAATCGTTATTATTTTTTGGAATTCAGTATTATTTTATTATAATATAATAAATTTTATTGATATTTAATAAATGAATAATACATGTTGGGATTTTTATATTTCTGGTCAATTTTGACAATTAATATAGTTTTCCTTCGAAATATGGTTTATTACTTTTTTGGAATAATCTTATTTTTTCAAAAACATGTTTTTTATTATATCTAAATATATGAGTAATATCATATTAACCTTTATTGGATATTTTGATCTATATATGTCGAAAACGGTTCTTCATGAATGAAAAATTCATCATCAATACTCATTGATTGGAGAAATAAATGATATTATGGGGGAAATTTGTTAATGTATGCAACCCTACATGTCATGTTAGTATATTTCCTTTTTCATTTAGTATAGATGATAATTACATTTTTACACTACAATAAAAATGAACTTGAAATTAATTATTTTTATTATTACTTATCTAAATTATAAATCTATACCCTTTTACACCATCTCATAATTATGTTTTCTTGAATATTAATATTCTTCTGACCATATTATTTGTCACTCTCCATTTTTACATGGAGTATTTGATTTCTTTTACATCTGTGTTTTCAACTGACGGTTCATTTTTAATATATGGAAACCTACTATGTGTTATTTTATATGAATTTTTTACTTCCCTTTATCTAATCCCATGAAAATGTTATTTTAACTATATATATGATGTGTTATTTTAATAAAGATATTTTGAAAATTTATTGTCTTGATTTTTGATCGTGAGTAAAAAATTATTGGAAATGTTTTATTTAAGTGAGAAGTTATATAATGTAATAACATGTTATTTAAAAAAAATGAAAAAATGTGTTCTATAGAATAAGAGATACTGGATTTGGAGCTTAAACGAACAATAATTTATTATAATTTAAAATTTAATTTCACAACCTAGCTATAAAATTGATGGTAATGAAAAAATATTAAATTTATTATGAAATATATAATTTTCAACACATATATGTTTTATTTATTATTATATTTAAATAATCACTCAATTTTTGTAATGTCAATTTTATACATCAAACATATATTTTCATAAAAAAAATTCTCATGGATGTTTTTTTTGGAATAATATTAATTATTTGTAGATATATTATTAATTTTTTTATTTTTTTCAATTCAACATTTTAAAATTATTTAAGCATGAAATTTTTCAGAATTTTCAAAAAAAATATTTATTTTTTAAGGAATAATGAAATATAGTAATATATAATGAAAACATGTATTCTAATTTAACATATTTATAATGTAAAATTAATATTTGGATTATTTTGAAATTTTAAATTGATAATTTTTTTAAAAAATATCGATTTATATGTTTATAAATGAATTTTATACATGAATTTAGTATAAATTCATTTTTCTAAGTACGATATTTTAATAAAAAATTGTTGCTTCTTGATTGTTCAAATTTAAATTAAATTCAATAAATTATTATTTTTAATTTAGGAAAATGGCTTCCAAATTTGTTATAAGTGGCTCAACATTCAGAAAATTGGAACCAATTATTTTGGTTCAATATGAATCGTAACGTTATTAAATTTCTTTATCACGGTAAAGGGTAAATCTGTTAATTAAAGATAAAAATAAAATGTTACGAACAATAAAATTACCCTATATTTGCATATATTTTATTTTCTGATTTTTTTCATCCATAATCACCCATAATTTGGTTATATTTTTATTTTTTATCATTTGGGAGTGAATTTGAAATTTATAATATTTTTGTAAAGGAAAGTAAACAATGTCACATTCTTATTTTTATAAATTATAATATTTTTAACATAAAATTATATAGAAGTTATGTTAATTTATAAATACACTATCGAAATTTATATTTTTTATCTTTATCATGGAAATTTATTTTTATTTATTGGTGAAGAAATAATTACATTACAAATTTACACACCACTAATTTATATATTATTCAATTAGTGGAAAAATAAAATAAATAATAAAAATATTAAATATAATATAATTATAGATAATTAATATTATAAATAAATTTCATATCGCATAAATATATTATTAGGATGTATTAAAATTAATTTTTAAAATTTTATTTCGTTTTATATTGTTATTAAAATCAATGTAATGAATAGTTTTAAAATATTACAATATGGATATAATATAATAAATAATTTTTTATAGAAATGAAAAAAAATTAATAAAAGTCATAAATTCAACCATTTCATTGGTTTATGGATATTAATATCCATGAGTGCTATTTTGTGTGGTTTTTTCTATTTATCATAAATATATTGACCCGAAAATAGTAGTTTTTTGGTTTTAAGGGTTAGTGTGAAATTTGTTAATTAGGGGTTAAAAATAAAAATATGGGTTCAAATATTGTGGAAAATTGTCTAGTTGTTAACATATGAGATTATTTTTAACAATTATTATGCTATATTATAAATAAATTAGTTATCAGCTACATTTAAATGAATATTAATTTATGTTAACTTAATATTTTTTGAAACTCCAATACTGACCTCCCATTTAATATAAAATGGAACATATTATTCCCCATAAGTAACACATAAAAAACCTTAATGGATCATCCAATATCTAAAAAAATAATTCTAATAATCCCACCTCACATAATTGATTCCATATTTATATATTGATAAAATGCATAGTGATCTTAAGGTGTTATGAAATGTATATTATCTATTGAAGAGGTATCATTTTTAATAAACAATTTTTGAATTATTTCCTCTTCCATCATATTAAAATTTTTAATACCTATGAATCTATAATAACACCATTATCTTCTATATACATGGGGTTTTTAATTGGACAATCTACATTTATCACTTGGGAGACAAAATAATCATTAATGTGTACGGAATACTATTTCCTCTAGAAAGGGTGTAGTTCATTTTACACCATAATCTCCCATGTCTAGATTATAATGAAATAATTAATGTTTATATATGTGTTTAATAAAATATTCTTCATTATTGAAATATAAATTTTTAATTTTAATATTTCCTGTAGATTGACTAAAAATTGGTAAATCATTATAATAAATCCATCAAGTTATTTGATTATTTTTTATCACCACATAACATTAATGATGTATATTTAAGTATATTTAAAGGAATAATATTATATCCTTCTGATTGTGACCGTTATATAAAAACACAATTTTGCATACCTTCTATCCATAATTTTCATTGAAAAATTAACTGTTTCTCATGCATATATACACCATAATATCCCCAAGATTATAATATAATTAACATTTCATAACCATATTTAGTGGTTGGATTTAAAGAAATTATTTTTATATATAAAAAGATAATTATTTCATAGATATTATTCTGGAGATGTTGGAATAATTACCATAATGAACATAGTAGAGTTACTAAAATCATTTTGGACATTTGATTCAGATATACTGAAAATTCTGAATATAAAATTAATTTATTTTTTTATTTTATAGAACATGGTGTTTAAATAATTTATGGAATAAGAAAAATTAAAATGATTTTTTTGATACTAAAAAATTAAAATAATTTTGGTATTGGTGATGATAGTGAACACACATGATGATTCAGACTCATTTTAAAATTAATTTCTTTTAAATATTATCTTTTCATGTTTTTCATAAAACAATATTTCTCATCCATATCCCTATTGTTAATAAAATTACAATTTTTTTTATATTATATTACTATTTCATTTGGTTATTCTTTCACAAGGTTTTATTTTTATTAAATGGTTTTAAAGAAATTTTAATTTTAATTTCCAAATAAAATATTTTAGGGATTTTTATAAAGAATTTATATAAATTTTTATTCTTTTATAGAAATAATAGAATATAATACCATAATAATTAAAAAATTATATGAATAATCATTAAAAATTAATAAATTTTCATATTACATATCATTTTTTTTATTTTTAATTATTCAATTTAAAACTAATTATTTTTATAATAGAATGTAAATTATCATCAAAATAATTTATGATTTTAATGATTAAAATGAAACTATTAATGTTTTCTTGGTTTTTGAAATTTATTTTGATAATAGGAGGTTCCATTATAATACATGGATGGGTGGTAATGTTATTAACCAATTTTGTGTGTTTTGGTGATAATCCAAAATGGGTGGGTCCACAATAGCCCAATATTTAATTTGTTATTGATTTTAAATTCATGGTTGTTTTATTTTTATACATAATTTTAATATTTTTATTGAAATTGTTTCCTATTTATCATGAAATTTTATTTTAAAAATCAATAGTTTTTTATAATAATACTTTAAATTTTTCACATATGTTAATGATCTTATATTTAAATGGATTATTATGATACATTTAATAGGTTAAAAGTTTACCTTTGTGAAAAAATTATTATTAGATTTATTTTTTTTCTAAAAAAATTAATCGTTTTAGTTTTTCATTATAATTCATTATGAACTGTTTCGTTATATTATTTGGAAAGAGAATTTTATTTCATGGATAATAAAAAATAATTTTATCCCTATTATTATATTTTAAAAATAATAATTTTTAAGAATTCATGGTCTAGATGTTTGTTTAATTTTTAGGGCTGTAAATAGTGTTTCTATTCTCATACTATGTATACATTATTTTTCAATAGTTTTCACAGTTGGGAAATTGAAATAATGATGTTTTTTTGAATGAGGTGGTGATTTTTCAATTAATGAAATCATATATTTTTTAAATGTTTTACACTATAAAATACTGTATAATATATATATGTTTCCACTTAGTATATATATGTTCTTACTACGTAAGATATATTAAATAAATATCTAAATATGAAATGAAAAATTATTTTTAAATTTTTAATATTTTAAATTTAGTATCAAGGTACTATAATATGGGAAGTCCATGGTTGGGTCCTTACACAAATTAACCTTTGGAATGAGAAAGTCAGGGGATTCATAATGGAAACTAGGGTAGAGGGGAAAGTTAGTAGAACACTATGAACTATACTCATACAAGTCATGCATTTGGTCGATCCACTATCACATGGTTTATTATTAGGAAATCTATCCAATATTTTTTGGTCAGATATGGATGAATAACAATCCATTAAATGTTATAAATTTCACAACAACATGGGGTTTCCTGTGGGAGTCATGGGTTGGTTTTTACCAAAAAATCATTGGGCAGAAATTTGATGGTTTAATATATAGTGAGGTGTTTCCTCTTGAGAATGTTGGATGCCATTTTGTGTGAGATCATTTTTTACTGAAAATATCTATATTTTATATGATATAATGTATATATTATAATATTATGTCTGAGTATCAAAATGAATGTTATTGGTATAGAGTTACCATTATATATATAAAATGTGATGATATACAAATTTGGAGGAATTTGACCTTTATGATATTATTATATGACCAATTTAGTAAAAAATGTTTCGAATCGTAGTCTAAATACGAAGCTTTATTCTTGATGATACTAATTTGTAGTATAGTATCCCTCTACTAGCAGTGGCCCGATTTTAGGATGTCTTTCTAAATTATTTGTATAGCTTCTCACCCGAGTATGATATCAAGTGCATTATTGATTCATTCTTGGATGTAAATACATTTTTCTATCACACTGTACATGATTGAACCAATTTAGTTTTAGTTATGTTAATTGATTTATTTGGATCGTAATGATTATGGAGTCAAAAATAATAGTACATTGTTGTGGAGTTTGCATGTATTATTTCGTAAGAAGGAAGATGGGAACATCTATTTGGGAGTTGATTATTCGAGGAAAAACTAGATGATTTTATAGATTGGATTTCCTTTTCTTCACATCAATTATATATTTAATTAGTTTAGAGGTGCCAAGGTATTTTCAATAGTTGATATTATGTAAATATATCGTAGTATCAGGGTATGACCATAAGACATAGAACAGTTTACATTGAGGAGAATGCTTTGAATGTACAAGATCATGGTGTTTTCATTTGTTTGGATCAATTCCCAAGCAGTATTCCTGTACATGATGTTTCAGATAATTCATCCATATTTGCATTGGTTTTTGGTGGTTTTCATCCACAACATCTTAGAACATTCCATGTTTAGTAACATTAATTACCAACATCATTAAATAGCCCTATGATCAATTATAGGGAACCAAATATACCCCATGGAAAAAAATAGAATTTTAGGATAGATAAATTGATCTTCTTGGGCCACATTTTATCATAGCCTAGAGTGTTATTTGAAATGGAAGAGGTGATATCTATGTTATCATGGGTTCAATAAAAAATAACATTGTGATTCAAATATTACTGTCTATGTAAGGATGTTATTAGTGATTCCTTGAGAAAATTTACCATCTACAAACATAAATGTATATTATGACAAATTAGGGGGTGATTTGTTTTAGTGATATGTTCAGGAGGAGGAATTCTTGAAACTGAATAAAAATGATACCATTAAACAGATCTCGATTGTACTTGAGCTATGTACTGAGAATATTTTTTTTTTATCACGACTCTAGAAAAATGATTTTATTATGCAAGAGTTTAAATTGGATGCATATGCATCTAGATAGATGACACCAAGTTAGTGGAATTACACCAACTATGGCATTTCATTAGTTGTATCAGATAAATATCTGAGATGTTTTTAGTTGTATCTATTGGTTGAGTGATTTTGGGTGCACATTGTTCACAAGATATTTGAGCATATCATTTCATTATAGGACATCAAACATCAAAGAAGATAGTTGTTTTGAATATCAATAGTGTTTTATATTTATGTTCATATATACTATTATAATGGGAAAGATAAATTCGCACACATAATGTATAAATTCACAATATAAAGAAGTGTAGGAATCATAAGATATCTGATGAAATATTTTTAATGGTTCAAAAAAATTCTAGACTTCTATGTTTATCATCAAGGATAAATTATGATATTGAACTCAATTGATTGATCACATGAAAATTGGTTGAAGATGAGATAGTTATCTACTCTAGTTGGTTTATACATATAAAAGTGCATATACTTTTAGAATCTTCCATCGAGTATTTCCATTGAATGCAAATAGGTTATTCAAATTCATAGCCTTATATTGGTTCAAATGAAATTGCTTTATGAGTTGTTGTGATTATTCCATTTTTATAGTGGTTAGTACTTCTTTGGTGTATGATGATATATCATGATCACTATAGGATTTACTAGTGTATCAGAATAAAAAATGGGATAGAGGGACTTCTATTGTGATACATATATTGATAGAATTAAAAGGATGAGGATTAGTGGCCTAGACAATTGTTGTATCCTTTTCTTATTAGGGAATAGAATTGGGATGAAATCACCATATAACTCATTATACGATTAAACAATACACCTCTAAAAAATTATTCATTAGGGGTGATAACTAATGAAAGAATAATGTTTTTCCATTTCATTCATATCAAGTTTAAAATATCTATTTACAAATTGGGTAACCTATACATGGATGATATTGTTCAGTTTAATTATATTCCATGGAGAATAAATTTATATCTAGATCCCTAAATGATGAAATTATTCTTAAAGGATCATTAGATGTGTTGGAAACACATCTTCAACTATGAATAACCCATCATCCTTCTAATAATGTTCAATTTGTATGAATGTTTCAGATAATAGGGGACACCTTGTGAGACAATTACATAGACATTGTAGGTTATTAGGACAACAATTGACTCCCAATTAGATTGAATAATATAATAATTTCATTGTAATAATCTAAATATATCCATTTTGGGAATTATATCGGAGGATGTGTTGTTCATAATTATGTTGGATAGTGGTTGGTGATGTAACGCCCCGACCCTAGCTACCCAGAGTCGGTGCATTACTTCGTAACATTGGCCTGATCACAAGAAAGATCAAATCCCGAAAGACCGATTGGTTTAGTAGCCTTGGAAACACTAGATATAATCATAAAGTTTTACATTACATTTCAAAGTGAAAAACTACTACAACAACAAAGTCTTCATATCCACACTATTAACCCCTCATAATATCCCTGCAAGTCATTCATAATTTACTTCTTCACTACCTGGGAAAAATAAAACATAGAAAAGGGGTGAGCTCAAATGCCCAGTAAGGATAACAATATAGCGGAACATTCAAAATAATCATAAACATTTAAGGCAATGAATTACTAAAACAAAAGCCTTTTAAAATTGAACTTCAACATAGTATGGCAAAAGTAAAATGAAATAATGCCATTTACTTATTCACATGGATATTCTACTAATCGAATAATCACATGAAATATCAATAACCACTTTCATAATGTTGGAGTGCATAATGTCAAATGTTAATTTCATTGTCTAGGCCTCATCCCAAGACCTAGGGGTTACTTCTAACCGGAACCCAACCCGGAGTGCCTCTAATAACCGGACACCAACCCGGAGTCCCTCTAATAACCGGACACCAACCCGGAGTGCCTCTAATAACCGGACACCAACCCGGAGGGCATACTTTTACCAGTCCCTAACCTGGAGGGCTTACTTTAACCAGTCCCCAACCTGGAGGGCTTACTTTTACCGGTCCCCAACCCGGAACATACTTGTTTAGCACATTCATCTGAAGAAAAGTTTGAAATATAACATAAACATTCGGATTAAAACTAGCATACGAAATGTCAATAGTTTCACCATAAACTATGAATGGTATAAAAATAGCACATCCACAGTCAAACATATCACAAAAACTTCAATACAATATAGAAGTTTTGTATCATAATAAATCAACTTCAAATAATCTTAAAATCCATCAAAGGATGTTGACATAGATGAAATCAAAATTCTTTTTAAATAAGTATCTCCTTTTATTTTGAAATCATTTAAGATCCATATAAAATAAAACATTTTCTTTGAAAATATTCTTATAAGCTTGTATGGAAAGCTTCGACGATTTTATAACGGCGGAAAATAACCGCACCCGCCGTATAAGTTAAAAAAAACATTCTTACCTCAATTCAGTCGAAAAGGTTAAAAAGGACCTTGTTTTGAAAACGACGGAAAGATTCCTTTATAAACCTCTTATAAAAATTTAAACAAGGGTATAAATGACTTTAACCCATATTCTTGTAAATAGTAAAAATGTTTTGAAATACATTTCAAAGAAACATGGATGTGGATGATAAAGAGATCCCCGTAGATTATTACGTATAATACAACCTCGGATAATGAAGAGATTGTGAAATAACCCTTACCTTGTACTTTTCCTTGGTTGAGGTAGGTTAACCTCCTGTATAATGGTGAAATAATTGTTATTAAATTATACAATAATCATATATATTAATATGATATCATATATGATCTTTTAACATTGATTTGTTAATAATATCTTAGAATTATCGTCGTTTCGGGAGTTAACTTACTCATTTTCTTTTATATGTTTTGTTACATAAGCCATGGTTGTTGTATCTTATTCATATCCAGAATGATATACAGTCCTTAAACATCATTTTTAAATCATCAAATGATAATTATACTTGAATGGATACGATGGAGAATGAATCTCATCGCGTTCGTGGAGACGGTAGTCCGTACGTACGCACGAGCGACAATATCATTCTTTTGATATTAAAATAATATATAAATGGATGGTATATCATATATACAGAATCATTAACATGTTATATTTATTATTTACATGAGTTACACATCATTATTATACCCATCCAAATAATATTATATTGAATAACAATTACACCACGACGTGGAGACGGTAAGCCGTACGTACGCACGTATGGTGACATGTTATTCAAAGGGTGGATAGAATACTGAATATGGTTGTACCATATTTATAATAACATCACAGTATATAAATGATACTGGAGTCATTATTTTAGAATGGTAACAACAAAGGAATAAGAAGTGGAAGAAGAAATGAACTTGGAAAAGGGGTGGTGAAAACATTACCTCTTCTTCGGGTTCTTCCTTTTGATTTGATCAAAAGGGCTCCTTAGGTTGGCTTTCTGATCAAACTAAGGCCCCTAGGTTGTAGTGAGGGATGTTGGGAGAGTATTTGGGCAGAGTTTTGCCGAACCAAAAGGCTTTAGAGGTGTGAAGAAAAGAGAAGGAGGAGTGCCCTTTTATAAGAGGGGTGAGGGGCACTTTTGGAAAAGCTAGAAATATTAATTTATAATAAATTCATATTCGGTTTACAAAGGCTCCAAAGTTTAATATTCATAGGATGAGGTGGGGATAGGTCGAAAACAACTCATCCAATAGAATTTAGACAGGTTTGGGTACTTATATTAACCTTATCTTTAAGTATTAACTCTAAGTTAATTAGTTTCACTTTTACAATGTCTCTTTGTATTTTTATATAATATGGTTAATAAACTTACTATATACATCCAAGAGACCCCCAAGTGGTCCATTAATGATTAACCTATCATAATATAAGTCTCTTGGCCGAACCTTAGATTTTTAGGAATTTAATATCAATTAATAATATAATATTTGTTTTAAGAACTCTTTTTTGTCAATTTTGACACTATTCAATAGTTGATTTTTGTGAAACTGATAACAGATTGATTACTTCGAACAAAGTCAATTAAAGCAATCCTAATATATCATATTATCCTAGAAAATTAGTTTAATTCATTAAAAGTTTCATATTATATTTATTTGGGTATTTATAATATCAATTATTTTAATTTTTCACTATTATAGTAATTACTGCATCATCATTGTGTCATAAATAAAATAACTTATTTAATGTCTAAAAATTATAAATAAAATATCATTATGTAGGACATCTTTTTATCTTTCTAATGAATATTTATAATCGAAAATCCAACATGTATAACCCTATGTAAAAATTGTTCTTCTAAAAGATGTTAGCTTATGCCATTTTTATTTTTATTTAAGCTTTATTAATATAATGTGTCATTATCACTTACAAGTGGATCCATGGGGTCCCAAAATTGACACAAAGATGCCCATGGTCGACCATCTATCAACCAATAGGGTTAAGACACGTTTTTAGGGTAATTTAGTATTATTATAATATTATTTTTTTAACCCTTATTTACCGGATTTACCCTTAACCATGGTAAATAATATATTTACCGCAGTAATTATTCAAAATGTCTAAAAATAAAAGTTACCTATTTACACAATTTGAACATCCTGATTCCAAATATGGAATCCATTTTCCTAAATTCAAAACACAGAAGTGGCAGAAATTAATTTAAAATTAATTCCCGCTGTCAAAACAAAAAGCGTGTTTTTAAGAGATAATAACTATCAAAAGATTGACACTTGTTTATGTTCGGTTTAATTGTAAAATTATGTCCAATGACCAACATTATATTAAATGGTAAAAATATATTCTAAATATACTTTAAAACTACTAAAATTCATAATTTATCACTATTAATTATTTTGATTAAAAAAGTTGTTTTTAATTAAAATTTAGTAATTTTCACTATTCATCAAAATATGAAAGTTATCCGAAAAGTACCAAAATTTCACCTTAGGATAAATTCAATATTCCGAGTCCAAAAATGAAGTCCATTTTCAAATATAAAATATATATAATTTCAAAAAGTAGGTATTACTATTCACAACGGCTAGTTTAATTAGTTGTGGTGTGTGTTAGAACTCGAGGTTGCGTACAACACACGCTATCGCATTATTCAAAGGGAAACGTACCGTAGAAGCTTGGGGTGTTTCATTTTAAATTTTTTGATGTCCCCATTTAGTCAAAAAGTTTAAAATATTATATTTAAAAAGGGTTCACTATTAAAAGTTGATAAAAGTGCAATACTGAAAATGAATTTGTTCTTGCATTATATCTAAGAAACTCATAATATGGATTCTAAAATTATAAGGATTATATAAAGTTTAAAATTTAGATAATACTATTCATAACCTCTTTTGAATGGCTTTTTTTTTTAAGTCATGGTGTGATTGAACTCGGTGTTGCGTGTAGTGCATGTTATTGAATTATTTTGAAGAAATAACACACTATGAAATCTTGGGGTGTTACATTCTCCCCTCCTTCAATAAATTGCGTCCTCGCAATTTGAAATTGTTCTTCGAAAATAAAAGGTTGAAAATAGAAAATATATTTGTGGGAAACCCCACATTGGAAATTGGGTTACTAAAATTTAGTCTTAATATGAGGAAAAGAGAAATCAAAGGGTCACCACCAAATTATGATCTCGATTAGGAGAACATTGGTGGCAATTAGAGACATATAATCGGAGGAAAAACGTAAATATTTATAGGTAGTGATTGAGGTCATCAATCACAAACAAGTATAAAATTGAGGTCCTTAAATTCATCAATCTATGATGAATTGAAATACCATCGGTTCAACAAAACATAGGGTATTAGGATAACACATTTTTGACGTTTCAAAGTATCCTAGTTGAAATCCCACATCGAAAAATGAATTAATGAGGCCTCTATTTAAAATAAAGAGTCGAAAGTATGAAGATTACCGAAAATAACACATACTAGGGTTCCATGTAGTAAAATATGGATATGGAAGAAAAATCTAACCATCAATTATCTGATGGAGAGTGGTAGAGAACATGGCTATAAAAAGGCCAACAATCCCAAAGCCAAAAATTAGTGATGATTTAAGGTACCATCTAGGAAAACATTTTTGTTCAAAGTTTCTTTTCTTAATATTGAGGAATTTATTTATGAGATTGGCTAAGATCATAAGGAGATATACTTACTTTATAATTAGAGTTTTATCCATTAATAAATTTCTACCACAAACTCTTCTTTCACTCTAAAAGATAATAGAATGTAAAAAAAATTCTATTTACACTATTCGTATAGGGTTCTAAAATAAACGAATTTATAAATCATCTACATGATCTTTTAATAAAAACTACATTATTTAATCCAGGACATCTCATGGTCCAGTGGTAGGTGATACACCCTTGTCGCCCTTCGGTTGCGGGTTCAAGTCTCGCAGCCTTGCCGGACGCGACGGGTTGCCACCCGACCTCCGGGTTGTCCTTTTATGGCAATCCAAAATAATCCAAACTAGAACTATCCAAAATACTTCTTTCCAAACTCACAGTCCAACATTTATAAGGAAGGTAAACATAATGTAGAACCTTTTTACCCCGTAATAGCATATGAATACCTTCATCATGTATTACCATATTCCTTATTGATTACATTCATGCTCCCTTATTCCATATAGAATGCTGGATATACTTCATTAATCCAAAAATGTTTTAAACCCCAACAATGATGGAATATACAAATCATTAATTAGTTCCAAGGTAGTCAAGAATATCCAATATAATTTATCCAAAACAATCACATATTATTCCAAAATCACTACCTCAGTATTAGAACTATATTATGATTTATCATTCTCTCAACCATATATTTTCCAAAAATTTATCCTGCTATTGAGTCACTTTTCTTTGTTCCACATAATCTCAAGTCCTTAATGAAATAGTACTGCAGTACAATCCTTATATACTCCATAATTATTATAACAAGTACATTGTTGATACAACACTCAATTTATATAATCAACATAATAACTCTAATCATTCCTCTTCATCTGTGGTAGTATCATAACTTTATTATTATCCAATAGCATCATTTGCGGCATAGTCTGATGACAGGGGCATAGGTTCGCGTAGTGTCCAAACTCCTTGCAAATGAAGCATTGTACATTTGAAACCATTTTCTTACCCTTGCAGTCACGTACTTTGTGCCCTTTTCCTCCACACTTATAACAAACTCCCATTCCTTTCAGGCAAGATCCAGGGTGTTTCTTTCCACAGTTACCACATATGGGAAAATTCTTATTTTCCCTCTTCCCTTTATCCATATTTCTCTCTTCTATCCTTTTCTTCTCTTGCTTCCCTTCAAAGCCATAGGACTCAGTAAACTCTTTACTTATCTTATAAACACATGATATTATTTCTTCATATGATGATAATACATGGGAGACTATTTCTCTTATAAATTCTAGCTTAAGACCATGAAAGATATGATCCTTCCTTCTCTTTGGATCATGTGCATTTCTGGAGTTCTCATTCCTTCTACTGGGCGCCATTTCTAAACAATGGCATAAACTAGATCAGTTTATGAATCAAAATACATAATCCCATACTTATAAAACACTTAACATAAATTGAACTATTTATGGATATAATCCATAATCATAAAAATGTTTTCTTTGAGAAAGTATATACTCATAAACCCTTCATAATGGTTTGTAAAGAAAATGAGAATTATCCTAAGCATATCCCCCGGGAGTGTCGTAACCAAGAGTGCAGCAAGGCCCGTTGTCGTGCACCAGTTCCCGTTCGAGTCTAGCTCAAAGCAGTGTTTTCGGGTTTTACCCCTAGGTACATCTGTGCCAGAGCCGCCTCTACCTGCTCGTATCCAGACAGGGATGTATTGCTCGGAAAACTCACAAAATCTCTACAAATACCAAAATTCTAGGAAGTTCTTCTATACTAATCCTCAAAGTTCATCTTAGGTCTATGTGCTCTAATCATAGTTTATCTAATTCTAGCTTCCAAGGTTTGTACTAAACTTCCTCTGATACCAACTGTAACGCCCCGACCCTAGCTACCCAGAGTCGGTGCATTACTTCGTAACATTGGCCTGATCACAAGAAAGATCAAATCCCGAAAGACCGATTGGTTTAGTAGCCTTGGAAACACTAGATATAATCATAAAGTTTTACATTAAATTTCAAAGTGAAAAACTACTACAACAACAAAGTCTTCATATCCACACTATTAACCCCTCATAATATCCCTGCAAGTCATTCATAATTTACTTCTTCACTACCTGGGAAAAATAAAACATAGAAAAGGGGTGAGCTCAAATGCCCAGTAAGGATAACAATATAGCGGAACATTCAAAATAATCATAAACATTTAAGGCAATGAATTACTAAAACAAAAGCCTTTTAAAATTGAACTTCAACATAGTATGGCAAAAGTAAAATGAAATAATGCCATTTACTTATTCACATGGATATTCTACTAGTCGAATAATCACATGAAATATCAATAACCACTTTCATAATGTTGGAGTGCATAATGTCAAATGTTAATTTCATTGTCTAGGCCTCATCCCAAGACCTAGGGGTTACTTCTAACCGGAACCCAACCCGGAGTGCCTCTAATAACCGGACACCAACCCGGAGTGCCTCTAATAACCGGACACCAACCCGGAGTGCCTCTAATAACCGGACACCAACCCGGAGGGCATACTTTTACCAGTCCCTAACCTGGAGGGCTTACATTAACCAGTCCCCAACCTGGAGGGCTTACTTTTACCGGTCCCCAACCCGGAACATACTTGTTTAGCACATTCATCTGAAGAAAAGTTTGAAATATAACATAAACATTCGGATTAAAACTAGCATACGAAATGTCAATAGTTTCACCATAAACTATGAATGGTATAAAAATAGCACATCCACAGTCAAACATATCACAAAAACTTCAATACAATATAGAAGTTTTGTATCATAATAAATCAACTTCAAATATTCTTAAAATCCATCAAAGGATGTTGACATAGATGAAATCAAAATTCTTTTTAAATAAGTATCTCCTTTTATTTTGAAATCATTTAAGATCCATATAAAATAAAACATTTTCTTTGAAAATATTCTTATAAGCTTGTATGGAAAGCTTCGACGATTTTATAACGGCGGAAAATAACCGCACCCGCCGTATAAGTTAAAAAAAACATTCTTACCTCAATTCAGTCGAAAAGGTTAAAAAGGACCTTGTTTTGAAAACGACGGAAAGATTCCTTTATAAACCTCTTATAAAAATTTAAACAAGGGTATAAATTACTTTAACCCATATTCTTGTAAATAGTAAAAATGTTTTGAAATACATTTCAAAGAAACATGGATGTGGATGATAAAGAGATCCCAGTAGATTATTACATATAATACAACCTCGGATAATGAAGAGATTGTGAAATAACCCTTACCTTGTACTTTTCCTTGGTTGAGGTAGGTTAACCTCCTGTATAATGGTGAAATAATTGTTATTAAATTATACAATAATCATATATATTAATATGATATCATATATGATCTTTTAACATTGATTTGTTAATAATATCTTAGAATTATCGTCGTTTCGGGAGTTAACTTACTCATTTTCTTTTATATGTTTTGTTACATAAGCCATGGTTGTTGTATCTTATTCATATCCAGAATGATATACAGTCCTTAAACATCATTTTTAAATCATCAAATGATAATTATACTTGAATGGATACGATGGAGAATGAATCTCATCGCGTTCGTGGAGACGGTAGTCCGTACGTACGCACGAGCGACAATATCATTCTTTTGATATTAAAATAATATATAAATGGATGGTATATCATATATACAGAATCATTAACATGTTATATTTATTATTTACATGAGTTACACATAATTATTATACCCATCCAAATAATATTATATTGAATAACAATTACACCACGACGTGGAGACGGTAAGCCGTACGTACGCACGTATGGTGACATGTTATTCAAAGGGTGGATAGAATACTGAATATGGTTGTACCATATTTATAATAACATCACAGTATATAAATGATACTGGAGTCATTATTTTAGAATGGTAACAACAAAGGAATAAGAAGTGGAAGAAGAAATGAACTTGGAAAAGGGGTGGTGAAAACATTACCTCTTCTTCGGGTTCTTCCTTTTGATTTGATCAAAAGGGCTCCTTAGGTTGGCTTTCTGATCAAACTAAGGCCCCTAGGTTGTAGTGAGGGATGTTGGGAGAGTATTTGGGCAGAGTTTTGCCGAACCAAAAGGCTTTAGAGGTGTGAAGAAAAGAGAAGGAGGAGTGCCCTTTTATAAGAGGGGTGAGGGGCACTTTTGGAAAAGCTAGAAATATTAATTTATAATAAATTCATATTCGGTTTACAAAGGCTCCAAAGTTTAATATTCATAGGATGAGGTGGGGATAGGTCGAAAACAACTCATCCAATATAATTTAGACAGGTTTGGGTACTTATATTAACCTTATCTTTAAGTATTAACTCTAAGTTAATTAGTTTCACTTTTACAATGTCTCTTTGTATTTTTATATAATATGGTTAATAAACTTACTATATACATCCAAGCGACCCCCAAGTGGTCCATTAATGATTAACCTATCATAATATAAGTCTCTTGGCCGAACCTTAGATTTTTAGGAATTTAATATCAATTAATAATATAATATTTGTTTTAAGAACTCTTTTTTGTCAATTTTGACACTATTCAATAGTTGATTTTTTTGAAACTGATAACAGATTGATTACTTCGAACAAAGTCAATTAAAGAAATCCTAATATATCATATTATCCTAGAAAATTAGTTTAATTCATTAAAAGTTTCATATTATATTTATTTGGGTATTTATAATATCAATTATTTTAATTTTTCACTATTATAGTAATTACTGCATCATCATTGTGTCATAAATAAAATAACTTATTTAATGTCTAAAAATTATAAATAAAATATCATTATGTAGGAAATCTTTTTATCTTTCTAATGAATATTTATAATCGAAAATCCAACATGTATAACCCTATGTAAAAATTGTTCTTCTAAAAGATGTTAGCTTATGCCATTTTTATTTTTATTTAAGCTTTATTAATATAATGTGTCATTATCACTTACAAGTGGATCCATGGGGTCCCAAAATTGACACAAAGATGCCCATGGTCGACCATCTATCAACCAATAGGGTTAAGACACGTTTTTAGGGTAATTTAGTATTATTATAATATTATTTTTTTAACCCTTATTTACCGGATTTACCCTTAACCATGGTAAATAAAATATTTACCGCAGTAATTATTCAAAATGTCTAAAAATAAAAGTTACCTATTTACACAATTTGAACATCCTGATTCCAAATATGGAATCCATTTTCCTAAATTCAAAACACAGAAGTGGCAGAAATTAATTTAAAATTAATTCCCGCAGTCAAAACAAAAAGCGTGTTTTTAAGAGATAATAACTATCAAAAGATTGACACTTGTTTATGTTCGGTTTAATTGTAAAATTATGTCCAATGACCAACATTATATTAAATGGTAAAAATATATTCTAAATATACTTTAAAACTACTAAAATTCATAATTTATCACTATTAATTATTTTGATTAAAAAAGTTGTTTTTAATTAAAATTTAGTAATTTTCACTATTCATCAAAATATGAAAGTTATCCGAAAAGTACCAAAATTTCACCTTAGGATAAATTCGATATTCCGAGTCCAAAAATGAAGTCCATTTTCAAATATAAAATATATATAATTTCAAAAAGTATGTATTACTATTCACAACGGCTAGTTTAATTAGTTGTGGTGTGTGTTAGAACTCGAGGTTGCGTACAACACACGCTATCGCATTATTCAAAGGGAAACGTACCGTAGAAGCTTGGGGTGTTTCATTTTAAATTTTTTGATGTCCCCATTTAGTCAAAAAGTTTAAAATATTGTATTTAAAAAGGGTTCACTATTAAAAGTTGATAAAAGTGCAATACTGAAAATGAATTTGTTCTTGCATTATATCTAAGAAACTCATAATATGGATTCTAAAATTATAAGGATTATATAAAGTTTAAAATTTAGATAATACTATTCATAACCTCTTTTGAATGGCTTTTTTTTAAGTCATGGTGTGATTGAACTCGGTGTTGCGTGTAGTGCATGTTATTGAATTATTTTGAAGAAATAACACACTATGAAATCTTGGGGTGTTACATTCTCCCCTCCTTCAATAAATTGCGTCCTCGCAATTTGAAATTGTTCTTCGAAAATAAAAGGTTGAAAATAGAAAATATATTTGTGGGAAAACCCACATTGGAAATTGGGTTACTAAAATTTAGTCTTAATATGAGGAAAAGAGAAATCAAAGGGTCACCACCAAATTATGATCTCGATTAGGAGAACATTGGTGGCAATTAGAGACATATAATCGGAGGAAAAACGTAAATATTTATAGGTAGTGATTGAGGTCATCAATCACAAACAAGTATAAAATTGAGGTCCTTAAATTCATCAATCTATGATGAATTGAAATACCATCGGTTCAACAAAACATAGGGTATTAGGATAACACATTTTTGACGTTTCAAAGTATCCTAGTTGAAATCCCACATCGAAAAATGAATTAATGAGGCCTCTATTTAAAATAAAGAGTCGAAAGTATGAAGATTACCGAAAATAACACATAATAGGGTTCCATGTAGTAAAATATGGATATGGAAGAAAAATCTAACCATCAATTATCTGATGGAGAGTGGTAGAGAACATGGCTATAAAAAGGCCAACAATCCCAAAGCCAAAAATTAGTGATGATTTAAGGTACCATCTAGGAAAACATTTTTGTTCAAAGTTTCTTTTCTTAATATTGATGAATTTATTTATGAGATTGGCTAAGATCATAAGGAGATATACTTACTTTATAATTAGAGTTTTACCCCTTAATAAATTTCTACCACAAACTCATCTTTCACTCTAAAAGATAATAGAATGTAAAAAAAATTCTATTTACACTATTCGTATAGGGTTCTAAAATAAACGAATTTATAATTCATCTACATGATCTTTTAATAAAAACTACATTATTTAATCCAGGACATCTCATGGTCCAGTGGTAGGTGATACACCCTTGTCGCCCTTCGGTTGCGGGTTCAAGTCTCGCAGCCTTGCCGGACGCGACGGGTTGCCACCCGACCTCCGGGTTGTCCTTTTATGGCAATCCAAAATAATCCAAACTAGAACTATCCAAAATACTTCTTTCCAAACTCACAGTCCAACATTTATAAGGAAGGTAAACATAATGTAGAACCTTTTTACCCCGTAATAGCATATGAATACCTTCATCATGTATTACCATATTCCTTATTGATTACATTCATGCTCCCTTATTCCATATAGAATGCTGGATATACTTCATTAATCCAAAAATGTTTTAAACCCCAACAATGATGGAATATACAAATCATTAATTAGTTCCAAGGTAGTCAAGAATATCCAATATAATTTATCCAAAACAATCACATATTATTCCAAAATCACTACCTCAGTATTAGAACTATATTATGATTTATCATTCTCTCAACCATATATTTTCCAAAAATTTATCCTGCTATTGAGTCACTTTTATTTGTTCCACATAATCTCAAGTCCTTAATGAAATAGTACTGCAGTACAATCCTTATATACTCCATAATTATTATAACAAGTACATTGTTGATACAACACTCAATTTATATAATCAACATAATAACTCTAATCATTCCTCTTCATCTGTGGTAGTATCATAACTTTATTATTATCCAATAGCATCATTTGCGGCATAGTCTGATGACAGGTGCATAGGTTCGCGTAGTGTCCAAACTCCTTGCAAATGAAGCATTGTACATTTGAAACCATTTTCTTACCCTTGCAGTCACGTACTTTGTGCCCTTTTCCTCCACACTTATAACAAACTCCCATTCCTTTCAGGCAAGTTCCAGGGTGTTTCTTTCCACAGTTACCACATATGGGAAAATTCTTATTTTCCCTCTTCCCTTTATCCATATTTCTCTCTTCTATCCTTTTCTTCTCTTGCTTCCCTTCAAAGCCATAGGACTCAGTAAACTCTTTACTTATCTTATAAACACATGATATTATTTCTTCATATGATGATAATACATGGGAGACTATTTCTCTTATAAATTCTAGCTTAAGACCATGAAAGATATGATCCTTCCTTCTCTTTGGATCATGTGCATTTCTGGAGTTCTCATTCCTTCTACTGGGCGCCATTTCTAAACAATGGCATAAACTAGATCAGTTTATGAATCAAAATACATAATCCCATACTTATAAAACACTTAACATAAATTGAACTATTTATGGATATAATCCATAATCATAAAAATGTTTTCTTTGAGAAAGTATATACTCATAAACCCTTCATAATGGTTTGTAAAGAAAATGAGAATTATCCTAAGCATATCCCCCGGGAGTGTCGTAACCAAGAGTGCAGCAAGGCCCGTTGTCGTGCACCAGTTCCCGTTCGAGTCTAGCTCAAAGCAGTGTTTTCGGGTTTTACCCCTAGGTACATCTGTGCCAGAGCCGCCTCTACCTGCTCGTATCCAGACAGGGATGTATTGCTCGGAAAACTCACAAAATCTCTACAAATACCAAAATTCTAGGAAGTTCTTCTATACTAATCCTCAAAGTTCATCTTAGGTCTATGTGCTCTAATCATAGTTTATCTAATTCTAGCTTCCAAGGTTTGTACTAAACTTCCTCTGATACCAACTGTAACGCCCCGACCCTAGCTACCCAGAGTCGGTGCATTACTTCGTAACATTGGCCTGATCACAAGAAAGATCAAATCCCGAAAGACCGATTGGTTTAGTAGCCTTGGAAACACTAGATATAATCATAAAGTTTTACATTACATTTCAAAGTGAAAAACTACTACAACAACAAAGTCTTCATATCCACACTATTAACCCCTCATAATATCCCTGCAAGTCATTCATAATTTACTTCTTCACTACCTGGGAAAAATAAAACATAGAAAAGGGGTGAGCTGAAATGCCCAGTAAGGATAACAATATAGCGGAACATTCAAAATAATGATAAACATTTAAGGCAATGAATTACTAAAACAAAAGCCTTTTAAAATTGAACTTCAACATAGTATGGCAAAAGTAAAATGAAATAATGCCATTTACTTATTCACATGGATATTCTACTAATCGAATAATCACATGAAATATCAATAACCACTTTCATAATGTTGGAGTGCATAATGTCAAATGTTAATTTCATTGTCTAGGCCTCATCCCAAGACCTAGGGGTTACTTCTAACCGGAACCCAACCCGGAGTGCCTCTAATAACCGGACACCAACCCGGAGTGCCTCTAATAACCGGACACCAACCCGGAGTGCCTCTAATAACCGGACACCAACCCGGAGGGCATACTTTTACCAGTCCCTAACCTGGAGGGCTTACTTTAACCAGTCCCCAACCTGGAGGGCTTACTTTTACCGGTCCCCAACCCGGAACATACTTGTTTAGCACATTCATCTGAAGAAAAAGTTTGAAATATAACATAAACATTCGGATTAAAACTAGCATACGAAATGTCAATAGTTTCACCATAAACTATGAATGGTATAAAAATAGCACATCCACAGTCAAACATATCACAAAAACTTCAATACAATATAGAAGTTTTGTATCATAATAAATCAACTTCAAATAATCTTAAAATCCATCAAAGGATGTTGACATAGATGAAATCAAAATTCTTTTTAAATAAGTATCTCCTTTTATTTTGAAATCATTTAAGATCCATATAAAATAAAACATTTTCTTTGAAAATATTCTTATAAGCTTGTATGGAAAGCTTCGACGATTTTATAACGGCGGAAAATAACCGCACCCGCCGTATAAGTTAAAAAAAACATTCTTACCTCAATTCAGTCGAAAAGGTTAAAAAGGACCTTGTTTTGAAAACGACGGAAAGATTCCTTTATAAACCTCTTATAAAAATTTAAACAAGGGTATAAATGACTTTAACCCATATTCTTGTAAATAGTAAAAATGTTTTGAAATACATTTCAAAGAAACATGGATGTGGATGATAAAGATATCCCAGTAGATTATTACGTATAATACAACCTCGGATAATGAAGAGATTGTGAAATAACCCTTACCTTGTACTTTTCCTTGGTTGAGGTAGGTTAACCTCCTGTATAATGGTGAAATAATTGTTATTAAATTATACAATAATCATATATATTAATATGATATCATATATGATCTTTTAACATTGATTTGTTAATAATATCTTAGAATTATCGTCGTTTCGGGAGTTAACTTACTCATTTTCTTTTATATGTTTTGTTACATAAGCCATGGTTGTTGTATCTTATTCATATCCAGAATGATATACAGTCCTTAAACATCATTTTTAAATCATCAAATGATAATTATACTTGAATGGATACGATGGAGAATGAATCTCATCGCGTTCGTGGAGACGGTAGTCCGTACGTACGCACGAGCGACAATATCATTCTTTTGATATTAAAATAATATATAAATGGATGGTATATCATATATACAGAATCATTAACATGTTATATTTATTATTTACATGAGTTACACATCATTATTATACCCATCCAAATAATATTATATTGAATAACAATTACACCACGACGTGGAGACGGTAAGCCGTACGTACGCACGTATGGTGACATGTTATTCAAAGGGTGGATAGAATACTGAATATGGTTGTACCATATTTATAATAACATCACAGTATATAAATTATACTGGAGTCATTATTTTAGAATGGTAACAACAAAGGAATAAGAAGTGGAAGAAGAAATGAACTTGGAAAAGGGGTGGTGAAAACATTACCTCTTCTTCGGGTTCTTCCTTTTGATTTGATCAAAAGGGCTCCTTAGGTTGGCTTTCTGATCAAACTAATGCCCCTAGGTTGTAGTGAGGGATGTTGGGAGAGTATTTGGGCAGAGTTTTTCCGAACCAAAAGGCTTTAGAGGTGTGAAGAAAAGAGAAGGAGGAGTGCCCTTTTATAAGAGGGGTGAGGGGCACTTTTGGAAAAGCTAGAAATATTAATTTATAATAAATTCATATTCGGTTTACAAAGGCTCCAAAGTTTAATATTCATAGGATGAGGTGGGTATAGGTCGAAAACAACTCATCCAATAGAATTTAGACAGGTTTGGGTACTTATATTAACCTTATCTTTAAGTATTAACTCTAAGTTAATTAGTTTCACTTTTACAATGTCTCTTTGTATTTTTATATAATATGGTTAATAAACTTACTATATACATCCAAGCGACCCCCAAGTGGTCCATTAATGATTAACCTATCATAATATAAGTCTCTTGGCCGAACCTTAGATTTTTAGGAATTTAATATCAATTAATAATATAATATTTGTTTTAAGAACTCTTTTTTGTCAATTTTGACACTATTCAATAGTTGATTTTTGTGAAACTGATAACAGATTGATTACTTCGAAAAAAGTCAATTAAAGCAATCCTAATATATCATATTATCCTAGAAAATTAGTTTAATTCATTAAAAGTTTCATATTATATTTATTTGGGTATTTATAATATCAATTATTTTAATTTTTCACTATTATAGTAATTAATGCATCATCATTGTGTCATAAATAAAATAACTTATTTAATGTCTAAAAATTATAAATAAAATATCATTATGTAGGAAATCTTTTTGTCTTTCTAATGAATATTTATAATCGAAAATCCAACATGTATAACCCTATGTAAAAATTGTTCTTCTAAAAGATGTTAGCTTATGCCATTTTTATTTTTATTTAAGCTTTATTAATATAATGTGTCATTATCACTTACAAGTGGATCCATGGGGTCCCAAAATTGACACAAAGATGCCCATGGTCGACCATCTATCAACCAATAGGGTTAAGACACGTTTTTAGGGTAATTTAGTATTATTATAATATTATTTTTTTAACCCTTATTTACCGGATTTACCCTTAACCATGGTAAATAAAATATTTACCGCAGTAATTATTCAAAATGTCTAAAAATAAAAGTTACCTATTTACACAATTTGAACATCCTGATTCCAAATATGGAATCCATTTTCCTAAATTCAAAACACAGAAGTGGCAGAAATTAATTTAAAATTAATTCCCGCTGTCAAAACAAAAAGCGTGTTTTTAAGAGATAATAACTATCAAAAGATTGACACTTGTTTATGTTCGGTTTAATTGTAAAATTATGTCCAATGACCAACATTATATTAAATGGTAAAAATATATTCTAAATATACTTTAAAACTACTAAAATTCATAATTTATCACTATTAATTATTTTGATTAAAAAAGTTGTTTTTAATTAAAATTTAGTAATTTTCACTATTCATCAAAATATGAAAGTTATCCGAAAAGTACCAAAATTTCACCTTAGGATAAATTCGATATTCCGAGTCCAAAAATGAAGTCCATTTTCAAATATAAAATATATATAATTTCAAAAAGTAGGTATTACTATTCACAACGGCTAGTTTAATTAGTTGTGGTGTGTGTTAGAACTCGAGGTTGCGTACAACACACGCTATCGCATTATTCAAAGGGAAACGTACCGTAGAAGCTTGGGGTGTTTCATTTTAAATTTTTTGATGTCCCCATTTAGTCAAAAAGTTTAAAATATTGTATTTAAAAAGGGTTCACTATTAAAAGTTGATAAAAGTGCAATACTGAAAATGAATTTGTTCTTGCATTATATCTAAGAAACTCATAATATGGATTCTAAAATTATAAGGATTATATAAAGTTTAAAATTTAGATAATACTATTCATAACCTCTTTTGAATGGCTTTTTTTTTAAGTCATGGTGTGATTGAACTCGGTGTTGCGTGTAGTGCATGTTATTGAATTATTTTGAAGAAATAACACACTATGAAATCTTGGGGTGTTACAGGTGAGTTAGTTATCAGTAGAATTTTTCTCATATATAAGACATATTATTTGATTTTGTTGATTAAAAATAAATCTAGAACAACATAGATTATGAAAAAAACATATTATAGAATCCATATCAAATGACCTCATTTATTCATGGATGGTCTCCATTTCATTTTTTCATGTTTACATATATTAGAAAAAAATTTATTTATAGGTATGGGAAATGAGTTCCATGGTTTATTAGTTAATTTGAGACAATTAATAAATTATTCTCGTATCCAACCTATTTTTAGTTCCATTATTATACAATTTCTTGCATGATTTGATTCATGTATCACATTATTAGATAAAAAATGAACTTATAAAATTATGATATATGTTGATAATGTTTTACATGAATTATATGCATCATTTTAATAGATTATGATCCATATAAAAGAATATTGTGAGACAAATCTATGAAAAAAGATCATTACTTGAGTGTGAGTTCAGTGGAAGCACGGTTTTGTACTAGAGAAGACCAAAGAGAAAAAGTATGTATGCCGGAATAGAGGCCTGATTTTTTCACTAATTACACATAATTATATTTGGAGTCACATCCAATGGATGTACTATTACATAATGAGGGGAATGTAAGACCGAGTCTTAATACAGGTACTTGTCTCTTTATATTTTTTTGTTCCCTTTTAGAATTTAGTTAATATTTATTGTTCCATAGATACATTATTCTTAAGAGGATATTTTGGGATGATATATTATTATATTTAATTTAATAATATTGGAATGTATAAAGGAAACTTATATAATGATATTTTATACCCCCTCGATGGGGAAGTAGCCTTACAAGCCTACCAGAATCCCATGTTGCAGCAAATAGAATCCTAGTAGACTGATATATGAGAATAAATCCCACTAGAATACTAGTGGTGATCATTACCTAGCATGTGGAATGTATAAGTGTATATGGTTTTTCAATGACACCACCTACTAGTATGCTGAAGCAAGTTTCACTGTTCTTGGTTGATATTAAAAGGGTAAGAATAAAACAAATTCACATAAACCCCCATTTTATTCATTAATAAAACTACATCAACTCTAATTAATGATTATAATTTTGGAAGAATTATCTATTACTTCTTTATATTTTCCAATTCTTTCACTTCGTTCTTTTATCTATGGTACTTTATGAATATCTTGAATCGATATATATTTCATGGAATTGGTGAATTCCTCTTGTATTATTACATTACATTATTATTTTTTCCCTAAATAGATGAGTATATCTCTATTAATAAGTAATCATGGTTTTGATTATGGGTAATAAAATAATATATCATGGTTATAATTTCACTTATCATTATTTAGGTCCTATGATATTCTCATTAAGGAATTATATTTTGATAGTATATGGAAAATGTGGGTTCACACAGACACACAATGCATGTGAAAATTTATAATTGGAAATTATATTAATTAACTAATTCATTTGGCATGTAACCCTGAATTATCATTTCATGTTACTTGGAAAACAATACCCTATACATTATTCCCCATAGTTGTTGTGATAATACTTGATCCTAGTTTGGACCCTTCATTTTTGAACCATGATCCGTTGTAATTGATTTATAGAATTGTGGGTAATCATGGGATAAAACATAGTGTAACATTAAATAATAAGGGATTTAAATTGGAAATATGTACATAGAGTGACATGTGAAATTTATATTTGAAATAATATTTCATAAAATTGTAATTTGAATTGGTAAAATTATAGGAAACTGGTAACTTGGAATGATAATTTTAAATTTTCAAGAGATAAACATGATATAATATATTTAAAATGTTATTTATTATATTGTATGATTGTATATATATATTTTCACATCCCATGTTTTCAAGATATATTTCTATTCATGTAAATTTAATTTTTTTTATTGATTTGGATTCATGAAATAATAGTTCTAAATGAAATATAACATAGTATGCCGTCATAACCTATGAATTATATTGGAAGACTGAAGGGGAATAACCAAAATTTAAAGAATATGTATAATGGTATGATATTATAAAATATACCTTAATAAACAATTATTTTTTTAGTATAGTCATCATATGTGTTAAAAATACATTTTCACTGAATTTTTTCATTGGTTTCAGTTAAGAAATAATTTGAACTCTTTTACCCAATTTTACAAAATTTATTTGAAAAAATGAAATTCTATTCAAGAATCATCAGGTCTAATTTATTATATTGTGAAATTTTTTTCATATACTCAAAATATTGATTTTTCAATGAATAATGAAAAATATTGAATTTTATTTACAATTATCATTCCACTTAAATTATTAATTTTTTTTCATTTTATATATAAATTATTTCAATATAATAATTTGATAATTAGATTATTAATAATCCTTTTTATTTATTAATAATTTATTTTTTCATGGATTTTGATATAAAAACATTATATTCACAAGAAAGTAATGTTTTTTATGTAAAAGCACTTCGAGTCATATTTAATGGGTTATATTTTAAGTTAAATTATTTCACTCATATAAGAATATTGTTTTAAAATATATTCCATTGTTGAAATAATAATAATTTGTATTTTTAATTAATTGAATAAAATTTTTGAATAGGAAAAATGTATAAAATATATAACCTTGGTTAAGGTGAAAACGTATTTATCAGAGTGGAATAAATCAAAATTTGAGGGAATGTTTTCAATTAAAAATGAATTTATCCTAATTTATGATAATATTTATACATAAAACTATCCCAAATAAATATATATATCCATATGGATGATTTGATGTTGATTATGAAATTATTTAATGTTTTTATTTTATGAAACTACATGTGCGTCCTCACCCACTCATAAAAAATGACACACATCCTATCTTTTATTTACACCTATTCAGTCCATATTTATCAAAGAATTCTATAAGAATTATTTTATCTGATTACATATAATATATAAATAGTTAATCATTATAATATTTTTTAGTAAGTGTTCAAATGGATTCCCACAAAATAATAGGTAATTATCCTACCTAACATCTTTCAAATTATATCTTGTTCAACCAATTATAAATATATGGTACTTTACATGAAATAATAAAATCCATATAGTCAATTCACTAAAAACATTTAATAATTATATAACCAAAAATTATAACCATCGTTTCTATGAAATAGGATGTGAACTTATCACTCATGTGTGAGTATCAAATACCACGTCTATTATGTAATATAATTCAATTCTCATTACCATCATTCATGTAAGGGTATTTTTTTGTAAAGTTTATAGCTGATATTTAAGAAATAATTATGTTTCTATAATTACTTTATCAAATATACCTTATTATTTTCTATTCTATTGAAAATATTAATATTTCACCGACGTATCAGTGAACTACCACAACCACAAATATATTTAATTCATTTTCCATTTAAATTATTTATGGATTAAAATGATGATATATTAAATGAATATATATAAAAATTGATATAATAATGAATTAATAATGTTGAATTATAATTTAAATTTTTTTAGTTCCACCCTTTGAAATTAATGATTATGTGTACGTTTGGATTAACATATCCATGAATGGGGAAATTTTATATAAGTTCATTACCTTATATAGATAAAAATAAATTTAGATATATAATGAAAAAATATTATAAATAACCCACGATTAACAATCTATAGATTATTCATATATGATCAACAAACTTGTATATGAACTACCAAATTATAATTCTCTTAATGAATGATACATTTAACACATAGAAAAGAATATATAGATAAAAGAATTATTAATTAATGGGTCAAAAAATAATCTAAACATATCATATATAATATTATAATTAGGTAAAAAAAATTTGTAAATTTAAAAGAAATTTATATTTTTTAAATAAAATGTTAAATAATATAGGATGTAATTTAAAAATGACGTAAGGGATTTATGTTGAAGTGTCATTATTTTTAAGGATTGATTAGAATTAGGTTTCCGATGATAAATTTTTTTACTCATATCTCTTGAATTCCATGAATTTTCTTATCATATGTTCAGTTATATTGATTATATGTTTCCTCCAATATAATCTCATTATTAACTAATTAGAAATATATAATGTTTTACGAAAAATATATTATTTTTTTCTCCGGATTTTTCTTTTAAATCAATTGTTAAAGTAATTTTCTACGAAAAATATATTATATTTTATAAAGATTGATTAAAATAATTATTAAAAATATTGAATTTATTTTTTTTAAAAGATATATTATTTTTTTCAAACTAAGGTACTACTCTATTTGAAATAAAAATGTAAAACGATTTAATTTGATAACATACATAAATTAAACAAAATGTCTCACTATTATGAATGGTTATTATTGGGGTTAGTAGTTTAGTTGTTTCCAATTAAAAATTCAAAGAAAATTTTTCCTCATTATTTGGTGAAACTTTATATTTTGTGAAAATTTATATTTTAAATAAGTAATTTTAAATTAAAAAGTGTATTTTCAGAGTAAAAAATTTCAATTTTTCATTTAAGAAAAATTTCTATTTAAGATAACAGATTTTCTATTATTTATGATTAAATAAGGATATTATTCATCAATAAAATCCTTATTCATTTATTTTATAATTAATGATTTAGATCAATATATATCATGGAAACCCATTTCTTTTTGACAGGTTATGGTATGCTGAATTTTTTAAATTCAAAAGAATCATTTTTCCATTCTACATGTTATGTTTTATTCTTGATGATTTATGATCTTGTTGAATAAATATTAATGAATTATTATTATGATATTGGTGATAAATATAATTATACACTCATTAAATAAATTCTCTATGTATTAATGTATAATGTGGTAATACATATAAGAATTGCATGTGAGCCTAGATATGTAGGAGTATGAGCCATCTTTTATTATCATTGATGCAATCCATTGCAATAAATTTGACGTAATGTGGAGTAAACCCAGTGAACACTGATATTATTGAAAATATCCTTTTCTGAAGAATTGGATTTATATTCTTATGTATATTATAAAAATGTATATCTTATAAAAGTGTTATGCTCGCATGAATCGTGTTTGTTGATTTCATTATTATTCACATCTTATGAACTACAATAATTTAATATGTTTCTCAATATTATGGTATTTTATTTTATAGTATGGATTACAAATTTTGGGATCATTTTATAATAATATTATAATCACTGTAATTGTATTTTACTATTAATATAATACTTTTACAGTTACTGGACATTTATCTCACCCTTCCATATGGTTCCATTCCCCCAGTTATAATGAATGTATTTAAGTATGATATGTTAATGAAAAGTTCTAATCATTAATTAAACAGTGGGAGATGATGTTTTAATCATTTTAAACCTTTTTGATATTTAACAATATTGGGGGTTCTATGTAACTCTAGCTAAATTGGGTGTTTTTTGTAAAACAAGATACTAAAGAAACATTGTGTTATGTGAATCATAATATAAATTTATTGTCATGTTTCATTTATGATATATAATATATGATTTATATTTATAAAAACTCATGAATGTATAATATATATATATCATCTTATCACACCGTATAATAACATACAATTTGAATACATTTGGCATGTGTATGAAATTATTTCTTTTTAATCCTTTATGAAATTCAATGTGTTCATTTACCACCAATTATAAAAGGGAACCACTATATTCTCTTATTTATAACTCACCTACCCTTTTAGATTAATTAATCCAAATAAATTTATAGTATCAACATACATTTCCAATAATTAATATAGTTGGTATTCTAAAAATACATTTAGATGGATTATTATAAATGATTCCAAAGGAGGCATACCAATAACGTGGAAGTCATTATACTCGACCTCATTAAATTTATTTATATTCATCATCCACTGATTAATATGTGCTGTTAATCAAAAAATCATATATTAATTATACTTAATATATTGTTATTTTATTATTATTAATGATCCACTATTATTCACACTCTTATTCATCAAATGGGAAGTGAATGTATCATTCATAAACATCTGTTAAATACCTACTTCAAATAGCGATGCAATTATCTTTCAATAATAATATTCCATAGATGGGTACAAAGTTATGTTACTTGATTAAAAATTAAATTTATGACCTTATAATAATTTAAAAAATATATTTCCCTATATACCTTCTTAAATTCCAATCCATTAGAACATATTGTGTCGATAGAGTGTACATGTGTGCTACAACATTTAATAAGTGATGTGATCATTTTTTATTTCCCGTATAGAAGGACGCTAAAATTTATAACTATAATGATTCTATATTTTATATAATTTAAAATATAAAATATTTTAATTTGAAATTTTATTCAACTATACTTCATTCCTTCTATCAAATGTTACAAATAGTTATGATTATTTTATATAGATTACCATCTCAACGAATGGTGTAATTCATAATTCTATATATATTTATTTATATATTAAAGATGAATCTAAGTACATAAATATTATTAATAAATTTTATATTTATAACATTTCAATTTATTTTCTGATGATCAATCAATTATCAATGTATATCGTTTAAAACTTCCAAACTGATGTTCTCATGAAAAATGAAAATTTTCACACTCAAAAATAAAAAAATTTATATGTAATTAATAATTAATGTCTAATGAATTTTAATTAGTGGATCATATTTGATAGTATATATATGTAAAGGATTCTTGTATATGTGCCAAATATTTTAAATGTACAGTAATAGAAATTATACTATTTGTGATATGCCATTTGCAATGGGGCCCCATTATAAATGGTCTCTTACAGAAATAGGCATTGGAAAAATATTTTTTCCCAATGAGCGATCACAACAACCAAATATTTGTGACAGTATCACATCCCATGTTGAATTGGTTTCCAAAAACCAATTTTCGATTGGTAACCCTTTCATAAATATGTTTCCAGGGATTTTAAAAAAAAATTGAAGTTCAATCGCAAATGAGCCTTCACAAATATCTCAAAAAAATAAAAAAAGAGAATTGTATTAAATAGTATTATTAATAAAAAAATAATATTTTAAAAAAATAATAAAAATTTATCAAAATATAATCATAATAATACAAAAAATAATAATATAAAAAATATAAATATAATAAGGAAAAAAATAAAATAAAATTAATATTGATAATATTAATAAAACAATAATATAAATATTATTAATATAATTCAAAAAAATATTATTAATATTATTAATATAATAATAATATTATTAATATTAATTATATAATAATATTAGTATTAGTAAAATAATAGATGATTATAAAATCATTAAAACGTAAATATATATAAAAAAATAAAATTTTTAATAAAAACAAGGTAATAATAAATAATAAATAATATAAATAATTAAATAATTAAATAAAATAAAATAATATAAAAAATAATAAATAAATAATAAAAAATAAAAAATCCCAACAATATAAATAAACACTATATAGATATGTTAATGGTTAATATTAAAAAAAATTGCATTCAAATGTTTTATCCGAAAATTCAAATATATCACTGAGATGAGGTCCTCTAGTAGAGCTGGAGGAGAATGTGTAGGAAACTCCATCCCTAAATCATGAGTTATATGTCACACGTATTATATATGCTCCTGTTCTTACTACTACGATCGATGCATCTTCTATTCATGCTGCTGCTGCTGCGATCATCGAAGCTCTTCATAATGCTGCTTCCATTGGTACATATCCTGATGCGGACATTGACACATATCCTACTACTCCTTGGACGTATCAACTATGTCCTTACTCTAAAATCATATCTCCTCTTAATACTATTCAGAATATGACGATGACTCTCAATGAGATCCTCACGAGATGGGCACAGACTTTTCATCGGTGCACTAGTAACTCTCACACGTTAATTGAGAGATGATTCCAAAAACTCTTCCTTTCACGAATTAATACTGTGTCTATTGAATCCAAGTTTCTTTATCAAATAGGTGGGCACTAGTATGATCCTTGGCCTTGGCCCGAATCTCATTCTATGACTGATATGTCATGACCTCAAATGAATCATTCAATTGCAATTTAAAATTAAAATAGTTAAAATAGTATTTGGATTTTATTTTAAAACTCAATAATAAATTATACTAACACAAATATGATGTTGTAGGTCACCACTAATATCTCTAATGACCGGATCTGTATAAATAATCACACAAACATATTAATATATTATATCAATTTATTCTTATACCTATATGAATATAAAATAAACCATTACATTTAGTGTTATATAAATTATTTAGAAACAATATATATCATATCTCCCATGTGTGTAGCAAATGTTTGACTACCGGCTCGATGTGTCACCTCTTTTCTTCCCAGATTTTATCAACCGACTGATGATCTCCTCTAAAAACATAAACCCAAAATAATTTACATAATCGATCCCAAACCTTAGATGAAATTTAATCAAGACAATGAGTGCGATAAGACCCACCAAACTCTATCACTCCTTTTCTCATTTTCTTCCTTATGAAATTGTGAAAAAACTAATGGTAATGCTCAAATATAAACCCTCCCATTCCTTACATATAGAACCATGAATGATCTCATCGATGGGAATCCAAATACCCTTTAAATAAATTATAATATAATGTAATTGATTAAATAAATTTCAAAATAAATATTATTTTTTATGTACATTACAATGATCAAACTAACAGTGCTGAATATCAATAGGAATCTAATCCCATTTGACCCATGATTCAGAAAAAATAATTCAATAATATTGATCTTCTCTATACATAAACTATATGTAACGAATATGAAAAAATAGATAATAAAACAAGTATTATTTAAATAAATTAATGGGAACTAACTAAAAAACTGGTAATGAAACCTCTACATGCGTGGATCGAATTCAAGATGTAGATGTCGCTTTGGGATAGGGTGAAGAATCATCTATTTAAACGGACATGAACACTCTGAGTCCTCCTATTCCGGCCAATATTTTGAGGATCATATGATATAACATTTTCTTCATGCAAAGGTAGATCAGTATCCATCAACTAAAAAAACAGACTAGGGTCTATATAAAACACATAATGATTATTACTAGAAAATAGTTACCAATAACTATTATATATCGATATATATTATATATGATTATAAACATAATTTATTCATGTAAATCATCATCTGTATCCTCATATGCACATACGATGATGTTAAATTCTATATATTCCTCCCCAGCATCATCAATTTGAATATGAGTTTCAATTGCATAATCTCTTGTCATTTTTAATTTTGTTATAAGAATATTAACATCATCATCACCATCAAAACATAACAATGATGTGTCATTATTTATATTCATCTATATTAATGAAAAATATAGATTTAGAGTTTTGAATTATAAAATTTTAATTCCATTCACATCCGCAGAACCACATTCACTTTGATTAAACATATTATCCTAAGATATAATTTTTATTATAATCCACCAATATCCCAAATCTTTTTAAGTAGAATAGTAATTAGAGAACTAAATTTTATTTGATTGATGATCCAATAAAATCTATTCATTTACCTCAATAATAAATTTATATTTGATAACAATGATTCCATGGGTCAGATCAACACACTCGACTCTCTCAGTTTCCAGCACTGACATTCAAACATCATTTCGATATTCTATCCCAGATAACACAATTCAATAATTACATCCATCAAGTCGTAAAATTCAATGTCAGATTCTCTATGATTAGATACTATCATGTAGAAAATACTATTCATTTTTGTTTTTTTATTCCCCATATGATGTTGTATGAAATCAAAAAACATTCATGACATATTTTTTATAATATTTGCCCATTTTTTATTATGGGTTACAGTAGAATAAAAATCAATTATTAGATATATCATCATGTTGAGATACCTAAAATTTATAAAAACAATTATAAATATAAGATTTAATAACTTGATTTTATATTTAAAACCATAAATAATTTATGTAATTAGTTTTTGAAACTATTAGGAACTTTTTTTGTCAACATTTTTCAAGAGCACCTGTATTAATTTGTGGAAGTATTTTCATAATATGATTATTTTATAATTATAAAATAACAAAGAATATTTTACTATAATAAATATTATAGAATATGAGATATAATAATTCCAAGTACAAATGTTGTCATTTATTCATAGGTGAGATGATCAAATGTACGATCTCTGTGATGTTCATAATCTGAAATAAAATGATCATGAACTCCACAAATTCCATGTTCAGATAAATAGATGCTGATAATTTATTTCTCATGTCATCATCTATACTTCCCTAATTATATCCCATGAAGTAGTATTTTGAGGGATATTAGGATAAAAAATAATTAGAGAAGAAAAGTAAAGTTCCCATTTCAAATAAGCTTCAACAATTAAGCTTTCACCCAATTGTTTGTTACATACATTTATATTCAATTTATATATGAATCTATCGGATGGGTACATCTATCAGAACAATAATGTACCTCGACATTTTTTTTCATTCAAAAATGTTATAGAAAATGTTATATTAAGTGAAAGAATGTCGGTGGGGATATTTTTTCCAGATTGCATAGAATTAAAACAACATCTCCTTGACGTCTCCTTAGTGCATTGAAGTCTATTGACACCACCCAAATGTATTAGAAAAAATATTATATGTTTTTTAACACATTTTAAATCATTGAATTCAGCAATCCTTTTAATCCAATTGACATCTCTAATTCTATTATAACATGAGTGTTATGACTTTTTCATCTGGAAATATGACCATTTCTGACACATCTAACCAAATTGGATGAATAACCATCTAGAAGTCTCAAACCTATAATTCACTAACAAAATAAAGAATGATATATTTTTTTAAAATGTATAAGATAATTTTGGTTCATTAACATTTTTGGTCATAAATTTTTAAAAAGTCCAACAAATGATAACCTACAAATTTGGGCAACATCTAATAGTGCCTTTACATTATCTTTGGTCTTACTTTGTGTATCCCAAATTATATGAAATAAACTGTCAAAATTTTTCTTCTCAATATGCATGACATACCAGATGTGACAAACAAAAAAATCTATCGAATATAGATGATCTGATTAAATTATCCATTTTTTCCATTATATTATTTCCCAAATACATCAATTTTTTATTGGATTATTATTTGTTAAATTTTATGGGAGGTAATAAAGAGAAAATTCAGTTAACTTATGTACATGAGATTATTTTTGGCAGTTCATCTATTTTAGTTATATATAATCTAATATGAAATTTGTTCATTAAAAAATGATGATCAGTGGGAATGATTCTATAATGATAGTCAAAATGACATAATTTTTTTTATTGATGAGCATAATCACTTTTTTTCTCTCATATAGTATGTACATGATTGTGGAAAATGTTTATATCATCAAGAAATCATCTCATATAATGGGATGTCACTTATTTTCCATTACAATTCTACTTTTAGTAAAAACGTTTGTTTCTCAGTGACATCATATATAATAAAACAATTATTCCATAATAAATTTAACTCGTCATTGCAATTTTTAAAAGAAACATCAATATTCTTTTTCAGATATACAAGTATTAATATAGAAACAATATGTTCAAATCTATCATCAATATCCAAGGATGTAAATTATGTAGAGTTATAAATATATTCCAACATGAATAATGAATATCGTATGAACAAAATGGATAGAAACCATCCGTATAAATACCAAATCAAACGTATCATGATTATAATGAAATAAAATGACTTACATTGTCCATAAATTTCCATGAATCACCATCATAGAGATTATTTAGGCTTTTAATCGTAGAAATATTGGTTTTATGCCATGATATCAATGATGTTGTGTTCTAAGACATTATTGATGGTTGAAATCATTGTGTAAGAGGGAAATATGTCAACTGTTTTACAGGAATCAATCCATACAATCCTATTTGACCCCTCTTATTCCTTGATTTTTATATGTGGTACAACATTCTAGTGAATCATTTTCACCTAATTAAAATATGAAATCATTTGAACATGAATGAATCTTATGATAGCCAAGACCCAGATTATGAACCATATCCTTGTTCTCATCGAAATTTTTAGGCAACAAATTTACTTCATGTAATAATATTTTAACCTTATAGAATATATGGTAAAAAAAATTTTGACATTCCATTATCGATTTTAATAGAAGTGGACTTTTCAAATAGCTTCAAATTTTCTTATCGTGCATCCATGATATACGCCTTCCTCAGCGGACCTAAAAAAACAAATATATTTTATATGAATCCAAATCATGAGTTAAATCAATATCAACCCGAGTTTTAGGTTTTTTTAACAATCATACCCACCATATCATGTTCTAAATATCAAATCTAGGATGGCTCTGAAACCGAAATATTAGTAATTTTTATAGAAATATGTTCAACAGGTTGATAATAAAATACATAATCTGGATGGAAACCAAAATGCAATAGATGGCCTCCAACATTGTCCAATATGCCCAACGTACTTAGAGAAAAAAAAATTAAAACAAATTTTAATTTTACCTTTGGAATAAAATCCTAGTTTTGTTGATGAAAATGTTATTAATCCTTAGTGCCCACAATATATACCATATTTAAATAAGAACTGTTTTGATTTCTATAATAATTTATCCAAGAATGATCATCTAATAATGATTGTTTCTAAGTTCCTTATTCCATATTTCTCTAAAAAATATAAAATAATATGTTTTTTTAATAAAATTTATATTATAAAATCACTATCCAAAAATGACATAAAAATCAAATTCATATTGCTATGAATTTATAACATATTTTATTACTTCATAGTTTTCTTGTAGTATTTGTTTTAAAATGAATATTAATAAATAAATAATATAAAATCATTTATAATAAATTATACTAATTACCTCTAATAATTATTAATTAAATCTAACATACAATAAATTCTGAAAATTATTAGAAACACAATTTCATGGTAAGAGGTGGAAACACTTTATCCTTATAGAACATATTATTGAGACATTATTTGAATGAATCACAATGAAAACTCTAATCTGACACACATATATTCATTATCATATGCACGATAATATATATCAATGAGGTTTTACTAAACTGAAATCCATTCTCCTATATATAAATATGGATTTTCAATCATTAAAATTTTTCATATTTGTTTCAATGGGAGAATGTATCAAGAAGATGAATCGTTAGGAAAGAGAATCAAATTTTCCTGACATCTCATATAGTTCCAAAATTCCCTACCTAAAATCAGTATGAAAAAATATTATATGATGTACACATATTAATTATCATGAATAAGAAAATGGAAATCCATACATTAGAGGAAAATTATCATTGTGATTTTCGTGAGGGAAATTTGCAAGGGGGGTGGGTCATCATGAAAATAGAATACAAATAATACTCTAAAAATTTCTCTATTTTGTTGTTAATTATTGTGAGTTATATTGGTCTATTTCTAATTATTTATAATATATCCAACATGTTCATAATTGTTACTAATTGTTCTTAATTGTTATTAATTATTACTAATTATTGATAATTATTGATAATAATTTCTAATTGATAGTAATTATTTCTAATGGTTCCTAATGGTTCCTAATTGTTTCTAATTGTAAATAATTGAATCTAATTATTAAAAACAGTGTGATATTTTTAATATCAATTTCTATTTATTTATATTTATTACTACTTATTACTATTTCTTTCTGTTTATTAATATTTATTAATTGTTATTATTTTTATAACTATTTATTATTAATTCATCCTTATTACTGCTCATTGATACCAATTATTTATAATTTACCCTAATTATTACTAGTTATTATAAATTAATCTTAATTATAACCATTTCTTCCTAATTATAATTTATTATTCCTAATTATTAATTATTAAAACAAATTATTTGTAATTATTAATAATTATTACTAGTTATTAAAATTTATTACAAATTATTACAAATTATTAATTAGTGTGACTAGTTATTACCAATTGTTACTATTTATTACTATTTATTTCTAAATATCACTAATTATTACTAATTATTACTTTTTAATACTGAATGTTAGAATTTATAACTATTTATTACTAATTAATCCTAATTGTTCCTAATTAATCCTAATTCATCCATATTAATCTGAATTAATCCAAATTAATCCTATTTAATAATATTTATTTTTAAGTAATCCCAATTTAACTAATTAATCCTAATTATCACTAATTATTTCTAATTATTACTAATTGTTACAATTATTTCTAATTATTACAAATTATTACTACTTATTACTAACTATTATATCTATTCCTAATTAATCCAAAAAAAATCATAACTAATCATAATTAAAACTAATTAGTCATAATTTTTCCTAATTATTACTCAGTAACCCTAATTATTACTAGTTAATCTAAATGAATCCTAATTATTAATAATTACAACTAATTATTACTAATTATTAATAATTATTATCAATTTTTTAAATTATTATTTATTAATCCTAAATTTTAATAATTATTACTAATAATTCCCAATTATAGATTTGTTATCCTATTTAATTCAATATAATTTAAATAATTACTAATAAAAACTAATTATTACTACTTATTAATAATTACTAATAAATACTAATTATTACTAATTATTAATAATAATTAATAAATATTAATAATTATTTCTATTTATTTATTTCAAATTATTACTAATTATTCATAATTATTAAAAATTATTCATAATTATTCATAATTAATCATAATTATTTTTATTTATTTCTCATTATTAGTAATTATTCATAATTATTACTAATAAATAATAATTATTACTAATTATTAGTATTTATTACTAATTTCTCTTATTTATTACTATTTATTAATAATTATTCTTATTTATTAATAATTATTACTAATTGATACTAATTAGTCACAATTATTCCCATTTATTTTTAATTATTCCTAATTACACTAAATTATACCTAATTAATTCTAATCAATCATAATTAATCCCAATCAATCCTAATTAACCTTTATTATAACTAATTATTAATAATTTCACATAATTATTACTAATTAATCCTAATTGTTACTAATTATTCCTAATTATTCCTAATTAATCCTAATTACTACTAAATATTTTTAATTGTATATAATTATTAATAATAATTAGTAACTTATCCTATTTATTACTAATTACCAATAATTATCACTAATAATTCCTCATTAGTACAAATTACTTCTACTTAATACTATTTACTTCTAATTAATACTATGTATTATTATTTGTAAATATTTATTTCAATTTACAGCTTATTAATGATAATTTTTAGTAGCTATAGCTACATCATACTAAATTAACTAATTGTTAATATTTTTTAATTATGTTCTAAAAAATACTAATTAAATTAATGAATAATGAAAAATATTGAATTTTATTTACAATTATCATTCCACTGAAATTATTAATTTTTTTTTATTTTATATATAAATGATTTCAATATAATAATTTGACAATTAGATTATTAATAATTCTTTTTTATTTAAAAATAATTTATTTTTTCATGGATTTTGATATAAAAACATTATATTCACAAGAAATTAATGTTTTTTATGTAAAATTACTTCGAGTCATATTTAATGGGTTATATTTTAAGTTAAATTATTTCAGTTATATAAGAATATTCTTTTAAAATATATTCCTTTGTTGACATAATAATAATTTGTATTTTTTAATTACTTGAATATAATTTTTTAATAGAAAAAATATATAAAATATGTAACCTTGGTTAAGGTGAAAACATATTTATCAGAGGGGAATAAATCAAAATTTGAGGGAATGATTTCAATTAAAAATAAATTTATCCTAATTTATGATAATATTTTTACATAAAACTATCCCAAATAAATATATATATCCATATGGATGATTTGATGTTGATTATGAAATTATTTCATGTTTTGATTTTATGAAACTCTATGTGCATCCTCACCCACTCATAAAAAGTGACACACATCCTATCTCTTATTTACACCTATTAAGTCCATATTTATCAAAGAATTCTATAAGAATCATTTTATCCAATTACATATAATATATAAATAGTTAATCATTATAATATTATTCAGTAAGTGATCAATTGGATGCCCACAAAATAACAGGTAATCATCCTACCTAACATCTTTCAAATTATTTCTTGTTCAACCAATTATAAATATATTGTACTTTCCATGAAATAATAAAATTAATATAGTCAATTCACTAAAAATATTAAATAATTATATAACCAAAAATTATCACCATCGTTTCTATGAAATAGGATGTGAACTTATCACTCATGTGTGCGTTTCAATTACCACCTCTATTATGTAATATAATTCAATTCTCCTTACCATCATTCATGTAAGGGTATTTTTTTGTAATGTTTATACATGATATTTAAGAAATAATTATGTCTCTATAATTACTTTATCAAATATACCTTATTATTTTCTATTGTATTGAAAATATTAATATTTCACCGACATATCAGTGAACTACCACATCCACAAAGAGATGTAATTAATTTTCCATTTAAAATATTTAGGATTGAAATGATGATAGATTAAATGAATATATATAAAAATTGATATAATAATGAATTAATAATGTTGAATTATAATTTACTTTTTTTAGTTCCACCCTTTGAAATTTGAAATTAATGATTATGTGTACGTTTGGATTAACATCTCCATGAATATGGAAAATTTATATAAGGTCATTATCTTATATAGATAAAAATAAATTTAGATATATAATGAAAAAATATTATAAATAACTCATGATTAACACTCTATAGATTATTGATATATGATCAACAAACTTGTATATGAACTACCAAATTATAATTCTCTTGATGAATGATACATTTAACACATAGAAAATAATATATAGATAATGAATAAATAATTAATGGGTCAAAAAATATTCTAAACATATCATATATAATATTATAATTAGGTAAAAAAAATTTGTAAATTTAAAATAAATTTATATTTTTTAAGTAAAATGTTAAATAATATTGGATGTAATTAAAAAATGACGTAAGGGATTTATATTGAAGTGTCATTATTTTTAAGGATTGATTAGAATTTGGTTTCTGATGATAAATGTTTTTACTCATATCTCTTGAATTCCAGGAATTTTCTCATCATATGTTCAGTTATATTGATTATATTTTTCCTCCAATATAATCTCATTATTAACTAATTAGACATATATAATGTTTTACGAAAAATATATATTTTTTATCTCCGTATGTTTCTTTTAAATCATTTTTAAAGTGATTTTTGTAGAAAAATATATTATATTATATAAAGATTGTTTAAAATAATTATTAAAAATATTGAATTTAATTTTTTAAAAAGATATATTATTTTTTTCAAACTAAGGTAATACTCTATTAGAAATAAAAATGTAAAACAATTTTATTTTATAACATACATAAATTAAACAAAATGTCTCACTATCATGAATGGTTATTATTGGGGTTATTAGTTTAGTTGTTTCCAAGTAAAATTTCAAAGAAAATTTTTCCTTATTATTTGGTGAAACTTTATATTTTAAATAAGTAATTTTAAATTTAAAAGGGTTTTTTCAGAGTAAAAAATTTCATGTATTCATTTAAGAAAAATTTCTATTTATGATAAGAGATTTTCTATTAATTATGATTAAATAAGGATATTATTCATCAATATAATCAATATTCATTTATTGTATTATTAATGATTTATATCAATATATATCATGGAAACCCATTTCTTTTTGACAGGTTATGGTATGCTGAATTTTTTAAATTCAAAAGAATCGTTTTTTCATTCTACATGTTATGTTTTATTCTTGATGATTTATGATCTTGTTGAATAAATATTTTGAATTATTATGATTATATTTTTGAAAAAAATAATTATACACTCATTAAATAAATTCTCTCCGTATTAATATATAATGTGGAAATACATATAAGAATTGTGTGTGAGCCTAGATATGTAAGAGTATGACTCATCTTTAATTATCTTTAATGCAAACCTTGGAAATAAATATGATGTAATGTGGAGTAAACCCAGTGAACACTGATATCATTGAAAATAACCTTTTCCGAAGAATTTGATTTATATTCTTATGTATATTTCAAAAATGTTTATCTTATTAAAATGTTATGCTCGCATGAATCATGTTTGTTGATTTCATTATTATTCACATCTTATGAACTACAATAATTTAATACATTTCTCAATATTATGGTATTTTATTTTATAGTAATGGATTACAAATTTTAGGTTCATGTTATTATAATATTATAATCACTGTAATTGTATTTTACTATTAATATAATACTTTTATAGTTACTGGCCATTTATCTCACCCTTCCATATGGTTCCATTCCCCTAGTTATAATGAATGTATTTAAGTATGATATGTTAATGAAAAGTTCTAGTTATTAATTAAATAGTGGGAGATGATGTTTTAATCATTTTAAACCTTATTTATATTTAACTATATTGGGGGTTCTATGTAACTCTAGCTAAATTGGGTTTTTTTGTGTAACACAAGCTACTGAAGAAACTTTGTGTTTTGTGAATCATAATATAAATTTATTGTCATGTTTCATTTATGATATATAATATATGATTTATATTTCTAAAAACTCATAAAAGTATAATATATATATCATCTTATCACAGCATATAATAACATACAATTTGAATGCATTTGGAATGTGTATGAAATTATTTCATTTTAATCCTTTAGGAAATTCAATGTGTTCATTTACCAGCAATTATAAAAGGGAACCACTATATTCTCTTATTTATAACTCACTGATCCTTTTAGATAAATTAATCTAAATAAATTTATAGTATCAACATAGTCGGTATTCAAAAAATACATTTAGAAGGATCATTATAATTGTTTCCAAAGGAGGCATACCAATGACGTGGCAATCATTATACTCGACCTCATTAAATTTATTTATATTCATCATCCAATGATTAATATGTGGTGTTAATCAAAAAATCATATATTAATTATACTTAATATATTGTTATTTTATTATTATTAATGATCCACTATTATTCACACTCTTATTCATCAAATGGGAAGTGAATGTATCGTTCATGAACATCTGTTAAATACCTACTTCAAATAGCGATGCAATTATCTTTCAATAATAATATTCCATAGATGGGTACAAAGTTATGTTACATGATTAAAAATTAAATTTATGACCTTATAATAATTTTAAAAATATATTTCCCTATATAACTTCTTATATTCCAATCCATTAGAACATATTGTGTCGATAGAGTGGACATGTGGGCCACAAAATTTAATAAGTGATGTGATTATTTTTCATTTCCCGTATAAAAGGACACTAAAATTTATAAATTTAATGATTTTATATTTTATATAATATAAAATATAAAAAAATTTAATTTGAAATTTTATTCAACTATACTCCATTCCTTCTATAAAATGTTACAAATAGTTATGATTATATTATATAGATTACCATCTCCATGGATGGTGTAATTCATAATTCTATATATATATTTATATATTAAAGATGAATCTATGTACATAAATATTATTAATAAATTTTATATTTATAACATTTCAATTTATTTTCTGATGATCAATCCATTATCAATGTATATCAATTACAACTTCCAAACTGATGTTCTCATGAAAAATGAAAAATTTCACACTCAAAAATAAAAAAATTAATATGTAATTAATAATTAATGTCTAATGAATTGTAATAAGTGGATCCAATTTGATAGTATATATATGTAAAGGATTCTTGTATATGTGCCAAATATTTTAAATGTAGAGTAATAGAAATTATACTATTTGTGATATGCCATTTGCAACGGGGCCCCATCGTAAATGGTCTATTATAAAAATAGGCATTGGAAAAAGATTTTTTTCCGATTAGCGATCACAACAACCATATATTTGTGACAGTACCACATCCCATATTGAATTGGTTTCCAAAAACCAATTTGTGATAGGGAACCCTTTCATAAATATGTTTCTAGAGATTTTCAAAAAATGCAGAAGTTCAATCGCAAATGACCCTTCACAAATATCTCAAAAAAATAAAAACACAGAAATTGATTAACTAGTATTATTAATAAAAAAACAATATTATAAAAAAATAATAAAAATTTATCAAATATTAATCTTTATAATACAAAAAGTAATAATATAAAAAATATAAATAAATTAAGGAATAAAATAAAATAAAATTAATATTGATAATATTAATAAAACAATAATATAAATATTATTAATATAATCCAAAAAAATATTATTAATATTATTAATATAATAATATTATTATTAATATTAATTATATAATAATATTAGTATTAGTAAATTAAATGAAGATTATAAAATCATTAAGACGTAAATATATATAAAAATATAAATTTTTTAATGAAAACAAGGTAATAATAAATAATAAATAATATAAAAAATTAAATAATGAAATAAATTAAAAAAAATTAAAAAATTAAAATAAATAATAAAAAAATCCAAAAAAATATAAAGAAACACTATATAGAAATTTTAATGGTTAATATTAATAAAAATTCCATTCAAATGTTTTATCCAAAAATTCAAATATATCACTGAGATAGAGTCCTCTAGTAAAGCTGGAGGAGAATGTATAAGAAACTCCATCCCTAAATCATGAGTTAGATGTCACACGTATTCCACCTTCTCCTATTCTTACTACTACGATCGATGCATCTTTTACTCATTCTGCTGCTGCTGCTATTATCGAAGCTCTTCATAATGCTGCTTCCATTGGTACATATCCTGATGCGGACATTGACACATATCCTACTACTCCTTGGACTTATCAACTGTGTCCTTAGTCTAAAATCATATATCATCTTAATACTCTTCAGAATATGATGACGACTCTCAATGAGATCCTCGCAAGATGGGCACAAAAATTTCATCAGTACCCTAGTAACTGTCACACGTTAATCGAGAGATGATTCCCAAAACTCTTCCTTTCACGAATTCATACTGTGTCTATTGCATCCAAGTTTCTTTATCAAATCAGTGGGCACTAGTATGATCCTCGGTCTCGGCCTGAATCTAATTCTATGACTGAGATGTCGTGACCTCAAATTAATCATTCAATTTCAATTTAAAATTAAAATAGTTAAAACAGTATTTTCATTTTATTTTAAAACTCAATAATAAATTATACTAACACAAATCTAATGTTGGAGGTCACCACTAATATCTCTAATGACCCGAACTATATAAATCATCACAGAAACATATTAATATATTATATCAATTTATTCTACTACCTATATGAATATGAAATAAACCGTTACATTTAGTGTTATATAAATTATTTAGAAACAATATATATCATATCTCCCATGTGTGTACCAAATGTTTGACTACCTGCTCGATGTTTAACCTCCTTTCTTCGCAGATTTTTTCAACCGACTGATGGTCTCCTTTAAAAACATAAACCCAAAATAATTTACATTATCGATCCCAAACCATAGATGAAATTTAATCATGACAATGGGTGCGATAAGACTCACCAAACTCTATCACTCCTTTTCTCATTTTCTTCCTTATGAAATTGTGGAAAAACTAATGGTAATGCTCAAATATAAACCCTCCCATTCCTTACAGATATTACCATGAATGATCTCATCGATGGGAAACCAAATACCCTTCAAATAAATTATAATATCATGTAATTGATTAAATAAATTTCAAAATAAATATTATTTTTTATGTATATTCCAATGATCAAACTAACGGTGCTGAATATCAATAAGAATCTCATCCCATTTGACACATGATTCAGAAAAAATAATTCAATAATATTGAACTTCTCTATACATAAACTATATGTAACAAATATGAAAAAATAGATAATAAAACAAGTATTATTTAATTAAATTAATGGGAACTAACTAAAATAAACAGGTAATGAAACCTCTACATGCGTGGATCGAATTCAAGATGTGGATGTCGCTTTGGGATAGGGTGAAGAATCATCTATTTGAAAGGACATGAACCCTATGAGTCCTCCTATACCGACCAATATTGTGAGGATCATATGATCTAACATTTTATTCTTGCAAAGGTAGATCAGTATCCATTAACTAAAAAACAGACCAGAGTCTATCTAAAACACATAATTATTATTGCTAACAAATAGTTACCAATAACTATTATATATCAATATATATTATATATGATTATAACCATAATTTATTCATGTAAATCAACATATGTATCCTCATATGAACATACGATAATGTTAACTTCTATATATTCATCCCCAGCATCATCAATTTCTATATGAGTTTCAATTGTATAATCTCTTGTCATTTTTAATTTAGTTATAAGAATATTAACATCATCATCACCATCAAAACATAAAAATGATGTGTCATTATTTATATTCATCTCTATTAATGAAAAATATATATATGGAGTTTTCAATTATAAAATTTTAATTCCATTCACATCCGCAGAACCACATTCACTTTGAGTAAACATATTATCCTAAGATATAATTTTTATTATAATCCACAAATCTCCCAAATATTTTTAAGTAGATTAGTAATTAGAGAGATAAATTTTATTTGATTGATGAGCAAATAAAATCTATTCATTTACCTCAAGAATAAATGTATATTTGATAACAATTATTCCATGGGTCAGATCAACACACTTGACTCTCTCAGTTTCCAGCACTGACATTCAAACATCATTTCGATATTCTATCCCAGATAACACAATTCTATAATTACATCCATAAAATCATAAAATTCAATGTCATATTCTCTATGATTAGATAATCTCATGTAGAAAATGCTATTCATTTTTGTTTTTTTATTCCCCATATGAAGTTGTATGAATTCATGACATAGTTTTTATAATATTTAACCATTTTTTATTATGGGTTACACTAGAAAAACAATCGATTGTCATATATATCATCATGTTGAGATACCTGAAATTTATAAAAATAATTATCAATATAAGAGTTAATAACTTGATTTTATATTTTAAACCATAAATAATTTATGTTATGAGTTTTATAAACTATTAAGAAATTTTTTTTTCAATATTCTTCAAGAGCAGCTGTTTTAATTTATGGAAGCTTTTTCATAATATGATTATTTTATAACCTAAAAATAACAAAGAATATTTTACTATAATAAATATTATAGAATATGAGATATAATAATTCCAAGTGCAAATGGTGTCATTTATTCAAAGGTGAGAAGATCAAATGTACGAGCACTGTGACATGTTCAGATAAATAGAAGCTGATAATTTATTTCTCATGTCATCATCTATATTTCCCTAATTATAACACATGATGTATTATTTTGAGGGATATTACGATAAAAAATAATTAGAGAAGAAAAGTAAAATTCCTATTTCAAATAAGCTTCAACAATTAATCTTTCATCCAATTGTTTGTTACATACTTTTATATTCAATTTCTATATGAATCTATCAGATGGGTTCGTCTATCAGAACAATAATGTACCCCCAAATTTTTCTTCATTCAAGAAATGTTATAGCAAATGTTCCATTGAGTGAAAGAATGACGGTGGGGATATTTTTTCCATATTGCATAGAATTAAAACAATATCTTTATGACATCTCTTTAGTGCATTGTAGTCTATTGACACCGCCCAAATGTATTAGAAAAAGTATTATATGTTTTTTAACACATTTTAAATCATTGAATTCAACAATCCTCTTAATCCAATTGACATCACTAATTCTATTATAACATTAGTGTTATGACTTTTTCATCTGGTAATATTTCCATTTCTGACACATCTAACCAAATTGGAAGAATAACCATCTAGAAGACTCAAACCTATAATTCACTAACAAAATAAAGAATGATATATTTTTTTTAAATGTATAAGATAATTTTTGTTCATTAACATTTTTGGTCATAAATTTTTAAAAAGTCAAGTAAATGATAACCTAAAAATTTGGGCCACATCTAATAGTGCCTTTACATTATCTTTGGTCTTACTTTGTGTATCCCAAATTATATGAAATAAACTATCAAAATTTTTCTTCTCAATATGCATTACATACCAGATGTGACAAACAAAAAAATCTACCGAATATAGATGTTCTGACTAAATTCTCCATTTTTTCCATTATATTATTTCCCAAATACATCAATTTTTTATTGGATTATTATTTGTTAAAATTCTATGGGAGGTAATAAAGATAAAATTCATTTAACTTATATACATGAGATTATTTTTGGCGGTTCATATATTTTAGTTATATATTATCTAATATGATATTTGTTCATTAAAAATTTATGATCAGTGGGAATGATTCTATGATGATTGTCAAAATGACATAATTTTTCCATTGATGAGCATAATCACTTTTTTCTCTCATATAGTACGTACATGATTTTGGACAATGTTTATATCATCAAGAAATCATCTCATATAATGGGATGTCACTTATTTTCCATATCATTTCTACTTTTAGTAAAAAGGTTTGTTTCCCAGTGACATCATATATAATAAAACAATTATTCCATAATTAATTTAACTCGTCAATGCAATTTTTAAAAGAAACATCAATATTCTTTTTCAGATATACAAGAATTAATATAGAAAAAATATGTTTGAATCTATCATAAACATCCATGGATGTAAATTATGTAGAGTTATAAATATATTCCATCATGAATACTAAATACCGTATGAACAAAATGGATAGAAACCATCCATATAAATACCAAATCAAATGTGTCATGATTATAATGAAATAAAAAGACTTACATTGTCAATAAATTTCCATGAATCACCATCATAGAGATTATTTAGGCTTTTAATCATAGAAATATTGGTTTTATTCCATGATATCTGTGATGTTGTGTTCTGAGACATTATTGATGGTTGCAATCATTGTGTAAGAGGGAAATATGTCAACTATTTTACAGGAATCAATCCATACATTCCTATTTGACCCCTTTTATTCCTTGATTTTCATATGTGGTACAACTTTCCAGTGAATCATTTTCACCTAATTAAAATATGAAACCATTTGAACATGAATGAATCTTATGATAGCGAAGACCCAGATTATGAACTATATCCTTGTTCTCATCTATATTTTTAGGCAACAAATTTACTTCAAGTAATAATATTTTAACTATATAGAATATATGTTAAAAACAATTATATGACATTCCATTATCGATTTTAATAGAAATGAACTTTTCAAATAGCTTCAAATTTTTTTTTCATGCATCCAGGATATACGACTTCCTCAGCGGACCTAAAAAAACAAATATATTTGATATGGATCCAAATCATGTGTTAAATCAATATCAACCCGAGTTTTAGGTTTTTTTAACAATCGTACCCACCATATCATGTTCTAAATATCAAATCTAGGATGGATCTGAAACCAAAATATTTGTAATTTTTATATAAATATGTTCAACAGGTTGATACTAAAATACATAATCTGGATGGAAACCAAAATGCAATAGGTGGCCTCCAACATTTTCCAGTGTGCCCAATGTACATAGAGAAAAAAAATTAAAAATAATTTTAATTTTACCTTTGGAATAAAATCCTAGTTTTGATGATGAAAATGTTATTAATCCTCAGTGCCCACAATATATACCAGATTTAAATAAGAACTGTTTTGATTGCTATAATAATTTATCGAAGATAGGTTATATAATAATGATTGTTTCTAAGTTCCTTATTCCATATTTCTCTAAAAAATATAAAATAATAAGTTTTTTAAAAAAATTGATATTATACAATCACTATCAAAAAATGACATAAAAATCAAATTCACATTGCTATGAATTTATTACATATTTTATTACATCATTGTTTTCTTGTAGTATTTGTTTTAAAATGAATATTAATAAATAAATAATATAAAATAATTTATAATAATTTATACTAATTACCTCTAATAATTATTAATTAAATCTAACATAAACTAAATTCTGAATATTATTAGAAACACAATTTCATGGTAAGTGGTGGAAACACTGTATCCTTATAGAACATCTACTTGAGACATTATCTGAATGAATCAAAATTAAAACTCTACTCTGACACACATATATTCATTATCATATGCACGATAATATAGATCAATGAGGTTTTACTAAACTGAAATCCATTCTCCTATATATAAATATGTATTTTCAATCATTAAAGTTTTTCAAAGTTATTTCAATGGGGGAATTTATCAAGAAGATGAATCATTAGGAAAGAGAATCAAATTTTCCTTACATCTCATATAGTTGCAAAATTCCCTAACTAAAATCAGTATGAAAAAATATTATATGACGTACACATATTAATTATCATGAATAAGAAAATTGAAATCCATACATTAGAGGAAAATTCTCATTGTGATTTCTGTGAGGGAAATTTGCAAGGGGGTGGGTCATCAAGCAAATAGAATGCAAAAAAATACTCTACAAATTGTTCTAATTTGTTGTTAATTATTGCGAGTTATAGTGATCTATTTCTAATTATTTATAATATATCCAACTTGTTCATAATTGTTCCTAATTGTTCTTAATTGTTATTAATTATTACTAATTATTGATAATAATTGATAATAATTGCTAATTGATAGTAATTATTTCTAATGGTTCCTAATGGTTCCTAATTGTTTCTAATTGTAACTAATTTCATCTAATTATTAAAAATGGTATGTTATTTTTAATAACAATTTCTATTTATTTATATTTATTACTACTTATTACTATTTTATCTGTTTATTAATATTTATTAATAGTTATTTTTTATAACTATTTATTACTAATTCGTCCTAATTACAACTCATTGATCCTAATTATTTATAATTTACCCTAATTATTACTAGTTATTATGAATTAATCTTAATTATAACCATTTCTTCCTAATTATAATTTATTATTCCTAATTATTAATTATTAAAACAAATTGTTTGTAATTATTAATAATTATTACTAGTTATTAAATTTTTTTACAAATTATTACAAATTATTAATTAGTATGACTAATTATTACTAATTGTTACTGTTTATTACTATTTATTTCTAAATATCACTAATTATTACTAATTATTACTTTTTAAAACTAAATGTTATAATTTATTACAATTTATTACTAATTAATCCTAATTCATCCAAATTCATCCTAATTCATCCATATTAATCTGAATTAATCCAAATTAATCATAATTAATCATAATTATTTTTATGTAATCCCAATTTATACTAATTAATCCTAATTATCACTAATTATTTCTAACTATTATTAATTGTTACAATTATTTATAATTATTACAAATTATTACTACTTATTACTAACAATTCTATTTATTCCTAATTAATCCAAAAAAATCATAACTAATCATAATTAAAACTAATTAGTCATAATTTTTCCTAATTATTACTCATTAATCCTAATTAATCTTAATTAATTTTAATGAATCCTAATTATTACTAATTACATCTAATTATTACTAATTATTAATAATTATTATCAATTTTTTTAATTCGTTTGTATTAATCCTAAATATTAATAATTATTAATAATTATTCCCAATTATAGATTTTTTATCCTATTTAATTCAATATAATTTAAATAATTACTAATAAATACTAATTATTACTAATTATTACTAATTATTAATAATTATTAATAATTATTAATATTTATTTCTATTTATTTATATCTAATTATTACTAATTATTCATAATTATTAAAAATTATTCATAATTATTCCTAATTAATCATAATTATTTTTTTTCATTTCTCATTATTAGTAATTATTCATAATTATTACTAATAAATAATACTTATTACTAATTATTAGTATTTATTACTAACTTCTCTTATTTATTACTATTTATTAATAATTATAATTATTTATTATTAATTATTACTAATTGATACTAACTTGTCACAATTATTCCCAATTATTATTACTTATTCCTAATTACACTAAATTATACATAACTAATTCTAATTAATCATAATTAATCCCAATCAATCCTGATTAACCTTTATTATAACTAATTATTAATAATTTCTCATAATTATTACTAATTAATCATAATTGTTACTAATTAATCATAATTATTCCTAATTAATCCTAATTACTACTAAATATTTTAAATTATCTCTAATTATTCATAATAATTAGTAACTTATCCTATTTATTACTAATTACCAATAATTATCAATAATAATTCCTCGTTAGTACTAGTTACTTCTACTTAATACTATTTGCTTCTAATTAATACTATGTATTATTATTTATAAATATTTATTTCAATTTGCAACTTATTAATGATAATTATTAGTAGCTATAACTAATTTATACTAATTTAACTAATTGTTAATATTTTTTAATTTTGTTCTAAAAAATACTAATTACATTAATACAAATGAAACATATTTGTAAAAAAAATTCAAAAAAACTAACTAATTCTAATTTAATTTAACTGAATATAATTAAAAATAATGATTTCAAATTTCAAATAAAATTAACAACATAAAAAATAAATGAAATTGATAAAGAAAATAAATCTCAATCTTTTAGGGGATTTATGCCATGGATATTTCCTGGATTTAAAAATTTTAAAGTAGAGTATTTTTGAGTGATATATTATAAGTAGATAAGAGGAGAGGTGGAGATAAATGAGTGGAATGAGTGAAAAGAACAGAGTGGGTACGTATTGGATACATTAGTTGGGATGGGGACTATTTCAAATACCAACCCCCTATTAATTTGTGTCGATGGTAATAATGGTACTTGTGATGGGGGATATATCTCGTTGCAAATACTAAAAAAATTCCAGTGAATATTTGTGATGGGTTCTTACGCTCGCCGCAAATATCCTTCCCAAAGTTTTCTTGAATCCCACGCCAAACATTATCCGATGGGTGTTCTCTACCCATCACAAAATAGTTCCCCCAAGTGACTATTTGCGATGGGACACTTCCCCATCAAAAATACTCTGTAAAAAATATTCATTTTTTATGTAGTGGTATTATAGTGATGTGTGGAGTTTATTCAATGTAAAAAAAATTTGAGGTAAGGGATTACTCGACAACAAGAAAATCCTGATTAGGTTTGAATCTGAGGCTGATCTCATACATGCTTGGTCAAGGGCTCCTCACAGCTTTAATGGATCCCGCTTTCTTCTACTTCAATGGTCCTTCGATCTTCATATGAATCGTGACCCGCCTTCCATTGCGGATTGGGTAAGTTTCCCTTCTCTTCCTCTTCCGTTTAAAAATCATTTCGTTATTTGCAGGTTGGGTAATCTGGTTGGGAGATACCTATGTTCTTATATTCATACTGAGACGGTCTCCCATCTAGTGAATCCTCAGGTGTGTGTGGAAATGGATGCATCTCAAACCCCTTTCGATTTCGTTTGGATCATGATTGGTGAGGAATACCGTTGTAAACAAGTGTGTTGTTTACGAAAATTGGAATAAATTCTGTGGCCCTTGCAAGAGATTGGGGCATTCAGTTGAGGTTTGCCGAGGTGGATATGTGTCACGGTTGAGAATGATCCACCATAATGAGTAACCTGCTTTTGTGATCATTAAGGATGGTGTAGGGAACGTTGTGAAGGTGAATCTGTATTCGAGAGTTCCGTTTCCAGTTGACAAAGGTCAGGGTTTCATTTTTTCTGGTGCAGTAGTGACCATGATTTCTTCTGGGTCTCATAAGGTGTCTATTAAGGGAGGCCAGGATCCAGGGGCTTTTGGTGTGGCTATTCTGAAGGTCTCTGGGGATCTAAAAAGGCTAACAGTGGACATAGGATTACCAACTTCTTCCTTGGTTGGTCTTAGTTCAGTGCAAATTGAGGAAGGTAGGGAGTCCAACACTTCGATGGTGGTCACCATGGCCAGCGCTAAGGATTCTAAATGTATGTATCCACTGGATAACCCTTTTATGTCCTTGAGTAATAGGTTTGAATCATTCTCTGTAGACATGTTAGTCGCGGGCTTGGTGGAGGATATTATTGTAGTAGGTAATGGTGGTGTAGAGTTTCTGGAGGGCCATTAGGTTGAATGTAGGGGGTGTGAATCAGCTGTTGTTGGAGAGGATGTCTTGGAGGACAATTATATTGATTTCATGGGGCATGAAACAGGTACCATGACTATGTAAGACAACACTAGTGAGGTCAGGTGCTGTTCTTTCATGGACAGTATGGATGAGAGGTCAGGGGTTAAATTTGAACTTGTTGTAAAAACTACTACTGGGGAGAAGAGCCCCCCCCTGATGGAGTGTAACACTCCTGATCAGAGGTCGGGGAACCAATCTGGGTTTAATGATGATGTTTTGAAGAACCAAGTGGGAACTAGAATGGAGAGTGTTGGTGGAGGGAAAGAAAATGAGAGTCGTTTAGTCGGCCGCTCATTCAGCGATGTTGTTCAAAGTGGGAAGCAGATAATAACCATGGTTGATAGACAATTTTATACTACACCAAGAAGAATACCAAGGAAGGATTACTCTTTTCTTTTGAGAATGATGCGAACTAGATCCACCTCAAAGTTGAATAGTGATATGACTGAGGATTTTGAAATGGGTAGCGTGAGCAAGCAGGCTTCTCCAGCAAAAATTTTTTTTGATCACCTCAGGAGTTGGGTTCTATGTGGTAGCTTCTTGATTCATCCAGAATGGGAATCAGCTACTAGAGTTGATTACGCTTGCATGGGATGTGGAGATGAATCGGGTTATTATGATGTGTAATCCTTTATTGTTTTTGTGTTGTATGATGTTAGTATTTTAGCTGTTTGTGATTGTGGTTGTATGTTGGGGTACCAGATACCCATATGACGACTTATATAAAATGAAAAAAAAAATGATTTGTAGCCAATAGAAATTTTTTTAAGGTAGAGAAATATTATTTCTCTCTTCAGTTGAAAATCCATTTTCTGTAATACCATTTTCTTGGTAAAATGTTTACAAGAATATTTGTTATACTATTAAATTATAATTTAATTCACTATTACCAATGGTTGATATTTTACATACTTGTTGAAAATTAATATTAATTTTGTTCCTAGATATGATATTTTCAACATTTTAAGAAAACATGATACAAGTATTTTTAAACCTAAATGGCATGAAAATTGTTTCACATGATCTAGATTTATCTGAATATTGAATTTTTATTTTATTTTTTCTACTTTTTTCAATGACAATTATTTCCACTATATTTTAGTTATTTTTATATTTTAATTATGTTAATTATTAATGATTTGTTTTCATCATGATATTTTCCATGAGATATTTTATTGAAATTTCTCATTTAATATAACATCATTGGAGATAATTAATTTTTTTGAAGATATGATCCAATGATATAATCTAAATTATTTCAAGGAATGGATTATGAGTATAATTATGTAATGTTTATGAAACATATATATTTTATATTGGTAATTTTATAATAAATATATGAATTTTTTTTGTAATAATGTATATCACCTTGGTTATGATATTTAATTAATGATATATGACCTTTTGTCACACATATGAATTGATGAATATTATGTGACTGGTGGGTCCAAAATTATATAGCCATCAAATGCATTGGGTATAGTTGGATATACCATGACAAGATGAGGACATGAATGGGGGTGAACAATATTCAGTAAGGCATATAATCCAATATAATAGTCTATGTAGTGATCAATAAGTAGGGATATTATGGAATGTGAGTAAACCCAATACAGGATGATAGAATATGAATTTATCATTGACTAATGAAATGATCTTACATGTATATGCATATACTAGAAACAAGTTTTTATGTCATTATTATTCTATTCTGGATCCTTTTCTTTGATTCCATTATGATTCATGTCTTATGAACTCTAGTGCATTTTTTCACGGATAAATATTATTTTATAGGATATGATGATTATGGTTTTTGATGTTAATATCCTTTTTAATACCCTTATTCTCCTTTTATTTTGATTCAATCAATGATATGTCACTAATATAACATTACATATTATCAAGGATATATTTTTATTATGTTTTCTTTACCAGGGTGATAATGATATGCAATTTATTTAATATTTTAGTTGTGTATTTTACTTATTATGAACATAGTGTTAGATGATGTAGATCTGTAATGAATATGTTTTTAATTAATCACATTTCAAAATACACTAATCCTATAAAATTTTAAAATAGATTTTAATGTTATATATTTATTATAAATCTTATATGAATTAATATTTATTTATTAGATGCATGGGTTTCGAAAATTGACCATTATGATTTTAATATTTGTAATGATAAATAATCCATAACATGGGAATTCAACATATTACTGATGTACAAGAAACATATTATTTTCACTGGGATGGGAATTCACATTGGGTCAATTGATACCTGAAATATTTTGTTCATACTTGGAATGGGAATCCACTACTACTATGTTATTAATTGAATGTGTGTCAATTCATTTATAAAGATTTTTTCCTATGATTGTAGAAGATTATATATGGAGACATCATACATCATGGAAGAATAATTATTTATGATCTCAGTGGTCAATCTGAATATTCAAGGTGTAATGGTTCTCTTTATTCTCTTAATTTATAGATGAAATAATTCCATTGAATAATTTAATATTAAATAAATAATTATTTTTATGGGATTTATTTCTACATTATTAGTGGTTTCCTATTTTTTTATCCACACCCTCTTCGGGACTCCATTTAGTACCCAGAAAGACAATACGAATTCATGTTTTGTCAATGTAATGGTTACATCGGCTTGATTTTTTTATATTTTTATTAGGACTGGAGATTGGTGATGTCACTAATAATGGCTTTCATGACTGTCTGTGTTACTTATTGAGTATCTATTGTAGCTATAAAATTCATTGTAATTTTAGTTAAACATTCATTTTGACATTAAGTAGTTTGATTATAGTATATTATTTTAGATATTTCTAATCTATCTATTGAATTTAAAATATATTGATTTTTTATGGATTTTACTTTGTGATTTTTATATTGTAACAGAGGCTAAATAAACCACAATGTATTTATTAAACATCAGTTGAAAGTCAACAATCTATTTTATACGAGGAGGTCCTATTGGGATCTCAGAAGGACCTCAGAACACCATGAGAGGGGAGGGGTGAATCAGGATGTCAACATTTTATTTAGATGTGATAGATCATGTTTACATGTTGGTAGAAACATGTTAAATCCATCTATTGGTAATTTTTAGTAATTTAACCATTCATACATAGAATAACCACACATCAATTTTACTATATTGACCACTAATTCCTAGCTGATGAAGCATAAATAGAAAAGATATCAGTCATACCAAAATCCACTAATCTTTACTTGTTGATGATTACCAAATATTATCACCATCATGTTGTGTGCGTTGCACTTACTTTAAAATGTTTTTGATAGATCACATTGCATCTGACAAATCACATACAATGAAGAGTGAGAACTCATTTTATTGATTTTAAGGCCACTTCACATTGTTTCCATTAAATCATGCATCATTAACAATAGATCGATGTTATTTTGAAGACTCATTTTCTCAAGTAGATGTAATATACTTTTCCACATACTGATTGGTCACAAAATTTTCCTCTACAAATTGGACTTCATCCTCTATGTACTACACTGCACTGCATACTGTGAGGGCTTCACGAACCATCACATGGTGTACAACATACACGAACTGTGACTGCATACTTCCATCTTCTCTATAGGGAAAATTCTTCTTCCCAAACTCTCTTCCACGAACCATATTCTATGAACCATCATCTATGAAATTTATTCTACGAATCATCTTCAGAAACCATCTTCTGTGAACTATTTCTGTGGTCCATCTTATATGAACCATTCTAGAAGTGACTGTAATTTCTCTAAGATTTCATATCACCATCTCCATCATAGGCTTGACTATCCATGAACCACTATATTCAAAAAAAAATCTTATAAAATTTTTAATCTCAGTGTTGTGACTTGATGATTAGATTAGTGACTCTTATATGGGATAATATATCCATAAATTCTGCTAATACAATATTTTTAAATTCATCACCATGTACCATGATCCTTTGTACCGTTATCCCTGCACAGTCGACATTCATCCATTCTCTCAATGTGGCGGTACAATTCAGCTTCTCATTTTTTACAAACGACAATGTTCATGTCTTCTCAGAACACAACCTCATTTCTTCCAACAATGAATTCTCTTTTATCCTGTTTTCCTTCGGTGAACATTGAGAACCATATAAAAAAAATCATCCCATGAAAAAAATTTCATTCATGGTCTAGATACCATACTTCTATATGGAAATACCATTTTACATACATCCCTTTGCAGTCCCCAAACAATGTTTGGCTATGTGAGAACCATGCTTTTCAATATCCTTTTACTAAAACATTCATATTCTAGAATGTTATACTCGTTATATTGAGGCACAAAATTTTTTTAAACTATGAGAATCTATTAAACCATAAACACCTTCTTCAGTTTGTACTATAAGAATAATTTTCATGAAAAGTCATTGATTTACCCAATATAGATTGTAAAAGACACAAAAACTATAATTTAAGTCCACCAAATAACAGCGTTAGTTCCAACAATCTCAGAATATTTATTATTTGTAAATACAAAAATAAATTAAAATAGGGAACCAATGACAATCAAAGCCTAATATAAAATAAACAACTCATCTTACACTCTAAGTCTATATGAGTCACTAACTGTGACAAAAATAAATTGAGGTAATAATTTTTTTATCATGTCCTGGATTGATTTAAATATTTTCATGTAATCTTTAACTGTTATCTCAGAACAGAAATTAGTTTTCTCCATTTTCATCCCCCCCACTATAACTCATTGAACACATCCTATAACCAGAAAAACATTTCATTGAAACATTATATTCTCATTTATTATCAATTTTCCATTCATTGTATAAATTAATTTATCCATTATCACCCATTGACAATAATCCCAATGACTAGTATTTTAACATGGTAGAACATATTAAAAACTCCCGCTAGAACTTATTTCCCCAATAAACCAATATAACATTCACAAAGAGATTAAAATAGTTAACACAACTGTGGAAAGGGGTTCCATCATATCTTCCACTTGAATTGGTAGGTGGTTGATCCCTAAGGTCCAACTGATGCTTCTCAAACACATGAGTTGACAACGGTTTGGCCAATATGTCAACCACTTTACCATCATTATCATAATGATCCATTTTAATCATTCATTGTTCATCATTTTCCATGATGATGTTCTATCTCATTTCATGTTGTTTCGTAGATGAATTTTGAATGGGATTCTCTATAAGATCAATTGTGCAATTGTTATCACAGTGAATCACCATTGGCTGTTTCACCTCACCACCAATATCAGTAATTTATTGGTTCATCAATAACAGAAAAGTGAAGCATTTATAGTGGGGATATACTTAGATTCATCAGTACTAAGAGACATACATTTTGGATTCTTATTCATCCAACTCACAAACTTCATTCCAATAAAGAATTTACCTCCACTTTTATATTTTAGTTCAACCACATCACTATCCCATTCAGCATTTTGAAATGATGATAGTATATTTTCTTTTCTTACAGGTATGTATAATCCATACATGTGAGTAGCTAAAATGTATCTCATTAATCATTTAAAAACAACGATATGTTAATCCTTGGGATTATGTTGAAACCTGGTTTCTAGGTATGTTGGAAAGACAATATATGTCCATGTTGATTCCATGTACAATAATTTTCCAAATATTATCAGGTACATTGTGGGAACTACAGATGTCTAATATTCATGCTTTCTAATTTTTCTCCCAACTGTAATCTGAATCAACATTGGTTTGGAATCGTGCATATTGAATTTATTTAGAAACTATATTACATAATATTCTTGAGATATAAAGCTGTTTTCATTCCTCCTAATCACATGTAGCGCCATAAAGTATGCGAGTTCACTAATCATATGCATTTCAAATTCTGATTTCTTGTGATTATCATATTCATCCACTAATCCCTGTCTGCATCCACCATATATAATATCATATATGTTTAATAGGATCATGAACTAATATTTCAGATAATTATTTAAATAAATATTGTCATCCACTTCTCCTCTTTTAAATTCTATAATCTTCCAATAAAAATCAAGTTGGTTATTCCATTCACACAGTGCCGACATCAAACCATAGTGTATCTTTTCTGATATGGAAACCATCATTTTATCATTACCATGTAAAAATCCAATGGGTTTTTCAACATAGAATTATTCTTTTATAAGTCCATTTAATAATTATTTTTTAACATCCATTTGATACACATTGAATACTCTTTGAATTGAAATGTTATGTAAAAGCCTAATTGACTCCTGCCTAGCCACCAGAGATACTGATTCTTCAACCTCAATAACAGCAATCAGTGAATATTCATTAGATAATAGATATTCATTTATTTATGAAAACACTTTCATTTAAATAAAATTTAATTTTTAAAATACTCATTGTACAAATTAAATTGTGTTTACTAGGCCTTATAACCAAATCCAATGTTTAGTTCATATCGATGTGATCCAACACTTCATTCAAGGTCATACCCCAGGAGTCGCATTTTATATCTAATTCAAATTAGGATGGTTTCATAAATGATATGAATAAAAATAGTTCATTATTTTAATTTTTATTGAGTTGTGAATTTGAAATCAAATTGATAATATTTTTATTTTCAATGGGGCAGGTCCCGTTCCAGATGATTTCAAGTGCTTTTTTAGTGGATATTCAACCTCCATTCACTATTTCTGGCCACCTTGATATGGGGTTCTTTCGATGAAAAAAATGTTAATTTTTCTTTAGTAATGATATTTAATTTAATCATTCAATGTAATATAATCATTTGTGGAGTTATATTTTTTAAAAAAATTAATATCACACATTACTAATGGATTCTTCAGTACAACGAAATTATGGATTGGAATACTAATTGTCCTAGATGCTTATTCATTTACGTGATATTAGGTGGGTTAAGTATCTATTTTATTAACAATACTCATTTTGTGATTTTAGAGTTCATATTATTCCTTTTCAATAAATTAATGCGTTATATTTATTATGTTAATGAGATCAATTTTGATATGTATGAATATTTATCACTATGAATTATGTATTCAAACACAAAAATTTACATATATAAAGAGTTACAAAATAAAATATACGAAATTTATTAATTTTTATGAACAAATCAGATTTTAAATAAACAATTAAATATATAGATAATTATTTATGGTAAATAAATATAAAAGTTGGTCTTATTATATCCCATTTAAAAATATTACATTTTAAATTTATCCAATTATTACATGTTTGAAGGCAATGATCATTAATTATAGTTGGACCTAATTATTAGGTTCCCAATCATATGATTTTATGATGACAACTACAAAGGAGATTATGTTAACCACATGGATCTGAAATCAATTATTTTTCTTTGGATTACTACTTATAAAAATAATAACCATTATAATTATGAATGGCATGTTGTTAAGTGATCACATAATTTATTGTTGGTAAAAATGGTTTGTCCTAAAATAAAATTGTTCCATATATGACATATTTATTAAATTAGTATACTTGATAATGTAATGGAATATTAATTTTATTATAATGTGATTTTTGGGTTGAGATGCCAAACATAGAGAAATTTGTAATGTGATATGATTAAACATTGTAATTAAATGATTAGAAGAATATTTAATAAAGAACCTTATAAAATGATTAAAAATATATTTCATATTTAATGAAAGTTTCTATTATAAAAAATATATTTTTATCATTATACATTACACTCAGATATATCCCATTGATTAAAAATTCTTACCATATTTAGCTTTATGGAATTATAAATTAGGACCACTATTATAAAATAAAAATCTTTTTCATAGGGTAACACATCTTAAAATTACCAATGGTTTATATTTTTTAACAAATGTACCGATATTGTTATTAGTATCACATAATGATTCAATCTATGATTAAAATTATATTGATTCAAGATGATCCATATGACATTATCCATTTTTCATTTACTCAATCCCATTCATTGGAAAAAGGAAATGATCCAAAATTATTGAATTTTTTTAATTTCTCTTGTCAATGAGAATATAAATATTTCTATTTCAATACTATGTGGTAGAGTATGTATTATAATAATATATTAAATTCTGATTCTTCTCATAGATTGATACGTAAATATGTTTATGTAGATAATCTCTTTGACAAATTGGATTGAATGATTATATATTATTTTTACTACATTTGATGGTTGATGAGTTTATCATCGTGAAAATAACTAGTTCAGAAGTTTTTATAATATAAAAACACTTGTAAAGTGAATTATTGGTGGATATTGATTTTATTACGAAGAATCATGTATATATATAATTGAAGAATGGATTATAGTAAATACTCTTCTAATTCTTCCATTGGGGATTTCATTAGGTTCTCTTTAGTTGTCAATTCGTTTGTGGTTTCCATCCTTAGAGTAATCATGGAAAATTATGTCTTGTATCCTTTCATTCCCACTTTTTAAGGGTTTAAGAACCCATATCTTCTTTTTTAGGTATGATTTTCCTTTTTTGGATGTTTTTTAAAAAAAGAGGAATGTCTAGAAATTTTTAATGTACACACTGTGTATTTTATGACTACATGTTGTGTACTCAGTTACCGTGGGTAGCCATGTTCAGGCCGTGTAGTGGCTAAGCAAACGACTATGTGGGGCGACTTGGAGGCCGCCTAATTCGGAGTACTGAAATAGAAAGTACACACCATGTAATCCAAAAGTACCCGCCGTGTATTTTGTTTTTTTCATTATACACATCGGGGTCACATCTGATGGACATAACCCTTTTATTCTAGGTTGCATTCATCTTAGAGAACCCATATGACCATAGATCTTCGACAAACCCCCAAGCCTCCATCTATCCTCCAAATCGAACACCATCGGTTGCGTTGGAATCACATAAGTGAGTTATCTCTTCTCCTTGAGTCTCATTTCATGATTTCTCTTCTTTTCAACGTTATCATGTGTTGAACATTTATTATGTTTTCCTAGATCTACGACATTATAAGGAGATTTAATCCTTGAGGTTCAAGTATATTAATATTCTATCATCGAGGTAGGTGGTTCGTGCATTTTTGTTCAATTTTTTTGAATATTATTTTCAAATCCCACCATTACCCTTGAACGGGGTATTGAGTGTTTATCGTTTAACCCTATTTTTCAGCCAAGATTGTATGATTGTGTAGAGGAAATTTAGATATGAATAGAGTAGATTTATATACTTTGGATTTTTTCCCATGCATGTTCTGTTTATAACCCTTTGGTCCTATTTATCCAGTTTGGCTGCCTTGCCTGTTTTCGATGCCTATAGCTCTAGGATGGAGAGGTTATATTCTGTCATGCTTGATATATTGTAGTCTGTTTCAGACATGAAGTTTTGTATGATTAATTTAGCCATATTATACTACTATGCTCGGTGACCTAGACATGGTTGTGAGAACCCGATGTAGTAGACTATAAAGGGAATTGACTGAGTGAGCTTCCTTATAGAATCTTTTAGCACTTAAGGCTATAAGGGGGATTGACCGAGTGAGCATCCTCAGAGATCCTTGAACCACTTGGGGCTATAAGGGAATTGATGGAGTGATCTTTCTCAGAGAGTCCTTGATTGATTTAGACTATAAAGATAATTGACCAAGAGAGCTTCCTCAAAGAGTCTTTGTTTTTATTGTATAACCTGGGAAATAAGGGGAATTGACTGAGTGAGCTTCCTCAGAGAGTCCTAGACCTTTGGGCTATAAGGGGAATTGAACATGTGAGAGTCCATAGAGAGTCCTTGACTACCTTAGTCTACACGAAGAATTGACTGTGGGAGCTTCCTCAGAGTGTCTTGCTTTACCTTTGACTATAAGGTGAATTGACTATGATCACTTCCTCATAGAGTCTTATTATATCCATACTATTGAACCAGAGGGGTTTGGATGAGCGCACTGCCCATAGGGTTGCTTGTACTTCTTAGGCAGGACCATAGGGGATGGTTGTGAGTACTTCCTATAGGGTTACCTATTTGAGGTTTATTTGTTTGTTTCGTTGTTCCTTTATATTTAATCTGTTGATTGTTTACTGCTGAAAAAATTTATGTTTACTATTTCCTGTACTTTTACCTGCCATATATTGACTGAATGTTAGGAACATATCTTCGAGTGACTACCTACTATGATTTAGACTCACACCCTATTTCATCCATGCTTTTGTGCCAAAACAGATAATAGTGTTATAGGTATAGATAAGGGAAGTGCCCTTCTAATTCAGGTATGTGATCTGCTGTGGAGATGGAGATCATGAGACCTAGCTATGGATTTTGATGCTGAAGGGTTTATATTCTTTCCTTTTCACTTTGGATTAACACTGTTTAATTTCTTCATTGTGACTTTAATGGATTTTTTCCTAGACATATGTATCATGCCTCATTATATATATATATATGTTCTCCAGTTTATAGTTTTATTATTTTTATGTTACTGTTGTACATCATTATTATTGCTTCCACTCTTGTATGTATTCGTTTACCTCCATTGTGTACTCTGAAAATGAGATCATAGTTTACCCACTAACACACCTAAGGCCCTCGCAACTAGTCGGATGCCTCTGGCATTTGGGGAAATGCGCTTGAGGCCATGTGACCAACCGGGTATGGGGCACCTCTCGGTGGCTTCCGGGACCGGGACGTTACAAAGTGGTATTAGAGGATTCTTTTCTCGTCACTTACTGTTTGGTACCTTATCCAGGGATATGAAAAAATAGGTACTTGGTAATTACCTATGCCCGGGAGTTTCTAACCCATTTATAAGGAAAATCCAATATACCTATATTAAATTGATTTTTTTTCTGGTTTTTCCATAATTATAGTTGATCTAATTTCACCTTGAGTGATTTACATGATTTGTTATGTTATTGTTGTTGTTATTGAGGTTCTATTCATTTTTTAACATGATGAGATGAGGGTATTCTATCTCATGGGTCCGATAAACACTTGCTAGAAATCACATGTCATTAATTTTTTCCATGACATATTTGATGCATTAGTGATTTCATGTTGTTGTGATAGATGATGTTTAAAATATGCATGATATTGTGATACTTTACTTGATAAAAATACATGTTGTTTGATAGGGTATTGTTTTTTGTAGAGATTTTATTGATTGGATGCCAAACATTGGTTCTGGTGGTGTTATGGGCCCCCATGGAATGTAATTTGGTCGATCATTTCCATGTTTTCCATGTTATAATGTGTACATAATGCCAAACGTTGATTCGCGGGGAGTATGGGCCCTCACAAATCAGAATTTGTAACTTTTTATGTTTGTTTTATTTTTTTTAGTTCTGGGGTAGTTTTAGAGGCTTATAGTCTGAAAAACCCATAATACACACCGTGTAATGTTAAGTAAACACCATGTGTTCTTCTATTCGGGAAGAAACTGATTTTCTTAAGTACACGCCATGTACATTATGTACAATCCGTGTAGTCTCTAACCATGTCATAGGCTGTGCGGGCAGAGACATGGGATGGGGAAATTCTAGTGGGAACACGTCGTGCACCAGTCGAACACACCGTGTAGTTTCAACCCTGTGTTCGCCTATGTAACTAACAACACAGATGAATAAACCCATAAGGAATGCATGTCGTGTCAGGATTGAACACGTCATGTAGTCTGAACCTGGTACCCGTCCATGTAAATAATAACACGGGTTGGTGTTATCCTTCCTCGTACACGACATCCCCATGTGGAACACATTGTGTACTATGAGCTCGGTGTTAGGCCATGTCTCTAACAACATGGGCCAGGTGATGCTTGTCTAGCAAGAATTGTGTCTTACATGAACATGCAGTGTAGTACTGTTTTAGGAATGTTGTGTGGATTTACCATGTAGAAGGACTCAGGGAGGGAAAGTGGATTCAAGTACATGACATGTGTTAAGACAACACGCCATTTTTTGGGGTGTTACATGACCAGTTTATTAGGGAGTACACGCCAATGTAAATGACTGTTGGGAACACATTATGTAATAAATATACATGGCGTGTAGTCATGTTTTGAAAATCATGAGTGCTTTTTTCTCTTGTTCCCTTCTTGCAAAACTTGTTTTCAGTCCTTGATAATCCTGATCTAAGGTGGGTGCATGGCCTTGCAGAGTTATTCCACCGAGATTTCCTCCGGTTATGCACCAGTTTCATGAAAATGATCTGACACCATAAATGGCTAATCGGGGACTACCTACAAATCCTCTTGGAGTTCACTCCTTGGAAAAAACCATTGTACCTGAAATAGGTGCTGATTCATAGTTCCTGGAGGGATTTTTGAGGATGATTCACACCTTTAATAGAGAGCCAACTCCTGCCCCGTCGATGGCTTACGTGATAGAGCTCTTCCAGTAGCAGCATGATCCCACTTTCTCAGGGGAAGGAGGACCATAGGCTGCAGATTCATGGCTATAAGACTTGATAACTATTTTGGAGCATCTAGAGATACCTCCAGAGATGATGGCAAATCTCGCTACCTACATGCTCTGTGACTCCACCAAGAGGTGGTGGGATGTGATCTAACAGGAGGGACGCCAACAGAATATGTCTTGGGATGAGTTTTGGTGCATCTTACTTCTATTCGGAGACCTTGAAGGCCAATCGAGCCTGAGTGTTCATGAATCTGAATAAGGGTACTCCTTCTATTATGGAGTATTCCTCTCACTTCAAAGAGATGAAGTGTTTCACACTCTTCCAAGAGGTGATGTGTTGTTCCATGCATGAAATTTTGAGGATGGTATGAGGCACGACATCCGATCTCAAGTGAATATCTTCAGGTTGAATTTCATATCCTCTATCATCAACGAGGAGCTGATCACAATGTGTAATATGAGGCATTCTGGAGTTGTGATCTAGGGTGGTTCGACATCTAGAGTTAGTGCTTCACCAGCTGATAGCAGGATGAACTGCTGGAAGACTCCATGAGAAGATCAGAGCAGGTAGGATGCACATTCCGGTAGCCAGTTGGTGTGCTACCGGTTTCGTAGAAGCGGGCATGTGAGGTCATGTTTTCCGAGAGACCCATTGGAGTGCCGATATTTGTTGTAATATGGGTCACCTTCAACACTTTTTTCAGTTCTTCCCACCAACAACTGATGACAGGGGTTCTTCTATAACACCTTGTTTAGGAGTAGCGCCACCAGTTTCTCACCAGTATTGGAACTAGTGTACTTATGTCTATTTGGGATGAGGTGGAGGTTGTTGTCATGGTAGTCAATTTCCGGTTCATCAGCAATAGCATGGTGGTTTAGCTCAGAGTGGTCAGGCAGAGTCACATGGTCGCGGCCTAGGCCATACATTTGCAGTGGAGAAGACCAAGCAAGAGTAGGATCCTGAACATTCTAATGATTGAGATACGATCTTAATAAAATTAGTTTTAGCTTCTTCTCTTTTAGATACTATATCTTCCCATAGCTTTATATCTGTTTCTTTTGTAGAGGGCCTTAGGATCTGCATCATTTCATCTACTGATATCTTGATGCTAGACACTCTGTTGGGGACTAGAACAGGTATTTTACATCAGTTCAGAGAGTTCCCTCTACTAGTTTATGGGTGTCAATTCTTATGGGACATCTATCTCATAGAGATGACAGGCTATGATATCATTCTCATGATGGACTGGTTAGTTCTATTTTAGGAAGTCGTTTACTATTATCTCCGCAAGATGAGTTTCACTTCAATAGAAGGCGACTCTTTTATTCATATGGGAGAATGGGATGTCCGAGAAAGCAGAGTGGGACCCATGAATCATGGGTTGGGAGGAGATACATCCCATATTTCAAGGAAATATCTGGAGGAACAGGGTACTTCATAGATAGACATTCCTCCAGTGGTGGATCATTTAAGATATTTTTTTCAGAGGACTTATCAGGTTTTCCTACATAGTGAGAGGTAGACGTCTAGATTGTGTTTTTTCTAGGAGTGGCACTGGTGTCCATTCAACCTTATAGGATAGATACACCTGATTAATAGGAGCTCAAGAAGATGTTGAAGGAGTTTCAAGAAAAGTGTTACATCTTACCCAGTACATCTCCTAGGGGTTCTATTATTATGATTACGAAGAAGGAAGATGGATCCCTCAGGAATTATGTGGACCATCGGAAGATCAAACAGTTGACGATCAAGAAATGGTTTCCCATGCTGCGGATTGATGATCTATCTGATCAGTTTCGAGGATCCTAGGTGTTCTCAAAAATTGAATTGAGGTCCAATTATCATCAGTTACACGTTAGACAATATTATATATCTCTGACGGACTTCTAGAGTAGGTATGGTCTATACGAGTATATGTTTATGCCTTTCGGTCTCATGAATGCGCCTAAAGTATTCATGGAACTGATGAACCAAGTGGTCCATCCATATTTGGATTCCTTCGTGGTTGTTTTCATGGAAGATATCTTGGTGTACTCTCACAGTCGACACGACCATGATACCCATCATGAGATTGTTCTCAATACACTGAGGGAGCATCAGTTATATGCTAATCTATCAATGTTCCCCATTAGGTTGGATCAATTTCACTTCCTAGGTCATATTATATCTGAGGTAAAAGTATCAGTTGACCTAGTGAAAGTAAGAGCTGTAGTTTCCTGGGAGCAGCCAAAGAACGTCTTTGAGGATCCGAGTTTACTAGGGCTGGATGGATACTACAGATGCTTCATTTCGGACTTTTCACGCTTAGCAGCACCACTGACAGGTCTGACTAAGAAAGGAGTGATGTTATTAAGGAAAGATTCTTGTGAGTCATCCTATTAGGAGCAGAAATGGACGTTGACTTCATCCCTAATACAAATCATTCCAGATCCAACCAAGATCTATACTGTTTGCTTTGATTATTCAGGTATCATGCTCGAAGATGTGTTTATGCAGGGAGATGGCATCCTAGCATATGAGTCTCGGCAGTTGAGTCCACATGAGAGGAATTATGTGATGTAGGATCTTGAGGTGGCATCTATTGTTCACACAGTACGTTTTTGGAGATAATGTCTTCTGGGAGAACACTTTGTGTTTTTCACCAACCACAAAAATCTGAAATACATCTTCACTCAGTGTGATCTATATTTGAGAAAACACATGTGGGTTGAGTACCTAGAGTCCTTTGACATGGATCTTGCCAATACACCAGGGAAAGGCAATGCAGTGGATGATTCTTTGAGCAGGAGGACTCAAATAAATAATTTTTTGGAAGCTAGTAGTGAGTGGAGGCTCATGACTTTGTTCTCTGAGATGAATTTGGAAGTGAAAAATAGAAAAGGGTAGACTATTCTATCTTATTTAGATGTTACCTCTAGTCTTCTTGATTGAGTTCGAATGAGGAAGCTATCATATTGTGAAGGACTAGTCCTATGGGAGAGTGTGTCAGGATAGGACCATATTCCTAGTTGGACCACAGGCAGGGATGAGATCATTCATTTCTTGGGGTGATTATGGGTGCCAGTAGATATATGCGAGGAGCTGATGCAGGACATTCATTCCCCTATTTGGGCAGTCTATCCTTGCATCACCAAGATGTATCGTCATCTACACCATCAGTATTGGTGTCCAGGTTTGAAGAGGGACATTTCCAGTTTCTTCATGAGGTGTTGTACTTGTCAGCAGGTGAAGGCGATTCATCAGCATCCATCAGTTCTTTTACAGCAGTTACCAATTCTAGAGTGGAAGTGTAATGACATCACAATGGACTTCGTGACTGGTTTAATGTGGTCTCCATGAGGGAATGACATAGTTTGGATTGTCATTGACATACTCACAATGGTTTCTCTCTACTTTCTCATCAAGGGTACCTTTAGTGTTGATGAGTCGGGATGGTTGTACATCCATGAGAATTTATGTCTGCATGAAGTTCAACACTCCATCGATATAGACAGTGATGCATGATTTACTTCTCATGTTTGGAAGGGGCTCCAGAAGGATTTGGGTACACATATACTTTTTGAGTACAACATATCATCCCCATGAAGATGGCCAACCGAGTGTATGATTCTGGTTCTTGAGGACATACTGCGAGGATGCATTTTGGATTTTGTAGGTTCTTGGGAGAAGCAAATACCTCTTGTGGAGTTTGCCTAAAATAATTGTTTTCAAGAAACTATTAAGATGACACCCTATCAGGCTTTGTACAGTAGGCATTACCAATCACCCTTATGTTGGCTGGAGGCAGGAGAGGCAGCATTGCTTGGACCTCGTCTTATTCAGTAGACTACATAGCAGACCAGGATCTTTCAGAAGAAGATGGGTACTACACATTCTCGACAGATGTCTTATGCTAATCAGCATAGATAACCTATGGATTTCATGGTCGGGGATCAGGTTTTCCTACGTGTCACAATGAGGTTGGGACCCAAGAGTATTTGGAGATTGGGTAAGCATTCGTCGAGGTATGTCGGGCCATTTGAGGTGTTGAAGAGAGTTGGGCTGGTTTCCTACCAGTTGCAGTTACCTCAGAGGTACCGAGGTATGCATGACATCTTCCACGTTTCTCAGCTTCGACGTATCTTCTCATACCCGTCTCATGTATTTCAACCCGAGGAGGTTGATCTTGATATGGATGCGTCCTTTGAGAAGCATCCTATCTGGATTGTGGATCATAGTACAAATGTTCTTTATGGCTGGTCTTTTCTTCTTGTATGAGTGTTATGGCAGCACGGGCGAGGGTAGGACGAGACATGGGGGAGGGAGGCAGATGTAAAAGCGTCATGGCTAGAGCTGTGTGGAGTTTCTTCTTCTATGTTGTGCTAGGGAAATTCAAGGACAAATTTATTTAAGAGGAGAAGTTTAAAAGAACTTGGATCATTTTTTCAGGTATGGTTTTCCTTTTCTGGTCATTTTTTTGAAAAAGTGGAAAATATGGAATTTTTCGAAGTAAATGTTGTGTACTATATGAGTACATGCCTTGTACTCAGTTACCGCGGGTAGCCGTGTAGTGGCCGTGTAGTGGTCAAGAACACGACATTGGGGGGGTGACCTGGAGGCCGCCTAATGCGGAGTACGGAAACGTCAAGTACACTCTGGGTACTCAAAAAGTAAACGCAATGTATTTTTTTCATTAAATACACAGGGGTCAAGTCTGACAGACTGAACACCCCCTTCTAGGTTTCATTCATCTATGAGAACCCATAAGTCTATGGATCATCAAATAACCATGTACCTCAATCCATCCTTTGAATCTAAAACCTTAGGTTGCGTTGGAATCACATTAGTGAGTTCTCTCTTCATCTTGAGTCTTGTTTCATGATTCCTCTTCTTTTTAAAGTTGCTGTGTGTTAAATGTTTATTGAGATTTCCTATATCTATGACGTTATAATTTGATTCAGGCCTTGAGGATCATGTATAGCGATCTTCTAATGTCAATGTAGGTGGTTTGTTCCTTTCTGTAAATGTCATTGAGTATTATGTAAAAATCCAACAATTACCCTTGAACAGGGTATTGCCTGTTTATCATTTTACCAATGTTGTTTTCCTTACATGATTTTATTCTTGTGTTGAAGTAATTTGGATATTAATAGGGTTGATTTATATGAATTTTATGTTTTTCCCTTGCATGTTTTGTTTACGACCGTTTGGTCCGGTTTAGCTAGTTTGGCTGCCTTGCCTATTTTCCATGCCTGTTGCTATAGGATGGAGAGTTTGTATTCTGACATGCTTGATATGTTGTAGACTATTTTAACCAAGTAGTTATGTAGGTTTAATTTTGGAAATATTATACTACTATGCTCGTTGACCTACACATGGCCGTGAGAACCTAGTGTAATAGTCTATAAGGGTAATTGACCGAGTGAGCTTCCTCAGAGAGTTTTTGATCACTTTAGTCTATATGAGGGATTAACCGAGGGATCATCCTTATAGATCCTAGAAACACTTGGGGCAATAAGGGGAATTTACTGAGTGAGATTCCTTAGAGATTCCTTGATTTCATTATACAATAAGGGGAATTGATCGATTGAGTTTCCTCAGAGAGTCATTATTTTAATTGTACGACCTGGTCTATAAGGGGAATTGACTGAGTGAGCTTCCTTATAGAGTCATATACCATGGGGATATAAGTGTAATTGACCATGTTACTTCCTCATAGAGTCCTTGACTACCTTAGGCTATACTGGGAATTGACTGTGGGAGTTTCCTTAGAGAGACTATCTTTACCTTTGACTATAATGGGAATTGACTATGAATGCTTCCTCAGAGAGTCTTATTATATTCTTATTACTGAACCAGAGGGGTTAGGTTGAGTACACTACCCGAGGGTTGAATATACTTCTTAGGCAGGACCATTGGAGATGGTTATGAGTACTTTCTATTGGGTTACCTGTTTGAGTTTTAGTTGTTTGTATCATTGTTTCTTGATTTTGAAATTGTGAATTGTTTACTGTAGAACACTTTCCTATTTACTGTTTTATGTACATTTACCTGCCAAATATTCACTGACTGTTAGGCACAGATCTTCAGGTGGTTTCCTTCTAGGATTTAGTCTCACACCCAGTTTGGGCCATCCTATGGGCCAAACAAATTATATTTTTGTAGGTATACATAAGGTCAAGAAAACTTCTACTTCAGGTACTTGATCTGCTGTGGAGCTGGAGAGCATGGGACCAAGCTATGGCTTGCGATGATGAAGAGTTTATCTGATTTGTATTTCACTTTGGTTTAGCATTATTTTATTCGAAAATTGTGACTTGTTTGGATATTTATATATAATGATGCATGTATCATGCATCATTATATATATATTTTATCCAGTTTAATCTTTCAGTCTTCTACTGTTACTTCCGTATTTCATTATTTCTGCTTCCACTATTTTATGTATTTGGTTACTTCCGTGGTGTACCTTGCCAATGAGGAAATTATTTCCCCACTATCACACCCAAGGCTCTCACAGCAAGTCAGCAGCGTCTGGCATTCGTGGAAATTTGGTTGAGGCCATATGAACAACATGGTACGGGGTACCTCTCAGTGGCTTCTAGAACCATGATGTTACAAAGGGAGGGTGACCTCTATAGAAACTATTTTTGATATTGTTTCACTGATTGGAATTTAAAAATGCTATATTATTTTATCATATCATGGATTCTTCCATAGAGTTAACTTATATATTCTAATTACTAAAAGATATTTGATAAATGCTTTTGAATATAATTCCAAACACTATATAGATGTGGATATAGGTAAATTATGATGATTTGTATTTATAATGGGAATAATGATGTGGGCGACGCTAATAGTGGTGTTAGAAATTTTTTGATATCTATTGACATTGGGTTTCAGATGAATCTATAAAATTCATTTTCATTAAGAATAATTGGAAATCCTCATATGGGGTATCATGGTTTTAGAACAAATTCACCCCATATCAATCACATTTCATATTTTTCATGGGGTATAATTCTTGAAATGAATATTTTATAGAGAATATATTACATTCCAGATAAGGTAGACTCATATTTATTATTTATTACATGAGGAACTAAACACTTTTCATGTTAGGAATCATTTTCATAACACCTTAGGATTCATAGGCCCATCACCCATGTTATCTCATGTCTGTTACCCGAGGAAGATATTTTGATGAATTTGCCTATGTCTTTGGTTTAGGATATTGTGGGAAGATTATTAATATATTTGAGTCATGTGGGGAAATTTTGAAATGGTTAATTACTTGTCAGAAAATATTCAATGGATTAAAACTTGTGGGTATATAATCACTGGTTTAATTATTTATCAATGAATTTTCGATAAAATTTGATTTCTTACATTAGAATGATGTAGATTAACATCATGTGGATAGGATTTTGCCTAGTTGGGACATCTTTTTTTGGTGTTTAGAGATTAAGTGTTTCTGCAAAGCGAATGATCACACACTAGGGTTTCCTATTCATAGGGGGTAGATATAAAATTATGTGGTGGTATATCAAGGGTTAACTTCTAGGTTAAATCCTAAATACTATATTAGGATACATGAATCAATATCCATGTAGATTAAGTGAATATTTTATGGAAATATAGTATGAATTGTCCATGGTGTTTAATATATTTCGTCAAGGTTTCATGCATTAATGATTTATAAACAATGAGGGATGGTGTGGGAGTTATGCATAGGCAGTTCATGAAATATGTTGTACCATTACATGATTGTAATATGAGGCTAATTATGTTTGAATCATCGGGTAGGGTTATATTTTAAGGTTTTATATAGAGGTTAGTTTTTTCTTATTCTCAACTTTTGTGAATATAATGTTTGGACACACATTTTAACAACATGCTGCTTAGATTTTTGTGTTATACATTTTAATTTTATTTATTTTAAATTTTATTTGGTTATATTCTTGGGGAATCGTGTTCCCTATAATTATGGGATTATATAAGCATACAATACTATAATTAATTGATTTGAGATGAAATTTTTCTCTTTATGATATGTCCACCAAAGAACCATAAAGGTTACCTGAGGTCAAGATCTATATGATTTGGAGAAATATATTACAATGTTATACATGTTGCTCCTGATATAATGGTCAAGATCATAGGGTTAGTTAAACCTATCTAGTGAGGGTGGGGACATGAATGAAAAATGACTGAATGTTTGAATTCCACCTGATCAATCATCTTTTAAGGAACTATGTATGGTGGAATGGTGGTGTTGTGTTAGGTAAATAAAGGTATGTTAAAAAAATGTGCGTTTGTCAGTACTTTATAGTTGTTTGAGTCATGGGATCTATCACAAGTATGTTTAAATAATCTTTGGGCTATAGCTACACAGAAATTTGGGGTTTCATGAATTGTGGTGTTGTGTGACTGAATTTCATCATGCGTAATCCCAACCTTTCATCAAGGTAATTTTCATCAAAAAATTTACAAAACAAGAAGATGTGGTTATGGACCAATGTTTGGAAATACATGTCTGTTATCAAAGATTTAATAATTTATGAGGAGTATGGAATTTCACAAGTTCATGTATGAATTGGTTGCGTGAATGAGGGAAGGGTTCTTTGACTTCGAAATGTTCATTCTTGAAAATGGTTTGGATCATTATTTTTCTGAAAGTTGTATTGCTAGGAACTACACTATGGATATTTTTATTTTATTTTATGAAGATATAAATTTTTGTCCTCCCTACATTTTCTACCTGGGAAACATTGCATTTGGAATTCATTTGTGTTGGTCCTAGGAGAAACGGAATCGCAACATGGGTGTGTACCCATCTTTCAAAATATCCATAATCGATGATCAATCCATGATAAACATGATGATGAATTCTAGTATCCATAGAATTGGATCATGAATTTATAATAAAAAGAGATACTCAAGGAATCCATAAGTGAAAATCCACATATTTTGTTTATAATAAATATAATTAAATATAATTGCCTCTAATGTGATTATTTCACCATTGATACATTCAACAACATATTCGAGGAGCAAAATTATTGTGATGTAGAATACAATGATATGATTGTTGTAAAGGTGGTACACACATTCAAAACATTTCTCTGGACATCACAGAAGGAGTCTCTGGGTGCTAGCACAGATGGTCCATGTGCTTATGATTTCCACCATCGATCGCCTTGAAAATTGATTCCAAAGTTTCCACATTGACAGGTATGGAATGATCTCTCCAGTTCAAGATAACATTCATGGTGGGGGACAAGTTATCACGGTATGGGGGGATTTTCACGAATGATTTTGTGCACAATTAATGTTTGGAAATCCCTAGGCTTAAATGGGGGAATAATACAATAGGGAATTTAATTCACCATGTAATAATAATTATCACAACTGTTGTTACTAATTTTATTATTCCATGTGAAACCTCCATGTAAAATAATAAGAGAAATGCAATTATATCATTAACAGGTGCTCAATATTTATGTTTTTAAAAATATATTTATAATAAAATAGAATTTAATATTATATGTCACTAGAGACGTAACATATTCCGCCAATCCTCCTTAATATTTACTCAAACAAGAATAATGACTATTTATTTATTAAATAAACATAGCTAAATTACCCTCTAATAAATAAATAAATATTATATTTATTAAAAAAATAAACATTTATTCAATATTAAATAAGCAATATATTATATCAAATAACTTGCGATGAAATAAATGTAATCAAACATAAAATATTATTTTTTAATCCACAACTGGGAATAATATTTATTAATCCTGTAAAATAATAAATTTATTATTTAACTGAGATACTGGATAAACATAGTGTGTGACCATCTTGGCCTCTTTCATGTTGGAATTTGGATGGCTTGCCTAATTTCCTTGATTACTACCTAGAAAGGGATTAAGGATCCCAAGAGAATGAACTTAATTTTTCAAAAACAAGACACCTCATCTTAATGCTTACGATGTAATATAATCCCTTTCTTAATATCTCTAATCAAGATGGTTTCATGCAATTTTCATCAACCCATGTCCTCAATTTCTCATTCTTATAATTCTATGAATTGATCTTTCCTTAGTAACACCATGGCCTTAGATTAATTTAGGCTCTATCATTACAATCATATGGATTCATATATCTAATTCCATTATCATATAAAAGTGAAAAATACTTTCTCACATTATTCATTAATGTAATATTACTTACGAAGCACCCATCATATCCTACCTCACCAAGATCATATGTCTTCATTATTTTCATCAATACATTTATATATATGAGTTATAATTCCACTAATTATAATATGAACATCTAAAAACCAATACCCATGTCGGACAATAGGAACAACAAACCACACTTAAGAATGTTGATTTCCTTCTAGTGGGACTCATTGTAATAATAACATCCTAGATTTTACCAAGGGCTTACACTATGAAAGGGTGCCTAAATGTATAATGAGTTTCCAACCCATATTCTATGTATTATTTGTGTCCCTTAAAATGATATCATCTGGCCATAGAACATATATTCAGAAATAGTGTCATGTCTTATCCGGGTTCTCATCATATTAGGGATCCTCTATAACCATTTGGTGAGACAACTACTCTTATGAGATTTTCATAAACAATGTCACATGGATGAACAATGATGATGTGAAAAATATTTTTTTATATCCATAAAACTAATACATATTCAAAATTAAGAAAAAAAAATTGGATTCTAGGGAACCAACAGCAACAGACTCCAACTTACACTAATCCCAACTACTATCAACCTTCAGTCTTCTAGATCACACAAGATATTAATTCTTCTGCTGAGATAGGCCTTCATTCATGGGGTTTTACATGGTCTCATATTTGGACACTCGACTCACAGAATCTTCACCACTTTGATAGGAATTTATTTAGAGGTGGTACATTCGGAGTACGTTATTTTCCATTGATGTGATCTTGGTTCTTTTTGAAGAGCCACCACTATAGTATTATAATAATAAAGTGTAATGGGATTCTTACTTCTGGGTACAACATCAAGACAATAAAAATTTAATGACATCATATGACATCCTTGGATACATTACAATCTAAAATATATTAATAAACTACTTTAGAATCAGTGACAACTAGATTCTTGGAACTCTTACATCTCAAAACTCCTCCATTGAGAGATAAAATTTATACTGATTATGACTTTAGATCATTATGACCTATCTGGAAACCTGCATCAACATTACCACTATTTTAAATCTTCTCGTCTCCTCCACAATCCATGAAAGTATATTTAGTTATCCTCAAATACTAAAGGATGGTCTGGAAAACAGTCCAATTTTGATCTCTGAGGTCTTCTTGAATCGTCCTAACATGATCCGTGCATAAGAAACATCAATTCTAGAAGACAACATGGCATAAATGATATATCCTATCACTAAAGACAATGTAATCTTACTCATTCTTTATTTATCTGGTTGTGTATGGGGACATATTTTATTCGAATGATGTTAGCCATGTGACCGTGGAACAAATCTCTTCTTGGATGGGTCCTTACTAAATCTATTTCGTATCTGGAAAATGTTTGTAATTTGAATTTGATAAAACCTCCCTTTGTATATATCACGAATGATCTTGATCCCTAGAATTTAGGCTGCTTTGTCTAATTCATTTAGTGAGAAACACTTGTTCAACCAGTCATTGACTGACTGCTAGAATGTTATGTCATTTCTAATAAAAACTATGTCATCATCAAACACAACTACTATAACGACCACATTCCCAATAAATCACTTGTAAATACATGGCTCGAATTCATTCTTAATGAAACGAAAATCTCATATGGCATCATTTATTCGAATTTTCCATGACCTTGATTCTTGCATTATTTCATAAATAGATCTCTGTATCTTTCATACCCTTTTAGCATCATCTGATGTCACAAACACTTGAGGTGGTGTCATATTGACATCTTCCTGAATAATCACATTAATAAGAACATTTTTTGACATCCATCTACCAAATCACATATTCATGTAAATATATTAAAGAATATATGATTCTTAATGATTTAAACATGTAAACTAGAAAATTTGATTTAGCGTAGTCAATTCCTTGATGTTGTTTAAAACATTTAAATACTAGCCTTTCTTTACAGGTAATATCATGACCCTTCATGTCTATTTCCATCATGAATACCCATTTACAACCAACATGATTTACCTCAACAGGAATATCGACCAGATCCCATACATGATTCTGATACATGGAATCCACCATAGAATTCATAGCATGGAGCCATCATATAACTTCTATGCTCTCTATTTCTTCCATGTAAGGGAAGGGTTCATCATTGTTCAAAAATAATGAGATATTATCCTCAGTGACAAGGAAACATCATCTCTTTGGTTCCATTACCACTCTTTCACTCCTACATAGTACATGTGTTTCATGAACCACCTCTTCAAAGGGGACCTATGGAACTTGTTCACATTCCAACCCATGTGCATCTTGAGCATCGAGATCATCGATGTCAATCTTTTTCCCACTATATTCTTCAAGGATGTGTTCCCTCTAAAGAAATTTATCCAATCTAGAAAAAATCCCTTTCATTTCCAAGGGTTTGTATAAGTAATGTCCCTTTAAATATTTTGGATACCCTATAACGATAAACTTCATGCACAAGGGTCCAAGATTGTTTCCCGATAAATCCTTAACAAACACCTCGCATCCCTAAACATGAGTATGTGACATAGTGGCTGTCCTTCCACTCCATAAATCGAAGGGAATCCCATTTTCCACCACAGTTGGTTCATGGATTAATGTTTATGTCATAGTTTTCAATACCTATATCTAAGAGGATAATGAAAGATTAGTATGACTCATCATCAACACTAGCATGTCCAACAATGTATAGTTCTTCTGTTCATTTACAATATTCCACTATGGTGTATGATGTGGAGTGAGATGAGATAGTGTCCCAAGCTCCCATAAATCTTCTATGAACTATTAGTTAAGATATTCTCCACCTCATCTTGATCAAGGATTCATTAAATTATTACAAATACTATTCTATAAATAATTTAGGAACTCCATTAATTTCCCTAATTGCTTAGACTTATACCTCATTACATAGATAAATTTATATAAACTCAAGTCATCAGTAAAAGTAATGAAATAAGAATATCCACCTCTATATTTCATAGGAAATTGTCAATAAAAATCCTTATCTACAAACACAAGAAGCTTTATGGACCTTTCACCATGTCCACCCAATGATGGTTTGATAATTTTCCATTATAAATAGGAGTGGAATATATCAATTGGTTTTAGCTCCGATGATTCTAAATAACCATCTTCACAGATATTTCATAGGCACTTCATGTTTATATGAACAAGGCCATGATTACAAAACTCAGTGTTGTCTGAGTCATGTGAACTTCGATTGTTAAAAATATCCAAGACTTGGTTCTCATAATTTAATATATACATATTTTTATTTAAATTTTCCATACCATAACATATGTCTTCCTTATAAATGTAACAACATTTATTAATGAACATGACAATAAAACCATATTTATATAAATATTATATATAAAATATGTTCTTCATAAATCTAGGTACATAATAATTTCCATGTAAGACAAAAATTATTACCATAAGAAATCTTTGAGGGCAGTCATGAATGGAATGTGCATCCTACCTCCCAACATTAGTAGCTTGTAGATCCCCATGTCCAATAAAAACATCCCAAAATATCCTAGGTTCCTTAATTTGAATACATATTTGATTACCAAATAATATATCAAATAACCTTGAACACGATAACGAGAAGCCCTTTGGATTCTCCATTTTTGGGGGTGCAGTTCCTCTTCCCGTGGCCTGGCTTTCTAGATGTAAGGAATACTGCGTCCTTTTCCTTTCCCTACCTATGGATCTTCTTTTTCTTGTTCAGATGGTTCTCTTTGGCTTTATATTGTTTATAAGTTATAGAACCCTATTTCTCTCCCTTCATCTTCTTCCTCACCAAAAGGACTATGGGTTATTCATATCCCATGTCCTTATCAACTCGGAGAATTAGGGTAAGAATCTTGGATAGAATCATATCATTATCTCTCATACTGTAATAGAAATAAAACTAGAGAAGGTGTTGGGAAGACATGATAGTATGAGATATGTATGAAACTCATCTATCAATTTAATCATTACGAATTGTAGGTGATCAATGTATCTAATAATACTGAATACATGGGCTAAAACATGAATATACTCTCCAATATTTTTAGTCAATTAAGAGTTGTAGATCTCATACCTCTCATGTCTCACCTTCACATTATTGAAATCCCTAAGGTGAGACATAATTATATAACCATCCATTTCATCATGTTGCATCCAGAGTTCATTGTACATGGCTGATTGAATGATGCAATATACATATATACCATCATTCATATGTTTCTAGTATACAGAGAGTTCCTCATCACTCAATTCATTTCCAAACACAACTAGTAAAGGCTCTTCTAGTTCATAATTTTTCCTCACATGGTGAATGATAATCCAAAGGCGCCTCTTCCATTATTGGATATTAATGCAAGGGAGACGGTTTTCTTTCTTGAACATGGATCAAAATGATATGTTTAAAGTCGTTTTTTATGATGTTTCTACAAATAACATGAACATGGTTTTATTAATTTATCTTGATCAGTATAGAAAAATAAATAAATTAATATCTATTAGTCTCCCACTATTTTGTCAAAAACTAATAGCTCTCATCATTGGATTTGAATTGTCATGTTTCTTGGGAATTCTAGAATCAAGTATCCATATTTACCTTTTTATTACCCCAATCGGGGTTGGTCAATAAACATGAAAGTTATTATGTAGGCATTACAAATTCATGATTCATTAACTCACAGTTTCTAGATCTGTTGAGTGGACTCTCTAATCCTAAAATCATTTATTTTGGATGTCTATAACCATTGCCTCTAAATTTCATCATTTTTTTACTAGGATGTCAACCCTTGATGTATACAATGTTAATTAAAACCAAAAAATCCTATTAGAATTTCCCAATAACATTAATTACCCCGACTAGGGTTTGTCATGAACATTAAACTATTGTTTTATTCTTACAAAAGTAATTGAAGGCTATATTGAAATAATATATAATTAATGAATATTATACATTAAGAATACATTTAGATGTATTATCTATTAAAATTATTGTTACCATTATGTGGGCTATAAGTAAGTGATTAACTATGTACATATAATGTTTATATATAATACATTCTATTTTATTTCGATCATATATTCTTGTTAGTTCATTAATTATGTGATCGCATCAAATATCCAAAAGAATAACCATTCAACTAAAATAAAGAAATAATGTGTAAGATCATGGTAATTACTATTGGTTAGATTATCTACAAGTTGATAAACTAACCATAACCTACGGGATAAACATCTTGAACCATATAAGGTTTGTTATTACAACATCCCACCTATCAACCTTTTTATCTCCTGGGATTGGTTTCGTCTTGGGTCATATCTTGAACTGCCTCCACTATCTTGGGATGACCATCCATTATATATGCTTTTAACTCCCATGTAGTTGAGGGGTAAAATGGGGTTTACATAAAAGAATCCATGAGCATGTATGACCTACATATTAATGAGTAGAAGGCTATCATGCCAACAATATTAATTTAAAATGTAAAATAAAATGGATCCAATAACATACAAAGGTATGGTCCATATCTTGATCAACTGCATACATGAAATTAATTTTACAATAAATAAAACTATCATTAAATTAATTAATCATAGTTATTTAGATAAATTATGATCAAATAAATTAATCATTATCACTAATTAATATTTTTTTAATCATTAAACATTTCTGAATTTCTCTAATATTTTCATCCATAACCATGAGTATAACTAGTACCTTGGATGAAACCTAGTGAATACCCAACCAAAATAACCATCAATGTATTTATACTTTTATACACATTATTCATTATGACATGTTTCATGCACACAAAATTATAATTTTTATACCACTCATACATGATGTTCCGATATTTGAACATTACATTGATGTCAATTAAAACACACACACACACACACACACACACATATATATATATATATATATGAAACACATATCAAATGTTGTATCCCAACATTACAAAAACATGAAGGTACTTGTCTGATGAGTTACATTATATAATAATAAAAATTTTAAATATCCATAATGCTTAAAAATCATATGGCGTGTTGATCCGAATACACAATGTGTACCCTCCTCACTGTCCATACAATGCACACACATAGGGAAATGGTGTGTGAAGTGTATATCCAAAATTGTTAGAATACACAAAATTTCAAGTGAGACACATGCTGTATAGACTCTTCGTTACATGGTCACTAGCAGGGCAAGCCATGAATGGGATACATGCGTTAACATAACTTGAAGGGACTAAACATAGCCTCTAGTGGGTAGCTGGACATTTTACACTCTGTCATGGTCAATACATTGGGTAACAATTTACAACATGAGTGGGATAAATGCACTTGTATTGAGTAATTTCCGAATTAATCATGATGCATTGAACTCAAATTCAAAATGTGTAGATCAGAATACCTGATGTGTACTCTTGTGTAATTTGGAAATACTGTTAGCACATATTTGATAAGAACCTTGATTTAATTGTAGTAATAAAATTATTCATCTCAATTAGATATACAGTAAATTATAAAGGAGGAACATATCTCAAAATTAATATTACAATTTTAAATTAATATGAATCGAAAAACTAAATTATCAATGCGTAAATCATCAATGAATTATTTAAATAATTATAAAAGAAAATATAAACACCCTCTGATACCAATTTTAGGTTTTGGGTGCAGTGGAAGCAAAGAATTGGTGTGTACACCCCATTTCAAATTTCCTTAATTAATATCCAAGATCAATATAATTACTAATTCTAGTATCAATGTAATTAGATCATGGATTTGGACAAGAATGATTGAATATTGGAATCCAAAAGACTAAATAAATATATTTTATTTATATTTAATTATTTTAATAGAAATACCAACATGGTGATTATTTATTCATTGATGCATTCAACCAAATATTTGAGGTGCATCTTCACTATGATATAGAATCCAAGGATATTATTCCACTTGAGGTGATCCACACATGATCCATGAATCTAAGGATGTCACTGAAAGCGTTTCTAGGTGATATCTATAGTGATCCGTGATCCTCTAATGTATACCTTCGATCCCCTTTATATTCGATTCCAATGTGTTTTCCTTGATCTAGTGGTTGAGTATCCCTCTATTCTATGAGAGCGTTCATGGAGGGCGAAGAGTTCTCTTGGCATGACATCTTTTCTCTAAAGATGATGTGCACAAATTTTTTTTTGGAAAACCCTTGGCATAAATAAGATAATATTATAATATGGAAATCAATTAACCATGTAATAATAAATTTCACAACTACCATTACTTATTTTATTATACCATGTGAAACCATCATGTCTAATTATAACATCAATGCTCTTCTTTCCATGACACATTCTTGAATTTAATGTTATATTTAAATGTTATTTTAATAAAATAATATTTAATTTTATTTCACACTAGACCCATAACATGGTCTGCCATTCCTCCTCAATATTCAAAAGACCATGAATAAAGACGGCTTATTAATTAATTAAATTTAAATAAATTATACAAGGATAAATAAATAAATATTATATTTAATAAAATAAGAAAATAAATATTTATTAAATATTTTTTCCATAATATATTCCCTAATGAAAAAATAAATGTGATCATATATACATGAATAATTATTGAATGAAAACCAAGAATAATCATTATTAAACTACTTAAATAAATAATTTATTATTTTACTGATAAACATGATTGACATAATGTGTTACCCTCTCTGATGCTTTCTGATTGGCTTTTTGTGGGCTTCCCAAATGTTCAAGATTTCAGTCTCATAATAGTTCAAGTCACCAAGAGAATGAATATAATGTTCTAACCACATGCCACCTTATCTGAATGCTTTCAAAGTAATATATTACCTTTGTCTTGATATCTACAATCATGTTGGTTGAATGAAAGTGTCATCAACCCATTATCTTGATTTTTCATTCCGTGACATCCTAGAATTTAACATGCCTATACAACACCATTGTGATCTACTTATTTAAGATATTTCATTTCCATCAATGGGTATATGATATATACATATATTAAGGAATAGAATGGACAAATCCTTTATATCATTATTCATCAACGTAGTATTACTCATGACATACTCTGCATATCCAACCTCACCGCAAACATATTCCATTATGGTTTTCGTCCAATAATCTATGTGTTCAAGTCATAATGGCCTTTAATAATAATATTAAAGTCTATGTACCAATACACACATCCACATATAGTAACATCCAATCCCACATAGGAATTTGGGTTTCCAACTTGCATGTCTCATCTTCATAATATCCTCCTATATATTACCAAGGTTGTATACCATGTGGTGGTGGCTCAAAATTATACCTGTCTCCACCCATAATGGAATGTATTATTTGTGTCCATTCAATTGATATCATCCAACCATAGATCATATACTCAAAAATAGTGTCATCGCACTTCCACATTCTCATCGTATTAGTGATATTCTATGAACTTTTAGTTTGGAAACTACTCTTTTGAAATTATGGCATAAAAAGTCACATAAATGAAAAATCATGATGTGATACAATGTTTTTTTATATCAATCTAATGAATACAAATGTATCATAATGCACAAATATGTTCGTGTATAGAGATCCAACTAAAATATTTATTTCAAGCATGTTAAATGTGTGCCAATAATTAGGGATGAATGAATATGAAAAGTTTTATGAGATATCACCTCACATTGTGTATTTTGGTTTTTTAATAATCCACTTTTTTAAGGTAGTTGACGTCAATTTTTAAATGTGGTTAGCATGATAAAATATTAATTTGTGTGAAATTTATCAATATTGTAAACACTCAATATAAGGGATCTATAATGATATTTTAGAACTAAATATTTACTTTTTTTGAAAAAACAAGCATCTTAATGTTTGCGAGATATTTTTGAATCCATCCAATGACCCACTAAGAATTAGACCTAATTGATAATAATAATAACGATCATTGTGGAAAACATAAAACACTGGGAAATGTATCTATATTTTATGTAACTTTTCATTTATACATATTAACCCAATTTACGCATTCTTAATTCGTGGGGTGTGGGTGGGAGTGGGGGGGAGATACTATACATATGAATAGTCGGAGCGCCCTATTATTTCCACATAACTATCACAGATGATAAAAAATTTATATTAAACTTAAACCACACTCATAACCTCCCATTATTTTTAATCATGTCATTCACACATCTACACTTAAATGACAAAATATATGGAAATTAAAGTCATTTTTATTGAATTTTTTAGAAACAGTTTTCAATAAGGTGACATTAATTGATTCTCTTGTGACTACCTGAAGATTCAACTTCTATCCACTAGAAAAAATATATTTTTAGAAATGGATGGAAAAGACACATAGATAATTGTTTTTCTTTTATAAATCATAACAGGATAAAAATTGATAGAAAAATTAATATCATTAAATTGTAGATGGATAATTCATATAATAGGGTTTTTGGGGATTTCTAGTGGAAGTGTAGAGGGTATTTCTAATGAGAAAAATGATACTACTACATAAATTTCATCTATTAGATTGTAGAGACCCAAATATTGAAGCATATAGAGGGTGTATTCTATCAAATTACGTTGGAATGAGTATAGTGAATCATGACCCAAATTAGTGAAATGTTTAGTTGTATTGGTAAAACATATACATACAAGATACTTTTATTAAAAAATAATACACTAATTACCACATATGTTTTTATTTCATTATAAATAAATAACAAATCGGATAATTATAATTCATTTAGTATTTCCCTATATATCATTCATTATATTATTTTGGGATTACTAGGGTTGTAATCTTAATAAGGGTGAACTCAAATTCTCAGCAAGTGAAAAATATAAAGCAATCAATAAATAGTCCATGAGAATAATAAATAAATAATGAAAAATAATTGAACATCTATTCTGTATAATAAAAAATATGAATGGTATTTACTAAACAAAATGATTATTTAATAATTGGAAAAACATGAAAATCAAATTAGTGGATAAGGTAAAATAAATATTTCATGGTCAGAAACAGAATCACATTCCATCTAAATAAATGACACTCAAATGTATCCATAGATATATTGATGTAAAATTTATTATATGAACAGTTACTATAAAAAATGAGGGTAATTATTTCTTAATAGTAATCTTGTCTGAGGAACATGAAAACCTATACCATCTAGAACATTCACAAGAAGGTCCATGCTATTATGAATTTTACAAATAATTTATCTCTTGGGAATATGTTGATGCATTGACGAGCTATATAAATTATGGGATCTACCCATCATTTCCTATCCAATGAATTCATCATATCGAATATTGGAAATAACTAAAAAGCAATATTAGATACAAGTATTGAATATAGAACAACAGAATGAAATGATTTCCCAAAATAAATGAATAAATTACAAAGTAGACATCTTTTTAAATATTTAATATTGTTTATAAAATATTATTATCCCTGATTACTGAAATGGACAATATAAGGGAATTTAATGTTTATTGATCATATGAGATTTACTATTTCAATTGATATAAATTAAGTCATGATAGTGAATTTTCGTAATATCCTTGGCCAAATAAATGATAAAACATCAACATAAAGAATATATATAGTTCCAATAAATCATAATAGGAATGTAGTTATATTATATGGATATATAAATTAATTAATATAAATATTATTAAAATATTTTTCAAAACCATTCGTGAGGAATATATACTCTTATTTTGAAAAAATTCTAGGAAAAGATGATTTAAAAGTAATTATTTAAAAACTATCCTTCTATTCTGGCAATGTATGTTTCAATAGAACAACATAGGGTAAATCTATACATGTCAGACATGGTAATCAATGATATATTTATCCAAAAAAAATGGTTAAAAAATTTCCTTGTTTAGAAAAAGGATAGAATATTATATTGAATCAATTAGTAAAATTAAAAATGGGTGAAAATTACACTAAATTTCATTTTAAATCATTTTTTAAAATATTTAAATAAAACATGATTTTTAGAGGAAAATATGTTCTCTAACTAATGGGGAAACGGTGTTCAGTTTTCTGAAAATGGTATTCTAAAAAATTTTGCGTACAAAATGGTGAGAAATTAGTAATAATAGATGAAAATGGTCAGGAATAACCATATGAGAGATAATGAATTTTTTTATTGGACAATGGTCATATATTTTTTCAAATGGAAATACCATTAAAATATCATTATTGTTATCATCGAAGAAATTAATCCTTTAATGACTCCAAAGAGTCCCATACAACATTAAAAACTTTTAAATCATAATCCTCATGATATAATAAAATTAAATGTGAGTTTAAATTCCAATAATGATTAAATTCCTTATTATATAATATAAAAGGGGTAGTTGATGCACAACCCAAAATAATAAAGATAGCAACATGACATTTATATCCTGGATGTAAATATGTTAAATGAGAATCCATTAACTTTGTTTTCCTATTAGGTGAATGCACATTATATTATTGTATTATAAAAAAATTTAGTTTTTTTACATTTTTTATATTATTTTTCATGTTTATCATCAATTTTATTTCTCTTACTATAATATTGTATAGAACTACGTTGTCAGTAATGTTTATAATGAGTTTTTTTGACCAAATATAGTTTATGTTCCAAAAAATAGCTTTGGTAAATAATCTATGGTAAAAGGGTCATTCTCTACCATATACATAATAATAATCACTACATAATTATATTATTTAAACATAAATTATTCAATTGATATTTATGATTATAAAAAATGAATCAACTTTAAAATCATTCAGATTGTAGGTCGTATGTATGCATGTGTAACGTTATCATTTTTAATAATCTTTATGGATATAAGGTTAGTAGAATAAAATCATTCTGGATTGATCATTATTTCATAAATAACTTATTATATAATAACATTTACATATATATAAAATTTATTTAATGTAAAATTAATCACATCATATTGAGGATGTGGTTGTCCCCATAACCATAATGGAAATTACCACTTTTTATGTGTGTTAAATTGTAATAAAGAATGTTTTATAAATTATATTTATAGGAAGTTAATTATTTCATGAATATAAAATATATTCTTTGTATTTATCAAATGTTTAATTTTTAAAATTCATTATAAGTTCCATGTATTTTCTGAACGGATCACATTTCATTGAGCGATTAGTAGTCCACACTTTCTCAAATGATGTTATCGTATTAACGTAAAATAAAAATTATTAATGCTATGTGTTATCAAAGGCCAAAATAAGTATAACCTTTTAAAAGATAATATATATAATATATAATGGTATATTTAATCATAAATTCCACCATTAGAGGTGGTAAAGAAAAAAAGAACAATCATCATTTTGTGATGCAATAGTTTTCCATACATAGAAAAAATATATTTGTTCTCATTGGAGGGAAGATTGTGTAAGTTTATGTATAAACCATTATATAAAAAATTATCATTATATTGAGTGTATTTTTGTTATTATATGAATTTGGAAAAAAAATTATATGTTGTGTAATAGTATTTGAATGAAAATAGATCATTGTAAAGTGATAACATCAAATAGGGTACCTCATTATCGTTTATACCCAAGGGATTCATTGGTGTAATTTCAGAAAAAAGGGGGGCTTCAATGTATAGATAAAGAATGTTTAGAATATATTATTTTAGTTAATTTCCATACCTATTATGTTTGATATATGTTATTAATGGGGTATTTGTTGGCCATTTATAGTGGGGGAGGAGTGGCACTCGTTGAATATTTTGACAATTGATATCATACCACGTTTTTCATGCTTGATGTGGATCCAATAATTGAAACATTTATATCTAAGAGTGGATATTGTATATATATGGAAATCCAATAGCTCTTGAAAACGTTTATAGGCCATTGTGGGACATTAGGATTGGGGATAGTCTATTATAAATCTTAATTTATCCTTAATCGTTGTAAATAATTTCAATCACATTCACTAATGTTTTATGTCAAATAATGTTTCTATTATTAAAGATAAAAAATTATTTGGATTCAAAATAAGGTATCCATTTTTACAATTTCCAATAATATATGTGGATTATATTTATTTTAATTTAATCCCATAGGTGGTATGACAATGTGGGTTTTTAATGTTAAAAATGTCTCTTTGTTTTATATGTTTTATAGTAAATATCAAAGTGAAATTTTTTTCAATTAACTAAATTGGATTAATTGATAAAAATATGATATAATTAAACCATTAAAAAAATTAAAAATATGCTTTATAATTATATATAAAATAGATGAAAATGAATTTTTTAACTAAAATTCTGTATTTTTATCTAGTCATTAAAATTGAAATGTTTTTGAAAAATATAATAAATTCCCCCTAACAAACTTTTAATGTTTTTTTATAAAATTATTAACTATATCATTAATTTTAATTCCATTAATGTGTAAAAATTCATATTTAAATTGGTCTCTCCATTAAATGGTTATAAATTACCTTAAAAAAGTATCGGGTTTTTTAGTGAAATTGGGTATTTTGTTATATTATTCCTATAAAACAAAATGGATAAATAACAAAATTATATTATTGAATATATAAAAAATATAATTAAATTAACTCTCTAATTTTAATTAATTATGTTTATTATGATAAAACTCCATTGGAAGCTGAAAAATATTTGTACATTTTTAATCTAATTGGTTCATTTCTTCGCAGATCATTATTTGTTAAACAATGAATTCATTTTATATTTACATAATATATACATTCTCATAATTTAGTTATTACTATTCATATCCTATAACATAAAAGCATGAATATTTTATGTTATATGTATTAATAATATTTTAATAATACATTTTCATTCTGTGAAACTCAGTATTTTATATATCTGTAGCTGTTGTGGAAGGCCACTCTTGCCTGAAACTCTAGATAAATAAGTGTTTCATGGATAAAAAGCTATATAATATTTCATATTTATTTATTATTTTAATTTCTATGTTTAATATATTCCAATTTTACACATTGTGATGTGTTTCATAATATCTATTAAAAAATGTTAGACATTAGAATTTTGGGGTATTAAATTTTACCCACCTCAAATACATTTCATCCTAACAATTTAAGCTCAATATTGGGAATGTATTTTTTGATAGTTCCTAAAATAAAATCCCACTTTATTAGAAGGGTTCATATAAAATAAACTAGAAAATATATAATGGGATGTACAAATGAAACATGGACAACCAATTAACTTTGTCTCTATGTAGAAAAACATTAATGGAAGGAGAAAATATTTACTTTGAAGAAAACAGTAAATATATATAATGATTGAATGAGGTAATCTATCGAAAAAAATATAATTATAATTAGAATTTAGAGTTCCTCATGGATGTTAATCATTGATGATTTATGAGACCATCAATTCAGTATAAATTGAGGTATTAGGACTCCATTTTATTTCAAAGAAATTTTCCTAATGATGAAAAATTATTTTACTGACCTTTAATATGACTATATAATATTACAAGATTATATTCAAGTTAATATGATGAATCATAACATTTTAATGTGATTCGATGAAATTATAATTCATCCCTTTACTCAAAGTTATTGATTACCAATAATGAATTTTTTCTGAAACCACTAAATGAAATATTTAAAGGATAATAAAGAATATAAATGTTTTAAAAGTCTAACTAGTTGTCCCTTACAATAATAAAAAAACCAATATAGTGAATATATTAATCTGAAATCCTCCAAAAAGATATTATTGATTTATAGTTATCATTTCATCTTCATATTTTTTGACTAAAACAATATAACATTAATTAGGACATTACATAGGTTAGTTGTTGGAATGTATCCTTTATTTTCCTTCAGTTATAGGTTCACGAACCACATCCTTTCAGGACATGATGGGTTGTCACCCTAAATAAATTTAATACATTTCAAAAACAATATTAATATACTTTACTTAATTAATATAATGTATATCCCTTATATAAGGTTAATTAAAAAATATCCATTTAAATTGATTTTTCAATAAAACCATAATACAAAAATACATAATCCATTAATTTCGACAAAAGATGTTTTTTTGTTGAGTCAATAAGGGTTCCTTATGAAATTTCCATTTCTTAATGTTGGAGGATATTGTTGAGTAAATAAGGGTTTTTTATGAATTTTCCATTCCTTTATGTTTTGAAAATCACAAACACACTATCTTATGGAAAATTTCTTTTTCCCTAAGATTTACCTTAATAAGGAAAATATTCCTTCACCAAGGAAATTTTATCCTTATCCTATTCTCATTGTTCATTTCATAATCTAACTCATTTTATATATAAGTGAAAATTTTGGATTCACATCTAAAAACATGGAATCTTAAAAATACTTAGATATTGAGCATTCTGTTTTTGGGATCCGAATTCAGGTTCAGAACCTTCTATGTTCAGACTCTGAACATTATAAAGTTCAGACTCTGGATTCCGGGAATTCAGACTCTAAAATTTCTAGGGTCAGACATCGAATTCTCTAAATATAGACTACAAATTACTCTGAATTCAGACTTCGAATTCCTATTAACAAAGACTCTAAATTCTTATGAAATTCAGATTCTGAATTCTTTAGAATTCTGTGTTCGAATTCGTTGGAATTCAGATTCTGAATTCTTCTTAATTCAGAAGCCGAATTCCTGAGAATTCAGAATCCGAATTCCATAGAATTCAGAATCCAAAGTCCATATGAATTATGATTATGAATTCTTGAGAAATATAAACCAAATATCCTTGTAATATATACTCTGATGAATAACTTTACTAATCTCCAAATTCTATTTTAACTTAGACTTCAAAAAATTTACTTGGATGAGCGAACATATTTTCAATTACCTTTGTTATATGTATAATACGATGTCGTGAATTCTGTTATTTATTAACTACTGTTTGAGTGACACGTATACAGATCCATTCGAGATTAAATGAATAATATGAACGTTGGAGGAGGGAGTCGACCGTTGAAGATGGGTCTATAAATAAGAGCTCATTTGATATAGCTCATAACATTAAAACTTTTTGAACTTTTGTACAACTGATGAACCGTTCTACCAATCTAGATATTATATGATAGAGAGGGAGGATCATTAAACTCTTAGTGCTTTGTACAAATGTCATGAACAACTTTTTTTGGGTGTGAATAACTTGTTTATACTTTCTTCATCAAGACAAATCGTGCTGATCTTGGGCTTCTAGTTTTGGAAGACAGAGGTTCTGAATTCCTTCTAAATCAAGGTCTTGTGGGGATAGCAAGACAGAATCCAATATTTGTATCGAGGGCCAACCCTGGTGTGGGTAAGACATACATTATTGAATGTATAAATCAAGAGTCCTTTATCCAAGGTTGTTGGATTCCCTAATCTTTGGGTTAAAATATTTACTACATGTTATTTTTATTATTCATGTTTGTTTTCCGTTGTATATTTATTGATAAGGAAAGAATAACTATCTTAACCTTTCTTCAGCGTGTAGTCTATTTAAATAAGATTCTAGATGCTTTAAGGTAGAATCATTGTTTTGTAAACTTTTGTTTTGTGAATATAATAATTTTATAGAACTAGTTCATTTCCAGAACCACATTTCCAGAATCTGATTTTCAGAAATACATTTTCAGAATCAGACAAGTTGGTATAACATAGAGGTCTTGTGAATTTACCTTGATTAACATTGTTAAACATAAACATTTTAATCCAAATTTAAAGGTTCGAAGGAATTTTTAATGTATACAATTCACCCCCACATGTATTTTGAGCATCTAAATCATTATTTAGATACTACAATCAGTATCAGAGATTCTACTATTAGTTTACGTGGACTGGTCTCTAAAATTATTATATTCACATATAAGTTTTCTTGCTCATGTTTTTTGTTGTTTTATATTTTCCGTTCTTAGGAATTGTCATCCTTATTTCTGAACCATAAATACTAACTAGTTTGTGTGGAAATTTTTTTCATTAAGATTGCAGGAATGAATGTTGGATCGATAAATAATATCAATCCTACTAGACCACCTATTTTTTATGGGAATGCTAATGAATATTGGAGATATTTTATGATGAATTTTTTCAATAATACGGGAGCAGACAACATTGTTACGGCTACTAGAGATTACAATATTCCTGATAAAGAAGTCGGAACATTTACTAATCATGAAAAGTCTGAATATCAACTAAACTATATGGTATGCAATACATTGTTGTGTTCCATGATCAAGAATATATATAGCCAAATTTATTCTTGTGAAGCAGAAAACTATATTTTGAAGAATCCTCAAGTAAATCATTTTCGAACATCAAAAGTTATTGATACTATAAGAACTATGATTAGAGCTGATTACCATGGTTTGTGATTTCCTTATGGAGAACCCATATGTAATGTAGAACAATGATTCATGACTGTTGTAAAAAACATACAATCCATTGGTGAAAAATGTATGGATGAATAGGCACTTTTGGACATGATTATAAAAATCATGCCAAGTTAGTGGGAATCAAAGAGAACAGTTATTGATGAGAATAAGAAAGTCTCACAGATTACTTTTGATGAGATTTTTATAACTCTTCTTCACCATGTGACTAGAATGAAGACAGATACAGAAATTGTTTAGAATAAAAATAGGAATGGAGGTGTTTCTTTTATAACTACTTCAAAACATATGAAATTCCAGACTCATGAGAATGTTACAAGATCTAAATCAAGGAATTTAAATTTTTTATCTGAAGCAATTGAAAGTGAAAAGTCTAAGAATTAACTAGATAATCATGATCAAATAATGAACAAGTTATTTGGGGAAAAGAACATTCAATATATATATAAGAAGAAATATTGAAAAGTTAAGAATGATAGAGAAGTGAAATGCTATGAATGTAGAAGAATTGGTCTTATCATACCTGATTGTCCATTAATTTAGAAAAGAGATAGGAAAGACAATAATTCTGAGAGAAACAAGAAGACGTTATATAGATCAAAAAATAGTAACGTTCTAAAATCAAACGAGACATTGAGTGTCAGTGGTGGAGATTCTTCTGACGATTCTTCAGAATAGGAATCTTCTCAGAAAAATAATATTGGTTTAATTGCTCGAGCACCATTTCAAAATCAATTTCTTATAGTTATGGTAATAATTGCTGAATCTTTAAACAACATGTGTTTGATTAAATGATTCTTGAAAAAGAGTTTTCTTCAGATAAAGAATCTTCTACATCAGATAATGATAATTGTTTTCCTTCCTAAGATAAAGTTTCTAGTTTTTCTATGTTGCGAGAAATAAAAAACTGTAACGTTTCTATAAATCATGAAAATGGAAATTTTAGTTAATATATTTTAGTAAATGAAATTTTGGATCTAAACAAATATCTTGATAAGAATATTGATGTTTTAGAAAAATATTATAATAAACATGATGAAGCTAATTCTGAAAATCATAAGTTATATAAGGATCATAAAAAACTAGTTCTAGAAAAATATGTTTGGAGGATAATCTTAACTCAATTTATATTATAGAGGATTAGAACTGAGTCCTTAGACTAAGGTCATAAATTTTTTCATTGAAGAATATTCTTGTAAATTTTACTTCTGGTTAGGAAAAATTTGACATGATAAATTCTCATATCCAACCTCATGGTAATAATCTCGAATTAGGTTGTTCTCAATAAAAGGCTATTTTTAGAAATAATTATTTTTTTCCTCCTAGATTCCCCTTTTGAACTAAATTCCAAAGTGATGGGAATTGGATGAAGTATTATTCATTAAATAATGTTCATTCCCTTAGGTTTCATAAATCTTAATTTTGTAAAAAAATGTGGATACCCAAAATTTTATTGTCTAAAATTTCCATATCCAAGAATGATTGGATTCTAAAAGTCTAAAACTCTTATCAGCAGGAAAATAAAGATAGTACCAATAGCAATAAATGGTTCATGGATAGTGGATGTTTCCGGTATATGACTGGTTACAAAAACTTCATTGAAAATATTTTCATGACGATTGGAGGAAAAGTATATTTCATAGATAATGCTATGGGAGAAATTATTAGTATAGGAAACATTGCTCCTCTAGAAACAATCATTGATTTCAAATGATTATTTGTTAATGGTATTAAGCACATCCTCATTAGCATATTTCAATTATGTGATGAAGGAAACCTTGTATATTTTTGGAATGACATGTGCTTAGTACACAATTCCAAGGAAGAGAATATTCATTATTTCAAAAGGAAAGAGAATGTTTTCACATATAACATAGAGAACCTTAGAATCCAAGATCTACCTTGTCATAGTGAAATGGAAGATCATTCATGGTTATGGAATAGTAGGTTAAAACAATGTAGTCTTATGAACCTATGAAAACTAACTAAGAACAGACTATTTAAGGATCTATAAGATCTTAGATTTGATTCTTCAACAGTTTGCGATCCTTGTAAAAATTTAAAGAAACATAAATTTTTTTAAATAATTAACTGAAGTCTCAAATATGGATTCATTATAGTTTGTACAGAAGGAACTTTTTAGTCCAACAAAAACTGGATGCATGAGAGGCAAATATTATGTATTCATTTTAGTTGAATAATACACTAGATTTACATGGGTATATTTTCTAGAAATGAAATATGATGTTTTTTCTTATTTCAATACTTTTAGAGCCCAAGTTAAAAGTAAGAAAAACTATCCTTTGAAAAATATTAATTGTGATCATGGAGGAGAATTTAAAAATTCTGATTTTGATACTTTTTTAGTAGAAAATGAATTACTCATAACTTTTCTACACCTAGAACACCACAACAAAATGGTGTTATTGAAAGAAAAAATAGAAATATTCAAGAGATAACAAGAACCCTATTGAGTGAATATTTGATAGACAAAAATTTTGGGGCTGAATCTGTAAGTACTTCCTACCATACTATAAATTGAGTTTTTATTAGACCATTCCTAAATAAAACTCTTTATGAGTTGTGGTAAGGTATAAAACCTAGACATTCCAACATCAATGTTTTTTTGTTTTAAGGAATTCATTCTGAATACTAATGATAATCAACACAAATTATCACCAAAATATGACATGGGAATTTTCTTAGGCTACTCCACCACTTCTAATGATTATTGAGGTTTCAAAAAAAGAACATGTACTATTGATTATATAGTACATGTAAAATTTAATGAAACTAATCCTTTTATTTTTAATCAACCTCCACATACATCTTCAGATGTTTTTCTAGAAACTAATTTTCAACCCTTGATAGATTATCCATCTGATGAGGAAAATTTTCAAGAATATATTTCTGAAACATTTACCTTTGATGATTTCCCACCATAATTTGATGAACAAGTTTTAAAAAACCCAAATCAATTGTTTCTTAAGAATCATGCCAGTTATAGTATCATTGGTGATGTAAATCAACCTGTAAGGACTAGAAGTACCTTAAGAAATGAAGTATAACATCTAGAATTCAATTACCAATTAAAAAAAAGCACTAATGAAGCATTAAGTGATGATAATTGGATAAAATCCATTCAGGATGAGCTAAACTAATATGAATGTAATAATGTCTAGACCTTGGTTGAAATACCTAAGGAATATTCTGTTATTTTTCTATGTATATTTATTTCATTGGAATTATTCTCAAGTGATTTTCCTATAAATGATGAGTCATCTCCCATCAACAAGACAAAAATCTATTCTTTTTAGTTTTTGATGTGGGTTATGTGATATGATTATACCATTTTATTTTTATTAAATTGTTCAATAACATTCTAGAAGACCTATTATAATAGACTGGAATTAGTTTTAGGATACCATGGTGTATTATTAATGCCTGATTGATCCACGTTCGAGATGTAGGAATTGACTCTTATAAAACAATGAAAATAACATCAACACATTTGAGGTATGATAATACATACAACATATTTCCCTAATATATATTTTTTCACATAATATAATTTTAGGTTTATATTTTATGTATGTATCATTTTTTTGTTGATCACATTTTTTTCATGAGTACCTCATGATACACTTGATTAATATTGATCACATGTGTGTGTGTATACCATGAGAACCATGTTATATATTGGTCACATGTGTGTATGAGTGTGTGGATATTACTACACAAGATTGATAACAAAATATAAAGAAATATTTTTTATTCCCTATTATGAATTACATATTTCTGTTGAAATATTTCCGAATTGTTAAAAAATAAACGGGTTTGCTAAACTTTTGGCCTATTATAATGTAGTATATGGAAATTAATGCAATTCATGCTGACCCATGTGAAGGCCAAAATTTGATGGTCATGTGGCTACAATAGTTAACGATACATGGATTTATGTACTTGCTACTTATTGTGAGAATCTATTTACTTATTATTTTTTTATATATGAGGTTTACATTGGATCCATAGTTGAACATATCCCCTTTTATGATTTTTATAGTAAAATGGTTCTAATCAATGATCGACTGTGGTTAGTGATAGAATGGATAAATCATGAATATCTGACCCAATATTTATTACTATTTTATTTTTTTTTTATTTTTCTATTATCATAGAAAACACATCTTATTTATATAAACAATTTTATGGCTTACTAGATATGTACCCTACCTTGCACATGAAACATGATTTGAATCCTAACATCATGTTCCACGATCTGAGGATTGTCCAAGCCTAAGAGTTAGGGATATGTATAGAAGGAATAGAGTGAAATATCGAGTACTATGATAGACTCTTGACCAATTTTAATGATAATTTAATTAATTTTTACTTTTATTTCATTAAAATTAGTTGAACTACCACATCGGGGGTCCTTATGATATTTTCCAATATGACTCTATAATAAATGACAGTAAATATTATATATATTTATTTATTATGACTATATATTATTTATTTATTTAGTTTTATTTTTACTTGGTAATGATATTGTGTTAAGTATATTGATACTAAGGATATAATCTCTTCTAGACATCATTTACACCCTCACTACTAGTAAAAACCTCTTTTGTACAAGTCGGTGAAAAAGAGGTCATGTTGTATTCAGGCCCAAAATGAGTTATTTTGGTTGAGGTGATTCAATCATTTTTTACATGGTTTTTTATGTTTATTTTCACATTATGTATATTTAGTTCAAGATAGAAATGATTTAGTCTTTCCATAACTTGATTATGGGACAAATAGAAGTGATTTCCTATAAATTATATAATATACATATTACTTAATATGTATTGTATTGATGTTTCATTTATGGTTTTATAATTTTTTGTTGAATCAATGTTTGTTGTGTTAAAATATTTTATGGAATTTATGTCTATTCTGGCAACATGACTAGGCATGTTGGATCACATGTTATACATCTATTTTTTCTATCTATTTTTGTAAATTTAATAAAATTTATTGATATGTGATATATTATTCTATATTATACTATTTTGACTTTTATAATACTTATTCTTGGTAATGAAATTTTTTTATATATTGAATTTTGACAATCATGATGGTACATATCACTAGACTTGATCGATGTATGTAACAATGATGACTATGTCATTTTGTTTTGGGAAACCCCAAGGATAGGTATTGTATATGAATTCACTTTTTGATACTACAAAATAAAAAAATTATATCATAATAATCATTTATATAAATCCAATTCATTTATTTGGAATTATAGAAAATTCCACTAAAATGATGTCTGAGGGGACTAATATTTGAAGAAGGTAAGAATACACTTGTAGGAGAACACCCCTATTCTAATTGAATAATTAATGGTTAATGTATCTATGTGTAATGACCATATGAGGGTGATCTAGAATATAATTATTATTATAGACTCTTCAATCAAGGAGAAACATTCATTTCTATATCACACATAACTATAGCTCTATAGCTAAGTGTGGTTGCATTGGTTTATTATAAGGATGGGTTACCAGTTTATCTACTTCATAAAGTGAGGTTATATGAGGTAAAATGACCCTAGATGACCTATTAATGTTTATTTGGAACTAATAATAGTCTAATAATTGATCCTAATGAATAATATAATTTTGTGTCATATGAAAGGAACCATGGTTTTAATGGAGACACATTGGTTACGTTGCCATAGTTCACGGGCTGAGGAAGTCATGTCATGAAACATTCTATAATAAAAAACAAATAATAAAATGTGTACATAAACTTCATGGGTTTATGGATTTTATTCCAAAATGATCACACAATTATATAATTGTTTGTATGTTTCAAAACCCATAGAAAATTGGGCACTGAAAGATTAATTTTTTCTACGCATTTCAATAAGGTGATGGGTGTTATCAACTAGACCATCTTCCATGATATTAATATATGAATATCGTGTCAAAATTTTCTCATTTTCAATTGTATAATATTGATCATATTAATGTCATAAATAATGAGAATTTAGAGATATATTCTAATTCATCTTTTTTTTATTCTCACTGAGCTTCATAAACTGAAGTATATAGGTGTTGATGGGGGGGATGATATGACTATTTTTTGACATCCAGTAGCACATTTTTTAAATCATGATACATGTGATTAGGTTTATGTTTTTTGATATAAATGTATTGAGATTTAAATGTGGGACTACTAGGGTAAATTCACTATTATGATCAATCATTAGGGTGGAGATTTATAATATCCTAAATATTAACAAGATCTAATTTGGAAACACATTACAATTTTTTGATGTTTATAATGTCTTATAGTTTCATTTTTTCATATAAATATTTTTTTGGAAATACAAATTTTTATCCTGAGAGGAGCATTCTGTGATGTATCATGTTATAATACTAGAACTCCCTTGTGTCAAATGGGATCATCAAAACCATCATATATAACCATTCTAATGGGTAAATAATAGTAAAGTTACTCTTATGGTGGATGGATATAGAATACTCACAAATTGGTACATTAAATAACGGTTTGTCACATATTAGTGCGGATTTTCTCTAATGCACTACCTTCTTGTCATAGATTTGCTATATGGAGCAGAGTAATTGAGTACAGCATCGGAACAGTGGGGGTGACACCATTGTTTTTATCACTATTTAATATTTCTAAAATGACTTAAATGGACTCTAGTCAATGTATGATCCATAAATTTGAAATAGGAATCATGTTTGATCATTGTGGATGGATTTTTAATTCCCTCATCTTTTTTATCTATAACAATCAATTCATCATTTTCCTCTTGATTAATAATGATAACATTTGTATTCATCAGTTTGGAAACAGATACTCATGATTGATATGATATATTGTGAATATATATGTTTTTCCCCATTATGTATGATTTATATCATTTAGGGTAATTTTTTTGAATGATATAAGTGGAATATCATTTACTATTTAACCCTTATATGAGGACCATGTGTGACATATGACGATGATCATGATAATGGGCCAAGAAGAAATTAAATGATTATATTACACTATGTCTTAACCTATGGTAGAACAATGGTATTATTACCTTATTTATTTATCAAGATAAAATTACTGTTCTAATAGATATGTTTTTTGGCCCTATGAAATGTAGGGATACAATGACTACATTCATTGAACCATGATAGAGAAGAGGCTTAAAGAACATGTGGACTAACCATTGGCTCATTAGAAATTTTTATATTCATATATAAATGGAGGTACTTAATTTTAACCCCTTATATTGATTTATATTATGGTCTTTATTCATTAATTGACATGAATTATGAATGATTGGGGTTCTTGTAACGATTCCTAGCACAAGACCACTAAAATAATGATTGATTTTTTATTTCAAAATAATTTATTTATTTTCTATGAATCGACCTCATATACAAGTACAATTATATTAAGGATTGATTGGTTCTTTAAAATTAGGTGTACAGTCAATCAAAACAAAGGTATCCCATTGTGCATGTTGAAAATATGTTTTGGATGTTGGGAGGGGAAATTGACTAATTCTATTGAGATGAAGATATTTTGTATGGTGATATATTTAGTACCAAGAATTAATATGGATAAATGTTATGACATGTTTATTTATTTATTCTATTTATTTTTTATAAATTGGATGACCCTCCACATTGTGGGTCTATAGTATAATTTAATGTGGGACACTATACTACATGAAATGCAATATAACATATAAATTTATAATTTTTAATATCTATTTAATATTATTGTGATTTAATTCACACTTATATGTGATTTCTTTTGTATGAATATTGATATTGATACTATTGTTTCTCCAATATTATTGGATCTATAGTGGTGGAAAAAATTACAAGAGGTGGGATTAGTTTTTTAATGATTTATTGACAAAACAATCCAAGAATATATAATAATGATATATAGAGAATGAAGTGTTATTTAATTGAAGTTCATTGGAAATAAATTGAATTAAAACCATTATTTATAGTAGTTTTGTTCACAGATATCATATTCCACTACTCACCCTTATCATCTTCTCTAAAATATTAGAACAAACTAACATCCCTCTTTTAAATTTGTTAGAACCTTATTACAATGAATTACTTTTATAAGAATTTCGAGGGATACCAAAGAATTTTTTCGGGTGTCCAAACCATACTATATGACCTGAATTTTGATCAAGAGTCAGAACCTTTACATAGTTATTGGTATTTATAGATCCAAACTGATAAATTATTTAATTTGATCGATCAAAAACCAAACAAGACACAATGAAATAAAAACCAAACAAGAAAATATTATATGAATAAAAAATACCTCATAACCTATAAATAATGATTTTTAGGAATATGACGAATCTTGATGATCCTTGATCTCCCTGGTGGATTAATTTTTATGGTTTAAGTTTACCTGTAATAACCAATATAGTACACATGTCATATAAGATTCTTGAACAAAATGTGAGAAATAAGAATTATGATGAAATTGTATCAAAAACTATTTATCAAATGTTCTTCACTGGAATTTTATTCATTCAGTGAAGAATATATAATTAATTAAACATGGTTCATGAAACTAATTAAAATATAATATAAAAAAAATATTACCATTACCATCATTTTTAAAATCCATGCTGAATAAAAAAAATAGTTTCACACTTATATTTCTTCATGATATATGAGAAAACAATTTTATTATAATATATAAAAATATATATACAATCAATTTTTATAAAACACCGCAATTTAAATTGGAAAAAATTAGTTGTTTTTAGATAGTAAAATGGTTGTAAAAAGATCATTCAGCTAAACACAACTAAGTAAAATGGTTACATTAAAAAAATCATATTATATGTTTTTAAAAAATATATAATAATATTTAAACAAAATGTTATTATAATTTTTAATAAAATTGTATTTTAAAAAAATTAATGACAAAAAATTATGATTTTAGAATTTTTTTTGAAATAATTATGGATTATAATATATGGTGGTATATTGATACACTATTATTTTCCAATAGTAGATTGATCCACTGTATGTTTTTACTGGTGGTTTATTCTACTATTTATTACTAGTGGTGGATTTATATGCCATTGATGGCCAACGATGGAATGATATATTGTTTATATCTAATAATGTACCAAACTATTAGTGAATCATGGATCTACAATTGAAAAAAATGAAAATGTTAAACATTTGAAATAAATTAACAACTCAATACATAAAATCCTACTAATACAATGAACATGTATAAATGAATGAAAATAATGAGAGGATCCATCATGATGAAAGGTAAATGAAATACACTAAGTGAACATGAGATTCTGTTGGATAGAAAATATTATTTATTTATGCTTATTTAATTATTTAAAGAAATATACAAATTAAACAACAATCAACAAACAATAATGGATAATCCTCAATGAAAGAAAAAAATTGTTGGATAGATACATTAGTGAGGAAAAATATATCGATGGAATATATATACACATAGATTATGATGATATATGAATATACTATTACTAACCAATATATTATATATCTACTACTGTAATAAAAACAAAAAAACATGAAATTTAGATATAAGTTAAATCTTATACATGGTAGAGACGAGTGGTGAAATGAAAATATGGGATCCATTAATGTGTTGATCTACCATGGGTGAAAAATATCAACCAATGAATAATGATAATCTGTTGAATTTGATCAACTAGTGATCTAATGGTTGTGGAAACTGAGAACTACAAGTGCAGGATCCATTAGAGGATGCCAAAAACAGGTAAATCATGTTGAGGTTTTATTATTGATCGATAAGATATGGTTATTGGTTTAATGATTCATGAATTCCAAGTTTTTATATCTGGTGAAATGAAGAATTTTGGAGGGTTTCATTAGGATTATATTTATAAGTTTGATGAAGTAGAAGAATATGTGATCAAATAATTAATGGGAGATCATACCGATATTGAATGGTGGACACATATATGATCTGATATTCGAGTGTAGGTCGATGTTTATTAACATGGATAAAGAGGTTTGTTGTATACATTCCAAAAATTTATTTCATGATGTGATAATTGAGGGTTGTGGAATAAACCTTTTGGTTACCAATATACATGATAGATTTCGAGGATTTCTCTTGGTCACACTATCATACACCCTGATCCACAACCCATAAATATTCCACCAACACTATTTTCCTTGAGGGTGTAGTATGAAAGATTTATATTTTGAAATTATGGAACAAAAAATGCACTTTGAAATGTCATGATCTTATTTTCCTCAATATGGGATACCTTTGTTAGGCCCTTACATAGGGATAAATAGTTGGTATCCTTATAGTGGATGAGGGATAGACATGGTTACTCACAAGGATCATCAATATTGTTTTATTAATAAACACTTAAAAAGAAATTGTTTTCAAACATTATGGGAATAAAAAATACCTAAGTTAAAAAACTAACATCATTACAAAATGTAAAAAAATATGGTTAAATTTTTAATATTAAATTGAATAAAATTAAATTTTATGAAGAAATATTTTTTAAAAAAAACATTATAATATTTGAAAAACAAATTTAAATCAAAAACAGAATCCCTATATTTTTAAATTAAAAAAACACCATCAGTTAAATTTTAAAAAATAATATCCCTATAATTTAAAATTAAAATTAAGTACAATATAATATAATCAGTTAAAGTGAAAAATTTTTAATCAAAATCAATTAAATTTAATTTCACATTGTATTATATTTCATTAGCTCAAAAATATTCATAAAATATTCAAATAAATAATGAATTGAGGAAATGTAATTTTTTATCAATGGATTTTCAACAGTAAAATCAAATTAATATTTAATAGAGGGGGAAAAGGATTCAATTAAAAAAATCATGTTTAAATATTTTTAAGAGTAGTGAATATATTAAGCATCGATTTTATGATTATAGAATAACCAATTATATATACATTTTTTGTAATTTAACAAAATATAAGGGTCTAAAGAAATTTTCATCAAACTATTTCATGGTACAAAAATTTTTATAATTGAAATCCCATTTTGTTACATGATCAATATGACAATGAAATATGACATCAATTTATTTAGTTCTACAATGCTGATTTTGGTTGATAGAAATTGAATTATAACATTAATTATCAAAGAAAATATGAATGGTATCAAACCTGATTTTAAAATCATACTATTTTTTAATTCATATATATATAGAGAAAAATCTAGTATGAGAAACCTATTTCACCTAAGTAGTTGATGATGCTAAAAATAGTTGATTCAAAGAACACCATGAAATTCAATGTTTTCATAAAAAATTTACCATACATGTTTTCATTTTATGGCCATATCTATAAAATAAAAATATAGAATCTGTGAAATAAATTAAATAAAAATATTTCTAATTAGAATAAAACAGTAACGTGAAAATACTAACCTTAATATATATAATTATTCTAATAAAAACAATCCAGTAATTTTCATAATGGTTGGACTAATACAAAGTATTCAAAACATATAACATTATGTTTGGTCTAGATATTGTGAGATATAACAGCTTATATATCATGCCTATATACATTTTAATAACAATTGATATTCTAGAGTCATAGAAGTCCAATATTAGATTAATTCTAATTTGTCTTTTTGACAGTCCAATGATAATCATTGACAATAAAATTTATATTATTTTTATCATAATTAGATAGATTCATGAAAGTATAGTTTTTAAATTGATTAGTTTGAAATCCAAGGAATAATATTATTTTTTATACTAATTCCATGTCAAATAAATACGTCATATGTTTAGAAAATGTATTACACATATAATCATTTTTATGAGATATTATATTGTCATAATATATCTAATTGATTAGTATATCACATGAAATACTTATTATAATCAAGGATGGATCAACTGAACCTTAAATGATTAATTTTTTAAAAAATATATACTATATTCATACCCATCAAATGGTGTTTACAAAAGACTATATAAAGAATTATTACGATTAAATATGTGATTTGTAATAGTATCAATTTTAAATCAAGGTGGTTTTTTATAATAGACTTCCTAAGAAATTATTCCATGTAAAAATCCACTTTTGCATTCCAATTTAAGTCATATGAAATTTTCAATACATGAAAAGGATAATGAATTATAATTATTTCTATCCTAAAAACTGAAGAAAAATAATCTTCAAAGTCAATTCCCTCTTATTGGGAATAACCTTGAGCCACTATTCAATATTTATTAAATTATTTTTTCATCTTCATAATTTTTATTATGAATTTTATATGTAGTTACTATATCATGTATATCATTTGCAAGAGTAACAAAACCCAACACAATAATAATTTAAATTTTCATTAACACATCCCGCCATAAATTAATTCAATTTGAATCATGTATATCATTTTCAACATTTAAATGATAAATATTAGTACCAAAAGAATTGTCTTCATACTGATGTAAAGCATGTTTTGTTGATTTAATTATATATCTTTAATTACCGAAACATTTTCCATAGCATTATCATTGAATTTTTCCATTAAAAAGGATTAGTTTTAGTAGAGATATGCAACCCCTTAAATGATGCATTATCCTTATCATGGGCACAAATCTTCTCCCAAATTGAATCTATGAAATCATCTTGTTTATTATATGATTTAGAAAAAAATTTCTTGAATTCTATTCATTAAAAAATACATAAATAGATTCATAAAAAAATATTTTCTTGTTGAAAACTCATTATTCTTATCTAGAATAATAATACCATAAAATTATCCATTAATATGATTTATAGATTAATTTGATTAAATTATATTTTTTATTTAAGTTATATAATTTACAAATAAAATAAATAAGATATCCAAATTTATGTTTAATCAATCTAAACCGTTCCAAATGGGTTTTATTTTGAAAATTCTTAATAGAAAATATATTTAAAATATGAAAATTTGTATTTAAACTATCACTAAATATGTATTTAGTAATGCTAAATTCTATTAGAATTTACCTATTATTTTCATGAATATATTATTTCATTAATTCTACCAAACCATTCTATTATGGTTTTATGAGCGATGATAAATAATATTTATATCTTTTTGATTCATAAAATTAATAAAATTGTAAATAAAAAAAGTCACCACCTATATCACTTATGATAGATCTGATTGACATATTTTTTGAAATTTTTATTAATATTACATTAATAACCAAATTTGGATAAAGTTTCATTGTTTTATGCTAATAAACAAATCCATAAAAATATATGTAATCACCGAAAATAACAAATACATTCTACGTTTCAGTAAAACAAACTATTTTATATGTATAAATGTGTGAATATGTTATAATTAAAAAAATCTAGAATTACTAAAATTATTTATATACATAAATATAATGTTTGGATTCATTCGTTTAAAACATGAATCACATATTATGTAATTTCTATTATGTTACTTGGGTAGTTTTATATCATGTTCATGGTTTTGTAGTTTGTGAAACAGGATGAAATATTTATTCTCAAGCCTCACAGGCCTGAAAAATTCATCTTCTAATATAACATTAATACACTTGACCTTTTTTGGTAACATTACAATATCAAATAGTCTATACATTTTCTTCTCTATATTCAAAAAATAAATATAAATTATTTTTCAAAATATAATATGTATTAGTGTAAAATATAATTATGTAGGCCAATAAAGTTTCCTCTAAATATTAGAAGGGAACAACCGTGTGGATTAAATTATATATTTTTTTGAAATATATCATTATATGTACTTAAAATAGACTCTATCTAAATATTATGATTCATTTATTATTATATGGTATATTTCCTAAAATTAAACTATCAAAGAGGCTATTATGGTACCCATGATAATAGGTGTACAACTAGATTAATAGAAAAATGTTTTGGAACAAATATTCATTTATTTAATTTATTAGAGGGATGATTACAATAGAAATCATTATAAATAATAAAATAGTTTTCCAAAATGATTTTATAAATATAGTTGAACAATAATTTTAATATTTAACTTTTATTCATAATTTAAATGAAATTAAACAAGAAATACTTATTTATTAGCTTTTAATAGTGATAGACTAATTTATTGTTGCAGTCATTATTTTGACTAGAAATATATTTCTATTCATTCTTATTCTCAATAAATAAATAATATGGTCATTTTTATCAATTAAAAAATTTGATAACTGCTATATATGATTAATATCATCATTTTTCATATCTACGTTCACTTTTTTAATAGTTTCAAAATATGTATAAATATTTTCATTGGTTCGGAAAGATGTATTTATTAAATATTTATTGGGAAAAAATCCCTCTTGGTAGTAGTGCATCATTTTTGGGTTGATTGTGTTTGTTGAAAAAGCAGGCATTCTTATATAATTGTTGAGTTCTAGAGTTGTTTTTGACAATCCATGTTGAAAATGAACAATGAATATGGAACGGACGATCTGAAGGCGGTACAAAAGAACAGTAAAAAGTGGCACTGTTTCAAATTGTTTGCCAAATTTTTGGATCCAAAAATTGGAGTTTGGTGAACATTGAAAAAATAGGATTTCCATGAAGATCATAATTAAATATGGAAAAGGTATGAATTTCGTGAATATAGGATTCTTGGTTTGGATTTCATGAAGACCAGAAGAATGTTGATGGTGATGCTTCACGGTGAGGATGAACTTCACGAATGTCAAAGGATGAAGAGCATTGCGGTGGCGAAGAGCTTGGCGAGGGAGCTTCACAGCGATGGCAGGAAGGGTTGACGGGATTATCGGCGATTATGACGAGCTCCACGATCATAAAATTGCCATGGTGCTTTCTGATTTGGAGAAAATTTCAGCAGGAAAATTGGAGCTTCCTGATTTGAGATGACGTGGCGCTGACATCGAGCGCACGGGTCGAAGGTCGGTGGAATTGGCTACAAATACTGGTCGACCCCCTCGAAAAAATTAGAGAGAATTTTCAGAGAAAATCCTTTTCTCTCGTTTCTCGAAGGGGGTTGGTGAAGGTAGTGTTCTTTGTGAACGATAGGTGCTTCGTGGCGGCAACTCTAGCTCTGTGAAAGGATGTGCGCTTTGTGAGGCCGTGTGCTCTAAGGAGTGTGCTTCGCGAAGAGGCAGGAGCTCCGCGACGGCCTAAGCATTTCAATGTCTTGATCATCAAGAGAGTGCTTCGCGTGAGTGCTTCACGAAAAGGTAAGAGATTCACGAAGGCTTGTTTGTGCTCCATGAAATTTGAATTCTCGTGAAGTAGGGTGAATTGTGAATGTATTTTTCCAAAGTAATTTTTCAGTGTTCCGGGGCGAAGGGGTATTCATCAGTGGATGAACAGTAAACTTTAACAGAGCATCTATACACAATTGAGGATATATTATTTCATGAAAATTAAGAGACCCACATTTCTATAAAATGGGTGTTGATCTTCTGAAGAATCAGTGAGCTCACTTCTATTGAGAGAGCAGTGAGTTCACAAATTCTGAGTGGCTGTAAACTAGAAGGGATAGTGAGTCCTCTTCAAACTTGTAAAAATTAGTGCGCTTATAGTGGAATTCGTACATCGGCACACTGTTGGTGTATGCTCCTTGGACATAGCCTAGTGATGGTGAACCACGTAAAAATTGATTTTTCCTGTGCATGAGTTAATCTTTGATCACACTCTGCATCAGGAATGAGAGAGAGAAGATGTTTTTGTCTAACATCAAAACAAGATCAAAAGGGGCGGCTGTTTTAATCCGTCATACCTTGATTCACCCCCTCTTAGGATATCTAGCCTAGTGGACCTAACAATATTTATTTTCATGTTTTAATTTCATACATTAATTTTCAACATTAATTAATTCATCTAAAAATAAATTTATTCCACATTCTTTATTGTTATCCAATCATTCCAAAAAAATAACCATATAATTTTTCCTTTTTAATTTTATTAATTCAGTATTAGAACCCCCTTTATATTAATCAATCCGGAAAGAATATATTTTCCCAATATCATTTCAGTATTTATTTTCTCATCTTCATTAATTAATTAATGATTGAAATTTTCTAATATTAATAATTTTCTAATAAAATGACAACATCATTTCATAATTATTCATTTTTACTATGTATTTGTCAATAATTTGAATTAGTAGAATCTGAATCCTAAAATTACACATGAATCATTTCATTTTTATTATTTTATAATTTATTATAATAAAAAATTTAGGAGTTATTAATGTTGTAATGAGTAATTCATTTCCCTTATAATAAATTCCAATCAAAGAAATATTCATTTCCTCATGATCACATCATGAGTAAAAAATTATGTCCGAACTGACTACACATTATTTACATTCAAAAAAGAATATATTAATTTACATATTTTATCATTTCCATCCATTGGACATTTTTGTTTATGGAATTTAGTCCTAAAATGATATTTTTTACTACCCTGATAAACTTTAAAATTACAAAACATCATTATTGATACTCGTATTACCATTCTTATAATTAATTAATTAATTCCTCATGGTATTCTTCATTGAACATTTATTTATTCATGAACACGAAAATGTTCTTATTAATGTGGGCCATAATATTTTCATATTCACAAAATTTAGATTCAGAGGCATTATAGGTGTCAATGAAATTATATTTTAATATATATTTTTCCCTGGTAGACGCATCAATTATATTTTAAACTGTAACTCATATTGCATCATATATAGAATTAATAAATCAAAATCATTCCCTTTAATATTAATACTCATATTGATGGACACAATCCTTTAATGGAAAATTTTTAGGGATAGGTCTGAACAAACTATCCAATTAAAATATATATTCCAAAACATCTCAAAGAACAATAATACCTTTAGAAATATCAGTTAACTAACTGAACATTTGGAATAATGATTTCTTATATCCCATATTCAAGTTATATTATTTTTCATAGATCCTTCCTAACATGGTTCAATTGAGATTATAATTTCCATAAAGAATCACTAAAAGAATCATCTATATAACTTGTGTTGTCATAAAAGACGAAGCATGAATATATATGTCTATGTATAGAACAATATTTTTTTCATTTACAATTGTGATAATATTTTACAATGCCATTACCTTTCTATTTTGTAGTATCCAACATGAGAAGCAGACATGTATTATCTATTATAGACCAGTGATCCACACATATCTTTTTCCTGTAGGATTTAATTCTATATATCCCCTATTTATATTCAATTCCAATGATGAATGAGTTTTTACGAAATCAATCCATCAATATACATTAAACCAACCATATAAAAAGTAATATATTATAATATTATACATTTTATTATGAATATGATATCATGCTAGAACAAATTTGAAAAAACTATAGAATAATCATATAACAAATCATAATAGAGACTTGTCTCTTAATCGATTTTTTATGGTATTAGGTAAGAGTTAATAGAAAATAAATATTATCAAAAATGTATATTTTATAGCAATAGATTGGTAACATATTATAGTATCTATAAAATAATACATATCATAGAAATGGATCAGATTGACATTCATGGATTGATAGTGATGAAAATAATGAAAATAGGGTGATGAATATTCATGTATGCAATTCAAAAACAAAATAGAAATTGTGTATAAAAAAATTATCTATAGTGAGTTCGGTGTCCATGAAATTATTTGATGATAAAATAATATTAAAGAACCCAAAAATTTATTGTGTTTTAGATAAAAAATAAAATATGACACTCCTCAATATTCTCTACTCCTTGAGAATATTGGTAACAAATTGGTACTTCAGTATCATCTGTTTCATAACCATGTTACTGATAATTCCTTTTACAATAACCAAAAAAATATATTATTTTTATAAAAGAACAAATCATATTATGGGACCTATAACGCCCCAACCCCAGTTACCCAGAGTTGGTGCCTTATTACATAACATTGGCATGATCACAAAAGATCACGTCTTGAAAGACCGGTTAGTTTAGTAGCCTTGAAATCACTAGATATATTCATAAGTCATACATTACATCATAAATTGAAAAATAAAACAACATCTTGTCTCCACACACATATCCCCTTATACTATCCCTACAGGTAAATCATAAAATACTTCTTCACATCCTTGGAAAAATAATACATAGAAAGGGGTGAGCTCAAATACCCAGTAATAATAACAATATAGAGGAAACTATCATAAATAAGAATAAACATTTAAGGAAATGTATAACTAAAACTAAATCCTTTTAAACATGAACTTCAGAATAATATGGTATAAATAAAATTAAATAATTCCATTTACTTATTCACCTGGATATTCTACTAGTTGAATAATCACATGTAATATCAATAACCACTTTCATAATGATGTAATACATAATGCCAGACTGTAATAACCACATAGTCCAGGCCTTGTGCGAAAACTAAAAATAAGATTTTGTCAAGGCCTTGTGCCAAGACACTAGTTTGTCTAATGAGTCCTACCGATGCATTGAGGAGCTACAGCGGGCTCCACCCGTCACTTAATAAGTCAAATTCATTCCTCATATGAACAGTTTTAAACATAACATAATCATTCGTATTAAAACTAGCATACGAAAAGTAAATACTTTCTCCATAAACCATGATTGGTATAAAAATAACACATCCACTCATACGAAATGTAAATAATTTCTCCATAAACCATGATTGGTATAAAAATAACACATACACAATCAAACATATCACAAAACCTTGAATAAGATATTGAAGTTTTGTATCATAACAAATCAACATCAAATAATACTAAAATCCATCAATGGATGTTAAAATAGATAAAATAAAAACTATTTCATAGAAATATCTCATTTTTTGAAATCAATTAAAATCCACATAATTAAAACATTTACTTTCAAAATATTCATATATGCTTTTATGTAAAGCTTCTATGATTTTATAATGGCGGAAAATAGTCGTACCCACCATATAAGTTAAAAAAGACATTCTTACCTTAATTCTGTCGAAATGGTTTAAAAGGACCTTGTTTGGAAAATGATAGAAATATTCATTTATAAGAATCCTATAAGAAGTATACAATGGTATAAATTACATAAACCCATAGTCTATAAAATAGTAACAATTATTTGAAATACGTTTTTAAGAAACATGGATGTGGATGATAAAAAGGTCCCAGTAGATAATTATGTATAATCAACCTCAGATAATGATGAGATTGTGAAATAAACCCTTACCTTATACTTTTCCTTGGTTGTGGGTTGTTTAAACTTCTGTATAATGGTGAAATAATTTTTATTAAATTATACAAGAATCATATAAATTAATATGATATCTTATATGATCTTTTAACATTGCTCTGTTAATAATATCATTGTATTATCGTTGTTTGGGGTGGTAACTGATTCATTTTACTTTATATGATTTGTTACTTAAGCCATGTTTTTTATGGATAGGTTGTATATTATACATATCCAGAATGATATTATGGATTTAATCATAAATTTTATCCATCACATAAAATTTATTCTTGAATGGATATGATGGGGAATGAATCTCATCGCGTTCGTGGAGACCGTAATGCGTACGTTCATACGAGCAACAATATCATTCATTTGATATTAAAATAATATATAAATGGATGGTATATCATATATAAAGAATAATTATCATGTTATATTTATTATTTATATGAATTACACACCATTATTGCACCCATCCAAATAATAGTGTATTGAATAACAATTACACCACGACATGGAGACGGTAGGCCGTACGTACACACATATGGTGACATGTCCATCAAAGGATTGATAGAATACTGAATATGTTTGTACCATATTTATAATAACATAATAGTATATAAAAGACATAGTTGGAATTATTTTATAATGTAAATAACAAAGAAAGATGATGTTGAAGATTAAAGGAACTTGAAAGAGGGTGGTGAAAACATTACCTCTTCTTTGGGTTCTTCCGTTGATTTGATCAAAAGGGATCCTTAGGATGGATTTCAGATAAAACTAAGGCCTATAGGTTGAATTGAGATATGTTGATAGAATATTTGGGCAGGGTTTGGCTGATCCAAAAGGCTTTGAAGGTGTGAATTAGAGAGAAGGGAGAGTTTCCTTTTGTAAGAGGGGTGAGGGGCACCTTTGGAAAAGCTAGAAATATTATTTTATAATAAATTCATATTTGGTTTCTAATATCTCAGAAGTGAATTATTTTGAGGCTAAGGTGGTATGGGTCGCAAACCATCCAACCAATAAGTTTTCGACAGGTTTGGGTCCATATATTAAACTTATCTTTTAGTTTAAACTCTTAGTTAATTAGTGTCACATTTACCATGTCCCTTTGTATTTTTATATTATATCTATAATAAAAAAACTATATACATCCAAGAGAACCCCAAGTGTTTCTTTAATGATGAACCTATCATTATATATGTCTCTTGGACAAACCCTATATTTTTAGGAATTGAATATCAATTAATAATATAATATTTGTTTTAAAAACTCTTTTATGTCAATTTTGACACTATTTGGTATTTGATTTTTGTGAAAATCATAACATCATGATTATATAAAAAACATAATTAAATAAATACTAATATGTCATATTATCCTATAAAATTAGTTTAATTCCTAAAAAGTCTCATATTGCATTTATTTTGATATTTATAATATCAATTATTTTATTATTTCATTAATTTTGTAATTACTGCATCACCATTGTGTCAGAAATAAATAAACTTATTTAATGTTTAAAAATTATAAATAAAATACCAATATGTAGGAAATATATTTATCTTTATAATGAATATTTATTATCAAATTTATCTTATGTATAACCCTATATTAAAAATGTTTTAGTAATTAAACATTGATTTTAACTCGTTTAACTCTTCTATGAATTAAATAATAATAAATGTCCTAATCTAATCCAAGTCGACCTAAATGATAATATTTTATTCCTAAGGTTATTTTTGGTCGAGTTACCCTTTTAAAATAGAATTAGGACATGTGGTAGGGTAATATTAATATCATTTTTTCCCTTAATTATCTTTTTTACTTTTTACCGTGGTAAATAAAAGTAAAAAGTAACTATTCACCTAAAATTATTTTTATCATATTGAACCACATTTTACACCATGATATTAACTATTCTTATCGGATTTTATAAATTCCACTCACAGAAGTGCTAAAATTATGTTTTATGTGGATTTTTAAATTCTTATAGGAGGTGAGTAAAAGACTGTGAAAGTTCAATAAAATTTTTATATATATAAAATTATTCTAAAATAACTCCAATGAATTCCATTGAAATTATATAGGTATTATGTATCCATTTTTACCATTATTAAATATAAATAAAATAAATAATTTTTTAAATAAATATTTGGTTTTAAACTATAACTCAATGTTTTTCACTATTCATAAAAAATTGAAAGTTTTCAGAAAGATGCCCAAATTTCACCCTAGGCTAATTTAGATATTCCAAATCAAAAAATAAAGTCCATTTTGAAAGATAAATTTTATAAAATTTCAAAATGTGGGTATTACTATTCAAAACGGAATGTTAGATTGGTTGTGGTGTGTGTTAGAACTTGAAGTTGCGTACAACACACACTATTGTATTATTTAAAGAGAAGCGTACTGGAGAAGCTTGGGGTGTTACATGACCTCTCTTTTGTTCAGGTGTGAACACCAGAACTTCTTTTGATGGTTTCTAATAGCCATACAAAGTTATAATTACATTTTTTAGGAAAACAATAAACGGGAATTGAATATTTCATTTTAGAATATAAAATTCTAAACAAAGATAATATATATTGAGAAGCCAGATGATGAGAGAGAATGTTGATGATGTTGTAGTTTAATAATCATTGATCAATTTAGTAGATGAATGTTGAATGGTGAAAATCTTATGTGATCACAGCCAATGTACAAAATCAATAAGTGATTCTTGAACAAAATTAGAGCAATTAAAAATATGTAGAATTTATATAACAAATCAACAATAAAATTATATGTTAAAGGATTTTTTATTACATGAATATTATATTAATGAATCAAACATGGTATTACAAAACGATGATCCTCCAAGATTTTATACATGTTCATTTACTACATGAAATATCATTGAGTATAAAAATAACGTAATATTAATTTTACATTCAATTTTAATATTCATGTTTAATAAACAAAATAGGTATCTATTTTATTTCTTCAAGATATATTTCAGCAATAAAATTAACATAATAAATACAAAAATATATAAAATTCATATTTATAAATCAATTATAATCAAATATGATGTACTTCGAAATAATTGTTATAGTAAATGTGTTGGAATACAAAGAATTGTATGATATACAAGTAGAAGTATATGTTAACATAATATATTAGTACAATAAATTTTTTGATAAAAAATGCAATAATTTTTAAAAAACATATAAAATCATTTAAACTAATATAATATATATAGATGAAAATTAAAATATAATGAAATTAAATTTATAAAAATTATCTTGAATTATTAGAGGATTAAAATATCTTATGGTAGATTTATCAACTATTGGTGTAATGTAGTATATTCATCTACAATTACTATCCAATGTTGGATTGATCACATATTCGTGTCCAATGAATTATTAATCTTCCATTTAATTCCAATTTTGGATTTATCTAGTGAAATATCAAGTAATTATATAGTTAGTATTATTCATATTTATTAACATATATGTATGAGAGAGTAATTTAATCTTAAAGGGACTCTAAGTCTGATAGTGTACATGACACACAATAATGGGTTTCTCTGAAATCTAACAATGCACACAAGATTGTGTTATTCCAAAATTTTTAGTAATCACATAGCCATTTTATCAGCGAGAATAAATAAAACTAACTATGTTATTTGTAGAGATGTTTAATAAATATTTTCACATTCGTCAATTACATGTCCTTAATAGATTTATTGATGAATCCAATTCCTTTCAATAAATTCAAAAGGGTTTCAATATATGTGGTGGATGATTTAAATTTTAATAAATAAACTACTAAAAAATAAAACATTACCAACTAATAAATATACGAGGCATGATAAAGAAAGAGAGATGAAACATTTTCCTGATATTAACCAAATTTTTTTATTGTGTAAGACATCCATTCTATTATGTAAAGAATAATAAATTATTAAATTATCCAATACGTCACAAGACTCCAAGATCTATAACCTCCATACTCAAAAATCACCAAATAACCCAAGTATAATTAGGTGGTTCTAAATACATGTGATACATTACCTTTTCCCATATCCCTGAAGATATCTTCTATAAAGAAGAAATGAGCCAAAGAATGGTTTAATATTCACTTGGTAAGATTTATCTAATGAATTCTATACTCAATACACTAGTATTTATTTGTTAGCAACATTTATATAAAACCATTTATACAAAAAATTCTTCAAAAACAGTTTATTACAAAAAATATAAAAGTATTAAAAATAATTTATAACAAAGGGTAAAATAGTTTTATATAAAATAATATTTCATGAATGTAACATTATAAATAGAGACCCGCCAAAATGTATTTTAATCCACTTATAAATGTCATTTTATCATAACCATTCCACTTAACCACACTTCTAACCATGCATGTTACTAGGACACCCCACTATACTTATATGAAGTGTGATATCCTTTCACTAAGACATCACGTAGTGGACCAATTTGATGGGGATACAACATGACCATATTAATTCCATTCTTTTGATGAAGTTCCTTTACACCCGTATCCATCCCAAGTCATATAAACACACACCACAACCCAAGCAAAACCCATTCCCAAACAAATTGTGTTCAAAAAATTTTAATAAACATGTACTTTTATTGTAAAATAATAAACCAGGAATATTAAACAAAAAATTTAATTTCAATATAAAAATTTAATTTATTGAAAACTTCATAATCAAATATTTTATCCACAATTATAGTAAATCCACATTTTAAAATCAGAACCAAAGAAAATTTTTATAACCACCCAATTTTCCAAATTTAAACAATTAACCAAATTGTCAATAAATATGGTTTCTAAAAATTCTCAAAAAAAATATAATATCAATTTATCATAATATTTATTATTTTAATACATTCCAATAAATTCTCTTATGTGGTGTTGAGTGTGAAGCCACCCACTTTGGGGGTTTTGATGAAAAATTAAAATGGATGAGGAACGCTCACGAATCCTAGAAATAATTCATCAAAACTGCCTTAGATCTCTTCCCCTATCATGGTAATGAACTAATATAAACATATTTGGAATCCATATACATATATCTAAATAAATATGGTGTACATAGTATAATCCAAGAAGTGGAGAGAAGAAGATCTAATGAAACATGGTGATAATGATTAAAAATGATGACATATTACAAGAATTGGGGTTTTAAACACCATATAAAGGCTCCAAATAAATTTCAATTTTAATGGGAGTGGATCTATGACCTTGAAGAGATAATAATATCATATTAGAGCCATATTAATGATCAAATGATTTATTTTATGTAAAAAACTTAGAAGGTCCACTTTATTTAGGATATCAAATGGACTCCAATTCCAGTTTTATCGCACTGTTAGATAAATTGTGCGCTAAACCTGCATTAACTACATCTTGATCTGGCCTACCATAGAGTACTAGAATGTGTATCCCTAAAAATGCACACACCATACCAAAGTTACTGCCTCAAAATTCTGAAAACATATTTTTCAAAGAGCACGTTTACAATTGTGCTCCCACATGGTTTGGACAACCTGTATGTAGTCAGTGTGCCACCCATTAAGCCCCCGAAATCATGTTCATGATCTCCAGACCATCAAAACATTCACCCATCTACATTATAAAGATAAGAATTATAAATAAATAGTTACATACTAGAAATTGTGAGTTATATATTCTACCCACCATTGGTATTTCCATCCTCGAAAAGTAGAAACACATCCTTACCCTATAGGAGTTTTGGCCATTTCACCTTCATTACCATCTCACATTCTCATCCATATACCTAAATCTAACCATGTTTTAGTTGAACCCACACTAGTAAATTTTATTCTGTTAAATACATTGTACGTACTATCCATAATCTTTGATGTGATACATACCCACAAAGAATCAAAATCTAGCTCAACATGATCCCATGTGACCACATAGTCATGATCAGTTTGGTAATTCTTCAATTGAGTGACGTAGAACACATTTTTCACTGAATTGGATCATGATGGATATAAAAACTAATATTCCAGCTCTCTAAATGGTTCCAACTTCTCTAATTTTTCAATGTAATTATATGATAACATTTAATACATCCCAAAACAATGATGTCCATTCAATGGAAGGATCCTTATGAACTCATGATCACACAGTGGGAATGATTAGTGTCTTTCATTTTGATCTACATATGACTTCTGATGACTCCTAGCCACAAATATTCATTCTGATAAAATGAATCTTCAGTATCATTTCATGAGAATGGATCATCCCAATTAATGAATTATCGCCTATTTCCACACATCAAGGTGTAGAAAGAAAATTACGCACATACAATGCTTCCAATAGAGACATATGTATTGAGTCTATAAAATTTCTATTATATGTGGACTCCCCTAAGAGCAAATGATCCTCCAATAAGACACCATAATCCATTACAAAAACCCAAACCATTTCTTAAAATTTCTGTATTATCCTTTCTGATTGGCCATCTATATAAGGGTGATATACCATAATCACAGTCAACTACATAAATAGGTATTAATGTAAGGATTTATAGAAATGAGATATAAACTTATCATCTCAGTCTGACATGATCTAAATAGGTATTCCTTGAATCTTTTCTAATTTATGGATATTGATCTTGTTCATATCCCCCACTGTATGATTTTCACGTATATGGATGAAATTGCATAACATTGTTATCTGATACCACTATCACCCAATAGGAATCGTGATTAGAAACCATTATTGGGAGATTTGTAAAAAAAATCATCGATATATTTTGACATTCCCGCATTGGAATATGTATATTTTTTAATATAACTACTGGTCATTGATGTTATGCCTTAACTTTCTGAAAAGTTACACACATGGAAATGACCTTATCCACCTTCTATTTCATATTGATTAACAAAAATTTTGACTTTAACACATTTTATATTTCTATATTCCCATATCTATAACACATCTCGAATGGTTTTAATCATGAAAAAGGTTATTTCTGAAATCATTAGGTTAATCCATCAGATTTTAGATCTAAAAGACAGAACTCCCATCATGTTTCCATACATCAGTGGTCTCCTAAAAATTGATATTGGACTCATAAATAGAAATTCCACATCAGATATTTTTCCCTCTTTAACCAACGTTTCTACATTTGGAATCATGAAAAATGAGAAGAAATTCACTACATTACCTTGGTCTACACATTCCACATGCTTATCGTCTAGGAATGACATAAACCACCACTATTTTGAAGATTCGTTTTCCAAATGATAATATGAATTAATTTTTAATACAATTTCCACTGAATTACCATTTCAAGGTGTATAAATCATGTCAATGTCAAACATCTATAGATTCTCCATCCATCTACTATGCTTAATATTTAAATCCCAGTGTCAGAAAATGGGTTTCAAGCAATTATGAACCATGAAAAAATTAAATTTCTCACCAAAGAGAAAGTGACACTATGTCTTAAAAGCCTGTATAACTAGGAAAACACAAAATAATTTAACGGTAAATTCTTCTCATGGACTCTTATCTTCCTTGAACCATAAGCAACCATGTGTTATCCTTTCATAAGAACACATCATATCCCAGTTCTTGAGAGATAAAAATACACCACATAACAATGTACTAATTCCAACAACATCATGAATAGTGAAGACATAAATCCGTCTTTCAACTCTTGAAAAAATTTATTTCAATTCTCAGTCCATTTGCAAGGATTATTATTCTTTGAAAAATCTATCATCAGTGAAGCTATCATTGAGAATTCATGGACAATGTGATGGTAATAACCAGTGAGACCATGAACACTTCATATATGAACGGAATTTTTTAGCGGTTTCCAATCAATAACATATTATCTCTTTCCTTTATCAAAAAAACAATTTTTTTTGAAATTACATGGCCATTAATTTGTACCACATGTATCCAAAAAACAAGCCTCCACAATATGGCATGCTATTGTAGATATAACAACCCTGATTTTTTATTACATACTTAACATGATTTATTACACAAAATTAATGATACAAAATGGAATATTCAGTGGTCTAGTCTCATTGGATCTTAGGAACATTACCTAACAATATAAAACATTGAACACAACAACATTATTGAAAACATCTTTTACACGACCACTACTTTTCCTTGTATTTAGTATTCCATGGGATAACATGAGGTTATGCATATTATAAGGGTGTTATATGAATCCCAACAAGGGAGTAAACAAGGAATAATATGAAGATTACAATATATGGTTCGAAATAGTAATATCAATGGAGAAAAAGAGTAACCAGAACATAAAATAATGATATAGCATGATTATCATGACATGGAGTTGTGGCAACAACACGTAACATGGAATTAGCATGATCCAAGGCTTATTGAACATGGAGCATGAGTAAACCCATATTCCCTATGAAGAACATGTAAGCCCTTGTTTAAATTTAATTATAATGAGTCAACACTCATTTCACATAACGTATCATGATACAATACATTACCGAATGCATTGAAGTGCTATCAGGATGCACCCTTCATAAACATTTCATTTCCAACATAAGTGTGCCACGTGGATCATATAAAATGGAATCAATAAACATCACAAGTTATTACATGATGATGTAATGTTGAATAAATAAATGAAATTAGCATTAAATATGTATATGTTCATAAAGGTGAATACCCATGATAGAGACATTGGTATGGTATTCATTACACTGTGATCTTGGGTGGGAAAAACAAGGTGCAATTTCAGTTGTATAACGGTGTGAAATAAGGACTCATGAAAATGGTTGATGAGAGATAAATGGGTGTCTCATATTATTTACATGAAAATTTAAATTATGTGGGTAATATAGATACATTCCATAACAAAACTAATGGAATTTAGATGCATAATAAAAAATAATTACATGGATGTAAACGATGAGAGTGAAATTCCTCACGGAATTTCGACCTGGTAACGGGTGTACATGGGAGGCATTAATGAGAGTAAAAGGGGTATTAAATCATCTAAACATGAATAGGGAAGAATGTTAGAGGTACCAAATAATACCCCAAAATTTTTAGTTGAAAAAAAGTGCATAACAACTAAAACAAAAATTTGAAAAAATGAGAAATGAAGAAATCCCTTACATGGAAGTGCGATCAGAAAAGCTAGGAAGCGGTTTGAGAGAGGCTTCTATAGAGCTTGGTGCACATTGGGAGTATTTAGAGATATTAGGGATGGGTTTGGTCTAACTTTAGTGGCTTTGAGTGAAGAGGAAGTGGGAGCATGGGTGGGTTTTTATAGGAAAAGAGAGGAAATGATTTATTATTTAATATTTGGGACACCACATATTAAACTAATCAAAACCACAAACCATCCCATGATTTTATTCCAATGATTTTTCCAAATGGGGGTGGAGGAAATATTTTATAATCCCAACGTCCAAACATATTAAAATAATTGTCTTTCTTATTTGTAAATGAGTCACACTCTCAAGGAAATTTATTTAAAAAGAAGATAGGTTTTATAAGACTTGAAGGGTCCACTAAATCGTTGTATAATAAATAAAACAACCCCTAAAATCACATTTTTTTAATTTTAAAACATTTATTTGGACTAAAATAATGTTTATAGTATTGTATTACCTCACTATTGGTTAATTATGATGTCATAAAATAATTTATATATTTAAACGGTATTTAATTTTTACCAAAAAAATTGATTACTTCAGAAAATAATTAAAAATTCACCATTGGATAATTTCAAAATCCTGATTCATAAAATAATATTCATTTTATCTAAATAATTTTATTAATATGTGAATTTTTACATATAAAATAAAAACATAAATTTATCAAAAATTCCTTTATTTTGACAAAAACTGCTTTCAAACCATAACTAAAATTACAATTGCTTTCAATAAATTATATAAAAATTTATATTTAATAAAAATTAATTTAATAATAATAATAATACTATTTTATTGAAATATTATTTAATTAAAAAATCCATAAATTCATCTAAATGGATTTCATAATTGAATGATAACTAAAAAAAATTATTTAAATACAATTTACAAAGTGACACAAATAAAAATAATGTATATAATCTATTAAATAATAATGTACATAATTTTAGTAATAGGTTATGGTTCCAAAACCCCTTAAAACACTAGAATATGACCATAGTGTAAGGTGCATGATGGTGACAGACTCTTGGGGTGGCTCAGATAGCATTACTCCATTGTTAATCACTATTAACTTCCACTTCTCTTGTAGGTGGTTATGTTTGAGCTTAACGTATTCAAGATTGTCTTGGTCACGGTCAAGAGTGAATACCAATGATTCCAAATCCTTTCTGAGCTCTGAAAAATGATCCTCTTATGGGGAACACCTACTAGATGAGGCCATCAATTCCTTTTTTTTAGAAAATAGGATTTGTTAAAGCCCTATATTTATATTAATAATGTGATCACTATTCAATGACTATATTAGAAACGGTCCCAATTCTTAACAGTATATTAAAATCAAATAAGATAAAACCAAATAAGTGCATACACTTTAAATAACCAAAAGAATACATTTAAATATGCCAAGATAAATTTTCATTAATGATGTTTTTGGTTGTTACAATCTACCCCCTTATGAAATTTCACCCTAAAAATTTCTTTTTCCCATAATAAAATAGATGTTGGTAACTTTTCTTCATCACTTCCTTTGATTCCCACATCTTTCAAAAGATTTTTGGTTTCTCAACAAAACTATCACGAGTGGAATTTTCTTATCTCCTAGGACATTTTCACTACAATATATGATATCCACTGGTTGATCCTTGTTAGAAATATCATCCTCTATCTGTGCTACCTTTGAATAGAGTACATGTGATGGGTATAGAATGTACATATTTAAGAGGGATAAATTAAATAAAACATGTACATTTTCTATGGTAGGAGAAATTTCTAGTCGATAGGCCACAACCCCAACACAATCAAGTGTCTCGAAGGGGCTGATGTACCAATGACTTAACTTCCCCTACTTTCCAAAACTCATGACCTTATTCCATCGAGATGTGTGTATAAATACAATGTCTTTATCTTTAAACTCAAGGTATGATTGACATTTATCTTCAAAACACTTCTATAGACTATGGAATTATACAATATGTTGTAGAATGGTTTTCACATTCTCCACTATTTCGAGTCCTAGAAGCTTAAGCTCATCGACTCCATCCTAACATGGCGGTGTTCTGCACCTCTTTCCATAGAGGTCTTCATATTGTTCCATTCAGATGCTTGACTGTAAACTATTATTATATATGAATTCATCTTGAAGATAATGGTGATCCAAACCACATTTAAATTCCTTTGAACATGATCTTAACATATCATCTACTCTCTAAATAGATTTCTCAGATTGGAAATCAGTTTGAGGATAATAGGTTGTATGGAAGTTCAGTTCATTATCAGAGCACATTGAAGACACTTCCAAAACATAGAGGTGAATCTTGGATCTTGATCGAATACAATATATTGTTATACTCCATGAATCCATTCCACTTCCTTGATGTATATCTGTTCTAGTTGATATGATGAGAAATTGTCCCAAATTGAAATTTAGTGTGTAGTGTTTCTTTGATGATCCATAACAACCTATATTTCATTGTTACCTTTGGATGTCTTCGAAAGTCTGGTGAAAAATTCCATGGTGATGTACTCTCCTTTCCATTCTGGTATCTCCAATTGATTCCTCATCCCCTTAGACTTATTTCTCTCTTCATTCACTGGATGACAGACTAGACGTGTTTATGTATACTATGTGATATCCTTATTCATATTATCCCACAAATAATCCCCTCGAATATCTTGTTACATCATTGTGTTTCCTAGGTGAATAAAAAAAAATTTAGCTATGTGTATAATCCAAAACATTTTAATTCTGCACAAGACTTGATGGGACACATAATCTTTTCCCAAATCTCACAATTCGTTCATTATTAACAAGGAAGTATGAGGATTTCCCTATCTTGATAGCTTCCAATTTCTTCTGAATTTCAACATCATCCTTTTGAGCATCCATTAACCCTTCCAAAAGAGATGGTTGAGAAATAATTTATGAAATTATTGATGATGTTCCATTCTTTATAAACCCCGTGTCCATATTTATAAAATCTAAGATGATTATATCCTTCTCAATTCTCATTAATGATAGAATCGCTGGGTCCTTTCTACATAGAGCATCTCCCCCCTTTGTTCTATTTCCTATGGTGGTAATTGATTGATCATTCATAGTCTTTGATAAATTCTAAACATCTTAGTTAGTTCATGTTCAACTCTTTCATTGGGAATATATACTTGAGAATATTGTGGTCTGTATATATTTCACACTATTCCCCAAAAATATAATGCCGGAAATTTTTTAATGAAAAGATCACCGCATCCAACTCTAGATCATGTGTTGTATAATTCTGCTCATGAACATTCAATTTACTTGAATCATAGGCAATTAGTTTTCATCCCTCATAAACAAACATCGCATTCCCCTCTTTTATGAATCATTGAATACCACAAAAAGTTCTCCACATGGGGGTAATGTGAGCACAAGAGCAGTGATAAGCCTATTTTTCAACTCCTTGATGTCTTCATTACGTTGATCACTCCAAGAAAACTTTACTCTCTTCCAAGATAGCTTGGTAAGAGGTTTGGGAAATCATGAGAAATTTATCACAAATTGTCAATAATATCTAGGTAACCCAAAGATGCTACAGATATCTATTACTGATGATGGCCACTTCCATCCCCCAATTGAAGTTTTCTTAGAGGGATCCACTGATATCCCATTTCTTATGATCATATGACCTAAGAATGGGACCACCTTATACTATAACTCACACTTATTGTACTTTTCATATAGCTAATCCTTTCACAAGGTATCTAGTATAATTCGTAGATTCTCCATAGCATCCTCCATAGTTTTGGAGTAAATTAGAATATCATCAATAAAGTCTACTAAAACTTTATTGAGGTAATAATTGATGAATTTATTCATCATTTCCATGGAGATTGCTAGATAATTATTGAGTCCAAAAGGCCTTTCTTTGAATTCATAGTTCATGTATATGGTACGGAAATTAGTCTTTGGGATATCTACTTTCTTCACCCTTACTTAATAAAATCCCTACCACAAATCTTCATTGGAGAAGTATTGTGCTCCAAGAAGCTAATCATACAAGTCATAAATTAGTGGGTGAGGATACATGTTCAGTATCATGTCTTTTTAAAGCTCATGATAATTGATACAAAGGTGCATTGAACAATCCTTCTTCTCGATGAAGAATTCTGGTGCACCTCATGGCGAAACACTTGGGCGTATAAAACATTTATCCAGATTCTCCTTTACTTGTTTCTTTAGGTCCTCAATCCCCACAACATCCATTATATATGGAGTATTGGATATCTGAAATTCCCCTTGTTGAAGATCAATTGAGAATTCAACATCTCTTCTAGGAGGAAGACTATACATTTAATTGGAAAACACATCAGCAAATTACCTCACAGCAGGAAATTACTAAAGGATGGTTCACTCCGTAGACTCAATCATATGAGCCAGGTACATGTGCACCTAGGGCAGTAATATAAATGCATGAGATTATGGAGTTAAAGAAGATTCATCTTTATCATTTCACCTGTACAGAATCGGGGGTCGATTCTCAACACAGAGGGTGATTTCCCTCTCATGGTAATTTATTTAGGCTCTATATAAGGAAATCCAATCCATGGAACATAATTGCACCAAATTCCACTAGATGGAGTATGATGATGTTCGACTGAAACTTTATTGAACAGAATATGACAAGGGAGGAGTTATATTCATGGGATGAAATGAGATCCCCATTTTCCTTACTTACCGATATCATTTCATTAATGATTTATGGGATTGTTGGGATTGTTCTACTAAATATTAGATATATAAAAGAATGCGTAGAACCTGAATAAAAAATTACCCTCGCTATTCTTGAATTAATAACTAGTTTACATATCACCACTTCATTTTTGGGGTTCACTTAGGTGGAAATGATGGAAAAGGCCTATCCTTATTGTCTTGGATGTTTATTGTTTCCTCTAAAAACACATTCCTTAGGGAAAAAATTTGCAAGGATCCCTGGTTCTTTTCAGTTGAAGTAATGAAGAATGTATTGAGAGTCAAATGGAGCATTCCCCTCCTCTATCGTAGCTATAGGTTTTTCTTTTCGGCATTTAATGGCTAGGTGCCCTTCTCTTCCAAATCTATAGTACAATCTCATCACCTTCAGGCTATTTCCATGGTGCTTTTTTTAGCACCGTTGGCAAGCAGGGTACTTGATTTTCTTAGCACTATCTGATTTATCCATTGGACTAACATAATTGATATCCACCTTTTGCTTCATTTCCCCATCATACCCCTAAGGATTTCGGATATCTATTTCAACTATGAGGGGACATCATACAATTTCATCATAGCTGTCGAAGTTGCGGATGGGTAGGACTTTCTACAGGGTATGTTTCATCCCTCAAAAGAAGTGGTAATCCTTTCATTCAGGGTTAACATCAATGCTGGAAGCATATCGTGCAAGACGTAAGATTTTTTCCTCGTACGCTCTAACAGATTTTTCGTCTTTTTTTTAGGGAATGGAAGTCCATTTCCATCTGATGTCGTAGGGTGCATGGAAATTATTTATTAAACAATATCTTCTAGAAGTCCTTCTTTTCCAACACCTCAATCTCCTCCCCAGGCTATGTATATTTGATCAATTTCCACCATTGATCGGCTTCACCCTCCATAAAATAAGAATCAAGAAGAACCTTCTCTTTTTTGGAACAATAAAGTATAGAGAAGATCTTTTCAATGGAGTTGATCCATTGTTTGGTGATGGAGGGATCTGAAGAACCATTAAATGTAGGAGGTGTTGTCTCATGAATCTATCTTTAGAAACATGTTCATTCTTCGGGGGTGGGGGGGTTGAAAATTATTCATGATCTATGTTTCTATTAAATTATTGAGTTAAATATGACAGTATGGTGAAAATGTTCATGATTCCTACTCCCATCAGATTGGGCATCTCATTAGAATAGTCATCACTCTGTTCTTCACATCGATTATTATTCCGAGTCCTCCTATTACCAGCAATTTTCATGAATAAAAGTATAGTTAGGGGTAACACATAAATGGTAATACAAAAAACAAATTAAATAAAAATATCTTTAATTTCCTTAATTTATGAATCTATAGGAAATATTCTATGTTTTCGATGATCTATGTTCTAACATATATTATTAGTGGACTTTTTTTAAAACTGGTTATAATGGTTCATACAATGCTTGTGAATTTACAAATGCATATCACATAGAAGTGTCATAACCAAGAGATCGACAAGACCCATTTTTGTGTACCAAGATACCCTGGGTCAAGCCCAAAACTCCTTGTTAGTGTTTTCACCCCTAGTTACATCTGTTCTAGACTCACCTCTACATGATCGTATCCATAAAAGGATGTATTTTCATGAAAAACCACTTACTCAATACTCTCCCAAATGTATAGATGCTTTTATTATACTTAGTCTTGTCTCTATAGATTAACTTGGGTTTTCAAATCTTAATCCCAAAAATATTAAACCTATCCTCTGGTACTAACTATAACAAACATTTTTTTTACACACTTAAAATGATTTATTAAATTAAATTCACTAGATACAACATGGAAGATCAAGAGGTATAGTGTATTTGGGTCTTAATAACATTTAATAACAACATAAAACATTGAACACAACATCTTTATTGAAAAAATATTTTACATGACAACTACATTACCTCATACATAGAATTGAATGGGATAACCTGAGGACATGCATAATAAAATGGTGGGATATAAATATTATTAAGGGAGTACACAATGTATAAAAAGAAGATTAAAATATATTCTAGGCAATATGCATAACAATGGAGTGCAAGAGAAACATGATCAAAATGGTGTGATATATAATGATTATCATAACATTGAAATGTGGCAACAACACTTAACCTGGAATTAGAATGATCCAAGTCTAAATGTACATGGAGAATGAGTAATCCCTCATTGAACATGATGTACGAGTAAAACCTAGTTGTACATGAATTAGCATGAGTCAACACGCATTTCACATGATGAATCATGATACTATACTTTACCCAATGCTATGGAGAGCTCTCAGGGTGCACCCTTCTTAAACATTTCATTTCTGGAATAAGTGTGCCACATGGATTATATAACATGGAATAAATCGAAATCAAAATTTATTCCACGATTATGTAATGAGGAATAAAAACTTGAAATTACCATTGAATACGTATATGTGCATAATGGTGAATACCCTTGATAGATATAAGGGTATGGTTTTCACTACCAAATGATCATGGCTGGAAAAAAGCGCTGTGCAATTTTGGAAGCATAACAATGTGACATAAGGATTCATGTAAATGGTTAATGAAAGATAAATGGGTGTCTCATCATATTTACATGAAATTTACAGTAAACTAGTCATATAGATCCTTTTCCCAAAAAAGGTAATTGAATATATATTCATAATACAAAATAATTACATGGATGTAAAATATGAAAGAGAAACCCCTCACGGAATTTATCCATGGTATCGAGTGTACATGGGAGGAATGAATTAGAGATAAAGGGGTCTCAAATCATCCAAACATAAATTGGTCATTATGGCTGATGTTCAAAATTATAGACCAATATTTTTAATTGAAACCATAAGGGAATAACAACATATATAAAATTAGACAAAATGGGAAAGGAAGAAATCCTGTATTTGGAAGTGTGATCCCAAATTCTTGGGAGAGGCTTGAGAGAGGATTATTGGCAGCATTTTTTACATTGGGAGAAATATAGATTGGATAGTTCATGGTTTGGTTGAACACAAAAGGATTTGAGTGTAGAAGAAGTGGGAGCCCGGGTTGGATTATATAGGAAAGTAGAGGGAATTCTTTATTATTTAGGTTTGGGATAACACATATTGAGCTAATAAAAACCACACACTGACCCATTATTTTTGACCTTGGATTTTTCCAAATGGGAGTGGAAAAAAATATTTTATATATACAATGGTATAACTTTTTTAAATAATATGGTTTCTAATGTAGAGGTGAGACACACTCTAACATAAAACAATTTAAAAATATATAATCTCATAAACCATGAAGGGTGCACTAAAGCTTTGTAAAATAAATAAAAAACCCCAAAATCAAATTACTTTTAATGGTAAAATATATATTTTCTGAATATAATTTTTATAGTATTTTATTTCATCACAGTTGGGTCATTATGATGTTATAAAACAAATTATATATTTAAGCAGTATTTGATTTTTAACTAAAAAATGAAGTGGCTTAGAAAATAATGGAAGACTCGCTATTGGATAATTATGACGACATAATTCCAAAAATAATATTCTTTTTATCTAAATAATTGAATAAATATGTGAATTGTTACATTTAAAATAAAAACTTACATTTTTCTAAAATAATGCTTTTGGACAAAAATAGCATTCAAAACATAATATAAATTAAAATTTCATTGATAAAATTGTATGATAATTTATATTTAATAAAAATTAACATAATAATAATTATATTTTATAATATATTATTTAATTAAAAAATCCATTAATTCAGCAAAATATATTTATAATACGAATAATAATGAAAAATAATATTTGTGCATTAAAAACTATTTACAAAGTAACAATAATAAAAATAATATATATTCTATATAAAATAATATTTTAAATAATTGTAGTACTAGGTTAATGATACTTAACAACTTAAAACATCTGCATAAGACCATATGGTAAGGTGCGTGATGGTGACAAACTATTAGGGTGGCTCAGATAGCATTCCTCAAGTGGTAATCTCTATCAACATCTACTTATCTCATAGGCGGTGCCGTTCGAGATTAAGGTATTCAATACCGGCTTGGGCATGGTCAAGAGTGAATCCCAATGATGCCACCTCCTTTCTGATCTCTAACAAATGGTTTTCTTATGGGGATAGAGTGCTGGATGAGGTCATCACTTCCTTTGTCTCAATAAATTGGATTTGTTAAATACCTTTATTTTTACTTATAATGTGATCAATTTTTGATGAATATATTATCAAAAGTCACAATTCATAACCTTATTTTAAAATCCAAACACATAAAACCAAATAAGTTCATACATTTTACATAACCATAACATGACATTAAAACAGACCTAGATGAATTTTCATTAATGATTTATTTGGTCGTTACAGTTTATATCTCAAGATTCCCTTCAAATTCACCAAAAATTGACCAGGATAATCTATTTCCATTTAATACACCAATATATCCTCCTCAACCACAAAAACAAGAATACATATATCACTAAAACATCTGATTAATCAATTCCATAATGAATGATAATGTATTCATATAACTGAAAGGAATTACCACATATTCATATTTGACTTATATTTTTTTGAAAGATTTTTTCAATATATCCTCATTTCAAAATCATAATCCTTGGTATATAGATCATAATTAATTTTTATAGAACAATTGATCTCACCTTTACTAATCTAATAGATCATCAATGTGTGTAGTGGATACCGATTCATTATCATGACAATGTCAATATTACGATAATCCACCCATAGCCTAAGAGATCAATATTCTTTCTTCATGAAAAATACTGGTGTTACCTATAGATATATGATTGGAAGAATGAATCCTTTTCATTATAGCTCATAAAAATCCACATTCAGTTCTATTAACATTACTAGTTCTATCATATAAGATTAAATGGAAATATGACTAGTCTCTAATGGAAGAACAATTTCAATCTCCCCATCCCTTTTAGGTGGTAACCCTAAGATGCTATCATCCAATACATCATCAAATTGATCCAAAACTATTAGAAACACGATATCCTTGACCTCTTCTATCGAATACAAGTCCAACACCAATAATTGGTAAGAAATTGATCCCACCATTGGTGCCAATAATCCTATAGCACTGGTATTTACAACCACTTTTCATATGTTTAGATTCTCAATGGCATCCTCAATTATAAAACTAACCATTATGATATAACAGTCGATGTGATCCTTGAATTTTTTCAACAAATCAATTAAAATTATTAAATCAAATACATACCTTTCCAACACCGTGAAATCCCATTTCTAGTCTACTCTGTCTATAGTTATAGAACATACTTTACATTTAAAAGATCGAAATTCTATATTACCAAGAATAGTTTGACGTTTTTTCATATAAGGCATCAAATAATTTTTTAATAATAGTATATCAAAAAAATTAGAGGAAATGAAGTAATTTTAGGAACCAAACTCAAAAAACACCTTCATAAAGGAAAAAAATTAACTATAATCATTCCTCTTACTATACATGGACCAGTCTGATCATTAGCAATAACCTACTGAACTACATACAATTGATTAATTGCTGCACTATTCTCTATGTTTCCTTTATAAGATACATTTGATGGGGAGTCATGATCTTCAGAAAATGACTATGTATAACAGTGTTCTTCTGACGATATTGATTCTATTTCTCTCACTACAACTAAGCTTATTATTCTAGTATAACCAATGAAGTTTCTCGAGCACCTCTCCACAACAAACTTCAAAAACAGGGTAGAAGACTACCATTATTCTTATAGTAATGATATTATCTAGGATTTTCCATACACTCTCACATTATGTGGCTTAGAAAACCACATTTTAAACTACTCTTTTTCCTCATGGGTCAGGGAAGAAGGTTCACTACTCCATATGTCAATTATTGATTCATGCTCCCACCTTGTTAATTTGTGCCCCTATTCCACTGTCTTCCATAATTTATGTCCCCAGAATTATTAGAAGTTATTATTATACATCATCCTTCTATAGTCCCTGATATATCTCAATACGAAACCATCTTTTTATTCACTATCACCGTGTATTTCGTATTTTATATCCCTAAAAACATCGATTGAATCTCCATCCTTAGGTCTATTTTGAAGATACATTATTTCAAGACCACACTCACTGAAACATCTAGTTTGAGACACATTAATTTGATGTATTTATCTGCATATTTTGTGTTAGAGATTTATTCCTTGTTTGTGCTGATGATGTCAGTCTTTCTATCGATCTTTAACATGTGAGGAATTTTTTGTTATAAAAAAATCCCAAAATTTCCCCCAACTAATGCCTTAATCTAGTTTATCATTGATAGCTTGGTACCACCACTAGAAAGAAAGATCGTTGAGTATATAAAATTATAGTTAGACATCCATATCAAATATTGTTTTGAAGAAATTGATGATACGATTCTTCCTATTCAGATACACAACCTTTTTTTTAGGTACAGATACACCCCATAAAATTGGTGGAATCAGCTTTATAAACATGATGGAATGATCCAAATGTCATGGATGATCCATAAAATTTCTTATTTCAAAAAACTAAAATGATTGGATGATACACTAAATGAGATCTTGGTTCACCTGTTTCTTAGGTGAAAAAACAATATATATAGCTTTATCCGGTAGTTTTTTATGACTTAAAACATGTTCCATTTGATAAATAATCAAAAAAAAGCTATAAGGATCAATCTCTTAAAACAGATGTCATCGCATTTAAAATTAAATCACATCCACTGTCACAACATTACTTTCCAAATTAATTCTATTCCATGTTTACAATTTTTTTAAAAATCAAAAATAGTGTTTCAAATTCATCCCATTTTCAAAATCTATCAAACATTCACTTTTACAAATCATTAATTTTAAAATTTCAATATTTTCAAAAATCATAATTATTAATAACATCATATATCATTTTTCAAAAATAAAATATGAAATCTATTTGGGATTTCATTCCTATAATGAATTTCATTATTTTCTCATTTGATAAACCCATGAACATGAGATTCCAATATTCTATAAATGTATCCAAAAAACTTTTGCACCCAACTTCGTGGTAACTTGATGTTAAGCTTAAAAATAATATCTACTTTTATTTCTTATATTCATTCCAAATTACAAAAATCATATTCATTTTTATGATTTCATCCCAATGAATAAATAATCATTGAGTTGACCCAATAACCAAGAATCTGAAGTCTACATGATAGGAAAGGACTGAACACGCTGATACCATTTGCAATAACCCACATTTTCTCATTGTCATTAGAGTAAATTGAGCTAATGCATGGACTTAAGAGACATTCCTAGTAAACAAAAGGTATGAGATAATTGATGAAGAGTTTCAATATGAGTGTGGGATGATATAAACATTAAGCAATAAACCACTAACCAGGATAACATAACCAAAGAACTGATATAAGATGCAATATAGAACATGAAATCTCAACCATTTCCAGGATAATAAACCTCAAAATGTATACTATAGTGGAAGTATAACCAACTATCTTGTAAATAGTATAAAATGACTAATGAATGCAAGATTTCCACAAGAATCCATGATCCAGATGCTCCCTGATACACAGTTACAAAATATCCCAACTATCACAATTTGGTGCTATGTATGTGTGATACTTTATAGATAACCACGTCTCTAAAGATACCATCTTACAAATTACCATGGTTACAAAATAATGATGAGTATAAACACTATTAGATTTATCCAATGACTTACCCAACCAGTCCACTAGGATATAAATGTTAGACACATTTATAAAAAACTATTTATATAAATCCATTCTCTAAAACATTTTATAATAAAATATAAACAATTTCCAAAATCCATTTATAACCGGGAGTAATCAAGTGAAATTTCAACCAATTATTTCAAGAAGTAAAATTTCATGTAACATAACCAAAAACCAGTAAGAAAACAATTATCAATATGATTTTGGAATAACCATTCAACTAAACTATATTTCCATCAATTCATCCAACCTAAACCACCCTGTAATCATGTGAAATAGGATATCCTTCCACTAAGACATCATTCAGTGGATTAGTATCATGAATGTACTTCATGTCAATAACCATCCCAACAGTTTTATGGGATCATTCACACCCATATCCATCAAAATTCATATTAACACACACCACAACCTATGAAAAATTATTCCAAAAACCATGTGTGTTCGACCAATTCAATAAACTCATTAATTTATTGAAAAAACATCCACAATGGAAATTCACAAATGATTTCATTTCTATAAAAACATTTATTTTATTGAAAAATTATTATTCAAATCATTGTTCCATGATTTACTAAAATAAAAATTTAAAATACCCAAATTAAAATTATGATCCAATGCACCTTTATAAGAACACCCAATTTTATAGTTTTCCACAATTTACCAAACCATCCCTAAAGAGGTCTTCAATAATTCTCCAACATCCAATTTAAAATCCATTTCACATATGATATCCAGTATTAATGTATTCCAATAAGTACTACATTTATTATTTAATAGGGGATCCACCATCCTCGAGCGTATTCGTGAAAACTTATAATGGATGATGAATGCTCATGAAATCAGGAAGGAAATCCTAGTAACTACCACATGTCACTTCTTCTATCATGACCAAGAGCAAATATCAACTTATTTTTCATCCACTAATACATATATAACCACATAGTGTGTTGATCTAATAATCCATGAATAGGGGTGAATAATATCTTTGGAAACATGTTAATAACGAAGAAAAATGCTAACATACTACCAGAATCACACTTCTAAACTACAAGGAGAGGGTCTAGATCGAATAAAAATTACATTACATTGGTTTTAGAACATTCAAGATAGAATAATATCTAATTAGGTCTGCATAATAGGAAATATGTGGTAGTAAATTTTATAAATGCATGAGATATACTTTTTAGGATACTACAATAACCCCCCATATAGTTTTATCGCTCTGTTAGAGAAATTGTGCGCTAACCATACGTTATCTACATCCTTGGAAGACCCTCACACATACCCCCTTGAGGATCTCCCTAATCATTCACACACATTTTCTAAGCTAAAAACTCAAAATTCACAATTATTTTCCAAGTGCACATTTACTACTAGGCTCACGCACTGTTTAGACAACCCGTGCGCTACATGCATGCCTCCCCATTAGCCAAAAAACCTTTCAAAGGATCATAAAACCATAAAACAATTGACCCATATAATTTATAAATATTATAATCATAAATAAATTATAACATAATTGAAATCCAAGGTTCTCACACCTTTAAAAATTAGATCCTAGTATAAAATAAAAACAGAATCCATATATTTTTAAATTAAAAAAACACTATCAGTTAAATTTGAAAAAATAATCACACTCTAATTAAAATTTAAAATCAAGTCCAGTATAATATAATCTGTTAAATGTACTAACTATTAATCAAAATTAATTACATTTAATTTAACGTAGTATTATATTTCATTAGCTCAAAAAGATTTATAAAATATTGAAATAAATAATGAATTAATGAAATGTTATTGTTTATCAATGCCTTTTCAATAGTAAAATCAAATTACAATTTAATGAATGAATGAAAATAACATTCAATTATAGAAATCTATTTAATTTTTTTTAGATTAGTGACTATATAAAACATCAGCTTTATGTTTCAACAATAACAAATTAAATATTCATTTTTTCCAATTTAACAAAATCTACGGGTCTAGTGAAAATTTCATCAAAATATTTCGTAGTACAAAAAATTTAATTGAAATCCCCTTTAGTTACATGATGACTAAGAAAATAAAATATAACATCAATTTATTTAGTTCAACAGTGTTGAATTTTGTTGATAGAAATTTAAATATAACATTAATTATCAAGGAAAAAATTAATGGTATCAAAATTGATATTAAAATCCTATGATTTTTTAATTCATATACATAGAGAGTAAAATATAGCAGATGTAACCTATTTCACCATAGTAGGTGATGATGCTAAAAATAGTTGACTCATAGAAGACTATGAAATTCAATGTTTTTAGAAAATTTTTACCATAAATACATTCCTTTTATGGTCATGTCTATAAAATAAAAATATAGAATCGGAGAAATAAATTAAATAAAAATATTTATAATTAGAATAAACCAAAAAACGTGAAAATAGTACACTTAAAATGTATAATAATTTTTATAACAAATATCCAGTTACTTTCATTATTGTTGGACTAATACCTAGTATTAAAAACGTATAAAATTATATTTGGTCTATATGTTGTGAGATATAACAGCTTATCGATCATGTCTGTATACATTTTAATAACAATTGACATTATGGAGTCATTCAAGTACAATATGGGATTAATACTCATTTTTTTGATAGTCCTATGATAATTATGGATAGATAAAATTATATGATGTTTATCATAATTAGATAGATTCATGAACTTATAGTTTTAAATTTCATTAATTTGAAATCCAAAGAATAATATTATTTTTCAAATTAATTTCATGTCAAATCAATAATTCATATGTTTATAAAAAGCATTACAAATATAATCATTTTTACAAGATATTATATAATCATAATATATCTATATGTTTAGTATAACACTTGAAATACTTATTATATACATGGATGGATCAACTGTACCTTTAAAAATTATTTTTTTATAAAAATATTAAATTTTTTCATACCCATACCATGGTGTTTACATAAGACCATATAAAGAATTATTATGATTAAATATTTGATTTGTAGTTTAATAAATTTAAAATCAATGTGGTTTTTTATCGTAGACTTCCTAGGAAATTATTCCATGTAATAATCCTCTTTTACATTAAATTTTAAATAATGTGATATTTTTAATACATGAAAATTATAATTAATTATAATTAGTTTTATCTAAAAAACAATGGAAATATAATCTTCAAAGTCAATTCCATCTTCTTGGGAATAACCTCAAGCCATCATTTGATATTTATTAAATTATTTTTTCATATTCATAGTATTTATTATGAATTGTATATGTATATACTATATCAAGTATATATTTTATAAGAGTAACTAAATCCAACAATATTATTATTATTATTTTTATTAAGACATCCCGCCTTTCATTAATCGAAATTGAATCACGTAGAGAATTTTAATCATTTCAATGATACATATTAGTACCATAAGAATTGTATTCATACTGATGTAAATCAGATTTTGTTGATTGAATTATATATCCTTCATTACCAAAAAAATTATCCATAGAATTATCATTAAATGTTTTCCATTCCAAAGGATTAGTTTTAGTAGAGATATGCAACCCCTTAAATGATGCATTATAATTATTGTGGACATAGTCCTTTCCAAAATTGAATCTCTGAAATCATCATGTTTATTATATGATTTAGAATCATTTTTCTTGAATTACATTCATTAAAAATTACATAAACAGAGTCATCAAAACAACCTTTTTCTTATTGAAAAATCATTATTCTTGTCTAGAATAATAATACCATAAAATTATCCATTAATTTGAATTATATTCAAATTTGTCCAAATTATCTTTTTTATTTATGTTATATACTTTACAAATAAAAGAAATAGAATATAAAAAATTTATTTTTAATCTATCTAAAACTTTTCGAAGGGGTTTTATTTTTGAAATGTTTAATAGAAAATATATTTAGAACATGTAGTTTTTTATTTAAAACTTCACCAAAAACGTATTTATGTATTATAAATTCCATTATCATTTACCTATCATTTCAGGTATAAATTATTTCATTCTTTCAAGCACACCATTCTATTATGGTATTATAATGGATGATAAATAATGTTTATATCATTTTGATTAAAAAAACCAATCAAATTGTAAATAAAAAAGGCACCACCACTATCACTAATGATAAATCTAATTGACATATTTTTGAAATTTTTAATCATATTACAAAAAGCACCAAATTTGGATATTTTTTCATTGTTATATGATAATCAATAAATCCAAAAAAATATAATGTAATCACCTATAATAAGAAATACATACCACCTACCACTAAAACAAACAATTTTTATTGGTATAAAATTATGAATATGTTATAATTAAAATCATCTAGAAGTACTAACATTATTTATATACTTAAATATCATTTGTTATTTCATAACTTTAAAACATGAGTCACGCATGAAGAGATTTCTAATATGTAACTTGTTTATATTTATATCACGTTCATGGTTTTTAGTTTGTGAAATAGGATGAAATGTTTATTCTCAAGCCTCATACACCAAAAAAATTCATCTTCTAATATAACATTAAAACACATAAACTTTTTTTATAACAATATAATAACAAATAGTTTACACATTTTCTTCTCTATTTTCAAAAATAAATATAAATTATTTTTCAAAATATAAAATTTTTTAGTGCAAAATATGACATTTAATCAATAATCACATAAATATGATATAATTATAATTTTATATTTTATTCTGTGTAAATATAATAATTTTAAAATAATAAGTGTCTTAGAAATAAACATTAGAAAAAAAATTATGTAGACCATTCAAGTTGTCTACAAATATGAAAAGGCCACAAATACATGAAATAAATTATAAATTTTTAGAAATATATCATGTCATGTTCTTAGAGTATCCATTATCTAAATATTCTGATTCATTTATTCTTCTATGGTATATTTCCAAAAATCAAACTATCAAAGCGGCTATTATGGTACCCATGATAAGAGGTGTGAAACTTGATTAATAACAAAATAATTTGGAACCCAAATTTATTTATATAATTTATTAGAGGAATGATTACAATGTAAGTCATTCTAAATAATTATTTAGTTTTCCAAAATGATTTTATAAATCTCATTGAACACTGATTGGAATATTTCACAAGTATTTTTAATTTAAATGAAATTAAACTAAAAATACTTCTTTTTCATCATTTAACAATGTTAGACTAATTTATTGTTTCAGTCAGTATTTCGAGTACAAAAATATTTATATTCATTCTGATTCTCAATATATATATATATATATAATATTGTCATTTTTTATCATTAAAAAAATTTGATAAATTTTAAATAAGATTAATACCATCTTTTTTTATATCTACATTCTCTTTTTTAATAGTTTTTAATCTTTTTTAACATTTTCATTGGTTCTGAAGGATTTATTTATTTAATATTCATTTTCATGATGTATTTTCATACATTAATTTTCAACATTAATTAATTCTACTAAAAATAATTTTATTCTTCATTATTTATCATTATCATATCCTTCCAAAAAAATTAACCATATAATTATCCCCTTTTACTTTTGTTAATTCAGTATTAGAACCCCCTTTAGATTAATCAATCTCGAAAGAATATATTTTCCCAATACCACATCAATTTTTATTTTCTCATTATCTTTAATTAACATTGTTTTAAATTTTTAAATATTAATAATTTTCAAATATAATTTCAGCATCATTTCATGATTATTCATTTTTATGATGTATTTTTCAATAATATGAATTAGTAGAATTTGAATCATAAAAATAATCAAGAATTATTTAATTTTTATTTTTTTAATTAATTATGATAAACAATTTCAGGAGTTATTAAAGTTGTAATGAGTAAATCATTAACCTTACACAAAATTCATATCAAAGTATGATTAATTTCCTGATGATCACATCCATATTAACAAATTAATTTAGAACTGACTCCACGGTAATAAAATTCAAAAAAGAATCGAATAATTTACTTATTATATCATTTTCTTTAGTTGGACATTTGTGTATAGGGAATTCAGACCTAACATGATCTTTCTTACTACCCCGATAACATTTGAATTTATGATACATCATTTTTGTTACTGGTATTAACTTTCTTATAATTATTTAAATAATTCCTCATAATCTTCTTGTTTCCACATTTATTTATTCATGAACACGAAAATGTACTTACTAATGTGAGCCATAATATTTTCTTATTCATAAAATTTATATTGAGAGGCATTCTATGTGTCTATTAAATTATATTTAAATTAATTTTATTTTCCTTGGTAGAGTCATCAATTATATTTTTAACTGTAACTCATGTTGCATCATATATATAATTAATAAATCTAATGTATTCCCTTTAATATTCATACTCACATCTACGGACACATTCTTTTCATGCCAACTTTTGAGGGATAGGTCTCATCAAACTATCCTGTTAAAATATATTGTTAAAACATCTCAAAGAACACTAATACCATTAGTAATATTAATTAACTAATTGAACATTTGGTATAATGATTTCTCATATGCCATCTTAATGTCATTTATTTTTCATAGAGCCTTCCTAACCAGGTTATATTGAGATTATAATTTCCATAATGAATCAATAAAAGAGTCATATATACAACTTATGTTGTCTTAAAAGATGAAACATGAATATATATCTCTATGTATAGAATAATATATTTTTTTCATTTATAATTGATATAATATTATAAAGTGACATTACCTTCATGATTTGTATTATCTATCATGAGATGCGGATATGTATAATCTATTATAGATTAGTGATACACACATATCTATTTCATGTAGGATTTAATCCTATCTATCCCGAATTTATATTCAATTGCAATGATAATTGAGTTTTTAGGAAATCAATTCATCAATATCGTTTAAACCATCCATATAAAAAGTAATATTTTATATTATTATATAATTTATTATGTATATGATATTATGTTTGCACAAATTTGAAAAATATATAGAATAATAATATTTCAAAACAAAATAAAGACTTTTATTTCAATCGATTTTTTGGTATTTGGTAAGAGTTAATAAAAATAAATAATATAAATTACTTATATATGATACCATTAGATTGGTGACATATTGTCATATATAGAAAATAAAACCCATCAAAGAAATGGGTCAGATTATAATTCAAGGATTTATAATGATGAAAATAATGAAAACAGGGGAATTAATAGTCTTGTAAGAAAATAAAAAATAAAATAGTATTTGTTTATAAAATATTGATCTATAGTTCGTTCAGTGTCCATGATATTATGTAGTGATAAAATAAAATAAAATAACCAATAAATTTATTGTGTTTTTGATCACAGATAACATAGGACACTCCTCAGGATTATTGGTACCAACTAGGTACTTTATTATCAACTATTTCATAACCCGGTTACCGAAAATTCTTTTAAAAATAACCAATAAAACAACCTATTATTTTTATAGATGACCAAACCATAGTATGGGACATCACTTTTGATCAGGTGTGAACACTAGAACATCATTTGTTGGTTTCAAATAGCCATAAAAAGATATAATTACATTTTATTGGGAATGAATAAAATAAAATCAAAATTTTCATTTTAAAATATAAAAATCTAAACAATGTAATAAAATATAGGGAAGCTAGATGATGAGAAAGAATGTTGATGATAATGCAATTTAATGATCATTGATCAATTAAGTATAAGAATTTGGAATGTTGAATTTATTAAGTGGTCACAGCTTGAGTACAAAATCCATTTGGTGATTCTTGAACAAAATTAGATAAACTAGAAATATGTAGATTTTTTATAACAAATCAACAATAATATGATATGTACTGGACATTTTTATTACATGAAGATGACATTAATGAATCAAACATGGTACAACAAATCGATGATCCTCATATATTTCATACATATCAATTTTCAATATGAAAATAAATGAGTTTAAAAATAAAATAATATTACTAATAAATTCATTTTTTATATTCATGTTTAATAAACAAAAAAAGGTATATCTTTTATTTCTTCAGGAAAAATTTCAACCATAAAATTAATATAATAAATAAAACATATATATATAATCCATATTTATAAATCAATTATAGTCAAATATGATGGACATATAAATAACTGTTATAGTAAATGTTTTGGAATACAAATAATTATAAGAAATACATGTAGAAGTATATGTTAACATAATAAATTCTTACAAAAAAATTTTCAAATAAAAAATACAGTTATTTTTAAAAAACTTATAAAATAAATCTAAAAAAATATTATATTAAAAAAAAATTAAAATATAATGAAATCAAATTTATAAAAATTTGTTTTAATTATTGGTGGATTAAAATACATTATCTTAGATTTATCAACTTTTGGTGTAAAATAGTATATTGATCTAACAATACTATCCATGGATTGATTGATCACCTATTTGATTCTAATGATTTATTAATCTACCATTGAATTACAATTGTGGGTTTATCGAGTAAAATCACAAGTAATTATATAGTAAGCATTATTCATTTTTATTTACATATATGAATTAGAGAGTAATTTAATCTTAATGGGACTCTATGTCTGATAGTGTACCTAACACACAAAAATGGGATTCTCCTAAATCAAACAATGCACACAAGATTGTGTTTTTCCCAAATGTAATATATTATCAATATCGTTATTTTAATTGGTTCTAATCACATAGTCATTCTATCAGTCAGAATAAATAAAAATAACGATGTTATTTTTAGAGATGTTTAAGAAATGTTTTTTTCATTCGTCAATTAAATTTTATATGAATAAAATGAAAATAAATCATTAATGACCAACTTATTCTCATTGAATTGACAGGTCAGTGAGTCGTTACGTGGCCTTAAGAGATATCCTGATGAATCGAATGTCATTCAATAAATTCCAAAGGGTTTCAATATGAGTGGGGGATGATTTAGAATTAAATAAATAATCCATTAAAAAATCATACATTACCAAACAAAAAATATATGATACAGGATAAAGAAAGAGAGGTGAAACATTTTAATGATAATAAAAAAATGTATAGTGGAAGACATCCAATCTATTATGTATAAAATAATAAATGTTAAATTCTTCAAGATGAAACAAGACTACATGCTATATAAGATCAATGATTGAAAATCACCATATAACCCAAGTATAATGAAGTAGTTCTAAATACATGTGATATATTACCTTTTCCCATGTCCCTGATGATATCATCTATTAAGAAGTAATGTGCCGAAATAAGGGTTGAATATTTACTCGGTAGGATTTCTCAAATCAAATCCCTACTCACTCCACTAGGATTTAAATGTTTGCCTCATTTATATAAACACATTTATAAAAACCATTCTGTAAAAATATATTGGTACAAAATATAAACAAGTTCTATAAAAATTAATAACCAAGAGTAAACAAGTTCTATTTAAAATATTATTTCAAGAATGTCACATTATAAGTAAAAACCCACCAAAATATATTTTAATCAAATTATCATTGTCATTTAAGCATAACCATTCCACTTAACCAGACTTCTAATCATGCATGTAACTTGGACCCCCACTATTCTCGTATGATGTGCTATATTCTTCCACTAAGCCATCAAATAGAAGACCACATTGATGAGGCTACAACATGACCATATCTATCCCATCATTTTGATGCATGTCCATTACACCAGTATCCATCCTATGGCATATGAAAAAACACCACAACCCATGCCAACCCCATTCCTAAAAAAATTTTGTTCAACCAATTTAACATAATTGTTCTTTTATTGTAAAATAATAAACCAACACTATTTAACAAACAATTTAAATTCAATATAAACATTTAAATTATTGAAAACGTTTTAATCAAATATATTTTCCAAGATTATAATAAATCCAAATTTTAAAATCAACTACCAAAGCAACATTTAAGACCACCCAAACTGTTCAATCCTAACTATAAGCCATTAATAATCTTTCTGATAAAATGAATCATCACTATCATTTCAAGAGAATTGATCAACCCAATTAATGAATTATCACATATTTACATGAATTAAGCTAGAGAACAATAATGACACCTATACAACGCTTAAAATAGAATCATATGTATTAATGATTGAAAATTTTCATTATATGTGAACTCCACTAAGGGAAAATGATCTTCCAATAAGACAATAGAATCCATTACCAACACCCAAAACATTTCATAAAATTTCAGAATTCTCCTTTCTGATTGGCCATCTATATTAGGGTGATATACCATACTCATAGTCAACTACATCAATAGGTATTTAAGAAAGTATTTCTAAAAATGAGACATAAACATATAATCTCAGTCTAAAATGATATAAATGGGTATTCCATCTATTTTTACTAATTTATGGATATTGATCTTGGTCGTATCCCCCACTGTATGAGTTTCACAAATATTGATGAAATGGGGTAACATTGTGAGCTGATCCAATATCACCCAATAGGAATCATGAATCTAAACCATTATTTGAATACCTGTAAATAAATTCAACAATATATGCTCTAATTACCTCAGTGGAATAAGTAAATATTGTAATATACCTATTAGTGATTGATGTTATGCCTTATCTTTCTGAAATGTTATGCACTTTGAAATGACCTCAGCCACCATATGTTTCCTATTGAACTCCAAAAGTTGTGACATTAACACATTATAAATTTCTATATTCCCATATTTACAACACATCTCGAATGGTGTTAAGAAAGAAGAATTTTTTCAATGAAATCATTAGGTTAATCAATCAGATTTTAGATCAAAAATACCGAACTCCCATCAAGTTTCCATCTATCAATTGTGTCCCAACCATTTATTTTGGTCTCATATTCAAGAATTACACATTATATATTTTTTCCTATTTAACCATAATTTCCACATTTGGAATCATGAAAAATTAAAATAAATTCACAATATTACCTTTCTCTTCACATTCCACATGCATATTGGCTTGGAATGACATCAACAACCACTCATTTAATGATTCTTTTTCCAAATGATCATATGAATTTATTTTTAATAAATTGTCCACTACATTACCTTTTAATGGTGTATAAAACATGTCAAAGTCAAACATTGGTAGATACTCTATCCATCTATTGTGCATCGGATTTAAATCTGGGTGTGAGAAAATGGGTTTCAAGTTATTATGATCAATGAAAAAGGTAAATTTCTCACTAAAGAGAAAGTGACACTTTATCTTAAAATAATGTATGACCAAGATAACTAAAAATAATTTATTATGAAATTATTCTCATGGACTCTTAAATTCATTGAACCATAAGAAACCATGTGGTATCCTTTCAAAAGAACACATCCCATCCTAGTTCCTTGAAGCATCAAAATACACCACATACCAATGTACTAATTCCAACAACATCATGATCGGTGAAGACATAAATCCATCATTCATATCTTGAAAAAATTTATGCCCTTTCTTAGTCCATTTGTATGTATTATTATTATTTAAAAAATATATCATCAGTTATGAAATCATTGAGAATTTATTGACAATGTGATGGTAATAATCAGTGAGACAATGAATGCTTCACATATAAAATGAATTTTTCAGAAGTTTCCAATAGATAGCAGTTTCTCTCTTCTCTATATCCACTGAAACAATTTTTTTGGAAATTAAATGGCCATTAATTTTTACCACTTGTATCCAAAAACCAAACATTCACAATTTTTCATTCTATTACGGATATAACAACCCAGCTTTTTTATTACACACTTAACATGATTTATTACACAAAATAATAGACAAAACATGGAATATCGAGAGGTCTATTCTCATTTGGGGCTTAGGAACATTACCTAACATCATAAAACATATAACACACATCTTTAATGAAAACGTCTTTTACATGACCACTTCATTCCCTTGTATTTAGCATTTCATGGGATAACCTAAGGACATTCATAAGAAATGGGAGAGCTATAAAGACCAACATGGAAGTAAACAAGGTATAACATGAAGATTAAAATATATGTTTGGAAATTGGAATATCAATGGAGCACAAGAGATACATGAACATAAATGAATGATATAGCATGATTACTATAACATTGAATTGTGGAAACTACATTTAACAAGGAATTAGCATGAGCCAAGGCTCATTATACAAGGAGAATGAGTAAACCCTCATTGCACCTGAAGCATGTGTAAATCCTTGTTTAACATGAACTATCATGAGTCAACACTCATTTTACATAACATATCATGTTAAAATAATTTACATAATTCTTTGGAGCGCTATCATGATGCCCCATTCTTAAACATTTCATTTCAACCATAAGTGCGCCACATGGATAATATAACATGGAATCAATCAACATCATAAGTTATTCCATGATGATGTAATGTGGAATAAATATATTAAAGTTCCATTCAATATGTATATGTGAATAAATGTGAATAGACTTAATAGAGACATGGGTTTGGTATTCACTACACTATGATCATGGCTTCGAAAAACACGGTGCAATTTCAGCAGTTTAACGACATGAAATAAGGATTCAGGAAAATGGATGATGAGAGATAAATGGGTGTCTCATCATATGAACATGAAAATGGAATTTAAGTGGTTAATATAAAAAAATGACCCAACAAATGTAATGGAATATATATGAATAATAATGAATAATTACATGGATGTAAAAGATGAGAGAGAAATCCCTCCTCGAATATCAGCATGGTTACGAGTGTTCATGGTAGACATTAATTAGAGTAAAAGGGGTCTCCCATTATCCAAACATAAAGAGGGAATTATTTGAGAGGTGATAAATCAAACCTCAACACATTTAATATTAATCAAAAGTTCATAACAACTAAAACAAAAATTGGATAAAATGAGAAAGGAAAAATACCTTACATGTATGTGTGAGAACAAAATCTTGGAAGAGGATTGAGAGAGGCTTCCTGGGAGCATGGTGCATATTGTGAGGATTTAGAGAGAAGTGGGATATGTCTGGTTTAACTCCAAAGGATTTGAGTGAAGCGGAAGTGGGAGAATGAGTGTGTTTATAGAGGAAAGGAGAGAAAATTATTTTGTATTTAATTTTTTGGACACCACATATTAATCTAACCAAAACCACAAAGAAGTCCATGATTTATCAAATTTTTATCCCAAATGGGAGTGGAGAAAATATTTTATAAGGCTAATGTCTAAAAATATTAATATAATAGGTTTTTTATTTCGAGATGAGTCACACTCTCAAGGGAATCTATTTAAAAAAGAAATGTTTTATAAGACTTGAAGCATCCACTAGAGCTTTGTAAAATAAATAAAAAAAACCTGAAATCACATTATTTTAATTTTAAAACATATATTTTGTTGAAAATAATGTTTATAGAATTTTATTACATAACTATTTCATAATTATGATGTCATAAAACACATTATATATTTAAACAATTTGTAATTTTTACCCAAAAAATCAACTACCACAGAAAATAATGACAAATTAACCATTAAATAATTTCTAAATCCTAATTCCAAAAAAATATTCATTTTATCTAAATAATTTTCTTAATATGTGATTTTTTACTTTTAAAATAAAAACCGACATTTATCCAAAATTTATTAGTTTTGACAAAAACAACTTTCAAACCATAACAAAATTCCAATTGAATTCAATAAATTAAATGATAATTTATATTTAATAAAAATTAAAATAATAATAATATTTTATTCAAGTATTATTTAAATAAAAATTCCATTAATATCTCAAAATGGATTTTGTAGTCGAATATTAACTAAAAATAAGATTTTTGCTTTAAAAACTATTTACAAAGTAACAATAATAAAAATAATGAATATTATCTTTTAAAGGATAATGTACATAATAATAGTAATAGGGTATTATTACATATCCCCTTAAAACACCCACATAAGACCATAGTGTATGGTACATGATGGTGGAAGTCTCTTGGGGTGGTTGAGATAGAATTACTCGATTAGTAATTTCTATCTACTTCTACTTATCTCATAGGTGGTTTCGTTCAAGCTTAACATATTCTTGATCATATTGGTCTTGGTAAAGAGACAATGCCAATTATTCCATGTCCTTTCTGAGCTCCGATAAATGGCCTTCTTATTGGTATATCCTACTAGATGAGGCCATCACTTCCTTTGTCTGAGTAAATTGGATTTTTTAAAGCCCTATATTTATACTTATCATGTGATCAGAGGTCAACAGCTATATTAGCAACGATACCAACTCTTAGAAGTAATTTAAATTCCAATAAAATAAAACCAAATAAGTACATACTCTTAAAATAACCATAAGAATACATTTAAATAGGGCAAGATAAATTTTCATTATTGAATTTTTTGGTTTTTACAATCTTCCCACCTAATAAAATTCCACCCTAAATTTTTCTTTTTCCCATAAGAAAATAGATGTTGGTAACATTGCTTCATCACTTCATCTGATTCACACATCTATCATCAAACTTATATTTTCTCCACAACACTATCACTGGTGGCATTGTCTTATTTTAACGAACTTTTTCTCTACAATCTATGATATTCCCTGGTTGATCCTTGTAAGAATGTTCATCCTCTAGTTGTGCTACCTATGGAGAGAATACATGTGAAGGGTCTAGTATGTACTTTATTTAAGATAGATACATGAAAGGCAACATGTAAATTCTCCATGGTAGGAGTATGTTCTAGTTGATATTCCACAACCCCGACACGATCGAGAATCTCGAAGGGGATGATGTACCAAAGCCTTAACTTCCCATGCTTTCCAAACCTCATGAACTTCTTCCATGGAGATATGCATAAAAATACAATGTCTTTCATTTTAAAATCAAGGTCTTGTTGATGGTTATCTTCCTAACACTTCTATAGTCTATGTAATGCCATGATATGATACAGAATGGTTTTCACCTTCTCCACCATTTGGTATCCTAGAAGATTAAGTTCATCGACTTCATCCCAATATGGTGGATTTCTTCACCTCTTTCCATATTGGTCTTCATAAGGATACATTCATATTATCAAGTGTAAACTATTATTATAGAAGAATTATACTAGATGGTGATGTTGAACCCAACCTCCTTTAAATTCCATTGAATATGATTTTTACATATCATCTAGTGTCTGAATAGTTTGTTTAAATTGGAAATCAGTTTGAGGATGATGGGTTGTACTGATTTTCAGTTCTGTATCAGAGCATTTTGAATACTCTTCTAAAACATAGAGGTGAATCTTGGATCTCAATCAAAAATAATATATTGTGGTACTCCATGAATCCTTGCCACATCCCTGATGTATATCAGTGCTAGTTGATCCGAAAAGAAATCCACTCAAATTTAATTGAACTGTGTAGTCTTTCTAAGATGATCCACAACAACACAGATTGCATTATTTCCTTTCGATGTCTTTGGAAGTCTATTTCAAAAGTCCATAGTGATGTTCTCCCCTTTTCATTCTGGTATGGCCACTATTTTCCTCATCCCCTTAGACTTCATTCTCTCTTCCATCACATTTTGAAACAGTAGACACGTAGATGTATACTATGTGAAATCCTTCTTCATATAATCCCACAGATAATGCTCTCGAATACCTCGATACATCATTGTGTTTCCTAGGTGAATAGTAATATTTGAACTATGTGTATAATCCAAAAGATTTTCTTCAGCCCCAGGCTTAGTAGAACACATAGTCTTTTCCCAAACCTCACAATTCCTTCTTCATGAACATTCCACTCTAAGGATTTCCCTATCCTGATATCTTCCAATTTATTCTGAATTCCAACTTCATCCTTTTGATAATCCTTTAACCCTTACAAAAGAGATTTTTGAGAAATAATTTATGAATGGATTGATGATGTTCCATTATTTATGAATTCCATGTCCATATTCATAAAATATAAGATGACCAGATCATTTTCAATTATAATAAATGATAGAATAGCTAGGTCATTTTGACATAGAGCATCGTACCACTTTTTCACATTCCCAAGCTAGTAATGGATTGGCCATTTATAGTCTTTTATCAACTCTAAATATCTTCGTTGGCGGATGTTTAACTCTTTATTTGGGAATATATACTTGAGGATTTTGTGATCTATATATATTTTACACTTCTCCCCAAAAAGAGAATGCCGCCAAAATTTTAATGAAAATACCACTGTATTCAACAATAGATCGTGATTTGGATAATTCTGCTCATGAAAATTCAATTTCCATGAATCATAGGAATTTGTTTTCCTTTTTCATCTATAAACATCCCATTATTTTCAATGAAGCATCACTGAATACTAAAAAACGTTATCCACATGTGGGTAATGTGAGAAAATGCGCATTGATAAGCCCTTTTTACAAGTCCATGGTGTTTTCTTCGCATTCATCACTCTAATAAAACTTTACTCTCTTCCAAGATAGCTTGGTAAGAGGGTTGGAAAATCATGGGGAATTTCTCACAAACCATCGATAATATATAGGTAACCCAAGAAGCTACGGATATCTGTTACCGATGATGGCCTCGTCCTTCCCCTAATTTTAGTTGTCTTGGAGGGATCCATTGATATCCCATTTCTTGTGATGATATGACCCATGAATGAGACATCCATAAACTATAACTCACACATGATGTACTTTTCATAGAGCTCCTTCTATAATAAGGTCTCTAGTACAGTACATAGATTTTCCTCATGTTCCTCCTTAGTATTGGAGTATATTAGAATATATTCTATAAATACTACTATAAATTTTTCAAGGTAATCATTAAAGACTCTATTCATCGTGTCCCTGGAGATTGCTGGAGCATTGGTGATTCCAAAAGTAATTTCTATGAATTCATAATTCCAATATCTTGTATGAAAAGTAGTCTGGGGAATATCTACCTTCTTGACCCTTACTTCATAATATCCCAACCACAAATCAACCTTGGAGAAGTATTATGCTCCAGGAAGCTGATCATACAAGTCATCAATTTGAGGGAGATGATAATTTTTCATTATCGTGACTTTACTAAGCTCATGATAATTAATGAAAAGGTGCATTGACCCATACTTTTTCTTGATGAAGAGGACTGGTGAACCCCCCATTGAAACCCTTGGGCGTATAAACTATTTATCTTGATTCTACTGTAGTTGTTTCTTTAGCTCCACAAGCTCCACAACATCCATTCTATACAGAGTATTGGATATTGGTAATTCCACTAATATACGATACATTGGGAATTCAACATCACTTCTATGATGACGACCAGACAACTCATCGGGAAACACTTTAGTGAATTACCTCACAACAAGCAAGTCCTCAAGGATGGTTCTCTCCTTAGACTCAATCATATTATCCTGATATGCATGCTTATAGGGTAGTAATATCAATGGTTGAGATGATTCTGCTAATGAAGATTCATCTTTATCATTGCAGTTGTACAAAATCGAGTGTTGATTCTCCCCATGGAGGGTGATTTCCCTCTCAAGAAAATTTATTTAGGCTCTATATAAGGAAAGAAAATCCATTCCTAGAATTACACGAAATTCCACTAGCGGGAGTATGATGTGGTTCGACGGGAACATCATTACACCAATTATGATAGGGGAGGAGTTATATTCATGGGATGCAATGATTTCCCGACATTCATTACTCACCTACAACATTATATCCATGATTTATGGGAGTTTTGGGATTATTCTACTAAATATTATAGATATAAAAGAATGAGTAGAACCTGATTAAAAACATCCACTCACTATTTTTTAATGAATAACTAGTGTAAATGTCACCACTTTGTTGTCGGGTTTTACTTCGGTGGTAGTGATGGAAAAAGAATGCATTTGTTGTCCAGGAGGTTGTTGGTTTCCTCTAAAAACCCTTGGCTTAGGGCACTAATTTTCAAGGTGCCCTGGTTCTTTTTATTTGAAGAAATGAACAAAGTGTTGAGAGTCGAATGGAGAATTCCTATCCTCTATCATAGTTATGGGGTTCTATTGTAGGAATTTAATTTGTTGGAACCCTTATCTTCCACACCTACAGTATTTCCTCACCCCTATAGGAAATTTACAATGTGCTTCTTTCTACACCTTTGGCAAGTGGGGTGCTGGATTTTCTTAGAAACATATTATTTATCCATCAGACCACCAAAATTTGAAGTCTAAATTATGATTATTAACCCCACGATACCCTTGATTATTTCCAATATTCATTTCAACAATGAGGGCACATAAAACAATTTCCTCATAGCTATCGAAGTCATGGATCGCCAGGACTTTCTACAAGCTGGGTTTCATCCCACAAAAGTAGAAGTCAACCATTCATTTGAGGGTAACGTCAAATCTGGAAGTGTATCATGCAAGACTTGTGATTTTTTCCTTATATTATGTGACATAATTTTCATCTTTCTTTTGTAAGGGAAAGGAAGTCCATATCCCTCTTAATCCAGCGGGTGCGTGGAAAATATGTTTCAAAAAACTTCTTCCAGAAATCCTTCCATTCCAACACCTCAATCTCATCCTCAAGCTTCATATAATTGATCAATGTCCACCATTTATTGGCTTACCCATACAAATGATAAGAATCCATAACATCCTTCTCTTTCTCAGAACACTAAAAGATGGAGAAGATCTTTTCAATGAAGTTGATCCATTTTTCGGTGATGGAGGGATCTAAAGATCCATTAAAGTAGTAGGATTTTGTCTAATGAATCTCTCTATAGTAATATGTTCATTTATAGGGGGTATTGAACGTTTTTCTTGATCCATGTTTCTATCCAAATATTGAGTTAACTATTAGAGTATCGTGAATATGGTCATGATTCTTACTCTAATCAGATTGGGTATCTCATTAGAACTGTCATCACATTGGTCTTCACATCGATTGTTAGACTGAGTATTCCTATTACTGACCATTTTCTTGAATAAAAGGATAGTTTGGGGTAACACATAATGGGTAATCAAAAAAAAAACTTATAAATAGCTTTAATTTCCTTAATTTATGAATCTATAGGAAATAGTATATGTTATCAATGTTCAATGTTCTAACATATGCTATTAGGGTCTGTTTTTTAATTACATTTATAATGGTTCATAAAATGCATGTGAATTTACCAAAGCATATCCCACAGGAGTGTCATAACCAAGAGAGAAACAAGGCTAATTGTTTTGTACCAGGATTCCCTGGGTCGAACTCAAAAATCCTTGTTAGTGTTTTCACCCTAAGTATATTTGTTCCAGAGCCGCCTCTACATGATCGTATCCATACATGGATGTATTTTCATGATAAACTACTTACTCAATACTCACCCAAATGTAGATATTTTTTTATTAGACTTAGTCTTATCTCTATATATTCTCATGGGTTTTCAAATTCTAATCCCATAATTAACTAAACCTATTCTAAGGTACTAACTATAACAAACAGGATTTTTATTACACACATAAAATGATTTATTACATAAAATTCACCAGATAAAAAATGGAAGATCAGGAGGTCTAGTGTCTTTGTGTATTAGGAACATTTAATAGAAACATAAAACATAAGACAAAACATCATTTTTCGAAAACTTCATTTACATGAACACTACATTCCTTCCTACTAAGCAATGAATGGGATAACCTAAGGACATTCAAAATAAAACAGTGATCTATAAATACCATTAAGGGAGTAGATAAGGTATAAAACGAATATTGAAATATATGTTAGGCAATAGTCATATCAATGTAGTGCAAGAGAAACATGAACAAAATGGATAGATATATCATGATTATCATAGGATGGAAATGTGGCTACAACACTTAACATGGAATTAGCAGGAACCAAGGCTAATTGTACATGGATAATGTGTAAACCCACATTGCACATGAAGCATGAGTAAACCCAAGTTGTACATGAATTAGCATGAGTCAACACGGATTACACATGATGTATCCTTATACTATACTTTACCCAATGCATTGTAGCGCTATCAGGGCACAACCTTCTTAAACATTTCATTTTAGGCATAAGTGTGCCACATGGATCATATAACATGGAATCAATCGATATCATAAGTTATTACATGGTTATGTAATTTAGAATAAAAACATGAAATTACAATTCAATATGTATATGTGCATAATGGTGAATACCCCTGATAGATACAATGGTATGATATTCACTACAAATTGATATAGGTTTGGAAAATGCGGTGCAATTTTGGAAGCATAACGAAAGGACATAAAGATTCTTGTAAATGGTAGTTTGGACAGAAATGAGTTTATAATCATATTTACATGAAATATATAGTAAATGGGTCATATATATCATTTTCCCAACAAATTTAATTGAACTTAAATGAATATTACAAAATAATTACATCGATGTAAAAGATGAGAGAGAAATCCATCACAGAATTTTAACATGGTAAAAGGTGTACATGTGAGGAATTAATTACAAGTAAAGGGGTCTCAAATCATCCAAACATAATGTGGTCATTATGTTTTATGTGAGAAATTAGATACCAACATTTTTAATTGAATTAAAAAGGGTATAACATCATAAATAATATTGGAAAAAATGGGAAAGGAATAAATCCTTTATTTGGAAGTGTGATACCAAATGGTTGGGAGAGGCTTGAGAGAGGATTATTGTTATATTTGGGTACCCTTGGAAGATTCTAGCGAGGGGACAGAATGAAATGGTCTAAAATTAAAGGCTTCGAGTGAATATGAAGTGGGATCTTGGTTGGGATTATATTGGAAAGAGAGGGAATTCGTAATTATTTTGGTTTGGGACAACACATATTAAACTAATCAAAAGAACAAATCATCCCATTGTTTTTAACATTGGATTATTCCAAATGGGAGTGGAAAAAATATTTTATATTTACAATTGTATAACATTTTAAAATAACAGGGTTTCTTATTTAGAGGTGTGTCACACTGTCAAGGAAAACTATTTAAAAAGATAAAATTTCGTATAAACCATGAAGGGTTCACTAAAGAATTGTAAAATAAATAAAAAATCTGAAAATAAAATTATTTTAATAGTTAAAAATATATTGGACGAATATAATGTTTATATTATATTATTACATCACTATTTGGTCATTGTGATGTCATAAGACACATTATATATTTAAACAATATTTTATTTTTAACCGAAAAATCGACTGGCATAGAAAATAAATATAAATTCACTGTGGGATAATTTTGACATTCTGATTCTAAAAATAAAATTCATATTATCTGAAATTTTTTATAAATATGTGAATTGTTACTTTTATAATAAAAACATATAATTATCAAAAATAATGGGGTTGGAAAAAATATGTTTCAAACCATAATAAAAATTACAATTTCATTCATAAAATTATATGATAATTTATATTTAATAAATATTAACATAAGACTAATAATATTTTATTTAAATATTATTAAATTCATTAAGCCATTAATTCATCTATATATATTTCTTAGTTAAATATTGAAGAAAAATAATAGTTGTTCTTTAAAACCCATTTACAAAGTAAGAATAATTAAAAGAATATATATTCTCTATAAGAGAGTAATGTACACAATTATAGTACTAGGGTAATGTTACATAACTCCTTAAAACACATGCATAAGAGCATATGGTAAGGTGTGAAATTGTGATAGACTCTTAGGGAGGCTCGAATAGCATTTCTCAAGTGGTAATATCTATCAACATCCACTTCTCTCATAGGTGGTACCATTTGAGATTAACGTATTAAATAGCGGCTTGGCCTTGGTCAAGAGCGAAGCCCGATGATGCCACAACCTTCATGATCACGAAAAAAATGGGATTTTTATGTGGAAAGTCTACTGGATGGGGCCATCACTTCCTTTGTCTGAGTAAATTGGATTCGTTAAAGCCCTTTTTTAAGCTTATAAAGTGATCACTTTTTAACATTTCTATTACCAATGATCACAATTCAAAACTGAATTTTAAAATCCAAACACATAAAACAAAATAAGATCATACATTTTTCATAACCATAAGATGAAATTTTAATAGACCAAGAGGAATTTTCATTAATGAATTTTTTGTCATTACAGTTGATCTCTAAAGATTCCCTACACCTTCGCCAACAATTGATCAGGATCATCTCATTCCTTTTAATACACACATATATCATCCATAAACACCACAAAAAAGAACATATATCACTAAAACAACTGATTAATCAATTCCATAATGACTGATAATGTATTCATAAGACAGAACGTAATTACCACATATTCATATTGGAGAAATCCTTTTTATGAAAGATATTTTCAAAATATCCTCATTTAAAAATAATAATTACTAATATATAGATTGTAATTAATTTTTAGAGAATAATGGAGATAACCTTAACTAATATAACAGATCATAAATGTGTGTAGTGGATATCGATTCATTATCATAACATTGTCTATATTACGATAATCCACACACTGCCTAAGTGATTAATGTTATTTCTTCTTGAAAAATACTTGTTCTACCCATATATATATTATTGGGTGAATAAATCATTTTCATTACAGCTCATAAAAAATTCCCATTCAGTTCTCTTAACCATATTGGTTCTATATTATAAGATGAAAGGGAAATAAAACTAGTCTCTTGGGGAAGATCAATTGTAATCTCCACATCCCTTGTAGGTGGTAACCCTAAGATGTTCCTAGCAAATACATTTTTAAATTGATCCAAAACTTCTAGAAAGTAGACATCATTTACCTCTTCTATCGATTACATGTTCAACACCAATAATTGGTATGAAATCGTTCCCACTATTTGTGTCAATAAGTTTATTGCACTGGTATTTACAACCTTTTGTCATATTATCAGATTCTCAATGGAGTCATAAATTGTAAAACTAACCATTATGATATAATAGTCGATGCGATACTTGAATTTTTTCAACCAATCCATTCAAATTATTACATCAAATACATACCTTTGAAAATCGTGAAATCCCATTTCTAGTCAAATCTATCTACATTTATAAAACATACTTTACATATATAAGATGAACATTCTCTATTACCAAGAGGATTTTGATGTTTTATCATATAAGGAATCATCTAAAGATTTAATCTATAAAATAAACCAAATTTGAGGGAATGAAGTAATATTCTGAACTAAAATTAAAAAACACATTCATAATTGAAAAATTCTATAGAATCATTCCCCACACTATACATGGACCAGTCTGATCATCAGCATTCACCTACTGAACTCCATACAATTGCTTCATTGATGCATTATTCTCTTTGTTTCCTTTATATGATTAAATTTGATGGGGAGTCATGGTATACATAAAATAACTATGGATATCATTATTTTACTAACAATACTGATACTATTTCTCTCGCCACATCGAATTTTATGAATCCTACAAATCCAATGAAGTTTCTCGAGAACCTCCCCACATATAAATGCAAAAATAGGGTATAAGATTAAATTTATTCTTATATTAATTATATTATATATGTTGTTCTGTACACTCTCACATTACGTGTACAAGAAACCCACATTAGAAACTACTCTCTTTCCTCATGGGTCATGGAAGAAGGTTCACTAATCCATACCCCGATTTTTGATTCATCCTCCCACCTTAGTAATTGGTGTCCCTCATCCACATTATCCCAGAACTTCTATTCCCGTGATTTTTAGAAGATATCATCATACATGCTCCTCATATAGTTCCTGATATATTTTAATCCTAAACCATCATTCAATTCATCATCACCTTGTTATTTGTAGTTTAGTTCCCTAAAAACATTGATTGGATCTCCGACCTTAACTATATTTTGAAGATTAATTGTTTTAAGACCACACTCACTGAATCTTCTAGTTTAAGACACACTAATTTCCTCAATTTAGCTGTATATTTTGTGATACAAATTTTTTCCTTGTTCATGTTGATGATGTCAGTCTTTCTCTTGATCCTTAACATGTGAGGATATATTTTTTTAAAAAAAAATTCCAAAAATTCCTCCCAATTAATGCCTTAATCCAGTTTATCCTAGGTAGTATGGTCCCACCACTATTTTGAAAGATCGTTGATCATATAAAATTCTATATTGACTTCCATATCCAATATTGTTTCGATGAAATTGATTATACGATTCATCCAATTCAGGCACACAACCACCTTTTTAGGTACAGAAACTCCCCCTAAAATGGGTGGAATCATCTATATAAACTGGGTGGAAAGATCTACAAGCCATGGCTGGTCCGTTAAATTTCTTTATTTCCACAAACTGAAATGATTGGATGATACTCTGAATGAGCTCTTGGTTCACCTGTTTCAAAGGTGAAACAACATTATATATAGCTTCATCCTGTAGTTTTTTACAACTTTAAACATGTTCCATTTGAGAAATAAACCACAAAACCTATAATGATCAATCTCTTAAAACTAATGTCATATCATTTAAAATTAAATCACATCCACTATCACAACATTTATTTCAAAATTAATTCCTTCCCATGTTTATGAATTTAAAAAAAAATATAAAATAGTGTTTTAAATTCATTTGATTTTCAAAATTTATCAACCATGAACTTTTCCCAATCATTTATTTAAAAATTTCTCTATTTTCAAAATTCAAAACAATTAATCATATAATATATCATTTTTCCAAAATGAAATATGAAATCTTTTCCTGAATTAATTTCTATAATTCACTTCATTATTTTCTCATTGGATAAACCCATGACAATGACATTCCAATATTCTATAAATGTCTCCAAAAACTCTTTTGTACCCAACCCCCTAGTAACTTGATGTTAAGAATAAAAATAATATTTACTTATATTTATTATATTCATTTAAAATTCCAATAAATCATATTATATTATATGATTCCAACCCAATTAAAAAATAATAATTGATTTGACTTGATGACCAAGAATATGAAGAAAACATGTTAGGAATGGTCCGAACAAGATGATACCATTTGTAATGACGCACTTTTTCTCATTGGCATTAAAGGTCATTGAACCACTACATGACCATAAGAGACATCCCCAATTATCCAAAGGTAATAAATAGATGATGAAGAGTTTAAATATGAGTGGGGGATGATTTAACCTTTAAGAAATAAACCACTAACCTAGAAAACATAACAAAAAAACTGATATATGATGAAAAATAGAACATGACATCTCAACCATTTCCATGATAATAAACAGACCAAGGTATACTATAGTGGAAGAGAAACCAACTATCATGTAAATAGTATAAAATGACAAATGAATCCATGTTTTCCATAATAATCCAAGATCCAAAAGCTCCTTGATCCACAATCACCTAATATCCCAACTATCACAAAGTGATGCTAAATACACGTGATACTTTAAAGTTAACCACACCTCTGAAGATACCATCTTACAAATTACCAAGGTCTCAAAATATTGGTGAGTATAAACTCTATAGTATCTATCCAATGACTTCTCTATTCATTCCACTAGGATATAAATGTTAGACACATATATACAAAACCATTTATATAAATCACTTCTCCAAAACATTTTATAAAAAAATAGATACAATTTCCCAAATACATTTATAACCAGGAGTAATCAAGTGAAATTTTAACCAATTATTTCAAGAAGTCAGAATTCCATTAATAAAACCAAACACCACTTCAATTCCAATTCTCAATATGATTTTAGAATAACCGTTCAACTTAACAATATTTCCAACAATGCATCCATCCTAGACCACCCTATACTCATGTGAAATGAGTTATCCTTCCACTAAGACGTCAGTTAGTGGACTATTATCATAAAGGTACTTCATGTCAATAGCCAGACCAACCTTTTTATGGGGTCATTAATACCCTTATCCATCACAATTCATCTTTACACACACAACAACCTGTGAAAAACAATTCCAAAACCAAGTGTGTTCAAATAATTCAATAAACTCATTAGTTTACTGAAAAATCGTCCACAATGGAAATTCAGAGACCATTTCATTTCTAAAAAAATTTATTTTATTGAAAATTTGTTATTAAAATAATTTTTCCATGATTTCATAAAATCGACATTTAAAATACCCATTTTAAAATTATGATCCAATGCACCTTTGTAATAAAATCCAATTTTATATATTTCCTCAATTTACCAAACCTTCACTAATGATGATATCCAATAATTCTAAAACAACCAATCAAAAATCTATTTAACATATGATGACCAGTATGAATGTTTTCCAATACTTTCGACATTTAATATTTAATAGTGAATCCACCAACCTTGAGCATATTCTGGAAAACTGAAAATGGATGAAGAATGCTCATGAAATCGGGTAGGAATTCCATGAAACTTCCATAGATCATTTCTTATATCATGTTCAAGAGAAAATTTCAACTTAGTTTTCATCCACTTATAGATATATATCCATATAGTGTGTTGATATAATAATCCATGAATATGGGTGAAGAATATCTAAGGAAACATGATGATAACGAAAAAAATGATGACTTACCCTAAGAATCACGCTTCCAAATTCCAAGGTAAGTGTCTAGATCGAATACAAATAAAATTAGAGTGAGTTTAGATCATTAAAGAGTGAATAATATATAATTATGTTTGCATAATATGCAATATATGGTATTAAAATTTAAAAATGTGTGATATTCACTTTTTAGGGTATTACCTTTGCCCCCTTATATGGTTTTCTCACATTGTTAGAGAAATTATGCGCTAACCATGTGTTATCTACAAACTGGGATGACCCTCACACTGACCCCCTCTAGGGTCTCCCTAATGATGCACTCACAACGTCTATGCTACAGCCTTGAAATGCACAATTGTTTTCAAAGTGCACAGTTATTACTAGGCTTACGCACTGTTTAGAGAACCTGTGCACCACACGCGTGCTACCACATTAAAAACACAAATCAAACAATCATAAATCCCTCAAGAAATTCACCCTTATAATTTTTAAATATTAGAATCATAAATAAGTGATAACATACTAGAAATATGAGGTTCTACAATATCAAATTTTAAGATTATAATATTTTAATATTTTAGAAATGGTTGTTTTACGGCTTATTGATGGAGAACCCTTTGTAAAAAAATTTATTTCTATTTTATAATTTTTAAAAAAAAAATAATATTATTAATAGGAATAATGACATCAAAATTATCATTAGATAAATTTTGGGAATTTTCTTATAAAATTCATATTTTAATGATTTGCGAAAAATATTGTCTGTTAATTTAAAACTTCTTTTTCATCTAATTTATTATTATTGTACGATTATAATATTAATTAGTTTTAAAGTATGTTTTGATTATTTTATATACTTTAATCCAATATAGTTCAATTTAATTTATTTCAAATTGAAAATGGATATAAAAAATTTGTGAAATATTGAAGGTATTAATTTAAAAACATGTTTCTTCAATCCCTTAGTGAAATTAGTTATTTAATTAATATTAGTCACTTATGTGAATATGATTTTAAGAAATGGTCAAACATGGTTGTAATATTCATGAAAACATTGATCTATTTGGATCAAAATTCTTTTTGTTGAATAGTTAATTTATTATTTTATTTACCACGATTGAATGTAAATTCGGTAATTAGATGTAAAAATAATATTATAAATATATAAAGTAACCCTAAAACTTTTAATTGTGTTATAGGATGAGTTACGTTAGACCAATATAATATATTGAACGAAATTCTATCCTTTTGAATCCACTTGGTTGTAATTATGACATTAATAGAAAATTATTTAAAGTATAAAAAATAAATCATAAAAATCTATGTGATTAATAATTTTTTAATATGGTATGGTATAAGTGATATCTTCTACTATAAATATTACATATAAATTTAAAAATATTAACTACATCATTATAAGTTTTTTGATGATTTTTATACATTAAATAATAAAATTTTATTAAGGCACAATGATGATGTGGCCATAGATTTATTAAAAGTAGAATCAAATATATGATATTTATATTATTAAAATAAAAATAAATTGAAATATTCTATTCGATGGAAAAAATTTATAGAAGAAATAGACTTATTATTAATGTTCAAAACTAATTTTTTATGGAATCATGTATATATGATTATTTAAAATGTCATGTAATGAATAGTGACAAAACTGACATAATTCATATTTTAAAATATTAAATATTTAATAAAGGGAAATAAAATTTATAAACATCCATGTGTCAATCTAAAATTTATGGTAATCCATGTAATTTCATAAATTAATCATTCATTGGTTGTTTGAAATGTTATTACAATTAATTTATCTCTCAAATTGTAAATTACATAATAAAATGCGAAGTGTTAAAAGGATTAAAACATAAAGATAATGATTAAAAAAATATAAAAATCTTATAATATTTTTTTTGATGAGTGCATTTTTAAAAAATTTCATATTTTTATAAAAAAAATCATCTTGAACCAATAAAAAATTTAAGAATAATTTATATTAATTTAATTATATTTTTAATTACCAGAGTGCCCCTGCCCACTCCTATTAAAAGGAAATATTAGTATTGATCTCATACGCTACAAAAAACTATTTTATTAGAAAATATCTTACAGAAAACCTTCCAATATTCCCACAACAAATTCTTGAGGCCTTACATTAGGAACAAAACCCTTTTCAATGGTGTTACGGTTTTAAAAATGGTGATATTTAGAAGGAAAGGTAATTTTTTTATTTATGTGTTTCTATTTTATTTCATATTACAATACCATAAAATTTCTTTCACCCATTATTAAAAAATAAATCTAGTATACTAGATATATTTATATTTTATTATGTTAATTTCAGAACATAAATCCATAACCACATCAATTATATGGAAATGGAATTAATCATTGATGTGTACTTGTGAACTGTTACCTCCACGAAACGATATTATTTTTTCTCTATAAACATCTCTCAAAACTTGTTATAATGATGTAATTAATGTTCATATTTGATATTAATGTCACATTTATCATTATAATAAAAAATATATAAATAATTATCTTACGTTCCATTCATATAAAAATTATAACTTCATTCGTGCATATGTGTAAATAGTCACCTTCACAAACTGATGTTATTCAATTTAAACCACCAAATCAGTTATATGATATACGTAATTATATTTAAATAATTAATATCATATTAATTATTTTATTCTAATATCTTAATAATAAAATAATACTGAACATATATTAATAAATATTAATGAAAAATGGAAAATCTTACTCATGCGTATGTATTACATATCGTCTCCATGATTTTAACGTAGATCAATTTTTTTATAAATTTTTTAAGAATGGATTATAATGTATAATTGATATATAAATGTTATTTTTATTTCATGAATATTATTATGTATATTATTTAATTATTTAATTATAGAAGATTGATATCATACCATGTTAATTTTGACTAATGTAATGAATATCGACAAAAAATGAGATATGAACATAATTAATTTTGTTGCTGTTTTGACATGTTAATAAGTAATATAAATTGAATAATTCAATTTAATATTTTCCTCAAGAATGTATAAATTATCATATGTTTATTATTCAAGATGATAAGACACATATGAGATTAGTCAGACTCAATGTAATGGATTTCGCCACAATCTCTTTTCATTGTCAATTTTATTATGATATACAATGTTATTATTTTATAACGTGTATACATAGACCCTTTGAAATTTATTATACATATTATATCTAAAATCAAGTTATTTAAAGTTTTTTAAAATTTTAAACATTCATGTGGATTGTAATTTAAATGATCAAATTGGAAAGGGACTCTTTAAATAAAACATCATTTTAAAAGTTCTAAAGGCTTGTTCTTCTAACTATTTCTAATTAATGGAAATGCCTTAAAAATGGTTTTAAGGATTTAATTATATTAAATTTATGGTTCTAAAATTTTAACCCTTTTCAAAACATTTCATGTGGTATGAGAGATATTATTTCATAAATCATTTTTATAATGTTTTAATAGTGTTTAGAAAATGGATTGATTCTTTTAATAACATGTATTGTTTTATTTAACATATACAACATAATCCAAATTTCTCGCATTATGAGTATGTGCCTTCAAAATATTAAATGTGATTTCAAAGTGGAAACGTTCTTTCCCATTATTCTAATTTTAAAAATTATGATTATATTATTGATCTTGGGAATTACATATGTATACGTGTGGGTCCCTGATAGAATGAGTGTGGGTGAGCTTGTGATTTCTCTCCAATGCATTGGGTAATAAGACATAGTAAAATTGCAGGGTTTTTCCTAATAGAAGTAGGGAATAATCTATGATTCATATTCCAAATGTAACCATGAAGGTGAAAACAAATGTGGCTGTGAAAGAAAAAATGTGTATATGAAATGGATTCCACATGTGACCTTTATGATTTTTTATTTATATTATGATTTTTAGGGATCATATGTTCTAATGATGTATGATAAAGAACATAGGTTTTATGGGTGAAATGTATGATTTTGTGAAGATGTTTTTGTGTGATTAAAATATTTAGGGACTATTAGTTACATTCCTTATTTTATATCCATTACTGAGCCTTTTGTGCTCATCCAATGATTTTGAAATGATTTCCACAGGGTATAATAATGGAAAAGAGAATGTAATAACTCAAGATGAATGTAATGTGTCTTTCTATCATGATGAAAAGAAATAATTTTTTAAGGAGTGTTATCCTGTGAAAATAAGGATAGTGTGTAGAAGTGTCTACATTGTAATATTTGAGATTATATATCATTATTATAGCCTAATTATCATAAATTCTAAATCAAATATATCCTCATTTATTATTATTTACTTGACACATTGTTATGTAATGATTAACACTTGTTTTTTATAGTTGGTATGAGTGGATGGTTTAAACAAACATTGGGATAAGTAGTTTTTAGTAAACATAGGTTATGAATCTATGTATATTATTTTAGTTATATATTTGTTCTATAACTTTGTTAAATCAATGAAGGAAAATTAAAAATTGAAGGAGGAGGATATTAACCCTCATTTATATCCTATCATTATGTAATGATTGAAAAATTTATTGTATAGTCATGTCTGGATGAATCTGAAACTTATCTTAACATGCAACTATCATAAAAAATGTTCTATGAAATATTCATTAACTATGTTATACCTCGATATAACCGTGGTTCATGGTTTTTCTATGAAAATAACATTTTAAAAATATTCTAAAACAATAAATATAGGTAAATATTATGAAGGAAGATTTAGATATTTTGGTTTATCACAATGTTTTGAAGAATATTATTATATTCATATAGCTACAGAAGAAGGAGACCCTTGTACAGCCAATTTATATTTGGATTAAAATATAGTCATTCATCACATACATATTGTAATTTAAATGGAATAATGATTTAATTTTCCACATAATACAAGATATTAATGTTTTATAAAAATCATGTTATAACAGTTTTTTGAAGTTATATGTTGTAAAAAATTAGTTTCCAAAAACTATTTCTTTGTGAACACCCATGAAACCCATGTTGAACATGATTTATTTGGTAAAATGAATCAAGAGACATTGAATAATTTGAAAATAATTTTTTCAATGCATGAAAAACATATCTAATTGAAAAAATGACATGGAATCTAGTTGGACCCCATGATTAATTTTGAAATTATTACTTTTTGGAATTTTTTTACAAAATCACATGGTGGTGAAATAAGCAATATCAATATACATATTTCTTACTGAATTTACATGTTGAGGTAATAATGATTTGGGATACAAATGAAATGTATGAGCCAAAATTTGAGCTTAAAACATGTTATGGTTGTTTTTTTAGTACATTATCATATTTGGGTAATGTTATAAGAGTTATACAGTTCTAGAAATATGGAATCCCGCAGGATGGGTGATTACGAGTCGTGTCAGAAAAAGTTTCACTAATCAAACCCACAAATGAAGGGAGACAATGGTGTGTCACATTCCACTAGTTGATGTGATTTCCCCGGTTAGTATTAAATTTACTTTTTAGTTAAAAAGTATCTGAAATAAGACTAATTTGATTTTGTGAACTTCTTTTTTTAGAAAATGTATATCCTTTTAATTAGAAAATGGGGGGTGAATTAAATGATAAATGATATTTTGGATGATGTTCACTATTTTATAACCTTTATATGAATAATGTAAATGGAATATTTTGTTATTTTATTTATGGATAAATTTTTGATTTATATTTTGGATGAATAAATGTTTTTAATTATGGTCAAATGAAGAATTAGGTTATTTTTTGAAATTATTAAACTATCATAGAGAATGTGTGATTCAGAGAATAATATTTGGTATGATATATTACAAGTGTTTGATGTTATTTGGAGATAAATCATAATATTTATCTTGAAGAAAATGCGATCAAATCCTTTTGAATTATAAGCTTTAATCACAGATTGAATTATTTAGAGGAATTTTAAGGACAATTATTTGTTGAATGAACTATGTTGAAATTTGGGTATTATTGTTGAATTTTTGAGAATAGTGTTGTTTTTTATTATATAAGGTTTAGTATTTTTGCATAATTATTTATCTTATGCTAATAATTTTTGATTGGGTTATTGTTATGAGATTGGATAAATATATGGTTAATATTTTGTAAATTATTTTATCTCAACAAGATGATTCTAGGAATTATAGAATGAGATATTTGTCTTCAAAACACATCATTTTCAGACAAAAACGATTTTATTATAGAACTTGACAAATGGATGAAACTCTACATCCAAACTAAGTAGGTTTCCTTTGGATGATAGTCAATGATGTTAATTAATTCCTCAACATTATGAAAAGTATCATAAAACCCAAAATATTACATTTTCTTTTCATAAGATTAAATAAAAGACCACTATAGTCATTAAAATTTCTTGGTTTGTAATTGTTATGTTTCCTTTATCCAAGTTTTATATCACTCTCCATCATAATGTGATGGTTTGTATTCTCTTCCATATCCATGTTTCTTGCATGGAACCCTATTATTTGTTATCTTGAGTTATGAGTTTACATCACTTTATACATTTTAAAGATTGGGTTTTATAGAATCCTTTTCATAAGTAGTATTTCAAGGAAATAAATTTGAAACATGAAAACTTTGTTATTAATCCCAAATTTAAATTTCCGAGAATGCAACTTCTAAAAGGGGGAAGGATGTAACATCTTTGGTAATTATAAAATAAGACCATATTATATTTAATAATATGTATTAATTTGATATTAATTTTAATTGGAAGGTATTCTAGGTTTGACAGAGTACCTGAAATGTAGGAATGAGTTTCTTCAGAATCACACATTGCACACAAGACTGATTTATTCAAAAAATTAACATATTATTAATATTATTATTTTTAGTTGATAGTATATTTTAGCCTTTGTATTAGTGGGAATTATTATAACTAATAATATTATGTTTATATATGTTTATTTTGTTTCTTTACATTTTTTCAATAAATTTTATAGGATTAAAATGTTAATGAATCATATTTTAAGAATGTAATATTCTAATATGTTCTAAAAGGTAGTTTTACAACCTATTGATGGTGATTCATTTTAATTATAAATTTTTACATTTTTATAAATTTTATTTGAAAATATCAACTTCTTATTTGGAATCGAGATATCAAATTTTACATTGTATGTTTTTTATTTTATTTTTCGGATAAAATTAATATTTTGATTAATAGTGAAAATAATATCTTGTAATTCTAATCAACTTTTCCATCTAACATTTGGTATTGTCATATTATTATTTTAATATTATATAAATACTTTTTATATTATATCATTATTATTTTATCCAATTAATGTAATAGGAATCAATTTCAAAATAAAATTGGATATAAAAACACAGAGAACAATTGAATCTTATTACATTAAAAACATGTATTCTTAATCCATCAAAAACATTAAAAGTTAAATTAATTTTAATTATTTATGTGAATTTAATTTTAAAAAATTGGCAGACATGGTTGTAATCAATATGAAAAATTTGATTTAATATGATCAGAATATTTTTTTGGTGAATAGTTACATTATTATTTTATTTACCACGGGTTATGGTAAGTCTGAAAATTAATGATAAACAAAATATTATTATCATATATAAATACTATAAAACATGTAATAATATTATTGGATGAGTTATTCTCAACATGAAAATAATTGGACCGAAATTGTGGCCTTAGGAATCTAGTAGGGTGTAATTATAACATTAATAAATTTTCATTTAAAGTAAAAATAAAGATGTCATAAACATGTCTCCTATTACAAAAACAATTTTATTATAGGGATATATAAGTTATATATTATAATATAAAAATTCATTAATAATATAACAATATTACATACATCTTGAGAATATATTTACAATTTTTAAAAATTAAAAACATAAATTTAGTTATGACATAGTGAAAAATGAATTAATATATTTATTAATGAATGAATCAAGTAAATGATATTAATAATATTAACAAAAATAAAATTGAAATATTTCATTCCATTAATGAATTTTATTTATTCTTTAAAATAATTAAATTATTTTACCTTTTTGTTTCAAAATAATCATGTTTTTTAATTATTTAGAAATACATGTAATTAACAGTGTCAAAATTTGCTTAATTCATATTTTTAAATATAAAATATCAAATTAAATGAATTAAAATTTCTAAAAAAAATGAGTGGAACATTTTTTTTAAATCTTCAAAATGTCTTAAATGAGAAATTGATTTGTTGTTTTACAAGTTATGGAAAATCTTTTCACTGTCATATATATAATTACATAATTAAACTGTAAGAGTTAAAATTATTATAACATAAAGATAAGGATTAAAAAATTACCAATACTTATCTATCATTTTTGGATGAATTTATATAGACCCATAATCTTTATATATTATATATAAATCATCTTGTACCAATTTTTAAAACAAAATTAATTTGTGTTAATTTAATACTTTTAATCATAACAAGATTGTCCCTCCCCTTTCCTATAAAATGGCACTCTCATTCTCTATCCCATAAAAATAAAAATAAAATGTTCATCCATGTTCTATAGAAACCCCTTCTTATATTCCCTCCAAAAAAAAATTAGGACTTTTATTTCTCATAGTAACCTTATTAGAGGTGTTAAGGTGTTAAAAAGAGTGATCATCCGATGGAAATGTAATGTTTTTATTTAAGTGTTTCTATATTATTTATTCTCTCAATACCATTAAATATTCATCTGAAATTATTAAATAATTACTCTAGTTTCATAAATGTACCGAAATGTTATTATATAATATCATAATCTAAATCCATATACACTTCCATTAAATAAAAATGGAATAAATCGTTCTTGCGTATGTGTGAACTATCATCTTCCCGAACCGATATAATTTGTTTTCATAATCGCCACACCAGAATTTTTATAATGATGGATCTACTATTAAAATATGATATTCATGAAATATATATAATTATAATAGAATAGTATAGAAATTATGATCTTACTTTTTGTGTAAATAGAAAATGATAACATCATCCATGCATATGTGTGAACTATCACCTTCACAAAGAGATGTGAATCATTTTTAATCACAAAATATATTTTAATGATATATATAAATATATTTAAAAAATTAATGTGATATAAATTTTTTTAATAATTTTTTAATTATAAAATATTACATACATTCATTCCAGAACTATCAACGAAAAAAGGAAAATGTTAATCCTGTGTATTTTTGGTTTAACATCTCCAGGATTGTATCAATTTACAAATGTTCATATCCAAATTTAATGAATTGATTGAAAATTATATTTTTTATATAAATGTTATTATAATTCCTTGAATATTATTATGTATATTATGGGATTATGACCAAAAGAATTATTTACATAATATCATATTTTTTGTAGCTATGTTACAAATAAAGACAATACACCTGATATGAACATAAAATATTGTGTGATTTTTATAACATGATATTATGTGATATATAGTGAATAATAATCTTGAAATGTGTCTTCAAAAAAATTATAAATTTACCATTTGATATTAATTAGTGTGATAAATAATGTAGAAGACTACTCAAACATGAGGTAAAGTACTTTGTCTCAATCTCATTTCATTTAGACATTTCATGGTGATATGAACCAATATTATTTTATAATGTGTTAATAAAACCCATATAATATTATAAATCTATATTATAGATATAATAATACTATTTAATGTATTTTAAATGTTTTTCTTTCATGTGGATCATAATTTAAATGTTCAATGTCGTTATAGTCCGTTTAAATAAAAAATATTTTTAAATGTTTTAAATATTTATTATTGTAAATATTTCACATTAATTCCCCAGATTTAAAGATGGATTTAAGGATTTAATTTATATATAAATTCGTATTTTAAAATATTTACTCCTTTTAATTGTTTTAATGTTTTATAGGACATAGTGAATTAAAAAATATTCTTTATTAATGTTTTATTTTTTTTTCAAAAAAATTGGATTGATTATTTCAATAACATGGAATGTTTTATTTAAAATGTAGGTCATGAACTAAATATCTCTATATAATATTTCTATTATGAATTTATTTTTACATTACATGTTTATAATTTTATTTTAAAATATTGTGCGTTCAGTTATGAGTGTAAAACATTTAAATGTTAAATGTGATTGTAAAGTGGAAATATTATTTTCCATTATTCTTATTTCATGTTGTATTATTATTCTATTGATCCTAGTAATTGATTTTGTATGCAGGTGGTTTTGTGATAAAATAGGGGAAGTTTATTGTTTGATAGCTCTCCAATGCTTTGGGTATAGATATGTGGATAAATATGAGGGTTTCTCCAAATATATATATGGAATATATTGTGATGGGTATTCCAATTGTCACTATTAAGGATACTCCCAATGTAGCTAAGAAATACTCAATGCATATTAGATATAGATTACACATAATACCTTTATTATTGATTATTTGTTTTTATTTTGGAAGAATTTTGTGATTTCAAGAAGTATTTTAATGATAATTTTTTTTATATGTGTAATGTATTATTTTTTAAAAATGATTCCATGAGTATAATATATTCATGGACTAATAGTTACATTATTTATTTTTATATCCCTTACTTAAATTTTTGTTTTCATCGAATGTGTTTTTAATGTTTTTTCAAGTGGTTATAAGGATGAGAAAGAGAAAATGAATAGTCAATAGAAGGGTCTATTTTTTAATATTCGCATTCTTATGTAATATTAATTTATTAATTATTTAAATATCTAAACCTAAAAAGATCCACCATGTTAATTATTGAAATAACATAATATTTTGTAATGTTTATTTCTAGGCACTCATATATATAATCTTTATTTCTAATGAAGGATTAATCAATATGTTAATCATAGATCTATCATTGAGAAAATAGATAAAGTTATACAATTGAAATTGTTTTAAAATTGCAAACAAGAATGGATCCCTCATAAATAAAGTATATAAAATGAAATAAAATATAATATCATTCATGTAAAAGGATACTAAAAATGCACTAAGATACAATGGGGGTTTTGGTAATGCAATAGGATTATGTAGTTGTGTCAACTGCTTGAGGTAAATAAATAAACTTGTTATTCACTAAATAATGGATATTGATTTTTTATCAAAAGGTAGATTCAAATAATATTTCTAAAAAGTTATATTTACCAGTGAATATGAAATATAACTGGTGAAATGAGAATCCACTAACAGGCACTGAGAAACATTGTTGAATGATGAAAAGTTGTTGGTGTGGTATACATGTGATGAAAAAATCTACAATAGTAAGATATGTCTACATTTAGTGACTAAATATTTATTGATATATTATTAATGAAAAATTTTGGATAGATATACTAGTGTAATAATATTAATCACTATAATCAATGATGAGGAGATCTTTTATATAGGCATCTTCTAGAGGAGCAGTATTTTATATAAACATCACCCAATAGATTATTTATCTGTTGATGGAGAAAAATTTCAAATAAATAAGATTTATATAATAGAGGATGTGATCTTATGGTGATTTAATATTATACACCACAATGAACTACTGTTTATGGAGCCAACATATAAGGTGTCAAACTTGTACTGAATGTCAAGGCTTGAAGTGAGTAGTGGAAGAGCTATTTCTTAAATGAAGGTTATAAGCATGCATGGATGAGATAACCAATGAAATGAAGAACAGTCGAATGTGAAATAATAAATGCACTATTAGTTTCCATCACTGATAAGAAACAGATATCAAATAAAAGTAAATAGTTAAAAATGAGATTGAATGGTGGTGATAGATCAATCCAATGGATATTCTCTTATTCTATTTTCTAACTCAAATGATCAATGTTATTGATAGTTTGTCCAAAAATATTTTTATGTGCTTATCATGGGGTATATAATACCCTCATGGATTGTCACCATTAAAAGGGGGGTAATAGAGAAAAACACTAGTAACACTATCACACACAACATTCCATATCACAACGGGCTTCTAGCCCACCCTATTCACATCGTGGGTGCACACAGTTAGTATTATGCATTGAATGGATACACTAAGTGTTCACTATGAATGGTCGAAATCTTGTCTTCCTCACATGAGGATACACATGGTAGACCCTCGCTTGGGGATTACCCTTCTATCACCTTTGAAGGGTTTTGGGAAATCCATATTTAATCAGAAAGGTGTCCGATATTTTTTATTTAGAAACACATAAAAAATATTTATTATCAATCATTATTTTTAATACATATAACATTCATTAGAGAAAGAAAATAGTTAAGACAAGTAAAATATATGATTAGTTTTTCTAAAATAAAATAATTTTCAATTTAAATAAATGTGATTATTGACTAATTTATTATTACAAAAATGACTATTATTATTTTAAATCCAAATTTAAATACTAAAAACTACATTATTATTACCATAACTTTTATTTAACAATATCTTTAATTTCAGGAGATAAAAATGATTTCATGAGAAAGTATTCCATAGACACAATAATTCAGGATATTAAGAAACATTAAATTCGCTTCCAATATATACATTTCACCCATAAAGATGTTTTATTTAATTATAAAATGTTGATGATAATTATAATTCATTTATTTATTATTTTAATTAGTAGCTTCCACATATTGATGGTTTCAGTATAAAAATCAACTCAATGAGTGTAATCATTCCATATAACATTATATATAATTTTTTATAATCTCAAGTGTGAATTAATCAAATGAATTATGATGATATTAAATTATATCAAACAAGTATAAAAAATGTGAATGATGAAGAATGAAATTTTTCAAAATTTATAAGTGGAACTATGTGTAAGAAATATAAATGATTATTGGATGGGCCAGACAATAAATACCACCATGAAATGATGGGAAATCTCAAAGGTTGTAATATTTATAAACAATCTCCCATATTTTATAAAATCTCATAACTTTCTTACAATGATATATTTTTTTGCAACACATTATTAAAATGGTCATGCACTAGATCACAAATGTAATATTAAATATATCACTTCTTTATAAAATTAGATATAAAATTGTGAATCCGAATTATTATGACTTTTTTATCATTTAATATACTATCTTATGTAAAAATAATTTACATTCTACAACATTATCCCAACATGTGGAAGTTATGAAGTTTTTTACTTGTATGATTTTTTTAAGATTAATATAAATTCTGGAATGAAATATGTTGTTTTATAAAAACAAATATTTAATAAGATTTTGAACCCAACAAAAATTATATTAAATATAAAAAACTCTTAATAAATATTCTATGATTTGAATAATCATTACACACTAACCACATATCCTTGGCATAAATATTGTACTAATGTCAAAATCCTTATTAAATTAATTATGAATACTTATTTTAAAATTTGAGCTAATACTTGGATCTTAGTCAGATATAGTTGATATATATTTCAAATAGAAGCATTAAATAACAAAAATTTATATCCATGAATTTTTTATGAGAGAGAAATTTTCATGGATATCAATAAAACTCGTTGACATAGTAATTTGATTGACAAAAAAATCTAACTATATCCCTTTGTTTTATTGAGAGTCTGACAATGAAATTTATGGGGGTATTTCTACAATTTTTTTATAGTTATGGGTAAGTGGGAATCATTCATTAATACATTGGGAATTCCTACATATCATATAGATGCACCAGTGATCATGATACACACATCAAAATATCCATAACCATGTTTTTACTCCATAAATCGAGTTTTATAATTAGATACACATCTCTTACATGAATTTTGTACAGAGAATGAATATATATCCACACAATCTAATATATCCATCTTAAATTATTAAATTGAAATGATTTGTATTAGATTTATAAATTTTATTACTATTTACATGGATGGATGGTTCATAATTTAATTTATTATGAGAGGATTTATCCCATTATCACATCATTTCAAGGAATATATTATACATATTTATATGAATTAAATATTAATCGATTCTCATCATGGAATAGATATCATGGTCCTTCTAGATAAAAAATTCATCCACCTCGTTCTCCTTCCAAATGTTTTAATATTCCAAGTATTAGTAATCCCTAATAAACCCCGACCATCTACATTCCAATTTTAAATATTTAATTTTGAATATATAATTGATGAATTCAAAATCAGTATATATATAACCCCATCTACATTATATATATTTATATCAATTATTAAAATATGAATTACCATTTCTTATCTCAAATCACGATTCATGTAATATTTCTCATGAATATTCAAATTGAAGGAACCAACCCTAATTATTGATATATTTTCACATAGAATAACATCATACTCCCTTTTACAAGGCTTCACTATATATCACATCTCATTATGGACTTTATAGTTTCATAATAAAAGGGGCACTATCCAACATTATCTCTAATTACATTAAATATTTCTAATATTTATTTCTCTGAATTAATTATAATCCCTTCAAATTCAATACTGTTAATTTATAAAATATATATGATAAATATCACACACTAGTTTTGTGGTGTCCGAAAAATATATAAAAACTATATAACTGACTCCCCATTTTTGATCTATGTTACTTTTCAATATTCACATTACTTTATGTTTAATTTAAAACACCATCACTAGAGACTATTTTGAATAATAATGAGACATTACATTACTAGAATTCATATTTGGAAAATATATTATATTGTTTATTCTTCATCAAGGTAATTGAAAAAATAATTTTGTAAATGTAATTTATAAATAAATTTTTATTTAGATCATTGAATATATAGAGAGAATTAAAATGTCTAAAAGGAATAGATATAAATTTTTATTGTACATTCCTCTTAAAAAAGGTTATATAAGGTATATTGACCTTTTTTACAATTAAATTATTATATCAAGATCCAGGTCTAATATTTTAGAAAAATTGATCTCTTGGATTTTGAACAAATAAGTAATCACTATAGCATAAGAGATAGTTTTTCTTAAATGTAAAATTGTTATATAATTATTAATGAATTTAATTACTAATTAACCATTTTTTAATAACAAAAATAATAGGTGTACCCTAATTTGAATCACTGGGTAGTATGAATTCCCAATATAGATTCTCTTGGAGTTTCATCATCAATTATTTCTACTCAATTTACGAGCATATAGTTTTATTATTTAAAATTGGTGTTGCACCTAATATGATATCTGTTGAAATTTCAACCACTTAATTCCTTGGAATACTAGGAAAGTCTTCATGAAATATATTAGCATATTCAAATGAAATAATCATATCATTAATATTTCTTTTTCCTTAATCAATTGATATAAAATTACACCATGAATATAATGTATAGATCATATAATTGATGTAATTTCATTGGATGTTCATGTTCATTGATATATGGATAGACTATCATAAATTATTTCATGCTATCAAATATTTATTTTATTCCAAAGAAATTGATATAGTAATAATATATAGTGATAGAATCAATGTATGAAATAACAATAAATTAAACTATAGGGAGAACATTATATTTGGAAAGAACAAAATTCCCAAAAATATATATTTAAATGATTTATATACTTGAAATACAATAATACTAAATTTTATATTTTCATAAATAGTTAATTAAGTAATCATTTTGGTGGTGATGTGATACCATTATGAATATATTTTTATATAATATAGTGGGATTAAAAGGAATCAAATAATAAATTTCTTAGTATAGAATAGATGACACATGGACCTTTTAAAACACATTTCACATCAATCACTTCAAGTATTGTGATTTCCTAAGACTTTCTATTTTTCTTTATGAAATTATGTTATTTATTGTGATTTTCATCATTATCCCTTATATTAAAAAAAGGTTTACTAAAATTTAAATATTTATTGATAATGTTTATTTTTAGTTTTGGTGGTGTGTTTGGTTGTCCACTATTTTAATAAATGATGATATTTTTCTTATTCAACCGATATTCAATTTTTTATTTGGCCTTTTATCATACAATTGAATCATTTACAAATTACTTAAGGAAAATTTCACCCAGGATAATTTACGTATTTTTTCTATAAGGGGTGATTAGAATTATTTCATCCATAACTTCTATTATTTTAAATTACATCAAAATTAATACTTCTCATATTATCACCATATCCATGAGAATAATGAGATTCATTTTTCATCATTTCTACTTTGAGCGCACACCAAATGATTTTGGATAACTATCATTTTATTTTATTAAAAATATCATTCATAGAATAATTTTAATACACTACATAGTTGAATAATTCTTTTATAATGGATAATAAAAAAACATGAGTGCAATATACATTTGTAGTGAAATTTTCATCATAAGTTATACTGGTTTAATGATAAATTTAAAAAATAAAAATAAATTTCGTCTCAATTTAATGGTTTTTTAAATTTTTATTAACAAATATAATTTTGAACACCTCCAACATCAATTATTTAATTTTATACTTATTACATATATTATTAATATGAGTCCACCTCATTTAATGTGACCATTAAAAAACTATTGGTTAATAAAACATTCTAAAGGAAAATGAACAAGAGATGCCATAATATGATTTATATATAATCTTTAATTTACAAAATTATATAATGATAACAGTAACCATAGAATGATGTTGAAATTAAATGATAAAGGAATTCTACAAGGTTTCTTATCACATAGTGGTTTCAGAAGAATATAATGTATTACATTATAATCCTTAACCTAAAAATATTGGGTAAGAAATTTCTTATGTTTCCCACTTATTTCTCGTCAATTATTATTATATATAAGTAAAATCACATTATTTTACATCACGCCACCACATTATGTAGTTCCACCAGGTTCCAAACTTAGAATAGATCAGAAAATATATAGTGAATATTAAGAATCAAAAATCACAATAAGTATTAAAACAATAATAAAATTTCTTTTTAAAAAATTATTTACTGGTTAACCATCTAATCAACCCATAAAATAAATTATTTCAATAAAAAATATATTTAAATCCATCCTAATTTATTATAAAGATAATGTGTATGAAATTATGAAATCCCCCTCTCCCCGAGTGTCTAATGAGGTTGGTAGTCTTACGAAAAGTAGTATTGAACCAAGTAAAATTCACATTGATTACCTATTAGTTTATTTTCTTCACAGCCTCAAGGATATTATAAAATACATATACTGACATATTTTCCATAGAAAATATATATATTTCAAAAAATTTGATGTTATATCAATTATAGTTAGTGTTCTTACAAAATGTTTACACTTCCAATTGATAAAAATAATTATAAATATATATAAAAATAACATAACTATTAACTAATTAAATTTTATTTGTCATGATAATAACTTATATACATATTGAATATTTTAAAATAAATATTAAATACCTATAAAAAAATTTACACCTAAGAATAAAAATGTTTTTGGTATTTTGAAAACTATATAAATAATTAAACCTATTAATAACTTTCATCAAATGTTCCCCCAATAAATCTTCTCACATGGCACACATATAGTATTATCTAGAACAATAACATTACTTGAATCCTATGAAAAATTAAAAAAAATTATGTGTTGTAATTCCCTATAAAGTAAAACATAATAGATAAAAATCAACATTAATAATTCAGAATGAAATAATCATTTTGAATGAGATCTGGGTAATTCCATATATAATTCATAAAGAATTTCTCATATAATAAATAATGAGTTGTGAATAAATATTTATCGTAACAAAATTCATCAATCATATGAGTTAGTAATAATTAAAAATTAATAACGAGCCGTGAGAGAATATCATATTTATAATACATGAACTTTTAGAATCCAAATTAGTATAGATAATCATTTCAATGGTGATTGATAACTATTTAGAAAACTATAGTAGACAAAGACCCAAAGTAGATAAGGGCTACTCTCCATTCCTATAAACATATTGGAAAAATTCCAACTTTAGATTAGGTTTACTCAACCTTAAATTTTCATATTATGTCATTATATATCACAATTTTGAAAAATCATTTGAGGTCTATATAAATTTATTCTTTACCATTGAAAAATTGTAAACCATATATTTTTTTTTATAAATATATCATGAAATCAATCAGATTTTAACATCAAATAATTAATGTACCACCTGAAGATATTAAAACATGATCATATTTAAATATTTAATTATATTCTATAACATATCATTCACTTAAAAAAATATGTAATATACCTAGAAAATATTATAATTACATTTTTTAAATTAACCAAATATGATAATGTATTAAATGTATTTAACTTCACAAGATAAATACATTATATGAGTAAATTACCAAAACTATAAGTTTTATTTATATTAATCCTTTTACATTAAAAGGAAATTTTTAGAATTATATAATTTGTATTAGAGTACATAAACATTATTTTTATAATTAATAATATCATGTTTTATATATTAGTATTTTTTTTATTTTTTAAAAGGTATATTCTTTGTAAAAAATATGGAATTTAAGAAAAATATATTTTCTTGGATTTTATCTATATGGAATACTTCAAATTATGATTTAGAAACCAATAATGAATTAAAATAAGAGGTTATGGAATAAAATTATGATTTCATTAATATTTAGATCATATATAATCATATGTCCATATTTTTTATAAGTAAATTAAATTGATAATTGAATATTTAAACTATCTTTTACCTTATATAATGGTTATGTATTTTAAAGTTGATGTATGATTTCAAATTAATATTTAATCCTTATAAAAATTAATAAAATATATATAAATCTATTTACACCTTTAATATCATTATTAATTATCATTTTTTCATTTTAGTAAATTAAAACTAATAATAATTATAATTTTTAAAAGAACATATACATTTCAATGTTTCAATTTTTATATTAACCATTCATAACTATAAAAATATAATTTTCTAAAATTGTTATCAAAATTTTATTCATAACATTAATATAATTTGATAATTTTTTTAATATGTGTCTTTATAATTAATTACTATCATGAAAATAATAGTTATCTCCATAATAATATTATTGGTAAGCCGAGTCTGACCAAGATCAAGATTACTAAACCATTTAAAAAGAAGACATTAACAACATTTATGAAATGATGTTGTCTATTTCATGTATAAGAAATTATTTTTTTAATTTTTTATTATTATATAATTTTACAATGGTGGGTTTATAAATAATTTAACATATGAATTTTAGTAAGGAAGGAATAATTACATTATATTAAAACATGACTACAAATTCCCTATGGGGTTTTTTTCATTCATGTTTTTCATTATTTCAAAATCGGTAATGAAAATTATTCACACATAATATATGACATAATGAAGTATTATATAAGGGGCATATATACATCATATGTATAATCATTTTTATCTAATTTAGTTGGTTGAATGGGATACTATTTTACACAATCATGGAATACCAAATTCTGTACTACAAATATAAAGGTTAAAAAAATATCGGACTAAATTAAACCGATTTTCATTCATCATAGTGTTTCTTTATACACTAATAATACACAAAAATATATTTATTTATTTATTGAAGAATATATATACATGAAGTCTGTGTATACAGTTTGGTGCATTACATCTATTTGAGAGTGGTAACAGGAATACAAGATAAGTTTGTGGTCTTTAACTGATGTTGGTAGTACTTTTGTGAAAAATCAAAAAAATGTATTTATCTTATATATATGATATAAACATATAGTTTCACTAAAAATAATAATGTTATTATAAAAATTTCATTGAACAAATATAAATAAATTTTGTTATTTATGTGATAATTTATTAACAAATTATCGATACAATATTAACTTCACTGTTGTAATAAGAAACTGCTAGTAGTGTACAACATAAAATTTAGCCCTTCATAATGTATGAAAAAAAATAGACAAATTCATATATATGTTATATTCTAAATTATTGATATCTGATTTCGTTCCGAAAATTTTATTCATGAATGAACATTTTGAGATTGGATAAACAAAAATATCAAATATTTTTAGTGATGGTTGAATGTCATTCTCAAATCATTAATGTTATCATTCAACTATAAAAATTCATTAGGCTATTTATTTTTCTTATTTATTTTAATAATTATATTTATAAAAATTAAAACTTTTAGATTTTTACAATATGAAATCATTTATTGTTTTTTCCAATTTTTATATTTTTATTTACACATATATGACTTCTATGGCATTGATGAAATTTATGGAAATCATGATAAAAAATCATAGAGAAATTACCAAATAATTCATCAGTGATTTCTAATTATACACAATTATTTCAAATAATTAACTATTAGTATTCTAACACTCAATAATTTTCCCCATCCCATTTATATTAGGTGTCACCATATGGTTAGTGCTATACTAATTTTAGCAACATTCGATCATAAATGATATGATCAATGCATGTATATTTTTTGTTTCGATTTCTCTTACAATGAAAAAATAATATATCTATAAATTAGATACATTGTGTAATTTTTTAAATATAAAAATATAATAAAATTTACCCAATGATCTATGAGGAGGAGGATCCTCCTTTGATATTATAGGATGTTCCTATAAATTGAACATAGTTAGTTTATGTTTCATGTTACAAGACATTCATGTGCGTGAAAAATGATATTTCATATCCCAAAAACATTATAAATTGTTTTACCACAATCCCATTATGAGTACTTTTTAGGTTATTAGGGGTAAAATATATCCTCTATGTTCCATTTTTGGAGTTTCACAAATAACATTAAATTTGATATTATATTTTAGGAGTGGTATATTTAAATCTCAATGGATTGTTTGTTGGGTTATGATATTATGGTTTGGACATTCAATGGTCCCATTTACTACCATAGATTTTGGGAAACTTATTAATACTTATGGATATAATAGAAATTGATTAAAAATGAATTAATGAATTATTAAATATCCAATTAAGACTCTGGACATGGAGAATTTTTGTTGTAAATATTTCTTAATAAAGTTACACTATAGGCGATCATATTATTTTTGAAAACATATATGTTTTACTTGAAAGTATTTATATTGTTAATTAAAAATATATTTGATTTCATATGTAATTGAGCACGAACCACTAATAATTTTACCTAATTGGTAATCCAAATTCCCTCATGGGTTTTTGGAGAGTAATGGATCTCTAGAAAAACCACCCATGATGTTGTAAGGAATCCCAACCAATTTATAATTGGGTTCTTAATTATTCACAACTAATGATATGGGAAAACCATATCTTGCAAACAAGGATGAAAAAAATTCACTTTTGGAGAGTTTATGGGCCTTAAATATGACAAGAATATTTACTCACCAAATTACATATTTAAATTGAACACATTGGTCTACTAGGGCCCCATACGATATTATTTTTCTTGGATTCCTGAACACTCAATCGGAAAATGATTCAAGGTGATGGGTTATTATGAATCCCATATGGGAGGTGGAGAAAATTGTTGAGAATGATTATAGTTTATAAAACATCTCTGACTTTACTATATATACATTTCTAAGAGAGGAATATATAATCTAGGGGAAACAAATGCATGAGGGATCATGGATTCCCAAAGTAGAAAATGAAATTTGGAAGGTGATATGATATAATTTTAATCATACTCACGACATATATAGTGTGGGATCTAAGGTGTTTTCCAATAATGGTGGAGGTATTGGTGATCCTATATAGATTTTTATGGATAAAATAAAATCCATTAACAATTTTTCGTGGATAGCTAACCATTTTAATATGCCTCTATTGGGAGAGACCTAAAAATTGCAAGAAAAAAAACCAAAATGGGTCACAGGCTCAAAAAGAAGATGATATCATGATAGTGAGAAGTAAATTATATAATTTTGAAGCACTATATTTTTTTTTGTTTATTATATTAATTGAATTTACATTTACAAAAAATCATATAATTATAAAATATATATTCATTTTTGTTTATATCATTATATGCATTAACCTATTTCTCCAATTTTATTTTTATTGATATGAATTATGATTGATATTTGTTTTTTATTTAAATAATTTATGACATTTTATTTTTTTCATGTTTCTAATTTTTAATTAAATTTAGATCAATGTTATTATGTTGTGATATCATTATATTCATTATTTTCCATTACCTTTAGTCTATGTAATATTATAATCAGTGTTTTTGGTTCAAGGATGGCATGAATTTTATACATTTGGTTAGAAATATCGATTCATCATTATATTATTATATTTAGGTCTTATTATTCCAATAGAAAGAGATCATTATTACAATAGATTAACCTATCATATGGAAAATAACAATTCAATGTACCGGTTAGAGCTCCAATGGGACTCAGTAAATCCCAATGTTATTACATATTAATACAATGTCTATATGAAATTACAATTATAAGAATAAATTAATTAAATAATTTAATGAGGTATTTGTGGTAGCTTATAGGTATGATTGTTATTATTTAAATGTTATACATTGGTTGCAATTACTATTATGGGTATATCACACTATGTATACCCATGAATGTTTATGATTTTTTAATTTAACATTTTTTGGTGGCCTTCTCTATAATACTAACTCATTACCTGGAAAGCATATTCTATATTAATATTTTTTTGTTTATGAAATATGTAAAGAAATGGAAAATATATTATATTGACGATCGTGTTTTCCATAATTAAAAAAATAAAATGGGTCTTGATTTGGTATGCATTATAGTTTTCATATAATTAGAAATTTTACAATTACTATACTATGTTGTATATTAAAAATGCCATGGCTTCATATTTATTTTTCATCCACCCATGATTCAGTAATAAGGATTATTTTTATAGTGTAGGATAAGTGTTAGTTTAAAATATATTATTCATAAATTTGGATTATATAGCCCGTTGTTATATTTTTATGATTAATTATTATTATTTCTTATAATCATATATATTATCATATAAACCAGTGGGTATAGTCTATCCATAATCACTTTTACACCCCACCAAGATGTCATATACCACAGATGTATGATAAATAATTTATAAGATGTATTTGAATTTTGTTCATCTATAGATTGTGTGAATCAGTCATTAATAGTGATGCGATTGATGAAAAACGTGACATGGGCAGCTATTGGTACGAGATTGGTGGTGATAACATCCCTTTGAATATCAGTTTTTTAATATTTTTTTCCACATGTGGGACATTTACTTTGTTGGTGTTGTGGGCGGGATTTTTGGTTGGAGTATCCTGTTGGAGTGCAATGCGGGTGAGTTGGTACTGGATGAATTTTTCAAATTTTGAAATCTGTAAGTTAAAAAAATACCAAATTTGAAAACAAATTATCATCATTAAAATAAAATGTATAGAATTATATTTATGAACACTAATTTAAAATATAAATAAATGGTGATTGTATGCACCTAGTTAGTCTAATGTTGAATAAAATTAAAATGTTATTTTTTATAATATTACAACTTTTCATGAAACTAAATATTTCTTATTGTAGAATTTTAATATATTTTAATGAATTTATGAATTATGGTTTGGGTGGTTATAATGATTAGTAAAATGTTATTATTGGACCATTAAAAAATAACAAACTATTGAATGATGACATTAGATAATAAATTTACAATAAAATGTTATTATTAATTTAATGAGTGTAAATTTTTTGTGTTCCCTTTGAGGAATAAATAGGTTTAATTAAAACCATTTTCATGAATTTTATGTTTTTTCAATGGAGTTATTGTGGTTAGTTAATGACGTAATAGATTTTTGGTCTTATGTCATAGTTTTTTAGATATAAACGTCAAATTAAATGTACAAATTGTTTTTTTAGATATACTAATTTGGAATAATTAATTTGAAATAAAAATTATATATCATATATATCAGTTAAAATTTGTATAATTTTTTTTACTTATTTATTAAAAAGACTTCAAAACATTTACTTTATTGAGATAAAATTTGAATACAATATATATACTAATAGATTATGTCAATATCTATGTATAATGAATCAAAGAACTTATTCGGGTCCAGTATCAAGGATTCTTTTTAGAATTGAATATGAAAATAATATATTCATATAGTGGATTGGGGATCATATACTGCATTAGTTAACAAATTTTATTTTTTATTTAGGTAATGAAAATAATAATGACATTGGAAAATGAAATTTAACTATAATAAATGTCAACTACAAATTAGTATACAGATATACATCTCATGTACAAAATAAACATATCATTTGATAAGCACAAATTATTATATGGTGTTTGAAATCCATTATTTTTTATATACCAATTGTTTAATATTTATCATACCCATTAATTTATTTACTTTCTGATAAAACTAATTTTATTATTGTTATGCTACATATGTGGTATAATTGTTTATTTCTACCATGAATCACATTTTTAATGTAAATTGAATTATTTTAATATTTTATCATATAAACTTATTAATTATATGAAAAATATTTCACAAGAGATTATATTTAGTTATTAAAATATATTTCAAAATATTTCATCTCATTAATTTTTGAAACATATTATATAATTTTTTTTATTTTTTGGTGTAAAATATTAATATTTACATTACACATTACCAAATACATTAAAATAAAAAGAGGGATAATTTAAAATAATATATAATTTTTCAAAATTATTATTTGATAATTATTATTTATGGTGGAGGATAATTTTTTTGTATATAGAAACATGTTTTTTAATAATAAAATAAAGTATTTTTATGATGATTTTCAACATATTTTGTGAATATTTTTACTAATTTTGTATATTATATTATTAAATATAATTTTTATATTATTTTAACAATCAATCATTATTCACCGCCTAAAGAGTGGATCTACAGGCCAATAATAATATCAAACTGATAAAATCAATTTTATTGAAATATATAGATGCATTTAAATTTTGAATAATTACATGAACACCTATTTAGCTTTGTATAATAGTTAACAAAATATATATTCGTAAATGATAAATGACCTGGTAATTGAAATAAATATATAATTACTAATAATATATATTTTTAATCAACAATGAAAATATATTCATTTATGGTATTTTTTTAAACCTAAAATTATAAATTAAATTATTTGTAATTTTGTAATATGTTATTATGTAAGGTTTAAAAAATCCAAATTGAGATTATGATAATAAATAGTCTCAATTATTTATTTATTTGACTATATAAATGATAATCTCCAAGGTGATATTTTTTTGATAATTTAGTATGAATCAATTAATGATCATCCAATTTAGATCATATGGTATGTTTGGTCATATTTCCAAAAAAAGATGCCATACTCCACAAAAATTGAATATAGTTATTATTGACCATGGTTTAAGAATGTGGTACAAAATATACATTATAGATATTCAATGTCCCTTTGGTGTTGGAATAATAGTAGAATAATTAGATCTTCAACATCAAAAATTTATGTTTTATATATAACAATAGAAATTTGGTTAAAATAAACAAAACAACTCATCTATATTAAATAATCATAATTGATTTGAGAATGAATCTATAGTTCTTATAATATATAAGAATATATGAATCCATATGAAATTATGATACATAAGATAACGTTGAAATGATATTGGGTAAGATTTTTTTTCATTTATTATTATGAAATAATTTTTTATATTATTTCAACATAATTATTCATTATCAAAGAAGTGAAATGTTTTTAATTTATTTTCATATTATTTAAAAAATGTTATTGAATATTGTGATTATAAATTTCCTAAAAATACTAACACTAATGTACTTTTAAGGAGTAAAAATATTTTTTTATATATGAATTTGATGATGAATATAAAACACTATAAGGATATACTATGTAAAGATTTATTTAAGGGTTTCTAAATGTCTATTTTACTATAAAAAATTGATGTGGAAATTTTTTCATAAAATTGACAATATCCATCATGTTTTTTTAAATGTGGAGGCTCAAGGGCCCCTTATTATTGAAAACATAAACAATTTAAATAGGAGGATTTAGCAACCATTCTAAAAGACCTCAAAAACACAAGGGTAGAAAAAAAGACTTTAGGAACCTTGAGAACGACTGTGTATGCTATGACAAGAAGAGCTTCCACCCCTACCATGAGGATGACTGCCCCTCTTTCCAGCTGTTACTAGCATCCATGTCTCACCCCCTTCATCTGGAGGCCCAATGTCAACATACTCTTGCTTCTCAATGGCTTCAGGCATGCCATCTCTAAGATGTCTCTTATCATCACTACCTGTAGATGCAAGCAGTGAAAAATCAGGTTTTGTATTTACTTTCAGTTCAGTTCTCACATTGAAATCTTGAGGAGGCAAATGCAGATTAAGAGCAGAACAATTCAGTGTTTTATCCCACTTTCTTATATGTGATGTGGTAAAATGAATTGGCATACATTCGAATGGGATGGAAATCGTATCCCTCTTCCGAGAAGAATGAGAATACAAATCATCCAAGACCTGTATGAGAGAGTCTTTCCTCAAACCAGGGTTTTTATCCTTTCTCAACATTTCATTTGAACCCTCAATAGTGGTCTAGACAGTTTCCCCCACATGCATATTAGATCCAACATACCTTTGGGATTGAATAACATGTTTAACTGTAATTAAAAAGGGAGCAGAGTGCTTTTGTGAAGCATTAGAGATCAGTAAAACTGAATCCTGCAGTGGTTTTGTAGGTAGGTTTTTATCTAGTATATTCACTGGCATAGAAGGAGACACAACCTTATTTATGTTATCCAGTTCATGCATACCATTGGATTCACATCCTTGCTTTGTGGACATGCTCCGTTATTTTGTCAAGAACAACTCCATGGAGGGGCCACCAGTATCCTTGATTGTTTTGGCGGGGCAGGGAGATTTCTCAAGTCCATTCATAGGAGTCATTTTTTTCTCCCCTAAATGAGTGTTTTTGTTCATTATTTTCCTTGAGATTGTATCTCCCAACAAGTTCTTTCCCTTTCTACAATTTTTTGCATGATGCTCATGTCTAAATCTATCATTTGTATCTACTTGTGAATAGTATTCTTTTTCCCTTTGGCTGTCAACTGAGTCTGTGTCAGAATGACCTTCCTCTATGTGCTTAGATAGCATATCTTTGAAATAAGGATGACCTTCAGTTGCATCTTCCTTGTCTGCTATGAAAACCCAATTAGAATTTTCCTTGACATTCTGTTTAAGGGAGTTTGGGAATTCCTCTTCATTTGTTGGTTCATGAGTAATATCCTCCCTGAGGCTTTTACTACAGCCCCTAGTTTTCTCATCATCTGCTTCCTTCTTTGAAGAATGCAGACCAGCCCCTTGAGATGTTTTATATCCTTCCTTCCTCCTACAATAAGTCTCCACGAGACCCTTCAACTTGCACCTAGCACATATGATGTTTGCACGAAAGTTGGGCCTGGTGTGTCCAATAATTCAGTATATATATATTACAATACAAAGGTAGTTTTTCATATATAATTCTCAGGCTAATTTCATCTTGCGGGGTGGGAAGAATCACTTTGTCAATTCGAGCCGGCCCTAAATCAATTTCTAATAGGATCCTGGAAAAGTGTCCAAAATAAGATTTTTCAATAGCCAAATCAATTCGGATTGGTATACCTATCGCAGATGCAATGACAAATAGGATTTCAGAGTCCCACAATACCGAGTTTAGACCATAGATCATAATCTATATTTGAGAAAAATAATCCTTAAAATCATAAAGACTGAAATTCGGATTCAACTCATAAACCCTATGTGTTCTTTTCATTACATTCACAGAACCAAAACCCCATGAATGACCCTTCAAATCATTAGAGGGAAGTAAAATATGAAAGAAACCTCTTCCAAGAGAAATGCATTTATGATTATTGAAACCCCAAATGTAAGGTAAGCACACGATGAGATCTAAGATTTTCCAAGGTTGCATACCTTTACATAAAGAGATATGAGAGATAAATGGTTTCTTGCAAAGTTCTAACCATTCAAGGATCGCGCCATCTGAGGATGAGACCTGAGATGTAGTTCTTTTTCTAAAAATGTGTTGTGCAACCCGATTCTCCGGAAAGACAAATGATTCGGTGGGGATACCTGAGGAAGATAAATCATCTCCTTCGAATTTCTGAACGTGTGTCGAATTCTTCGGAGAGGCGTTCTTACGACGAGATTAATATGTGAAATGATTTACACTTCTCGGATGGATGTGGTGAAACTGACCCCCATTGAGGGTTGAGAGCTTCTACACATTATCCATCTTCCCAACGACTATATCCATCATGGTTTTTTATTAAAAGTGAAATAAAGTTATAAATTAATATTTCCCTATTTACATACATTTTCATCATTATTATATGAACAGGACATCAGTTTTTAAAAGTTAAAATTAAAATACACATTCTAAATATAAATTAATTGAACAAATAAAGGAATTGTATTTATTAGGGATTAATAGTTTTTTTTAAAAAAAGACATGGAACATAAAAATATGCAATTTGTGTTGGTATTTAAGCATATCTGTGAGTAAAACTAAAAAATGTTTTTAGTTTATTGAATAAAATATATGTGAATTCAATAAAAAATATGTTATTTTGAATGAATATTCAATTTAATATTTAATATTTAATTTATAATATTAAAGAACATTATATTTATAAAAAATAATATTGTGAATATTACTTTTATTACCAATTTTGAAGATAAAAATAATAAGTTATTTTTAAATTTTTGGAAATCAAATAAATAGAATTTAAAATTTATTTTATAACAATGATGGGTTGTAAATTTAAATAATTAATACTCATTTTGATTCAATTTAATATCCTAGGTATAGTTTTCTCTTTATTAACCAAAGAGATGGTGCCACATGATCTCTGGAATGTCTTCCCATATGTTAGTGGTTTCTAAATATGAGACAGGGTCTACAATGATATGATGGGGAGTATATACAACATATAACGAATAATTTTAAATTAAATAAGAATCTATATACAAAAAATCATAAAAAATTGAAATAGAGTAATTATAAACCTTAAGATTATAAATATAAATATAAAAATAGACACACATAATAATATTAGAGAATGAAATGTCATAAGAGTCTCATGAGTTAGTTTGAATCCAAAATGACATCTTATATATTATTAATATAAATCATATTCTAAAATTTAATATATGAATAAAAAATACTCCCATGTCTATACCTAGTATCAACTCTTGAATTCGTCAATATTATCCATCCCAACCACCCAACAGAATGAATATAAAATATTTGTTATTAAAATAATGATTCCTTCGTGGGGAAAATTTTTTAACAGTTACCTTTGATGTGTTTGATTTCATCTTAATTAGAAATTACTAATGATTTTTCAATATAAAATATATAATCAATTAATATAATTATTGATTTTTTTAGACTAAATGAAAATAATAATAATCATTATTACATGGGTATGGATGACAATTGATCCATGAAAGATTTTTACATAGATACCTTTTCCACTAAAATGGTATAATTAAATACGTAAATCATTTTTAGAAATTTGTTGTAGTTTCACCTTCCAATTTTAAAATAATTTAATAAAAATTCAAATGGCCATAATTGAAGATAAAAATAATAATATCCCATCACATCCTAAGGATCAATGTTTGAGTGTGGTTCCCACCAGATAAATCATCTCATCATAAAACATTTGGGGCATAACTCTTTTCTCCCATTGTATGATGAAAATAATATAGTTCCTATGACAAAATAATCCTTCCACACATTAGAATAAATAAATATAATACCACATATTGAAATGAGTATTACCCTTATTCCATATATGATTGATAAAAAAATCATGTTGAATTGTAGACCAATGTGAGATCCTGAAATAATATAATGAATATTGTTCAAGATGAAACATTTAAAAAATTATTTAGTTGTGAATAATACATTGGGTATTATTTTTACCCTCCCATAGTGTGGTCACATATCCTCAATACTAGAGGTCCACCACATATCAAAAATAATTCATGTATATATAGTGTTTAAAAAAATAATTATCATAGGTAATGATATATTTAGGTCAGATGTTGTTAATCAATGTTTCAATAAAACGAAACAATACATTTGTTAAAAATGGGGCCATTGATAGAAAACAAGGCATACCAATAATAAGCCTTTTATAAAATGTTACAATACGTTGGTCCTTCGCAAATCATAAATATTATAGTTTGAAATTTTACCAACACTGAGATATAAAAACATATCGCCAACACAAATGTTTAGAATGGTTCCAAACTCAGAATCCATAAATGATAGTCAGTATACTAATTCAGATTGTCACACATCCACTTTTCTATAACATTGAATCAATAAAACTAGATACAATGTTTCATTCCCATATATGAATTATATATCATCATTAAACTGGGTAAAATTGGTTTTCAACAAATTTTATTGTATAATACCAATAATAAACTATGATAAAATGGCTCCAAAACAATATTCTAGCTAGATATATTTAATAACAAATGTTGACCAAGGAAAAGATATCAAATTAATTTATCTTTTACTACATTCATTAGAACACATAAATTACATTCATATTTTCATGTTTCCCTAGTGGTTGTAAGATATCACAATACTAGAAACCACATGCACTATATTGTTTCTTCTGAATTGAAATGATTATTTTTCCACAACCATATTGATTAATTTTACCCACCACATGTCCCGTCATATTATACCTTTTTATTGGATTGTATAAATGTATGTTTCAACACATTCCACAATTTTACCAATCATATCACATATACACTGGTTGAAATCGTCATATTAGGAATATATACAAGGTAACTAATATTTATGAAAACATGTTAACAGTTTTCTTATTAAATGATATCCATAACATCCAAAAAACACATGTTTTAGATATATTATCACACATATCACATAATTAAACCTTATTAATTGATAAGGAATTATTATCTATTTATAAATTCCAATAGAGGAAAATTTCAAACACCAAATAACATGATTTAATTTAAAAATATTATAAAGTAGAATGTACGGGGATTACATAAGTCACCTTGATTAAAATCACCCTTACTAATCAATCCACCATATAAGGAGACAACATTATACCCATCCATATATAAAATATATTCCACATATTAAATTCATATCAATATATGGTGTATTTAACACATAATACATATTTATATCTTCGCACACAATGATAACTAACTGGTGAATCAATATATTTATTAAAGGTCCTATCATGGTAGGAAACACATCGATTCAGCATTTAATGGTTATGAGATATGTATTCAATTATAATTCAACATGGATCTCACACTTATGGTGGTATCTCATGAAAAACATTTAGATAGAAGTTGAATAGAAATTATATTGTTATATACAAACAATATACCTCATACCAAAGTCATTTACATTTGTCAATTCATTTCCAAGAATGCCTAACAAGCCCAACTAAATACCTCCAATGAATTTAATCTGAAAACCCCCTATATAAAAAAATTAATAAATTATAAATATCATATAATTAATTTATATATTAATCTAATGTTTTTTTCTAAATAATTCATTGTATATAGTCAATAAAAATTGTTATGGGGAATCTGCAATGGTCTATTATATCAACATTGGGATGTTCACCATAGGAAACATCCACCTAGACCAATGATGAAAAAAATCCACAAATTATATTTGTATATACACAATAATATTAACCAAAATTATATACAATCTATTAAAAATTAAATTCATTAATAGAGAGAAGAGAAAAAATATAGTAACTAGCATACTTATCCTATATTAAATCCCTTTCATAATGGAGAATAATCCCCCATCATATATAGATGATTACCCTTAACATTTTTGGAACCATTTTCAAATCCAAAATAATTTTCAACTAAAATGAAAGGATGGAATTATAAATAAATAAAAATGAAAATTAAAGATAATCATTACACAAAATTAAAAAAAATATTAATAAAAAAATTAATGAAATTAATGTAGTCTATATGATTGTGAGACTTTTTCATCCTCTATATATTCAAACATGCAAATTAATTAAGATCACTATAAGAAATATTATTATTAATGTACATAAGGCCATGTTATTTGAAAATTTTAAAAATTAAATGTATTATCCCCAATCATATTCCCCAAGCTGATAAATGGGTAAAAACTATTTGTAGGGGTTTAACTATGGATGCACCCATTTGGTTATGGTGAGGCACCCAACCATTGTCCCCAACTATGGTTAATTACCATTATCTATAGTTTTCTAACCCTTTTATTTAAACAGGATATATATAACTCTTGATAATTACATATGGAATATAACATTAATTTGTATTTTATTCTTATATACCAATAAACTCTCATGTTGAATCCCATTATTCTATGATGAAGATCTCCCTCTAAGATAATTAGTCACAAAATTACCCACACAAATATGAAAGCCTAACCCACATAGAAAAATATAATATTTACATTAAAATAAATTAATCCAATTAATTTAATGATTAAATGTAATTTTTAAATAATTAATCCTCTAAATAACTATTAATGGATTGTTATTTCTGTTGTATCAATGTATATCCCAAAAGAACAACATTGTTATTATAGATATGGATAATAACATGGTCACCATAATTCAAAACAGGTACCCATAATTTATTTATTAATATAATTTCATACTAAATACTATTAATTGTAATTATACATGGATATCATGTGATATATTTCATGTAAAATATTTCAACGACATGTACACATTATCCCTACTCTGATTCACCTCTGATCAACATAGGCATTTCCAAAACCATGAACCCATCTAAAAACACATGAATGGTGTTTCAACACATGAAATCAAAAAATTAATTAAAATTATAATAAAATCCACATATATTGATTATAAAATAAGAATCCATATTCATTTATCGATCCCACAATGACATGGTTCATTGAAAAATATCCCCAATTACTCTTTTTATCCTTGGGGAATCACCACATGTTTCACTGATTGGTCACACCAGTCACCCACCTCATAAAAATTAATCCAATCATTGAAATTTGACATGTAATTCACATTCCATTGTCTCACCAAAACTAGTAGAATAATAAAATTTATATATTTATCTACATTCAAATTAATATAATGTTATCCATCCAATAATTCACCCAAGGAAATTATTCACCTTTCTACCAAGCATAATCACCCATGGAATACATTAGTGGGTGCCCTAATGAACATCGTACCAATATTAAATAATTGATCTGTGAATCATGGGAAATAATAATCCCACCAATAATATAATTATTCACCACACAAAGGAGAATTTTTTAATGTATATTCATTGAGTAATAAAATAAAAAATTGATCGTATTAGTCAAGGCCAGACCATCTCCCACATAAAGTTTTTGTAGAGATCCAACCAACCATTTAAATATACATCCAATGTATTATCACTAAACATATATCATGACATGAATTTTATATCCCTTGAACATTAAACTAATCCATCCAAAATCTTCCATGTATAGAAATGAAACCCAAATCTATCATCTAAAAAAACTCAATAATGCGTTGTTAAATATAGTTTCCTATCATTAATTTCATTATCAAATCCCCACATATGTTTATATTAAATTTACCCCACATAAACCAATCTATATGATATATTAATAGACACAAATAAATTACCACCTGCATATAGGTTCTAGTAAAATGTATTCCATTATTTCCATTGAATAACATTTAAAATATTATTTAAATTATTTGATTTACCATAGTGTATTCCCTAATATATGAAAACACTTTTAAAAAATAAATGATAAATAAAATAACCAACATCCACTATTAGATAATTTATGACACTAATGACCGGCAAGAAATATTTCTAAAATATTTTCAAACATCAAACATCAGTCTATTATAAAATTATTTTTCATGTTCTCTAGTATTATTTAAATTTATTTCAATAATTATTAATCCTTAAAAACCCAATATCAATAGATTTATAATATTTTATATATCCTCTATCACTATATAATTAATCACATGTATCTCAAAATAATGGACTCATGTACATGACTCAAGAAACTATAGCCCACCTAGTTCTTAACTCATTATTGCAGACATACACATCTAATACCGTAGTAATTGTAACAGACCACTTAGTCCCATGGAATCTCATAATTCCCATCCATTATCACATTGCATTTATCATTTATAAAATACCATAAAATATATATTATATGAATTTATACGATATTAATATGTATAATATTATAATATTTCATTCCATACATATCCTTAATATTGAGAACCATTTTTTGACAAATTATATCTAAATCCCAAATTTCTCATGGCCAATGTCACAATATTATCCCTCGGGAAACCCTAACTCTAATTACTTTATGAAAAAACATCAATAGAAAACATAACTATAAACATCAATTTTAATATGAAGAGTCCAAAACCTCTAAAAATTACAACATATAAGAAAAAATAATATGTATGATATATTTTTAGAAAAAAATTTAATTCCATGACCATGCTGCAAATAGTTGGAGTGAACATAGTAATTATTGTCTGCACAATATAGTACATGAATCCTTATTATTCGTACACCTAATTTATTATTGAGGTATAAAAAATACCCTAATTTAACCTACTCAAGCACTAGGAATGTGTAAATATATTACATTAATTAATATTATAAATTACATTAAATTCAAATGCAATGTCACCTTCCATCATCAAATTGCACTGCAAAATTGAATATTTTATATGTAATCATTCATTTCAATGTAAAATGACTAATATTTAATAATTATAAATTGAATAAATTTCATACCATAAAACCTAAAGATATATTGATGGAAAAAATACACAAATACATATTTATATAAAAACTCTACTATAATTCACTATGATAGTGAGTTCGTATCTAATCATTCTCAGGACATTTCTTAACAACTATTATCGATGTACAACATCAATCTCAAGAATTAATGTGTCATAGTACAACTGGGATACACTATAAGGTTAAAAAATGGTAATACACATATTATCATCTACTAGAACACTCATCTAATTAATCAGATAACTACCCCCATGAATGATGGAACTATCCTAGAAAACACACCCCAGACACTCTCAAATAGTCCATTACAATGGGAATCTGAATTATTATTCATATACATGATTAAACCCCACATATTTCACATATTTATATAATGATATTTATACACATTATTCAAATTTTCCTTCTAACTTACTTGACTATGAAAACCATAATATTATTTTGCCTCCTACAGACCAATTTTCTAAATCAAAAACTGCAAAATTACATAATTCTAAATTATTGAAATAATCAAAAAAAACATAACGAGTCACATATCAATGATACCAGTTTATCTTAGATAACCAACATCCTTATAGAAATTGATATGTAATATAAATTTAAATATAAAATCTTATCATATATATCATAAGTAAATTCTCAATACAAAACAACCTATAATTTGGAACAATACATATTTATAACCTCTTACACATGTTAACTACCCTCTCTATGATTTTAATAAAATTATTATATAAATAAAATACCCTACCACCATGAATATCATATTATTATAAATATTCAATGAAAAAAATATGTCAGTTAGATAAATGACATCAAAGAAATCATAAAATCATAGTTTTATAATTAAGAATTTAATAAAAAATTTATTTTGGAATATGAATAAAATTTTAATATAGATCCATTAAATAAAAAAAATTAATTTCTATTTATTATCTATCATATATATAATATTTGAATGAAAATATTATTCAAACCAATATTTTAATATTATAATTTCATTTAGGACCCTTTTAAATTTTCTACGTGGAAAGAAAAATATAAATTAACCAACGATAAAATTGAAATTAATTAAAAAAAATCAATAGAAATACTAAAAAATGTAAATTGATTTCTGACTATGGGTTATATAGTCATTACATTATATAGGTATTGCGACCATGACATATAATATATAAGCATTACATTATTTTCTTTGAACACATAATACGTTACAAAAACATATTCCCCAATATCATAATAGTTTAGTAACATTAGAGATATAAAAATTAATCATTGGTATATAAGGGAGCTACATTATATCCCACTAGGTTATTAATTATTTGAACCATTACAAGAAACATCATACATAATACATATAGTTAAATCATTTGGAATGGAAACATCATAATCGGTGTTGTTGTAAAGATAGTATGGTTATAAAAGGGAGATATGTCTTCATAATATTGAGAATAAGGTTATGAGAACATGATCATACCAATAGAATATCAAAACCTGAATGTGAAAGATAATAATCATAATTCATGGAATAAATATTGTTAGTTAATAAATCATGATTATAATATAATTACAAGAAGTAGATGTAGAATAATTATATGGGAATATGATATGGAATTTTGGAAGACACATAAGTATATAAATTTATTTCTAAATTATTCTTTTAATATTGTCGAGGCTATATTAGTGGAATGGATTCCCTTTAAAACCCATCATAGTTTAATGGTTCACTCCCAAAATCATATTTTCATAAAAATTCCTTTTCTAAACTGAGTTCACTCCCCATTACAACCATGTATGTCTAATGAGATATAAATATTTTACCCATTAATTTAGGGATAATATAGGATTGACCGATATCAATATGAAATCAATGATATTTTTGAACCATGATCATGAACAACCATCATAATGTAAACCATGAACTGAAATGGGATTCATAATCATGTGATCATATAATTATCCATGGAAAATAGTCTAGTTTTATAGTCACTTCATAAAATTATAACCAACTAAAATAAGTAGTTTCATAAGTGAATTGTCATGGAATTAATCTTGGAAGATAAACATAATTCATTAACAATATTTCATCAAAATCACAATCATATTGACAACGAATATGAACAAAATCCTTGGATCATGACCTTAATAAGTAAAGAATAACACCAATTTATTTCATTTTAAGGGGTAAGTAATTTAGAAAAAAATATTTTCCAAACAATTATTTATTGGAATATCATTTAATTTCTAAAAAAAATAATTTTTAAAATAGGATCGACCTTGAAAATACTTATCTTTGAAAAAAACATGAAAACATATAAAAGAATTATTTAAAAAAATTAAACAGTTTTATGAAACAGACAACATTATTTTAAATAATTTTACATCACAATAGATTTGAAATATCATTTTAAAATAATTACAAAAATCATTTTTAATGAAACATATTTCTTTCCATAGAGGGAACTAAGGTCATATTTACATAGAATAAATTTCTTAGTGATCATATGTAAAAAAAATTGAAAAAATAAAAAAATACTTGAATATCTCATAAAAACCCATTGAATATGAAATCAATCTGAAAATTCTATATATATGTGTCATACAATTCCATAGTGGAATTATAATCATAAACAATCTTGATAAATGATATTATTTTAGCAATTAACTCTTACTACTTCGGAAAAATTGAATTAAAATCACTATGAAAGAAAATATTGAAATGAAACTTAATTAACCATTATAAAATATATTTTAATGTTTTAACATCCCAAATGGAAGCATATACAACTCATAAAATAATATACATTCATAATGAAACATGTGTCTCAAAAAAGAAAAAACTAGACAAAATTACCTTATCGGCTTAGTAGACATTCCACTATAAAAAAGCTTTTATAGAAATATCATAAAATTAAAATGTAAATATAAATTAATTTATGGATATCTAGAATATAATACATTCAGGTACTGTATATATACCACAGAACAATAATAACTGTTGAATATGACACATATTTATCAAAAATAAATGTGAGATAAGAAAACCATTACTACATGAGTAACATTTGAATGATTATCCCCATTAAATAATAACATAAATTGAATAATTTCATGTACCTAAATAATTTTATTTCATTATAAAGGATTTAATATTGAAATATATACACCAAATACATGAAATAATTTTGGAATATGTCATTTATCGCATTGATAGTATAAGTGAGATGAAAAACGGTTACCTACAGTCTTATCTCTCATTGTACCTCTTCAAATCTACTATATAATAAATATAGTTATATTACAAATCAATAAAATACCCATATATATATATATATATATATATTTATCAAATATTATTTAATTATGAATTTATATTTACCCTTTAATAACAGTTCTATGTTAATTTTATGTTTTGGGAAATAACTGCATTGATTTTCAGACATGTTACCAGTTGACCTTCATTATACACTAACATAGACCATGATTTCCTTATTTCAAGAATATAAACCACACTATTAATATATTATATTTTCATTAAATATTTATATATAATATTATATAAATGACATAAATAGGAATTGAAATATAATATTCATGGAGGATATAGGTTTGAAGTACGCATGAATGCTGTTTTGATTTTCATGTCATACTGAAAGAAAAAAATATTAAATTATATATATATATATTATACTTCCATTATAAAAAATATTTCATACATATCACATGTGTTTAATAAACCCATCCTTAATACATTCCTTGTGATGTGTGAACAAATAACATCGCTTGAAGAGGTAGTAGTCCGAACGTCTAAAACTTGTCTTGTGGTATTCGTGGAAAATGGAATGTATAAATGTATGTGATATATAAAAATTAAATAATAAAATTAAATTATAAATATCATATATATAATATAGTAATATTATGTATATCAATATTTCCATCCTTAAGAAGTGGTAATGGTAGAACAAATGAGATCAGTTCATGAGGTGATAATCCTCCAAACTCATAATTAGCGTTTGTGTATCCCATTAAGTAGATGTGTTTAGAGTTTTATATCTAATAATAAGGTAAAAAAATATCAGTATATTGGGGATACATATCTTATTATTTAATCATGTAATTAGAATAATTTTTGGGTTAGATAAAGAAAAAAAAGTATGCTTGTTTAATAATCATATCTCTTCGTCGGGTGACTCATTTTCCTTTACACCACAGTACATATTAGTTAAATTTCATAAAAACATGAATAATATAAGATTATATTAGTGTTTTTAGAGATTATGTAATAATTTCGTTAATTTAAAATATCTTTAGAGTTTTGTTGAAGAGAGAGAGAGTGCCATTATATAGTGTAAGAGGAGTGATATTCCAGGAAACACACAATGTTGATCAATATTGTTAGGTATCCATTACATCATCCTCATCAAATATTTATCAATTACAAATAAAAGAGGTTTAATTTTTAAAATATTTCCATCAATTTGTTTCAAAAAAAAATCCTTCATTTGGACCCCTAATATTAATGTTTCACTTCTATTTTATCTCATTTGTACATTAATCATTGTAAAAAATTTGAATTATAAAAACTAATTTTATTATAAAAAATAAATTTTACAAAAACATAATTTTAAATAACTATTATTGAAAATATAAAATCTATTTCTCTTCATTTCTAGAGAAGAAATGGATGCAATTAATTTAATATATTAACATAGACAAGATGGGACAATCGGTTATTAATTTTAAAATAATCAAAAGATTGAATTGTTTTTATATACCACTTCAATGATAAATATATTTTAATATTTTAAATTATATTAATATATTTCTAGTTGATCTTAATATGTTAAAAAAAATATAAAATACTAATATAAAATATAAATAAATTATATGGGAATGGAGTTTCCAATTAAAACAATTTGTTTTTGACTACACATCAAAAAATGGAACATCATAGAGACACACCAAAAATTAATATAAAGATAATTTTGAAATGAAGTATTCATTAGATATGTTTATTTTGTAATTTATAAAATATAAAAGTTTCATTAATTTGTTTAATGACATGTATTTCTGTAAAATGTAGTAAAACATCCTTTTTGAATAATACTTCTTTTTATGCGTCAAACATGATTTAATCTTATTTTATACCTATAAATATTACTGGTTCAAGTTAACAAAAATTGGTTGATTTTATAATATATAAATTTATTCATAATTTATTAATAATATAGTATAATTTAATTTATAATGAAAAAATTCCTTTTGGGGGAAAAATTTCTGAAAAAATATATTTTATATTCAATTTATTTTTATTATAATTTCTAATTAATTTATAACCAAATAAATAATATTATGAATATGTTTTAACCATATATTGATATTTTTGTTAATATTATTCATTTTATTCATTCCAATAGTTAGGTGATTTGTATAAAAATATATTAATAATAATTTTGCAGAATAGTAAAACCTATCTTGCATGTAATACAATGTATCGAAGGAACTCAACATTGTGCGTAACATAAGAAAAAATAGTTCTTGATGTAAAATAACTAAACCTAGTGTTTTTTGTTTCATAATATAATGTATTTTGGGAATAAATATATATTATATTGGTGTATTTTGAAGTGAAAACCATCAAATATGTTTTATTTATTTTTGAAAATAAATCACTAAAACTAGAGGTGTTAAATTCTACCCACCATAATATGAATTTTTCAATAAAAATTCATTTTTTAAAACGGTTAAATAGCTAACATTATATTTCATAGTACACAAATTGTAAAAATGAATACCCACATTTCCATTAAATGTAATGTGGGATGCATATCATTTACCCAATGTATCTCTAAACTATGTTTTTACATAGGTGAAGATTTGGGCATGGAATAATTGTGTAAATAATTATTTTGAAAGGTAAAAATATCAGATTCTGAGAAAATGGTTGACTATGATAAATTAAACAACCTCAAATAAATAAATCATTGATGTGTGAATGGGGTCATTGATAACATCACAATTTATGTCAAAAAAACAAAAAAAATCAATATCAATCACTTAAATTTGATTACTTTTAACCACAATATATACTAACATGATTTCATTCAATTTTTTATTCCCAATATCACATTCTGTTTATTACTTCATCAATTTATAGTTCAACTCATACTCTAGGAAATGAATCTTGATTTTTGGTTCTTGAATCACCTATATATCATGAGATCCTTAGATTTAATGACATTGCATTCCATATATCTTTAGTTATCATCAAAATAATATTGGTTAGAATAGGTTATCAGATATGCGTAAATCCTCATATAGTGAAATTATAATTTCATCTGTTACAACACATACAAATTTTACCTCAAACTATTAGATTTCTTGTTAAACTTTTAAGCCCTCCAATTGATGAAAATCCATCACATTAGAATGAATTTCCCTAAATCTCATAAATTAAAATTAACATCGATCATCATATATCATAAAGTATCTCATGGTTGAATATTCCAAAAATGTGAATAATGACATCTTGTATTATCTTCAAGTAAGGTAATTACATTAATTACCATAAATCCTTATTAAAAAAATTCATGCTCCCTTATTATGATGATTAATGGAAATGTTCGTTAAATACAAAAACAATTACATTATCTCTATACATGATCGAAAAAACCACTTTTTCGAAAAATAAATTATCAATTTTTAGGTAACTAATACAATCAAATTTTTATTATCCATATAAATCATCTCTTTGTAAAAGATAAAATAATTCAACATTTGAAACCCTTTAAGGATTCATTCCCTTAATCAAGATAACACTGTTCAATTAAATCCCATTTCTAGATCATTATCAACATTAAATACTTTTTATAAATCTATAATTTAAAATATACACATTAAAATTGATATATAATAACTTATTATCAATAATACATACACACCTAAATCATCCAACATTATTCCTAAACAATTACGTAGACATCAAATTCATATTTTGTAATACCCATCTACTAATATTTTGAAATATAAATAATGTATTGCGGTTCCAAAATTTCATTTTAATAATCATTATATGATTTAATATAAAAAATATTATTATAGAATCCTATATATTTCACATCCCATTATTAGTCTCTTCATATTCAACAATATATAAAATACTCATAACAACATCAAGATTCTCGTCATGAGATTTCAACTTAGGAAAATGATTGGAATAATTACAATACTTCTCAAACATGAAATAATAATTGGTAAACTGATTCATATTATTTTCATTGATTGAATAATAAATAAATGATGTTTGAGTGAAACACATACTATTTTATAAAACCTTCTAATCATGAATATTACTTACATAATGTCTAATCCATGACACCATATTCAAAATTTATGAAACTTATGGTTTACATAGGTTATCAATATCAAACATCTTTTTAAATCCTTAATAATGGATAATAATGTGTTTTTGAATTCCAAAATCATATCACTTCGGATTTTAAAACCATGTGTGTAGTAAGGCCCATTTTCATGAATCAATTCAATATCTAGTTCGTCTCAATACACTATTGTTAGGGTCTTTGCATCAACAAACATCTCTTCCAAATCCACATCCATGTATAGTATACATAATGTTATGTATTTTTTGGATACCACTCACTCTATCATTTTCCAAAACTATAGGACCATTTCATATACATTGTGACATCAATATATTTATACATAGATATGTCCCTAGATATATATATATATATAGAAATTCCCCTAGGGATCTCATCAATGTTTTCTCATCATAGTTTTCAATGGATAACATGACCATTAACTCAATAAAAACTATAATTAATCTCACTTCTCATTAATATGCATTAAATTATTTTTTTGGAATATATAATTCCTTACACAAATTGACACCCAATGATCGTATTAGTTTAGTGCCTTTGAAAATAGGGTAACATACAATCTAGTACATAATTATGCTACATTACCTCTAAATTGAATATCAATGAATATAAGCTCTTTAAGACACAATATACATAATTTATATCTTCAAAAACTAGGGAAAGGAAACATAATAAACGGTGACCTCATATTCCTTTTCAGCATAATCAAGGGAGGTATTCATGAATATTAATGAGCATAATGGTATGGGAACATTATCACAACATAAGAAGTGCATAACATGCATGTCAAATATCACAATCAGTAGTCACAAAATAATTATAGGATGATTATAAGAAATAAATAATAATAGAATAAATAGAATAAACAACTAAATCATAACATAAGAATAAGACATTGATTTTTTGAATACACATAACAATATGAATTGATATGCATAGATGTTAAGGATTAATTACAAGGCCCTCATAGAAGAGTGGGTTTATTCCAAAAAACCATATTAGATGTCAAGATCCACTCCAAATATTCTCATAACAGACAATGTACTTTACTTAACCCAGTTCACTCCCCATTCATGCAATGCCTATCTCATTAGATATAAATATTTACCTATTGGATTGGGGGTAGATATAGGTACAATCCATCTAGAAATTTAATAACACATGTGTTAAACTATATTATCTCAATTAATAATATCATAAGTCATGAAACGAAATATGAATAATAAAAATATAGGAATATAATAAAATTTTGAAAAGATATAGTTTTGGAAATCATTTCAAAAAATAATAACATGTAATATATATTGGGTTTTATAAACATTTTAACATGGTATAAACTATGGAGTAGAAATAATTTTCATAAACAATATGTCCTAATATGAATAAAAATTTATATAATCAATAAAAATGTTATCCATGATCATATCCTAAGAATGGAATGAGTAATAACAACAGATGTCATCCTAGATATAAGATAATATTGATTTTTATTGAAATTAAATCATCTAGAGAATATCATTTCTACTTTAATTTCTTTTTTAACAAAAATAAATTTTTAAAATATGTTTCTTTGAATATTAATTTGAAATCCAACAATGGATGCACTGAAATACATTTTGAAAACTTTTATAAAAAATAAATTATTTTTAAAAAATGTTTTCCTTTAAATATAGACTAATTTATAATTTTTGTACATTTATGTAAAACATGGTTTTTGAATATAATAATTTTCTGATTGTAGAGTTTAAATTTTCATATTTTATTAAAAACAAATTCTTATATAACTAATGTTATTGTAGTGTAAAATTAATTCAAATATATTAATATTTCATACATAGATAGAGGATAAGAAAAAATCATGAGAATTAATGAAATATGGATTAGATGATTTCATCAATGGAAGTATTATCATCAATAATCATTATACATAATTAGATTGTAGATACAAACTCTTACCACTTTGGTAACATTGAATTAACAAACATATGAATGAATAACATTACATGAATCATAAAATATCATGATTAAAATTAGACTCCTATTATAAAATTTAAAATTATAGTATATTTACCATTTAAAATCATTTAGGTCCATAAAAATGTGTTTCATAAAGAATTAAATTTGATACAAAATTACCTTAATGTGTTGTTTACGTTTGAGTGATATATCCCCATGAAATAAAGATCTCACAATTGACATGTTAATATCGATAAAAAATAATAATTATTATATAAAATGATAATTATATGTATACAAGCAAATCAAAATTAATTTGTGGTTAATATAACATATATCTCATAGATATAAAAGTGATATGAGAAAACCCTTCTTAATGAGTAACTTTTGAATCACAGTACCCATAAATGTATAGAAAAATTAAATTATTTAATATAATTACATAATCTAAATAAATGATATATAATTTTTTATGAAATTATATACACCAATAAAATTAAAAAAGTGGTAAATATAACACATATCTTATGAATAATGTAAGATTAAATTCTCTTACGTTATGTCCTTACTCTCATAATACTCGTTCAACCCTCTTTTAAAATGAATATTAGTTTATTATAAATCTTACATATAACCATAAAAAGAAAAATAGAAATATATATATATATATATAATACTAATTATTATTTACATGTGGATTTATATTATATGTTTATTAATGATTCCATGTTAAGGTTATGTTTTGGGTAATGAATGTGTTGTTTTTCATACATTTTTTGCATTTTAGTTTTATTCATCTTTATTTGATCATGTTTTAATTATTTAAATAAATTAAAACATATTAATAATATAATATATAATCATTATATATGTATTAAAGATAATCAATAAAATATATAAATTGAAAATGAAATAAACCTTTCATGGAGACGGTAAGTCATAGGTTCGCATGAATGTTGTTTCCATAATATTTTTTCATTGAATGAAATTAATTTATATGATATATATATATATATTAAAATTATATTAAGATTTCAACGTCATAAATATAAAATATTTTTAATTAACCCATCCTATATTGATTCCATGCAATGTTTGAATGAATCACACATCATTAAGGATGTTATAGTCCAAATGTCCACAAACGATGTTATATTATTTATCCTGAATGGAAATCAGGTAGTTGTGTGTAAATCAATAATTAAATTATCTTAAAAACATCATGAATATAATAAATATATTTTAATAATAGTATATACATCATTAATTACAACCATGAATAATTTTAAGGGAAGAATGAACGACATCATATTCCATGGTTGTAGTGTTCCATAGACTCAAAGAGTGATTATGTAACCCATTTGATGGATATATGCATAGTTTTCAGTTAAACCCATAACATAATATAAAATTTTTATATTTAGGATATTTATTTTATCAGAAAATCATTCAAAAATAATAAATTAATTGGTGGAGAAAAAATGAATCAATAGTATCGATTGATGAATGTTACCTATTTTTGGGGTAACTCCTTTTGGATTGAACCAAATGAAATACATGGTTTTATTTCTATCAAACGTGTGAATTATATGAAGAGGGGTTTTAATTTTGTATAATAATTTTTTATATTTTGTTCATTATAAAAATTTATATAGAGGTGTGAATAAGATAGGGTTAGGGGTGAGTGACTTTATAAAGTGGATATAGAGTGATGTTTATGTAAATACAAAAGGTTAACAATATTGGGAGGTATCCCTTACATCTAGTCCCTCAAATAAAATTTTATTTTTTTATAAAATAAGATTAATCGTAGAAATATGTGAATTAAAATTGTTTTAGAAAATTTTATAGGTCATATGGCCACATGTGAGGAATGACTATCCACTATGAAAACCCATTTTTACCATAATCACTTATTATTTAAATCTCAAATAATTGTTTAAGTAAATATGTTTCTCTGATAATAAATTATAAACAATTTTTATTATAAAATTTTTATTTATTTTTCATAATTACAATGTAAAAAATGGATGAAATTAATTTATTTAATCATATAGAAAGATAAAAAAATGAGTTTTTAAAGTGAAAATGTAAAGAAATTTAATATTTTTAAAATTACAATTTATTTTTGAAAATAATTATTATGAAAAAAAAATTAATTTTATAAAAAAATAAGTTATCAAATAATCACTAAATATAATTTCAGATATAATTTAACATAAAAAATAAATTATATTAAAGTTTAGTTTTAATTAATATTCTGTATTTATTCACTATTCATCACTAAATTAAACATCCTAGAAAAAATACAAAAAATTCACTATACGATAATTTTTAAAATTATAATTAAATAAATTTTTAATTTTTTCAAATAGAAATTTTATATTTTAAAACAATTAATTTTTAATCATTTCATCCATTAAATGATAAGAAAATATAATTTTAAAATAATACATCATTTAATGCCAAAAACTAGATTTGTTTTTATTTTATACCGATAAACAATTTTTTAAGAATAAAAAATTTTGGATCAATTTATAATATATATGTTTCATTAATTAAAAAAATAATGATTATTTTAATTTATTATAAAGAAATTACATTGTGGACATAAAATAGTTCTTCATGAATATACATCATTTATATTCAATTGGTTTTTAATATGATTTTTAATTAACTGATAAGAAATTTTTTAATTTTACAAAAACCTATCAACCATAGATTCATAATTTTGATAATATCATTCATATAATTCATTTTAAATATGAGGTGTATACAATAATAGGATTTTAACAATAATATTTTAGTTATATAATACTTTGTCTTACATGTGACACAACATATCAATGGAATGTATAATTGTGTGAAAAAAATCCTAAAAAGGTCACATTTACCACATACTAAACATAGTCTTTCATGAATAAAAATATAATACATTTTTGGGTATAAAGAATGATTATAATGGTGTACTATGAAATGAAAACAATCAAAAAAATTAATTTATCTGAAAAAAATAATTCATAAAAATTCAAGGTGTTAGAGTGGGTTATTTCCAATAAAATAACACGGAATCATTCCCATGATTCAACAAATAATGTATTAACATGAAATAAATTTACTAAAATCGCATTGCTTCATCTTTAGTCTAACTGAATACATTTTAATATTTCTGGAATAATTATTTGAACTCATGGGTGGAACCACATAAGATAGAGTCTAAAATGTATAATATAGGAAAAAGTGAAAACATGATGAGACTATACTAAATCCTAAATATATCTATAAAACATAGTTGGAGTAATATATAAATAATTCTAAATTTTTCTAGAATAAAAAAATATACACTAATGCAAATCCCATAATTTTATTAAATATACTACCTACTATAATTATATATTTAATATAAAATATCAAATTAGTCATAATAACACTAATGATTTATTTTATTGGAGGAAAATATAATAAATATGAAAAATATAAATAAAAATGTAACACAAACTAGCCTCGAGTCTTGGCCAGATCCCATCACCTAACTCTATCCATGAAATCCATATCATCAAACTAATGTAAAAATTCATTCCAATGAGGGACTTCAATAATGTGGTATTATCAAGAATGTATGTTCATTGGATGCTTGATAAGATGTGAGTTAAACTATAAAAGATAAAAACATCAGAATTAAAAAATATAGTGTATATAATTTAATAAAAAATGTTATTTTCTAAAGGAATAAATGAACAACATATTAAAATAAATTCCTTCCATGGAAAATTTTTTTAACACAATTATGGAGTGAGGATACGATAATTAATTAGAGTTAGAATATTGTTGAAATTTTCCCAAGCTGGAAAGAATGCTTTTCTATGGTGCATAGTCGTTATACAATATAATATAATGGAAACTAATGGTTGTATTTTTAATAGAAAATAATGTTATCTCATCTCATTACACTATTCCATGGGTTAAATTGTCCATTAAACATGACATCAAATCATATTTAAAAAAGATATATGAAGTTTATCCAATCCTATTTAAAATTTGATATACCATTGTAATAATAGGGTTACATTGTTATTCCTTTCTCAGAAAACTAGTTTAGAATGTTATAGTAACATCATCTTATATTTTTATCAATATCAGTTGACTTGCATGGTTAGGATAGCACCTTTAATTAGTTCACTCACATAAAATAAATACAATATATCATATTGGTTCATACATGTGAGACCATAAGATATTAAAATTATATTATCAGGGAATGCAACACACCCATGTTCGTCCCCATATCTAAAATGTACTAATTCTAAATGGTTCTCAATATCTACTCCCTCAGATAAAATTAAAACAATTTAATAAATAGAATAATCCCCTAGGTCAATCAAAATAAAAAATACACATGTTTATAATGTGAAAGCCTACATTTTGACCCATATCATTTTTACAAATTTTCTAAATGAATCCCAGAATTGATTCCATTATGTAATGGAAATAATCATAGCTACAATAGTTCCAAACCCTACTAAATAATGAATGGTACAAAATATAAAAATTTTGACACCATATTTTTCTATGTAATATCATTAAATAACTTATATTTAAGGAAAATATATTTAAGACAACATCATGTAGCATCAATACCTCAGTATCAAATGATGACCACTGGTTCTTTCAAAGTTGGTTAACACAATGAGTTAAATTAATGGTGGATATTGGTCCCTATATATAATTCCAATGCTATAGATCACAGTAGAACCCAACAAATCACCCACATTACAATGAATATATATAATAATTGAATTAAGAACATTCATACGTACATTACATACCCTCAATAAACTATGATATAAAGGTACACAACCTCGTTAACAATCTCATTTCAACAATATCTCAGGATGGACTTGTTATTAATATGGTTCACTATATTTTTAATTTATTAATTTTTTTTTAAATTACATGATATGAAATAAATTCAATATTTAATGAATTAGGAAACAAAATATAAAACAAGAGCTCGGTCTTAGGATTCCATGGGGGTTTTAAATTCACCTAATATAATAACATCATACTCCCCTATGGGGGGAAACCATACTCACCCTAATTCCGAATTAATATTCTCACTACATTATGAAACAATTATCCACAATAACAAAACTCTTTAAAAACCATGACCAAAATATGTCTCCAACAATACCATATAATAGTCCATAATATCCCATAGAGACAATTTATTTTCATTATACTAATAACACTCTCAAAAGGAATAATTGTATCTAAAATGACATATTCTAGTATCTCGCTAAAGGGATGAAAAATAACTATAACATACTAATGTATCATAAAAATATATCAACTTAACAAAGAATTAAACCCGTTAGTATAACTATGGTATAATCCTCTAATTTAATACATTCTAACATAGGAACAATTACATCACAACTTATTTCTATTTTGAATGGTAGGTTAACATTAAATAACCCTATAGAATATATAAATAAGAAAATGATCAATCCATATTACATATAATAGTCATTGGATACTCTGGGACCAAATATATTTTTCATTTTCTTTTTATCATTGAATTTATTTTTCAATATTATCAATATATCACATAAAATCTATTTATGGTCAATCCCATAAAAATAGGTAGAATTCATTTTTATATTATCTCTAAAGGGACTATCATTACCAATAAAACACTTATTATACACATAGGGTTTGAGGGAGATGAAATTATTTTAATTTCAGTTATGACCCCAAACATCTTGTGTGGCCACATATCACATGTCTAAAAAAATTATTCTTAATCATTGAAGATATATTGGAGAAAAATATAAATTAAACAAATTACATCATCCAATAAAATATTTTATATATGAATAGAGGAGTGTTATTCAATTTCAGGAGATTATATATTCATCAGTAGTTCCCATAAAATCCAATATACTCTATAATATTCATATATGAATTAATTTGGAAAACATAAATTTTGGAAAACTAGTCATTGTGTAACTATTTCTATAGTTTCATATTATATGTGAATTGTACTAAAAATTATTAAATAAAATTAATTTTAATTTTATAAATCTATTCAAAATAATTTATTCTTGATATTTTTAAAAATATATTAGTTTATAAAATTAATAACGAGTTTCATCCACTATGTTTCCCTTCATTTTAAACAATATGATTTATTAAGAAATAGTAGAATGATTATTTTTTCCATTATTGGGAAAAAAAATTGATAATAAAAAAAATGAAATAGATTATCATTAAGGAACTTTTCATGCATTAAAGTTATTTAAATACCTAAGATATAGAGAAATATTATTCACAGAAATTGTGCATTTTAATGATCTGAATTAATATATTATCATCTGTACAAAAATATTATTGAATTGAAATTAAAAATTTATATAATGAATCATGGATTTCACCAATATTATTACATAAATACATTACAAAATTTTGATACATAATGATATGTCTCTTAGAATATATCATATGTTGACTAAAACTAACAATGAAAATAACAATTTCGAAATTATATTTCCTATATTTTATTGTAGGTGATTTTTTCATTTGATTGAGGTCATATTTCAAAATATAATTATCTAAAGACCTGATTGATTAACTACATTTGTGTTTCTCCCAAAACATAACTACTTATAATAAGAAATAAAATAATTCTATAGAATAAAATAATAATCATTATCTTCTAGCGTAGCCTTCTATTGGGGGCTTCTATATACAGTTTCTTCTGCTTACAATCCATATCCCACCATTTTTGAATGGGTGTTTTTTGTTCGATTTGGTTTTTTGTTTTTCACCTAAACCCTAATTTATGGTTGTTTGGTGTATCTTGTTTTTATATTTTTGTATTTTTTTCCTTTTTCTTTTATAATATTCCATTAATTGACATTCATTATTAAAAATACAGAATCATTCGAAATCTATACTACTTAATTAGGGTTGGTTATATTATCTATTATTTTAGTATTATTTCTAATAAATTTATTAATAATCCTTAATTTAATATATATATATATATATATATCATTCCATCAAAAATCGTGAATTTTTTCATTTATAAATTGATCAATATTAATATTTCAAAAAATTAATTTTGAACTATATCATTACTAATAATGTATAGATCAAATAATTTTTTATATAAATATTAATATTCATTAAAATATTTTTAAAAAACATTTTCTATATCATGAAATATATGTGTCTTATTAATTTGGATTTTCAATAGTTCACTATATTTTCAATATTTTTTTATGATTTTATAAAAAAATATGATAATTATTTATATTAAAATAATTAATTTTCACCAGGATCATCGATTTTTTTTGAAATATTTACTATTGAAATATAAATAATATTAATTAATATTAAATTGGATAGTAATTTTCAAAATGGAAATTATTCAAAATGTTTAATTATATATTCTAATGTTTAAATTCTTTTAATAAATGTGTGTCTGCAATACTTATTATCTTTATTGAATTCATTTTAAATTTCTCATTCATAGTTATTATCCTAAATTATTATTTAATAATTAGATTGTATGGACTAACTAATTTCCCTAAAATAGGAGTGGATTACTTCCAATAGTATAATATATTGAAAAATTATTCTCCCATACTAATATTAATTTATCATTAAAATTACTATTATACTATTTTTATTTATTCTCAAATTTCATTGATTTTATAAATGTACATTTCTAGATAATAGTATCTATTCATTAGTATTATATTAATTTTATAATAATGACCTATAAATACAATATCATATATATTCTTTAATGTAGTTTAAATTATTAAAAATTCTTGAACAACATATAATATTTCATTTTTAATTAAAATTGATATTCAAAGGCATTACTATCATTGGTATTATCTATATATAGATATATTCAAAAATTTCTATTTATTTGAAAATAATATATATATTTATATATATGATATTTGACATTATATTGATATCAACAATGTATTCATTTAGTTTCAATAACTCCATCACCAATTCCATCAATAAATCTAAGTTATATATTGTTGTTATCATATTAAATATATGATATACATCCTCTAAATTTAATACATTTATGTATGAATTGATTAGTTCTTATTTACAGAAAAAAATGATTCATAATAATATGATTTATAAAAAGGCATTAATTATAATAAGTTTTTGTTTATAATTTTTTAGTGATTTAAATAATGTGAAAAAAATCATATATTTCAAAATCGTGCAATACATAGATTAAACATATGCTCAATTTATATTTTTTTCTACAAAAATTGGAGTAAAAATTTATACACATGTTTTGTTCGATACGTATTTTATTATTTTAAGAGATATCACCATTATGGATTAATATTCATTACTATGGATTATACTCTTAAGTAAACCATATTAAAACATTTTAAAAATAGGGATGAGAATATAAAATCTCAATAACTGATAAAAAATAAATGAAACAAGTTAACTCACATGGAATTCATGAGAGAAGTAATGATAGATAGATTCTATAAGATTAAATCTTTTGTTTTAAATAACCACATAGTTACTGTTGAATTATTTGAAAATTTATTCATAAAATATTTCATAATGAATTATAATGAAAATATAATAATTTAGGAGGGTTTTGTAAAAATCATTGTTTATTTCTCTTGAATTTATATATTTTACACATGAGAAGTCCTAAAAATCATTTAAATCAATATTCACATTATTATCATTGAATCAAACTGATATTTGATAATAATATCACAATAAATAAAATACATATATATGAATATAATTATTTATAATAACATGGATAACAAAAAATAGTGTCTTAATGAGGGAATTCATATTTTTGAAAATATTAAATATTTTAGTAGGATTACACAAATTAAAATGTAAAGGTTATATCTTGGGACTTATCAGTGTATCAAGGGGAAATTGCATTCCCCTCTCATTCCATACTGTGTCTAATTAATTACTAATTTGAAATAAATTAGTAACGCGTAAATTTATAATGAAAAAAATAATTTGTAATGGAATAATAGAATCTACATTATTATTATATTCCACAATAAATAAATAGATAAACATGGTCGTAATCTCTATAGATATATGAGAGTGATTTTATCATTATAGTATATATAAGAATCATCCTATGAATTTAAAAAATATTAAAATAGATTAAAAATAACATTCAATCATTTTTTTCAATAAATAGAAAAATATCAATTTATTTTGATAATTTTTAATTTAAAAATTATTATAATATTTCTAAAAAACAAGTCGATAATGAATTTAAACATGTGAAATATTATTTAAGGTTAATAATGATATTAAAGGTGGGTAAATATATTTATGTGACATACATTAAAAGAGATCATTCTTTTAAAAGGTTTGAAAATGGTTAAAAGTTGATCAAAAAAATTATTGATATGATTCAATTTAATAAATGAAAAATAAAATAAAAATAATTATGAGATTAGTATTTAAAAATAACTAAAACCAAAATTAGAGCATTCATGAAACAGTTTTTGTTAATATTAATAGATGATAAATATTATTATTGTAAAATCATAACATGATATTTAAAAATAAAAATCATTTACTAGTGAGGGATATATTAAATAAAATGGTCATTACAAAAGTTAAATTTATAAAAACTTTTACCCAAGATTTATTTTTATTAAATATATCATTAAATAAATCTATAGTCTTTTATACTCTCCATAAAAAATAAATAATTTGGTGAAAATGGAAGAAGTCTAAAAGAAATGAAATTGAGATGGTATATAGTTACCTCTAATCTCGAATCATTTTATTCATTATGTAAATAATGAATAAAATTTAATTCTATAATGATAATTTTCTAATAAATATATGATGTAATATTAAATAATAGATATTCATTTTATTTAATTTGTTACAATTACATATTTAGTAACTAAATCAATTAAATTTACTCATGGTATTTTTATTACATTCATCTCATAATTGAAAAACACGTTAGGTATGTTTTTTATGGTGAAATGGATTATTGATACATCATAAAAAAAGTATTTAAAATTTAATAGTTATCATATTTATGAAATAAAATTTTTATTTAATCATCAATGAAATATGAACAGGAAAAAATTTCACATTGTTTCATTCTGGTTGTAAAATATATACATTCATGAGTGTGGTTATCTGAATTTCAATAGTAGAAGGGTAATAAAGTATGTGAAATATTATCATTCCATGATAATAATTATATCATCAATATTTTATATATAATTTTATCACATCATCATATTTATATATATGGTAAGCAACAATGAAAAATGAAACACATATCATTGTAGATGTGGAAGTCCCCATACATGAACAACCGAGGTTTTATTCTCCAGTAGGACTGAAAAAATTCTGAAAAGGGTTGATAAATAATCATAATAAATTTTTTTATATAATATAATGATTTAATTATATCATCATAATTAGGATAAAATTCGTGTTTGTATAATATGTTAAAAAAATATATGAACATAGTTAAGAGTTCTACATCTTAATTGCAAATCTGCATTTGTCTTACAACATATTATTTGTAACTATAGTTATTGAGGAATACCAGGATACATATTTTGTTTATGAGTACTAAATTATTATTTATGGATATATATAATTAAAATTAAATTTTCTGTTACTTATTATGAAAATTGGAGAGTTGGTTTCCTTTATATTGTGTGGTGGTTTCCAATGTCATATATTTTTTAAATATTAATATATATTATATTTGTAAATTATTTAAAATGAATCTTATATTCAATATCATAGAAAATAAAGAGAATATTGTTGAAATTTGATCAAAAATTTAAATTTATAAATGACTACAACAATTTTAATCCTTATATTTTTTTCAACAATCACAATAAAAACTGTTTACATTAAATATTGTAAAAAATAGTTCCCTCTTTATGATTCATGAATGTCGTTATAAAAAATACATCAGGAACCTAATGTAACAAATAATGATATTAGTGATTTTACCTATACTCTTTATTTATTGTATGTAATTTATTATTTAATAACATCTTATAAGATACATTTTGACCTCAAATGATATTTAAGTCATTTGTGGGACTACACAAAATATTAATTACATCAATGAAACAATGGAATTTTAAAATGAACAACCTACTCTTAAGACATAAATAATTTTATCAGTAATATTCATAGGAAATAATATTTATAAAGAAAATATATCACATGTAAATATTTTAAAATAATTTAATTTATTTTTCTATTACCTGTACTAGTGATGTGTAGTTGTTGAGTAAGAATTCAAAATAATGTTTTTACCACTATACATTTTAATAAAATTAATATCGCCAAATTAATTTTTTCCCATTCATAATAACACATTATAATTCTTAATTTAATTTTTTTTCCTCATATTTATAAATATTATTGATATTAAAAAAAATATACTGAAATTATGTAGTAATTAGTAAATTAGAAAAAATATATTGAACCAAATAAAAGGAATGAGTCCCTTAAGACATCAAAATTAGAAAATAAATTTACATGGAATGAAATAATCTTATAATATATGAAATATTATAATCTTTTGTAACCTCATTACTTTTTTATTACACATTTTAGAATTTCTCTAGGGAGATAATATTTTTACCAATGTTACAATTATTAATAATCAAAAATGAAAATTACCTCAATTATAATTATGAATATCCTAATACAAAATATGAAATAATTTTTAGTGGTTCAATTATTATATGGTATAAATCAATATTAATATATGTCCAAAAAATTATAATGAAAATCATGTTTTAGAAATATAAATTTTTTTATCTTAAATATTTTCTTATACAAATATTCAATATAATGTTAATTACAATTGCATTAAATAAATTTTTTGATGAAATATTTTTTACTTTTAAATTATAAATAAATAAATAAAATAAAATACTTATTTTAAATTAACTAATTTTATGACAATAATTATTTGTTTTTCGAATATCGGCACTTCACTATTCCCAAAAAATCAATTTTTATAAAAAAAAATAAAAAACAATTATCTTATTAGTATTATATAATTATTACGACCAAAATTTTTTCAATTATAAAAATTAAATGACATGATGAACTTGAAATAACTCATTACTTTAGTGTAAATAATTCCTTATTTTTCTTTGATGATATTGTATTTGTGTAATAAAAATATAATTTATAGTCATTCATTTTGTGGTAACAAATAGTATATAAAGGTTCGTTTATATTATTACATATCATTTATATAAATTTATTTTAAATAATTAATATATATTTTCTAATGTAATAAATTTTTAAAAATAATTCTCTAAAATAAACAAGTATTCTGAATAAAATTATATCCTTTAATATTATATGGATTTACATCCTAATGTTTTAATATATCATAGGATCCAATCAATATAATTAAATTTCTAAAACATTAAAACCTATAATTCATGTTATTTTTATCTTAATTTTAACATTCCAAACCAGAACCTATGATATAATGCTCATATTTAAATAACAATATTCATATATCAAAATGTGGTTCGTTAAAGTATTGTTTTTCTTATACCACACAATATTGAAAATATTAAATAAAAACTCCAAAATAACTTGTTTCTATACTCCACCCCAAAACAAAATTATACCCTACCAATTTATTATCATTCCTAATGAAAATGTTTTAAACTTCGTTATATAACAAAATTCAAAATGAGTGTATGATAAAATAGATAATCATAAAAATAAACAATATTTTCATATTTTAGAATAACTTTATTGAACCCCATATCATAAAAATTTATAAAAATACTCCTAGTATAAAATATGAAAATGTAAATATGTTGGTATCAATCAATAACAAATACTTGGGTTCCCAGATAAGTAGAAAATTAGATTTAAGTGAAAATATGGAAATATAGGGGAAAAATATCATTTATGGAATATTAGAGAGTGATAAATAAAATGATCATGAGAACAATATTTCATTTATAAACATTAATATGTAAGGTATATTGATGATTTTAAATTCATTATAAATTAATGTGACTATATAAATATTTTATTTCGGTGACATTTTACTTGGTTTGTGGGAATATTTTAATATAATGATAGAGAACATGACAAAATATACAAACATTGTTTCATTCAAATTTTAAAATAAAACATTAATCCATTGGTGGTAATTTATTAAATTAGCACTTTTATCACAAACAAGACTCCATGATATGAATATTAAAATCTAATATAACTTTTTTGGAGAACTGAACTAAATAATCAATAGATAATAATGTCCACAATTGGATGAAAAATTATTCATCTATTTTGCCTCCAACAACTCATACCAAATTAGTTATCACATGTTATGATAATGTCCATTTTGATGAAATTCTAAATTATAATCCAAACTCAATGTTCATGTTTTTTAATTCTATGTCTAAATATTTGTAAATCACTTCCATGTATTCTTAATTAAATTAAAAAACAAAAGATATTATTTTATTGGAACACATGTTCTTCCATTATAGTGATAAAAATTATCACAAAATAAAAAATATATAAATCATAACATTAGATTAAATATATTTATATTATCAAATAATATAATATTAATAATATTAAATTACATGAACCTCCATAATTTCTCATTCACTACATATATTTTTCTAAATGAAAACAGAAACATTATTCCACTAATAAAATGAAATCATAGGAAAAAATGTTTATATTAACCATAATCTTATAAATTGCCCACCATAATGGTGAAATAGAAAGATGAATTATATTTTATATTATTTTCATAGGATATAAGGGATTACATATTGAATTATAAAATATCTTACTAGTATATATTGATATATTATAACATAATTCCTATATTATATATCAAAATAAGAAAGAAAATATAATTTTTTATTTTGAAATTTATTATTTCATCTAGAATTTCATTGAAATAATTTATAGATACCATTATGAAATTATTGGTAAAGGGAAAATAATATAGGTGATAATATATGCTCAGTATGAGAATAATTATTAAAAAGGGTATCATAGAATAAATAATATATTAATAATATATTAATGATAAATAATAATAAAATGTTCTATATGACTAATATCATAAAAGAAGAATATTTCAACGGCTGACATAAAAACAAAATAAATCAACACATAATAAATAAAATATTCATAATGAAAGAATCATAATGTCAAATAGCCCATTATTACCATAAAAACCATGAACCATTAAATAATATTTAAATATGTAAGGAATATGGAAATTCCCAAACTAGTTGGTCTCATGAGTCCTGCTGATGCATCAAGTGCATATAACCCCCCTTCACATACTATTTATAATGAAATGATCATATGATAGAAGTCAGTAAAATTGAATATCTAATTAACATATAAATCCATTAAATAAAACTATAATAAAAAATGATAATCTATTCCATAGTTATTCATAAGAGAAACATTATCCTTAAAAATCTTGATTATTATGGTGGAATGTATAAATAGATTATATCCACTATAAAAAATAATATTTAAAAAATTATATTGACATAGTTGAAATAACATTTAATAGATCACTAAATTATTTCTTAAGGCAAATAAACCTTATTTTGTAAAGTCAAATTTCACTTATTTTAAAATTCTCATAATTTTACGAAAAATATTTTAAGTGGAATAAATAATGGAAAAAATTAAATTAAAATTTATTGGAATAAATTAAAACAAAATTGGAAAATGTTGATCGAATAGTAAATGTTAATATATGATTTTATTGATACATCTTGAAAAAATTACTTCATTTGGATACTAAAAAAATAATTATTTAATAAATATCATAGAATGTTGAACATTTTAAAAATGACTAAAATAATAGAGATTATTTAAATCATTAATGAAAACATTTTAAAGAAAATTTGAATATTTTAGAAAATTATTCCAACAGAATTAAAAACCAAATTTTGTTTCTGTTAGGAAAATTCAATTTGATATTTGAGTACATAAATAGGTGAAAATTAATTTGCAACACTTTATTAATTAAAATAAAAAATATATGTTCTTTAATATAAAAATATCATATAATTCCGAAAATATAGAAAAAACATAAATAATCTTTGGTAAAGATTTAATTTTGAAATTAATATATACCACATGTCTAAAATGTTTTGCTGGTGTATATAAATACTCGTATTGTAAATTTAAATTTAAATACACAATATTTAAATCAAATTAAAAATATGATACCATAATTGATTAAATATTAATTCTTATCAACATTTTTTTAACAATCATTCATTATCTTCATTATTTTATGGGTTAATAGTCATTTAATTTATTTATGTTTGGATTCAGTAAGTATGGTCCTTATATAATCTTTTAAAATTTATAATTATATAATAAAATTCAAATATTTTTTAATAACATATCATTTTATACATAAATGTTATGAAGTGATGAAAAATGAGTCATATCCATACCTCTAGGTGGTAGTTCACATGTTCACATGAGCAATACTATTATTTCACATTTATTATAAAGGAGGTGAAGAAATGGTTATCCCAAAAACAATAATATTATATAATTATATTAATTATAAAAGATTAATTATGTTATTATATACATATTATATTAAGTAGATGTATAAGTAGAAATAGGCACTAAATTTGATAGGTATGACGATATCCTATTCATTTTGTGACATCCTTTTCCATACATTATAAGCCTTTATAAGATAGATATAGTGTAATAACAGAATATATAGAATTAAAGTGAAGAATATTTTATAGTTTTTGGGTTGATATTGGATAATATATTCGGCACTATATTTGTGAGAAATAGTGGAAAATTGAAATTTATATATAAGTGAGAGGTGGGGCACACATTGAATCACATAAATGATAAAAAGAATATAATGAAATGTTATTATGATAGTTGGTCTCTATTGATATTACATAGATGTTAATATAAGATAATGGAAAAATATATTCAAAAATAAGAATCATATAGGATTAGGTTTTTTTACACTTGTATTTATATAAACTATTTCAACCATAACTATAGTGACAATGTTTTACTAATTATTCAATTCATTTGTTCCATAATAATATAGTAAACCTATTAAATATATTTAATTACATCAATTTACATTTTATAATCTACTTTAGATGTTACAATTTATATTAGGGGAAAAAATTAATTTTCACATATGTTCGTAACATCAAAAAACTATTTTTAGGGAAATAATATTATGATAATAAAAATGATTTTTTTTGAAAAATCTAAAATAATTTCAATCCTAGAGGAATAAATTCAAATATGATACATATATTTTTACATATTGAAATATAATTCAATTACAAATGAAAATTAAATTATGCATATAATTTAATAAATGACATGTAATTTAACACCCCCAAATGATAAATGATTAAATGACTAAATGATATGAAAATGTCAACAAGGTGAACCTTCATTTTTGGGACCCAACCTGATTAGAATGCTACTGTTAAGCATGCTTAGCCTGAAGTAGTGATCTGGATGGGTCACCCTCTGGGAGGTTTTATCGGGTGTGTGTGAGTGGGGACAAAGAACTCTATAAAGGATATGTCTTGGCATGTGGGGACTGTCATTAGTCATATGACCCATTCAGGCATGTGGGTGGACCCTTGGGGGGGACCACATGTCTGCGGGACAACTGGTGGTACCTGGCAGGTCAGGAACCGACAGCCATGTTACGGCGGGGTGGTTGTGTTGTCACCGGGACCCAGTTGTTACATTTGGTATCAGAGGTGGTACTCAGCCTTACGTGTGGTGCATTTCTTGGGTTGAGATGTAGGGCCCACAACGAGGGTGTTGTTCTCTAAAGGGGTGATTGTAACACACCCAAATGATAAAGGGTTAAATGACTAAATGATATGACTCATGTAAAAAAGGTCCACCTTTCTTTTTGGGTGCCTAAATAATAAGAACTCTAATGTTATACATTCTTGGCTAAGAGTGGTGATTCGGATGGGTGACCTTATGGAAAGTTTTCCATGGTGTGTGGGAGTGGAGTCAAAGCACACTTGAAAGGACATGTGTTGGCCTGTCGGGACTGTCATTAGTTATATGACCCGTTCAGGCATGTGGGTGGATCCTTGGGTGGGGACAGCGTGCATGTGGGGAAATTGGTGGTACCTAGAGGGCCAGGACCCGACAGGTACGTTAAGGCAGGGTGGTTGTGTTTTCACAGGGTCCAAATTGATACATTTCAACTAAGAACTTTGTTCCATCCTCAGATAGATGGCCAGACTGAGAGGACTATTCAAACTCTCAAGAACATGATTCGTGAATGCGTCCATGACTTTGGTCGCAACTGGGAGGATAAATTACCTTTGGTGGAGTTTGCATACAAAAACAGCTATCACTCCACCATAGGGATGGCCCCTTTTGAGGCGTTATATGGGAGACCTTGCAGACCACCCTTCTCCTCGACAAACCCTAGGGAGTCTGCACTAGTGGGACCAAACGACCATGTTAAGGAGGGGTGGTTGTGTTGTCACTGGGTCCCAATTGTTAGATTTGGTATCAGAGGTGGTATCGAGCCATAGGTGTGGTGCACTGCTAGGGTTGAGATGTAAGTCCCACAACGAGAACATTGTTCTCTAAAGGGGGTGATTATAACACCCCCAAATGATAAAGGGTTAAATGACTATATGATATGACTCATGTCAACAAGGTGCACCTTTCTTTTCGGGATCCGACCAGAATAAAACACTATAGTTAAGCATGTTTGGACAGGAGTAGTCATCCTGATGGTGACCTTCTGGGATGTTTTCCAGGGTGTGTGTGAATGATGACAAAGCACACTGGAAAGGACATGTGTTGTCCTGTCGGGACTGTCATTATTCATATGACCCTTTCAAGCATGTGGGTGGACCCTTGTGTGGGGACAACGTATCTGCGGGGTAACTGGTGGTACCTTGCCGGCCAGGACCCAAGATCAATGTTAAGGTGAGGTGGTTGTATTGTCACCGAGCCCTAATTGTTACATTTCTTCTGAGCACTACCTTCATTCCTCATACGGATATCCAGACTGATAGGACTATTCAGACTCTTGAGTACATGTTTCGTGCATGCATCCTCAACTTAGGTCACATCTGGGAGGATCAATTACCTTTGGTTAAGATTGATTACAAAAATAGATATCACTCCACCATGGGGATGTCCCATTTTGTGGCATTATACGGGCAACCTTGCAGATCACCCTTGTACTCCACAGACCCTGGGGAGTCTGCACTACTTAGAGAAGAGATTGTACGAGCTACCACAGAAAGGTGGCAAATCATCTAGGAGCGGATGAAGACAGCATCGAGTAGTTAGAATTCATATGCTGACAGGAGACAAAGACCTCTAGAAAATACATGTGTTGGCTTGTGGGGACTATCATTAGTCATATGACCTGTTCAAGCATGTGGGTGGCCCCTGGGTGGGGACCATGTGTCTGTGGGGAAACTGGTGGTACTTGGATGGCCAAGACCTGACAGTCATTTTAAGATGGAGAGGTTGTGTAGTCATCAGGTCACAGTTGTTACATTTTTTCTAAGCACCGCCTTCCATCCTCAGACGGATGTCCAGACTAATAGGACGATTCAGACTCTTGAAGACATGCTTCGTCCATGTGTTCTTGACTTTTTTCAATGCTGGGAGGATCACTTATCTTTGGTGGAGTTTTTTTACAACAACAATTATTTCTCCATGAGAAGGATTCCACCTTTTAAAGCATTATACAGGCGACCTTGTAGATTACCCTTTTGCTGGACAGACCCTGGGGTGTCACAACTAGTGAGACCATAAATGGTATGAGATACAACACATAAGGCTCAAATCATCCAGGAGTGGATGAAGACTGCATAGAGGAGCTAGAAGTTATATACGGAAAGGATACAGAGACCTCTGGAATTCGATAATTGTGACCACGTCTTCATACGAGTCTCATCTCGATGAGGTCTACGTAGATTTGCATGAGGCGGCAAGTTATCTATGAGATTCACCAGACCTTTTTAGGTCCTATGTAATGATGAAGGTGGCATACCTCTTAGCTCTTCCACCAGAGTTGCACCAGGAGCATGACGTCTTCCATGTATCTCTGTTGAGGAGATACGTGCATGACCCATCACAAATCATCGACCATGGAGAGATGGACGTCGACGATAGAATGACTTTTTCAGAGGTTCCAGTGGAGATTGGGGATAGACATGAGTTGGTCCGACATAGAAGTTTGATACCTCTAGTGCGCGTTCGCTGGTAGCAGAAGAACCTCTAGTAGATAAAATGGGAGCAGGAGGCTCAGATACGTGCTCAGTTCCACCACTTGTTCCCTTAGTTCGATTTGTAGCTTATGGGGATGTAAATCTATGAGGTTGGGAGAATGTGAAGACCTACAATTTTTGTGGAAATGTTTTTTATTAAATACATGTGAATTTTACGAGTATGGGAAAACTGACAACACTTTATTCTAAGGCCCAATGTGCCCAAAATCAATTTCTGATGTTTTGTTCGGGTACGTTTGGTAAAGGTACGAGCGGGATTTTATAAATTTTGAACCCTTGCTTAGATCTAAAATCTAAGGGCAATGTTGAACTCGTAGTGCCGGTATTCATTTAGGAAGACTTTCACTTCGACGACAGGGAGTCGAGAATAAAAGATAATTTTTGGGGTTTCGTGGAAAGTAATAAAATAAAGCGACCTTCGCATTATTTTATTTGCGCCTCCTTGTGGGTGATTTGTGGTTAAAACCTCCTCATGGAAGTTGGAGGTGGTACCACCACACCATAACCTACCATGAGAGGTTATGGTTGTGGGGCCCAGCTGAGCATAACCTCTCATTATAGGATAGGATGTGGGGGCCACACGGGGCTTAAGCCCCTATTGATGGCAGAGAGTAAAACCTCTCAAAAATCACTCATTAATGAGGGAGAGCCTCTTTACCTTCCCATTAATTCAATTGTGCCAACTTCCATAATTAATTAGTTCCAACCCTTCACATTAATTAAGTGGAGATAAGTAATTAATTCATTCTTTTTTAATTTTTTTGCAACGAATTAATAGATACTCCAATCTATTATTTGGAACAACATTGGCATTTGGGTGGAAGTTTGGGAAGAGGAGAGCTTGGGAGGATTATAATTCTCCCAAACATGAATGAATAATGTGTTCATCCAATGAAGAACGCCGAGGATGATCCTTCTTTGACTTCTTCCCCGGACACCTACCGAAGTGGAGCGTATTTGATAGTCGATGCAAATTGGGATTGGAAGCATGAAGTGGGCACAACAAATGAAGAACTCTTTCGTCTTCTTCACTTGACTTTAACGTAAATGACCAGAAATAAAATGTATGGGGATTTATTTGTGAATTAATTCTTTTCTTTTCTCATATTTGGTTGGAAAGGAACTGATGTGGAGATTGTAAAATAATTTGTGTTCATCGTACTTCATTGATGATCCAAATGATACAAACCTAAATACAGAATGTGCATGCCAAACCTACATGACCCAACTACTCCGCCAATCTTGTTTATGATGAACATAGGCATGGAAATGAGGTGATAGAATGACGAAGGCAGCGAAGTCAAAGGTTGCGCTACCTGTGGCCTCCGCAAACCATGCCTCCCCCATGATGCCCTGGTGCACCCGACCAAACATCGTCGGCCCGTGCCGACCCAAGCCATGCGGAACTGGCTTGCCCAACCGTTGGCCCGCCAGGATGGGCCCTGCCCGAATGACATTCGTTAGACCACCTGCCGATTTCCACTCACGACCCGCGCCCCTCCCCTACCTGGCCCACCTGCCGCCCTCTACGCGGTCCTCGTGGCCTCGGGGCCGAGCCGGCATCATGGCTCCCTCGTGGCCACCCGGATGACCTGGCGTCCCGTCCCCCCTTGCAGCCTCATGGACGAGTCGGCTTGCCAGCCCCCTCACGGTGCCCTGGCTGAATCGTCCCCTCCTACTCCCTCCGGGTCGAGCCACACCCTCATGATGCTTCGGGCTAATCCGGCCCTGAGCCCAGGCCGATCCTCACTCACGGCGTGCTGGGATGGGCCCAGCATGCCGGACTGAACCTAACAAGCTGGCCTGCCTAATGGGCCAAGCCAGACCCAACAGGTCTGACGGGGTAAACCCAGACCGGGTCGGCCTAGACAAGGTTGGGCTGAGTTGGTTCGATGGGGTCAGACCGGACTCGGGCACACTACTGAACTTTTACTTTCTTTGGACATTTCTTTGGAACCGTATGAACTTTTGACGAAACGTCAGTGGCACTGGTATTCTTGGAACATGACAGTCCCTTTGGTTATACCCCACTAGAGTTCAGGGGTAATGTTGATATATGTTATGTTTGGATCGTGCATGAATCCTACTGAGCCCTCAGGACTAAAAGGCTAATAAATCACAGACTGGGGCATCCAATTGAAGCGTCTTCAATTGCGTTGAAACATCAATCACATGGCGGACCACTAAGTTACTTCTTCATGGGACTTCGTTGCAGTCTCTACATCGAAAAATAGCTTATGGTGCTGATCTACCGGGAACGAGCGAGCATTTGTCTGGGACCGTAGTAGCTGGATGATACCTTACAACTGCTGAACGTTTGACTTAGTGTAATTCTACTAGCCCAAAGAGGAGCACCATGGTTTCACGGTAGACCCACAGTTGGGAGTGCCTTGGTGTTCTGCTAGACCCATTCTACCCGATAGGAGAAGTACCTCAGCAAGCTATGAGGGGCAGCACCACTATATGAGTGTGGAAAACCCACAGTGGGGGGCCCCTCTGTATTAGCATAGAAGACACACGATACTCGACAGGAGGAGTATCTCAGAAGTCCACGGTTAGTGGGAAGAGCCCATGTGTGACACGGTAGGCCCAATGTACTCGATAAAGGATTTGTTCTCCAGAAACCAATGGTTCAGATTGATACCATCCCATGAATAATATCCTGGTTGAGATGAGTTAGAATCTTTTTTTTCACCTCATGATTGATATGCATTACTTGGTAACTCAGTTATATGTATGGTTATATAAAAAAGTGAGGTTATTTGTTGATTTCATACTTTGTGGTTTATCCTTGTGGGAATTTGTGAGACCTTGAGGTTCTCGGGGTCCTTAATGAGTATTGTTATACTCACCCCTACACGGTCTATGCATGAATCTTGTTGTGCTGGTTGTAGACGATAGACATCGCTGTCTGAGGATCAGAGTAGCCGGACTAGATGATACCTGGAGGTGGAATTTACGGCGAGTCAGTACACGGAGGAGACTGACAGACGTAGAGTGCCGTGGAGGCGATCCATACATACCCTTCAGGTAGGAATCCCTAGAGGACGACCCAATACCTACTTTACTTTTCTTCATATGTACTTTTTTACGTTTTACTTGTACTTTCAAGTTGGGCTTGTATTTCCAGCCCCTTTTACATTTCATCCCTAATTTGTATATAGTTTTTCTTAGTGTTTTACTTCCATCTCATACTCTACTGTGTTTGTTTACACTTTATAAATGCAATTCCTTCCCAGTTTTTGGGATTTTTGCCTTTGGTGCTAGTCGCCAGCACCTGGCCTATGAAAGGCGGGCTTGGGGTAGTCAGGACACGAACCCTGTGGGATGGGACTTGACATGAAATATAAATAATTTAAAATTAAAATGAAACATTAAATATATTTCTGAAATGTTATTTTGATGTTTCCATGATATTAAGATTATTTTTATATGGAATATATTTATTATTAATGAAATAATTTTTATCAATTATTTTTCCAATAGAATTTATTTTAATTTTATATTATTATAATGTTATTAAATTGATAAATTAATCGATATCAATATTTAATAGTATTCATTGAAAAAATATTTATTACTAAAACATTTTATAAGTTCATCATAAGATAATTTGAAAAAATTATTAATTTAATAGAAATCTTGTAACCGAATTTAATATTTATTATTTCTATTTTGTTTTAATGAAATTATTTAAAAAATAAATGAGAATTATAAAAAAAAATTGGAATGAAAATCATTCTTTCTATAATTTTAGTGCATATGTAACATAAAATGATAACAATATTGTTATCTACTTTTAAAAAAAATTAATCACTTATCCACCGACTCATAATTCAATCCTATATTATGAAAATTAATAATATATATTTTCTCCAAAATTCATAACACTTTTTTCCGAATAATAACAAATTACCACAATATAAAATATCATATTATCCATTAATATATCAATACCATCAAAAATATATACATAAAATATTAAAAACACATTCTCATATATGATTTTCACAAAAATTAATTTAAAAGAAAATTGTTGTCCCCATCTAGGTCTATAAAACATCAATAAAATTATTTAATTCTTTTTTCAAATAACCTCAAAACGGGAAACGATGATATTAATATTATAATAATTTTCAATCATGTCAACCTAAGAATGTATGTTAAATTAATAAAAAATCAACCACTAAATATGGATAAAAATTCATTTTATGTAATTTGTTCTTTAAAAAAACTATATTTCCTTGTTTAAAAAAAATTAATTTCATGTTTATATTAAGTGGATCAATATCATAAATTTCATGTCTATATTTTATTTTTTATTTAATTAAATTGGAAAAGAATTTAAATTTCAATCCCATATAATAAAAATTAAAAACATCCACTTAATGTCTATTTTTATGACAATAATAGGTTTCTTTATATTGAATGATGTTTTTCAATTGAATTATTTTTATACATTTATGTTTGACCACAATAATTGAATGAAAATCCTTCTAATAGTTAATATTCATACTAAATCCCGATGAAAAATAATTGAAAATGATAAATGAGGAAATGTAATCTCAGTAATGGGTATATTATGAAATAATACATGTTAACCAATTTTAAATTCTAAACAATCCGATAGGATGTTTGTATCTAATTTGAGTAAACATTGAGCACAACATATTCAATTTTCCTTGAAATATATATTCATCCAAATTTTTTTATTAATCAATTCAAAATAAATCCAAATCTTAAAATAATAATTCATTTGGTTTTCAGGAAAAAAATAATGATTCCAAAAAATAGTTAATATTAATAACGTGACATATATAATTTGATATATATATAGATAATCAACTGCATAACCATAACTAGATTTATATGGATGGAATGAATGATTCCAAACATCATAATATATTCATCATGGCCTTATCCCTAGATATCATATTTTATTTTATATCATTAAATCAATCACCTAGGATAATTTATCTCATGAGACATTAAAAAACATCAAGGAGATATAATTTTCCCCTCAAGTCAATTAAAAACTCTAATACATATATTCTATGAATTCAACTATCAACAATTAAATATGTAATAAAAAAAATTCTTATTTAAAAATGAGAATGCTAAATGATTATATGTTCCTAAATAAGTAAAGGGGAATTAAAATCATAATCCATGGATAAAAATGTAATATATTGAATCATTAGATATAATCCCTTGTGAAGCATTAGAATAATAAAAATTTGTAGCAATATAGAAAAAATAATATTAATGTAAAATTTAAACCATTCTTTGAAAACTAGAGATAAAAATAATTTTCTTTTAATAACATATTAAATAATAAATTTAATAATATTGACAATGTTTCGTTCATTTATAATATATATTATCTAATAAAACAAAATATTCATCAAAATAATGGTCATAATGGTAGAAAATTCAATTCATTTAGTATATGTTCATGGAAAAAAGATATGATTTTTTTAAATGAAAATAAAATTTCCAAAATATGAAATTTTAAATGGTTGAATTATTAATTAGTAATTATAGTTCAAATAAAAAAATTCATAAAATATTTTATAAAATTAAAAAGAACATTCTTGAATCATTTTATGAACAGTGTCACAAAAGAGAAATAATTTTCAATAAATATGTTAATTCAGGGTATGAATTAAAATTAGCTTACCAATTTTTTATCATTTAAATCAACACAATTTTAATGAAGATAAAAATATAAAGATTTCAAATACCATTGAATTTAATAAAATTATTGAAAAAATTCAACCGTATATTATCATATGAAGAATTCCAAAATAAGAAAATATAGACAGTATATTAAATAGCATATTAATCCCAAAACATTTCAATACACACAATGCTATGTTTTTATTTTGTTACACTGAACATTGATAATTTTCAAAATCTTGTGTTACACGCATGGTTGAGTAATTTCAAAGAACAATATATTATTAATATTATTATTTATTATTGAAATTATTGAATATATTTTTTATTAGAAGGTTATATTAAGATAAATTGATTTTTGGAAATTTATATTTTAATAATATTTATTATCAATCGATTTATTTTTTCTAAAATATAAGTCAATTAAAATAAAAAAGAATGATTTATCATAAACTATATTTTTTCCAGAGGTCTTTTTCTATGGTTTAAGATCATAAAATAGAATTACATTTTAAAAATTTAATAATATGTATATGAATAAATATTCAATACTTTTTAAATCATAATATTGAAATTATCTTAAGTATATATTTTGGGTATTTTCTGAAAAGATTCATTTTTTATGATTAGTTTAATATACATAATTTTAATTGAAAACAAAGTTTTTGTTTTAATAATATATAAATTTAACTTATATATTGAATTATTTTTAAAATAAAATGTGTTAAATAATATATTAATTAACCTAATTTAATTCACTAATATAAATTTAATTCTGAATTGTGATATTTAAACATTTCAAAATTTTGAAAAATTTTACATTAAAATCATATATATTAATACTGTCTATGGGACTATATTTTAATTAAATTAGGTAACATGTGTTATATTAAATTTTGAAAATTGAATTCATATTTATAATCATAATTTTTTTTATGAAATATGGTCATGTTAATTTCTTTTTCAATTGATTAGTAGAAATATTTAAAATTAGTTCAATGATTATGTTTAAAGCTGGGTTTTATGAATTAATTATTACTGTTTTAAAATTATTTTTACACAATCATTGAATGTATATACAGTAAATTTGATTTCATATTTAGAAACATATGTTATAGTTTATATAAAAAATAATTTTAATTTTTTAAATATTAAATAACATAGATAAATTAAATGATATAATTTAGCATATAAAATAAAAAATTGTAAAATTATGTAAACATAAAAGCTAAAGAACAACGAGATAAAAATATATTTAGATTTTTTTGCTGTTATTATTTTTATCATCCATAGAAACCCTCAACTCAATAATAGATTTATTTTGGATGCACATGTGTAAATGGAGATCTTCCAATAATTAAGCCTTTTGGATATTTACAAGAATTCCACTCATTTTCAATTGTTTGTGGGCACTCATTCCCATTAACTATTCACACTTATAAATCTATTTTTCCAAAAAAAAACCCTCCCAAATAAAATTGAAATATTCATATCCACGTACTAGAAGCCTTGTTTTTTGATGAACTCCATCAATTGAAGGATTTAGTTTAATCTTAATGAGAATACCAAAATAAGTGGTAACATTATTCAACGAGCGTCATTATTTTAGGTCATTCTCCACATTGTTAAACTTCTATTATATAATGCTGATATAATATAATTAGTATCTTACATATACTATGTTTTTTTTATAACATGTTAATTACCACAAAATTCTTCAACATTCATGATATTGTTTATGAAACCATCGTTCATGTGTAAAGAAGACTAATGCCTCTCAAACCAATGATGTTAATTTTTCCATTACCACCTATCAAGTTTGGGAAGTATAGTTGAAAAAAATATTTATGATACATATTACTTAATTATACATATGGAGTAAATATATCATATATATATATATATATTACTAATCTACATTCTCTAGGAGAAAGGATAGTGTCCCTCATGTGTATGGTGGTCTACCACCTCATAATGCAATATGGATAGTCTTCCACAAATAGTTTAAGTGAAAGGTGATAATAAATAAGGATAATGATTTAATTTTATATATATTAAATAATTATTATATTTCCTAAATATTCAACATTCTAAAATGTTAATATATCTTTTTATTTTATGCAATTAAATATAATAAATTCAATATTTTGCTTGTAGACTAATACCTTCACAAAGCGACTTAAATTTTTTTACTGACCACACCAAAATGAATTATATATATAGATAGTTAAATAAATAAATTTGTTTAATGTTATATTAGTATCATTTTATAATGATGAAATATTACCTAATGACATCGTATAGTGATCATTGAAAAATTAAAACCTTACCCATGCATTTGTACAATATATCGTCCCCATGATCATAAGATATTTTATTTTTCTTAATAATCATTAAATAATTAATTTAAAATAACAATTTATATGAGAATAAGTTAAATATGTCATGATAATTATTCTAGAGATTATATGACTTTAAAATTTTGTCAAAAAAACAGATCATTCACAATGAAACATTAAATAGAAAACCAGGCAATTTTTAACCAATATAATACAAATAATGAAGGATTTTTAAGGAACATCTATACGAGGAAATAAATGGATTATGTGGGATAAAATAATTTTTAATATGGTTATATTTTAAGATAATTAAATTTTCAAACCCACTATATGTTGTTTAAAGGAATTTTCATCCAAAATGAAATATATGGTAACATATTTCATTACATAATATATATTCTTTGGCTTAAAAATTATCATCATTGATTATGTCATTGTTAAATTATTTGTGTAATTGATTTTGATTTTTATATGTGGTATTGCATCTGATTTTATGATAATTTTTAGTTTAAATACATAATGTATCACTTGATTATTTCTGACATCATATTTATGATCTTTTAAAAGGTTTACATAAAAATTTAACTATCATCCAAAATTTATTTTTTGAATTTTAATTATAGAAATTTATTTAACCAATTTATAATAATAAAAATTTAAATATATTATCCATTGGTTTTTAATTTCTTTTTCATATAACATTAAAATTTTCCACTTCTTTGATCATAATGTTTTTTAGAAAATGTTTTAAATAATGTCCTACATCATTTTTCTTTTGGTCAGAAATATATTTTCATCAAACACCGTGTTATCAAAAAATGTTTTTATTATTTTTTTGAACTATTAAAAAATATTTATAAGATGCATTTTAAACATTATTTACTAATTAAAAAAATTTTCTAATCAATTTAATGTTGTTTTCAAAACAAATCTATGTGGATTTAAAAAAAATGTTAAACGAATCATTTTTTTTAAAATTCTTGTATTTTGAGGTGTTACTAATTTCATGACCACTAAATTATTTCTAGATTTCGATAACTATTTTCAATGTTTTATTGAATGAAAATTTCATTCATGATAGTTTGAAAAATATTATTTCATATAAATGATTTAAAAATGAAATGGATTTTTATAATGGTTTATGGTTTTAAAAATGAACTAAATGTAATGTATTGGACCTCTCTAGTACAACAAATTTTAGAATTCATGTGTATAAATTTTTTCTGAAAGTCCATGGTGACTTATTTTAAGACAATCATGAAAATATTTTGAAATGAATTTTCAAGAAATATTTTTAAAATCATTCAAAAATATTGAAAAACAATTTCCAACAAAAATATATTAAAAATATTTAAAATAATTATTCATATATTTGAAATGATATTTGCTAAAACCCATATTTTGATTATATATAAATGAATCATTAGAAATCATTTTATATAATTTTTAAACATAATATAGTTTTTTAAAAAACTTTTTCAATAAAATGCATATTTAAATATAAAAATTTCACAAATATTTGGGGAAAAATAATTTTTAAAATATAATCTTGTAATCATAAATAAGATTCCTCATAGAAATTATGATCATGATGTCATGTAAGTATATAAACAACAATCATTCCTTTTCCACTCAAAAGTTTAGAAAATTGATTTGATCATAATATGAACAGGTTATACCTTCTTAAATACTTTATTTAAATTTTATACATGGGTAGAAATATATTATGAAATTTATAATATAATATTAAATCCTTTTTGAATTTTTTTTATAAGTTATTTTTTTAGAAAAATAATTTTTTTAAATATTTTATATATAAATTCAGATTTTCTGAAAAACCCTTTTTTTAAATTATCATAACTACCAAAGACCATGAAAATGGTGCCATTAAATTTATATAAAATTAATATCCATAGTTTTAGAAAATTCATGAAATTTATTTAGATATTGATAATTATATTTCATCAATGTAAGCATAATAAGAAACAATCTTGTTAAATTATGAGATTGTTGCAATAAACTACTAAAATATTGTCATTTTTTAATCCTAATAGAATGAAAATAATAAAATTAAAAAATTCCTAAAATATCATGAAAATAATGATGTTCTGGATATAACATATTAGTTTAATTATATACACATCATATACAAATATATGGGCATAACATGACATGTTAATCAAAGATGGAAAATCAACCTAAAATTACAGTACCAAGTAAGTTTCTTTTGAATGCTAAATCCCATGAAAGTTAAATAAAATAATATATATATATATATATATGAATACTCAAAAATTTAACTGTAATGATAATAAAGTATATAAATGGTCAATATTTTCACTATAAATAAGAAATTGTTGGTTATCATCACTTGCGTTTCACAAAAAAATACAAGTCAGAAGAGAAATTGTATCCTTTTGTTATGTCTCTCTTTGAAATCATCATAACACCTTGTATAAAAAGTAAAGGTTTTTTATAAATATAGCCCTAAAAGATATTCCTATATATGATACTATATATGATTTAATTTAGACATTTTATTACCAAGTTATTAATAAATCTATTTTAAAGTTATATTTTGGTTGATAATAACCGTGACATTTATATGTGTTTTGACTTATTTTTTCATCAAGTTAATTTGGTTACGATTTACATATTAATGTAAAGTAAAACAATATATAAATATAATATATTTATTTATTTTAAATTAATTTATTATAATATATTAAATATACGAATATTAAATGAAATATATCTTTCGTGGAGATTGTAGGTCGTATATACACATAAATGTAGTTTTCGGTTTCTTATCGCATTAAAATAATAAATTTAAATTACATGTAAATACATAAATATAATATCATTATAGTACAATTAATATTTTAAATATAACATATATTTTCACTAAAACCATATTTAATACATTATATTTAATTAGTAAATGAATCACATCACTTTGAGGAGGCTATAGACCACATGACCACATGACCACAAATGAAGATATTATATATAACCTATATTAAAAATAATAAAGTTATTTAAGATGAATAAATCCATAATAAATATTATATATATCATATAAAAACCTTTTTAATGTCATAATGATCACCCCTGATAGATAAGAATGGCAAATTGAAAAACATCATTTCGTTAGGCGGTAGTTCCCCACAGAGAAGAACTGTATGTTCGTTCAACATACATTTGAAGTGTGTATGTGTAAAAAAATATCATATAAAAATAACACATAATTATATTTAAGATACTTATATTATTAAATAATTTTGGAATAATATAGTTTAAGATTGTCAGTGAATAAAATAAAAGAAAGGAGCTTGTGAATGAATGTTACCTCTTATTTGGTTAACTCATTTGTGATCACACCAAAAGTATTACATTGATGGATTTCATATCATAGGACAGTTTTAATGAGTATTATAATGATGTTGGAATGATATTTTAGATTATTTTTGATGATCCAAATGTCCATATAGGTGTATGTATGTGGTAGGGTTTAATTACTTTTATAGTGGAGGTTGAGTAGAATTCATGTAAATAATCAAAAATGCAGTTCCACAAATGTTTTTCATGTAAAGGGGATAACATAATAGCTTAAATTAGATAAATTTTAGTAAAGGTAGATAATATTTATCTAAAATGGATTCTATAAAATTTTATAGGATATTTGGCCTATTACATTTAATGATTACTAACATGTAATGCTTAATTATACCATTATCAATATTATAAATTATAACTACATTCACAAATGTTTTTGGGGCTAAAAATTGCACCTTATTAGGAAATATAATTAGTTTTAATTATAAATATCTAAAATGTTGTTCCATATTATATCACATTAGTGATAGAAAAAAAATTAAATTTAATCATGCATATTTGTTGCAAAAAAAATTTCTTTTAATGAAAATATTAAAATCATTAAAGTGATATATATCTAATTTCAATTTAATATTAGATATACTGTCAAAAAAATTATTATTTGATGTATATTATATTAAAATAATTTTAAACAAATAATTAAAATATAATTTAACTATCTAAATAAATTATAAAAAAATGAAATATTTAATTAAGAATTATTTCATTCAATATTCACCACAAAATTAATCATCACAGAAAAAGATCAAAAAATATCCCTAATTATATTATTATTTTCTAACCTTGAAATGAGTTGTATTTGATCAATAATAATATATTAAATGATTAGAATTTATGTTTAAAATGTTTTCTCTATTAAACGAAAGTAAAATTAACTTTTATAAAAATACATCCTTTATTCACAAAATTGTATCTATTCATGTGTTATACCTTTAAAACATATTGGATGTCTATAAAAAATATTTATTGAATATATAATATATAAATATAAATTTCAAAAATAAAAAAATTGGTTTTTAACATAATAATATAAAAAAATTTATACATGGAAAACTAGTTTTATCGGAAATGGATTTTCATTGTTCTTAAATAGTTTTTAATTTCATTTCCAGCAACATAAAAATGATTAATTTTATGTAATTCATAATATAATATTTTTACAATTTATTTATTGTTATTTTTAACTTATATTTTATAGACTTTGTCTTTGCTATAAAATAAAATTATTAAAAAAATAAATTGTATTATTTATTTCTATAAAACTCATCCATACGTGTAGCTCAGTTTATAAAAGGGACTCGATAATGTGTGTAAAAAATGAAAAACATAGTGTTATGGGTACCACAATCATCTCTTTGTGTTTCAGGTAGCACAATATCAAACTGTTGTCGTAGAAAAAAAAAATACCATGGTGCTTTCAAAAAAATCTATATATAGTAACGTGTGAAATTAAAATATCACAAGGATTATATTAATTCTAAAATTTTCCCATAAAAGTTTGAGATATTACATTATACCCCCATTAAAATGTATTTCACTCTCTAAATTAGTTTTAGTAATCAATGGAATAATACATCAATGTTCATTTCTTAGAAACTAATATCATTAAATTTAACGCTTAAACATCCTTTTCTAATAGATAGTTAGAAACATAATAGTCACACAATGTAACATTTTACTATGTTTTCTCAACGGATATGATATGTTGTAATTGGAACTATTTACATGGAATAAAAATATAAATCTCATTTTTTAATGGATAATGAGAGGGATCATAGATTTTAAAAGTATTAACAATCAAAAATCCCTATATCTATTATTATTTAATGGTCCATTTTATTGATTAGGAAAAAAGATACTACGTTACATTTTTTTCGAGATCCTTTTCCATAAATATGAAAACTGTTTTCATGAAGATATACATTTATGATATCATTCCATTACAATTTCACAATCTCACCCGTATGTTATGCCTTGATGAATTCCCAATTAATAATTTACTCTATGGATTAAAGGTGAAAATTTTATTCAGGAAGATGTAACATATCATATGATCCATAAATATAATGATAATGAATTGCATTTATCATTTTTAACAAAAAATGGATATCAGAGGTCACCCAATATGCATATATACAAATATTGAATTATAATACATTAATGTCAAATTCATCATCAAATGCCTAACATAAACCATTCCATATATATTTTACCTTATAATACATCAAAAATATGAAATTAAAAAAAATTAAAGATGATCACTGAATAAGGGTTACATTTATCCACCATATATCATAAATTATATCATTTTTTCACATTCCTAATAGGTGAATAATCTCATTATATAATTTATTGAAAAATAATAATAACATGAATTATGATAAAGCCTTTTGGAAGACATTAATTATTTTTTATTATAAATATTACATCATATATTCAACAAATGATATAAGTTGTAAATATCATCCAAGATAAAATAGATAATTTCTTATAAAAAAACTTTATAAATTCTACAATCATATGTATCTTATAATTTACATTATTCAAATCGATCATATCTTCTTCCAAGATATACACAATTATCAAACTATCTAGATCAAATTAATGGTTATCATCGCTTTATTGATAATATCCTCAATACATTAAATCACCCTTATTATTATTCTTAACCCATAAACATATAATTTTAAACAATTAAAAAACATATACATGAAATACTTATATATTTTAGGAGTCATATTACATAATCTTGTATCGCCTTCCGGAATCCTTTATTTGTATCTCCAAAAAATATCGATTTTTATAATTCACATAATTTTTATCAGTAATAAATTTAATTTTATTTCAGTTACTTAGAGTTTCTTCTATTGACTAACACCAGAAATCATAGTGTAAGTAACACTTATCGTACCAGAAAACAACGTAATCAAAATAAATTTATATGATTTATAAATCCAGACACGTTCTTATTTATTATATGTACCATTAGTATTATAATCCATTATTCATTGTACTCATCTATTTAAATCCTTCATGATTATTTGTAATTATTTCTTTAATTCCCAAAGAATATTCATTTGTTGTGTCAAACTAGGTGTGCAGTAAGGTTAATTTTCATGCACCAGGTTATGCTCGAATCAACCCTGATGCACCATTCTAGAGATATTTACCCTAGATAAATATACTCCATGTCTACAACCGATTGTAGTATATAAAATGAATTTATTTATAGTAATCCAGTCACTATATCCTTTACATAAATTCCAGAAAATTTTCTAATATTTTTCTTTATCCTTATACTTATCCAAAAAGACATCCCCAGACATATCTATAGATCTTTCCATAGGGATCGCACTAAATGATTCAAAAATAATCTTCATATGTTGACTTACTGATTCCATTGATACCTACAATAGTTACTCAAGCTTAACATACATTTTTATTACATCCTTTTAGATGAATATTCAACACATTGAAAAAATACATGCATGAGGAATTTTATAGTTCAGTGTCATTAGAATCATGAAAAAAACACATCTAACTCAGTCAAAGGTCACTCAATTTATCGACTATGATCTTACCCTTTATTAATTATACATATAAACTTTAATCATAATATTGGTCAATGAACTATATGAAAATAGTGTGATTAGATGCTCAATAAGCATAATAAAAGAAGATACATAAGTATAAAAGAGCATAAGGGTACCAGAACATCATAATAATATTGAATATCATACCTTTAATATAAGAGATCATATATGTGATAAATAGATTAAAGATTAGAATGTCAAAATGAGTTTATCAAAATGGACTCATGATAATTATCCATGAAAGAATAACATAGGACTAAGATATAAAATATTTGGAAGAAACATAAGAATATAAAATAATCTAAATAGATTTCATGTGATAACATCCAATTAAATATTATTAGTGTGGGTTCACTCTTGATACCATCTTAGTAGTTAGGGTTCACACCCCTGACCATCTAAGATATAAATTATTACTTTGATGATCATCTTAGAGGACAAATTCCTTTATTGAACAGAGTTTACTTCATGTTCCATCCATATGCATGTCATCAAATATAAATAATTACCTAATTAATTTGAAGGAGATATAGGTCATACCCACCATATAATTAAATCATACATATGTGTTATATAAGACCATAATAAATACATTCATAACCCATGAAATTAAATGGGTATTACAAAAGAAAAATCAGATCATAAACTCTAGAAGATGGATGGGTTTCATAATCATTTCATCAAATAAGCACCCATGAAAAGAGTATTATTGGTAACATATATCCCGGGAAAATGAAACAATTTTTAATAAAAATATATCCCATGAAATAAAAATGTGTCTTGTAAACAAATAAACATTTAAATAGAACAATGTTTCAATAAACACCATTCATCCAAAAAATAAATTTTTTTGAAAAGGAATATAAATGGTACTGTAGTTTCATTTAAAAAAATCATAGTTAACATCAATGGATTTATTCAAAGATGGAAAATATTTTTGATATAAAATTGAAAAAAAATTCTTGAGGCAAAATATCCTTTCAATAATAAAAAAATATTTTTTAAAACATAAAATCGTTGAATTTTTTATCAAAAGTGAATTAAAAATTAATTTTGATGTGATGAAAAAATTCTTAAAATCCTTTTATATCTTAAATTATAAAATAATTTAAAATAGTTTGAAATCATTAATTACTGAAAATATATAAAATAAACAGTTATACATTATGAAAAAAAATTTCCATGAAATTTTAAAATATAACATTGAAAATATTCTGAAAAAATTTTATTTATTGGAATATTATAATAGATACTTTTAGATCATTAAAATCATTTTCATTGGAAACAATCTTGTGAAAACATATAAATGTGGATTTTAAAATCTTTTGAAAGAGTATGTAAACAAAAATATTATTTTTTAAAACCCTTTTTCAATTAAAACACTTTTAAAAGAAAAAATACCTAATATTAAGGAAAAATTACATTTAAGTAATAACCTTTTAAACATACAGTGGATGAATCATATGAATTCTAGTCATGATGGAAGATAAGTACATTCATGTCGAACATTCATTTTTACAATAATTGTTTAGAAATGTTCATTCTTTAGAAAATAAAATGACTATTCATTTTTGAAATGTTTTATAAAATGAAAAAAAATGTTAAAAATTACATTATAATTTATATGATAAAAGAAAATAAATTGAATTTTTTAACAAAACAAGGTTTTGAATGAACACATATTTTAACCTGAAAGGAGAAATAAATTCAAATATTTATAAAAACAATTCAATAAATATTTAATGTACAATAGATTCAAAAAATGGTACTCTTACTTGGATATGACATCAATAACCTGAGTATAAAAACATTCATGACTTTTATTGAGTTATTTATCTTATGATTTCATCAATCTATGAATAATCATTAAAAATCTCAATAAATGATGAGATTGCAGTAATAAACCATTACAACTTTGGTAAACATTAATCATAATAAAATGTAAATAATAACATTAATTGAAATATAAAATACAATGAAAAAATTTTGATATATGACATTATATTTTATAGGAAATATATAAACCTAATTGAAAAATGTAGGTGAACAACAAGTCATTATCATAATGAAAGAAAATTGTGAAAAAGTTACATTACCAATTTGATAACATTTCAAACATAATCCTCATGAAAGAAATATCATAAAATAGATTTGTATATACAAAAAAAATTAATTATAATAATAATATAATAAATTCATGGGTATTATAAAAACCAAATATAATAAATATGATGTGAATATGGCTTGTGTCTCATTAGAAGGAAATGTAAGACAAGAAAACTCATAGCTTATGTCTTTATTCACACTGTACATGTTCAAAACCTTATATATAATAATTATATGTTATTTATACATCTATCATAGATAAATTTTCACACATATAATATAATATAATATATTAATTTATTATGAATTTATATTATGTTTTTATTAATAACACTATGTTAATGTTAAATTTTTGGTGATAACTACCCTGTTTTCCATATGTGTTTTACTATTTATTCTTTGTCATATTACATAGATATTGATTTATAAATTTCCATAAAGTAAATAATGATATAAATAAATTATACATTCAGTTTACATGTATTTATAATATTCTATTATTAATATGACTATTAAATTAGATACACTTATCATAGTTACGATATATCACCCAAACACATGAATGTTGGTTCCGTCATATTGTCTTATTGAATGAATGAATATAATAAATATATATATATATATATAATATTTATAGTATCATTATTAAGTCATATATATCATATATTTTCACTAAAACTGTCTATGATACCTTTCACGCAAAGTTTGAATGAATCACGTTGCGTTGAAGAGGTGGTACTCAACATGTCAAAAAATGATTTTATCGTATATCAATAATATGTTAGTAATTATGTTATTTAATTTAAAAATTACATAATAAATATAATATATATCATTTAATAACAATTTCCATCATATTTACGAACCATGAGTGGCAGTGATAGAATAATGAATGACACCGTTTAATGAGGTGGTAGTTCACCTTACCCAAGAACATTAAGTTTTTTACCCATTATATAGAGTGTGTGTATGTTTTGGTAAAAAAAATAAATGTTTTTTCATATATTTATTATATTTACTTTATTATATAATCCTATAATGATAAGGGAATATTTTTGGATATATAATATAAATGAAAGGGTCTCATTGAAAATTTTAACAACTAATTTTGGGTAACTCATTTTGGATTGCACCGAAGGATTACTTTTATGAATTTATGTATAAAGGGAGGATAAATACTGTAATTGATGGCTGCTTTTATGATATTTTATTAAAGATTTTATGATCCATGTGGCTTAATATTTTTTATAATATGGGATGGTTGAGTGCCATTTAATATAGAGGAAGTGTTGAATTCTTATTTTTTTTTAAATGGGAAACTCAACCAGATTTTTTCAATGGAATGTGGCTCTAAAAATAATCAAATTTTTATAAAAAGGGTGATAGGGTACATATATGTCCAATTAATGAAAATTTTAAATTATTATTTGTTAATCATGGTCATTATGTTTATGGATTAGTTCCCAATTGATCATAATTGTACCTAAATCACTACAATTATATATAATTACATTAATTAGTATTTCTGGTTATAAAACCATTTCACATATTAGAATGTATAAATTATTCTAACACTAAATATGAAATCCATTTTTTCAAATTCCTATCATATAATAGGTATAATGTAATATAAATTTAATCCTACACACGGGTCATGAAAAAAAGTTTTTTAGAGAAAATAATTAAAATAATGAAGTGATTATATATCCAATTTGAATGTGAAAATCGATATAAGGACCTAAATCATATTATCAGTTTTATATTTTATCTTATTAATCATTAAAATGAAATTTTAACACAATTTCACAATATAAATATATAAAACGTAAATGAATATTTGAATTAAAATTTAGTGTTTTTACTATTCTTAAAAAATTGAAACATATCTATAATATATCAATACAATAAACCATATTATTTTTTTATTTTACAATATTATAAATAAATTATATTTTTCCAAATAAAATCAAATATAAAATGTTATAAATTTATATTTAAATGTTTTCTCCACAAAAATGTTGTAAATTTACATTATAGAAAAAATATGTTGTTTATTTATAATTTTTAATTTATTCGTATATTATACCGATCAGATATATTGGATGAGTATAATAAATATTTAATGAATATATAATATATAAATATTATTAAACACATTTATAAATGTGGTTTTTAACTGACTAAGATAAGATATATTTGTTCATAGAAAAACGGTTCTCTTGTAAATGAAATTTCTTTATTCATAAAATGTTCTCACCTTCAATTATAGACACATGATAATAAAATTATTAATTATATATTTATATATATAATATATTTTAAAAAATTAGTTAATATTATTTTTAACATCTATTCTAATGGCTTGGTGGTAGCTACAATTATATTTAAAAAATAATATTAAAGTATTTTGTAAATCGATAAAACTCACACATGCGTATAAAATATGCTATCAAAGGTACATTGTATTTTTCATAACAAAATACAAACATTACATTGAGTGTATAAAATTATTATATTTTTTTGCAAAATATATATGATCTATGGAGTATAAAATTAGAATACTAGGCTGATTTCATATAATAGAAGCTACATAAATTATTTTCCGAAATAAAAAATATTAAATGATTAAATTAATTAAAATAATAATAAAATATATTGGTGTTAAAATTAATAGGTTGTAGTGATTAAAATATAATAATTATCTATGATTTATAATTTATTGGGTTAGTTTTATGGGGCCTGGTTGTTATCCTTGATTGATTTTGGATCAGTATAACAACAGATATGTGTTTGTGAGAATGATATTCTAAAAATGGATTTTCATTGCATTTTCGGGAGGAATGAGAACTTGATTATTATTTTATAACTAAATAATAATCTATATGATTATGAGGATCACACTAATAATATATTCCACCCATGACTAGACTTTTTCATTCTCGGTTTCATCGGCAGTATACTCATCTAATCATCGACACGTGAGTAACATTATAGGAACCACCAGACAATCTTGAGTATGAAGGGATAAAATTATATTTATATGAAGCTATTGATGTGTAATTTTGGGATATAGGAGGATATCTATTTTGGATATTTATTTGAAATTTTTTATCCATGAACCAATAAAATGATATGGCATTAATTTTCACACTACATCCCCGTAGCATGTTCAATATTTAGACCATTATCAATTTTCCAAGTAATTAATGTTGTCTTGTCCAATACATCTCATAATTATCATCACCCATGAAATAAATAATTAAAAATTTCATATATTTTTAATTATTAGATCATTTTAAAAATGAATTACTTTTGATGATGATAATGATGACCATAAATCCGATATTAACAATACTTATTCTTGAGATTGGATAACTTTTGTACTATAAATAATTTTGTGTCAGCCTTGGAACAATGCTGGTGTATATATAAAAGTATATATCATATGGGTCTCATTATATATAAACCCATGAGTGTAATATAATTAAACGTGACTTGTAGTTAGTAGATGTGGTATATGCTATAATTTGTCGATGTCACACCCAATTTGGTGATATATATATTTTGATTATAAGTATAAAATGAGCTGAGTATAGATATTATAAATGAGGCACCTTATTAAAAAAATGGTATATATTGAGTATATTTAGAAATTTGGCATTTATAATGAATATGATACTACTAAGGGAAATGTATTTACAAATAATTTTAATTGTAAAATAATTGTTGTGCATGATAATGGTGAGAATGTCTCTGTAGATCCGGGGGTCTTGATATTCATGTAAGATGATTCTGGGGCTGATACTTTAGAGGATTAAGAATCACATACTTTCACTTGTTTATTTATCATATCCTTTCATTTTGAATAGGTGATGAATTTAAATGAGTCAGATCCAGAGATTGATGTGATGATAGAACGACTAGCGGGTGGTGATAAAATTCCTAAAAGTATGTTGTATGTTGATGGGGGTGATAATGATACATGTGAGAGTAGTGCCTATGATTTGATAAGATAGTACACAATGATTTATTATAATACATTTTTATGGGTTTTACATCTAGGTTCTACTAATATATACCATGAAATCAGATGAAAATTATAGTGGATGAGGATGAGGATGGATATTGATGGTTTCATCTCATGATGCCTCAAATTTCATAGAGTGATAGATGAGAACCAGTGGTTTTATTTATAAACATATTGTAACAAAGTGGATATTATAATATTTCACGATAGACATTTTTACTGGTTTTCCCAGGATCCCTGAGTTGGAGTGATACAGTTTTGAGAGATTTTAGAACTATTAATGAATACTAATAAAATTTTAAAATTATAATGACTTACGTTGGGTAATCTAATTATTATCTATGTCTATGTGAATGTGTTACATAATGGAGTTCCATTTTATGTTTTATTAGGTAGAAACACAGATTTTAAATCATGGATTTCATGGGGCTTGATGAAAGTCTAAGAGGAACAACTGAGATTGAGCACTATGTTACATATATAAAAAGGCGGAACATCCAAGACAACTATATATATACAAGGGAGTATATTATTTTCCCTTTAATCATATAATTTGTTAGATAATGGGATGAAAACATATCATTGTATGTCATTTCATATAATAATAGTTTCCTGTATTTTATTATGATGGAACCGTAAGAGGATTTTTTTTGGGAGGTCATGTCTACCACTTCATTGTTGGAATGAGGCAGTTGAGGAAATAGTTTTCATCTCTAGAATGGTGTAGGAAACATAAATGATTTATTATATATTTCAAATGATGTTCATCCCAAATGATTATAAGGATATAATATAATTACAAAAAGAGTCGAACATTGAAGTTTGATGTGGATGATCATATTATCTTTAGAGTGACAAAATTTTTGGAATATTTATCATGACTTGTCCCTTGGGGACCGTGTCATGACTACACCAAGGTCAACATCCATTGGCCAGGTATTGGAGACTAGCACCAGAAAGGTATATCAATAAAACAATAAGTCATTTCCTTTAATCATTTACAAAAACATTGATCAAGAACCCACAAAGATTCAACCACGAAGTAAAACTTCTGTAGTAAAATTCTGTAATAAAAGTAAAGGGGATAGAATACAATCCCAACTGAAAATATAAAACTACACCCAAAACAAAAAAATATCTCATGTGATCATCCACCGAGAATCCTTCCTAAAGTGTTTGTACAAATCATCTATTTAGATCTCCACTTCACCTATCATCATCACCTCTATCATGTGTCATGTCCCAACTCCTCGAGCCTCCGTCAAGGCGACCCATAATCTGCACAAAACACAACAAGGTGCAGGAAATCTTGAGTAGATGTGTGTATAAAAATACTCAGAATGAACCTTGAGATCCCTAGAGGTCACTCAGAATTCCATTGAGGAATAAAAAAAGAATGATATCAATCACAATTCACATAGCAATGTATAATGGTCAAACCCGGTATAATTAATGCATTGAAGTACATATGATTAGTCAAGAAGCTCGATCACATTAATCTATCAGGAGCCACTACTAATGAACATACAGATTATGACCTGCATAGGATCTATTGGTACAATCCCCCACTGACCCACATAGGATCTGACTCACGATATGTAATTACCCCCACTAACCCACAGAGGATCTGCCCCACAGAGGATCGGTATGCACTGACCCACACAGGATCATTGAGAGTTGACCCACACAGGATCTGACCAATGATGGACAGGTATGTAAAAAACCATAGAAGATTATAGAGCACTAACCCATGTATGATCTAACCCACACAAGTTAGATAGGTGCTGACCCACAATGATCTCTCAGCACTAACATCTGTTTATTCTATCTCTAACCTCCACCTCACTTCCAGCTAATCGATTATCACTGATTGTACTCTTGACTCTCGAAGAACCATTCCTCATGTCTTAAATCATATTTCAACAAGCACGAAGTCCCATGAAGAAGTAACCTAATGATATTTTACGTCATTATGGATCCAGTGCAAAAGAATCTGCGTCAACGAGACACCAAGTCTGTAAGTTATTCATATTTTACTACCGAGGGTCTTGTTGGATTCAATGTCAATTAAACATGAACATAGTCTAAATTCCTTAAAAACTATCATGGAGTATCTAAAAGTCACATTCTATCTCCAAGGATCCAATAATCAAAGACGGTTCGTCAAACGGACATCCTGATAAGAAGTAATGGACTTTTAAGCGTTTTTGGGCCCGAGAGGGGTTCGGGTCCATTTGGACCCGATCATACCGACACAACCTAGCATGAACTGGCCCATGCTATCATGGTTAGTATTGGCCATAGTGGTATCGGCCTACTATGTGTGGCCCGTCGAGCGGTCCAATCTGCTGGCTAGCACGACCCACAAGCAGTAATATCCGCTACTTATGAATGACCCAATGGAGTTGTCTGGATCCTTTAATAGTGGCACCAAGGGGAGCTGCCTCATCACCCACAAGATCTACTGGAGGTGGGTCCCTTTCCATATCCACTGAGTCTTTCTTCATCGTGGCACATGATGACGCACACCCTCATCCACCAAGTTCAGCTGCTACCGGCAGCCTATCTGACTGCCGTGGTACCGAGTGACGTCACTCTTCCACTATAGCCGACGGTTTCCTGCTTCCACTCCCATCTGTCGGCACGACCGCACCAGTGTCCGACTGAAAATTCTTCAGCAGGGATTTGATGATTCTCTAGATCTCCATTTTTACTTTTTCGTTGGTTTATGGGCTACCTAGTATTCCACTATTGTTGTGACGCTCCCTGATTCCAAATATTAATGAGTTGTAGAAAATTGTAACCTGAAGAATGAAACAAGAACATAGCAGAGGAGGGTCTTGGGTTTTTCATTTATCCCTTTCCCTACACATTAACTTGATAAAAATCAGGATGAATTTTAATTAATCAAATTCAACTATATTAAAACAAACCCCCTACCACATGAATCGTTAGAGGTATCATGGTCGTTGGTGGGAGGAGAGTCCCCATCAGAGTGAGGTCATTGGAATTCATCGATCCATGTCCATCGCCGCCCAGTCTTCCGCCATCCGTCGGTTTAAGACATCGCGTCACGTCAATAGTGGTTCCTTTCATGGTGAAGCCATGTCAAAAATCCACCCCAATCCTCACATAAATAGAGGGGGAAAAGTGAGTAATGAACCAAGGAATTAATGAAATTCATTTAATGAATGAACCTCTTAATTACCCAATGGAGCAATGATAAATAAAGGAGAATCGAGCCATTAATTTTATTGACAAGCCACTCACCCCCTCCAATTCCACTCATCCACTAGATAATATGAAATAAGATATATTTTTCAAGTTATTTTATTATTATTTTTTGTATTTTTGAAAATTTATTTTTTTTTCTCAGCCAATTATGATCGATGTGAATCTTCCCATGAGAAAATTGTGATGCTATGGATTCAATGGTGCCATGTTCCTTTTTATTCGATCCCCAGTTCATATGATAAAAAATGTTGCCCATGCGTTTACTAAATGTACCTTAAAAGAAGATAAAAAATTCATTCCGGGCACAAAGAGCCACAAAATCACAGGAAAACAATATTCACATGCTCACAATAATCAAAACAAAATTAAAACAATTTTATATGTAATTATTGGGGTCTTTAAATTCTCCCTACTATATGGCCTCCCCCCCCCCCCAAATTATAACAGAACTAGAGGAAATATGGGGTAATAAGAATGAATTTTAGCCTCCTAATCCCATGTTCTCTCCTAGAGGTTCCCAGGCTACAAAAAATCTTGAACCATATGAATTGACTTTCCATGAAGTACTTGCTCATGTCGATCCTCTATCTCCACTGGTAACTCCACAAATGTCGACCCATCATCAATATCCTCCTCTACCCAATCGATAACATCTGATGGATCATTCATGTATCTCCTCCACTATGACTTGTGGAAAACATTATGCACCCAGTTTATCTGTTGGGAAGATCTAGATACTACGTCACCTCACATACTCTGAAAGGGATTTGGAATGTTCTAATGAACCTCATATATAGCTTTCCACCTCGGACGAACCTATGTGATCCTTATCACTGTGAGACCCTAAAGAAGACAAGGCCACCCTCCTCACACTCCAAGGGACTCTGTATCCTTTTGGCAGAAGACTTATTATTGTTCATTGTAGACTTTAACAACTCCTATATGTTTTGCACCTTCTCTGTGGTAGCCTATACCAACTTTGGACCCATAAGTGTAGACACCCTTGGGTCTTTCCTACAAAAAGGTGATCTGCATTGATGATCATACAAAGCCTCAAATGGGGACATTCTGATGTTGGAGGGATAACTATTGTTGTAATAAAACATCACCATGGGTAGGTGGTCCACCAAACTATGGCCGAAATTGAGGACACAAGCACGATTCTTGTCCTCGAGTGTATGTTTAGTACATACTATCTGGCTATCTATATATCTATTAAATGAGGTGCTCAAGCATAGCTGAGTCCCAAACACCTCCTGTAATCCCCTCCACAAGTGGGATTTAAATCAGGCATCATTATCTGTCTGATATGATCATCTATGTAAATCCTTGAAGTCACACAACCTACTCCACAAAGAGGAATCCCAAGCACTCTACTTATCCATCCTATCATATGGGTAGAATGTGGGCCGACTTGGTGAGTCAGTCAATGATCTCACAGATTGAATCATGGCCTATGGATGTACATGGTTTCCTCATCACGATGTCCATGGATATACCATCTCACTTACACTTTGGTACCTTATGTGGATGAATGATGCTTGCTGGTATCTGGTTCTTGACCTTCACTTGTTGACAAGTGAGGCATCGAGATACAATCTCTGCCACATGTTTTTCATCCCTATACAACAGTATTGGATTTGGATGTCCAAGTACATCTTCACAACTTTAGGATGAAATGCTAAAGGGGATGAGTTAAACTCATTCAACACCTCCTCTTGTAGCATCACTTGTAATATTGTGCATCCTCTAAAGAGGCCGACATTCTCCCCACCTTCAAAAAATTCCTCAGAATCATGTCCTGTGGATATCTGAGCATGTTGGACCTTGTAGTCAATGTCCCCATGTTGTGCCTCCCGGACTCACTAAAGATGTGGTACATGGACAATCATAGTCTAGAGGTAAGCTTCCCTATCTCTATCTAAAATGGATAACTACAACGCAACAAGATACTCTGTCACCTCACTCAACAACTGTGGACTATACCTCCTACTTAGTGCATCTTCTAGTACTTTTCCCTTCCCAAGAGTATAGACTAACTCAATGTCCTAGTCATGGAATAACTGTATCCATCGTCATTATCTTAGGATCAAGTCCATTTGTGAGAAGATATAACTGAGAAACTTGTGATCAGAGTTACTTGTAAACCGTTCACCCATCCAGTAGTTCTGCCATATCTTCACTGCAAGGACCACTACTACTAGCTCCAGGAAATGCATAGCATATTTTTGTTCATGATGGCTCAACTACTGGGAGCTATAAGAGATCACTGCTCTCTCATACATAAGGACATAACCTAGTATGTTCCATGAAACATTGTAGTAAAATACGTACCCAACACCCTCTTTTGATAGCTTTTAGATGTGAGAACTCGTCATTCTCTACCTCAGCTCTAGGAAGCTGTTCTGGCACTTCTCTGTACACAATAAAGGGTTTCCCTTCTTGGTCATAGTTGGCACGGGGTGCTGCTAACCATGATAAGTCAGGTAAAAACAAATGGTTTTATAAAGACAATTCCAATATCCTCCTCTCATATGTCAAACTACTGGTTGGATCCCATGCAAGAAATTCCTAAATATTTTCTAGATCCACTGTAAATCCAACATTCAAAATAATGTTCCCCAGGAAGTGGAATTCATGTATCTAGAACTGAAACTTCAAGAGAATTCCATACAGCTGGTCCTCTCAGAGTGTATCAAGAACTATCTATAAGTGTGTGGTTTTCTCCTCCTCCAATGTCATGTATACCAATATTTCATCGATTAAGACCACCACAAATCAATTGAGGTATGGTGGTAATATCTTGTTCATCAGCCAATGAACAAAACCGAAGCATTGGTCATGCCAGAAGGAATCATCAAGAACATACAATGTATGTACCGACATTTAAAGGTCATCTTCAAATGTCCGCATACCTTAATCTGAGATGAAGATAGACTGATCTGAGGTCTATATTTGAAAACCATTGAGCTCCCTTCAGTTGGTCAAAGAGATCATTGATCATCAAGAGTGCATAATTGTTCTTCATGGTCACCAGGTTCAGGAACTGATATTCCCCATAAACCCAAAAGCTCACATATTATTTCTTAGTGAACAAGATTGGGGTTGCCCCTAGAGAGACACTTGGCCTTATGAACCCCTTTCCCCGGCATGTCTTCCTACTATAACCGTAACTCTTGATGATCAATGGGATACATCCAATATGTTGGTGTAGATACAGCTTTCATCCTAGGGTACATGTCAATTTGAATGTCTACATCTCTATGAAAAGGTAGTACCAGAACATCATCCAGGAAGACGTCAACATATTGATCCACCATTACAGGATAACTCGGACTCCTTAAGCTAAATACTATAAGGGTGAAGCAAGCCAACTGGTGGGTGTTTTGATGCAGCCTCTTCCGAGACACCCCATCATATGTTGCAATGGATTCCATCTCATATGTTAAGGTAAACCTTATCCCATCCACAAGGATACACCACACGTTGCATATAAAATATCTGACATGAGTATGGAATATGGATAGCTATTCTAGACTCAAGATGATATTTAAAGGTCTCAACAATTCTAATTGGAGATCCCATCTGATGATCTATCCTCTTAGTGTTTTCTCACACTCCCTACACCAATGTGTAATGATCAATTTTTCTCTCGTAGGATTCTCTAATCGTAAGGTTCGAGCTGATGACTCCATCAAAATCTCCAAGATCAGAATGAGGTCCATGGAAATGAAAGAGTGGCTGGAACATGTGCCTATAATAACTACATATAAGGTGGAATATACACATATTTTACCTCTAATCATCTCTAGAGCAATGTCGATGTAGGACTCTGCTACATAAAGTTGTGATCGCCCCTGTCCACTTACTACTTGTGGGCAGGTTGGAACACCTAGAGGTGGTTGAAGTAGAACCAAAAATCACACCCATTGTCTAATGTACTTCCTTCTCTTCATCCTCATCTTTCGTCCTTTGGAACTCCTTTATCATATCAATTCTTATGCCTTGATGGTCCCCCGAATGTTCATTGATCACCAGTATTGGAGGTTGGGCGGTCGCGGTCCATGTGGCTATGCTCACTGAACGTGAAACACTTTATACCTCCTAGTTGACTTTCTGTACCTCACGAGCTCCACACATCCGACCCTACATCCCAGGGACATCCACTAGTGGGTCTGGTCCATTTGGACCTTGGCGTCACCTATTTACTACCTCCTACAGATGACTCATCTTTCTATCATACAGTGGTGGATCTCACTATCGGTGCATGATCATCTATTAATATCTCCACCATCAATGCTTGCTCGTTTATGCCAGCCTGTGTTAGGATATTCATTGATATCATTTACACTGTGATCTACTACCAGATACCATGCTCAACAGTCTTAGTAATGAAGAATGGGTATCATACAACGTCGGTGGAGAAGCATAAAAAATCAGTGAATATCACTGAGTATTGGGCTACATTGAGGCTCCCCTGTTGTAAGTGAATGGTATCTTGAATAAGAAAATAGAATAGTGTCACTCGAAGAAACTCCGCCTCGTTGAAGAAATCAGTGTACATCCATGTGACGGTCACCTTGTCATGTGTCTATAGAATCAGGCTCTAACATCTCCCTGATGTATACTATAAAAGGATAGAAACTACGATAATTATCTACTCTACTGGTGTCTTATAAAAAACATTATCTATATCCACTACTCGGTCCTCAGATGCCTGGGGATCTGTCTTGCCTAGAATCCCCAGATGCCTCTGTCTGTGGAACTCGTCCAATTCACTCATAAGGTGTGCATTGTCTGCTGGTGGGGTTGGTGGAATATTTATCCCAATGGGAGGTGGTGTTGCTGGTGCACCACCCAAAGGTGCTACCATAGTAAGAGGCCCCTACTCCGAAGTCTCGTCTCTCAGTGGGTCATCATCGTTTACTCTCTCAGGAATCATGGATTGTTTTCAACTCTTTGACATCGTGAAAAAAAACAGGTTAACCATAGTCAATATGTTTTACCCAGTGAGCTAACTGAAAAGGGATCAAAGTAAAAAAAATTACAAACCACACACAAATATTATTTTCATGAAAATAGTCCGAAATCTGAATTCAATGTCCTGGTGTATGGATGTGTCAGCCGCTGCACCAAAACTGGACTACCCGAACTGATAACCACACTCAAAATAACTAACACTATTGAACTATTACAAAGTTCGGAGTCTTAATTCTTCAATTGAACCGACTCCTCTGATATTAATTTGTCACGACCCGTCCCTATGGGCTTGTATCATGACTACCACATGCCCGCCTTCCATAGACTAGAGGTTGGTGAATATCACTGGAATGGTGTATCCCTCAAACTGGGAGGTATTTCCTTTAAACCTATACAAACACATTACTCTAGAACACAACATGATGAAACCAAAAAGTAAAATAGCAGTAGTAAAAGTGTGTACTAAATTTAAAGGGGGAAGAATACCAGACCTACTGAAAATATTCAACTACAACTGAAACAAAAAAAATATCCCCTGAGACCATCCACTGGGAATCCTACCGAAAGTTAGGTACAACTCATATCCTCTACTCTCAAAAGAACCCTTTACTATTACATCCATCCAGCAAAATGCCCTAGCTCCATGAGTCTCAGTCAAGGTTACCTGTCATTCACACAAGGCACAACATGGTATGGGAGAAGCTCCTGCATGGGTGAGATTAATAATACATATTAAGTAGCATTAGTCCCCTGAAAATCTCTTAAAATTCCACAGATAGATTACACAATCATGATCTCAATCACAAAACACAATGAAATATAAATAAATCAAACTCGGTATTAGTAAATCATAAAAGTAAAAATGATTAATCGAGAAGATAGATTATCTTATTCTGTCGAGAAGCACTACTAGTTACCATACGAAGGTTGTCCCACACATGATCGATGAGTATTATCCACCACTAACCCACACCGGATTCGAACCACCTAGGATTGATAGGTAAAAACCCCCACTGACCCACACAAGATCTATAGGCGCTAACCCAAACAGGATCACTGAATGCTAACCCACACAAGATTAAACCCACAAAAAATCTATATGTGATGAACCACACAATATCGCTTAGCACTAACCCATCCAAAATCTAACCCACAAACGATCGATAGGGGTTGACCCACGTAGGATCTCTTGGTGCTAACGTCTGTATGAATTGTCTCTAACCTCCGCCTCACTACCTTCCACTTGATTCACACTCATAGTATTATTGATTCTGGAAGAAAAACTCCTCATGTCATTAGTCATATTTCAACCGGTACTAAATCCCACTAATATGTAACCTGATTATCCATCATGTCTTAAGAGTTATAATGCAACATATGGTACGTCAACCGGACGCCCGGTACGAAAGTTATTGGTATTTTAGGGCCGAGGGCCCTATTGGATTCAGAGTCGATCAGACTCGGATGTACTCCAACATAATCCAAAACACTTATGGAGTATTTCAAAATGATCATCTCTCTACAAGGATCCCAGTGCCACTGAAAATTCATCAAAGAGATGTCTGGTTCGCATGTTACGTTCATTTAAGCTTTATTAGGCCTGAGAGGGGTGCGAGATCGGGCATATCTGTTCAGTCCGAACCGACCAGACATAGTCTATCCTGAATCGACCTAGGTCAGCCTGGTTGTGATAGACCATGGCGGGTATGGCCCATTGGGCCATGTACGGGCTGGGCCCCTCAGCAGGGCGTGGCACGCTGGGCGGTCCGGCCTACTTGCGGTGGGACCCACAAGGGCGTGCGGTCCGCAACACCCAAACAGCTCAAAAGGAGCATTTTAGATCCTTTATTGGGGGAGTTATATGGGGCCACCTCATCAACCCTGGGACTTGTAGTAGGTGGGTCCCATGCCAACACTGATGCAACTTCCTTTAGTATGACACGTGATGGCACGCCGCCTCCACCAATGCAGTCGTCCACTAATGGCCCACTATCATTCCACCATAGCACCATGCAACAATTATCTTCCACAGTGGTCGACATTTATCGACTACTGCTCCCGTCTGCTAGCTTCGGTAGCCAGTACCGCTACACCGGTGCCTCTTAGGCACTTCTTCCACGGGCCTATAATTATTCTTTGGTGCTCTGTTTTCACTTCTTCTTGCATATACGGTCTCCATGGGATGCCTCTATCATTGCAAGGCTCCAACTTTCTAGATTCTAAGAAGATGAAAGAAATTTTCCCCCAAAGAATGAAACATGAATGAAGTGTTGTACTGTCTGGACCTTGTTCTTTTAGACCGCACCCTTAGTGTTAACATGTTAACAAGCGAGAGGAATTCTAATTCATCAAAGACAACTAGAATAAAAAGCACATATACCTCATGAAATGTCAGAGGAATCGTGGTTGTTGGCAGGAGTAGAGTACCTATCAGAGTGAGGTCATCAGTGCTCGTCGATCCATGTTTATCGTCGCCCATGCTTCCACCCTCTGTCAGTGGAAGACGTCATGTCACTTTTCCAGAGGTTCCTTGATTGGTGAATCTGTGTGAAAACTCAACCTCGATCCTCACTTAAATGGATGAGAAAAAGGTGAGAAACGCACTGAGGAATTAATGAGGTTCATTTAATGAATTATCCTCTTAATTTTCCAATGGTGTAGTTACAAATTAAAGGAATTCAAGACATTAATTATCTTGAAAAGCCACTGGTCCCCACCACCTTTGCTCATCTACTAGAGAAAATGAAATAAAATAACATTGTCAAGCAATTTTTTTAATTAAAAAATTTTACATTCTCTCTCGGCCTTCTAGAGTGGATTTGAAGCTCCCATTAAGAGAATCATGGTGATCTGGATTTAACGGTTCCATCTAATTTTTAATCTAAGCACTGGTTCAGAAGATAGAAAATGTCACCCATGCATTTACTGAACATACCAAAAAAAAGTTCAAAAAATGAATTCTGGGTACACAAGGCTTCAAAATCACATGCCGTCAATTTTTGAACGCTCAAATTAATCAAAAAATAAATTAAAAATATTAATGGAATTTTATGATCCAATACAAAATTGATGTTTGAGGAAGGATTAAAATTTAAATCAATGGTTTATGTGTCCTTTTGTGATCACCAAATGGGTTTAAATAGGGAAATATCATATGTAAATCCTAGTATCAATTATGGTATTCATTATGTGTTTCATGTGTCAAATACAAGGGGTATATGATTAATCCGACCCATATCATCGTTAGTGAGGACATGGAGTTGAAGCCTAATGAATCTTATTAGGGTCCTCTTGTGTGTATTCTATAAAGGGTGAAAATTTACAATAGCATACTATGTTACAACATTTATATATACAGTGTTATCATATTTTGATTAAGTTGGTGATTTGGGTATGTATGTCAGATTTTCATACTTAGTGTCCCGAGTTGTTCAAATGAGACCATTAGAGTCACATATCAGGGATATGATGTTTATGCAGCGGTATTTTTAACATCCTATATTTTTATTGATATTAAAAAAATAATTTTTTGCAATTAATGAATTTCTTTATATGAATGATGTCACTCTTCCATTAAAAATAACATTAGTAATTTATTCTTTTGAGTTTACTTCATGGAAGAATAAATGTCTTAGAAACACTTTTGAATATCGTATAAAATATTTTCAGTGTTAGTTCATATGTTTATGTTAGATTCTAAGGCTCTTAGTTTCAATATTATGAAATAATTTAAATATAATATATATGTTTTTTTACATTATAGTTTTCCAAAACAATGGAATATATCCTGAATTTTGTATTTGATGAGAAATATGAGATAACCATTAAATGAAAATTTAGTATTTCCCTTGATGTGAAATTATAATTGTCCGGGATGGGTGTTCAGTAAGATCACATGTGATGGTAAATAAATTAATTTACATTGATTCAATTTTTCCATAATAATTAAATTTGTCATGGACAATGTCTTATATAAAAAAAAATTGCACACTGTTAGGACGAGAATGTTGGATTGAAGCTATTGACAACATATTTTATCTATGCTTCATATGTTTGGTTAAATCTCATGTGATGATAAATTTTTTGTTAATATTTTAGTAATATTACTATTAATTTCATTATGAAATTATTATTTTTTAAATATTCACTAGTACACATGTAGAAACCATTTTCACATTGAGAGTGATCCATATATGTTTCCTTAGAATAATTTTGACCCATTCCAATTAACAATCTCTTAATGGGGAGGAATTAATGACTACATAATAAATTTACTATTCAAATAGTGAATTGATTTGGGGTTTCGATATGTGGTTTTGAAGAGATGGATGATGGATAGGTGTATGAGGTTCTTCAAATAGCCACATCTCACATCCCTTATTTTTGAGTCTTCCCATAGATTTTGTGAGACCTTGGATATTACTTTCCTGCATTCATTTAAACCTTATATCCAATTACGAGATTCTAATTTCAGGTGTAGTAGTTCCACATATATCTTCCATACCGATGCACAACACTAGTATGAATAATATTTATTTTAAATATTTCTTCTATTTTACACTCTCCCCCAATTCCATAATGTGGATATTCATAATATTAAAAATCGTACAACTAGTACAATAAAATGGTAGTTTTTTAAATTTTTTAAAAATAACTGTTGAATATTATGAAATGAACATTTTAAAATTTAAAAAATATATTTGTGGAAAATAAAAATAATATAATATAAAAAATTTAAGATGGGTTTTTGTTAAAAAGTTTCAAATGATAATTTTAAAATTTTAATAAACTTCATTTTGGGAAGATATCAAATCATATGTGTAATAATTTAATAATTAAAAATATTGAAAATTATTAAATGATAATTATAAAAATTTAAAAAATATGATTGTGAAAAATCATTAAATAATAATTTTGCTGTTTTAATAAGGATAATTGAGTTATATAATCCAAAATTATGTTCACATATTTTGGAAATTTATTTTGAAAAATATTCATATGATAGTTACATGAATTAAACATCTTTTTTACATATTTATCATATGATAATTTCGTGAAATTATTGGGTTTTAAAAAATTTCACTTTTTTTAAGATAAAATAAAATAAAAAAATAAAATAATATTATAAAATCTTAATTTATTATAAATTATAATGATATATTTATAAAATCTTAATTTATATTAAATTATAATGAGATAATTTTAAATTTATAATTTATAAACTATTATCATAAGATAACTATAAAATATTAGTTAATAAGAAACTATGAAAAGATAATTGTAGAATGATTGGTCATATAGAATAATAAAATGATAATAATTATATATTAATTTACAAGAAATACTCATATAATAAATATAAAACAACATTTTATAAAAAAATTATGAAATATTAAGTTTAAATTGAAATGAATATTTTAAATTCATGTGTTTTCCTAAATTTATAATTTTTACTTATCCTAGAGAACGAATGTATCAATGCATGTGGTTTTTTTCATTATCTAAATTGAATAGTTTGTTTTGGTTGTAGTATCCGTTGAATACACTCAAACATCAATGTGTCTCGAATATGATAATAAATTATATGAGAGTGTATTCATGATTTTGAGGGATCCACTGCATCTATAGAGCCACACAATGTGGTTTATCATTATCTATGTGATCGATGAAATTGATGTAGGTGGTTCCTTAGCATTTTTTTAAATCATTAAAACTTATTCAAAGATAAGATGAATGTGTTGGAATATAGATATTCATGAAATAATTGTTATTGAATATTTTGATACTGAAGGAATTTCATCAATTAGATGTTTCATATAGCACACTCCATGATGATGGTTTGTTCTCATTTTGGATATATGATGATTCCATATCTCACATTATGTATGGAATGGTTATCGTAATGAAATTCCCTGTCAGTTTTTCCTTTCGAGGATTGGTATATTGAATGGGTGATTGACAACCATCGTGCCCGGATTACTAAATGTGGGGTGAGTGCATGGAGTGTAATGCTGACAACATGGAAGAATGCTAAACTTGTAACATAGTTTATACATTATTCCTTGTGTAAATCTATTACAGGGTTTATAATTGATCACTTTTGGAGTCTATATATTACATGATTCATTGGGGATTCTGGGTAGGTGATATTTACTAGATGCTTTATGGATTATGAGAATTACTCAAAGAAATATGTCTTGTAATTGGGTTATTCACATAATTATTTTCGAATTATTAGTGATTTCTTAAATGTATTGGGGATGGTTTTGGTATCTTACAGATATACTCTATGTTTTTGACAAGGATATGATGGAAATACAACTAGGGGTTTTAAAGGCCTAGTTAACATCTGGACACATAGAAATTTGGAATTTTATTATAGTTTTTATGAAATATTTATTGTCTTATAAAATTTTCTACTTGATCTAAAAAGGATAATGATACATTGGGGGTGTCCTACTCTATCGTTTACTGGCACCCTACTTAATAATTTTACTGAAATTGTTGATTTCTTGATGTAATTAGCTATATAAAAGGGCCCTATGGTGGATTACTAAGAAGTGAAGTATGGAGAATGTGGAAGATTAAGAAATATTCCATGAGACCCCCACAATACGGATTACTTATTTAATTAATTACTACTGTAGCACTGTACATGCTATCCACAGTGGGATTTGTCTTATTTAGTTATTATGTATTCTATTTATTTATATTGTTCAATGTTACAATGACCATTTATTATAGTTTTTATTATTTAATATTGATCTTATGAGATGATACCTAGGGTATAATATCTGCAATGAAAAGCTAAGATTGTCATTACTTGTAAGAATGATATTCTAACTGGGGAAGTTTCCATCAAGTCATGTGATCTTGTTGCCAAGACTAGCTATTTTATATATGCTTGTTATAGCCTGGGTACAAAATTTCCATAACCAATGATGCACAGTTTTTGTACTACTGATTAGGGAATTACCAACATGTTCTATTACCTGACTGATGAAAACAATCGACATGAATAATATAATAACTTTAGTATATAAATAGGACATACAATCACAATAATAGTATAAAATATATTCCCAAATGCACCAGTAATCCTCAAAATATACATTTATGTGAATTTGTGAAATCACTGTGCTACTATATATATTTAATGTTCCTATATCAACTCTATGAAAAAATTTCCATCCGTTATCCACCCCATACATCCCCATTAATGTGATATAGAAGAAATGTTTTTTCCATTTCCTCCTTAATGGAATATCCCATACAAATTTCATCGAATGTATAAAAAAACCCCATCTGGGATAGTCCATGTGAATCAACGTTCATGATGAAATATATATTAAACTTTAAACCCACATAAATTATATTAATCATGAAGAGAAATCATACATAACATAACTCTAGGTAGGATGTGTAATTATCACAAATCCATATGAGTTCAATGAAAACAAATAGCCCACATTGAGATGCACATACACACCACATATGATCAACATCATGAATAGTCTCATGGGCTAATAATAGAGACACATGTAATAAATTGTAAAACATGGTCTCAAAATACTAGGTCTCATGTTCTACAGCCAATCTTTGTGGACTCAGATTATAAATGGTTTTTTATGGATGTTGTGTGGATTATTTTTGATATCAGGCACTGAAACGTCATGCAATTCCATTGCCTGATATGCCTATAATAAGTGTATGAAATGAAATTAATATATTAAATATAATACAAACTCATTTTTTCCAGAAAAAGAGTTAGAATATCTAAACGGGGGCCAATACAATAAATATGTGGGAACCATTGTGCTCGGATCATGGGGTTTACCGAAGGGATGACATAACCATGGACGGCTTGGGGAATTTGTCGAATAGTCAATTTAGGCTAGGAAAAGAGTAAAATAATTATATAAAATATTTTTCCCTTTTAATTTATCAATGAATAGAGTTTCTTAAATTATAATATTATGATATATTTCTAGGTTCATCCACATTACCCAGTAGCCATTGGAGAACCATTGGAGAGAGTTGGAGGATCTCTCTCTAGTGAATAGAAACTGGATCCTTGATCATTGATCGATATGAAATGGATTTTAATGATATCAACAATAAAAATGATTCCAGTTCATTATTCATCAACAATTAATACAAATATTGGTAGGATGTTTGTTTTAATTTTATTTATTTTCAATTTTAATTTTATGAGATGAAAATGAATCAATTGACCTACAGATTGATTCATGGATCCATCCTATTCTGTGATGGGTCAGATTTATTTTTCATTGGAATAATTACATTGGGATTCTTACTTTTTATTATTATTCTAATGATAATTAATCATGGTTCACAAGAACATCTTCTTAGGTTCATTCCCCATGATTTATCGAGTGACTTCCCCAATGATAATTCATTCGCAGCGAGTGTTATTTTTTGAACTATGGTTTGATATATCTTACTGAAATGACTATTGTACACCCATTTCATAGTTAATCATTATAATATTGTAGATCTATTATTTGAAACACTGTGGTGGTGCAATAATTAATGCGGAGAAAAATTAGATGGTTTTGGATACTGAATTTTTTGTTCATTTTTTGTCAATGATGATTAGATAATGGTCAAACATTCTCAATGAATCAAAGGTTGTATATTTTTTGTTATATCATTTAATGACCTGATGAGTCATGATAAAAGTGTTTTTCAGTGAAATGATCATGAGATTTAAGGTCAAAGATATGGCTAAGATGCATGGAAGCCGATTTGGAATTCTAGAAAATTATAGATTGCAGGACATGTAATGTAGATCCAAATGCAGTGTGGGTCCTTCTTGGTATTGGTAAGGGTTTATGAAAATTTTAATTATCACATGTGATATGACCCTAACACATATCATGTGGTATTTCCCCAATGACTTGATATGTACCTTTGGGGGTACATTGACTCAGGTTGGGGTACATGGTTTGGAGCATGCTATATGCACCCCTGCATGCACATTGCCAATATAAGTACATGAGATAAGCCTTTTACTTGTACAATTGTTTAATGCAATGTAATCCAACACACAGTGTACTTCTACAAATACATGAGAAAGAGTTTAAGAAATAGTTCATTTACACGGGCTGGACCCGGTGTCAAGGGACACTGGGTGTAACCCAAATGCACATTATGTACTCCATAAAAATTGATTGTATCCATTTTCCACATTTGATGGTCATGATTAATTAGGGTCTCTTCCATTTATCTATTGATCGAGGGTAAATATTTAATGACCTCATACTCCTAGGATAGAAATTCCTTCAGCATGATTTCTTGGATAATGTTGTATGAATCCTTTCATGAGGCTCGTAGTGAGATCTACTATTCATATTCAATCCCTAATTGAATGTCATGGTATTTTTATGACAAAAATTACACAGGTGTTGATCCTCAACATAAAATAATAATCATGATTATTTTTATCTTATACATCGTGGTGTTGGGTGTGATACTAATCTATATAGATATTTTTTTCTATATTTTATCATGTACATTATATGGTGAGAATATATGAGCATTAAAAATAAGAAAAAATCATCATTTCTACGAGACATAAGATTTTGTCTTATTGGTTGAGCGCTGTGTTGAATCATTAAGATGAAATCCTAAGAAGGATACTATATTTTACAATTTCCTTTATACTCTGTATCTTTTTTTAGTATATTTAGAAATTATCATTACATGTGCTATTGAAATATACATGTGTAGAGATGGATTCATTTCCATTATTGTAAGCTTTTTTTAATGGTTTTTTATTGTGTGTTGTTATAATCACCCCAACTTGATATTTTTTGCATGTGTCACATCTTTTGTAGGGGTTTGACATTTTTCAAGTGTCCATGATGTACCAGGACCAGATGTTTCATTGGTAAACAAGAAAATACTAACTTTTATTCGTATTGTATTATGAAAGAATTCTATGTTTTATTTTTTAGGTTTGAAATGTTATAAAACTATTGTGTTGGGAATAAATTTTCCCATTTTTACTATCCTGTACATAATGTCAAACTATGGTTCTAGGATTTCCATTTATGAATTCATGTTTGTTCAGTTGTGTTTCCATTTCTACATTGTATATAATAAGACTTGTCTCTGTCTTTATGTCGGTTTATATGATATGGCCTTATATGTTAGTGATATTCCTACTCAGCACTAGTCACTATGCCTAGGCCCATATGAGTTTGTATTGGGGATTTGAGGTATATGGACTTTAGGTTAGGTTGTGAATGATTGGTTTCAAGTTGGGTTTTCAAGCGTATGATCGAGAGTCTATGATTTTGGTTTAGTGATATTTTTTTATGTGTTCCATGTTTAGATATCAGGAATGGGACTCTAGTGTTGGTGAAGTGGATGAAATATCCATACACAAGGACTCTGATCACATACTATTCAACTCAGTATATGGGAACATAGGTTTCTGGAAAAAATTGAGCTTGAATATTGTGTGAATGTGTTGTGGAGTACATGTATTTCTTGATTAAGATCTCTAGATAAAATCTCTGAACATTGAATGTTGTTTTCAAATTTCAGGATACCTCTATGACACATTTCTTCTAAGACCTAGCATCAATATCATTATAATGATCCTCTTAGTGATCATGTGCATATATAGGGAAATGTTTTAGAGATTCGACCTCTAGAAGGTGAACTAAATATAACACCTACTGTTTAGCCGATGGTACATGAATTTCCAGTATATGAGGTGTGCTAGGCGAGAAACCACAATTTTCAATACGAGATTCTTCTCTAGTTCCAAGGAGATCCCAACCAACAAGTTTAAGAGGAATGGATTGAAGTAGTGAACCAAGTATTCTATATGGTTAAGACACAAATTGTGAATATGATGGTCTATGGCACAAGCCTTATTCATGGATATAGGGGGAGATGATTGGATTAGTGACCCAATATTATTATTAAGGAACTATTTAGTGGATAGAATTTAATATCCTTTTCAGAGAGTATTTTTGTACAAAAAATTTGAGGGATGTTCATATCCAGGTGATTCTACAGATTATGTAGGGAATCGTGACAATATCATTGTATTCATCGATTCTTACCTATCATTTTAGGAACCCGATGGATATGGTTCATGATTATTGTTTCAAGGACCACACTTTCAGGAGAGGTATAAATAGATACATCAAAGAAAATTTAATCACTCAATGAATTCATACACATCATGGGATTATTGGGGATTATTTGTTGGTTATATGATTATTAGAGGTGTAGATATAGCTAGTTGTTTACCGTAGTGGGATCACATGAGCAGATTCATCTATAGAATGTATTCAATGTCATTCTCAGTGATTTGGGTGTAGGATACATTTAATTGGGAGGTACTAAAATAGAGTATATATAGTTCATTACTCATATGTTGGGTCCAATCATACCAAATATACGTAGTGATACCCATGTGATGATAGGCGACATCTTGAAAAAGATGGTCTGGCCCACAGTACAACTATCAAAGAGATAATGGATAGGACACCATGGAAGTGGAATCGAAAGGAAGATGAACTTCTGTAGGGTGGTACACATGTCCAATGATATGGGAGAGGAGAATGATGTGGTATATGAATCTAATTTATACCATCACCCCTAATGGTCCATTACATGGTTTGGGCTATGAATGATATGGGTGGGGTCAACTGTAGATGGTCATATATTATGACCCATAGGCTCTAGGAATGACTTGACGTATGATTTGTTTCATTTAAACCATGTATACAACACTAATCGGAAGAGTTGTTAGACTTTCCTTCAATTCCACTTATTTGGTTAGATGGTTATATAGTTCATATGAGTTCATGTTTTTAATTCATTTCATTGATACACCTACATGAAAATAATAAATGATCATACACTTATCTGGTCATTATGACCTTACTCATGGAGTCGCAGGTATTTTAAGGATAACTAATTTCATCAGAAATGAATCATAGTGGTTTTATAATGGGGATGTGCAGTTTTTCCATAGTTAAATCCCAAAATGAATGTTTTAGAGAGATAACGTGGTGTTTTTTCAATGATGGGACTATGTTCTACTGTATCAATTAAATGTAAACCCAAGTAGCATAGGATGAACTCATGTATAAGAGGGAGCATCCATTTAATCATTTTTAGGATAGAATAACCCCTCGTGTTGGGGACTTTATGTGTTAATATTTACATACAGTGGTGGTGGAATATGAAGATGTCATCCCTAAGGATGTCACAGGATTAGCCACCACATAAGGATAGAATTCTACTTTAACCTACATCGTGGGATGAAACTGATCATGTCATTGTGTAATCAATTTTCATATAAGTATATGTTGATTCTATTTTGCATGATGAACACATAATGTTTTCTTGTGGAATGATGGTTCACATAGGTTTAACTTATATCAGGATATCACAAACTACAAGTAAAGGTCGAGGATATACCGAATACAACATTATGATATCACTACTATCACTATGAGTATATGGTGATTCTATTCAGCATGACGAACACATAGAATGTTTTCTTGGGGCACATGAATAATTGTTTTTATATTTCCATAGACCAGTTCATGGTTATCTTCATGGTCAATGTCATTGTGTAATAAATGTTCATAGAAGTTCTCGGAATATAATTAAGAATAGTTCTGGACATACTGGTTGACATTCATCTTTTTGGAATGCATCGAATTTGTCAAATATAAATTCAGATGGTTTGCATCATATGAACTATTATCTCAGAAGATGAAGTGGTTTGGAACATATCCATGGTTGAGGATGTTTTATCATTTGATCTACCCAATATCATGTGATAGGTAAATAGAATCCTTGAGATGGATAGGAATTACAAGAATATTATACCTGATTTCTACAGAATATCAGCACCCATTGTAACTATGACCCAAATGGGGTATACTTTTAGTTGAAGGATAGATTCCATCAGGATTTTCATCAAAAAATCTATAGATTAATGAATTCTATGATATTGATTTTCTATAGGAAGTTTTCTACTACATACTATCATCGGATTCATGAGGACGTGAGTGTGGTTGTGTTCTAATTTAGGGGTATGAAGTGGTTTCGTAAAGTTCATATCAATTGATACCAAATGATCAGAACTATGTTTCCCATAATCTTGACATAGAAATGATTATCTTCAAACTAATTATTTCGAGAAAATTCTAGATGGATGAGTTGTTTTTCATCAACAATAATCACAAGAGACTCAGTTATATCTTTTCATAGATTAATATTAAATTGAGAAATAGGTGAGGGCTAGGTTACCCTAGGATCATGACATATAAATTTTATATACTCTTGAGAAGGGTTTTGTGGTAACTAATTCTCTCAATATGATATCATGTTCATAGTTTCTATATGTTGTGTCCAACTTGTTCTCCTCAATGAAATTATCCATTTTGGTTGAATATGTAGTATATTACCTATAGTTTATGGTTTCCACCACACTAATATTTCAGTGAGTCAGGTAGGATTATCTTGTGTTTTCCGACTATGAGCCCCTAAATAATCATATAACTCGATTGATATTCTCTTGATTTTTTTTCTAAATATGTGGTTGGTTTTTTCTTTTAAAGGATACAAGATGGTACTATTGAAGTTGATTGAAGTTGTTATTATGGACTCTCATACATCCTCATTAGTTGTGCATCCATATATAAATAAAAATATACCAAAACCTATATTGTTTGTTGTAGTGACCATGTATGGGAAATGAGTTTTAGAGAATGTCTCCTGATGCCTTGTCAGTATGTTATGGTTATGCACCATGTTCCAAGGTGTTAAGATCAACCTATTATGTACCATAATGGTGGTGGGACGTTTTATCCATATACATCATCCTAGGATTACCAGGTACGTCTAGATGAAATGATTCAATCAGGGTGTTCATAGATAAAACCACCATGTTGGGATACTTATTATATATGATGGAGTAGTGATTAGTAATGTGATTTGGACGCCTCTATGTGTAGGAAACACTCTGACTCCAAAATGTTCCATCAAAATTAATTTTTTACCATGATGCAAGCATTCAATGCTAGTTGAGGAAGTGATTTATGAAAATTTTTATTCTCAATTTCCCCTTATCATATCAATGCACCCCTTAGATTACTACCATGATGAGCACACCATTCAGGTTTAAGAGGACATGCTATGATCATGCATGATGTACTTTGACCATATTTGGGTGGATCACCAACCATTAGAATGAGTTATGAACAAAAATAGCTTCCATTTAAAATTAATTATGGCACCATTCATAGTTTTATACCATAGACCATGAAGACCACCACTTTACTATACATAACATGGATAGGAGACATTGATAGGAATAGAGTTTGTGTGAGATAATAATGAGAATGTTCATATCATCAAAGGGTAGGTGATAAATGAACAAGTATATTAAATGTCAGATAATGACATAAAATAGAGACATTGTGTTTGAGGAAGAAGACAATGTATTTATAACAGGATAACTGAAAAAATATTACACAAATTTTTCATGGGTAAAAATATCTCTTGGAGAGTTATTGGACCTTTCAAGATACAATTTAGAGTTGATGAGGTGTCATATATCCTAGATCTACCACTATAGTTAAACCATATACAAAAGTTCTTCAAAGTGTTGTAGCTGGGGAGGTACATGAATGGACCATCACACATTATTGAATGTGGAAAGAAGGAATTCAAGGATAGAGCTACCATTACTGAGTATCCTATAGATATTGAGGATTGAAATTAGATCAAACTTTTTTAGAGAGATATTAATGTAAAGCATGTTTGGTGGAAGAAAAATAATAATTATGAGATCACATAGGCATGAGGTGATCACATTCATGATTATTAGCCACAACTCTTTTTGTAGATGTTTTTTTATTTTTGTTATGTAATATACCATTGTGGGGATAATTTAATATCTAAAATTTTCAATTTTTAATTTTTTGTATTGTATTTATTATCCTTAAAACATGGTTCTATGTGGGCTTGCAATTCTAAGGCATAATTTTTTTGTAATTTTTTTTTTGAAATATATTAAATATATTTAATAGAACCCCTAGGCATTTTTTTTAAAAAGTCAAATAAATACTAAATGTTTTACCTGGATTAGAAATCTAAGGGAACCATTGAGATAATAAGGTGGATTTACCCTAGGCCTGAAACCAAATTGGTTATCACAACGTAGTTTCTTAAAATTCATCATGTTCATGGAAATCAATAAAATAATTATATAAATTATTTTAATTATATTATATTAATGCAGGGTTTGAAGAGTCATCATGTGGACTATTCTGATTCAAATACTAGGTTATCCAAAAAACCCTAGAACCATTAGATATTAGTTCTAGTGGGATCTGAATGATCATTATCCAGAGATCACTAACGAGATAATATATCATTGATTGACTGTAATTATAATTGAATAATATTGATAATGAAAATGATACCTCTTTATTCATCATTAGTGATTGAACCAAATTATAGTAGTAATTTTGATTTAATTTGATTACATCCCATTTTGTAAAATATATGATGAACATCAATCAATAGAACACAGATTGATTCATGGATCAGGCATCATGCTTGATTTGATTGATTAATCATGTTTTGGGATAATTTATTACAGATTGTTGGTTCATCATTTTTATTCCAATGTAATAAATTTTTTGTTGAAGTGAACATGGATCGAGGATCATTCCTATTGATTTTTTATATTCTATTATCCCCATATTATCATGTACTGAATAGCGTTCTTTATTTGGATGGTAGTTCTACATATCCTGAATAATTTTTTCTTGTGCCCCTATTTCATTCCATTAAAATCTGAAATTGTTGATCTATTATTGGGGCGACATGACAGTAGTGAACCAATGGAATAGGAGGAAAATCAAATAGTTTTGGATACAATATTTCATGCTCATTAGTGTGCAATAAAAAATATGAACGATCCTATTTCCAAAAAAAATAATTCGATATATCTTGTTCTTCTGCGATGAACATAATTAATGAGGCACAATTCCTAATATTCTGGGGAAATGATCAATAGGTAGAAGCCCAAAGGAATAGTCATGATGTGTGGAACCAGACATGGAATTCATGAAAATGATGTAGATCATGATGTGTAATGTGGATCCACTGAAACTATGGACCCCACCACAACAAAACTAGAGTTTTATAGGATTATATGTATCAAATGGAGTGTGTCTCTATCAAAATGAGGTTTTGTTTATCCCCAACAACTCATTATGTACATTAAAGGGTACATGGACACATTTTGGGGCTCACAAGTTGGGGAGTGCCATGTACTCCACTACAATGAAATAACGAGGACATGTACACAGTCCCCGACATGTAATTGTATATAGATATAGTATATTGGAAGATGAAATGATGACAACTTCTACATGGACACATATATATGTATGAGACATGGGCTACTCATGCAAGCAGAAATCGAGATCATCAGTGACAACATGTAACAATAAAAAATGACACGTACTCCACAAAAGATGGATTACAGACCTTGAACTAGGTATATTGGACATTTTTTAAGTTTTCATCCCCTCATCCATTACCTGATAGTCAGTATGGAATCACTTCCTACTATTTTGAAAAAAACTCCCTTCAGAATAACATCTCATGTAGAGACCATAAGCCTTATGTACATGGAAATTACATTACTTTTGCGGAATACTTAGTACATAACAAAAACACACACACAAGGACCGTAATAGTTTAGTGTCTTTGGAAACTCGGAATATAATCTTCTAATCGTGGTGAAAGATCTTCAACATCTCCCATAAAGATATTCTTTTTTTTAACCTAAATCCTTTATTTATGTCCTGGGGAAAAGAAAACATAAAAGGGTGAGCTCAAATGCTCAGTAAGGGTAAACAAAAGAAATATCAATCACATCATATTCATAAGAACATATCTTTTGGAAATATTAACCTGCAAAAGAGATCATAATTTTATAACATGGGATAAATCATAGTAGTGAAACATAATCCCAATAATCATAACATAAAACATGAAACATTGTGGAATACAAACATAATAATATATAATCATTTCTTATTAGTCAAGACTCATTTCCAAGACTATCTTAGTGGACAAAGTCCCTTTTCTGAACTAAGTTCACTCCTCATTTCAGTCTTGTTTCACTGAACCGGTATAACCTACCGTTCCAGCCATGTCTATCACATGAGATATAAAATCTTTACCCAATGCATTGGAGGGAGATATAGGTCCCACCCATCTCATAATGATAGAATTATTACGTGTGCCACAAAATCATAAATCATACATCATTGCATAACCCATGTAATAAAAATGGGAATCTTAAACATCGTGACATCATAAAACAATTCATATAAGATAAAGGACTTCATAAAAATAATCCCATCACAAAATAATAAAATCAATGTAATAATAGGGATAGAAATAGAACCCTTTATTATCTAAGATGGAAAATAATTTTGATAAAACACTTGAACTCCATTCTTGAGGAAAATATCCTTTCAACTTGAAAAACACTTTTCCTTTCTTAACATGTCTTAAAATTCTATCTAAAAGAAGTTGATTAAAAATAAACCTAAAAACTTGTAAAGGTTGATTCATGGAAATAATGTTTTAAAAATCCATTCATGTTGTATAAGTTAAAAAAACATTCTTCTCATACTTTTGTTGGAGAAGTCAAAAAGTACCTCGTACGAAAAACGACAAAAGATTCCTTTCATATCTTTTACTAAAAACTCACCGAAGGGTAAAATTGGATATAAACTATTGTAGAAGGATATAAATATTACATACTGAGGAAACATTGATGTGGATGATAAAATAACTCCAATAAATACCAACGTATAAACAATCTCGGATAAAATGATATTGTGATATTTTCCCTTCCCTTTGGTCTGATTTAATTCGTAAGTGTCTGAACCTCCTCTTTTTGATGCGCCTTCACTTAACCTCCACTTAAAGAACTAAGGATGGTCTTTGAAGACGACCAGGACCTCTAGGATAATACTAGGGAACTGGAGAAGAGATTTTGGTAGGGTTTGGCCGAGATTGAATGCTCAAATTGGTGTGAGGAGGAGAGGGAGGAGGTGCCCTATTATAAGGGAGGAGAGGGGCACCTTAGGAAAATCTCAAAATATTATTTTCTATTAAGGTCAAATTCGGTTTATAATGGTTTTAAAGGGTCTTATTTCGTAGATAATGTGGGTATGGGTCGAAATACTCTCATCCAATAGGATTTAGACAAGTTTAGGTTATTATTTTAACCTTATCAATTAGATTTAACTCTAAGTTAAATAATTTAACTTTTACTGTGTCTTTTTGATTTCTTACACTATATGGTTAATAAACTTACCATAACAATCCAAACGAACCCCAAGTGGTTTATTATTAATATATCTATCCTTATCTAATTCATTTGGCCTAACCTTAGATTTTTAGGAATTAAATAACAATTAATAATATAATATTTGTTTTAAAAACTTATTTATGTCAATTTTGACACTATTTGGTACATGATTTTTATTAAAATTCATAACAGAATGATAAGTTCGACCCAAGTTACTAATGTCAACAATAACATGTCATATTAACCTAGAAAATTAATTTAAGTCATTAAAAGTCTCAAATTACATTTATTTGGGCATTTATAAAATCAATTATGTCAATATTTCATTAATAAGACAAGTACTACATTATCATTGTGTTATAATAAATGATAATTATTTAATCTTTAAAAATTATAAATAAATTCCTATGATGTAGATAATTGTATTATCTTTCTGGATACTATTCATGTTCTAAGTTTCATAGAGTTTATCACTAAATTAAAATTATTATACTTATAAGATTTAAGAAAGTGACATGTTGTCTCATTCTTTGGTTTTAATAATAATTAAATTATTTTCATGGACAAAAGTCCATAAAATGAATATAATCCGACCCTTAGGTTATATGGGTCTACTTTTAGCCATCCAATAGGATTTTTTCAAGTGTTAGGGTAATTTTATAATCTTATATTTACCCTTAATTACCCAATTTACCTTTAACTATAGTAAATAAAATTTACCGTAGTTACTATTCACAATGCCCAAAAATAAAAAGTAGCTTATTAACATAATTCGGACCCACTGATTCCAAATATAGAATCCATTTTCCAAATTCAATACACAAAAGATGCAGAAATTAAATTAAAATTAATCCCGTTGTCGAAAGAAAATGGGTTTTTCTTTAAAACATTGCAAAAGATTGAATTGATTTAACCTACGAATTCAAGGTAAAATCAATGATAATGACATACATTATATTAAATGGTAAAAATATATTCTATTTATACTTTAAAACCATTCAATATTATAAATTAACCACATAAGATATTACGATGAAAAAAGTTGCTTTTAATTAAAATATAGCGTGTTTTTACTATTCATTAAAATATGAAAGTTATCAGAAAAATATCAAAACTTTATCTAATGTAAATTTTAATATCCTGATTCAAAATAAGAATTTTATTTTGTCAAATTGAACTTTTAAACATCTCAAAAACTAGATTTAAAGTGGGTGCGCCTTCAAAAGGCGGCAAAACTGCATTTTTTTTAAAATACTTATTTTACCCAAAAAATTGATTTTTTTCTTATACCATGTTCCAGAAATGTGTAAGATGAATAATAATGTTATAAAATTCAAAATTTAATTAACACTATTAATAATGGATAGTTCATAATAATATTATAATAATATATCGTTGTTTAGTAAAACCCGGTATTACGTACAACACATGCTACTGAGGAATGTCGCGATTACCTGTAATGAAAGCCAAGTCAGGGTTGCGTGTAGTGCACAACTCCTTTTTTGTTTCGTATAACATAATCCAACCATATTTTATTTATACATTTAATATATATATATATATATATACACTCAATGTTGCCTAGAATAACTTCTATCAAACGAACTTGAAATTGTGTGTAACCAGAGTCAAGAAAAGTGTTTTGTATACTGCAAGCTAATACAGTGTTGTGTATAGCACAAGGTAATCTTGGTGTAGCATACAAAACAAGAAATTAATGAAATTAAAAGAATATTTTTCATAAAATCTTGGGGTGTTACATTCTACCCCCCTTAAAATGAATTTCGCCCTCGAAATTCATCGAGGTTATAAATGGTTTACTACTCGAAAGTTTGTTTAATAGAAACCCACATCGTAAAAAGGAATACCAAAACATGGCTTTAAAAACTAAATTATGAAATGTAACAGTTACCCAAATTAACTCATCACTGGGTTTCTACGTAGGAGAGAATAGGTGAAAATATGGATATAGAAAAAAATCTAATCATGGCTATGAAAAAGCCAACAATCGTAATGCCATAAATTTGTGATGATCTAGGGTACCATCTGATTCATCAGATATAAGATCACTAGGACAACATTTTTGGTTTTCAATATCATTTCCCTAAAGTTGAAAATTTTGAATTAGAAGAAATACTTACATGATTTTGGTAAAATCTCATTGTTGTTCGTGCTTTGAACAATTTCCAATTCATCTCTTAAAGAAATGAATTTGATTTTGTTATTCGTGAAGTGTTAACATATCATGTGATAGAATGATGGTTCATTCCATCTGTTTCAAACAAATGTTTATCAATTGTTATCAAATATACATAAGTCCGTCTTTGGTGAGGTTAATCATATACGATTCCAAAAATGAACTTATACTTCATATATAATACCGATTAATGAAATAAAACTAGTTTCTACTAACCAGGGACTTTCTGTAGGCCATTGGTATGTGATAAAGTCTCGTCGCACTTTAGTTGTCGGTTCGATTCCCACAGCCTTGGCCGACGCGATGGGTTGTTGCACATCCTGCAGGTTTTCCTTTTTCTAAAACTACATTATTATAACATCCCATCAAAAAAAGTTTTATCCTTAAACAATACTAACGTATGTCCAACATAATCCATTCCTATCTTTATGCTTATCTAAAATACTTCGGTCCAAGCTCATGGTATAGAGAAAATGATCACGTGAATGCCATCATTTATCCCTCATATATCTTGTTCGTCACATTCCAGTCACGTGAATACCATAATCATGTAATGTATTGAAAAATGAATACCCATTGAATCTTAGTGAAAACATGAGTGCTGTCAAAAGATAACTCTTTCCACATACCAAAATCCTCAAAATTCCATATACTTAGTCCTTATATCAATCATGAGCTCATGAATACAGTCAAACATCTCATTATCTTCTTATTCTTTCATTATATACATATCATCTACTTTACAAAAATATCGGAATAACCTTCCATGGTTACTAGTACCATTCGACATATACTTTAAAATACTTTTAGGAAAAACTATAGTGTAACAATCCTTAGATTATTCTTTATTCCATAGTACCATTAACTATACAACATAACTCTCGATAGACATACAATCATTCGACTACCTTCTAAAACAACTGACTGAGCTTCAAAACTTCTTTCAGATCAAATAACATTTGTAGTCTCCTCATCATCATCCACATAAATACTACCCTTGTGACCATGCTGATTCTCTTCATGAGATTTTACATTAGGGAATTGGTTTTCATAATGCCCGTACATTCCACATTTAAAACATCTAATCACATTTGATGTCGTAGCAATACCATTATCCTTGTCCATGGTGTTAACTGATCATTTTCCTTTGCACTTACTAGCTTTGTGTCCTTCTTTTCCACACCCAAAGCATCTTCCTATTCCATTGAAACAATCTCCCTGATGCCTCTTCCAACATGATTTACATGAGGGAAATAGAACTTTCTTTCCTCTATGATCATCATGAAACTCCATCATTCTCTTATTATCTGTGTTCGGAAGCGTACCAAAGTTGAGATTATTTATCATATTATGTGATTGCTAATTAGGCATAATAACAATGTTTGGACTTCCAAATCCTATTTCATTTGGTTTCTCATGAAGAATATCATTCCATTGTCAGTTATATCCTCCATTATCATGAATATTCCTGTTTCCAGCCATTTTCTAAAACCCAAAAAGAATAGTGTGAGAGTCAAAAATCAAGCTAGGGAAAACAACATAGTAAAGGGGGAGTACACTAAATATCAAACATCTTAGGTTAAATTCTAAGATTGTTACCATAGTTCTAGGACTATATCTTATACGTATACTTATCCTTAGAGACATCCCTAGACATACCTTTGAAATATCTCTAGGGATCTCACTAATGTTTTCGCATCCTAGTTTCCAACGGTTAACTAAACCATTCCTATGATAACAACTGTAGAGACCCTAAGCCTGACATACATGGACATTACATTACTTTTGCGGAATACATAGTACTTAACAAAAACACACACACAAAGACCGTAATAGTTTAGTGTCTTTGGATACTCGGAATATAATCTTCTAATCGTGGTGAAAGATCTTCGACATCTCCCACAAAGATATTCTTTTTTTAAACCTAAATCCTTTATTTATATCCTAGGGAAATGAAAACATAAAAGGGTGATATCAAATGCTCAGTAAGGGTAAACAAAAGAAATATCATTCACATCATATTCATAAGAACATATCTTTTGGAAATATTAACCTGCAAAAGAGATCATAATTTCATAACATGGTATAAATCATAGTAGTGAAATGTAATCCCAATAATCATAACTTAAAACATGAAACTTTGTGGCATACACACATAATAGTAGAGAATCGTTTCAAATTAGTCAAGAATCATTTACAAGACTATCTTAGTGGAAAAAGTCCATTTCTGAACAGAGTTCACTCCTCATTTCAGTCCTGTTTCACTGAACCGGTATAACCTACCGTTCCAGCCATGTCTATCTCATGAGATATAAAATCTTTACCCAATGCATTGGAGGGAGATATAGGTCCCACCCATCTCATAATGATACCATTCTTATGTGTGCCACAAAATCATTAATCATACATCATTGCATAACTCATGTAATAAAAATGAAAATCTTAAACATCGTGACATCATAAAACAATTCATATAAGATAAAGGAATTAATAAAAATAATTCCATCACAAAATAATCAAATCAATGTAATAATAGGGATAGAAACATAACCCTGTATTATCTTAGATGGAAAATAATTTTGATAATACACTTGAACTCCATTCTTGAGGAAAATATCCTTTCAACTTGAAAAACACTTTTCCTTTCTTAACATGTCATAAAATTCTAAATAAAAGAAGTTGATTAAAAATAAACTTGAAAACTTGTAAAGGATGATTCTTTGAAATAATATTTTAAAAATCCATTCATGTCGTATAAGTTAAAAAAACGTTCTTCTCATACTTTTGTTGGAGAAGTCAAAAAGTACCTCGTACGAAAATCAACAAAAGATTCCTTTCATATCTTTTACTAAAAACTCACCGAAGGGTAAAATTGGATATAAACTATTGTAGAAGGATATAAATATTACATATTGAGGAAACATGGATGTGGATGATAAAATACACCCCAATAAATACCATCGTATAAACAATCTAGGATAAAATTAGATTGTGATATTTTCCCTTACCTTTGGTCTGATTTGCTTCGTAAGTGTCCGAACCTCCTCTTTTTGACGTGCCTTCACTTAACCTCCACTTAAAGAACTAAGGATGGTCTTTGAAGAAGAACAGGACCTCTAGGATGATACTATGGAAGTGGAGAAGAGATTTTGGTACGGTTTGTCCGAGATTGAATGCTCAAATTGGTGTGAGGAGGAGAGGGAGGAGGTTCCCTTTTATAAGGGAGGAGAGGGGAACCTTAGGAAAATATCAAAATATTATTTTATATTAAGGTAAATATAGCATCCCGCCATTTTAAAACATAAACTTTCATTTCATTACACGGAACCGAGGATCGTTAAGGTTTAGTGTCTTGGAAACAAGGATCATAATACATAAAAAAAACATAAAAACATTCTTATTAAACACTTGAAAGGCTTCTCCTTTAGTTCATCCTATGTTCATTATGCATCTCATAACCTGGGGACATACATCAAAAGAAAGGGTGAGCAGAAGGCCCAGTAAGGGAAACAAGAGAAACATTTTACAAGTGAACTTGAGATACTTCAATAAGGACATGAAAAGAACTTTAAGGCATGAGAAAGAAATCATGAGATACATCATAAAAATAATCATTTTTCATAACTTGAAGATGTGGCTACAACATTTAATATTGACAATCGTTTCGTTTCACCAAGGTCCATCACCAAGGTGTCGTTAAAAATTACCAAGGTTATTCACCAAGGCGTCGTTAAAATGGTCATCTCTAGAGATTAAGTCTTTACCCAATGCATTGGAGCGCTATCAGGGCGCACCCATAAATTTGTCTTTATTTTCATGTGAGACACATATATCATCATCAAACATTTCATAAATAACCCATATAGCATAAAACAAATGGTTTTCATTTCATAATCATAACGTTTCAAAAACTGCTTTAAAGACATGATCTTTACGTTACTTTAAACCCACAGAAAGGGAAAGCGGGTATCATGTATGTAAATCCCAGAATTTAAAATAGATCATTTTTATATATATGTGAATACCCCTTTAGAAATAGGAGCTTTGAGTATTCACTTTATAACATAAAATAATTTTGAGAAAAGAGAGGCATTTTGAGACGAAAATTCTGTAGCATAACGGCTATGTTACAAGGTTTTAGAAACTTTGAAAAGAGAGGGAACATGGGTTGAGCAATCATAATTGACCCATAAAAAGGTAAAGGGACAGAATAATAAGGATATATGGACATGGTGATGCAATTTCAAGGACATACCAATTGAAATGAAAAACATGGAAGGAAGACAAAAATTTGATTTCTCTTATGAAAATTCGGCAGCCTAACGGCGTCACTTAAACTTCAACAAAAATGAATTGGACAAATAAAATAGGGTCTCTCATCGTATGATCATAATAGATCAGTAAGATAGATATAGAGATCATACCCCAACATAATAAAAAGGAACTTGAAAGATTTGACATGAAAATCGAACTTGAAAAAAAAATGAGAAGGATGAAAGAATCACTTAAACATTCGGCAGCCTAACGGCGTCACTTAAACTTTCATAAAACGAAATGATGAGAGTAAGAGGGGATCTCTCATCATATAAAAATTAAATGGAAGTAAGAGGAATATAAAAGAACATCCTCTCACATAATTACATGGAGCATAAAAGGAATGACATAAAAGAGATTACACGAAAAGAAAGAGAGGGGCCGGATCCCTTACCTTAAAACGTGACTCTTGAAACTCAAAGGATTGGACCTTGAGGGCTTGGGGGCACCTTGGGAGGACTCTTTGGAAGGTAAGAAGACCAGAACTTCGTTGGGGAAGAGTTGGGAGTGAAAACCAAGGGAGGAAAGGGTGGGTATTTATAGGGAAAGTGAGGGGACAAAGCATTAATGGCCAAAGGACACCTCACATGTGCTTTTCTCAAACCCATGGGCTCTCCCTTGGCATTTATCATGGAGTTAGGCCACATGGGGCCCCCAAAACAATAATTCATCACCCTTGGCCGGCCAACCCTCAAAAGATATCATGACATCATCATGACATCATTATGATGTCATTAAACATACCGAAACCCTAAAACGGTATTTTTACTATTCACTGAAAATTCAACTTTCTCAGAATAATCCCAAAATTTCACCTTAACCAAATATCAATGCTCTGATTTCAAAAATGAAATCCATTTTATAAAAATATTTTTCTAAATATTTTTAATTTAATTTTTAAATAAAAACACTATTCATCGAAAATTCATTTTTTTCAGAAAAATCCCCAAAAATTACCTTAACATAATATCGATGCTCTGAGTTCAAAAATATAGTCCTTTTTATAAAAATAATTTTCTAATTATTTTTAATTAAATTTTTAATTAAAAAACACTATTCATCCGAAAAACTAATACTTGATTAATAATTTATGAAACCGTTATTTACCCATTTTATTGAATCACATTACTTAACCAAGGTGTCTAAATTATATTAAAACTTTCTTTAAGTGAAAATTACTAATCCATTTGGTCACATTACTAATCCTAAGCGTAAAATCACTATTCATAATTTACTATTCATCAAAAATTAAGTTGATCTTATTAGACTCCAAATTCCTTAATGAACACTTTTGTAGAAGACCATTTTTTGAAAATCATTACACATCATTAGTTATTTAGGGTTTACATAAATATTTCAAAATATCCCTTTTTCAAAATTCATCAATAAAATACATTCTAAAATTATCTAGGCATTTGAAATTTCACAAACATCACTAAAGGAAGAAATCTCAATTTATTCACCCGAGAGGATTACACAAGGAAACTAGGGTCTCATCACATAGCCCCTTATAACACTGGCATAAGACCTAAGTGTAAGGTGTGATATGGTGAGAGAATCTGAGGGAGGCTCAGATAACATTGCCCTAGTAGCAATCTCCACTAACTTGAACTTCTCCTGCAAGCGTTTTCGTTCAAGCTTGACACGCTGGAGCTCGGCTTGGGCTTGGTCCAAAGCGAAGCCCACAGATGCTACCTCCTTCCCAAGCTCTGATAAGTGGGCTCCGTAAGGGTTGAGTCTACTGGATGAAGCCATCGACTCCTCTTTCTGCATTAACCATTAACATCTTATTAAATCAATAAGAGTAAGTTAATATACTACTCAAAAAGATTGGGTCGTTACAGTAAATTTCGGTTTATAATGGTTCCAAAGGGTCTTATTTCAAATATAAAGTGGTAATGGGTCGAAGTAATCTCATCCAATAGGATTCAGACAAGTTTAGGTTATTATTTTAACCTTATCAATTAGATTTAACTCTAAGTTAAATAATTTAACTTTTACCGTGTCTTTTTGTTTTCTTGCACAATATGGTTAATAAACTTACCATAACAAGCCAAACGAACCCCAAGTTGTTTATTATTAATATAGCTATCATTATCTAAGTCATTTGGCCGAACCTTAGATTTTTAGGAATTAAATAACAATTAATAATATAATATTTTTTTAAAAAACTAATTTATGTCAATTTTGACACTATTTGGTACATGATTTTTATGAAATTCATAAATGAATGATAAGTTCGACCCAAGTTACTTATATCAACAATAACATGTCATATTAACCTAGAAAATCAATGTAAGCCATAAAAAGTCTCAAATTACATTTATTTGGGCATTTATAACATCAATTATGTCAATATTTCATTAATAAGACAATTACAGTATCATCTTTGTGTCATTATAAATGATAATTATTTAATCCCTAAAAATTTTAAATAAATTCATATTATGTAGATAATTGTATTAGCTTTCTATAGACTATTCATGTTAGAATTTTCATGAAGTTTATCACTGAATTAAAATTATTATACTTATAATATTTAAGAAAGTGACATGTTGTCACATTCTTTGGTTTTAATAATAATTAAATTATTTTCAAGGACAAAAGTCATAAAATGAATCTAATCCGAACCATAGGTTATATGGGTCTACTTTTAGCCATCCAATAGGATTTTTCCAAGTGATAGGGTAATTTTATAATCTTATATTTACCCTTAATTAACCGATTTACCTTTAACTATAGTAAATAAAATTTACCGTAGTTACTATTCACAATGCCCAAAAATAAAAAGTAGATTATTAACATAATTTGCACCCACTGATTCCAAATATGGAATCCATTTTTCCAAATTCAATAAACAAAATATGCATAAATTAAATTAAAATTAATCCCGTTTTCGAATGAAAACGGGTTTTTCTTTAAAACATTGCAAAAGATTGAATTGATTTAACCTACGAATTCAAGGTAAAATCAATGCTAATGACATACATTATATTAAATGGTAAAAATATATTATATTTATACTTTAAAACCATTAAATATTATTATTTAACCACATAATATATTACTATGAAAAAAGTTGTTTTTAATTAAAATATAGCGTGTTTTTACTATTCATTAAAATATGAAAGTTATCGGAAAAATATCAAAACTTTATCTAATGTAAATTTTTATAACTTGATTCAAAATAAGAATTTTATTTTGTAAAATTGAACTTATAAACATGTCAAAAACTAGATTTAAAGTGGGTGCGCCATCAAAAGGCGGCAAAACTGCATTTTTTGAAAAATACTTATTTTACCCGAAAAATTTATTTTTTTATTATACCATGTTTTAGAAATGTGTATGATGAATAATAATGTTATAAAATTAAAAATTTAGTTCACACTATTCATAACGGCTAGTTCATAATAATATTATAATAATATATCGTTGTTTAGTAAAACCCGGTATTGCGTACAACACACGCTATCGAGGAAGGTCGTGATTGCGTGTAATGCAAGCCAATTCAGGGTTGCGTGTAGTGCACAACTCCTTTGTTGTTTCGTATAACAGAATCAAACAATATTTTATTTATACATTTAATATATATATATATATACACTCAATGTTGCGTAGAATAACTTCTATCAAACGAACTTGAAATTGTGTGTAACAAGAGCCAAGAAAATTGTTGCGTATACTGCAAGCTAAAACGGTGTTGTGTATAGCTCAAGGTAATCTTGATGTAGCATACAACACAAGACATTAATTAAATTAAAAGAATATTTTTCATAAAATCTCGGGGTGTTACATCTCATGTTTAGTTATTAGAATCCTTTTTTGAAACCCAGAGTGAGATACCCTACTCACATTCATGACCTAGGTGGATTTCATGGTATCATAATGACCAATACTATTTTGTTTTAGATCATATACTTACTAGGTTAAACCTGATTGAGTTTTTGGTATAACCCATGGACATAGTATTTATTCTCATCATTGTATCTTGTCTATTCAGGCTTGAAGCATATACATCCTACGGTGAGACCAAACGTGAATTACCGATCCAATGCACATCATTAGTGCTATCAGATCCAAGAGTATGTTCTGTTGTTCAGGTGATATATAGAATCACTGATCTAGAATCCATGGCTCATATACTAGAGATGAGAATTATCTTTAGAGAGTTCTTCTTTATAGGGATTATAATGATATTCCATTCATAAATTTTGTTGACATCTACCTATGTATATATTTTTTTCATTACCTTGATGTATTATTTGTGGTTTTGGGTTGTCATATTTCATTTTATTATACTCACACATACACTATAATGAAATCCAATCATTGTGTCCTGTGAATAAAATAATACTTTTAAATTTTTGGTTTATATAATATGGCATGATGATGATGAGTGATACCATACATTTTGAGGTTTGTTTCTAAATTAATTTTTTAGTATAAATAGATTTACGTTCATGTTGACTTGTTTTCAAAATCTTATATATTGGATAATGTTTTGGTCCTTTTTTACTTTCCTTTCCATCCTATCATACTATTGTTGTAATATATAGATGTATGCATGAATAGTTATTCAATTGTTTTTACTTTTCAACAAAGTATAAGAATGGAGATTTGTGCATGTGTACTGTACAAAGGAAATGTCCACTCATTTAGAGATATCCCTACTCGACTCTAGTCCCTGGCCCCTAGCCTATTTCAGGCGGGGTTATGGATTTTGGTAATGGTACCCATTAACATGGGTGATGGAACACACAATAATGGATGGGCCAAAGTGTTCTGTGGAACTTATTAGTGATCAATATTAAACCATCAATGATGAAAATAAAAATAGTGAAGATTAGTTCTTTTTGGACCTACCACATTTTACTCATACATTATTTGTTGTTCAATTAACTAATTAATACACAAATATCATTAATTACATAATTATCAATTAATATTCATAAAACATTATTAATTTAATGTTATTTTAATGGGATTAAAACCTCATATCCCATTAATATATATTAACTATATTATTATAGGGTAAATTACACAAGAGCCCAAACATAAAAAAGGGTCAACTACCAACCATGTAAATCCCAACTTCTTTTTTAATGTATTCAAACTTCATTTAGTATCCATAGTTCTCTGTGAAGCTCTACTCAAGACCATGTTCTTTTTACAAATGGGATTATCATTTCATTTAATACATAAAAACGTGGTTTCTGATCACTATTTTCAACACCAAGGACCAATGAGGTAATAAATTCTACCCCTCCTATGATTTCATGGATGTTAGTATCATGGGTTTTTAAACCATGGTCCACCCATATTATTGTTCAATGGATGGTATCTCATGAATATTCAAAAAATCCTTCATTATATTCCAATGATTCCACTTAACCATGATATAAAAACATTCTTACATCCAAAAGGTATAATATTTCATGGATAATATATTATGGCCTCCTTTTTCTATTCTCATACTATGAACTCTTTAAAAATATTCCTAAATTATATAAAACACCCTAAATTAAGATAAATAATTTTCTATACACAAAAATTACTTACATAGGTGAATGTGGTCCATTATTCCCCAAAAAATTACATATGTAAATATATTCTTATTAAATCCATCATATCAATAAGAAATATGGGGAACTAAAAATGGACATGTCACATTGAGGAAGTGGTAGTAATCACATTCTCTCATGTTTTTCAATTTATCATCGGATTGAATATAAAATTTGAGGAATATGGAATTTACATACATTGTTATAATATTTAGTAAAATATATCATATTGATGATAATAAATCGTCATGGTTTGGAAAAATTATAAATTTTATATGAAGATAAAAAATGAATTATCCCTGTTTAGAGTTATACTAATACATTGGAAATCATAATTTTCTATACACTATATGCCTTCCCAGGATAGAATTACCATAATATAAGTTCTTCTATAAAATTAAAATATTATATCGAAATGATTTTTTTATTTCATAGTTTAACTAAATTTATTATGATGTGTGAGGTATAGAGGATTGGGGGTTTAGTTTATGAATTGAGTTGGGTGAAAATCATGTAAATACCAAAAATATTGATTTATAATATCAATATAACTAAATCCAAATTGCCCCAATGTTCCATATACATAATTTTAAGAATGAAAATATCAAAATATTCTCAACTAATATAATTTATAGTATTTGATATTACATTTTAATTATTATCTTTTTCATTAAACCACTATTTAATCCATTTTAATATCCTGGCCTTATGTAGAGATTTATCATGTTCATTTTTAGGAAGACTTTTTCCCTTGATTAAGTTACATCTTGATTAATTTTTTGGTGTTATTTGAGTAATATTTGACAATTTTTGAATCATATAAGGATTTTCATAGTTGGTTCATATTTAGGTAAAACTAGACATCATGGCCCTAGAAATTTTGAATCCTATATTGGTGAGATAGAAGGTAGAGCACTATGGGTGCATGGTTTGGCCAAACCGTGAAGCCATCCTTCCAAAAAACTTAACACCAAAACATTGGTTGTTGTCCTTGTTAGATAATATTTATAAACCATATATCAACTTTTAGAAACGATGTACTCCTATTAACAGGCGTATGTTTAAGGTGAATAGTTTTCCAAAATCTGTGCCCCATCCTTAGAAACCAAGTGTGTATTATTGAATTGTCCCGATTTTATTTCAAACACCCAAATCCCCTATAATTATCCCATATTCTATCCCAATCATAAAAATACTAATTAATATTATTTTTAAATATATTGGATTGATTCCAAGAATCCACAAACCCATATCGTATGAAATTGATGATCTGTTCGAATTATATTCTCTCTATTAGTATGTAATTTCTTCCCAAAATGGATTTACCACTCTTTGGAATCTGATTTATGATGAAGAGAAATGATTTAACCTATATAGGAAATGGTTTAGATATAGGTTTTAATTAAATGTAATTGATTTGATCTAGATTTTAGGTTTAAGTCCCATATATTTGTGGTACTGTTATCTTGAATGTTTCGCTCAATTTTTGGAAATTACTGTTTGGGAAAATGTGGAAAAAACAATAATATTTGTCATATAAATTCCATTACCCAAAAAAGATTAAACATTCTTTTATATAATTGTGAAATTTAAAATTCGAAATTTGGAAATCGAAGAATTAATTATATTAATTAATTATTTAATTAATTAAATCATTGTATTGATGGAATAATGAAATTATGAATGTGGTAATTTAATTTTATTATTAAATTGGGGGAATATTGGGATGATGAAATTTGTTTTGTTATTTCATTATGGAACTGGGTAATAAAGATAATTAATGATTTGATTATCCTAAACATGATTAGATAATGGGTTATGAATAAATTTTTATAATGGGAATAATGATGAATTTTAATATATTTCAATGTGATTACTGCAACGAACCATGATTATTTTGATGATTTGAAATTGTTGAAATTGATATGTGAATAATTATTATGTGTTTTATTATAATTATCCTTGATAAATGTGATGTATATGTGAGTTTTGATATTTATAATGAATAAGATAACCATTGTGGGACATGGGCTATGCCTCAAATACCAATATGTGATATCAAGGGTGCAATAGGGAACAATTACACAAATATACATATAATCAAAGAGATTTGGGACCATGACTAATTCTAAAAATAACTATGGGGTTGAAATCAAGAACATTTAATCCTTAGGATATTGGAATTAGAAAATATTTCAATTTATCCATTTTTTGAAATTGGATTTAAAAAAATAATGAAAGACTAAGATATAATTATTTGTGATTTCCCATGTGATACCCAATAGAATCACACAATGGATGAAGCTATTATTATTCATTGGGTGTCATCATGAAATATGATTTTTATGTTGTTAGTTAATGGATATTTTTAAATTTGAAAATTGTTTATTTATTTTTTTTATTTTCTTCTTTATGAAACAAAATACAATGTTGTATGATAATTATTGTTTTAAACTCCATTGGTAGTGGCCTAATGAGTTGTACTGACAAATAAATTTGGATGACTAATCGATTTCTGAATTGACATCATGTTTATAGGATATGATAAGGATAAGATCCCTATCATAGGAAGCTGATTTTTTTGTGGATCTTAGATAAAGAAAAAAATCATGGTGTTTGTATCCTCTATGTTGTTTTCAATGCGTATTTATATTTATTTAGTTTGCATTTGACACATATATGTAATTACAAATCAATTTTCTTGCTTTAGATATTATACTCAGGGATTTGTTAATCATTTGGTATTGGTTTTTTTGATATGGTATTAGTTTCATTATTGATTTTTTATTTCCTATTATTATACTAATATAATAAATAGGGTATATTATAATATTTTTAAATATTAGACTCCCTCTTCTAGTCATCACCCTATGGTGTGGGGAAGAACGTATGAGGTTATGTGACTATCCATCTCACGAACTAGTATGTGGCACCCTGGTAGACATGTCATAATATGGTATCAAGGATTTTTTTTATTATCTTTTGTATGAATATTTGGGAATGATAGAAATGAGAATAGGATTAGTCAGGAATCTTTCATCATCTCATGCATGAGGGTTTCCGATCAATGTATGGGGATAAAATCCCAATACTGAGGGGGGAGTCATGTTCCTGATTATTGATATTACAATTGAATATTATTTCACCTCAAGTGATTTATATTTTTTGTTATGTTATTAAATTTTTATGATACTTAATTCATGGAATATCCTAGAAAGAGATTTATGTGTACATAAATCATGTTTGTCACTCAAAAAAATTTGTGACACGATTAATTTTTGACTTTCACATAAAAGAAGGTTTGGGGTGATATTTTTTAATGAAAATTATTTTATTTACCTCTATAAATTTAAAAAATGTTCCTTATATGAAATTAATTGTTTTTGATGATTATATATTGGATAAATTAAATACATAACTGTGATTCAATGTAGAAAATTTAGTTATGAATTTCATTACACAACATTATCCAATACCTATTAGAGGGCTAGTTGAGGGTAGTGATGGTGCTTTGTTTTTTTACAATATCGTGGGTTATGAGAGATGAATTTTAATGGATTTTTTTGAATCAATATTATGTAAATGTGATATTGTATTCTCAATAATACTAATATGTTTGTTAGGAATTATCGAGATATGCCTCCATGAGGATGCATGTTATTAGTAAAACAATATATTATAAATGGGAATGCTCAGTTCGTAGTGGAAACTATTGCTTCAATAGTGTCGGTATAGGATCGATATAGCAAGGATGTGATACATTTTCTCAACTTATACATTTAATGGAAATATTAACAGAGCATGTTTCATGGAATTTGTGTGTCTTGACATGGGTGATCCAATTTCCACACCTTTTAACATTTATAGGAGAGGATGAACATGAGGATGCTGGGTTTTTGATTTAATCTATCACAATGGTTCTTTACCCATAAGATACTCATATTAAGAAGAGAGTTATACTAGTTAGTTACATGTAATGTTCTCAAGTTCTGAATTGATGGAAAATCCTAACTCTTGATGGAAATCTAAATAACTAAAAGTGTATAGACATAAAAAAAAGTGTTCTTGGAGAAATTTTAATTGGATAATGTCATGCGTGAGAGGGATGTTTTTTTATAATGTTAATTCAGGGGAGAATATTAGTGATATACTATACAAGATGCTTCCAAAATTGTTATCACTTCAATACAGGGATAGATGTTTATGAGTGTTCTATAGTGAAGGTTATTGAAGATGGTCTTAAATTTGATATTTAGTTATAGTTTAACATATCTAGGGAAAAAATGTTATGATGTGTTTAATTATGATCTAATATCTGATTGGAAACTAAAGCAATATTATATTGAAATATAACTGGTTTATGTTGGATGAAAATAATGAATATCTTCTACATGCAGTATATACCATTTTAAAAATATCTTCCAGAGAGATATTGAGAACAGTAGATGAGGGGAAGTATTAGTTACTAAGGACATTACTCAAGTGCTCCTTCACTAATATTGTAGGTTGGGTCACATACTAAGATAGTACACCTTATAATCAATGATGTGTCATTATTTCTATAGGATATGACATCTACAAATTTTATTCTTGAAATTATGATAGGAGGGTAATGGATGAGAATTTAAAAAGAGTAATAGTGCTAAATGGGTGACTTTTAGAACATATCGTTCTCATAGTTGGAGTTGTTGTGGACATCGTGGTCATGGTAGTAGATATTGTACATCAGGATAAGTGAAACCATATCAACAGAGTGGTTCATCTTAGGGGAAAAAGACTGGAGCACAGGGAAGATGGTTAAGAAAATTGAATGTATTTTAATATACATTGGTTGATATTGGGGCCAACCAACAAAGGAACGAGGTATTATTTTTTATCTTATACAATTTCTAATTCAATAATTGATACCACTTTATCTCATTATTTTATGTATTTTATTAATGTGAATTGACGTTTTCTGATAGTGGTGTTTGTGACTAGGGTGATAATGATTCATTCACCTCTGAAAGAAGTCTGGATATATATTTGTTTAACCAATGCATGTTCACGTACGATTGGGAAGTATCAATATCTATGGTACCTAAAAACATTAATATTCCAAGATTTGAATTTATTTTAGTTAAAGACTTATTGGAAGTATGCTGAGAAAACATAAATTATTACTATAGTAGAGTGACCAATCAGTCTGCAAAGGGATGAAATTATGTTTATCAGGGAGAGTAGTATATCCATCCATTCCCTAAAGCACCAATACATCAACAAATAATGGAGATATCCACCAACAAGCATTTTTCTAGATGATGTGGTTGTGATGCAGGATTTTGTCCCAAACATAGTAGACCAATTCTAATAGATGTTTATCAAGGACTTGTATGGGATTCTAGATTAGAGACATGTTGTCTATATGATTGTACCCCTGTCTATTGTTGAACCAGTTTTCATTCAACCATGCAGAATTGAACCAATAGAATAATAAGTTCTCAAAACTCAACCAAAAGAATTTACAGAAAATGGTTTATCCATGAGAATATATGGCCATGGGGTTCTTCTATATTGTTTTATATGATGGTTTAATGAACAATTTATTTCTATTTTCATAACTAGATAATGGTCTTGGAGAAATTTAAGTACATATATCATCTTCCTCTTATCGAATATCACTTGTTCCGGTTGTGAGGAGCCTTTATTTTCTCAATGATTGAAATGATATCAGGGAAGCATAGTATGAGTTAATTACATTTATATATACCAAAACATAATTCAAAAGATGGTAAAGTCTTTTTGAGTACATCATTATTTCATTCATAGTGAATAATCCACTGGATGTGTTTACTGTAATGATTAACCAATTCTTCCAAAATTTCCAAGATTATTATGTGGTCATTTTGTAGATGAAATCATGGACAACTCCCAAAATCATGGAAATTATTAATAATATATTAGGATAATACTAATTAAATTTATTGAGAATCATCTATACATCATGCTATATATGTTTTAATTATGAATTCCTTGAGTATATCACATGGGCTGCATTATATTCGAGGAATGTATGTCATTAGACCCCTAGAAGGTGAATATTGTTGTTTCATTACAGAATCCTAAAAAACAATTTTATATTCGTATATTTCTAGGTTTATCTGGAGAAAATCACATGATCAACATAGAATCTTACGATTTGGCATCACATATTTCAGACTTGACGAAATGAGAGTAATGTTGGTGTAACATCCCTATATTGGTTGTAACTATAAGTGGAGCATGATGATGGGTCATCACATTACATCAGGTGTTCTTCCTTTTATGCTTGAGGCTACCAACTAGAATCACCAGACTATGAATGTATAATGAGGATGTAATACCCTCTTATTAGAGTAACCCACAATACAAGTACTATCAATAGATAAATGAAACGGAATGAAACCATAAATTTAAAAAAATTGTAAGACCCATCAAGTGACCAGTTAAAAATTATATAAAACATGCTGATTATGGTAGATTTTCGGGATTCATTGAAATAAAATCCAAACAATATAACAAAATGAACACATGATAGGTCCCAAGATAAACCTGGTCCAATCCTTCCATGCCGCCAATTCAACATCCCATACAAAAACCAAACACGAATTCCCTGGCATTATCATATACCAGAACATAGTTCGAATCTTCATAGGTACCCTAGTCTAGTGGAAGCTCATTTTGGGGGTGAGTACAACATTGAAGTACACCTATAATGGCATATAAAGTAATAATAGGCAAATAAAACATTATATGTAGATATATAAATTGAAACAAATAAAAACGGAAAAAATGAAAATATTTCTAACATATATGAAATTATCAAATACCATTTATCCATTATGTTATTTAGAGTTAAATAGAAAACTCTACTATCTCTAGTTCCATTAGGAGACTAATCCATAGAATAAGGTGATACATTATTATAATAGAAATCATGAATTCACTATACAGATAATTTTCAACTTACCTCGATTCCTTGGTGTGATAACCATTCCAATTCCATAATTTTGGTAAACATAGATTCATAGTGTAGCATCCCATATATTTCCATGCCCATGAATTAGTAATCATGGAGCATGGGTCTGATATCCCAACAAAAAAAATACAAAATAATACCATACAGCCTCAATTGAGGTTCTCAATTACCATTCATTATTGGGGTCCATAGTGCCTCATTTCGACTCTCGAACCCCTACATTATTGGGGTGGGGTTTAATGGATCAATGTAACCCGAACCATAGGCATAAATCCTCATGTCTAATACCCCACAAACCAAAAATCCATGTTCACATAATTATTAAACTACATGAAATATTTTACATTTAGATACTATAATCTATTTATCATAAAATTCCATTTGAAAATGATAAATCATTCATCACAATGTCAATATAAAATATCCACCATAATCCATATTATCAACTATAAAACAATTAACTTCAATTTCATTTTACTGTTGAATGATATCACATAAATAAAATTACAAAAATAAATTCATATAGATGTCACCCATTAAATAACATCACTTCTTATTTAAATAGAATCTAAATAAATCATGAGGCATTAATACCCATTGCAAAACAACCATTGATAATTTTTCAAACGAAAGGGACTACATCATCATTTCGAATTATCATTGGAAATCAATTAAAAATAACAACTTTTAAAATTTATTTTCTGTCAACACCTCCATTAACAAACATTTATCACTTTCAAAAAATCAATTCCATCATTGAAAACCATATTTCTATCCAATTCCTAGAACGCATCATTTAAACCATTTAAAAACCCCTTGGGCACTTACAAAAATAACATGGAAGAATACTGATTATCCTATTTGACAATCATGCACACCCAAATAATTTACTAAACCCATTACATTACATAATTACCCTTCAAAAAATATACTAATTCTATTAATGATTATCATGGGATTGTCATACTACAAGGGTAGCCTTAGGTTCGCTATCACATCATCAGTGAACCTAATAGGGTCCGTGAAGGGTCTTAACCTACATTTTAAGGCCCAAATAACATTTCGTAGTCAAAGACCATAAAAATTAACATTATAGCACAATAGAACAACCATATAAACCTATACAACGACCAACCAATGGGAAAAATATTTTAAAACACAAACATAAAGAACTGATCATGTTGTTGAGCACATTAAATAAATGTTTGGTTTTTACTAAAATTTTTATAGTATATGAGGAACCATAGGTCTTCTTTCCCATATCTTTATATAATGAATTTAAAAATTTATATTTGGATTATGAAATAGGGGAATGGGATCCTATAAATTTTTATAGTTGATTTAAGATGTAATCATATAAATTAAATAGATATAAGGAAGTAAAAATTGGTAGATTCAATTAATTATGATCAACCTGGGGAATCTCAGGATGCACATCATTAATCATTTAAAGATAAACGGTAATTATCATTTAATAAATAGTTTTTATTACCTAGAACAATAATTATACTGAGATTAATCTTGGATACCTCCAAGTGTTTTGTCAAAAACACACAATGATTCATTAGATACCATCAATGATTGGGTGATTTTTGTTCGACTTTATAACTACAACTAATCTAGGAAACACATGAAGAACTCAATTATCTTACCAGGTTTGTATTTTATTTCAATTTTTTACCATTAAATTATTGTACATTTCCATTGTAGTTTTTATGTTATTTCAATAGACCTTCTTAAAGCACAAATTCCTGATAATTGAAAGGGGGATGAATGGTGTGTGAAACATCACATGAAAGGGTACCCCCAAGAAAGATAATTTGATTTTATGTATGAAGTAAAAGTATTCAATTCAATTAAATAATATTATTGAATGATGAATTATTTCATATAACCTAGAAATTAAATGATCATTCATAATAATACAATCATCATGGTTGGGATTACTTCACGTTCCTCCCTAGGTGATCACTATGAGATTTTAAATCCATGCGATGTGAGAAAGAGAACAATGATGAAACAAAACCTCCTATGGCATAAAAACTATATCTAGTTGAGAATAATAAAAAATTTATACTACAAAATGGAAGAACCATTCGCCCTAATTGAACTTACAAATAGGGTTCCCAATGTACTCTTTTAAAGGCATGGTGGATGGTTGTTCTGGCATCCAAATTTGGCAAAACCACATAAAACATTGTTTTTTAGAAAATATAATTCATTTATATCTTTTTTCAAAATGAAATTTTTTTAACCAACTATTTAATATCCCTAATAAATAATTTTTATCATTATGAGTCCCACAACTATAGGTGAATCCATAATATAAATTACATTATTTGACATTATACATATTTTTCATTCCCTAGACAGATCAGTTCAAATGGGCCAATTAGTGGACGAATTGGGCAACTGTTTCTTCATATGAGTTTTATTATACTGTATTTATGATCTGAACACAAAATATTAACCCAATTAGATCAACCTGTTATTATAAATGTGTAGATTTGTTCATTTTTTGTCTTAGTACTATACAGTTTGGCCCATTCCACTTGAATTTTTCCATGGACCCTCCATTTCATATCAACAGATAATGTAATTATCAAAACAAGTAACATTGAAATTTTTAACTAAGATAAAAAAATATTATTAAAAAAAACATTATATTTTTTTATTAATTTTATAATTTATAATACAAAACTACATTTACACAATGGTTTTAGGAAGAATAAAACAACAAATCACAGTGTGATCACACCCCCACACCTATGAATTTTCCATCCTAGGAAATGTAGTATATCATAATAAAGTACTATTACAAATTTAAAAGTGAGAAATCATATTATTTTTTATGAAATTAAATCCATCATTTCTCATTTATGTAATCATTTTTCCTTTCATTTGTCTTCAGTCACGTTCAAATTTGATCAACATATGTTGTTCACCCATGAAACAAGTTACAAACTAACACACCTAGAAGTTTTACCTATTCACTCAGGGAACATATGAATTTTGAGTTATTCTATTTTCATAGAGTTTATTTTATTTGACCATATACTTTCCTAGATTTTTAGTTCTCTACCTATAGAAACTAGGATGTTACTCAAGAGGACTACCAATATGTTTTTCTGTGTTTAATGGGTTGGTAGTATTTAATGTTTATTAATATGAGAAAGAAGAGAAGTGTTGAATCACTTAACTATAAAACATGTATATATTTATAAATTGTTCACAATGACTGTACACACACAACACCTCACTAATTGTATCACCTCCAACTCCCAATACTTGTTGTTTATTTGTGTGGGCCATAACCAAGTAGTGAATAATAATGAATAAACATAATATTTTATAATATTTAATGTTTTGTTTTGTTTTTTATTTGTGGGTGAATATATTTATTTAATATACTGTTTTTTAGATAAATATGGGAAAATGTGTAAAATAATAATGCAATATGTATTCTGAACGTACTTCCAAAGGAAGATGTATGATCCATTTATATTAACCCATAACATTGATTCTATACCCCCAATTACAATGTAAACACAATTTCACAGATAATTAATGAAAAAAACAATAATATATATCATATATGGGTAGGTAGGGATAAATTATATTTTAATGAGGTTACCTAAAATAAAATTTGTGGTCTGTAAATCTTAAGATGGGTAAAATGTCAAGGTGGCTCAAAACAGAGGTTAATTGTTCAAAGATAATTTCAATGAATTAATTCCTCTTCCATGAATGTTGCATACTTGAATCTTATGACTTAAAATAGAAACAAGAAACGTTTTAGTTTCCCTACACGACTAGAGACTCTCAAAAAAATTACAAGAAAGAATGTGCAAAACGTATTATAATGCCTATTGGGTAAGGGATTAGAATATTTTTTCTATGCTAATGAGGAATGGGTTTAAAAATTCTATTAAACACCAAATAATGAGTTAAAAATATATATACTATAAAAATATACAATTTCAACTTTCATTTGAAAAATAATTTTCCAAAATTAATGGAATTTTTCCCTCAATCGACTCAATCATGAAAAATGATTTTTAAATCTTTTTTATGTTAAATTATTTTATAAAAAATAAAGAAAAAGAAATCCAAAACTTTAAAACACAAAATTTTTAATAACTTACTATTCTAGTAACCCTCCCCCACACTTTAAAATTGCATTTTCATTATTTAGAGTATTTAAAATAAAAAAAGTAAATAAATGTATGGATAATGGATAATGTTCTTAGTAGTTTCATATATGGAATATATTCATTGGATTTCATCAATGACATGATTTGGAAAATATTCATAGAAGTTTTTTAGTATATTCCCATTGATAGTAAACCTTTTTCAACTATTCAAATGAAAACCCATTATAAAATTAAATGGTTAAACATCAGTAATAGTATAAGGACTGATCCTTGAGGAACAAAGATTACCAAGGTGGACCTCTATCCTGGAATTATAAATGACGACCTTTTCACCGATATGAAACTTATTCTCATTAATCATCCCATCATGTATAACCTTTCTATTCACATTATAGATTCTGGAGTTCTCATATGTGTAACATAGAATTTCTTCCAACTAATGAATCTATAACATCATATGCTGACCTGAATCGAAACGAATCATATTACATTGTTTAACAACCCAGTATGCATATATTTTTACATGTACTAGGAGGACAAAATCGATTATGATCACAATCCTATAAATGACATTTTGATTGGGGTTTTAAAAGTTGTACAGTATGTCCAATGTGCATTATCCACGTGTAAACTCCAACCATTCCTTTTGGTTTGATCCGTCTTTTCTAAGATTATCTTAAAATTACTATTTAGTATTTCTGAATCTCCATCAGTTTGTGGGTTATATAATCTTGAGACATTACAAACAACCCCATAATTTGAAAGAATCATTTTCATGTTATAGGGGAAAAATTTGAATGCTGATCAATAATGATGAATCTTGGAAAACCACACCAATTTGAAAATTAAGGAGCTCACAAAAAAACCCCTGGAGAGTCATCGTTCTATCTAGATTATTCATTCATCTATTTAGAGATGAATTAAACATCCAATATGATGTACATGATGCAGTATTATTTTGAAAAAGGAATGATGAAGTCAATTCCTCATGCATTGAAGATCTCACAAAATAACAAGGGTAGTTTGGGAATTTCATTCCTTTAGGATATATCCCCTATGAATTGACATCGATTACAATATATAAAAACTCGATGTGAATTTTAATAAAATGATGGACAATATTGTCTTGATTCATGGGAATTTCTAGGTTTATTTTGAGATCCATTGTAACCCACAAGCCAATGCGATGAAGATGGTCAAAACGGATGTTAACTCATATAATGGGATACACTGATTAAAAATTGTTAACAAGAAATGATTCACAAATAAGGGTCATCCAATATGTTCTATCTCAAGTCATGATAAATCTTAGGGACTATGAAGGGCTGAAATTTTATATTTCCCTATATGTTTTAGGAAAATTCACAATGTCCACATACCAGGGGATAAGGTCAATAACATCACAATGGTTGTCATGAAGGAATAAGTATCCAATTGTGAGTGATTAGTCAAAATTGTTGTCCCATGGTTCCGAAATCCTACTAATAATGCTAGAAACTATACTTTACATTCCAATCTCATATCTATTCTCAAATTTAAAATCCTTGAGTAGGATCATCCACTAAATGGGGTGGGGATTAGTTTTATGGTTCATTTTAGAGAAAATGAAGGGAATCATGATCCTAAAATTCAATGTTTTTTAACCCCAAAAGATATAAATTTATTTATTCCATGGAAAACATAATATAATAGAGTTTATTTTTTAATTATAGAGTTGTTCTACAAAGAAGTTTCTAGGTTACATGAGGCATATGCAATGACCGGAACAGATATATCCATCGTTTGTGATAAAAGCCCCCCAACATCTTTGTCAAAGGCACCACATATAATTTATATGTGAATTTAACAACATGGTTGTTTATTATGAGAGGTGAAGTGAGACTACTTTTTAGTGAATTTTCATAATTCACATAGTTTTTATAAAAAATCAAAATACATTGGTAATAATCCTGATAGGGGAATTGTGATCTTACTGTAGTATTTAATAAATCAGTGGTAAAAACATGAATTTCCTATGAAATATTGCACCTCACGAATACATTTTAGGTATGGAAGTATCAAAAATAATTCAGTTTTGGATTTATCACCATAAATTCCACCTTTTAAAAAAACATTCCAAAGTAACAGCCCCCACTCAACAATGAAATGGAATTTATCGTAATTTAATACGAGATCTTTTTCAATGAAACAATGGATGAAAAACCTAGGTGTTCCAAACAGTAATAATATTATTTTTCAAAATTTTTGAAATCATTCATAAAAAATATCACTGAAATTCTCTATGTACTATGAAAAATTACACAACATACATTGATGAAAAGTACATGGAGCTTTACATAGACCCAAATGAAATCTTCTATAATAAAATGTGGCGAATTGATATGTAAATATTATTTTTTATTAATCATAATGGGCTATATGAATTTGAAAATAAGACAAATATCCATCAAGGAAACAATAAATGGGACATAACCACCAATATTTTTAACATTTGTTCAATGAAAGGTAGAGAAAATTTTTCCTTTCAGGTGGATTGATATATTCAACAGTAGTCAATACATTTTTCCATCAATATTGTAGATGTGTTTGAACCATTTATTATTTTTATTTAAATTTACTTTCATTCCCTTTTTAAGCACAAATTGAATTGGTATATCCCATTTAAAATAATAAATACTATAAATGATCCTAAAAGCAAGTAATTTACTATCTTCCATTTTTAGCACTTCATCACGAGTGGGATTCAACTAGCGCTGATATTTCATTATGACTGTATCCTAATCATCTAAAAGTTTATAGTTCATGCATATAAATGGGATATTACATGTAATTTCATATGATGTACATCCAATTTCCATTTTTTACACTCTCTCAAAAGGTCGACCATATTTTGATTACTATTTTTGATAGACATTATTGGAAATAATAAACAGAAATTGGTAAATACCCTTATGATATGCATATTTTAAATTATATGGATGTGGTTTCAATTCCATAACTTGTGGTTTTTGGATTGAGGGAGTGTATTTTGGGGGAGTGATTTCCTCGAAACTGTATATTTATATTTTTTATTCTCTACGAATAGATAATATATTGAAATTATATTTAGATAATCCTAATTTTTTGGGTACCTCAGAATGACCAATCTATTCAATTAAAGTACAATATATACCCATTTCATAAACCACACAATATTAAAATCAAGAATCCAAACTCAAACCAAAATGGTGTGAATAAAAGTAAAATGATTTAGAGTATGGGTCAAATAGATAATTGTATGTTTGTCTATGTGTGTCTTTTAAGTGAACATCCCTTGAATAGAAAAGACCATTGGAGTTCTCCTCAATGAGGGGTTTCATAGCCTCAATGATGTTAACATATACTTTTTCACCACAAAACTCCATGGAAAACAAAAAATAATGTAAATTTATGATCATCCTTGCAATTGTAGGAAATGGAATCCCATGTATGAGATGACTATGTCCTTTGGATAGAGTATCTTCTATCATAATAATTTAGACAATAGTAGGGAATATGATATTCTTCATTCTTACAAGTTCATCATGGATCAATCAGGATGTTCGTGTTCTGATGCTATTGGGACGTTGAATGATGATTAATTTTGGTTGAATATATCCAGAATTCAAATAAGGGTATGATGACTGAGTCATTACATTAATTTATAAACCTAAATCTAGGTTATCATTTAAAAAAATGTAACCCTTATAGTCCATGGTATCCTGATAGTTCCTGGATCCTTGCATTTGGTTGACATTTATAGTTTTATCAAGGCTATGAAATTCCTTCTCTAGTTGACACTATCATTCCCCTTAATCCTTAAATTATATTTTCAATGTTAATTAACAAATTTCGAATAATGATGAATCTATTTAACAGCCTCAAATAATTGAATGTGAACATGAACATTTTCGAATGAATCCATTATTTCATTATCTTTATCTTTATCAGTTTTTTTAGATTTAGATAGTCTTTGAGGGAAATTATTACGAATAGATTTTCTATTTCATTACTCAATGTTATTTTTATTACAAATTTTTTATTTTTTTCTTCTTTTGAATGTTTTTTTGGCAGAGATATAGTTCATTAATTATGTGAACATAACTATTGGATAAAATCATTAGACGAAGTAACTTCTTTACCAATATGAAATGCATTTGAACAACCATTACATTTTAATTATGGATTATCAATTGGATGGGGTGGTAGTTTTCATGATCCATGCTTCTTTATATCACTGATGGTTTCCTCCATTTATCCTACTTGAGTTTGTAGGTAAAAAATATATGATTATGTGTTCTGTATGAACTATAGTTTCTGGGAGTCCGTTTTCATCACCATATCCTAAATGATTGTTTTTTATTTGGTAGGAGGAGGATTGAATCGAGATGTTGAGGATAAGAATCTTGATTACATTATCCTTGTTGATACTAGTTTTGTTTATGGATTCTCATGTTTCCTCTTTATTCATATTGTAGTTGTGCTCCCCACTACAGGATATGATTGTTCTTGGAAGGTTCTTTCAAGTAAGGAGTGTCTTTTTGGAATGGATACCCATGAAATATTTCCACACAAGACTTATATGAATCCTATGTTTGTGGGAAGTAGTCATAGAAATGAGTGTTATAAAAAATATAATGTAATGGTATGGATGAAGAGTATGAGTTAAATTATGCATGAGATAATTATCTTAGAAGGGTATGCATATCATAAAGTTTTTTATCTAACTTTTGTTCTAGGTATGAATGACTTAACTCATGAACATCTTGGGTTGGTGAAATTGCTTGTGTACCAAATTGTTGTGCATTTTGGTCCATGATGGATATTAAATCATTAGTAGTGGAAGGAGTTTTACCAACTAGGTAATAAATAGCTGCATAATAAATCAATCCATGAGTAATGGGGACAAGTCCCTCATAGAAGTATGTAATATGAAATTAGTCATGATTATGTTTGTAAGATTGGTATAGAGTATGAGGTTTCCAACCTCTGATACCAATTGTAGGATCGAAATATAGTATGAGATTCTCAATATACAAGAGGGGGGGGGTGAATTGTATACTTTAAAAATTTCTTTGGAACCTTTAATGTTAGTTAAGAATAACTATGTTTTCCTTAAGCAAAGGAAAAGGCTAAGTTTAACAAAGTTAGACTATGAAAATTCACAACACCTCTAACACCGAACGCAAACTAGGAAAGAGATTCCGAATGAGGATTCCGGAAATATGATTTCAGAAATTGAAACTTTAACAAAATATTACAATATGAGATTCTACCTTAAATCATATAGAATCTAAATGAATCAGAGTACAAGTAAGGAAGTATAAGAAAGTTATACTTTCCTTATAATACAAAATTCAGCGGAAATAAAACAAGTAGTTAAACTACAAGAACCAAGATATAAGTCTTTTAACCCAAAGAGAAGGGTATCCAACAACCTTGGATAAAGGTCCCTTGATTTAAACTTTCAAGCAAGTCTGTCTTACCCACACCAGGGTAAGCCCTCAATACTAAGATCAGAGTCTCTGTCTTGCTATCCCCGCAAGCCCTCAACTTCAAGGTAGTTGGCAACCTCTGTCTTCCTCAGCAAGGAAGCCCTCGAACTTTAAGGTAGTCGGCACCTCTGTCTTCCTATCCCTGGATGCCCTCGAATGTAATCACCAACATTCGGAGTCACACGAAGCTTTGAGAGTTAATAAGAGCCTCTCTCTCTAGAAATCACTTCAAGCAGATTAGTCAGCATTTTAGTACTTTTCTCAGCTATTAGCACCTAGCTCTTTCAAATGAGCTCCTATTTATAGGTAAGGTCGGCTCCTTCTCTAACGGTCATATTTTCCTCATAGATCGGAGGGACCTGTACACGTGTCACTTAGACAACGGTTAGTTTATAACAAAATAGACGACATCGTTTTATAACAAAACAAGTGTAACAAAATGTACGACATCGTTCTAATCTTTAACATAAAAGTTCGTTATGAAAACATCGGAGTGAAGGTTCGGAGTGTAAGGAACAATAATAAAGAGTAGAAAAATTTTAGAAGTGTAAGCAATATAAAAGTTCGGAGTCTAACAAAGATATTTTTCGGAGTCTGAATTAAAACAGAGTGTATAAAACAAAGATATTCAAATTCTGTTTAATAGGTGAATTCAGAATGAGAGTTCAGAATGAGAGTTCTTCATTAGAATTCGTAATGAGATTTCTTCATTAGAATTCGTAATGAGAATTCGTTATCGAACTTCATAATAATTCGTATCCTGAATCTGGAATAGAACTTAGTCAGAATTCATATCAGGAATTCGGAATGAAACTTCCTTACAGTTCTTATCCAGAATTCGGATCCTAAACCAGAATGCTTCATATCAAGGTTTCAACGATTCTGAAAAAGTGAATCTGAATCTTATACTTAAGAAAAATATGGATGAAAATATGATAAGAATAATTTTTCTTATAAAAGCGATTTTCCTTAAGAAATCAATTATTCTTATAAAAGCAATTTTCCTTATAAAAGCGATTTTCCTTAAGAAATCAATTATTCTTATAAAAGCAACTTTCCTTAAGAAAGCAATTTTTCTTAAGAAAGAAATTTTCCTTAAGAAATCAATTTTCCTTAAGATAAGGTATTTGTGATTTTCAAAACAAGAAGGAATGGAAAATTCATAAGGAAAACCTTATTGACTCAACAATCTCCCCCTTTTTGGAAAGCACAAACATCCTTACGAAAAAGAAATTCTAAGAAGAAAGAAAAACATTAAGGCTTATCTCCCTTTGCTTTAAGGATATTGATGAATACGACTAACTCCCCCTTAGGCTTTGAATCTCTAAGGATCGTATTCAGATTTCCGGAGTGATAGATAAGAATGTATTCTTTAATGAAAAAGCTCCCCCTTAAACAAACTCTTATTAGAATTATTTTTCCTTGGGATCTTTTTATTCTACCCCTTTGATAGACTCTTATTAGAGTTCTTCTTTTTCTTAAGGATCTTTCCCTTCTCCCCCTTTGTGATTTTCAAAAAGAATTAGAGGGAATGGAAAAAAATAGCAAAGTGCCTGAAAAATTAGTAATGATAACAATAGAAACGACAAGCACAACTTTCATTAAAATTTTTAATCTCAGCAACAACAAAAAAATTACAACAAAAAGATCAGATTAGGTTATTTCGGATCTTTTTCCTTTGACATGAGCCCCTTTAGAATAGTCTTGATCTTCTTTAGGTCTTTATGATCTTCTTCAGCTTGCTTCTCTAAGACAACTATTCTTGCAGATTGAGCTTCAATCTTTTCTTCCTGGGCTTTCAGCTTTTCTTCCTGAGCCTTGATCTTTTCTTCGTGAGCCTTCATCCTTTCTTCAAAAACAATCCGATGATCCCTTTAAAACTTCCAGTTTTGAGAAACGGAATTTAGCTTCCCATTCAGATCTCTCACTTCTTGAATCCGAAAGTTATTTTCCTCTGTCAAATTCTCTTCAAAGGATGCAGTTAACTCACTTATCTTTTTGTCCTCGGTTTCAAAAGCATCTTTAACATTGTATTGAAATTCATCGAGCAACCTCATCTCTTCCACAGTCTTCTTCGACCAATTTTTCATCCTCTTGCAAGATTTTCTATGAGCTTCGTAACCAACAAAGAAGGTTTTGAACTGAGCCTCAATCTCAACGCACTTATCCATAACCATAGATACGGAGTCAGTTTTCTGATTCAACGCATGTTGGAGCATCTGGCATCTCGAGTCGATACTAGAGAAGGTCGGAATGGTTCCCACCAACTTCTTTATGGACTGAACAACAAAGTCATTCCCCAACGAAGATGATTCCGAATCTGAAACATTGATTGGTGAAATTTCTTCATCAACAAGTTCAAGATTTCTCTTTGAAGAGCTACCAACTTCCTTCCTTCCTCTTCTTCACTTCTGAGCTCGGAGTATCAGCAAGAATTTGCTTTCCCTTGTCTTTTTCCGGAATTGAATCCTATTCTGGAGTTCTCTTCTCAGTATCAGAAACTTTAACGAAATTATCTTCATCAGCGACTTCCTGAACCCCTACGATTTCCTTCTGAGCAACATCAAGTAAAATATGTTCTTCTTCTCCATGATAAGAAACTTCTTCTTCTCCTTTCTCTTCTTCCATTGCTGGAGTAACTCGCTTCGAAGATTCAGCTTCAGAAGTTCGGAGTGATAAGTGTTCCGAGGGTGTCCCCTTGTAATCATCTACTTGTTTCAACACATATCAGGTTTCACCACTAACTTCAGCACCCTCTTCTTCTTGTTCTACTTGTTCAACTTGCTCTACTACCTCAGTATTCTTAGCAGTAGCTTCTTCTCGAGCAACGAGATTTCTTCCTGGAGTCTCAGGTAGAGATTTCAAAGAGAATGATCTCGGAACTGGAATAGTTGCTTAAACCATTTCATTGAATTTCAACAAAGCCTGATCTACCTCGGCCTCAGACATCTTCTTCTTGAGCTTCTTTTGCTTTTCTTGTTTTTCAAGCTCATCAGCAGTTTTCTCCTTTAAGGCCTTAGCCTATGCAGGGTCCAATACAAACTGCGGATCCCCTTCTTTTCTTTTTTGTTTATCTGCTCTCCACTTTATAACAACCTCATCAGGATAGGCTTTCTTCTTCTTTGGTTTTGGAGGAGCGGAATGGACTTCTTTAGACTTAGGATTCTCTTCTTCTACTTCCACTTCTTTAAGCTTTCTCTTCCTTACTGGCTTAGATGATTCTGGTTCAGCAGCCTTCGGAACTGCTTCTTCTTGATTAGGCAGATCAACAAACTCACCAATCTCCTTGTTGAAAGCTACATCCATCATCTTAAGGGTGTCATTACTGACCAAAAAATTTTTACAAACCCTTGGCTTAGATCTTCAGGCTTCCTTGAAAGATTCAAGGCACCAAACTATCAACTTTGATAAAATTGTCGGGTACATTACGATTTGTGCTCTGAGATTTCCCTTCTTAAGATTCTCAATGGTTATAAGAATATGCCTCATGAAGCTAAACATTATTAGATTTATCAGGAAATCTAAGATATAGATCTCACTCTTCTTCAAGCCGTCTTTATCACCTTTCCTCGGTACGATAAGCCCTTGTACCCATAATTCAAGAATCCGGAAATTTGTAGGAAAACTATCAATCTTTGGAGCCTTGTCATCAGCCAGTCTGAGAGTTTCTAAGGCTTTTTCTTTGTTGAAGCTACCCTTAGAGTCCGGTAAAATGTGAGAAATAAATTCAGCTTCTCCTTCATATGACAACCCTACCAAGCTTGCAGCCTTGGTATAAGAAAGTTTGTAAGTCTTTCCATAAGACTTAAAAGAAAACTTCTCCCAATTGTCTTCCTTAAAGAAGGAAACTGATTCATATAACTCAACAAGTAAGTCTGAATATACTTCATCTTGGTTCCCGGTTTTTGACACCGCAACATCTTCTCAGCCATTCAACTTAATGTTCTTTGAGAGGAGAGAATCAAAATTGTTGAAGAAATCTGGATGGACTAAACTTTCTCTGTAAACAAACCATTGTGAAATAGGCTTAGTGGATGACATTTCCTGAGATGCTAACTCCGCAGACATTCGGATCTGAAGACCTCTAGGAAGTTCGAAAAGGAGAAAACTGTAGTTCGGAACGGCCTTAAATCAGAGAGTCAGAACTTCGGGACGCGGGAGCTTGAAACCGATGTGGGATGAGTATTTGGGTCCCCTTTATATAGCCAATTAATCGATGGTTCAACTTCCTCAGTTGATCTAATGGTTTATAATGAGCTGGGATCAGATCTGACGGTTGAAAACTTGAATCCGATCTTTTTGAGGTTTTTATTAAAACAAGGAATTAAGAAAACCAAAATCCGAAAACATAATACAAGAAAATTCCAGCAAGTAAAGTATGACTACGAATACATGAGTAAGGAAATCATACCTTTTGGATTGGCTTAGGAAAGTTATTCGTAATGGGTAATACAAAGATGACTACGGAAAAAAATCTTTATTACGAAAAGACAAAGTTCGAAAAATTTTACTTATGGAAAACAAACTTACTACGGAAAACTCACTCTGAAAACTTAGTACGAAAAAGAAACTATGAAGGTTTAGTACGAAAATCTGGTTATGAAAGTACCAGTACGTAATTTTCCATTCCGGAAATTTTAATACGAATACTTTCATTCCAGAAGTATTCTGTAAGAAAATATCTATTCTGGAAAATTGTAGTTCCGGAAGTTCCATTCAGGAAATCTTCGTTCCGAAAAATTTGAAAACAAATTTTGAAAAAAAAAACTTTGTTAAACAAACAATAAAATGTACTCCCCCTTTGAAAAGGAGTTTATTACTGTAAAGAGACTTTTTCAACAGAAAGTTAATTATGAAAGATTACCTTACGGTTATCATTCCTAACTTCTGTTTAATATATTCAAACCTATCAGAAGGCAAATATTTTGTGAAAATATCAGCAAGTTGATCTTGCGTTCCGATAAACTGAAGAATAATATCTCATTTAAGTGTGTGATCCCTAAGAAAGTGATGACTAATATCTAGGTGTTTTTCACGGGAGTGATGTGCAGGGTTCTTACTGAGGGCAATGGCACTTGTGTTATCACACAAAATTTGAGTTTTAGTAAAACTCGGGCCATTGTCTGTGAGTGTGTGTTGCATCCACGACACTTGTGCACAATAACTTCCAGCTGCTACATATTCAGCTTCAGCAGTGGAAAGTGCTACAGAATGTTGCTTCTTGCAGGACCAAGAAACTAACGAATCTCCTAAGAAATGACATGTTCCGGATGTACTTTTTCTATCCATTCTACATCCACCAAAGTCAGCATCAGAAAATCTTTTTAGAACAAAATCATTTCCAGAAGTATAAAATAATCCTAGATCCATGGTTCCCTTAAGGTAGTGAAAAATTCTTTTTACTGCCTTTAAGTGAGATTCCTTAGGATTGGATTGATATCTTGCACATAAGCATACTGAAAACATTAAGTCTGGTCAACTAGCTGTTAAGTAAAGTAGAATTCCTATCATACCTCTAAAAGATGTTTGATCTATTGGTTTCCCAGCTTCATCAAGATCTAAAGAGTTTGAGGTACCAATGGGAGTACTTATACTCTTAGTGTTGTCATAACAATACTTTTTCAGAAGATATTTAATATACTTATGTTGAGATATGTACGTTCCTTCTGGTTTTTGAGAAATTTTAAAACCAAGGAAAAAAGATAACTCACCCATCATACTCATTTCAAACTCAGATTTCATTAGACTTGCAAAAGAGTCAGTCAAAGATTGCTGAGTTGAACCGAATATAATGTTATCAACATAAATTTGAACAATCAAAACATTTTTCTTATCCTTCTTTATAAAAAGGGTTGGATCTTCATTTCCCTTAACATAGTTATTTTGAACCAAAAATCCGGTGAGTCTATCATACCATGCTCGTGGGGATTGTTTAAGTCCATACAAAGCTTTGGTAAGTCTAAAAACATGATCCGGATATTTTGTATCTTCAAAGCCAAGAGGTTGTTCAACAAAAACATCCTCTTGAACATAACCGTTATGAAAAGCACATTTCACATCTATTTGGAAAAGTTTGAAATTAAAGAATGCTGCAAAGGCAAGTAGAATACGGATAGATTCAAGTCTAGCTACTGGAGCATAGGTTTCTTCATAGTCTATTCCTTCTTGCTGATTATAGCCTTTAGCAACAAGTCTAGATTTATTTCTAACAATGATTCCATTTTCATCACATTTATTTCTAAAGACCCACTTTACTCTAATAACAGATGTTTCCTTAGGTCTTTCAACCAAGGTCCAGACTTTATTCCTTTCAAATTCATTTAGTTCATCTTGCATGGCTTTAATCCAATCATCATCACCTAAAGCTTCATCAGGGCTCTTAGGTTCTAATTGGGAAAGAAATGCTAGATGTTCTACTTCATTTCATAAGGAACTTCTAGTCCTTACAGGTTGATTTACATCACCAATGATACTATCACTGGGATGATTCTTAAGAAACAACTGATTTGGGTTTTGTAAAACCTGTTCATCAACATAGGGTAGAAAGTCTTCTGGGGAAATGTTTCAGAAGTATATTCTAGAACCATTTCCTTATCAGAAGGTTCTTCTATCAAAGGTTGACAATCAGTTTTTGAAAACACATATGAAGATGTAAGTTGAGATGGTTTAAAAACAAAAGGATCTGACTCATCAAATTTTACATGTACTGTTTCCTCAATAGTGCAAGTATTTTTATTAAAAACTCTATAAGCCTTAGAGGTTGTGGAATATCCTAAGAAAATTCCTTCATCAAACTTTGGTGCGAATTTATGTAGGTTATCTTTAGTATTCAAAATGAATACTTTGCAACCAAAAACTTTGAAGTAGGAAAGTCTTGGTTTTCTACCATTCCATAACTCATAAGGAGTTTTATTAAGAAAAGGTCTAATCAAAACTCGATTTATAGTATAACAAGCAGTACTTATAGCTTCATCCCAGAAATGTCTAGAAATATAATATTCACTCAACATGGTTATAGTTATTTCTTGAATAATTCTATTTCTTCTTTAAACTACGCCATTCTGTTGAGAAGTTCTAGGTGCTGAAAAATTGTGAGTAATACCTTTCTTACTGCAAAAAGTTTCAAAATCAGAATTTTGAAATTCTCCTCCATGATCATTATGAATAGTTTTCATTGGAAGGTTTTTCTCATTTTTAACTTGAGCTCTAAAACTTTTGAAATAAGAAAAATCATCAGATTTCTTTTCTAGAAAATAGACCCAAGTAAATCTAGTGTAATCATCAACTAGAACAAACACATAGTATTTGCCTCCAATACTTCCAGTTTGTGTTGGACCAAAAATATCCATGTGCACTAACTGTAATGCATCAGTTGTTGAGACTTCACCGATAGACTTAAAAACTAGATTTATGTTGCTTGCCATATTGACAAGGATCACAAACTTTAGAAGAATCAAATCTAAGCTCTGGTAGATCCTTAACTAGTTTCTTCTTAGAGAGTTTACATAGGTTCCTAAGATTACAGCGACCAAGTCTTCTATTCCACAACCAAGAATGATCTTCTATTACACTTAGGCAGGGTAAATCTTGGCTTCTGAGATCTTCTAAGTTTAAGGTGTAAACATTCTCTTGCCTATTGGCAGAGAGAATAAATTCTTCCTTGGAATTGTGAACTAAGCATTTATCATTCCTAACATTCACAAGGTAACCTTCATCACATAACTGACTTATGATAATGAGGTTGTTCTTAAGACTTTTAACAAAAAGAACATTTGAAATCAAGGTTTTACCTTAAAGAACAATATTACCAATACCAACAATCTCTCCCTTAGCATTGTCTCCGAACGTTACCTTTCCTCCTTTCGTTTTGATACTCTTTTCAAAATAGCTTTTGTTACCAGTCATGTGCCGGGAACATCCACTATCCATGTACCATATATTGTTGCTGGTACATTCCTTGTTATCCTGAAATCAAGAAGAAAATTAGATTTTCGGAATCCAAACTTGTTTGGATCCGAGATTTCCAGACAATAACATTTTAGGTACCCACATCTTCTTAGAAAAGTAGGCTTTGTGAAATCCTAGAGATTGGGTTTTGTTTAAAGAACAATTCTTTGCCCATTGACCTTCACATTGACACTTGGTACAAAATGGGGCACATTGAGGAACAAAATAATTGTTACTAAAAATCGTTTTTGCATGGGTATAACCAAATCTGGATTTATTTCTTAAAGGTCGTATTTGGAAATACATCTTATCAAAATTTTCCTTTCCATGGGTAAAGTTTGATAAACACTTATTTAAGGAAAATACTTCGGACTTGAGTTTTACAACCAAGTTTTTATCCTCAAAATCATTAGTTTTAGAACTAGAGCTAGGCTCAAAAACATTTTTCTTAGAAATTACTTTTTCTAATTCTTTAGAAAGTTTATTCTTCTCAGAACTTACTTCCTCAATATTTTTTGAAATACTTTCAAAATCAACATTTTTCTTATCAAGATCTTTAGAAAGATCTGATATCTCTTTAGTTAGAATAGAATTCATAGAATTTTCCTTATCAAGTTTCTTATTGAGTTTGGAATTCTCAATCTCAAGAAGTTTAGCAAACCTAGAGACTTCTTCATAAGTGGGTAAAGTATTTTCTTCATCAGAAGATGATTCTTCATCAGAAGAGTTATAATACTTACTATCATTAGAGTTTAAAGAAACATTGGTCAAAGATTCAACATTTCGTACCTTAGACATAAAACAATGATTATCAATAGGTAATCTGGCTATAAGACCAAGATTCTTATGTCCTAAAGATTCATAATCAGAAGATTCATCTGAAGAGTCACCACCACTGGCACTCCAGGTGTCATTAGCTTTCAGAACTTTCTTAGCTTTAGCTTTATAATACTTCTTTCGGTTTCTGTCTGAATGTCTTTCCTTCCTTTATTTCTTTTTGAGCGTAGGGAAATCTGGTCTAATATGTCCATCTCTTTTTCATTCATAAGAAGTAACTTCTCCATCTTTCATATCTTTCCTTTCCTTTTTCTTATACATGGATTGAAATTTTCTATGTCCAGCTATCTTGTTCATCCTTAGAGCAAGATTTTCTAATTCATTTTCTGAGACTTCACTCTCACTTGATTCGGATTGGAAAATAACTTTCTTAGACTTAGATCGGTTACTCTCTCAGGAGTCTTGGCTTTCATCTGATTTGATGTAGTAGTAAAAGCAACAGTACCATTTCCATTATTTTTCTGGATATTGTCAGCAACTCTCTTCATTCTAGTTTCATGTTGTAGAAGAGTTCCAAACAATTCATCAAGAGTAATTTGAGTGACCTTCCTGTTCTCATCTATAGCTGTTCTCTTGGATTCCCATTCATTGGGCATAATATCAATTATCTTGTCCACAAGAGCTTCATCATCTAAACCTTTTTCTCCCATAGAATGTAGATTGTTGACGATAGTCATAAATCTCTGTTTAACTTTACAGATAGGTTCACCATAAGGAAAATTGAAGCCATGATATTCAGCTCTAAGCATAGCTCTTCTAGTCTCAATCACTTTGGAAGTCCCAAAGTGTGTAACCTCTAACTTCTTCCATATAAAGTTAGCTGCTTCACAAGAAGAAATTTGGCTATATATATTTCTGGTCATTGAACATAGTAGAGTATTGTGTACCTTATAGTTGAGTTGATATTCTTGCTTTTCCTGATTAGTAAAGGTTCTAACTTCCTTGTCATGAATTTTATAATCACCGGTAAGCATAAAAAAGTTGTCTACTCCAGTATTGATAACAAAAGTCTTCATACGATCTATCCAATATTCATAGTCATTACCATCAAATATTGGTGGTCTTGTAGGATTCAGATTATCAATTGATCCAACATTAATTCCTGCCATACTTAATATAACTTTGCACACAAACTTGTTAGTCGAAAATATTTGTAATCACAAAGTTCAGAATGAGAATGTCCGGAATGGAAAATTCGGAATGACAAAGTACAGAAAGATAAAGTGAGCAAGAAAAACTTATTCGTGAGTATAAGTATTTCAGAGACCTGCTCTGATACCAAATGTAATATTTGTATAGAGTATGAGGTTTCCAACCTCTGATACCAATTGTAGGATCGAAATATAGTATGAGATGCTCAATATACAAGAGGGGGGTGAATTTTATACTTTAAAAATTCCTTTGGAACCTTTAAAGTTAGTTAAGAATAACTATGTTTTCCTTAAGCAAAGGAAAAGGATAAGTTTAACAAAGTTCGACTAGGCAAATTCACAAGACCTCTAACACCGAACGCAAACTAGGAAAGAGATTCCGAATGAGGATTTCAGAAATATGATTTTGGAAATTGAAACTTTAACAAAATATTACAATATGAGATTCTACCTTAAAGCGTATAGAATCTAAATGAATCAGAGTACAAGTAAGGAAGTATAATAAAGTTATACTTTCCTTATAATACAAAATGCAGCGGAAATAAAACAAGTAGTTAAACTACAAGTAACAAGATATAAGTATTTTAACCCAAAGAGAAGGGTATCCAACAACCTTGGATAAAGGTCCCTTGATTTATACTTTAAAGAAAGTCTGTCTTACCCACACCAGGGTAAGCCCTCGATACTAAGATCGGAGTCTCTTTCTTGTTATCCCCGCAAGCCCTCAACTTCAAGGTAGTTGGCAACCTCTGTCTTCCTCAGCAAGGAAGCCCCCAAACTTTAAGGTAGTCGGCACCTCTATCTTCCTATCCCCGGAAGCCCTCGAATGTAATCACCAACATTCGGAGTCGCACGAAGCTTTGAGACTTAATAAGAGCCTATCTCTCTAGAAATCACTTCAAGCTGATTAGTCAGCCTTTTAGTACTTTTCTCAGCTATCATCACCGAGCTCTTTCAAATGAGCTCCTATTTATAGGTAAGGTCGGCTCCTTGTCTAATGGTCATATTTTCCTTAAATATCGGAGGGACCTGTACACATGTCACTTAGACAATGGTTAGTATATAAAAAAATAGACGACATCGTTTTATAACAAAACAAGTGTAACAGAATGTACGACATCGTTTTAATCTTTAACATAAAAGTTCAGAATGAAAACTTTGGAGTGAAGGTTCGGAGTGTAAGGAACAATAATAAAGAGTAGACAAATTTTAGAAGTGTAAGAAATATAAAAGATCGGAGTCTAAAAAAGATATTTTTCGGAGTCTGAATTAAAACAGAGTGTATAAAACAAAGATAATCAAATTCTGTTTAATAGGTGAATTCGGAATGAGAATTCGGAATGAGAGTTCGTCATTAGAATTCATAATGAGATTTCTTCATTAGAATTCGTAATGAGAATTCGTTATCGAACTTCATAATAATTCGTATCCTGAATCTGGAATAGAACTTAGTCAGAATTCATATCAGGAATTTAGAATGAAACTTCCTTACAGTTCTTATCCAGAATTCGGATCCTAAACCAGAATTCTTCATATCAAGGTTTCAACGATTCCAAAAAATTGAATCTGAATCTTATACTTAAGAAAAATATGGATGAAAATATGATAAGAATAATTTTTCTTATAAAAGCGATTTTCTTTAAGAAAGAAATTATTCTTATAAAAGCAATTTTCCTTATAAAAGCGATTTTCCTTAAGAAAGAAATTATTCTTATAAAAGCGACTTTCCTTAAGAAAGTAATTTTTCTTAAGAAAGCAATTTTCCTTAAGAAAGCAATTTTCCTTAAGATAAGGTGTTTCTGATTTTCAAAACAAGAAGGAATGGAAAAGTCATAAGGAAAACCTTATTGACTCAACAATGTTGATGAAGGAAACTTGAGAAAATTGTTTTTAATCTCTCCCATTATTAATGAAGGATCTCGTCATTTTATTGCGAAATTCCACAAATTTATTTTCTAATATATACAGTTCAAGAGGCATGGAAAAATATATATAGAAATAGTTATTTAATTTTATTATATCCCCCAATTTTGGTATGTAGATCACATAGCCTGTCTTTGGCTACACCATCATGGGAGGATGTGATGGTACTAAACATAATGAGACCCTCATAAACATTATTGGGTTTCATAGTAGAGGACACTATGTGAAATTGCGTAATATGTTTGTGAGGTTCCTCCTCAGGATGACCTTGGAATTTTATAATTTTGTGTAGGATGGCTAATCTCAACCTGTTTTGGTTTTTTTCTCATGATTTTGGATGTACAAGGGTTGGTACACCCCATCTGGGGTGATTATTTCATTAAAAGCACAATTATTTGTTGCTATGCTTTATGGGATTGATTTGGTTCAATTTTTGATTAGTTTGGGATCAGATGTCATCCAAAAATAGGTTCATTCACGTTAATATAATATCCTAGAATATATGACCAAAACATTTAGTGAAGTGACTTTTCAATTTTAGGGACATATTCTTGTATTTATTCATTTCCAGATATTATCACACAACAATTTCGCTCAATATAATTTCTTTTTTGTTTTATTGTCCTTTTTTTATTTGTTAGATTCATGTATAGAGTATTATTAAAATGATAAAACTTTGTAATAATAAAATTAGATAATAGAATATAATTTTATACTAAGGATCTAGATAAGATGAGATTGAAGATGAAGAATAATATAGAGATAGATTAAAACAAACAATAAAACAAATTAATAATTCAAAAAAAAGGATGGTGGGATATTGAAAGGAATAATAGTTATGAAGTAAATTAAATAAAAAAAGAACAAAAAAAAGATATCTCCTCCCTTGAAACTGTATCAAAATTTTATTGTGCTGTGATGTGCATCAAATTAAATGTTTACTTTTTACTTGAATTTCTGCAGTATAGATAGAAATATAGGTCATCTCTCAAATGAGATTTATATAATTAATTTAAAAAGAATTTTTTGATTTTGAAAAATTGTGAATATGATTCTTCTCAATTTGTTTTTATTTTATTTTAGATGGAGGCACATAAAAGATAGTGATATAGGAATTCATAAATTGATAGATTGGATTATGTGTGATTTTCCTGGGGAAACTCATGATTCTCATCCTTCATCTCATCATGAGATATTTTTGTGGACATCTAATTCCTGGTTAGTAAAACTTATAACCAAATTGTACTGAATTTAAACTAGGAAAACAATTATGGTTCAGTCAAAAACACACAGTGATTCATTGTATACCACTGATGATTGGGTGGTTGGTTTTAAACTTCATAACGGAAACACACTGAGGAAACACATGAAGAAATCGATGCCCTGTATAGGATTTCATGTTATTTGAACGTGTTTCCAGGGATTTAATTTACATGGACATACTAGTGTTTATGTAGGTTCAATTGACCAATATTAACTACAAAAACATCACAATTGAAATAGGTAAGGGAAGAACTATGCATGAAACATCACATGAAAGGGTACCCCAAAACATGATAGTTTTAGTTTGAGAAAGAGTTACCAATATAAAAATAAATTAAATTAGAATATAGTATTATGAATGAAAACATACCACATGGAATAAAAAATATCATTCAAAATAATTCAATCATGATGATCAAGATTACATCACTTTTATCCATGGGTGATCACTAAGAGTTTTGATATACCATAGAGGGGAGAAAAATAATGATCAAGAAGTATAATACCCTTGTCCTCCATAATATATAGGGATGGGTAGAATCCTCCATTGAGACACTAAAATGTATCACCTTCTACCTGGTCAAACTATCAAATGGGGTTCCCAAGTCAGTCGTTTAAACGTATAGTTTTTGGTGGTTATTGGAACCCATATTTGGTAAATGCACAGGGAAAATTGTTTTTGGACACTATAAAATTATTTTTTCTTTGTAAAAAATGCTCTCCAACCTCTTTAATATCTTCCCAGAAAATATTGTATTATTTTGTGGCCTGCTAATCTAGATAAATTAAAAATACACAACACCACTTTTTATTTTGTAGATTTGATTCCCTGGAATGAAATGTTCGGATGTTAATTTTGGTGGAAAAATTAGTCATCGGTTCATTGTTATGATTTATATCCCAGTATGTTTTGGATCATCCCACAATATCTAATCCCAATTGGAATAACATACTAGTAGAAGTGGGCAGTTTAGTCTACTATTGTGGTTGGATCTAAAATCGTTTAACTCATTCCTCTTAAACGACAACAAATACCATACAATACATCTCAATCTACAATGTAATTATGAAAAAAAGATACATTGACTATTTTAAATGTGAAAAGTAAAAAAATTTGGAAAAAAAATGTTTTGAAAAATGTTTTTAATTTTATAATTCATAATAAAAAATAATTTTGACATAATGTTATAAGGGTGAAATAAAATAGTGAATCATGATGCGATCAGTCACATGAGTTATTATATTCCCAAACTCAATATATTATTCAAAATAAAAAACACATTAATTACCCAACATAGAATATACTATAAAATGGAGTGTTTTTGTATTTTTAAGAAAGGGAAACCACACAAACTGACTCATACATAAAATTGAAGGAATGAAATTTGAATACTTATCAGAAGCTATGAATGGAACCATATAGTACTAAAAAGGCCGAATAATTGAAGGAGAATCCCCCCACAAATGTTAATGGAGTGATGGTTCATCACCCATGATGGATGGGGTCGAATGGGGGTAAACTGGGGATAAATTTTTTAATCCTATTTAATAAAAATGAGAAATTTATCACATTTTATAGGTCTTATAGTTTGGACTCATGGTTAAAAAAATAGTTCACCAACTGTGTGACACTCACGGTCAAAGTGTATCCAAAATGACTGGTCTCTTATAAGAACATTAATGGTTTTAAAAAATCATGTAGTTCCCATGCCCCAACCATTTTTCATGTGGAGGATTGGCTTCCTAGTATGCATTACATCGGGCATGAATATTACTAAATGGGAACCAACCATGTGCTTCACATTTTTTTATCATATTTCCCTTATTATTTCACGTTTCTAACACCTAAGACACCCTCGAAATACATCATTCACCCATGAAACACCTCATGTTACAAAAAAAGAATGATAAAAAAAATTAAACAATGATGTGCCTTTAGGAAATGTTGTGATCATATAACCTTCCCACCTTATGATGAATCATTATGGCGCAACACATCCATGCCTTACTAAGCCTTTTTGACCAAATGTTTAGGCTATGTTCCCACATAAAAAAAATTTTTATAATGATTCATCCTAAACATTTTCCTTCCATTACAACACTCAGAACAATAAATGATCCTACTGTGAAACATTTTCCCAACCATGATCCACAATAAAATTCATGATGATCCTTAAGGACACATCAAAATCCACCACATCACCACCAACATCATTACAAGGTACATGTCCTGGTAATATCAATGGTCCATCATATAGAAAATGATATATGAAATAGTTGACTATCATGGTGGATCTAATCATAACACATTTGATCCATTCTAGTAAAACATTCATATCCCAAATAACGTGGTTCCATCTCACCCAACATCCAAAAATATTTTAATGGATCTTCATGGTCAGTGTAATTGATGAAACATGCAGATTCCAACAACTATTCTTAACAAAAATTATCCCAAAAATCATGGACAAATAACATCATTCAATATCCAAGAATCCAATCCAATAAAAATTATAACATTCATCTCAAGGTAATAAATTGGAAAAAATGCTCATCACCAAAACTGAAACACCAATATGGATCCTAACAAATTCCATCCAACTGAAAACACATTCACTTAATTAAATAACTATTTTTCTACTATGGTTCTCCCCCACCATATACATTAATTTATCACCATCATTCCCCATCATTGAGAACTCTGAAAATTAAAAATAAAGAAATCCCCATAACCTCATCTCATCTATTCAAAACTTACCTGATGAATTTCCCGTTTTACCACATCCAAAAATCTAAGAGAAGTCCACCAAGAAATTGGAATCCCACCTTTCCATTAAAACCACCGATAGTGAAACTACATTCAGAAACCATTTTAGGTCTATGAAAGACATGACCACTATCATGATCACTATCATATACAAAATACAAATTCCATTAAAACATCATAGAATTGGTGGCCTATACTAACAATGCTCATTCCTCTCACCATAACCTACCAGACCATACATCACTAGATTTCCACAAAATATTATCTTCCATTATTTATATGATACCCTTTTCATCAACCCAGGGAACCATCTCACTTATGGTATACCTCACTCATTTCCACGTAGCTACCAATATGAATTCCCCAACCTCCTGTGAAATATGACCATCAAAGCATACACAATTATTCAAACTGTTGTCATACTCCATAAAACACATTAACACTTATCAAATAAAACTAGTTAGATTTCCTCAAATAATCATACGAGAAAGAATCCAAATATATTCTCAATGAACCACAACATCGTTGACCAAACTGAAATTCAAAAAAGAAAAAAACTGTACATCAGATTTTTTTTATTGGAATATCAAGTCCACCACATCCACTCCGGGACCTGATCCATACATATGTGTCATACATAAAACACACCACTTTAAGAGTTTTGTTATCATCACTTTCGTCATGTAATTCAAAACACCCTATGTCATAATTTGATCATAATTGTAACTTCATCCCTTGTATGGGGAACTTTAGAATCCATTGGAAAAAACAAACATCACTAACTATTACACATTCTCGACTATCGAGAACAACAATCCAAATATTCATAAATTTTTAGTACATCTTGAGGACCTTTAACATAATAATTCTATGTTTCTCTTCTCACTATCTATCTATAAATACATCTCTATGTGAGAGTTGCCTCATAATGAACCCATATCTAAACAATCACATTTTTTTGATAGGAATAAATATAGCCCTCTCACATAGAAATCTAGTTAATTTGATGACAAAAGTCATGATCATCACTAGTGAAAATTTTTCTAAGATGCAACCAATGAAAAACACCACATGCTATCCATCATTGATGTCACCTCCAACTACAGTGAATCTATGACATGTTAAAGGTATCTAGATTACCTACATGATAACATATCATCAACACCCAAACAACCTCACTAAAGTGAGATTTCTAATCGAACAAAACAACACTTCCCAACCCTCTTAAAAGAAATCATGAACCAATGCATCCAGTTGAACTACCACTACCACAACCTTTGGGTTATTCAAAAATAACTCTAATAATACACTATAAAACAAATCAATCCCCCAAACCAATCAAAACCATCTTTCTATTTCTCAACCATTCGTTCGCATTTGGATTCATAGAAAATGAAAGGGTTTTATCCAATGATACATGTTCAACAATTCAAAAAAACAATAGTCTTTGTTGGAACAATCCCATATCATGACCACATAAGATCCCTATAGGTCTCACACATTCATGAGACCACACACTGAACTCTACTCTAGATCAAATGGTCCATTCATAAATATGTCATGAAAAAAACAACATCCTTATCTTACGATTACTCCTAGTCTATTATCCTCATTTAAATTGAGACATTCTCAAATAACCCATATAACAACCCAACTATTTGTACAACAATCCAAAGCACATGACTTCCCATCAACCTAAGTGTCGCTTCAATATCAAAATCATCGATTCAATTTTTGGTCCCCCATTCCATGTCCTCCCAAAATCAACATCTATTTACCCATAAAATATCCTATAAACCATAGTGTTGGGTATCTTAATAATTTTCCCTCCCAAATCACCTTTATATCCATCCTGAAGCATTCAAATTTCTCTCTGAGAATAAAACCAAGGAATAACCATGAAATTTTTCACAATTCAATGACAAAAACCACACATATATTCAAAAATTAAAGAAATAACCATTACTTCACATTGAAAGGCATATTCAATAATTGGACAACCCCCTAATTGATATAATCTATTTCCTAAGACTGTTAACTCACAATGATAACTTGAGTCACAATTCTAAAACTAGTCAATTTCCAACAATGATTTCTATGCTAAACCCTAACTAGGTAGCACACTTGGTGTAGAACAACCATGGTCCAAAACGTCTTCATGTGGCATACACATCTAAAAAAACATGAAACTCAACTGACCATTCTCAATGACCATGGTTGACACTCTTTCCCCCATCTAAAACACACCACATTTAAAAAATCCCTGAATCAATTTTTCTCCAAGGATAACACCAAGGATACCTACACACACCCATCTACACTGCCATCACAACACCTATACTGTCTTCCAAAAAACCACTCACTGGTTATCAATACACATGAGTCACCACATCCACTTTAAGAAATATTATTTCAAAACATCATGGTCACAACCAAACTAAAAAAATTATAAAAAAATTATATTAACTAACACATATAATCCCATCATGTTCTCAAATCTAAATACACATTTTCTCAAAACTATGGCACTATCACTACTCTAACAACCCATTCACAAGGTCAACAACCAATACTACAGATACCGACCAATATTTTCCTAAAATTTTAATCATTTCCCCATTTCCATTATTAATTAAACATTATAATTTATAACACACGAAATCAAATTTTATAACACTAATTTTTAAATCCAAATCATTAATACATTCAATTAATCTTTTTTATTATACCATAACATCAAAAATAAATTCCATATGGAAATTCATATTTCAAAAAAATCATTAAATACAATTTATAGTAGATATAAAAAAAATTAAATAATAGTTATAAAGAATACTACTAGAATTTTAGTCCTAAAAAACTATCATCAACATGCAACATACAAATTACCTATCAATAAAATGTGTAAATACAAATGAATAAGCTCACCAACTGTCTATTTCCATAATTAAAAAAATTTATAAATCCTAAAAAATTTATTACATCGAATCATAGTGCTCAACTCGAGGTGGATTTATTAAAAAATAGATAATGTGGAATACAAATAATCAATTCAAACCCATGGAAACTTTTTTCTCTGACAAATGAGGGGATGTAGGAATCTTGGCATGATGTCATTACCATGTCCTATCATGATCCTAGTCTCATGTCTAAAATTCCCAAAAATAGTAAGAGAAAATAAATAGTTTTAACCCCACTATGTAACATCCTTGAATTGATATCGACTATAAACGGTGCACCATGTCTCTATGTCACAAAACATTGTCATACCTCCTCATATGATGAAGGATACCAACAATAATCATGGGTTTATAATGGTAAGATAATGAGACTACACCCATATATCATAGTAACTAAAATAAGAATTAGTATAAAAAATTAAATATAAGGATCCAATAAATTGGAAACATATGACAAGATCCCCCGATCAACAAAACACAAATTCAATAAAAAAAATTATTATTACACTACATATCTGTTTATCATACAAATAAAATCGCAGATAAATATTACGAAAATATACCATGAAGTGTATTGAGGTCCATCCGATCATGAAATCTTATGCTCTAACCCTTAATCCCATTAACAAACCAAACACATGTCCCATGTATTGAATGAATACCTACAAAATTAGTTTCCACTCGCGTAATTATGTGTCATGGAGTCCTTAATATGGTGTGAGAAAAAATATAAGCCTCAATAAAAAGTGTAAAAATAAATAACAACTCATTATAAATGAGTATGTAGATAAATCAAGTGAAAAGTAAAAACAATGAAATAATGAATTTATATCTGACATTTAAGAAATTATCAGATAACAATTATATCTATTACATTCCCCAGGTTCATCCTAGAAACTAAACTTGATTCACTCACACTATGATCCTATGACAAAAAGTTATGGGTTACATACATATAATCATAATTTGGTACTCATTATAAAAACCTCATACCAACATACCTAGAATCCTCATTCCAATAACCAAGCCATATCCATATATTTGGGAAGAATAAAGATTCATTCTGACATCACATACCAAGAAATGTTTATAAATTGGGATTCATAGAGCATTATTCCAACATCCAAACTCAAAAATACATAATTTCATCTTAGAGCATCAGTTTATATATTCATTTCTAATTCTTTTGTTAAGTGTATAGAGACTCAATTCCACAACATGACCCTATATTATATGAGTCTGGATTAGTCCCCAATTTATCATTTCCCATAGTAATAGAGAGTAAAGTCTAATTACCTATATATGATTATTCAATGTGAAAATTCTTAATGAACCATTTTACATATTTTACATTTAAATTTCATAACCCATTTTTCACAATATACCGTTTAAAAACATTTCTCATTCAACACATTCACAATATACCAAATTCCCTCTTATGTGATATTATTTACCCGAAAACAATTGACATCATCTTATTTCGAAATTCAATGATAACCCATAGCTAAAATTACCCATTTAAGATCATATTGATGCCACCCATTGAAACCCATGTCTTCCACTATGAATAATACTATTACAATAGAAATGAATTAAATTCCATTATTGGACAATCATTGATCATTTTTTACATGAAATGGACAACATGTCGATTAAAAATAATCATTTAAACTCAATTATGAATAACTCATTTTAATATAAATTTGAGATAAAAAAATCCTTTCCAATTATTACACACTTTCGGACAATTAATTACCTCATTGGAAACCATGTTTTGTCCAAAACACAAAATACATCATTTAATCCATTTCATAACCCCCTAGGGAAATTAAAAAATAACATGTAAGAACCATTTATACACTATTTTCCAATCATGAATATAAAAATACATTTTTAAAACCATTATTTTTAATAATTAAAAAATCTCGATGTTTACCAACCTATTTCACAATTTCCAAGGGTTTGGAATACCCAATGGGAAACCCTAAGATCAACCTCATATCATCAATGAAACTAATAGGGTATATGATGGTTATTACACCTCAATATAAGGACCAAATAAATTTTCATAGTAAAGTAAATTAAAACATAACAATTCAATACATTGTCACAACCACATACACATATATAACAATTTGTATGTGGTAAAATCATTAAGACCATATACATTATGATTGTGGTGGTTTACAGGAACTACAATAACTGTAAATTAAAATTATAAGTCCCATTTAATTTTTAAGATAAAATCCAATGGAAATTTTAGTATTTATTGGTTTTGATGTATAAGAAAACCAAGACTATTCCTCTATTAAATATTAACATTAATGAAGTTAAGAGGGAACTTGAAGAATTTATTATCAGTAAACAAAAATCCAAACACTGATGAATCTATGAAGAAGTACCCAAGGAAGAGCAATGAGATTTTGATTCTTCACCCATGATATAGGGAATCTAATGAGCTAAACAATCAAAGAAGATAAATTTAATCCAGAGAATAAAAAAATGTAAAATATTGAAAACATTGTTGTACCCATGTGATTGCCTCTATTTGAGGGGAATTCCAGACACAGAGTTTTCTTGGTCAAATGAATGCTTAGTACTATACTTGTTCTGATTGTACATTGAACACTGTTTGGCCTCATTTCCTTCCCCTTTCATATTATGATACCCTATAACTCTTATAGAAAATCCACATACACATTATTACCAGATAATTTTTTTTAAAAGTAGATGGTTAATTAGTATTTAAATATGCTAATACCTCCATGAAGGTTCACTGTCTTAATGATTGGATGTTTGGGATCATGTGAGAATTCACTCAATGTTTAAAATATATTTTTGATGACCACATCCATCATTATCCAATCAAAGGTGGGTATGGTGTAAAAATTATTTATGTTGTCTCCTAGATGGTACATGTAGATGTGTTTATGTATGAGGATAATGTTTTGGGATATATGAAATATAATTTGAGGCCAAATGAATTGAATTAATCTATTCATAATGTCATGTTAGATACAATGATTTCTCTATTGAAGTTACTGCAACAATATTTGTTAGTTGAAATTTTTACTAGGTTTACTAATCACAATAGATTAATTTATATATTTTACCCATGATATTTGAATCTTCTATTAGGGAGGTTAGTTTTTATATGAAATCATTTGGTTTTGAGCTTGTATAAACACCCAATAAGTGAATCAGTGTTGTAAAAAAATTGAGGATGGTGACTCAAAATTTGGTAGTTTAAGAGTTGAGATATATGAAGATTATTATGAGAATACAGGGTGAGATGCATGTTGTGGTTCTAGAGTGAAATTAGAAGTTGAAACTCATCCTTTTATCATTGTAATCCATCCATGTGCTCATGATCAGACAGAGGTTGTAATAATATATAGATAGTCCATCCTTGAGGGAATGATATGAAGGTGTGGAGTCACCTTCAAGTATACCATATATGTGGATGATATCCTCTATGTTAGAACCATATTTTACAACCAACAAGTATGCTGGAGGATCTGATGCATGATTTTCATGACTCGAAGTGGGTGGTGAATCTAAGATTGACCAAAAGGTATCATGACCTACTGCGACATTATTAGATGTCAGGAATGATAAAAAAATTCCATGGTTTGAGACAGGTTTTAATACCTATAAATCAGCTGACGATTAGAATTATGGACGTAGTGGTATTCAACAATAGTATCCCTTTCAAGAATTTATGTGTGGTAATATTATCATGTATTTTGTGGTAGCTATTTTTAGGATGAATTGGATGAATTATTGTATTGGCATGGTTGTTTACTGATTGAATATTGTAACACATTTGTTCCAATCTAAGAGACCTTCTTAGTGGATATGTTCGGGGAATTATAAAAATAAAATATAGTTATTCTTTACGGTGTATTATGTAGCATAGTTTTAGAACATGACTCATGTTTTACATCATGATTCTCAGAATGTATTGTAGAAGGTGTATACTACAATTTTATTTCATAGTATCTTCAGCACACCATAGACTATTTTGTATTCATAACCAATGATATAGTTTTTGGAGGGTATTCATCAGTCATGCATCATTGACATTGACAAGTCATTGGGGAATAAATTTTTTCTCATTTAGTTAAATAATAAATAAATAACCAAGATTGTATTCAGATGGAATCATAAGAGGACATTTATGGTAGTCCAAGAAGATAACATTTATTATAAATAAAGGAAGGTGAGTTAGACAAGCTAGGTTCAAAACTAATGTATGAGACCTTTGAGAAAGTCTAGTTGATTCTGAAATATATGTCGATGTATCATATTGGGGAGTCCTATAAAAGTCCTCATTGATGACCTCTTTATTTTAGAGTAGGAGACTATGTTTTACATTGGTTGTATCCTTGATTAGGTAACCATAGGATTCATAGTAAGGGAATCTTGGAACCCATATTTGATGGAATTGTGGAAGATGTTGTGATAATTTAGTTGGTGGAATACCAATTGGATTTTCCAAAATAATATAGTGATATAGAAAACAATTATTGAGTCACAACTTCCACAGTATAACCCTAACAATTCTAATAATATAGACATGGATGATGATGAGCTAATGAAAAATTCATCCATTGTGAATACTTCTGTAAGGGTAATAGATCATTGGGGGGATTTGTTACATGGAATAACCATGATGATAGTTCAGGTATTATGGAATCATTGACATGTTCAGGAGGAATCATGGGAGTAGGAAGAAGATATATATTCTTAGTGATCAAATATTTATACCACATAATATAGGAGATTATTGGGTGAAAAGGTCAAGGATGACGTACTCCAGGTATGAATAATGTGTTATCTTAAATATTTCTAGATAATTCTTATTTTCCATTACAGATACACATTACCCTTTTGTAGTCATATATTTAATGGTTTTTTGTTTTCTATTGGTTTGGGATGAATTAATGATGTTTGTAATCGCAAAGGACTATTCATGATTGGTGCATTGTTTAGGAATATATTTTGAATTGACCAATGAAATTGTGTTCCCTATGTTAATGAGATATGAGATTAAACATAGCTGATACATTGTTTTTCCAAACCTAGTTTCCCCCATCCCAAACCTTTAACCCAAAATTATTAGGCGATTTCACAGTTGGCATATTTTTTTTAAAACATTCTTCCAATTAAGAGAAAATATTTACTCCGTATGTAGAGACACAATGATAAGGTACAGTGTTTGAAAAACAGTACTCCCCTTCCAAAAAAACTATGCTCTTGAGGTTTAATTATTCCTAGGAAATAATAAAATATCATAAAACTACAAGATTTTATCCCCTATTAACCCTCAAAAGACCATAAACATATTTATATGATTTTTTAATCTCAACTATGTATTCAAAGGCTCCTCGAACCATGTCATTTGGGAATATATTATACCTTTGAAGTATCATCTATCTATTGGTAAGTAATTTTTTCACTGATTGGATTTTTCTATCACCTGTCCAGTTTTTGTGATGAAGAGGAATGAGTTACATTCCATTTTTGATTGTTAAGATATCAGATTCCATGGATCTAGACATGTTTGATTGTTATATTTGGTTTTCATCCAATATTATTAGTGTCATTGTGATCTTGAATGTTCCACTTCAATTTATGGATTTTACGGTTTGGAGAATATTTTTTAAAGACATTAAGATATGTTGCCTAGGTGTATCTTCCCATAGTGTATATTATAATTGTGTGTATATAATTTTCAAATTTCAATTTCCATGTTTTGAAATCACATAATTAATAAAATTAATTATAATTATAATTAATTATTTAATGTAATCATGGAATTGATAAAATCCTGGGATTATATAATTGGTTGATTAAAGTAAACATGAATTTCATGGAATATTGGGTTTATAAAATTCATTTATTGATGGGATAATAGAATTGGGTAAAAATTATTATTAATGGTTTTAAAAGCCTATTTATGATAGAAATGTGAATTTTGAATTAATATTGATAAAGGGATTATTGATGAATGTATATATTCTCCATGTTATTAAAGTATTTATCCATTTTTATTTTGATTAATTGAAATGTTGCACTAGGATATGTGAACTATTGAAAATAGTTTTAATGGTGATTATCCTTGATAAATGTTTTATATATATGTGTATGTCTTTTTGTATGTGGTACGAGATATTTATGATCAATGTGTTAACTAGAGTGGAACATGGACTGATGATCTAAATGACCATAAGGGACAATATGTGTGGGATAGGGATGGATTCCCTAAATACCAAAATGAACATTCAGGTGTGGGATATTTAATATGCTATAAATACCCACAGGGATCCAAACCTGACATTCTAGAACCCATGATATTGGAAACAGAATAATGTTCCATGTAGTTGTGTTATGAAATTGCAATTAAATAGATAATTAAAACCCAATATTTAATTAATTTATTTTTTCTTATGTTATAGGGTTCAAAATCCATTATATAATGAATAAATTAATTTTGTATCGATTTTTGTCTTGAACAAATGGATTTATGTTTGTAATTAATGAATAATTTTAAATGAGAAAACTGGTTACTTATATTTTTTAATTTAACCTTTATTTGGATTCCTAAAATTTTATATACTATATATTATTCTTGAATCCATTTCTATTAGGATACTATATTGTATGCACACCTTACTCAGGATTACAAATTGGAACCCCAATAGGATCACTATTTGGATAAGAGGATAAGGGAAAGATCCCTATATTAAATGATTGAGTCTAGGAGGATTATAGATGAGGATACATGACATGGTGTCAACACCTTATGTGGATGTGTCAATGTGGAATTATTTTGTGATATTAAGTCATCCATTGAAACATATAGGAAAATACATATCAACTAATTTTTTTATATAATTTTACTAATATAGATTATCTTGTGATATTATTTTTTATATTATTATTCTCATCAATGATTATTTATTTCCATCTATAGTTATGCATTGGGAAATAGTGTATAGTCACTCCATGTTATATATTAGACACCCACGGCTAGTTGGTAGCCTCTGGCATATGGGGAGGCATTCCTATGGTAAGGTGACCAACTAGTTCGGGGCACCTTTGTAAGGAACCTAGTTCGTGGCGTTACACATTGAATAATGCTAACCATTGTATCAAAACTATTACTTTTTATTTGTTATGATAATAAATTAAAAAATTAAAAAAATGAAAATAAATGAACTATTGATGATATGATAGTCATTTTCATATCCACTCTTTTAAGTTAAGAATTAAAAATTATTCCAATGAAAAAAAATATTATTAGACATTATGTAATAATTTGTGTCAATTTATGGACTACTATGACAATGCGATTTAATAAAATCTTGAAAACAATGAAATTTGAATATTAACAATTAAATTGAAGCATATACAATATTTTTTTCCATTATATTTTCAGTCATAATAATTCATAAAAAATATATAACTATTAATTATTTACAATTATTATTTTTATTTATATATTATTTAAAGAAGCATCGTGTTAGTGTTTCAAACTAATCCAAAGATATTATTCAAGGACTAAAATAAAATAATAAATTACTATCCTAAAAATAATTTATTCAAAATAAAAACAACCATTTAAAACCATTCATATAATATTTAATTTTTTAATAGTTACTAAAAATAATAAAAGTACTAGAGGATCATATTTTACTATGAATGTACATAAAATAATATATATTTAATAATCAAAAGAATGTTTCATTAAATAAATTAAAATCCAAATATAAGGTTATGAGGGTATTAATACTCCTATAGAATCTATTTTAAGATAATATTTCATAACCTTATACCCATATTTACACATCGATTAGATAATTTTATAATTTTTATATGGTATAAATATTTTTACCAATGTTAATATTCATAATGAAACAATTTAATTTTGAAATAGTAATAAAATTAAAACAATGAGATTTATAATATGAAATAAGTTTTTCAGTATTAAATTTTTATAAGTGAAATAATTAAATTTGAGTATGAATATGATAAAAACAATGAAAATAATTTTAAAAATGTTATTTTAATCATAAAAATGAACTTCAAAAATATAATTTAATACAGATTACTGTATAAATAACTAGATTATGATTAAATTAGATGATCATAAATTTCCTCAAAATGATGACTAATATATATTGGTACATTTAAATTAAAAAAATTATATATATGAGTTTATATTTTGATAAAAAACAAAAAACATAAATCTTCACTCAAATACCCAAAAATAAAAAAATTCAATATATTTATCTAAATAATAAAATGTAATTAATAATGAATTTTTTTCACATTGAATAAAATATAATTTAAAAGGATTTTATAATATAATCAAGTCATTAATCCTCAAAATGAAATGGAAAATATAATTGAAGAAAATATATTTTCTAAAATATCAAATGGATTTATACTAATTATTTATAGATTAAATTCCATTATATGAACATTGTATTATTATATAAATTAAATATTTAATAAATTTCATTAAAAAATAATATGTAATGGTTAAGAAAATTTCTTTTTACATAAATAATTATCCATATAAAATAGCTTTCCAAAAAAATATATCCATTAGTCTTATTAGATTTTATGTAACGTAGATATTTTATTTTTTTTATAATTATTCAGTGTATTTTTATGAAGAATATTCTTCCATAAATTTAATAATGTGAATATAGATATTCATATAACCTAAACCAACTACAAGGAAATAATGGTAATATTTAAATAATAAATATTCGACGAATATTTGAATTTGTTTACGCTATGTTTTCCTTTCACCATATGCTAAAAATGTATTTCTATAGGATGAAATATGTATTATTAGGTTCTTTAATTATATAAAAATATAAATATATAAAATACTATATTAATAATACATATTATCTCCTGACATTGATTAGTACCATATTAGTTTACTTTTTAATACACTTAATTTTTGAACTACTTTCTATGTATATTTTAGAATTTTTTCTTATATCAAATTAAATTGTGTTAAGATGTGACAAAATGAATTAAAAAATATAAAAGTTAAAATATTGAATGAGAAAAAAAGTATGGTCATATTGATTTTCTTTCAAGTTATTAATCAGGGTTCTTTTTGGACAAATGTCTATTAAATTATTTTGATTAATAATATCTCCTCATTGACACATTAGATTGTATATCAATAGTAAATTGACCATACATTGGAAATTTACAAATAATATCATTGGAAATTATTTTAATAATGTGTAACATGAATGTCTATATTAATATTTATTACTAAAGTTTTTTTCATCATTTCACCATTATCAATACAAATGGAAAATGGGGTTTATTAACCTCAATATACATATATATTTTATGATACTCTTCAAACGAAAATTAATTTTATTTGGTATAATTTTTATCATTTATTGTCTATTTATTTATTTATTTTAAATTATAACTATATTGGTATTTGAGGAAAATTTCATAAAACATATCTATGTTTTATTCTTCTAGGAATAATGGATTATTAATTTTGATCAACATAAATGAATGTATAGTATTTTAATTAAAATAATCCATGAATGTTATATTTTGTTGTAGTAAAATATTTTTGAAACATTAAACATTATTATATAGAAATAATATGTTAATTTTCATAACATAATATATTTTTATTCATTTTAGATTTTATGATCTATGTATCGAATAAAATAAGTGATTTAATATTCAATAAAGCTATTTATACCACATTTTAGTTCTTTTTTCTTTTATAGGAGAATTATATACTAGTGAGATGGATTATTTTAATATTAAAAAAATATTATTGTTCTTATTTGGATTTATATTTAAGTATTCCACAATGTTATTTGAAATATTTTCTTATTATACACAAATTCGTGAATTTTTATAATTCAATATAAATATATGAATTTTATATTTGGTATTTTTTTCATCTATAGTCTAAATAGATATCTTCATGGGTTGATTATCATCATAGAAAAATCCAAAATTATAAATGTAATGTAGATCTCTATATTAATTCCATGAATACGAATCAGGAATTGTAATTGTTATTTTGTAATGTATTAATTTTATATCACCAGAAAACTATTATAGTGATTCAACCTGATAAAAAATTAATTTTTTCTTTTTTTACAATGTTAATAGAAATACTTAGTAGAATATGGTTTTTGATTAGTAGATTTTTATTTTGATAAATGTAAAAATGGATATGTTGAAAAATATTTAAATATTTAAATATTATGCCACAATCAATAAATAAAGCATCAATGGATTGTAATCATTGTATTAATAATTTGTAATTATCTCCAAAATTATTAGAACCATTATATGGTATTTTTTTAAAGCCTCGATTGTTAAAAAATAATATTTCTATTGATATCATAGATCTATAATGTAAATTGAGAAATTTTGTTTCTATAAAGGGTATCATAATAGGTTACATATTAAGAATCCAATTTCATTTTAGGGTCAATTGTTGGGATAAGGTGAACAAAGAATTACATAAATCATTATTACAGAATTTTTTTGAATACTGAATACATAAAAAATAATACATTTCTTCACACAATATAGGTTTATTTTCTCTGTGTAGTCACATTAGGGGTTGGTAAATTGAAGAAATATATTAATTGGGCTCTATGTTGGATTGTGAAGTGATTTCACAAGGCATGATGATTTCTTACTTTGTTTGGTAGGTATACTTCTGGATGTGATACCCTGGTTGACCCACTTTTATTTATGGTGGCGTCGTCTTCTTGTATGTTCTCACTAAAACATAGTGTTATATTGATATATAAAAATCAAAAAATGATTGATGGGTGGGAAAAATTAAATATAATAAAAGGTGAAATATAATGTCTATTAATGGAGACAATGGGAGTTTAAAGTAATGAATTATATTTAATAATAACGTGATAATAATAGTATGAGGAGAGGAGAATAACATTTGAAAATCATTCCCAAAAATTCATAGATCAAAATCCAAGAAAACCTTTTTAGTAGTTCATAACACTTGAATCATAATAAAGTTAATTATAATTATTCATTTGATCATATCATATCCATAAGAACATTTAATAATGTTTTGACAAAGGTGTGGCATAAAAATGAACCTCAAAATAAAATATCATGGGTCTCTAGGAAAACAATTATCACATTGTGTGTATAAATTGAAAATTGATAATCACACCCATTCAAATCTTTAAATATCATAGAGTTCAATTCTTACAAGTTAATTTCATCATCATTACCAAATTCATTTTAGGGATTTTATAGACACATCCATTAAGAAATCAAAATCCATTCATATTTATAAAAAAATTTATAAAAACATTTTATATTTTATCATAACATAATATGTGGAAAAGTAAATTTGATTCTTCATAATTAAATTTTCATATCCCTAAATAATTTATAAAAGGAAGTATGATTTTATCATTGGACTATATATACAGTAATTAAAATAAACATTAAATGGTGTTACCATTTTAAAAAATTCCTATAATGACCATTGTAAAATTTATTGTTGAAAATATCCTAATAAATTAAAATTTATTATTTGTTGTCTATAAATTTAATAAATTTTAAAGAAATAATTACTTTTGAAACTAACCCATGAAAATATGAAATGTAAAATAGAATGGAATTAGTATCTATGTTCTTTTGAAAAATAGTTGATGTGATATAAATTAAAACCAATATAAAATATCATACTATAGATTAAAAAAACCAGGTTTGGAAACTGGAATGAAGATTACATTTAAAATTTTCCTTTGAAAATTAATCATTTTTAAAAATGAATATAATGATTAATTTTACAATATTAACACATTATTTTGAAACATTTATAGGAAATATTGGTATGAAAAATGATATTTATGTTAGAAGAGATAAATAGTATTTTGTTTCTATAAAAAAATTATTTCAATTTTTTTAGAATACATAAGGAGGAAAATTAAATTAAAATAGATAATATATAGAATAATAAATATGAGAGAAATATATGTGATATAATTAAGATATATGTGGTATAATATCTACAAAATAAATTAAATAATAATTAGGCTCGATATACATAGATAATATAATATAATTACATTAGAATGTCTGTTTCTTTTTTGATGCATGACCCATTATATAAATAAATTACAATAAAACTTTTTATACAATGAAAATAATGATGTTGATTATACAACATATCAATTTGGAATTATATATTTTTAATAATATGAATACATGGGTATAATATAATATATATCCCATAGAAGTAAATTTGAGATTATAATCCATTACGACTTCATTAAAAATTTAATCAAAACCCTTTGGTTGAAAACATTTGATTACTACATCATATAAAATGATTTTTTTAAGAATACACGATGTAACATGGAAATTAGGAATTATATACCGATCATTGGTTTGACCAATTTTAATATCCCTAAAAAATATTGTATAATAAATTATTATTTATTAGAAATATATAATTGAACCACACACATACTAATAATATCTTATATGTTCCTATTATATAATTTCAACACAGATGTACAAAAAATTGTAAATTAATATCATTATTTCATGTGTTTACCCACTTTATTCTCGTATATGTTACATTTCATTAGTTGTAATCCTTTAATCTATATTATAGTTTCATCATATACAAAATAATAACAATAATATAAAGTATATATATCTTACATAGATTTATCACCATCCATAAAAGGTAGATATGGATATTGAAATGTATCACTTGTGGAGATGATAAAATGTATTTATTCATGAAAGGTAGATAAATTCTTTGATGGGATTTTGGAAAGTATGTAGATCATATTTTATAATACCATAATAATTATTTCAATAGTAATACATAAAATATATATATAACATCATTATAACCAATCATTATGTTGGTGATGGAATATTAATTACGTCACTACATGAATATTCAATTCTACAGATGCTTCCAATGGTCAAATTGATTTCTCATTTTTTATTCGACATGTACACATGTGTGTAAATATGATACTTTATTAATTTCTTTGGTATTTATAGGTAAAATATATATTTAATTTTTAAAGTAAAAAATTTCAAATGTGCTGGGTAAAAATCATATTTATTATTTGAATGTCTTGATTGGGATTAAAATTTACATTCATGTGATAACATTAGTAGAATTATATAATATCTATAAGGATGAATATATATATATAGACACTATAATCATTATAAGATAATTATTACATCATTTTTAAGATAAAAACATAATAGAATTATAATCTAGAATTTAAATGGTTTGAGTCTTGGGAAAATATGGATCATATTTTGATTATAAATAATAAAAAACAAAAATTTATTTAAATTATTCTTCTTTATCCTTCTAAAATATTTTTTTGTATCATAGAACATTAAATAACATTAGGATATACCAAAAATATAAAGGGGTATGCTAAAATACCAGTATAATGATGAATATGGGAGACATATCATTATAAAATGGATGAGAATAAAAATAATCATCATTTTATATGAACAATATCATCGTAATCATAATTAATAAAACATGTAATACTTAAATTGAATATGGATATCCATAAAAATTACACATCATATCCTTGGGGTCAAGTACCTCACATTATAGTCAATAATGATATAATCATGTTAATAAATCAAATATGTACTAAATAATAACATCATAAATTTGAAAGAATACAACAAAACATTGATGATTAAGATTAATTATATCATTAAATACATCACATTATCCAATTTAATGGATTTATATATAAGTTTTGGCCTCTTATAACATTATAATAATTACGTAATCATTTATGTGGAAATATAAAAATCATTTTTAAGAAATCACACATTGAGATTATTGAATTTTATAAGGATGTAAACAAAATGATAATATTTTGGGTAACGAAATGAAAATTGGGTATTATATGTTGGAATAAAAGATCAATTTTCATTCGATAAGAAAATACACATTAGAATATAATGATTTTTTTGAAATAAAAGTTATTTTGAAACATTAGAGTATATGAAATGAAAATAAACTAGTAAAAATGTATAACCCTAAAATAAAATTTTAGAATAATGAAATAATATCAATGAAAAATTAATGTATTATCCATATTGGAATTGGTGGGAAATATGTTAAAACCAAAGAAGAGTATCTGGGTTTGAGAAACCCCTTACAGTAAGTCTCGCATTAATTCATATCATTGCCACATACGAAAAAATAAATGTAGGATTATTAACGTATTGTTTTATAAGTTAATTATGACTATATTCAACTATTATCCCATTATAATTGTTTGATTGTATTTTATAACACCCTTTCTAAACATTAATTGTTTCTATATCATGTTTTAATTAAATTTCTCTCCTTTTTTGATTACTGTGTTATAGTTTAATGTCATTTATACATAACTATAATTAACTAAAAACCCATATATTAAATGCAATTATATACATACATTATATATAAATCATATATTTCATCCATTTTGGTAGTTTTAAGAATGGACATTTAAATGTCTCCAAAGGTGGTTAACTAACCTTTGATGGGACATTATCTAAAGAGCATGAAAGAGAATTTTGAAATTTATATATATAATAAATATGAAACATAAAATACAATAAAATAAACAATATAATGATAATATTTATCCTAATTAATCTTATACTTTTTGTTTTTAAAGTGGGTGGTTAAAATATAATAAGAATAAGAAAATAAAATAAGAGTTGATAGATACATAGTTATTATTCAATGTAGCTTCTGTTTTACCATAAAAAAACTCCCTTGATGCATGTATTTGGAATAATACACAATGTCCCAAAGGATTATATGATTATTTATTTTTTGTATTTTGTTATATTTTATTCTTTTCAAATTGGCTGAGGACTGAATTCTCATGCGGAGGGAGTGGGGTAATTTATTCTTGAGTAGAGGTATATTTATGGAATAAAATAATAAATAATATAAATTATCAAAGGAAAAACATGTAAATGTAATTTCCTGAAAAAATAAATTAAAATTATATATAATATAACTATTTTTAATAATATAAACCATAATATAATATTATTTCCTTAGTTTATTAAAAACAAATGTTGAATGAATGAAGATTATTATCATAAGGGATAACTTTTGATATTTAGTTTTGGAAAATGATTTTTACGTTTAAATTTTAATTTTATATTATTTTAATGAATCATTTATCTAATTACAAATATCATGGAATAATAAAGTGTTGCAGATATTTTTATATCATGATTACATCTTGAATATCGTAATTTATGTTACAACGATGAACAATTGTATTTTTTTTATTCACCAAAACATTATTGTATTTCAAAAAGTTATCAATAAAAGACCCCTATGTAAATTTAACTATCATGATTTAAAAAATGATATTCCATTTACGAAAATAAATTTATCGCATTGTTAAATTAAATTATATTAGAAAAATATTATTTTATTAAATTATTTTAAAATATAGTTTATTGAAATTATATAATAATTTATATTGATTTTTTTAATCATGTTTTGTATTTTTTTAATTGTTATATTTATAATTAGATAAATTAATTATGATAAATATAATTTATATGAAAAAAGATATTTTTATTTCAAATTTAAATTTCATTGGACATGTTATAATTTCCAAATTTTAGGTTACTATTCCCAATAGCCAGTTTATAATTTTAATGGTAACCATACTATTCCAACGATCAAATTTATTCTTATTAATAGCTAAAATTTCATTAATTAATAATTCAAGTTAATTCCTATCATGGTTATTTATATAAATTAAATATTATCATTATCAATTTAATAATATATTTTTTCTTTTATATAGTATAAGAATTGGGAGATGATTCTAGCATATTGGGGTAACCCATATTTCCTTGTTTAGCACTATTATTGTATTGTTTTCTTCAATTATTGTTTTTAGTATTGTAATTTGATTTTTTCTGATTGAAGTGATATTATTTATTAATGAAATTAGTTATATATGGATTATTTATCTATATAATTCAATATAGTACATTATAAATCAACTTTATGTAAAGAGGCAAATATCCTTAATAAACTATGGCTTCTTACATTCTTTACAATTTATAAATTTCAACCTAGAAATTTCATTTCGTATTTAAAATTTAGATTTTGATCGGGTAGTTTTTTCTTGATTACATGGGTACTCATGTATCCTCTTTATATATATGGTTCATTCTATGCACATTGATAAGGAAATTCGTCTTGTTTCATAGATCATTGTCTCTATTGTGTAAGATCTTTAGAAGTTTTACTTCATATTAGAGGTCATTATCTAGTTTTATCATCATTGGATTTAGTACATGTAATGGATCTGGTATGTACTTAATTAAGAGAGATATTTGGGAAACTTCATGAATATGATCCATATATGGTGGAAGTTGAAACTGATAAACCAATGCTGATATGCTATCTTGGATCTCAGAGGCACTAATTTTCCTTGGGCTAATTTAACATCTCATTCTAATCCATGTGACACACTTGCAAGATGTTTTTCTTAGGAAAATGATTTCTCTAACATCAATCATTGAGTCCATTTAACAATGGTTATCATAGCATTGTTGTTGAGTCTAAACATCCTTAATATTTTCTTGGATTTTTTGAACTGTAACTGTCATCATTTTCTCAATCTAATGTCAACTTTGAAATCATTTCCCAACATCTTCCCAACAAGTTGGAGTTCTACATCGCTTCCTACATAGAGATTAATTTTGATATATTCGAATACAAGAGAAGATGTTTTTGTAAAATGAAATCATAACCAAGGAGATATGATGATCCCATTATCATTTGAATTCTATTCGGTAGGCTCTTAGAATTTCCTCAAGATTTTGAATTGTCCATTCTAATTGGAAATCAGTTTGTGGTTATAGGCCTTGTCATAATTCAATTCAGTACTCAGGGCCTGTTAAATAATCATCCAGATTTTATATGAGATCCTTGGATCACGATAAAAGGATATTGAATGTGTAACCCCATTAAGCCACAACGGATACATAAAATATATCATGGAGAGTTTTTTAAGAGATAAACCACCCCGAATAGCAATAATGTTTTCAATCATGGTGTGTTGATCCATAAAAACCCATTTATCATTGTTTTCACTTGATTTAATCCGGATTCTAGTGAAAAAATACATAGTGACATTCTCCCAATTTTACATGGGAATATGGAATGGTTTAATCAACCATTTGTACTTCTATTACATTTATTTAACATACTATCAAACCAAACACCTTGATATACTCTATAGAATCTCATCCACCATTTTCAAAATCATAAGTGATCTCAACAATCATGGTAGATCTTAGTAATTTTAATATTGATAGAGAATGATTTCTATGTTATTTATCCAATTGAACTTCCAATATCATATGTGATTAAAAAAAAATATGACTCATTTAAAACCAAATCACACCATAATTATCGACGTGTAACTCTTGAATATTCTCTTCGTTAACTAATATTATCCTTCATTTGAATCTCCAAATCATAAATTTATCCTCCATGATATTCAATTATATATATGGTTTATACATTATAAGATAAATCTAGTATGTATTACCATCTATTATGGTTCTCAAAATCCATCCTTTTCATATACAAGAAGGGACTGACATACTCAATCAACATCTGGGATATAGATGTAGGTTCTTTTTTTCTAAGACCTTCACCGAACTCGTTCTTCCTTTCAAGATGGTAGTGAATAGATCAATTTTATTCCTTAATTTTTTTAACCATATTATTTGACACATATTGAGCTCCTTTAAACCAATATATACATTAGACTCTTATGTATGGAATAATTTTCCCACTTCTCTCCATAGATATAATATCACCATATTATTTGGTAGTAGAAGAAAAATTCTAACTGATGATCAGGAATTAGAGAATTCATCTAATAGATCATCAACATTCATTAATGATATGATATCACTTTATCTCTTTATAAGAGTACTACACCTAAGGATTTATTTAATGAAATGTTTCATTTCACAGAAACCTACCCCACTTTTTGGTAGTGTGAGTAAAGAGTATTTATTAGCCTATTCAAGATCTTCTAAAAAATTTCATCCATCTATACATACTTCACCCAATTCATTATTATCATAGTTATAGGGACAGATAAATTCAATAAATTTCCCACAAATATCAGTATTACAATGACATTCTAATAAATCTATGTAATTTCTTGAAACAAGTGGGTTTGTTTTATTCTACAATTCCATTTGTCTTAGAAGAGTCCACATATATTCCATCACATATTTTTTAAATGGTTGGGACCAAAGCCCCATTTTTTATTAAAGAAAATAAAAGACCTCATTAACTTGGTAGAGGGAGACCCATTACATAGCTTGAAGGCCCGATGGGCATTTATCCAATTACATGGATTATTGGACGATTTTTTTGTCCATGGCCCATTCTGTGAATAGTACTTCCATCACATATGATAACATTCTCCATTTATTTTACATTCTATAATCAAAAGTCAAAAAAAATTAACCTTGGATACATTTTTACCTTCCATAATCAACCTATCACAATCCTTATATGATCATTTATTTTCATCATTTCACTTTGATTAGATTAAAAAATTATATATAATGAATACATCAAATGTTATGAGATATATTCTAAAATCTCTATTCTACAAATCCATGAATTTTTATGTGTAATTACTGAGTTTTAACATAATCATTATTAACTCATAGTTCCAATTCCGTTTACATATGTTTTCCTACTAAATATTATCTTTATTCACATTTTCGTTCATGATATCTATAAAAATGATCAACCATTGTGAAAAAATTATATCTGTGATGTTAATAGAAAAAATCATACTTGATTTGGAAATGATATATGTTTGTTATGTTTTTCTTGTTGAGAACCAACTAATCAATACAAATATATATTTATCCATAAATTTTGTTTGTAAAGTGAACTGGTGAACCCTAGGATATACACTAGTGTATAACTACTTTTTGTCCAAATTCTCATCCAAATAATTATATAATAATTCATGTTACATTTGGGCCATCATGAACAATGATTTTTATGTATGAGGTTCTTGGGGTATGATATCTATTGAAAACACCACCTCATAATATACAGTAAGTCTAGGAGGCACTTTGATAAATACATTAGCTTATTCATTAACAATGGGAAATTCCACCATGTGGATTCCTTCAATTAAATATATATGTTTGGGAAATGATTTCTTTATGATATGTTATTAATTCCTACACCATTGACTGATTTCACAAATGAAATTCATGATCCAAATTAGTTTATTGAGTTGCATTGGATTGATTGGAATAAGGATATAGATTTCATAGTCCTTACGGTTGATGTGTCCTCTATACTATGTGACCGAATATTTTCTTAATATAATATAAAATCCCATCAATCGAAGGATTATGATATTTTAAAAGAATATTCTTTCAACATATAGTAACAGAAGTATAATCCAACAATTTGGTTGCAATTATTAAACCGATATGTGTTTTTAAATACAGTAAACGCCAATGTATTTGGTATTCATCTGAAATGTAAAATAAAAATTGTTGAATAAGAAGTAATGCATTGAACTGATATAAAATAAATCCTTTTCAACCGTTTTGTCAATATGATTTCTACTTTCTATAAATTCAATTTGATTCATCACTTTATTAATATTAATGGAATTGATTTCGTTTTCTCTTTATCCATTGGTGGTTACTGAGGATGATAACCCTGAAATACTCATGGATTTTTTCACAATATTGCATAATGAATTTTCCTCATATAATAGAATCATTGAACATTGTGGTGTGCATTTTTAGGTTCACTCCATTCCCCCATCATGTTTGGAATCTTATTCATGTTAATTTAAAATTTATGTTCATGGTGGAAATATGTACCACACATGATTAATTTCACTATTTGATTAAGAAAGATACCATGATGTTCATTGCATCATTTTGTACATGTGTGTATAAGGATCCTCTTTCCTCAAATATAATTTAACCCACTATATTGAAACTCATTTCTTCTCATCATATCACCATGTCTAAATTTTCAATCTGAAAACTCAATATCGACTTAGAGATAACATCAATCAACTTCGTTATAAATAATGAACTCTCATATATATAAATCATGGTGATGGTGTGGTTTTAAACAATAAATAATATATTTATCTTTATATAATTATTTATTAGAAAAAAAATTTGAATCATTAAATCCTTGGGATGTTTTTTTCATAATCAATGATAGATCAATCATCCTTTTCCTTAAGATATATTAATACTCACCCAATTCATGATTGAACTTTTTTATGGATGTATAATGTAATAAATATTTCCTTAAAGACATCCAACTCCATCTTTTTATTTTAATCATCTATCTTTTTATTCATTAGCCACACCGACCAATGATTATAATATCAATAAAAATGGTACACATCTAGAGTAAAATACTCATTGATAAATAATTAGTGGGAATGATAGATATAATCCATTTATTTAACCAACTACTAGATGAAAATTGAATCATAAATAAATTAAATCATGGAGGTCCTTTAAAAATAAATTATTAATGGTGAGTTTATCATTCTTGGAAGAATATGGATATTCCAAGTGGTTTTAGTGATTATTCAAATCCTAAAAAAATATTTATGAATCCCCATGATGTTTTGAACTTCACCTCTCATGGAATTGGGGATATTGATTGAGAAATAATTACAGTGTCCCTCACATGGGCATTTAAACGGGTTTCCAATGGCTCCCATAGTTTTCAAAAATATAAATGGTTTTATATAAACAAAATTCAATAATTAATGAATTAATATTTTATTTTTTATGAAATTATAACTGAAGGAATATCAAAAAGGATTCCAATGTTTAACCTCATTCTAAAATAATGGTTCATAGATATTTACATATAAGAAGAAATATCATAATTCTTGCCAAAAATGTTTTCTAATTCAAATTTCAAAACTATATAAACAATACCCTAATACGAACTATAGAGAACCTACATCTTCATGTGTGACTATTAAATCATTTTTCTGATAAAAAAACAATAGTATTACAATCCATGATCTGGATTATTTTTTCCCTAGGAAAATTAGTATCATATATAGAATTGACATAATGAAAAAAATTTATTCTAATCCTTAATCATGACCATTCAAAAATATCACATTATACTTAGTTCATATAATCACTTGAAGATATTCCATGAAGAATGTGTTGATCAAAAATCTTAATAAGAGGATGAATTATTGAAAAGATTCAATATACTATTTGTTAGAGTAATCATAATTATCATATCATAATAATATTATCATCATTATTATATTGATGGAAACATGTGATAATCTAATGGAACGGTGAGATTAATAAAAATAAAACATCATGTCATAGTGCACAAATACCACACAACAATTTGTATACAGATATTGTCATGTTCATGTACAACATAGGTGAATAATCATAACATCATAATTATAAAAAATATAGCATCATCTCATTATATAATAAAATTTATCTAATGAGATACATCACATTACCCAATTTATTGGAGGGATACAAAATTTCTGGCCCACCTGTCACATCATTATATTTACATATTCATACATGATAGGTGGAATGTTTAATAATCATAGTCATGAAATAATATAAGGAAATTTATTTATTTAAAATTTATTTTAGAAAAACTGTTTAAATTTTAGAATCCCAAATGAAAAGGCCTTATTATAATTTTTAATAAGATATTATTTTCTATAGATGAAAACCAAAAAATGAGGAGTTGGGGATTTTTTTATATTGATAAGTAATTGTTGAAATTAATTTTGTTTAGATTAAAAATTTAGTTGTAAACATGTTTAGAAAAAAAAAAGAATAATGAAATGATATTTAATTAACACTAAAATATTATTCATAATGAAATTAGTGTGAATGAGGGAAAACCCAATGTAAGGGAGTTGGGATCATAGATCCCCTATCTTATGTCCCTATATTATTTCGTCACATTTATGACTGATAAAAAATAAACATAGGGTTATTTAAATATTCTTACATAAATTATTTATATTAATTTTTAAACTATATATCCATTATAATTATTTTATTCTATTTTATAACAATATCAGTTAAATGTGAACTGTTTTGATATATAGATTTCATTAAATTTTCATGTTTTGTTTCAATTTAATTGTTTTTAAAAACTCATTTATATATAGGTATAAATATATCCAAAAGAATAAAATAAAAATAATTAAATAATTAAATATTATATATTATATATAATTAATAGTATCAATAAATGAAGCTGGTTATTAGAATATTTAGGGAAATGTATCCTTTCATGGTAAATTGGAATTTGATTGGACATTTTCAAAAGTGCGGTAATGAAAGTATTGAAATATATATATATATATATATATATACTTATAGTATGATAAAAAAATTAATAATATGTTAAATTAATAACTAATTAATCTTATAAAATTTGTCCTTGAATGGATTAGAAAATACAATATTTTGAAAATCAGAAAAAGATAAGAGTTTAGTGAATCCTATTTAATATTTAGTGTAGCTTCTCTTATTAAAATACAAAAAAACCATTTATTTTTGGAGTTTGAATAATCCTGAATGTACCTATGCAATATTAGGTGATTTAGAGGATTGATTTTAGAAGAGTTTATGATATTAAATGTAGGGGTTGAGTGGTTCAACAAAGGGAGGGTGTGGGGTTATTGATACTTGAGGGGAGTGGTATTTATTTAATAAAATATTAAATAAAAAAATATATCATATTTAAGGGAAAACCGTTGACATTTTGTTTCAAATAATTCATTTCATGTTTATAATTTATATTTTTTTATTTTAATTAATAATTTATGAAATTATAAAGTTCATGTATGAATATCATGTAATATGAATTATTTTTTCTATATTACATAAATATTTATATATTTTATGATACACTAGTTCTTTGAAAAATTACATTCTTATTATTCACTTGATAGTTGAACTCTTTTAGAAAATTACAAAAACAAATAACCCATTGAAAATTTCCATTAGAAAATTTACAAAATGGTTTTAATTTTATTAAAATAAATTTATTGAATATTAAATTTTAATTTTTATTATAATAACTAATATTTTTATGAGATTATTTAACATATTGTTAATTAATAATGTGCCTATTTTTTATAGGAGTTTTAATCTTATTATTTATTCTTCTGGAATTTTTAACACCACAAAATTTTATAGTATGTTATCACTTTAATGTAATTTAATATCATATATTTCACAGAACATCGACATGTCTTGCATTATTCGCAAGATTGAGTTTTTGAAAAAGAACACATTAGTATTGTAATCATTTTAATGGTATATTTATTTATCAAATAAATATTGTAATATAAATAGTAAAAAATATATTTTAAATGTTATTTATAATTTTTTCACATAATAATACATATTTATAACTAAATGTAGATTTTTTGTTAAAATTGTTATATAATTTGAAAAAAAAATTCTAAAAAGAAATCCATTTTATGTTCTTTTTTGAACATTAATAAAATTAAATTTAGACAATACTAAAAAATTAATTTGGTAAAATAGACACAATTTTTTGAATTCCAAATATCAAAATTATCTTGTAGTTAATTTTTTGTTTTTTTAGAAAACATTTAATTTTTTATGAATAGTGAAAAAAATTTGGTTATTATTTAAAAACGACTTCTTATTTGAATAACAATTTTTTGAATTTTTTAAAAGTAAATATATATACATAATACCTATATTTAGTAAATGTAATTTATATGAGTTATTTTATAACAATATTACATTAATAAAACTTTATTGAACTATTTAACGACTTTTATCCACCTTCTAGGCACATTTGGAAATTTTCCTAAAAGGTAATTTTACCGCTTCTGTGAATTGACTTTCAAAAATTTGACAGTCACGGTTGTCATTAGTATGTAAAATCTTCTCTAATATGATGAAAATATATTTTGTTGAATAGTTAATTTTGAATTTTATTTACCACAGTAAAATGTAAAAAATTTAATTAATTGAAAAATAATATTATAATATCAAATTACCCAAAAACATGTCTTAATTATATAGGATAAATATATTTAAACCAAAATCATCTTTAGTATGAATATATGATTATTTTTGATCCACCTATATTGGATTAGGACATTTTTTATATTTTATTAAAAGATGTGATAAAAGTGTTAAATTCAAATTTTATTAAATAAACTATTTTTATATAGTGTTATATAAAAGAGAAATTTGAATATAAATATTTATTAGAAATATAAAATTATTTCCAACATCATCATAATTTATTTATGATTTTTATACATTAAATAATTATATTTATTTATGACACAATGACGATGCAACAATTACTTCATTAATGAATGATTAATATAATTGATGTAATAAATATTAAAATAAATGTAAATTGAAATTTCATTTTCCATATAATAATTTTATAGGTAAATATGGCATGTTAGGATTGGATCAATGTATTATTTTGTATGTAATAAATATGTTAAGACATTCAGAAAACAAAATAGTAAATAGTTTAAAAATTGCAATCATTGAGTTTTTAAAACAAATACCATTTTATTAAATGATATAATATTCTTTCAAATATTAAATTCTCCCATATAACTTATATAATGTTATATATTTAATTAATGAACCACTTTAGGTTCGATTGGCCTTTTATAATAACTATAATAACCATGTAATATTATCATAAAGAAGACATGTTTGAAGTTAAACTATTTATCTAGGAGTTAAATCCAAAATATATGGTTAATATGGTGACATATACATTTATAAAACCCATTATTTGAGAGTATTTATACACATACCCACCATATCCTTGAAATAACTCTATTTTAAGCTCTGAGAAATAGAAATTGATTTTAACATATGTTAATATTTGTAGCTATTCCTAATGTTCGACTCACCTATCTTATAAAAGGTTGAATATCCTTTTCTAAAATTCACAACACCAAATCCATTTGTCTCAGCCAATCCCTGATCAAATCTCCTCCCAAATTCTCTAAATTCTACCTAAAGTCCATAAATTGATTAGAAAGCCTTCATATGGAGCCATATTGTTCATAAACAAAGGAAGCACACAAAGAAGATGTAATTATTTCATCACATGTTTCAATTTTATTTTCTTCTAACACAACCTCTTTCTTTATTGTTTCTATGTTAAAATAATATCTACAGACATTATACATACAGTACAATAAATATTTTCTTTTGAGACCGCAAAAAGATGTCTCTAAAGCCCTTTAGTGGCCACTTAGCGTCTCATAAATGATGAAGGTTTTTGGAATATCTATAAAGTCTTTAGCTTCCTCTATTTGGAAGTCTCTAAATATAAACCCCCAAAAAATGCGATTTTCGATCTGGGAAGTATTGGGTGATGCGCGTGTGGTTGGAGGGTTTCCACCATCATTCTTCATTATCCCTAGAGGATGCACAACCATCAGGGAGGGTTGGGGTCGGTTAGGGGAAGTCATTGTGTGGTGGTATGATGTTGTGGGGAGACCGAAGGGTTTTTGAAGGTGCATTGGTGTGGCAGGGATGACTACAGGTGACAAGGGCGGGGCTGTGGTGGCAGGGGGCTGCGATAGTGGGCAGTGAAGCGACGACATGGGTGTTGAAATGTGTTTCGAAGAAGATAAGAATATGGTGGGAAAAATCCTGTGTATTTTATGTTCAGTATTAGAGTATACCATTTGGCAGTCGCAGATACACCCTTAGGGACCGCCATTTGGCAGTCACAAAATGATGACATCCAAAAGGAGGGAAAATCCCACCGATTTTTATTTCAGTATAGGGGTAGACCATTTTGTTGATGCTAATACTATCTCGCTGAAACACACACAATTTCCCAAAATTCTAGTAGTGATACTGATATGTTTTTTTAAATATGGTACAACCATATTCATTATTCTATCCATCCTATAAAGGAAAAATCCATGATATGTGCGTACGTACATCATACAGTCTCCAGGCCGTGTTATTGTTTTTTATTCCACATGTCATTATTTGGATGTGTATAATAATAAGTATAGTTGATATAAATAATAAATATAACATATTAATGATTGTTTATATATAATATAATATCCAATTACATACGATTACACCATAAATAGAATGATATTTTTTTGTGCATACGCAAGGCTTACCGTCTCCACCACAAGATGAGAATTCATTCCTCATCGAAACCATTGAAGAATAATTCATAGATGATGATTTTAAATAATTTTTATGAACATAATATAATTATGTATATGAATAAAATTCCTCATATCCTTAACAAACAAGTCTTACGTAGAAAAACATATGATGGAAAATGAATCTGGTAATAGAGAAAGCAATGATACTACTGAAATATTATTAACAATGCAATATGATAGGATCATCAATAATATCATAATTATGTAAGTGGATATTATATAATTTAATAAAAATGATTTAATCATTATACTGGTGGCAAACATACCCTAAATTATGGAATAGTACAAGGTAAGGGGTGTTCATCTCACTATTTATTCTAGTGAAAATCATGATATATTTTACATTATTTCCATTTTTGGTGTATGTACTGCCAATTCTTGATTTATTTGTGTAATATACATTAATTTATGGTTATTCACATCTTCATTGTATGATAATTATTTTGTGGGGTTTATGTTTCGTATATTACCAAATCGGTAAGGGAATTTCTAATTTCAATTTCAACTCTTGGGGTTTTATGCACACATGATTGATTATAATAATCCATTATTATGTGTAAAATCACTATTTATTTATATATGAAGTAATTTTCACCCCCATTTGTGTTGATATACTTTTGATACACATAATCACTCCTTTGATAAATTCTCAAGTCATTGATATGAACTTGATAAGGGTAATCATAACTCAATTTCCATTAACTGAGTTCAACATCCAAGACCTTTGTTTTGTTTTTACAAGAATATATGTGAATTTCCTCTAATTTATTTAAATATAATATCAAATTATATTGAGTTTATTTATATTTGTAACATATAATTATATTATTGATTTATTTTTAATATAAGGATACTGTATTTTAATGGATTTCGGCTCAATTTACATTCCATTGAGACTTATTTGTTGTTATACACCAATTCCCTTTAATATAGTGAATATACTATCATTTGATATATTATATTGTGAATCCTTTTATTATCATGATATAAAAATTGTTTGACTAATATAATTCATACATTCTTTTCCTTTAATCATCTATTATTTGGTTAGGAAATCTTTAACTAAAATATGGTTTAAAATGTTTTAAATATTTATTCTTCTAAATATTACTCATTAATTTCCATGTTTTAAATTTTTTAAGGATTTATTTATATGGAAATGAATTTTTTAAAATTAAAATTCCATTCAATAGTTTCAATGTGGCATGGGACACCTGGATTCCAAAACAATCACTTTTAAATGGATTCTTTGATAAGTAGTGAGACATTTAAATGTTTTCAAGAAAAATGGATATTTCTGTTAAATAGTTTAACTGATTCATTTAATCTTTGTAAATATCCTTCATTGTATTTTATTCTTGATTGATATTGATTTATAATAATATAATCTTCAATATTGTATTGAATGAGTTATTTTTTCCATGGAAGTGCTATTTTAATACCATTCATGGATTATGGTTAATGTACCCACATTTTGTATTCTAGATTTAATACAAATGTTTAGATTGTGTTTTACCCTTTCAACATGTGGAACTTATTGGTCTTATTGTGTGACAGGAAAGGATCACTATATCCCCTCAATGCATCAGTGGCTCTCATGAGAGAAACTACTGTCTTGGAAATATGCCTTGAAAATTTTACATTTAGGGTCGTGGAACAAGGGATTTACTTTGTGGTTATGATGAACTACATATACATTCAATCATTATGGGAATACATATTGATATTAAATGTGATTATTCAACTTTTATAATATCAATGGGAATATGTAAAATTGATTATTTTATTTATCTTTTCCATATTATGATGTTGTTTAGGTTTAAAAGGTTTGTGATTTAGACTTAAACATTGGAATAATTATTTTACTTATTTGTGATAGTTTTTGGTATATTTTTATCCTTACAGATCATATGATCTCACCCCATTATTATGTTCAATTTATAAGAGGATGAGATAAAGTATATTATCCCTGTCCTATAGGGTTAGGCTATGGGAATTGTGTGTGTTCAAAGGAGTCACAATGTTGCTCATTCATTTCATAATGTATTGTAAAATGTATGTACGTATTTGGTACATCCAAGGATTCTAAACTGATCATCCTTTGGAACATGATCTTTTGTTATCAAGCCAATGTAATGTAACAATGAACCGACTATTGGTAAATGGGGTTGGGGTGTTAATGATGTTATCAGAGAATGTTTACTACAGATATTGGAATCTAGATTTAGAAAAACTGTAATTATAGAACATTATTCTAAGATAGAAATTGAGGATTAGTATAGAATAACTTCATAGAATTTTAGAAATGTAGATATTTTGTGAGTTTTCCATTTAATAAATCCTTATATGGATAATACATGAGGACGTTGTTTTAGAGCAGATGTACCTAAGAGTGAAAACAATGTCCAGTAGTTTCTGGCTTGACCCGGGGTATCCTGGTACATGACAATGAGCATTACTACGAACCAGGTTTGGCACTCTAGGTGGATATTAATAGGATAATTCACATTTTCATTTCAAAAATATTTTATGTATTTTAATATTATATGAGAATAAATAACCTTGGGTAATTCCTAAGGTGTTTTATATTGCAAATTAGGTGTCGTGATATTCTCTAAATGATTTTTGGACTTCTTTACTGAAACGCACGACTGATTGTCGCCTATCGACCGGTCAAGGTTCTGGTGCTCTGCTAATATATATAGAAGCACTCTGGTCAAATCCTAAGCGATGATACCTTGTAATAGTCGTTTGTTTTTAGTTAATTGTATTCAGATTGAGGGGTTTTTATGTAGAGCTTATGAAATAATGTATGGATGATGTTTCATTTAACAAATTGATAAAGATTGAGGTGAGTTAATCATTACGTAGTTAATCTTGTGATATCCTTGAACTTTGCTTTTTATTGCATTAAATTAACACCCATGTCACGGGATGATTTTAATCGGAATTCCCAAGTGTTAATGCTTTCATCCAAGCCATAACAGAACTTAGGTTTCTAATCATTACAATTACTTTTTTATGGTAGTGTATTTTTGGTTCCAATAATCCATGGAACCACATATTAAACCAAACATGTCAATAATCCATGACATATAATGTGCAACATACAAAATATTAATTTAAAGAACATTCGTCGAGAAAAAGCTCTCAATCACTTAACATACCTAAATTATAACTCGCCCCAATTAAGGATTTACCCAGCCATTAAATTGATTACTAATCTAGTTATAATTATTATGATCTTAAATTAATAATATAATAAAAAGAAATTTATTAGAAAATATTATTGCATCGAACACACACGCGCACGAACGATGAAATATTAATGTTTTCAAATTAAGTATAAATTTTTAGCATTTTTAGAAGTAGTCCAATTGAGTTAGTTTACCATTTTATATATAAATCTCACCCTAATGAACTGAATTGTGTGGTTTCAGTTTTTTAGGATTACCATTTCAATATATAACATTTCATTAGAAGGGATCATGGGCCAATTCTGCCATTTTAAGGATTACATTTACCACACAGGATGACCTAGAGAATTTGTGATCAAACTGAACCATCCATAATGATTGATTTACTTGGATCACTCGAGAAGTCCAAAAACATTAACTCTCCACCATAATTCAGGGGACACTATATGTCATCTTGGATAAAAATTTCATGGCCCAAATCCAAGTACAAGGGGCCCAAATGAAGCTTTTAAGTTCAGGCCACCATTCTGGCCTAGAAATAAAATCATTATAGTATTCATGTCATACCTAATGATGTAAGAATCAAATAGAGCTGTGATGTTTTAGTGTGAAAGAGGAGATATAGACGGACTACCTTTTTTAATATGTCATTCGGATTTGAAGGAATATTCCAATTCCAAAATCCATTCACATTTTGGCCATCAAAAAAGCATGGATAGAAATGGACAGATTATCATTGTTTAATAAAACCGCCATAACATTGGATCCACTAATCTAAATACCTCCAAATTTTGAAATTAGTCGGAAAAAATTATTATCTACAACTTTGAAGAAGGATATATTCAGAGATTCTGATGTGTGAATAGCCAACCTGGGGATGCAAGTGGAAGGACAGAATGGGATTGAAAATAGTCCACTCCTTGGGCTATAAATACTCTCCCCTTCTCTCCGAGAGAGGGGATGACATTTTATAAGAGAGGAGAACATATTGTAAAGAACAATGCCTTTCTAAAGGCTTGAGAGGATCTTCCATAGTCATGTTTTCACTTGAGAGTCCTTTCCTCCTCTCTTTTTTTTCACTTACTTTCGTGTTCTTCGTTTTTGTAATTTTGTAAGTCCTTTCTTTTGTAATTCTGTTTTAATTCATGTTTCTTATTCAATATCTCGTATTCTCATCCACCTTTGGTAGTTTAATATTTATGTTTTTAAAATAATTTAAATTCAGTAGAATCCCCTTCCCTTCTTTTTCTTCCTTATTCAATTGAAAATCCGTTTTTAATTATCATCATCGTTCGTGTGTGTGTGTGTTCGACATAAAAATATTTTCTTATCCATTTATTTATCTTGTCTTCTTAATTTAAGATCATAATCAATATAAGAATATTAGTAATCATTTTAATGTCTGGGTAAATCCTTAATTGGGGTGTGTTATAATTTAGGTATGTTAAGTGATTGAGAGCATTCGCTCGATGAGTATTCGTTAATTTAACATTGTGTATGTTGGACTTAAAATGTCATGAATTAATGACATATTTTTTTTATAATGTGGTTTTCATGGATTATTGGAACCACAAATACACTACCATAAACATGTACTGATTGAGATTAGAATCCTAATTAAGTTAAGACTTGTATTAAATCTTTAACACTTAGGAATTCAAATCGACGTCAACTTGTGAAGTGGGTGTTAATTTAAATGCAACATAATGAAAATCTAAAGGATATCACAAGATTAACTACCTAATGATGAACTCACCCCAATATTTATCAATTTTTTAAATCCATTATATACAATCAATAATTCAAATTATTCTCTAAAAACAAACCCCCTAATAAAAATACAATCAACTAAAAAAATGACTATTTCAAAGTATCATCGCTGAGGATTCGACCCGAGTGCTGCTATACAAATTAGCAGAGCACAATAACTTTGTCGCCTATCAACCGGTCAAATTCCATCGTCTTAACCACACTCCCCATCGCAACTTTACTCTGCCATTTCTATAGTTTCTATACCTCTTCATTCGGCTTCTCTGACCCCGACTCCACCACCTACGACTCCTCTGCGAATGACTCCTCTTCCAACGGCCCCTCTACATCTAGTTTCCCCACCTCCATGTATTATGCCTCATGTTCCTCTTACTTTGGATTCTCCAAGCCTGACACCCCACCTCAAATTTCTTCGTTATCTTCGACTAAATTCTCGTCCACTATATACCACTACCGCGATGATTCCCTACATCCTACACCGTTTTCGCTCGCGATTTGCCTCTCATACACCCATGCTTCCTAGTGGATTTCTTTTCCCCATTGATTTCATTCAAATATACTATGTTAAATTTCTATTCACTTTTTATGTTTTATATTTCATTCTATTAATACGAACATTACATATTAGGATAGACCCGCAAGAGACTGCACTCTAGAGATGGATTCCAAATCCTTTGCAGATGTTTCTTGGGATAAGTTATAGGTGTCATTCTCATCGAGAGTCTATTGCTTTGCGTATTTAGCTAAGGAAGTATCAACACAGAGGTATCACAACAATTTCTCTCTTGAATGAAGAGGTTCGGTATCTTTTATCTGATCTACACTATATGCGACAGTATCTTTATCATTATAATTTCTGTCAATGATACGTTGCAACCTACAATACTCATCTAGGACTATGTTGATTCATATAAAGGTGGTACTTGTTGATTCATCTAGGATTGTAACTGCATTCTATGAATGTGATTTTGCAGGTTGTAACATGCGTAGAATAATCAAATGAAAATAAATGTGATTTTACAGGTTGATATTGTATGTTAATGTTTTTTTGATACCATGGTCATGAAAGTAGCTTTATTTTCTCTCATTTTTTCAGGTCTCATATGTTCTCCCAATGAACCTTTTCCTTAATGCCTTCATGATTCACTATTCTAGGGAGTTTTGTTGGTAAAAAACAATGTTGGCAAGGAGATTTATTCACTTGGTTTGGATACATTATCACATGAAATATTATCTTTTCTTGGTTGTAGCTGCAGTTTCCATTGAATGGTACACAAGTATTAATTCTCTATAAAAACTATACTGTGTACCAAAACTCATGATGGTATTCATAATTTGGCAATATTGTACATTGTAGAAGAGTATCATTATTAGTTGCTTATTTTTTCATGTTTCTTTAGTTGTCATATCTCAATATTTATTAATGTTACCTATGTTTAATTACATTGTGATATTGCATAGTAGAATAAAAATTGGTCATAATTAAAAACCACTTATTAATGGTAAGTACTTTGTATATATGTTTTTTTTCAAAAACAATGAATCAGAAGTGTTAAACTCTCTAGATCCAACTTAAATTCCATATCTTAATCATCACAGTTGTTTCATACTATTGAGTTAATATGTTTTTATTAGTGAATAATCCATTTTCATTTCAATTGAGTCTTAATGATAGAATATTTCCAATACACAGTCATCTTTTATTTTGTGCAGGTATATTAAAACCCATTAATTGTAGGAATAATGGTTTTTATACTATTTCAAACCTATTTGATTGTTGTTCTATTTTTATATTTACAACTACCAAACATCATATTTATTTTTCAATGAATTTAGTTGTCAATGTCACTTTGTACTTAATCAGTATAGTTAATTTCATTCAGGAAATATGCCTAGAGTTTGTGGAATGTTACAAATCTATCATTTTCATGAGTTGATAAAATATTTATAAATTTGATTTTCTTTAGTTCTTTTAATTAATTTCTCATCAAATTACCCCACCCCTCTTCCATATATTGACAGGTACACTGAATTTGGAGGTACTCTGCCTTTCCATCTGACCAAAAACTTTGCTGCCCATAATTGACCAAATAAACAGATTAGGGATCTAGGAGATAATTTGAGGACAACTCAAGGATATACTCAAGTTCTCCGAAGGGAATATTATAAGGTGCACCATTCACTTAATTCTTGAGGTTATTTCATTCAGAATTTCTTGCTTGATTCATCTTATTTTTTGAAGAATACAATTTAATGATACATTGATAGTATACATATCCTTTTCGATACTCCAACCACCCATTCCATAATTAATCTAGCCATTTTTTCTTCAACATTATTTATTTTGATTATATTCTATGATGTTGCGGTTCTAATCATTGAAAATATTGAGTTTTATGTTTTTCCATCAATGCTAAATGAATTAGGATAAAAATGAAATAGATCATACGATTGGGATTAATTATTTTGGAATTATCAATCTAATGATATTTTGTAAATATTTATTTCTAAACTGTGCAGTTTATATTCCAACTCAAGCATATACTCAAGCATACAGTCATGTTATGCATAGGGGATCTTCTAAGGTGCACCATTCCTACTCAACCATATACTCAAGCATATAATCATGTTCTGCATAGGGTTTCTTCTAAGGTGAACCATCCACTGGATTCTTGAGGCTATTTCCTATATTATTTCATGCTTGATTCATCTAATTTATTATAGAACACAATTTAATGATACTTTTAGAGTATACACATCATATTTGGATACTCCAACCACCCCTTCCCTAATTCATCTGATCCATTGTCTCTTAAACGTTATTTATTATTATTATATTCTCAAGCATATTCTCTGATGTTGCGAGTCTATTCATTGAAAATATTGGGTTTTATGTTTTTCCCATCTATGCTAAATGAACCAGGATAAATATGATATTGTCCATACGATTGGGATTAGTTATTACAAAATGATCTATATTATTATATTTTATAAATATTTATTTAGAAACTATGCAATTTATAATCCTACTAAGTTCTATGGAAATTTGGAAATATCTATTGGTGTTTGCAGATCTTGGGGCATTGCTTACGAGTGTCACAACATAAATTCATAACACTGTCATGGGTGTTGCAACATATTGAGTCTAGAAAATAGATTTTATTTTCATATCACTAGATTCTTCCCTTAGTTATTTACTCGTATTTCAATTCTATGATGTTTTTTGACAGATAATAACTAGCTCGGGTGCCCAGAAGGGATTGTAATTCTTCTTCGACAATGTAAAGAATTTATAATATGTTACCTAAACTATTTTGTTGATTACATGTGATATAGATATCAGATTAGGGTGATCATTACTAAGTTGGAATGCTTATATGATTCTGTAATACAATAATAATTGTATAAAAGTCTATATCGATCATTTGGAACTCCATTTTTGGCCCAAATTTGTTTTACTTTTGCTGCTACAAAATTATCTTTTATTTCTTTTATTGTTTAGAATTTTTGATTTAGTTTGTTTTAGGTTTTAAGTAAAGATATATAAGTAAGATGTTGATCAACCAACTGGATGGTTTTGGTGTCCTAAACCACTAGGTTCCCCTTATGATCCTACTGAGGCCCCTCTAGGACGTGCTAGGAAGCATGTGATTCAGTTCTCCATAACATTAACCTGGTAACTTTCTGCTGGAGGATAATATTTAGTTAGTTATACTCACATTAATTTAGGATAAATGGTTAGAATTTTGTGTTTGTACAGATGCAATGTTAAGGGGGTATTCTACATGTATATCGTTTGAATACTATTAGTGGGTGGCTACATTCCCTACTAGATTTGGTTGTTAAAGAGATTTATGATAAAGTATTTTATGATAATATATTGTTTACCTTAATTGTTTTCTATAGATAGAAACAAACATGATGATTTGAAGCTTCTCTGTACTGGAGATCTCCCAGAAGTTCACAAGATATATTTCTCTATTTCTCATGATTTTAGGTTTGATTACCTTTTTCACTATTTCTACTTTTTCAGCATGTTGAATTTCTAAACATAACAAATTTTCTGTTGTTTGTTAACTGACATTAACAACCCAATTTTCTGAAGTGACTTTAGTTATGATTCTATAAAGTGCATTATTTAGATGATGTTACCTTCATTGTTTTGATGATTATTTGAGTTATATATGTCATATTCGGGTGATAATTACTGAATTGGAAAAATTATAAGACTATTAAAAACATTCAAAACTGCATAAAAGTCTTGTTCAATAATTTTGGGTCTCAAATGTTGTCCAAAAACTATTGTACTTTTGTGGCGAGAGAATATTTTTATTTTAATGTTTTAACAGTTTGGATTGAGTTTATTTCTGGTTTTTTTTAATATTGAAGGAATATGTTGATTAATTAATTGGAGGGTTTTGGTGGCCTAAACCACCAAGTTCACCTTTAGATCCTACTGGGGGCTTGATAATATGTTCTAGGAAGAAGGTGCATCTGTTCTTCACCCCGACAACTTGGTAACATTTCATTTCAGGATAATATGTAGATAGTTATTCTCACATGAATATAGGATAAATGGTTTGATTTTTGTCTTGATAATTATGAAATGTTAAGGGGTATTATACTTGTCTATTGTTGGATGTCAATTAGTGGGCAGCAACATACCCACCAGATTTGGATGTTGCAGATTCATGATATTTTTATGTTATCATCTTTTACGGTAATATATTGTTTCCCTTAATTGTTTTCGATAGACAGAAAAATACAAGGTTCATTGATGCTTATATGTTCTGGTAATCTCCCACATGCTTACAAGTTTTATATCTATTTTTCTCGATATTTTAGGTTTAATGTCACTCTTACCTCTTTCTCCTTTTGTAATTGAGGTCCATATTTCTTTCATATATTCTATCATTCATCTTTCCCTTTTTAATTTTCATGTTTGGTGTGCCCTTCACATGTTCCCTATTTTAAATTTCTCCACCTCTTCCTATTACACATGGGTCTCCCTATGTCCGCTCCGCCTTCAATGCCTCTGCCTCCCCCTCCACTCGGTCCACCTATGTCACCCTCTGATTTTAGAGATATGGTAAGCTTTATTGAGTTCAATTATATACTGTCTTTCAAATTTTATTTTTCATTATATATAAAATAGATATTTCTCATATTATATTTTGAAATAGTATATTGAATTTATTTTACTTATTCGGTATACACTGATTTCATATCCAACACATGCCTACTAATATTATATTTCTTATATTGAATATATAATATTCATCATATGCTTAATAATATCAAATTGTAAACAAGGTATATTATTCTTCATTTTTATGATTGTGACTTCTCATGTAGTGCTTATAAGTTAATATTGTGCCAATATATTATTTTCAACTAGAAATACCATATTGATATTTTAGTATTGAATTTGAAATATTATAAATTTTATATTACATATAATGGAAAAGAGAACTAAAAATAGAACATGGTTATTCTAAATTTATTAGAATATTTAATAAATTTTAAATTTTAACTATATGAAGATTAGATAATTAGTATATGCATACTGAATACATAAAAATGATGGCTACATATGTGTATATTTTGAAAAAATAATGAGGTTGGGATTCTGGTAGAATCTTCCTCTTTGTAAACCCAAAACAATTTTACATTCCTTTGATATGTATGAAAACAGTATCTAGAATCATCATCATCTTTTTAAAGATAGGGTTATTGTTCTAGACATATTTTAAAATTCATCACAAATCATGGATTTTCATAAACATAATTTCATCGATGCAGCTTCTCAATGTGAATACATAGATCTTGTGCATTATATGTGTTGTGATGATTATTGATGTTGATTTCAAAAATCCCCAGGAGGTTCTCATATGGTAAATATAAAATCTTCCTTAACTTATATTCATACTAATATCAATTTGAAAAGAAGTTAAATTATCATTCATCTAACTATAATTATCTTTTCATGTACTGACTATTTGATGACGTGGTGTCAATCGAAAAATTTCAACTTGAAAGACCGTATACTATGTATTAATATTGTAATATCGAAATTTTAATATGAGAAATATGTATATTACATATTATAGAAAAGATAATTTGAAACAGAACATGGTTAAAATACATTTAATAATATATTTAATGACTTTTACATATTTACTTTAGGCAGATTGCATATTCATTATATGCATACTACATACATAGTATATAAATGTTACTTATTATAGATTAAGTCCTTCAGGTTTCATAATATAAATATTTTCAATTCACTAGATGTGTTTTATTTCAATGTTATTAGAGTTTCATTCAATATTATTCATATTCCACATTAATTAACAAAACCATCCTTATGTGCAACACATTTGTTAACTAACATTTTGTTATCTTTTTCTTGGTTTTCAAGAATCTCATTTATGTTAACATACATATTTTAAAACATATTTCAATATTCATTAATTTTTTATTATTTTTAATCATTATACTGTATGCATGAAAACATGGTGGATGTTTTCAATGTTGAAGATTCAATACAAGGTGACATGTTCAATGGATCTTTCAACTAATTAATTTAACATACCATTCCACTCCAACATCAAATTTTTATTCAAGGAAAATAGGTAAAAAGTCATAGGGAGAAACCATGGCTTTGGGGGATAATGTAATAAAGGTATAGGGAATCCTATCTCATCAAATTTTCCCCTTAGTTTTCATGTTTTTATGTTGCATACTTTTAGTTGGGATCAAACCATTAGATGCATAGTGCTCAGATGACGGTCAAGGTGATGTCAGTCCCTTCACCTATATTTAGTTTATCCTCACCCATCCTTATTATCCAACCAATTGATTTCTCTATTGCTAGTTACATGAAAATAATTCCATCTTTAATTATTATAATGATCATAATTTATTTACTCTACTTGAATCATTTTTTCATTGATGTAATTTATTTCACCATAATAAATGTCTAATATAAATTTCTATTCCTCATTAATTAAAATAAATATTTACTACTCTATTTATGATTTCCCAAAAATTTATCTACCTTTTATTCGACATCATGTACCCCTCATTTCTGTTTTAGAAATATTTAATATTAATATGAATTATTTAGTTTTAAAAATAGAATTATATTAATGAAAATAAAATTGATTGATAACATCATACGAATTCAAAAGCGGGGTACTATTTATTTTATAATAAATTAATATTTCAAGAGAATCCTAATGTGCCACTCACCTCTCTTTTAAAAGTGTGATTCCCCTTCACTCAAATTCTCACCTCCCAATACATTTGGAGTAGAAAAACCCTACTCAAATCTTCTCATGAATATCCTAAATTAAACATAGAATCCTTACATTGATAATAAATACAACATAAAGAGCCATTGTGTTCAAATCAAATGGAATCACCCAAATAAGTGGTAATTATTTCATCACCTATTTCAAAGTGATTTTATTATTTCACTTCATATTCTTGGTTATTTCCATACTAAAATAATATATTATGTACATTATACAAAATGATATGTCATTATAAATATGGTACAACCATATTTTTTATTTTATACATCATATTAATTACAAAGTCACCATACGTGCGTATATTTGACTATCTGTCTCCACGTCTAGGTGTAGATAGTTATTCAAGACTTCATTATGTGGATGGGTATAATAATAAGTATAATTGAGGTAAATAAAAAATATATCATTATAATTATTATTTTTATATAATAAACCATCCAATTACATATGATTTCACCATTAATTGAATGATATAGTCGATCATGCATATGTACGACTTACCGTCTCCACAACACGATGAGATTTCATTCCCCATCATAATAATTAAAAAATAAATTTATTTGCATGATTAAAAATAATGTATAATAGAATATTTAAAATCAGGATATGAATAAAATACATATTAACTATAATTAATATTACTTAGGTAACAAAAAAAGAATGAAAATGAATCAGTTATCACAGGAAATAATGATAGTACTGAAATATTATTGACAAAACGTCATCGTAGGATCCCATATGATATATTATTAATGGTTGTGGTTCATTTATAATTTTATAACAAATATTTAAAAATTATAAATGTGTTTAACAAAACCTATAAAAAGGAAAAGGAAAAGGTAAGTGGTTTTCATCTCAGTTTGTATTCCCAATGAGATTGATGCTATATTTTCCACTATTTTCTTTTCTGTGATGTATGTACTACCAATGATTACATTATTTGTGTAATATAATTTAACTTATGTGTATTTATATTTTCATTTTATTATCCATCATTCATGGGGTGTATGTTTCATAAGTAACAAATTAAATAAGGGAATTTCTAATTTAAAATTCCACACTTTGGGTTTTATGCAGACTTCATTGATTATTTTACTCTATGATTAGGTCTGAAATCACTATTTCATTATTTATTTTATAATTTCCACAACCCATTGTGTGAATATACATTTTATGCACATAATCACTCCATTTATAAATTATCAATTCATTTATATGGACTCACTATGGGAAATCGTGACTCAATTTCTATTCATTATGTTAAACATCCAACTAATTGGTTTACTTTTTACAACAACATGTGTGAATGTCCTATGATTTATTTAAATTAAATATCCAATATAATTTAGTGTATATATATTATTTTTCACATAATTAATTCATTGATTTATCCTTAATCTATGGAGATGGTCTTTATAATGGATTTTGATCCATTTTTTATTCCATTGAGACATATTTGTTGTTATGTTCCATTTCACTTTTATATGGTGTATATACATTCTTTCAATATAATATATAATGAATCCCTTTATTATCAATATATAATATTGTTTTTATTAATTATATTCCTCAATTATTTTTATTCAATCATCTTTCATTTGGATAAGAACACTTTAGCTAAAATACAGTTTCAAATGTATTAATGATTATTTATTCTAAAACGTCATTATTCATGTACATTATTAAAAATATGGTATCACAATTTTATTTATTTGGGCATGAAGGTTATTATATTTAAATTCCTTTCAAAAGTTATAATGTTTTATGGGAAACATGGATTCAAAAAATCGTTTAAACGACTTTATTGAAAAATAGTGTGACTTATTTATTTTTTCAAGAAAAAGTGGATATTTCCCTCAAATAGTTTTACAAATGATTTTAATTAAGCCAATATCAATCATTGTATTTTATTCTTGATTTATGTTTATTTATCATATTTCAATGTTCCATATTATTTTAAATGATTTATGATTGACTTTGAATGGACAATTTTTATTCCATTTATGGTTTGTGGATAAGGTATTGAAATTTCATATGATAGTTTTAATATGAATGTATAGAATATGTTTTACCATTTTAATATGTGGAATGAATTGTACTTATTATGTGAAGAGCAGGGTCTACTATAACCCCTCTATCCATCGGTAGGTCTCACGGGACAATCTAGTGTCTTGGAACATGGCCTTGAAAAAATTTATATTTATGGTCTTCGCATGAGGCCTGAACATTGGGGTCAGGATGTCTGGAATTATGAATTTCATCATTAAGAGATTTTCTATTGATATTAACTGGGATTATTATACTATCAAAATATCAATTTAAACTAGTGAATGACATTATTTGATTTATCTTTTCTATATTATGTTGAAGCTTAAGTTTCAAAATTTTCAGTTTCTGTCCTACATAAATGTATAGTTTTATATATGATAGTTTATGATACATTTTTATGGTCACAGTGCATATGATCTCACCCCATTCTTATATTCAATTTTCCTCAGGATGTGAAAATGTATATTATGACTGACCTTTAGAGATAGGTTAAGGGATACGAGTTTGTCCAAAGGTGAAACAATGTTGCCTTTTCACTTCATAATGTAATTGTAAACTTATGTATGTATCCAGTACATCAAAGGATACTGAACAGATGGGTCTTTCGGGACATTATCTCTTGTGATCAATGCCAGTGTTATGTAATAATGTAGCAACTCTAGTTAATTGGGGATGGGGTGTTACAGAATTATAACATTTATATTTAGTAATGTTATTGATTTTTCATAATGTTTATATATCAATTTATTATGTTGAGGTAAAATTATTGTTTCAAAGGCCATGTTACTATTCCCAATGGTCGTGTTACTATTCTAACAACATATTTAGTATTCATGTGGTCACATTAAATTCTACAAATACCACTATATTCTTTTATTTATTAATAAAAATATTTCCTTTTAAATATCTATATTTTAATTTTTCTATAATTTTGACCATCATATTAATATTTAATATATTTTATATTATTTTGGAAGTTGGGGAAATGATTCTATTAAATTTTGGAAATCTATATTTTTCTTATTTTTTGTTATAATTTTTGACGTTTTGTCTAATTGAAATGTTGGTAGATTTAATTTTTTTACATTTGGATTAATGAAACAATATTTACTAATTATATAAAATATTAAATGGCTTCATTATCATTATAATACTTTAATGTATAATATAAAATATTTTATGTTTTTGAGACAATTATAATTAATAAAATTTAAGTTATTACAACATATTAATGTTTTATCCAATATATTGGTAATGATAAGTGTAATAAATTTTATTAATTATGTAATATAAGAGAATCTCTGATATATTGGAGGATATTAAATAAATAATATTTCAAATAATATTTAATGATAAATAAATTGATTTTAATGGAAACTCATTCGAATGGATATGCGTTCAATGTGAATGTGTATATGCTTAATATATCATTACCAAATAAAAGATATACATGTTTTCAATTCATTTTAAATGTTATATTTTAGTTTATCCTATTCAATATTCCATTTTAACCATTTACATATTAACACATTTTTTATCCATTATGTGTAAAACAATTTGTTATATGATTACAACCATAGAAATAATGGTCGATATATTACATGTCAATCCCGTTCAAATTCTATGTATACTCATTCAAGTATCTATGATTTCAAATCATTTAATTATATATTATTTTACATAATATATAATTTAACATATTTTTATGTCTATATATTTTATTTGACTTTAATATAATCAATATAACACTATATATACTATATAAAAACTTTTAGAATCAAATAAAAATAAATTTAATTAATAAATAGTTTACCACAACAAAACTTCTTGTAGAAAAATTTCATTAATTGTTTTTAAATTAATTTTCCATTTTTATTAAAAAAATACATAAAAACTCAATCATCATTATATAAGACATTAAATTAATTAAAACTTATTGAAAATTTTAAAAATAAATTATAAAAATAAAATTAATATTTTTAATTTGAAAATGAAATTTTAGAATCATCTATATTTAAAAATATACAAAATTTTAAATAATATGTGTAACATAAATTATTTTTTTCCGAAATTAAAATATATATTTCATTAAAAACGGTTGTATGAAATTTACTTAAATTCACATCTATTATATATTTTGTGGGATTTAAATTATACAATGAGTGTAATTATAGGGTCCTCTTAGTGGCTTCGCTCTCCTATCTCCTCGAGCTAGGGCTTCATTCAATGGAGATTCTGGGGGTGTTTCCAATACATCAGTTCTAGATTTATATCCCCCTCCCATATCCCCCCTTAATCCCCTCCTCACATTCCCATGGTATCTAGTTTCTCCTTTCTATCTTGGCGCTCCATCCACTGACTCTTATTCTACTTCCTACATATGTTTTTGAGGTTCCCTTCTGCAATGAAGACACACTTCTCTTCACTATGTATCATTATCTATTCAATTTCTATTATTCTTTTTTGTTTCATTCATGATGTTTTTTTAGTGTGACATTGTTCTCTTCTCACCTCCCCCATTTCAACCAGTCTAAATAGATCAGAAATCCATTTTGTGTATTTGGGTTGCTGCTTCATGCATTTTGGTTCGATGAAGGTGGAGGTGTTGGGTGTTCTTAATATGCTCATCCATTATTTTCCAACCCATAATGTTATACCAAATCATGGATAAGCTTGATAAGGGTATTGAGAAATCATGGAACTGAGTTTAAGGGGTTATGGTAGTAGTCCATATTCTTTTACATTGTCAGATATGGTTTTATCCTTCTCTATTTGGTTTCGTTCTTCTTCAGCTGCTGTGGAATTTCATCATTTCATGTCTTCATTTTTTCATTTGGTTTATTATTTTGTTAGTTTTTTGGATGGATTTCACTATGGTTCGTTTTTCTGTTTTAATATGGCAAATTTTCTATTTGGGTTTCCTGATGATGAAGATGATGGTGCTTCATTCATTCTAGCAACCACGTATATAATGTGAGTTATTGTGGGAGATATTGAAAAAAATAAGAATCCAGTTTATTTATATAAGATTTTTGAAAGGTGATTTTATCATATAGTGTTTTTTATGAAATATGATTCAGGTTATGTATGTGGCCCACATTAATGGTTTTATGATAATGTTGAGTTAGAATGAGTTTTGTAAGAGTGTTTTGCAACTGCAGAGGTACGTTCATCAGTTGGTTCTCACAGGTAGTGGTGACTATAATGTTGTGATAGACTATTAGGATGTGTAGATGAATGTGGATATTCTATCTAGTTTTCATTTACATGGATTATTAGTTTGTGAACATAATAATGAATTATATTATGAATTTCAAATTTTGGTTGTTGGCTCTTGGGTCATGGTGCATAGTGGGATGTGGTTCATTGATTTAGGCGATGAAAGAGAAGGGTTTATGGGGGTGATGAAATTTTTTGGATGACTCTCATGTGGATTATGGTTTGTGATCAGGTAATGGGGTTATATTTCTAAATATGATTTTGTTTTGATGCTTGGAATGTTGTTGTATTTTAATTATGAAGTTTGTGGTTACTACATATCAAAAATGTAGATTTTAAAAAAAAATTAAAAAGTAATTTGGAAGAGTATAGATATGGACAATAGTTACTCTTAATTAAATACGAATTCCACTATTAAATATATTTAATGTAATTATTCCACTTTTTATCCTCATTTTACAATTAACATGGTTTAAAATATTTATCATGTTGACTATTCATAATGACTGAAAACAAAAGGTTCATATCTTCTAAATTCGAACCCACTTATTCTATATATAAAATAAATTTTATATTATTAAATATATATATGTAGGTGAATGAAATTTATTATATGATAGATTATATTGAAATTAGAAATTTTTTTTGAGGAAAATGTTTTTTTCTACTGATTAATATACCTTTTAAAAAATTATTTGTAATGTTGATTACTGTTAAATTAATAAGATTATTTATAAATAAATTTGACTTATGTTTACTTATGAAAAACATTGATCACTAATGGTATTGTTAAGTAACTATATTAAACGTAAAAAAAGGTAGTTTTATTAAAATCTATATTTTTCACTATTCACTAAAAAATATTTTCCAAAATATCACATAATTTCAACCTATGTTAATATTGACATACTGATATGAAATATTCTAAACATCCACCTAGATAAAATTTATATAAATGGGAGAAATTAATTATAACATCAATTAAAAAAATTATATAAAACACATTTTGGGAAAAACAGTTTTATCAAGGCATATATTAAATATAATAAAAATAGAGTTATTATTAAATAGGACTTAAACAATAAGTAATAGTATTTTAAAAGATTTTTATATATTTTCGAAAATATTCATTAATATTTATAGATCTAATTGAATATATAGTTTAAAATTTAAATATATCATCAATAAGTTTATTTTTGTATATAATATTAGAATTTTTTATCAATATTGTGTTTTAATAAATTATTCATGAATATTATTTATTTGAATAAAATTATTGTGTTGTGAAATTATACATGTTGAATCAATAGATTTTTTAAAAAATTAACCCTTTGTAATAACAAGTTCAATATCTTGAAATAATTTTTTTTAAATCCCACATCATATCAAAGAATAATAATTTTTTTTTTAAAATTGGTACTTTGAAATATAATGGTTCCTTTAAATAACGCATAACCAGACAACAATATAAAGATAAAATTATTGGGAAGTCAAAATACATCCATAGAGGATAAAAATATTATTCATCGAGTAAGAGTATGTGATATAGAACCTGTTCATGAGAAAATTGAGGACTATAAAACCACTAGTTGCATAGGGTATAAAATGACCATAAATTCATTATTAATAATTATAAAAAAGAAAAATAATTAATTTTCATCAAAAAAATTCCTAGAGTTTTTGAATTAATTTACCATGGAATGTGTGAAAATATACACAAAATATGTCCTAAATTAAATAGTCATAATTTTACCATTTATCCGGTGTTTAAACTAGTTTCCACCAAATTTCAACCCATATTCAATTATTAATGAATAATATGAATTTTTCATGCTTCGCGCATTGAAATAAACTATTAATAACTCATAAGGCCTCTGAAATATTAAATAATATTCCTCTTATATATATTATGTAACTAAAAAATTATTAGTATGTTTAAATATAAAATATAGGGATAAATTATCATTTTAAATATTAATTTGAATTATTTAACTAATAATAAAAAAATATCCACATAATTCATTTCAAAAATATCCAAAATCTAATATAATTCAAAAATTAATTTACAAATAATCAATATCTTAACACTTATAAAAATGTACATGGAATCCCCAAACTCAAACAAACATTAATGCCAAAAAAATTATATTTATCATTAAATCGCATCGAAAACAGGTGAATACCTTTATCAAAAAATGTCCTAACACATGATAATAACATGTATAACTATAAAACCATAATGTATTTTTATAAAATACCTTATAAATTCATTTTATATCTACCTAAAATAAATTCATAATATATTGAATATAATCTCAAATTGAAAAAATATTCATTCAACATTGTTAAGAATACAAAAGTATCATTTTCATCAATTTAGTGATAAATTTCATGGTGACTATTACAATATAATTTATATTATCAATATGAATAATCTATAGACACTGTCTAAATATTATTATCTCAACATTAGGAAAAAATAAGTGTTATAACTTTCTCAATTATGTATTTCCGAAAAATACATTCTTTCAAAAAACACACTTTCATGTGTTATCAAAATCACTCAACATATATATGAAACTATTTAAAGAAATAATTATACATAAAAATGCAAAGATTTATCTTTAGTCATATAAAAATAATATTATTGATAAATCAATATAAAATATATTTCTAAAATCCCAACACATAAATAAATTAACTATATCACATCATTAGTTAACCATTAACCATTCATTACCTTATTATCCCACAATCCATATTTTGTATTATATGTGAAATGAATCACATACTATGTATCATCATTTTTCAACATTACCAAATTCCATATATGACTGGAATATTCAACCATAAATTATTATTTGATATCCATGATCCAAAAAAGATTTTGAGATGTTTATACTCCGTTGATGGATTCATCATAGTTTCTTGTTTCTTAGTCAATTTCTCTATTATAAAATAGATAATTTTTGGATCTCATTCAATTTTCCATGATGAAGTGGACAATTGAAAATTATATTTGTTATTGTCATACATCATAATCATACTATTTTAAGAGTTGATGGTGATGCTGGAAATTTCATGAAATCATTGAATATTATGTGTGTTTGGAATAGGTAAAATTATTCCTCATTTGGAGTCGACAGTATCATATTTGCTATGAATAATGGATTTAGAACCCAATACATCATATTTCTATACGGAGGAAACATACTCCACGAGAATGAGGTGTATAATGATCCTTACCTTTTGGAATCTTATATACTACTGAATTAGCGACTTACATTTATTATGATATATGTCAGGAATATGGCTCCTTTCATGTGAGGGATCTTATGATCATCACCTACAGATTTCTATTACCATAACCCATGGCATCTCAGAAATTTTACTTGAGGTATATATTTTTATTCATGAGGTGAGGACATGAATATAAGTTCTTATTTGTATAAGATCACATGTTTAATATCATTTGTTGAAATAATCATCAGTTTAATTTTATTTATGGGGAATGAATATGTTTTAATTACTACATAAATATAATAAACAGGATAATTTCTTATGGATACATTTTTCATTTATGATCATTACATACATGTTCTAGATTTTAATTAGTATAACATCATGAAACCAAGGCCTAGTGGGGATCTCATGTTTCTGTGGTACAAGATTTAGCTTTTCTTGTGATATAATGGTTGCATTTATGGTTTGTATCTTCACATTGAGTATATAGAAAAATGTATTATATTATAATATTGATAATAATAAATTGAGAGGCATCTGATGTGCCATATTTTGTGATAGGGAACAAAACCCATGATGATTGAGTACATATTTAAATTTCATGTATCAAGACTGATCAATGATGCATAACATTGTTTTGGTATATATTGTTGCATAATTTAAGGATAGAGACCAAGATATGGGGTTTCACATACTCATAAAAGATTACTAATGATTCAAGATCAGATCATGATCATAAAATAAGTCATCCTATATTTATCTATCATGGTAAGGATATATATTTTAGGATATTATAAGGGATTCTTAGTGATGATTAAAATTATCTTAAAATGAAATTAGATTATGTAGATTAATGACCTAAAACATATACATAACTATTATACTACTTTAGGTCCTTCTGGTCTATCATCAATGGGGATTCTGCTTGGGGTGCCATGACAAATTTAGGAAGTATGATAATTTGAGTCACATGATTAATATACATGGATATTACATTATTTTAGATTAATACATAGTAATGTACGAAAAATATATGCCTAAGGATTGTAATATATTAGTATCATTAGAAACATGAAAACAAAATAATAAATCCAATTGAGTTATCTTCAATATATCCCTTAAAAATATTCAGATTTAGTACTTCAAACTAAAACCTTTCATCCCAAACAAGGGATGGAAAACATAAGAATTGTTTGGACTCAGATTCTCAGGATGGTAAATAATGAAAATGTTTTAGAATAACATGAGAAAAATGGTATGAAACATGAAATAAACATATCAATATCATTCTATGAATAAAAAAGATCTTAATAAATATTGAAAGTAAATATGAATTGAATTATAAGGGAAAAAAGATAATAATCCAAGAAATAATAACATAGTAAAAAAACGTGGAATTTTGGCTGACACATAAGCATATAATACAATTTCTATTATAGCCAATACATCACTGTCAAAAAAATATTTATAGTATTAGATCACAATATATACCTTCTTCGTAGTTATTGTCCACTCTCATTGCCATATTAGTAGAATTATTTCACCCTTTATACCATCTTGGTAGTTATGGATCACTACCATGGTCATTTTTTATGTAATGATTCATTTCTAAGACCATCACAGTCTATCTCATGATGTATAATTATTTAGACAAAGAGTAGGATGGAGATTTATTTTCAACATATCTAATAGTGATATCATAAATAATGTCCCACAATATCAAAAACAATAATATCATAGAACATGAAAATAAATGTGTATCATAAACATGTAATAAAGTCATAACCTGTGAAAAAATATAGGTTTCAAAATCATTTCAACAAAACCATATCTTGTGAATGATAAATGGATACAACGAACATAAAATCCATGAAATGGAAAATATTTATTAAAAATATATCCCATGAAATAGAAATTTTTTTATAAATAACACAAAATTAAGAATAAATCATTCATAAAAATAGTTTTAATGTAACCTTTAGATGTTTTCTAACAAGGTCATGAGTAACATCAAAGAATGTCATCTTAGAGGAAAAATAATTTTGAAATATCCTTCAAACATTTTCTCTAAGAATTTATCATTTCTTGTTTAGTAAAGTATTTTTAATACATAATAACTTTTTAAAAATAATTTTCATTGAAAATACCGTGCAAACATCTAATAAAGAATTGAAATCGTGTTGAAACCAGTTTTCCTTAAAAACATATAAAATAATATTTAAAACATTTTAAAAATATTTTCCATTGAAAACACATTGAAAAAGTATTATCACTGATATAAAACATTTTGAAAACCATTTCATTTAAAATACTTGAAAAACATATATAAAAGGATTTATGTTTTTTTAAAAAAATCCATTTTTCTAGAAAACATATTAAAGGAGCATGAAAATTTTATAAATATAATTTTTTCCATTAAATCATATAAAATATGCTTAAATTATTTTTAAAACCATTTTTCATGAAAATAATATTTATTTAATTTCATTTAAAAAATAACTTTCAAACAATAATGTAATTATTCAAAGGATTAATTGTGGCTAAACCTGTAAATGAATTATGAGGAAAAAACATTCCTTTTTAATAGTAATAGTTAGAAAACTCATAATTCAAAAAAATTTAATATTATTCTAGTTATTACAATTTTTAAAAAATGTGTAAAAATATATTTTTATGATTAATGAAAAATGGTAAAAATATTAGAAACACTTTTTGAAAAACATTGTTTTGAATTAATATAGAATTTTGAATGAAGAGAGGGTAATTTTAAGATAAAAAAATATTTTCCTAACAATATTATGTTCCAAATAGTGAAATACATTATAAAACTATAATAATATATCATTAATATCTTTATGAGAATAAAATTAATTGATTTTCAGGGGATACGGGTCACAATATTTAATCAAAGGAATCATAATCATAATCAATCTTGAATAGCAATGAACCTGTTCCAGAAAACTATTATAACAGTGTTACACTGAATCATATTAACAATGTATGAAACATAAATTACTTTAAATAAACAATATATTAAAAATAAAGAAAATCATGATATAACAAATAAAATGTAAGTATATACACCTTAAGAGAAAATGTTTATGCATAACAAAATATGAGTCTCAAAGAAGGAAAAATAAGACCAAATTAAATCAATGATGTGGTAACTTCTAAAAATTAATCACAATGAATTAAAGATAAAAAAATGAATATGTGAATACCCATAAATTTTATTATAATATATATATAATACCATCATGTTACGTACATATAAAACACAAGTGTAACTATTGTTAGACAAGGCATGTATCTCATAGAAATAAAATGGGAGGAGAAATACCCTTACCTTATAACTTGACTTTTATCGTAATCAATCAATCGACTTGTGTACTAAATATAAATTTTTTGTTATCCTTTTCGAATACAATATTTTTATATATAATACCATATATGGTTTTAATATGACATTATATTACCCGCTTGTTAACAAAATTATGTTAATGTTTCACATTGGGTAATATTATGTTTATTCGTCACATGTTTCATAATTAATTATATAATTGGTACATATAAAATTTAATATAATTTTAGATATTTATACCTTGATTTTAGTAACATGTTTATCAGTTATAAGGGTATTATAAGTAATTATTTAATATATAACTACAAAATGGAATACACCATTAATGGAGATAGTAAGTTGTACATATGAAAGAATATTGATTCCATTGATATTTCTGTATTGAAAGAAATAAGGAAAATTAATTATGTGTATATAGGAATATAATTATTAATGTATTCTTATTATATCACATATATCATATATAATCACTGAACAAATACTTAGTACATTCCATGTAATGTATGATTGGATCATATTTCTTTGAGGTGATCGTAGTCCACACATCCTCAAACAAAATCAACATATGAACTCAAAATGAAAGAAAAAGATGTATATTTTAGAAATTAATAATAAATCATAAATAAATTATTCATATAATATATTAATTAAATATGTAGAGTTTGATTAATATTTTCTACCTTTAGATATGTAATGGAAAGTTGAACAATTATTGTTTAGTAGGTCGATTGTATGCGATACACAGAAACAATAAGATTGTTACCCATTAGATGTGTATGTGTGTATGTGTAGGTAAAACAATTATCAACAAATATCCTAGAATATTGAAGATACTTATTCTGTTATAAAATAATTCAATAAATATATGGGGGGTTGGATATGGAAAATAAAAGAAGTAATTTTTGGGAATACATTATCTTTTAATCAGATAAGTCTATTTTGATTAATCTAAAAAGATTCATCAGAAATAATTTTACCTAAATGTATGATTAAATAGGGAAGAGAGGAAATTTTTATTCTTATTTTAGTGGATTTTGTAAGATTCATGGGGATTGGGAGTAGTGAGAAATGGGGGGGGGGTGTATCCTATTTTATTGGGGAGGGGTAGTGGCATTCTTGAGAATATTTGTAGAGAGAATTACACCCCATTTTTCATTTTTCATGTGGACCCAATAATTATAAAAATATTCTTCATGGGTGTATATGGTCTATATATGGAAATGGAATGGATTTTGGATATTTTTATAGGTCATTCTAGGAGTTAAATTTATGGTGTCTTCTTTAGTTATGGTAAATTTTACCTCTATAGATGTAATTCATTTTAATTACATTTAGTAAATCATGTTTTCAAAAACTATGTCGTACGTATTTGGAATTATAAATTATTATAATTACAAATATTGAATCCATTTTAAAAAAAATTCAATTCAAATAATTGGAAATAATTAATTTTAAATTAACATGCTGATGGGAAGACACTCTGAGGATTTAAATTAAAAATGATTAAAAGTTTGATATTTTTTATATCCATTTTCAATTTTAAATTGGTTCCCATTACCCAAAATAAATTTGCTAATAAAAATATCATCTCATTATACATTTAATGAAACATAAATTATAATTTAACCTTATAAATAATTATACAAAATGTAGTTTTGAATAAAAATCTAGTATTTTAAAATATTCATTATAAATAAAACATTACCGAAAAAAACAAAAAATATATCCTAACCAAATTGTTATTATTATATTCGAAATATAATTATTATTATATCATTTTGAACCTATAAAATTCCAATAATTTGGAATTATAATTGGTTCCCCATTAAAAGGTTTTTAAATTACCTTTATAACAAATAGATGTTTTAATGTATACAATTTGTTTTAATCTCGTCATATTTCTATCAGATCTATTGGATGAATATAATTTTTTTATTGAATATATAACATATATATTACATTACTATAACTCAATAAATATAATTAATTTAATTTATTATGTTAAAATAGAAATGTCAAAACAATAAAAAAAATCTTTTTATTCATTCAGTGTTTATATTTTTTTCTATTTAACTTGTAAACTATGAATTTATATTATATTTTTCTAAACATTATATTTTCATAAATTATTGGAAAATTTTATAACTTCAAATTTAAATATTTGGTTATAGATTACTATATTAAATAATAAAATTTTAATAATATATAATTATTTTTTAAAACTCGATCATGCGTGTTATGTAAGCCATCATAGAATGTTATGGTTGCGTGTGACTTAATCTAACCTTGGTGTTATATGTATAGAAATCTTAAATTTATATTGTGTTTAGTGCATGATAAAATCTTTGTTCCAAAAAACACAATCCAAAAATAGTGATTTAAGAAAAAATAAACTATTTTCGGTATAATGTTAAATGAAAATATCAAAAAGGTTTTATTAATTTGAAAAAAATAATTCCACTAATCTTATTGTGTAACATTCTTCCCCCCATAAAATGAATTTCATCCTTGAATATTTTCTTGGGTATCAAATTTTCAATACTTTAAAGATTCATTTATTCAAACCCTTGTCATAAAAATGGACACTAAATATTCACCTAAAATGAAAATATTGGAACCATAATGATTACCCAAAGTAATATATAAAATTATATCCAACTAGAAGGAGATATGATGGGATTGAATATAGGACATAAAGAAAAATGTAAATATTTATAGGTATTCGATGAGTTCATCAATCAAAAATAGGTGATTGATCAATGAATAGTTGAGGGCCTCAATTTCATAAATTTGTGATGATTTAAAAATCCCTTAGTTCAACATAAATATGGTATTAGGTCAACACATTTTATTTTTTATCATTATCCTAATTTGGAGTAATTCATTTATCAACCAAAAATCTATAGAAATATAAATACTTTAGGTATTTATATAAAATAATTTTTATTATTTGGTTTATCTATTAACTATTTCTATGCTATCAATTACATTATGAAATGGATTTTTAGAAATTAAAATTTATACCCGAAGAACTAAATAAAAATTTGGAAGATATTACGACCTATAAAAGGCTGAAAATTATAACTATTTATCTGTAAATATTTTTAAAAATTATTAAAATTAATTCATTACTCTCTAATAATAAAAATTGAAATTTCTGGTTAATAATAAATACATATTAATAAAAAATTAATATACATTATTGATGACATAACATAGGCTCTTGGTAGGTGTGAATCCCATATTATTTTTCGCTCATGCAATCAAGACCTGCAGTCTTGTTGTACATGATGGGGAACACCTGGCATTCACGATATCATTTTCCAAAACATCAGTAATATAATTTACAAAATAAATTTGATATAATTCATTGAAGTAAGAATAATAACTAAATAGCATTTTAACGATGGTTTTCAATACAATCATAGTGTATTAATATATCCTCCAAATTTTATAATAGTGTCTTTATTAATGGATAAACATTTTTCCCTTATTAAAATGATAATACAATAATTTGAATATAAATTCATTAAATCCACTTAATATTAATTCCCAATTATATAAATGTACCTCTTGGTTGGCACATTTTAAACATGTGAATACCCCCTTCATAAATTCTCTAGATACATGGTAATAACATTAATTAACATAAATACTTATTGGAAACATGCATTATTCCTTATTAAAACTATATTATATATATTACAAAAAAATAAAATGTTACAAAATTTATTTTATTTAAACAACTACTTATCAAAACGTCCTTAATTTGTTTCAAGGTATTAAGAATTTTCCAATTAAAATATTTATACAACATTTTATTATCAAAAAATAATTCCCAAAACATACGGAATATATAAACGGTCATTTTTATATTAATCATTTTTATTATGTGGAAATAACCATGCCATCATATCTCATTTTTATTCTATCAGAACCACACAATGTTTCATTGTAAATCAATATCCAAAAATATAAAATGAACAATAAATATATATTTCACTATTTAAATGACTTACTTATGGAATCCAAATATATAGAAGTGTTTATTATTAGAAATTTTCTTTATTACATGAGAAATTATTCCTCATATTATTATATAAGACCTCTTTGCATTCAAATTTATTTTATAGTCATTTCATCATCGACATTGTAACGATTACTCATTCCACCTTACAGATCTTCTTTAGGAGCATTCCTATGGTGACATTGAGTTACATAATAGCCATTAATACCGCAGATAAAAAACTTAAACTTCTATGATTATTTAGGTAGGAAAATATTATCATCCATTCTATTATCTTATCTATTCATTTATCCACTACAACCACTTTCTTTTTGTCAATTCTTACCATAGTAAAACCATCTCCAGGTTCCTCAAATAATTACATTTAGGTAATTATTTCCAAATTCCTGACCCAAATAAAACAGAATATTTATTACTCCATGTTCTAAAATACCCAATATATATGTTAAATAAGTTTTTCTTTTCTTTGGAAATTATATGAGTTGGTTAAGGTACACATAATAAATCACGTCCCATGAAAACTCATTAGGCATGATCACAACATCTCTCACTCCATTGATAATCATGCATGAATTCTCTTCATCAATTATTCCATCACATTCAACATTAGTCTAGCTCCTTCATGTTCCCACCATTTACTAATATCATCAACATAATTTGAGAACTACTAATCATTGAATTAAATAAATTATTCTTGAAAATAATTTCATATTGGATGTTAAAATCATTAAAACCTCCATATTCTTTAATACCATAGGTTCGTCTGTGGTTTTACATTTACAACTTATATTTAAATCCATCTTAATGATTCATGAAGCGTTTGTGAATTTCCAAATCATAGCCCCCAAGAGTATAATACTAGCTGTTCAAAAATTCCTATCAGTGTGTACCATATTACCTCATGTCAGGCACCAAACATCATGTTTGAGTTGTTACCCCTAGGAAAATATGTGTTAGAGACACACCCATTTGAATTATCCTAAAAGTAATGTATTTATAGTAAACAAATAAATGCATATTTTAAAAAAAATTAAAAAAATTTCCTAAACATTAACTCATCCATATACTCATTCTTAGTGACATCTATAGTCATATCCTTTGAAATATACCGAGGGATCTCACATTTTTTTTCTCTCCCTATTATCTTAGTGTTCACTAAATATTTAAATTGATACCAACAATAGAAACCCATTCTTAACCTAAATGGATATTATTCCATTTTATATGACTACTCAATACATAAAAAAACACAATATTTATGTTTATAATAGTTTAATGTCTTCATAAATGTGGACAAGGAATCATATATTATGGTGAAATATCATTAAAATCTCTAATAAAAATCTCCACATTTATTAATAATACATAAAACCATTATTTATAACTTAGGGAATGGGCAGATAATAATGATGTGAGGATAGATTCTCACTAAGTTACATAAAATAATTCCATAATCATAACTATAGCAAAATGGTATGGAACTTGATATTAACATTTTAATATCATACCATACAAATTATAGATCATACTATTCAATGAAATTTTATAAGACATGAACTTTACAGAAATAAATAACATAATCCATAAAAAGATAATATAGTAATAAAACATAGAATTTAGGTAGATACATAAGAATACATTTGATTTCCACAATAAATATGGAATCACTTCCATGGACAATAAGGTAGTGTGGGTTCACCACCAATATGATCTTGGTAGTCATATTTCTCTCCCTTTGGACATATTAGTAGTATGAGTTCACTCCTTATACCATATTTGTTGTCATGGTTCACTTCCATGTATATCATAGTAACCAGGGATCATTCACAAGACCATATTAGTGCATATCTTGAGATATAAATATTTTCTCAGTCCACTGAAGGGGGATATAGGTCCAACCCATATCGTAGTTAAATCATACGTACATGTTCGACAAGATAATAAATAGTCAAATCATATCGCATGAAATGATATGGGTATCATATATTTTTAATCATTTCATAACTTATGGAAATATATAGTTGTCATAATCATTTCATGAAAAGAACAATCTGTGAATGAGAAATAGGTTTTACAAAAGTTAAACCTATGAAAAAAAATGGATTTAATAAAAATATAACCCATGAAAGAGAAAAATGTTTCTAAAAGACCATGATATTTAAAATAGCCCATAAATATAAGCAATATGAATAAAACCTTTTGATAATTTCATATAAGGGAATGAGAAAAATCAATAGATGTCATCTCATATTGATAATTTTTAGAATTATTTATCAAAATGGTTTCTTGAGGAAAATATCTTTTCATCTTTGAAATAACATTAGTACATTATACTATTTGAGAATAATTTTCAAAATTTATTTTCATAGAAAATAACATTATAATATATAATGAATATAGAAAATCAATTTGAAAACCATTTTTTTGAAAATAATATAATATGTTTTAGAATTTTTAAAAAACATTATTATCAAAAGAACATTGATAAAAAATAATGAATTATTTAAATTGTTTTGAAAAAAAATTCATTGAAAATGCCTAGAAAATTTATAAATATGTATTTATAATATTTTATAATGAATTCTCTAAGAAATATTAAAAAATAATTTTGAAAACATTTTGAAACCATTTTCCTTGAAATAATATAAAATAATCTTGAAAAAATTTGAAATATCAATTTTTCTTAAAAAATTATTAAATAAGGTTGAAACTTTTTAAAACAACATTTTCCATAAAATTATATTTTAATGAAATTATTTTAATAATATACCCTTAATCATAAAAATTATGTTTTAAAATATTGATGAGGGATAAATATGTACATGTTGATGGAGGTAAACGGTCATTCCTTTTTCATGGTGGATTAAAAAAAGGCTCCTTTAGAATGTGAAAATATTATTCCATTAAAAATAATGATAAAATATAATAATTTTAAACATGTCATGTAAACATTAGAAGATAATTGTACAATATTTTTGGAAACCCTTTTTGATTGATTGGTTTTGAAGAAACATATATTTCTTATCGAATATTGGGTAAATGTCATGCATTCATAAAAACAAATTCATAAATATCTTATGCTACAAAGAGGTGTATAAATGTAAAAAATATATGAATAAATAATTAATAAACATAAAATACGATAATTCATCATTTTTTTGAGATATTTGTCAAGTTATTTCTTCAAATGAATCATAAAAAACATAAACTCGAAATGTGAAGAGACTGTTTCAATAAACACTTATAACATTGTAACATGAGATCATAATCTCCATGAATGAAATAAGAAAAAATGAAACAAAATATCCTAAAAATGAAATTCATGATATAAAATATAAATTTGATTTATATACGCATTGAATGTGAATTTAGTAGTATAAGAAAACATGGGTCTCAAAGAGGGAAAATGGAGAAAATATTATTCCACAGATTTCGAAATATTTGAAACATAATACCTATAAAATAATGATCATATAATGCATATTTGAACACTAATAAAGTTAATTATATTATAAATTTAATACATTCATGGGTAGTAAAAAACACTCAAAATGAATGAGTGGCGAACACTTCATATATCTCATGGAAATATAGTATGAGATGAAATCGCCTTACCTTGTGTCTTGACAACTGTCTAGATCATTCAATGTAACTATAAAAAAAATATAAATATATTCTACATCATTTATATAAACATATTATGATATATGGTACCATCTATTTTTTTATTATTTAAATATATTACCCACTTGTTAAAAATCCTACATTGTGGTTTCACTTCTCATAATATTTTCTTTATTCTTCCCATGTGTTATAATTTTTTATATATTATAAAAATATACAATATAAAATTATTCCTAGAATGTAAATGTGATATATATAAAATATATATATTTTATATTTGTATCATAATTACCTATTGAATATATACAATCAAAAATGAATAATGTTGATGCTTTCCCTCTGATCCTTACGATTGCTCTTGGTCTAGGGGTCCTCGATCTTCTTAATTGTGTGCCTCAAAATTTATTGTTGATGTTAGTGTTCATGAAATAATAAAGACTTCAACGTATGAATCTCTTGGATAATTTTGTGAATTTTAGACCATCATTTAATGATTTAAAATTCTTTATATTTGGATCATTGGGGTTTCAAGAGTAGGTTGTTCCCAGTCTTCTCGATAATCACCATATGATGATTCGTTTCATCTTAGTGGTGGATCTAATATGAACACAGTAAATTTCTCCATGTAAGTTCCTCACATAAAATTTATTCATCATTATATAGTGTGATTATTTACATAATTAGTGAGATTCTCTATCTTTTTCTACCTCATTAAGCTTCTCAAAACTCACCTTACAATTTAAAAACCCATCAATTCTTTGAATGTCTGGGAATATGGTTGGTTATTATCTATCCTATTATAATAGGACTAGATCTACAATCTATAATATTAACCTATGAATATTTTTGGAGGTTGAAATATAAAAACACCATTAGAGAGGGTGAAAACCAATTTTGATGAATAAATTTGGTGAAAAAGTTCAGTATTCATCAAATCCTGGGTGGAATATTTTACGAAGTAGATGATCCTCTAGAATTTGGATTCCACTTTTTGGTGGAGTGTCCGTGGTATTATGGATCCCAATATGGGTAAATACGTGATAATAAATTATTTGGAAGATCTTGATATATTGTTGTTTATGGAGAGGACCATTTTCAAGGAGGACCCAACAAGGCTCTCTACCTCCCATCACTAACAAGGCATCCTAGTCTTCGAGGTGGGGTTAAAGTAGAAAAAATGATTTCCATCTGGAAAAGTATACATCTGAATGAGGATAATCGCAATGATATAGATGTGTCAAGAAGATTTCATCATAATCTGGAAGGTCTTGTTAAATTGAATTTTTCCATGATAAGTGGTATATGGATCTTCTGGTTTTTCTACTCCCACCCCAGTCAATTTAGATTATTTTATAGTGATCTAAAGAGAATTAAGTGGTGCCTTAATCATGCAGGGACAACAAGGGACATCCCAATAAGTGGTTAACATGGCCAGATTTTTGAATTGTGCAAAATAATTTTTAAATTTAAGTTTTTAGTTTATAGTGGGTTCTAATTCTGGTGAAAAATGGCCAAATCCAATGAACATACATTTCATTCAACTAGGTAATAGATTTGAAGGACTAGATATGGAATGATGGAATATAGATCCATTAGACTAATTCTAGGAAAAGGGTTCAGGTAGATTCATCCTCTTGGATTTGTATAGAAACATAGTCAGAAAGAAGGAATCTAATGAAGAAGGTACTAGTTTTATTACATGCAATAGACTTCTACCGAGGAGAAATAAGATTTGGAAAGGTAATATATAAAGAAAAAAATATTAATCATTCTTACCACCTCCAATTGAGACATGATATGAAATAATATTTAACACCATGGAGAGATACAATGATTCCATTTTTCTATATAAGGAAGGAAGGGGTATGAAAAATCCATGGAATGCCATTTTATCTTGAAATAATATGTTGTACAATAGGTCATGACACACAATGATACAAAAGTGAAAGCTTCTAAAATGAGGTGGCAATCATTGAGTGTGACTCTAATTGAGGAAAAATATAAATGGATTGAAATGTAGTTCGTAATTATAGTTTGGGGTATCAAAAATGGAAATATCATTCATGATGAGTACACCCTATCTATGTAAAAGTTAGCCTTTTAGTTTTATGATTTGGTGATGGATGAACTAGAATCCTAGGTAACCAACATTTCATTGAAATGTTTTATGGAGATTAATACTGGTAGACTTAAATTTTCATTCAATGGATCTCTTATTTATTTTATGTTTTAACTCAAGGGTTCTCATTTCTTCCATAATGTTTTTGAAATAATAAAAATTTAATTTTCATTTAAGAATGGAAGACATTGTTCATGTATACAGTAAGCCTTACATATGTATGCACATTATTTATGTTTTTATTAACATTTTGAAAGAAATAATAAAATTGAAATATATGTATTTATGTATATCATTATTATATTAGATTAATGATATAATATACCTCATATATATTCAATTAACCCATATTTAATACATTCCATATATTGGATGAATGAATCATATCTCATTGAGGGGGTGGTAGTCCACATTTATTTAAATGAAATTATCATTTTAACCCAAAATGGAAGGTAATGTTTATTTAAAATGAAAATAAATAAGAATAAAAATATAAAAAACTATAATATATAACATATATAAATATTTTTTCTATCATTATTCCCTCCATGATATGTCATAAGTAAAATTGAAGAATAACAGTTTAGTGAGGTTGTAAATTTTTGTACACGGAAACAGTATATTTTTTGCACATTAGATGTAGTTGAGTGTTTGTGTAGTTAAAACCATTACAATTATTTTGGATACTGCTTTTTTATATAATATGTGTATAAATATAGTGGAGGGTGTGGATAAAAAAATAACTGAATTTACTGGAGGAAATATATTAACTTTTAATTGGGTAAGTCCTTTTGGTTTGGTCTATAAGGATTCTATGGAAGACATTCATCCCAAAGGGAGGCTACATAAGTTAATGTAGGGAGGTTTGGAAGCATATTTGAGAATATTTTGTTAAAAAATGGCATGATATGTGTGAATAATTGGGAAAAAATGAACCCTTTTATAGTAGATGATGTGTGCACACTTGTAAGTATTTCAAGAGAGAACTTCACCCAGGTTTTATATGTTTCATTTCGATCAAAAATTTATCCTTTTTTAAGAAAATGAAGGAAAGAGTCTAAATATCTCTATTCAATGGATTCTAGAAATGTTTCTACATAATTTTGGGTTTAAATTTATGGTGTAGTCTTTTATTAAGCATAATTTTACCATAATCGATGTAATTAATTTTGATTACATTAAAAAATAATTTTAATCACATTGCGTGATTGAATTTTTTAAAAATATAAATTATGGTGATTAAAAATATTGAATCAATTTGTCAAAATTCAAATAAACGAATTTGAAAACATTAATTTAAAACTCATCTTTCTAACAAGACAATACTGTATATTTTTAATGTAAAAATGTTAGAAGCTTACTATATATTAATATCATGTTTCAATGAATTTTTTTTACAATAATGTAATTGGATTAATTGAACAAAATATTATATAATTAAACATTTAATCCTAATTACAATATAATTTATCATTATAAATAATTTATATAAAAAAGTATGTTTGAATTAAAGTCCATTATTTTTTAATATCCTTAAAAATAAAACCTTTCTGAAAAATTTTAAAAAAAAAATTATACAAACCAAATTGTTATATTTCTATTAAAAAATATTATATTAATTTGTATATATTATATTATTAGAAGTTCAAAACATTATATTTAAAATGGGTTCCCCATTAAAAGATGTTAATACTATATTTATAAAAAAATATAGTTTTTCATTCAAAAAGTTAGTTTTTTTATCTTATGTATATCAATTATACTGGAATGATATAAAAAATATTCTTTTTAAAAGATAAAATAAATTTTCAATTAATTTCACTCATAAATTTTATTTAATTTTATTCATTTTGATAATAAATCTTTATGGCTCTATAAATAATTATTTTATTTTTATATTTCATGAGTCTTCATACTTATTTGTAATTAATTTCTAACATTTCAATTCATCTTATATTTTTGTAACCCCTATGTTTTCTTAAATTAGTTAACAATTTTTCTAAATAATAATTTAATAGAAAAGATATAATTTATTATATTAAATAATAATATCATAATAATATATTATTGTTTGTTAAAACACGGTCGTGTATATTATGGAATCCATCGAAGAATTTCATTATTGTGTGTAACATAAACGAAAAATGGTGTTCTGTGTGGAGATATATTAAATTCATTTTCCATGTAGTACATTATTATCTTCGTTTTGTGTATAATGAATGTCATACAATGTTATTTATTATAAAAAACAAGTTTTTGTGTAATATGAAATGAAAAATATCAAAAAGGTAAAATTAGTATGAAAAAACAATTCAAAAAAACTTTGGGTGTTACGTGAGAGAAGGAAATAAATCATTCCATATTTGAATGAAAATAAATTTGTTCCCTTAATAGTAATACCACATCATATATTTTATATGTACTTGATATTTGGGTTCTTATGCAATGGTTCAAGATAAAACACAATGAACACGTTTTTTTGGGATACAATGGGTATAAATATAAGGTTTGATGATAAATGTTGGGTGGGTGTGGATGATTTAATTAACCCATTTTAAATGGTTTTATGGATAACTAGAAATAATTTATTGTGATACAAAATATTGAATAAGGATTAATGTTTTTAGGTAGACAATTTGTATGTCACTAAACTATGGATTTGTGCATAGTTTGATATTTTTATAGTACTAGGGATATAGATAAATGGATGAGTATATATTCATGTGGAATAATTGTGTAGAATATATGGGGTTTCAAAAAACATATGGCATCATAATGTAAAATAATCACGTCTGAAACACCATTATCATCAATGTATAATGAATAAGGACATTTACAACCTTAAATAAGGGGGTTCAGGGCCTATGTGTGGCCAGTCATGGATGTCCTCTACCTAGAGGAATCCATATCAGAGTAGGATTTGTCCTATTTTCTCAAAATAATATTTTTCACAATTGAGATCATGGGGATAAAACTTATAGTTGTAAATCCTTGAAAATGAATATTGATTCACTATTTATAAATTAATTTGGTATTTATGTAATTTATTAAACAACTATTGGATTTTCAATATAAAAATCTGTTGTGTACCTCTTATTCCTCTTCCACTAGGGATCAATGATACAAGGAATTGATTTTTTATCATCTTTTTAATTCGTGTAACATTCTTTTCAAAATATCTATTTAATTAACATAAACAAGTTTTCATTAATATTCTCACATTTTTTGGGATTTTACAACATCCAAAAAAGTTATTGTGGATTATGATTCCATTTTGATGCATTTTATTTTCATGACAATATAGTGCGTTGTATGAAATTTATTATCTTTCTATGCACTCAACCCCATTTTCTGTAATTAACAGTCTTTCTAAATAGTGTGGTTGTATTGGTATAAAATTTATTTTTTATGATGAGACAATTTTTCAATATTATTAAGAATTCGAATCACTATGAATAGATAGATCATGTTATAGATAACTCATCAATGTGTTACCTGGGATGGTGGTATATAAGTTATTAGAATAAAATTACTCATATGACTGATTTAATTACAATTAGGGATAAAATACTAGGGAATGAAAAATATATTAAAATAGTATAAATTATTTTTTATGTTCTTTGAATTACTTATGACACAATTTTATGAGGTCTTGAATATTATTAAAAAACCCTTATATATTTTTTGCAATTTTAATGTTATTAAATGTAATAAAATTAAACTATACATGATTAGATTATATTTTTATTTGTATATAAGAATACCAAAATTTTATTTTCTAATAGGAAATTTATATGTCCTATAATCATAGTACATTTCAATAAAATATAATAAAATGATATATAAATCCTCATAAGAAAAATTACATATATTTATTTCATTTAATAGATCTCTATTTATGGTCAAAACTAAAAATAATTCTGAAATGTTTTCCTTTCCATGGACCACATATAGTGTTCCATTTTCTATGTAAGGAGTTATTATGATTTTATAATGTAATTCTCTTGAAATAATATGGTGAAATTTTTTGTTTGAAAGGTGATGTATGTATATATTAGGATTACTTTTAGAGGGTCATAATATTTTTTCAATAAGACAATTAGAAAAATTCTAGAAGAACACATGGTGACCCCTGCATTATAATGTAAGTCCATGGAGAATTTATTATGGTTCATTAATTTTAAAACAATTGATAAATTCTGAAAACATTAAACAATTAGAATTATAGAATATTAAATACATTAATTAATTTAATGACAAATGAAATCTCCTATTAAATTCTTATGTGAATCATAATTTTCAATAATGTTGGGATTTATATAATGTATTGAGAAGCACATATTAATGAATTTTTATGTATATTTCATTGTATAAGGAAACAAATTTGGAAATGGATGAGTTATAAATGATGAAATTACATTTCCAATAATTGTTTAGATAGTACATATCTATGTTAGAACTAGTAATTTTTTATTAAATAAATAAAAATATGGTTTCTAGTCATGATGAATGTACGAGAAGAATGTATTAGAACCAAAAAATAAAATTCCAATGTGGATATCTAGTCAAATAATTATAGACTAAATACAAATCCAATAATAATAATCATATGTATTCAAAGTAATTTTCTTACCATGTATCTATAATAATTATATATATATATATGTCCAACGTTTTATTAGGTATTTTTGGGTACTATGATGAAGAAATTATAACATAGTATTTTTTAAAAATAAATATATATTATTTTAGTATGTATTGAAAAGTGAAATGAAATCAAAAAAGGGAATACATATAAATACAATGTTGAGAATACATAATGGAAAATTGTATAAAATGATCAATGAGACACCCACTTGTGAAAATGATGAAAAAATAAATAATGATAATAGTAAAAATTTAGATGATTTGGTTGAGAAAAATTAGAGTATGAAAACCAAATAAATCTGTTGAATAGTTTCTATATTAAATATATATAAATCATATTCTAGGGTCTATGATCAAATAATCCGATGATAATAATATAGAATTGAAAAAAATAACAATAAATCAACTCTCCCAATATGTTAAAAATTGTAGATTCTAAATGGAGATGATTAGGTGAACATTGAATTGGTTATATAAATACTAGAACATATTAGATTAATATAAAATAAATATCAATAGAATAAACAGCCCAATATAATAATAGTTTAGTATCCTTGAATTTATATTCTCAGTTATGTTATTATGAAAAATATACTACATTTCCCAATAACATTTATCACACTTTTATCCCTTCTATTTATATTGTTCTTAAAAATATGTATTTTATATATAAGAAAAGAAATAACACAATGGTTATGATATGATGATTAAAAAATTATGATAGGGTATAAAATGATAGAAAATAAAAATGAATAAAATATAATAACAGGATTTCAAGAACAAGATAACAACAAAATGTTCATATCTAATAATTCTATGATCATAAATCATAAGTCATGTAATAAATATTTTCCAAACACATAGTCATAGTGAATCATAAATAATTAATTATGATTAATTAGATAATATCATTTCCATAAAATATTATATATTAAATACAAATAATTATTGAAAATTATATAAACAATGATGGAAAAATTAATGAGGATCAATTTTTATATAGTTCCATTTTAATTTGGGTTCAATATATATTAAAATACACAATATGGATAGAGTCCTATTGTAGATTGTGTTCCTTATACATCCTAATGGATATAGTGTAAGTATTAATTATAAAAATTTCTTCCACTCTATGATTAATTTCTATATTATTCGATGATATATCAAATTTACCTAGTATATTGGAGGGTCGTTGTTGGGAAAAGATCCCTCAAGGTATCGTTGAAGTATTTCTGAGGTGATTGGGTTTATGGACAAAGTGGGCCTATGTGTTGTGTTTGTTGACAAAGCAAACCATCATGTATAAATTTTTTGACAAATGAGATTTATTTTTGGTATGTCGAGTTCAAGAAATGTTGTTAAAGAATCATGATTTATTCACGAATTCCGACCAAGGAATGGTCGATATGGTGGTGGTTCAAAAAGAGCACATACAAGGTGGCACCATTTTCAATTGTTCGCCAAATTTTTTGACCTCAAAATCATAAAATGGAGAAAAGTGTTTTTGGAAAAAGGACATGCGCACCGGTGTCTTGGAGGCTTGGAAACTTGATTTCAATATGTTTTTCAACATCAATAAATGGAAAAGGAAAAAGGGGTGCTCATGTATTGGGTTTGGTCATGCAAGTGACTTGCACGGAAGAGACTAGGGTGGCTAGACTTGCGTGCCGAGAGGAAACATGCGCGTCGTCGCTCAGGGTTTTCAAATGCCTATAAATTGAATTTGAAGCCTCCTCATTCGAGGTGAGTTCATCACATAGAGAAAATAAGAGATCCCTTCACACAGGTGAGGTGGTCGCTCAAGTGGTGGTGTGGTCACACAAGTAGAAGATGCACACCACTTGATTGGTGCAGGTCTATAGTGGTTTGGGAGAGAAAGGTAGGGAGTCTCCCAAGTTTTGAGTTGAAGAAGTGGGTGTCGCGCTAGTGGTTTGGTGACACTTGTGCACTAGGTTTTGAAGAAGTGTGATAGTAGATGGTTGCACGCGAAAATTGGATTGGGTGTAAAAGGCTATGATGAGCACTTGTTTGTAGTTGTAGAATATAGTGTCACGCAATTGGATGAGGTGAACATGTGTGCCAGTTGTAACTTGCACTTAGAGACTTGCGTGCTAGCTTGTAGAAGGGATCCATGTATGGTTGAAGCATGCCAGTCATTCATGGCTGCATAAAAGATGGAAGATTTTCTGATACCTTCGGTGCAAAGTGAGATTCATCTATGGGTGAAATTTGGACTTCAACAGCGCATATATATACAACAGAGCATGTATAAATTAGTGATAATGAAGAGACATAAAGGTATATAAATTGTGAGTGGATCATTTCCAGAGCAGTGAGCAAAGGAAGATGAAGATGGTGATCCTCTCCACCGATAGTGATCTAGAGAGATAGAAACAAGGAGTGACCCTTGAGAAAGCAGTGAGATGACCCTAAAAATTGTAAAGGTAATGATCCTAGGAATATAAGTGATCTATCCCAAACATTTTATACAAAAGTACACTTTTAGTAGATTTGGTACATCGTCACATCGTTGGTGTACGCTCCTTCGACGTAGCCTAGTGAGGGTGAACCATGTAAAAATCTATGTGTCATGTTCATGATTTAGTTTCTGTTTATACATTGCTGAAGGAAATAGAGAGAAGAGAGTATTGCTTAACAGTGAGACAAGATCAATAGGGGTAGTTTTTTTATTCTATTGTACCCTGATTCACCCCCCACCCCCCTCTCAGGTTATCTAACCTAGTGGACCCAACAACAATATATTTTTGAAACAACCCATAAATAAATCTTAAATATATATTTCTGAACATTGATAACATGAATACAATAATATTTCATCATCAAATTGTTAAACCATGTAAAATGTATATGGGATTCAATGATAATTAATATAAATTCTAATATACCACCCTAATATTAGATTATGATGGTGTCCTAAATAAATATATAATATAAAATGTCACTTGTAGTAGAAAGAGATAAAAACAACATTTTATTTATTCGATATAATATATTGTCGAAAAACTAAATATTCAATAACATTTAAATTTATTTTTAAATTAAAACTCACTTTTAATATATTTTTAAATTAATGGAAAGAAGCAACATAAATTATAATTCACAATACAATGAAATATTGTTTTGATAGATAAATAATAAAATTGGTTTATACTGTTATAAAATGTATTGAAAGTGATAAAAACTTATTTTAAAACATTCTACTAATATAAAATATAGAACTATATTAACTCAATAAATTATCTATATAATTTGAATGATGTCAGTAAAATTAATTTTAACATAACATAAGATTATTCCTCACATAAATGTAGAGGTGGATAATTTCCCCATTCAGGAATCACATCTGATAGATTATTTACATTTTGATATGAAATTTTGATAGAATATGTAAAATTAAAATTATAAAAAGAGGATATTAATATAATAAAATATATAAAAATATATTTCACCCTATATTCTACCATGTTAATATATGTTTTGAATATTCTCTATTTTAAAATGCGATTAAAATTAAATACTCATAATGTCCACTCGTCAATCACTAATGGATTGAATAATCTTTTATAATAAATTTTACATTGTTAAAATATTATTTTATAATCACAATAGAAAATATTTATTTTTTATATTGATAAATTATAATCATTATGTATTCAAATATTTGTTAGTACGTGAAATGTTAGTAATTATGACTAGTCCGCTATGAATTCAATATAGATACATTTAATCACATTATTTAATAAATTTATAATAATTCATATATTATGAATAAAAATTAAATTATTAAATTATTTGTCCATTACTAGTTTCACTTGAGTGATCCTCCGAACAAGGTATGATAGAATGGGATATATGATGAATTCATTTTGTTGATTTTATTTACATTAAATGGTAACTTTTTGATGTACATTAACTACGATATGATCTTTAATAAACATACATATGATATATATTACCCACTAATATCATGTAGATTAAAAAATTTATTTTATGAAAATACATGCATATTTTCAATGAAAATTACACATTCCATCATTGTAGGTGGCGGTCTTCATGTAAGATGTGGGACACATTCATGTTCTACAAAAAAGGGGTTGTATAATGTTTTTAATTTAAGGATTTAATAATTATTTAAATATCATATAAAATATAACCACTATACTAACAATGTATTTTAATTATTGATAGTAAAGAAGAATTAGTACACTTATAACACTAACTTCATTATGTTATTATCATTTTTATAATTAGTGGTGGACATATGATAACAATATGTAAAATATTTTATGAAAGTGAATGGTAGTAATGTTGTGAGCTGTAATCTTTTCTTGACTGATCATTTTGAAATAGAGGACAATGATATTCTTTATAGAACACAGGGATATGTATTGTTGTAGAGGGATCATGGTGATATAAAATGGTTTGAGATTAAATAGTAAATGTAATTTTACCATGTATATAAAGGTGTGGAGTATGAATCGTTTTATAATAGAGGTGAGTGACATTTTTGTGAGGTGAAGATTTGGGGTTCAAAATATTTTTCATCACACATGTTGATAAATTACTTAATAGAGTGAAGGCCATTATTCCTTAATTTAACCATTTTTATCAAAATGAAAATTTAATCTAGTAACTATATATTAACCATTAAAAACATATTTTTATAACTAAAAATATAATAACCGGTAGTTTTAAATTTCTATATTATTATTCTAATTTAAAATTAACCTCATGATAAATAATTTCTAAAAGTGATAGGAAAATAAATTCTAAAATAATATTTATTTTATGAATAAATATATTATTACACTAGATATAAATTTATTTTCTATAATGTCTTATATAATTATTTAAATAATATAAATAATTTTTTTAGTATATATTTTCACATAATAGATATATATTTGACATAGAAAAAGGTTTTAAATAATTCTAATACATGGTTATAATCAAATTGTATATGAATTGTCACATTATATATAAAAAACATTTCATCACAATTCAAATAAAAAATATTTCAATAATGATTCGTAAAGTACATCACGTTCTATTGTTATTCTTGTGATTTAAAAAAATTATTTTGCGAAAAATCGAATGTTAATTTTAATTTATTAATACATTTACATTAAATATATAATATCTAGTAAAAATAAATTTATATATAATAAATTTTATTCCTATAATTATTAATGTGGTAATCATTATAATAACAGAAATTATTTTTATTAATTTAGTTTCATTTAAATTTAATGAAATATATTTCATTTTTCACTATAATGCATCTGTCTCTTAATATTTCTGGCACCACAAACACTAAAATATTTTTAAAAGATTTAATTTTTTAAATATAAAAATATTCTCAGAAAATATGGTGTTTCATGTGATATTATCAACATATTTATAAAATACATTTGAAACTCATAATGGATTGATTTTGGATCGGGAAATTTTGGAGGCTCGTAGAGAAATCTAATTTTTTTGGGCATCATAATATAAGCATTGTGTTAGAAAATACTATAGTGGATGAAATTCTAATCCTTTAATTTATCTATTTGATATTGGTTGATAGTATTGGTCATGGTTGTGTGTGGGTTTTACTGGGTAATGATGTGATTCCTCTTATATTACATGAACATAGTTTCATCACCACACTATGCTATATGTCATTATGAATCTAAATTTAATAGTAATTTTGTCTTGTACTATATTGGATCACCATGCTGGGGATTATGCTCTTAACAAAATAATGGAAAGTGTGGGTGTTAGTGAATCACTATTTAATGGACACTACTATTTTCAATTTATAGAATTTCTAAAATGGATAATTAGATTATTAGGTGAAATTTCATTCAAATAAAGAATTATTACACTCTTCATACAATGGTGTGAAAATACTGATAAATCATTTTTAATATCTAATAATTGATTCACCCTTCCACACTCCAATGTTCATTTGGTCAAAATGATTTCAAAATCATTGTATATAGTAAATGTGTACATCCTTCTTTATTTGATGAGTAGAATTATCAAATTAATTCATGTAGTCAATTATTTAAAATTTTATGAGCATGTATGTTTTCCATCATCACTTCTATCATCATTGATATATAAATGATGATTCCCCCCTTAAAAATTCAGAAACTAATGTTGCAATTTGTTTTCATTGACTATTTGATATGTTTATACAATTTTATCATTATTTCTTTGTGTATTCGATAATATTTGTGTTTTTATGTAATTGTTACAAAGAATTTATATATAATTTCAAAATATATAATTTATCTCCCTTCAAGTCTGATGTATGGATTTTGGATTATTTCATTATGATATAAAATTATAGGGTACAATGATATTTTAGTGAAACTTGAGGTTGTGAGGTGACTTTAAGGACCTATAGTTTAACCTGAGGAAGGGCTTGTATCTGATAGATCTGTGTCCTAGAATGTAAATGATACATGGATTTTAACCTTATATATTTACATGATAATTTCTTTTCATTTATTGTTTAGAAATATATGAGGTGTAATTTTGATAATCCATTGATCATGTTTTATGTTATGACTTTTCATCAAAAAAATCTAAATCAATTTCAATTGTGGTTAAAAAATAAAGGATATATATTGATCACTTGAATCATTATTTATTATTGTTTTAGGTTCATTTATCAATTATAATGGTCAAACCTCTTATGAATGATAAAATATTTTTCGTGAATTGTTGGTGGTGTCCAACTATGTTTTTAATCACTGATTTCAATGCATATAGATTTGAATCAAGACTTCGTGTATAGAGAACTAAAAATTTTTCATCTTCCCAGAGATAGTGATATAATGTGATAATGTTTGGTGATTTACCCAATACTATGATAGCATTAGGAATGATTTAGAATATTAATTATTATTATTTCGCACTTATTTATTATACATTATTTCACCTAAAATATTAGTGTTCCATAAATTATTATATTATCTGACTAATTCATACATAGAATGCCACATGATATATAGTTTTATTAACTTTCATATCCAATATGTATTTATATAATGTTATTATATCTTGTTAATGATATTATGGTATTCATAATGATACAAATTAAATAATCCCATCCTAACATCATTCACACCCTCACTTGTATTCTTAATCCACTTTCATATATAGAGGTCCACATGATTTCTTATTGAATTCCATAACAGAAAGTGATATTTGGGTTTGGAAATTATAATTTGGTATTATAAGAGGTTTTCTTATTCTATTCCCCATTAATATATGTTGGTAAATGTATAAATTAGTTATTCAATGTGTAACTCAGGTACTATAGAAATGTATGTTTATTCGCAGATATTATTTTACAGACCTCTAGGTTATTTGTGAATTGATTGATGTTAAATTAATAAATTAATTGTTTTATGTTTAAAATGTGTATGTTATGTTTTGAAAATTTATTAAATTCATTTTACTTGTTACCATTACAAGGAAAGTAGGAATAAATGTCATACTGACATTTGTTTCTATCCTCAGTTGTTCATTTAATCGTATTTGTAGATCTATAATATCCGATTCAATGTTATACTATTATTACAATTATATTTAGAAGAATTTTTCTTTTATTTTTACTATTGTGATAAATATTTAGGTACATAGAAATAAGATCCATCATTTGTTATTTAATTGAGAGTTATGTATTTTGATTATGTATAACCCCATGGATAGAAACTCTATATAGGATTCATATGTGTTACTATGAAATGAATAATTTTAAAACATAATAAAATAATATAGTCATTCAATGATTAAATTTTGTATTACATACATTTCCACCAAGAATAAGTTTTAGGGGATCATAGAATTATGTAGGTTAAAATAAAATCATATGGGATAAATCCAATGTTCCACTAGAAGATTTAATGTTGGATGTAGCATCACCACTAAAAATGTAATCCTTAAAAGGATATTATTTATGAGTCATTTTAACAAGGTGAAATGTTAATTTTTTTATCGTTCATAATAATAATTAAATAGTTTTTGATGGGTTTCATTGACTTTTGTGAGGATGGTTGACCTCTTAGGGTGCATTCCATAGTATGAGTTAGGTAAAAGAACACAGAATGAAAATGTTTTTGGATGGTGGAAACTAAATTTTTTTAGAAATTTTAGATCATTGTATAATGGAATGTATTGATCTAGTAAATAATCCATGGTTTTAGTGGAAAACCATAGGATCTATTTTATAGGTTCATGGAGTGAATATTTCATTTTGGAAAAAATGAAATCATAAATAAATGTCAATAGGAAGTGTCTAGGGAATTCATCGGTTTTTAGTTTTGAAAACACAATTTGATCACCATTATTTTAAAGTGAGGGTACTGTTACACCACATTAAATTTGAGACATAAAAGAATAATTGTTAATGTATGTTCTAATAAGGTGTAGTGGATTATCACACATCCCATCCCCCGTGATTTTAATATATGAACACTAAATTTCACATGCTTCATCATTGATGTTATATACCCCATCGAAGGTATGAGATCAAAAGAGAGTATGATGAGTTTGTTCCTAATGAATCCTGTGTGGAGTCATTATAGAGAGTGATAAATTGAAGCATCATGGTGTGTATGGAGAAGGTGATACTACAAGTTTATGTCTTCCAATTGAATAGATAGATCCAAAATGATATGTGGTTGTGGGAGTCTAATGTTTTATGTTAATGGATATAGTTAATGGAGTTAGATTTCCTGAGTCACGTCAGGAAGATGATCAGTCCTTATAGGTGGTATTGAAACATCCTACATGTTAATGGGATGTAATTTTGAACAACATTTTTTTAATTCATGGATTGGAATTTTTATAGGATATTATTTTCTTGTCAATTTTTGGATCTTAATGTCAAACTATTGTAGGACAATTCCCTAGTGAAATGTGTTTTAATCGTATAACTCACTTTTGTGAAATGGGATGATTATTTCTATAAAAACCCAGTTATTTATATAATAATTCATGTTAATTTCTATTAATATTTATTAATGAGTTATTATTTTTAAATTAAAGGGATTTATTTTTCTAATAGCATACTCAAAATTCAACAACTATTTTCATTGAAATCTTATGTTGCATACAATTAGAAGTTATACTGAAAAATATGATAATATGTTTTTAAATTGTAGTTATTTCCTAGATGTTTTATTATAGGGAATGAACATAACATTCTATAATATGATTATACATTTTTATTAAATGTAATTACATTTATCCAATAAATTTTACAGGCATAAAATAAGAATTAATCTAATTTTAATGTTGAAATATTCTAATATTTTTTAATGGTCAATTTATCTAATTTTGAAGGAGAATCATTTTTAAAACTAGTTTTTTCAATTTAATATGTTATATTTTACAAAATAAAATTTTTATTTATAATTGGGACAATGAAATTTACTTTAGTTAAATTTTTCGTAAATTTTTGAAAAGTTCATTTGTTATTTTTTAGTTATTATGCTGTAATTTAATTCAAAACTGCCTTTTCATCAAAATTTTTAATATATATATATATATTATCATTTTAATTGGTTTTAAAGTAAAATTGGATTATTATTTATAATTTAATCCAATTTCTGTCATTGGATGTAATATCACATTTTAATTTGACATAAACCCAAGTCAATTTTTTGAATGTTTTTACATCATAAAAACATGATTGTTGGTTTTCTCAACAATAATTAATTATAAATAAATTTTTGAAAAATGTGTGATTCAAATTTGAAAAAAATGGAATTCTAATTTCTAATCTGAGTGTCCAAATTTCATAAATAAGTTCCTTTTAGTTTTAGACTTTATGAATAGTAACTTCAAATATTATTTTATTTAGAGTAGTTATAGGGTATATCTGGTAAATAAGGGTAAAAAATAATATTATAATAATTTTAATCTTCCCTAACACATGTCATAATCTTATTAGATGATATATGTTCTACCATGGGTATCGTTGGGTCGATTATGGGACCCCAACGAGCCTCATGGAAGTGAAAATCACATTTTATAAGAATTATTTTAAAGAAAATATAAATATGACATAAACTTGTATCTTTTACTAGGTCATTTTTAATATAGTGTTATGTAATTTATCTCATAAACTATTAGCAGAAATTTGACAGACAATAAATTCCAATATTATGAGTTTTAATTTATAATTTTTAGTCATTATATAAATAAATATAATTATGAGACAATAATAATGTTATGATGCCTTCATTTATAAATGATTCAAATAAATGTTATTATAAATGTTAAAATAAATTAAAATTTGTTATTTTTGTGTCATCCACGATTTTTATGGATGATATTGACATATTAGGTTACAGTTAATGCCTTTTTTCCAATGAATCTGGTTGTTATGAATTTGTAAAAATGCACGTATGAATATTGTCCAATATTATAAAACTTCATAACTTACAATGTAAAATTGTTTATTAAATGAAATTAAATTTATAAAAATATAATATGTGTTCAAATATTTAGGATAAAAATTATATTTTATTAATTAATCATTCATTGGGAATTTGACATTTTTGTCAACTATTTTGATTCTCAAAGTCCTAAATTCTTGATAATTTGGTAAAAGTAAAATTGTTAAATAGAAAGGATAAGGTTTAAAAAATATCAAAAACCTATATAATTTTTATTGAATGATTTATTTAGATTTTTATTAATCATACTTTCAAACTAAATTTGTTTGGACTCATTTTTAATCGATATGGAATTTATAATAGATTTATAATACTTTCCTAAATATACCCTCCTCCCTCTAACAAAAAAAACACCACGTCTACATATTTAATTACACCTATAATTCCCCTTGGCCCATCCATATTGTTCCCAAATAAGCACACAACATCTATACTGTACTCCTAGAATCCATATATAGGGCATAAGGCAATAAAATAAATCCTTTTGGCTCAAATAAAACGGAGTTATACATTTTAGAAGAAGTGTTCTCTCTAAAATTTAATTCCATTATTTTTCATCATGACTCCCTATGTCAATCTTATTCTATGATTTCCTATAAAAGAATCAACAATATTCATAGATGTTGTTATGAGAATTATTCTAACTACACTTACACACACCTTTATCTAATGGATACGAATAGGTATCTATGATTTTATAATTTTTATTTACAAACATACCATTATGCTTTTCATGATATGTAAATAAGATATTTTTATTTGTGGAATTTCCAAATTCAATGTCCTAATAGTGATATGACTCAATCATGAAATTTATGGAACACATAAATAATACAATTAATTAACATATGTAATATATATAACATATGATATTAAAATGTAATTATATTATACATATGTATCATTTAGATTACAATTCATTGATATGAAAAATACATAAAGCTAATGTACATACGTACGTATGACCTAACTTCTCCATGAATGGTGCATTATATTTATTATCATAAAATGTTATAGAATATTATAAAGACATTTACACTTGATATATATGATATTTAAATCCTTAATATCACTCTTGATATGATGTGCTTTTTCTAACAAGGATAATTTCCTCACAACGTGTTCATTTTCATATCAAGTACCGTAAATAGGCAAAATAACTGTTATTAACTTAAATTATTATGTATTTTTTATAACATGGTAAGAAGTTGTATAAAAGAAATAATAAATTTGAAAATGGATCTGAATATAGTAGAAATTAACATTGGTTTATTATTCAATAATAAAAATGAATATGCGTTATAAATCAGACTCAAACAAAGGGACTTCAACTCAATCTCCTTTCATTGAGGAAGATTTTGATAACATATAATACCATCTTTTAAAATGAGTATAATGAACCAATTTGACTTGTAATTTAATTATAATAGAATATTTTCCAATGAATTGTTTTTTGAATGACAAATGTATTGTTTTTAATGTAAACGAGGACAAAAACCACTCCGCCACCTTAACCATTATTTGATATTTAGATTCCTCTATAAGCCCTACTATTTTTTATTGAAAAGAAACTTAGTATTCCCTCAGTGGAGGTTTTATTATTGAATTTATTTTGAAATATATTGAATATTAAAATATCTGGAATTGATTTCTTTTGATATCAAATGAAATGTCACAAAGGAAATGTTGATATTTACAATATATTATGAGTATTGATTATATAATGGTACTTGGATATTTGATGAGTGGTTACTTGATAAACTAATGATCGGTGGTTATGTGATAAACCAAATTATGGGTGGTTCAATGATAAACTAATGATGGTAGGTTAACTTATAACCTCTAACGCATTGGGTATGGATGTCGGTCATATGGATATTTTATTTAGTGATATCTGTGAAAGTTGACAGTATGGTTATTCCAATTATGTATTCATATGTCCATGATACATTTATATGTTATATGTTCATTTCTATGGGCTTGGAGTAATATTTTGATTACAAATTGTTTCAGTAATGAGGTTATATTTAATAAAGTATATATATTACTTTCTTAAGGGTGAAATGTTTTGCTTTGTGATAAATTATTCATGGTTTTCATGTTATACCAATACCAATGTTTTCATTATTTAAGAATACATTAATGATAATTTATTTCCTTCCCATGTTCTGCATTTTTTTCATATTTCAGAAATGAAATTTGAGTTAAATATGGGATCAATAAAAATTTGGGATGTATAATATTGAAATGATATCTTAACTCATTTTAATGTTCTTTTGTTTTGAGAAAAAAATGGATAGTTAATAGATGTGTCTACATGTAATTTTCATGATGTTTTTCATAATTAATGACCTAATTATACAAATTTCTATACCTAAAATGATACTCAATGTGAATAAATTTCAACTTATATACTTATATCTATATTAAGTAATGTTTAAGGATGGGGCCTTACAGTTGGTATCAGAGGTCAGTTTAGATTACTTTTTTGTGTCAGGATAATCTTAAATATTTATCCATAAATTATTTTTTTACTTTATAGTTTGATTGAAATGTTATAAAATTCTAATATTTCCAAGTTTCTTCATCAATGATATGTCTATGTTCATAATGGTTTTACGCAGAGGAAACATGGATGCTATGATGGGACGACATCAAGAAGAAAATAACCTCCCAAATCAGTAACATGATATGGCATGAATCAAAACTAAATATTATTTTGTACTGATGGAATAGTTGAATGATGCTATAAATGGTGGTTGTATCCATGCATTAGATCACCTGATTCATCCATAAATGAACAAATCAGTATTTTATAATTTCTTGAGGCAACACCCCACATCATTTGGGGGATCATATGATCCTATTCTCGCTGATGTGTGGACTAAAGCAATGGAAATGATTTTTTTACTTAATGGGGTGTTCATTACATCAAAATGTTAGTCATACACCTTACCATTTTAATGTTAATCTAATCATTGGTGGTCAATGGATAAAAAAATCAGGGTTAGAGAAGATATTTATCATATAGATTGTGATGAATTGAAAGGAATGTTCCTTGATAAATATTTTCCTATGGTGATTGACTTATGATGGAAAAAAGACTCTTGGAATTGAGGTAGGAGGATTACTCAGTGGCTCCTTATGAAGTAAAATTCATTCGACTGACATGGTATGCTCAAAATTTCCTATGGGATATTGATAGAAAAATAAATCATTTGTTATCATGATTAAATCTAATTTACCGAAGGGAATTAGATTCTTGTGACATAATAAGTTTTGAAAAACATGTTTGACATGCGGAGAATGTGGAAATTTATATTACTGATGTTCAGCTGTTCTTTGAAAAAAAAATATAATAAAAGGATGATGTAGTAGATTAAAGGGAAAAACTCTTCGAAAATTATAACAGTTAAAACATAAGATTACAATTTTTAAAAATTTTGGAAAAAAGATCACTAGGGAATACCTTTTGAATAACGGTAAGTGCTTATGATGTTGTAAAAAGGGGCATAAGGCTCATAATTACACGAAAAAATATCAGGGTAGTGGAAAGCAAGAATCTAAATTATATTAAGTAAAATGTTTTTATGTTCAATGAAATGGGTCACTTGGAAAATGTGTGTCTAACGAAGAAATGTAATGATGTAAAGAAGTAGGAATACTAGAAAAAAGGGGTGGTTAAATCCTTCACAACAACATAAGTATATGTTTGGCCATAAAATGATGTAATATCGGGTACATTGTTCTCTAATTCAGATTATGATAATGTGTTATTTGATTTAGGGTTTTTAAATTAATTCATTATTGTGAAATTTTCTAGTATATTCGGAATTCCATCTCTACAAATGAATCCTAAACTACGGTAAAAACACCTAGTGGAAATTTTGAGACAAAAATAAATTATAATAATATTGTTATCCTTGGGTACAGAAGGAACATAACTAAAACCCTATTGTTTTTCATTTAGTAAATTTTGATGTTATTTTGGTTATTGATAGGATTTCTATTTATCATGCTATGACTGAAAATAGAGATAAAGAGGATTCTATTAAGAAGGAATTTTAGTTTATGTACATGATAGAACCCTTAATATTTATAACATATCTGGGAGATGAGAAGCATGTATAAGATGGAAATAAATGTTTCCTTGAACATATTGTAGAAAACAAAGAACTATTTACATTAATGATGTTCCAATGGTAAATGAGTATCTGAATGTTTTTCTGGATGAATTTTCAGGTTTGACTCCATAAAATGAGGTTGAACTTACAATTAACTAAACTTCTCATGCTAAGACAATGTCAAAACCACCTCATCGAATGGCTCAAACTGTAATTTTAGCATTAAATAATTAATTCAAGGAGTCATAAAATAATAGTTTCACTCGACCTAGGACATCACCATGGGGTGATCCTATCTTATTTGATAAAAAATAATGATGGTTCAATGAGACTTTGCATTGATTATAGATCCAAGAATAATATCTCTATAACAAAAAAGTATCCTTTGACTCAAATTGCTGATTTGTTTTATCATCTCCAGGGATCTCAGTATATTTTGAATACTGACTCGTGGTCAGGGTACCATGTGTAGAAACTAAAGGAAGAAAATATTTTTAAGACCATATTTCATACTAGATATGGATAAAATGAATTTGTAGATATGAATTTTTGGTTACCCAATTCACCTTTTATTTTCATTGATCTTAATAATAAAATTTAACGTGAGTTCTTGTATAAGTCATTGGTTGGGATTATTGATGATATTTGGGCAATTATATAATTAAATTGGAGCGTGAAATTCATATTAGTGTTTTCTTTCAAACCAAAAAGGAAAAATAAAATGTTTTTGATATTAATCAACTATGATTTTTGGTTACAAAAACATTCATTCAATGTCCATATAGTTTCTAATGAAAACATAACTATTGGCCCTTCAAAATCAACAGTAGTCAAAAAGTGCTCATGACCTACCAATATCACATATATTCATAGTTTTCTTGGATTCAATGGTTATTGATGAAGTATTGTTGATAACATTTCTCATTTATATATCCTTATAACTATGCTAACATGTAAGGGAATAAATTCCTTCTGGACAAAATAGTATGATGATTGTTTTCAAAAACATAAATGAATATTGGTAAATGAACCTTTTTTGTCTTTTCCATACAAGAATGGTCAATCTATTACCTATAGTGATGCATGATTGAAATGAATTGGTTGTGTCCTAAGAAAATGCTCCACTAATTGCTTATGCTTTGTGTCAGCTGAATCCTCATCAGGTAAATTACCCAACCCCTGATTTGGAATCTTCTTCTATTATTTTTCCCATTAAAAATTTGAAGGCATCATTTTATGGAATAAATTAAGAAATATACACTAAAAAAAATTTGTGAAGTATATATTCACAGAGAAAGAATTAAAATTAATATAGAAAAGATGGCTAGAATTATTAATGAATTATGATTTCACAACCCATTACCATATGGGAACAGTAGATAATGTGGCTGATGCTTTGGATCGATAGTGTAATGTATTATTTACTTTGATACATTTAGAGAGAGACCATTTGGTTTTTGATTTGATAAATTTTTTATTGGAAGTTGTTGGTGTATAGAGTTCCTCAGTTTTCTTTTAGGTGGCAGTGACATAATCTCTATCACATAAAATTAAAATAGTGAAAAAATAATACTATGTTTTATAAAAAATGGTAGAATTGGATCAGAAGTGTATGTTACCTAAATTTAACATTGATAACGATTTTATTTTTATGTTTGGAAACATATTATATGAACATTGTGATTCATAGTTGAAGAAAGATTTGTTATGTGAAGCTTATAGTTCTCTATTTTCAATTCATTCGGACACTACTAAAATGTATTGAGATCGTACAATGTATTACATGAGGGATGGAAATAAAAGAGATATTGTTGAATTTGTTGTAAAGTGTTTTATCTAACAACATATAAAATAAATGCATCAATTACCAAAAGTGATGGTTCATCCTTTTCCAGTGCCAGAGTGTAAATAGTAAAATGTGTCCCCAGATTTTGTGGTGGAAATACAAAAGAATTATCGGGGTAATAATGCACTCTAGATTATTGTTGATCAATTGACTAACTCTTCTCATTTTTATTCTATGCGAGATACTATATCTCTAGATATAATTTCTAGATTTTATATTAAATAGATACATAATATACATGGAGTTTCCTTCCTTATTGTATCTAATAGTTCACTTAGGTTCACATATAAATTTAAGAAAGGCCATTAAATAACTTTGGGAACTGAAGTAGATTTCAATACAACTTTTCATACCCAATCAGTTGGAAAGTCAAAATGAACAATTCAGACCATAGAAGATATGTTACACTCTTGTACATTAGATTACATGGAAAGATGTGATCAATATTTTTTGGTTGAGTTTTCATATAAAAAAAATCTCGTTCAAGTGTACAGATGGAACGATTCGAAGCATTATTTTGAAACCAGATCCGAACACCGGTTTTTTGGGATGAAGTAGGTGAATGGAAGATTATGGGAACCGAATTGGTATATGTTATAGACAAAAAAGTTTAGTTTATTCAAAAAAACATGAGGACAGCTCAGAGGAGGCAGGATAGTTATGCAGATAACTAGACAAAGGATCATTCTTTCGATGTAGGCGATCATGTCATTCTCAATGTTTCTCCCTATAAAACCATGATGTGTTTTGGTAAAAATGGAAAGTTGAGTGTATGGATCATAGGAACCTATGAAATCAGATATTAAGTTGGATCATTATCAAACAGGGGGCTATACCTCAACTATTACCCCTGGTATAAAATGTTTTTCATGTTTCAATCTTATGAAATGAAATGTCAGATCTATATCTGATTTGAGTCTATAGGTATTTCATTTGGAAAAGAATTTTTCTTATGAGGAATAACCAGTAAATATTCCTGACAATAGAAATAATGTGTTACAGAATAATCTAATTCATCGGGTAAAATATTTGTGGAAAAACCAAATGGCTGAAGGGGCAACCTAGGAATCTGAAAATGTGATGATGGAGAAACACCCTCATTTATTTGATATGTAAATAAAATTACGGGGACAAAATTTAAAAAAGGTGGAATCATGTAAGAACCCTGATATTTATAAAATAATATATATTTTTTCAAATAATATTTATGAAAAAGATATTATATTTACATTAAATTGGATTATTTTTCTGATAGTAAACTAAACATTCCACAATGAGTATATTTAAAATCTTACTTTTCTATAAATGTTGAGTTATAATGAAAAATAAGATAATATATTCTTAAATAAAGTTAATTTCCATCCATTTTATTGGTAGGAATAAATATAATTAACTAAAATATGATCATACTTGTTTGATAAATTTATTTACATTTATCAGATAAATTTTAGAGTCTTAAAATAATAATGATTCTAATTTTTAGCACGAAATGCTCTAATATGTTTAAAAGGTTATTTTAACACCATTTTAGTTGAACCCTTTTAAAATATAGCTTTTTCCACTTTTATATGTTATATTTTACAAAATAAAATTCTTATTTAGGATAAGGACATCAAAATTTACTTTGGTTAATAGTTTAGTAATTTTCAGATAATGTTCATTTTTTAATGAATAATGAAAAATATAGCATTTTAATTCAAAACTTCGTTTTAATATAATTTATTTATATATTTATAATGACTTTTAAATTGGTTTTAAAGTGATTTTTATTTTTTATCATTTAATTTAATTTTTATCATTGGAATTAATTTCACATTTTAATTGGACATAAAAACATGTTAATATATTGGTAGTTTTTACTTGTCAAAAACACTATTTGGTTTGTGAAAATAGAAATTAATAATAAATTAATTTTCTAAAAATTATGTTTTTTAATATGGAAAAAACAATGACAAATTTGGAATCATAAGGTCCAAATTTTTGAAAAATGTATTTTTTATTTTTAGAGATTATGAATAGTTATGTTGTTAATTATTATTTTTTACCATGGGTAAAATGTAAATATTGTAAATAAGGCTAAAAAATATTACATAAAATTCTAAAATACCCAAACATGTTTCCTTATCTTATTGAATTATATAGTTCTGACCATAGGTGTCCATGGTTATATTTTGGCACCCAATGGAGCCACGTGGATGTGAAAATGAAATTTATATTAATTAATTTAATCTAATTAAACAAATAACAAAAACATGAATGTTTAACTCAAAATATTTATATGGGGTTATCCAATTGATCTCTTTGACAATAAATAGTCATTAAATTGATAAAAATATTTCCTATATCCTGAAAATATATTCGTAATATATAGATATTGTTTAAAAGTATTTATTAATGAAACGTTCATCATGTAGTTTTTTTCTTCATTAATAATAGATTCATGTAAATGATATTATAAATGTTAAAATAAATTTTATTTGTTTATTTTTATGTAATCCAATAATTTTTTAGATGATATAGACATATTCAGTTTGAGTTAAAGCATTATTTATATGTAATCATTTTTTTTAATTTTTAGTTAAGTCGTGTATAAATAGTTCCCAAAATTTTCATAATTCATCACTGAAAATAAATATTAGTGTACTAAATGATACTAAATTTCTTAAAATATATGATTAAGAAAAATGGTTATTGTATGTCTAAATATCTATTAATGACCCTTTCATTAGTCATTTTTTATGTTTTGGTAACTAATTTTACTCTTAATGTGTTAAATTCATGATAAAATTCTATGAGTAAAAAAGTGTTAAATCAAAAACGATAAGGACTAAAAAATATATAAAACATTTTAATTTCTTATGGGATTATTTTAGTTCAAATTAAATTCATATTATCGTATAACTAACTAAAATTTTACTCATTGTCAATATAAATAGAATTTACTATAAATTAATATTTCTAGACATTCCTAAAGTTCCCATCCTCCCTTATATAAAAATCCACCACCTCTACACTCCATTGAATCATCCAAATTCTGACCAAAAAATATAGAGACATCACCACCTTTCTCCTAGAGTTCTTTCCATGAGAAGAATGCAACTCAAAAAACCTGTTTTCTTAAAATACAAAAAAGTTAATGGTTTTTGAGGTAGCGTCGTCTCTACAATTTCATTACATTATTTTTCTTCTTGAATCCCTATGATGTTATTATTCATTGATTACATATAAAAACCATTATCCTCAATATATTGGGATTTTTTATGTTAATTATTTGATCTACACTTACACACACCTCCATCTAATTGATATGAACATACATTTTCTACGTACGATGATCTATTGCCTCACAAATTAATGATTGTTAGTTTTTCTCCTACTACCTAAAATGGGGAGAATTATGATGAAAATTTATTTATATATGATATATATTATATTTATAACATATATGTGATTCTATAATTTTCATTTTCATACATACCTATATGATTTCATGATGTTTAAATATGATAACTTCATTGGAGGATGTGCAGACTACCATCCCCTAAATATGATATAACTCATTCAATACATTCATGGAACATATAAAAGAGGGATTTAAGGAACCTATGTAGCATATATAACATATGATATTAAAATGTAATTAAAATATACCAATTTATCATTTTTTTTATTTCTTTGATATGATAAAAAACGAAAGTAGTGTTCATGCATACATACGACCTACCATCTCCACGAACATTTCATTTCATTTATTATAAACAAATGTAATAGACTATTATAAATACATATATACTCATTATATATTATATTTCAACCATGAATATCATTCTATGTATGATGTAATTTTTTCAACATGGACAATTTCCTCAAAACATGTTCATTTTTGACTCAATTACTGAGAATCAACAATATAAATGATATTAACAAAAATAATTATGTATTTTTTATAATATTGTAATAAGAAATATAAAAGGAATTATAATATTGAAAAAGGTTCTAAATCAAGTAGAAATTAAATGAATTTTATTATTCGGGAAGAACAAGGAACATACATGATGAATCAGATTCAAGGTAAGGGTATTAATATCAATATCTGATCATTAAGGAATATTTTGATAATATAGACCTCCTTATTTGAAACGGTATAAAATAAACCCTTTTTACATTTAATTTAATTAAAATGGATTATTTTTTTATGAAGCATTTTACTAAACAAAAAATCAATTTTTTATCAGATGTTGTGACGATGACCTATCCTCCACCATAATAATTATTTGATATTTGGATTACTTAACAATACATACTCTTTTTTAAGAAAAATAAATCACATATTCAATTTTTGGTTCCATTGGTATTGAAAATCATTTTTGAAATGGTATAAATATTTCAATATAATGTATTGATTTAATGTGATTGAAAATGAAATGGTATTAGTGAAATGTTCATATTTTCTTAATTTTATGTGTTATAATTATATAATGGAACATAGACATTTGATTGGTGGTTACGTGATAAAAAAGTGATGGGTGGTTTCATAATAAACCAAATGATGTGTTATTCCATGAAAAACCATGGACGGGAGGTTATATTATAACAACCAATGCATTGGGTATTGAAATCGGTTGTATTGGTATTTAATTTAGTGATATGTGTGTAAGTGATAGTATGGTTATTCCCTTTAGGAATTTTTATATCCAATGCTACCCTTAAATGCCATATGTTTCTTTATATGGGATTGTGGTAATATGTTGGTTACAAAAAGGGTATGAAATGAGATTATATTCATTAAAGTATATTTACTACATTCTTAAAGGTGAAACATATTAATTTATGATAATGTTTTCATGGTTTTCATGGTATCCCAAGAATATTAGTTTTATTTCATTTTGAATCCCTTACTGAGATTTGATTCTCATCCAATGTTTTGAAATTTTTTTCATACGACATAAAAAAGTATAGATTCATGTATGTCATCAAGGAAATATAATGATATTAAAATATGAAGTGATGTCTTATTTGTATTTTTTTTGTTTTATGACAAAAATGGATAGTGAGTATAAGTGTCTACATGTAATGGTCATGATGATAGGCATAAGTTATGGCATTATTATCCAAATCACTAAACATGAAAAGATATAGATGTGTATTAATGTAAAATTTTCGACTTATCTCGTGATTATGTAATGATTTAGGATGGGAATTTATAAGAACCTCCCTGAATAGGCATGGTTTCATGTTAAATTTAGTATTACTGCTCCTATAGAAGATCAATAGATAATACTCACTCTTACATGATTGATGTAATGGTTGGTAAAAACATTTTGGGACATTATTTTATGTTCCCATGCCACAACACTGAAGACTTGTAGGGTGCAGTATGATCAAGGCCACCTTGGGCATGATAGGTAACAAAAAAATCTTGGTTACTTCTATTTAAACTGTTTATAAATGTTGGAATTTATTCAGTGAATTATATGATATCTCATTTCAATTTGGAAACATGATTTATATTTTTGTTAGGATGTGTGATTCACTTTAAATTAGTTATTTAATATATCAATTCTTTCAACATTATCTTCTTTCGTTTTCCTCGCATCCATTTTGGTTTTAGATGATCATAGGATATATGTGTTCAATTATACCATCTCTCATGATAATATCAAGGAGACACCTTCTATCAGGGTCTTATATTTGTTAGTCATGGTTGAAGGGGGACTCAGTAACTCTTCTCTAGACACCATCCAATTATTGATGTTTTCAATCCAATTATAAATTCCAAAAAATTATTTGTAGTGGAATATTTTTTGCAATTTATATTTTTATACCTTCTTATAATGATCTATATTCCTAATACAATATTATATGTGTTCTTATGGTGGAATTGAACTATTTTTGGGTACCCATGGAATGCATGTTTGATTCAGGGGGATCATGGTGAAAATTTACCAAATAAATATTGTAAAATCCTAAAATTAGTATCAATGAATTTCAGGTAAAAAGTGCACACAAAATGAAGACTATGTGTATTGTTTTTGGCATGATATGGTTGTATGTTCTTCTGTTTATTGTGATTTTCATATGATATTGACCACATATATTTTTTCTATTAAGAGCTATAATTTTTATTCATCAAATGTGTGTGCACATGTCACTTAATAGATCTTTTATTATTATTGATAAAATGTGTGTTCTTTGGTATGGAAGCTGATTCTCATTATCTATATGACATATTGTGATTATATGAGTCATTCCCTATTGAGAGTGAATCTAGGAAGAAATATTATTTTATTCTTGTTGAATGTTATATGTGGAACTTAATGGATTCTTGGTCCTTTATATGAGGATCATGTGTTTCATCCAACGATGATGTCGTTGATGGGCAGATACAAAAGGCATGGTTTAGATAACCCTCCGTTTTAAACAGATTTTGAATAGGGGTATGATAACTTTGTGGATGAACCATATTCAATGTATGTATTCAAATATAATGTTTCTTAAATTTAGGGAGAGAAAGTATATGATGACTATATGGACCAACCAATGATAAGGATGGGGCACGAAAACCATATGAATTTACTATATGATCATAAGTAATTTAGATATGAAGATATATTTGTATATATATAAATATCAGTGTGTGTTGGGGGTGGACTTATGTTTGACCTATTATCGTATTTTTTAATGTGGGAGTTATTACAAAACTGAAATAAAGCATTTATAATAGGTGTTCATGATGGCTTGGTTTGTTAATGAAAACTAAAAATATAATTGATTTTTTTTCATGATAATTTATCATTACCTTAAAATCAAGAATAATTGGTGATAATAGAAATTATAATGGATGTGTGATTTAATACCACTGTTAAACACAATCCTAGAAAAAATATCGATGATTATTCTATATTTTTATTAAAGGATATTGGGAAAGATTACGACATAATTGAAGGTTGATGAATAGATGTGGTATAGTGACAGAGGAAAAACTAGGAATGAAAATTGATAGATGGTACAAAATTATTATATATTATTCCTGTTTTTAGATTATATATTGGTTTCCCTAAAAATTGTGGTTCGCAGGTTTGTTTTTATGCGTGACTCTGTAATTTCTACAACAATATATGATAAGTAATGTTTTCATTATTTTTCCTATTGTGTGTTTTTTGAGATATATATTTAATCATGTATCTGATATTTATGTATTGATATTGAGGGTATTTTCATCCCGCCAGATAAATTTAACATCACTATTATTCCACAACCTCTTGCATATGAGGAGGTACACATGACCTCATGTGACCCTCTGACTCATACCAATAGATTAAAGGAAGACTGTTACATTTAATTAATTCCCTTTTGTGAATTTAATTCTAAAAAAATATATTATACAAATTGAAATAGATCAAGTTACATATTCCACATTTCATCATTAGGATTCTATATTACTTCACCACCATTATGGTCTAACGAGAAAGCATTGAGTTCATTATATGTACCATTTCAAAGAACAATATATCATTAATCATGAAACACTATTAGTAATTACTCATGAAAAATAATATATTATAACATTAAATGCTCTTAGTTTAGTACGTATGATTTATCATTCTTTTACATCATTAAAAAATGATACATGAAACAAAATGATGAACATTAAAAATGTTTGTTGGATGTTACAAGGGATAAGATACCACCCACAAATGATCAATAATCTTAAATGGTTTGATATATCCATGAATAATCATACCAATGTTTTTTTCTATTTACTTTTATAAAATGAATTATTTTTGGGGTTTAATGTCACCAAATTAGTCAATAGAGAATTTAAATAGTTTTCTATAGAACTATTCAATAGATTACATGCTACAACAAAGTAATCCTCAAAACCACAAACATTTACAATCATTTTCTGTATTTTCTCAAGGAAAATTACATTACATTCTCAATATACATCCTATAATGTTATAGGTATGTAGTTTTATCCTTATAAATATTTATAATGATACATCTTAATGCTTGACTGTATGATATACTTTTTATTAAAAAAAATCTCGGGGATGTTTCTAATCCCAATTATAATTAAAATTTATATATAAAACTATCGATAAATTAGATATTGTTTCTACCATCATAAAAAAGTAACTATATATCCAAGGAAGTTATACAATGATTATTATAATCAAATAATAAATATTTGGATGTATATTTATTCAAAATTTTATGATAATCCTTGGATCATAATTAGATTCAATTGTTTTTGTTACTCCATGAAAACATACAACCACCTTAATGTATATCATGATATATTGGTAATAAATTATAAATAATGAACCATGAAAGAATATAATATTCATAATACATGATCTTACAGAATACATATACTTATTGATAATCATTTCTATAGTGATGGATAACTGTTATGAACACCATAGTGGAAAATGAGCCAATGTGGATAAGGATAACTCTCCATTCCTATAAACGCGGTGGATTAAATCCCATAGTGGTTTGGGTTCACTCACCATTCCATTTTAATATTAGTTTTTCTAATTTCTAAATTTAATAAAATCATTATTGGGGTGTAAAATAAAATGGTTACCCATCACATAATGGTATTCCATTTATTTTATCTATGATATCATGAAAGCATTAATATTTCATCATTAATTAATTAATTTAACACCATGAAATATTAATATATGAGTACCTTTGGATTATTCATTATTTCGTATTACATTTATTTCACAAAAAAATGCATATAATGTTCAGAAAAATATTACAATTACATTTTTAATTAACCTATTAAAATATTAAATAAATTATAACTACCATTAACAATATAAATAATTTATAATTCTAAATTTTCTATAAAACAGTTTCACTATTATTTTATCCTTTTTCATTAGAATATAAATTTCAATATAATATAATTTGTATTATATTATATAAAAAATATTATTTAAATTATAATATGAAATTTTACTTGTATTTGTATATTATTTTTTGTTTTATGTTCTGTTGTAAAACAAAATAAAAACATTAATTTAATATAAAAAATGTTTGTATCTTCTATTAAAATAATGTACTTAGATATTAATGTTTGGGTTTAGATAAATAACAATTAATAAAACACATTAATGAATTCATAGTAAATAATTCAACACATTTATCATTATTAATCATTACAATTTTGTCATATATATATATTTGAAATTATAATAATGTGTTTTATAATGTACTATATGGTGTGTGATTTTATTTTGAAATTATAATTTAAAAAAATTAGAAATTTAATTTGATAAAATTGATTTTAGAATTTAACTAATATGATTTAAATAATTTAATATGTACAATATTAAATTTATTTATAAGTAATTAAAATTATTATAATAATAATAATCAACATATTAATATAATAGGTTAATTAAGTATAACACTGTGTAATATTACTAAAACATTTAATAAAATGACTTGAATTTAGTTTATGCCATGAGTTTATATACATTAGGATTAATATATTTATTCTTTTTCTCTTCCATTATTTCATAACATTACTGTGGTGTTATTATCTACAATGTATGAAATGTGATTTTATTTTTCATGTATATTTTTTATATTAGAACATTACTACTATATTCCTAAGGTGTTAGGTTATTTATTTCACGTTAATCAGGATTACTAAATATGTAATGATATTTTTTTATTAACTAATATTTGATCTTTCGAGGTATTACAAATCATGGATATATACATCAAATCTATATAAATTGTCTATTGATGTATTTCTATTAAGGGGAAAGATATTGAACGTATCATTAAATTTTCAATTTCGTATCCCCAATGTTAAGGGAATGAAATAGAATGACTGATTATAGTTCATTTGGAATCCAGAAATAATTATATATATTAATAAGATAGGAAATTCTACATTATTTATTTCTTCAAACATATTTATACATGAAGGGATGTGTATATAGTTTTATTTATTTATTTGTAATTTTTGGATGGCACTAGAATCACATGTTAAATTTCTAATGTTGACCTCATGCTAGCCATACTTCTATGAACAATCCATAAATATTTTTACTCATATACAGATGATATAAACATAAGCTTTTACACCATATAGTTATTTTTTGTATATGTACCATTTACTACATGGAAATCAATTTTGGTATTTATATAGAAATTCAGTTAGAAAATTACTTATGAAAATTAATTTTAGTATTTCTTGGGTATCCATTAGCAGTTATAAAATGAGTATTTATCCTCACATCATGTGTTGAATGAAAAATAGGCATGTATCTACCAATTTTATATTTAACATATACACTGTTATGTAGATAGAATATGGTTTCACCAAAAAAAATTTAAGGCATGAAATGTTTTGGATATTAAACATTAAACTACGAATGTTTATTAGTTGATTGTTGGATTCCATTAACAGAATATATAATTTAGGGTTTTATTATAATAATTATTTTTTTCAAGTGTTTATTAAAATATATTTTTGAAATTTTATTTATCACAATTAATACGTGTGGATTATTATTTTATGAATTCATATATATGGTTTTTAGTGTTTATTTTTTTATTCACACATATATGGATTGTATGGTATTTATCCAATTTATGGGATATATAATGAATCGATCATACAAAAATTATATTACAATTCATCATTTATTTATTAATTAACAAAGGATATAAAAAATCTCTATTAATATATTGACACACACAACTATAGTCTACCACCACTATTTTTTGGTGCTTTCCATGGAATTAATAGTAATCTAATTTAGGGTCCTTATTAAAATCATGGTTAATATTTCTATCTGTCTATTATCAGTATCTATCTCTCTTACAAATACAATATTGTAATTTACATTAATTGGGTCCATTGTATATTTCTTTTAAATAAATAAAAGAATGATAGTTTATCCAATGATCTATGAGGATGATTACCCTCATATGATTTGATAGATTGTTCCTAAACATTTCTATCATATTATTTCAGTTTTATCTTACCTTACATATGTGTAAAACCCAATTGGTATTTAATTCCCATGATGAATACAAATTATATTCTTTCATCCCATTATTAATATTTTTGGATATTATATATAAAATTGTTCTTTTAGATGTCAATATCTTATTTAAAAAAGTGATCCATGAATTTCAGAATATGTATGAGGAACCATACATTCAGATCCCGATGGACTGTTCCTTGTGTTATGTTATTATGTGGTGGAGTTTTCTATATTCTAATTTACCACCATTAAAAAGTTGATACATATTCATTTTTTTGTTATCCCATTAATAAATTAAAAATGAATTTATCCATTATTAAATATCCATTTTGGATTGATATCATGAATAATATGTGATTTACGTCCTTGTTAATATATTTACATTAGATAGGATCATAATTTTTGTGTAATTTGATATGTGGTAATTCAAATAAGATGTAACATTGATGAATTTTTTGGGATGTTATTTACAACTGATCACATGCCACTAATAATTTTTTCCAGATTTTATACAATCAATCACTCATTATTATTGTTTCATTGGATGGAGATGGATATATAAAAAAGGATTATTGGTATGGTGAGGTATCCACAACACACTATAGTGGGTTTCCTTAATCTTCTACTCATTGAATGATGGATACTTCTGAGTTAAACCCTTGTATGAATGTGTTAAGTAACATCCTAAAATGGGTGACACATGACAATGACCCGAGCCCGTTCTCCACATGACCTAACCCCCCCCCCCCCTACACCACGTATGCTATAGGCTTCCAATTTACAACTAGGGTCTAGTAGGTCAGTCACTGGGAGACTATACCCACATTTAACATAGTGAAATTCCAATAAAAATAAATAAAACTATGTGAAAGAATATATAACGAGAATAATACTCATGTCACCAGATAACTAAACATGAAATTTACTTCTCAACTCAATGGGAAATAATGAAATGTAAATATATGTTTCTATAATGAAATTGAAAATAATGCAACAATAAATCGTCGATAGGGTCCTAAACCCCTTCATGTTCCCTCCCCCATGCTCCACCCCCAATCATCCACTTATCGTAGAGAATTTTCACTTATCCATCCCTCCAAAAATAAAATCAAATTGGAACTTATTTAGGAATCCTAGATAGGGTGTGAATACAACATAGTACGCCCCCACCAACGATGTATAAAACTATTCCATTAAAAATATGTTTTATGATATTCTATAAGAAATATGTAAGATTCAAAAATAACTAGTTATTGCAATTACATTTATTCTTACATAACTACATTAACTCCAGGGTCTACAAGGATACATGTACCTCAATACTAACATTATCTTATACTGATGCTCGATGGGTTACCTACGTAGTACTATAACTTAATACCTTATTCATGCAGAATATCAATCTATTCACGGTTCTATGATATCAATGTACTTGATTTTACTCTTGAATGAGTAGAATAATCTCGTATAAGAACATTTTTAAAAGTTCATATATTTCAATACATTAATTATCATTTAAAATCCACATTTCCAATGTTAAAAATTTCATAAATGTAATTTATATGACCAAGTTACCATGATTACTCTTTATTATATTGACCATGTTTGTATTCTAATTATCTATATGAATAATTTCTAGGTTACCATTTATACGTCAAAATTTTGAATGACCATGTTTTCAGTCTCTTTAATCAGAACTATGATAACCATATTACCATTCGTACATATCAATTCTGTACGACCATGATACCATTCATTATCACTTAATTAATTTACCAATTATTTATCAACCCAAAAACCAGTAATAATTCAACAATTAGTTAAAAACATACATTCAATTATTTAACTCAATATTTCAATTTGTGCTTCAGTCCAATAATTAATTCATCAATAAGTTAACCAATATCCCAATTCTTATTCAATAATTAATTATCTAGAATTAATTATATCATTATGATCTCAAAATTCAATAATTAATCCCAAAATAAATTGTCTCGATCATTTTATAAATGGTACATAATTATGCCCTAATTATTTATCTCAACCTAACCATGTCAAAATATCGTAGTAAAATCATCGATTAATTATCACGTTTAAAACCCATACCAATTAAAATAAATTTACCCAAATTAATAATCTGATTGGTATCTCCTTAGTCTCATGATTAATTCCACAATTAATCACTAATGCCAGCAATGCTTCGATTAAAAAGCTATTCAATCAAATCAACCCAATTCAAGAAAATAAATAGAAAATGGGAGATAGAAATTATAAAATATTTCATATTCATAAAAAATCAACAACTATATTACTTTTATTTATACCACCTCCATAAATTTGTTGATGGATGTTTTCTTAATTTCAATTCCAAAAATATGAGCATCACGACAACATGTATATTTATTTCATATTTAAATCCCTAATTCAAGAACATGTTATCAAGACATAATCAAACTACATAAATATCTAAAATAATAGATCTAAATATCTCTAAAATGGTTTATCTAAAATAAAATACAGTATATCCTACACCAAAAAAGTTGGAGGGAGAGAAGAATGAATTGAAAAATATTTTGGATGAGATACACTTATCAGGTAGAGAGCGGATCTTCAGATTGAGATTTCAATTTCGAAGAACATGGTTCAAATTGACTTTTAATCCTTCTAAGACGATGGGAGAACCTTCAATTCCATTTGAAATGAAAATTATGGAGTAAATACCATATAATAGGTGAAACATGTCATTAAATGTTCAAAACATGTTAAATCCACAAGTTTAGGTTCTCTTTGTTGGCATGTGCACAGTTAGACGCATGTTCAGAGAAACAATGTGATAATTGTGCATCATCCACTACAGTACAGGGTCACATAGAATGTCATCTCAAACAGTGCATTAACAATGCTAAAACTTGTACATCAAAAGTCCTAAGGGTGGAAATTTCATTGAGACAGCTACATAGTTTTTTTAAAACTATTCCCCAATAATAAACAACCCCTTTATCACAAAATATTCTTATACATCACCAAAATTCACCCCAAGACATAACATGCATGAAACATACTAATTTAAAAAAATAAAAATTACCTGAAATATCACCTGAGATAACTCTTGAAATGGTTGGGATCTTAGACATTATCATTGGGAGATTATATGGTCCTTATATAGGATATAAATTTTCATACAAATCATTAAATAATTATATTATACAAATTATTCACTCGAGACTCATCATAGTATTTTTTATCATTAGTTTGTAATACTTCACCTACAAAATACACTTAGTGGAATGGTTCTTGAGATCCCATTGTTCATGTTGATCAAGTGATGGAAATAATTGTATGATAGTAATAAATAAAAGACCACACAAATAGTACACTTCTAGGTGAGGAATAATGTTTCTATGTAAAAAATTGTATGAAGGGATATGTGATCCCAATGCATAAAATGTAAGGGGATATAGTCCTGACAAAATTATTAATATTCTTTAATCCTATAAATATTGAAAACTATGGTTTTAGAATCTATGTGCGGGGGGAATGTCTATCACACTTGGATGGTGAAGGAAAAAATATCACCCATAGACCATTTGGTGTGGAAACCTCACTATTGATAAGTCCTTTTCTTAGGGGGGATAAATATCCATAGGAAACGAAAAAAAGGATAATGGGATACCAATATATACAATATAATTATGGTGATATCTAAATAATTTTGTGCTATTAATATATATTAATTGTGGTTATATATAATTATTACACTGAAATACGATGAAATTTTCCAAATGAATATATATTTTTTCCATTAGATTGATATCATTATAGTTACTAGTCAATTAAACCAATTTTATTTTCATTGATATGAATTATGATTTACATTAAAAATTACTTAGATAATTTAATACATACTATATTTTTCAATTTTACTTATTTTAATTACAAATATTGATCAAGGATCTTATACTGTGATGTCATTATAGGGACAGTGTCCTTTAACATTAATCTTTGTAATATTCTAATCATGGGATGTTATTCAAGAAGTTTATACTTTTTTATTCACAGAAAACATTCCTCATTCATTATTATATTTTTCAACTTATGATATAATATTCTTATAGTATGATATCACTATTATCATATATTGTGTTAACATGTGTCTTATATTAATTTAATTAATTGGTTAGGATTTCCATGGGACTGAGACAAATACCAATGTCAGAACATATGAACACATTGTCCTTATGATATTATAATGTTATTCTTTTTCCCAGTAATGTTTTGATTAGCATAGTATTGTATTCTCATTGGGATGGTCTTTACAAGTTGAGGTAAAGATATTTTTTTAATTATTATTATAGGAATATCACTTTGTGTATACCTAAGAATATTTTAGAATTTTTAATTACATTATTTTGGTGTATTATATTATTGTACTAACATGTTAAATAAACACCAATGTGTATGATTAATTTAAATTTGATTAAATTAATGTAGAAAATGGAAATACAATAGATTGATAAGCATGTTTTCCATGGTCAATGTATGATGGTTGGTATAGATTCAGTATTTGGTCATGTTTTCTCTTAATTTGTAGTTTTTTCATTACATGACTAAATTATATAGAATTAATCACTTGTAATCATGATATATATTTATTAATCAAGGGACATTAATAAACATGATTATGATGGATCAGAAGAAGTGATATTTATAAATATATTGTTCATTCATCTGTCCTCGATATTCTGTTGTAATATTTATACGATTTATTATGGATTGTTTTTCATGGTTGATTATTATTATCTATATCAAAGGGTATAATATCTCTGTGACCACATTTAGATAATTAATTATATATGTATATAACTAGTATACGAGAAGTATATCATGAGATACTTATCACTATATGTCATCAAAATATTTGGTGGATAAGTATTGAATCATTAAACAGTAAACAAATTTAGAGGATCAATGTTGTTATATAATTTTCTGTAATCTTTTTTACAAACAAAATTAAATAAAATTGAAACTATTTTAATGTTTTTATTTTATTTTCTAAAATAGTCTATTTTTAACATATTTCTAAATAGTTCATTACAAATTAATTTGAGTAAAACTAATTTGTTTTTAACCTGAATCCTCGATTTTATATGTATTATAAAACTAGAAACTGATACTAAAGGCTTGATTCTAACATAATGTAATTAAAATTTACCATATATTCCATTGATGAAACTATTTATACGAAAGTTAATTTTGTTTAAATAAATATTTATTTTCCTTGTATTAATGAACAAATATTTGGAATATCAAAATATGATTATTATTATGACCTTCTTTTATATATGTTGAAAAAATTTAAAATAGTATATTCTGTAATATTAAAATTTTTCTTCCAAAAACATCATTAAATAATAATAATTAGTATTTGTAAATTTTTATTAACAACAAAATGATCGTTTAAAGTTTTTATGAAGATTAATAAATACATAATAATATATCAGTAGTAATACTAAAATATTAAATGATGATATTTGATAGTTGTTCAACATAAAAATGTTAATGTCAATTCATAGAGTTAAATTTAATTTCACATCATTTAGGACATAAATTTCTCTCATTAAATTCTTTTTCCTAGAATTGTGTGTTTCAATATCTTGAGTTCTAAATGATTTTTAATGATGTCAAAGATCTATTAATAATTATTTTATTTCTATTTTATATATAATTCAAATTAGCGGTATGATACATTTCTATTGAGATGCACTAATATATACTAGTTAATTTAAAATAATAATTTTATATCAATATATATAAATTCAATTTGGTTTGAAATTTTAGAATTATTTATTAATAATACAATAAATTATTTATATTATCGAAATTTGGATAGATTATAATGTAGATACTTTTAAATAATGTGGTTGTCTGTGTATAAAGAATAAAACTACTTACTATGGAGTATTGTTAATTATTCATCAAAAAATTATGTAATAAATTAATAGTCCAATTTTAATGAACATGGATAATATATAATTTTTTTTGAAACTAATGATGTGATTTATAAAATGAAAAAAAAAATTATGATCATGGGAATAATTGTAAAATTAGAATATATCTCAACTAATAACAATAATAATAAAATATTCATATATCTATAATAATGGAATCATTTCAAAATCAATACATACTTCATGTTGTTCTCAATATATATTTTTATTAATATTATTGTCAAAAATATTATATTTCTCATTAATTTACATTATATCTAATAAATTTAATATTGATCTAGTTATGTCACATAGGTCATAGTATAGATAATTTTAATATGTTTCTATAGTGTTGATATAAATTTAATTAATTTAATTATATTTCATTTGTAAATTTTACATATATATTTCATGTGTCCCAAGGGATTATAATTTTTTGGATTTCTATTATTTTAAATTATTAAATTTCATATATTTTAATATTAAAATATCAAATTTTTTCATTTTTTGAGGGAATAATTTATTTTTAAATAATGAATTTTAAAAAACATGAATATTTATATAGGTAAAATTTTAATATTATCTAATTTTTCAAAATGAATATTTGATCATGACTATTGATGATGGATGAGATATGTGTTTATTTACCTGTTAAGATATTTTATAATTATGTTATATTTTATAGTTTTGTTGGATTTTAAAAAATGTTTATGAATGTTTTTATTATTATGTAATTAATTTATTATTAGTATCATTATATTTTAATCATTAATATATGATCACATTTCAAAAAATTGATATGGTAGCCTAAAAATTTATCATGCATATAAATCCACTCATATTTAAATATATATCTTTGTCAAAATATATAAAATAAATTAAATACCTATATATTTATGTATAATAATTCTAAAAAAATATTTTATAAAATTATAAATGGAAATTAATTGAAATAAATATATAATTACTAAAATTATTTTTCATTGAATTTCACATGGAAATATAGTCATTTGAGATATTATATTATTAATTTAATTTTTTTCATCAATTTAAATATAATTCTGTAATACAGTAAAATTTAAGGTTCAATTAAATTGATAACATTATTATTCTAATAGTGAGATGCAATTAACTATTTATTTGACAACATAAAAAATATCTATCAGTAATATATTTTAATATTTATGTTTGAATGAAATATTGATCTCCCAATTTAAATCCTATTAAAATTTATATTAGATTTTAAAATAATAGGATCAAGATACACCAAAATTGAAAAACAATATCATTGAACATGAATGAAGAAATTGGGACAGAATATTGATGGTTGATGTTTACTATATTTTTTGTATTTAAAAGACAGTAGAATCATTGGATCAATTTTATAAAACAATAATTTTTCCTATATTATTTATTACATTTAGTTAAAATTAGGATACTATTCTTTTATATAAATAATTTATAATGGATTTGAGAGTGGTTAAAAAAAATTTAAAGTATATAAAGATAAATTAATATCTGTTGTATTATGGTATATAAGATCACATAGAGATTGGATAAGGTATGAATGGTCACTATTTATTTTTATTGATATATTAATTATATTATTTCTAGTTGAACATTCATTATCAATATATTTATAAATATTAATTACGAATTAATGTGATGAATACCAATATTATTCAACATTTTGTGGATTATTTGAAGAAAATTATTATCCCATATGTTCCTTAAAAGGGAAGAAATCATTTTTTATGATGAATATAAATGTGAATTCAACAAATGGAAGATATATTTTTCATATTTATGTTATTCAAGATATGTTACATGTTTTTCCCTAAAAAATGATATATGTATTTTTAAAAAACTGGAAATAGCAATAAAATGTATATTATTTTTAATGTGATGAAAATAAATAAACAAATATTTCCCCAATTAACACTATTTTTTTCAATTCTACCACTTGGACATTCAATGTAAAATATATATGATTTAAACACATATTTAGAGGAAAACTTAATACAACACAGTTGTGAAAATTAAATATTATAAATTATAATTTTCATTCACAAGATAAAATAGATCGTAAATATTTGAAATTATTAATTGTTTTTATAGAGTGTTTTGAGTAAAAAAACCTATATTTTGTGTTTACAAAATAAACATTGATTTATTAAAATAAGAAAAAAAGTTGAATCAATATTAATTTGATTAATAATTATTTAAATTCTAGTATAATTTTTTTTCTATATTAGAAGTTATTATGTAATCATTATTTATTATATATATTTTTAAAACAAAACTATAGAGTTTCTTTAAAATTATATAGATTAATATAAATAGTTGGAAAATATTATTTATAGAAAAATGATCTAATTTATATTTAAATTATTAAATTCATTTATATGATATTTAATGTCATCATTCAAGTTATCTTCATAGTATCCAAACAAAAGGAACCATGTGATCTCAAGCATGCCTTCTCAGATTCCATAGTGAACCATCTGTGAGTGATAGTGTATAGTGATTCAATGAGGATTCTATATCTCCAAGTATGGAAAATCATAAATCATAAAATAATCATTATACAAACATATATATAAATATAAAATAGAGTAAAAATAAAAATTAAAATTATTCCAATAATGAAAAAACACTGACACCATGATATAAGAGAATTCGAAGTTATTGAAGTCTCAACATTTATTCTGATTCCATAATGATCTCTTATGAGAATTTAATATTTGTAACATCCCAATATTTAATAGATCGATACCAATAAATTGTCCTTATTATATACATATTAATATCTCTTTACTATGTTTATGTTATCCTACCCAACCACCCGATACAATTAGTATATATTACAAGTTCCTACAAAAAATAGAAATTTCTTGGGGAAAAATTTAAATGGTAATCTATTAATTTTATTATTATAACTTATTTTTAAAATTAAAATAGTTTTTTAAAGATAATATATATTAAATTGATACATGAATATATATTCAAATAATAATTAAATAAATAACCAATTAATCATGAATGAGGGTTCCACCTTAGACACCCTAGACTGACCATTGTGAGGATTGACTCTACATGGGAATCATTAAATATGTAAAATTTTATTATAATATTTTTGGTGTTTCCAAATACAATTTTAAAATCATGTCCTAAAAATTACAACAGTTAAAATCGATCTAATCAATAATATTTTTCAATAACATCAAAATGATAAGTGAGTCCGAGTTGTTCCGACAAATTATATTGTATCAAAATAAACCTTGTAGGGAATTTCTCTTCTCTTTCCTGATATATTGAATAACATATAGTTCCTAGTTCACAATAGATAATTTAATAAGTTGCCATCATATAACTAAAATACCATATGATGTAATGGGTTCATCCTTCAATTACATCATTGATTTTAAGAACATTTGTTCAAATTGGTAACCATGCAAGGATAATCACAAAATATGAATAAAAAGGATCAAGATAAAACATTCAATACCTTATTCACATACTAATAATATATTAGTTATATATTTCACCCTCCCGTAGTTCAATCACTTATAATCAAAATAAAAGGTCCACCACATATAGAATATAATTCATTTATAAAGAGAACATTTTAAAATATCTATTACATATCATCATAATATTAGGTCAAAAGGTTTATATCATAATTTTCTTGTAAAAACATAAATACATTATCTAGAAATGTATCCATTGATATTCTATAATACATACCAATAATAAACCATGTCAAAATAGTTTACACAAATTTATTCCTTGATTTATCATCAATACACTAGTTTATAAAGTCTCCCTACTTTTTTATATAAGCATGTCACCAATACCAAATGATATAATGGATCCCTCATTAGATACCATAAATTATGTTTAACAAACCAAATTGGATTTTCAACGACCCCATTTTCCCTCTCATTACTTCAATAAATCTATAATGAATTTTTCATTTCCCTATATCAATTATATAGCCTAAATAAAGAAGTTAAAAATTGAACCCACCAAATTTTAATATAAAATAGTAATAATAAATTGGGTCAAAATGGCTCTGAAATTGTTTTCCCATTACAAATATAAAAAAATATATGATAAAAAAGGATGATATATTCAATTAATTATTAATGTAACGTATCTATCAAACACAAAACAATCACATGAATAGTATCATGATTTCCTAGTGCTTATAAACTTCTAGAATACTATAAAAACATTTAAACTATGGTATCATCAAAAGAACAATAGTATATTTTCACAACCATATTCATAAATCCAAACCACCACATGGCCCATCATACCATAATTTTTTAATGGACACCACAAAATTATTGTTCAATATAGGAACCAATTTTTCCTTCCATACCCCATATACACATGGTAAAATCATAATAATATAACAAATATCATAGGTAATTATTTTTTTAAAACTGAACTAACAATTTTCTCATCAACATATATCCTTATCATCTAACAGAAAACCATTTTTAGCTAGTTCATCTTATGCATTCCCAACCAATAACCATTGTAAGAAATAAGGTAATACAATATGATTATCAATTCCTATATATGAACAAAAATAACCCCTAAATCATGATTTCACATATAATGGATATAATTTTGAATATAAGGGACCAAGATAAACCATATTTATGCCAATAACCCATAATAATTTGAACACCCACCATAATGACAGAACTGCGACCGTTCCACCATATAATATATTTCATATAATGAATTCATACCACAATATGGTAAATATTAGATATAAAAATATTAATGGTCATGATCACAACCATCAATTACCAATGAATCAACATCTATATTGAAGGTTATATCCTATCCCAATTCCCATAGAGTTTAATCAGAAGGGTTATGGTATAAATTTTCTAATATGATTCCACAAGGATATCGCACATATTGTAGTATCACATGAAACATTTTAGATAAAAATATTATAAAACATAAATTTTTTTAGAAATAAAACACATCAATAAATGTTCATCTATATTTATAAATTCTTGAGGTATAATGAGGACTATTTCCATCCAAAACCCTCTAATTTTTGGTCCCAAGAAACATAAATAAATAAATCAATTAGTTATATATTTTTTTATTTATTTTATATGTTACTGAATTATTTATTGTATAATTAAAGTACTATAAACAATCACAGGAAGTCTTTCTAGTCTTTCGACTATTTCCAAATCTCTGATCAAAGGGTTGTGCAGCACAAAAAACATCCACCAAGTCATCTAATTAAAAAAGTTACCAAAATATCTTCACATATCATCAAAAACAATTTAAATAATTATATAGAATCAATAAATAATTCAATTTAGTCCCATACATTCAGGAAACTACATTGTAACTTTTGTAATTATCCATTATGGATCCAATATAATAATTTATAATGAATTATTCAACATATTGGTTTGACTCTAGTGGACTCTTGTAGATTAATTTGAAAATCCAAAAAAAATTACAACATAAATAAGATAATGGAATGCTAATGAGATGAAAAGGAGAACTATGGACAATTATTACCGAAAATTAGGAAAAATAAACCTTCAATAGCTATATAAAATATAGTTTAGGATGAAATTATGAATGTGAGGGGATCCCAACCTCCTACCAGTCACACATCCCAGATAATGAATTTCTCTAATTGAAATTTGTATTTAATGGTCCCAAATCCAATATTATTTATGATTGTAAAAAAATAAAAATATTGTCACTTTTAAATTTTCATATGTCGAGCAGATTTTAAAAACCATTAATTGTGGTCACATTATGGAAATACAAACTATGTTTTGGTGAGGAACCCACCCCCTAACATCCACTATGGTTAATTACCATGATACATGGAATTTTAAAAAATTTAATTAACCTTGATCAAACTATATCTTGAGAAACATCAACAGCATGGACCAATAGTTATGATGGGATCAATCTCTATCACATTACCCTTATTTTGAATCACATCAAGAAATGATATGGAATATCCACTAAGATATATCTTCTAAAAAACAATCTGGTAATTATAGGAACACCTAACAACATTATATAATAATATTAATAATAAATGTAAATAAATAAATAATATGATGATGATAATTACATATATATTTTTATAATTAATCTTATGTAGAACCAATAATGGAATGAACCTTTAAATCTATGTTTTTACATCTTAACTAAATTAAAATTCAAATCAAAATAATGGATAAATATATAGTAACTATAATTTATAATAAAAAACATCTTCTATCCTTGTTAATTTATCTCATATGACACATATGCACTACAAAACCCCATGGTTAGGATGTGATATATATCATACAGAATATATCAAAAAAATCTACATAATTATGCATCTTTTATGCCTCTATGATCAACTGAGAATCATCCCAAACCTTGAAACCATGTAAAAATACAATCAAGTGGTATTATAACAATTGAAATCCAAAAATCATTACCAATTCCTAGAAAATCAACTCCTATAGAGAAAAATTTATTATTCATTAAGATTTAAAAACAACATAATGACCTAGGTCATTGAAAAAAATCACCCAAAACACTTATTATACTCATAAACTAACATCATGTATCACTAATGGGAAACACTAGTCACTCCAATTCAAGGATAAATCCAATCCTTAATCTATGACTGATCATGATAATTTTCCTCTCTCACCCAATCCCATAGATTAATCCAAATCATGGAAGTATTTCGATCAAACTAAATTTAATTCCACCCAACTAAAAATTTAATTAGTATTAATATTTTCCATTAGGTCATTCTTGATCACAAAATTAGTCATTAGTGGGAACATTAATTTAAAAAATATCTCAAATTACCTAACGACATGTGAGTCATGGGAATGATGAAGTACACCAATAAGGTAATGATACTCCTCACAAAGGATAATGTTTTAATATCTCATTCCGGAAAAATATACACAAAAAATACATGTCAATGATCATGAATTTACCATAAACCACTTCGTGTCATAGGAAATATGGACCCGAGAAATTACATATAAATTTAATGACTATTCATGGAATGTAATTTATTTCATGGTTTATCACTCAATTGAACATGAAATGAAACAATCCAATAACATCATATCTAATAATTTATAATCCAATTGATATAATTCTAAAAATACTCAATATATTATTATAAAATATAATACCTCGAACATGATATTGATCCAGGAATACCAAGATATCTATATATTACATTGAACAAACATAACAAAGTAAGATGGATCTATTCACTTACAGAAAATGATTTCCAAATACTAATTGGACCCAGCATAATTTCTTCAAAAATTCCCATTAAATACGAGACAAAATGTATACCTAATGTTTTTGTTTCCCATTTTGAATTACCCAATTTATAATAACCCATAAAAATTGATAAATAACACAACAAAAAACAACTATTAGATATATAATGACAATAATGACCCACGGAAATATTTATAAAATACTCCAATGTCCCAGTCTTCCCAAAGTTGTTAAATTTTGTTTTTTACTATAGTAATATTAGTAAAAAATTACAACAATTATCCATCATAAAAAACACAATGTTAGTAGTTTTATCTAATAATCCCCAACCACACTCACTATAAAATTACTTCAATATTTACACCAATTGTGTACTCTTCTATATTACTCTATAAAATTTCTTAGCTCATCTAAAGGTGGTATAATTTTTATTTCATAGTCAATATATTGGAAAAATTAGAATAACGGTATCACGTAATTATCTTTAATCATCTTAATTCATTTCTTATTTCAAAAATATCATTAAATACCTCATAAATGATTTTGTATTCTGTTTTTTTATTAATATTAGGTCATGTCCAGCATTTAATAGACTCACTTTTGAGATCCTTATCACTCACCAATTATATGAAAAATTAAGTTTTCAGGGTCAAATTCACCTAACCAACCATATGGAATACTTGTCTAAATAAAGGATATGATATAATATTATTGGATATATTATTAAGAAAAAAAATTTCTAAGAAGAGGAGCCTAAAACATTTGAAAAATCATAACATAAAATCATATACACAGAAGTGGAAAATACACTTAAATAAAAAACTAACATCCCTTGAAATCATTCAATAGAGTTTGAGTTATCCATGTAGTCAGAATCTCTACATGAAATATAAGTAATAACCTCAATCCAACACCAAATTATGGTCTAACGGCTACGAAGACTCCCTATGTTGTCATAATCAATCACTAGGATTGTGTTAAAATGTATTATCAATTATCATTATATATTATTATAAATACAAACCGAATGTCACATTCCTTCTTCAATATATTCTTCCAATCCTATATATTTTCTAAATAATCATTAATTTACATGTCTAAAATTTAAAATAGAGGACTTGTTCCTAGTCTAATTACCAATCCATACCAATTCATTCTAGCAAAAAATCAACATTAATCCATAAGTTAAAATAGTTAATAAAAACATTCTATATTTCATGGTGATATGACAATAACCATATAGCCAATATAAATATGTCTTATAGTATTACTTGTTCATGTTACACTTCATATGAAGGAATTCATACACCATAGCACAATTGGGAAATTACAATGGTTCAAAAAAAATTATACACATCGTCTATTATTATTTACATCCATCTAATTAATATATTATGTAATAAAACATAAATATTATATCTATCATGGATCTAAAATTCCAACCAATCTTAAATTCTCAATGACTATGTGATTCCCCATGGCTATCATAATACATGAAAAAAATCCTAACTATTTGTCATATATATATCATGATATTACTACATATTAATTCCATCATTTATACATCTCACATTACTTGGATAAATCCTATATTCCTTTATCCATCAACATCCCAAATCATCTAAAATAATAAAATTAATATTCTATACTATCAAATTACACAAAATAATTTCTCCAAGATATAATTTTTGAAATAAATTATACATGGTTCTCCTAAAAACCCCACAACTATAACCAAATGGACTTATCAGAAGAAGTGAATTTTAAACACCATTCATATATATAATTTTTCAATTGAAATTCTAAAATGACATATATTTTGTTCCAATGCATATTTTGTACATTGTTCCCATGTAAACTAGCTGGTAAGTGATTTTAATAATTTGCATGCATCAATACAACACACTACCTCCTATAAGATAATGGTCCCAAACTTCTTCTTTAAGGAACATATCTTCTTATAATGAATAAAATCCTGAATATCAGTTATTCCTAAAAAGGAAATTTATGATAAAAACAATTAATTATCATTGAATATGAACAATATGTTATTAAATATACATTAATCGAATAAAATAATTTTTTCTACAATATAAAATATCAATCTAATAAATTCATGAAAAGGTAATATTTAATTATATTTTTGGTACCATTTATTCATTTAGTCCCCTATACACTCTACAAAATAAAAAATTAATGAATTACAGTAAGCTAGAAATGAAATTATTGTAAAAAATGCTCAATGGAAGCACTAAAACATTATAACTGAAATTTTAACAACTAGAAATATGATAATTAAATCATATAGTTGGTTTCATGAAAAACATGTAATACTTACCATGAATCAATAAAAATATCATTTTTAGGTATTCATGTTTCTTATACCTCTTTGTAACATCATTGGTTTGACAAAGTACATTACAACAAGATTATATGCACAACAATACAGTGAAAATATATCAACATGTGACAGGGTCTACATCTAGATGATATGGAATAAGGGGATACGATGAGGTTAGAATACCATATAGAACACATACCCACATATATAAAAATATATAATAAAATATATATATATTAATATTGAAATAATATATAAATATCTATAAAAATTTATAAAATAATAAAATTAAAATCTAATAGAAATCCTAAAAAGAGAATCAAAAATGTTAATTTCTCTAATTAAAAAAAATATAAAAATTTATTAAAAAATAAATAGTCACCAATGATTTCTTAAATTTATATATAATAAAAAAATTATAACAATATAAAATTATCTTAGATCACAAACTAGCATTGTGTTTTGACCAGATCCCATTACATATCTCTATTCAATATATACAGCTCAACCGTCCAATATATTTAATCCATACAATGGGGTAATATTATAAATAGATCATCTCATGTATCTATAGTCATGTGATTCCCATATATTATGTGAGTAAAAAAATACAGTCCCACTATAATGGAATTAGAAACATATCCATTATATACTGTTGATATACAATGTGATATAATCTGGGGAATAAATAAACAAAAATATTAAAAATGTTGTCCTTGATAATTGGTGTTACTTGATCCACCCAGGAGCAACCATACATTCATTGAATGGTGTTAGTGTATATCTAGACATACCAAAAGTTTGTAAAATTGTGTTTCGATGGTATCCACTAATTATTCAATCTAATGAAAAAAAATTGTTAGGATGGTACCATCCCATAAAACCATCTCATCTATCAAAACTATTCCATGTGACAAATAGTCCACATCACATGACATCATATCATCATTAATGAAGATAGACGGAGTCAAAGTCATGATGTATACCACTATATATCACAATAATTGGGATTTATATGATGGTTAAATTGTATTTACAACACACACAACTAATAATCTATATCAGAATATTCAAATCCATGTATTCAATTAATTATAGTATAGACAATATGACCTTATAAAATCCATCATTGGTTCTATCATATAAAAATAATACAATATATAAGAATTATTACTACATGAGGGGTCCCTAACATACTAAAACTATTGTAGGTGGGTATTTATCCCACACTAGTTACTTCCCATATCTAACATACACTTGGTCCAAATGGTTCACCACTCAGATTCCATTAAATAATAATAATATACCCCAGAAAATTGAGTCCCACCCCTATATACATCATATATTAACAATATTCCAGGTAAAATGGATAAAACCATCATTTGTAACCTATATCATTATTATATAATGTATAAATGGCCCCACACATGATTCTGTCACATTATGTCTACATTTAGGGTCAGGATATAGACTACCATTATTACAAAACATAAGTATAATACAATGTGTCATAAATGTGACCAAACCATGATTCATCAAATATAATCAATATAATATAATAGAATGACAATCTCACCACTCTACCATCATGTAGCTCAATTATCCTTGTTTGGAATTATTTATACTAGCTCCTTAATTGAGAGTCAACACCCCAAAACAAATTTGAGCTTTATAATAGTTCTCGAAAATAATGTCAGTGTAATAGGTCAGAATGGAAACCAACCATTCATCCATCACGCAATAGAAATATAAAGTGTTATAATGGAGACCACAAATTGTTACATTAAATATTTTTAATTCATTGGGTTACATTGTTACCAAACCAAAATAACCATATATTATCAACCAAAATAATGGTTATAAAATTTAACATCCCAATGTAACATTTTTTTATTCATTAAAAAACATAAAAATGAGTTGATTTAAAATTAATTCCATATATAATCCATTGAGAAATTATATTGACTAAAAATAATTATTTTCTATATTTCTAAGTGGTTTACAAATTACCTAACACTAATTAATTCATACTCCCCAAGGATTCACAACCAAACGCACCCTAATTCCAAAATTGCATTCTCACAATAATACAAACATGTTATTCTCAATAACAAAACACATTCACCAAATCTACTAACTTAATAGCCAAAAAATCCTAAAAATTTCTCATATTATCTCATAGAAACAAGTTATTTTTATCCTAGTGCAAACATTATCATATGGAATAATTGTACATTAACCCACAAAATCATGTATGTCACTAATGAGATGAACTAAAAATATTAGTGCACTCATTTATAATAAAAATATGTAAACAATCCACAATCCTAAATCAATTAATATAACTAATGTAACGACCTGAATCTAGAGCCACTCAATTGGCACCCCATACCCAGTTCGCTACATTACCTCAAGCGCATTTCCCCGAATGCCAAAGGCTTCCCACTAGCAGCGGGGGCCTTGGTGAGTTAGTGGGGAAATTATACCCTCATTTGGTAATGTATGGAGCAGATGGAAAATAACATAAACAATAGCAGAAGCATTAAACAACACACAATAGCTGAAATTGATGAGAGGATGTAATTTATAATATAATAATGATGTAGCATGACACATGTGTCTATGGAAAGAAATACACAAAAAAACATGGTGAAATACAATTGAATCCCATGTAACAAAAGTAAACAGTAACTTCAGCAGCATCGCGAGCCTAAGCTCGGTCCCATTATCTCCAGCTCTAACCAGCAATCAAGCACATGATGTAGAAGGGCCACAATCCCCATCCACACCTGCAACCATATAACCAGTTTGTGCAGAAAGGCAAGACCCAAACAGGGTGTGAGACTAATCCCAGTAGGCAACCACCAAATGATCTGTGCTATACTATCAGTGAACAATATAGCAAAACTAGTGGAAATAAATACAGTAGGGAAATAGGGGCACACTAATTTAAACAATCCTACAATTCTCCATTCACATTTATTTATTAATTTATTTCAATGATTTAATAATCTACCAAAGAATCTAGAAAATAGCTCTATAGTCCAAAGACATAGCAAGAAACACAACAGTTATCTCAGAAGACTACCAAAACCACAAGAAGGTGAATCCAAGCTTGTTCTTTGGCTTGGTGGACTCATCACAACAAACCACCAATATTTATTACGCTGACCCTCTGGCTGGATCACGTGGGAAGGCCCTTATGGTCAACCATTAGAACAAGGCAATGACACTCAGAGAAAGCACTCAACGTCAATTCCCCCTATAGTCTTGCTGCGATACTAAAGACTCTCTGAGGAAGCACTTACATCTAATTCCCCCATTAGTCTCGATTCTTTTAATATCAATTCCTCTAAGAGATCACAATGACAATCCCCCTCATGGTCTCGTAATGGTAATAATTAAACAGGCCCTCTGAGGAAGCACTCAATGTCAATTCCCCCTATGTTCTAACTACAAGAGGATCCTGCAACCCCGAGTAAAAGCAATCACACATAAAAGATTTATAGTAGCCCTAACTTTGTTCAGAAAAATACTCACTAAAAGCTACAATGCATCAAAAGCATATATACAGTACCCAATATATTCAATCAACTATATCAAGGAAAGCAATTAATGCAACAAGGTTGGCCTCGTAGGAAACCTAAGACAAACAACTATAAAAATCCAAAATGAAGTTAAAACCCCATGGGGTGATCCTTGAACATTCTAGCAAGTAAACATTATTTATCTAACAGTCTCATGCACACATGAAATCTAAGGAAGATAAAAAACCATGTTCAAAACCCTAACTCGAGATACTCGATACATGGATATCCAACACTTCTGCACAAAACTCAAGGACGTTCAGTGTAGGGCATCAAACCACCAACCTCGATCCTCGTAGATTGGTATACATGAGCCTCGTCTTTTGAATCAGCCTAGAATGGGTTGAATCTGTAAAAACATCTAAGTCATTCATCATCAGATAACTCCCATGAGATGAAGAATCAAGAAACAAGGCCAAAGAAGAACCATGAACTCACCGTTGCAATTCTATAGCAACCGAAGGTGTTCGATTTGGATATTCGATGACGAATCAGTGGCTCAGAGAAGATTCAAACTCCTCAGACGCTCTGGGCGGAATTAGGCGGAGAAATAGATGAAAATAGGGTTAAGTCGTGACCCCGGTCTGATTAATGAAATAAAACTAAAAGTACATGGCGTGTACTTTTAGAGTACACAAAATTTACTTCAGTATTCTGTACTCCGCTTTAAGTGTCTTCCACATCACCCCACACGTCCGTGTGTGTGGCCCGGACACAGCCATCACATGGCCTCGCATTGGAGAAATGTACATGGCGTGTACTCATAAAGTACACGGTGTGTACTCTAAAAATTTCCAGATTTTCCCCTTTTTCTCAAAAATGACCAGAAAAGGAAACCACACCTGAAACGAAGGTCTGGGTACATAAAAACATCCTCAATTAAATAAATTAGTCCCTGAATTTCCTTACAAGTTGTATGAGAAGAACCCTAAAAAAAATCATGTCACTGTGATCGCATGTCAACCTCCTTTTCCCATGTCTCGTCCTGTACACGGTCATGCTGCCATAGCACCTATACTAGAGAAAGAGGCTGACCATGAAGTACCTTTGCACTACGATCAACAATCCTAATAGGATGCTCCTCGAATGATGCATACTGCTCCATATCAACCTCATCAGGTTAAAAAACATGAGATGGGTTTGAGAAATATAGCTGAAGCTGAGAAACATAGAAGACGTCGTGCATAGCATGGTACCTCTAAGGCAACTGAAACCTAAAAGCAACCAACCCGACTATCTTCAGAACCTCAAACGGCCTGATTTATCTCAATGAAAGATTTCCCTATATCCTAATCATCTTATGTCCTAACCTCGGAGTAACATGGATGAAAACCTGATCTCCAACCTCAAACTCCAAAGGTTGTCTCTGCTGATCAGCATAAAATTTCTACAGAGACTGTGCAGTATAATCCTCTACTGAATCAACTCCACCTGCTCTGTGGTCTCCTGAACCAGACGAGGTCCCAGCCCAGCTTCCTCTCCCACCTCTAGCCAACACAAGGTTGATCAGCACGGCCTACCGTACAAAGCCCCGTAAGGTTCCATCTGAATAGTTTCTTGAAAACTATTATTATTGGAAAACTCCAGTAGAAGTATATGCTTCTCCCATGAACCTCCAAAATCAAGGATGCATGCTCGTTGCATGTCCACCAGCACCTGCATCATGTGCTCTGACTGTCCATCTATCTAGGTATGGTTAGTTGTACTCAGAAGTACCTGTGTACCCAAATCCCTCTATAGCCCCTACCTGAAATGCGATGTAAAGCGGGAATCCCTATCTGAAACCATCATTTTCGGAAATCCATGAAGTTTTACCACCTCACAAATGTACAACCTCCCAAGCCCATCCACATCTAAGGTCTCCTTGATAGGTATGAAATGTGCAACCTTCGTGAGCCTGACCACTATAACCCAAACCGCATCATTCCCTCGAGGCGATCTCAGTAACCCTGTCACGAAGTCCATCACAACATCATTCCATTTCCACTCAGGAATGGGTAACTGCTTTAGAAGCCCTGTTGGTCGTTGATGCTCTACCTTCACCTTCTTACAGGTGGATCATCGTATAACAAAACCAGCCTCATCCTTCTTCATACCTGGCCACCAATACTGACAACGTAGGTCTCGATACATCATTGTGACACCAGGATGAACTGCCCAATATGAAGCAAGAAAATCATGCATCAGCTCCTCACATATGTCTACTAAAACCCAGACGCGGCCATGAAAACGTAACACCTCATCATCACCCATTGTCCACCCCAGAGTAGGGTCTCTATCCAACATACCCTTCCATAAGACAAGGCCTTCTAGGTCACATAGCTGCCCTACTCAAAATCGATCCATAAGAGTGGAGGTAACAGCTATAGAAGAATGAACCATATGTCACTGTCTTTCATGCACCTCCTAATGCATCTTGGTGAATAGATCCATAAGTTGTAACTCGCTACTGGCCTCCCGAACTTCCTACAACTATGTTCTCCTGCTCAGTGCGTATGCCATAGCATTGCCCGTCCTAGGCATATAAGCAAGCTCGAAGTTGAAAGATTATAGGTATTTGACTAACATATGATGTCTTAGATTTATGTCCCACTACGTGAAGATATACTTGAGGATCTTGTAGTTAGTATATACCACAAAATTCTCTCCCAGAATATAATTTATCCGAAAACACAAATCATGAACAACAGCATCCAACTCCAGGTTGTGCATAGGATAGTTCTTCCCATGTGGCCTCAACTACCGAGATCCATATACAACAACATGGTCCTCCTACATAAGCACTGCTCCAAGCCCGATGCCACATGAATCATAGAAAATTGTATAACTCTTTCCCGACATTGGTAAACCTATAATCGGTGATGAAATCAATCTCCCCTTCGGCTCATGAATGGCTGAATCTCATTCTTCTGACCAAATGTACATTACGCCTTTCTTAGTAAATCCCATCAATGGAACTGCCAAGCGTGAGAAGTCCTGTATGAACTGCCTGTAGTAACCATCCGGTCCTAAGAATCTTCGTACCTCAAAGACATTCATTCGGTTTCTCCTAGGTAACTACCGCTCTCACCTTCTCTGGGTCAACTGATACTTCCGTCTCTGAGATGACATGACACATGAAGTGAATCTTGTCCATCCTGATGTGGCCCTTAGCGAGCATAGCATATACTGATTCTCTCTCATTGTACTCAATACGATCTAAAGATGGGTAGCATGGTTGTGTCGAGTGTGAGAGTACACCATGATATCGTCCACGAAAACCACCACGAAGGAATCCAAGTAAGGATGGAAAACTCTATTCATCAGTGTCGTGAAGACTGCTAGAATGTTCGTGATTTAGAACGGAATAACCAAATACTCGTACAGTCCATAACATTATCGGAAAGTTGTAAGAGGTATATCCGATGGTCTGGAACGCAACTGATGATAGTCAAATCTCAATTTGATCATCGATAACACCATGGCTCCTCTAAGTTGATCAAAAAGATCATAAATCCTTAGTAAGGGATACCAGTTCTTGACTGTTAACCGGTTCATCTTCCGATAATCCACACAAATCCGTAATGTACCATCTACCTTTTTGCAAATAAAATAGGCGAACCCCAAGGAGTTGTACTGGGTCAGATAAAACTATATACTTGCAACTCCTCCAACGGCTTCATGAGATCTTGCAACTCAGGCATAGCCAACCTATAATGAGGTATGGATATCAGTGTTTCTCTTGGAACATTCTCAATAGATAATTCTAACTCACGCTCCGGAGGAATACCTGAAAAGACTTCTAGAAAGACATTAGGAAAATGGTCAACCACTAGAGGATAATCCATCTGAGAAGTCCCATGATCATCCAGATATAGAATAGAAATATTGGTTGTAACCCCGGCCAACCCATGATGCTCTGGTCCAGCTCTGCATGCCTGGACATCCCACTCGCCCTTGTAAAGAAAATATCTTCCCTCTGGTGACATGAATCTCACCCTGTGGTAATAAAAATCTACAAGGGCCTGAAAAGGAAGTAGTATTTCCATTCTAAGAATGAAATCATAACCTGTCATCTCTAGGATATAATGATACCACAAGAAATGGCACCCACTAACCTCAAGGAGGCACTTCTTGAACTGACGCACACTAGTAGTTCTAAGTACTAAGGGAGTTTCTTGTGTCATCATATCCTTAGTTGTAATGATAGTAAGTCTAAGGCTCTCCACAGTGTACCAAGAAATAAAGTTGTGAGAAGATCTGGTATCGAAAAGTGCAGCAGATAAAACTAAGGCTACTTAGATCGTACCTTGAACTGTGGAAGATGTTTACCTGTGATATGATCTCTGGTTGGAGGCCCTCCTCAAACTTCCTCGCTATGAAGAACTCGACATTCCCCAAAATGGGAGAGAAATGATTTAACTCCGTGAAACAAGAGGAATACTCCATAAATAATAGAGTAACATTATGGAGGTTCATGAACTCTCTGGCTCCATCGGCCCTCAGCATCGTTGGGTAGAAGTACTTATAGAACGTATGCTGAAACTCGTCCCAAGCATTTATCTGATAACGCCCTCCATGAGAAACTACTTCCCACTATCTCTTGGAGGAATCTCACAGCATGTATGTCTCGAGCTTCACCATTCTGTATGGGGGTGTATCGAGATGATCACAGATAGGAACCATCACTTAGAACCAAGATTCAGCAACCCGAGGTCCTCCATCCCTTGAGAACGTGGGAGTATGATGCTACTGGAAGACTCGCGTAAGCTCTACCATAGACTGGGCAGGTTGCTGAGCTTCATGAAAGGTCTGTATGAACCTCATGAATCCCTCACGAAATTGTGCATCTGCACCAGTATCTGGGATAACTACCTATGCCATATCCAGCGTACGATCATCGTCAGATCCTTGACGTGCAACGAGAGGACGTCTTGGCGGCATGACTCTACAAGGTCAAAAGTACACCCTTATTAACAACGAGCATAGTTTCATCTTAAGAGATTGAAAGAGGAACAGAATGCAAAAAAAACTATTACAACTGGAAAAACAAAGATACACAGCGTGTAGTACCTATACACGGTGTGATCTATAAAGATTTTACTTGGGCGTGTAGACCGGCCAAGATAGCTGTGTTAAAAAAACTATATGGCATGTTCTTACATATACACGGCATTTACCTTCCTTTTTACTCATGCCCAGTATCTACTACATGACTAATCCACAGAGACTATCCCAGCCTAAGACTACACGGCATACCTATCTACTACACAACTTGTCCTTAAGGTTTTTCCCTTGTCCGTGTCATTAGTCACACAGACTTGTACACTGACCAAAACTACACGACGTGTCAACAACGTACACGACGTGTTGTCCATAAGATTTTTCAACCCAAGTATTCAACTACAAGGCTGGGTCATATGGACCATTACTACATGGAGTGTCAACATCGTACATAGCGTGTTGTTTCTGAGATTTTCCAACCCATGTATTACACTACACTGCTGGATCACACGGAAGGAGAGTACACGATGTGTACTTCAAAGTACACGACAAGTAACTGTGAAAAGTAGTTATTTTCGAATAGAAGAACACATGGCTTGTGTTTATAAGGCCAAAATCCATATTATATGGGTTTCTGGGAAGTAGGCATACAAAACTCCCCAAAACCACACAAAAACACTGAAAACTAGCACATATATGTCAAATTCTGATCCATGGGGGCACATATTCCCCACGAATCAAATCTTGACATCATAAAAATTCATATAACAGCTAAACAATATGATAATCGCATGATCCGCCAAATTATGACCCTCGAGGGCCCATAGCACCTCTAAGATCAAATCGTGGTGTCCATGCTAAATAAGATGTAAGATAAACAACACCCTATCAACATAGAAAGTATATATATCACAACAACTATCATAACCATGTGCATAATATAACACGACATCAAACATAATTGCATTCAATTTCTAATTCACCCTAGATGGACTGGTAAAATGCATGAAATGTGATTTTTCTATCGAGTGCCAATATGATGCATGAGATGGAGTACCCTCATCTCATTGGGTTGCAACAAATAGAACCACAATCATATAAACTGTATCAGCACAAAAAAAGTGTGTCACCCAATGGTAAAATATAATCAACTGTAACACTTTCAAAAAACAAAAAGTACAATTACGTGGTAGTATAGATTTTCCCTATAAACGGGTTAATTACTACCGGGCACAATTATGTACCAACTACCCTTTTCTTACTATACCTATATATTGGCGCCAAAATGTAAGGAAATAGAAAAGAAAGAACCTCGTATGATACCACTTTGTAACGACCCGAATCCAGAGCCGCTCAACTGGCGCCCCATGCCTGGTTCGCCACATGAAATCAAGCGTGTTTCCTCAAATGCTAGAGGCTGCCAACTAGCAGCAAGGGAATTCGTGATTCAGTGGGGAAACTATACCCTCATTTGGCAACGTATGAAGCAGAAGGAAAATTATATAAACAATAGAGGAAGTAGTAAACAACACACAAAAACTGAAACTGAACAATGAAATCAATGTGTAATATAATAATGATACAGCATGACACATGTGTCTATGGAAAGTAGTAAACAAAACAACGTTTTGAAATACAAATGATACCTAGGTAGCAAAAGTAAATAGTAACTACATCAGCATCGCAAGCCAATGCTCGGTCCCATGCTCTCCATCTCTAACCAGTAATCAAGCACCTGAGGTAGAGGGGCTGCAATCATTATCCAGACCTTCAACCATATAACCTATTTTGGATGAATTGTAGGACCCAAACAGGGTGTGAGACTAATCCCAGTAGGCAACCACCAAAAGATCTGTGTCCTAATGTTAGTAACAAATATAGAAAAAGTAATTAAAATAAATGAAGCAGATAAACAAGGGTATAATAATGCAAACAATCCTAAAATTCTCCATTCACATTTATTTATTAATTTAATTCAATCATTTAATCATTAACCATTGAATCTACCAAATAGCTCTATAGTCCAGAGGCATAGTATGTGACACAACATGTATCTCAATAGACTACCTAAACTACAAGAAGTACAACCCAAGCTTGTTCTTTGTCTTGGTGGACTCGTCACAACCAACCAACAAAATTTATTACATTGACCCTCTGGTTGGTTCACGTGGGTAGGGCTTTATGGTCAAGCATTCAAACAAGGAAAAGACACCTCGAGGAAGCACTCAATGTCAATTTTCTCTATGGTCTTGCAACGATACTGCAGACTCTTTGAGGAAACACTTACATCTAATTCATCCTTTAGTCTTGATTTGATAATTATCAGACCCTCTGAGAGAGCACAAATTCAATACCCTTTATGGTCTCATAATGGTAATAATTATACTGGCCCTCGGAGGAATAACTCAATGTCATTTCCCCCTATGGCCTAACTACACCAGGTTCCTGTAGCCCTAAGTAAAAGAAATCTTACGTAAATGATTCTTAGCAGCCCTAAGTGTGTTAAGAAAACTACATGGATAATAGATACTGTAACAACCCAATATTTTATGAAAAATATTCTTTTTAATTTCACTAATGTCTTGTGTTGTATGCTACACGAAAAGGAGCTTGTATCCTTGACTTGCCTTGCATTATACGCAATCGCGACCTTCCTCGATAGCGTGTGTAGTATGCAATAACGAGTTTCACTAAACAACGATATGCTATTAAAATATTATTAAAACTAACCATTATGAATATTAATAACCACCTTTTAAAATTTTAGAAATTTTATCCCTCAAAATGGACTTCATTTTTGGATTTTTAGTATCTAATTTAGCCTAAGGTGAAATTTTGGTACTTTTCGGATAACTTTCATTTTCCTGATGAATAGTTAAAATTACTAAATTTTAATTAAAAACAACATTTTTAATCAAAATAATTAATAGTGATAAATTATTAATTTGAGTGGTTTTAAAGTATATTTAGAATATATTTTTACAATTCAATACAATGTTGGTCATTGGATGTAATTTCACATTTACACCAGACATAAACAAGTGTTAATCTTTTGATAGTTATTATCTCTTAAAAACACGCTATTTGTTGTGACAGTGGAAATTAATTATAAAATTAATTAATTCAACTTATATGTTTGAAATTTTGTAAAATAGAAATCATTTTTGAATTCGGAATATCAATTACAGCTTAGGGTTAAATTTTGGCATTTTTCTGAAAAACATCAATTTTTGATGAATAGTGAAACTACTAAGTGGTAGTTAAAAAAATTAATTTTTTCATAAATCTTAATTTTACCTCTTCTGTGAATAGAATTTCAAAAATCCGAGAGACACGGTTGATGTCAGTAAGTAAAATGTGGTTCAATGAGATGAAAATAATTTTTTGTGAATAGTAACATTTTACTTTTATTTACCACGGTTAAAAGTAAATAGGGTAATTAAGGGTAAACATGATATTAATATTACCCTAAAACATGTCCTAATCCTATTGGACAAGTTTATCTCGACCAAAAACAACCTTAAGTGTAAAACATTATCATTTAGGCCCACTTGGATTAGATTAGGACATTTAGTATTATTTAATTCAAAGAAGAGTTAAAAGAGTTAAAATCAAAGTTTATTTACTAAAACATTTTTAATATGGGGTTATACATAAGATAAATTCGACTATAAATATTAATTAGAAAGATAAAACGATTTCCTACATAATGGTAATCTATTTGTAATTTTTAGACTTTAAATAATTTAATTTATTTATGACACAACAATGATACAGTAATTACCTTTTAAAGAAAAATTAACATAATTGATGATATAAATTCCCAAATAAATGTATTTTAAGACTTTTTATGACTTAAAATAATTTTCTAGGTTAATATTACATGTTATTGTTTATTTAAGGAACTTGGTTAGAACTTATCATTCTGTTATAAATTTAATAAAAATCATGTACCAAATAGTGTCAAAATTGACATAAATTAGTTTTTAAAACAAATATTATATTATCAATTGTTATTTAATTCCTAAAAATCTAATGTTCGGCCAAATGACTTAGATAAGGATATATATATTAATAATAAATTACTTGGGGTTCTTTTGGCTTGTAATGGTATGTTTATTAACCATATAGTGTAAGAAAACAAAAAGACACGGTAAAAGTTAAATTATTTAACTTAGAGTTAAATCTAATTGATAAGGTTAAAATAATAACCTAAACTTGTCTAAATCCTCTTTTATGAGAGGATTTCGACCCATCCCCACCTTATCCTCGAAATAAATCAATTGGAGTTATTTAAAACCGAATTTGGCTTTATAATAAAATTATATTTTTAGTTATTCCAAAGGTGCCCCTCTCCTCCCTTATAAAAGGGCACCTCCTCCCTCTCTTCCTCACACAACTTTGAGCCTTCAAGCTCGACCAACCCCAGCCAAAATATCTTCTACAATTCCCTAGTATCATCTTAGAGGTCCTTGTCTTCTTCAGAGACCATCCTCAGTTCTTTAAGTGGAGGTTAAGAAAAGGCGCGTCAAAAAGAGGTAATATCCATTACCGATCTTTTTTCAATTTTTTTCTTCTTAAACATCTTCTTATTTAGTTGTTTCATGATAAAGTAATAACATAAGTATTTCTTATATACTGATATGTTATTATAAATATGAAACAACTCTAATTAATCTTCAATCCATCCTACGGAAAAAAGGAAATCAACGCGCGTGCGTACGTACGGAATACCATCTCCACGCCGTGGTGTAATCTATTTTCTGCCACCACCTTGATTGGATGGGTATAATGGTGTAATGAGTAACTATATATGATTATTATAAAGTGATATTGATACTGAAATAGTATACATACACTATAACACAATTCCACGACCATGGGAACGATATCATCACTCGTGTGTACGTACGGACTACCGTCTCCACGACGCGATGAGATTCATTCTCAATGATTAACCATTCATCAATGATTATAAAGTATATATAATAAGTACTAATGAAATATATGAAATAATAATGATACTGTATTTATTTATATTTATATGTATGTCATCTACTTAATTTCATTCAATTCAATAAGGAAACAAAAACAGCGTTCATGCGTACGTACGGACTACCGTCTTCATGAACGGTATATTTATTTCCATTTAATGATTTATTATATATATGTATATTCTGAATATATATATATAAATCATGTTTTATATTCTTTAATTAATTAATCATGATCTAAGTAATCATATGAATAATTACAAGTCAAAACACGGACGACAAATGAAACAATTTTACCCAAAACGCTCTTTAACATGGAATTTACAAAAGAACGGGTAATATAAAGTCATAAGTGAACCATATATGATATAATAACAATGAATATGATTCTGTAATAAGTCAATGACATTATTTAAATCATTATACATGAGGTTCGGACACTTATGAAGCAAATCAGACCTAAGGTAAGGGAAATATCGCAGTCTCATTTTTCTCCGAGATTGTCTATACTTTGAAATTTACTGGGGTTTATTTTATCATCCAAATCAATGTTTCCTCAATATGTAATATTATTTACATCAACCTACAATTTTTTAAATCGAATTTTACCCTTCGGTGAGTTTTCAGTAAAGGATATGAAAGGAAACTTTTGTCGTTTTTCGTACGAGGTACTTTTTGACTTTTTCGACCAAATTACGAAGAATGTTTTTTTAACTTATATGACATGAATGGATTTTTAAAACATTATTTTCAAGAAGCTTCCTTTACAAGTTTTCATGTTTATTTTTAATCAACTTATTTTAGTTATAATTTTATGACATGTTAAGAAATGAAAAGTGTTTTTGAAATAGAAAGGATATTTTCCTCGAGAATGGAGTTCAAGTGTTTTATCAAAATTATTTTCCATCTAAGATAGTAAAGGGTTCGGTTTCTATCCCTATTATTACATGGATTTTATTATGTTGTGATGGAAATATTTTTATGAATTCCTTTATCCTATATGAATTGTTTTATGATGTCATGATGTTTAAGATTCCCATTTTTATTACATGGGTTATGATATGATGTATGGTTTATGATTTTGTGGAACACATAAGAATGGTATCATTATGAGATGGGTGGGACCTATATCTCCCTCCAATGCATTGGGTAAAGATTTTATATCTCATGAGATAGACATGGCTGGAATGGTAGGTTATACCGGTTCAGTGAAACAGGACTGAAACGAGGGTGACTCGGTTCAGAAAGGGACTTTGTCCACTAAGATAGTCTTGGCAATGAGTCTTGACTAACAAGAAATGATGATTATGTGTGTATGCCACAAATTTTCATGTTTTAAGTTGTGATTATTGGGATTACATTTCACTTCTATGATTTATCCCATGTTATGATATTATGAGCTCTTTTGCAGGTTAAGATTTTCAAAAGCTATATTCTTATGTATATGATGTGATTGATATTTCTTTTGTTTACCCTTACTGAGCATTTGAGCTCACCCTTTTATGTTTTCTTTTCCCCAGGATATAAAGAAAGGTTTTAGGGAAAAAAATAAGATCTTTATGGTAGATACTGAAGATCTTTCACCACGATTAGAAGATTTTATTCCGAGTTTCCAAAGACACTAAACTATTACGGTTCTTGTGTGTGTGTTTTGTTATGTACTAAGTATTCCGCAAAAGTAATGTAATATCTATGTACGATAAGCATCGGGTCTCTACAGTTGGTATCAGAGGAAAGGATTAGTAAAACTTTGGAAACTAGGATGCGAAAACGTTAGTGAAATGCATATAAATATTTCTAAGGTATGTCTAGGGATGTCCCTAAGGATAAGTATACGTATAAGATACAGTCCTTGAACTACGGTAATGATCATAGAATTTAACCTAAGAAGTTAGATATTGAGGATACTCCCCCTTTATAATGTTGTATTCCCTAGCATGATTTTTGCCTCTCACACTATTCTTTTTGGGTTTTAGAAAATGGCTGGAAACAAGATGATTCACGATAATGGAGGATATGATGGACAATGGAATGATATTCTTCATAATGAAATGGGATTTGGAAGTCCAAACATAATTATTATGCCGAATCAGCAATCTCATAATATGATCAACAAAGTAAAATTTGGTAAGTTTCCTGACTCGGCTAATAAGAGAAAGATAGAGTTTCATGATGATCATAGAGGAAAGAAAGTTCAATTTCCCCTATGTAAATCATGTGGGAAGAGGCATCAAGGAGAATGTTTCAAAGGAACTGGAAGATACTTTGGGTGTGGAAAAGAAGGACACAAAGCAATTAAGTGAAAAGGAAAAGGTTCAGTTAACACCATGGATGAGGATAACGGTATTGCTACGACATAAACAATGGTTAAATGTTTTAAATGTGGAATGTACGGGCATTATGCAAACCAATGCCCTAAGGGAGAGTCTCATGAAGAGAATCAGTATGGTCGTATGGGAAGTATTTATGTTGATGATGATGAAGAGACTACAAATTATATGTGAGATGAAAGAATTGTTGAAGCTCGGTCAATGGTTTTAGAAGGTAGTGTAATGATTACATTTTTATCAAGTGTAATGTTGTATAAGTAATCTCATGGTACTATGGAATAAAGAGACATCTAAGGATTGTTACACTGTTGTCTTTCCTATGTTTTTAAAGTGTATGATTAATGGTACTAGTAACCATGAAATGTTATTCAGATATTTTTTGAAAGAAGATGATATGCGCATAATGAAGGAATAATAAGGTGTTTGATTGTATTCATGAGCTCATGACTGATATAAGGAGAAGGTTATATCATGGTTTGAGTATATAGAATTTTTAGATTTTGGTATGTGGAAAGAGTTAACTTTTAACTGCATTCAAGTTTTCACTATGGTTCAATGGGTATTCAAGAGAATACATGATTAAGGCCTTTGAATGTTTGGAATGTGACCAACAAGACATATCTTATGATATATGGGGATCAACGATAGTATTAAATCTCTCGTAATCGTTTTCACTATATTATGAGAGTGGACTGCAGTATTATGGATAATCCTAAAGATTGGAATGGATTATGTTGGACATAAGTTAGTATTGTTTGTTTTTCGATGGGATGTTATAGTAATATAGTTTTAGAAAAAGGACAACCTGCAGGACGGGCGAAAACCCATCGCGTCGGACAAGGCTGTGGGAATCGAACCCACAACCGAAGTGCGACTGGCTTTTATCGCCTACCACTGGACTACAAAAAGTCCCTGTTTAGTAGAAACTACTTTTATTATATTAAGCAGTATGATATATGAAGTATAAGTCCATTTTAGGAACCATATATGATTAATCTCACTATAGATCGACTTATGTATATAATTTTTGCTAACCTTTTGTTTGAGACAGATGGAATGACCCGTCATTATATCACATGATCTGTTATCACTTCACGAATAACAAATTCAACTTCATTTATTTAAGAGATGAAGTGGAAATTTTTCAAGGCACGAACAACAGTGAGATTGTACCAAAATAAAGTAAGTATTTATTCTAATTCAAATTTTCAACTTCAGGGAAATGATCTTGAAAACCAAAAATGTTGTCCTAGTGATATTATACCTGATGAATCAGATGGTACCTTAGATCGTCACAAATTTATGGATTTGTGATTACTGGCTTTTCCATAACCATGTTCTCTACCACTCTCCATCAGAACATGATGGTTAGATTTCTCTTCCATATCCATATTTTCACCTATGTGGAAACCCAGTGATTAGTTTATTTGGGTAATTGTTACATTTCATACATTATTTTTTAAATCCATGTTTTGGTATTCCTTTTTACGATGTGGGTTTCTATTAAAGAAACTTTTGAATAGTAAACCATTTATAACCTCAACGAATTTCGAGGGAGAAATTCATTTTAAGGGGAGTAGAATGTAACAACCCAAGATTTTATGAAAAATATTCTTTTTAATTTCACTAATGTCTTGTGTTGTACGCTACACCAAAAGGAGCTTGCATCCTTGACTTTCCATGCATTACACTCAATCGCGACCTTCCTCGATAGCGTGTGTAGTACGCAATAACGAGTTTCACTAAACAACGATATGCTATTAAAATATTATTAAAACTAACCGTTATGAATAGTAATAACCACCTTTTAAAATTTTAGAAATTTTATCTCTCAAAATGGACTTCATTTTTGGATTCGTAGTATCGAAATTAGCCTAAGGTGAAATTTTGGTACTTTTCAGATAACTTTCATTTTCCTAATGAATAGTTAAAATTACAAAATTTTAATTAAAAACAACTTTTTTAATCGAAAAAATTAATAGTGATAAATTATTAATTTTAGTGGTATTAAATTATATTTAGAATAAATTTTTACAATTCAATACAATGTTGGTCATTGGTTGTAATTTCACATTTACACCAGTCATAAACAAGTGTTAATCTTTTGATAGTTATTATCTCTTAAAAACAAGCTATTTGTTGTGACAGCGGAAATTAATTATTAAATTAATTAATGAAACTTATATGTTGTGAATTTTGGAAAATAGAAATCATTTTTGAATTCGGAATATCAATTATAGCTTAGGGTGAAATTTTGGCATTTTTCTGAAAAACTTCAATTTTTGATGAATAGTGAAACTACTAAGTGGTAGTTAAAAAAATTAATTTTTTCATAAATCTTAATTTTACCGCTTCTGTGAATGGAATTTCAAAAATCCGAGAGACACGGTTGATGTCCGTAAGTAAAATTTGGTTCAATGAGATGAAAATAATTTTTGGTGAATAGTAACTTTTTACTTTTATTTACCACGGTTAAAAGTAAATAGGGTAATTAAGGGTAAAAATGATATTAATATTACCCTAACACATATCCTAATCGTATTGGACAAGTTTATCTCGACTAAAAAAAACCTTAAGTGTAAAACATTATCATTTAGGCCCACTTGGATTAGATTAGGACATTTATTATTATTTAATTCAAAGAAGAGTTAAAAGAGTTAAAATCAATGTTTATTAACTAAAACATTTTTAATATGGGGTTATAAATAAGATAAATTCGACTATAAATATTCATTAGAAAGATAAAAATATTTCCTACATAATGGTATTTTATTTGTAATTTTTAGACTTTATATAATTTAATTTATTTATGACACAACAATGATAAAGTAATTACCTTTTTAAGAAAAATTAACATAATTGATGTTATAAATGCCCAAAATAATGTAATTTGAGACCTTTTATGACTTAAACTAATTTTCTAGGTTAATATGACATGTTATTGTTGATTTAAGGAACTTGGTTCTAACTTATCATTCTTTTATGAATTTCATAAAAATCATGTACCAAATAGTGTCAAAATTGACATAAATTAGTTTTTAAAACAAATATTATATTATCAATTGTTATTTAATTCCTAAAAATCTAATGTTCGTCCAAATTACTTAGATAAGGATATATATATTAATAATAAACAACTTGGGGTTCGTTTGGCTTGTTATGGTAAGTTTATTAACCATACAGTGTAAGAAAACAAAAAGATGCGGTAAAAGTTAAATTATTTAACTTAGAGTTAAATCTAATTGATAAGGTTAAAATAATAACCTAAACTTGTCTAAATCCTATTGAATGAGAGTATTGAGACCCATACCCACCTTAGCCTCTAAATAAATAAATTTTGAACTATTTAAAACTGAATTTGTCTTTATAATAAAATAATATTTTTTGTTATTCCAAAGGTGCCCCTCTCCTCCCTTATAAAAGGGCACCTCCTCCCTCTCTTCCTCACACAACTTTGAGACTTCAAGCTCGGCCAACCCCTGCCGAAATCTCTTCTCTAATTCCCTAGTATCATCCTAGAGGTCCTGGTATTCTTCAAAGATCATCCTTAGTTCTTTAAGTGGAGGTTAAAAAAGGCGCGTCAAAAAGAGGTAATATCCATTACCGATCTTTTTCAATTTCTTTCTTCTTCAACTTCTTCTTCTTTAGTTGTTTCATGATAAAGTAATAACATCCGTATTTATTATATACTTATATGTCATTATAAATATGAAACAACTCTAATTAACCTTCTATCCATCCTACGGAAAAAAGGAAATCACCATGCGTGCGTACGTACGGAATACCGTCTCCAGGCCGTGGTGTAATCTATTTTCCGCCACCACCTTAATTGGATGGGTATAATGGCGTAATGAGTAACTATATATGATTATTATAAAGTGATATTGGTACTGAAATAGTATACATACACTTCAACACAATTCCATGACCATGGGAACAATATCATCGCTCGTGCGTACGTACAGACTACCGTCTCCACGACGCGATGAGATTCATTCTCAATTATTAACCATTCATGAATGATTATAAAGTATATATAATAAGTAATAATGAAATATATGACATAATAATGATACTGGATTTATTTATATTTATATGTATGTCATCTACTTAATTTCATTCAATTCAATAAGGAAACAAAAACAGCGTTCATGCGTACGTACGGACTACCGTATCCATGAACGGTGTATTTCTTTCCATTTACTGATTTATTATATATATGTATATTCTAAATATATATATAAATCATGTTTTATATTCTGGAATTAAGTAATCATGATCTAAGTAATCATATGAATAATTACAAGTCAAAACACGGACGACAAATGAAACAATTTTACCCAAAACGCTCTTTAACATGGAATTTACAAAAGAACGGGTAATATAAAGTCATAAGTGAACCATATATGATATAATAACAATGAATATGATTCTTTAATAAGTAAATGACATTATTTAAATCATTATAAAGGAGGTTCGGACACTTACGAAGCAAATCGGACCTAAGGTAAGGGAAATATCACAGTCTCATTTTTATCCGAGATTGTTTATACTTTGAAATTTACTGGGGTTTATTTTATCATCCACATCCATGTTTCCTCAATATGTAATATTATTTCCATCAACCTACAATTGTTTAAATCGAATTTTACCCTTCGGTGAGTTTTCAGTAAAGGCTATGAATGGAATCTTTTGTCTTTTTTTGTACGAGGTACTTTTTGACTTTTTCGACCAAAGTACGAAGAATGTTTTTTTAACTTATACGACATGAATGGATTTTTAAAACATTATTTCCAAGAAGATTCCTTTACAAGTTTTCAAGTTTATTTTTAATCAACTTATTTTAGTTATAATTTTATGACATGTTAAGAAATGAAAATTGTTTTTGAAGTAGAAAGGATATTTTCCTCAAGAATGGAGTTCAAGTGTTTTATCAAAATTATTTTCCATCTAAGATAGTAAAGGGTTCTGTTTCTATCCCTATTATTGCATGGATTTTATTATGTTGTGATGGAAATATTTTTATGAATTCCTTTATCCTATATGAATTGTTTTATGATGTCATGATGTTTAAGATTCCCATTTTTATTACATGGGTTATGCTATGATGTATGGTTTATGATTTTGTGGCACACATAAGAATGGTATCATTATGAGATAGGTGGGACCTATATCTCCCTCCAATGCATTGGGTAAAGATTTTATATCTCATGAGATAGACATCGCTGGAATGGTAGGTTATACCGGTTCAGTGAAACAGGACTGAAACGAGGGTGACTCGGTTCAGAAAGGGACTTTGTCCACTAAGATAGTCTTGGCAATGAGCCTTGACTAACAAGAAATGATGATTATGTGTGTATTCCAAAAAGTTTCATGTTTTATGTTTTGATTATTGGGATTACATTTCACTTCTATGATTTATCCCATGTTATGATATTATGAGCTCTTTTGCAGGTTAAGATTTCCAAAAGCTATATTCTTATGTATATGATGTGATTGATATTTCTTTTGTTTACCCTTACTGAGCATTTGAGCTCACCCTTTTATGTTTTCTTTTCCCCAGGATATAAAGAAAGGTTTTAGGGAAAAAATAAGATCTTTATGGGAGATATTGAAGATCTTTCACAATGATTAGAATATTTTATTCCGAGTTTCCAAAGACACTAAACTATTACGGTCCTTGTGTGTGTGTTTTGTTATGTACTAAGTATTCCGCAAAAGTAATGTAATATCTATGTACGTTAAGCTTCGGGTCTCTACTGATACAATGCATTAAAATCATATAAACAGTTGGCAATGCATTCAGTCAACTATATCAAGTCAATCAATCAATGCCACAAGGTTTTCCTAATAGGAAACCTAATCCAAACGACGATAAACAGACAAAATGATAGAAAACACCCATGGGGTGATCTTTTAACATGCTATAAAGAAAACATTTTTCATCTAATATCCTCAAGTACACAAGCAATCTAAGGAAGATAAATAAAACAGGTTCAAAACCCTAACTCGAGATACCCAATATATGGATATCCGACACTTTTTCACAAAAGTCAAGGACATTCAACGTAGGGCATCAAACCACCTACCTCGATTCTCGGATATTGATATACTTGAAACAAGACCCTTGAATCAACCTAGAACAGAGTAAATCTACAAAAATGTCTAAAACTTTCAACCTCAGATAACTCACATAGGAGGAAAAATAGGGAAACAAGGCCGAAGAAGAACAAAAACTCACTCCTGTGATTCTATTGCAACCAACATTGTTAGATACGGATAGCCGGTGAAGAATCAATGGCTTGGAGAAGATTCGGCCTCCTCAGATGCTCTAGGAAAATTAGGTGGTGAAGAAGATGAAAACATGGTTAAGTCGCGACCCCGTTCCGATTAATGAAATAAAAAGAAAATTACATGGTGTTTACTTCAGTTTCCCATACTCCACTTTAAGTGGCCTCTACGTCAACTCACAAGGTTGTCTGTGTGGCCTAGACATGGAAAACACACGACCTCGCACGTGAGAAATGTACACAACATGTACTCTAAAAATTTCCAAATTTTCCCCTTTTCTCAAAATCGAACAGAAAAGTAAAACATACCTGAAATGAAGTCCTTATTCTTATAACTAATTAACTATCTTCTGAATATATAAATATTAGTACGAGGAACCTCAATTAAAAACATAATTCTCCACCCAAAGGTACATTCCAATAAAATAATTCGAAGTAATCTATTATTAATTCAATCAAATAACAATTTATATCCAAAAGTAATAGGAAACTATGGGACAAAATATATGTACATTTTATTTCAAGAAGAGAATTTATTTCTCCTTATAGGCTTTATATCACATAACATGTTTTCAATATTAATCCCATTAAAAGATATACCATGTGTTTTTTATCGTTAAACGGTCAATCATCGACAATGAATAATTTATTCTACAAATAAGTGCTAAAATTGTATTATTTTATTTTATTTTTATTTTATTCACAAAAAAACAAAGAATAATCCAATCACATCAAATATAATAAAATTCCAAAAAATTTGGGTCATTTTTTAGAACAGGCTACATAATTTTTACTTCATTTACTATTAAAATATAATAGAAAATAATTAAGGAATCTCATTCAATATTTTGTTCTTTTTTAGTAATTATTTTTTACCATATAAAAAATCATTGTCTATATTTATCATATATAAATTAATTTAAAAACCATTAATTTGGTAATATTAGTTATGGCAGAACAAGTTTCATAGATTCATCATTGATGAAAAAAGTATTGCAAATATAGAATACATCAAATCATGAATTATTAAATTCATGTCCAAATTTTTACCTTTTATCATTTTATTAAAAATAATGGGTTACATTAATATTAATGAATTTCATTCACTTCATTTTACATCACTGAATGGTATATGAAATATATAGAAATAGTTTCATAAAAAATTGACGAGACTTAATATTAATATGAAATATCTTACCATTACTAAATTCATCATTTATAACAGTTAATAATATAACATAGATATACTTTAATATAATCCATGATAATTTCATTGTTTCAATGATATATATTTTACATGTAAAATTCATAATTACATCCAATTAATATAAATATTAAATATATAAAATAATTCATGGATTTTCACATTCTTATTCCATAAATATATTTCTGTTTTATGAACCATAAATATAACTACCTCAGAAAATGTCAAATTTAGACTAAAATTAACAATGTAAACAACCGATTAAAAATAAATTTTTTATTTATTAATATAGAATATTTGTTAATTTTAATGAGTTCATATTTAAACATGTATAAATTTATGGATATTGGTGACCAACTACTTATGTGTATCACCCAAAACAAAATCACACATAATGAAAATATGAATAATTGTGTATTTTAAAATACTTATTTTTATTTGTTTTGATATTGTAATTTATCATTATATTGGACGTGTATTACGTATATATATAATTTAATATAAATTTGGAATTGTTATGATATAATTTCTTAGGTGGTGAAACAATCATGGATAAATAATTGATAAATAATTATTAAAAAATAATAAATCACCACAAAAAAATATATCACTTAAACAGGTTAGATGTGGTATATCATTTTTTGTTGTTGGGTTTTTAATAATTATCAATACAACTAGTTTTCATAAAAAATTAATTTTTATAATTCCATCCATAGTCATGAATTTTTTATATTTTTTAACTTATGAATATTATATTTTATTTACATAAGAGTATAACCATATCATTTGTTTTCACGGTATTCCTAAAATAATAAATTATAAGAATATAAATATCATTTATAGTATTCAAAAAAACCAAATTATCCTGGTCAAAAATTATATAATTCATGATCATTTGGAATTCCATTATTATGATAGAGATTCTTGAGTTTTTTAAATAATATATTGTTATTCTATAAATTTTTTCATTATGTTGTCCAAGGCACAATTTAATTTTTTTTAAAAGAGTAACTATTGAAAGGGAAATAAAACTCAATAATATTGAAACAATCAATCATTTAAACTATGATTTATGATTAGAAGGGTTAATTGAATATACTTATTTTAAAAAATATTTAATTCAAATGAATATACTTTTTATTTATATATATAGTAATCACTTTACAATACTCATTCATAGTTACTTCAAAACATTTATTTTAATTAACGAATTTATTTGATTAAACTCATTTCATAAAAAATGAGATTTTAATTTCTAATATTAAAATATATTGAAATTATATTTCTTTACACCCTCCTAATGATTGATCATTTCATTTATCACTTGTCTATATAGAATGTTTTTCCAATTCCAATTCTATTAGAAATACCACTAATTACAAACAGTTTATATCCATTATTATTATAATATTGTTCCCCATAAATACCTATTAAAAAATTGTTATCTATATTTATATATTTACTTCAATTTATATTCCATTTTTTGAAATGTATTATATAATATATTAAATTAAACTCTATATTAAATTGCTTCAGCATCACTGGTTTTCTCATTTTTATAGAAAAATGAGCATTTTTTATACTTTTTGATTTAATATATTTATAAAAATATATGATTTTTTACTGTATTGATAAAAATAAATAATTTAATTAGTTTTTTAACTATATAATCAATTTATTATATATACTTAATGATTATATACTTGTTTTAAATGTACTTATAGTATGAAACCAATAAAAAATATGACCATTTAATGTAAAATTTTAATTATTATTGTAACTAAAAACATAAAAAATAATAATTGCATAACATATTAACACTGATGCACTATTAAAATAATTAATAATCTTTTTTTATTTGTTTTTATATAATTAGGGAAATAAGTTACATATCTAAATATTAAAATACAATATGGAAACATCCATACAATTTTATATTTATTCCACATAACTATGATTCATAAATTTATACTCATGGTTTTTTCAAAACATATTTTATTATTTTAACATAGATCCTTATAATGGAATATATTTATTTCTATAATTTGTACTCATCAATAAACCCTATAGAAAATAATTAAATATAGTGGTTGATAAAATCAATACTCAATCAGTGAATAAATTATTGAAACCTATTAATCCCATGGGAATTCAGAAAAACTAATAAGAACTCAAGGGTTATCTCATTATAATTCTTGAGATTAAAATAATTACAAACAAACACATGAAAAATAAATTTTCTATCTTGTAATTCCTAAATGGTTTAATAATATAGTATAATGAAAAAATTATAATTCAATATGGTAAATTTATTAAACAAATATAATCATTAGAGTGAATATGAAATATTTAACCATATTATGTCATAAACAATCATATAAATCAATGTTAATATTCATATCATTAGAAATCAATTGATATATATATATATATAAACATTCAATAAATATGGTGAGAAATATTTTCCATCATATAATTATGAATAATCACATGGATACCAATAAAAGAATTATTAATGACATAATGAATATTTTTAGACATCATAATAATATTATTGGTCCCTTGTTCTAAGTTATCATAAATAATTTTTTAGGATAAAAAACATTGTGTGTTGATTATCATAGAAGACCTGCTAGTAAATCTATTGAATATTTTTTTCCATTCATATCACATTATAAATCCAATTAATTCATCATATTGAAAAATGATTAGAAATTCAATATATATTGAAAATAAATTGTATTTGAATACAATAATATAAATTGTTAATATATTCTATAATAAATAATTATCATAACATGATCATAATCTATCATGATAAATAAGGGTGATGGTATCATTTTGTTACATATATTAATCCTCATAACCAATAAAATAACAGTCAAAACATTCATTGAGAATTGCAAAAAAAATTAGTTTCCATTTGAAAATGTTTAAATTAGAAATTTAATAAAAATTGAGATATAAAATATCTAGAAAAATAACTATATAATCAGGTTAACGAATACACAAGGCTGATAATGGTCATGATGGTGTGTAAATAAATCTATGAAACATATGATAAAATAGAACATTAGATTCCATCTTTTGGAAAAGGTCAAAAATTAGCCATACAAAAAAATTTGAATTTATTCATTTAATACATTGGTAATTAATTTCAATAGTATTTGATGATAGAATATTAAAATATTTTTAACATAAATAATCGAAATTATAAAAAAATCTGTACATTTTCAAGGAGAGTAAATTTTTTTAATGAAAACCAAAAAATGATATTTTAATGGAAATTTCATTACATCATTTGAACATTTAAAAAAAACAACATCGAAGAAGATGATGTTAATTTTTTTAAAATATAAATAATTTTTTTAAATTTATCATAAAATACATCGATATTCAAATATATATATATATATATATATTTATATATATATTCATTAGAAAATAATACATTTCCAAAAATTTAATATACCAAAATTAAAGATACATTATATGATAAAAAATTTACCTCTTATACTAAATTACTTTTTAAATTATTTGAAACAAGATTAATATAATAAAAAATATTGATAATTTCCTAATAGTAATATTAATTTTTTTCTATAATAATTTTATAATTTTTTTCATTTTATACCTTGAAATATTTAGTTACGAAATTAATTAAATTCAAGCTAGTCATTTTAATGAAATTCAGTTCATAATTCCCAAAAAAACCACACTAAGTTGACTATGATAAAAAAATTTATAGTAACGGATTATAAATATAAATAAAACATTACATTATTTAAATTTTTTTAATTAACTAAAATTTTAGTATTATCGTTATATGGGGAAATAAAAAATTAATTAAATTGATTCATGGAGGTTGAAGTCTACAGGTGTCCATGATATGTGAGATCATTGTTTAATGGAGTTAAGGGTAAGAGGGTCTGTGATATTATATAATTCAAAATTAGTAATTTGATCAGTAATATTTTATATGATCATTAAATAAAATGGAACTTTTATCCATTTTAGGATGTAATGAAAAAAACATATATTCTTGGTTGTTACAGTCCCCACACATGTTGAAATGAAGATTTCCTATTGTATGGCCCCACCACAATTTTATTGTATAATTAACCCATTTAAACTTTTTATCACGCAGATAACATTTGGAACAATGATTTAGTTCATAATAAAAAAATTGAAATTGAATTCTTACAAATTCTGAATATCCTTCTTAAAAATATGAAATCCATAATAATATCTCATGTTTTAGTAGATTTATAAGTCATTAATTATATATGTGCATAAAATACAAGGTTTTTTTTAGGAATATGCATTTGTAATCATAAAATTGATCCCATACAAATATCCAACATAATGATCATTACTATGGAAGAAATAGATTTTTTTATTTAAATAATATCTTATGTTTTATTGATACAAAATTAAAAATATGTGTAGACATTTAAATTTATTTATAAGTAGAAAATAAATATATGTTTTGATAAAATAGTCATTCTGACTATTCCAACAAAAATAATTTTTTATATTATAGTAAATAAAATTTATTGAAATAATATTTTGAAAATAGTTTTTCTAATATATTTAAAATTTTATACAATGACGTTTCCTAAATTTTTAAACACTATCCAATATATTGGTGTAAAAATTTCATTCAGATCCATTTTATAGTGAAATTTATTTATAATTTATAAAACGAAATTTCCACATTTCATATATAGTAACCAAAATTATTTTAATTAGCTTTTAATTAAATAAATATATTATATATAAAAATAATGAATTTTTTTTTAGTTACTAATGTAATTTATTTTTAAAAAAATAAGATGAACATACAAAAACCTATTTCAGAATAATATAATTTTCTTTAATATTTGAATTAATTTACGATATGATTCATATTTAGTATAGGCTAATTAATACAAAAAATGTTCTAAAACATTGCAACATATATTTATTATTATGGATATTATTATTCATAACATCCTAGCCCATGGATAGATTATAATTTTCATTTTTAAATAATAATATTTTTATATCATATCACATCTCATTTGAATTCATTATTCCGTATATCACACACTACCGAATATATTACATTAACACTCTAATATAATGTGTTGTTTATAAATACCCCTATAAGTAATGCATCAGTTTTCCTTGAATTATATTTAAATATTATATGGAATTATTTCAATGTGACGATTACCGACAATATGAGATTTCGAGGCCCGAAGATCCCATAATAAATGATTGAATTTAATTAAACCTTAAAATAGCACACGCGAATGGTTTTCTTGTAAAAGTGGGATAAAATTAAAACGAGTGCTTGAATCGAAAATATGAGGGCACTGAAGCGTTCGGGGCACCGACATTAACTTAGGCGGGACCTAACATCGTCTATCATGGGTCAACCACAAAATTTAGTTATTTTTTTGGTCGTTTCAATGGAAATAAAATATATTAAAATTTTATTTTAGTTTCAAATGATTTTATAATCCAGTGATGCTTATTTAATATAAATAAGAATGAGCTCTAGGTTAGACTCATAACCATGGAGAACTCTCTAGAATCCATTAGACATTTGGAGTGGAGACAACCATGATGTATTCTTGACAGACACTAATGAATGACAACGCATGGGTCGTTTCATTGCGAAATTGAATCCTGAAAGACAAATGATCTACCTTTTCTTCAATAACCAATGTAGATGTTTTGTTTCTTTGTTTTGTTTCCTCATTCATTTATTTAATAATGAACATGTTCCAACCCACGAACAGGTTGATCTGCAGATCTCAGTTTCTTATAGGAGGGTTATTTTTTATAATTTAGTCAGGGATTATTTTTGAAAATTGATTTGTGATAATGTTTGAATAATAAATTCATTCACCTAGTTTAATCCTTCTAATAGGAGATGATCATATTAATGTTGATCATATGTGGAGGTTTGTTCCTCAATTTAGTTTATTGGATTTCTTCCTCTTTTTTTCGTGTTCCACTCATTCGTTGTGGGGCGAAAAACAACGGATCACTATGATTCTTTTTCTCAATGAAAAAATCTATAATCTGAGATCAAACACTGTGATGAACCAGTGGTGGTGCGACGACAATGGAGGACGATGAATCAGCACAAAATAAGGAGGATCTATTTTTGATCTGTCTTCGTGTTGGTGGATCAAAACTTGTTTTTGTGGCGAATCAGTAGCCCTAAAACAATAGAATCATCTTTTAAGTGTCTGAAAAACATATAATCTGGAGTTTCATTGTGATTGGACAACCAAAAAAATACCTGGAGGATACATGTGGTGTGGCAGAGCAGGATCGAGATTCTTGAAATTTCCAGAACCAACGACATGTATCCAGATGGACATGCTATGTGAACTGGTGGTGAAAACCAGGGTTTGCACAATGAAAATGATGGAGAACAAGGCATGCCTCCAGGAATACATGGTGTGTGGACCCAACCAGTAGTGGTTGGAGTCCCCAGAAACAGGAAGTGTAGACATGGCGTTTTACCGTTGTCAGACATCTTGTGGGTCCATACATGGGGTTGGAATTATATCTCAGACGATACATGGACAAGTGGTTGAGTAAACACCTTGTAATCCACCACATGACCATATGTGTCATGTAACATGGGTATCACTATTTACCAATTACATGAGTTGGAATACATGGGTTGTGGTCGTGTATTGGCACATTTTCAGCATACACAGAAGGGAACCCTGATACCATGATATGACGTGTTATCGTTCCAACACGTAGTGTATTTGCATTTTACATGACAAGACTTATCACATGGGATGTTGTACAAGAGTTTTGCGTGGTGTCAGAAGACACAGCATGTCACAATTCTACATGTTGTGTACTACATAGTAAAAGACATGATCTTCTTGTCCAATGTTCCTTGGACAGGTTCCATTTTGGTTAGTTCCCCTTTTATTCATTTCTCTCATGGATGTGCTTCATTCACATTCAATGGAGTATGATCCCATCAATAGAACATTCCAAATTTGAGTCATATATCCTTCCTAGAGTCCCGGGGTGAGATCCTCTATCCATTCGTGACCTTATGTAGAGTTAGGTATCGACATGAATAATCCTAAATGATTCTAGACCTCTCATTAGAAGGTGAATCTAGATGACTTATGGTATCCTACAAGGCCCTGGATGTGATCTTCATTTGTGTATCATGATATTTACCCACTCTGTAGTGTGTTCTCTCGGAATGAGTGTATCAGTCTTTATTTATTTTCCTGACGAACATTAATTCTCAAGCATATGCCATTTGGTCAATTAGACTTTTTGAGTTAGTTATTCCAAATGAGTGCTTCATGGGACCTTCAAACTGAATCCATAGAGGTGTTATATGGTTGTGTGATTTGTCTCTAGAGTATGGGTCTGCGTTATGATTATATCTATATTCGGTTACTCTAACTATATGTTCAGTAGACGTATACTGTGTAGAGCATATTGTAACATTACTTTTTTTGTATTTACTTGTGATTTTTAGTGTCCTAATGTCACGACACGTCCCCTAGGCCCCGTATCGTGACTACCCCAAGCCCTCCATTCATATACCAGGGGCTGGCGACTATCACCAAAGGCGTAACTCAAAAAAAACTGGGAAGGCATTGCCTTTATAAAATGTAAACACACACAACCAGAGAAAAAGCGGAAGGAGACACTATGTAAAGTAGTATAACAAGCGTGCTGAAAATACAAAGGGTCCGAAAATACAATTCCAATAGAAATGTATATCTACAACTGAAATAAAGTACAACTAAAAAGACAAACAACTGAATTGTGATGCAGCTCTTGGATCGTCCCCCGGGTTCCTACCTGAATGGTAGGTACATATTTTCTCCTCATCACTCTGCGTCTATCAGTCTGCTCCGTGTGCCATCACACCGAGTGTCCACCTCCGAGTACCATCCAATCCTCGTACACTCTTCCTCGTTCAGCGATATCCGTAATCTGCATCCAACACAGCGAGGTGTGTGCATAGCCCGTGTAGGGGTTAGTATAACGATACTCAGTAGGGACACCGAGACCCTCAAGGTCTCATTAAATCCAACAAGGATAAACCACAATGAAAGATCTCAACCAATATCCTTTACTTAGGTATATGCGCATACATACAGCTAAGTTATCAAGTAACCCATATCAATCATGAGGAAAAAACAAATGTTATAGACTAATATCAAAAAAGGATTTTCATTATCGAAACCACAACTGCTGGAGAAATCCTCTTATGCTGAGTACATTGGACCTGTTGTGACTCTGAGATGCTACTCACTATCCTTAGAGCGCTGAGGTACTCCTACTGTCAAGTACTCGGGTATCATGCCAAACCGGACACTCCTCAACTAGGGGTCTACCACTAAACCGGGCGCTCCCCATAATAGCCGTCAGAGGTACTCCTTCTGGCGAGTACTGTGGTTCTGCTACTAAACCAGGCGCTTCATCAACCGTGGGTCTGCCTTCAAACTGGGTGCTTCGTCCACTCAGCTAGTTGAATCACTCTGAGTCGAATCGGTCAAGAAGTTGTTAGGTCTACAGCTACTAGGTCTCCTTATTCTGTCTGCTCGTCTCCGAGAGGATCCGTACCATGAGCTACTGATCGATACACCAAGTTTCACGAAATCTCACGTAGAAGTATCACAATGGACTGCGTCATTATATGGTTCTCAATGCAACAGAAGGCGCGTCAATCGGACGCCAGGTCTGTGAGTTATTAGCCTTTTTGTCCCGGGGGCCCGGTTAGTTTTGTGTACGAACCAACCCATCCATATCTCGACTATATCCCGAACTCCCTTGGGGTATACTCTAAGGAACCGTTTCTCAATGAGATTACCAATTCCGCTGACGGTTTGTCAAATGGATGTCTGTTTTGAGTGTTTTGGCTTTTCCGTTTTAGGGGCCCGGTTGGTTTCTAAGCTAAACCAACCATATATTACTCCAACTATGTCCAAACCTCAAGTGGAGTATTCGGAAATAACTGTATTAACATAAGTAATCCAACATAATTGAGGCTACATAAATCATACATCCGGTCCTTCTGTTATAAGTGTTTCTGCTCCGAGGGCCCGGTTTGTTTCGGGTTCGAACCAACCCAACCATAACCAAACTTTTCCAAAACCTTGATTGTAATATATTAAAATGACCATTTAGATCCAAGGAATCCTACTCAATTGACACAGCGTCAATCAGATGTGTGCAGCTCATGTTATGGGAATTTAACCGAAAAATCTCCAAAAGGGGGGGTCTGTGCCTGGTCCGACCTGCCCAAACCCACCCTGGGTCGGCCCGAACCGTGTTGACCCGACCCAGGTCCTGGTCCGTCTGGCTGGCCACAGCTCAGCCAGGCTGGACGTGCGGGGGGGGGGGGGGGGGGGGGGGTTCCCCTTAGTCAGCTGGGGCGGCATTAAGCCGCGCCTCTTCTAATCCAGAACGGGAGAGCCGTTCCGGTTCCACCCACCACCGCGGCTCAGCCGCGACAGCCTTTTCCAGCAGCGTGCCGCCGCCGCCTTCCACGGACCACCGGACATGCTCCAGTGGTCTGTTTTGCCCACCGTCTATGTGTAAGATCATCTCAGGACCCAAACTCCACTATGAAAGCCCCAAATCGCCATTGCGGTCTTCTTTCATCGTTGCTAGTCAATCCGCACACAGACAAACAACCAGCGGAGGGTTCGGGCTTGTTTTTCATCCCGATCCCTTCGCATTGGAAATTTTCAATCAATATTAATGTATTCAAACTAAAACCATACCCGATCATAACCCCACATCAGATTTGAATCCCAACCCGCATGAACGAGTGATCTGCGGATCAACCATGTAGAGGTTGGTCTGTTCTCATCGTTCATTCCTCAAAAGTAAAGGAGAAATTCAATACATTTCCCCTACCTCGAATACAGTTCACACGTCATCGAACTGTGGAAGACGAACGTCATGATGGTCAGCTGTCGTGGGGGGAGATGAGGTTGTCTTCATTCGCCATACGCTTCCTCTTCTGAGACCGTGCGTCGGTCCTTTGATGATGAAGAGGAAGATAGAAGAGTCATCGGAGAAGTCCCACATTGGATGGGGGTTCCTAGGAAGAGGCTGAGGAAGAAGTGTCGTTGCTGGTGTCTTCACATTCTTCGCCGGAGATATTCTTCTTGGAGAGAATAATGGTGTTCTTCTATTTCTCTAGAGGTTCCCCACCAAAATATTTTCTCAGGAAAATATTAAAATAGATCTCTCAAATTTTAAATAAGTGAAATGAAAATCCAAATAATTCAAAATTGGGCTCCCAATTAATTAATAAGGTTATTAATTAAATGGTTGGCATCATTAATATGTGGGAGGTGGAGAGTTTCCACTTTAATAAAAGAGAATAGGTGTCAAGAATTAATGAAGGGGAGTTTAAGGGGGGTGTTTAATGGGAGGTGATAAGTTAGGGGTTCATGTGGGCCCCACAACCCTTAGTCTTATCCTCCCATGGGATGTTAGGTGGGGTGTGGGCCCCACCTCCAACTTTCATTTGGAAGAATTAACTTCCACTTAAAATTAAAATGTAACACAACATTTTATTTATGTCTTAACGAATCCCCAAAACTTAACTACCACATACATCAAAATAAAACTGCGTTAAAGGCCCCCCTAAAATAATACCAGCACTATGATTTCATCAGTGTCCTCATATATCAATTTCCAGCACCGGTTCAAAAGATAGAAAAACCCACATGTACGTTTACTGAACGTACAAAAAAAACATCAAAAATTGAATCCGGGAACACCAGGCCTCAGAATTAGGCACTGTCAAAAACTACGGACTCGTAAAATACCAAATAATTTATGAAAAAAAAAATCCATGAAAATTTCGGGTCTTTAAATTACCCCCACCTCAGGACTTTAAATCACCTTAAAGTTACAACACACACTACGGATACTAAAGAGGGTACTGAGCAGGTATCTGAGCCCCCCCATCCCATGTTCACTACTAGAGGTTCACATGCTACCATCAAACATGCACCAGAGGTATCGACCTTCCACATATGACACACTCCTGTCGATTCTAAATCTCCACTGGAACCTCCGTGAAAGTCGTCCTGTGGTCGATGGTGTGAGACAGGTCATGCACGCATCTCCTCAACTGAGATATGTGGATAACATCGTGCACCCGATGCAACTGAGGTTGAAGGGCCAAGCAGTAAGCCTCCTCACCTACATTTCTGAAGAAGTGGAGGAGTGACTATATGTGACTAATGTTAGGCTACACCATATCCATCCACAAAGGATATATGTAAGGATGCCAACTTCTTTGTCACCTCTATTAACTACTGAACGCATCTGCAACTATGTTCCCCTCCCCAGGAGTATATACTTTCTCAAAGTAATAGTCCTGGAGGAACTGAATACTCAAAACTCTAGCTGCCACGAGGGTAAGGTTGGCTGAATCAAGAGTGAATGGCCCCACCCTCTTAAGCATGTGTTTATCCTATTCTGCCTGGGTTTCCCTTTTCACTGACCAAGGAAAAACCCCTTCCCAATGATGTAGATCAACCACATCTTTTTCCCTAATAAAGTCAATCTATTTATGAACTATGGTTTCCCAGTCCATACCCAAACTAACGTCGTAAGACCTCGACGTGGCCAGCAAAAGGTTTCAATTGAAACTATCGCCTCAAGGGTCATATCATACAATCGGAATAAGTGTGATTATCGAGTCTCCTCCCATAGGTATCTCCAGACGTGAGGGTCAAGTCAAAAGTCTTAACCAGAAACTCTAGGTCTGGGACAAGATTCGTGGAAGGAAGGAATGATTGGTACCTATGTCTATTGATACAAAATCTCGTAGTAGACACAGTTCATACCTAGATTCATTCCTAGAGCCCTTGGGTCACACTTCTTGACTACATGCCACTATTCTCTTCCCCTTCCCTCTAACTCCCTGATCCGGGCAATGACAACAAAGGCGGGTGGTTGTAACATGTCGAAATGTTCACCACCTCATGCTCCACTCCTCGCACTACTTCCATGTCTGCTGCTCTGTAGATTCATATTTTCATAACACTTCCCCTTCTGGAAACATTTTACATTCCCAAGTCTCTGAGACTAGTGTTGGTTCCCTACTTTCCCACTACTAACATTCTCTAGCTGTATCGATTCGTCCAAAGAACATTCAACCACAAATGTTCTCTCTAGAACCCAGGCATAAGAAGTAATGCATAGAGAAAATGTACTGGATTAGATTTCCTTTAAACACCCCTCGCTCTGAGGTCTGAGCTCTAAAGATCCAATTGTATCGTAGTCATCAAGTACCATGAATGATCGGTATGCCTTGAAGAATACTCATCTACCGACATGACATCCTGCTGAAGCTTTATAAGATCTAGAAAACTCTCATCCACCTCATCAAGCCAGTCCTCATCTTCCTGTATGTTAGGCTCACCTCGGAACCTGAGGGGTATCTGATGCTGAAACGCGTGTAAGGAACTAATTTTACATGTGTCATCTACCAGCACCTCCAGTTGTAACTGTTGACCAACAAGTAGTGTTATAGCTAGCACACTACCCAAAGGTACTATCTCAGGCATCGGTCCACGTACCGAAGCCTCATCACTATGAGAACCAACCTTATGGACATTCACTGGGAAACACTAGTAGCTAATATCATCATCGCTTCTACTAGTGTCAAAACTAGGTGTAGAACTGTAGAAATTGCCTCCATCCAATCCAATACTGCCTGGGAATCTGTCTCACCTCATATCCTCATAGGCCTATGCTGCTGGAACTTATTCAATGGTCTCTATCAGCGTACACCGTTCGCTAGTATGGCTGGTGGCATTTGCTACCCAATGGGTGGTTGTGCTGTTGGTATACCACTCGAATGTGCCATCATAGCAAGAGGGCCTTGCACAGGATCCTCATTGCTCAGTGGGCCGTCATCGGGTACTCTCTCAGAACTCCAACTAATTGTCTACGTGGAGGCATCCAGAACAGATGCGACACAGTCAAATGATTTAAACCTGGTGAGCTGACCTGGTTGAGCTGACTTAATGAAAACCTTTGAAAACTGACACGCAATAAGTGTTTTCATGCACTGAGTCGGAAATCAGTAGTCAGGGTCCTGGTGTATGGATATGTCAGCCTCCGCACCAACACCAGACTCCCTAAACTGAAAACCACACATGGTACTCTTAACACTATTGTTTCACCGAGAGAATGATTGGAGTCCTAAGTTCTGTGATATAACTGACTCCTATGATACCAAATTGTCACGACCCGTCCCTCGGGGACCATATTGTGACTACCCCAAGCCCACCTTCCTTAGGACAGGGGATGGCGACCAGCACCAAAGGCGTATCTCCCTAAAAAATGGGAAGGGATTTCCTTTATAAAACGTAAACAAACACAACTAGATATTAAGAAGAAGCAAACACTAAGTAATGCAGTATAAAAATTGTGATGAATGTACAAAGGAGACGAAAATACAATCCCAACATAAAGTTATAGCTACAAATGAAAGATATTAAAACTAAAAAGAAAAAAAACTAAATAGCGAAGAAGCTCCTGGATCATCCTCTGGGTTCCTACCTGAAGGGTAGGTAAAGATGTCCATCTCAGCACTCCGCGTCTATCAATCTGCTCTGTGTGCCATCATACCGAGTTTCCACATTTGGGTACCATCCAGTCTTCATACACTATGCCTCGGTCAGCGTATTCTGTCATCTACATCCCACACAAAGAGGTGTGGGCATAGCCCGTGTAGGGGTGTGTGTAACGTTACTCATTAGGGACCCTGAGACCCTCAAGGTCTCACTAAATCCAATAAGGAAAAACCAAAAAGAAAGATCTCAACAGATAACCTTTACTTAGTTATATTCCCATACATATACCTACACTATCAAGTAACCCATATCAATAATGAGGAAAACACAATGGTCATAGACTCAGCTCAAAACATTATTTTTATTATAGAAACCACAACTGCTGGAGAACTCATCCTTTATCGATTATAGTGGCCCTATCAAGACTCTAAGGAGCAACTAACAAACCTTAGACTAAATAGTTACTAATCTTGTCGAGTATCAAGGGTCTGCTGCCAAAACGGGCGCTCCTCCACTGTGGGTCTGCCGCCAGACCAGGGGCCCCCCCTAATAGCCATCAAAGGTACTCCTTCTGTCAAGTATCGTGGGTCTGCTGCCAAACCAAGCACTCTGTTTTCCATGGTTTTATTGCCAAACTGGGCGCTCCGTCCACTGGGATAGTCGAATCACTCCGAGTCGAATCGGTCAAGAAGTCATCAGGTCTCCAACTACTAGGTCTCCACACTCTGTCTGCTTGTCTTCGGGAGGATCTGCTCCACAAGATACTGGTCGATAGTCCAAGTATCATGAAGTCTCACATAGAAGTATCACAAAGGACCGCCTCATCATAGGGGTCTCAATGCAATAGATGGCGCGTCAATCGGATGCTCGTTCTGTGAGTTATTAGCCCTTTTGTCCTGGGGGTCCGGTTGGTTTCTTCTATGAACCAACCTGATCGTATCTCAACTATACCCTAAACTCAAAAGGGGTATACTCAAAGGAACCTTTTCTCAATTAGATTACCAATTCTGCAGACAGTTTTTGAAATGAACGTCTGGTCCGAGAGTTATTTTCTTTTCCTTTCCAGGGGCCTGGTTGGTTTCTAAGCTAAACAAACCCGACTTTAATCCAACTGTGTCCAATCCTCAAGTGTAGTATGTCAAAAGAAATGTTTCATCATAAGGAATCAAACGTAATTGATGGCATTCCAATCTGATGTCCAGTCCTTAAGTTATATGCGTTTCTTCTCTGAGGGCCCGATTGGTTTCGGGTTCGAAACAAACCATCCATAAACAAACATTGCCAAAACCTTGAGTGTAATATTTCAAAATGACCGTATCGATCCTATAAATCATACTCAACTGACGGTGCATCGATCGGATGTCCGTAGCTCATGTTATGGTCATTTAACCAAAAAAGGTCCCAAAATGGGGGGTCTGGGCACGGTCCGACCCGGCCCAACCCACCCTGGGTCGACCCGGTAGGGTGTGGCGTTGCCCGCGGTCGGCCGCATCTCGGCCATGCTGGCTGAGTGGGGGGGGTAGCTCGGTTAGCTGGCGTGACGTTATGCAACGCCTCTTCTAATCCGGAACGGTATAGTCTTTCTGGTTCCACCCTCTGCCACGGCTCAACCATGCCGGCCTATTCTGATGGTGCACCGCCACCGCCTTCCGCGGACCACCAAACGTGCTCCAGTTGTCCATTTCATCCACCGTCTACACCTATGATCATCTCGAGACCCGAACTCCACTGTGAAATCTTCAAATCGCCATAGTGGTCCTGGTTCGTCGTCGCTCATCAATCTGCACACATACGAACCACTAGTTGAGGGTTTGGGCTTGTTATTCGGCCCAAGCCCTATGAATTAGATGTTTTTAATCAAGATTAATGTATTCAAACTAAAATGAAACCCGAACATAACACCACATCGGATTTGAATCCCAACCCATAAGAACGAGCTATCCGTGGAACAACCGGGAAGAGGTTGGTCCGTGCTCATCATTCATTCCTCAAAAAGGAAAGGAGAAATTAAAAACAATTCTCCTACCTCGAAACGATGTTGCACGTCGTCGAACCATGGAAGACGAACATCGTGGTCGTCAGGCATCGCGGGGGAATATGAGGTTGTCGTTGTTCGGCGTACGCTTCCTCTTTCAAGCTCGTGCGTCGGTCCTTTGATGACCAAGAGGAAGATAGAAGAGTCGTCGAAGAATTCTCGCGTCAGAAGGGGGTTCCGAGGAAGATCATGAAGAAGAAGTGTCGTCACCGGTATCTTTGCGTTCTTCACCAGAGATATTATTTATCGAGATAAGAGTGGTGTTCTTCAATTTCTCCAGAGGTTCCCCACCAAAATATTTGCTCAAGAAAATATTAAAATAGATCTCTCCCATTTTAAAGATTTTCCATGAAAATCCAAATAATTCAAAAGTGGGTTGCCAATTAATTAATAAGGCCATTAATTATATGTTTATAATCATCAATAGGTGGAAGGTAGAGTGGTTCCACCATAATAAAAGAGAAGAGGTGTGAAGAATTAATGAAGGAGAGTTAAAATGGGGGGGGGGGGGTTTAAGGGGAGGTGATAAGTTAGGGGTTCATGCGGGCCCCGCCACCCTTAGTAATATCCTCCCATGGGATGTTAGGTGGGGTGTGGGACTCACCTCCAACTTCCCTTTTGGAGGAATTAACTTCCACATAAAAATAAATTGTAACACAACAATTTATTTAATTCTCAAGGAATCACTAAAATTTAACTACCACATACGTCAGAACGCATCTGCGGTAATGGTCCCCCTAATAGAATAACGACAATAGGAGTTCATTGGTGTCCAAAGATTTAAATTCCGAGCCCCAATTCAAAAGATAGAAAAACTCGAACGTACGTTTACTGAACGTACTCGAACAAAACTTTAGAAATTGATTTTGGGAAGACCGGGCATCAGAATCATGCGCCGTCAAAAACTGCAGACTCGTAAAATCCAAAGAGTTTAATAAAATAAATTATCCTTGAAATTTATAGGTCATTACACATAATCTGATTATTGTTATAATCTCCGCTTCACGGGATTTTCTAGTATGTCTCATGGCTTGTGAAGACGAGCAGCCTTTTAACGGAGTCCCGGGCAGTCCAAGACAAGACCGAGAATTCTGAGTTCCCTACTGTCTGAGGTGTTCCAATGGCTATGAGAAGTATCTGTTTTACCTATTTGTACATACATGTTGGAATTTTTAGTTTTTAGACTCTTGTTTTTTGTGGGATTGAATTCTGGCCATGTTTACATCTAGTACATTACATTCTGGCATACTACGTTGGTTGGGTTTAGGGGAATGCATGCATTTTTTCACTTATTTTTTTCACATTTCTGCATTTGGGGGCATGAATGTGTGTGATTGTGTAAATGTACATTGGAAATTACTCTCAATAAAGTCTTATTACTACTCGTATATAGTCACCAACCCCTAAGCTATTGGAGTAGAGCTTGGGGAGTTTCAGTAAGGGTCTCAATAGGACGGGTCATGACAGAGTGGTTTCAGTGGTTTTCGGTTCAACCTTAGGAAAAATAGACTATGAGATTTGTTTGGAAAAACAGTGTTAAGTATTTTGACCTAGGCTTTTGGTCCATTGATTCCAGTGTTGGTGTAGGTGGCTGACATATCCATACACCAGGTCTCTGATAACCTAATTTTGAACTAGGTACACGAAATCACCAGTTACAAGGAAGTAAAATAATGGTACATGAACTATAAAAGATTGGGTTATTTTTTCCATGTTCATTGAATAATATATCCAGATATACACGTTGAACATGGACCTTCTTGTTCCCTTAAAAGATGCCTTTTTTATGCATAATTGCTAGGATTCAGCAACACGATCATGAGGATGCCCCTAGTGACGAGGCTTCAATACATGTTGCACTTTTCCTGTTGTTGCCTCTAGGTGGTTCCCCTACTATACCACCACCAGTGGAGCAGCCTATTGTATCTATATTGCTAACAGATGGAGGAGTATAGGGTGAGAACACTATTGAGTTACAGATACATACACCCCTTTGATTTCGAGGAAAGTGAGTCCCTCTGGTGGGGGAATATAGTCTTGATGTGGTTACTAGAGTTTTTCGTCTGGTGGGGAAAAGTGGACCAGATGGTGATCATTGGACTGATCCTTCTTCAGGGTTCATTGGGATGATGTTGAAGTCTGACAATGTAGACTCAGGACAATGAGACACTTTTGCAGATGGAGTCCAAGAAACTATTTATATAGGTGTCACCTCTAGTTACACTGAGAGTAGTGTGCATTTAAATGTTTCATCAGCTCCAGTAGGGCAGTCTGACTATAGTTGACTATTCACCTATGTTCACCAACCTCTCTAGGTATAAGATGTAGATTGTCTAGGACTAGTACATCAGAGCTCAGACCTTCGAGTGAGGTCAAAAATGGGACATCCAAGCTAGTGTTGTGCATCTATGAATTTCAAAATTTGATAGAGTGCCCGACTGGGACTTGGTGATCAAGAGATTCTTGGAAGAGAAGAGACAACATACTGATATTAGTATATGGAAGATAGGTCTGGAGACCTTGGTAACAAGGAGCCGACATCAAGTATAGGGATCATGATGTGTGAGATGTCATTGGAGGACCCAAGACAGGTGTTTGGTAGTCCCATGGTCTTAGGTTGTATCTTGTCATACTAGAAAGAGGTTATTCTACTCGTGAAATGATATGGGACCTCTTGATAGAGACATTCAAACCCATCAATTTGCTTACAAGGATGTGCTGGATGGACTATCGAGTTAGTGGCAGAGAGTGGATCTGACATACCCACCAGATGGTGGATGTAGGAGAGGAGTAGTGGGATCGAGATATGGTGGCAGACTCTTCGATATACGTCCCCAACCACAAACCCCATGAGGTCCTCACCAGGCTCACGGAGCTGGGGGACAGAGATGAGGACAACTACAAGCAGTCAAGGTGTACCACCCTGGGACTCCAGGAATAATCTGAGATAATTTCGATGCCTTTTCTGCCTTTTTGGAAATACTTATAGACACAGGTTCCAGTCATTCCTTCCTCGCCAAATTTCTTATGAGAAGCATTGCAATTTTGGTAGATTCATTGACTTGACAGTAATTATTGGGGACACCTATAATAGGAGACTCAATTATCACTCAAAATGCAGATAGTATGATCATTCACTTGGAGGCCAGTGTTTTGATTGGAACCTCATGGTGGCAGTATTATGGCCATATGACACCATTAATAGTATGGATTGGCTGTCTTTAGTAAATGCCCAAATTGACTACATTAGGATAATAGTGTGGTTCTTAAATAGTTATGGGATCTGGTTTTTGTTTGTGGATGAAAAGGAGACCCAATCAGCACAAAATGGGGTGTCTCGTAGAAGGGTGATGTTGATCACTCGTGATTTGTATATCCTTACCCCCATAGTAATAGATGATTTGAGATTACAGTTCCCAGCATTAGTGGCAGAGTATGAGGACGTCTTTCCCAAAGATGTTCCAGGACTACCTCCTCGCTGGGAGATCATATTCTATATCAACATACACCCTTATATGATAACAATTTATTAACCATCATAACGGATGGATCCCGCATATATTTTTGAGTTGAAGGTGCAGTTGGAGGATTTGAAGAGATAAGGTTTCGGTTGACCCATTGTTTAACCATGGCAGGAACCAGTTTTGATTTCAATGATTGCATATGAAAGTTTGAGGATGTGAGGGGATTACTGATGCCTTAATCAGGTAATGATGAAGAACAAATATCAATTTCCATGGATCAACAACCTCTTCAATCAACTAAGATTGGAACGATTGTTCTCTATTGTTGACCTTCGACCAGGTTACCACCGGTTATGAGTATGGGGCAAGGATATATCGAGGACAACTTTTAGATGCCTCTACAGTTAATATGAGTACTTGGTGATTCCTTTTGTCATGAAAAATTCACCCGCATTGTTCATGAAACATATGAACCTAATCATTCAACCATATTTTGACCAGTTCATAGTGGTCATCATCGACGAAATCCTTGTGTACTCAACGTCAAAGGAGGATCATGAGAGACACTTGTGGATGGTTCAACACAAACTCTGAGGGAACTAGACTTATTGGAAGCTCTCAAATTTTGTGTTCTGGATTTAGGAGGTCCACATTCTGTGACTTGTCAACTCAATAGATGGAGTATCTGTGGACCCAACTATGGTGGAGGCTGCGATTGCATTGGATCCTCCTAAGAGTGTGATGTAGGTGCAATGCTTCCATGGGTTGGAAAAATATTACCCGTGATTCATTCATAATTTCTCCCAAACATCAGCATCGATGACAGCCTTTATCAAGAAGGGACCACCCTTCATGTGGATAGAATGTTCCAACTTGATTTTGAGCAGTTTTGGGGATTTTGATGAGCTCACCATTTTTGAGATTTTCATAGGAAGGTGTCAAGAACATAATTATCTTCAACGCATTAGAGAAATGGCTTGGTTGTATCCTCATGCAGAGTTCGGAAGTGATTTATTATGGGTTGCACTATCATAGACCACATGGGAAAAATTATTCAACCCATGATATTTAGTCAATAATGGAAGTCTTCACTTTGAAGATACTGCGACATAACCTTATGGGTGAGTGGTTTATCATCTAATCTGACCACAAGTGCATCAAATATATATTCTCGTAGAAGGACATGAATTTGAGGTAGAGAAAATAACTACAGTTCCACCAAGATTATGACATTGAGATCTTCTATACTCCAGGAAAGGGGAACATTGAAAATGATGCTCTAAACTAGAGATAGAGTTCGATGTAGCTAAATGCAGAAACCGAGTAGTTTTCGTTGTTACAATTTTCTTTCATAGGCATAGAATATGCAATATACCTTCAGTCCAAGGTTTTCAACCCTCCAATCTAACAATGATTCAGGGAAGAATGACTTGGGGATTTCGACTGTGAGGCTTTTCATGATCATTTATCCTCTTGTCATGCTCCTTATGTATATTATTAAGGTAGGGATCACATTTTTTTTTACATAGGATTAATTATAATACCAGTGGAGTTGTGGGGTGAGGTCTTCAGAGAGTTTCATACATCCCCCTTTTTGGTACATCCTGGAGTGAAAGAAATCTACCAAGACCCTCGATGTCACTTATGGTGGTACGATATGAAGAAGGTAGTAGGAGAGTTAATTTCTTGATGCATTTCATTGCAGTAGGTGAAGGATGAGCACTAGGTTCTAGCGGGGTTATCTCACCTCTGGAATTTGCAGAGCGGATGTGTGATGGAATATCAATGGAATTAATGATGGTATTACCCCGAACGTCCAAGGGGAATGATTCCATTGGGGTTATCACTACCTGTCTCACCATGCCATACCACTTCCTTTCTATTAGAGAGTAGAGTTCCGTAGTGATATTATGATTCCTCAATGTGCACAAGATAGTTTGGATTCATGTCATTTCATCGAAAATAGTCTCATATTGAGACACCTTCTTCACATCTTCTTTGTACAATGGATTGTAAGAGGCTTTCTAGACTGAACTATGTTTGAGCACAACGTTCCATCCCCAGACATATGGTCAGATGAAGAGAACTATTCATGTTTTGGAGGTTATGTTGTGGGACTGTATCATTGAATTTGTTCACAGTTGTGTGTACCAACTACCACTGGTAGAGTATTCATACAATAATCACTACCAATCCATCATTGGTATGGAACCGTTTGATACTTTTTATGGGAGACCCTATCGGTCACCATATTGGAGGACCGACCTAGGAATGTCATTACTTATGGTTCATGAGTTGGTTTGTGCTAAAACTGAGGTGCAGATCATCTGGGTGAAAGTGAATACTACACATAGCCGATATAATTTTTATGGTGATAGGTGACATGGACCTCTATAGTATGTGGAGGGAGACCATATATTCTTTAGGGTCTCACCTCGAGGAGGTTTAGATGATTTGGCCAGAGAATCAATCCATCATTGGGGTTCATTATACATTTCCAGGTACTACACATAGTTGGTTATGTGGCGTACTGCATAGATCTACCACCAAAGATGCACTGAGTAAATGATTTCATCTATGTATCAGATCCGAGCAGTTATGTGCATGACCCATCACACGTCATCGACTGGGGCATGCTGTAAATCGAGGAAGGTGGGACCTTCCTGAGTACATGGTTGTGATCAGGGATTGGCATGAGAGGATCCTTCATGGGTGATCGATTCCTTTGGTGCACATCCGTTGGAAGCACATGACCCTTCAGGAGAGCAAGTGGGAGCAGAAGGTTCAGATCCATGCATAGTACGCACATCTATTTGACATTCCCTTTGTTTTAGATTTTGGAGGACATAAAGCCCTTATGTGGAGATCATGTAATGTATTATATTTTCTATGTATTATATTTTAATATTATATGGAATTATTTCAATACCATGTTTCTTCATGTTGTGCGATACCAAGGCATGAAGTGCCCTGAATAAATGTTTGAAATAAATTAAACATTTAAACAGCACGTTCTAGCGGTTTTTTCATAAAACATGGGATAAATTTTTAATGAGTGTCTATATAAAAAATCAGAGGGCACCATTGCATTTAGATCCGTGACTTCACCTTATGTTAGAGCAGACATTGACTAACACGAGTCATCCACTAATGTTAGTTTTTTGGACGTTTCAAAAGATATAAAATAAATATATAATATAATTTATTTTAAAATGTTTCCATAATGCAGTGACACTTATTTTAATTAAGTAAGAAGTAGACCATGATAAGCCTCATTACCATGTAGAACTACCTAGAATCATCTAGAGCATTTGATAGGAGCCAACATTGGAAGATTCTTGATGGATGATGACGAACGCCGACAAAAGGATTATTGCACACTGAGATCATATCCCATCTGATGATCTACCTACCTCTTCATCAAAGATCATGGTAGGGGTTTTATTGATTTTTTTTTGTTTCTGTATTCTTTTATTTAATGACGAATGCATAATAACCCACAAAAATTTTGATCCGCATCTCACGTGATCTTGAGGGATTGTTATTATTATCTATTTCTTTCAGGGTTTGATTCAAAAAATTGACTCACGATAATGATAGGATTATCATTCTATTCTCCATATTTAATAATTATAATTGGATTGATTCAACGTTGTGATAGAATACAACATAGGTTCATCCCTCAATTTGGTTTAAAGGATTTATTTCCCTTTTCATTGTGTTCATCTCGTTATTCATGGGGAAACGTACAACAAATTGTTGCAAGTCTTTTTCACAATGCTACGATCCAAAATCGGAGATCGAACATCGAGATACCCTAGTAGAGGTGTGAAGATGATGGCAGATAACGAATCATTTCGAAAAAAGGAGGATATTTCATCAAGTGTTATTCATTTGAGTGTATCAAATCTTATTTTCAGGGCCTATTAAAAGCCTAAAAACAATGAAAGCAACATTATGGCCAAGGGGTGACATAGAATCTGATGTTTTGTTTCAATCGGGCGGCCTGGTTGAAGACTAGAGGATTAACTGAGGCCCGACATAGTGGGTTGGTGATTCTGGAAATTCCCATGACACACGATGTGTATCCCTATGAACACGCTGTGTGGACCAGTGGTGGATTCTGGGGGTTTCACGATGCACACGATGAATAACAAGGAATGCATCTTTGGAGAAACGCCATGTGTACCCCACCCAGTGGTGGCTAGAGTCAAGGGTGACCGGAAGCATAGACACGACTTGTGACCACTGTCACATGGAGTGTGGGTCCTTAAATGGGTCTCATTGTGTATCTATGATGATAAATTGGCATATGTTGGAGTACAAGCCATGTACTCTACAACATAGCCATACGAGGCTAGTAATGGGGGTTAACCCATGTACTGATTACAAAGGATTCCTTACATGGGTTGAGGCTGTGTTCGGGCACATTGCTAGCATAACGGAGAGGACCCATAATATGATGAAATGACATGTGATCCTTCCTACACGTCGTGTAGTTTTGTTTTACACAACAGGCCTTATGATAGGGGCCAGTGAACATGGCCAGTACCCAGGGTCAGAAGACATTGAGTGTGACACTTCTATAAGTTGTGTACTTCTCATTACATGGCTTGATCTCCTTTTACAACATTCCTTAGATAGGTTCCATTTGGGTTAGTTCCCTTTTTTCTCATTTATTTGAAGTTCAGTTATCGTTTCTACTCATAAGGAGTATAATCCCTTCAGTTGGAAATTCCATGATAGAGTCAGGTATCCCACCAAGAGGCCCAAAATGAGATCCTATATCCATTCCTAAACCTATGTATAATATGTTATCGAAGGGAATAATCATAAAGAACACTGATCCTCTACATAGTAGGAGAATCTATATGAGTCTGGGTATCTGCCAAGGCCCTGATAGTGAACCCCATATTTGTATCGTGATATTTTCCCACTCCAATGTGTGTTCTCACAAAATGAGTGTATCTATATATCATGGATTTTCCCAATAAAAATAATTCTTGGATATACATAATTAGGGCTATCATACTCATTGAGTGAGTTCTCCTGTATGAGTGCTTTTTGGATCCTTCGAACTGAATGTATAGCAACAATATGCAGTTTTGTGACATCTCTCTAGACTACGGGTCTGGTATTTGAGAATATCTGTATTGTGATTCTCTTGATATATATTCAGTAGAAATATATTTTGAAGAGATTATTCTTCCATTAAATTTTGTGTTTATTTTTTGGTTTTGAATAACCTATACTGAGTATTGTTATACTCATCACTACACAGGGTTTTCCCACACGTGTCATGCCTTGTGCAGATGAGAAACCTTTTGACGGAGTCCAGGGTGGTCAACGACCAGACTGAGCTTCCTGAGATCCCTACACGATGAGGTATTACTAAATCTACATGCATAAGTCCCATAACTCATAGTTGTTACAGATTGAACATTGTATTATTCATAGTCTTGTTTTTTGAGGCCTTTTATTTTGGACTATTTTAATTTCAGTACAGTACATTTTTTCAGACTCTGTTGGTTGGGATTAGTTATATGCATGCATTTTGTCCCTTCGTGTTTTATTATATTTCCACATTTTGGGACTTACGTTTTGTGTGTGTGTTTAATTGTACTTCTGAAATTCTTCTCGGGTTATTGATATGCCTACTCAGTGCTAGTCACCATCCCCATGCCTATTTGATGCAGGCATTGAGATTAGTGTCACAGGTTGCACGGGATGGGTCTTGACACTGTGTAAAATAAATCCTCAAAATTTAATATCATTAATGTTAAAAGGTATTAAAATATTTTATTCAAAACCATTTATAGTGATTTCAAGAAAAATTAAACGATCAACAATGGAAACATCATTTTCAATTGAAGAGTACAATTTTTGTAACCCCATGTCATAAAATTGTATAATAATACAATATTTGTTAAATTATAAATTGAAATATAAAGCATTCTAGGAATGACACATAACTGGGTACCCAAAAAAGTATAACAATAGTGGAAAACAATAAGGCCATTGAGGAGATAAATAATAGACAAGGAATAATATAGAGTGATAAATAACATGATCATGAGAAAATTAATTACCATAATACCATAAATTACAAACAGATAATTAAGAATGTATATTTATTAGAAAATATGTTAACATAATAATATTTTTACTTCAACTTCTATTTCCTATAATATATGGGATATTTTACTATCACGATAGAGAACATGAAAAAATATGCATAATTCGTTTTATTCAAATTAATATGAATATTTTCAACCATAAGTGGTTCATCAATAAATTTAAAAATTTATTTCATATAATAATATATAAAATGAATATTAAATTCAATATTATCTTTGTAAGAGAATTAAAATAAATTTTAATAGATTATAAGAAAAACAAGTCGATGAAAAATTATTCATCCTCTTTCTCTCAACAAAGTAAACCATGTTAGATAAAACATATTATGATATTTTATAATATGAAAAATTTCAATAAGATAATAATATGATAGTGTTCATCATTAAAAATTATAAAAATAAATTTTCTAAGATTAAATTGAAATATTCTTCAATAATATCAAATCCAAAAAACATTAACATCTGACAATATATACTTCCTTGATAGACATAACATTTATCTATAAATAACATCAATAAATCTTAATGTAATGTACTGAAATAATATATTCCTTAATTATATCTTCTAAAAATTATGATAATCATCACCTTAATTGAATTGTGACACCATAATGGGAAATTAATTTCACATTTTTTTAACAAAAAACATATGTCTATAAATTAAATTCTATACTATAACAAATATTAATTTTTACCTTAACAATAAATGAAACCCCGCTTCTCTAGAAACCAAAATCAGATTGTTATATTACTATATTTTAAAAAGATACAATGGATTAAATACTAGAATATTGAATATTGTACTTGTAATATTAGATATATAAAAACATTATTCCATTGTTATAATTTAAAATATAAAATATAACATAAAAATGATGTTTGGAATTTATTAAATATTCCATTCTTTCCCGGAAATAATTCATATATTCTTATATAGTATCATTGGGAATTTAAAAATTATAAGGATGATCTTAGATTCTTAGTTTACGAAATCATACGAAAAAAAAATTCTAGAAATATAAAAACCAAAAAAATATATCAGAGATAAATTTTAATGAAATATATAATGTAGCTAATATGATAAAATGGTAATACATTCATTGATGAAAAAATATAAATAAATACATTAATATAATAAAAATTATTATAAGTATAGATTCATGATGTCACACATCATATTTTTCAAATCCTAGCCTTGAATCAATACATCATATATAAATTGGTATTGTATTGGTAAAATATGTAAACTAGTTTTTATGAGGAGGAATAATTTGGCATTGATAATATATAATTGTCTTCCCCTATCACATATTAATTCTAATGAAGTCATTATAAAAATGAAATTAATAAAAATTTCATATATAATCAACATAATAAATTGTATAAAATGACTACTATATAAAATAAAAATAATTTCAAAGGTAAATCCTTTGAGAATATTATAAAAAATATATTTAATAATACGGTAGTTGGTATCATTATTTTATATTCCCTATAAATAATAATATTCATTAATAGATATCAATAATTTTGATAATACCATTAAAATTTCACAACACAATTTCTTGAGTAAAGTACCCATTCTATTTTGAAATCAATTTTTTAATATTTGGTAATTCTAAAATATATTAAAAAGTATATTTTTTCAAATGATACGTGAAAAAAAATAAAACAATAATCAAGATTCTATAAGCTGATGACTTTGAGAATTTGCGTTCAATATGTAAATATTCAATATTAATTATATTTATACGTTTTTTTTAAATTACTATTCGTGGAAATTGATAAAAAAACATTTATATAAAGAAGTTAATATAAATCCAAAAATTGATAAAAATAAATTTAATAAATAATATCCTATTATTCAAATCATTTCGGGAAAACATTTAATGAATATAAGAAATGGAAGAAAACAATTCCATCCTAATAGAAAACAAAATTATCATTAGCTTATGAAATTTATTTTATAAATTTGAGTACATTTGGAGAATAAAATCAATGAAAAGCATGAAATTTTGAGGAATAAAAAATATAAAAGTACATTGGATGGGTTTCTAATAAAAATATCATATAATTTATATAATATTTACATAAACATAAACTATATTATATTATCATAGTATTTCAAAAATCATACATATGAAAAAACATGTTTCTCAAGATACTGTAACCACATGTATAATAAATTAAAATTTATATATTATGTATATGGATCATATTGATTCTTATGATATAATACAAGATTTTTGTATTCAATATTATCATCAATCTATTATCAATCAGTCATTATAATCAATATATAATTTGTTACACCCATTTTATTTCATCTATGTTTTGATTCATTAATTATTTTTCTTCAATATTGATCATGGTTCCATTGTCTATATAATTTTATTCATTATATATATAAGTTATATTCATTATATACATATTTAAATTTTTTTATGAAATACACATATAGAAATATTTTGATTATCCTTGAGACGGTACATAGACTTATCTACATATGAATATTTTTTCTTTTATGAATTTGAATAATAAAACAATGATATATAATATATTTTCATAAAAATATTTATTATAATAAATGTCAAATATATTTATTAAATATATAATTATAAAAAAATACCCTACAGCGATGGGAAATAAATCATTTAAATATATGTTTGCTATAGTCAACATGTACACATGTGGAATACATTTATTGATCATTTAATTAATAAAATTTGAAAATGGGTTGTTGCAAAATCATAATATAATCGAATAATTTAAATTATAATTTATTAATTATATAATGATTGATAAAATATATTTATATGATGCCAATAAATAATGTATGTTTCTGGAATAACAATTAAATCTTCTCTCATACATTCTTTTAGATACATTTTATGCCATACTTGGAAGGTATTAGATTCAGAACTGAATATCAAGAAATATGAAATGTAAAAAAATTATTTTTGTTTTCAATGAGATGTCCAAGATGTATAAATTTTTGTGAGTAATTTTGGATTAAGTATGTCATCTTATAAATGATTAGAGGGATTGAAATGGAATCAGATAAAATATAAAAATTATATAACATCACTATATTGTGAATGTGGAACATAATTTATAGTACATATAAGGTAAGATAAGGAAAGGTCAAAATATAATTAAAAAATATGTAGAAAAGATTATGTTTTAATTCTTCCCTTATCGCTATTTACAATATTTTAACCATCACTATATTGATAACATTATCTTATTTTTAGTATTCATTAGAAAAAATATATTAAGATAATCTTATTAAAATCAATTAATTGTATTAATTTAAAAAACATATTCCATAATACATGATAAAATATCTATATATGGAAAAAATTACATCTAACATATGTTCATATCATGAAATGATACATGTTTTTAGAAAATAAGAAATTACTATAATAATATAGAATTAAAAAACATATACAATATCGATTCCAAGGGAGTTAGTGTGATTGCAAGTAATTATTAAATAACTAATTATCTTTTATACGAGGGAAAAAATAAAGGAATCATGCAAATTATTGATTGAAATAGATGAACTGAAATAGTTTTTAATTGATGTTAATCATAAATTATATTTCCAAAATGTTAAGAATATGTTTTCATGTTGAACATTGTAATTTAAAATAAAATAAAATAATTATTTAATAAATATTTTCTTATTAATTAGATTTTATAATCATTTATGATATTCTTATATAATTATAATCTTTTAAAATTAGTTGTTTTGTCAAAATATATTTTTCCTAGTATTAATTATATAATCACTTATTTACAAAATTAATAAAAAATTAACTCTCTGCTAATGTTGACTAGTTAATTTTAAAAATGAAATTCATTTCATGGAATTAAAATAATAATATTTTCTAAATAGGAAATAAATATATTATTTAATAAATTTATTTTCATTATTCAGTTTTTATAAAAAAAATATTAGATACTATAATTGAATCTAATGTGTATAATATAATGTACCCATTATAGTGAACTTATTTTAAAAAACCAGTAATCACATAACAATAAAATCACATTTCAATCCTATGGTTATAAAAATGATATTAACTATGTTTTGTAAAAATTTAATAACATTTTTGTATGACTAATTAAAATTATATAAACATAAAATATCATTTCTTTTCTCTGATGTTATCAATACTAGTCAATATATATAAATAAAATATTAAATAAATAATCCTATAATAATATTTCCACTTATATTATTGTTAATCCCATTATTTATTTCACATTATTGACTCTATAAATATCATTAATAATCTAAAACCACCATTACATATAACATGAATGTGGTATGAATTCTAATAAAACTACAATCATATTTAAACATATTAACATATGATGGAGTGTAAATTTATTAAAATGTATTAAACTAAATTGGTTTAAAATTTTTCTTTACATAAATTCATATTATAATACCATGTATAATTTTTTTAATTTAAAAAACAATTAATTTTATTATTTATAAAAATTGTTTCATTTTGTGCATTTCTATAATCTTATCAGTTTAAATTTATAGTTAATTAAGAAAAAAGTACATTTTTATCCCATAGAATAAAATGTGGAGACTTCCACTTTATATCCATTTTATACCCCAACAACATGATTTGTAAATTAGTATAAGTGTTCCATTAAAAAGACATTATCTCATTTTAAGATAGATCCCCAAAATGGATATGCATCCCTTATTATAGTTTATATTCAACCATAACCCCCATGAAAATTATTTGGTAAATTCTTTAAAGAATAAAAATGCTCATTTAGGGATATATTATGAAATGTAACTTTTTTAACAATTTTTAAATTTTGATAACCAATTTTGATTTTGTCATCTTCAATTAATAAAAAATGATTACTGATTAATTAGGTACTCTTGAAATAATCATTATTAAAAAAATCATAAAACATTTCATATGAAATCATAAAGGATAAATACAAAATGCAATATGATTTCAAGAAAAAAATTATTCATTTTCCCGAATAAAATCATTTTACATATATTAAATAAGGTTTTTTAAATAAATCAATATTTTTCTATCTTAGGATATCAAAATTAGATTCAGAAAACAATGAACTATTTCAATATTAATCATATCCTTTGAAAAATAAAAAATATAACTTTTATAACCATAACTGATTTAATAATCATTGAAAGAAAAAATTAATACATAATATTATTTCCTTAATGGACTTATGTCAGGACACTATATGTAATTTTTAAGGATACACTATATAAGCGGGTTTGATTTTATTAAGAGACCTGAAAATAAATATGGGGCTATAATGAGACCCTCACATCACATTATAAGCCTAAAAAATTCATCTCATGAATTAAATGAGTAAAAAATCATTATATAATATTCAATAACATTAATATTGAAAATAATTGAATATGAACATATTATTTTTCCCTCAGAAAAAAATAAACCAAAATGATCATATTCCATACATAGAAATACTGGGGATGATTTCATTAGAGTGCATCCCTAACAAATAATAATTAACATCCAAGGATGTCTAAAAATATTAATACACCATTAAAATAATATTCAAAACATTCCTTGAAATCATGAGGTAAAAATAATTTATTTTTAAAAAACCTTATGTTTTTGTCTGATTATTGACAATGTTATCTTATTTTAAGATAATAATGTAAAAATTTAATGGATTATTCTTTTAAAATAATTTTCATAATGGATGAAAAATATCATTTCCTCTAATATTTTCATAGAGAACATTATATCCACATTTGTTTAAAAAGTCCAAAGAGGGTCCAATTGAAAATATATAAAATGATTCCTATTAACAATTTATAATTATTGATGAAATAATTTAAAAAAATTCATTAAAAATTTTTTAAATAAAAATTAGAACATTATTGAATCACATGATTAAATTTATCATATTTGATAAATGTTTTGAATAGAATCTGTTAGATAATTGAATTATAAAAACAACATATCTCTTTTTTAACATTTAATAAATAGAAAATTTGAGAATAAAACAGCAAAAAAATTGTAGAAACCATAAATTCCATTAAATTATTTATAATATTAAACCATATGTCTATATATTTGCCACAAAAAAATTACAGGGATTTAAAATGAAATTAGACTTCATGAAATAAAATTGATATGAAAAATACCATTCCTTTGTCCTAGATCATTTTGTATATTCTATAAATGAAGATTAATAAGATTATATTAGTTTCATAATTATTTAATCACATTTTTCATGTTTACTACATTGTTATGATTTATTTTATTTTATAAATGAAAATGACATATTTAGTTACAAAATTATTCATGTTAATTTTTTATGTTTTTAGGATATTCTGTAAATATTTTCGATATGTCATTTTCTGGATGAACTTGGTTAAAGGGTTATATAATTTAATATTTATTGAATATTAACCAGAAACACACAATGATGATCATAAATTCAAAATTATTTAGAATTATATATTATCATGGTACACGAAAAATGTACCATATCACGTCATTGAGGGTGAGTACAAAATCTCTCTTTATCCATGTTATCATTTATTAATGTGATTATGGGTAATAATGTGTTGAATTTCTCATTTTTCAGAACCAAAATTATGTGAAAAATATAACACATTTGAGAAAACCTTCATGTGTCACCATGTTTGTGCAAGAGATCTGGGTGAGGATAGGATTGAATCCAATATACCAAAATATGGTGGCATAATATAGTTTTTTGGTTATATCATGGGGATATTACAAATTCAATTAATGTTAACAATAAAAAATATGGAAATAACATGATAGAATAAAAATCATATATTTTGTATATAAATGACCAAAATAATCTTTAAAATGATTGGTAAACAAAAAAACAAAATGATCATTCATAAATAGGAGGAAAATAATTACCCTTTGGGACAATCACATATAAAATAAGACAAGAATAAATGATCATATAGTATATACCTCGAAATCCAAAACACATCCATACAAGTATTTACCCTCATATTGATCTATCCTACCCATCCATCAAACCCAAGACTTAGAGATGCTGTATCTTGAATATTTCAAGGCTACATGGGTACCCATGTATAATGGAAACTTGTGAAGGGTGTATGTTAAAATATATTGGGAACATATAATTTGTCCTCTACCAAAATAATAAATTATTCATACATTAATGTGATAGTATTTTTAAAATTTAAACATGTATTATATAAATTGAAGAAGCATAACATGTAGGAAAAAAATTTCCAATATCCAATTACAACCATCTTTTAATTGTATGTACAATCACTATGCCGATAGAAACCCCAACATTTCACCATTTAGATCCATACTAGAAGGAATTTGAAAAATCCTACCAAAACGTCCTAATCGATTGTTACGTCTATGAATGTATTAAAAACCTCCTAAGGAAGATAATGTACATACACATACTGAAAATCATATGGCATGTCCCCATAGGATGAATGTTCATGTGGTTCAACTATTGAACAAAAAAACATCAGATGAAATATATCAAACATTAACAATAATCATACTTAATGGGAGGATGTGAAAGAGAAATAATCATCACAAATACACATAAGACCAATCATAAAGAGAAGGCCTCACGTGACAATATAAGGACACAAAATATTGTCATCACACTAGTAGGTTCATGAGAAACACATAAACTAATATGTTATCCAACATAAAACATCGTATGAGAGAAATAATTCTGATATAATAGAACCCCACACCCTATGGATTGACCTTGTTATCTAAGGAATTAGTAATGATTAATCCTTATCTATATTCCTGTGACATACAAACAGTGTACAAGGTTCTATCATAGACTATGTAAGAAATTCAAAATACATTTGGCATCGTTCTATTGAATGATGATGACTTATGGATCAACGATTAATTAATCCTCACGTGATATCTACAAGACAATATGAATTTATCGATGGTCACCTCATGTAGAAATTCATATATCTGATTCATAAAACCAGGCATATTACCATATGGTTGTGTTCATGAGAAAAATTAACTTACATATAGTCAACTCGTAAATAATGAAATCCTAACTACATTGTTCTGGTATTTAAATTTTATTTTTCATCCATAGACCACCACAAAGGTGAAATAATTTATAAGAATTAAAAATAATTAAATATTACTCATTTGTAAAAAATTAAATTATTACCTTGAAAAACACATTTATGGAGAATATTTATTACTAGTTGAAGGAAATAATAGATATCACCATATAGAATGAAATATTACAAACTACACATTGATTCTTCAACTCACACATGTGATATGATTTTGTAAAAAAACATATCATTTAATAATGAAAATAGTCCACTTTAATGAAACTAAAATTGATTCATTAGAATAAATTCCACCATGTGATAGATCATAGTAATGATGATATCCAATGAAGTTCAATCCACTCCTAAAAAATCCTATAGCTAATGAAAAACATGATCAAAATATGTATAATATCATATACCATTATTTTTGAATGTGTACTATAATATTCGTAAAGAAAATGGAATATTGAAACACATATTAAACCCATGTAAAAATAGAATACATGTTGTGGGTTCTTATAACGAGATAATATTCATCAACAAATAGTTTTATAATGATTACCATGTTGGTTCAATTACATGGAGGGTATTTATATAGTTACATACAACATGGAATATGTAAATGATACTTTCTCAGAGTAATGTTGAAAAATAGGATACCAATTCACTTGTATATTATTCATTGAAGAAAGGATTTTGAATTCCTTATCATATCTAGAAGAGATCAGGGGTTCTTAAACACAATTTTTTACATTTTTTAAATTTAGTTGGACATAATTTATCATTATATATTCCTATTTTAACTTATTAATGTGAATTTATGTTAGAAATCCATTATTTCATGGACTCCCTCATGATACATAGTTTAGATATACATTATGACTTGATTATGTTACACATTTATTTTTATGGGAATCCCTTATAATTATTTGTCAAACCATGTGTATGATTATTAATGTGGACCACATATTAATGCACGTGTTCCAATTGGTGAAATTATATAGTATTAAAATTCATTACGTAATTTATACCCTCATGAGGAAACATTTTCAATGTTCTTGGTGGTCGACCTTGACTAATGATCCATTATGAGTATTGGTCTTGGTGGTTCACTGTAAATCATGCTCATTATGGTGAAATAGAAATGTTGGTTAGGATTGCCTCATGATTAGTTTATTTTTATGTTCCTTCCTCATTTCTATGACTTTATGATTAAAATTTAATTCTTACATATATTTATCATGATCCATTCCCTTTTATGTCATAATATTATGCCTTATATCCAAGATGATATGTTAACCTCCTCTTATTAATAACTTAATGGGATTTCTATCTCATCCAATTTTTCATGTATTCCCAAGGATATATTGTGAATATTCATGAGATAAATCGAATTTACGATCTCTTTATGAAGATTAAATAATAAATCACTTTTATTTATGTTCAATGCTTTCAGTATTATGATTCCACTCGTCCAAATAAACTAGAAATTTCGATTATTGGATTTTATTTGAATGGTAATTATGGGAAAAACCATGTAATTATATGGGTAAATGTATAGGTTTTCTATAACTAGAATCATGGTAAGGTAATGTTATTTTAGGAAAATAGGAGTATAAAACATTAGTAATAACTATAGGTAAAAATCTATTTAGATGTATTACATAATCAAAAACATTGAGAATCATTATTAAAAATATAGTTTTCATTTATATGTTTATCCTTATATGATCAATGTTTTTTATATGCTTATTAACAATGTATGCATGCCCCCTAATTTTATTTTCATCTTCTTAGTTAATGGATTGAAATATGATAACTCATGCCAAAAATCAATGTGATAGGTAATGTGATGATTTACATATTGAAATTCCAAATTTTATGGGAAGGGATGATTTAAAAATTACCATAGATCTTTATAAATAGGTAGAAGTTAAAAATCATGACATAAATCACGTCGAATTTCCTCTTTATCCTCAAATAGATAGATAGAGAGATACATTTGTATCTCATATGTGACCAAGGCCTATAATGTATATTGTATTTTATGATACCCTCCATATAGAACAATGGATTATCTCTATTGAGAAGATATTCTCTGCCTCTAGTGCTAAAAAAAGATAATATTATGATGGTGGTCTAATATTTCAGTGATAATTTTGATTAATAGATGGCATTAAATAGAAATAAAATTTTCTATGATAAAATTGATCCCATGTATTGGGAGGAATTCTTTATAATTTTTTCCAATAATTGTTTTCCCCATACCCTCCATCTCAAGATGTAAAAGGAATTCATTTGGCTAAAGAAGAAAGAATATGAGTTTATTGAGGTTTATAAAGAAAACATCACAATAATTTCTTGATACACCTTCTACATTTTCATGATCACTAAAATAAACATGTATATCTTCTTTAGTGGACTAAATTTGAGTCTATGTAAATAATTGGAAATTCAAGACATTGATCAATAAGTAGAGATTAAATATTGGTCCCAAAATGTTTAAATGAACTATAAAGTCTCTTAGTAGGCTAATGGGATATGATATAAATAGTGGAAAATAGAGTTTAATATATGAGGATCAATAAATAAATTCCATGAGGGAATAGAAAAATTCCATCCTATATATCAAATCATTGGGAATCAGAATCCTGGTAACATTCAAACAGGAACAAAAAATTACTTCACCTATTAATGAATGATGAATCTACATAATTACTGCCAATGATATATGAATAATACATCTACTGTATAAGAAGAATGTAGTATTGTGATCAACACCAATACTATTGTGCAATGATTCAACTAAAAAGTATCAGAGGAATTATGTGAACCATTTCCCAAGGCCAAGGGTTCTTTGAGGTATTAAAGAAAAAACTCCATTGAATTAAAGAATGGAATATTATATCACTGTGACTTAGGTAGAGACATAAAATTATTTTATAAAAGGTATGATAAATATTCATTATTTAATATAGAATATCTTATTTTATTATATTTCTAAAAATTATTTCATATCATGCATGTTTATTATAAATATTAATACACCACCTAAAAATAGAGAGGTTATGTTATCTGTTAAAACTAAAAAAGTGGAAATTATTTCATCAAATGTATATAACACTATATTGTTTAATTATTGTGGACTGAACCTCCCAAAAAAGATTTTGACACATAATTTTATGGAGTCTGATAAAATAATGGGCATGGATTGGATATTTTAATATAAATTCAACTTCAACTATCAAGAAATTGATGTCACATTTCACATCCTAAGGCATCCTATAATATTGTACAAGTGTAAGGGGGAATATGAATATAATATTGAATCATTATGGAAATTGATGATATTATATTTTTAGGAGAAATAGTATCTATCTATATATATTGATATAAAGGAGATAATCATGCTCACATAAATGTGCACTGTGTGGGAGTACAATGAGGTGTTCCCCAAATTATTAAACAGTCATCCACATAACTGAGATGTTGAGCTACAAACTGAACTTATTCCATGATATATGATATTTACATATATTGAAGACACCATATATAATGTTTATCATTGAGTTAGAAGAATTGAAGAATACATTACTATTGAATTTTAGCAATAGTTTAATATACCTCACTGCTTCACTTTGGTGTGGGGGTAGTACACACAATCAAGAAGAATTATTTATCAATGATCATATGTATTTATTATCATGAGATAATAAAAAATCACAATAAAGAGCATGTATCCCCTAACACGGATATATGAATTAATCGATCAAATACGTGGGGAAAAGGGTTTCAATATAGTGGACGTTTGACCATGATATCAGTAACTAATGGGGATAAATAAAGTTATTTCAAAACTATCTATCTAATGAGGTATAGACACAATGAGTTCATAGTGGTTCCCTTTGTCCTCATGAATTCTCTATCAATATTCATTGATTTAATTGATATAGTTTCTAGATATTTCCTTTCAAAAAATGTTATAGTCCTTATTTAGAATATTATGATATACTGAATTTGAAAGGCGGAACAAAAGGATCATTTGAAGAATGTTATTAATTTTGTTTTTCAATATAATCTATGTGAACATTACAATAAATGTGTTTTATGGATAGGGAATGTATCCTTCAAGGGTATCTTTATAACTATCAAATGAATAATTTTATAAACTTTTATGAAAAAGGTAATTGAGGAATGGACCATTCCAACCTATATAATATCAATCCATAATTTCTATGGTATTGCTCGGTATGACCAATGATTTTTGAAGTGAATATAATGATTTTTAAACATAGTAACAAAGTTAACTGAGAAGGAGGTGATGTTTTTTCTAGACTAGTGAACGTGAAGACTTCATCAAAGAGTTGAAAAATAGGACTATCACAACACCAATACATAAACTACCAAAAATTTTAAAATTAGTTTTGGTGTACATTGATTATTCAAGGAAAGGAATAAGATATTTACATATTAAAAATAATAAACTAATAACCAAAACATCATGTATATTAAAATATCAACAGAAAAAGTATCTCATTTATTATTTTGAATAGGTGGGTGAGATCCTTTCATTGAAATTTTGGAGGCATCACCTCTATGTGGAGAAGTGTGAGTTATATACTGATTAGAAGAGCATCAAACAAATATTCACATATAAGTATAATAATATGAACCAGTGAATATAGTTATAGCTTAAAAAATAATTTTACTTCTCAATCCACTACCATTATGTTAATAAAAATAATGTGGATGAAGAACTATTTGGAAATGTTGTGGTATCTTTATCAATGATGATAATTGGGAAGGGTCCAATACTAATGTAACATCAAATTATGTACCTAGTGATCAATAAGAAAGGAACATAAACAATCCTTATTCAAATAATGAATCAAAAAATAACATATTTAGAAAATAATGGATGTTTAGTTAATTGATGTAGAATTTTAGAAAAACTTTGAACCTATAGTAATTAGGAAATCCCTAGATATCCAAATGGATGAAATAGTATTAATGATAATTGGGTCTCGACTCTGTGTACCATCTATTAAAGTGAAAATGAATGTGATTTTGAATGACGCCCATAACTCAACCGTCTCTATTCACTTTGGGATCACAAAAATATATTGATACCTACATGAGAATAGTTGGAGGGACAACATAAACATGGGGATCACTAAATATATATGACATATAAAACCATGACATGATGTGAAATTTGAACATCAAAATTTATACGAGGGTAATTAAAATGATACTCATACCAACATGGAAGTGGGAAAACATAAACAGGAAATTTTTCACTAGACATATAATGACATCCAGAGGAAACTGTTATATATGGGTTATTGTAGATCATCTCACAAAAGTCAGATCACATTATTGATATTGGATATGACTAATAACTATATAAACTATCAAGGATTTAAATTATAGATGTTGTAAGTTTACATGGAGTTCCACTACTAGTTTTATCTGATAGAGATTAGAGACTTACCTCCATGTTCGAGAACACTATCCATCATGCCCTTAATAGAGATATAAACATCAGTTTATTATCATCATCAATGTGATGCCCAAACAAAACAGATTATTATCACAGTGTATGAAATTTTGAGATAGTGTTCTAAATACATCATAGAATTATGAGACCATCATTTTCCATTGTCTGAGTTGTCATTTAACAAAAACCCCAAATCATGCATCCAAATGGCTCTATATAAATCCCATTATGAAAAAAGATGCATAATACTAGAATACTGGGAAAAAGTTTGTGAACATAAGATTCTAGGACCATAAATGGGAGATGAAATGTTAGAAAAGGAGAAAACCATCCAAGGGAAAAAAATGAATCCCAATGTCTACCAAATACCTATGAGGGTTACCATTAAAAAGACCATGAGTTTAATGATGGAGATATGGTTTCAATCTATATAACTTCATGGAATTTGGCCATCAGACATGGGATGATATAAAATATAATTACTATATGGATTGGACCCTTTGGGATTATTGATCATATTGGAAGTATATCCCCTCAACTAGAACATCCATAGACCATGTATAGTGTACATGATTTATTATATAAGTATGTACATACTAGATCCCTCACACATACTGAATTTATAGTTGGTATAATGGGAATTTTCCCTCTCTTATAAGAAGGATCGAGTGAAGATAATAGATAATCGAGGTAAATTTCTATACAAAAAGACCAATCACCAGTTCATTCTGCCATGTTGAAGTAATCAGTATCAAGAGTAAACATGAAAACATGGTCAAAAAATGAATTATAAGTCCCTCACAAGTTTCTCCCTTAGTTTATAAAATCAATATTTGTGGGAGAAATTTCATAGGGGTGGATGAATGAAATGACATAGAATTGTATCATGGAAGATTCCATTGTTGTAATTATGCCATATAGTATAAATCAAATAAAATCAAATAATGAACAAAAACAGACTTTATAAATAAAGAATGAATTTAATAATAAGCTTTTCATGAAATTAATGAACCTATAATAAAGAAATAGTAACTTGACCTTTTTAGAAGTAATATGATTATTATGAATATAAATCCAACAAATAAAAATATAATCTCAACAATAAATTTATAAATATAATTTTTGAATCTTATAAATAAAAATATGATATCTTTATGTCATAGAGTATGTATATACATTTTTTTTGTAAATAATTGAATTTTGTATTGAATTTTTTAAATATAATTTTATATTTATGTTATAATAATTAATAAAATGTTTTAAAATAAAAATTATTTTTATATAAAATATATATAACTTAATATTTTATATCTTATAATAAAAAGATATTTTTAAGATACCTTATTTAATTAAAAAAATTATTCTACAATATGTTATAGAATTAAAACTTCTATGATTAGAGTAAATGATTATTTTATTAAAACATTAATGTTACCGTATTTTGAAACATATTTTCATAAAATGGTGCCCATTTTTGAATTCTACACATCTAAAAATATTCAGGGTGAAATTTTGGGTTTTTTTATAAAATACATGAATTTTTGGAAAGGAGTGAAAAAACCTAATTTACAGTTTTAGTATTATAAGATAATAATGAATTTTATGTCATCTTTCAGTCCTGGATGATGTAAGTACCCATTATCTGAAACATAAATTATTTCATTTCTGTATTTATTCATAAAAATCCTTGTAATCCATTGTCCTGAGAAAAAAGAATAAGAAATGAGTCAAAAAAACACTCATCTCTATCACTACAAATACCACCCTTCACCAACTCTAATCCTCACACCACATAATCCAAGAAGATTAACCAATTTGTATGAAATTTTCTTACAATGAAACTTCTTACAATCTAGTAGGTTGTGATATAATCATTAGACCAAAACCAACATCTCTATAGAGGTTTTGAAGGAGAATAATTCATGAGTTAAAATTGGATTACACTTTAATTATTCATTTGTTCACTTTTTATATAATATTAACACATAGTCATTAAAAAGATTCATTATTACTCATTTATATTATATATAATGTAATTTTATTAATTTAATTGTATTTACACCATAAATCCACTTAACTTATTCCCTTTATTTTGAAAATTAATATATTGTCTGCTTTGTTTGGATTTTTATACTTATAGAACAATAAGTTTTCATTTTCCATTAGTATAATCAATGATGGAAATAAAAACCCTATAATAGATTGTATAGATTATAAAAATTATAATATTACCCTTTTTATATTCTGAATCAATCCTTTAGAAACAACAATGAATAATGTATCAAACTGAGTTAGTGACGATAAAAAACAAAATACATAATCTAAATGATTATCACTAACTTCATATATAAAAATTCATCACCACCCAAAATAATGAAATGAAATATATAATCGTTTAATCACATAGATTTAAATTAATAACATATATATCCAATTTTGTATTTCAATTCCAATTTTTGATTATATTTCACAGATTTTTACAATGATAAACATGAAAATCAGGGAAACAAACTCCCCCAATAAAGAAAATCATTCATATAACTAATAAAAATAATACCTAAATTAGCGTAATAAAATTAAAGAAACTAAAATAATTATGTAATGGTTTTTTAATTATTTAATTAATGTATTTAATTTCATCATATTGTATAGAATGTTCATGTAGAGAAAAATTTCGTATATAAGGAATGAGATTCCTTTAGAATCTCTATTTTTTTACTTTGGGTTACAGTTTCTATATCATTATCCAAATGTAATTATTAATTATTATTATTTAATATCTTTAAATTATTTTTATATGTTCTAAACATATTTTCATGTCCCTATTCTCCTTTCACTGCTATATAATATATTTTTTAAAAATGTTCCCTTCTGAAATATTCTTAATAAGTAATATTGATTAAAGCATTCAACCTAATTTCATTCCCAATTTCAAATGCACTCCATAATATATTTTAATAAATATTTTTTAAAAAAATATATAATTTTATCATGAAAAAATAAATTTCATCATTTATTGTTTTACCCATGAAATAATTCATTTTCCATTTTAATGAATCATGACAATTTTCACTTAAACTGCACTAATGTTCCTCATTTCTAATGATTCTTAAACCGTATTTATATATGTTTTCATTTCAGTTGTACATTATTTTTCATGATATATAACTATTATACATTAATAAGTTCCACTTATGTTTTAAATCCATTCTTTCAGAGGCCCCATAATGATACACTCATTGGCTATTCCTTATGATAAGATTATTCTAGCCATTTCATTACATGGGAACCCTTATGATTTTGTTTGATTATATATTAATTATTATTCATGTGACACACATATTAATGAACATGTTATGATGGGTAAAAATTGAATGATCTATAATTTATTTGGTAATGGTTTGCCTCATGAGATGTCTAGTGCAACAGTCAGGGTGGTTAACCATGAGTCACACTTCATCATGTACAATGCACATGGTGGATAACCATGGCTCATTATAAATTATGTAAAATGATCCTTATAGTTCACCTCGACTCCTGATTCTTCCTGTGTAAAGGTATTTCTAGTTATCTGTGGATCATTATTGTGTAATTTTGTTTGTTTTCGCCCCATTTGTATGATTCCATGGTTAGTATGGTATGATTCTATATTTTTATTCACGTTCCACGACTTTTTATGTCACCGTGTTATTCCTACTAACCCATGTTATAATATTTATTCTTATTCTTATTCTATTACTATGAATGTTAGGTCATCCCTTTGTTCATCTATTCCCCAGGTTATCATATGCTTTGCAATAGCTAAAAATAAGTTATAATCTATTTATAAATATAAAAAAGGGTGTATTTATGTTTGTTCTATGTTTTCAGTTTTATTTAGATAATATTCCAATTGAACTAGAATTTAGGATCCCAGGTTACAATTTAATGGATATTAAGGCTTGAAACTATACAATAATATGACTACAATCCCAGGGTTGTTGTACTGATGATTTGGAAAAATAGTTTTCAAACCCATATCGATAATAATTTTCCATGGACCATAGCATGTACAAAAAAATTTATTCTTTATTTATTTAATTATAAATCACTTGGAAAATTCATTTGATCCTAAATACAACACACTTTTTGAAATCCAAATTCCATTTAAATTTTGAAACATATTTTAAATACAATAATACCAACAAAAATGGAATTAGGGTTTCAATTTAATGTAAAAAGTTCGGATTGTAATGGAATCCAAATAAAATAATAGTTATTGTTGTGATAATAGTCATTATTTATGTATATGTCAAAATAGAATAGTTTTTTCCTTATATAAAGAAATAAAAAACACGCAATGAAATTATTCAGTTTGAAAAGTCTTTAAATATATTCTAATGTGACTGAAAATGTGAATAATAATTTTTTATTTCTATATAATGAGAAAAACAAGATATTTTATTAAAGAAATCATTTATTATGAATTTTTTTTTGAAAGAAATCATTAAAATATGATGTTGAAAATAAGTTTTCTTACATTGAGTATGACATATTGAGTATGTCCTTTTCATCTTGAATAACAAATTTTTCTAATTTAATTTTTATTATTAGAATGTTGTTCATGTTTTTTATTTCGTTTACAATTTCACAATAAACTACAAAAATATTAATTCTCAATTAGATGAATTGATGATATTAAACTCATATATCCAAAATCAATGTAGTGTTTTGAATGTGGCCAATGATTTCATTAGTTCATCATCAGTGGTTTATTTATCTAGAGATAATTATTATTCTTATACTTAAATTTCACTTTTAAAACTTACTAGGAAACATTGTTATGAAAAATGATGTACATTTCAATTAAGGGGATGATAGTCTAAACATATGAATGAATAACATTTCCAATTCTAAATGATATATATTGAATTAATGTTGGTATTATTTAATGTTTTACAATAATTTTTATATAAATATTAAAATACTATTTCTATTTATATATTTATATCTATCTATAATGTGATGTGGTGATGAAAAAAGAATCACATATATCTGATAAGGTGATTGTCTATACATTCGCACAGAAACTTTTACCATTTTATTGTGAATAAATTTTGTAGAAAATAGATGATATATAAATTTTGAATAATAATAAATATTTAACACCTCTAATATATAAAAATTAAATCCATCCTTATTACTAGTAATTATAGGGGCGACACAAAAAAAATACATCTGTTCGTGAGGTGGAATTACACCATACATTTGAATAAAGGTTTATTCTCATTTAATGGAAGAGAGTATGAATATATTTTATTCCAATAATATAAAAATAACTTGTTCTATGATATATTTTGTTTTTATTATTTTATCATGGATGAATAAAATATTATGAACCTACAAATTTAAAATAGACGCATTATTCTGAACTATACCGCTTTAAAGGACAAACTGATGGGGTTTACAGAAAAATCATTACAAGTATGAATTTAAGATTGAAAAGGAGAAATCATATATGTATATGGATGTTCAGAAATATTTTTTGTAAATAATGGACAAAATAAACTATTTTTATGTGAGAATAAAAAAGTAGAGGGGGTTACCTTTTATAAAATATGTTATATAACCCCTTGTTATTGCTTGTTTAGAAATTAATAATCACATTCAGTAGGATAATAAAATATAGTATAAAATATAAAATGAAAATGGTTCTAACACATATCCATTAATAATATATGGATTATTCTAGATTTTATTTTTACCCTTGCCTTTTTTTTGGTTTAACCCATGTTAACCCTTTTTGACAATTAAGACAACAATAAAGATTTTACTCGTTATTTTTAAATAAAATTACAATAAAGGGAAACATGGACTATAAATGGGGAACTTTTTACATTTTAACACATATAAAAATCACTTCTATGATAATTTCTAATATTAGATTTAAATCATTTAATGAAATTATATTTCATATAAAATATCAAAAAAAAATATATTTTAGACTATTTCATTTAATTTAAATTCTAAAACATTAATACATCAATGGAATTCCATTATAATGAAATAGAAACAATATATATTTCAATTATTATAAAAAATGGATAAAATATAGACAATAAAATAATATTATATTCATTGTTTTTAAAATAATTTAATTTATTTGTTCTACATCTTGTATAATCACTATGTAAGTGATGTGTATGCCATTAAGGTAATAATCTAATATGAAAAAAAAATTAAATTAAATTTAAATTAAAAAACCATTTATATTTAAAATAAACATTTATAACCAAACATATCCTTTTATACAATTTTTTAAAATTTTACTGATAATAAAACAAAGAGAACCCAATTTTTTATGTTTCTATATATCAAATAATATTTATGTAAATATCCTGGAAAGAATGAAAAAAATTATAATTTATGATGATTAAGTATGATATATACTCAAAAATTAATATTAATCCATGTTTAATGGATATATTATTGTCTTTATCAAATTAAATTTCTCAATAATTATCCCATTTACCCTTACTATAATAACAAAATTGTATTCAATTTATTTTCATAATGCATAAAATAAAAGAATTATATTAAAAATATGGAAATAATGATAACAAATATTGATTAAATTATATAAGATCTAATTAATTTAATTCGAAAATTTTATTTGAAAAAGAAAATTTGAATGTTCAGATGGTAAAGTGGGGTTTTAAATGGATTTTTACATATAAAATGTTTTCTATATTTAATTCAAGTATAATAATAAATAAAAATATTATAATTTTATTATTATTGTTTGATATAGATTAATTATATTTTCAAAACTATACCAAAATAGAATTTTATATTATATATACTATAAAATAAAATACAATTTCTAATAAATTCTATTATTTATCACTATTTATTTAAAAATAAAAGTTGTAAAAAATTCAATAAAGTTAATAATAACATAATATTGTCATGTTGGATTAAAAAAATTAGCTAATTTATGGAAATTAATTTATAAAGTATTCTTTAAATTAATTATAATACTATACTAAATTTAGAAATAAAAAATCATTTTTGAAAAAATTACACATTTTTTATGAATAAAAAATTTATAAAAAATTTTGTGATTATTGATTTTTTTATTAATCCAAATGTTTTTATTTATTAAGATATATATATATATATTATAATTTTTTTAATTATATTCATATTCTCTAATTAAATTATAATGTTATAATGTTCATATTCAAATTAAAATATTTTATTGTATTTTATATTTAATGTTTATAATTTTTTATAATATCAATGATATTATTTACTTTGAAATATCAAGATATTATATTCTAAAACCATTCATAAATTACATCTAGAATATTTAATCTTACTACTGGTAATTAAATTTTTAAAATTTAAATTACATTTTTCAACATTAGACAAGATAAAATGGTTTAATAAAACACCCAATTAAATATAGGGAAAATCGTATTTAAATGATATCTTTAATAACCCAAAACTATTTTTCCAAATATGAAAATGTTAGCATTAAGTGAGAATATAGGAATCAAATAACATCCTAATTTCTAAAAAATAATGCAGAGTTGGATATATCATTGATCACATAAAATTGAATGCACATTTCAATGTTCATGATCATAAAACATTTAAAATTATGTATTGAATAAGTCCATATTATCATAAGCAATAATGGTGATATTATATCATTGTTGTCTATAAATCAACTTCCATGAGTTGAAGAATTAATTTACCAAATATATCAATAACGTTAGGAAATATACTGACCTAATATATATTATTTCGTCTTTAATAATTTTTAAGTTTAATCCAAATTTATTCTCCCAACAATGAATATTCAAGTGGTGATTTTATTCTTGAAGATATAAAATCAACATCCCCTATAATATATAATTCGAAAAATTTATCAAAAGTAATAATACCAATATTTTGACATTGAAAAATTCATAATGATCACCGTAGTGAGAGATAATAATGAAATAATACATTTTTCTCAAAAATAATTATTAATACCCAATGTTCAGCTAAATCATTCTATAATCAATGATCATTAAAATTCATTGAAATACTCCTAATTGAGAATGAAGCATAACGACTAGAATTATTTGATCAAATATTGTTACAAGATAAATTTATCACTTATCTCTAAATAAACTCAACCAATTTAATGTCTCAATTTAAAAATGTACATGACATACACATATAATTACAAATATATTATAATCAATTTACATAAATAAAAATATTATCCATAATGAAAAATTAAATAATTATATGCTTCCATAATCTTATTCTAATTATATACCTCAAATAAAACCCAATATGGTTTTGTATACCTTTCACATATTCTATTACTCAAAAATATAGTCATATATTTATGTATTAATAATAATACCACATTCATTAATTAATTATTCTTATAAAAGTTTTCAATACCTTAAAACATATATTACATATATCAACTAAATATAAAATTTAAATTTAATTCATACAATCAATGTTATCACATAGGGAAATTGTAGTCTACCTATGGTTTTCATGCTTCGACTGTGGGATCAAGCCCCTTGGAAATTATAGAATCACCATGTTTTACAATTTTTTGATGATAATATATTAATATTGTTCTTATAAAATTATAAAATATATAATTATCATTATTAAATAAATAATTAATCACAACTGTTTCATTCCTCAGTGGTTTTACAAAAAACTCTTTTGTTCTATAAAATCAACTAATTAAAATTATCGTCCAACAACAACATATTTATTATATGCTTAAATTTTACAATTAATATATGCCATGAATTGAGGTTATCATAAAAATTATCACCATTAAATTAGAACACATTTCAATGGTATCAATTCAATCAAAAAAGAATTCTAAATTATTAAAAGAAAATCTACTATATAATGTTTCATAATTCTCATAATATAGAAAATATATCAGATCATCTTTGATAAAAAAATCTATTATTCATATTCTTTATTAAATCATTATCCTTGTTTTTTATTCTATGTAAATTACTTTGAATCTGTATTTATGATTCATGAATATAAATATAGACATGAAAAGTGCACATAATATAGTAGAATAATTAATATAATAAATATAGACATCTGATTCATCATTTATGTTGTTTCCATCCACATTATCTTCCATTATGAAGCCTATATCTGTAAAAAAGATAGATATTAGTCCTTGGTGGTGTTTCCAAAGTAGAATGATAGGGATGAGTGGATATTTTTACATCAACTATGGGACTAACCAACCATGTTTTCCCTCAAACTTACCAATGGGCCCATTCTATTATATATCTAAAGACAATTATGAACCCCCATAGTCTGGTGAACAGCAACCGAGCATAAAAAATACAACTGAGTGAATTATTTCACCGAACCAAATCAATCACATGGAATATATATACTTAAAAGTAGACAAAATGGATGAAAAATAAGATATATATACAATAACTATAAGAAATTTTTTGAAACAAACAATAACAAAAGGGGACAAAATATCCGAAGGACATGTCCAATAACAAGGGACCCAATACAAAAAGATACTCATATGATGGCATATAAAAAATCTGACCATATCACCAGTAGATACCCAACCTACAGGAATGAACCTTGCTGCCTCACTATGAAACACTTCCTTTCCAAGCACTAAAAGAAAAACAATGATCTCTGCATAACAAAAGTGGTTTATTGGGTGGGAGATGAATGGATTAGTAGGATCCCACCATGATGTTCTATAAAAATATTTTATATAACAATTATTATATTTTATATTTACATAAAAACATGCCATGATAATTAGAAATGATTTTTTTATAGAAAACATGGTAATCATTTCTCTTTTTCCACAGTTCTGAATAAAATAAGTTATATCAATATAAAATCTCATTTTTCATATCAATTTATACACATAAAACATGCATATCATGTCCAATAGAGAATGCAAATAAATAAAAAAATGAATCACCGGTATCAAAATACCAAGGAATATTATTGGTCTATGTCGTTGACTACCCATAAAATAATAATTATGTACAGTACAGAGTTCTAGAATAATGGGGCCAGAAATCAGACAAATAAGTCATTATTAAACCCCAAAAAATTGTCAATATATTTCCCCTAGAACAACCATTATAGGAAACAAAAGAAATACTCTAGGAAAACCTCATTGAAAAAATTGATGATGGTCCCAAGATAATCCTTCCACCTAGGTAACCAAGGTAACCACCATTCCCTTTTTCAAAATTCATTTCAATTCATTGAAATAAATTTAACATTTTGTTTCAATACTTTGAAAACACCCCTTTTACATTGAATTTTTCAATAATATTGTAAATCCACTTTTTTATTTAAAACACTTCTCAAATCACAAAAACAAAATTTTGAAAATAATTCATTATGAACCAATTTGTAAATGAAAACAAAAGGATCCATTATCATAGGATTGAGGTGGAACAACATACATCGACTCTTGGATCAGACACCCACGTAACAGGATCCACCGAAAATTAAAATAAAATGATGATAATGAAGTCCCTAAAACCCACTCTACATTACAATGTTGATCAAAATACTAACAATAGTGGTATGAATAAAGGAAGAAACCTACATAACTCAAGAAAGTAAACCTATCACACCTCGATGGAAAATTGGAAAGGCCTCTATAGTGAGATTACACAACAGATCTAGAAGAAAAAAAGAAGAAATGCTATCTTATTGCAACGGATCCGGTCATGCCACCCAGTTATGATATCATTGTCAAATTTATTGAAGAAGTGGGAATATGACGTACCCATAGAGATTCACTACAATATAAACAGATATCGTATGTCAAACATATCGATTCATATTTAATGGTGTCTGGAAAAAATGATAACAAGAGAACATGGGCCGAGGATGAAGGATTCTGGAAAGAAAGCTATGAAAAAGACTCCAATTGTGTGTTATAAAAATGGTTGGAGTCTGTTTCCCAATTTGAAAAAAAAATTCACATCCTGATGTCCCTGATGTATATGTTTGATGAAAAACACATCTACTAGGAATAATATTATGTTATTTAAAAGATTTGTGATTTGGAACAAACATTTACAATGGGTAATCTATCTTAGTGTGAATACCCATTAACATATTTTACGTAATAGAAATTACTGGGCTTGTATCCAAGTTACATGTGGAAAAATCTTTATATATCCTATAGAAAATCATGGATAATGTTGAATTTCCAATAAACCTCTAACATCACCATTATAGGTATCCCCCCAAAATCATAGGATTGGAAAACCCGTAGAAGTTTACCAGTGTACCTAGTAAAATGGTAACACAATATTTCAAAATCCCCACCATAAAGACATTCCATCCCATGGTTGTAAAATGGATGATTTAATCCCTATAAAAATATGAGGCCACTGATCCATGATCAACAACACAAATTCCAATGTCTTATGAAAATCTGATCTTGTATCCATATAACTTTGACCAACTGAATCAACTACCCTCTTGAGACCTTTTCCTGAAAATAAAAAACACAATTCATTTCTACAGAATAGAAGCATCGAGTTATTGATCAATTTCATACAAAATTATAATGTGAGCATGATCATGGTGATATTTCATGAGCTGAGATATATGTAAAACCTCATGGATCCCAATCAACTAATAATGAATTTCTAACTGATAAGATACTTTTCTGAGCTGGTTAGTGACCTCAAATGGTCCAATATATATTAGAGATAAATTTTCCAAGTATTCCAAGTCAATGGTGACACTTATAAGGTTGTAAATTCATGAAATCCCAGTAAACAGTGGAAAAATATAATGGTTGACTCTTCTAATCTACATATGATTTCATTCAACGCTAGGATGTTACCAAACACCATTATATGTTTTAAATATTTACTGACATATCATAAAACAAATATTTTCTAACCAAAGCTACATCACCTACCTCATCCCAATAATGTGGTTAAATTCATGGTAGACCATAAAACATCTCAAAGGTAGCCTTTCATATTGAAGACTAATAGATGTTGTTATAAAAAGTATGACCATTTCCAGATGGTTATCCTTTGATCCACAAAAATCATGGACATAGACATAAATAATATCTTCGAAGATCTAAATAACTCTCTCTATTTATCCATCTCTCTATGGATGGTATGTTGTACTCAATATGTTCAAAGTTTCCATATACCCAAGAATACTCATCCAGACTATTGAGGTAAACCTAGGACCCCTATATAAAACAATGTAAGACAGTCTTCCATGTGACCTTACAACATCTTACACATACAGATTACCCAGATATTCAACTTTAGTGGTATCATTGATCAAAATGAAACAAGAAGACCTTGTTAACCAAACAAACACCACCCCGATAGAATTCCTCCCATAGAGTCTATTATTATCCATCAATACAATCCATGAATACCTCATCCCGTTTTAGATCAAAACATAAAATGGATGAATCAAACAAGAATGATTCATGTTATATACCTTAATATATTGGTAGGTGTAATAGTGATACACAAACCCCACGATGTTATACATTATACCCACCCACCAGAATAATTACCCAATGAAATAAAACATATTCATACTTTTTAGATGAATGGACTATAGAGAGATATGATAATAAAAAAAGTTAAAAAATATTAGAAATGATTGGATGAAAATATTTTTCTAAATTTGAAGCATAATATCTGAAGAAATATAAAAAAAAATTAAACAGTCTCCTCACCATAATTTCATTCATGAGTTTTCCAAAAATCATCACTGTACTATTGATTATACCAAATAGACTACAGAAGATATGATGATAACTAAAAACTAGTCAGAACCATAGCAGAAACATCCACTTGTGTATGTAGGTGTAATTGAGAATAAATACCAAAATTTTTATACTGTGATTTTGATTCTAGGATATTCTGTAGTGGTACATTAGTTTTATCTGTGACTATAATGACATTATCCTTCCCTGGTGTTTAACTGATATTGATGTCAAATGTTTGAAAGAATTATACCCATCACCTCTACCTATGATTCAAGTACTTCTGAGAAATGATATAAGTAAAACACCAATGATCAGATAGTACCAATCACTTCTCCCCAAAAAGATTGTGACAACAACACTTGAATGCATTCATTTCTACAGAAATCTCTATATCAGGAATGGGGTAATTTTTTTCATACGGTTGAAGCTAATAAGAGCCATAATATATGCCATGGTTATATTATATCATCATACATTTCATAACAACACACGAAGCACTGAAAAACACCATGAACCCCTTACTGTACATAGGTAAGATCAAAATAGGATCCCATGTGTGAAGTTATTTCAGTTCATCAATACAATACTGACATTTCACATCCTATGTGAATTTCACCAAATTCCATGTAAGAGTAGTTAAAGGGGATGTTTGCATTGAAGAATTCCTAAAGAACCATTGGTAGTATCCAGAAATACCATTGTATACTCTTATCTAAAATACATTGCATCGTACCTTCGATGAATAAATAACATTTAACTTATCTGGATCAATTGATAATCCACAATAAGAAATTATATGCACCATGAACATCACATCTAGAATATAGAAACTAAATTTCAAAACCCTTCCATGAAATCGATGACCTGTAAAAATTTCTTGAACAAATATTAGATGGAGTTCGCGCTCATGATCAGATTTATAATAAAAAATATATCATCCACAAAAAAAAATACAAAAAATATTCATGATATTGATGTAATATATTGTTCATAAAAACTATATAAACAATTGGATATTTAGTCGGACAAAAATTCATCACAATATATTCATAATGGCCATACTAGATATTTAAAGCTGACTTTGTTAAATCAAACTAACTAACTATGAGTTGATGATAACCCTACTAATGACTGATCTTCAAAAAATACTTTTCCGCTTTAACTAATCAATTAAATCACCAACATGGGAAACATGATATTGGTCCTTATTTATTACTCCTTTCATATTCCGATAGACCACACATATACAAAGTGAACCATATAATTTATTGGGAATGATAATAGAGGATACCCAATGCAAAACAGAATGGAGAAAAAAACTGTTTTTCAATTGGTCATTCAAATGAATCTTCAGCTCTTTAGTCTCTTCTGGTGACATAAGATAAAAATATATCGATATCAGTTGTGTACATGGAACAAGATCTAACATTAATTGTACATCTCTCTCTTTAGAAATACCAAAGAATTTCATTGGGAATATGTCTAGAAAGTATTGAACATCCTTGGAAAATCATTGACATGATAGACTTAATTAGGATCAAACACAATGATATACATCAAAATACTGAGCTCTAGGCAGAATGGAACTTCATGATATGTCCTTAGCTCCAATTCCCCAAAAAAAACAACACAAATACAATCAACAACAAGAACTGATAAAAACTAATGATAAAAATCATCCTTAAATTGATGAGAAACCAACCAATCCATAATGATGATGATGTCAAATCGATCCAGATCAAGAATGAGAAAATCCTAGATCAACTCCTTATCTTCTATCATTAAGAAACAAAATGGAAAATGAAACACCTTATATTTCCACTTTCAAAGAGGTTCCGCTAACTCCATTTTATAATACATATGTTACAATGGTTGTTTACAAAGATAAAATAAAAGGTTAGATATAAAATAGTGGGAGGAACCCTTGTCTATTAATTAAATTACTAAAAAATATATATTAAGTTAGTAACATTATATATATATATATACCTTAATCATCTACTGTTGGACACTCATATAATGTGATAAATGTTTTCACACCTAAGGCCTATTGATGACGGCCAATATTCTTTAATTATTTTGCCAGCACCACATTATCCATTGGAGTCAACGAACACCGACCATAATTAAATGATTTCATAACTAAAATAAAAGTTGTATGTGACCTACACATCCACAATTTTTTTATAAATTTTCATATATATGTCAAGAATGTCTTATGTGTCTTATAATTTCACAGTTATAGTCTTTCATAACCACATTTCCCACTGCAACACACTGTGATGAGGAGGACCGCTACTATGACGCACCTCCTCTACTCCTATAATGATCTTCCAGTTTCCAATTCTTCCCATGCACCCAACTGAATATGTCACTATATGGAAATCATTATATAGAAACCCCAAACTTGAATAATATATGTATGTTTCTATCATATTTTTTTCTATCATCTCTACATATGTAGATTGTTTCAAAATGAACATATACAATCTGATATCTGATCTCAAACCCTACAGATACTACTAAGCCATTAGTAGGCTAGTCTTCATCATGTATTAGAAAAATGGGTAATCACAACAAATGATTTGTTTATACCGACACTGAAATCTATATCTTTTTCATAGATAAGAACACCAAAGACATAGCCTAACTCAGCAACTCTGGGATGGACGGCTGGAGTAATATTGTTTTGAAACCCTTCCAATCAAAGTCCACAAGTCTGTATTCATGCACCATAGAGTCCCACCATCACTTTGTGGAAGCATCAAGTCTGACCAATACAATCATTACCAAAATGTTTTTAGGTTTTTCTAGAGAATATAATATTTTATTGATCATATCCCACCAGTCCTCCACCTCTTGTGGTTCTGTCGTTTCTTTAATTCGCATTGGATTGTCACGCAAAAATACTCCTGATCTCTCTCTCTATTTCGTATAACTCCAAGATGTACCTAAATCACTATGTTATAAAATCTGGGAACATCTTGGTAAACATTTCAAACTTCAAATATGATAGTACTAGTAAGATTATGATTTAAAAGGGGGTGCCCTTGAAGAGAATCAGATCCACCTTCTTGAGGAACTCAAGGAAGACATCTCGGTGGCTTACTACTACACACTGATACATAATTATTATTAGACAAAAGAAAAAATCCGAGATACAACTATAAGATAAATTAGTAATACCATGATTTTAAAACATAATCTTATCACTAGAGGAACACACCACAATATCCAATTGAATCTTGAGTCTTGCAACAAATAGTTATGTCTTGGGGATTATCGCAACAAACCTCTCTTATCCTGAAAATCATGTCTCTAGTGTTAAGGATTCCCTAAGAAAAGGAATATTTAGTAAAAATGTCCTATGATAGCCAATTGAAACAAACGAACCTGGGTTTCCCTTAAACTAAAGACCGGATCTATTCCATTAAACACTCTAAGGGAATTCTCTCTCCCCATGGGATGGGGATAAGAAACCATGCATCGAAAAACATAGCAGAGAGAATGGTTTCTCCAAACATGATCATACACATGGCATATATGTACTAAAAAGTATCATTGAAATATGAAAAAGAAATATATGTCATAACCGTAAGGAAACTACCTAAATAGAAAACAGAAAAGTAGATAAAATTCTCATGATCATCCTTCACCAATATGAGGGAAGGGTCATCAGATTCCCAGGCCCTTCCATTTAAATTTGATTGAGAGATAATGACCCCCAAAACCGGCCTTCAATAGGTCCCGGAGTGGTGACCAGCACCAAGGGTATATAATCACACACTAAATAGAAGGAATTGCCCTTTTTCTTTTAATAGGATAAGGATATAAGATAATAAATCCCACAAATTCAAAACTGAAAGTGAAAATAAGGTGGAAAATAAAAAATTCCCATATTAATGTTCAAATGTAAAAGATACAAGTCACAAAACTCCCACGGTAAAAAGATACCAAGAAAAAGGGAACAACAATAGCAACTGCCCTAAAGGTCCAAGTTAGTATGGTCCCACACGATCCCTGAAGTCCTCCTTGAAAACTAAAAGCAGTATTATATATGTATGGTGAGCATAAAAGTATATGTAGTAGGGAAAAACCAAAGACTCTCGTGCACATGTGAGGAGGCATACTAATTCCCTGTGAGAAAAGAGATAACCAAGAACCTAGAAAGGAAACTAACCACCCAAGCCTCATCAAGGCACACACCCCAAATAACTCATGTCAAGTAATGTATAGTAATAACACATCGATGTTTGGGTACCCATTTCCACTTTACCACTGGTTATTGAAAACACCCTACGCATCGGACCAATCCTGCCATTCTTATCGCAGTCCGACTACCATACCTCGCCCACAGACACCTGGGCCACAACTGTCACACATAACCACGCCTGAAAACACCTAGGTTAGAACAACCACTACCACGCCCGAAGACACATGGGCAAGAACTACTGCCACCCCTGAAGACCCCTGGGCCTCATCCCGAAGATACTTGGGAAACCACCTGCCTGCACACACCTGGGCCAACCACAACACTACCCTTCCCAAATATTCATGGGCTAATAATGGACTTCAGGCCATCATAGCCAGCCTGTATAGTCTTGGGTTATTCGGGAAAAGGAGAAGAAAAGGTGCTAATAACCAGCCACTCATAGGTGTGTTGGGAAAAACACTCTCCCCCATGAAATGGGGGTGTTTGGAACTATGTGCTCAACTTGGGTGGGGTGCGAATAAGAAACACAAAAACTACAGGCATATGTATAGTTAACAAGCACTCACCCAGTCTATTTTTTTCTTCAGCCAGCCTAAAAAACAATATCATTACTATTCATTCATAAGAGAAGGGAACATCACCCATGCTCACAAATCACACCAACCAAATCCCTAGTTGTCCCATCATTGTTTTCATATTCAGTAATAATTTTTAAATAAGTTTCTACACCTACTTGTGCTACTAGTAAGAACAGGCACAATCCAAGGAAACAGTACACCCAAAAACAATTTAAACATTCACACCTGATTCTCTTGTAAAAGCACATCAACTGAGACCCCTCCAAGTAATGGAACCAAAGCAGGCCAATGTGAGATACAGGCCCAACATACCAAAACTATGAATAAAGAGGTTTCACTCCAGAAGAGGATCCCACCCCAATTCGTGATACAAAAAAATGATCCCATCCCCACCCACATAACACCAGCAATCTAAGCCCTTATCCAAGAAAACCATAAGGTCACCCATACTTGGCATGTGGAGGAAAATACCAAACCAATACTACCAACACACGGAAAACTCAACAGGTATATTAAGATTTAAAAGATTTAACACACTTCATGATTTCAATTCCACTGGGATTATACTGGGGTTATTATAGAAAAGGAGTTGATCTGGGTGCTTCCAATTTATCTAGTTGAATATAAGTAATTAACCAATTTCCTTTACAAAGAAAAAGGTTCAAAACCAAAATACAAGCCATCTAAACATCTCAAGGGGTAAGGGTTTTTTAGTGCAAAGAGAAGGACCACCAACGGCCATGATCTTTAGTTAGCGTAAGCCCACACAATTCAGAAATCATTAATCATGAAAATGGGGAAAGACATAGCACCACCATCGATCACACCCATCCCCTTCATTCTTTAGAATCCATTTATTATCTTAATTAAAGTTTGGTTCATCCAATTATACAGAAAATGTGGTGTAGCAACCCCGCAAGATACACAGAAAGGAGGGACAAAGGTGAAACCCCTATCTGACTGATCAAGGATTGACATTAAGTCCCCGTGTAAGTAGCAGGAGCTCCACGGAACATGATGGAAAACATCTCTGGGTTATAACTCGTCATGAGGAAGGGTACTCCGACTGAAAGTTGATCGAGAAAAAGAGTCATAGGGACAAGCCATTAGGTTATAAAGGCCGATAAGGGCTGAGATACAGCATGCCCCAGATGGTTAATATATGGAGAAAAAAACTCAAAACCGCGTAAGGAGCAGGATCGTGGGTTGACAACGTGGCTGGGACACCCCACACGTCTTTAAAGTGTCCCCACCTTTCAGGGTGGTTTAAACAGATGCACTCTAGGGTACCTCACCAATCATTTAATTAATCGACACCAATGGGCATTAATGGGCATTAAAACAGGCCTAATGGGGTCAAAACAACGTTTAAACCCCAATTTGTGCAAAAAGGAATCGCTACTGAAAAAAATCGTGGGGGGTAGGCGAGAGCTACCAGTAGCCGAGAGATACTGGTAGCCGATAGGCACCGGTATCCGAGAGCCACCGGTAGCCGAGAGATACAGGTCGGCGACAACTACCGGTAGCCGAGAGCTACCGGTTGGTGACAACTAGCGGTTGCCGAGAGATACTGGTTGGCAAAAGCTACCGGTAGACGAGAGCTACTGGTAGTTGAGAGGTATAGGTAGTCAAGAACTACTAGTATCCGAGATCCAACGGTAGCCAAGAGCTACCATTGGCCGAGAGCTATGATAGCTGAGAGCTCCCGGTACCCCACGGTCACTGGTATGCTAAGTCTACCAGTAGGCTGAGGTTACTTGTAGGCCAAGGCTACTGCTATGAGTCACCGAGAAGCGGGGATGGCCTTCCAGACCACCAAGAATACCTCAAACATAAGATTTTTACCATGTAAGGAATCCCCAATAACCCAGGCCATTACATCAGATACCTCTCAAACAATTCTCTCCCTCAATAATAAAAACAAACCAGAAGGAAAGAGAGGGTCCGAACAACCACCTCGATTGATAACTCTCATGAGTTAACCTCATCGTTATCTAAAAACACCTCCATCTCAAGATCCAAGCAACATACTAGGGTCAAACTGCCTAGTCATATGGGTTGAGGAGTCTCTTCCCCCATGTCAAGATACTCTCTACTTTGGGCAGTACTGACTCGCCTGCACGGGTTTAATCACATCCACCTTAATGCGTCTTGATTAGGGGTCAGGTCCTCCCCTCCCTATTTCTCGGACTTTTCACACACAGAGAATAGAAAAAAATCCAAATATTTCATTGCCATCAGGTTAAAATGCTCCATCAAAACAAGTATAAACAGAACAACACAAAACTCAAAACAACTCTGGGTACTGGGCACACATCTGTGCTTCCCTCTCCCAGGTACTCTCCTCAAGCCCACCATGTCTCCATAACACACGAACCAAGGGAATGGTTCTCCCACGAAGCACCTTCTCCTCACGACCCTCAATCATCACTGGTCTTTCCACGAAGGTCACGCCGTCCTCGATGTCTAGATCTCCCCAGCCGAGGACTTGTGAATCGTCGTGCAGATACCGACAGAGCTGGGACACATAGAAGATGTCATGTATCCTTAGTAGCAACAGTGGTAATGCTAGCTGATAATCCACTTCACCGACCCACCATAACTCTTCGAAGGGTACAATGAATTTGGGGGAATGCTTACTTCCCTTTTTGAACCTTCGTTGTCCACGCCGATGGGAGAACTTCAAGAACATGTGGTCTCATACCTCAAACTCCAAGGGCCTTCTCCTGCTATCAGCATACAACTTTTCTCGGTCCTGGTCCGCCTTCATCATTTCCTGTATAAGCTGAACCTTCTCTGTCGTGTCCTGCCCCACCTCTGTGCCAAGGATGCCGGCCTCTCTGACTTCGGTACACCACACGAGTGAGCGGCATGGAATCCCGTTCAAGGCATTGAATGGAGCCATACCAATGGTAGAGTGATAGATATTATTGTAGTCAAACTCTATCAGAGGCAAGTGTCACACCCATGATCTTCCTGAGTCTAGAACACATGCTCGCGGCATATCCTCCAAGGTCTGTGTAGAGACCCAAAGCTTGACGTAAATGGACATTAAATTACTTTAGCGGAATACTTAATACATAACAAAAACAGACACACAAGGACCGTAATAGTTTAGTGTCTTTGGAAACTTGGAACGTAATCTTCTAATCATGGTGAAAGATCTTCAACATCTCCCATAAAGATCTTCCACTTTTTGTTTCCATAACTAAGACCTTTCTTTTAATCTTGGGGAAAGATAAAACATAAAAAGGGTGAGCTCAAATGCTCAGTAAGTGTAAGCATGGATAAAATGAAACACACCATATACATTGGAACTTAAAAACATGAACATAATGTTTAAACATTAAAATCTTGAGCAACAACATAAAACATGGAAGTACATAAGGCATAGATCATAATGGAACATAAACCATGGTAAAATAGCATGGGAATGAAACATGTAATTGTGGCATCCATTAAGCACAGGTAATGATTTCCATAGTAGCCAAGGAATTGCTGCCAAGACCATCTTAGTGGACAAATTCCCTTTCTGAATCGAGTTCACTTCTCATTTCAGTCCTGTTTTACTCAGTCAGTTTAACCTTCCTTTCCAGCCATGTCTATATCATGAGATATAAATCTTTACCCAATGCATTGGAGGGAGATATAGGTCCCACCCATCCCATAATGAAATCATTCTTACTTGCGCCACAAAATAAACATACATCATTCATAATAACCCAATAAATAAAATGGGTTTCATAAACATCATCCCATCATCACATAATCCATATAAAACAAATGGATATCATTTCATAATAAAAAAAGTGAAACCAAGTAAATCATAGAGACATTACACTTGAAACATACACATGTGAAATAATGTCATCTTAGATGAAAATGGTTTTGATAAAACACTTTAAATGAATTCTTTAGGAAAATAACCTTTTTTCTTTAAAATCATTTTCTTTTCACAAAATGCCATGCAATTTTAGAAGAAAAGGTTTTTGTTGAAAATATCCATGGAATCTTTTGAAAGAAGCTTCATGAAAATAAGGCTTTATGAAACCATAAAAATCCTTTGTTGCCGTTTACATTAAAAAAAATATTCTTATCATACTTTTGTCAGAAATGTCAAAAAAAAGTACCTCGTAATGTAAACAAAAGAAAGATTCCATACATACCATGTAGTAAAAGTCAAAAGTGGGTAAAAACGACATTAAACATACATGAAACCATTTTTAGGAAACATGGAAATGGATGAAAACAATAACCCTAGTAAATAATTATGAATAAGCAATCTCAGATAGAAATGAGAATTGCAAAATTATCCCTTACCTTAGGTCTGATATGCTTCATACGTATCTGAACTGTAACACCCCGAGATTCTATGAAAAATATTCTTTTTTATTTCATTAATGTCTTGTGTTGTACGCTACACCAAAAGGAGCTTTCTCAACACTCATCCTTGACTTGCCTTGCATTACACGCAATCGCAACCTTCCTCGATAGTGTGTGTAGTACGCAATACCGAGTTTCACTAAACAACGATATGCTAATAAAATATTATTAAAACTAGCCATTTTGAATAGTAATAACAAATTTTTGAAATTTTATGAATTTTATTTTTAAAAATGGACTTCATTTTTGGATTCATAATGTTGAAATTAGCCTAGGGTAAAATTTTGGTATTTTTCTGAAAACTTTCAATTTTTGATTAATAGTGAAACCACTAAGTGGTAGTTAAAAAACTGAATTTTTCATAATACTTAATTTTACCGTTTCTGTGAGTGTAATTTCGAAAATCCGAGATACATGGTTAATATCAAGGACGAAAATATGGTTCAATGAGATGAAAATAATTTTTGGTGAATAGTAATTGTTTTCTTTTTTTTTTACCACCGTTAAAAGTAAATAGAGTAATTAAGGGTAAAAATGATATTATTATTACCCTAACACATGTCCTAATTCTATTGGACAAGTGTAATTCGACCAAAAACAACCTTAGGAATAAAATATGACCATTTAGGCCCACTAGGATTAGATTAGGACATTTATTATTAATTTATTTAAAAAAGGGTTAAAATAGTTAAAATCAAAGTTTAATAAGTAAACCATTTTTAATATAGGGTTATACGTAAGATAAATTCGATTGAAAATATTCATTAGAAAGATAATAATATTTTATACATAATGATCATTTATTTATAATTTTTATACTTTAAATAATTTAATTATTTATGACATATTGATGATGCAGTAATTACCATAATAGTAAAAAATTAGAATAATTGATATTATAAATACATAAATAAGTATAATTTGAGCCTTTTATGAATTAAACTAATTTTATAGGTTAATATGACATGTTAGGATTGATTTAATTAACTTTGGTCGAAGTAATCATTCTGTTATGAGTTTCAAAAAAATCAACTATTGAATAGTGTCCAAATTGACATAAAATAGTTTTTAAAACAAATATTATATTATTAATTGTTATTTTATTCCTAAAAATATAAGATTTGGCAAAATGACTTATATTAGGATATAAAAATTAATATAAAACAACATGGGGGTCTCGTGGATATATATGGTGAGTTTATTAACTATATAATATAAAAATACAAAGTGACATGGTAAATGTCAATCTAATTAACTAAGAGTTAAAACTAAAAGATAAGGTTAATATAATGACCTAAACTTGTTTTAATTCTCTTTGATGAGAATATTTCGACCCCTCACCACCTTATAATCGAAATAACTCAATTTGGAGCTATTTAAAACCGAACTTGACTTTATAAGAAAATAATATTTTTTGTTATTCCAAAGGTGCCCCTCTCCTCCCTTATAAAAGGGCACCTCCTCCCCCTCTTCCATACACCAATTTGATCCTTCAAGCTCGGAAACCCCTGCCATTTTATCTTCTCCACATACCTAGAGACATCCTAGAGGTCCTGGTCTTCTTCAAAGACCAATTTTAGTTCCCTAAAAGGAGGTCTCAAAGAAGCCCTTCAAAGAAGAGGTAATATCCATTACCGATCCTTTCCAATTTCTTTCTTCTTCAACTTCTTCTTATTTAGTTTTTTCATTATGAAGTAATAACATCAGTATCAATAATATAATGATATGTTATTATATGTATTAAACCACCCTATTTCACCATCTATCAATCCTACGGAAAAAGAAATCACCGTGCATGCGTACGTACAGAATACCGTCTCCAAGTCGTGGTGTAATCTATTTTCCACCACCACCTTACGTGGATGGGTATAATGGTGTAAATAATTACTATATACGACTATTATAAAGTGATATTGATTCTGAAATTGTATACATACACTCCAACACAATTCCACGATCATAGGAACGATATCATCACTCGTGCATATGTATGGATTACCATCTCCACGATGTGATGCGACTCATTCTACATGATCTTCATTTCATAATGATTATATAAATGAATTGAATGAATTAATATGATATATATTATACTAATACCATTATGGAAATGAGGTATCTATAACCTAAAGAGAAGAATAATAATTTATTCGAAAAAGCATGCATAAGAACAAAAAGTAATAAACACCCGAATAACAAATAGTAATGAAATATTATTAATAATAAGCTAAGAATATGAACATATATGATATCATAAAAATAATTATAATTCTGTAATAAGTAAATAATATTATTTAAATCATTATACAGGAGGTTCGGACACGTACAAAGCATATCGGACCAAAGGTAAGGAAAATATCACAATCTCATTTTTATCTGAGATTGTTTATACTTTGGTATTTACTGGGGTGTATTTTATCATCCACATCCATGTTTCCTCAATATGTAATATTATTTCCATCCTCCTATAATTTTTTAAATCCAATTTTACCCTTCACTGAGTTTTTATTAAATGATATGAAAGGAATCTTTTGTCATTTTTTCTTACGAGGTACTTTTTGACTTTTCCGACAAAATTACGAGAAGAATGTTTTTTTAACTTATACGGTATGAATGGATTTTTAAAACATTATTTCCAAGAAGCTTCCATTACAAGTTTTCAAGTATATTTTTAATTAAATTATTTTAGTTTAAAATTGTATGACATGTTAAGAAAGCAAAATGTTTTTGAAGTAGAAAGGATATTTTCCTCAAGAATGGAGTTCAAGTGTTTTATCAAAATTATTTTCCATCTAAGATAATATAGGGTTCTGTTTCTATCCCTATTTTTACATTAATTTTATTATGTCGTGATGGAATTATATTTTTATGAATTCCTTTATCTTATATGAATTGTTTTATGATGTCACGATGTTTAAGATTCCATTTTTATTATATGGTTTATGCTATGATGTATGATTTATGATTTTGTGGCACACATAAGAATGGTATCATTATGAGATGGGTGGGACCTATATATCCCTCCAATGCATTGGGTAAGGATTATATATCTCATGAGATAGACATGGCTAGAATGGTAGGTTATACCGGTTCAGTGAAACAGGACTGAAACGAGGGTGACTTGGTTCAGAAATGGTCTTTGTCCACTAAGATAGTCTTGGCAATGAGTCTTGACTAATAAGATATGATTCTCTATGATTATGTGTGTATTACACAATGTTTCATGTTTTAAGTTATGATTATTTGGATTTCATTTAACTACTTTGATTTATCCCATGTTATGAAATTATTCTCTCTTTTGCAGGTTAAGATTTCTAAAATGTTATGTTCTTATGAAAATGATGTGATTGATATTACTTTTGTTTACCCTTACTGAGCATTTGAGCTCACCCTTTTATGTTTTCTTTTCCCCGTGATATAAAGAAAGGTTTTAGGTAAGAAAAAAAAGGGAATATCTTTATTGAGAGATGTTGAAGATCTTTCACCACGATTAGAAGATTATATTCCGAGTTTCCAAAGACATTAAACTATTATGATCCTTGTGTGTGTGTTTTTGTTATGTACTACATATTCCACAAAAGTAATGTAATTTCCATGTACGTCAAGATTCAAGTATCTACATGAACCCCCTGTATAATGATTTAAATAATGTTATTAACTTATTACAGAATCATATTCATTGTTATTATATCATATATTTTCCACTTATGACTTTATATTACATGTTCTTTTGTAAATTCATGTTAAAGTTGCGTTTTGGGTAAAATCGTCTCATTTGTCGTTCGTGTTTTAACTTGTAATTATTAATATGATTACTTGGATCATGATTACTTATATACATAATTTAAAACATGATTTATATATAATATATATTCAGAATATACATATATATAATATATCAATAAATGGAAAGAAATACACCGTTCATGGAGACGATAGACCGTACGTACGCATGAACGCGGTTTTCGTTTCCTTATTGAATTGAATGGAATTAAGTAGATGACATACATATATATATACATAAATCCAGTATCATTATTATATCAAATATTTCATGATTACTTATTATATATACTTTATAATCATTCATGAATGCTTATTCATTGAGAATGAATCTCATCGCGTCGTGGAGACGGTAGTCCGTATGTACGCACGAGCGATGATATCATTCCCATGATCGTGGAATTGTATTCAGGTGTATGTATAATATTTAAGAATCAATATAACATTACAATAATCTTATATAGTCATTATTTACACCATTATACCCATCCATGTAAGGTGGTGGTGGAAAATAGATTACACCACGGCGTGGAGACGGTATTCCGTACGTACGCACGCGCGGTGATTTAATTTTCTATAGGATGGATAAATTGTGAAATAGGGTTGTTTCATACTTATAATAACATATCAGTATATTAGTGATACTTATGTTATTACTTCATAATGAAACAACTAATGAAGAAGAAGTTGAATAAAAAATAAAGTTGAAAGAATCGGTAACGAACATTACCTCTTCATTGAAGCGCCTCATTGAGACCTCATATTAGGGAACTAAAATTTGTCTTTGAAGAAGACCAGGACCTCTAGGATGTTTCTAGGGAAGTGGAGAAGATAATTTTTCAGGTATTGGCCGAGCTTGAAGGCTCAAATTTATGTGAGGAAGAGAGGGAAGAGGTGCCCTTTTATAAGCGAGGAGAGGGGCACCTTTGGAAATCTCAAAAATATTAATTTATAATAAATCTAACCCCACTTAAAAACCTCCAAAAATGACTCATATTCAAATATAAGATGAGATAGGGTTGTAATATCATCAACCAATAATATTTAGACATGTTAGGAAATAATTTTAAACATTTTCAACTTGATTTATCCTTACTTAATCTATTTAATATTATTTGTGGTAATAACATTCTAAATTTTAACTTATAAAAAAATACTTATTTTTTGTGAATTTTCCATAATTGGATACTTTATAACATTCTTAGACCATATAAATTTAAATTTGTAATTTGTAAATATTTTTGTGATTTTTAGACAATTTTAAAATATTTTATTTTTATAAAATAACAATAGCGTCAATTTTGACACTATTCATTTATATGAATTTAAATAAACTATATACAGAAGATATGTTCGAAATAAAAGCTTTAATAGATTCATAAAAGGCCATATGTATCTAGAATATTAGTGGAGAACATTAAATAGTTCATATAATATTTATTTTATTATTTTTAAAACCATTTATTTGGTTTATCTCATAATAAAATAATTACTACAACATTTTTGTATAATTACTTAATATACTTATATGTTTCATAAAAATTAAAAATAAAATCCTATGATGAATATATTTCTATTAAAATTTACAATAATAATTTATTTGAATTTATCATCTTAAAATCCCAATAGTTAAATTGTTATATTTATTAAATTATGAAGGTGACAACTTTGGCATCATTTAAAATGAAATAATATAAGTGTCATAATTGCTTGTATAAGACTCCAAATGGTCAAATATTAGACCATTTGATTATTATAGTTTAAATATACATGACCAATAAGTTTTAGTCAGGGTTTTGTGACTTTTATGGTCACTATTAGTTTAATAAAAACTATATTCTTGATTTTTCACTAGATAAATAATTTCTGCATCACTATTGTGTCACAATTAATGATAATTATTTAATCCCAAAAAATTATAAATAAATTCTCATGATGTTGATAATTTTGTTAGATTTCTGTAGACTATTATTGTTCGATGTTTCATGAATTTTATCACTAACTTAAAATTATTATACTTATAGTATTTAAGAGAGTGACATGTTGTCACTTTCATTGATTAAATAATAATTAAATTATTTTCATGGGAAAAAGTCAATTAAATAAATCTAATCCTACCCTTAGGTGATATGGGTCGACTTTTAGTCATCTAGTAGGATTTTTCCAAGTGTTAGGGTAATTTTATAATATTATATTTACCCTTAATTACCCGATTTACCTTTAACTATAGTAAATAAAATTTACCGTAGTTACTATTTATAATTCCCAAAAATAAAAACTAGCCTATTAACATAATTTGGACCCACTGATTCGAAATATGGAATCCATTTTTTTAAATTCAATATACAGATGTTGCAGAAATTAAATTAAAATTTATCCCGTTGTCGAATGAAAACGGGTTTTTCTTTAAAACATTGCAAAAGATTGAATTGATTTATCCTACGAATTCAAGGTAAAATCAATGCTAATGACATACATTAAATTAAATGGTAAAAAATATATTCTATTAATACTTTAAAACCATTAAATATAACAATTTAACCACATATGATATTACGATGAAAAACGTTGTTTTTAATTAAAATATAGCGTGTTTTTACTATTCATTAAAATATGAAAGTCATCAGAATAAAATAAAAAATATATCCAAAGTAGATTTTTATTTCTTTATTCAAAAGAATAATTTTTTTTTTCAAATGGAACTGATAAACATTTCAAAAACTAGATTTAAAGTGGGTGTTCCATCAAAAGGCGGCAAAACTGTATTTTTTTTAAAAATACTTATTTTACCCGAAAAATTTATTTTATTGTTATAACAAGTTCTAGAAAATGTGTAAGATGAATAATAATGTTATAAAATTAAAAATTTAGTTAATACTATTCATAACGGCTAGTTCATAATAATATTATAATAATATATTGTTGTTTATTAACACCCGATATTACGTACAACACAAGATATCGAGGCAGGTCGCGATTGCGTGTAATGCAAGCCAAGTCAGGGTTGTGTGTTGTGAAAGAATCCATCATTGTTTCATATAAAATAATCCAACCATATTTCATTTATACATTATATATTTATATATATATATATTCAATGTTGCATAGAATAACTATTATCAAAATTGTGTGTAACAAGATCCAAGAATAGTGTTGTGTATACTGCAAGCTAATACGGTGTTGCGTATAGCGCAATGTAATCATGGTGTAGCATACAACACAAAACATTAATGAAATTAAAAGAATATTTTTCATAAAATCTCAGGGTGTTACATTCTACCCCCCTTAAAATGAATTTCTCCCTCTAAATTCATCGGGGTTATAAATGGTTTACTACTCGAATGTTTGTTTAATAGAAACCCACATCGTAAAAAGGAATACCAAAACATGGCTTTTAAAAACTAAAGTATGAAATGTAAAGGTTACCCAAATTAACTCATCACGGGGTTTCCACGTAGGAGAACATAGGTGAAAATATGGATATGGAAGAAAAATATAACCATCAAGTTCTGATGGAGAGTGGTAGAGAACATGACTATGAAAAAGCCAATAACCACAAAGCTATTGATTTGTGATGATATAAGGTACCATCTGATTAATCGGATATAAGGGAACTAGGACAACATTTTTGGTTTTCAAGATTATTTCCCTAAATTTGATGAATTAAAAGAAATACTTACATGATTTTGGTACAATTTCACTGTTGTTCGTGCATTGAACAATTTCCACTTCATCTCTTAAAAAAATAAAGTTGAATTTGTTATTCATGAAGTGTTAATAGATCATGTGATAGAATGATGGGTCATTCGATCTGTTTCAAACAAAAGGTTAGAAAAAGTTATCAAATATACATAAGTCCATCTATAGTTAGGTTAATCGTATACGATTTTAAAAAATGAACTTATACTTCATATATCATACCGCATAATAAAATAAAACTAGTTTCTAATAACAAGGGACTTCCTGTAGGCCAGTGGTAGGCGATAAAGGTTAGTCGCACTTCGGTTGTGGGTTTGATTCCCACAGCCATGTCCTACGCGATGGGTTATCACTCGTCCTGCAGGTTGTCCTTTTTCTAAATCTATATTATTATAACATCCAATCAATAATATTCAAAAACGTTCTATCCTAACTTATGTCCAACATAATCCATTCCAATCTTTAGGCTTATCTAAAATACTTCGGTCCAAGCTCATAGTATAAATAAAATGATTACTTGAAATGTCACATAACAATCATCTGTATGCCATCATTTATCCCCCTTATATCATAAGATATATCTTGTTGGTCAAATTAAAAACATGTGAATACCTTAATCATGTATTCTCTTGAAGAATGAATACCCATTAATTGAACCATAGTGAAAACATGAATGCAGTCAAAAGTTAACTCTTTCCACATACCAAAATCCAAAAATTCTATATACTCAAACCATGATATAACCTTCTCCTTATATCAGTCATGATCTCATGAATACGGTCAAACATTTCATTTTCTCATTTTCTGTTCATTATGCGCATATCATCTTTTTTTCCAAAAATATCTCAATCACATTCTATGGTTACCGGTACCATTGAAAACTACAATAGACCAATAAATAAATATTCCAATATTCCACGATATTGTATACAACATTATTTTGGAATCCCATTACATAAACACTTTATCATTCCACCACATCGTTGTCATATTCAACATCGCCAATAGTGATCACATGTGACTTCCCTTTGTCCTTTGCCTTCAGTGGTTGCTCATGTCAATCATCACTAACCCTTGGATTAGGGCATTTGTTAGCATAATGCCCCATTTCCTTGCACTTGAATCATTGAAGTGTTGGTGGTGTGTTCTCTGCAGTCTTTTCATTATTCACATCATTTGAAACCCTTTTTCCATTACTTCGACACTCAGCTGCTCGATAACCTTCTTTTCCACACATAAAAAAATTTCTAGCCCCATTAAGACAATCTCCACCATTCTTCTTTCCACACTTTTAGCATAAGGAAACATTCATCTTCTTTTCACCATTATTCTGAGATTTCTCCTTGAACTCGATATTTTGTTTCTAGTCAAACCTATGAGATGGATAAGTAACACTAACTTCCATTTCTACCTTGATAGCACAATGTACAATTTCTTCATATCTAATAAAGTCTCTTATAGCTAATGCCCTTCGAAGATTTGGTTTTATGCCACTGAAGAATTGATCAACTTTACTTTCAGGTTGGATGAAAAATGCATATGCATACCTTGCAAGCCTTGTAAAATTCACTTCGTATATACCAACAGATTCATCATCCTTTTGCTTTAGTTCAAGAAACACCTTCTCCATCTTTGTTCGAAGAATATGCGGGAAGTACTTATTGAAAAATAAGTTCTTGAAATCATCCCATTCCATGGACTCAATTTCATCTCTTTGCCACGTATTCTTGATATGATTCCACCATTGATCAGCTTCACCTTCCAAACGATATACTGCTAAGAAGACTTTACCATGTTCAGAACTTTAAAGAACTGAAAATATCTTTTCAGTAGTACTGATCCATTGTTCAGAAACAAGTGGATCAGATGACCCACTGAAAGAATGTGGGCGTTACCTCATGAAGGACTCAATAGAATATTGTTCTCTTCTCTACTCATTTGGAAGTCCAGAATGATTCATAGCTTGTGTATGTATAGCAATAAGATTTTCTACTCCATCTCCCCTAACATTTGTTTGATCAGGAGGACAATCATTGCATTGTCCATTACATTGATCAACATGGTTCCTTCAGGTTCCAGCCATCATCTAAAACCCAAAAAGAATAGTATGAGAGGCAAAAATCACCCTAGGGAAAAAATCATAATAAAGGGGGAGTAACATCAATATCTAACATATTGGGTTACCGTAATTCTAGTACTATAACCTATACTAATACTTAACCTTATGGACATCCCTATACATACCTTAGAAATATCTATAGCGATCTCACTAAAGTTCTCACATCCTAGTTTCTAAAGGTTGACTAAACATTTCCTCTAATACCAACTGTAGAGAACCAACACTTGACGTACATGGACATTACATTACTTTAGTGGAATACTTAATACATAATAGAAACAGACACACAAGGACCGTAATAGTTTAGTGTCTTTTGAACCTTGGAACTTAATCTTCTAATCGTGGTGAAAGATCTTCAACATCTCCCATAATGATCTTCCACTTTTTGGTTCCTTAACTAAAACCTTTCTTTTAATCCTGGGGAAAGATAAAACATAAAAAGAGTGAGCTCAAATGCTCAGTAAGGGTAATCATGGATAAAATAAAACATACAATATACATTGGAACTTAAAAACATGAACATAATTTTTAAACATTAAAATCTTGAGCAATGAGTTAAAACATGAATGTACATAAGGCATAGAACATAATGGAACATAAACCATGATAAAATATCATGGGAATAAAAAATTTAATTGTGGCATCCATTAATCACATGTAATTATTTCCATAGTAGACATGGCATTGCTGCCAAGACCATCTTAGTGGAAAAAGTCCCTTTCTGAATCGAGTTCACTCCTCATTTCGGTCTTGTTTTTCTGAACCGGTTTAACCTGCCATTCCAGCCATGCCTGTCTCATGAGATATAAATCTTTACCCAATTAATTGGAGGGAGATATATGTCTCACCCATCTCATAATGAAATCATTCTTACTTGTGCCACAAAATAACCATACATCGTTCATAATAACACAATAAATAAAATGGGTTTCATAAACATCATCCCATCATCACATAATCCATATAAAAGAAATGGATATCATTTCATAATAAAAAAAATTTAAACCAAGAAAATCATAGAGACATTACACTTGAAACATACACATGTGAAATAATGTCATCTTAGATGAAAATGGTTTTGATAAAACACTTTAAATGAATACTTGAGGAAAATATCCTTTTTTCTTCAAAATCATTTTCTTTTCACAAAATGTCATGCAATTTTGGAAGAAAAGGTTTTTGTTGAAATTATTCAGGAAATGATTTGAAGGAAGATTCATGAAAATAATGCTTTATGAAACCATAAAAATCCTTTCATGTCGTATACGTTAAAAAAACATTCTTATCGTACTTTTGTCGGAAAAGTCAAAAAAGGTACCTCGTAATGTAAACAAAAGAAGGATTCCTTACATACCATGTAGTAAAAGCCAAAAGTGGGTAAAAAGGACATTAAACATACATGAAACCATTTTTAGGAAACATGGACATGGATGATAACAATAACCGCAGTAAATAATTACGAATAAACAATCTCGGATAAAAATGAGATTTGCAAAATTATCCCTTACCTTCGGTCTGATATGCTTCGTACATATCTGAACCCCCGGTATAATGATTTAAATAATGTTATTAACTTATTACAGAATAATATTCATTGTTATTATATCATATATGGTCCACTTATGACTTTATATTACCCGTTCTTTTGTAAATTTATGTTAAAGTAGCGTTTTGGGTAAAATCGTCTCATTTGTCGTTCGTGTTTTAACTTTTAATTATTAATATGATTACATGGATCATGATTACTTATATCCAGAATGTTAAACATGATTTATATATAATATATATTCAGAATATACATATATATAATATATCGATAAATGGAAAGAAATACACCGTTCATTGAGACGGTAGGTCGTACGTATGCATGAACGCTGTTTTCGTTTCCTTATCGAATTGAATTGAATTAAGTAGATAACATACATATATATAAATAAATATAGTATCATTATTATGTCAAATATTTCATGATTACTTATTATATATACTTTATAATCATTCATGAATTGTTAATCATTGAGAATTAATCTCATCGCGTCGTGGAGACGGTAGTCCATACGTACGCATGAGCGATGATATCATTCCCATGATCGTGAAATTGTATTCATGTGTATGTATAATATTTAAGAATCAATATCACTTTACAATAATCATATATAGTCAATATTTACACCATTATACCCATCCAAGTAAGGTGGTGGTGGAAAATAGATTATACCACGGCGTGGAGAGGGTATTCCGTACGTACGCACGCGCGGTGATTTAATTTTCAATAGGATGGATAAATTGTAAAATAGGGTTGTTTCATACATATAATAACATATCAGTATATTAGTGATACTTATATTATTACTTCATAATGAAAAAACTAAAGAAGAAGAAGTGGCAGAAGAAATAAAGTTGAATGAATCGGTAACGAACATTACCTCTTCTTTGAAGCGCCTCTTTGAGACCTCCTCTTAGGGAACTAAAATGGTTCTTTGAAGAAGACCAGGACCTCTAGGATGTTTCTAGGGAAGTGCAGAAGAGAATTTGATAGGTATTTTCCGAGCTTGGAGGCTCAAATTGATATGAGGAAGAGAGGGAGGAGGTTCCCTTTTATAAGGGAGGAGAGGGGCACCTTTTGAAATCTTAAAAATATTAATTTATAATAAATCTAAACCCACTTAAGAACCTCCAAAAATGACTCATATTCGAAAATAATATGATATAGGGTTGTAAAATCGTCAACCAATTAAATTTAGACATGTTAGGAAAATTTTTTAAACATTATAAACTTGATTTTTTCTTTACTTAATCAATTTAATTTTATTTGTGGTAATAACATTCTAAATTTTAACTTATAACAAAAATAACTTATTTTTTGTGAATTTTCCATAATTTGATACTTTATAACATTTTAGACCATATAAATTTAAATTTATAATTTTTAAATATTTTTGTGATTTTTAAACAATTTTATAAAATGTTATTTTTGTAAAATAACAATAGTGTCAATTTTGACACTATTCATTTATATGAATTTAAATAAACTATATACAGAATATATATTCGAACTAAATTCTTTAATAGATTCATAAAAGGGCATATGTATCTAAAAAATTAGTGGAGAACATTAAATAGTTCATATAATATTTATTTTATTATTTTTAAAACCATTTATTTGGTTTATCTCATAATAAAATAATTACAACAACATTTTTGTATAATTATTTAATATACATATATGTTGCATAAAAATTAAAAATAAAATCCTATGATGAAGATATATCTATTAACTTTCACAATAATAATTTATTCGAATTTAGCATCATAAAATCACATTAGTTAAATTGTTATATTTATTAAATTATGAAGGTGACAACTTTGGCATCATTTAAAATGAAATAATATAAGTTTCATAATTGCTTGTATAAGACTCCAGATGGTCAAATATTCTAACATTGGATGATTATAGTTTAAATTTACATGACCAATAAGTTTTTGTTAGGGTTTTGTGCCTTTTATGGTAACTATTAGTTTAAAAAAACTATATTCTTGATTTTTCACTAGATAAATAATTTCTGCATCACTATTGTGTCACAATTAATTATAATTATTTAATCCCAAAAACACTAAATAAATTTTCATGATGTAGATAATTTAGATAGATTTCTGTAGAATATTAATGTTTGAAGTTTTTTGAAATTTATCACTAACTTAAAATTGTTATACTTATAGTATTTAAGAGAGTGACATGTTGTCACTTTCTTTGGTTTTAATAATAATTAAATTATTTTCATGGGAAAAAGTCCATTAAATGAATCTAATCCGACCCTTAGGTGATATGGGTTGACTTTTAGTCATCCAATAGGATTTTTCCAAGTGTTAGGGTAATTTTATAATATTATATTTACCCTTAATTACCCGATTTACCTTTATCTATGGTAAATAAAATTTACCGTAGTTACTATTCATAATTCTGAAAAATAAAAAGTAGCCTATTATCATAATTTGGACCCACTGATTCCAAATATGGAATCCATTTTTTTATGTTTAATACACAGAAGTTGCAGAAATTTAATTAAAATTAATCCCGTTGTCGAATGAAAAGGTGTTTTTCTTTAAAACATTGCAAAAGATTGAATTGATTTAACCTACGAATTCAAGGTAAAATCAATGACAATGACATACATTATATTAAATGGTAAAAATATATTCTATTTATATTTTAAAACCATTAAATATTATAATTTTACCACATAATATATTACGATTAAAAAAGTTTTTTTAATTAAAATATATCGTGTTTTTACTATTCATTAAAATATGAAAGTCACCAGAATAAAATGAAAAATTTATCCAAAGTAAATTTTTATTTCTTGATTCCAAAGAATAATTTTGTTTTGTCAAATGGAACTTATAAACATTTCAAAAACTAGATTTAATGTGGGTGCACCATCAAAAGGCTGCAAAACTGTATTTTTTTGAAAAATAATTATTTTACCCGAAAAATTTATTTTGTTCTTATAACATGTTCTAGAAAATGTGTAAGATGAATAATAATGTTATAAAATTCAAATTTTAGTTAATACTATTCATAACGGCTAGTTCATAATAATATTATAATAATATATCGTTGTTTATTAACACCCGATAATGCGAACAACACACGCTATCGAGGCAGGTCGCGATTGCGTGTAATGCAAGCCTAGTCAGGGTTGCGTGTTGTGCAAGAATAATTCGTTGTTTCATATAAAAGAATCTAACCATATTTCATTTATACATTGAATATATATATATATATATACTCAATGTTGCATAGAATAACTATTATCAAAATTGTGTGTAACACGATCCAAGAATAGTGTTGTGTATACTGCAAGCTAATACGGTGTTGCGTATAGCGCAAGGTAATCTTGATGTAGCATACAACACAAGACATTAATGAAATTAAAAGAATATTTTTCATCAAATCTCAGGGTGTTACAGTCTGGATGGTGCGCTCTGTCTGTCCATCTGTTTGGGGATGGAAAGTAGTGCTAATATGTAGCTAGGATCCAAAAGAGTGTTGCAATCCTCTCCATACTAGTGAGGTAAACCATGCATCCATATCAGATACTATGGACCTCGTAACTCCATGCAACCGCACCACCTCATACAGGTTTCGTGCTAAAGCATCTACTGCACCCGAATCCTTGATAGCTAGAAAGTGAGATGATTTCGTCAACCGGTCCACTACTACCCAGATGGTGTCGTATCCCACTTGCACCATGGGCAGTCCCATGAAAAAATCCATCAAGATGTCATCCCACATCCACTCGGGGAAATTTAGAGACTACAACAGGACACCTGGAACACGGTGTTCAGCCTTCACCTGCTAACACACTAGGCAATTGGCCACAAACTCTTCCACTGCTCGCTTTACCTCGGGCCACCAAAACTGTCTCTTCAGACCCTGGTACATCTTGGAAACTCCCGAGTGCACTGCTAGGGGTGAGTTGTGGAACTCACTAAGAACCTGGCAGTGCATCTCCTCTGGAACAAACAACATCCCTCAGAAAAGCATATGGTTCTGACCATCCTCCATCCACCCTTCTAGAGCATTTCCCTAGTCAACTCGGTCACACATCACTTCGCTCTCTGAGTCTGCCCACTGAGACTCCTCCACTTGCGGAAAAAGAGAAGACTGAACTGTCATCTGATACAGGCAACCTCCACCGCTATCCACCTCGCATCCAGGTGCAAGGCAGCCAACTCTTCCATTGCCTTCCAGGCATCTGCCAACTCTCGGACTGCATCCTTCTACGACCTCCTGCTCAAAGCATCGGCCACTACATTCCCTTTTCCCGAAGTGTAGGAAATATAAAAGTTGTAATCCTAGAGAAACTCCATACACCTTCACTGTTGTATGTTTAGGTCCCGCTGGGAGAAGACATACCTCAATATTTTGTGATCTGTGATGACCACAAAGCGTTCTCCGATAAGGTATCGCCACAATAACATCAGCTTGAAAATGACCACTTCAAGTTCTAGATCGTGGGTGGCATAATTACAGTCATGAGGGCATAGCTGCCTAGACCCATAAGAGATCACCCCTTGTCACTGCATCAACACACATCTGAGTCCTTTCCCTAAAGCATCATAGAACACCTCATACACTGCCCCTTCTTCTGGTAGTCTCAGCACTTGGGAAGTAACCAATTTCACCTTCAGATAGCTGAAGGCTTCCTCATACTTCTCACTCCACATGAAAACCTAGACCTTCATTGTCAAGGCTATCAAACGGGATGAAAATATGGAAAAGTTGGGTACTAACTTCTGATAGTAACCTGCCAACCCGAGGAAACTACTAACCTCTACCACATTCTTGGGTGCTGCCCAAGAAATAACTGCCTCAAACATTTATGGGTCCACCACTACCCCCTGTTGGGACACAAAGTGCCCAAGGAAGTGTACTTCTCCTATCTAGAACATGAATTTTGATAAATTCCCATAGAGCTGGTTCTGTCAGAGGACCTCTAAAACCGTCCTCAGATTCTCCATGTGGTCCTCCACTGATCTTGAATAGATCAGGATGTCGTCGATGAACACAACTACGAACTGATCCCTATACTCCTGGAAGACGGTGTTCATAAGCCGCATGAACACAGCCGGGGCGTTCGTAACACCGAAAGGCATGACTAAAAACTCGAAGTGCCCACATCTGCACCTGAAGGTCGTCTTTGAGATGTCTCCCTCCTTTACCCTCAACTGGTGACACCCAGACCGCATGTCGATCTTCGAGAACCATCGTTCCCCCTTCATCTGGTCAAAGAGATCGTCCATCCTCGGAAGAGGGTAGAGATTCTTGATCATCACCGGATTACGCCTCCTATAATCTATACACAACCTGAGACCACTGTCCGCCTTCTTTGCGAAAAAAACTAGAGCACCCAACGGTGACACACTTTGTAGAACATAACCCCTCTTCATCAAATCGTCAATCTGAATATGCAACTCCCGTAGCTCCGAAGGTTCCATCTGGTAAGGAGCCATCTAAATTAGATGGGCATGAGGCTACAAGTCTATCCCAAACATGATTTCACATCGAGGGGGTAGAGTCGTTATCTCCTCAAGGAAGACGCCCATAAACTCCCTGACGATCCCTGGTACCTCAACCATCTCAGCATCTACTGACTCTACTGACAGCTCGGTTAACAAAAAGAGGACAGTTTCCTCTCACCTCGTGCCCTTCTGACTGCTCCGCTCACCGATGAAAGTAACATGTAGGCCACCCAAGTCTGAGAACACAACCTTTACTCATAATAATTCGATGATGGACCACATAGAGAACATCCAGTCGATGTTAAGGATGACATCGTATGGTTGTATATGTAGCAGTAATAGATCCCTGAAAAACTGATGTGGCCCTGTCATCAGTCTTCATCCTCGACAAACATTAAACAAGTTGGTATGACCTCAGATTGGTGTGCTCAGCACCAGGGGAACTAGAAGTCTCTCGACATCTTCACCGAGATCATGAGCCAGACAAGGTAAAACTATGGAGTGCGATTCTCCGGTATCGAACAAGGTGTAAGAAAGGGTAATAAACAAACTGATCGTACCTCGAACGACCTCCGGTCCTGCTGGAACTGCTGCCTCCACAGAGTGAAACTTCCAACACCCAGAACCTATTCCTCTTGGATATCGGCCGTCTCCCACACCATTCCCTAGTCAAGGACCATGAGGAGCTCCCTGAGGTCGGCCTCCCCCTACAATTCCTACCCTTGGAGGAGCGTGAGCTCGCTGCCCATAGTTATGCTGCTGGAAGGGCCTTTCTGGAAGCTGCTGCTAGGGCGGGTGCTGGGCCAATTCTCCACCGTCGTATTGTACTCAGTCTGGGCACTGATTCAAGAGATGTCCATGGCTCCCATAGACGAAGCACTTCAGTCTTGGGCCCAAAGGAAAAAATCCGAGGACCGAGGGACTGGGATAAGAACTGTTGCGGCCTACTCCTTGCTGGTTGAAACCTAGTGGGTCCTGATGCAGGATGTCTGGTGCTGACAGCCTTCCCTTTTGATGGGCCTAGCTGAATTCCCTCTTGTGACACACCTCCTAGAGCGTGCATCTTCTCCACCACTTCTTCCTTCTTCTGGACCTCCAAGTATTTCGGCAAGGTGAAGGGGGGTAATAGCGTATTGGAGGGAGGGTCGAAGCGCCTCCTCAAAACATCTCACCTGAGACTCCTCATCTAGAAAGAGGTTCAGATAAAAAAGAGGAGGTCCTTGAACTTGATTCCCAGCTCCATTACTAACATACTCCCCTTCTGGAGGGAGATTATCTCATACCTCTTCTCCTCCTTCATCATAGAAGACAAGAATTCTGCCCGTAACTCCTTCTCAAAATCAACCCAAGCCACCTCAACATCTATCCTCTCCCCGATGGAGACTGTCCAACAGTAGTGCCATGATCCCCGCATTTGGTTGACGGCCAGGGAGACCTTGTACTTGGTCAGAGCTCGAATAAATCTGAATGCTATCACCAGCTCCTCTAGCCAGCTCTCTATCTTCATGTTAGAGGTGATGCCCTCATAATTCTCGAGGGTCTATTGCTGGAAGGCTCGAAGCATATTCTACCACTGGCCATCCTCCTCATCTCGATCAGCCCTCTACCAATCATCCAAGTCAACCTCTTGGACCTTGATCGCCCGCAACGCCCGTGGTCACCTCCCAGGTGCCATAACTACAAGGTAAACAAGGAATGCCTAAGTCAATGTAGTGCAGAATATTGTTCTTAAAAAAATATATTAAACCTCTTACTTATTTAAATCCCCAAAACACCCATGAAACATTAGAACACAAGTCATTATGATGCATGTACCTTTCCTAGAGTCTCTACCCTGAAATCAGCGTGGCCTTATTTGGTCGTTCGTTAAGTCCAAAGTCCTTGCCTCGAATCACAGGGGGCCCTAAAATCATGTGTCCTAGCCTATCTTCCCTGGCCTAATTCCCGCACCAGTGTCACCCAAAATTGTTTCCCTACCATTCCATGGAATACTTACTGTGCCTAACTCTGGACTCTGTCCTATATCTCAACCATTTCCTCTGATACCATTCTGTTACGACCCGCCTTCATCAAAAGGAGGGAAGTGTCAGCAGATTGTCAAGCCCTTCCTTCTTTAAGTTGAAGGAGAGATAATGACCCCCGAAACCCGCCATCAATAGGTCCCGGAGTGGAGAACAACACCAATGGTATAGAATCACACCCTAAATGGTAGGTATTACCCTTTTTAATTTAAAATGATTAGGAGATAAGATATTAAATCCTACAACACCAAAACTGAAAGTTCAAATACATCTGAAAATAAACCATTACCATATGCATGTTCAGAGGTAAAAGATACAAGTCACAAAAATCCGAAGCTAAAAAGATACAAAGAAAAATGGAACAACAACAGAAAATTCCCCAAATTTCCATGATAGTATGGTCCCATATGATCCCTGATGTCCTCATAGAATCCTATAAGCAGTTTTATATGCCTAAGGTGAGCATACAAGTATACTCTGTAGGGAAAAATCAAAGGCTCTCTTGCACAAGTGGGGAGGCATACTAATGTCCTTTGAGAAATTAGATAACCAAAAACCTAGCAAGGAAACTAACCACCCAAACCTCACCAAGGCATACTCCCCAAATAATGCAAGTCAAGTAATGTATAGTAATAGCACATCGATGTTTGGGTACCCCTCGCCACTTTCCCACTGGTTATTGAAGACATCCTATGCATCTGACCAATCCCACCATTATCATCGCAGTCCCACTGTCATACCCCGCCTGTAGACACCTATGCCACAACCGCACATCCCACCTGAAAAAACCTGGGATACAACCACTAACCCGCCTGCAGGAACCTGGGCCACAACTGTCACACGTAACCACACCTGCAAACACCTAGGCCATAAAAACCACTACCATTCCCGAAGACACCTTGGTCTCATCCCTAAGATACATGGGAAACCACATTCCCTCACACACCTGGGCCAACCACCACACTACCCTACCCAAAGATTCTTGGGCTAATAATGGACTTCAGGCCATCACAGCCTAGCCGTTGAGTCTTGGGCTATTCGGGAAAGGGAGCAGAAAAGGAGCTAACAACCAGCCACTCATAGGAGTGTTTGGAAAAACACCCTACCCCATAAAATGGGGGTGTTCATCACTATGTGCTCAACTTGGGTGGGGCGCAAATAATAAACACTCAAACTACAAGTATATGTATAGGTAACAAGCACTCAACCAATCTTGTTTTTTCTTCAACCAGCCTATAGAACACTATCCTTACAATTCATTCATAAGATAAGAGAACAACACCCATGCCCAAGTCACAACTCACACCAAAAAAATCCCCAGTTTTCCCATCCTTGTTTTCATGTTTAGTAATAATGTTTAAATAAGTTTCTTCACCTACATGGGAAACTAGTAAGCAGAAGCACAAGCCAAGGAAAGAGTACACCCAACAACAATTTAAACATTCACACCCAGTTCTCTTGTAAAAGAAGATCAAGTGAGACCCTTCCAAGTATCGGAACCAAATCAGGCCAAAGTGAGATACAATCCCAAGTTCCCAGAATTATGAATAAGAAGGTTTCACAATAGAAGAGGATCCCACCCCATCTCGTGATACAAAGAGAGGATTCCATCCTCACCCACATCAACCCATAAATCTAATCCCCTATCCAAGAAAACCATAAGGTCACCCGTACTCGGCCCGTGGAGGAAACAACCAATCCAATACTACCAACACCAGGCAGACTCAATAGGTATTTGCAGATTTAAAATATTTAACACACTCCATGATTTAAATTCCATTGGGATCGAACTGGGGTTATCATAGAAAAGCAGTTGATCCTGGTGCTTACAATTTATATAGCCGAATATATGTAATTAACCAATTTCCTTTACACAACAAACGGTTCAAAACCAAAATACTGTAAAGACCCGCAAATTTCAAGGAAATTTTTTTCTTAATTTTCTTTGGAATTTTACAAGAGCGCAGCTTCAGACGGCACCTGATTCTGAGGCCCGGTGTGCCCGGAATCAATTTCCGAAGTTTGGCTCGGGTACGTTCAGTGAACGGACGAGCGGGTTTTTCTATCTTTTGAACCGGTGCCCGGAATCGAATTCTGAGGGCACCGATGAAATCGCAGCGCCGGTATTTGCTTAGAAACGCCTCTTCCGGAGTTGCATTTGCTCAGACGTGGTTTTTAAATTTTGGGGCTTTAAGACAGAAATAAAATAAAATTTGTGCGACAACTTTATTTTATTTCACTTAAGCTGCTTGGAAGCCACTTGAACTGAGTTAAAGCGGATAGGGTGCTATCCGGAAATATCCTACCCTCTTGGTAGGATATTTGTGAGGCAGGGCCCGCACGAGCCCCGCCATTTCTTTCGCTAAGTAACGCACCCGCGAAAACCCGTCAAAGTAACTGAAAAGTCAACCGACGCGTTTTATTTATTTCTTAACAGACCATTTAATTGGGCGGTTTATTCCGTGAATTAAATGGGCTGTTTCATTCGTTGAATTAATTCAACGAATTTAATGGGTCGTTACTTACGCGTTTTGCGTTTGTTGGAAAAATAATAAAATAGACAAACTTGTCTATTTTGGAGGATCCTCCTGTTGTGCGAGATCCTCTAAACCTCCACCCTCCCCGCGAAGAACGCGAAGAACGCGAAGAACGCGAAGAACGCCGGAACCGGAATTCGACGACGCACGATCCGCGACGTCAACAAACTTTTCCGAGACCTTCTCCTTCTTCTTCTACGGCGCCTCTTCTTCCGCGGCGGACCTACGATCAGTGGTTAAAGGTGAGAATCGAATCTTCTAATTCTCCCCTTTTTATAATTCTATATCAACGGATTTAAATTGATGAAATCCATTTGATCTTGATCCGGAGATCGTCGGCGCGACGTTTTTCCCGCGGTGCGACGAACGTCTCCTCCGCAACGACGTGACGATCCCCTCCTTCCGCGACGAGCGATTCCGCGACGACCTCACGTCCGACGACGACAAAGTAAGGGTTGTTGGAGTATTGTATTCCCCGTGTTTATTCTTTTAAAATAAAGAACCTGATCTCCGAACAATTTTAATTTAATTAAAATTGTTGTTGATTATTTTTCTTTTCCTCCCGTTGTTTATGACTAACGCGGTGGGTGCGGATCTAACGAACAAGACCCTGCAACCCTCCGCCGATCTTTTGTTGTGCGGATTTTGCGGACGACGACGAACCGTGCGGCAAGGGCGATCCGTTGATTCCGCAGTGAAGATCGGCCCCCGGGAGGAGCAACGGCGCAGAGGGGAGGCAAAACAGGCCACCGGAGCAACTCCGGCGGCCGGAGGCGGCGGCGCCCGGCGCGCCGCCGTGGAGGAGATCCGCCGCGGCTGAAGCCGCTGCGGCGGCGGCCGGCTCCGCGGCCGCGCGGAACCCGGGAGGGACGCGGCGGCCCGGCCGCGTCTGCGTGACAGGCGGCCCCTCGCGGGGCCGCGTTCCACCTAAGCAGCGGGTCAAACCCGCGGCGCCCCCTTCGGCCGCTCGGCCGAAGCCGAGCCGGCCGGTCCGGTCGGCCGGGCCGCGCCCAGGCCGGACCGGACCCGGCCTGGCCGGGTCGACCCGGTTCGGCCGACCCAGGGGTGGTTCGGGCCGGGTCGCCCCGGGCCCAGAACCCCCGTTTTCGGGCCTTCTTCGGTCTTTTGCCCATATCTTGAGCCTGAGACCTCTGATTGACGAACCGTCAGCGGCTACGCGATCCTTGGATCGATACGGTCGTTTCGGTATATTATACTCAAGGTTTCGGAAGACTTTGGGTTCGGCCGGGTTGGTTCGTACACGAAACCAACCGGGCCCTCGGAGCGGAAACGCTCATAACTTGAGCTACGGACGTCCGATCGACGTACCGTCAGCTGTGGTAGTTTCCTCTAAGTGAGACGGAACTTTTGGCATACTCCGCCCGAGGATCGGATACAGGCGGAGTACGGTCGGGTTGGTTTTTCCCTAAAAACCAACCGGGCCCCTGGGACGAAAATGCCAATAACTCTCAGACCGGGCGTCCGATTGACGCGCCGTCTGTTGCGTTGAAATCCTGTTGTCGATACGGAACTTTTGGATACATCAACTTCGGACTACGTGTCAGTTGATGTATCAGCCTCTCGGCTCGTGGAGCGGACCCTCCTAAACGAGCTCGTTGTGTGCGGGAACCCTAGCGCTGGCTGTGACTTCGACGACAGAGCAAAGATCCTCCGTGGACTGCGACGACGGCAGAGCAGAGATCCTCAGTGGACTGCGACGACGGCAGAGCAGAGATCCTTCGTGGACTGCGGCGACGACTGTGCAGAGATCCTCAGTGGACTGCGTCGACTACTGCACTCAGCGATCCTACGTGGATCAGTGCTACAGGTTCTGTGTGAGCCCGATCCTATGTGGGTCCTTACTACCGGTTCTGTGTGAGCCACTGCCTACAGGTTCTGTGTGAGCCCGATCCTGTGTGGGTCTTTTGCGGGGGTTAGTACCTATCGATCCTTCGTGGGTCCGACGACTTAGATGGATCAGTGATCATCTTTGACGTTATCTGAAAAAGTATACCTGGTTGATCTGAATCTTATGTTACTCTCCTTTGTGGATTGTGTTGAACTATCCTATGTGGATTTACTGTTTACTCTCCTTTCTGGATTTGAGTCTTGCTTTCCTATGTGGATTGAGTTGTTCTTGAGCTCGTGAGCAGAGCTAGAAGTGGGGACTTAGGTATATGTATGGGCATATACCTAAGTCGAGTCAGATGTTACTTCGTGATTGCACCTTCCTTTTGTGCTATATCCTTTGTGGATTTCAGGAGACCTTCGGGGGTCTCGGGGTCCTTACTGAGTAGCTTATACTCACCCCTGCACGGGCTATGCCCGCACCTTGTTGTGTTTGATGCAGACGACGGACAGCGCTGATCTCGGTTGGGGTGTGGAGCAGGACGGTACCTGGAGGTGGACCACTGGGCGGGACGTGCTCGGAGCGGACGTGGGACCCGAGGAGCCTGGAGGCTATCTGTACCCACCCTTCATGTGGGATTGCCAGTGGATGACACGAGGCCGCCGTCTTCTCTTCAGTTGTTGTTCTTTACTTTTCAGTTGTACTATCAGTTGGGCTTGTATTCCGGCCCCCTTTACTTTTCTGCACTTGTAGTTACTTTCCGCTTGCTGACTCTGTGGTGGTTGTTACTTATAAAGGCAATGCCTTCCCTGTTTACCGGGATTTTACGCCTTGGTGCTAGTCGCCAGCCCCTGGCCTATGGAAGGCGGGCTTGGGGTAGTCACGGCATGGGCCCCGAGGTCGGGTCGTGACAATTGGTATCAGAGGTGGTCGGTTCTATCGCAGACTCTGATCGTCTTTTCTTTCTATATGAAGCAATAGTGTTTAGTGTATTGAGTGTGGTTATCAGTTCAGGGAGCCCAGTGTTGGTGCGGAGGCCGACGTATCCGTACACCAGGACCCTGACTCCTGATTTCCGAATTAATGCATGAAAACATTGATTGCGTGTGTGTTTCAAGTCTTCTTCGTGATTACTTGTGTCAGCTCACCGGGTATACTGATCTGCTTTATGAAAGTCTCAGGTTTTCCTTGTGATTACTTGTGCCAGCTCACCAGGTATACTGTTCTGACTGTGGTGCTCTTGTTCTCCTTTTCAGGATGGCCCCGCGACGACAGCCAGCTAGGGTTCCGAGTGTAGGGCGCGACGGCAGCCCACCGAGCGATGAGGCCTCGGTGTAGGGCCCTTTGCCAGCAGTGGCACCGGCGGTAGCTTTACCCGCCGAGCCACCGATGCTGCTAGTACCAGATGCCGACGATGCACGTCGCCTCAGGGCACTGCATGAGTTTCAGAGCCAGCGACCGCCCAGGTTTCGCGGTGAGGCGGACCCCCAGGCCGCCGAGGACTGGCTAGAGGCGGTGGTACGGATCTTTAGGCTAGTGAGGACACCAGCGGATCTCATGGTGATTCTCGCGGTGAGCCTCCTGCAGGTGGCGACAGGACGATGGTGGAGCTTGATGCTCCAGGTTCACGATGAGGCATCCTTGCTCTGGACGGACTTCGAGAGCCTCTTCCGCTCTGAGTTCGTCCCGGCCACCCTCCGAGCGGTGCGCATCCAGGAGCTTCTCCAGCTGCGCCAGGGCAGCATGACGGTCGCTCAGTACGCGGCGAGGTTCACTGACCTATCTCGCTACTCGACCGACATGGTATGTGACCCCTTCTTCCGGGCCCGGACCTTCGAGCAGGGCTTGCGGCAGGAGATTCGGGCGTCGCTGATCTCCCTCAGCATTCCGACCCAGGCGGGAGTGCTGGAGCGAGCCCTCCTGATCGAGAGCTTCCTGGCAGAGCCTTCTTCAGCGGCGAGACCTAGCGCAGGGCGGCAGGTAGCTGAGTCTTCGGCAGCAGGTAGCCGACGGATGACTCTCGGGTCCAGGCAGACCAGAACCCCACGCAGACGGCCTCATGACACCGGCTCAGCAGTGCGGGGCACACAGCGGAGTGCCAGCCTTCCGAGAGGCAGACTGTGCTACTCCTGCGGCGGGCAGGGTCACATGGCTCGTGACTGCCCGACTCACCGATCAGAGGAGCAGCAGTCGGTGGAGGGGCCACCCAGGCAGAGGCAGAGGGTCGACCGTGGCGGTCCGCAGGGAGGAGGCGGACGAGGTAGAGGAGTTGGCCGAGCAGCGGGTGGTGGGCGACGCTTCCAGGCTCTACCCCCACCACCACCAGGAGGGCCACCTCGACCACAGGGAGCTGGCGGGCAGGGGCAGGCCCAGCTCCAGGCAGTGGAGGCCTACGACCCCGACATGCCAGAGATGATTCGAGGTACGATCTGTGTCTATTCCACCCTTGCTGTAGTACTTATAGACACAGGAGCGAGTCACTCTTTCATAGCCTCTGCCCTTGTTCGGAGCTCGAAGATTCCGACTGAGCCGTTGGCTCGATCCTTACGGCTAGAGACTCCTACGGGAGCAGACTCGACGATTACGCACTGGTGCCGGCAGTGTGAGCTTACTCTAGGAGGCGAGAGCTTCGGCTGGGATCTCCTTGTAGCGACATCGAGGCCTTACGACGTCATCTTGGGCATGGATTGGCTATCCATGGTTCATGCCCAGATCGACTGTTTTAGGCGCAAGGTGCGATGTGTTTGCACCGACGGGAGCAGGTTTACCTTCACCGGTGAGAAGGGAACCTTTGCAGCACAGGATGGACTTCCGCGGAGGAGAGTGCAGCCCATATCTCATCAGTTGTCTAGCCTCATCCTAGGAGCAGTGGACGTGCGGAGTCCAGCTTTTCCTGCAGTGGTGGACCAGTACGTGGACGTCTTTCCCGACGACGTTCCAGGGCTACCTCCTCGTAGAGAGGTAGACTTTTACATCGACTTGTACCCCGGGACAGCCCCGATATCTACTCCAGCATATCGGATGGCCCCCGCCGAGCTTCGGGAGCTGCGGGTACAGTTGGAGGACTTACAGAGCAAGGGGTTTATCTGACCCAGTGTTTCACCCTGGGCTTCCCCGATTTTGTTCGCCATGAAGGCGGACGGGAGCTTGCGACTGTGTGTCGACTATCGTCGCCTGAACCAGGTGACAGTGAGGAACAAGTATCCGCTGCCACGGATTGATGACCTCTTCGATCAGCTCAAGGGAGCGCGGTGGTTCTCGAAGATAGACCTCCGGTCAGGCTATCATCAGCTCAGAGTTCGAGACGAGGACGTGCAGAAGACGGCCTTCAGGTGTCGGTATGGCCATTATGAGTTCTTGGTTATGCCGTTCGGCGTAACCAATGCTCCAGCAGTGTTCATGAGCCTCATGAACAGGATCTTCCAGCCATACCTCGACCGATTTGTCGTGGTCTTCATTGACGACATTTTGGTATATTCGACGACTGAGGAGGAGCATGCCTACCACCTGCGAGTTGTGCTAGACACGCTCCGAGAGCACCAGCTTTATGGAAAGCTCTCAAAGTGCCAGTTCTGGTTACGTGAGGTCCATTTCTTGGGGCACGTCATCTCTGAGGCGGGAGTTGCAGTGGATCCCGCGAAGATCGAGGCAGTGCTAGCTTGGGAGCCACCCAGGAGCGTGACGGAGGTGCGGAGCTTCTTGGGCCTAGCCGGATACTATCGGAGATTCGTGCCAGACTTCTCCAGAGTTGCGACACCACTCTCAGCGTTGACGAAGAAGGGGAAACCCTTCGTGTGGTCAGACAGATGTCAGCAGAGCTTCCAGGAGCTGAGGCAGAGGTTGACCAGCGCACCTATCTTGAGGTTGCCTGAGGAGGGAGTTGGATACGTAGTTTACTGCGATGCATCAGGGACTGGACTCGGGTGCGTCCTGATGCAGGAGAGGGCCGTGATCGCCTACGGATCACGTCAGTTGAGGCCGCATGAGCAGAACTACGCCACTCATGACCTGGAGTTAGCAGCAGTGGTCTTCGCTCTGAAGACTTGGCGACACTATCTGATGGGCGAGCGCTTCTCAGTCTTTTCTGACCACCAGAGTCTCAGGTATATCTTCTCTCAGAAGGACCTGAACCTGAGATAGCGGAGATGGCTTGAGTTCCTCCAGGACTATGACTTTGAGATAGTCTATACTCCTGGGAAGGGGAACGTGGTAGCCGATGCCCTCAGCAGGAGGACGAGCATTCAGCTACTTGAGGAGGCGACGGAGCAGCTAGCCTCCTTACAGATATCCTTTGTGGATAGAGACGGAGCAGCCTTTCTTCAGTCTCTCATAGTCTCTCCTCCACTTCTACAGTGGGTCAGAGAGGCTCAGCGTGGGGACGCTGACTGTGAGACCCGGCGTGCACTGATATCCTCAGGTCAGGCGCCTGATGGTTTCTCCCTTGGAGCAGAGCATGACATCCTTTTCAGAGGACGTACCTTCGTACCAGTCGCTTTACGAGAGGAGGTGTTGGGAGAGTTTCACACTTCTCCCTTGGCGGTGCATCCCGGAGTGGCGAAGATGTACCAGGATCTCAGACGACAGCACTGGTGGCCGGGCATGAAGAAAGCTGTGGCAGAGTTCGTTTCACGATGCCTCACCTGCCAGCAGGTGAAGGCAGAGCATCAGGTACCAGCAGGCTTGGTACAGCCCTTGGAGGTCCCGGAGTGGAAGTGGGATGGCATATCTATGGACTTCGTGACTGGACTTCCACGCACTTCCAGAGGTCACAACTCCATTTGGGTGATTGTCGACCGACTCACCAAGTCGGCACACTTCTTACCCATCAGAGAGCAGGGCTCAGTGGAGAGCTTGGGACGTCTTTACGTCCAGGAGATCGCCATCGTCTATCGTCTCCGATCGAGATGCTTGTTTCACTTCCCGGCTTTGGAAGGGGTTGCAGGAGGCGTTCGGGACGCGGCTCCATCTGAGCACAGCCTTCCACCCTCAGACGGATGGTCAGACGGAGAGGACCATACAGACACTCGAGGACATGCTCCGTGCATGTGTTCTCGACTTTGGTCGCAGCTGGGAGGACCACCTACCGTTGGTGGAGTTCGCGTACAACAACAGCTAACACTCCACCATCAGGATGGCACCATACGAGGCGTTGTACGGCAGACCCTGCAGATCACCGTTGTGCTGGACAGACCCTGGGGAGTCAGCACTCGTGGGACCAGAGATGGTCCGAGCCATGACAGAGAAGGTCCAGATCATCCAGGAGAGGATGAGGACAGCTCAGAGACGGCAGAAGTCGTATGCCGACAGGAGGCGGAGGCCACTAGAGTTCGAGGATGGTGACCACGTCTTTTTGCGTGTCTCACCTCGACGTGGTTTACGGAGATTTGGCTGAGGCGGCAAGTTGTCTCCACGCTTCATCGGGCCTTTCCAGGTCCTCAGAAGGATAGGAGAGGTGGCTTATCGCCTGGCTCTACCACCTCAGTTGCACCGGGTGCACGACGTCTTCCACGTGTCTCAGCTGAGAAGATACGTGCACGACCCGACGCACATCATCGACTTTGGGGAGCTGGACGTGGACGATGGGGCGACTTTTGCGGAGGTCCCAGTAGAGATCGAGGATCGACAGGAGCGGGTCCTACGTGGGCGGTCGATTCCTCTTGTGCGCATCAGATGGCAGCACGGGAACCTCCAGGAGAGCACTTGGGAGCGGGAGGCTCAGATGCGTGCTCAGTACCCCCATTTGTTCCCCTTGTTTTTGATGTATCATTACGGGGACGTAAAGCCCTGAGGTGGGAGTAATGTAAAGACCCGCAAATTTCAAGGAAATTTTTTTCTTAATTTTCTTTGGAATTTTACAAGAGCGCAGCTTCAGACGGCACCTGATTCCGAGGCCCGGTGTGCCCGGAATCAATTTCCGAAGTTTGGCTCGGGTACGTTCAGTGAACGGACGAGCGGGTTTTTCTATCTTTTGAACCGGTGCCCGGAATCGAATTCTGAGGGCACTGATGAAATCGAAGCGCCGGTATTTGCTTAGAAACGCCTCTTCCGGAGTTGCGTTTTCTCAAACGTGGTTTTTAAATTTTGGGGCTTTAAGACAGAAATAAAATAAAATTTGTGCGACAACTTTATTTTATTTCACTTAAGTTGCTTGGAAGCCACTTGAACTGAGTTAAAGCGGATAGGGTGCTATCCGGAAATATCCTACCCTCTTGGTAGGATATTTGTGAGGCAGGGCCCGCACGAGCCCCGCCGTTTCTTTCGCTAAGTAACGCACCCGTGAAAACCCGTCAAAGTAACTGACAAGTCAACCGACGCGTTTTCTTTATTTCTTAACAGACCATTTAATTGGGCGGTTTATTTCGTGAATTAAATGGGCTGTTTCATTCGTTGAATTTATTCAACGAATTTAATGGGTCGTTACTTACGTGTTTTGCGTTTGTTGGCAAAATAATAAAATAGACAAACTTGTCTATTTTGGAGGATCCTCCTATTGTGCGAGATCCTCTAAACCTCCACCCTCCCCGTGAAGAACGCGAAGAACGCGAAGAACGCGAAGAACGCCGGAACCGGAATTTGACGACGCACGATCCGCGACGTCAACAAACTTTTCCGCGACCTTCTCCTTCTTCTTCTACGACGCCTCTTCTTCCGCGGCGGACCTACGATCAGTGGTTAAAGGTGAGAATCGAATCTTCTAATTCTCCCCTTTTTATAATACGATATCAACGGATTTAAATTGATTAAATCCATTTGATCTTGATCCGGAGATTGTCGGCGTGACGTTTTTCCCGCGGTGCGACGAACGTCTCCTCCGCAACGACGCGACGATCCCCTCCTTCCGCGACGAGCGATTCTGCGACGACCTCACGTCCGACGACGACAAAGTAAGGGTTGTTGGAGTATTTTATTCCCCGTGTTTATTCTTTTAAAATAAAGAACCTGATCTCCGAACAATTTTAATTTAATTAAAATTGTTGTTGATTATTTTTCTTTTCCTCCCGTTGTTTATGACTAACGCGGAGGGTGCGGATCTAACGAACAAGACCCGGCAACCCTCCGCCGATCTTTTGTTGTGCGGATTTGGCAGACGACGACGAACCGTGCGGCAAGGGCGATCCGTTGATTCCGCAGTGAAGATCGGCCCCCGGGAGGAGCAACGGCGCAGACGGGAGGCAAAACGGGCCACCGGAGCAACTCCGGCGGCCCGCGGAAGGCGGCGGCGCCCGGCGCGCCGCCGTGGAGGAGATCCGCCGCGGCGGCGGCGGCCGGTTCCGCGGCCGCGCGGAACCGGGGAGGGACGCGGCGGCCCGGCCGCGTTCGCGTGACAGGCGGCCCCCCGCGGGGCCGCGTTCCACCTAAGCCGCGGGTCAAACCCGCGGCGCCCCCTTCGGCCGGGCCGCGCCCCGGCCGGACCGGACCCGGCCTAGCCGGGTCGGGCCGGGTCGGGCCGACCCGGTTCGGGTCGACCCGGTTCGGCCGACCCAGGGGTGGTTCGGGCCGGGTCGCCCCGGGCCCAGAACCCCCGTTTTCGGGCCTTCTTCGGTCTTTTGCCCATATCTTGGGCCTGATACCTCCGATTGACGAACCGTCAGCGGCTACGCGATCCTTGGATCGATACGGTCGTTTCGGTATATTATACTCAAGGTTTCGGAAGAGTTTGGGTTCGGCCGGGTTGGTTCGTACACGAAACCAACCGGGCCCTCGGAGCGGAAACGCTCATAACTTGAGCTACGGACGTCCGATCGATGTACCGTCAGCTGTGGTAGTTTCCTCTAAGTGAGACGGAACTTTTGGCATACTCCGCCCGAGGATCGGATACAGGCGGAGTACGGTCGGGTTGGTTTTTCCCTAAAAACCAATCGGGCCCCTAGGACGAAAATGCCAATAACTCTCAGACCGGGCGTCCGATTGACGCGCCGTCTGTTGCGTTGAGATCATGTTGTCGATACGGAACTTTTGGATACATCAACTTCGGACTACGTGTCAGTTGATGTATCAGCATCTCGGCTCGTGGAGCGGACCCTCCTAAACGAGCTCGCTATGTGCGGGAACCCTAGCGCTGGCTGTGACTTCGACGACAGAGCAGAGATCCTCCGTGGACTACGACGACGGCAGAGCAGAGATCCTCAGTGGACTGCGACGACGGCAGAGCAGAGATCCTTCGTGGACTGCGGCGACGACTGTGCAGAGATCCTCAGTGGACTGCGTCGACTACTGCACTCAGCGATCCTACGTGGATCAGTGCTACAGGTTCTGTGTGAGCCCGATCCTATGTGGGTCCTTACTACCGGTTCTGTGTGAGCCACTGCCTACAGGTTCTGTGTGAGCCCGATCCTGTGTGGGTCTTTTGCGGGGGTTAGTACCTATCGATCCTTCGTGGGTCCGACGACTTAGATGGATCAATGATCATCTTTGACGTCATCTGAAAAAGTATACCTGGTTGAGCTGAATCTTATGTTACTCTCCTTTGTGGATTGTGTTGAACTATCCTATGTGGATTTACTGTTTACTCTCCTTTGTGGATTTGAGTCTTGCTTTCCTATGTGGATTGAGTTGTTCTTGAGCTCGTGAGCAGAGCTAGAATTGGGGACTTAGGTATATGTATGGGCATATACCTAAGTCGAGTCAGATGTTACTTCGTGATTGCACCTTCCTTTTTGTGCTATATCCTTTGTGGATTTCGGGAGACCTTCGGGGGTCTCGGGGTCCTTACTGAGTAGCTTATACTCACCCCTGCACGGGCTATGCCCGCACCTTGTTGTGTTGGATGCAGACGACGGACAGCGCTGATCTCGGTTGGGGCGTGGAGCAGGACGGTACCTGGAGGTGGACCACTGGGCGGGACATGCTCGGAGCGGACGTGGGACCCGAGGAGCCTGGAGTCTATCTGTACCCACCCTTCAGGTGGGATTGCTAGTGGACAACACGAGGCCGCCGTCTTCTCTTCAGTTGCTGTTCTTTACTTTTCAGTTGTACTTTCAGTTGGGCTTGTATTCCGGCCCCCTTTACTTTTCTGCACTTGTAGTTACTTTCCGCTTGCTGACTCTGTGGTGGTTGTTACTTATAAAGGCAATGCCTTCCCTGTTTACCGGGATTTTACGCCTTGGTGCTAGTCGCCAGCCCCTGGCCTATGGAAGTCGGGCTTGGGGTAGTCACGGCACGGGCCCCGAGGTCGGGTCGTGACAAATACAATCCATTAAAACATCACAAGGTGTAAGGGTTTATTAGTGCACTGAGAAAGAACACCAATGACCATGATTTTCAGTAGGCGTAAGCCCACATAATTCAGATATCATTAATCATGAATGAGGAGAAAAACAGAGCACGACCATCGATCACACCCCTCCCCTTCATTCTTTAGAATCAATTTATTATATTCATTAAAGTTTGGTTCATCCAATTCTACAGAAACATTAGTGTACCCACCCCGCAAGATACACATAATGGAGAGATGAAGGTAAAACCTCTACCGGACTGATCAAGGATCGACGTTAAGTCGCGGCCTGAGTAGCATGAGCTCCATGGAACACGAAGGAAAACTTCGCCGGCTTAAAAATCGTCTGGAGGAAGGGTACTCCAACAGTAGGGTGATCAAGAAAAAGAATCGTAGGGAGAATCCTTTAGGTTATAAAGGATTATAAGGGATAAGATACAGCATGCCCCCGATGGTTAGGATATAGATAAAAAAACTCAAAACTGCGTAAGGAGAGGGATTGTGGGTTGACGACGCGGCTGGGACACCCCACACGTCATTAAAGGGTCCTTTTCTTTCGGGGCGGTTTAAACTGATGCACACCAGGGTTCCTCGCGAATAATTTTATTAAATGACATTAATGGACATTAATAGGCTTTAAAACAGGCTTAAAGGGGTCAAAACAAGGTTTAAAACCCAATTCGCACAAAAAGGAAGCGCTACTGAAAAAACCCGTGGGGGGGTAGGCTAGAGCTACTGGTAGCCGAGAGCTACAGGTATCCGAGAGCTACTGGATGGCAACAACTACCGGTAGCCAAGAGCTACCTGTTGACGACAGCTACCGGTAGATGAGAGCTACTAGTAGCTGAGAGCTACCGGTTGCCGATAGCTACCGGTAGCCGAGAGCTACCGGTTGGCGACAGCTACGGGTAGCCGAGAGCTACCGGTATCCCAAGGTCACCAGTAAGCTAAGTTTACCGGTACACCGAGGCTACCGGTTGGCCAAGAATACCTCTAGGAGTTACTAAGAAGCTGGGAAGGCCTTCCAGATCACCCATAATACCTCAAACATCATATTTTTACCATGTATGGAATCCCAAAAAAGATGGACCCTTACAAAAATACCATATGGACCAATAAAACTGCAATAAACCCATTCTTAACATCAACATCATAAGATTAAATAGAAAAACTCCCAACATCTAACCACCAGCTTCCAAACCAATTTACATGAACCTCATTTCCTCTCTTTGGTGCCTTACCATTCCATATAATGTAAGAAACCGAATGTTTACAGACCACAAAATATGGGTATTGGGTGTGAGATTAGAGGACCAGAAGGTTCCCACCCAGTTGTTCTATAACTCACCTCTATATTAAAAATCATTTATTTTCACTTTATGTAAATACATTTCATGATAAATAGTAATTCATATTAATAAAAATCATATTTTACATTTCAATTTTTCTATATTTGTAAACAAAATAATGTATTTAAATTTCATAGCACATTTTCCATATCATTTCTCATGTAAAGACATTAAAATGAAGTTTAACTCAAAAATCTATGAAATAAAAAACCTAAACATAGGAAACAAGACAACCATGAATACTACAAGTCTGGGATATAAACTACTCATATGACAATAATCATGTGCTAAAAAAGTCATATAACAATGTTCATATGATGAAGAGGAATATCCCATTAGTAATACCACCCAAGTATTTCAATATTAGTAACCTAGATCAACTGGCCTAGGAAACAGAAGAAATCCCCATGAATAACCTATTTAATAAACAAAAAAATGTGTAATTACACCACACTAAACCATCAATCAATGTACCCAATGTATCCCATGTTCTCTTTTTAACAATTCATTTTAATTCATTGATAACCATTTAAAATCTATTTCCCCTATAGATTTATATGAATAAAAAATAAACCAATTCTATTAAATTTATCAATAAAAAAGAAAAAACAATTTTTCATTAAAAACACTTCTCATAAAAATAAAAAACATGAAAATAATTCATTATGAAGCTGTTTTGTCAAAAAAACTACAATATCCATTAACATATGAATTTTTCAAAAAAATATACCTCATAGAACATGTCAGAACCACCGACAACAGGATCCACTAAAAATTAAAAGACATTAATGATAAAGAATTACATAGAATCCATTCCACATCATATTTTTGATCCAAATATAATAACAAGGTGTCACTGGAAATGGAGAAAATTTCCTACGTCATGATCGGATGCCCACCACACAACAGACAAAAAAGGAAACAACATATGGAGAGAGGTTGAATTATAGATCAAGATGAAACCAAGAAGAAGATCCATCATACCCCAATAGATCTGAAAATGTATTTAAATGGTGATATCATGATCAAAAAATGAAGAAGTGATAAGATGATATACCTAAATAGATGCACCACAACTGATACTGATATCATATGTCAAAAATATTTGAAATCCATGCAAATGTGTCTTTGAAAAATGAATTAGAGATGTAATGGCCCAGAACCTCATGGCCCATCCCTTTTCCAAATTTTGGATCCTAAGAGTGGTGCCTCGGTGGTAGGGCGTCATTTCGGTGTGTCGCCGATCAGTGTGACCGATCAGTGTGTCATCGATCGGTGCGACAGATCGGTGTATCGCTGATCAGTGTGACAGATCTGTGTGTCGCCGATTGGTTCGATCGATCAGTGTGTTGCAGATCAGTACAACCGATCGGTCTGTCACCGATTGGTGAGACAAATCAATTTTTCACCAATTGGTGCGATATATCGGCGTGTCACCAATCCGTGTGACAGATCGGTGTGTCGCCGATCGGTGCGACTGATCGGGGTGTCCCCGATCGGTGCGACCGATCGACGTGTCACCGATCAGAGAGACTGATCAGTGTCACACAACCTTGTCATGTTTTTCTTCTGCATCTTTTCCCGTAATGCCACTTTTAAGCCCTTTTTACCTTTTGGGATGAGGTTCAAGGCCGTTTTTAGCCCTATACTCAATATTCAAATTCCTAAGAGTGGGGAGACCCTCAACGGACCCAGTTTTATGTCCACATATCCTGCCCCTCTGTTTATATAAAATCCTTTAAATTCACAGATGTTATCACCTTTTCTGATGGGAATCATTAAATAACAATTAATTCCAACCTGTGAAACTAACCAACCCTATCGAGAACCAAAATCCAACATTAAAGCTGCTCAATTTACATATCTCATGAAAACCAGTTCTCATCCTTATATCGCACGAGAATTTATGCTTCTTGTTCCTCTTTTCCTCTCCCTTATTCCTGGTGTGTTTGGAGTTCTCCTTCCAGAGACATGTGGTGCGCCTGTGCTGAAGCTTTTCTGCTAACCCTTGGAGTCCCCGACGTTCCTCCCCTACAAGTCGCACATCCCCCATTCTTAGAGCGTGATGAAGAACATCGATCCTTGATCTACAAAGTAAGGATTTTCCTTTCATCTCTCTTTACTATTTATCATGCGGGGTGGGTACTATCATGACCTTCCTTCACCAAAAAGAGGGAAGGGTTTGCAGATTGTCATTCCCTTCCTTCATTAAGTTGAAGGAGAGATAATGACCCCCGAAACCCACCATCAATAGGTCCCTGCGTGGTGACCAACATAAAAGGTATAAAGTCACACATTAAATTAAAGGGATTACCATTTTTCTTTAAATAGGATCGGGAGATAAGATAGTGAATCCCACAACACCAAACTGAAAGTAAAAGTAAATCCAAGAACCATTCTCAATACATGTTACAAAAGTAAAATCCACAATGTGTAAGGATACTACAATGCAAAAAACCAAAAGAGAGAACAACAGAAACTGCGATGATATGTCACATGGTCTAAGCTAGTATGGTCCAGCACGATCCCTGAAGTCCTCTCAGAAACCTGAAATCAGATTTATATATGTAGGGTGAGAATACATGTATACTCAGTAGGGAAAACCAAAGATCTCGTGCACAAGTGGGGAGGCATACTAATGCCCTGTGAGAAAAGAGATAACCCAGAACCTAATAAGGAAACTAACCACCCAATCCTCACCAAGGCACACTCCCCAAATAATGCAAGTCAAGTAATGTATAGTAATAGAACATCGATGTTTGGGTACCCCGCGCCACCTTCCAACTGGTTATTGAAGACATCCTACGCATCGGAAAAATCCAGCCATTCTCACCGCAGTCTCACTGCAATACTCTTCCCACACACACCTGGGCCACAACCAGACATCTCGCTCGCAAACACCTATGCCATAACCACTAGCCCGCCCGCAGACACCTTGGCCACAACTTTCACACGTAACCATGCCTGCAAACACCTAGGCTAGAACAACCACTGCCATGCCCGAAGACACCAGGGCTAGAAGAACTACTTTCACGCCTGAAGACACCAGGGCCTCATCCCGAAGATACATGTGAAACAAACTCCCCGTACACACCTGGGCCACTACCACACTACCCTGCCTGAATATTCATGTGATAATAATGGACTTCAGGCCATCACAGCCTGCCCGATGATAGTTGGGCTATCCGAGAAAGGGAGAAGAAAGGAGCTAAATACCAGCCACTAATAGAAGTGTTAGGAAAAACACCCTCCCCAATAAAATGGGGGTGTTCGGCATTAAGATCTCAACTTGGGTGGGGTGCGAATAGAAAACAAAAAAACTACAAGTATGTATACGTAACAATAACTCACCCAAATCTAGGTTTTTCTTCAGCCAACCAAAGGAACACACTCAACACCTGTCTCCAAGACACAACTCGCACCAAACCAAAACCCATTTGTCCCATCCATGTTTTCATGTTATGTAATAATGGTTAATTAATTTTATGCACCTACATGGGAAACTTGTAAGCATAAGCACAAGCCTAGGAAGGAATACACCCAATAATAATTTAAGCATTCACACCTGATTCTCTTGTAAAGTCACAACAACAAAGGGATATGTGAGATCCCTCGAAGTACTGGAACCAAATAAAACCCCAAGATACATCCACATGTCCCTAGGATCCAGGATCCAACCGTTTTCCAACAACAGAGGATCCCACACCCATTCGTGATATAATCAAGTAACCAAACTGCCTCAAATTCATAACCAGCGAATCCATAACTACAGGGGATCCCATCCCCACCCACATCACCCATAAATTGGACCGTGATTGAATAAAACCATACCACTGCCACCATCACAAAGCATGCTCATGCCAGTATTTTCAGATTTAAAAGATTTAACACACTCCATGATTCCAATTCTGTTGTACTATAACCGGGGTTATCACAGAAAAGGATTGATCCTAGTGCTTTCAATTTATTTAGCTGAATATACGTAATTAACCGATTTCCATTACATTACCAACATAAGAAGTAAGGTTTTATTAATGCACCGAGAAATAACACCAATGGCCATGATTTTCAGTAGGCATAAACCTGCAAAATCCATACACCATTAATCATGAAAGAGGAGAAAAACGTAGCAGCATCATCAGTCACACCCCTCCCCTTCGTTCTTTAGAATCCATTTATTATATTCATTAAAGTTTTCTTCATCCAATTCTATAGAAGAAATAGCATACCCACCCCACAAGATATACATAAAGGAGATACGAAGGTAAAACCCTACCTGACGATCAATGATAGACGTTAAGTCCTCGTGTGGAAACTGGAAAACAGGAGTGGCGGGAGCTCCACAGAATGCAAAGGTAAAACCTAGTAACATGGGTACAACTCATCGGGAGGAAGGGTACTCTGAGCAGGATGATCGAGAAAAGGAAATGTAGGGATAAGACTTTAGGTTATAAAGGCCGATAAGAGCTGCGATACAACACTCCCGGACGGTTAAGATATAGAGAGAATCTGCGTAAGGAGCAGGATCGTGGGTTGACCACGTAGGTGGGACACCACACATGACTGGAATAATTTTTATTTAGTAGGGAGGTTTATTTTTTTCATAGATATTAATTATGGACATAAAAACAGTCTTGAAACGCTTCAAAAAGTTAAAAAGTCATAAAAGTGGGGTTACGGGGGACGCTGCAGAAGAAAAAGCCGCCAAGCCTGGGTGACACCGATCGGCGAGACCGATCGGTCGCACTGATAATAGGCAAAGTAAGGGGTCATGAGGGTCTGGGTCATTACATCAGATACCTCTAAAGCCATTATCACCCTCAAGAATCAAAACCAGACCAGGAGGGAGGAGGGGGGATCTGAACAACAACCCTGTAAGATACCTCTCAAGAGTGAACCTCTTCGGCATAGGAATATCTTATCTTCTAAACAAACACAAATTTCATACCACTCCTTCCCCGTTTCACACAAAACAAAAGGTCCAATCCATCCGGTCCAGTGGGAGAGGGGTTTCCCTTCCTACGTGTTAAGATACTATCCGCTTTGGGCGACACTGACTCGCCCGCATGGGTTTCAGCGCATCTGCTTTAATGTGTCATAACTAGGGATCAGGTCCTCCTCTCCGCAATCATTAGGAAACGTCACACACACATCCACCGAAAAGGAAACTGCACATCCATTTCCGATAAATTAAACATTACAATGTAAACAAGTACCGATAAAATAGGATAAAACTCAAAACAACTCTGGGTATTGGGCATGCATCTATGCTTCCCTCTCCCAGGAACATTCCTCAAGCCCACCATGTCTCCATAACACACGAACCAAGGGAATGGTTTTCCCACGAAGTACTTTCTCCTTAAGACCATCGATCTTTATTGGTCGTTCTATGAAGGTTGCATCGTCTTCGATATCTAGCAATCCCCAGTCGAGGACGTGCGAATCGTCATGCAAATATCGTCGGAGCTGGGACACATGGAATACATCGTGTATCCTCAGTAGTGACGGTGGTAGCAATATCTGATAAGCCACTTCACCGACCCATCGCAACACTTTGAAGGGCCCGATGAAAATGGGAGTAAGCTTACTTCCTCTGTCAAACCTCAGTTTTCCACGCTGAGGGGAGACCTTCACGAATACGTGGTCCCTGACCTCGAAATCCAAGGGTCTCCTCCTATCATCAGCATAAAACTTCTGTCAGTCCGGAGCCACCTTCATCCTCTCTCATATAAGTTGAACCTTCTCTGTCGTGCTCCACACCACCTCCGAGCCAAGAACACCTGCTTCCCCAACCTCAGTCCAGCACACGGGTGAGTGACACGGCCTTCCATATTGATCTTCGAATGGAGCCATTCCAATAGTTGAGTGATGGTGATTATTGTAGGATTACTCTACCAGAGGTAAGTGTAGCACCCATGATCCCCTAAAGTCTACAATACATGCTCGCAGCATGTCTTCCAAGCTCTGGATGGTGCGCTCTATCTGCCCATAGGTCTGTGGGTGGAAAGAAATGCTAAGATGTAGCCGGGTGCCAAAAGCATGCTGCAATCCCCTCCAGAATCGTGAGGTAAAATGTATATCCCTGTCTGAGACTATGGAACTCGGAACTCTATGAAAACTCACTACCTTATCCACATAATTTTGTTCTAGGGCGTCCACTCCACTCGACTCCTTAATCTCTAGGAAGTGAGCCCACATCGTCAACCTACTACCCAGATGGTGTCGCAACCTCCTTGAACTTTGGGTAGCCCCATGATGAAATCTATTGAGATGTCATCCCACTTCCAATCGGGGGCATCTAAAGGTTGCAACAACCCGCCTGGAACACGGTGTTCAGCCTTCACTTACTGACACACTAGGAACATGGACACAAACTCTGCCACTGCTCTCTTTACTCTGGGCCACAAAAACTGTCTCTTCTGACCCTAGTACATGTTGGAAACTCCCAGGTGCACTGCTAGGGGTGAGTTTTGTAAGTCACTAACGACTTGGACATGCATCGCCTCTGGAACAAACAACTTTTCTCGGAAAAGCATCTGGTTCTGACCATCATCCATCCACCCTTCCGGACTATTGCCCTAGTCAACTCAGTCACACATCACATCGCACTCTGAGTCTCCCCAATGAGAATCCTCCACCTGACATAACAGAGAAGACTGTACTATCATATGATTCATGCAACCACTACCACTATCCATCCTCGTATCTAGGTGAAGAGTGGACAACTCCTCCATCACCCTCCAAGTGTTCACTGACTCTCGGACTGCATCCCTCTGTGACTTCCTTCTCAAGGCATCAGCCACCATGTTTCCTCTCCATGAGGTGTAGGAAATCTTGAAATCGTAATCCTAGAGGAACCCCATCCACCTTTTCTGCCACATGTTTAGGTCCCGATGGGAGAAGATATACCTCAAGTGTTTGTGATCCGTGAAGACCACAAAGCATTCTCCGATGAGGTAATTCCGCCACAACTTTAGAGTGAAAATTACCGCTACATGCTCCCGATCGTGGGTGGCATAATTACGCTCATGAGGGCGTAGCTTACACGACTCGTAAGAGATCACCCCTTATCGATGCATCAACACACATCTGAGGCCCTGCCCTGAATTATCACAGAGCACCTCATACGCCGCCCCTTCTACTATAGTCTCAGCACTGGGTAACTAACCAATTTTACCTTTAGATAGCTGAAGGATGCCTCACATTGCTCACCCCATTCGAAAACCTGGTCCTTCTTGGTCAAGGCTGTCAAAGTTACTGCAACTCGGGAGAAGTTGGGTACAAACCTCCGATAGTAACCTGCTAGCCCGAGGAAAATACGGACCTCTGCCACATTCTTGGGTGCTACCAAAGAAACAACAACCTCATCTTTTGATGTGTCAACCGATACTCCCTGTTCGGACACTACGTGCCCAAGGAAGTGTACTTCTCATGACCAGAACATTCATTTTGACAACTTCCCATAGAGATGGTGTTGTCGGAGGACCTCTAAAACTATCCTCAGATGATCTGCGTGGTCCTCCTTTGATCATGAATAGACCAAGATGTCATCGATGAACACAACTACGAACCGGTCCAGGTACTCCCAGAAGACGGTGTTCATAAGTCCCATGAACACAACTAGGGAATTCGTAACACCGAAAGGCATGAATACGAACTTGAAGTACCCATATCTGCACCTGAAGTCCATCTTCGAGATATCGCCCTCTTCCACCCTCAACATGTGATATCCAGACCGTAGGTCGATCTTTGATAACCATCTTTCCCCTTTCAGCGGGTCGAAAAGATCATTTATCCTCGTAATAGGGTAGCAATTCATGATCGTCACCGGATTCAGCCTCCTGTAGTCTATTTACAACCTGAGACCATCATCTTCCTTCTTTACGAACAAGACTGGAGCACCCCATGTTGACACACTTGGTCGAACATAACCCCTCATTATCAGATCGTCAATCTGAAACTGAAACTCTTGTAGCTCTGAAGATGCAATCTGGTAGGGAGACATCGAAATCAGACGAGCACCAGGCTACAAGTCTATCCCAAACTTGATATCACATTGAGGGGGTAGAGCTATTACCTCCTCAGGAAAGACGTCCATAAACTCACTGACGTTCCCTGGTACTTCCACCATCTCAGAATCTACTGACTCTACTGACAACTCGGCTTACAAGGAGAGGAGGGGTTCCTTTCTCCAAATTTTCTTCTGACCATTCCGCTCGCCGGTGAATGTAACACGTCATCCACCCAATTCTGAGATCACAACCCTTCCTCAGAAGAAGTCGACAATGGAACACATAGAGAACAGTCCGTCGATGCCTAGGATGCCATCATATGACTGTATCTGTAGTAGTAGTAGTAGATCCCTAACCAACTGGTGTGGCCCTATCATCAGTGTGAATCCTCCAGAAACATATAACATGTCGGTCTGACCTCTGACTGGTGTGCTTAGCACCAGGGGCATTGGAAGTCTCTCTGCATCCAGTCTAAGAGAATAGGCTAGACCGGGTGCAACAAAGGAGTGTGAAGCTCCGGTATTGAATTAGGCATAAGAAAGGGTACAGAACATACTAATCATACCTCGAACAACCTCCGGTCCCATTGGAACTACGGCCTCCACAGCATGCAACTGTCCACGCCCAGATCCTCTGCCCCTCGGCTGTCAGCTGCCTCCCCGACCACGCCCTGGTCGAGGTCCTTGAGGAGCACGCTGAGGTCAGCCTCCCCCTGCAACGTCGGTCCTCGAAGGAGTGGGCACTTGCTGCCCCTACTGCTGCTGATGGAAGGGACTCGCTGGAAGTTTCTACTAAGGCGGGTGATGGGCATATCCTCCACTGTCATACTGAACTCGGTCCGAGCACTGATTCCAGAGATGTCCATGTCTCCCAGAGTCAAAACACCTCGGTCCTAGTCCTGAAGGGAAAGGGCGAGGAGCGAGGGACCGGAACTGGAACTGTTGCGGCCTGCTCCCTGCGGGTCGGAACCTAGAGGGTCCCGATGCTGGAGGTCTAGTGCTGACGGCCTTCCCCTTTGACGTGCCTAGCTGAATCCCCTCTCGTGACACACCTCCCAGTGTGTGTATCTTCTCCACCCCCTCTGACATCTTTTAGACCTCCAAGTATGTCGGCAAGGTGAAGGGGGTAACAACCTATTGGATGGGGGGTCGGAGCGCCTCTTCTAAATGTCTCGCCTGAGACTCCTCATTCGTAAAGAGGTCCGGAGCAAAGTGGTGGAGAACCTTGAACTTGATCCCCTGCTCCCCTACCGACATACTCCCCTACTGGAGGGATAGTAGCTCTTGCCTCTTCTCTGCCATCATCGTAGAAGAGAGGAATTCCTCTCGGAACTCCTTCTAGAAATCATCCCATGCCACCTCAGCCTCTCTCCTCTCCCCCAGGTAGAGCATCCACCACTAATGCGCTGCTACCCGCATTTGGATGACGGCCAAAAGAACCCAGTACTCAGTCGGATCCTGGATCAAGCTGAAGTCTATCACTAGCTCCTATATCCAGCCCTCCGTCTTCATGTCATAGGTACTGCCCTCGTACATCTCGAGGGTCTATCGATGGAAGGCTCGAAGCTCCTTCTGCCACTGTTCGTCCTCCTCCTTCCGATCAGCCCTTTACTGATCGACTAAGTCAACCTCCTGGGCCTTGATCTCCCATATAACTTGTCGTCGTCTACCTGGTGCCATAACTGCAAGGTAAACAAGGAATGCTTAAGCCCAAGTAGTTCAGAATATTGTTCTTACATTTTATTTGACTTTTTTATTTTTTTATTTATTTTTTTAAGCCAACAAACACCCAGTAACACGAGAACACAAGTCATTATGATTCATGTACCTTTCTTAGGGTCTCTACCCAGCAATCAGTGTAACCTGACATGGTCTTTTGGTAGGTCCAGAGTCCTTGCATCAGATCATGGGGTCCCATAAAATCCTGTGTCCCTACTAGTTTTCCCTGGCCTAATTCATGCACTAAGGTCACCCAACACCATTGCCCTACCATCCCATTCAATTTCACTGTGCCTAACTCCATACTCCATCCTATCTCTCAAACTCTCCTCTGATACCATTCTATCATGACCCACCTTCACCAAAAGGAGGGAAGGGTCAGCAGTTTTCCATGCCCTTCCTTTTTAAGTTGAAGGATAGATAATGACCCCCGATACACACCTTCAATAGGTCCCAGAGTGTTGACCAGCACTAAGGGTATTGAGTCACACACTAAATGAAAGACATTACCCTTTTTCTTTTAACAGGATCCGGAGATAAGATACTGAATCCCCAAAAACCAAACTGAAAGTAAAAGTAAAGCCAAGAACAATTCCAAATGCATGTTAAAAAGTTAAAATCCACAATGTGTAAGGAGACTAAAAAGTAAAATACCAAAATAAAGAACAACATAAACTGCGATGATATGTCACAAGGTCTGAGCTAGTACATTTCAACACGATCCCCGAAGTCATCCTGGAAACCTGAAATCATTTTTATATACGTAGGGTGAGCATACATGTATACTCAGTAGGGAAAAACCAATGACACTCGTGCACAAGTGGGGAGGCATACTAATTCCATGTGAGAAAAGAGATAACCAAGAACCTAACAAGGAAACTAACCACCCAAGACTCACCAATGCACACTCCAAAAATAACGCAAGTTAAGTAATGTATAGTAATAGCACATTGATGTTTGGGTACCCCGCGCCACTTTCCAACTGGTTATTGAAGATATCCTATGCATCAGACTAATCCCGCCATTATCACCGTAGTCCCACTGCCATACCCCACCCGCACACACCTGGGCCACAACCACACATCCTGCCCATAAACACTTGGGACACAAACACTAACCCGCCCGCAGACAGCTGGGCCAAAACTGTCACACATAACCATGCCTGCAAACACCTAGGCCAGAACAACCACTACCATGCCTGAAGACACCTGGGCTAGAAGAACTACTACCATTCCCGAAGACTCATGGTCCTCATCCCGAAGATACTTGGGAAACAACATACTATCACACACCTGTTCCAACCACCACACTACCCTGCTCAATGATTCTTGGGCTAATAATGGACTTCCAGCCATCACAGCTTGCCCAAAGATACTTGGGCTATCCGGTAAAGGGAGAAGATAGGAGCTAATAACCAGCAACTAATAGAAGTGTTGGGAAAAACACCCTCCCCCATGTAATGGGGGTGTTCGGCACTATGTGCTCAACTTGGGTGGGGTGCGAATAATAATCACAAAAACTACAAGTATGTATAGGTAACAAGCACTAACCCAAATCTAAGTTTTTCTTCAGCCAGCCTAAAGAACACACTCAGCACCTGTCTCCAAGTCAAAACTCACACAAAACCAAAACCCATTTGTCTCATCCTTGTTATCATGATCAGTAACAATGGTTAAATAAGTTTCTACACCAACTTGGGAAACTAGTAAGCACAAGCTAAGGAAAAATACACCCAATAACAATTTAAGCATTCACACCCGGATCTCTTGTAATATCACAACAATATATGGATAAGTGCGATCCCTTGAAGTACTGGAACCAAAGAAAACCCTAAGATATAGCCCCAATTCCGTAGGATCCAGGAGCCAATTTTTTCTCTTCAATAGAGGATCCCACCCCAATTCCTGATATAATTAAGTAACCACACGGCCTCAAATTCATAACCCACAAATTCATAACAACAGGGGATCCCATACCCACCCACATCACCCAGCAATCGGCCCTGTAATGAAAACTACCAAACCACTACCTCCAACAAAAAATAGTCCCATGCTAGTATTTTCAGATTTAAAATATTTAACACACTCCATGATTCCAATTCCACTGTACTTTTACCGTGGTTATCACAGAAAAGGATTGATCCTGGTGATTTCTATTTGTTTAGTCGAATATACCTAATTAACCAATTTCATTTACACAACCAACCCGAGAAGTAATGGTTTATTAATGAATAGAAAAAGACCACCAACGGCCATGATTTTTAGTATGCATAAACCCGCACAATCCAGAAACCATTAATCATGAAAGAAGAGAAAAACATATCAGCATCATCGGTCACACACCTCCCCTTCATTCATTAGAATCTGTTTATTATCTTCATTAAAGTTTGTTTCATCCAATTCTACAGAAGCAATAGTATACCCACCCAGCAATATACATAAAATGGAGAGATGAAGGTGAAACCCTACATGATGATCAAGTATCGATGTTTTGTCCTCGCGTGGAAACTAGAAAACATGAGTGGAGGGAGCTCCACGGAATGTGAAGGTAAAACCTAGTAACAGGGGTACGGATCATCGAGAGGAAGGGTACTCTAAGCAGGATGATTGAGAAAAATAAACATAGGGATAAGTATTTAGGTTATAAATGCCGATATGGGCTACGATACATCACTTCCAGACGGTTAAGATATAGAGAGAAACCGTGTACGGAGCGGGATCGTGTGTTGACCACACAGCTGGGACACCCCACATGACTACAATAATTGTTATTTTGTAGGGAGATTTATTTTGTTCTTATATATTAATTATGGTCTTAAAAATGGCCTTGAAACGCTTAAAAAGTTAAAAAGGCCTAAAAGTGGGGTTACTGGGGAGGCTGCAGAAGAAAAACCCACCAAGGCTGGGTGACACCGATCGGTCCCACCAATTGGTCGCGCCGATCAGTCTCACCGACTAGTCGCACCGGTCGCGTCGGTTGGTTACGCTGACCGGTACCACCGATCGGTCTCCCCGATCGGTCGTGCCGCTTTGTCGCGCTGATCGGTCTCACCGAACGGTCGCACCGATCGGTCACGGCGATTATTCTCACCAATCGGTCGCACCGATAATTTGCAATGAAAGGGGTAATGGGGGTCTGGGTCATTATAGGTACACTATTGTTTCTGCGGGATGGATGAAACTAAACATTAAAAAAGATAACAAACAAACATTAAATAATTAAGGGAGGGGGTGTGATCGATGTTATGCTTCTATTAATTACCTTTGATTATTTATGTTGTGAATTGTGCGGGCCTATGATGACTAAAAATCATGGCCTTTGGATTTCTTTCCTTATGCATTAATGAACCTGCGTCTTCTGTGATGATTGAATGGATCTAAGATGGGAATTTGGTTAATCACATAATCTCATCTGATTAAATAAATTTCTAGTGACAAAAAATCCTTGTTTTATCACCCCAGTTAACAAAATGCAAGAATACAACTTAGTGAATGACGAGCTTGAACATGGAAGTTTCCCTACTGTGTTTTGGTAGTCAGTGTGTTGTAATGTTGGATGAATATGGGGTGATGTGTGTGAGGATGGTATCCTCAGTTGTGTCAAGGTTGTTGGTTGTGAATCTGAAGCGTTGTGGGGCTCTATCCCGAGGCTTGGTTTGGTTCTAGTACTTGAGGGATCTCACGGATCCCTTTATTGTTGTGATATTACAAGAGAACTGGGTGTGAATACTTAAATTGTTGTTTGGCTATTTCTCTTTCCCTGGATTGTGGTTATGCCTATTAGTTTCCCAGTAGACTCGAATTCACCTAAATGGGATCACATGAACATGAAAACAAGGATGGTTAAAATGGGGAACTGGATTTGGGAATGAGTTGTGACTTGGACGAGAGGTTTGTGCCTTCTTTTATGAATGAATAGTAACAAGGGTGTTGTGCTTAGTTTGTCTTTTGAAAAACTACATTGGGACAAGTTCTTGTTACTTACACACATATATATATATATATAGGTTTTATGTTTATTATTTCCGCCCCACCAAAGTTGATAACTTAGTGCCGAATACCACCATTTCATGGGGGATGGTGTTTTTTCCAACACTCATATGAGTGACTGGTTGTTAGCTCCTTTTTTGATCCTTTTCACGAATATCCCAAGACTGTTCGGGTAGGCTGTGATGGTCTGAGGTCCATTATTTCCCATGATTCTTCAGGAAGGGTAGTTGTGGTGGCTGGGTCGGGTGTGTGTGGGTAGGTTGTTTCCCATGAAATGTCAGGATGAGGCCCATGTGTCATCGGGCATTCCAGTAGTTGTTATGGACCATGTTTTTGCGGGTGTGGGTACATGTTGTGGTTGTGTCCCAGGTGTTTGCAGGTGGGATGGTGGATTTGGCCCAGGGGTTTACTGGCGTGATGTGTGGTAGTGGCCTAGGTGCGTGTAGGCGGGTGTGGTAGTGGGACTGCGGTGAGAATGGCGGGATTGGTTGGATGTGTGGGATGTCTTCAATACCCAGTGGGAAAGTGGCACGGGGTACCCAAATGTCGATGTTCTATTACTATACATTAATTGTATTTCGTTATTTGGGGAGTGTTCCTTGGTGAGGCTTGGGTGGATAGTTTCCTTACTAGGTGCCTTGGTTATCTCTTTTTCCACAGTGCATTAGAGTGCATCCCCACTTGTGCATGAGAGTCTTTCGTTTTCCCTACTGAGTGTACTTGTATGCTCACACTATGTATATAAAACTGCTTTCAGGTTTCAAGGAGGACTTCAGGGATCATGCGGGACTGTACTAGCTCATATGATGGGACAGTTTCAGTTGCTATTTTTCTTTTCTTTGGTACTTTACCTTGTAGTCTCCTTGTACATTGTGGAATTTACTTTTGTAACACGCATGTGGGAATGGTTATCTATGGCTTTACTTTTACTCCCAGGTTTGGTGTTGTTGGGATTTACTATCTTTTCTCTCGATCCTATTAAATAAAATGGGGAATTCCTTTCATCTTGTGTGTGATTATATACCTTTGGTACTAGTCGCCACTCTGGGGCCTATTGAAGGCAAGTCTCGGGGGTCATTATATCTCTTTCAACTTAATGAAGGAAGGTTATAGAAATCTACAGCTCTTTCCCTCATCATGGAGAAGGTGTGTTATGATAGAATGTTATCAGAGGGGTGGTTGAGAGATAGAATGATTTCTGGGGTTAGTAATAGTGATGATTGCATGTGATGGTAGGGCAACTGTGTTGGATGATCATGGTGTGTGAATTAGGCCAGGGAAGAGCGGCTAGGACACGTGATTTTAGGGACCCCTGTGATCTGATGCAAGGACTCTGGGCCTACCGAACGACCACATGAGGCTGCACTGGTTGTAGGGTAGAGACCCTAGGGAAGGTACAAACATCATAATGAATTGAGTTCTTTTGTTTCATGGGTATTTGGGGAATTTAAAATGAACAAGAAGTCTAAAAAATTCAAGAACAATATTCTACACTACTCAGGATTAGATATTCCTTGTTTACCTTGCAAAAACGGAGCCTATGAGACAACCACGAGTTGTGTGGGAAATCGAGCCCAAGGATGTTGACTTGGATGATCAACAAAGGTTTGACCGAGAGGAGGAAGATGCTCAGTGGTAGAAGATGCTTCGTGCATTTCAGCGACAGATCCTTGGGAACTACGTGGTTATCATCTTAGACATGGAGACAAAGATATGGCTACAGGATTTGGTGATATCTTTCTTCTTGATTTGGGCTCTAACAGAGTACTGGGTTCCTTTGGATCTAATCCAGATGCGTGGAGCCGTGTTTCAGTGAGGGAAGCTTTATCTTGTGGAGAAAAGGGAGGCTGAGGTTATGTGGGCTGACATGGAGAAGGAGTTTCGGGCTGAATTCCTATCTTCCATGATGAAGGCTGAGAAGAGGCTAGAACTACTCTCCCTCCACTAGGGGATTATGTCAGTCATAGATTTGGTGATCATGTTCACGGATCTCCTTCACTTTTCTCCCGACCTCTTCCCGGATGAGGAGTCTCGGGTGAGATGTTTGGAGGAGGCACTTCGACCTTCTCTCTAGTATGTCATTACTCCCTTCACCATACCGATGTACATGGAGGGATAGAAGAAGGATGAAGTGGTGGAAAGGATTAACAGTCTGGGAGGTGTATCCCTAGAGGGAATCCAGTTAGGCTCGTTGAAGGGGAAAGACATTAGTAGTAGACCTCCAGCGTCAGGGACCTCTAGGTTTCTACCAGTAGGGAGCAGGCCTCAGTAGTTCCAGTTCCGATCTCCCAGAACTCGCACATTCCTTTCAGGACCAGGGAATAGATGCTTCATCTATGGTATCCATGGGCACCTTCAGAATCAGTGCCTAGATAGAGTGTTGTATGGCGGTGGTGGACATGATCAACACCCGCCTCAGCAATAGTAGTTTCAGCTAGACCATTTCAATAGCATCAACAGAAGGGGCACCGAGCTCCTACTCCTACGAGGGCAGGCGTTGTAGGAGGAGACCGACCTCAGGGATCTCCTCAAGAGGCCACAAATATGACATGGTCAGGGAGGTGGATGACAACCGAGAGGTAGAAGAACCAGGAATGGGCAGTAGCATGTCACAGAGGCACCAATTCCAGTAGGGCCAGGAGTTGTTCGAGGTACGATCAACTTGTTTAGTACTCTTTCCTACACCCTGTTTGATATAGGAGCTTCAGAATCTTTTGTTTCACCCAGTCTGGCCTATGCTTTGGGTTTAGACACTGAGGTTCTTCCAGTTCCCCTGGTGCTTGGAAAACCAGTCGGAGGTCAGACCGACTTGTTTTATGTTTTTCAAGGGTGTAAATTGATGATAGGGCCACATCAGTCTATCAGGGATCTTCTATTATTGCAGATAGAACCATACAATGTCATCCTAGGCATTGAATATCTATTCTCTATATGTTCCTTCATTGACTGCTTCCTAGAAAGAGTCATGTTTTCATATTTGGGCAGCCAACGTGTAACTTTCATCGGTGAGCGGGGTTGCAAGAAAACAGCAGGTTAGAGGAGCCCCTCCTTTCCTTGTTAGCTGAACTATCTGTGGAGTTGGTGGATGAAGAAATGGTGTAACACCCATTGATCATTAGTGAGTTTATGGATGTATTCCCTGAGGAGGTGAAAACACTACCCCCTCTCCGTGATGTTGAGTTCGGGATAGATTTGCAACCTAGTGCCCGTCTGATTTCGATGGCTCCCTATCGGATGGCACCTTCTGAGTTGCGGGAGTTGCGGACTAAGAATGACGATATGATGAAGAAGGGTTTTGTTTGAAAAAGTGCATCACCATGGGGTGCTCCAGTCTTATTCGCAAAGAAGGCAGACGGTGGTCTCAGGCTGTGCATAGACTACTAGAGACTGAAACAAGTAATGACCAAGAACTGTTTCCCTCTCCCGAGGATAGTCAAACTTTTCTACCAGTTAAAAGGGGCAGGGTGGTTCTCCAAATTGACTGGTGATCAGTATATCACTAGCTAAGGGTGATGGAGGGTGACATCTCGATGACTGCCTTCAGGGGAAGATATGGTCTCTTAGAGTTTGTGGTCATGATGTTCAGCATTACGAATGCTCCATCTGTGTTCATGGGGATCATAAACTCCATATTCTGGGAATACCTGGATTGGTTCGTAGTCTTGTTTATTAACAACATTCTGATCTACTCAATATCAGAGGAGGATCACGCTAAGCACCTGAGAACGGTTTTAGAGGTCCTCCGACCGCACCAACTCAATGGGAAGTTGTCCAAGTGAATGTTCTGTACACGAGAAGTGCACTTCCTTGGGAACATGGTGTCCGAGAAGGGAATAACGATTGACCCATCGATGGTTGATGCAGTTGTTTCATGGGAAGCACCCAATAACGTGTCGTAGGTTCGTAGTTTCCATGGACTGGCAGGTTAATATCAAAGGATCATGCCCAAATTCTACGGAGTAGCAGCACCTTTGACAGTTTTGACCAAGAAGGACCAGACCTTTATGTGGAATGGGAAATGCGAGGCAGCGTTTAGCTATCTGAAGGAGATGTTGGTATGTTCCCCAGTTATGAGGTTTCCAGAATAAGGGACGACATATGAAGTATTATGTGATGATTCAGGATAAGGCATCGGGTGTGTTTTGATGAAACAATAAGGCGTGATCTCTTATGGGTCTAGACAGTTACGTCCTCATGAGTGTAATTATGCCACCCATGACCTGGAGCTTGCGGTGGTCGTTTTTGCACTAATGTTGTTGCGGAATTTCCCCATCGGGGAGCGCTTCATGGTTTTCACAGATCACAAAACCGTGAAGTATATATTTTCATAGTGGGACCTGAAATTACGGCAGTGAAGGTGGATGAATTTCCTTCAGGACTACGACTTTGAGATTTAATACACATCAGGAAAAGGGAATGTGGTGGACAATGCATTGATCAGGAAGTTTCAGAAGGATGTGGTTCGAGAGTCTGAAGATGCTTGGAAGGCGATGGAGGAGTTACCTGCCTTGTACATGTATGTGAGGATGGATGGTGGTAGAGGTTTCCACTATTAGATGACAGTGAAATATTCTCTAATACGGAAGGTGGAGGAGTCTAAGTGGGGAGACATAAATATTGAATTGATGTATGGCCTAGTTAACCAAGGCAATGCTCCGGAAGGGTGGACGGAGGATGGTCAAAATAAGAAGCTTTTCTAAGGGAAGATGTTTGTCCCAGAGGTAATGCACGGAAGGGTTCTTGGTGAGTTCTAAAGCTCACCACTATCAGTTCAACTAGGAGTTTCCAAGATGTACAAGGGACTGAGGAGTTAGTTTTGGTGTCCTAGGGTAAAGCATGCGGTGGTAGAGTTCATGGCTAGGTGCCTAATGTGTCAGCAAGTGAAGGCTGAACACCGTGTTCCAGGCGGCTTATTGCAGCGTTTATACATCCCTAAGTGGAAGTGGGATGACATCTCAATGGGTTTCATCATAGGTCTACCCAAGGTTCAATGAGGCTACGACGCTATCTGGGTATTGGTGGACCAGTTGACGAAATGGGATTACATTCTAGTGATCAAGGATTCAGGTGCAGTGGATGCCTTAGCACTGAGATACATGGATGAGGGGGTGCAGTTGCATGGAGTTTTGAGGTCCATAGTCTTGGATAGGGATGCATGGTTTACCTCATGAGTTTGGAGAGGATTGCATAATGCTTTTGGCTCCCAACTCCGTCTTAGCACTGCTTTCTTCCCCCAGAAAGATAGACTGATGGAGCGCACCATCCAAATAATGGAGGACATGGTACGAGCATGTATTATGGATTATGGGGGGTCGTGGGTGTGACATTTTCCTCTAGTAGAGATTGACTACAATAATATCTATCACAATACCATTGGCATGGCTCTGTTAGAAGCCTTGTACGAAAGTCCATGTCGCTCACCCGTGTGATGGACCGAGGTTGGGTAAACAAGTGTTCTTGGCCCGGAAGTGGTTCTGAGCACGACTGAGAAGGTTCAGGTTATACAGGAGAGAATGAAGGCGGCTCAGGACTAGCAGAAGACATATGACGATAATAGGAGGAGAACCTTGGAGTTATAGGTCGAGGCCCACATATTCTTGAAGGTATCCCCTCAGTGTGGACAATGGTGGTTCGGTAGGGGGAGTAAGCTTTCTACAAGCTTCATCTGACCCTTCTATGTGTTTCGGCAGGTCGGAGAATTGGCTTATCAGCTAGCTCTACCACCGCCGCTACTGAGAATACATGGAATCTTCCATTTGTCACAACTCTGACGATATCTACACGATGATTCACACGTCCTCGACTGGGGAAATCCGGACATAGAGGCTGACATGAATTTTGTGGAAATACCAGTAAGAATCAAGGATTGTGAGGAAATGGTTCTCCGCAGACGGACCGTTCCTTTAGTTCGTGTGTTATGGAGACATGGTGGGCTGGAAAAGAGTACTTGGGAATGGGAGGAACAGATGCGCGCCCAATACCCAAAGCTATTTTGAGTTTTGTTTTGTTATATTTGTTTGTGATGGAAAGCATTACCATGTTAACTATGGAATGTATAATTTTCTTTATTATCTAGATTCATGTGAAATGTCTTGATAGCGGGGAGGGGAGGACCCGATCCCTAATCAAGATGAATTAAGCTGGATGCGATTAAACCAGTGTCGGCGCGTCAATTCTGCCCAAAGCGGATAGTATATTGACATGAAGGAAGAAACTCCCAAACCCATATGACTAGATAGCTAGACCCTTTAATGTTTCATGGTTTCTTAAGGGGTAGGTGTTCCTATATGTTGGAGAGGATCACTCCAGAGTGGTATATTTGAGGGTGGTTGTTCAGACCCCCTCTTTCCATCGGTTCTGGTTTTCATTCTCGAGGGCAAGAATAATTGAGAGGTATCTGATGTAATGTCCCAGACCCTCATGGCCCATCCCTTTTCCAAATTCTAGATCCTAAGGGTGGAAACTCAGTGGTAGGGCTTCATTTCGGTGTGTTGTTGATCAGTGCGACCGATCGATGTCACACAGCCTTGTCAAGCATTTCTTCTACAACTTTTCCCGTAATGCCACTTTTAATCCCTTTTTACCTTTTGGGAAGTGGTTCAAGGGCGTTTTTAGCCACATAATCAATATTCAAATTTCTAAGAGTGGGGAAACCATCAACGGACCCAGTTGTGTATCCACGTAACGTGCCCCTCTATTTTTATAAAATCATTTAATGTCATAGCTATTACCACCTTTTCCTATTGGAATCATTAAATAACAATTAATTGCATCGTGTGTAACTACCCAACCGCGTGGAGAACCACGATCCGACTTTAATGCCGTTCAAATTCCTTATCTCGTGACAACAGGAACTCATCCTTATACTGCATGAGAATTTTTTCTTATTCTTAGAATTTTCATCTCCCTTATTCTTTGTGTGTTTGGAGTTCCCCTTCCCGAGACAAGTGGCGCACCTGTGCCGAAGTTTTTTTGCTCACCCTTAGAGTCCCTGACATTCCTCCCATGCATATTTTGTATCCCCTATTCTTGGAGATTAAAGAAGAACTTTGATCCTTGATAAACCAAGTAGGTATTTCCCTTCGTCTCTCCATATTGTGTATCAAGCGGGGTGGTTACACTTTTGTTACAGCGGGATGGATGAAACTAAATTTTAATGAAGTTAACAAACAAATATTAAAGAATGAAGGGGGGTGTGATCGATGTTCTGCTAATTTTCCTTACCATTTATTATTTATGTTGTGATTTGTGCGGGCCTATTCCCACTAAAAATAAAGGTCGTTGGAGGTCTTTCCTTGTGCATTAATGAACCTCTGTATTCTGTGATGATTGAGTGGCTCTAACATGTGAATTTGTTTAATCATGTAAACTCAGCCGATTAAATAAATGTACAGTGAACATCAATCCTTGTGTAATCACTCCGGTTAACAAATAGAAAGAAGAAAACATAGTGAATGATGTGCTTGAACTTGGAAGTTTCCATACTATGTTCTGGTAGTAGGTGTGTTGTATTGTTTGATGCTTATGGGGTGATGTGGGTGAGGATGAGATCCTCTGTTGTGTCATTGTTGTTGGTTGTGAATCTGAAGCGGTGTGGGGATGTATCTCGAGGCTTGGTTTGGTTCTATTACCTGAAGGATCTCGCTGATCCCTTTGTTGTTGTGACTTTACAAGAGAAACGAGTGTGAATGCTTAAATTGTTGTTTGGCTGTTTCTATTTCCCTGGCTTTTGGTTATGCCTGTTAGTTGTCCAGTTGTGTAGAAATCACCTAAATGGGACTAATTGAACATGAAAACAAGGATGGTTAAAATGGGAAATTGTTTTCGATAATGAGTTGTGACTTGGCCAAGAGTGTTGTGCCTTCTTTTATGAATTAATAGTAACACGGGTGTTGTGCTTAGGTTGGATTTGGAAACCATAGGATTGGATGAGTTCTTATTACTTATACATATATATATAGTTTTTATGTTTCTTATTCGCACCCCACCCATGTTGACCACATAGTGCCGAACATCCCCATTTCATGGGGGAGGGTGTTTTACACAACACTCCTATGAGTGGTTGTTTGTTAGATCCTTTTCTGCTCCCTTTCCCGAATATCCCAAGACTCTTCAAGCAGGCTGTGACGGCCTGAGGTCCATTATAGCCCAAGATTCTTCGGGCAAGGTAGTTTTGGTGGGTGGCCTAGTTGTGTGTGGGAAGGTCGTTTCCCATGAGTCTTCGGGATGAGGCCCAGGCGTCTTCAGGCCGGGTAGTAGTTGTTCAGGACCAGGTGTTTGCAGGTGTGGTTACGTGTGGTGGTTTTTTCCCAAGTGTTTGGGGGCGTGATGGTGGTTGTGGACCAGGTGTTAGCGGGCGTGATGTGTGATTGTGACCTAGGTGTGTGCGAGTGGGGGTGGTCGTGGGACTGCGGTGAGAATGGCAGGATTGGTTAGATGTGTAATATGTCTTCAATAACCATTGGGAAAGTGGCATGAGGTACCCAAACGTCGATGTGTTATTACAATACATTACTTTACATGCATTATTTGGAGAGTGTTCCATGGTGAGGCTTGGGTGGAGAGTTTCCTTTCTAGGTTCCTTGGTTATCTCTTTTTACATGGGGAATTATAATGCCTCCCACTTGTGAATGAGAGTTTTTGGTTTTCCCAACTGAGTGTACTTGTATGATCACCCTACGTATATAAAAATGCTTTCAGGTTTCCAAGAGAACTTCAGGGATCGTGCGGGGCCGTACTAGCTGGGACGTTGGGACAATTGCAGTTGTTGTTTTTCTTTTCTTCAGTACTTTACCTTGTAGTCTCCTTTTACATTGTGGAATTTACTTTTGTAACATGCATGTAGGAATGGATATATTTGGCTTTACTTTTACTCATAGTTTTGGTGTTGTTGGGATTTACTATCTTATCCCCCGATCCTATTAAAGAAAAAGGGTAATTCCTTCTATCTTGTGTGTGATTATATACCCTTGGTGCTAGTCGCCACTCTGAGACCTATTGAAAGCGGGTCTCCAGGGTCATTATATCTCATTCATGTTGAAGATGGAAGGGTATGGAAATCTGTTGTACTCTCTCTCATCTTGGTGAAGGAGTTTCATGACAAGAGAGACCCTTGGTAGAGGATGGAGGAGTCTGAAAAAAATTCCACGAAAAATCTACCAATTGCATGTTTTAAAATAGGATGCATGCAATTTCATGGTGTAGAACTCCAATTCATGTCTTGATGTCCATGCTGGATAGGTACACCGATGCACCCATCTCCCTAAATTATAAATCCATTAACTAAACCATTCAGGACATGAAACCAACATTCTTGATATGTAATCATTCACAAAATGAATACCCAATCATGGCTTCTACCTAGCAGAAATTACATGTCGTGTAACCTAGTTACATGGCCTGAAATCTTCTTACATCATTACTAAATGGTTAGTTAATGATGATAGTCCAACAATCATCCGACTTAACTATTATTGGTATCCTCCCTATCTCAATGGGGAGAAAATATTGGATGAGTTTAGGGGAATTCTATATAAAATGATAACAATGTATTATTACATAAAATAGACTCCATGTTACATATAAATATTATACAAATGGAATGGTGTTTTTAAATGAAACATTCTCTTGTAGGATATTTGGATGTCCAAATAGAATTCAACATCATTTGATAACTCTTTTTCCATGATAGTGAAGTTACCATCACAAGGAAGGGATAATAAGGTTGTGTTGGTTCCTTTTTATTTTATCATGATAAATTATATTTAACCATTATAGAGGAATATATTTAAAACATTAATTGTATTATTTAATTAAAAAATAAAAATATTCCCACAGGAATTATATGATTTATTAATTTTAAAATTCATAGAAATAATCATAATAAATTTATCAATGAATAATAGTTGAATCCTAATTCTTATTTAATATATTTTTCCATGAATCCCCAAAAATGTAACTACATTACAAAAAAGAAGTCCTTTATGTTAATCCTAATGGTAATATATACCATAATATAATAAAATACTTACAAAAATATCATTTGTTACCTTAAACTTCCATAACATATATCTTTATTGTTTTTTCAATTTCATTGAGTTTATGATCACCTATAGAATTATAATCCTATAATTCTATCCATAACTCCTAATTTAACCTCATATTAAAACATTCTATTGTATGATGTTATATAAACCCATACATGATACCCACTATCAATAATCAACCATAAAAATTATATAATATTGGGTATGTAAGCTTGAAATTACCTTCATTATTTTTTTGGTAAAATTATGTTTTAAAGTTATATAGAGTTATTTAATGAACTGTATATGAAAATTACACTCTTTCCATATTTTTCACCTAAAATTAGTATTAAATATTCCCCAAAAATTCATTTATAATGTAATATGTTTTATTTTCCATAATAATAGCAATTATTTATAAATTAACATAAAAAATAATATTAACCATCCTTAATCCTGATTAAAATCCTTCAAAAACATGGTTTGAGAAAAAAATTTCAACATGTAAAATAATAAAAAAAATATGCCTTTAATTCATTTAACAAATTTAGGACAAATATATTATTTTCCTTTATTAAAAAAACTATGACCACAAATAATAATGTAATAACACAGAAAAAAACTTTTCTAACTAAAAGTTTTTATTAAATATTTTAGAACAAAACAATATGAAAAACATGTATTCATTATTCTTTTTTAGAAATGTAAGATCCCAAGAAATAAATTTGATTAAAATCATGCCTTCTTACCTTAAATGGGTATATTAATTCCTTCAAAAAATGATTAATACCTTAACTTTTAGAATCAATTGTCCTCCATCAAATCTAATAATAACTAAGAAAATATTCTATGTGTGTCTTGAGTCATCATCTTTAATGAACCGATACAAATCCTTTAAAATTAGAATAACAATATTATTTACTTATAACATTAATTTTTAAAGAAAAATAATTGTTAACCAATGCATTATAGATCTTTATGAGTAAAAATATTGTATAAGCTATATTAGGATAACCCATCATGTTGAGATATATCAAGCTCACCCATTATCATAGTCAATTTAAAAACACCATATATCTAATTAAACAATTTAATATTTGTCATTTTCATCTTTAATCCCATGAACAAATTTTTTTATGAAATATTAAAAATAATTTATGATATTTAAATACCCAATTCTTTTAAAAAACCATTTTCAATACATAAATTCCTAGAAAAAATGATGTTGTTTTTTAATTTAATAAATTAGTGAATATTCAATTGAAAGAAAAGAATAATATTTGAACCTTTAAAATGGTCGAATTTTTCATTATTGTTGTATAACTTAATATAAATAATTGTTTTTAAAATTTTTAACGAGTTCAAAAATATTAAATAAAAAGATTCGTTTTGATAAACATATAATGATCTCAAATTTTGAACAAAATATAATATAGTCATTAAATTCGAATATAAATATAATAATACGTTTTTTTAACAAAATGTGGACCTGAATGAAAATTAGTTGATAGGGAAACAAGATAAAAGGTTATTATAAACAATTTCTCATAAAACGTGTAGGACCCATATCATGTGCTCATTATCTTCATGAATTATTATATTGTGTCAATTAGTAACATAATTACACAACTACTTCAAATTTATTAGTAATTTTAACATGTTTGAATCAATAAACTAATTAGTTATGTTTGCATCAAAAATTTTGATGATATTAAATTCTTATGTTTGAAATCACATCATTATGATGACTATGTTTAATGTGGTAATTTTTCCAAAATATCAATAAAAATTATAATAAGATAGTTATAATTGTTCCAACAATTATACCTTTAAAATAAAATAGTAATTTATTTTGTGGAAAATTATCAATATCACAATCTTGTACACATTAGACTATATGTACGCAAAATTATAATTTCCATTTTTCGACAATAATTAGAAAATTTGGAAAATATTATTTTAGTTTCTAGGAATGATATTTATATAATAAAGAACATATTATTTTTTAAAATATAATTTTATAAATGATCTATGTGAATTGGTGTTGACATAACAATCACAATGATTCATGGTGGTTGTACTCCCCAAATGTACATGAACAATGAATTAATTAATTAATATAATGAAATGTAATAAAATTGATGAAATATTATATTTATAGAAAAATAAATATTTCAATAATAACATATATAAATATATATATGTGTGTGTGTTAAATACCTCTCTTTAACATTCTATATGATAATATTATGGAAAAAATTACATTCTTTTGTGAGGTTGTAGTACACTATACACAAGAATCATTATTTCATTTATAATTTGATGAAATATGGTATGGATATAGGTTATTTTATTATTATAATAATATCTATATATGTGGGTTGTATTGTTATATTTTTCTCATTATTGTAGAATATTTGATGATGTTATGATACAAAATGATAACACCTAAATATGAAAAATAACATTTATTTGTTTAACCACTTGTGGTATACACTAAAAGAATTACATGTATGTTTTTAAATATAAAATATATCACTAATAAATGGTATTTGATTTTATTATGGGATTACCATAGTGATAGTTTATAAAGAAAATTATTTAAGTGCGAATAATGACTAATTGGCGGCCATTCATAAGATATGGTACTTGATCTATTAGAAGTTTGTTAATATTAATTAATTTTCATATTCAGTAAGATCCAAAATACAAATTGATTTTTTTGTCCCAGTAAGTGCAGTCAGAGTAAAAAAATCCTTTGACCATTTAGTAAACATTAATGAAGGACAATAAAAGATGATAAAAACAACATATAAAAAAAACATGCAACAACATAAATGATCAAATTACATATAATACTAATTATATCCTTAACAACATGCATAGAAAGACATTTTATCTACAGTAGCTGATTCCCACTCCTTGATAGATTCATATTGCTTCATGAAGTTCATGTAATTATCTCTGAGCTTCTACTACTACAATGATAATTCCACCTGACTAGAATGTAGATAGCCTTTTTTAGAAGTAGGTTAAACTGTTTTTTCCCTCATAGAGGAGTACCTGGGTGTTGTTGTCTTTGATAGGTAAGAATAATCATTCCTTTTTTTCTACTTGGTGGCACAATCCAATTTCCATAAATTTCATGTAGACTATGTAAGAATGATGTTTCACATTGACTATAGTACATTTTCAAGGGCCACATGGCCATGGGAATGTCATCTATGTGATGGTTTATCCTTTACCCAAATATAAATTAGTTTTTCTTTAATAGTAATATGACGATTTAACATTAAATATTAAAAAATGTCCTATAAAAACAAAATTGGTCAATAAATGTACCATGATTTATAATTATGACCATATACTAATTACATTAGAAAAATATGAATTTTGAGTTATTTTAAAAAATCAATAGAATATTAATTATTATAAAATAAAATTAATATTAATATTATATCATTTAATATAATTTGAATATAAAAACTAAAAGAAACAAATAAAATTAAATTATAATGCAGTCAGTCATCTCTTATATGTTATTTTAATCCAAAACGTCATGTAATTAAAAAAGATAGATTGAATATTACTATTTTAAGAGTTTTTTAAATCTTTTAGTAATTATTATACTTCTTGAGAATGAACTATGTCAGTGTTGCGTATGCATTTTTGGTGTACATTAAATTATAAAAAATAAACTAAATTTATATAAAAAAGTATCATTTAGATAACCATTTATAATTTATCATATCGTATTTGTATCCATATGTAAAAAATGTATATAATAATATAAAGAGAATAATATTTTGGAAATTTCTTTATATAAATATATATAACAGTCAAAACCATAGAAATATTTAAATTAAATATCATATATAATTATTTATGATTATTGAACAGTTGTATTCAATAAATTCCATTATTTCAAGTGTTTCTGTTAAATTTTAGTTCTTACCACATTATTTTGAAACCTGATTAACCCCCATCACTTTTAAAATTGTTAAAGAATTTATAAAAATTATTAATCATAATGACTAAAATAAAATGTTTATATTAATAAAATTTTAAAATCATGACTAAAAACATGGAAAATATATTTCATGATTCAATTCATAGAAGTGTATGAATTTACTTGGATAACAAAACCACAAAACATGAAGATAATATATATATTTTGAAACATTCCATTTATGTATAAAAATGTTTGTATAAAAAAATTAAATTATAAATTTCATTAAAAATAATATAATGGGATTATATTTACCTATGAAAATAAATTTTATTTTAAATACTATTCATAAAAATAATTTGATTTCATATATACAAAAATAGAAATTACAGTTTTCAATAAACATCAATGTATTCTCTATTCAATTGAGAATAAATACTTTCAGAAAATTCAAAATAATATACCCAAAAATAATTTTTTCATGATGAATTTTAAAATGTATATTATTTAATTAAAATTATTTTTTTATTTTACAGAAAATAATTGAAATATATTTCCAACAAAAATTAATATTTATCAATTGGATGAAAATTTGTTGTAAAATAAAAAAATAAAATTACTAAAATAGATTGTGTAATTCATAAGTATGAATTAGTACATTTTTATTGATTAGAAACATTATATATATTAGTATATCATGAATTAGTTAATAATATTAATACCCACCAATTGAACTACTAGGTAATAATGATATAATTTTTATAATAGTATTACATGGATAGTTTATGCTAAGTGTTTCGTATTTTGTACTATAGAGAATGTTTTCATTCACTTAGACCCGTGAAATAATATATTTCAAATATATCTATATGTTATTACCACAAAGAAAAAATTTATTGTATTTTGTTTTTAGGTTTATATTATTTTTGTATTTTTCCATATATAATGATTTATTACCAATAATTAAGTGATATAACTTTCTTTTGTATCATGATTATACAAATAAGATCTTATAAATATCAATAATGATATTCATCTTTTGTCCCATATGTTTACAATAACATTTTATTTGATCTAACCCCTTTTCTATGTTATTATTTCCCAGTTTAGTAAAATATTAAAATAAGGGTATCATATATAAAGAATTTATCCAATCAATTACATTTATGAAGTTTATAGAATACTTCAAAAAATTACCATTACATACAATAATGTTGAGCGTTTTTTTTATGTTTTTTCCAAATTTTATATTAATTTAAAACTAAAAGCTATTGGGTATGTATTTAAATGAAATATTTCATTATTCTAGTTAATTTTTATGGTTATGTGTGTGAGATACTATAACAGTTCATAATTTAACAATGTTTATGAAAAAACTATATATGTAACACATTTTAAATAAAACATTATTTTTATTTATGATTCAAAATATCCTCATAAAAAATTGAAAACCCATTACTAAAACATCCTTTTCTACTCCATTATCGAAATCCCTACCATAATATATAAATTTTTTAAAATACTATAAAATAAAAAATTAAAACATTAAACAACATATTAATACTAATGGAATGATTTATTATCCCTCGTTATTTAAATCATGATTTTAGAAATTTCCTTCCAAATTTACAAATTTATGATCATGATTTTCATATATAAATCATTTTTTCCTTCCCTGAGACATTTCATTGGGTTGTGAATTCCACATTTTATACATATAGTAAATGTAATCATTTTCCCTATATAGACTTTATCATAAAAAACATCATAAATATATTCATTTGTATATTATTTTGTGTATTGAAAAATTGCCCCTATTTAGTTTGTTAATCATAAATTGACAATGATGTTTTATATTATCTATGATAATTTTTACATTAGATTATTTCTCAATTGGTTGCTTATTCAATAAACTAGCACAATATCCCTCAAATAAATTTTTAACTTTGTTCCACAAGACCCATCAATTATATAAAAAATCAAAATGTCATAAATAGTAATCTACATTATGAATTATTAAAGATCAAAATAATTGCTTATCTGTGAAGTGTAATCTGGATTGCTATCTTATTTCCAATAATAAATAATAAGTGAAGACTAAGTTAATATCTAATAGAAACCATTCGTATTTATTACAAAATACTACATTTATGTCACATTAGTAAAGACAACATAGTATCCAAAAAATGATATATATTTTTCCAAAAACTAACTATTTTCGTTTCTATAAAAAAGTATGTTCTTATAAGTAATTTTTTTATGTTTTGTCAATATCATTTTATACAAAAGTTCATCATAAATAACTAAAATAGTATATGATAAAAATGATCCTGACCAAGATACTATATGGATAAATTTTAAATTTTTTTATTGAATATTATATACATCACTTAAAAACACATTCCAAATAAATATAGGTTTTAGTTTTTTTAATGGTCCAGAATATTCACAAGAATCCATCATCATTCAATGAATTGTCCTAATTATTCAAAGTATCATTATTTTATGGGAATAAAATTAAAAAAAAATCAAAATGGGTTTTATAATCTATTAATATTAATTATAATGTATGAAAATTTATTTTACATGTTTTTATAATGGTATAATTTATGGATATTTATTAACTTACATGAAAATTAATAATATTGAATTTTAATATTTTTTTGTTAAATTAAATTTTATGAGATATAATAAAAATAATAAATATATTATACTAAAGTGTAAATATATGTATTTACTTGTTTCATGTTTTAATAAAGCTTGTCAAATGTTTTGTGTTATGAATATGTCATTTGAAAATTTGATTATTTCATGATGAATACTTGTATTTTATTTTTTTAGTATTAAAAATAATGTTCATATGTATTATAGATGTTTTGAAAATTTTGGATTATTCAAGTATATATTCATTAGGGATTTAGTACCTAAATTGTATGTTATAACTTGTCATGGTATTTAAAAAAATTATGAAATTTCATTGATACTCATTCACAGAACCATACATTGGAATTTTAATCAACATAAAACAATTGTCCAATGAGTTGTTGGAATTATTTTAATATATTAATATAGGTGGTAAATAATGATATTTAACAGATAAGATATATTATAATATTCATGAGTTACCCTATATACCTAAGTGAAACAGGATAAAAAATGGAATATATCTGATAAACTTTATTATTAATATTTGTAACACAATTTTTTAAAATTTCATAAAATTTTTGAATTGACTATATTATAAAATTTTAAATACATAATATAATATTTTTATATATATTTTGGTTAAAAAATCATAATTTCTATATAAAAACATGCAACAAAATTGTAGGATACATATGGGAAACTCAATACTCAATGACATATATTATTGCATCTCTTAGAAAAAAAGTAATATGTTACTATCCCTTTTGATAAGTAATGGAATAAAAAACCAAAACATTTGGTAACTATGATACATAAGGCTCCTAAAAAATTGGACTTATGATAAAAATAATATAATGGTCATATGATATTTAATGATCCTGTAAACGTATAGTGGTGACATATAGGGTCATTTCCCCAAAATGTAAGGATTTTACATGTGAATACATGGGGATACAATACCTAATAGAATATGTATGTGATTCAAAATCATTGTTAATGTTTATGGGTGATTTTTATGATTTAGTGAGTTGCATGGTTTCTATGTATTGATATATAAGGGTAAACCTATGTTACAATCATAATTATAAAGTGTTAAAATGTTTTGAAAAGATTTATAATGTCTATTTTTTTATTATTCAATATTTCTTTTAAATTTATTTTTCAATTATTAAATAATAAATATGAATTTTCTAAAAAAATTATAATGGTTTTTCAAAAGATATGTTCGATCACTCATATTTTGTTGTTTCATGATTTAATATAATTAATTAATTCTAGTACTAATTTCTTTTAACATTGGGTGTACCATATTTTAAGGATATCTCTCAAATTGTGTTTTTTAATTTTTTATCTCGTCTTTTAATCATGTTTTATTTGATAGGAAATAAGTTTTTTATTTTATCAGATAAACATTTTTTTATTTTGACCGATATCATCTATAGTTTAATCATTACAATTTTACAGACACGGAAATTTCAAGGATATTTTTTTCTTAAATACATTGCAATTTTTTTAGTCTATGGTTTCTGACGGCACCTGATTCTAAAGCCCGGTGTGCCCAGAATCAATTTCTGAAGTTTTGTTCAGGTACGTTCAGTAAACGTACGTGTGGGTTTTTCAATCTTTTGAACTGATGCTGAGAATAGAAATCTGAGGGCACCGATGAACTCGAAGTTCCAATATTCACCTAAGGGGACCTTTACTGCAATTTCATTTTATGCGGGTTGAGAGATAATATTTGGGGATTTATAATAAAATAAATAAAATTTGTTGTATACAAATTTTATTTAGGGAGGTTGGTAATTTCCATCCAAGGGGAGTTAGAGGTGGGGTCCACAATTACATAACCTCCCCTGAGAGGATATTTGTGACGTGGGGCCCACATGAGCCTAATCCCTTCAACTCCCCTTAAACCTCTACATTAACTCTTCTTTATTTAATTGAACAACCCCTCACTTTTGAATTTTAAAATAACCCTTTACATTCTTCTCTCTCTAATTAATTTTTCCAACCCATGGTTAATTAACTAGGTGAATCACTTAATTAATTAATTTTGCGAGTTTGAATTAATTTGATTTTCATGACACTTCATTAATGTTAGGAGAGATTTATTTTAATATTTTCCTTAGCAAATATTTTTTAGTGGAATTATGTACAATTTTTATTGATTAAAATTGTTCTTGTTATTTGTTGAGAAACATGGTTTGACTTCGGCCAATTTCTACCGCCTAACGTGGAGGGCGCTGGCCGAACGCACGTGGCCCGACGACCCTCCGTTGAATCTTTGTTTATGATTGAGGCGTGTTGGAATAGGCGGCGACAAGAGAAGCAGCAGCCGTGCACCGGCCTCGTACGGAAGAACCACAGCCCGCAACTGCGGGCTACTCGGCCTAAGGAGAACCGACCGACCAAAGCCAACCAGGCCAAAGGGAGACCGTGGCCCCACAAGAGGAACCATGCTGCGGAGGACCATGGACCTCAATCTGTGGTCCGCATCAACGGAAAATCGGCCAGCTCGTCGGCTGGCCGGGTGAAGAAGTCGGGGCATCCGAAGGTGCCGTGTAGCCAGACCGCTGCCCGCACAAGAGGGCCGCTTGCGCCAAGAAGGCGGGCCGGCTTCGGCCGGCCTGTTGGGAGGGTGGTACCGCTTGGCAGCGCTGGTTCGGGAAAGCGGGGGCCACCTACGACAGTAGGACCCTTACGACGAGTCGGTACTTTTAAGATACTCTATGTGAGTTTGGGACAACTTTTGAAAAATGCCTGGTTTGGAACGAGCATATTTGCAACCGGGCCCCTAGAATTGAAAATCCAATATCTTTCAGACCGGGCGACCAATTGACTCATCGTCTGTCACGTCGGGTTCCTTTTCACGATATGAAACTTCGGGATACATAAACTATGGACTTCATGACAATTGATGTGTCGACTACTTGGATCGAGGAGCGGACCCTCTTGGAATCGAGCATGCTGTGTGCAGGGACCCTAGACTGGGCTGCTACTACAAGGACTACCATACTGGAATTATCCGTGGGTTCAGTGACGATGACTACCATACTGGAATCCTCTGTGGGTTCGGCGATGATGACTACCGTACTGGAATCCTACGTGGGTTCGACGATGATGATTAATATTGTTCAATCTTACTTGGATTCGACAGTTTGACTTTTGTTCTAGTATCCTACGTGGGTCCGATATAGTAGCCGGTCTAGTATCCTACGTGGGTCTGACAGCTTAGCTGGACTAGTATCCTACGTGGGTCCGGTAGCCTAAATGAATTTGTGACTAAATATGATCATCTCTATCACCTTATGAAAATTATATACCTATGTGAGCTGAGTATTGACATTCAATCATTGTCATCAGTGTGATTGACTTCATTCTAGTGTGGACTGGGTTATGCTTGGGCATGAGAGTTGGAGCCAAACTACGATTGATAACATAGGTATATGTATGGGCATATACCTATGTAGAGTTGGTTGATTCTTCGTGAATGTATATTTTCATTGTGATTTATCCTTCATGGATTTTGGGAGACCATCAGGGGTCTCGGGTTCCTACTGAGTATTGTTATACTCACCCCTGCACAGGCTATGCCCACACTACGTTGTGTTGGATGTAGACGAAGGAAAACACTGATCGTAGTAGAGAATTGTGGAGTTGGACGGTACCCGGAGGTGGAACACTTGGCGGGACATACACGGAGCAGACGGATGGACCCGAGGTATCGAGGAGACCATATGTACCTACCCTTCAGGTGGGATTACCGGAGTAAAACTTAGTGGTTACTGTTTTACATTTATTTCAGTTGTACTTTACTTTTCAGTTGGGTTTTTATTCTGGACCATTTATATTTCAACACTTACTTTGTATTCAGTATTACATTGTGCGTACCTCACATTGCGTACTCAGTTGGGGTTTTTTTACTATCATAAAGGAAATGCATTCCATTTTTATAGGTATTTTCACCTTTGGTGTTAGTCCCCATCCCCTGGCCTATGGAAGGCGGTCTTGAGGTAGTCACGACATGGGCCCTGAGGATGGTTCGTGACAAAATGGTAATGAGGAGTCGGTTCTACCGCTGAACTGAGGAATCTGATCATTTCATTCTGTGAAGCAAAATTATTATGAGTATTGAGAGTGGTTTTCAGTCCAGAGAGTCTAGTGTTGGTGCAGCGGCCGACGTATCCATACACCAGAACCCTTACCCTTGATTTTCAACACAGTGCACGAAAACACTAATTTCATGTGTGTTTCAAAAGTTTTCTTCGTGATTACTTTGTTTCAGCTCACCAGGTATACGGTTTTGGCAGTGGCACACCTGTTTCTTCTTAGGATGGCCCCATGAAGGCATCTAACTAGGATTCCGAGTCGCGTACGAGAACACAGCCCACCGAGCAACGAGGCCTCGGTGCAGGGCCCCATTACAGAAGAGGCACCAGTGGTACCACTACTCATGGTGCCATAGATACTACCATCCCCAGAATCAAAGAGTGAATGCCGCCTGAGTGCGTTTCATGAGTTTCAGCATCATAGGCCGCCCCGGTTATGCGGAGAGATGGACCCTCGGGTATCCGAGGATTGGCTGGAGGATATCATCAGAGTTTTGAGATTAGTAGGGACACCAGCTGAACTTCTTGATGATCCTTGATGCGAGTCTCCTGCACGCAGCAGCAGGTAGATGGTGGAGCCTGATTCTCTAGGTGCATGGAGAGGAATCTATTCTTTGGACAGACTTCAAGAGTATCTTCCGCTCAGAGTTTGTTCCATCCACCCTTCATAATATGCAAGTCCAGGAGTTACTTCATCTGGGTCAGGGCAGCATGACAGTAGCTTAGTACTCAGCGAGGTTTAGTGACATCTCGTTCTACTCCACAGACATGTTACAAGACCCATTTTTCAGGGCTCTAACACTTGAGCAGGGACTGAGGCACGAGATCAGGGCTTCAATGATCTCCCTCAGCATTCTGACACAGGAGGGAGTGCGAGAGAGATCCCTTCTTGTGGAGATCTTTCTCGCAGAGCCGACACCAGTAGCGAAACCCACCGTCGGGCGACACGTATCAGAGTCTTCTGCAGCTGGTAGTAGACATATTTCCCAGAGTTTCAAGCGGACCAGGACATCGGGTGAGTGACCTCAGGATATAGGTTCAGTTGTGCAGGGCACACAAAACTGACCCAGCTATACGAGAAGCAAGCATTGCTATGTATATGGAAGGTAGAGTCACATGGCTGGTGACTGCCCGACCCTCCATGCATATGAGCAGCAGATAGTGGAGGGACCTCCCAGATAGAGGCATAGGTTCGACTGTGGCGGTCCACAGGGAGCAGGAGGACGAGGCAGAGGAGCTGGCCGAGCAGTGGGTGGTGGAAGAAGTTTTGAGGCTCTACCACCACCACCGACATGAGGTCCACCCCGACCATTGGGAGCTGGTGGACAGAGGAAAGCTTAGCTATAGGAATTCAAGTCTTATGACAATGTCGCACCTGAGATGATTTGAGGTACTATCTGTGTCTACTCTACCCTTGCTGAAGTACTTATAGACACAGGTGCGAGACATTATTTAATTTATGCTGCCCTTTTTGGGAGGTCGGATATTCCGATGGAGGCATTGGCTCGATCCTTTCAGTTAGAGACTCCTATGGGAGTAGACTCGATGATTATGCATGGGTGCCTGCTTTGTGAGATTACTCTAGGAGGTGAGAGATTCTGCTAGAATCTTCTTGTAGCAGTGTCGAGGTCTTACGACGTCATCTACGGTATTGATTGGTTATCTACAGTCCATGATCAGATTGACTGTATTTGGCGCAAGGTGTGGTGTTTCCGCATAGATTGGAGCATGTTTACCTTCACTAAGAAGAAGGGAACCTTAGCAACGCATGATGTACTTACACAGAGAAGAGGGAAGCCGATCACACATCAGTTGGCTAGTCTCATCCTTGGAGTAGTTCATGTACAGAGTCCGAGTTTTCCTATTGTGGTCAATCCAAATGCAGACATTTTTCCTAGTGACGTTCTAGGACTACCTGCTTACAAATAGGTAGACTTTAACATAAGCCTGTACCCCATGACATCTCCGATATCTACTCCATCATATCGAATGTCTCCCGCTATTCTTCGTAAGCTGCAGGTATAGTTGGAGGACTTTTAGAGAAAGGGATTTATCCGACCCAGAGTTTCACCATGGGCTTCTCCGATTTTATTCACCAAGAAGGTGGATGGGGGCATGCAACTTTGTGTTGACTGTCATCACCTAAATCAGGTGACCATGAAGAACAAGTACCCAATCCCGAGGATTGACGACTTCTTTAATCAGTTCAAGGGAGCACGTTGGTTCTCGAAGATAGATCTTAGGTCAGGCTATCATCAACTCAGAGTTCATGATGAGGATGTGCAGAATATGACCTTCTGGTGTCAGTATGGCCACTACGAGTTCATGTTTATTCCCTTTGGCATAACCAATGCTCCAGAAGTGTTCACGAGTCTAATGAACAGGAGCTTCTAGCCTTACCTCGATCATTTTGTCATTGTCTTCATCGACGATATACTGATATACTTGACTACTGAGGAGGAGCATGCCTACCACTTGTAAGTTGTACTAGATGCACTACGAGAGCCCCAAGTTTATGGTAAGCTCTTGAAGTTCCAGTTATGGATTCAAGAGGTACACTTCACCGGACACGTCATCTTGGAGGTAGGAGTTGTAGTGGAACAAGCAAAGATCGAGGCAGTGCTTGCTTGGGAGCCACCGAAGAGCGTGACGGAGGTGCGGAGCTTCATGGTTCTCACTGGGTACTATCGGAGATTTGTTCCAGACTTATCCAGAGTTTCTGCACCTCTTTCAGCCTTGACGAAGAAAGGGAAAACCTTCGTGTGGTAAGATAGTGGTCAGTAGAGCTTTCTAGAGTTGAGGCAGAGATTGACCAGTGAGCCCATCTTGAGGCTACCGAAGGAAGGCGTAGTGTACGTAGTTTACTGCGATGCATTTGGGACTCGACTCAGGTGTGTCTTGATGCAGGATCGAGCAGTGATTGCGTATGGTTCATAGCATTTGAGACAGCACGAGTAGAACTACGCTACCCATGACCTGGAGTTAGCAGCAGTGGTCTTTTCCTTGAAGATGTGGTGACATTATCTGATGGGCGAGCACTTTAAAGTCTACTCTGACCACTAGAGGCTTAGGTACATCTTTTCGTATAAGGACCTAAACCTAAGACAAAAATGATGGCTTGAGTTCCTACAGGACTTTGACTTTGATAAAGTCTCTACTCCTAGGAAGGGGAACGTTGTAGCTGATGGTCTCAACATGGGATCAGGCATTCATCTACAAGGAGAGGCGATGTACCAGGTAGATGCGTTGCATATATCCATTCTGGATAGTGATAGAGAAGCCTTTCTACAGTCACTCACAGTCACTCCTCCACTCCTTCAGTGAGTCATAGAGGCTCAACGTGGAGACATTGACTGTGAGACGTGACGTGCTCAGATATCCACAGGTCAGGAACCTGATGGATTTTCTAAAGGAGGGGAGTGCGTAATCCTTTTCAGAGGATGTACCATGGTACCAGTCACATTACAGGAGGAGGTGCTGAGGGAGTTCCACACATCCTCTCTAGCGTTACATCCAGGAGTGGAAAAGATGTACCAGGACCTCAAATAGCAACACTAGTGGTCGTGTATAAAGAAGGCTATAGTAGAGTTCGTTTCACGATGCCTCACTTTCCAGCAAGTGAAGGTGGAGCACCAAGTAACTGAAGGCTTGGTACTCTCCTTAGATGTTCCAGAGTGGAAATGGGACGAGATATCTATGGATTTCGTGACAGGGCTTCCACATACATCCAGAGTACATGACTTTATCTTGGTGGTCGTAGACTAACTCACCAAGTCGGCCCACTTCCTACCGATCAGAGAGCAGGGCTCAGTAAAGATCAAGGGACGCCTCTACATTTAGAACATCATACAGCTTCACAGTGTTACATAGTCTATCGTCTCCGATTGAGATGCTCACTTTACTTCCCGACGTTGGAAGGGGTTGTAGGAGGCATTTGGGACACAATAGCATCTGACCACTACCTTCCATCCTTAGAAAGATATCCATATTGAGAGGACCATACAGAAACTCAAGGACATGCTCCGTGCATGTGTCCTTGACTTTGGTCGAAGCTTGGAGGATCACCTATCATTGGAGGAGTTTGCATACAACAACAATTATCACTCCACCATCGGGATGGAACCATACGAGGCACTATAAGATCGACCTTACATATAAACTCTGTGCTGGACTAACCCTGGGGAGTCAGCACTTGCAGGGCCAGAGACGGTTCAGCCAACGACGGAGAAGGTGATGATCATCTAGGTGAAGATGCAGACTGCACAGAGCAGACGAATGTCATATGGTGATAGGAGACGGAGACCACTGGAGTTCGAGGATGGAGACCACATTTTCATACGGGTCTAACCTCGACGAGGTATACAGAGATTTGGTCAGGGTGAAAAGTTATCTCCATGATTCATCGTACCTTTCCAGGTTCTCAGTAGAGTAGGCGAGGTGGCTTACCGCCTCTCCCTTTTACCTTAGTTCCACCGGGCGCATGATATCTTCCACATATCTTAGTTGAGGAGATATGTGCACAACCCGACCCACATCATCGACCATGGGGAGTTGGACATCGATGACTGGGAGACATTCATGAAGGTCTCAGTGGAGATCGAGGATCGACAGGATCGGGTCCAATGTGCATTGTCGAGTCCTATGGTGCGCATTCGTTGGAAGCACGAGAACCTCCAGGAGAAAAAATGGGAGTGGGAGGCTCTGATGCGAGCTCAACACCCCTTTTGTTTCCCTAGTGTGTGTTGTAGCTTTACAAGGACGTAATGCCCTGGCGTGGGATTAATGTAATGATCCATAAAGTTTAAGGAATATTCCTTCTTAAATATTTTGGAATTTTATGATTCTACGGTTTCTGATTGCTCCTGATTCCGAGGCCCAGTGTGCCCGGAATCAATTTCTGAAGTTTTTTTCAGGTACGTTCAGTAAACGTACGTGTGGGTTTTTCTATATTTTGAACTGGTGCTCAGAATTGAAATTTGAGGGAACTAATTAACTTGTAATGCATGAATTCACCTAAGGGGACCATTACTGCAATTACGTTTTATGTGGGTTGGGAGTTAATATTTGGTGATTTAGAATAAAATAAATAAAATTTGTTATATACAAATTTTATTTATGGAGGTTGGTTATTTCCTACCAAGGAGAGATATAGGTGGGTAGCACACCCACATAACCTCCCATTAGAGGATAGTTGTGATGTGGGTCCCATAGAAGCCTAAACCCTTCACCTCCCCTTAAACCTCCCCATTAAATCCTCTTTATTTAATTGAACAACCCATCACTTTTGAATTTTAAAATAACCATTCACCATCTTTTCTCTCTAATTAATTTTTCCAACCCAATGTTAATTAATTTGGTAATTCTCTTAATTAATTAATTTTGTGAGTTTGAATTAATTTGATTTTCATGGAACTTCATTAATGTTGGGAGAGATCTATTTTAATATTTTTGTTAGCAAATATTTTTCAGGGGAATTATGTTCAATTTTAATAGATTAAAATTGATCTTGATCTTTTTTGAGAAACATGGTTTGACTTCGGCCAATTGTTACTGCCTAACGTGGAGGGCGCGGGCCGAACACACACGGCCCTATGACACTCAGTAGAATCTTTTTTTTGATTGAGGCGCGTTGGAAGAGGTGGCGATTGGAGAAGCGGCTGTCGTGCTCCGGCACAGTGTGGAAGAATCATGGCAGGAAACCACGGGCCACTCGACTGAAGGTGAACCGGCCAGCCATAGCTGGCCGAGCCAAAGGGATACCGCAGTTCCCCAAGGGGCGCCGTGCTGCGGAGGACCGTGTCCCGCAATCCACAGGCCACATCGATGGCGAACCGGCTGGCTCGTCGGCCTGACGGGTGAAGAAGCCGCGACACCCGAAGGTGCAGTGCAGAAGGACTGTGCCCCGCCCGAGTGGGTTTCTTGCACCTGGAAGGCCGGTCAGCTTCGGTCGACCGGTTGGGAGGGCGGAGCTGCATAGCGCCGCTGGTTTGGGAAAGTGGGGGGCCACGCATCCCCCCACCCCCTAGGACCGCTTGGCCCTTTGGGTCATGCCGTGTTAGGCCGCGTCGTGCCCCTCGGTTCGGACCGCGTGATTCATCGGGCCAGTCCCACCCTCTGTTGGGTCGGACTGCCAAAGTTGGTTTGACCCGTCCCATCGGCCAACTGGGCTTACCGGGCTAGGCCCATTTTCACTGTAGCATGAATTACTTTTTGACCGCATGTCCGATCGATGAGCTGTTTGCAGCACTAGGACCCTTATGATAGGGCAGAATTTTTGCGATACTCTATGTTAGTTTTTGACAAATTTGGAATATGGATGGGTTTGGAATGAGCATATTTCCAAACGGGACCCTGGAATAGAAAATCCAATATCGTTCAAACTGGGTGTCTGATTAACGCGTTGTTTGTCCCGTGAGGTTCCTTTTGACGAGACAGAACTTCATGATACATCAACTCTGGACTTCGTGAAAGTTGATGTATCGACCGCTTGGCTCGAGGAGCGGACCCTCCTAGAATCGAGCCTGCTATGTGTGGGGACCCTAGATCTGGTTGCGACTGCAACGACTACCGTACTAGAATCCTCGGTGGGTTCAATGAGAACGACTATCATACTATAATCCTCCGTGGGTTCGGAGACGACGACTACTGTATTGGAATCCTTCGGGGGTTCGATGGCGATGATTACTGTTCTTGTATCCTACATTGGTCTAACAATTTGACTTTTGTTCTAGTATCCTACATGGGTCCAACAATGTAGCTGGTCTAGTATCCTACGTGGTTCTAACAACTTATCTAGACTAGTATCCTACGTGGGTCCACTTTCATAGATGAATCAGTTACTACATCTGATCAACTCTATCACCTTACTAGAGTTATATACTTGTGTGAGCTAAGTCTTGGCTTTCAATCATTACCATCGGTGTGATTGACTTCTTTCCTGTGTTGACTGGGTTGTTCTTGGGATTGAGAGTTGGAGTCGAACTACGATTGATAACATAGGTATATGTATGGGAATATACCTAAGTAGATTTGTTTTATACTTCTTGACTGTATCTTTTCTTTTTGGTTTATCCTTCGTGGATTCTGAGAAATCTTCGGTGGTCTTGGGGTCCCTACTGTGTATTGTTATACTCACGCCTACTCGGGCTATGCCCACACTACATTGTGTTGGATGCAGACAACAGACAACACTGATTGTGGTAGAGACTTGTGGAGCTGGATGGTACCCAGAGGTGGAGCACTTGGTGGGACGTACACGGAGCAGACAAACGGTACTGAGGTAACGAGAATACAATATGTACCCACCCTTCATGTTGGATTCCTGGAGGATGACTTATTGGTTGCTTTTTTACTTTTATTTCAGTTGTATTGTACTTTTTAGTTGGGTTTGTATTCTAACCCATTTACCTTTCAGCACATACTTTGTATTCAGTATTACTTTGTTCTTACATTAGCTTGCATAATCTATTGTTTTTCTTTACTATCATAAAGGCAATGCCTTCCCCTTTTATCAGGATCTACGCCTTTGGTGCTAGTCGCCAGCCCCTGGCCAATGGAAGTCGGACTTGGGGTAGTCATGGCACGGGCCCCGAGGATAGGTCGTAACAACAATAATCCAAATATGTCGTTGTTGATTATTCATCAAAATTTTAAGTAATCCAGGTGTCAAATACATCATATGAATACATATTTTTGGGTAGTTTTTTTAACTAGTATTGGAACAATTCCACATTATTTTTTGAATAATAGTTTAAAATGAATTTTTTAAAAAATTGTTTAAAATTACATTTTTACAAATTGAAAATACTTTTGGAATTTATTAAAAACCCAGGAGTTCAATTATAATTCCATAAAGGGTCCCATTTGTCGACATATAACTAAAATTAAATAATATTGGAAACATAAATAATGACATGATATGTTAAATGAAATAATGTTATAAAAACACCAACCTAAATTGAGAAAAATACATTTACATTGATGGGAGTGATTGAATCTATATTGATACGACCTTTAAAATTACCTATCAATAAGTATCTCTATAATAGAATCATACTAAATCATATAATTTAAAGTAATATATGTTATGGAGTACTGTATAATTAAATAAATTTAATAGAATTTGATTTATGAGGAGAATAAAAGTGATTGAAAATTATTTGATTTTCCACAGAAAACCCATCCAAATTGGGGAGGACCATGCATACACAATTGAGGATGATGGAGATCTAATGAACATTTTCTTAGTTTGAATAAAATAAAATATAAATGAGAACAGAGCCAAACCACGTATAATAAATTAATAAAAACACACCATCATAAAATTAAAACTATATAATAGTGGGGAAATGCAAGCCAAACCCAATCACATAAAATATTTCTTCTTATGTAAAAACATGGGCTTGAAGCTGAGTTATATGATGTGTTGGGGGAATCATATTATATGGAATGACCCCTTTGATTAGAACCCTTTAATTAATCATTTTTATTTATGGTTCCTCCCTAGAAGACAACAAAATTCATTTTGTAAAATCATAATGAAACATCCAGTGTTAAAAAATATACTTCCAAATTAAAAAACTACATGTCACTTGAAATAGTGGTTGTAGTGTTATACAAAAATGTCATAATGATTTTTATTGCATGAATTTTAAAAAATACTAGAAACATCTAAACACCAAGGATTCTAAAAATCCAATGAACAATAAAAATATCCAGAATCATAAATAATATAATTTAAAATAATCACACATATATATATTAATTTGTTTCATATCATGTGTAAATTATGTTATTATTATGTATTTTTCATTTTAATAGGAACATTGATTTTGATTTCATGAATACATTAAGCTATATAATACAATTTGATTTTTTTTTGGAAAACTACATCATGTCAATCATATAATACTATTTTTAAATGAAATTTATTTCATAAAATGGAAACATATATATTTTAACAAAAATAAAATTAATAAACTTGAATATATGATCAATAATAACATGATGATTATTTTTGAATGAAAAAGATGATATCAGCCTTAATGGATGAATGACGTGTTAGAAATGTATATATCAGGGTAGATGATGATATAGTATATATAACATTGTTTTTAATTGGTATATGAAAATAAAATAAATAATTTATTGGTAGTTAAAAATATGATAATAAATTCTTATTATTATTATGTAAATTTTTGATTAATAATATAGATATTTTAATGACACATTACAATATAACCATTATGAGTATCTCAAGATTAATTTTAATATCTGGATAACCAAGAATCATATAAAATTGATGAAATAATGATGTCAAGGACAATGTATATTTGAATTTTATCATATATTGATTAACATTTTATACATATCCAAAAAACTATCACCCTATTAAATATTGGTTTTATGTCTTTGGTTATTATGTACATAACAAAAAATATTCATGGCCTCTAAAATTTCCAATATTTATCGTTCAAATTAAATAATCATTCTTGAAAAAAGAAACTGTATAATAATTTTTATAAACTGTAGAAATATAAAATATGGACATGGTGAGATATAATGATACTAAAGTAAATTGGAATGTATGAGTATAATATCATATATAAGTATAATATTATCATGTCTATATTACAACATACTGAATTTATCAACAAAATTAATGAAAATAATACCAAATAAAATGTATATCATAATTCTTGCATCGTGTCATATATATTATATTTTGTAAATATTTATCATTTAATGGATAATATATTTATTAAAATTATAAATTGACACAAATATGGATTTTATTTTTAGGGGATCTATAAAAATCATCACATGTATGTCTTTTCAAACCTCTAACGTTCTGTCTTGGTTGTGGAATAAAAATCATTGTTTCATATGGTAATGGAAAAATACTTGTCCACCCTGTTGTACTTGGGATAAAAACTAGATTAAACTCATTTTAATATCATGATCATACAAATATACAATTTAACATGAGATAAAAACTCAAAAAACATCTTAATGTTGGACTAACTATCTTGTACATTTCTCTTAAAATGAGACATACAACATTACATAAGGAATTGAAGGGTTACAATAGAAGAACTGATTATATGAAAATGGGACTAATCAAATGTGTTACTTAATAAAATTAAATCAATTAGTATTACATAATTCATTAATTAAATAATTGAATTGAAAAATTATTTTTTATACATTCCATAAAAATAATCCTGTGAAATCCATATAAATAATCTATTTGTTTCAATACATTATATCATAATTATTGTAATATTATAATTAAAACTTGTTGAAATTTTGTAAATTTGATTTATTAAATCATTAAAAATATTCTTTTAAAAACGAAAATATAAAATAATTTTTTAGAAACACTGAAAAATGATCATTTCAAAGAAATATGGAAATTTTGTTTAATTGAGAAAAATATATACTTGTAAATGAAATGGTATAATGAATAACAGTCTTAATTGTGGTAGAACTGATCAATCAATATAAATTTAAAAACTATAAAATATAAATTTTTTGTAATGAAATTAAGATTTCTCATATATTAATAAAATAAAGTAAATTAAGAGTATAATTATTAGTATCCCATTAAGATGAATCCAAAATTTAGATAATAAGGGTGGGTAAAAATTAATATTTACTTACTATTATTAATTTTTTTTTCATTTAACTATTTACCTACTCTTAATGTATTCAATTAGAAAATATTTATTTCCATATAACATTATAAAATCATTGGTTTGTGTTCAATCTAAAAAATGGAAATTAATCGTGAGAGAAAATTATTATTTTTGTTAAGGTTAACCTCCTCAATGATTTATGTTTCATTAGTGCATCATGGTTTCTATACTATATAGAAATATTCATATTTAATTTCTCATAATTATGGTTTATTGGTATAATCATAAGCTTGTAAAAATAATAGAACCATCCATAATCCCATCAAGCTGGAATATTTATATAAATATTATTGTAGGTTTTTGATCCTTAATTTATTCCTCCTTTGAGGGTCCTGTAACCGATTTCGAATATATGAATAGACATCTAAAATCATTTCTAAATTCAAAAAATTCAACATTATCGTCATTTATACATATATAATATATGAATAATTATTAAAACATCAGTTATCATATTTTTAAAATTGAATCGGACATTAATAAAATTTTAGGTCCCTTTATAAAATACATATACATTAGGTAATTGTAAAAAATTATCATGAGACTATTTCCTTTGACATTATAAAAATAAACACGTGCATTACATGGTCGTTTTTCCTTTTTCATTTGAGATATATGTTAAATAATGTATTTTCATTATTCCCCACTTTTTATAATTTCATCATACATTATGAATAAATTATTTGGATCATATTTTTATGTTCCTCCATCAAATTCTTCACCTCTAATAAATGTTGGAATTACTACTCTATGTTATTCTGATGCACCATTGAATCTAAAACTCTATAGTTCATGTCTTTAAATCATATATATTGTAGAGTATTAGTTTTTTAATTATCATTAGTATATAAATCCATGAAATATAATTATTTAGGTAAATAGGTTGTTATATTATTAATATAGTATATGTTTCTATTAAATATTTTCATAGATTTATAGTCAAATTTTTAAAAACTAATATACCCAAAATCAAATGATTTTAAATAACAATTTATTTCTATATAAACATGAAACATGAGTTACCTATAATTGTATTAAAGTACTTATATTCTATTATTTTACATTTTAAAATTAATAAATGTATAGAAAATAGAATACAAAACCAAAAAATGAACTATGTTGTGTTCCACCTCATTTTTTGCAAACAGGAAGCAATACTCATAAAATACATATGACCATGGCTACCTCAATTCCATAATTGAATCTTCATTTAAATAGGTTGTTACATCACAAGAAACACACACTACTATATTGTTTCATTGAGAATATCTTAATTTAACAACTCTCTAGGGGAAGATATTCGATAAGATTTAGTACTACGATGTGGAGTTCATAAGAAGCCCATTTTCCTCATTCATTAAATGTATGTAGTTATAACTACTTCCAAAAATCAGTATAGTGACCACTACACTATATCCTAGATTTGGTTAATGTTCCTTATTCATTATTTTCAAAAACAACATTGGTTGAATAATTTATATTTCATTGCCTGATGATATTTATTAATTAATATCACTTCTTATTGTTGTCTTGACTAAAATTAATATTATTTTTATCTCTTATAATTTGAAAATAATTAATATATTATAAATGAAGTCATATGAATGGATTAATTAAATTATGATATATGATCAATACCAAATTATGATATTTTTATTTATACAAACATACCATTCTTACAACAGTATTGTAATTCTATATTATTATAATTATAGAACAATTGATCACGTTATGAATTCAATAAATGTAAACTTTATTTTGGGAACATACCTTGTAAAAAAATAGTTTCCATATTTTTGATGTGTTCTTTAATTAAATTACTAATATATCATTTTATTAGATTCAAAATTTCATTATTCTATATACATAATGTTCTGGTGATCATTTAAGGAATCTCACAATAAATTGTTTTTTCATATTGAGATCTTCGACATGATCAATAGAAGAAGACAACATATGAAAAGAATAAATTCAATGTATATGTGATGTGTGATGAATGAATAATAAAAAAAATATTTTTTTTATTATTTAGTACTTATTAAATATAAATTTTTTGTTTTTTCAGTGATACATAAAAAATTCAATGTAGATAGTCACTTTCATATTTGTTTTACCACATAAATTGTGTCTTGGTGATGTATTGTATATGTTAGAATCTCCCATGGTGAATCATGATATCCCGCATGTGTGGGTTCTTTGACATACTATTCAAAAAGTTAAATAAATTATAATTCATCACACATAGGCTATGAAACATATATTCCACTATTAGGAGGGTCCTATCTTTATTCATGGATGGATAGAAATTGTGTACAGGTTGTATGTGTGGTTAATCTGGATCCAATATAAGCTAAAATATTTCTAGTAATAAAAAATCTCATAAATGTATTTTCTATTTAATATTATAAATTGTTAATAGGAAACCAATAACATACTTTAACTAATCATAAATCTTTTATATATTTTCCCACTGGTAATTTCCAAGGTAAATAAGATCTAGGAAGTAAATCAAAAACTCATTTTCCATAATCTAAACGAATCACTAATTATTTAGTTGTAGTGGCCAGTAAATTTATACATACAAAATTTGTGATAAATAATTATTTCTCTAGTACATAACAATATCATTATTTGGAATACTGTATTTATTCACACAAATAATTTCATTGTAATCATATAACTATCCAACTGAGTGTCTTAATTTTGAAATCATGTAACCCACCTATTACCTTTCATCTTCATTAACATCAAATTCAATTGAAAAAAAATATTATGATAAAATAACAGTTATAACGAAGATCAATGATTGTTTAAAATGAAAATTGAATATCATTGAAATTTAATGAACTAAATTCTGAACAATGTAAAATAAATTTAGTTATAAAATATTAGGTGCTAGAAAAAAGTCATAATATCATTTATTTAATTCATTTTATATAAATATCTTTACATAAATTAAAATAATAATTTCATTGAATGAAAGGATATTTAAGGGAATATAAATTTCCATGTGTTTCACTATATTTATGAACAACTTTATCAATGAAGCAATATATGCCCCATTCAAATGAATATATATATGTATTACACAACAAACTGAATGGAATGAAATGTGAGATGAAAACCCATTACCTCAACCATCCATATGATTATAAAAACTATATCTCGTGGTATAATGAATTTTTAATTATAATATATTTTTATGGTAAAAATATAAATGTGTTTCATTAAAGACACAAATCTTATATTATTTCTTATTACCCAATTATGGATCATTAATTGTTAAAAAATTTGTGTTTCAACTATTATTTATTCCGTTCACATTTTTATTTTTTCGTACATGTACATGAATTGTTTTTAGGGGTTTATAATATATAGAATGTTCATATATTTCTAATGTATAATTTTGATATTTCTATAAATTAACATTGTAATTTTATAGAAGTTATTTTAATGGTTATCTTGGAAATCTATATCCTCTATGTTGGTTAAAGAACATCAATATGAAAAAATAATTTATTTTTTAATGAATAAGTAAGTTATATAACCATTATAGGTTAAATAATTGATCTAAAATTAATATATTTCATATAATATTTCCATGATATTACACTACATAATCATTCATATCATAAATAACATAATATCAGTCATTTCGGTTTTAAAACATTAATAAGTAACAACATGTTATAATGAGTCATTTTGAAATTAAATTCTGTATCCTAATGAGAATATCATAGTTAAAAATGATTTTTGATTTTGAAGAAGTTTTATTTAAGTAATTTTTTTGATAATTTTAAAGTAATGATTATATATAATAATAACCTTGAAGAAGATATCACATACATTGGGAACTATATTTTTTGTAAATAAAATATTGTAAATTAATGGTTTATGGGTTATAATCTTGACCATAGTTATAAAACGGTTTAGATGATTATGATAGAAATTATATGGTGAGAGACCCATAATATAATCAATGGAATGAAAAAAAATTATTTGGGAGAGAAATAGTTATTTTAAATAAGGTATGAGTGGATCTTTTGCGAATACTCATAAAAATAAATAAAATAAATGTTATTCTCAACAAAAAATGCCACTAAATAAATAAATTGTATGAATAAAAAATAATTTTCTTTGATAAAACTCTCATATATGAAAATTTAGTTTTCTGGGGATTTTCAAGCATTGTAAATTCCCTTTATATCCTTGTTAATAATTTAGTCATTTGTCGAAATGATTATCATTTAGAGTTGAACAATTTTTTATTGACCCAAAATGAGAATTAAATTATTATATAATATCATTATTCTGATTCCAAATATGATTTCAATTTATAATAATTGAATAATAGATGTGGTTAAAAATTATTTCAATAATAATTTAGTTTACTGAAAAGAAATTTTTAAGTGGATTTACATTTTTTTCATAATAGTTAATTAAAAAAAATCTTATATATTATTCATAACAATGGGATTAATTTTCTAGTGAGTATTTTGGAATATTTTAATTATTTCTAAAAGAATCCAAAATGAAATATAAAGTGTATAATTAATAAATAAATAAATAGGGAAGAAATTAATTTTATTAAAATAATTTATTATTTATATTCCCAAAAGACATTCATGTGATTAAAAATTTAGTAAAATATAATAAAATTATTTATTACACTCTTAAATTAAACTTCTGTAGATAAATGATTTACCAAAAATAGGAGAACTTTTTTATGATTATTTCCTCAAATTTACTATTTTTCAAATAATGATATCTATCATAATTAAACTAATAAAAACCCAATTTTGAAAAATACTAAAAAAATTCCATCATAATATTTATATGTTAAATGAAAACAACATTTAAAATTTATATAATTGAAATTATATAATTTATAAACATAATTACATTGTAAAACCTCAATAAAATATATTTAATATATGTTTTTATGAAAAAACTATATTCAATTTCATATAGAGAATTAAGGATATAGTTATTTTAATTAGATAAATGCTTATTGGGTTTTCCTAATATAAACTTATAATTACTCTATGGTTTTCATCTAAATATTTTACTGATACCATTATTCAAATGTAAAAATTTTAACAAAGAAAGACAATTTGGTGAAATATTTTAAATAAAGACAAATCATATATTATTATATTAACTATACACCCATTTTAAAAAATTATTATTATTAGTTAATTAAATATCACTTATAATTTTTTATAATTTTTTTTGAAAGTAATGATTCCATAATTTATTTATTTTATTTTTTTACATCATAATATATCTAATATAATTAATTTACATCAAAGAGAAAAAAATTAAAAAATTAAGGGTTCATACATTACACCCCAATAAAATAATTTCACACATGAATTTCCATTAAATTCATGAAAATAAATGATGATATTTCTACCACAAAACATCCATAGGTTCTAATTATATACATTAACATATCAGTAGAACATACCCTTAGAATTTTATAATTGTCATTAAAATATATGGTCTTATATGAATAATACATTTATAATGTTTTTAGAAATAATTCATTAAAAATATTAGGAAACATTCATTTCACATTGTAACTTTATGAAACCAAATAATAAAAAAATATTAAATTTAATATTGTCATTTAAAATTATTTAAAACATTTAAAAGGACAATAAAATTGGAAAGAAATCATCATAATGGGAAATGTGGTCTGGCATTAAAATTAAAATATATTCATTTTTACATATATATAATAGATGCAAAAAAAATCAAAATTATAAAAATATTTTAATTCCCTTAAAAATTGTTATATTCATTTTCAATGGAAATTAAAAATATTATAAATAAATACATTATATATAAATACATAAATTCCTGAAATAGTGTAATGAAGATTGACATTGAAGAAAGATTGTTTTTATAAACACACAAAATCTTCTGAAGTAATTAATTACATTTAAAATTTAAAATGATTTTAATATAATTTCCTTGATGAATGAATGTTGATGAAAAATAAAATAAAATTCAGGTACTATAAATATAATATAAATATAGTATTCAAAGAAACAATATATAATTCATATAAATCAGAATATATTTAAAACATTAGATATATATCATTAAAAAAATTGATATGAAAAAACATTCCTCTAATATATAATTCTACTGATAGGATATATCATCATTTATAGTATAATAAAATTTATAATACATATCTAGTGGAACCATATTTAAGTTAATCTTTATAAATACTAATAATATTATTTCGTATTACCTATATAGTAATTCTCATTTAAAACTAGTTTTTATTTTCAAACAATTATGTTTTCCATGGATATTTATATTTTGTTTTTCTAGTCTATACATGATGTTCATGGTTTCATCGACTATAAATTTTTTAGTATTTTTTTTGAAAAATGACATGGATGTAAATAAAGAGTCCCATGGACATTTCATGGATCTGGTGGAGAAAATTTCAGGCAATAACAAAAAGAAGAATTTTTATAAATTTGAATTCATTTAAAATAAATCGTTATATTAATAAAAAAAATATTAATATAAATATTTTAAAATAATTTAATGATATTAAATTAAATACAGATAAACAATATAATTTTATCCAACTTCCATAAGTCATTCATTAAAATATAATTATAACACATTCAAATAGGTGATAAAACTAACAAGAAAAGTCATGATGAGAAGATGAAATATCTAATAAATTTGTTGTGGAAATAATATTTGTAGGTTTTCACATTTCATGTAATATGTGTTGGATTATTTTAGAGGGGAATCAGAGGTGTAATTAAGTTAATTTAAGGATTAAATTTTAGATCTATATAAATAATAAAGCATAGAGGCCAGTGCTATATTGAGGAATTCATTTGAGATGTAAGAAAGTAATATGTAATGAGGACTGTTAGAATAAATTTCAAGATAGTGGTTTGGTTTATTCCTCCAATTGTGGTAAATATAAAACTAGAAGGTTCATATCTGGTTTTGATTTATTGAAGGTATGATTTTGAGGTTTTTTATTTTTTTTTGTATGTTATGGAAAAGAGTTATTTCATAACATTCTTCCTTTGAAATAAAATTCCACATAATGGTGGTATTAATTGCACCATGGTCCTCTTTATAATTTATAGTTTATATAGAATTTACATCACTATGTTTATTTTAAAATTATTCAAACAGTTTCTTTATATAGTAATATATTCCTTATTCCATATTTATACCTTATGACTGCACCATTTTTTCATAGTTTAGGATGTTATGTCATGGTTCTATATATTAAATTTTTCCAATAAATTTCCAATCCCCCGTTGATGTTGTTTTTATCTAAACATTTATTCCACAAAACTAAGAATCCATATGATATAATTAAAGGGTTTTATATAATGTTGTTGATTGAAATTGATCCTCATTTGTTTTATATTGATCTGATAAAATTAGAGGAAACTATTCACTCATTTAATTTTTTCATCACCAATATACCTTGTTTCCAGTAGTTTTTGCAATTCATTAAATTGTGGTCATTCAACTTCACTATTTTGGCGATCATTTTATATATATTTTTGTGTTTGTTTCTCATTATCCTAGGAGGGATATATATTTTTTATAGGAGTTGTCGTTAGATATCAGATTATTCATTTTGTTCACATTTCATGAAATTTTATATCCTTGAGGTATGTGATTCGTGGATTATCTTATTTTAATTTTTAATCATTAATGTATACTAAATTATCTCATTTTGCAACACTATAATTACCCTTCAAAAATACTAAACCATAATAATGAAAAACAATTATGGCTAAAGAAACCACATATGTTTATAAATTTTTAATGGGATTCCACTTATTTTATTGGGTATTGTGTTATCATCCGATTGTTGTGTGTTTATCATTTTATATGAAATGGTTTCTCATGTTACATATATAATAATTTTATAATTATTCTAATTATTATTATTATTTTCTGTTTAATAATTAAAAGGTCATTCCAAGCAACAAATATATTTTTTTATAATTTTATTTATATTAATGCGACTCTTGAAACTGGTTCAAATGACATCATTTTTTTCCTTTATATTTTGAAAATGAATGATTTACTTGAAGATTTTTTCACAGTATTTATACATTCTCATAGTTTGTTCTTCTGGTTGCATCAGGTTGTACACCATGATAAATGAAAATTTTTAATATAATTTTTATATGAACTAGTTATTGGATAATGTTAAATTCCTTTTGTTGAGTAAGAATTTTTTTTTGTGAAGGGTAGGTGTTTTGGTTTTTTGGTAACCGAAACCATATTGACTGTTATTTGTTTCTTTCTTTAAGTGTATTTTTCTCTTGATGTGATCAATTCTATAAGATGTGAATATAGGATATAATTGTTGATGGTTTACAAAAAATGTATTTGGTGGGACGTTTTTCTATAAGTTGACTCTACGATTTATGGATGAATGTAGATATGCATTATAGTGTCGGTTATTTCACCTTTTAAGATTGAATAAGATAAACATTGGTGTTCAAAATGAGGATATATATAATGATAAGATAATCTATCCCATAAATATATTATTTAAATGTTCTATTTGTCGATTATTTGTTATCTCACTCCCTTCCGCATTACACAAGGCAGTAGGATTTTATGCTTGATGCATTACTTTTATAATACCGTATAATGAGTTTTAGAGTACATGAATCTGTCTAAATATAATTACTATAAATAATTTATATTATGGGTTTGTGCATGCATATAATACTAAATAATAATAAATCATGAGATACACCAGGATTAGTTGAATTATTCATCTATTGAATTGATATAAATTTAGGATTATATAAATGTTTAATTTAAAATGAAATATTTAACAAAAATATGTAATTTTTTCTCTTCATGAATATTTATGTTCATATAAAATTTGTAGACCATAGAAGTGTACCAAGGTGTTGGATTGATAATAGATGAATATTATCCTATGAATATAATGATTTATATAGTGTTTTTATATTATATATATATATATCATATATTTTATTTTATTTCATATTCATCTCAAGATATATCAGTTTGGACAACGGTTACTGGTTGACTCGGTTAGTCATCTTCCAAATATCTATGATGGTGTTGAACATAAGGATGATAAACACCTATTTCACATATCTCTTCTACTAATTTTATTATGTGTTGATATTCACATTCATTACATTTCCCATATATGTAGTTTGAGAGATATAACAACTTATTTTTAATTCAATAAAAATGTATCTTCAAATATAGTAACTTATGGATTATTACTGGTATATCGTGAATGTTTTTTGATGGTGAGAAATATAATATGTGACATAAAAGATATATGGGATTATAGACACTACATGTTTAAAACATTTAGAAATTAAATGTGATATTAAGATTTTTAAAAGCACAAGGTACATGGAATGAGATGATTAGAGGATGTGATTCACATGGAGTATAGTTTGATGCAACAAACCATGTTACATTAGGATATATTATTTTTGGAGACAGATGGATCATGACATTTTTCACTAGGGAGTTGTAGAATACCATTGGGGTGTGGTATAATAGTAACATACATTTATATATATTTGATGTTTTATTATTACATTTAATGGATACATGAAAAGAGAAAAATTATGAGAATCATAACATAGAAAAATAGATTCAATGATGGGTTAATTTATACAATTTATTAACAAGGAAATGATAAGATTTCATTATCAGTTTTCTGATGCTAATTAGGGAGTAATGTACAAATTATATCAATTAATATCTCTATATATATTTAATATAATTTTTTCATTAGATATATTTAATGATCTTGAATAAAATTTATATAATGCGGTATTTTTTTGGAGCTTTGTTGGTTAAATGTCACTATAGAGGATTTCATTTTGGAATATTTGGTTTCCATTGCAGTTCATTAGTATTGATGAAATTACATACATGTATATGGATATAGATTTACATTTCATTGCTAGATATGCTAGTTATTTATAAATTATATCATATTTATGAAATAATATATGATAATGCCACTTATCTGTTTGTATGATATAAATCCAGTTATTTTCCCCATCCCTTGACCTATTGAAGGTTGTATTCTAGTATCATTATCTCCCTTATCTCATTTATATATAGGGAGGGTTATCATTTTGGGTATTCAAAGAATATTAACATGAAACAGCCACATTTATAGATATAATGTTGTGCATTTGTCTCCATTTGTGAGGAATATACAGGTTTTCTTTGAAACAATTTCATTTCAATATACTAAGGATAGAAAAAAATGTAGCAAAACTAGGAAAAGTGTACATTTCGAACAAAATGAATCGATACAAAAAATGATTAATTTTTACTAATCTAAAAAATTGGATGGATATTTTTTCTGAGGTAGAGTGCTAGGAAAATATCAGGAATCATAATTATTTAGGGATATATTTTAAATAAGTAGTAATTGGAATAATTTAATTGAGTTATAAGTAACTAATTAATCTTTAATATTACATATTTTTTTTATGACTCTCTTATACTTTGTTCTTTTAATTTAATATCTCTTAGTTGATGCCCTTTATATGTAGATATTGAAGATATTAAAAATGATATTCTAGTATATCATCACTGAGGAGAGGGTTATGAATAAAAAATAGAAAGATATTATCTCTAAGAGATTATGTTCGATAAATTATATCATTATGAGTGATCCATTTAAAATTAAATAATAGAGGACCAATTGGGGAGATAGATACAACCTTAGGTTAGATATATGATAAGGTGGAACTTATGTTTTTTGTATGTGATGATGATATGTGAATATATTAGGTAGTATGGGTCATTATTCCTCAAGGTACATGAGATATTTTTGTTATCGTTTGATATTTTTTGTTACTAGTATTGAGCTAATTTAATTTCATAGAAAAAAATAGAATCCAATAAACATGACCTTATCACCCATTGATAGAAGAGTTCGAGTGTGTGGGGGTTTAGTATCTTCCGTAGGGTCCATATTCTACGTGGTTTAGACCATATAATAGATAATGAGCCAAGTTTGAGGAAATTAAAAGACATTTTTGACCTAGAGATCTAGTTTCAGGACACTCCATTTATGCCATAGTAAATTAATTTGGTGAGTGGTAGATAAGAGGTTGTTTGTTAGATATTGGTCATGATTAGATCAACAAGAGTGGGGGTTCATCTAGATTTACTATTTAATATATATTTTTAATTGTATTTCTATGTTTTTGGATAGAATATATTTCATATAGTTATGAGTAGGTCTCAAAAAACATTTTCTAATTTATATGGGGACTATAGCTCTCAAGATCCTTCCGTGATATCAAAAATTTTAAAATATTCAGAGGATATGGTCCTTAAACAAGTGTGAATAATATAATTATATATAGGAAGACTATGGATGATTCTATTAATTAATTTCTAATAATGTATCTATTTTAGGAAAAAAAAAACTACATTGAAAAATAACATTATATCTGTCATAAGGGGGATGTGGTGGGGTGATATGATACCTCGAATAGTACTCTACCACATAGGGATGATTGAATCCATGGATTTTTCCATCATTAAGTGTGTGAATCTACTTAGATGGTCATGTTTAGCATTATTCTACAGGTTTTATGATTCCAGGAATGGATTGGGTCAATTAAGGCACTATTTTAATGTTTTCTACAAGTGTGTTTGGATTATATAATTTTAAGACATGTACCCCTACCAAAAATCCAATTGTGTTATTTGGGAATTTTACTGATTAATCATTGATATAATTGGTCATTAAATACAATAAGTGATGGGATAAATTAACTGGTTAATGTATATAGAGACAGGGATCTAATTATAGGGATGCACGACTCATAGTAGAGGATTCATATATTTATTGAAAACTATATGACATTATTCTCTATATGTATTATTATTATTCTATAATATATTTAATGGATTTATTATAATGGTATATTAGGTTCTATGATTTTAATAGATAGTATTTTCTGGTATCATGTGAGTCCCTCACATCAGTTAGATGGGTATTCCTTCCCCATATTCCTTGATGTTTGAGTTGATTCTATATTATTTTGAGGTTCATCTAATTGAGTTTTAGTGGGTTATAGAATATTACATAAATGAACTTCTTTATTTGGTCGTAATTTTACACCAAACAAGATAGATTAAATTAGGTATAGATCTAAATCTATTCATTATTCTAACCATGATGTATCTCTATGGGAAAATCAATTTTGAGTTGTGGGACCATCATAAATCGGTAGAGATTCTAATGGTGAAATATATTTTTCATCCTGTAATTTTACATTGTCATGTATAAGTTATAATTTTGAGTATGGTATATTGATTTCTGTGACTATTTAATGATTATGAGATATTTAATATGGTGAAAATGAAGAACGATTATACAATTCCACAGATTGATGATATATTAGATATTTTGAATGGATCAAGTGTGTTTCCAAATATCAATCTATAATTGTGATATAATCTATTATTGGAGAAGGTTTTTGATTTGCTAATGACTGATTTAAAATATCATAATGGGAATTATTATTTTTTTAAATTTTGTTCATTACAATGTACGACCCATCTATATCAATGTGGATTATGAGTACGGTGTTAGGATAGTTGTATGATCATTTTAAGTGATTTTAATTAAAAAATATTTATATTGTATGCATCATATCATGATAATGGTAATCATTTATAGGAATTTTTTTTCATATCCTTCATTTTAAAATTACATCTTGAATGGAGTTGAATCTTGAGTTTTTGGATATTTATGTTCATTTCATGGGGCATGTTGGGACCCAACATCGATTAGACATGGATCCTTTGATGATTGAGTGGCTTGTTTTTCTATAATCCCTTAAGGATTTAATAGATAGGTATATAATCCTTAGTGATTTTTTAATATTATAGGTGGTCATATCCACACATATATTATATTTTCTGTCAATTATTTATTTTACTAGGAATGGTCAATAATTATTGTGCGATGACCAATTTCAGGTATCCATTGAGTATCTGAAGTAAAATATGTTATGTTACCAAAAAATTAATTTACCTAAAGGGTAATTTGCATTTCAGGTCTTCTGTGATTCTTAACATTGTTGTTTGGTATTCTTCCTGATTAATTACTACATATATTTTTATTATGGGTAGTAGTAGTGCAATATCCTTGATCATGATAAGGAAACCCATGGCATAATTCATAATATGATCAATATTTACTTGATTATGTTAAAACACTACATCGTTAGATATTCATTTTTTGGTTTTATTAACATTAATAATATATTAAATTTCATCTCCTAGCATGACATAAATTTTTTTAGTGGTGGTAGATAGGATTTATAAAAAATTATGAATTTTATATTGTAGTTTACTTATCTTTAGTGAAACATTTAGAGTTGTCCTATAAAGAGTACTACGAGGTAGAGGTCTGGTGTGTCCAATTTATCAATGGTGATTCCCTTAATAAATGATATGATAATTATTATCAAATTTATGTTCAATATAAGTATTTACATTCCTAAGGGGATGAGTGAGGTCATTCTCTATGATTTAAAAATCTCACCATTATAAGTGAAACCTTTTGTCAAAACAATGTATTTTGTTTTAAGAAACTAGAATTTATTTCATTGTTTTAAATATTATGTTACTGAGATCATGTTTAGATGTTTTTTCCATTATAAGTTTAATTCTAAATTATATATTTATGATTGTGCTTTCCATAATGTGGTTGTTTCTTGCTTGATGTGGTTGGACATTTCAATCGAATTAATCAATAGTATTCTATGAAATATTATTGTAATTTAATTTATATGAATGATAGTGGACCTTTTTAAAAACGTGTCCCACTTCATAGATAACAAGTCAATAATATTATAGGATTCATTATTGATAAAATAAATAGAGGATGTGTACTGGATCCATGTTGTCCCAATGACGATCTTTTACAAACATGGTCATATGTTTTTATCTCAAGGTTGTAGAGGGTGATTCCAAATGATTTGGGGCATCTATGGTTCTTTAGGAATATAATTTATACAAAAATATATGGTTAAATAAAGGGAACAATCCGAATTATTGGGAACTTATTTTTTCTTATCTATAAGATATTTTTTATTTATAGTAATGGAATTAGGATTTTTTAAAGCATTCAGAAAAAAAATATTCCAATCCACCATTGGTATGGTCCACATTAAATCATTTAACGGTGTACCAAGGTAATATCCATTTCTTTTAACTAGGGTTATAGTGTATAAAATTACTAGTCTACATCTAATAAAAATTACAATATAAATGGGGGAGGTGATTTGTGAGAAGATTATGGCATCATATTATCATTAGATGTCATATGATGATCATTGGGGGAAACATATGGAGTCCAATGTTTGAGATAATATTATCTTAAAGGTTACTCCTAATGATGGACAGTGAAGGTTTGGACATTTTATTTAGATCTTTCAATGGTTTAGTGTGCATTTTTATTTATTTTATCATGAGGGGGTCATTTTATATAAAATAAAATTCCCATGTCGATGACTGTGATTCACGATCTCGATCATGTGCGTACCTTCACCTCTATAATCATGATGATTTTTAAACCATTGATTTTGGTGAGATAATTGTTTCAAATGTATTCATCAGCATGGTGAGGAGTATAGAGAACCACGATTTATAAGTGAATGTGTTATGTAGGAATTATATTAACTTGGTTAGTTTCCTGTGGTGAAATTGTGTATTGGATAGTAGTGTATCAGAATATAATTCATAGATATGCACTTAGCACCCATATTTTTTTTCCTGGTCAAATTTTGAAATTACTTTTAGTTGATTTTTAACATTGATTACATTATGAAATAATCCAGTATTACATTATTCATTATTTTTTTATATCTATAATTTATAGTAATATCATTACTAGTGTGTGTTTGATATTTTACTTCATTTATAATATAATTTTCACTTATTCTTTATGGATTGGTGGGGATTCGATGAGGATTTCATGATCCCTTGGAGTTTCATAACTAAGTCATTGTTTATGTTTCCCCAATTTGTTTACTTTGCTCCAGGTTTTGTTTCAATTTTTTTGATAGAATGAATTGTTATAGAGGTATCTTGTGAAATTTATAAGATTTATATAGCATATTAATTTTCAATTTTATGGTGATGGAGGTGCGGAGTGGAGGCTTGGAAGAGGATAAAGGGGACATAATCTATAATTTCATGTGTAGGATTGGACAGTAGTGTGCCGGTTTGTAATACCCTGTGGAGTCTAGTTGTGAGATGTTCACATATTTATTAATATGTATTATTGTTTAAAATATCAAAGGGGGTGATTCGATGATTATACATATTATGGATTCCCTACATAAACTGAGGTAGGATATGGCATGGAATTATGGGAGGCGTGTTTTAGTGTTTATTCTATTATCATGGTTGCAACAACACATAGATGAATTACTATATAAACTTGTTTTTATAAATGTGTTTTCTTGGCATGGAGGATCAAAAATATTACATGGTCATATTCATATTTATATTATATATGGTATGGATTGTTCTATGTTTTTGGAATTCATATTTTAGAATGGGTGTAATGGTGTAGTTCCTAAGATTGCAATAATTTTTTTTCAATTATAAATAGCAAAGTAGTGTGGTGATTGGTTTTTCAAAATGGTCATCTAATATTTTGTTTTCCAATAAATTTATTACACCATTTCCTTTTTTTCTCTCCCAACTTTTCCACCAAAAATATAGAAAACCAAAGGTTCTATTTCATTATTTATAGAATTTAATTTTGTGTGATATTGTGCCCTAAATTCCAATATTTTTATGAAGGAAATCAATGGGGACGTTTAACTCTTATTGTTATCATATATCCTTAGTTAAGGCATATTTAATCCCATTATATCATTTAAATTTTTGATGGATAGTATTTGTTAATCCCATGGAGATATTTTAAGGCCGTTTTTAATATTTTTAGACTGATTTCCTTTGAGGGTATAAATTCTTTATGGGGATGTTGATCAATGATTATCATTATAGATCTATTCTTGTTTGATAAATGTTTAAATACATTTGGTTTGGTATTTGTTGAATCTCGTATTATCAAATAAAGTAATTATACTTTTTATAATTATATCTTTGGGGAATGGAGGAATAAATATTAATGAATATTAGATTAGATTGTTGAAAATAATTGGTGTTTTATTGTAATGATCACATGTGTTAATATGATTTTAAATCATTTCTTCTTATTTTACTAAACAGTGTGCTATATTATTTTATAGGTTATAATATATGTTACTGATATATTGTATAATAGTTGATATTTAATGATTAATTAAAGTATATAATGATGGTAATTATTATGTGGAAATGTATTAATGATCCAGGTGTATCAAGAAACAGTTCGTCTATAAAATATGATGTAAATCCAAGAGATTATTGATACAAGATTATAATATGACATCAAACCCTACTATTTATTTATTCAAAAATCTATAAATGATTCCTGTTATAAATATGATAACATTATTCATTAATGATTCCTTATGATTATTTTGGTTGTAAAATATGATATATGATACATTCTAAACAAGATAACAATAGACATGTTTTTCATAGTAAAAATTTATCGGAGCTCAATTACAACATTAACATGTGAAGGATGGATGCCATGATTTTTATAAATTAGATACTAAATTTAATTTTTTCACTAAGTATCATTTTTTATGACACTAGAAGTGTTCTCTTGTATGAAATATATTCCAAGCACAATAATTTTGAGAGTTAAAAAACATGGGTTGTGAGACTTGAGATATTTATAGAAGCTAGACCATGTTATTGAGTAATAGATCCTGATATACATAATGAAGATGAGTTTGGCCTAATTATTGATGGAAGATGTTGATGTTTTGATTTCAAATTGTTTTATAACTATTATATTTTTTTCTATATTGTTAATGAATATTCATTAATGGTCATATATATTTATATATTTTTTCTACTTTAAATTCCCAAGTACTTGAGGAAGACAATTATGTATGGGTTATGTATCTATTTTTAGAATAGTATGTCTCCTATAGTACCTATAACTAATAATTTATAATGACTTATAAATAATATTTCCTATACTATTGGATCCTGAATGAAATAATAAATTATGATAATTCATGGGAATCTATAAGAATTCTTATTAATCATACATGTAATGGAATTAAGTTTTTTAAAAAGTAAATGTTTAATGTAATTTTATATATTTAACATATCGAAATAATTGTAAATAATATGAAATATTTCAATGATTGTAATATATCATGTCCTCAGTGGTGGAAACTAGGTATTTGAGTTATTATAGATACAGTTGGGAAAAATTTTATGTTGTATTCTAGTGTGGTTTTCATATATACATATTATATATGTCATTTTATTGAATATTATACACTAACCATGTCAGTTGGAAGAATGAAACCCTATGGACTCTAGAAATATTTTTTGAACAATAAAATTGTTTGAAAGAAACATATTGATGACAAATCCTCTTTCCCAAATCAGTTATCCTAGTTGAATTATGGGTTGGTTAGCATTGTAGTTACATATCCAATATATATGTGTAGTCAGAAGTAATGTCTTTTGGTAATTTCAAAAACATATATTGACTAATAAAAACTATTCACTCGATTATTTTTTTTATATCATCCAAGGGATGTAAGTAGTTGCAATTTAATAGTTAACATTAGTGTTTTCGTAATGATTATAAGTACTGGAAAACTGTATGGGGATGTGCAACAGGATAATGATATGATTTCATTTAATTGAATCATCGGACAATACAATATCGCTATTGTCTATAGGATGACTTATTTTAAGAAATAGATGGCCTAGAACATGCATAATTTTCATGAACATACACACTAACGGGGATGCGGTAATGGTGTACAATCATTATAAATATATTGGATACACACTGATTACATGTTTATGATACATTGTTAGAGATCCAAACTGAGTTTTTATGGAATAATACATTCATAATTGGAATATGAGTTAACTTCACCTTTTATTCACTATGATTTAGTATTCCTTCTATATATCATTCATGAGAGGCATTCAATATGATCCAACTTTGTTATCCTTTTATGATATATATAGGTATGCATGATATATTGGTATATAAGTATATGAATTAATATCTTTTGAAGTTGTTTAAGAATTTTATTTTCATGTAGGTCACTATTGAATTTTTTTATTTATACCTATATTTTCCTTCCTTATTCAAATTTTTAATAATAATATATGATTATATTTGCATATATCTTTTTTTTAAGTGCGGATTTGTCTATTTTTCTTATAATTCATTTATCAAATAATCATGGTCAATTATTCTCAATTGATCATTTGTTATACTATCCATTCATGTGTCGAACCCATATCAAAATTGAATCAAGATTTGGGCATCATTATCCCCCTAGTCTAATTTGAGGCCCCTAAGGGGTACCTTTGCGGTGAGGGAATCATAATACACTATGAAATATCATTATTATAATTTCAAATATATAGAATTAAAAGACATGAAAAACTAATATAACTTCTTAGATAAATATAATATTATATATAAGACGATGTAATTGAATAAAAATCATGATGATGATGATGTCTTATATGTTGAGTTCTTGAATATCATCATTATTACCTCACGAAAAATAGTAGTTTGGGTATCTCTCATGAGCGTAGGGTTCCAAAATGTGAAATAATCTAATATTGGAGATTATATATGCATATATTCAATATAATATTCATATAATAATTCATGTTTTAGTGGAGAGTAAAAAATATTTATTTATTGGTTAGAGGTTATTCACTTTTTTGGGTACTCTTAACATAAAAAATATAAATATCAACTTCAATATCATGTTTTTCAAAAATATAATTATTATGATGATATGATAGTATATTTTTAAAATATAAAAGTATAAAAATATGGTGAGATTTTATTCTGAAATTATTTCATCTTCTATTAGATTAAAATAATTTTATACTTTTTAAATAAATACATGAGTTACTGATATTAACCGTAAAAAATTATATTATTAAAAAATATATAAAAAATATTTCTTAATTTTTATATTTTAAATGAAATGATGAAAATAAAATTTACATTATTTAACTTCTATATGTTATATGAAATAATTTAAATAATGACATTCTAAGTCTATAAAAACATTATTTACCAAAATTCCTTTTTAATGAACATAATGACTTTCTACATTATATATATATTATTGGTATTTTCATTAAATTTATTGGTCTATAAATAATTGAAAAATATATTTCTAATTGAAAAAAATCAAAAAAAATATTATCCGTTTTATTTTTTCTTTAATTGAAATGGACTAAAATAGTTTTTCTACTACAAAATATTACATTGGATTCGAAATATATCTCATGTATTTCAAAAATATTAATATTATTTATAAATTATTTATTTTAACACATTAATACAAATTTGGATTAGTGAAATATTTATGAAACAAATTATATAGTATTCATATCAGGATGATGTAAAAAAATTTATGATATTCTCTCTAATGCTTTTTTTCAATTTATATTAAATTCAAAAATATAAATAAAAACAAAAATTCATAACAATGTAATTTTTCTTATTTTGAATCAATATTTTTAAAAAATTTATGAAATTAAAATTATAACATTTATAAGTATCGGTTTTTAATAAATAAATATTAAATACAATAAAGCCATGATTTTTTAATAATTCATTAGTATTTAAAAATGAAAAATTGTTTTACTATAAATTATAATTATATAATTGTTTTATATATAATAATAATTTGTTTTACCAATCATTCTACAAATATCCAAAATATTATTTTTTGTGAAAATAAATAAATTTAATATGTTTTACAAATATATATATATATATATGGAAATTATTTTAAAAGTGGATATTAATATTTGGTATTTTAATATTTTTATCTCTAAGATGGGAAAATATATGTTTATAATTATAGTTTATTTAAAATTATTTTACTTTATAAAATATTTTTTTGATGATTGAAGTTTTTTATTTTGTGTCGCATGAATAAAAATACATAAACCAACTTAAATACATTACTAAGGGAAATATATGTTTAAATTACAAGGTTTTACTAGAAATGACTTAGATAAAATTATTATATTACAATCCTTCCAAAAATCCTAAAATAAAATGAATATATAAAATATTTTTTATGTAATATATATGTCAATGGATTATGTGAATTTAGGTGTATCCAATATATCAACATTATTATACGTATACATGAATAATAATAATTTAATGAATATATTATATATTGGTATAGAAGTGGTTATGGAAAAATGATTAATTTGGAAAACATTATTAAATTTTTAATAGTGGTGTCATCTATTATAATTTAGTAACATGTTAGAAAAGATAATTAATATTTATATAATACTTTACATCAATATTATTTCTCTAGATTCTATTTTATTTCAAATTGAGTTATATATGGGATTAATGTATTATATTTAAATTATAAAAAATAATTCAAAAATTATTAATTAATGATAAATATTGTGTTTAGTGAAATGAATTTTCATCATGTAGTTTCTTTTTGGTTGAGGTAAAATCATAAGTTAGTGGATTGTCTTTAAAGCTAACAATAGTTTTATTCGACTAATTTTATTTAGGTGTCACTAAGATTACAAGGGAATTAATTCTCAAGTATAATTCAAGAGATTTGTGTTATTATTTTGAAATTGATATTTTTTAAAAGTTTTTTTTTAGTCTCATTAAAATTTTATTCATATTGAGATTGCATGGTTAGGATATATAAATAATGTTTAAATATTAATTTCTAATCCAAATATAATAAATCCAATTTTTATGATTTATTAACTTAAACAATTAGAATAATGTATCATAAGACTAATTTAATGTTATTTTTATATAATTTTCTATAATGCAAATAGATGATGACATTTACTGTTTACACATGATTTTTAAATGAATTTATGCAATATAAATAAATTTTGAGAATATAATTAAAAAAAATTAATTACATATGCAAATAATTGGATATACCATCATTAAAATTAATGGTTATACAATATTCATTTTCAATTAAACATTTTAATAAAGATTTTAATTTATTCATTAGTAGATTGTTTTATAATTACATTATAATATATAGTGTTAATATTGATTTATCGAAATATTATCTTGTGAAGTGGGATTGAATTCATATAGACGGTGGTTAAAAAATAGTTCTATTATTACATGTGATATAAATTGAAATTAAAAATTAGAATTTTTGTTTACCATTGACATATTATTGAGTTGTGGTTTCTAGTCATGTTCAATTAACTATTGATATCCTTCTCGAGTCTCTACTGAATATGCAATTGACTGCAAAGTCCCACATAAAATAGGCAATTCGCTATTGACTTGAACCAATGGTATAAAATACACCTATGAAATGAAAAACCATGACTTAACTAATGAAAAATTAGTGAATAAATATAGTCACACAATTATTCAAAATATACAAAGATCCCAAATAATCCTAAATTAAGGATCTTGTATAAAAAAAATCTATTATCAAAGAGTAATACCATGTTTGGATTTATGTTTTGACTCCACATCCAATCTCTTTCTCTATTATATTGTTTTGTAACTTGGACATCATACTATAAAAGGAAAAATGAAAAATATTATATATATATATATACATCTAGGTTATTAATACATGTATAGTTAATATGATCATCTATAAGATCTTACATTTTTTTTAGAATACTATAACATTAGTGAACTTAATTAAAAAAATAATCACTTAATAGGTAAACTACCCTCTAACTTCTCCAACACCCACTCACCTTATATCAAATATTTAAAATCAGACTCAAAATTTCTAAAAATTGATGATGACATAAGAAATTGGGATATTCAAAGGATTTCATCTAAAATATCATGATATGGACAATCATTTAAAAAAATATCATTAAAAAGAGACAAAAAACTCCAAGAAATACATATATGGAACACAGTTTTCATGATTTCACATCGACAATAGATCTCAAAACTAAGTAGACAATGAATCCCTATCAACAAAACATGTTGAATATTAAACCATATCTCACTCAGTAAGATCCTAACATTTTTGTATGTTCCTAAATATTGTACTACAGTATTTCATTATCATGTTTTGAATATATATCATTTAGGTTTTACAATGGGATGTTTTTTACTAAAATTGGATAGTTTTTTAGTGAATATGGGTAGTTCATGGTTGGCGCATGATTTTAACAATCCATGTACCCAAACCACCAAAATGTGTGAACACATATAGTGGGGAGTATCACTACTAGGAGAAATTTTATCAATGTATTCTCCCTCATAGGAGAAACCAAGTTATATCCATGTGTGAGGCACATAGTTAGGGTGCACGGTTATGCGATATCGGTCATGCGATACAGAAAACCATGTAGATAATATTTTAATTTACCAAATAGTCACTATAAATCCCCCCTGTATTATATCCCTACACCCCTTATACCAAGCCTAAGACATTTTATCCCAATTTTTTGGTTAGTATACAAAATAAAATTGGCGAATGAAAGATAATTTAATGGATGTACACCTCAACTGGTTTGTGGTTTCATCGAGATTAAATATTTTACTCTCCCAATATTCTATAGAGATAAAACATGGATGATATATCAGCAATTAATATTGATATTGATCTAGGTTTTTTAAATATTTATTATTTTGATACTGGATCTAAGATTTAGATATAAGTATTTTCCTTTATCATAAACTTGATAGTTCCCCTTAATTAGGGATTTTAGTTTCTGATCGTTTGTTAGTGATGTTCAAGTAGATGGTCTAAATTTATTTATCATTTTCATGACTTCTGACTGTGTGTATTTGTTGTGAAATTTGAATTTCAATGGTTTACATTTAAATATTAGAATGTTTAATGTAATTGGTTAATTAATTTATGGAAACATGGAAATGATTTAATGTAATTTCCATGTAATGAATAATTCTGTTAAATTTGGAATAATGGAATTAGGTTAATTAGTATTAATTGGATTAATTAAATTTTGATTTAATTAATAGAATGTTTTAATTATGAAAATAGACTAATTAATAGTTATATTAATTAATAGGATATAGTAATTGTGGATTTGGATTAATTATCTAAATGTTGATTTGGATAGTTAATGGGGTGTGTAATTGTTCAATTAATGTGTTTATGAGTTAATTGACTATGTGAAATATGTGATGATTGGAATATACTTAATGGGATAAAGGGACATATGAATAAATTTTTATAAATTGAATAATGTTGATTTGAGTTTTTATTACTATGCGATTAACAAATTGACCGTGATTTTTTATGATAATTGAAATGGAATATTATGTTTTGTAATTTGATTATAGGGATGATTTTTATTATCATTGGTCAGGAAAATATATGTGATATAATTATATATGTGATATATGATTATTGGATGTTGTCTGCAATATCAAAATTCGATAGAGATAATTTGTGTGGGGGCATGCCATACTATATAAAAACCCCATATTTATAAATGAATGAGGTAAATAGAATGCTTAAAAATACAAATTTTTTGATTGATTGGTAATGTGTTATGGGTCTTGGACTGTTGCTTCATGTAACTACGGGGTCCTACGCATGGAGGATTATGCCCAAAATGATAGAATTTTACTATAGTCCCTATATTCCATGATATTTAATTGATTTGAATTTTTTAATTATATCCCATGTTTTATAATGAATGTTTAATTGAATTTGTGACATGGTTCAGATTTGGTCATCAGATAAAGCATGAATTGAGTTTTTTGGTGTCCTTGGGAACCCATGGTTCTATGTGGTTAAATAAAGAGTAATTGGATAAATGTAAATGATTTAACTTATTTCAAGTATTTAGTTCCTTATATAATAACATAAACTATTATTTATGTAGGTTGTTTCAAATGACATTTTTTGGTGATGTATTGACTTCTACTCACACCAAATCGGAGCTTTTTTATTGGTACCTGAATTGAATTAATGGTCCGAAGGCCTTATTTTTTATTGATTTTCTGATAAGCCCCCTTTCAAGGGATGGGGGGGAACCCTTAAAAGGCCTGTAGGCTAAAGTAATTACATTGATCGTAGGCTTGGAGGCATTACATAACCCATATGTCTTAAAGACTTGGAACTACTCCTCCCCAGCATCTGCATCGTGATCGGCTCTCCACCTTTGCATGACTATTCGGCTAGCATGTCCATGTGCAGGTGTGAAAATTCATGGTACCAATGGAAAATGCCAAACCCTCTCATTCTTCCAAATTTTTTTAGCACTGCTCTGGTGGGTGTGCCTTGCACTTTCCTCTTCTGGAGTGGTTACTTGTAGAATCTGTCTTTGCAATGGAAAATCAGGTGGCCATGAGGGCCTTGAGGTGGCCCGAAAGCCTTACTGACCCGAAGGACTTGGGAGTCCCGAAAGACATAAATACTCCAAGCACAAAAATGTGGCCCAAGGTGAATTGACATTTGATAGATTTTCTGTCCTAGAAAAAAAAAATTAAATTTATTTTATAAATAGTTGTGTTATAAATAATAAATTAATAATCTTATTTCATGTTGTTCATTGATTTGTAGGAAATTAATTTCATAATTTCCTAGATTATTTTTCACATTTAATAAGGTTAATTTCGTTCCCTGATATGATGAGAACCATGAAGTGAAACAAAAATATTAATAATATAGTTTTGTTGTTGGAAAAAATAATATGATGGGATATGTATTATATATACCATCAGGTGAAAGTACTCATAAGACGATGAGGCTTCTTATCCTAAAGATCGTATATAGTAAACTATATAATGAGAGATTATGAGAAAAAAACCCAACAGTGGGAATTCTGCATGTTTTGTGGTAATCTGATCTTTCCTATCACCGATCATGTGTAATTATACTTAGAATTAAATATTATCATTACTAAAAGTAATGACTTCAACAATATGATTTTCTAATGAAAATAGTCATGCCATATGTTGGCATGAAATAGGGAATGTAGTGTACGTCATGAATGGAATGTTATAAATGTATTATTAAAGGAAGGATTTTCTACTTTAATCATTATAAACATTGATATCATTTCAAATTGATTGAAATTTAATAATTTCCCTAAAGTCCATGTCAATGGTGTAATGAAAATTTTATTTTAGATGGTCAAATATGGATGTGTCGAGCATATAGATTGTTGGAACCATCATTAAACCTAGATGATGTGACATTGTGAACAAGGGATTATATTACACACTAAGTGTTTATATGTGTATTTCTTTTTTTATGACATTAAAATATTTCTTTTGGGTGCCTTGACCAATTACAAGATAATAATCTTGAATATTAATCAAACCCACCTAATGGCATTGGGATTGAATCATAGAGGGTCAAAAACTAAGTGTAAATTTCAGTCAAGATTAAATTCAATTTAAATTTAATTAATCTAAAAACTATATTATTCTAAATTCAATGTATTGATTTTATTTAGGTTATATTGATCACATAAATTAAATAAATATTTATTCACCATACAATGAAATAAAATATATATATAAATTTTATTTAATGAATATTTTATATTAATTAAATATTTATAAACAGGTTTATGAATAAAATATTTATTTAAGATAATAAAATATTAATTATTGTGTAAAATAAATGAATGTGGAGATAGCATAGTCCATGACAGTTCCTGGTGAAAAATTTATTATCTTTGAGCTGGTAAATGTTATTTATTCATTTTTTATAACCTAGAACACCACAAAATAACAATATTATTATTATTATTATTATTATTATTATGTGTCATGGGATTTTATTCATGATTATAATTATATTTAATGGATATTATGTAATTAATTTTTTTAATTGAAATCCAATCTCTATATGTAGATTGATATGTCTATTGTATCATGCATTAGAAACCAATTCCATGATTGTTAATAAAGAATTATTGAGCGCAATAAATTTTATATCAACTCCACATCCTCTCTCTTTATCAATAATGAGAAACCCAATAGAGAATTTCATTAATACTAATGAAAGAGAGATCAAGAATGAACAATTCAAGGAATTTAATTCATTTTTCTAGGACCTAATGAATGATTAGTGTTGTTCAGAGGCCATTAGGGCTTCTGTAGATCACGACTAGATGGATTATACCATTAGATCCTCACAATAAGAGCAAAAGAAATATGGAAGGGAATTTTTATACAATATAAAATCATCAACAAATAATGTTTGTATTCCCAGATATTAATATCAATAAATATTAAATATATAAATTATAAATTTTATGTGAATGATCCTCAAATTTGGTTTCAAACAACAATTTTTAATATATATTCCTCCACCGCAATGATTAATCAATTCCAAAAAACAACAAGTGGTATCATATTAGTGAAAATTTATTTTATAATTAATTATATTATTGTTGATCAATGTTGTAATGGAGCGGACCTATCAGGTCCATTACATTGTGAAAATGTGGTGTTGGAGGTGTTCTGGGAGGTCAAGGTGACTTATCCCCAACACTTTTCCAATTTTTCCAGTTCTGTGAACAATGTTTCCAGTTTTATGAACAGTGACAGATTGGTTTCACGGATCGGTCTGAAAAATCGGTATCACAGATCGGTCTCACAAATACGTCTCACAGATCGGTCTGGCAGATCAGTTTCACAGATTGGTCTCACAGATAGGTCTGACAGATTGGTTTCACAGATCGGTCTAACAGATCGGTTTCACAGATTGGTCTCACAAATCAGTCTTAGAGATCGGTCTCACAGATCGGTCACATAGATCGGTCTCATAGATCGTTCTAACATATCGGTTTCACAGATCAGTCTGACAGATCGGTTTCAGAGATCGGTCTCACAGATCGGTCTGACAGATCGGTTTCACAGATCGGTCTCACAGATCGGTCTGATAGATCGGTCTCACAGATCGGTCTCACAGATCGGTCTGACAGATCGGTATCACAGATCAGTCTAACAGATCGGTCTCACAGATCGGTCTGACAGATCGGTTTCACAGATCGGCCTGACAGATCGGTTTCATGTACAGTAACGGTGGGTGAACAGTGTTTCCATATTCCTATAGTTTTTCCCCTTTTGACATTTCTTTTAACGTAAAATAAATTTAAATCCTTATTTTAAGGGCTCTTAAGTCCGTTTCAATGGCCTTAAATCCGATATTAATTATTCCTAAGGCTGGGATGTATTTACTTGGTCAAACTGTGTGGGTTAAAGCGATCCATTTTTTAAGGAGAATTAACCAGATCATAAACTGTCGCCCCAGTAAATCTTAAAAAGGGAAGAGATATCATTCTCCCATGTTATTTCCCTTTGTTCTCAGCTAAGAGATGCTAGAACCTTTCAATCATTCCCGTAGGAGTTGCACAATCAATCATTACTCATACGATTGGTTCTACTTTGTTTTGGATGCAACTGATCTGTGTCGGTCAATCTTCCCAATAAGTTATGTTTTATCGCCGTTCCTTTGGGGATCATCTTCTCTTATTTATACCTTCCATATTATGCCATGTAATTTCCAAGATTCTAATTGGTTTTCTTGGGGTCGGTTGCTACTGTCGTAATGTGGAATCCTCCAGTGGATGAAGTTGTCGTGAGAGGAGGATTGTGACCCGTTGTGTGGATAAAGAACGTCAAGAACTCTTCTAGGTAGCGGATTCATTACTTCTCTAATTATATATGTTCAATCGTATAATTAGCATGATTTAGTCCTTTGGATCACAATGAGATTGACCTAATTAAATACTTAAACCGGATTAAAAGAATTGGTTAATTGCATCTTATTGCTTTATACAGTGATAACGGTTTGCCTCATGTTTTTCTAGATAGAGTGATATCTATGTTTTCTTTGATTTTTTGTTCGTTCATGATAGAAATTGATAATGAACATAAAGACGGAATTAATTTTTAATTAATTAGCTAAAGATAAAGAGGCATGTAAATTAATCTGGTTATTGTCGTTGTTGTAGTTGTTCTAATTTGAGGATAATCAAATTAGGTAAGTAAGCAGGGTTATTTAATTGTGATAGCTTACTAATTAGGTATCCCATAATTGGAACCTATGAATAACAAATCTGCTAATTAAATATGGATTAAAGAACAGATTATGTGGGAATTTCTAAAAGGGGTCTGAGTTTCCCTCTTGTTTGTTAAAGGATCAAGAGCCCATGGTTGTGACTGTTGTTTTCATGCTGCTTGTACTATGATGTGAGCCTGGATGGTTGTTGTGATATGTTGAGGCATGGAGGCCTTGTGGTTGTGGTAGAAGATGACGCCTAGAGTGGCGAGATGCATCAGTTTATTCATGTGGGTTTCAGGGAGGACACCAGGGGTGATGGAATGGGATGGATGTGGTTGCTGGATTCTCTTGGTTTTCTTTGAATGTTATTCTGCTTTTTTTTTCCCCACTGCTCAAGGAAGCTGGTCTTGGTACCCATCTTCCAAAGGAGGCGAAGACATGAGGGGTATGACACGTGCTTTCCATGTGTAGCCTCTCAAGGGAGAATGGGTTTATGCCCTTTCTATAGGCGGCAATGACTCGACGGGTAGTATATCTACTCACCGTGTTGAGCCTCCTTTGTGTTTAGAAGCATAGGATTCTATTCTAGAATACCTGGGAATATGGAAAAGTAATTATGTAATGAATGTTTGATTAAATGGTGAAAATACACGAGGATGGAGATACTAGAATTTAAAGGTGATGTGAATCTTAAATGGAGAATTTGATTTTTGAATGTGATGCCAATTTATTTTTATGAGTAATTGTTCATGGTTAATTAATGTTTAAAGAATTAAATAATGTACAGTGGAACTGATAAAATGATAATGGAGTAATCTAATAAAACTCTTCAAACGTTTGTGTGCTTATAGGATACCTAGTCTTAGAAGTAGTAGCCTGGAGTCTGAGAGACGTTAGCTGTAGTTGTATCTAAGACTAGGTAGTTCCCAAAGTGTGGATGTGAGTTATATATATATTCTGTAATTTTGTGTTTCTATACGCTACTCCACCCTGTCGGTAAGGGCAACTGACACCCCAGGGATTCTGAGCCATGGGGGGTGTTTTCCCCAACATTCTGATGGGGGGTTGAATGGATGACTACCCCCTTTGACCCCGCTCTCTTCTGTTGGTAGATCATTGTGCTGGTAGGCACACTGGTTAGTTTTACCCATATATGTGTGAAGAGGGCTGTAATGGCTTGTGGTTATTTCACACACATATATTCTGGATATAGTATCCTATGGACTACTATAGGTGTAACATGCATAGGTTGTGATGGCTTGAGGATCCCTATTCGGTGTATGGGCTATAATGTCTTGATGTATAATACCCAATGTATGATACACATTATGCGGGCTATGGTGGCTCCTAGAACTTACCCAATTGCTTTTGGTTGTCAGGATGGTGTGGTACTTCACCCAGGTGTCTGCGGGCAAGCCTTTGTGGTGTACAAGGTGCAGATTGTGGAACTTAATCCATGTGTTTGTGGGCAAGACTTTGGAGAGAGATGCACAGGACGTATGTCGTTGGTGAAAAGAGGAAAACCAGTGGGGAAGTAGTAGCAGGGTACCCTTGATATTCATTACTATATGATATATTCTTGTATGCATTACTTGGTGAGAGTAGCCATGGTTAGGTTGGGAACTTAGTATACCTATTTAGGTGATGAGTTAGTTTCACTTGTTTTTCACTTGGATTTAGCATGCTTTATTTACTTTTTCACGAGAGGCATGGGGAGGATCCTACTGATTATACTGTTATACTCACACTATGTATATATAAACAATTTTTCCGGTCACTTGGAGCAGGTTGGAGATCAAGCTAGTTACTACTAGCTTGTGGTTAGAGGAGGAGCTGTCCGGCCTTGTGGTTGCTGCCATTTTACTTTCTTTTGGATACGTTTAGTTTCCCCTTTAACTTGTAGTACTTTTGCATGACATTACATATATGCACTTGGATTTATTTTATATTTTAGTTTTGAGTTGGAGTTGATTGGAGTCTATTCTATCTCTCTCTTCTGCATGTGTTCTCTTAGAGGGTAATGCCTTGCATTTGTGTGTTTATTATACCCTCGGTGCTAGTCGCCCACCCGAGGCCTACTGGATGCGGGACTCGGGGGTCATTATCTCTCTTCTCACGTTGCCGGACCAGGAGGGGTACACATTGTGGGGAGGGGGTCATGACAGAGTGTTATAAGAGGTCTGGTTGAGGGATAGGATGGAGTTTGGAGTTAGGCATAGGTGAGGTTGCATGGGATGGTAGGGAAATAGTGTCATTCATGTTTAGCAAGTGGGGTAAACACTGGAGACCGGCAGAGACATAGGCGTTTAGGCCCCCCTATGATCTGTTCAATGGACCTTTAAGTTTACGATGGCTACTAAACAAAGTGAAAATGTTTGTAGGGTAGAGTCCTAGGAAAGGATCATGCATCAATTTTCGTTGCGCCTGTGTCTGAATGGGTAGACCTTGGGATAGGTAACCTAAAATTAACAAAACAAAAAAATTAATTAATTAATCTTGATTCTTCCATATTCAAGGCTTAGGATCTCTAACATTTGTTATTTTACAGGTATGGCTCCAGGTCGACATCCTCGTCAGGTTTGCGCAGATGATGCCCAGCAAGCTGTTCCTGCCGATCGCTGCCGGGTAGAGGTTGACGACGATGACACTTGGAGGAAGACACTCTAAGAGTTTCAGTGCCAGAGTCTATAGAAGTAAGAAGGCTCCGTTTTAGATGCAGTCACAGAAGACTGGTTGGAGGAAGTCGAGATTGGCTTCAGTTCGATTCGTGCTCGGAATGAACACTGGGTGTCCTTGGTTGTGATGATGCTGCGTGGAGCAGCGAGGCAGTGGTGCTTCTTTTTCCTTGGGGATCGTGAGGAGTCAACGATCTCATGGGAGGAGTTTTGAGACAGGTTTAGAGATGAGTTTCTTTCATCAACTTGGAAGGTGTCCAGTCGCCAGGATCTTCTTACCCTTCAATAGGGGACCTCCAGTGTTCAGGAGTTTGGAATCCGTTTCAGGAACCTTCTACGATATGCTTCAAACCTGTTACCAGATTTGGAGTCTAGGGTGAGGCATTTCGAGGAGGCTTTGCATCCATAGATCCAAGGCCAGGTCACCCCATTTATGCTGAAGACAGATCTCGAGGTGATGGCGAGCGCAGAGGTTGTTGGGAGGACTTTGTCCCGGACCGGATCGTCACGGAAGGGGAATCGTAATGATTCCTCACGAAGTAGAGCTATGGTCTGGGGTTCCCGATTTTCAGGGCAGAAGAGTTTATGTTCACCTGGGGGTAGGTCCCAGCCATTTCCATCTCGTTTCTCCGGAGGCATCAACTCTCAGACCTATGTCAAGGGATCAGGTGCTTGTATTTCTTGTGGTGGTCATGGTCATTAGTAGAAGGAGTGGTCGACTTTTCAGAGCAGTCATCATGCAACAGGCGCTCCGCTCCAGGTTCCTCAATTGGGGCAGTTCCAGCCGAGGCAGTAGCAGTAGGTTGCACCAGCTTTAGATCACTAGAGGGTAGATGGAGCAGGCAGAGGATAGCCCCATGACGCTCCCCTTCCTCAGAGAGCAGAGCACGACCATGGTGGCGGTTTTCATCAGGGTCAGAGAGGCCATGGAGGAGGTCGTGGTCAGCTTCATGCTCTAGCGTTGCTAGCCCCAGGCAAGCCAGATGTTGTTCGAGGTACCCTTTTCTTGTTTTTTACCTTGGTGTATGCCTTGTTTGATTCAGGAGCAACACACTCCTTCATATCACCTACCCTTGTCCATGCTTTGGGACATGAGGTAGAGAGGCTTCCAGTGCCCTTGGCGTTGACTACGCCAGTTGGAGGTCGAGTCGACTTGTTTGAAGTATGTAGAGACTGTGAGCTAGTGTTGGGGAAACACCACTCTTGGGGAGATTTCCTATGTTTACGAATACAACAATATGATGTCTTACTCGGCATGGATTGGATGTATTTGGTGCAGGATATTGTTGATTGCTACAGGAAGAAGGTCATTTTCTTTGATGCAGATATAGAGAATGTTGTGTTTGTTGGTGAGAGAGATCCTCGGATGAGTCATAGACGAGTTCCATTCATATCATCCATGATGGTTGGGATGATGCTGAGTTATTCAGAGGTTCAACAGTTGGAGTTTCCAAGGGTTGTAGAGGAGTACCCTGACATCTTTTCAGAAGAGGTTGTATCCTTACCCCCTCAACGAGAGATCGAGTTTGGGATCAAGCTACAGCCAGGAGCGTCTCCTATCTCTATGTCTCCATATAGGATGGCCCCTTCTAAGTTACGAGAGCTACGTATACAGCTTGATGGTCTATTGTAGTGCGGTTTTGTTCGGCCAAGTGTGTCACTGTGGGGTGCACCAGTTTTGTTTGTGAGAAAGGGTGATGGCAGTTTTCGGTTGTGAATTGATTATCGTCGATTAAACAAAGTGACAATAAAGAACCGCTATCCTCTCCCACTGATTGATGACTTATTCGATCAAATGAAGGGTGTAAGTTGGTTCTCAGAGACCGACTTGCAGTCATGATATCATCAGATGCGTGTAAATGATGACGATATCCCAAAGACTGCCTTCCGTTGTCGTCATGGGCATTATGAGTTTGTTGTAATGCCATTCGGCATGACTAATTCTCCAGCTATATTCATGGGGATGATGAATGTTGTGTCCCTTGAATTCCTAGACATGTTTGTTGTGTTTTTCATCGACGAAATCCTTGTGTACTTTACATCTGAAGAGGAGCATAAAGAGCATCTACGAGCCATTTTGGGAGTTCTTCGCCAACATCAGTTGTTTGGGAAGTTGTCCAAGTGTGAGTTTTGGGCTCGAGATGTTCATTTCTTGGGGCATGTTGTGTCCCAACAGGGATTAGTTGTGGATCCATCGAAGATAGAAGCAGTGGTGTCTTGGGCATCCCCCAAGACCGTGTTAGAGGTGCGATGATTCCTTGGTCTCGCAGGCTATTATAAGAGGTTTGTAGTCAATTTCTCTCGAGTTGCAACTCCTATGACCACTTTGACCAGGAAGGATCAATCATTCATATGGACTGATCAGTGTCAGGAAGCTATCGAGTATCTAAAGGAGAAGTTGGTAAGTGCTCCAGTCCTTTGTCTTCCAGCAGAGGGAGACCAGTTTGATGTTTTCTATGATGCTTCACATCTGGGGCTAGGTTGTGTTCTCATGCAGCAGAGGTCAGTTTTTTGTTATGGGTCTCGGCAGTTGCATCCCCATGAATGCAACTATGCCACCCATGATCTTGATTTGGAAGCCGTTGTGTTTGCTCTGAAGTTGTGGAGACATTACCTCATTGGTGAGAACTTTGTGGTTTTAACCGATCATAAGAGTTTGAGGTATTTTTTCTCCCAAAGTGACATGAACTTGCTGTAGCAGCGGTGGATGGAGTTCTTGCAAGAATACGAATTTGAAATATCATATACACCTGTAAATGGGAATGTTGTGGCTGATGCACTAAGCCGAAAGTCATGTAATGATGTTGTACATGAATCTGGTGATTCCTGGAGAGTGATTGAAGAGCTATTAGCTTTGCATCTTGATATGGGAGAATTTGGGTGTAGAGGTTGTCTTTCCCAAATGACGGTGTAGTCATCCCTGATGATGAAGGTGGAAGAGTCTCAGTTGGGTGATCTAGAGGTGGAAGTCTAGAGAGACATAGTTGTTTGTGGTGAGGCCCCTGATGGTTGGTCGGAGGATGAACAACACCGAGTGTTGTTTCATGTAAGGCTTTTTGTTCCCTTGGCGATGCGCGAGACGGTTCTCAGAGAGTTCCATAGTTCACCCTTGGCAATACATCATGGTGTGACGAAGATGTACCGATCCTTGAGGAGTCAGTTTTGGTGGCCTGGGCTTAAATGTACGGTTGCAGAGTGTGTGTCTCGATGTTTAGTCTGCCAGAAGTTGAAGGCCGAACACCGTGACCTGGTGGTCTTCTCTAGAAATTAGAGATTCCTCAGTGGAAGTGGGAGGACATCTCAATGGACTTTGTTACAGGTTTACCTCGAGCTCCAGGAGGACATGATGCTATATGGGTGGTAGTGGATCATTTAACAACGTCGGCTCACTTCATAGCGATTATGGAGTCAAGCTCAGTGGAGGTTTTCTCGAGTCAGTATCTAGAGGAGGTGGTGAGACTTCATGGAGTACATAGGACGATCATTTCTGATCGAGATCCTCATTTTACCTCCAGGGTTTGGAGAGGTCTCCAGCATGCTTTTGGCTCTCAACTGTGCCTTATCACTGCTTTTCATCCTCATACGGATGGTCAGACAGAGCGAACCATTTAGACTCTTGAAGACATTCTGCGCTCTTGTGTTCTTGATTTTTTTATATAATGGATGAAGCACTTACCCTTGGTAGAGTTTTCTTACAATAATAGTTTTCACTCTACCATTGGTATGGCCCCATTTGAAGCCTTGTATGGTCGGCCATGCCGTTCTCCATTGTGCTGGACTGGGGTCAGAGAGTTAGCAATTCTCGGACCAGAACTAGTGCAGAATACAACAGAGATGGTTCAGGTGATTCATGAGAGGATGAAGATAGCACAGGGTCATCAGAAATCATATGATGGTCATAGAAGGAGACCCTTAGAGTTTAATGTTGGGGATAATGTGTTTCTAAAGGTGACTCCCCGTCATGGGAAGCGAAGGTTTGGTCGTGGAAGTAAGCTTTCTCCCCGGTTTGTTGGGCCTCTCGAGGTGTTAGCTCGGGTTTGAGTTGTGGCGTATCGAGTAGCACTTCTACCTCAGATGAGTCAGATACTAGATGTTTTCCATGTATCACAGCTTCATCGTTATCTTCATGATGAATCTCTTGTTATCGATTGGAGAGAGATCGATATTGATGATGATGCAACCTTCGAGGAGAAACCTATGGAGATCCAAGACCACAAGGAGAATGTGTTTCATGGGCGTTCTATCCCCTTAGTTCGTGTCTTGTGGTGACACGGTGGCATTGTGGAGAGTACCTGGGACCGTGAGACAGAGATACGTGCTTAGTACCCAGAGTTCTTTAATTTTTAACTCATTTAATGTAATGATGTTTCTTGTAGTTAGACCTTTCATGTTTTATTTATGTACCGTGATGTGATGTTTTGATTGAATTGTTTGGATATGTATTTTTTGTTCCCCTACTCTCAGATGTCGTAGTTTTGTTCCATCTTTCGAACAACTCATGGTGGTTTTCCCCTGAGAGGTATCTTACGGGGTGGTTGTTCGAACCCCTTTTTTCTTTAGGATGGTTTTAGATTCTCGAGGACGAGAATGTTTTGAGAGGTATCTGATGTAATGGCTCGGACCTCTCCAGTACATTACTTTGTGATAATGTGGTGTTGGAGGTGTTCCCGGAGGTGAAGGTGACTTATCCACAACACTTTTCTAATTTTTCCAATTCTGTGAAAAATGTTTCCAGTTTTATGAACAGTGACAGATCGGTTTCTCGGATCAGTCTGACAGATCGGTTTCATAGATCAGTCTCACAGATTGGTCTCAGAGATCGGTCTCACAGATCGGTCTCACAGATCGGTCTCAGAGATTGGTCTGACTGATCAGTTTCACAGATCGGTCTGACAGATCCGTTTCACAGATCGGTCTCAAAGATCGGTCTGACAGATTAGTTTCACAGATCGGTCTGACAGATCGGTTTCACAGATCGGTCTCACAGATCGGTATCACAGATTAGTCTCACAGTTCGGTCTCACAGATCGATCTCACATATCGGTCTGACAGATGGGTTTCACAGATCGATCTAACAGATCGGTTTCAGTGATTGGTCTCACCGATCGGTCTGACAGATCGGTTTCACAGATCAGTCTGACAGATCGGTTTCACAGATCGGTCTCACAGATCGGTATGACAGATAGGTCTCACAGATTGGTCTCACAGATGGGTCTGACAGATCGGTTTCACAGATCGTTCTGACAGATCGGTCTCACACATCTGTCTGGCCGATCGGTTTCACAGACCGGTATGACAGATCGGTTTCATGTATAGTAACGGTGGGTGAACAGTGTTTCCAGATTCCTATAGTTTTTACCCTTTTGACATTTCTTTTGACGTAAAATAAATTTGAAGCCTTATTTTAAGTGCTCTTAAGGCCATTTCAAAGTCCATAAATCCTATATTAATTATTCCTAAGGCCAGGATGTATTTACTTGGTCAACCCGTGTGGGTTAATGCGATCCTTTTTTAATGGAGAATTAATCGGATCTTAAACTGTCGCCCTAGAAAATCTTAAAAAGGGACAAGATATCATTCTCCCTTGTTCTTTCCAATTGTTCTTATATAATAGATGCTAGAACCTTTCAATCATTCCCGTAGGAGTTTCACAATCAATCTTTACTCCTAGGATTTGTTCTGCTCTGTTTTGGATGCAACCGAACTCTGTCGGTCAATCTTCCCAATAAGGTATGTTTTATCATTGTTCTTTTGGGGATCATATTCTCTTGTTTCTCCCTTCCATATTATACCATGTAATTTCCAAGATACTAATGGGTTTTCTTGGGGTTGGTTGGTACTGTCGTACCGTAGCATCCTCTGGTGGATGCAGTTGTCGTGAGAGGAGGATTGTGACCCGTTATGTGGATAAAGGACGTCAAGAACTCTTCCAGGTAGGGGATTCATTACTTCTCTAATTGTATATGTACAATCATAGAATTAGCATGATTTAGTCCTTTGTATCACAATGAAATTGACCTAGTTAAATACTTGAACTGGATTAAAATAATTGGTTAATCACATGTTATTGCTTTATTCCGTGATAATGGTTTGCCTCATGTTTTTCTAGATAGAGTGATATCTATGTTTTCTTTAATTTGTCATTTGTTCATGATAGAAATTGATAATGAACATAAAGCCAGAATTAATTGTTAATTAATTGGCTAAAGATAAAGAGGCATGTAAATTAATCTGGTTATTGTCGTTGTTGTAGTTGTTCTAATTTGAGGATAATCAAATTAGGGAAGTAAGCATGGTTATTTAATTGTGATAACTTACTGATTAGGTATCCCGTAATAGGAACCTATGAATAACAAATCTGATAATTCAATATGGATTAAAGAACAGATTATGTGGGAATTTCTAAATGGGTTCTGAGTTACCCTCTTGTTTGTTAAAGGTTTAAGAGCCTATGGTTGTGACTGTTGTTATCATGCTGCTTGTGATGTGATGTGAGCCTAGATGGCTGTTGCGATATGTGGAGGCATGAAGGCCTTGTGGTTGTTGCAACAGATGACGCCTAGAGTGGCGAGATGCATCAGTTTATACATGTGGGTGTCGGGGAGGACACCAGGGGTGATGGAATGGGATGGATGTGGTTGCTGGATGCTTGTGGTTTTCTTTGAATGTTAATATGCTTTGCTTTTCCCCACTACTCAAGGTAGCTGGTCTTGCTACCCTTCTTCCGAATGAGGCGAAGACGTGCGGGGTATGCCATGTGCTTTCTGTGTTTAGCGTCTCTAGGGAGAATGTGTCTATGCTATTTCTATAGGCGGCAATGACTCGAAAGGTAGTATATCTACTCACCGTGTTGATCCTCCGTTGTGTTTAGAAGCATAGGATTCTATTCTAGAATGCCTGGGAATATGGAAAAGTAATTTTGTAATGAGTGTTTGATTAAATGGTGAAAATCCACGGAGATAGAGATACTAGAATTTAAAGGTGATATGAATCTTAAATGGAGCAATTGATTTTTGAAGGTGATGCCAATTCAGTTTTATGTGGAATTGTTCATGGTTAATTAATGTTTAAATAATTAAATAATGTACATTGAAACTGATAAAATGAGAATGGAGTAATCTAATAAAACTCATCAATCGTTTGTGTGCTTATAGGATACCGAGTCTTAGAAGTACCAGCCTAGAGTCTGAGATACTTTAGCTGCAGTTGTATCTAAGTCTAGGTAATTCCCATAGTGTGGATGTGAGTTATATATATATTATGTACTTTTGTGTTTCTATACGCTACTCCACCCTGTCGGTAAGGGCAACTGACACCCTGGGGATTCTGAGCCATGGGGGGTGTTTTCTCCAACATTCTAATGGGAGGTTGAATGGCTGAATACCCCCTTTGACCCCACTCTCTTCTCTTGGTAGATCTTTGTACTGGTAGGCACACTGGTTAGTTTTACCCATATATGTGTGTAGAGGGCTGTAATGGCTTGTGGTTATTTCACACACATATATTCTGGATATAGTATCCTATGGACTACTATAGGTGTAACGTGTATAGGCCGTGATGGCTTGAGGATCCCTATTCGGTTTGTAGGCTATAATGGCTTGAGGTATAATACCGGATGTATGATACACATTATGCGGGCTTTGGTGGCTCCCAAAACTTACCCGGTTGCTTTTGGTTGTGAGGATGTTGTGGTGCTTCATCCAGGTGTTTGCGGGCAAGCCTTTGTGGTGCATGAGGTGCAGATTGTGGAGCTTAGCCCAGGTGTCTGAGGGCAAGACTATGGAGAGAGATGCACATAAAGTATGTCATTGGGGAAAAGCGGCAAACCAGTGGGGAAGTAGTATCGGGGTACCCTTGATATTCTTTATTATATGCTATATTCTTGTATGTGTTACTTGGTGAGAGTAGCCATGGTGAGGTTGGGAACTTAGTATACCTATTTAGGTGACGAGTTAGTTTCACTTGTTGTTCACTGGGCTTTAGCATGCTTTCTTTACGTTTGAGCGAGAGGCTTGGGGAGGATCCTACTGAGTATACTGTTATACTCACCCTATGTATATATAAACTATTTTTCAGGTCAGTTGGAGCAGGTTGGAGATCAAGCTGGTTACTACTAGCTTGTGGTTAGAGGAGGAGCTGTTCGGGCTTGTGTTCACTGCCATTTTACTTTATTTTGGGTACTTTTAGTTTCCCCCATAATTTGTAGTACTTTTGCATGAATTTTCATATATGTACTTGTATTTCTCTTATATTTTAGTTTTGAGTTGGAGTTTATTGGAGTATATTCTATCTCTCTCTTCTGCATGTGTTCTCTTAGAGGGTAATGCCTCCCATTTGTGTGTTTATTATACCCTCGGTGTTAGTCGCAAACCCAGGGCCTACTAGAGGCGGGACTCGGGGGTCATTATCTCTCTTCTCACATTTCTGGCCCAGGAGGGGTACACTTTGTGGGGAGGGGGTTGTGACAAATGCACTATCATTTATGTATTTTCATTTCATGTTATTAGTTCTTTTATTTTAATTGAATTAACATGATATAGTTTTATTAAGAATTTTTTTTGAGGTTTTCATTTCCCTAGATGTTTCAAAACAAATGTAATATGAAATTAGAGGCCATCAGGATGGTCCAAATCATTGGATAGTAAAGTTTGGTTACACAACGTGTGGTTGTCGCACTTGTCGTGTACCAATGTCCACTGTATGTAGATGCGCCAATAAATTAAATACATGTGGTGCTTTTATTGCACACCATGTGTTGATTTGGTTAACCTATCACACTACAAGCAGATATAGTTTGTTTAGATATCATTAACACACCATGTATTCTAGCCAATTTATGTCACTAAATTCCCATGCATGTGACATGGATATACAATAATTCAGGAACATGGCTTGTGTCCGGATGTACATGACATGTAGTCCATATATTGAATTATTTTCCACTTATCAAATCAATCAATGGATAACCTCATGATTATGATATTTATTTCTTTAATTTCTTAATTAATTGTAATTATTTTAATAATCTTTAATTTAATTTATAGATAAATGTATAATCAAAATAAGGTAATCCAATAATGTTTTTCATGATGCTGAAATCATTATTCATTGGTAGGATGAAGATAAATCTGGGATAATGAAATAAATTGAAAACATTGTTTCTTAAAGTCCATAGAACATTGAAATGATTGTTATGTACATGTGAAATTTTGATGAATATAAAAGGGTAATCGATGGGTTTTATAAGATAATAAAATACGAAGACAAACACATTTAAAAGTTTTTGTAGGAGGTTGTTAAAATTCTATGTAAAGTAAAATATCATGATAAACTATTGGTTCTAGAAATGTAGGTTTAAAATGATGTTTAATATAGAAACATAGATTTCAATATTCATATGAATCAATCAAAATTATTTCCAGACAAGAAAAAAATAGATCAAAAAAATATTGATAGTTACGTGCTTCATAAAAAACGATTGTCTAAATGGTTGAATTCAGATCATAAGAACCCTCTATGATATTGAAAATTAATTTGGAATAAATCATAAGAATATGTTTGGACGATATAATTGAAAATAATTGTTTTATTTGTTACTTAAGAAAATTCATTCCAGGATAGATGTTAGTGTTTTTGTTATATAGGATACTCAAAAAATGTATGTTCCATAGACAATAGTTATCGAAGGGAAAAATATTAATAATGGAACCATTACCGAGATAAATATTCCATGATACCATTTAATTTTTATTATTTTAGGTGTAGAGGATTTGGAGTCATACTAAGGTATTTCTCATCATCATATCTGATAAATTTTCTAAATAAGACTAAAGGATCTCGTAATAATAAACTCAATATATCGTCAAATGAGATATATATGAAAAATTAGCTTTAATCATTTCAAGGTGATGCTAATCCTCAATAGTAAAAGTAAGATCAATATTATCATTCATTACTAGGTATGATGTCAAATACAATAATAAAATAGAAAAGAGATGAATATGAAGTGGTTGTGGAGATTTACCTTAATACATCAAATCATTATGGTGTATAGATCACTGATATTGGATGCACATCTTGTATGATAGTTTATTAATATCTTTTCATAATATGTTTTTTTGGAAAAAAGGTGTTTTTAAATTTGGATGTGATGAAGGCCATATGATTATTTTCTATAGAAAAACTAAATATAGGGGTAAATAAATTAGATGTGTTGATGTCTTGGTTGTAGAAGGTTTCATATACAACTTGTTTAGTGTTAGTCAACTATGTGATTGGAGGCATGATATAATATTTTATAAGATAAATTGTATCGTCAAAGACAGAGATGGTGTAATATTTTTATAGGGAAAAGAAAGGATGTAGAATTTCTATCTACTAAGTGGAAAAGAGTATATGGGTTTTTATCTAGAGGGGACGATAACAGGATGTAGAATAAAAAAATTATCCAGCAATTCCAGCCAACCCTAAATGATGTTTTTAAATGTAATTTAGAATGATATTTACCATATAAATCATGTGACTGTAATCATACATCTGATACTTGTTAAAAGGGAATATCTTCATAAATATGTATAATTAAAAAGGTAAATGTCAACCTGGGTGCTTGAATTAGTGCATGAAGATGTTTCTAGAACTATATCACCTAGATAAATTGATTGGTATATCTATAAAATTATTTATATTGATGACTCTGGTAGAATTTTATGGTTATTTTTCAGTTATCATTTGTATGATGTGTTAGGTTTCATAAAAAATAGTCAGATGGAATCCAAGATGATTATTATATTGAATATTCTGATGTTTTGTATGGATAATTTTATGAAATTCAAAAATTGTATATTAAAATATTATATCACGAAACATGGTACTACAAATCATGTTTTAGAAGTGAGAACTACTTCAAAAATCACGTGGTTGATATGATAAATTTTATAATAAACATCATGATAATAAGAATATTTATTGAAAAGTACCTACTGGTGAATTTATGGAATGATGTAGTCTTAACAGCGGTCTACATACCTAACAAGGATTTACAATGCCTAACGAAATAAAATATTTCCTATAAGTTATGGTGTAAGAAGAATTCATCATTAAAATACATTCAAATATTTTAAAGTAAATTTTTTGTTCTCAATAAATAGAAACATATACATTTGAATCCTGTGGAGATGAAGATATTTTTCTTAGATAATAAAGAAAATAAAAATCACATAATTGTTACAAAATGAGGCTTTAAAAGGTAGATGAATGTAGTGATGCCACTATAGTATATAATTAACATAAAATACAAAAACATGTTGAACAATTCCCTGATAGAATTGATTATGTGTGAAGCACCACTATGATAGTTTATGTGGAAAGTGATGATCTCGAATAAGATACCGATGATTAGTAGGAGGAATTTAAATCTATAACTACACAAAATCTAATGAGTAGAGATGAAATTGGTAGAAAGAACAGTTGTGGTGATCAGGAAGCAATAGTTCATACATGATGAATAAAGTCATTGTTGAAGGAATTCTTTTTATCATTGGTTGAACCTAATTGTTCTAATAATATAGCTACAGATAATAATTGTTTTCAACATATAAAGTAAATGATTTTACAAATTCAGAAGAATTAGACATGGTAGAAAATTTCAAGTAAAACTATTAATAATTTCATTGGGACCAATTGGGTCGTTCACAATAAGATAAAAAAATAAGGAATAATGATTCAAAAAATAATAATGATAATTGTAAAAAAGGTGTATCCAGATAAATGTTGTTGTTATTGATGTTATATTTTCACTAGCCGTGGTGCGTGAGAAAATAAAATTAATCATCGACATAATAGTGTAAAAGAGGTTTCAATTTTTTATAAAAAGGATATCATGTCATCATCTATGAATTGGATGTTAGAAGAAAAACTGCATAGCGAGAAGGTGGATGATTTTCTAAATCATAATGCTCAGAAAAAATGTTCATGTTCTGAAAGCACTATATATATTAAATCAGGAATGGAGTGATTGGTATTCAATATTAGATAAATTTTTTAGGATGCATGGTTTCTTGTGTTGTTGTGTTTATTTCAATAACTTTGTCAATAATTACATTAACCAAATTATGATGTTTTGGTGTATATTGAATAAAATTGTTCATCTTGGAAAGATAAAGTGTAGTGTAGACAGATCACCAAAATTTTGAAACTGTGCTTGAAATGTAAATAATTTTTGAATACTCATTTTTTCATTTCATATATTTTACAAAAATAAGGAATGATAAAATTATTTCATAATCTGTAAATTCCAAGTAGACTATGATAATATTTTAAATGGATAATTACATGGATATGGTGGCTCCATTAGCTACCTAAATGAAACTATCATTATATGATAATGGAAATTTTTTTAATGTAATAGAATATTGGTAGATCGTTGGATCTAAATTTTATATAGTATAGACATGATTATATATTGTTTTTCACACATGAGAAGAAGTAAAGTATCAGGGTAATTCAAAATAAATATGCTTAATTGATGTAAATAAATAATATATTCGTATATCAAGTACACGGTGGATTACAATTTTTTGTATAATGAAATATCCAAGAATGTGTTATCAGGAAACAAAGATGAAGAATGGGCATGATCAACATATGATATAATTTATAATTTTTGAGGTCCATTATATTTTATTTAATTTTTATTTCATGGTTTAGAAAGAATGATGATTGAATTTTATTTAGCATATTAGAATCTGAATATATTACTTCTACTCAATATTACATGTAGTTATATTGGATGATGTAGCAACTTGATGTTTTCAGTGTTGATGTATTATCTTTGATCAAAATCCATGGTGATAAATGACATTATATTAATATTATAAACAAAATATTCCATCACATGAGGAAAAATATCAATTAAAAAAAATTCATCTTAGAAAGGAGAAGGAGAGCATGAACTTAAGAAGTATGAGTATGTACTTACTGAACTACTAGTTAGAAAAATTATGAAAAATTCATAATCAAATATGTTATTCAACATCATTAACTGGGTCATGAAGTCAAATAAAATATAGTCATATTAATAATTGGTGATGTGGGACCCCACTCCAGCAATTATGGTGTGAATTTTTTTAGTGTTCTAATATGTGTTATTTACCTTATTATAGACCTCAAATGAGTTACATTCTGTATCATTAAAAACGGGAAATATATGTATAAATGAGGCAGAAAATATCCTAATCATGGCAGGGAATATGTTTATAAAGGTAGAAAGTTTTCTATATGACGATGCAATATTTTATGGATCAATGGTTATTTATCACTATTAATGATGTTCTCAGTTATATTAGTTGTCCTGTTAGTTAATTCTATGATTTTTTTGGAAATTTGAATTCTACTCTTATTTCTTTTGTTGATCAAGGATCTTGCGGTATGTAATTATGTTATGTGTAAATATTTGATCCATATATAAATCAAAATAAATGATTGGTGGTAGAAAATAGATGAATATTTAATGATGAATTATGTTATGAATTATTTTATACAAACCCTTATGGAGTAACTATAGGTAAAATTCCTCAAGGAACTATATCATTGTTTTTGGGGTGATTGTGATCGTTGAAAACACCATATTACTATAATGGAGTTGAAAGTTTTTTATAAACTAAATGAAATAACCCTTCCCAAAATGACTCTACAAAATGTGAACTATGATGCGTATTAAATGAACTACATTGAAAACGAGTTTTCGTAAGAATCTTTATTTTTTGGAGATATATCATTCAAGAGAGTCTCTTCATTTTCATCTTTAGGCAGTGATTTAAGGATACTAAAGTGGGTGTTCATTTATGGATGACATTGACCACCAAAAAAGATAATGGAGTTATGCTAAATGTTTAAAATTTCCATGGTTAAGGATTTAAAACATCATAATATTTAGTAAATATGATTAGAGGGGTATGTGGACCTATTTTATTATATGAACACCATAATATTATTTCTTGGATGGTGAATTTTGTCAATGAAGATCACCGCTAGATGAAGTCTGGTAAAATAGTTCATGATGGATGATTACTTAAAGATATGTATTTAATGTGGGTGTATTATATGAAGGATGAAGTAGTATTCATGGTATACTGTAAATGATTTAGAGGAATTCCATGAATCATAAGAGTTTTATTAGTTATATTCTATCTGTAATGTCGATTTATAGTCAGAAGGAATTCTTTTCTATGATGCAGTCACAACATACAATGAAAGATAATTTGGTAAGATGGTAATCTTTTTCATAGTGGGTTTGAGGGATTATGTGAAGGGTCTAAAATACTTCATAATATAAATTTACAGAAATTATAGAACTCAAAATAGGTAATTTCTTCTACAGTGATAGAATAAGTCTTCCTAGAAAACTCATATATCTGATAAACAATTTGGAGGTGACTTAGCAGAATAAGATATTATTCTATATAAGAGGTGAGAAAAATTCATTTAAGTGTGAGTTGAGTTTTAAAAAATAGACTGGTTGTAAACTAGAAGGGACCGTAAATCATATTTGATATAATTATAGTGATCCTTTTCATATAATTTATCTATCCCAAACATTATTTATGTTGTGATCATTTGGGTGTTTCATACATCCACACATATTCATTTCAATACCTTCTATTTATCCCCTTAATAGTGAACAAAGTAATTTTTTTCCATGGCCATTATTTCATTTAAATTTACATATTTCTTTGCCAAATAAGAGGAGAAATTTTTTTTACATTCAAATATGATCTAATAGGGATGCTGTTTTAATTATTAATTTACCAATTCACCCTTATCAGTATGATTAACCTAGTTAATATAATTGATATTTACATTATTTCCATCTTATAAAAACAATATCAACCTATATATAATATCAACACCAAAATGATATTTGGAGTCTCCTAGTACACCATAAACCTTGACATATATTTCCTATACTATCTTCCAACACATTATATACATGTTATTAATCCCATACTACAAAGTTTCTCCAAGTATGACAAAAAAATATGGAAGTATAATCCTAAGTATCATGATTCATAAAAAAACATTATACAATTTGAATGTAGAATGTGAAAGAGTTTGCAGTCAACCATCCATTTAACTACAAAATTGGATATTAGGGAAATGTATATGGTACCAATACCATTTCAGTTTTCGATAATTATATATGACCTAGGAGGGGTTGAATATATATCCCAATGAAAATGAAATTTTATTTATACTCAATAAACCCCAACCAATTAGATTTACACAAATTATTGTAACACAACACATACTCAAAAAAATAATCCCATCCCTATAGAACACCACTTCTAAAACAATATAACCGAACCAATCCCTATATCATATAAAAATAATCAACAAATATTCATTCGAAAATGAATTTTTAATCTAATATTTCTAAATGAAAATATATACATTTTCAAATTTAATTTATTTTCAAAAACATATTCAAAGAAATCAATTTTGATAAACAACATCTACATTAAAATTATTCTATCCACTACCAATTCATGTTAATAATTATTCATTAGGTTATAAAAATGATTCTATTTAAATAAAAAAACATGAATTTCCCATTTCATCAATACCAGTTATAATAGTCATCTATCATAAAAAACTATATAAACCCCTCGGAATATATATACAATAATTACAATACAATCCTGACATACATCATGCAAACATTGGTGATGAAACTCAATCACTTTTGAAAAAAAAAATCTTATTCCATATCAATATTTCATACTCTTGGTATCTACTACAAAACCCAATTCATTATCAATAACAATAGTTTATCAATAATTTACATTCCACCTAAAATTATACAACATCAAATATCTATATATGAAATGTACATCCACAACCCAACACAAACCAAAAAATATATTCTTATAATTGAATATACTTTATAAAAAACATATAAACCCAATTATGTAAATCAACCCATAACAGATATGACATCATCCACACTATCATAACCACCAAAACAATACATTCAATGTCAAATAAAACAAATTTCTACATCTAATAATTTCAATTTGTCATTTTCCAAAATTGATTTCCTTCCAATTCATATTTTTCAAACAACTGATTCATTAAAATTATAATTTTATGTAGCTATAATGATATGACTATTCAAATATATATAATATCATTAACAATTATGTATTGACTAAATTTGTATATTTATTAAATATGAGGAAAAATAATGAAATGTGGAAGAAAAATCCAGATAACAATTATTCATGTGCGAATTCATCCAATCCTATCATTTATAATTAAATATAGATCCTTAAATTATTTAATAAAATCTCTAATATTTACCGATGGAAGATAAAATAAAAAATCTCTAAAAATTAACACAAACAGGAAATGTTTCCTTGAATCTCAGACCTCAACTGATGAATCATTATACGTTGCATTGGAAATATATAATCAAGGGAAGATCTGACGATCGATAGAATAAGAATATAATGATGAATATATGTCACCATCACATCTTTTAACTACATGGGACTACATCCTCAAAAAATAAAACAATATCCATTAACCATTATATTTTATATTTTATAAATAAATAGAAAAATAAGATGAAATGATAAAAATTCATATTGGATAAACAATATTCTATACCATGAAGATGATTATGAATCCCATGGATTATAGAATGAATAAGATCTCAGAAAAAAAAAACAGTGGCCCGATTATTTTATATAAATGGATGAAAAAAATTATAATTTAGTGGATCCACTATAATTTATACATGGGCATGAAAGTAAAATGAACACTACATAGAAAAATAAACTATTAAGAAATAAATAATATTTTCTAAAAATTTATATTACATATTGATATTGTATATAATATTATTATTCATTCTACTTATACCAAAGAAATCATTTTTCATATTTCAATTTTATCGTAAAACATTATATCTAAAACATAAGAAAACTTTCATCCCTATATTGCCTCCCTACATTTGTCCCCTAATAAATGCGAGGATAGGTTATATTTATTAAACCATTGTCTTGCATCAATATATTATATAGGATGGAAAATATAAAAATACTTAACTTTTTTATAATGGAGAGACTATACCCATATGGAAATGTAAAAAGATGTTGGATGTATTGGTAATGAACAATAGCATCCGGGTAAACATATAAATGAAATGAAATATAATCGGGATATGTAATATAATCCATGTAATACATATTTTAACAAATGAACAATATAATTCATATAATGATATGTATACAATTCTAGGAAATCATATAAATCATAACAAAAATGATTAAAATAAAAATAATGGAAAACCATTTGAAAATGGTCTTGTGATTTTCCTAGTCCTAAACTCCCATGATATATCGAAGAATACCAAACTATCTTGTATCAGGTATTATCTTTCCTAATTTATACAATAATGTATAATCATGTTATATACCTTATTGCGATGATATCCTTATCAGGGTTGAAGTACCTCATTACAAGCTAGCACTTTTGACATTTAAAAATTTACCCATTCTAAAATGATGTTCATTAATATCTTCTAAAATTAAGTAGTTTTTAATATTTTAGTAATTTAATTAAAAATTTGTAAAAAACCACCATTAACATGGAACCATAGGGACAAATTATATTTGTAACACACTAATAATTAATGTAATATCATTATTCATATAATTTTCATTTCATATATATATTTTTATATACACAAATCTGAGTTTTAATAGAAGGATACATACTAATAAAAAGTTATTATTCAATAAAATAGTTATCACTAAGAAAATTGAATTTGATATATGAATAAAAATAATTATATAATAAAAATAATTTTTTTGTTAATATGAAATTAAATATTTATTAAAAAAATAATTAGATATGATAGGATGAAAAATGTGATAGTGAAGATATATTCTTCTAATAATTTATTTTCCAACAAAAAAAAGACAACATACATTAACAAGTTAAACATATAAAATGTTTGAAATTATCATAATGAAATATATATATCATATATTAAATTAAAATATTAACATTATTCAAATGTGTATTATAATAATGAGATAATAATAAATATAATTTAAAACATATAATTTGTATATATATATATAATGTAGGATTATAAAATGTTGTTCAGATATTGGAAATCAAAATATTGGAAATTGTAGAATTTTATTTTGAAAATATTACTTAATTTTGGAAAACGTCATTTAAAAATTATCTTGTGGTGATTGTTTGATAAGAAAAAAATTTCCAAGAATAGTAAAAAATACTGGTTATTATTTTGAAATATAATTTCATTTAAATCATTTAAATAAAATTATAAGGTTATAATAATAAAAACATATAAATTAAAAAAAAAATATACATTAGAACATTTTAATCAAATTCATTATTTATTTTTGAAAAAACATAGAATATATTTCAATGTTCTATCTTTGAGAAATCACTTCTTTATCATGTTTGTTGGATTAATTTTAGGTTAAATTTATCCACTTATATGAATTTAATTTATAAAATTTGACTAAATATGTTAAATATGTGTATTTTATCTTATCAAATAAATTTAAATTATTATTTTAACATAAAGAATATTTATAAATTAAAAAGTAATTACCATCTTATGGTAAATATATTTAGAATATGAACGACTAAAACTATATATATAAGAGGTAAAATGGCATATAACGCTATCCAGAAACAATTATATTGATATATTTCAACATTAAATAAAATATTGTTTTATAATTTCACATTTATGATCCCCCTAGTTTTTTAATGTCATGGTTAAAAATATTCCCTTTAAAAACATACAAGTCTATCACCCACACTGCTTATAAAATGTAACCTCATCACCAATAACCATCACAAATAAAAAATCACTTGGATCATCCATAACCAACCAAAAGACTTATTTACATCCATTCTCTTATCTTATATTCTTTTTTGGGATCATAAACCCCATCGTGGTTGGTTTTTGATTGACTCTATTGCAGTTTTCCAAAGAATTGGAAATTTTTTTAAATATTATATTATTTAATTATTCTTATAAATCCTTCAAATATTTTAAAAAATTAATAAAATAATTAAATTGTTTATCATGTATACAAAAATGATAGTATATTAATTTAATATCATATATCTCTATCTAATGTGACAAGATTGGACATGAAATCAGTATTTTTTTATGTTTATTACCACCTTGAGAATCAATGTAATTCATTATTGATCATCACAAATCATTGAAGAAAATAATAATGGATTTATTTTTTATCCAAAATTTTATCAATATGTTATTATTTTTTATTTATAATATCACATATACATTCTTATATTCCAATCCAATAGAAAATAATAATATTGCTTATGTTTATATCGACTACCACCTCATGACTTACTATGGTGTGATTTTCAATTATTTTTACATTCGATGATAATAAGAAAATATAAAATGTAAATATATGATATTTGGAAAATAATTATATATTTTTATTGTATTATATAAACCTTCTTGCAATTCATTCTTTTAGAGATACATTGATATCTTGTTATCGTATAGTAAACTAATTCCTCAAGAATTGATTCAATTAGTTTCAAAAAATTCATAGAATAGAATGTAATTTGAATAAATATTAGGAATATAAGTGATATAAATAATTTATAAAAAAATTAGAATCAAAATATATTATTTTCATTTCAATAACTTTTTCCATAGAAAAACATGAATCATTGTTCATTAGTACATACAACCTACCTTATCCAAGAATGGTGAATTTAATATTCTATCTCTATATATTATTGATTAATAAAAATAAATAAATACTTTTTATATATTATATATATATAATGGTTAACATTATAATGATTATTGATATACTATAAATTTATAATGAAGGAAAACATCAACTCAAAACATACATGAAAAAAAGTAGTCATTACTATAAACATGATTCTAACATTGAATTGGAAATAAATAGGAAATAAATGGATACTAATAGATCATATTTGGTATGATTTATATATATATATATTGATATATATAATATCTATTTTTAATTAAATTATATTTATTATAGTATAGGTTCGAATGTTTGGGGTATTCATCAAGACTATAGATCATATGATTCATTTGTTTTAAGAAGTAAATATCAGCTGGTTGATGAATTGGTGGTCTTAGAGAATTGTTACTAATTCTTATAATTTCATTCGAGGTCACTCATGCATAACTCCAGAATATTTTTTTTCAAGGGAAATTTAGTTCCAAATTATTATTTTTATTAATAATACTTTTTACAATGATATATATAATAATATTTCCATGAAAAATAAATTGAATATAATAAATAGAATTTCATTAAGGCAATGAGAAATTTATTTAAATTTTTAATTAACAATATGTATATTTTTTCACTCAATATTATATTTTCAATGGTTTAAAATCCATGGTTTATATTGATAAATTCTAATTATTTAATATGAATTGGTCATTAATAAAAAATAATTTAAACAACTATAGAAGACCCAAAGGTAAATCCCACACCCTCACATGTGGGTGCTCGTTGGCTAACCCCTATATGAAATCCTATTAAGGAGGCCTCATTAAGAGGAAGAGGTGTTTGAGGGGCCATATATAAGGCCCATATGAGCACATGATCAGAGGTTTTTATGGGACCATTTATGAGACCCCTTAGGAAAATCTATTCAAGCATGGTGATTCCCACATTGTTCTCTTTATTGTGTAATGAGTAATTATACCATGTAACTAGCTCCAATTTGGCGAGGAAACTGTTTTTTTTATAAACTATAGAACCACTACTTTAAAATTATGATATCAGATGAAAGATTTCATATACTATTCATATATCAAGTTGTAGTATAAAAATAACACTGGATGAATAATTTTTTAATTCTGAGAAATCCATTTTATCTCTTATAGTGAATATTTGATTGATAATGTCATCGTAAACCTCTCAATGATGCTTTTAACAATGTGAGATCAAGAAAACTAGACAACATGTGTTATTACTCCCATAAATCGTGATAAGGTCAGTCACTTGGAGAAAATCTTTGCAATCATTGTCTTGCATAAATTCGATGATTCACTGAAGGATTCAACTATGGATAGTAGATTATATCACATGAATGAGAACCCATCATAATAAAAAATGACGTTTCATGATTTTATCACATGAACAAATGACTATAATCATGTAATTATTTATAGATCAACTGTTATCAAGGGAAAAATCAACCCAATACAAGCAACATTGCATGATAGAACGTAGATAATTACTAAATCTATCACATATAAAATTTATCATCAATTGGGGGTGTATTAAATGTTTTTCATTTACTATGTTGTGAATTATTGGAGATTATTTATATGATGACCACTGAGGAAACACAAGATCAATGTAGTGACCATAAAAATAGATCACATGCTTGCATAATCATTCAATAATTGTATTGAGATGCCCAAACTGTGATATACGTAAAATCCTAATATCATAATGAATTTTAATTTCTCCTCATCATTGGATAAAAATTTGAGAAAAAATTATATATAATCCATGGTTCTAGAGATATTTAGAGTTTCTACAATATTGAGATTCTATGAGAGATCTATCAATAAAAAAACTGAGCATCTCCTTAATATCTTCAAGAAATGCGGTGTGTTGTCACGTGACCTAAAAAAGTTATGTATTATATCATTAAAAACTATGTTTTTGTGATGTTATTGTGGGGAAATCATGTAAAATTTTTTTTATCATGATAGTGATTATATCAAAATTCCACTTTTCTCATGATAGAACTCTATGAATCATCCTATTCCATTTGAATGTCACCCATTATGCAGGTCCATTATTCTTGAAATATTTACAAATACATCCCATGGAAAATCCATTATCATTCAAATGAAATCACTAACCCACGCAATACTAGATAAAGTAACCCATATATAATTCCATGATTAGATGAATTCCATTCATGAATAATTGTCTGTATAATGTGATATAATCATGTGAAGGAAGTGGGAAGTCCATGAATGAAATAAATAATGGAATTGATATATGAAATGAGTATTTTTAATCACAATTTAAGGTGGATAAATAAAATCATGAGACCCCACCTTGGTCTACTTAACGAGGATGATATAACAATATGAGTTTTTAGAATCAAAACAATGAATTACATGTACAACGCATATCATCATATAATATCATTAATAATTTTGGATGAAAATGAAAAGATAGAAATCAATGTGGTGCATGTAATATTTTTATATTAACTAATTGTCTTGAGTTTTTAATTTAAATATTAAATTCATAATTAAAATGTGTAAGGGATTACAAATTTATATTTCCATTTGAGAAGAATTATAATGGGACATTTGATAGTATTTTCAGGAATAGTTTTTATTAAACATGATACTGTTGTTGGGAAAAAATTATATGTGATCTTATTTTTGTTATAAAATGAGTTTTCTGCTCTAGGACCCATCTTCACTCGTTATTGACATGACCTAGGTGACAATGGGTGCCACTCCGGTCCCTCACCAACTTGTGCGGGAGGGATCATATTCTCCTCTCGCATTATAACCCTTCTTAACCTTTTTAACCCTAAATCCCATTCCCATATGATATCATGTATCTAAAATATTCTCAACCTGTTTCAAGGATAGATGCTTCTCTAACTTTTATATTCAATGTTTACTAATGACTTATCCTTCTTTAATTTCACAAATAGTTCTTTTTTTATGCATTTTCAAACATCAGTGGATTAATTTTAAATATTTTTTTGACACTGGGTGTTTAGAAAATCAAGATAAATTGGGGATTAATGAAATGTTTAAAATAATAGGCCATTTTTCTTCATATTTGGATTTATTCAAAGCCTCGTCAAATGATCCATGGTCCTATATTGGATCCTATTTCTATTGTGTCAGTAGTCCAATGATTTTCACAGTAATAATTATTCTACTGAAATAGAAATTTGTTTCCTATTTCCAGATATATCTCTTGGGTTTTAGAAACCCTCGACGATTTGGATTCTAGGTAACCAAATTAGTCACTTTCTATGTTCTGATAGTAGATCAAGAACTCTCTATCACCCGATTTCATCACATATGTACATTTAAATTTTTATATCAATGTTTCTTGTGGATTATGTTTGTAAATATGCTATATAATAAATCTTGTATAGAAATATAGTTGAGTTTGAATAATGGGATTATTTATAATTGGAATTCAACAGATTTGATCATAAACTATCAATTTATCTTAAAGAGCTAATTTTTTGACATTATATGTTTGATGTGAATAAGAGATGGGTAATGGTGGGAAGCGGGATAATTTTTCAAAGGATCAGGTTCTATTGGAGCATCTAAAAATTCTCCTAATTTGGATAAAAAATTCCCTGTGAATTTTTATCAGATTTTTGGGGATGTCCTCGGAAGACTGATGTGTGACCTGAATCTTGATGTGAATGGCTATTCTAAGAAAAGAGTTCTTGATGGGTTGTGAAATATAGAAATTTTTTAAATGAAAAACATTGTGTCCTCTGATGAATCATATGTAGAGGTGGTGACATCAAAAAATGGATGATCCAGAATAGAGGGGTCTCAATAAACAATGAAGGGGTTGGGCATTGTGATTAAATGGTTCTTCATAATGCTAGAGAGGATGGTGAAACATATGAAAACGTTTAGGAGTTATAAGTAGTATCTGGTGGGGTATAGACTAAGGTTTGGGATGTTCTCGTTATTTAACATGTTAACAAATTTAATGGATTGATGTGGGAATTTAGGGATTTGGATTAAATTACTTCTTAAAAACACCAATGAAGTGAATAGACTCAAATTTGTATATTATAGTTATGTTTATTCAAGCATTTTTTAAGAAGTTAGTGTAGAAGAAATAAAATGTCATGTGCTACCCAGTCTGTGTACATTGAAAGGAAGAAGTAGAAATCAATACTATAGGACATGTATCCCATTTAAGTGAATCAATTAGAAAGTCAACATGGACTAATTCTAAATACACCAACCAATGAAGATATGATCAAAAAAAAGGTAAAGGATAAGGTGATATATTGTGATATAAATGTTATTATTAAATTCTTTAGTCATCATAATGAATAATATTAGAAATGATATGTATTTGAGTATTAGATAATAAATTAGGAAGGCTCAGTGATGAAAAACCTAACTATCAACATGGTCTACATTTATAGATAAGAGGATGTAATCAATTAAAAGGAATGATAAATTCTTATTCAGTATAAAGAATAAATACAAGACAAACCATTCCAGATTAATTCAATGAAAAATGATTCAGATAATAAGTATGAGATATTGATACATGTGTACATAAATAATGTTTAGTTATATTGGATCTATATGAAATATCATATTTCAATAACAGGATAAATTTCATAGAAGAAATAAATGGAGGAGTACATTGTGAGAAGGCACAAGGTGGCTTATTAGTTCAAATACCATATAAAGGATGATCTATATTTAGAGGTAAATAGGTTTCATTAGAATTTAATTAAGAATAAAACATTTAATATCTTTAATTTGGATTTTAAATGTACATATAACACTTATGCTATTTAACAATTTTTTATTTTTTAACTCCATGGTATCTCAATTTACGGCAAAAGTTTAATAAAAATAAATAATATAATTTTCATCAACCTATATATGAGGTTATATTTTATTTATGTTTTTATAGATCCTACTATAATTAAATAATTAATGAAAAATATCTATTTACCACTTATACACATTGATCAAGGAAGAAAATTCAGAAGAAGGTAGAATCCATTAAACAATATTTTTAATGAGGAAATTGATCAAATACATGTTATTAGAGGATTTGGAAAATACTAGAATATTTTAAAAACATTTATACATATGTTTATGGGAATGTGTGATATGTAATTATAATGGAGGGATATATACTAATCAATCATTATTGGATCAATCATTCAGGAATGTAATTAGTTCTCAGTTTGAAATGGGTGCATGAATTCATTTCTATGACTCCAGAACAAAATTATCCTATGTGAATTTACTAGAAAAACATTGTGGATTCTATAAATATGTGGTTTATAGAACATAAAACAACATATTAGAATAAATTTTGTTATTAAAATTTCAGAATATAATTAGGATGGAGTACATGAATTCTGTAAATAGAAGGGATATGCATATTTTAGATGGTGGTAACTCTTAATGAACAAAATATATGATGAAACCAAATATCCAATAACATGGTGTGGAAATGAGAGATATAGTAAGAATGGGATATCCACAATATAATGATAATGATCTTTTGAATATTTATGATAATGGGAACATATAAATGGATGTAAATTATCAAAATAAAATCAAGATGGTTTTATGCGTACAATAAAATTATACGATTTTATATAACTGTGAAAGTATGGGATAAAATGAGAAGTAGTCATGAAGTGAATAATAATATTGAATATGAAAAAAAATATATATATAACTATATATGAAGTTTTAAAAATTGGTTATGATGAGATTGTTGATGACATATTTACAAGAGTAAATGAAATTGTTAGTAGAAACATAGGATTTGGGTAAAACATGGATGACTGAAACATTATAATGAAGTTATTGAAAAATATTCTAGATATATATTATTCAAATTTTTATACATTGGTAGAATAATAAGATATATCAATTCTTAAACATTGAAACTTATTACTAAAATATTAAATGGTAAAAATATAATATTTTCAGAAGAATGAAAAATATCATATGACATTGAAATCCACAAACATATATATTACATGAGTTGAAAAATTTATTGAATGATGTGATTTTCATTTTGAGGAATCTGAAGAATTATAAAACTAAATAAGGGCCTATTACAAGTATTTATTAGTGAGAATGAATTGAAAAAAGGATTAATCTACAAAAAATTTCCATTTTATATGGTTTGGTAATTAATCATAGAATTTCCCAAACAATAAATCCAAATTCACTAAGTCTTATGATGAATCATAGAACTAAAAAATTAAATTGAGAAATATAAAAAGGGAAACTGTGGAATGAAATGAAATATTTTCTTTTTGAAAAAAAAATTAAAATCTAATGATATAGGAATATAAAAAATGGAAACAATCATGAAGTGGCTCAAAAGTTAAATGAACTTCTTAAAATCAGAATAGTATTATATAAATATAAATATATATATATATATATATAATGAAAATTTTAAATTCGCAAATGTTAATGTGAGAACTATATTGGAATGCAAAATTAATTATACTATAAAATAAACACTTTAGAATCACATGATGTTTTAATAGTCAAATTATATTAATAATATAAAATAAGGATAATGATAAGAAATAAGGGAAATGTCGTACTAAGATAAGAGAATATGTGAATAATATATCTAATTATGAATAGAATATAAAAATGTATATGGAAAATTCACATAGAAGTAAATAATTAATTATTTATGAGTGTGATTTCATTGATGAAAAAAACAAAATATGATGCAGATATATGAATATGAAAAGATAATAAATGATATTAAAGAATGAATTGATGTTAAATTGTAATAATTACTTTGGAGAATATTTATTTACATTTCAGATCAATGTGAATTAAGGAAAATAATGGCAATTTCACATAGTATGTAGAGAATATGGGTTTATACTCTAAATATGGTAAGAGTAAAGGACACGAAAAAATGATTTATTATATAACTGTGGATTCTCAATGCACATTTATTACTTCTGAAAATGTTGACCCATGAAAGAAGAGTAAATCTTGATGGACCAAATAAGAAATGAGAAACATCTTTCAAAAATATGTTTTATACAAATATATCATGATGGCTTCCTACATATTATAAAGACCCATAAATTTTAAAAGGGAAAAACAAAATTCATTAGATATGGATTATTACCAAGATTTTAAATGAAGGTTCATAATCCACTACTGGTGTTGTGAAGAGTTTGTCATAATGATTATTCATGTTGTTATAACATGTCACTATTTGGAATAATGACAGAGTAATGTGGGTTAAGTGAAGTAAAAATGTGATAAGAATAATAAAAATGGATTTATGTTAATAATACATCATTTATACTATCAATATAGAAAAAAAAATTAATTTTTTGTGTTAATTCTTTACGATTTGTATATAATATTATGACAATGTATTCCAATCGCTCTTTCATTTGTTGTTCGTAATTTTAGTAATCATATCAATTATGGTGGAGTTCATAGTGAATGAAAATATGATACAAAGGTAGTGTTATAACAATTTCATTCAAAAAAATTAATATATTTAAAATGTATGTGATGGTTTGATAAATTCATATATATATATATATATATATTTACAATCACTATTAAAAAATATTATATTTTATAGAATGATTTGACATGAATGATAATTTATGAACAATATAGAAAATTATGGTTCAATATATCATATTTCTATTTTAGGTTATCACATAAAGAATTACAGTTGATTAACTAATTGATATTTTATAATAGGACCTTAGGATATCGTCCCTCTCATAGATGTACTTAGGATGATAATATTAAAATGGGGTGGAATTTGTCTTTGAGAATAAATATGAGTTTATAAGACCCATTAAACCATTTTAATATTGATTATCAATAAGGGGAAAGGACTACAACACTTATTGAATTAAAAAATATGTAATGATATTGGATAGAAAATAAATACGAAAATATTGTGAATACATGGTTTGATTTTTTCAATATGTTAACTTTGTTTTGGTTGAAGCGGTGATGATTTTGGAATTATTATAGATTCATATAATATAATTTTATTTCAATCTTGGATAATTATCTATGAAAATTGTGATTACTATTTAAGGTATCATATGATTCAATGACTTATGTTATATATGACAGATTGTTTATTACAAGGTAAAGAATAAAATTTCCATGAAATAAAAAAGTAATGGCATTAAAGGGACTTCATGGAGGCCATAAAATTGTATTTAATATTCTTATTACGAATAAGAATAGTTTTTGATTCTATATTTTATAAGAAGGGTTATAAATATTTTTTTAGGTAGGAAAAATCTATTTATTATATAATAATTATTCTTTAATTAAAAATAGGCCAACTTCAAATGAAATAACTAAGGAATTTCAATAAACCACACATGAGAAGGCAATATGTTTTACCATCATAAGATAGCCTTTCAGAGGAATCTACACAAGGATTCAAATGGATGGGAGGGGTCCTGTATATGTCAAATATGATTTCATTCTGAGAGGCTCTGATGGACACGTGTATAAGCTCTGTAGATGACAGATACGTCAGCGAGCAGATGCCTTTGGTGGTTTGTGAATGGGGTGGAAAGTGATGATCTCTTTTAGACAACTATAATAGTTATAAGAAACCAGTTTTCATACATTGTAGAGTATTAATTATATTTAAATTTTATGTGGGACATGAGTAGACAGGTACCATTCATATTTCCTATCATAATAATAAAATATCAATGGTTATCCAGTTTTTCATTTTATGACCATTTTTTTGACCCATCTTATCACATATTCTAATATTCATTTCATATTCAACCTATATAAATGGTTTCTCTCCATATTATCCTAAGAAAAATAGTCATTTAGATGTTATTAATTTAGGACATGGGGATAATGTTGATTGGTCTAAGCACATCCATGCAATTGTTATAATTCATATATTCCATGACTGATCACTATAATCGACTGAGGATATGTAATTTTTTACTCATTAAAAATATGATATTCTTATAACCATTGATTTAAAATGTATTTTACATATAAAAAATTAAAATCACCAGGTAATGATACAAGGATCATGAAATAGTGTAGATAATAAAATTGAGGACAAGAGACATCGCAATATAGATTACCTAAAATCACTGATGCCATCACATAAAAATAATTTCCATGTTATCATGAGAATATTTTATCATATTAAGAAATTATTCATTAAATTATTTAGGAATATATAGATAATGACCATTTGTGAATTACATGATCAATGATATGATCATGCAAATTAATTACTCGATAGATTGATTATTCCAACATTTTATATCGAGAACATAAAAGAATTAATATTATGTATATCATGAGAAATCCATGATTTTCAGAATTAAATGATAGAACATAAAAATAAGCTCCACACTACCAATATCAATATAGAATTTTTGGGGTGATGTAGGAGTTACAATAATGATATATCGACAGTGAGATACATCACATGTATAATAGTAAAACCACATGATCTCTTCAAGAAACATTTTTGTGTTGACACAAGATATAAACAATAAAATTAGTACCTTTTGAGCAACTCTATATATGTGAAGGATTGTTGGATACATCATGGAAAACACTATGTCACAAGACAGTGTCCCTACTAACATACATCTTATCTTATGATGGAACTTGTATACACAACCTCTGACATATGAATGTAATGAATTCAACAAATCATTATTACATAATGTATTTTAAATTAAATAAAATTGAAAAACCCCTTCATGAGAAAATTCTAACAGAAACATCTCCTCTGATGCATATTAACACAAAAATATTTCCTTGTTCGTGTGAAGACCTTTAACAAAGTATAGACCACATCACTTAATCTATTTATATGAAAGGAGGAAATCATTACAAATATTTTTTTGAAATAAATGAAATATCACACAAAATTTTTTTGGTTATGTGAAATAGTGGAAAGTAAATTATGTGACCAAACATTAAAAATGAAGAAGATGACGACTAGTGATGGGGTTAGTCTCGTGCAAACCATGCATTCCATGCAGTACACACAGTAGTATGAATTTAAAAAAGTGAGATTTTGATGGAAAAATAATAACAATATCAATCGAGTGATATAAATATAATCATATTAAATAATTGAGTTGTGTTTCACATAAAATAAAAAATCATAATTTTTATGTTCAATGGCTTATAGTGTGAGTATTTATTGAATGTATATTGAGAAAATAACACGTGAAATTCATTGTAAAAATATTGTAAAAAACCTAATACAAATTCTTGGAAAAATATATGAAGATCTTTTATAAGTATAGATAGTGGATTGATGTTTTTCATGATGATATTTTTATTTAAATATTCATGAGAAAAATTTCACTATGAAAAACTCAAATTGACTAAGTTTTTTCAATTATTTGAAGGTATATTATTCTATAATGTAATTTCACATAAGCAATAGATCATAAATTGGTTGTCAAATATTTTTTAAAAAGAAAAAAAATTCATTTAAAAAGTACATGAGAGGGTATATGTATATCTATGATCCCAGAAGATCATGGGGGAATATAAATAAATTAAACAAAAATTTATTAATCCTTGTTGAAAGGAGGAACCCTCTTAGTTTATATTTAGATATAGAAATATTTTGTCTAATTCAGGAGTAGAATAGTATAATGTGGAATTTGGATCATATTTTTGTGGATTATAGTATCACATTGACATGATTTATAAGGAAACATTTTTGTGGAATAAAGATAGATATGTTTTTATTTTGTATCAACAAATATAATTTATTACAAGATTACATTGTAGAATTAAATTTGTAGAAAATAACCAACTTTGAATGATTATGACATTGTTAGAACATCGTAAGTCCTTATGATTTTTTTCTTTCTATGTACAAAATTATTCGAGGTTAAAATTAGCGAAAAAATATGATTGTATTGAGGATTTAATTTTTCAAAAAATATTAATTGAAATGAAGGAAAAGTGGTCAGTGATTTACCCATCACCCACTCAATAATCACACACTATTCATGAAACCAAATAATTTTTGTAATGGATTTTTTTCTCACTTTTATTTTCTATGAGACACATTCCATAATAACCATGTTCTTAATTTAATTATTGTATGAACAAACATGAATGTATTTTATTATTTTAATCCATACAAATAAAGCGGTTTACTTTTTATTTTTTGGATATATCATTCATTGGGTTTACTATTCATAAGTTATTGATGTTCTAATAAATTGTTTTCTAAAATTTGAATCATTTATAAATATGTTATTTTATGTATCTATATTCTTTGATAGAGTGTATATAAATAACATATGACATGTAATATCATGAATTTTTACTTTTATTTTATTCTATGTATCATTTATTGTAATTATTTCATGGTGAAAATTAATAGAAGTTACCTACATGGTAATGGTTTTATGTTCAAATATCCTTATTTATTGTGGCTGTCTATGATTTCTTATTTTATGAGGAAATATTATGACCAAAATCTCAATAACATAACAATTCTTCACCTATTTTTATTTAGAGATAATATTTTTTCCCTAAATTTTCCTCAATTTATGTAATCATGATTCAATATGAATGATATTCAATGGAAGAAAACATTATTTTTCTTATTGGTAAAAATCAATTTTTCATGCATATTAAAGTGAAAAAATATGTTTTCTTTTTCTTAATCTCAGTTTATGAATTATTAAATATAATTTTCGACATTTTATAATTTTTTAAAAATATTTTAAATTGATTATTAATGATGTTTTGATATAAAAGGAGCATTTGGATTTTAGAAAAAACAATGTGAAAGGAATTATTGTTGTAGATAATACGATAAGAACATAATTTCATTCCACCATGACCATTAGTTTCATTTATTCAACCTTTAAAAAATTTAATAGTATAATTAATATAAAATTATATTAAAACTTTATTATCATTGTTTTAGAAAATAATAATATATTTTCCTGAATAAATGTTTTCAATCATTTCTAAAATATTCTTTTATATGTTTCAAAGTTTATTTTCCATAAAAATAAATTTTTTATTGTTTTATTTTTTAATATATATTTTTATTTTTGGAAGTAATAATTCCATAAAAAATATTTTAAATTCAGTATATATATTTCTTTATTTGTTTCTAAAGTTATATTTATTGAAAAGAATTTAGACAAATATTTCTACATAATAAATCAATGTTGAAAGAAAATTTTCATCTTTAAATATTTTATGCTGACATTCAAAATAATTTTCTACATATCATAACATCCTTTGATGTTAAATATAATTTATTATGGATATCATCCAATGACAAAATTCATATTCATTTTCTGGATGGGTTCATTATATGAATATGAGATGTTTATGAAACCATTTACTTTTCAATGAGTAATACTATGATGAATAATTTTTTATAAAACCCATTTCATTTTAGGTTTTCTAATATATTGAGTGATTTATGAATTACATTTTATTTCTTGTATTTTTATTAGATAAATGAGTTTTAAATAGAAGTTATATTAATTGGTTCTAATACGATGAATGTTTTAAAATAACATGGAAAACAAATATATCATTTTTATTATGTGATTATGGTAAAATTGTAACCAATTATGGTTTGTACATATATATTTTTCAGTGAAATTGTTTAATTATTTATGTTCTTTGATTTCATAGGGTCTAGTAGAGGACAATTGAATCCCAAAATGAGAATACACAAAAGTTATCCAAATACCAATGTATGTATATAGGTGGTCTTCCAAATCCAATCATGATATGAATGTCTTGGTTGGTATCCATGACTTATGTTTTTCTTTTATTATGTATAAGACCTAATAATCAATTTATATATGATTGTTATATTCTAATGGGTCTTCTACATTGACTATATTATGAATTATTTCTTATGAACATCTTTGATTTATTTAAGGTCACATTTTTAGGATCTATGATATCAGATCTAAGTATTTTATTATGTTATTATAATGTTCTCATAATCATAATAACATTTTATTCTTATATGATCGTTAATATATTTATTGATATCACCTACAGATATATTGATCCCCCAATTTAAATTTTTTCTTTCCACAGGTTATAAAAAATTTTCTTATATATGGTATAACTAATTAAAATACTTTATTAAATTATCTTAACTTATATGTTGATGATTTTTATGGAAAGGGATATATTTTTTATTCAATCTATAATGAAACTATAATATTATTCACCCTGTGATAGTTGTTGTGACATGTAATTTATATTCATCTAAAATGATGTAATATTGATTTATGTAATGCCTATGTCAAAAATGATGAAATTAAACAGAATGATTACATATCTAAAAGAATGTTGGATGATAAATCTATAGTGTGATCCCTATAGATATAGCTAACTATATGTTTATTAATATTTCTAGATATTTTATTGAGGACAAATCATAGGCTAATTCTATGAATAGTACAATATCATTGACTTTTGGGGAAGGATATTGAATGTTTATTCAATGAAATTATATCCCAGTCTAGATAATATAATTGGATGTGGCTATAGAATATTTATACCTATGGATAATAACTCTATAACAAGAGGGCATGGATATATACGACCATTACTTGGTTAACATAAATGGGCCTTTTTATATAAATGGTTTCATATTCTATTTTTACTTCCTTTAGATTATCATAAAATCTTTTAGAAATCATTATTTTTTAATATATGTTGAGTATTAATGAACTATGTTAAAACAAATGTGTATTAAATAGAAAAAAGGTTAATAATTTATAGATAATATATTCATTTTCTGATTCACTTGTTTTCAATAATGAATTTTATTTATCAAACTATTATTATTTGTTTTAGTCAGTGGAGTGATCCAGAAGGATCTAGGTTGTCATCAAATATGATATAAAATGTTTTTATAAGAAACTAAAGAGGGTAAAGACTAGAATTATTGATATTATTATTAATCCTAATTAGTTATCTGGATATATGATTAATTGTTTGGACATTAACGAACTATCAGACTCCCCAAATATGAGAATTATAATGTTCATTGGGAGTTCAGGTAGAGGATAATATTATGTGATGAATATTTGTTCTCTTATATGACATTAATGTGGGAATACACATAATAAGGAATGTATAAAATGAATTATGAGGCATTTTGTGTGTGGATAATAAGTATATTTATTAAGTGATTATATAGGTAAAATAAACCTTTTAATATAATATAAAATATGTGTATAATTATTCCCCTATATATTCATAAATAATTATAAGTTATAAAAGTTGTATGTATGGAAATTATGAAACTCTATCTATAATGTATAATTCTCATAAATAAAAAAAATTATTATTTTGTGAGTAATAATTTTTTTGATATTGATGTTGAGACAAATACTGACAAATAAAATAAATAAGATGCTCAAAAATTTTCAATTATATCAGATGTAAGAAGAATGATTAAATTTTCGAATACTAATTATTATGAAAGTCTCATACATCATTTTCTAGGAAACATTTATTATAGAATAAGATTAATAATCCTAGATAATAGTTTAAAAATTAAGTAAAAAAAATTGTATATATATATTTCTATTATTTAATTCTATTATATTAATAATGAAATATATATTTATTTTAAATGACTGATTTTGATTATAAATTTTCTAGAATATGTTGAATGGTATTAAAAACATTAATACTTAACTAATAAAAAGATTTTTTTTACAAAATTTGTGATATATAGAATAATACAATTAAAATGTTTATTCTATAAAAAAAATATTTTTTCTCAGAGATAATGTTAATATTGATTTAGATAATGTAAATTAAATAGTATTAGTGAGCTCAAATCTGAATAAAGGTTTTATCAAAACGTGTTGTATGTTATCATTAATAGAGATTAACATTGTTTTTTAATGGAAAATATTGAACACATGTTTGTTTTTTTAAGTTAATGATGATACATGATTTTTTTCATTTATGTTTCACAATAATTCTGTTTATAGTTATTTTCATGATAAAGTCTTGGTCATTAATATTATCCTGACCATGTTCTCTATCACACATCATCTATATTTGGGTGTTTGTTTTCTATTATATGAAAATGTTTTAACTTCCCACTATTATAATCATATATGTAAAACATGTTATGATTAATTCCATGATACCTTCCCACGATCATTTCTCTCATTTAAAGATGATTTTTTAACCAATTATATGTTGTGGGTTTTCCACAACGGGATTTTCATATGATAATCTCTTGTTTACCATGAAAAAGTTCCACTTAGAAGGGCCCAATTTTTAATGTGTGTATAATATTAGAACCCAATATTTTATGATACAGTTTTTTTCAAATAATTAAAATTTATCTTATATCATTTACTATATGTAACACTAAATTTTAACAGTAGAAAACATAATATTTTAAAAAATATTATTTAATAAGAGACTTAGAAAAATTAAATTGGATTCATATATATAAATAATATTAAATAAATTATAAATATATGTGGTTTTCACATATATATGAAATGAAATTTTTTGGAAGGGATTAATTAAAAATGGAAAAAAATTTGGAAAAAAAATTAATTTTTTGGAAAACTATTTCTCATGTACAATAACATATTACTTCATTGAATTAATGAAATGATTTTTTTGAATTATTGTAATGATATATATAAATATATATATATTATAAGAAATTAAATTTTTTATATTCATCGTTCGTTTTATATTGGTATGTTATAAGAATTAATCCAAATTATTGCTTAAAACATTATTTCTCGAAAAAAAAATTTGTCTTATTTTGTGCTCTTATATTTAATATTTTTTTATTTAAAAAAATATTTAAAAAAATTAATAATAACATAATTATTATCTTGGGTTCTTTCTCGAAATTTTTTACGAGAATATAAATTTTTTAATGAATACTGAAAAATCATTTTGTAACCATAATTTTGCTTCATAATTAAAAATATGTATCCAAAAAACATGAATTAATATGTTTTTAAAATTAGAAATATATAAATTATTTATTTAGTGATAAAATATAATTAATTATAATAATTTTCATATTGAATATTGATATAATATCCTTTTAGTATTTTGATGATTAACACTATGTAAATTCACTTTCTTTTCAGGACTACATGATTAATTGTAAATTAAAATTTTCTGTATTTGTGAAAGTATTTATAAACACAAGAATAAATATTTTAAAAAAATAATTTTAATTATCCAATAAGTTCAGCATACATTTTAATCATAAGGAGTATAAATAACATTAACTAGCAATTAATGTGTAATGTATAAAATGATTATACATGGGGTTAAACAAAAAATATAATTATTAAAAAGGACAGTAAACTTGTCCCACACACATTTAATGTCCATATTTAAACATTATCACCTCTCAGTATTGTGAATATTCCATTTATCATCAATTTTTATAGTGAATATGAGGATCACTACTTTTTCTTTTTAAAAATTACATGTTTTTTCACTCAGATAACTTACAATAGCACAGCGAATCACATCACTTTTCAAACAAAAAAAACATTTTTCATCATTTATCTACACAATGTTATTCCTTAATTACCTCCCAAAATCCTATTATCCTTCTTTACATCATAAATTATATCAAATGATTCATTATATTAAACCTAGTGAAGTTTTTTGAAGAAGATATAATATATTTAACAATTATATTTTTAACATCTAATTCTAACTAAAAAAATATATTTGAACTATGATTAAATACAAAAAATCTCCAATGAAATGATATTTTATTATGTCAATTTATTAACTAATATCTATATATACTTAAATCTAATGGGACATGAAATCAACATTTTTTTATAAGGAAGGCTACCTCCTCATAAACTGATCTTATTCAATTTCCATACTACATCTCTAGGATGAATTTAATGGTGAATTTAATTTTTATATGAGGTATTAATTATATTATTAATACTATTTTATTAAAATATTCTATATAACTTATTATATTATGACCAGTGTGAAACAATAATGTTTCTCATGTGTACATAGAACAACCGTAACACGATCTATTGGGATGTGTTTTCATTATTTCTTCTCATATATGGTAGTAAAAATAAATTAAATACATTTATATCAATGTTTAAATATAATTATACTTTTTTTAATTATATAATATATTACTTATTACATTACATTTTTTGGGGGAAATGATAGCGTCAAAAATATTTATGGCGCACACTCTCTCGCATAGCAATGTGATTCGTTTTTCACTAAAACAGTTAATTAAATTAAATATGAAAAATTTAATTAATATTTATGATAGATATGAAATAATTATCTTTATGAAATAATAATATTCATTTTTACCTTTATATAAATTTACCATTCAAGAATGTTGAAATAATATTACTGCGTGTGTAAGTCATACCATCTTGATGAATGGTGTATTTTATTATCCTTTTCTAAATTATATGGATTAATATAAATTATCAAAATACAAAATATATATCATATTCGTATCATGGATAATTTGTTTTAATTATATATTCATTATCAATTTAAATTGACTGAAAATACCAAATCAATTCATATATGAAAAACAACGAAGTTATTATAATAAACTTGATTCGAACAAGGAATTGTTAATTAATGGGTAATAAATGGTCATGATTAAATAATATTATATATATATAATTATGGTAATATAATATACATACACTTAAATTATATTTATTTTACATATGTTTTAAATTTGAATGATGGATCTTGAGGTTGGCGGTAATAGATTTCAATCAATCTATTATTTTAATTAAGAAACATGCAATATTAACCATGTGATTAATTTCAATGGTGTATATATAGTAAATGAATATATTTTATGATTTTTATCCCGAAAATTGTGTGAATTAATATATACTTTTTGGGATCTCTCATCCATATATTTTTTTTGTTCAATAATTATCAATAGGGTATTTTATTTTTAAATAAATTTTTATTCTAAAAGGAATTGTATTTTGTTTTGATGTTATCATATTTTATGTGGCATATATACATCACAATTAAAATTTAGTATTATGAATTAATCTATTCTCTTAATATTTTATATTTTATTTAATGTTATTATTTCATGGGGAATATGATTCATGTTACCGAAGTATTTTGTTTTTGATGTAATAATCTCATTATTCAGGATTATACATTCAGTGTGGTATTGTTATTATAAAATTCTCAAGAACATAATGCTATTTATTCTTATCTAATTATTACATTATATTTCAAATTTTTCTTTAATTTTCGTCCAATTATTTACTGAAAATTCAAATAATTTGTTTTTAATAAAAATGACATTATTTCTCTCATCATTTGAATAACATTTTATTTCCATATCCTAATATTATAAAATGTTTTCAATAATTTATTAATGATACCAAATGATTTCATAAATTTATTTTTACCCCATTTAGGTATATAATTTTTTTTATGGAATGGTCATATCATTTTAAAAGGGATCCTTCATATTTTATAAAAAATGTAAAAGAAATGTTTATTTATATATGCAAGGCAGGAAAAATATTTCTTACTTTAGTGAAAATTTTTACTTTAAAGATTTTTTATATCTTTTCATGGTTACATTAAAGGAAATGTATTTGAATGATGATTTTGGCATTGTAATTTTATATTTCACAGTGAAAGGTTAAATTCCAAAAGAAACATTTTAATTTATGGTTACATATTTCATGATATGATTGCATGTTTATTTTCTAACAAAATAATTATTTATAAAATTTTTTCCATTTTACGATGTGATTTTAAATGTAGAAGTTATATTTCAACAGGATATTTTCTTATTTTTTAAAAAATACCTTTATATCTATCCAATATATTTTATAGAAAATAATGTGTAAATTGATTTTTGATTTAATTTTTTTTTACAAAAATTGAAAAGTCTAGATTTCTCAGTAATAATTCCATGTGGTCTTTTAAAATAATTTTGTATATAACAATATATATATTTATTTTACTTATATATTACATGGGATATGATCTATGTATACAATTCTGATTTATTCTTCATATTGTTTATTTTTTATGAAAATAAATTTATGATGCCCATTTCATTTCAATGAGTTAACCTATTGTGATATGTTATAGGAATACCATTTTTGTCATGTGTCTTGATATGATGAATGATTTATTAATCCAAATCATTTTCCTTTTTCATGATTAGATAAATTTCCTATAAATATAAATTCTTTTCAAGGGTTTATATATGATTGTATTTTATGATCAGTTGGAATACGTATTTCTTGTTCTCATTATGTGATTATGGTTATGGTATTACCAATTACTAGTGAGAGCAATATGTTTCTCAAATGAATTGGGTATTTATTATTTTCTACTATTATAGAGGGTACATTGGAGGGTTTTCCAAGCTTAGCATTGGGTACACTAGCTGTTATGTGATGCTTGAAGTATAAACAAGGGTCTATGGACAAATATTAATATTCTACGAATATGTTGGTTCATATACATGAAATAAGAATATTTATACTTACATGTATACAAATATGTGAGTGTTTTAGATGAATTTTAGGTTATCATGGATCATGATCATTTATCCCTATAATATTCAGGTCATGTGAACATCTATTTTTTATTAAAAAATCACCTTTATTAAATATTCAATACCAGGATTGGTGATTGAAATAGTATTATCAGGTTATGATACCCTAATACTCATGTTATGCATATGTGGACCTCAATAACTCCCATGGTTAAACATATTGTTCTTTTGAGATCACCCTATCATATGTTTAATTTATTCATGTTTTATAGAAATTATTTATCTAGGGTGTGTAAAGAGAATATTACTATCTTCAATGACCATTATGGGTTATGCTCAAGACCCATTATGACATAATAATATTTGCTATCTTGTTTGTAGGGATAATAATCAATTGTGGTCTTTGGGAATGATTTCATTAAAATATATTTATTATATTTTGAAAATATGTAATATTTTTTAATATAAATCATGGGTCAGTTTAATAATAGTATATAGAACCATATATACCCAGTTCAATGAACATAACCAACCATACCATCATTGTGATGTTATAGGGTGTCTCTAAACATGTCTCTTTCACTATGAAAAACATTTACCTGACCACTATTATTAGTTTTTTCGATTGTTCCTCAAGAAATACTATGAGAGGAATTTTATATAGTAACCCAAAACTTCGTATAAATGAGTTTTATTTTATTACCCCGATAACACCAATGAGTGTGTTTCTTTTTAGTAAGCACATATGTTGGTATTTAATTTTATTTTATTAGCACTAAAAGCTAGTAATTTTCTTTATTTAGTATCATAACCTCCAAAACATTCATTTTAAACATGATATTAGAACATCCAAAATTAAATATTCTATTTTAATAATCGTTGACAAAACAAAAGGAATTTAATTTAATATAAAACATTTCATAAAAAATATTCACAATTTTCATTTTCACACAAAATCATTTACAATGTAACATGGATTCATTGAATGTTTATAAAAAACACAGTTAACTATAACATTAATTTCAATGGAAATATTTAATTTCCAAATAAATGGCATACAATGATTACCTTTTCTACTTATTAAAATTCCTTTTACCCATTCAACATTTTTATGGAGAAAATAATCTACCGACAAAATATTACACCAAATAACAACGTGTAAACATATTATTTAACCATTGTTATCAATTCCAAGGCAAAAATATTGTTTAAAATATCATTTTACAATGATCATAATCATGTATGTATGTTCTAATTTTGATTATCGATGTCTGTGAAATACAGTATAATAACCATAGATCAAAACATTATTTTATTTTTAATGTATTCAAATTATTATTTACCAACTCCCACAAAAAATGAGTTTCCCAGATCACATATTCTATTATATAGGACATATGGTATTAAACAACCATATTCCTTGAAAATTTCTAAAAGTATTCGTTCAGATTAAATCACCCCCATTAATAGTTTGAATGTATTTTAATTGTTATATTTAACAATGAATAGTAACTATTTAATAATACAAAATATACTTTTTTATATATTAAAAATATATATTGTATGGTGAAGTTAGAAACCTTAATATAAAATCTCTAATGTAAGGAGATCACTAAACTGGATATAAAAACCAAAAATTAGACAAACAAATTGTAAATTTCAAAATTTAGAAACACTTTTCCAACCATGGACCACAAATAAATCGAGGCCACATAATAACCAAGTTATCATCATCAGCACATCTATTCAATTTTAGTCATCACATGTCTAGGCTAATAAGATGCACCACACACGTACCTATAAATATACATATTGTAAATCCTTTAAGTCAAACAAGAAACCTATGCTTTCCATTTATATCTCTACAAATCTAGCATCAACCAATGGTTATGACTATATCATATAAAAATTATAAACAAAGAAAAATCCCTCATAAAAATATTCATTAGAATAAATATAAGAGTGGAATATATACATTTATATATAAAAAAATAATAGGTATAAGAAACCTAAACAATCCATTATATCTCTAAGTCTCATTTTTAAATTAAAATCATGAACGAGATATAGAATAAAAAACCATGGTGGACATAGAATAGTGAATTACTTTGGATGACAGTTTTTTGTTGATGGGTTGCCGAAAAAAGTGTTAAAAGTATGTTGGAATGAGAAATAAAAAAACATCCCCACAAATGACACCAAACAAACCTACAAAAAATCGATGGGATCCATTGATGCACTAGTCGACCTAAAAAATATTGTGAGTTTATTGAACCATAACTGCTCATGATTTTTTAATGTATAGCTAGTAAATCTATATATAATTTTAATGGAAGTTAAAACAAATTTATGTATGAATTTGACACTCTTGAGACCCCCATTCCCTGAATATTTTAGAGTTCACAACAATCTTTAAAAACACTTTTCAACAAACATTTAGTCTTCAAAATATAGCCAATTATGGAAAATTCTGGGTGTTTCCCAAAATATATTTAGAAACTCACTATTATAATGGGTCATGGACTTATAGTGTTGATACCAAATAACATGTCATTCAAATTTTAATCCTATGACCCCCACCCAAACTAAAAATAAGAACATATGTTCTGATTGTAATGTTCATTATAACTCTAAAAAATACTAGATACCAATCTGAAATGTTATAAGGTATTTCATTATCTATCTAATAATTTAGAACATATTAATCATGGTTTCACAACCTTCGTGGGGTTCTTAGATTTAGAGATTCTCCATAATCGAATTTAAATCTATACAACCCTAGAGTCAATATCAATGATGTTTCAATGACCATTTTACCAAAATATGCTTCCTAGTACACACCATTGATAATATTTCTATATATTTATCTAAAAAATGTTAGGAAACACCTTCATCCAAAATAAATTAATATTACACAACCATATTTATTATTTGATGTATTTGATTCTAGCTTTGTGACCTTTTTCTTTATCACTTGTATCATTGATTCCATCTGACTATCAAAAAATAATTTGGGTAGTTCTCAATATATAATATTTGTAAAAATATATGTCATTAATCATGTAATGATAAGGTATGGAATTCTACCATGATTTCATATCTTATAACAAATTATTTAAAATTAATACTTGTGAGTAACACTACACATATTATTGAATAACGTGTCATCATCTATCTAAATCAAATCATAATGTCATTTTTGGACCTAAAAAATTCAATATGAAATATCTCGAGATGATTCCAATATATTTCAACCAATTATATATGATATCTATATTTAGTTCACATTTGATTACCTTTCCTAATAATCACTTTCTCAGTCATAAAAACTATTGTGAAACTACTCGATCATAATGGGATAAATCATTAATGCATAAAATGAGTATTCAAAAGTGAATACCTACATATAAACCCAATATTCTATGTCACATTGTTATTATATGAAAATCTTTTTTTACAAACCACCATTCTCTTACCCATGAAATAGTTCTCTCACAATTCGAATCACACTCAAATTATCATAAATTTACACTAATCTTAAATCAAATATAAAATCTCATAAAAAACATTCACAATGATTTTTATTATAGTATAATAATGGTACTAATATACATTAATTAATATTCTCATATTCCATTAAAAAGTAACATTTACATGAAATGATAAATTTTATCTGAACAATAGAAAATCTATACAAGGGTCATATCACCTTAATGATCATGACACTACACTCCATATAATGATGTTCATTATAACATAACTAAAATATATTTATGTACATTTTATCTAATAAAGTATAATTTCAAAGAAGACTTCTTGAATGATTCTTCAAACTATTAACATAGTGTTTTTACAGACAATCCATTACAGCCTTTTTCCATAATTATAGAATCAAAATCCATTTATGCCACAAGTATCCACTTCAAAAATATTTCCATACTCTAAAATATATTATGGTCTACTCCCCAATATTTTTCATTAAGAATTAATATTTTTAATGAAAATAATTTTTTTCATCGTCCAAATTTCAATGCTAATCATTTCATTCCATGCTCAATAAGCATTATCCGCACTAAACACAACAATAATTGATATAAAAAAATCTCATTTTGATTTTCACGATTCACCCCGAATTTTATTCAATAAATCTCAAGATCCCCCTCTCAAATATGGTCATGAAAATATAAAAACACTATAACCCCCCATCTATTACACTTACACGCAAGACCAATGACTGAACATGCCTCTTGGGATGGAAAAACTCAAAAACCAGTGTCATTATAAGAGGATCAATTCAAATATCTGACATCTCAAATTTTTCCTTGACTAACATCCAGAAAATGTCTCTTATCATGTATCCATTAAGCATGAAAATATAATATTATATTAGAAATAATTTTAGTGATAACACCCTTTAAACCCTACATGATAAAATAATCGTTTTCAAGTATGGTATTTCACACACCATACTTAGAAGCATTATAAATGAACAAATCATAGTATGAGAATCTATAAATGTTTCATTATTGAAAGTCACCAAAGAGATGTTTTCAAACCCTCTATTTTTCAACCTAAATAATATACATAAATAGAATTTTTATTTTGGGATACCACGAATAACCCAGGGAATTCCCACCAAACTCAATGATCACAACCTATGAAAAACATAACTCATGAAAACCTCAAGTTCCCATATCCATTTTATCTTGAAATATAACAAGAAAAACTCCCAAAATAATGTCTCAAATTAATTATCACATATATTATTTCACAATAAATATAGGGTTAGGAACTAGAAAATTTTTGTACATGTTGTCAATATAACTCATTTCATATCACAACCTAATACAACTCATTGAAAAAGGTTTGTAATAATTATAACACAACTAGATATTCCAAATACCCTGTATAAAAGTGATATGAAACTCTAGAACCCATAGAAGTCCTTTAATGTAATACATAAAATGTAAAATTTGACTGACACAAGTATTATATATCTGATTTGTTGGATTTAAATTTTTTTATTATTTATTGATTAACAAGAATTCCAATTTTTTTATCAATTAAATGAATATTCCATTATATGAATTTGAGTAAAACACATTATAATGTCTAGTTTCCTTTTAATTATTTTTTGTGAAATGATTTTATCGGTAAATAATAACATCAATTTTTCCAATGATATGTTAGTTATTTGATAATACAAAATATATTCATATAGTTTAAATCCATAAACTTCTACAGAAATAATAAATAATAATCCCATGTCACAGTGATGGTAAAAAATAACATGAAATCATGATTGTAACACAATATGAATTCTAGATTTTTTTTTTGAAATAATTGCATCTTTTCATGATTTTATATTTCACATAACACTACAAATACATTATTTTATATGAAATCACTATATTAGGAACTTTTTATGTGCAACACCAAGTTACCTTAAACTACATGAAACATCAATTTTTAACATGATCTATATTAATCACCAAGGATAGCATGTATTACATGCACGATTTAATTTCCTCTAAGGTATTTATGACTCATAATACAAATTTCTTCGTAACAGTAATATATTATTAAATATTATCATTTAATATAGTAGTCTACAACAATGAACATAAATTAGTGTTTATGAATACTATTAACTAATTTACAAAAATAAATAGTCTACAAAAATAATAGATGAATTCATAGGTTACATATTAATTTAAATTGAATTTGAAATCTTATTTAATAGAAAGAAAGAATTGTTTTTATTTGTATGGTTACAAAGTTGGTTTACCCTAATAAATTGATATGAAACCATATTGGGTGAGGTATCTATTGGGGAAAATATAGAAAAACAAGGTACATGATTTTTATAATATAAATTAAGGGAAGTGTATAGAAATAATAGGGCATGGGGGAATGATCAATTAGGAACCAATGATACTTCCCACTTAAAACCCTAATTAAAAAGATCATCAATCTCTCATCACTCCTTTGATAATAATTAAATGAATTAATTCAATAAAATATGAAACATAAGAATAATAATGACAAAAATTTGTCAAATTCCTAACTATCATTAATGGGGTATAAGGAGGACTGTATTTATATCCAAATGAGTTTGATATATGTCATAATATATAGAGCATAAAAGTCCAAATCCAATCCCATGTTTTTGATTTTTTTCATATGTCTATGGCTTTAGGGGATAATATATACATTTAGAGGACATTTTTCAACACCATACAAAAATTGAAGATTCCGAACATGACATTAGAGAAAAATGGAACACCACTATTGAATTTTAAAATTTTATTCACTCGTGTTGATTTAAATTCGTTATACCACATGGGTGGTCCATTTTAGTTCACTTATGGTCTTTAATAAGAGTGATTGAAGTGACATTTGTCCCCCCTAGGAATGCATGATGGCCCCCAACATTATATTTAATGTAAGGTCGTGTATAGATTCTTTCATTTTCTTTCTTCATCCACATATAATAGAGCCATTAATCAAATGCAATGGGTCTTGACCAATTATTCCCATTCTGACATCTATGTCATGATCGATCTTGAATCATCGATGAATATTCACACCTTCATTATCACCCTTTTTCCCACTTAAAAAGGATTCATACACTATTCTAAATACTCAATTGGAATAAGATTAGTAACATTAATGATAACAATAAAATTTCCATACTTTTTAGGTAAGATAGTCTTATAGGTATTTTTAGGGAAATTATTTATAACATAAAAAGGTTAATGTCCTTCATTGAAGGTCTTTTACATTATTTTTTTCTAGAAACCTTATGTTCAGTAGGTATTTCTATACCAAACCACCTAGAAAAAATGGAAATTTTTTCCCACACAACCATACAGATCACCATATTACTAAAACAATGGCACAACAAAAAAGGGAAATGAATGGTGAAGTTTGTGAGTAGGAAAGTAAGAATGATTACTATTGATTAAGATCATATTTTATCATAATAATTCTATTTTCACCACATTAATCTATAAAATAAACATATATTTCTTTAAATTATTGTTTTCAACTTTCTTATTTACCTCAAATATTTTTATTCCAATAAACTGACCTTTATCTATGTAATTTTTTTAAAAAATATTTTTTTCTTTGTATTTTTAATTTTTTTCTCAACTCGTGAAACACTTTTTTAGAATTAAATTATTTATTTTTAATATAATTTTTAACTAGTTTTAGTAGTATTTTTTGTATTATTTTATTATACTCAGTTTATCATGTATGGGACTAAGTGAACATAAAAAAATATTTCCACCACTGAAAAATGGAGAATTATTTATAAAGATATAATATATAATCCTTCTATCAAAAATCCACTGCCTTCCATGAACTAAAAGTTCATCATGAATTTGAGAAACATCAAAAAAACATTATTATGATGCTTCCCCATAGAAAAAAACTATAGACTATTTTTTCACATTCACATATCCAATAACATTCATCCATTATAACCTATAAGGTATATGATGCTTTAAATTTGGAAATATCAACTAATCCACCAATAAGGTATTAACCACCTTTGTAAAACATCATCTATGAGTGATCATACTATATGGTTTCTTCTTAATGTGGAACATCATAAAATAAATGTACTCAAACTTCTCATAACCATGTTCTTCATTAGTTTAAATGTTTAGAACACTTTTTACCAAGAATGTATCATCATGTATGGTTTTTTCAACATCCTCATCTGAACACACCACTAAAATTGGCATTTTATCCCCCACTAAAGTTTTTATTATGGGTGTCACTATTATCCATAACCAATAATGTCTTTTTTTTGGGCATTGAGAGATGATATGTCCATGTCCCTTGCAATTAATACACATAATAACATAGTAATAATTTGTGAGATTTGGGTAAAAATCATTTTTAATTAGTAGTGAATTTTTTTGGCTAATATTCTTTTATTTTAAAAAATTTGTGTATTTGTTAATTTATTTTCCATTCATTTTCAAAGTTAATTTTTTATCATTAATTTCATATTATGAGAAAATTATTTATGTTACCTTTATACTTTTGGAGTATAGTATTTTTTACCCTTTCAAACCATATGTAAAAACTCCTCTATAAACATATGGGTTTGAGGATCCAACACATCTCAAATTTCTAGAATCAATACATTGATGAACCATTATATTTTGGATAATAAAACATACTAAAAATTGTCTTGAGTAATTGATATATTAATTTACTTGTATTACTTATCCATATACATGGATCTGTGCAAAAGGATTTATATTTTCAATTTTGAATATTTATAGTAATAACTAGAAATTTACATTTTTACATTACTATATTCTTTTCATTACTTGTTTGAATTATAATTTCTCTATTTCATTATTGACTAATTTATAATTTGTCATACTAAACATTTGTATAGTCATAAAATTGAAGTACCTCATTATTTAAATTTATATACAGCTAGTAGTTATGAAGAACAAACTAATGTTCAACCTTACCTTCCCACTCTATATAATGATCCACAACACTATTCCTTTGAAAGGATGAATCTATCATCTGGATAACCCCCAATAAAATTTCTCTACTATAACTAACATTCCTCCTCCTATGAAATTATCTTCCTAAATCAGACTATGTAACCTCACTTACGTCAACTATTAGATTTCTTAGTTCCCCATAAGTTGAGTAATTTTTCAAATCATCCACACCAAAATTCACCCTCGTAAAATTGTTAGTATAAGATTTCAATAATATCATTATGTCAAACACATTTCATATGACTTCACATTAAATTATTTTAAAAATCAATAAAACACACTTTATCACTATTTTTGAATATCTCAACATTATTCCCATACATTTATGATTAACAACAATGCTCTTACAATTTTTCATTAATAGAGTCATGAGTAAAACTAGTAATAAGTAACCACATCCTAGAAAAAATTAATATCCATGAATTTTCATATGGATTGAATCAATGGATTCCATGTAATATGGAAAATAAATATATATGGTAGAAATTGGAGAAATGTGTTAAAGAGTATATATGGTTAATAGAAAGAAAATGGTAGAGAAATATTGGAGTAAAAATCCACAAAATTATATTTAAAAACCCTTTTACTATAGTTGATTTTCTTATCATAAGAAGATATTCATAAATTATTTCAATCCCTATCCCAAGTACAATCCCAGACAATTTTCACTACTTGACCAATTTTCCATTCACATATATCTCCAAAAAGGTAGGTGAATTTTTCATTCCTGATGATATAACAGATGACGATATCCATGATAAGTCATACCATAGTTCAAAATTTACCATCATCAAAAAGTCGATAGAACTTGTTATCTTATTTTTATAAATCCTCATGTTTGTAGAAAATAATTAAATATTTCAAAAAAAATCAAAATATTAGAGTAACAATTAAATAAATGGTTTACCTAATAACTCTTATAAATTATAAAAATTTAAATAATTTCTCTAATGGCCCTAATAATAACATAATTTAAATCCCCTATGTATCATAAATTACCCATTATTTTTCACATTCCAAATATGTGAATACCTTCATCATATATTTTCATGAAAGTTCCTAATATCCTAAATTACCATAAATCCATTTTCATGATTCCTTTTTAAATTGATTACAATATATATTCCTTAAATGCAAGTCGATGTAAAGATCATCCTTGATGATATAAATTACTTTTTAAAAAAATAAATAACCAGTTATTGGGTAATCATTATTATTAAATCAACTTTATCCATACAAATCATCTCTTTATTAAAGTTAGAAAATATTTTCTCATCACTAGGGACACATAATTGGTTATATTACCTTATTCAATTTATCCCTAATCCATTAAATCCTTTATGAAGTTAATCAAATGAATTCAACATATTTTTTCAAAACCAAAATGGAAGGAATGTACTACATGATACATATAATGTTATCATTGGATTCAAATACATATAAACATTATTCATAAACCATTACTCAGGATTCCTCATCTTATTTTTTAATACCCCTTTCCAAGAAAAAATTATGTCAATCGTATATTTAGGTTTATTATCCTCAATCTAATCATTTATATTGTGTTTACTGTAAATAATATTTGAAGAACATCCCATTCCAATCACATGTCATTTTTGGTCTCTTTAACTTCAGTATTATAACCAATACTCATGGACCTTACTAATGCTATTTAAGATATTTCCACTTCAAAAATTAAATATCATCAAGACTATACATTCCACATCTCAAACATTGAATTATAACTATAATCTATCTAGTTGACTTTCACTACTAAAACCAGAAAGCATATGGTGAGAAACAATTATCATGGAAGAAATATTAATAATAATGAAAAATTACCTATATGATGTAAATCAAATGACACATAATTATTTAATTTACGACACTATAGGTTTGTCCATGGTTATTAATATCCATATTCTAATAAAATATATAATTATAGTTCATAAATATTTATAAAATTCAAACAGAATATCCAGTGGGAGTGTCAAACTATGTGTTCAACAAGTCCTGTTGTCATGCACCAGTTTTCGATTGATTCAAGTTTAGTACGATGTTTTCAAGGCTGTTACCCCTATATATTTCTTCTATACTAGAATTTAAACTTATTGTATCCATAAATGCATTTATTTATATTAAACAACTCACTATATCCTCTAATAATATTCTATGACATATTTATATTGTTTAACACTTCCTTAGATTTATACTTAGATACACCACTTGACATAAACTTACAAATATACCATGCTATCTAATTATAGTTTTCTCATCCAAGATTCAATGTGATGAATAAATTTTTCTATTAAAACTATCTATAGTAATGTTAGATTGAAATAATATTATACTACATCATTTTAGATTAATATTCATCACATTACAAAAACAAATTCATGAGGACAATAATTGTTTAGTTACATTAGAAATGTGGATAATATTCTGGTAGTTTGGTGAATGATATTCATCAATATATTTAATAATCATCCCATTTTGTATTAATACATAAAAACATTATCAATTAACTGGGAAAGGAAGTATAACTTATTAGAGAGATAAAATTCTCAATAAGGGTAAATAAAATAAATGAATACTAATAACATGAACATGAGGGTAAGGGAACAATATACTGACATTTGAAGATAATAACCAACATATAAATGATGACAATCCTGATACATTGAATAGTGATTTGTAGTTCAAAAAATATTAATCATAAGATAATCACAAACATGCACCATGTTCTCATATCATGGGCCTAAGATATAGCCTTCTTTAAATCACATAATGATATAAAAGCATTAAATTTATGTCATGTCTCATTTCTTAAACCTATCTCAGTACTTAATGGAGAATACACCTAATTTTTATGAGACACCACAATCCAAAAATGGTTAACTTTTATTTTTAATGTATCATTATTCCCCACATTTCTGTTGTGGATCGGGTTTCCACAACAATCGATTATGGATTAGGACGCACTTGTTTTCTATATGGGGACTTACTAATATCAAATTGAGGATCAACGTCATCAACCTGTTTCTCATAATTATTGTCCTGATATAAACATATTTACCCAATTAATTGGTGGTATATGTATTTCACAATGATCACATAATGAAATCATATATACATTTTCTTTAGGATAACCAAACATACATCAAATTACATTCAACAAAAAAGAGATGTGTTTTAGAAAGGATCGTATCACTACCAACAAAATTATATGTGTATAAAAATCATTTCATAATATAATTAATTATAGATGTCATATAGGTCTCATAATAATTTCATCATAGCATAAACTGTTAACAAAAGAGGGTTCCAAAAGAATATAACTAACGGAAGATAAACTTATGTCGTAAAAAGTATTCAATTATGACATAAACCATTCTAGAATGAATATGAATTATATTATTTGATCATATAAAAATTAAAAAAAAAATTATTAAATTGTATTTAATTTTATATGGAAAAGGACGATGAAATATCACATCAATGGTGTCGTATTGAATATAGCCTATCATTGAAAATCATTTTCATAAAACCTTTTCAGGAATTATTTTCATATAAAAATGGATTTAAATGTTATTTAAATCAATTGATGAGGAAAATTTATTCATTTTTGGGAAAACAAATTACAAAACTTATATTATTTATAAATCATATTACTTTTAAAATATCTATAAAAAATAATATTGTATTCTTGATGATATTTTTAAATACTTTTACATTGATAACACCTAGAAAATTATAAATAAAGCTCAAAAACCATTTTAAAAACCTCTTTCAATGAATATTACTTGAAAACATTAAAATAAGGATTGTATTAATTATATAATCCCAATTAATTGTAAATGGTTTTGAAAACAAATAATGAAAAAAAATAAAACCTTGAAATCATTTTCTATAAAATAAAAATTTCAAAAAATATTACTGATTCTTTAAAAATGAGGTAAGACACTTTTTAAAAATAATTTGTTTTCTCAAAAACCATGTCAATGAAAACCAATTTAAAATAAAAAATATATAGAATAATAGGAAATAATTTAATTTAAAATAAACTTGAAAACATAATATGTGAACTTCATAGAGTGTTGTTTATGATTTTGGGCTAATCCGTACATATAGAATGTACATTTTTTCCTAAGAATCATAGAAATATTCCTTGATTAGAAAATTACCAGAATATTAATTTTACAACCATTGGTTAAAAAGATATGAATTGGTTAAAAATTTCTTTTGTTCCTCATAAGATAAAATTAAAAAAATTTAAAAAATATAAAATTGGGTTTCTAAGGAAAATATATTTCCATCAAAATGAGAAATAATGTCAGATTTTCATAATAATATTATCTTAATTATCTTAAGAATAATCAAATAAAAAAGTTATAATAATAAATTAATATTTCATGGATAACCATATGATAAAAAATTTATTGTTTTTTCTTGAGATATGTATCATAATATTTTATAAATCAGATAAAAATCATTAAAAATATTTATAAATTCTGAGATTGTAGAATATAACTATTACCACATTGGTGTCATAGACTAATAAAACACATGGGATATTATAATTACATGATGATTCAAATATCATTAATTAAGGATATAAATGATATATAATTCAATAGATATGTATATATACCTCTTATATAAATAATGTTCCACAACATTACATGTATCTAATAGAATAAAACTTTAGAAATTTTTTTTACTGATTTAGCATCATTTGAACAATAAACACCATGAAAAAAATAATATAAAATTAATAAGTAAGTAATAATAAATAGTATTCTGCGAAAAAATATTATACATTAATGTGTAGTATATACACTAAAAATTATAAAATAGAGTTGAACAAGGAATGTATCTCATAGATATAAAACGTGAGACTAGAAAACCCTTACCTTAAGTCTTGAATTTCGTCATAGACATTAAATCCATCTGTCTAAAAAATATAAGAGTATTATAAATTTCCCATATAAACATATTATAATATATAATATCATATATTATATTTTTATGACATTATATTAACAATTTATTTACAAATCAATGTTAATGATACGTTTCAGTTATATTCATTTTGTGTTTCTTTATATATTTTTTCTTATTATTCTAGATACTCATACATAAATCATTATTTAATTATATAAAAAATGTAAAAAATGTTAAATATTTCATATATATTTATTATATATTTATTTATAATAATCAATAATGAATTGAAATATAAAACAGAATACACTGTTCATGGAGACGGTAAGTTGTATGTACAAATGAATGTTATTTCCGTTTAAATTTGTATTTAAAGGAAAAAAAATAAATTAGTTATATTTATATATATTGTTTTTATATTAGAATAATAATGTCATATATATCATTTAATTTTACCAATCTAATATTTAATACATTCCATGTAATTTTTGAACAAATCACATCACATTGAGGTGGTGGTAGTCCACACATCCACAAGCAATGCTAACATAATTACAGAAAATGGAAGGAATTAAAATTTATTTTCTATAATACATCCAAGAGAATAAATATTTCAATAATATTATTTATATCATATAAGAATATAATATCCATCATAATTCCCAACAATGAGAGGTTGTAAATGAAAAATTAAATATAAAGTTTTGTGAGGTGTTAGTTCGCACTATACCGGAACAGTATGTTCGTTACCCATTAAATGGAAGTGTATTTAACTATTGTAAATGGCCATAGATTACAAAATATATCATTATATTGGGAATACATTGGATATTATATAATATTCCAATAATAATACTTAATATGGTAGAGAATGATAAAAAACAATGGAGCATGCGGAAGGATATTATTTATTCTCTAAGAAACTGTATTTGGATTGCACCAAAGGTATTATTTGGATTGTGTTTTATAAAAGGTAGTATTATATGATTAAATTTTGTAATTTTTTATGTTATTTTATTTTATTTTCGGTGAGAAAAATATCATTTTCGGTTGGATGAAATTGGAGGGGTGAGTGCCTTTTAAAGTTGAGGAGTAGTGTTATTCATCATAGATTTAGAAAAGGGAAACCGACACATAGTTTTCCTTAGAAACATATCTCTAATAATAATCCAAATTATATAAAATTTAGGATAGGGTATAATTTTTTTCAAAAAAAATATTTTTTCAAGATTGAAGAACACTTTTTCCCTAAATGTATGGTTTAGTTACTTATTATGCGAATTTTCTTCTTGATCATTGAAATTAATATTAAATATTTCAGTAAATTTTTTTAACAAAACTATGTACAATTTAATTAAATTATATATTATTCTAATTCCAAATACGAAAACCATTTTTTCAAAATCCAATTAAACAAGTGGATGAAATTACATCCATTGTCCTACCACATGCGGGAAGAAAAACATGTTGTCAATGAAAAATGTTCCAAATATTAGTAAGTTTATATATGAAATTTCAATGAAAAATTGAATCCAGAGAAATTCATTGTATTAAATGAAGAATAATTGATCTAATTTGACAAAAAAACCAATTAAAACAATATTTCGAATAATAAAAAATTATACAAATAACAATTTTCAATTATATTTTAGTATTATTCAATATTCATAAAAAAATTAAAATTTGTAGAAAAAATAAACAAAATATTCTTATTTTAAATTTTATGTTATGATTTTAAAAAATGAGGGTTATTTTTAAAATGAAAAATTATAATAGTTTAAAAAAATATATAGAAAATGGGTTATTCAATACAAGATGGAAGATTTACCTTTTAGAAAAAAAATATATTTTTATTCATGAAATGGGATTTATACATATATTACAACAATAAAATTTGTTAGTTGAGTTTAAAAAGTATTTTTTGAATATAAAATATATATTTTATTTAAAATATTAATCAAAAGTGGTTTTTTTATTTATTGGTATAAAAATGTGTTTGTATATATATAATTGTTTTCTTTGGAATATACTTCCTTTATATTAAAATTGTTCTTTAATTCACTTATAATATTTTATAACAAAATGATTCATTTTATATACATGAAGAAATAATATTTTTTCAATTTAGATAATCGTATTCATGACACACATTCCAATTTCTTGGAGGTATCTATAATAATATTAAAAGTTTATTGTATTATAGTATAAATTGACAATGCCTGTAATGCAATATATCAAAGGGACTCAATAATGCATGTAATAAAAATAAAAAATATTGATTTGTGTACCAAAAACTAATATTTGAGTTCTGTGTACCATAATATTGACTTATTTGTTTGTATAACACAATCTAAAAATACGTTGTTCTATAAATAATTTTCTATTAACATTTTAAATAAAAGAAAATGATAAAAAAATATAAAATTAAATCAAAGATAATATTTCACATAATTTTAGTGTGTTACATTAAATGAGGTTGAATCGTAACCATATATATGTATATAAAATGAATTTTTTAGGTTTCTAATCACATAATAGGTGATTAATATATGATAATGGAAGAGATAGAGGAGGTGTGGGTCTTTCAAGATGCGTACTTGAAAATGGGAGAAAGGAAATGGGGGTAAATGGTTGATATCATTTGATGTAATTATAGAGACCCTTAAAGAAACCCATATCATTCTATAATTTATATAGATGGAAACAAAAAATAGATATACGTGTTGTGGTGTGTTTATGATTCCATAATACCTATAGATATCTGTTATTTCTACCACCTACATGGTAGATTTGTATTGGCTATCTAGTTGATCTACTGCTGTCTTTCAACTAACTTAAACCTCTACTGAGCCCCCACACAATCTTTGGAGAACACAAAAATATCATCCTAAGAATATCCATAGCACATAAACACACCCAAAACAGGATCATTAATAAATTTTATAAAAAAATTAACATTCTTGTTTCATTATGATGGGTTGGGGTCATACATACCTCGTTGTTATAGTATAAACCCAATTCAAACATAAATTTAATATATAAAGTGATATAAATTAGTGAAACTGAAAAATGAAGTTGTAATTAGTTGATCCCTATAAACTCAACATTATAAAAATTTGTACTATGTAACTACCACTTGACCAAAATTGAATGGAACAAATCTTAGTTTTCATTCATTTGATTAATTGGTAGTTATAGGTGGTAGTCAGAGCCTTTGATAAAGATGGTGGGGAGTTGAATCTTATATTTGAACTATATGGGATTTAATGATATATATTTGACTTAAACTACATGGGGTATTTGTTAGAGGTACGTGATGTTTTATATAATCTATCTAATTATGATCATTGTTTCAACAATAAAAAATTTTTTGGAAATGAGATTCCATATAATAGAGTTATAGCATAAGAAAATTAATTATGTTTATAACATGTCGAGGATGACTATATCATAGGGGTTTGAGGGGTGTTTTCCCAATTTAAAGGTAGTTTTATCAGGGGGTAGGATGAAGTGTATACTCCATTTAGTAATGGGATTCTACATATTAGTGGACTCAAATAGAAAGGAATCTATCTCTAATACAAGAGTATTTGTATTGTGGTATTCTCCATAATCCATGAATGTAACATTAACTAGGATGGATGTAGTGTGTTTTGTTTCCATATTTTGTATACATGTACTATTTCAATTATTACATGTAGTGGTTTTGTGAGTTGTATTATGGTTTCAAAAATTTACAAATGCCTATAAACTCCTTAATACACTTCATAATTGATTATATTTCATCTTTTTATTCCTATACCTATGTTTCCAAAATAATGTTATGATGTAATTTAAATCCCAATTTGTTCTAATTGAATCCCGCCTTTTAGAATTAAATATATAGATATTTTAATTTGTTTACAAATCTTTTATCATCATTCAATATCTATTCAATAACATATCATAGAATAAAATATTTATATGATATGGAGGTCAATATCCTTTTTTATTAAAGAGATAATTTTGTTGTGTCATTATGTTGTGATTTTTTTAGGTTTATAGCATTCTATGTAGGATATGTGTTCAGATATCTGTGTTTTCATTCAATTTTTATTTTTAAAACATTGAATCATTTCGGTTGATTATTCATTAATTACCTTTTTTATTTTATGTGAAAAAAATAATTATATCATTCTCTATCAATTTTAGTGGAAGTTCGATTACCCTAAATTTATATTTTAATAAATTATTTGTTGTGATATGGTTTATGATTGTAAAAACCAAATGCGATTCCATCCAGATAATGGGTCCCCTTTTTATTTTATTTATATTTGTCTATCTATTTATATTCCTAAATAGAATATTAGTTTTTCTTATGTTAGAACATTAATTTTATGAATATAGATAAATATTGGAATTATGAATTTTATTGGTTTCCAATATATTTTTAAAAAGGCTTGTTTATTAAATATATCATTTTATAATATTTTATGGAAATTAATGTTGTTTTCCCATGTTTAATGGGGTTTTTTATTCCATGTTTTAAAATAATTGTCTAATGTGGAATTTTGGGGATAATTCATGTTTTTTAATACTTATTTCATAGCTTACTCATTGTTTTTATCAATTAATAATGAATTTTTAAATTAAATATGGAATAAATTCAATTGATTAAAAAAAGATAACTTTATTCAGGCACATGGGACCATAGGCATGTAAAAAAATGATATATTTTTATAGAAATTTTTCTAAAATTGATATATAGTTTCTTATTTATATTTTATGCTACTCCTAACATGAACTGTGACATGTGTCCTAATGTGAGCCTAGGATGGCTATTAGATTTATGATATTTGGTTAGTGATGATAGATTTTTTAAATCATTTGAATATAATGGTGATGAGATACATTGTGATATGAATATTTTTTTCGGGGATAAAACTAGGGAAGATGTAGTGGTTATTGATAAACGTTCCCATTATTTTCTTTAATGATTTTTGATTTACTATAAATAAAAACATGTAAACGGTCAGATATAATGGTTTATTTTTAATCTTTATTCCTTTCCACAATACATTACCTTGATATACATGATTGAATATGAATCACAATTATTATAGATTTAGAATATTTCTACAATAAATTGTGTTATGGAATGTTAAAATAATAAAAAATGTTGTAAAAAATAGGTTTATTGATTGTGGGAATGAGAATTGTGGCATTTTTGAGATATGTGGACTTGGTTGACTTCTACCAGGTGGTAATTCATTGTTCATGGTGGTTAATAAAATTTCAATGGAGATATTCTAATTAATGATAATAAATTAATTAATGTTGAATTAATGGTAATAAATATAGATTTTTTTAAGTTATTTCTCCTTAAATACTAGTCTACATATTGGATGTCATGAAATTAGCATTAGTAATTGAGTTTCCATGTGTTGGTAGTGGTAGTTGATCTTGAGACTATGTTTCATCTCATATTTTTATTATGGGAATTATTATACAAAAACATTATAAATTTAATTTTCTACTACACACATGTTGGTAGGGTGAATGAAACCCTTTTTATTATGGAAGGGTATATTCACCTACATAAAAATTGATGGGGGATGGATGACTGAACCCCCTCAATCACTATTTGTTTTCATAGTACTGTTATGCTATAGTATTCCTTGTCATTATCTTCAAACTAATATGTTTATAACGGGTTGTAATGTCTTTTGGATATTCAGATATATGTATATCCTATTATAGTATTCTTATGATTATTATAAATGTGACTTGTATGTGATGTTACTACTTGAGTCACAATAATTTAGGAATGTGCTATGATAGCTTGAGGTATACTACATGATTTATAATACATCATTTATGATCTATGTTGTCTCCCCAAAAAATAAATTCATATATAGATATATGTAATTTTATGATGATATAATGTGTTAAATGAGATGATTGTTTTGATACCATAGCCTCCGTGTTTTTTGGAAGAAATTCTTTGGAGATAGGTGGATCTGGACGTATGGTATTAGAGAGAGTGGAAAGGCATTTGCAATGTGGTGGTTGTAAATTCTTATTTTACTAATATAATATTTTCGAATTTTGATATAATTCAAGGTGAGATATTTCCAATATTATTATGAGAAAATATTATTTATATATATATATATATATATATAAGTGAGAAATTAGTCACTGTTATTGCCCATTGGTCATTACAATTATTACATTATCATTTTGAGGAGAGGCTATAGAGAGGATATTACAATGTATACATGTTATGTTCTACCTATTTAAACAAAATCCATTTCGAGGTTATAAGGGAAGTATGGTTGTCAGTAGAGATTACTCATTATTGTTAGTTTTAGGGATCTATTTTATTTTCATGGTATTTTTCAATATTATGTTTTAGTACATATAATTTTTCTTTGTAGATGTTCGAATTTTTTATGGATTCATTTTCCTATGTCTACAAATTATTTCATTTTTTACGTGTCTTATTTCGTGTTATTTATTTTGTTAGAGTTTAAAATCCTCACATTTATATTTATATCGTACAATAGGTTCTTATTTCTATTCCATTACAAATTGGATCTTGGATTTATATTTCATTATATCCATATTTTAGATTTCTCGTAGGTAATGGAAATTTAATTCTCCCAAATGATCTAATGCACATTTTTTATGTTTACGGAACCTACTATGAGACGTGATACATGTATCATGGTATAAATCATCTAATGTATCATGATTAAGTATTAATTTAGACTATCATTGAAGTGGGATGATCCTGGAATTTGGAGGTAACATATGTAAATATAATAATGAATGAATAAATATTAATTATTAAATATTCTAGGTTTAAGATCATCAATCATTTTTTATTTTTCTCGGTATACCGACAGGATAGTGTCTTCATCTAATTCATAGTAAATATGGTTAGAAACAATTTTTGGTAGATCTATAAAGGTTATATGTCAATAGAGATAACAAATTTAGGAGTAAAATATGTCACTGTCATCTCTAGATTCTACAAATGTAATTGGGGGTCAATAATGGACATTTTGAAACATGTCTAGATTGAGTGGACCAAATTTTTTTCATTTTGATATTTTATTAGAAGGAGAAATGAGCTTCATTTGTTGTAACCCTTCTACTTGAGGGACTTAGGATGTAATAATTAATATTCAACTAAGAGCATCTAGATTTAGGGTTCAATTTTTGTTTGATAAGGGACGCGTTCATAGTATATGTTCATTCATAGACTAATAAAGAGTCCAGTTGACATATATTTCTTACCATTCGATAGGGAAGTGGGAGAAAGTAGTAGTTTGAGATCAATTTCTGAACACTTATCTATTATTCAACAAACTTGTTATCATTTGAGGAGGTGATGGTGAATATATCTACAAGGAAATTTCATATATTATTATTATATATTTTTTATGATTATTCATTACTTCTCATAAATAGTTTAATGCAGACCATAATGATATAGTGTAATTGGATACATGACATATAATCAAGTTATATTATGAAATATCTTCAACAAATCTCATAAATATATCCTCAATAAGTACACATCATAAATTTACCATACATTAAAACATTATTTATAACCTTTGGAATGAGGCATAAGAATGTTTAAGCACATATATTCATTAATTGTAGAAATGGTAAACATCAATTAATGTGCGGATGAAATTATAAAATTACCATAGGGGTATGAGATCATGATAATAAATTTAATACATTATAACCTATATATCATGAATCATACTCATGATTCATTTCATAATGAATTTTAATTTCAAAACTAATGATTCATAAGTGTTATGAATCATCGTAAATAAATCATGAATCATATGTTCATGTCCTAGTAGAGTGGGGCCATAATATGTATTAAGAAAAGTATTTATAGGCTAACTACTAAGACCACAAAAAATAAACATATTAGAAATGAAAATGTTCTCCCCATACTTTATTTACTAGATCATCCTTTTACCATATAGAATCAGCCAGGTCAACATGTTTCCTTTAACGATTTAATAAAATAAAATATTTTTCCGCAATTAAATATTGTGATATAATTCATTACAAAAACCATTGTGGGTTATTTAATTTTTTACCCCCCAAAACATAATGAAAATGATACATATATTTTCATGAAGATAATTCAATATCAATCTTATCATATCATCAAAACCCATTTGATGCAAAAAAAAATTATATTCATTCTATAAATTCTACATATCACATCACTTTAAAATTATTGGATTTCACAAAAACCACATCATTATGAACATAAAAAAATATTGAAATAATTATTATTCTTTAATTATATCATAAAATATAAATTAGTTTTTTAATAGAAAAGGGATATTATTATAGATGAAAATTCCTTTAAAATATTACAATAACAACTAATGAGGAAAATCATCTATTATATGAAAATAAAATGTAAAAAATTAAAAAATGAACGAAGTTGGGAAATTAAATTTTCATGGAAAATAAACTGAAAAATATATGATGGATTTTTTATATCATTTCATGGACTTGAGGGTATATTATTATTTTCATGTTGTATACATAAAAAATAACACATTCACATTTACGTAACATAGTCATAATTACCACATTTAGAAAATAAAATGTATACTACATTTAAAAAAATTCAAACAAATAAAAACTCTTATTTAAATAAATTTAAAAAGTTATTTTAAACATTTGATTAAATTTGAGAAAAAATAATAATTATATGGTCATATATGATAAAAGGGTTTTCGATCGAATATAAAAATAATGTCTTTTTTAAAAACAAATGGTTTATTTTATTTCAAATGATATGAAAATTAAAGAAAACGTGAAATATAAAAATAACATGAGGTTTAAAAATATAATTAGATTAATGTGATTTATATTAGTGTGTTTCATTATCGAAATCACAATAAAAATTCGGATAAAAATTGATATTGTATCCTGAGTCCCTCACCTCAAGTCTCAAATTTAATCATACATGTTGAAATATAATGTATAATAAATATAATTATATTATATATATATTAAATAAAAATTATAATATATAAAATTCCATATATGATTTACATATAACCTATTTCAGCCTATTTTTAAATAATTCCCTATTAAAATAATTATTTCATTTTATAATAACTTCATTTTTATATATGTTTTGATTTTATTGATTTTGTAATTTTAAAATTATATTGGTTGAATAATATTCTAAATTTAAATAAATAAATATGAATAATAAATATTTATTGTATAAATCATTATATGTATCCATAAATGACACTGTAAATAAAAATAAATTGAACATTTCATAGAGAACGTAAGACAAAAATAGTCATAAAAATTATATGTACTTTTTGAAAGAAGGAATGAATTAATGAATTATAGAAATTAAAAATTATAAAACAATTATTTTTTCATATATCACCTATTATATTTCTTAAATATGACCTTATTTCAATCCATGAATATTTGATATGAAAAAAATTGTCATCACTTTTTTTAGATTTTTTTTATATGTATGCATAAGAAATGATGTCGTTTTTTAGATTAGATGGTAAGAAAGAGGATGTGATATTATAATATTATAAGATATATAATGTCATAAATATCAAATAAATACATTAAATAATAAATTAAAATTTTCTACTAAATGAGATGATGGAAGATGAATAACATTGGTTTGTAATGTGGTAGTCCTCCATAAAAATGATCGATGATTTTGTTTCCCTTTATATAGAAGAAGAGATTTGCAAATATTATGAAACTAACGTTAAACCATACTACAATATTTAAGAAAATATTTTTTTAATTTCATATTAACCTTTTAATATTTTCATGTTGTAGTAGATGATGAATAGTGGGAATTCATTTTTAAGAACTATATCTCTTATTTGGACAACCTATTTAGTTTTATCCATAAATCCTTCAGTGTAGGGGTCATTAAAAAATAGAGACTCTAGGTAATGGATATGGATTTAGGGAATAGATTAGAATAAATCTTATTAGATACAAATTCATCTAAAATGTGCAATAACCCAAGGTAAATATTTTGAATTATTAAAATATAAAAATATCATTATATAGAAATGTGATTAAAAATTTATAGAGATTCATTGATAAGATAGTATTTTGTATAAAGAGAATTAAAAATAAAATAAAAAATATGATTATGTAGTATTTAAAACCTTATAATATAGTATAACCCATTAGTTAAATGTTTTTATCATTAAGAGCTGTAATAACATTTTCAATATTTATGGGGTATTAATATTACCATAAATTAAAAAATGTCTCTTAAATTGAAAATTAGTAATAAATTAAGTGTATTTAAACAAAAATATAAAAATATAGTATTTAAATTAATTTTAAATAATTTTAAAATTATTAATTATTTGAAATTAAATTTTTTATTAATTTTTAAACTATTATTATAATTTGAATAAGAAAACAACAAGACTGAAAACTATTTTATTGTATTAAATTATACCAAACATAACTAGTATTATGTATCTACAAAATTCATCAAAAATAATAATTCTATCAAAAAATATATAAATATTAATATTTTTAGAATCATTAGTTTAATTTCATTATTAATTTAATAAATATATTCTTGTAAATGTGAAAAGAAATTAATGAAAATAATTAACTAAATTAAATTTAAAATGAATTATTATCATTTATGTAATTTAATTATGATATTAATAACCATTATGATTAATTCAAAATATTCATTTTTTCCTATTTGATCACATAATATAAATTAAAACAAATATGTGTGACACTTTTTCTATTTAAATTATATAACATTGTACATATGTCACTTTAATGAATATGATTCTAATAAAATCTTATATATAGGGTATAAATTTATATTGGTTGATATCCCTTAAATTAGAATAAATGATCATAAAATAGTTGAGCCTTATTAACTAGTTTCATGGTCAACTAATCCAATTTATTTTTCTAATACTTTTATTATTTTTTACACTTTTAGTATTTATTATAACCATAAATTATGTTTCCCTTATTTGGTAATATTAATTTTTTAATTAAAAATATTGAATATATTGAAAAAATATCAAATCTATATAACATGAAAATAATAATTTTATTTGTTTTCAACTTAGTTTGACAAAAACCAATTATCTATAAAAATGTGTTTGGTGTCTAAAATTAGTTCATTTTCAGAGATCATGTATACTTTTTATTAATATGGAATGTTGATTATTTATTATAACTAAATTATTATTATATTAATTAAGGATCAGCATTATATTCTTATATTTTTTCCTCATTGAAAATAAATGGCAATTTTATAATTATTTTATTTATCCTTATTAAATAAAAAAATTAAAAAATTTAGTGAAATGAAATACATCCACATTCAGTTAATTTTGAGTTTGTAATATCCAAAATTTAAATTATTTTTTAAAATAAATATATTAAATATTTATAAATAAATAATACTTTTAATTATAAAATATAAATTATAACCATTTTTTAAGAAATTCATTTTTAAACGAAAATTTACTTTACTAAAATTTGTTTAATTATTTAATAATCTTTAATAAAAAAGTCTAAAATTAGTAGTATAATTTTAAATGTACATATAAAAACTATTGTAATTTATATTAATAACAACAAATTTAATGGCTATTTTATAGTTGTAAATATTAAAAAATAATAATTTAATAGAAAACTGTGGTTTATTAAAAACCGGTGATGTATATGACCCAAGATATTAAGGAATTATAATTTATTTAATAATACAAATATTCTGAAATACGATAGTCCTAAATTCTACCTATTCAATAAAATTATCTATCCCTATTTTACCACATGATCACTAATCAAGTGTTCTATATTTGATTTTTTTTTTGAATCCTCACATGATAAAATTTTTCAATGAAATTACTTATAGGGAAGTACGAATGTAATGTATTAACAAAAAAGTACCCATACCAGTTCCCCAAGTAGGTTCGTCACAAGACCTTAGGCTCACCATCTAATAAAATAGAGGCTTATGACTACCTATGAGGGATAAATATTAAACATAGATATTATATATACTCATGATCAAATTAGAAAAAACAGAAAAAAATAAATAATATCCAAGTGATAAAAAAATTGTAACAGTTTTTCAATAACCAATACGAACAATAATATTATACAAAACTAGAATAGGAAAAAATATTAAAAAAATGATGTTGATATTTAATGTGATATATGTGTCATGCATCATTATAAATTCCAAAATGAAAAGACACCAAAATATCCAATGAGGATCAAAAAACCATATATGAATACATCATCCATGCTTCATCCCAACTCATACATCAAACATAGTTCTCTAGATATATAATGTTTTGTAATTATGTGGTCTACATGGGAACCAATAATTTTTCCTGAGATGTGAGTGAGTACCACTCCACAAGACACCAAAAATTGTATCTAATATAATATACAGTCAATAACAGTGTATGCAGGTTTATAATGAATAGTGTACAATTGACAAAATAATAATTTTATTAATTAAATTAATTGTTAATAAGCCATGGAATTTACTCAGGATATTGATGAAACCCAAAAAACCAATTCCTGCATCAGCTTATGCAAATCAGTAAACCATATTTCTAGGTGAAATAACAATTCATTATAACATCCAAATCCATTATCCATTTAATTTACATTCCTATCAATTTTACATGTAATCATAGATAAATGTATACATTTTGGGACTAGAACTCCTTTCATATATCCACATGAGTATCTCAGGAATCTTTCTGTGTTCCACAATAATTTAATATCACATATGAGCTTTTGAAGCATCATTCCATGTCCAATTCTCGAATAATAGTCAATTACATGTGGTAATTTGAAGAAATCTTCCATGTCCCAGCCAGATATGAAAAAATATCACTTGTAATGAAATTTCTCACATATCAAAATTTAATATACCTAAATGAAAAGAATCATTAACCATGTTAGACATCATTATCATCATGGTGTACCAATTAAATTATCAATTAAACCATCATTCGTCACTTTAATCACATTGAAAAATATAGTAAATTCAATATTTAACTATTTATAAAAATTTAATCATATAATATATTAACCCTTTTAAGGTTAATCCAATCTTCTCCTTAATTCATATTATCAATCAATTCACAATCCCATTAATAAAAAAATTACATCATCCTAATTAGGTGACCAATTCTATAACCCTTTAAGTAATTCATAAATTAATAATTCAATTCAAGAATTAATTTCCAAACATTTAAATTTAAATTTAAAAATTTTATAGCCACATTTAAAATTCATAATTATAGTAATTGAATTGTTTAAAACCAGCCTTACAATTGATGATGGGAATTCTCCAATCATGAAACTGCCAAATTGAAATGCAACAATCAATTTCACTTTGATTAAAGTGATCTAGAACCAAAGCTAGAGGAGGTTGAAGCTTTATATTAGATATTCAATTAGTGAATAATATATTTTTGAACAAATTTTAAACTATCTTAGATCATCCATTTTTTATAGAATTTGGGTTATTTAGATGTAACAAAAATTTGTGTTATGACTAGGGATTCTTTAAATTACCATAATTGTATTTGATAAAATAATTGCATGACCATGGTATAGATGGTATGGGAACATGGTTTTCCGAACTAAATTCCCTAATAGTGTGCCTCCTCAAAGGGTTGAACTATTATATAAGTAGGTAAAATGGTTTAAAAACGATCTTTCATCCCTAAAAATATACCTTTGCCTGAGGTTGCACATCTTTTGGGGAGTAGGTACACGATTTGGGTAAACTGTGAGCCGACTATGCAATGAAAATTTTTCCACACAAATGTAAAATATTCTATAAATTCACACCAAAACAAACAAAAAATAACAGTTGTATAAAAAACAATTGTAAAAATTTGTACTATGTAACTACAACTTGATCAAAATTGAATGGAACAAATCTTAGTTTTCATTCATTTGATTCATTGGTTGTTCTAGGTGGTAGTCCGTGCCTTTTGATAAAGAGGGTTGGGAGTTGAATCTTAAATTTGAACTATATGGGATTTAATGATATATATTTGACTTAAACTACATGGGGTATTTGTTAGAGGTACGTGATTTTTTATATAATCTATCTAATTGTGATCATTGTTTCAACAATAAAATTTTTTTTGGAATTGAGATTCCATAGAATAGATTTGTAGAATAAGAACATTAATTATGTTTATAACATGTATAGGATGACTATATCATAGGGGTTTTAGGGGTGTTTTCCCAATTTAGAGGTAGTTTCACCAAGGGGTAGGATGAAGTGTATACTCTATTTAGTAATGAGATTCTATATATTAGTGGACTCAACTAGAAATGAATCTATCTCTAATACAAGAGGATTTTTGTTGTGTTATTCTCTATAATCTATGAATGTAACATTAACTAGGATGGATTTAGTGTGTTTTGTTTCCATAATGTTTATACATGTACTATTTCAATTATTACATGTAGTGGTTTTGTGGGTTGTAATATGGTTTTAAAAATTTACAAATACCTATAAACACCTGAATACACTTAATACTCAATTATATTTCATCTTTTTATTCTTATACCTATGTTTCCAATATAATGTTTTAATGTAATTTAAATCCCAATTTGTTCTAATTGAATCCCACCTTTTAGAATTCAATCTATAGATATTTTAATTTGTTTATAAATATTTTATCATCTTTCAATATCTATTCAATAACATATCATAGAATAAAATATTTTTATGATATGGAGGTCAATATCCTTTGTTAATAAAGAGATAATTTTTTTGTGTCATTATGTTGTGATTTTTTAGGTTTATAGCATTCCATATAGGATATGTGTTCAGATATCTGTGTTTTCATCCAATTTTTATTTTAAAAACATTGAATCATTTCAGTTGATTATTCATTAATTACCTTTTTTATTTTATGCGAAAAAAATAATTATATCATTCTCTATCAATTTTTGTGGAAGTTCGATTACCCTAAATTAATATTTTATTAAATTATTTGTTGTGATATGGTTTATTATTGTAAAAACCAAATGATATTCCATACAGATAATGGGTTCCCTTTTTATTTTCATTATATTTGTCTATCTATTTATATTCCTAAATAGAATATTACTTTTTCTTATGTTAGAACATTAATTTTATGAATATAGATAAATATTTAAATTATGAATTTAATTGGTTTCCAATATATTTTAAAAAAGGCTTGTTTGTTAAATATATCATTTTATAATATTTTATGGAAATTTTACCACATTTAATGTGGTTTTTTATTCTATGTTTTAAAATAATTGTCTAATGTAGAATTTGGAGATAATTCATGTTTTTTAATAATGATTTCATAGGTTTCTCATTGTTTTTATCAATTAATAATGAATTTTTAAATTAAATATGGAATAAATTCAGTTGATTAAAAAAGATAACTTTTTTCAGACACATGGGACCACAGTCATATAAATAAATGGTATAATTTTATGGAAATGTTTACAAAATTGATATATAGTTTCTTATTTATATTTTATGCTACTCCTAACATGAAATGTAACATGTGTCCTAATGTGAGCCTAGGATGGCTATTAGATTTATGAGATTTGTTTGGAGATGATAGATTTTTTGAAGCATTTGAATATAGTGATGATGAGATACATTGTGATATGAATATTTTTGTTTGGGATAAAACTATGGAAGATGTAGTAGTTTATGGTAATAGTTCCTATTATTTTCTTCAATGATTTTTGATATACTATAAATAAAAACTTTTAAAATGTTAGATATAATGGTTTTTTTTAATCTTTATTCCTTTCCACAATACATTACCTTAATAGACATAATTGTATATGAATCACAATTTTTATAGATTTAGAATATTTCTACATTAAATTGTGATATGGAATTTTAAAATAATAACAAATGTTGTAAAAAATAGGGTTAGTGATTGTGGGAATTAGAATTGTGGCAATTTTGAGATATGTAGACTTGGTTGACTTCTGCCAGGTGGTAATTCACTGTTCATGGTGGTTAATAAAATTTCAATGGAGATATTCTAATTAATTATAATAAATTAATTAATGTTGAATTAATTGTAATAAAAATAGATTTTGTTTAATTTATGTCTCTTTAAATACTAGTCTACATATAGGATGTCATGAAATTAGCATTAGTAATTGAGTGTCCAAGTGTTGGCAGTGGCAGTTGATCATGAGACTATGTTTCATCTCATATTTTTATTATGGGAATTATTATATACAAAAACGTATAAATTTAATTTTCTACAACACAAATGTTGGTAGGGTGAATGAAACCCTTTTTATTATGGAAGGGTGTATTCACCTACATAAATATTGATGGGGGATGGATGACTGAACCCCCTCATTCACTCATTATTTTCTTGGTACTTTTATGCTTTTGTATTCCATGTCATTATCTTCAAACTAATATGTTTATAAAGGGTTGTAATGTCTTTTGGATATTCAGATATATTTATATCCTATTATAGTATTCTTATGATTATTATAAATGTGACTTGTATGTGATGATACTACTTGAGTCACAATAATTGAGGAATGTGATATGATTGCTTGAGGTATACTACATGATTTATAATACATCATTTATGATCTATGTTGTCTCCCAAAAAATAAACTCATATATAGATATATGTAATTTTATGATGATATGATGTGTTAAAGGAGATGATTGTTTTGATACCATAGCCTCCGTGTTTTTTGGAAGAAATTCTTTAGATAGAGGTAGATCTGGACATATGGTATTAGAGAGAGTGGAAAGGCATTTGCAATGTGGTGGTTATAAATCCTTATTTTACTAATATAATATTTTCTAAATTTGATATAATTCAAGGTGAGATATTTCCAATATTATTATGAGAAAATATTATATTTACATATAAGTGAGAAATTAGTCACCGTTATTGTCCATTGGTCATTACAATTATTACATTATCATTTTGAGGAGAGGCTATAGAGAGGATATTACAATGTATACATGTTATGTTCTACCTATGTAAACAAAACCCATTTCAAGGTTATTAGGGAAGTATGGTTGTCAGTATAGATTACTCATTATTGCTAGTTTTAGGGATCTATTTGATCTTCATGGTATTTGTCAATATTATGTTTTAGTACATATAATTTTTCTTTGTAGATGTTCGAATTTTTTATGGATTCATTTTCCTATGTCTACAAATGATTTCATTTTTTACGTGTCTTATTTCATTTTATTTATTTTTTTAGAGTTTAAAATCCTCACATTTATATTTATATCGTAAAATAGGATCTTATTTCTATTCCATTTCAAATTGGATATTGGATTTATATTTCATTATATCCATATTTTAAATTTCTCATAGGTAATGGAAATTTTGTTCTCCCATATGATCTAATGCACATTTGTTTATGTTTATGGAACCTACTATGAGACGTGATACATGTATCGTGGTATAAATTATCTAATGTATCATGTTTAAGTATTAATTTTGACTATCATTGAAGTGGGAGTATCCTGGAATTTGGAGGTAACATATGTAAATATAATAATGAATGAATTAATATTAATTATTAAATATTCTAGGTTTAAGATCATCAATCAATTTTTATTTTTCTCAGTATACCTACTGGATATTGTCTTCATCTGATTCATATTAAATATGTTTAGAATGAATTTCTAGTAGATCTATAAAGGGTAGATGCCAATAGTGATAACAAATTTAGGAGTAAAATATGTCTCTGTCATCTCTAGATTCTATAAAAGTAATAGGCGGTCAATAATAGACAATTTGATACATGACTAGATTGTGTGGACATAATTTTTTTCATTTTGATATTTTATTAGAAGGAGAAATGAGCTTCATTTGTAGTAACCCTTCTAATTGAGGGACTTAGGATGTAATAATTAATATTCAACTAAGAGCATCCAGATTTAGGTCTCCATTTTTGTTTGATAAGGGATGCGTTCATAGTATATGTGCATTCATAGAATAATAAAGAGTCTAGTTGACATATGTTTCTTACCATTCGATAGGGAAGTGGGAGAAAGTAGTAGTTTGAGATCAATTTCTGAACCCTTTTCTATTATTCAAATAACTTGTTATCATTTGAGGAGGTGAGGGTGAATATATCTACAAGGAAATTTCATATATTATTATTATATATTTTTTATGATTATTCATTACTTCTCATAAATAGTTGAATGCAGACCATAATGATATAGTGTAATTGGATACATGACATATAATCAAGTTATATTATGAAATATCTTCAACAAATCTCATAAATATATCCTCAATATGTACACATCATAAATTTACCATACATTAAAACATTATTTATAACATTTGGAATGAGGCATAAGAATGTTTAAGCACATATTTTAATTAATTGTAGAAATGGTAAATATCAATTAATGTGCGGATGAAATTATAAAATTACCATAGGGGTATGAGATCATGATAACAAATTTAAAACATTACAACCTATATATCATGAATCATACTCATGAGTCATTTCATAATGAATTTTAATTTCAAAACTAATGATTTATAAGTGTTATGAATCATCGTAAATAAATCATGAATCATATTTTCACGTCCTAGTAGAGTGGGGCCATAATATGTATTCAGAAAAGTATTTATAGGTTAACTACCAAGACCACAAAAAATAAAAATATTACAAATGAAAATTTTCTCCCCATAATTTATTTACTAGATCATCCTTTTACCATATAGAATCATCCACGTCAACATGTTTCCCTTAACGATTTAATAAAATAAAATATTTTTCCACAATTAAATATTGTGATATAATTCATTACAAAAAGCATTGTGGTATATTTAATTGTTTACCCCCCAAAACATAATGAAATTGATACATATATTTTCATGAAGATAATTCAATATCAATCTTATCATAACATCAAAACCCATTTGATGGAAAAAATATTATATTCATTCTATAAATTCCACATATCACATCACTTTAAAATTATTGGATTTCACAAAAACCACAACATTATGAACATAAAAAATATTGAAATAATTATTATTCTTTAATTATATCATAAAATATAAATTAGTTTTTTACAGAAAAGGGATATTATTATAGCTGAAAATTCCTTTAAAATATTACAATAACAACTAATGAGGAAAATCAACTATTACATGAAAATCAAATATAAAAAATTAAAAAATAAAAGAAGTTGGGAAATTATATTTTCATGGAAAATAAATTGATAAATATATGATGTATTTTTTATATAATTTCATGGACTTGATGGTATAATATTATTTTCATGTCGTATACATAAAAAATATCACATTCACATTTACGTAACATAGTCAGAATTACCACATTTAGAAAATAAAATGTATATTACATTTAACAAAATTATAACAAATAAAAACTCTTATTTAAATAAATTTAAAAAATTAATTTAAACATTTGATGAAATTTGATAAAAAATAATAATAATAATATGGTCATATATGATAAAAGGGTTTTCGATCGAATAGAAAAATAATGTCTATTTTAAAAACAAATGGTATATTTTATTTCTAATAATATGAAAATTAAAGAAAACATGAAATATAAAAATAACATGAGGTTTAAAAATATAATTAGATTAATGTGATTTATATTAGTATGTTTCATTATCAAAATCACAATAAAAATTCGGATAAAAATTGATATTGTATCCTGAGTCCCTCACCTCAAGTCTCAATTTAATCATACATGTTGAAATATAATGTATAATAAATATAATTATATTATATATGTATTAAATAAAAATTATAATATATAACATTCAATATATGATTTACATATAACCTATTTCAGCCTATTTTTAAATAATTCCCTATTAAAATAATTATTTCATTTCATAACATCTTCATTTTCATATATGTTTTGATTTTATTTATTTTGTAATTTTAAATTTATATTGGTTGAATAATATTCTAAATTTAAATAAATAAATATTAATAATATATATTTATTGTATAAATCATTATATTTATACATAAATGACAGTGTAAATAAAAATAAATTTAACATTTCATAGAGAACGTAAGACAAAAATAGTCATAAAAATTATATGTACTTTTTGAAAGAAGGAATGAATTAATTAAAAATAGAAATTAAAAAATATAAAATAATTAGTTTATCATATATCACCTATTATATTTCTTAAATATGACCTTATTTCAATCCATGAATATTTGATATGAAAAAAAATTGTCATCTCTTTTTTTAGATTTTTTTTTATATGTATGCATAAGGAATGATGTCATTTTTTAGATTAGATGGTAAGAGTGTGGATGTGATATTATAATATTATAAGATATATAATGTCATAAATATCAAATAAATACATTAAATAATAAATTATAATTTTCTATTAAATGAGATGATGGAAGATGAATAACATTGGTTTGTAATGTGGTAATCCTCCATATAAATGATCGATGGTTTTGTTTCCCTTTATATAGAAGATGAGATTTGCAAATCCTATGAAACTAACAGTAAACCATACTAGAATATTTAAGAAAATAATTTTTTAATTTCATATTACCCTTTTAATATTTTCATGTGGTAGTGGGTGATGAATAATGGGAATTCATTTTTAAGAACTATATCTCTTCTTTGGACAACCTTTTTAGTTTTATACCTAAATCCTTCAGTGTAGGGGTCATTAAATAATAGAGACTCTGGGTAATGGATATGGATTTAGGGAATAGATTAGAATAAATCTCAGTAAATACCAATTCATCTAAAATGTGCAATGACCAAATGTAAATATTTTAAATTATTAAAATATAAAAAGATCATTATATATAAAAGTGATTAAAAATTTATAGAGATTCAATTATAAGATAGTATTTTGTATAAAGAGAATTAAAAATAAAATAAAAAATATGATTATGTAGTATTTAAAACCTTAAAAAATAGTATTACCCATTAGTTAAAAGTTTTTATCATTAAGAGATGTAATAACATTTTCAATATTTATGGGGTATTAATATTACCATAAATTAAAAAATGTCTCTTAAATTGAAAATTATAAATAAATTAAGTGTAGTTAAACAAAAATATAAAAATATAGTATTGAAATTAATTTTAAATAAATTTAAAATTATTAATTATTGGACATTAATGTTTTTTTAATTTTTAAACTATTATAATAATTTGAATAAGAAAACAACAAGACTGAAAACTATTTTATTGTATTAAAAAATCCCAAACATAACAAGTATTATGTATCTACAAAATTCATCAAAAATAATAATTCTATCAAAAAATATATAAATATTAATATTTTTAGAATCATTAGTTTAATTTCATTATTAATTTAATAAATGTATTCTTGTAAATGTGAAAACAAATTAATGAAAATAAATAACTAAATTAAATTAAAAATAAATTATTATCATTTATGTAATTTAATTATGATATTAATAAACATTATGATTAATTCAAAATATTCATTTTTTCCTATTTGATTACATAATATAAATTAAAAAGAATATGTGTGACAGTTTTTCTATTTAAATTACATAACATTGTACATGTGTAACTTTAATGAATATGATTCCAATAAAATATTATATATTGGGTATAAATTTATATTGGTTGATATCTCTTAAATTAGAAAAAATGATCATAAAATATTTGAGCCTTATTAACTAGTTTCATGGTCGACTAATCCAATTTATTTTTCTAATACTGTTATTATTTTTTACTCTTTTAGTATTTATTATAACCATAAATTATGTTTCCCTTATTTGGTAATATTAATTTTTTAATTAAAAATATTGAATATATTGAAAAGATATCAAATCTATATAACATGAAAATAATAATTTTATTTGTTTCCAACATAGTTTGACAAAAACCAATTATCTATAAAAATGTGTTTTGTGTCTAAAATTAGTTCTTTTTCAAAGATCATGTATAATTTTTATTAATATTGAATGATGATTATTTATTCTAACTAAATTTTTATTATATTAATTAATGATCAGCATTATATTCTAATATTTATTCCTCATTGAAAATAAATGACAATTTTATAATTATTTTATTTATCCTTATTAACTAAAATAATAATAATTTTAGTGAAATGAAATACATCCACATTCAGTTAATTTTGAGTTTGTAATATCCAAAATTTAGATTATTTTTTAAAATAAATATATTAAATATTTATAAATAAATCATACTTTTAATTATAAAATATAAATTATAACCATTTTGAAGAAATTCATTTTTGAACGAAAATTTACTTCACTGAAATTTGTTTACTTATTTAATAATCCTTAAAAAAGTCTAAAATTATTAGTATAATTTTAAATGTACATATAAAAACTATTGTAATTTATATTAATAACAACAAATTTAATGGCTATTTTATAGTTGTAAATATTAAAAAATAATAATTTAATATACAACAATGGTTTATTAAAAACCGGTGATGTATATGACCCAAGCTATTAAGGAATTATAATTTATTTAAGAATACAAATATTTTGAAATACAATAGTCCTAAATTCTACTTATTCAATAAAATTATCTCTCAGTATTTTACCATATGATCACTAGTCAAGGGTTCTATATTTGAATATATTTTTTTTAATCCTCACATCATAAATTTTTTCCATGAAATTACTTATAAAAATAGTGATAGGGAAGTACGAATGTAATGTATTAACAAAAAAGTACCCATACCAGTTCCCCGTGTATGTTGGTCACTTGACCTTAGACTCACCATCTAATAAACTAGAGGCTTCTGACTACCTATGAGGGATAAATATTAAACATAGATATAATATATAATCTTGATCAAATTAGAAAAAAAAGAAAAAATAAACAATATCCAAGTGATAAAAAAAATTGTAATAGTTTTTCAATAACCAATACGAACAATAAAATTATACAAAACTAGAATAGGAAAAAATATAAAAAAATAATGTTAATATTTAACGTGCTATATGTGTCATGAATCATTATAAATTCCAAAATGCAAAAACACAGAAATATCCAATGAGGATCAGAAAACCATATATGAATACATCATCCATGCTCCATCCCAACACATACATCAAACATAGTTCTCTAGATATATAATATTTTGTAATTATGTGGTCTACATGGGAACCAATAAGTTTGCCTGAGATGTGAGTGAATACCACTCCATAAGACACCAAAAATTGTGTCTAATATAATATACAGTCAAAAACAGTGTATACGGTTTTATAATGAATACTGTACAATTGACAAAATAATAATTTTATTAATTAAATTAATCTTTAATAAGCCATGTAATTTACTCAGGATATCGATGAAACCCAAAAAACCAATTCCTGCATCATGTTATGCAAATTGGTAAACCATATTTCTAGGTGAAATAACAATTCATTATAACATCCAATTCCATTATCCATTTAATTTACATTCCTATCAATTTTACATGTAATCATAGATAAATGTATACATTTTGGGACTAGAACTCCTTTCATATCTCCACATGAGTGTCATAGGAATCTTTCTGTGTTCCACAACAATTTATTGTCACATATGTGCTTTTGAAGCATCATTCCATGTCCAATTCGTGAATAATAGTCAATTACATGTGGTCATTTGAAGAAATCTTCCATGTCCCAGCCATATATGAAATAATATCACTTGTAATGAAATTTATCACATATCACAATTTCATATACCTCAATGAAAAGAATCACTAACCATGTTAGACATCATTATCATCATGGTGTACCAATTAAATTATCAATTAAAAAATCATTCATCACTTTAATCACATTAAAAAATATAGTAAATTCACTATTTAACTATTTATAAAAATTTAATCATATAATATATTAACCCTTTCAAGGTTAATCCAATCTTCTCCTTAATTCAAATTATCAATCAATTCACAATCCCATTAATAAAAAAATTACATCATCCTAATTAGGTGACCAATTCCATAACCATTTAAGTAATTCATCAATTAATTATTCAATTCAAGAATTAATTTCCAAACATTTAAAATTGAATTAAAAAATATTATAGCCACATTTAAAATTCATAATTATAGTAATTGAATTGTTTAAAACCAGCCTAACGATCGATGATGGGAATTCTCCAATCAAGAAACTGCCAAATTGAAATGGAACAATCAATTTCACTTTGTATAAAGTGATCTAGAACCAAAGCTAGAGGAGGTTGAAGAATTATATTAGATATTAAATTAATGAATAATGTATTTTGGAACAAATTTGAATTTATCCTAGATCATCCATTTTTTATAGAATTTGGGTTAGATATATGTAACAAATATTTGTGTTATGATTAGGGATTCTTGAAATTATCATAATTGTTTTTGATAAAATAATTACATGGCCATGGTATAGATGGTAGGGGAACATGGTTTTCTGAACTACATTCCCTAATAGTGTGCCTCCTCAAAGGGTTGAACTATTCTAAAAGTAGGGAAAATGGTTTAAAAAACCATCTTTCATCCCTAAAAATACCCCTTTACCTGAGGTTGCAATACTTTTTGGGATTTGGCACACGATTTGGGTAAACTGTGAGCCGGCGATGCAATGAAAATTTTTCCTCAAAAATGTAAAATATTCTATAAAATCACACCAAAACAAAAAAAATTAACAGTTGTATAAAAAAAATTGTAACTATTTGCCTAAAATAAGAACAAAACATCACATCAATATTGTCGATATCTTACAATCTACCTACATTATTGAATCTCTTCCTCATGCTATACTCACAAATATCTATATGAATCCTAGGTCAAATTATAGGGCTACTAACATGGAAAATCCACATATTTCAAAAAAAAATCCTACTAGACATTGAGATGATTTCAGAATACTAAAACAATTAACATGAAATTTCCCAAAACACGTTCTTACTATAATACAAAAACCATTACAGATTATAATCAAAGGAATAATCGGTATCAATAACAAAATCTTTAATAACAATCCCATGATATGGTTCGGGATGATATCATCGATGTTGGGACACATGAAAAATATCATGCATAGAACCATAACTTTGTGGAAGTGAAAAAAGGTCCTCCACTAGTTTTATCCATGATGAATAATCAAAAGGACCAAAAACCAAGGTGCCAATATTCGCTGCCTCAAAATCCTACGGTGACCAAGCCATGGGAAACCATGAATGAATAGACAGACAAATAACATAAACACAAGGAATCATAATATTTTATCATCATAGAAATTATTCCTAATTTATGTCATTTCCATGATATTTTTTATCTTCTAACACTTCTCCAACGTCTTTTAAAGGGAACATGTTCAGATAAATTTGACACACTTTCCTCAATCTAGCATATGGGTTATTTTCATGGAATACTACAAAGAGTGACATATGGGGCCATCTGAATAGTATATTGACTACAACTGTTATATGAAAACTCAACAAGTTCTATTTTATTTTCTAAATACCCATCAAGGTCCATGAAACAAAATCATAGTATATCCTCCAAATCTAGTATGGTATAATTTTCTTCCCATTTATATGTTATTGGGAAGTCATAATAAGTAACAAATATAAAGTAGAACCCACTTCAAGAGAATCATGTTGCAGAATGTGAAATGTAAATCATGGTCTGAATATATAATATGTTTCACCCCATGGGTATGTATTATATCATATATGTACATGTCTTCCGACTGATCGATTGATAATGTATCCCATATAAGCAACAAATGTTCTATCTTCTCTAATCAATCCACAATTACACAAATAGATTCATTCTACAAAATCTTCCATAATATAACCTCTATTAAGTCTATTGTATTATTTTCGCACTTCAATTCTGGAGTGATTAATTGTTGTAGTACTCCAACATGTAGTTTATGCTCGTCCTTCACTTTGTAAGAGGTATAAAACCTTTTTCAGAACCATACAATCCCCTTTTTCATTATAGAAAACCATTATTATCAATGTTGGTCAAAATAGATTTTGGTAAAATGTGGATGAACCACCTAGTTTATGGAATGGAACATGATCATTATCTCCCCTCATATACATGTTTGAAAAACTACATGGTCACAAACATAACTGATCTCATCCGGATATATGGTCTCATATGAAGTAGGATTCCTAACATTATAGTTTTTCCATAATTTTAAACAGTCATGATCCATAAACTACCTCTCCAAATCTGAAAAAATGTTTTCGTTTCACTGATAAAACTAAAAGGGAAAGATGTTCTGGTACCTAATTAGACACACTATGTATATTAGTCAGTATGTTCATCATCTTCCTCTCAAATCTAGACACTGTTAAACAATTTTATCTTTTATCCGACTTAATGAAATAGAAACACTACATCCCCTTATAAAAATATATGATAGATCAAAATGAAATGAAAACATATATTAAACCCGTATCCAAATTAATAGATTAAAATCCTGTTCTAAAATGATATTCGTTATTCTCTTGTGATTCGTATACATAATAATATTTTCTCCCAACAAAAAGTACTAACCAATCCTTAATGCGTAAATGACTTTATCTTTTTCATGGTAATCAGTAGGATAATTCTATTTAGGTGACCTCAACCGTTGTGACCCATACGATATAACATTAATTTTTAGCATCAACAATACTCCAATTCCTAACCCATTTAAATCAAAAAAACATTGTATAATCCTCCCATTGATCAGGTTGGATCAATATTAGAATATTATTCAACCAATTCATACACTATATAATTGAATAATCACATTCTCATTTTGAATAAAATATAACCACTTCACTGTAATGAAATAATATTGTAATTATAAATATTAAAAGTCTAAGATAAATCCTTGATAATAGTGAGATAAACCCACAATGCTATGGATATCAAAATAAAATACGAGTTTTTTCCCATTAAGCAATATATTATACCTTTATTGGGTCCACCAACACACAATCCTATGAGATTATGTCACCCTTTACATGTACCTAGTCAATATTGAATTAATAGTTATATAACATGTGAATATAATATTTTATCTTGGTGTAATCTGAATACGTCAATATGTTGTGCATGATTGTCAGGCATCTTAGAGTACACAATGATTTTATGCAAGAACACTACCATAAAAAAATACATGTCTGGGTGGAATAACTTATTCAACATGTTCATTAACATACAAGGTGAATTGATTAATATTACGATGAATTCATAAAGGTGTAACTTAATTCTAAATCAATTATGTGATATATCATAATCTCAAACACTCAACAAATGCTATCCTAACCTCCTGTCAAATTTAAAGAAACACAAGATCCCCTTAACTAGACATGTATATTGTTGATACACAGAAGTTGATAATATTTACTCGCTATCATCCATTTCATATTTTATAGGATGACAAATAATAACAATGTTCCTTTATCCTTCATAGTAAATAAGACCTATGACCCATAAGGTGATGTACATTGATAGAAAAATACCATGCCCATAAAAAAATACTAGATAATTATTGATCTATTAATGACATTTTGGTTCATTTATATATGATTTTATGTAAATGTTCTAAGATCCATGAATGATCTCAATAGTAATCTCAACATACCTCTTATGTTGAAGCACATATAAGTCATAGTGAAAATAATTCTTGATTATGTCCACTGTTGAAGAAAATGATAACCTGATTTCAAACCCCATAAACCAAAAAAAAAAGGTTGAAACATTAGCTGTGAGATCCCCATGTTTTTTATGAATTTTCCATGCCTGGCTCTCCATGATATCTCACTCTCCATGGTGAACATAATTTTCACCCTAATGTTTTTTAAAAGAGAGTGTTCTATGGAATCAATTTATAGGTAAACCATATGATACTAAGCAATACATACCCAGAATCAAGTCATTATTTGACATTATAATGATTTATATATCCCAATAAAAGCAATAGTCTCTATCCTCAAGAGAAATACCCTTGTATAAATAGTTGCCTCTTTACTATACTCTAAAAATAATTGTCGGTCATTATAACACCACTCACTTAATCCACTACAAAGCTAAAAAAATAAACATGTTGTACAAATATAAATTAATGAGAGTGACTATCATCCAATTAGAAAATAGAATGTGTAGAATCTATAAGAATAATTCTTCTAAATATTGATGGTGTAGCCTCTCTATTAACAAATGTTTCATAAATTTCATGAATATTTTATTTCCCCTTCATTGTGCTACAATATGTGACCATATAGAGGATCCACTATCATGATGTGGGTTCCCTTACCTGATACGCCATGCCCACATACTAGAAAACACATCCAGTAAAACACCATCGAGATTATAGATATAGGGTAGAAGAAAGCATTCAATCACTATGATTCAACGTATCTCATCTACCACTACCCACATAATGTGGATTCATACATATCCAATAGAGAAGACCCATACATTCCCATACCTCATCACTATTCTAGAGTTAATGGTATCTATCAATTTACTTTTCCTATCCTACAACACTAGTGGCAGGACACTCGGGTATGTTTTTGAGTAATTGATCCTTCCCCAAAACAACTCTTGTTAATATATCCCTAGTTATAATTCTCTATGTTATGAATACCACTCTACAAAGATATAATAACTATTTAAACAAAATAATACACTTGACCTATATTAAAATCCCTTTTTAGTTTCACTTATATATGTGAGATTGATTCACCACTTCTAAAAACACATTTTCCTAATAATAATAACATGAGACTTAATCTCACAGTTTTACTCATCTTGAAAATATATTTTCAAAGTATCCTCATCTTGGGAAAACGTTGGAAGTATAGAAAAAATTGTTTTAAATTTTCTAGTATAGTGCATCATAGAAAAAATTCCCTTTGTTAGTATAATGAACATATATACTCACTCCAACATGAGCATATGAGGGTAAATGTGATCCTAAAACTTCATCATAATTTCCTTCCAATCCATATTCTATAACACTACATCCCAGTTTGGGTTGTATTACCAACTCTAAGCGTGACCATGTATCATATAAGAAACCATTTTGACTAACATTTTTGTAGGATTTTCCAAATTGTTAGGAATCTTCAAGATATTCAAAATAGTGAACTGAACTACGTCATGTCCAACTTATCTGGTAAATTTTATAGGGTTCTTCAAATGAAAAACACATGTCAGTTCTGAGAAAAAATTTTTAAACCTTCCTATTTTAAATTCCATAAACTAAATGAAATGATATAATTTCTTATAGAAAAACTATCTGGATCATTCTTAGGGAACTATCGTAGGATTGTGTTCCACTACTGGAGGATCATTTATATCCAAATCAACCTATCATCCTACCAACCTATTCCATCATGGTAGCATAACTCAATAATTCTACCCAAATGTCTTATAAAATATTAAAAATCGTTATTACATTTACATTATAGGGGTTCACATAATTCAAAAAAATTATTCAACTAATCCCTCCACATGGTGAAAACCGATGCACTAACACTACCCTCATCCATCCCACATCTATGACATGGATAAAATTGGAAAAACAATTTCAAATTTAGATACTTATTTATATACTTAATTTATGACATTTTTAATCATTTTTAATTCATAGAGTTTCTACTATGATATATTTTAATTTTAAAATTCTCAAATATATTTATTCACTTTTATTTATTCAACTACCCTAACCCTTCTCTTACATGCATTCATAAAATGGTTCATGTCACAAAAATTCATTAGTGCCTAATATGATTCATTTATTTCCAACAATTATTCAATAATTGTCTTGGAATAAAATATCATAATGTAACAATAACATCACATAACAAGTGATTCCCCAAATTTGAAATAACAAAAAATGGTAACAAAAAATAAGAATAATAAATATCCCACCCTAATTACTGAGGTTTTCCACCATACGAGGTTTTGATACTCCCATGAAAAAGTTCATAACCATGGTTTAAAATGTCATAATATCTAATCATTCATTACTATGTATTAAGAAAAATATAGATGAAAATAAAGGAACCATGCCCTTTGATACAACTTTATAATGTCTATACCCAAGTTCATCTACATGTTCCCTTAGGAAGTTATTTACATGACCATTGTCACACCTCTATACACACAAGAGGAACCAAACATGATGTGAGGGAATAATATATTACTTCTGTAGTACATAAACTATTTATAATAGTATCAAAAAAATGTAATAAATTATCATCTATATCGATGTGATAGTAAAAAATACACAGAATGCTTCCATAACCAATACAAACCAGAAAAAATTACTGAATCAAATCATTATAAAAATATTCAAATAAATCAAAAGATTTTTCAAGACATAATTGGATTCTGTTTTAAAAGAAAAACACAAAATTAATGAAACTTAAAACTAAAAAAAATACCAAAACACTGTATGGTTCCCTCATCAATTCTCCATAGGGACACTTCTATATTCAAGAGGGATCTTTCATTTATCATGTCCTGCAAAAAATGAATTCTATTTGGGTACTGATCAGGAATCCATAGTATGGTCTAACGTGAACATAGTATTCCACCACAAATAGGATCTAAATCAATATCCAGTATATAATAGTGTGTGTAGTTATATAAACATTAATTTTCATGTGATCAAATAAGCAGTTTAACTATTCAATTTTCCATTAATAAAAAACTAAATTTTACATGGGTTTATGTTGAAACCAAAAACACCCATACATGTCTTGACTAATGCCATAGTCTGAAATAAATCACAACGAGAAATAATAATTCATTATAACATGGGAATCTAGTATAAACTTAATTTTATCTTTTATCATGGTTATATGGATCCATATTCCAATGAAAATGTTTTTGTTATAGAATGTCATGTCTTGCACCCAATAGATAATTTTAAGGATCATGTGGTCTCCCAAAACCCATTATTATATCAGATGGTATTTTAGCAACAATTAATGCCCCACACACATATATAAATCAATAAAATATATCTTTTTGAATAATTTTTCCATTTCCCACGTAATTATATCACAATATAAAATGTATCACAATATCACAGAAATCAAAATTTCAAATATATCATATTCATGAATCATTAATATTATTATAAAAAATTCTCATAAAGGGGTTCAAATTAAATTTTCTATTAAAAAATGCTTCATTACTTTAATCACTTCTAATAATATAACCAATTCACCTTTATCACATTTATCAACATTAATCAAATAATCCATTAAAAAATCATGGTTATTCCAAATATCTCATTAATCACAATTATGCATAAATTCAACATACCACTAATAAAAAATTTATGTCATCATATTTAGATTACCAATTCTATTACAATTTAATTAATTGACCAATTAATTAGTTCAAGTAAATATTAAATTTCCAATTGTGGAAACATTAATTTCACAATTACGAAAACCAAATTTTAATTGAATAATGTGGTAATTAACATTTAAATGAATTTAATATAGATAATTAATTGAAATTCACCAATCTGGATACCCTAAAACTGAAACCAAATGATCAATTAAACAATGAAGAACACGATATAAAACTAATACTAGGTGTAGTGAATAAATGTCTATCAAATATTTTATTTTTGATGAAAGGATCCTAGAAGGCCTTATAAACAATTTGAGATCCTTCAATGTCCATATAAATTTTTATGGGTAAATATAAGGTTTTAAAAATAATTAATGTGGGTTTTGGAATTGAATATTAAATTTTGAAAAAAAAATATTCCCTATGAATTTTTTTATTGGGAATGAGTGATATATTTTAGAAACCATGTTCCCTAATAGTGAACATCTTTATAGGGGTCTTCCATTAAAACTAAGAAGTAATAATGTTTAAAAAACAATGCACCAACCATTTGATTCCCTTATACTAGGGGTTAAATTAATTTAAATGTATAGGAACTTTATTTGAGAAATCCATTACCTCAGTGTGTATGTCCACTATTTCTTCAATATTTACGAATTTCCCCATAAATACAACGAAAAAAAATTAACCATGATATATATAAACAAAGGTAAAAGAGTACCCGTAAAAGATCACAATACATATCTAAAATATTTCTAGATCTTAATACAAAGGCCATCCCAAATAAAAAGAAATTTGATTTACAAATATAATAATATTAGTGTAATATAGAAATATATATAAAATGGATATGCCTAACTCGAAATCGAACATTGAGAGTTATAGAGATCTTAATAAAGATATATTTAACAATCACATAAGAATAAATCTATGATCTCTGAAAATACCATTAATCCATTATAAAAAATTCTAAAGTATGATATTTTATGTGAATATTTTTTCCTAAGGTTTCAGTATTTTTTAATATTAGTTTATTGAACATGATAATATATAATTACATTATTTTATCTATATTATGAGAATAATTTCATCCACCTATTTTACTTTATTGAATTTCTACTTTTACTCTAGCACTAAGAATTGAATATTCATGAGAAATGTTTCATTCACAATGAAATAATATTACATTCAAATGGAATACATGATCCATAAAATTATGAAAATTCCGTCCATATATATAGATATTCATCAACATTGAAATGGTTAGTATAATTTATCAAATCACTATAGAAATACCACATTCACATCAACAATCTCAAAAATAAAACCCCAATTTTATTAGAAATCATTCCATAATTATAAAAACATAGAAATATTCCAATATATGTTTGAAAAAATTAAAAACATACAAATTCAAGTATTTCATAAGAAATATTCATTTCTCATTATCAAAATTAACCCTTATCCTTTGACAATATCGTGTTTCTTATAAATCAATTAACCCATAATGTTAAAACCAATATCATATATCATCATGAAACATTGTAATACATTCTCCAGAGTTCACTTTACAATATTATTTACTTGATTTATATTAAAAGATTTATTTTCATTGTTCAGTACCAATTGAATATTCAAATAAATACATCCTCTGCTTATTTTAAGTGTAAGGAATCTCATCAATGTTTGTGTTTCTAATAATGTATCACAATAGTTTAATGGGAATAATAATAATATTATTACCAATTGTTCATTCAATTTTATTTTAATTTATCATGTAAAAAATAACTCTGTTGCCTATCACATTCCAATTTAATATTAATCATATTGTTCCATGCCATTGTCTAAAATCAAAAACAATAATGTGGGAAAAAAAATAAAAGTGGATATCCATATAATGCTGAAAAATAATTAATATGGATAAAATATGATACTTTGTCTTCATTCTATGAAAAATTATGTTTTTCCTAGATCTTACGGGGTTAGGTTTTGTTCATATACTACATAATGGTTAATAATAAAAAATTAATTAAATTAAATAATATAATTATTGAGTTTTAGAAATGGTGCATATAATGGTAACACTCATTGTTCCCAAAAATGGAGGATGATATATATATAAAAACTGATCTAATGGTTTTAACTATAATATGATTCTATTCCAAACCCTCATCCACTCATAGAATCAAAATAGATATGAATTTCATGGAAAATTTAATAATAAAATAAATAGAAATACATTTCGATGTTATCTTATAGTTTCAAATATCCCTAGGGTTTTCTCCAAATTTTCCATAATCTAATATCAAAATATTGGTATAACTATAGATTTGATTCACACTATATAAAAATAGGTGTTCCATACATAAATAAATTATCATTTAGATGGATACTTAATACATATTAAAAATACATGACTATGGATTATAATGGAATAGTGTAAATAGAGTCTATAAAAACAATATTATTATTTCACTACATATCAATAATTTATCTCATTATGATTAACCCATGTAATACAACTCATAAAAATAACATAATTAAAAATAATCTCCATAAATTGGGTGAAGAAAACAAAAGAATGTGTAATCTAGGATTATTAGTGAATATAAATATGGGAGACATAAATCGATGATCAAATTATTGGATAAAATTGGAATCATATCATTACCATAAAATAAAAATGACAGATAAAATATATCAATTATCATGGACATTATAATTTATTTAATTATTTATCATTTTAAAATAAAATAATTTTATGTGAAAAAAATAACCATTAATCGATGATGATTAATATGTTTATTTAGTTAAATTGATTGATGGTTATAAAAATGGGAATCATATTATTTCTCATAGTTAACAACTCTAACTATTCGAACATGTTGAATCATTATTTTAAATAGGATTCCCCAAGAAAATCAAGAACAACAACTTGTTTTACATAGCGGATCAACCACATATACATGTTTCCTGTTGTGGATTAAACACATCAACATGTTTTTCAAAAACCTATAATTAAGAACATCATATTTCCCAAAATAATATCATGAGATATATTATACTATCCAATGAATGTGTGGGATATATACTCTTGGTATGAAGTGTCATAAAATAATAAAGAGATATATATTAGCCATAATATTTTAAAACATTCCTAAAATCATCACATGAAAACCCTTGAAAATAATTTTATTTTCAAAAATATTACATAAAATTAAAATAGCATAACCCATGAAAATAAATGGTTTTTATAAGACCATCATTATCAAAATAATGAGTTCAAAAAATAATGTATAAGAATGATATCAGTGGATCAAATCCCCCATATTTCAAAGATAAAAACAAATGATGATATTATAAAAGACAATTATTTAAAAATATCACAAAAATATTATTTAGAAAAATAAACATTCTAATATAGAAATAATCAATTTATGAAAATAAACACTATGGAAATTATTTTTCATTGTATATTACCAAATTAACTAATAAATAATCATTAAATAATTGACTTTTAATGTTTAATGATTTTTTTTCATTCCATATAATTTAATACAATTAATAAATTAACAATTTACATTAAACTCAAAAGTATAACAATCAAAATGAAACAATTATATTACAATTTAAAATTTTTTAAAATTAAAATAAGGTTTAGAATGCCATTTAAAATATAATAGATAGTAGAAAAAAAATTCATGAAGGATACTTATGAAAACACTAATATAAAAGTGGAATCGTTTTCCACCAATGATATATATAATGTTGATTTTCCTTGAAGCATTATTATTTAATCTTTTATATAAATGGAGAGAAATTTAATCAAATAAATACATTCTCCAAAAACATCATTTTGAATGATAATAAATGGGATAATCTATTTTTATATCAAAAAATATCACAATATATTAGATAATAATAAAATAAATCATTAAAAATGAGAATATATCATAAAACCCTTTCATCAAGTATGAATGTTGAATATAAAAATGTGAACATCCTGTAAAATAAATCATGGGTTATTATAAATATAATTAAAAAATTATTTTAATATCATAACATATATAAACTATTAATTACTCTTTTATAACTCGTTTATTAATAATTATTTATTAGAATCCCAAATCCTGTGGATAACTAATTCTTTTTTCATGTGTGATTTGGTTCCGTATTATAGATAATTTTTCAATTATCATTATTCCATAATATACATAAAATTTATCATGATATAAATTTCAAATATATTAATTGTATACATATTTATATTCTTCCATAAACTATAGAGATAAAAATGTAATAACTATATTCATATAGATGACTGAAAATACATTTTTTTTTTCAAAAACCCTTTTTTGTTATGAGAGAACTAAATAATAAAAATATCCCGAGGCAGCGTGTCCAAGTGGATCCACCATGGAAGAAACTATCCAGACAAACAAACAAAACTATTAGAAAGCACCGAACATGAAGAAGCTGATCAGCACAAGATCCTTTAAGGTGGGTGACAGATGTTGAGGGATTCATCAACATAACTATTGAATGAGTGACCATTAGATCGATGAGCCACCATGGAAAATGAACCCAAATTGGAGAACATGAAATGTACCACCATCAAAACCACCTGAACCGTCCAATACATCATGAAATCCTTTAAGAATGTCCAAATTGGAGACGTGTGTGAAGGAGCATGATGAAACGAAAAAGGAAACCACAAACACTCAAAATAATCTCGGTGTAATAACCATGATAACAACTATTACCACAGACTAGTCGAGGTAAACCAAACATCATCCTTGTATGTGAATACAAGAGATCAATGTTGTGTCTTCCCACAAACTCAATGCATTAATAAAATAAAACAAAGGATGAAAAAATGAAACCAAAATAGAAATATGTGTAAAAGTGCGCCATAAATAGGGAAGAAAGGTACACCAGAGATTGAGATAGGGCGTCCGGTAGAGCATTACTGATAGAGAATAAAAGGTTGAGGTGATTCTTCCATATATTATAAATGAGAAAAACATCAATAGTAGAGGACCTACAAAGACATAAACCGAGGGAAGATGTCATCTATCAGGTCCCTTTGAAAATAGAGAAGCGTGGTTTTCAGAATAAGGGAGGGTGACTCGCACGACATGGTTCAGGAGGGTGATGCAGCTTCAGATCTGGTTGGGTGACTCGTAGCGATGTGATAACAAAAATCATTACAATCCATTATGGTTCGTCATCGCTGTGAGATCTGGGGTGTGATGCAGCATCCAGTCTGGGAGGGATGCACGCTGCATAATGGTGTCTAACGGTTGCAGATCCAGTAGCTAGACAGATGATCCGTAGATAGGAGTCATAGGATTGGGGAGGATATGGGATGAGAGACGATTCTAGGGAGGATTTCAGTTTCAGGGAAGGATGTAAAAACACAAGGTTGGGGATCTCATGCACTACATCACATAAACCCCTCAATAGAATTCCAATAGATGGTTTGCCATAATTATGCTTGAAAAATGATTTCAATTTTTGATGTATGGAATTAATTTATGGTATATATTAACATACCTATAAATAAATATTATTATATCATTTATACCCTTTATAATAATTTATATATCTTCATTTCCATATATATATAATGTTAAATTTAAATCAACCAAATATATTTTTGACTGTGATTTTATGAATGTACACACAACTAGTGTGGTCATTTTATAAATAAATTGATTATGTCAAATTATATTTGATATCATAATATAGAACTATAATTAGGTAATAAATATAATATATAAAAATTAAATCTATAATTTTATCCAAACTTGAGTGGTGGTTATAGAAAATAATTTAAATCATCTCATGAGACTATTTTATTCCAATAAAAAGATTGTTTGTTTCATTTCTAACTTTATTAAAGATGAAACAGATGTGTATAGTGTACCTTTCATAAACAAATATCATTATATGAAATATATGTATTTTATATTTATTCATAATATTTTTTTATTTCAGTTTGATGGAATATGAAATAAGATGAAAATAAATTGTTGAGAACCATACATATTCTTTGGAAATTCACTTTATGTTTATAACAATTTCCGTCGTTGGATGGATTTTTTATCAAACCACAGACTCCAAGTTACTAGAAGGGATATAAGGAAGTGATTTTTTTGGGTATTTCTTTTACCAAATGTCTATTAGATAATGAATAGAATTTTATGGGGGTTATCCATATATATATATATTTATTTAATATTACCACTCATTATTTCATAAAAAAATTAATTATGAAAACAAAATTTTCTTGAAAAATTATTCTAAATTGAAAGAAATTTTATTATCAAGATTTATATAATTTAAATATAACCATTTAACATTATTAGTTCAGAAACATGAGGTTATATAAACCTTATCTATTTTTTTAACCTCAATAATGACCTAATTTAACTAATACCATGATGATAACTATTTATTATTTAAGTGATATGAATACTAGAATAAATTGAAAAATTACACAAATATTGATCATAGGTTATATTTGATTCCATATTATATTGATATGGAGAAATTAAATACTGTTATGAATTTTTAATCATTATATAATTTTTTTAAAAATTTTATTTTATTAAATCAAGGAATAATTCATTGGATTTAACATTGAAAATATCATGATAAGAAATGAAATAAAATATTTTCTATTCAAACCAATTAAAAATGTTTTTTATCAAATAAGATCATGGAACAAAATGGTTTTTTCAAATTATATTAATTTTAATTTTACAACAAATAACTCTTTTACATGTATGTTTTATACCATCTCGTGGTTATCCTTTTCCTTTATCTAGTTAGGGAGGATAATAAATTGGGTGTATACCTAAAATGTTGAAGTCATAGTTATGTTGGATTTTGAGCAAAAAAAACCTTCTCATTCTAACGAATGATAAGTATTTACACACCATGTAAAATAATTACATAGCTTATGAATTATAATTATAATAAATCCATTTTGTATAAAATGTTGATGTATTTTTAAAATAAATTGGGATTTTTCAAAAACCTAACATGAATTTTGGTTAATACCATGTAAATTATAGTTGGTTGTTTTCCAATAAACTACATTTCTGGTATTTCTATTGATTATCTCTGGTTTTTATAGCTCTCAACCAATGTATAGAAATGATAGATTAACATATATGTATATTACCTCAAGTTAGATGAATATTTAGTACATTATAAAAATACATTCCTATAGACCAAAATTATTTATTGTTATTGGATACATTGAAGAAAAAATATTATATCCACGTGAAATATCTTCAATATCTCCCATAAATATATAAGCCTTCAATAATTTTACCATAGACCATTTTTCATTGCAAGGGGAAAGTAAACATAAAAAGGGGTGAGATTAGTTGCTCAGTATGGGTCTAAAAGTGATAAATTTTAGCATAAATATAAATATAGGGGCATGATAACATGGTCGTAACATTAATAGATCATACTATTCATATCAATGATCATAGACATGATTTCTGGGATAAATCATTGATGTTCATAACACATGGATCATAAGGAAATATGCATCATACACACTGAAATTGAAATGGAGGAATAATACATAGGATTTTTGGAATAAGAATAGAAACATTATTGTCAAGGCTACCTACCAATTTCATTATAACTTGTTATAAAAGGTTGATGGCAAGTGTACCTATTTTGGGCTTCGGATAACAACATGTGTACCCTATTCCATAAAGTCCTGGGCTACAACTCACGTATGATTGTGTTTTTATGCATGGGATATAACCCATGTACCCTATTTCTTTTAGTCTTGGGAAACAACATATGTACCATCTTTATTTAGGATTGGGCTACAAACTGTGTACCAAAATTCTATTAGGATTGATGTAAAACCCATGTACCTACTTATTTTTGTTCATGGGCTACAACCCAGGTACCTTAATTTTTTTAGGGTTGTGATACATCCCATATACCATTTTGTTTTTGGGCATGGGTTTCAACCTATGTACCCTTTGAGCTCATATAAAACATAAAATTACTCAATGTGTTGGAGGGATAAATAGGACCCACCCATCTAAAAATAAAATCATTCAAACATGTTCCTAAAGATAATTAAACAGTCATCATATCATGAACCATAAAAAGATAAAAGTTTAATAATCATAAAATCATAACCCATGAAATAAAATGAGAAATATTGACATTTCATGACATCATTACCAATGAACGTTATTTTTTTAATAATAACTTCATGGAAGCATAATCCATGAGAGGATGCAGGTTTCAAAAGCATAAAACTTGAAGATACAAAATGGGTGTCATATGATTCATTCAATCAAAACATGAACCCTTAAAGAAAAAATATGAATGAAACATTTGGATGATTTTTAAAAATGAAATTATGAAAAAAAATATGTTATTGTAAATGGAAATTAAAATAGAAGGATATTTTACAAACATTTCTTGATGTAAATATCATTTCAAATTTAAAAATGGATCATTATAAGATAAATTATTTTGAAAAACATTTTCCTTAATAACATATAAAAGTATCTTGAAACTCTATTGAATGAAATTAATTTAATAAATATTTAGAAAAATATTTTTTTTAATTATTCTCAAATCAGAAATTAAATACACAATGAATTTATGTCTAGTAAGTCTATACAGGTCGTGTGAGGTTAAGAAACATTCCTTTTTCTTAGTAAAAATTTTAGAAAAATTCATAATTTGGAAAATGAAATAAAGAATCCATTGAAATTTTTTATAAAAGTCAAAAGGGTAAAAATTTCTTTAAATAACCATAATATATAATTTTAAGAGTCTTGGAAACCCTTTATAGAAAACTTTATATTAAAGGAACACAGATTTCAGACCGAAGTGGCGATAAAGTCTGTCTTTCATGAAAACACTATAATAACAATATTATGTACTAAATAGATTAAATTGGTAATAATAAATAGATATGTATTTAATTAATATTGTATAAGGATAATATATAGTTTTCATGATATAAGGATCATGTTATTTCCTAAAATATGCATAATCGTTAATATCCTCGAAATGTTATGAGTTTATTTCAATAATCAATTACAACAATGATACACGTGATCATAATATCTATGTAAGAAATTAATATTACATGAATATTAAAATATCATTACAATAATTATATTGAATATATATAATGTTAAATTTAATTATATACCCCTCTAGAAAAAATTAATATCCTTAAAAGCAAAAGTCTCTGAGAAATAAAATTGAGACAAATCTATTTATTCAATTTGGTAATTTATGAAACATAAACCCCATGAATGAAATTTAATAAAATAGATTTTTAAATACACATATATGTTATGTATAAGTACAAATTAAAACATCAATGGGATGTTTAAACAACACACAAAATGAATGGGTTGTGAATGAAGCATGTATCTCACAAGAATAATAAGTGAGATGAAATTCCATTACATGGTGTCCTTACTCTCATCATACATATTAAAACCTATTATATAATAAATTATAATTAATTATACATATTTTAATGAAAATTATTATTTTATATAATACCATATATTAATTTATAATTACATTATATTACCAACTTTTTTTCAATTTCGTGATAATGTTAGGAATTTGGTAATATTCCCTTTGATTTCACATTTTTCTTTTTTTATATCATTGGTCCTTATACTTATATCATGATTTAAATAATGTAAAACATGATATAAATATAATTCATATACTTTATATGTCTTTTATAATAATATATATAAAATATAATTTTGAAACTTAATACATCACTAATGGAGAAGATAGGTCATACGTAAACTTGAATATAATTTCCAATTACATTTCATGTTAAAAGAAAAAAAGTAAAAGAAATATATGTATATATGTCTATATATATGTATCATTGTTTTAAATGTATTATGGTACCATATATATTATATATAGTTACTAAATGTTTCCTTAATACAATACATGTAGTGTTTGGATAAATCATATCGCTTTCAGGTGGCTGCATTCCACACTTCCTCGAACAAAATTATCATATTAACAAAAAATGGAATGTAAAAAGATGTGTGTTATAAAAAGAAAGGAATAATATTATAAAAATAATAAATATAATATACGACATATATAAAAATGGTTTCTATCAAAATTTCCTCCATGATAGGCTGTAAAGGAAAAGTGAACAATCATCCATTAGTGGGGAGGTACATTGTCTTACTCATAAAAATTATGTTCATTAAACATTATATGGATATGTGTGTGTATGTGTATGTCCAAACCTTAACATTAAAGCATACAATTATATTAATTATACTATATTGTTTATGAAAATATGGAATAAACTATGTGAAGGGAGGAGAAAAAGAATAAATTAAACGATCAAGAGAGAAAATGCTACCTCTAATAGGGTAACTCCATTTTGTTGGTCCCAAAAGGAATCATTGGATTGATTTCACTCCATGGATAGTTTCATGATCATACTAGAGTCAACCCAGAAGTAGTAACTCAAGATGATCTATTTCATGGCCTGAAGGTATTTCCCAATCATCATGGGATGGAATCAAGTGTTGGACATCAACAGATTACAAAGAGGGAACAATTTCACCCGATAAATAAGAAAAAAAATAAATAGTTAAAATTTAAACAAGAAGTCCACTATTTATATTTAAAAAAACTAAAAATATTATACATGAAACTGAATGGTACCATAACTATAAAAAGAATCCAACCACACTAGATGATCACACTATATCCCATTGACTACACGAGTCACTCTCCAACACAATGAAAAAACAGTCTCCCTAGAGGATAGAAATCATGATGAACATGAAAAGGTGGATAAAAAAGCATGAGAACTATAGATGGGAGTATTAATTTACAGTAGGCTAGCTGGGTATTATATTTCCCAATTCAATCCCTTAAAAATAAAGGAAACATTTATTTTCATGTTTGTAATACACTATATCAAGGTATTATATCTACATCTTTTTTATAAAAAAGTAAAAAACATTGACCTTATTTTTTTGCAGACCCTAGATCAATCCATTAGTGTTTACATGTAATTTTCAACAAAAATGGATGATTATATTTTCCCCAGCCCAACAGATTTTGAAAATGCTTTTTCTTTTGATATTTCTTTTCATATTATCTTTGGGAACCAATATTTCACTTTAAAATAATAACAACAAAATTGTACCAGAGAAGCCACATATTAATAGAAATTTTAATAAAAATACAAGTATCCTAACCATCATTGTATGTAGATAAAATCTAATAGACCTAGGTGAACCTGATAAATCAATATTAATCTAAAGGACCGGAAACAATATACCACCTCCCTTGTATCATGCCACAAACGATTATATAAAAACAATCAATATTCTCGGTGAGTCTTTCTCAGGACATAGAAAGGGAAAATCAAATACCAATAAACCAAATATATCCACATACTATTGGCCATTGGACAGTACATGACCTACTAGTGCATACATCATTCTCATAAAATTCTCCCCATAATATATGTTCCTATTACTCATTTTAATAATGGGGTGAACCAACCGATGATTGATGAGAATCAAATAACATTGTATATAGTAATAATTTATGGTAGGCCTCACCCCTTTTCTCCCAAAGGACTAATATCATGAATTAAATTAAATAGATCACAAATGGGTTCTAATTGAGGAACCCTGATAATGGATCATGATGATTCCACAATAAGGGCATCCCATTATTTACATATATATAAGGAATTTGAAACATCCAAATAAGGTTTTTAAAATAAAAACTATTCCTCTTTTTAAAAAAATGGACAAAAATTCCCTGAAACATTCTTAAAAACAACATTTATAAGAAAATTGAATCCATAATTCAAAAAACATTTCAATATTTTCATTTCCATATAAATACATATATATTACTCCATTGAAATATTTCTAGCACACTTTCAAACGAAAACAATTTTCTCTGAAAATGCTAAATGGGCCACAATTCATCATAACATGTCAAATCGATTTGAATCAAAAAATTCACACTTCTTCTAGATTTAAATAATTTTATAACTGTTCATGAAACACAAAATTCTCATTCATCATTCTCAATATTTATTTGAAAAATCAAACCACACTCTACATAGAATAAATTAATTAAAATATTTGATAAGGCAATTCCAGCTAACATATGTTGTGTTCTAATTGATAAGAACAAGCCTAATTATAATAAAAAAATGTTTAATATATCATTCCCACACTATCAAAATAACCAAAAGGATTGACAAAAATATTTTGCATGAATGTATAGTGAAACAAATTATGAAATCAAGGTTCCTTAAATTAAAAAGGCTTGTGCATTAGAAAACATACCTCGATTCCACATCACTACAACAATGTACCACCAAAAACACTGCATGAGGGCTACCAAACCCCAGATCGTCTAAGAAAAACCATAAAAAACAGAACACCCAACATAAACAATGGGAAACCAATCCCAAGGTCAAAATGACTCTTAGAGAGTATAAAACCCAAATGAAAGGATATGAGAAGAATGAAGTTAGAGAGGAGAAAAGGAAAGGGAATTCTTTGATGAATAAAACAAGAAGATTCTCTAACAATTGTTGACACATCAGAAAAAATGTGGAAAAAATGTAAAAACAAAGAGGTGTGGAACCCTCTAGTTGATGCCCAAAATATAGGGCATCATATGGGAAGTGGAATAACTAAAAAAATGTTAAAAAAAAGTAACATTTATTTAGCCTATAATTTGCTGCACAATGTTTCTCCACGGTTTCGTAATACATGAAAAAACAACGAAAATGAAACTAAAAAATTATGAAACATTAGTGGTATAAGTTTCACAGTTTGGGAAAATTGTACTCAAATCGCGGAACTAACAAAATTATCCAAAAACCTCAAATAAAATCCCATGTACTAGGGAATCCCACCCAATGATCCTTGAATTGTTTTAAATCTAATTAAATACACTCTGGGTGTCAAGAATTCTCAACCATGCATCTTTTCCCCAACAAAAAACAAGGTCCATGTGCAGGAGAAATCATTACAACATAACTTTTTAAAAAATCAACACCCTTTACACCAAAATTTGAGAAATGACCAGGATTCCCATCAGACCAGAATATAATCCAAAACTCGGAAAATCAGGTGTTACAATTATCCCCACCATTAAAACTTTCCCACTATATAATGAAATAAAAATTCCAATAAAACTGCTCAACACCTATGAATTATAAATTAAAAATGATCTAACTTCTTAATCAATGGGAAATTCACTGACCAATAGCTGAACTAAGTCTACATTCCCAATACAAAACAACAACCCAAAAATCACTTCCACTGAAAAATGGGAATGATAAAATCACTACATTCAGAATTAACCCAAGAATTACTTTTTTGGGACTTCTCCCAAAGATCCCAACAATTTCCCATTATGAACTACACTCATGAAATCAAATTAATTTAAGGCAGCCCAAAAATACTATCCACCATTTCAAATAAACTAAAACCTATTGAATTTTTCAGATAAAATGTAATGAAACCTATAGTGGGACTCCTCACCAATATGAACAAAATAACAATGGAAAAATGTGAACTCAACATGAATTTGAATTGGGAATCTCCCACACGGTAAACCAAAACTCTCTTACAAAAGCCTATCTACCGATGCTAAGAGGAACAGAGAAAGATCATTTAAACCACCCATTATTGATTTGAGTGGACAAGAGCTAATCCAAAACAATCCACATGATCCAAAAACCCCACCATAAAGGGAAATGATGGACATGGGGCCAATTAATGGAACACTAAGACCACATCAAAAACATATAAACCATATCAACACACAATATATGAATGGGATTATCCAAATATTCTTTGTTCCCAAGACTTCTTGACTTCATGAGAGCTTCACTCTGAGACCTATAGACTGATCTATAATGGTGGAAGATTCTTCCTACATCCCTGTGTGGATTTGATCCTCCCAACATGAATCATGCATAAGTTGTTTAGAATATTGAAAAAATGGGATTCCAATAATGTAAAAGACACATTTATTTAAAATATAATGGCACCAAAAGACCCATAACATCCACTGTATATGAAAAACCAAGTCTCCACCATAATAAATACCTAAAAAACAACCCACAGATAGGTAGTAGGAACACATGGACCTGATGACCCCTTGTGACCTAGCCACATTGATTGAAAATAAATTCCTCATTTCCATAAGGGGTTGAAGAAGTATCTCATGTCCTTTTGATTCCTCGGCCCACTCCATTTTCTTTAAACAGATTCTTCATCTCCTTACTATATCATTCCTTGCTACTCTAAAGGATTTATGGGGGGAGGACTACCTTAAGCATCCCCACTGTGACAACAATAATTTGAAAATCATCACTCACTACATCAGCAATTGACGTTAGGTTGAACTCTATCACATTTTACTGCATATCCGAACAAAGACCAATCTCGAAACATCATGCATTCATAGAATAACACATAAAATATACTGGATGGTATGGAACTAGATACATAAAATTATGGAAATTCACAAATATTGATCCAAAACATTATTGAAAACATCCTATATGCATTCCTTTTATCAACTTTTATTTCAAAAATAAATATTTCTAAACAAATGAATACTTGAAGAACTCACAAGTAACAACACAACGATAACCCATTGAAGCTCCATGGGGAAAATAGATGAACAAAGAGAAGCTGAGAAACATATCAAGAAAAAGTCACAAAAAATCCGATAGTTAAAACATTTCATAGGTGACAAGATTTTAACACCTTAAAACACACCACTATACCATCTAGACATTCTTTTTAAAAACAACCATAATTTGAAACAACTAGGGTTGGTTGATCAGTCACGATTATTATTCCTTAGGGATTCACTAACAAACTATTTTGGTACCACCTTGGTCACTCATCCCCCATTCTATACAGGGTATACATTCACATTCCCATATATCACTATTAATGTAATCACCTATAATAACAACAAGGGTAAAATAAAAAATCATCTTTCTCTAAAACAAATCATCCATCCAACATACTAAATATTGAACCATAAAAAGGAACACTAAACACCATGTCAAATTCATTTTTAATATTCAAAAATATAAAAACATCTTATCATGGATAAAAATGAAATCCCACAAATTTCCTTGAAAATAATTTTTATTTTTATCAAAACATTTTCTAGTAATTTAACAAACATCATTTCATCAAAACAATTTTTTAGAAAAATAACATATTTTTATTTTAAAAAATGTCCAATAAAAATATCCACATTCCATAACCCCATGTATTGATTAATAAATCCCAACTCCATTTAACTTTTTCAATTTAAACCCCAATAGGTCATTTTATAAATACTCATTTTGCAAAAGACATTCAAATAATTCATTCTTAAAATAATTTCTCTCACATTACAAAATCCAACCATTACAAATAAATCCACACATTCAAAATTCCATCACAATGGGTTTTTTATAGCAATATTCAGAATTTATAGATGGTCAAAATCTAATCATATTGGGAAAAAGTGTCAGTTGGTGACATGACCATATGGTTGGTCTCCATATACTGAACACACCACTAACAAAAATTGACATGTAGAACAACACCCTTATATCCACAAGGATGGAATGGCCCTTTGAGCTAATGGGGACCATTGGTCCAACTCTATTTTGGAATCCCAATCACAAATAAAATCTGTAAAAATAGAGAAGCTAATGAAACCAAACATCCATTGGAAAAAAACGGATCTAAATGACTAAGAGTTCTTGATCCTCTTCCCGAACCAACCTCTCAATTCCTAACAATCATAATCTATCTACAATGACATCCCCATGTAACAAATTGTTCTCTGAAAGAAAGGTCTACTAAGATCTAAAATGTTAGCATACCATTTTTTCATGAACCAAGCCAGGTTATCCCCAAATCGGTCACTCAAGTAGATTCTTGGCATAGCTTGAAAATCATTCTTGATCCCATGGGGCTGGAAATTAGTTTCACGAATCAACACAATACATGGTGGGAATGATTTCCTATAAAAAATAAACAAGAAACTAAAGAGAAAAAATATTCTCATAATGTTCAATATATAAATATAAACGGAACATAACATCTTATACATGAAACGAGATTGTATAAAAACTATGAAAATAATCCAACAACACCAGACGAGCACACTATTTATGTGTGATCTAATGGGCCACTCTACATCCAATTGAGAAATTGTCTCTCAAGGTGATAGAACCCTTGATGAACCTACAGAAAGAATAAAAATAGAATAAATAGATATGTGTGATAATTAAAACATGGTAGGCTAGCCCGATAATCTATTTTCTAATGATAATACTTCAATTTAAAATAATGATTAATTTTCAATTCTAAATTTCAATAAATCTAGTAATGATTTTCGATAACTTTTACTCAAAATAAATAAAAACTATTTCCCTTATTTTTCTACAAAACCTTGTTTGATCTATTACTGTTACCCTATCATTTTCAATGTGAAGCTGGTTATTTTATATTGAACAATAACAGGAGAGTTTAAAAACACATTTTCATTGGAAATCATTTTTATAAGATATTTGGATACTAATACATAACTTTCTATGAAAAACACCCCACAAGAGTACCAGAGTATACACATATCCAGTGAAATGTAAATATACATACATGCATCCCAATCATCATTAAATATAGATCAAAACAAATAGACAAAGGTGAACTAGGAAATAATGAATAATCTTTGAGAGACCATACAAGAGACCCCATCCTCAATATCTAGAATCACACAATGAAATCATTACCTCCCAAAAAACTCTACTACCCTTTCTCTAGGCATGCCGAGGAAAAATTCTATAGAAATATACTATATATATCCACATACTATGGGCAATGGTTAGTACATGACCTACCTGTGATAAGACCATTCTGAAAAAATTATCCAAATATGTCAAGTTATTATACCTCATGAAAATATTGGTGTTGATTCCATTTAACATATAGTTCACAATAATTATGTTAAACGGGTCAAATTATCATAAATGAGGTTTTAAAAATTCATTCTCACATAAAAAAATGTTGAAAAACTGTATTAATCATTAATATATGGTGAAGATATTATTAAATTAATGTTACTTGATTTAAAAAGTTGTGTTTATAAAGAAATAAACATTGTATCGATGGCACAATGACAACACACCACTAAAATTTCTCCATAATGGTTATGTAACCCCAGATATTTGATGATGAACCCTAAAAGAAAAAAAAACATAAACAAGGGAAAAACCCTTGTAAACATGACAATAGTATAAGGGAACCCCAAGAAGGAATAGGGAAGAAAGTATAAGAGAAAAGGGACTGGTTTGATGAAGAAATCATCAAGAATAACCACTGATAAATCGGAAAAAAAGTGCACCAAAACGAGGGAGGAGGAAGTTGGAAAATTTTGGTTGATAACCAAGATGAATGGATTCAAATAGAGGGTGGAATCACTCAAATTGTAATTTTTAATTAAATGTTAATCGTCCAATAATGTCCTTCAAGGTTTTTCTGCATAGTTTTTTAAACCATGAACAAACTACCTGAATGCAACTGGATAAATTTGAAAAATTGTAGGTTGACATTTCACGTTGTGGAAATAAAATGCTCAAATTGTGAAAAAAAATTGTCCCAAAACCATAATAGGAAACCCCAAACACTAGGGATGAGCACCCAAGGATCCTTGAATGTTTTGAACACAGTTCTGTGGCATTTTTGTTGTCACAAACTCTCCACCATGAAACATTCACCCCGCACCAACCCAGCACCAAACACATGAAAACAACTAGAAAAACAAACACTTAAAATATCAATACATGTCACCCCATAACCTGATTAATACTTATATTCCCATTTTAAAGGAACAATAACCACAACATGAAAAACTGGGGGTGAAAATTCTCCCCATCATTAATGGTTCGCGCTTCCGAAAATCCACAACACATCCCAGATGACGGATCAATGGCTATGTATTCTATATTAAAATGTTCCAAATTCTTAATATAGAGACACTTAACCCAACAATATCTGAAATCAATCATGTTTCCGGAAAAAAAACAACAAACTAAAACCACTTTCTGATAACATAATAACGATCAAACAACACCATCCACAACCATGATAATATCCAATTATTTTTTAATTCTACCAATGACCGAAATGATTAAAAAACTAAAGAAAAATCACTATACCAAAATATTTCAAGTTAGGATAGGAAGGACTCCCAAATAATACAAATCACCAAGTACCCATTGAATTCATAAGATAATACATAATGAGACATTTGGTGGGTATCCCCACCATTAATAACCAATTAACAATTGCCAATGAGAATTAAAAATGAATTAGAACTGGACATATCCAACACAGGGACACCAAAACTACTTTAAAATGTCCTATATACTAATTATAAAATGAAAAGAATGAAAATTTATACCACCATTTTCCGATCAGAGGGGACTAGAGCAAAACCAATACATTAAGAATGGAAAAAAACCACCACCACATACGGTGGGGAGGGAAGGGGTGTAATGATCGGATAACTGAGACAAAAAAAACATAAAAACCACCTCACCACACAGTAGTGGTATGGGATTATATAAACACTACATGCACCATGGTCTCCAGACTTCATGCCATCTTCACTCTGAGAGCTATAGAGGGAGCTCTGATGGATGAACAATCTTCCTTCATCACAGCCAGACTGTGATTCTCAACACAAAAAGAAAGCATAACTTGTTTAGATAAAATAAAAATGCAAGATTAATATAATGGAAACAACACATTCATTTAAAAAGTAGTTTATCAAAGGACCCACAACATCCATTACCTTTCAAAAAATAGACACTATAAGTAAAACCGCCCAAAAAAACTTGTAAACTTGGAGGATAGAAAAAATGGAATTTGAGAAGATCCTCCCAATAGCACAACATTTCATAGGATTTCAACCATCGCACATTCTAAAAATACCCAAAAAAAATTAAAACAAGTGAACCATGAATCCACAAGAATGGCAGGGCATATAAGGACTTTGAAATGGCAGCCTCTTATTACCTTGATTTCCAAACCAATATCATAAAAAGACCTCATGCCTTTAATGAGTTGAGGAAATATCATGGTGACTTTTGATTCGATAACCCACTCCATAAACTTCCAACTACATAATTGTCCCCTTACAAGAACCATAAGTGCTTATCTGATGGATTTATGGGAAGAGTACTACCTCAATAACCCCCACCATCATGATGTCAACATAAAAATTATACCTTGTCAAGTCGTCAAACTATTTTAGGTTTAATTCCAAAACATTCGACAGCAGATCAGAAAAAATCCAAATCTCAAAATGTCAAGCCTTCGTAGAATTACTCATAACATATTATGGATGTTATGGAACTAGATCCATAAAATGATGGAAATAAACTAACACGTATTCATCACCCTATTTCCAAAAACTCTTCTCCATTAAATTTCTCACCATTTCATTATCAATAAAATATTGTCCAATGAACTAAGCCATGATAAACTCCCAAGTAATATGTTCAAAAGGCTTGCGCCAAGATACAAACTTCAACCACTTCCATGATGAAAAATGAATAATCAACATCTCAAAAATGACCTTCAGTTACTGATGAAAATAAATAAGGCTAAAAAAATCAATCATTTTCATCCACTCATACACTGTGAGAGGATATGCTTGAACATAAACTAGAGGTGGATCTAGTTTTGAGAAATAAATCACAATATCCTTGGATTAGTCAATTAAAAGATCCTTCAATAAGGATTCAATCATAACTTCATTATGATGAACCATTTAATCTCCAAGTTACAATGGATGTACAATGAAAATACAAGAATAAAATCATGGAAAACACACATATAAAATCCTAAAGATCAATCCTTGAATAGGTGATAAGATTTGATAAAAAAATGCATTATTGAATTAAAAAACCCTCTGAAAACATCTTAAATTTAAAACATACATGGTGGGTTGATCACTCACCATTATTATTCCTTAGGATATTTCTCACATGAATATTTTCATGCCACCCCAAGAACCCATCCACCATTCCATACCAAGCATCTACTCAAATTATCATATACCACAATTCATGTAAGAACCCATGAAAATGGCCTTCCTAAAATAAGACATACTAATTGACATAAATAAATCATACAACCCATTACAAAAATAATGTTCCTTCATATGGAACTATTACCACCAAGTCAAAAATCATGATCATATTCCCACACATCAAACAATATTATCAAGAATAAAAATGAAATCCCATAAAATTCCATCAAAATAATTTTTATTTATATCAATACATTTTCTAGCAATTCATGAAATCTCATTTCATCAATACCATTTTTTTTGAAATCTCATTCTTTTTCAATGGAAGCTACATCTAGAACAGATATATTCTTTCCACAACCACAAGTTTCCATTAACAAATACTAATTTCATTAAACCATTACAATTTTACACCCAACAGTTTATTTTATAAAAACTAGATTTTCTAATTCCATTTGAATTTTATTCTAAAAATCATTTCTCTCACTCTCTAGTATCCTACCATTAAAAATAAATCCCAACTATCAAAATTATTTATCAAGGGTTTTTAAAATTAATTTATAGAATTAAACGAAAACCAAAAATAACTTTAAAAGAGAACTAGTCTTAATGGGTGGCTTGACGATATTGTTGGAAGCCATATACCAAAAAAACAACCAAAACACAGAGCCGTCAAGGACAATAACCTAGGATCCACATGGAATTCTAGGACGTTTTAGCTCATGAGGTCCATTGATCCATCTCCCTTGTCATATCTAAATCACCAATAAATCCCTAATGAACCAAAAAATAATAAAACCAAACATCCCTAGAATCCTGAGGATGAAAATGATAAAGATTTCATATTTTTCGTTCCACACCAAACTATTGAGTTCTAAAAATCCTACACCTAAATCCATGACATCACCATGTAAAAAAAGTTCTTTAAAATCAAGGTACGGTGTCAGACGACCTACTCTAATACCATTTTTTCATGAACTAACTTGTGTCAAAACAAAACCGCTCACTCAAGTAAAACATTGGCATTGACTGATGGGCGTTCTTGATCCCCAGAGGCTAGAAACTAGTGACGGTCATCAATAGAGCACAAAGAGTGAACTAATACACCTAAAAAAAATCCAAAAAATAAACTGAAGAATGATGCACAAGAATCACATTATATATATATATATATAAACTAAACTGAACATCTTATATAAAAATCTGAAAAGCACAACAAATATACAAATAAACCTACTTCACTGGATTACCACACTATCTCCTTGTGACCCAATGGATCACTCCGAAACACAATGAGGAACCATATACCAAGGAGATTGACCTCAATATGATCCTACATAAAGGATAAAAACATAACAAAACTATAGGATTGTGTATTAAAACTCAATAGGCTTCCATGTTATTATATATCCCAATGAAAATCCTTTGAAACAAATGAAACATTAATTTTCCTGATTAAACTATGATGTATCAACGTATTATTTTATACAAAATTAACTTAAAAAAAGTACATCCCAATTACCTTATTCCGTTGCAAAACCGGGTTCAATCCATTAGTGTTACCATATTATTTTCAAGGGGATAGTGATGATTTCATTTTCATCGAGCACAATAGAGTTGGAGAATGATTTTTCTTTTAAAAAAATTATTCATAATAGACTTGTGATCCAATACATGAAATTCTAAGAAAAACACCTCCCAATAGTACCAGAGTAGTCAAATATCAAGGGAAATGTAAATAGATATACAAGTATCCCAATAATCATTTCAAGTAGTCAAATGCTAATAGACATATGTAAACCCAGGGAAAAGGGAATAATCTAAAATACACCAAACATGAGAACCCATTTCAAGTATCATTCCTCACATGATTAAATCAAAATGCTCAATATGCACAACCAAAGATTCTCAGGATAGACTGAGAGAAAATCATCTCATAATAAACCATCCACCTACTATAGGTCACTAGTCTGTTTATGACTACCACTGTAGCAATAATTATCAAAAAATTATCTCAATATCCCAAGTTCATATGTCTCATGTAAATAATGGGGGTGACCTAACCTCTACCATACATTCATCCAATCACAATATATATAGTAATAATTCCAAATAGGCTGCACCCCTAATCTCCCCAAGGACATATCTCATGCCTTAAAATAAATCAATATGAAAGGGGTTCTACTTAAGGAACCCTAATAAAGGAACCTAATGATTCGAAAAAATTACATCACATCCATTACATATATAATAATCATGATAAAAATAAAACATAGGTTCATATAATATACACTTTTCATCATTTTCACTATATAGTGAAACATGTAATTAAACATTATCCAAAACCAACCTAAAACAAATATTTAGTCCTTATTTCAATAGAGGTGTCAAACATTCCATTTTCATATAAATACATTTTTAAAACTACATCAAAAAATTTCCATCACACATTCTAACCAAAACCATTTTAAATGAAGATGATAATCGGTCAACAATTGATCATTACATGTCAAACCAATTTCAAAATTCAAATAAACACATCTATGAGCATAAAATCTTTTGAAACCATTTCAAGAAATGAAAATACTCCATCCACATTTGATATATTTATTAACAAAACCGAAACCCACACAATATACTAAAATATATTTACAAATTCCAACATAGAATTCTATCAAACACTTGGTGTGCAATATAATAGAAAAAAATTCTAATTATCAAAAAACAATGATTAAAACATTGTTAACATAGTATAAAACTAACCTAATGGTTTCACATTAATATTAATAATGAATATATGATAAAAAAGCATGAACTATATGTTATCTAAATTAAAAAGGAAGGTTTATGGGAACTCATACCATGAATCCATCTCATAACAACATTTCACCACAACCGACACTCCACGAGGGTTGCACACCACTATATCTACTATGATGAACACCGAATGAATGAAAAATACCAAGATAAACATGGGCCAAACCAAACACTATGTTGAAAAGTATATAGGAGAAGATAAAACCTAGAATGAATGAAAGGATAATGATGATGAATAAAAAGATAATAGTAGAGATAAGGATTTGATGATGAAAACATGAAGAATAACTGACCATTGGTTATAAATTGCCCAAAAAGTGGCACAAAATGAGGGAAAACAAAGGGGGTCTCTTTTATTTGATTGCAAACATTTATAGATTCATATAGGGGTGGAATCAATCAAATTATATTTTTAAATTAAACATTTTTAGTTCGTAAGGGGATCCATAGTTTTATAGAACATTTTACTAAACCATGCACAAGCTATGCGAATTTTAATTGAATAATTACATACATTTTATGTTTTATTTTCATAGTTTGGGAAATCAATTCTCAGACTGCACAACCCCAAAAGTTTTCAAAAACCCCTCAATTGACACGTCGGACACAAAGGAATCCCACCCAATGATCTATGAATGATTTAATCACAATATAGTGAAACTACGGGTGTCAAAATCAACCAACCATGAAATTTTCTCCCAACACAAACCATGTTTCTAAGAGAGTACAAAAACTAGACATGTGAACACTTAAAAAATATACAATTGTATCACATAGAACCCATGAAAAGGATGAGATTCCCATAAGACCAAAACATAAACCATATCATGAAAACCTAGGTTTGACAGAGAGGTTTTCTGTAGGAATAGATGGATTTTTAGAAGTTTATTGGGATTATATTGGATGATCCTAATTGTCTTGAGATGTGTGAAGATGTGGGAGAGGTGGTGCCTATTTGTAGGGTTGGAAAAGAACTCACTTCATATTTTTTTAATATAATCTATGAGTACACATGTCCATAACAAAAAAGCAATAAAACCCCAATACAAGCTGATAACACGCTGAAGAGAGGCATTACCCTATAAGAGAACAAATGTGAATGATAGAGATAATAATGAAACCTACATACTACAGATCAATATACAATATTAAAAAAACATTTTCTATTATATAATGCCACTTATTAACTAGTACAACTAAATGGGGTTATTGTAAGTTGCAAAATAAAGTAAAGTGGTAATGACCTCGAATTCCTGAAAGCTCATGTAATACCCCAAGATAGTAGTAACCATCTTCATCTCCAAAATTAGTCATGTGACCTAAAGACATTTTATATTACATAGGGTTAGTAATACTGTATACCCAGTAAATCCCCCCAAAATCCACTAGTGGAATAGTAAAGAATGTATATTAAAGAATAGTGAACAATTAGTTAATCTAACTCATCACATAAAAAGGTATATAATGTTCCCATAATAACCATGGATATTATCACCATGTATCTCATACAATAATATATAATACAATAAATAATATCTCGGGTATACAGTTATAACTTCTCCATACTTTTCTTTTTTTCCCAAATGTCTCACATCACGAGCACCTCTATCTAAAAAGGATAGACAAAAGACATATGTGTGAAGCACCATAACATGATCCTCATGGTACTCAACACATCATCAACATAACCAAAAACTAACCAGGTAGTTTTCAGGATCCACCAAATCTAACATAATGAATACCAATCATCATGTATTATAACTCTAGCCATGGAAACCCATATTCTGATTGAGGTTCCTCAAGCCATCCCATAAAATAAATTTCATACCCATTCTAGTCCATAGGAAACAATATCCAATATATATGCCTCTAAAATAAACAAAAACCATTATATCCATATACATACATAAATAAAGATAACTGACCACCATGCATACCAGCCCAAGTAACTACCTAGTGAATAGGGTGGGGCCAATGACGGTAGTCATCCATCCATCCTCCCATTGGGATGTTGGGGAAACCACCCCCTATGGATCCGAATCATTGGGGTATTTATTTAACTAATGGAAATGGTAGAAAATCATATCAAAACACATTAAGTACATGATTTACAATTGTTCACGACCACACTATGGGAAAACCCTAATATTAGACTCACCTAGAGAAAAAGTCTCTCAGACTACCAGCTACCAATGCTAATTCTATATCATCTATAAAAAACAAAAATTTAAATAGATTAATTATGTTACTTATTATTATATATTAGTTGAAATTTACAATATTTAAATGATGAACCATTAATTAACAATTATCAAATTCCACAATACATTGCATTATAATCAAAAATATGATCGATACCCTCAAGGAATAAAAAAAGAGAATCCAATGATTCTGGAATACTGAACCTTAGCAATGTAACCCTATAAGATCCAACACCTAGGCTTAAAAATTTATAAATTTATTAACAACATTAACACCATACATATTTCATTATTTCTAGGTATTTTAGGAAAACTATCTATTCTACCTAGACATGGGGCACATCACGGTGAGTATACGAACTATGCGTCAAGCCCCTTCATCCTACAGTAAGAGCATAATCCCATCAATACTCGATATTCTAAACCAGGAAAGAATATGGCATACCCTTCTGGTCTTCAAATATTTTGGAATGAAGGAATGTAAAACATGGTCGGTCGGATAGGTTAATGGAATATGGTATCGAGGGGGTGAATAGATAAGATTAAAAAATTAAAAAAATTATTTTTCTATTTAAAATAATTACCAGAATAAATTATTGAGGTTAATTAATGGAGAAAAAATTAAATTATGCAATAATTGTTTTATAGTAGTTCATTACATAGTGGTCCTACTCTACACATGTACTTATTTACTCAATTAAAGATTCATGTGCACTAAAAATTATATTTATGGGGGAATCATAACCCAATTACAAAATAATTTTTTATTGGTGGTATAACCATGATCCGAACATTTTTATGGGGAGTCACTACTTGAATATTAATGACTATAGACATAGGGGGTCGAAACCCTTAGATCCTAAATTTAGAGTCTGGGAGTCACTTTATATGAAAAAATTATAAAAAACATTTCTTCTGTGTATAAAATAATTAATAGAAAAAATTTATTTTATGTGAGAGAAGGGAAAATGTGTTACAAACTTAGAACAAGACAACAGAAGTTAAATAATGAAAACACCAGTACTTGTTCTTCAATTTTGGATTAGCATATCTCATCAGGGAAAATTTAGTCTATGAATAAGTAATCTGTCACTTGAGAAAACATACATGTTATGAAAAAAAATTTCAGGGGTCACTGCAAAAGCATAGCAACATTAAATTTCACGTAACATTCTTTTTGAATTACAAAGTGTTAATATGTTAGCTCATGTCATTTTGGAATATCTATATTTGTATCACCTACATGAAATAATGATATATATAGAGAGAGAGAGAAAAATATTCATTAGTTTCGTAGCTCCGCTTATATCAAATATTAAAAATAAATTTCGTCAATACTATTCATAAATATCACCATAAAAATCACAACACCAATGAATATATAATTTGGTAGAATAAATCTACAATAAATGAATTCACAACAATTTGAATATATAATCCAAAAATATAAATAATGTAATGATTTTTCAATGATTAAAAATTACCTGTTTAAAGATATTAAATCCATATTAAATTAAGTGAAAATAGTTCTTGAAAACTAGAAACAAATATCAACAGTAAATTAAAATACATTAATATAAATAAATATGAAAACAACAATATAATTTATAAAGGGGGGTTGAAATAATTTATTTATTTAACTCCATAATTATAAAACCAAAAACATTAAAAACACAGAAAAAAATCCATATATTTAATTTGAATTTATACAATAAAAACCATTGAAAATAATATATATATATATATAGAAAATCCATTTTCAACATAAAATCAACGAATAAAAAATAACGTCTGTAATGAATAGTAATGTAATGTATAAAATGAAAAGTAATTTAACTTAGGGGATGAATATAAATGTAGTGTATGGTATTAAAATAATGTAGGATTTTCAAACCATAATTTTTGTATATGAATAATATCATAACATAGGGTATGAATAGTAATGTAATGTGGCGTATGAATTTTAACATTGTGTAGGGAATGAATAATAATGTACCATATTGTATGAATTGTAATTAAAGGTTTACCAACCAAACATTGAGGAAATTAATAATAATATAACATAGGGTACGGATATTATCATAGCATAGAGAATGAGTAGAATCCTAGGGTTACCAAACTATAATTTGAAGAAATAGATAGTAACAATATGTTGGGATTGAATCGTAATGTAGGATGAATAAATTATAAATTGAAAATGAATTTTAATGTAACATAGATAATGAATAGTAGTATAGGGTTTAGAAATCATATTTTACACTATTAATTAATATTACATAGCTTAGGTTATATGCCGTACTTTTAAAAAAACTGGAAATAAAACATTGAGAAAACATTAATAAATCTTTAAAGGATCTAAACAGATGATTTAGACATTGGATAAAAATACTTATTTTATGAAAAACATATTATGATTTCAACGAATCAAGTATCATTTAAATTTTACATTTACTACTATAAATATCATAATGAAAAAAATGTAACAACATTTTGGAAAAACAACAATTATGAAAAATCAATGAATAGATTTAGATAATTTATTCTACATAAAAATGAAAATTTTTGACTTTGATGTAAACTATTGAGATAAAGATTAACATTTTGGATTTCAATAAACTGAAGTTTCATGTGAATCTGAAATTTTTTAATGATTCGGTAAATTAAATACATAACCATTTTTCAAATTATAGACTCTATAAGTTGAAAAACTACACCCACAAATTCATTAATTTATTAGAGTACTAAAGAATAATTTTTAGACTTCCTAATAATCTAAAAATGTTTAGATAAATATATTCTCTATCCAAAAACATAAGAATCGTACAAATACAAAAAATGTGGAATGAGATATCGTAAAAATATAGAGTAATATAAATTATTCTAAATAAAAGAAATGTAATCAAAAAAATGAAGAAATGCACATTCACATACAATACCCCATTTGTGTTCGGTTATAATATAAAAAATCCCTACCATTTAAATCAAATTTTAAAAAAAATTATAACTATTTTATTTCTCCCCAATTTCTTCCAACCCACTTAATTTCTTCACATTTTTTATATAAATATAATATTAAACAAACATCCCCCTAAAAAATCCAGTAATAAAAATTAAATATTCTAACTAACCAAGATCCATTTTTTTAACTGAATAGAGTCTAAAGGTTTTGAAAAATATCATGTACGTGGTTTTTAGAAGGTATTAATTATAAAACAATATCACCATTATTCACATGATATTTAATAAAATAAAATATAAGATCAATATGTTTTGTTCTATAATGTTGTAAGATGGTTATTGAAATAGAAATTGGAGAAGAATTATAAAAATATTTAGGTTATTTATCCTGAAAAAAATTAAAAATCAAATCAGGTTTTCTTAATCAATAATCATTGAACACAACCACTATATGAATAGATATTCTCAGCTTCTATAGTATATAAATTACCATATAGTTGTTTCATAAAATAATATGTATTTAAACATAATCTAAGAAAATGACACATACCTGAATTTCATTTTATATCAATTATAAATTCTACAAATCCATAATAAGTATAATATGTTATATCAAATTTGTAATATTTTGGATAATATAAACTATAATCATCAGTTCCATTATCTATTGTAAATATTATTTTTATATATTTATTATTACTTTCTTTTGGATCTTTTTTCAATCTAGTAGATAAAAAACATTGAAAATTATTTTGGGTATAGATGTAGTTAAATAAATCAAGCTAACTATCATTCTTGTATAAAAATTAAAATCCACATATTTACTAGATTCATCAATATCTAATTTAAAATTTTTGCCTATATAATATTTTATAGATATAGTAGAATCAAGAAAAAATATTAAATCTAAATCTTAATCATACCTAAATTGATTAATAAAAATTCCATAATTACATTGAAATTTATAAGGCCCTGACTGGACATTATTTCTCCCATTAAATGCATATCAAATTCATAAGACCCCAATGTAGAAAATTTATTACAGGTAATTTCACTAGATGCTCCAAAAAAAATATCATCATCCTAAATATGAACAATTAAAATATCATTAGTAGTAGATTTTATAAAAAATGATGAATCATCATTTCCTTTCATGAAATCATTATTTAAAAATAATAAATTTCTCCTTTCATACCAAAAATGATATATTTTTTTGAGACCATACAAAGAATTAAATAATAATAAAATATGGTTAGGAAATTTTTACCTTCCAAAACCAGGGGGATAAAAAATATGAACTTATTGAGTTATAAAAAAATTATGAAACAACTGTAACACCCCGACCCCAGTAACATAGAGTCAGTGCATTATTATGTATCATAGGAATTATCACAAAAGATCAAGTCTCGAATAACTGATTAGTTGAGTGGCCTTGGAATCACTAGATACATTCATGAAGTTTACATTACATCATAAAGTGAAAAACTACAACAACATCTTGTCTCTATAGACCACACTCAGATCCTCATAATATCTATGTAGGTCATTCATAAAATACTTCTTCAAATCCCGGGAAAAATAAAACATAAAAAGGGGTTAGCTCAGATGCTCAGTAAGGATAGAAATATGTAGAAAACATTCATAAATAAGCATAATCATCTAAGGAAATGTATAAATAAAACAAAATCCTTTTCAAATTGAACTTCAGCATAATATTGCAAAGATAAAATTAAATAATTCCATCTACATATTCACATATATATTCCACTAGTAGAATAATCACATGAAATATCAATAACCACTTTCCTAATAATGGAATGCATAATTCTAGTCTATCATAACCACAAAGTCAAGGACTCGTGCCATGACTACAAATAAGATTTTGTCACGGCCTTGTGCCAAGAAACTAGTTTGTCTAATAATATCTATTGATGTATCGAGGAGCTAGAGTGGTCTCCACCAGTAACTTTCTAAGTCCAATGCATTCCTCATATGAATAAGTTTAAAAATAACATAAACATTCGTATTAAAACTATAATATGAAATGTCAATACTTTATCTTCAAACAATGAATGGTATAAAAATAGCACATCCACAGTCAAACATAACTCATTCAATACAACATAGAAGATTTTATTGTAACAGGTTAACCGCATTCGTGAATAATTAAGGATGTTGACATAGATGAAAATAATAATCATAACTATTTGAGGGAAATGTCCCCCTTTTTCATGAAAACATTTAAAAGTCACACTATTTTTCAAGAAGATGTATAAAAATATATTTTTGAATCAATGTTTCCCATACAACATTGAAACTTGTAAATGGAATTTTAATTTTGAAAAATTAATTTCCATATAAATAAATCATTAAAAACATTTTTAAAACTTGGACATTAATGAGAAATATTAAGAATAATAATTCTATAAGACATTTAAAACGATATTTTAGTTAGAGATTCTAACCAAAAGAGAGACAATTGGATAAAAATAATTGAGGTAATAAAAACATTGTAATATCATGATAAAAAATGGTTTTATGATATATTATGCCAAATTACATTATATAGACCATATAAAAGTTAATTGGTGTATAACAACAATGGAGTCTCAATGGAATGTAAATAGAGATGAAATATCTTATAAAGACTGTATCCATAGGTTAAGGATAAATCAACGACATACTTACTTTTGAAAAATATAAATACAGTCAATATTATTGGATATTTAGTGTAAATCAATCATTCGGCATTCACACATATTTTTGTATAAAACAACACCAATGAATTGGATATTTAACCCAACAAATGGAGATTGAGTTAAAATTACTCTTATCAAGTTCATATCGATGAATTGAGAATTTATCAATGGAATGATAATGTGTATAAAAAGAATATGCACAAAATGGGAGTGGAAATTATGAAATAAGAAAATGAATAGTGACTCCACACATAATCATGGAGTAAAATAATCAATGAAGTATGCATATAGCTGAATGAGTGGAAATTGAAATTTTAAATTCCATTATCGATTTGGTAACATATGAAACATAAACCCCATAAAAGAAGTGTCATAAAATGTAGATTTAAATACCCATACATTAATTTATATTACACAATGAATACAATCATGGATAGTACATATGCTACACAAAAGGAAATAGTGGCTAATATTGCATGAATCTCACATGATTATATGGTGAGATGAAAAACCCTTACTTCGTTGTGATGAATCAAGTCATATGACCAAATGTTAATAACCAAAAAATGAATCACATAATACCATGAATATAAAAGGAATCAAGATAATATATATCAAATGGATTTACACAATACACCACATGCAATAAATAAGTGGCGAACAATATAAATCTCATAGAATTAAAAGTGAGATAAGAAACCCATTACATTTTACCTTTTCCTTGGTCGAGGGTAGGATAACCTCCTGTATAATAGTGAATTAATTTTTAATGAATTATAAAAAAAATTATATACACTAATATGGTATCGTATATGATCTTTTAACATTGATTTGTTGATAATATTTTAGTATTATCATCATTTTCGGGTGTTAACTTACTCGTTTTATTTTATATGTTTTTTTACATAATGCATGTTTGTTATGTATAGTTTGTATATTATTCAAATCCAGAATTATATTAAGTCCTTAAAATTATTTTAAATCATCAAATGGGAATAATACTTGCATGGATACGATGGGGAATGAATCTCATCACGTTCGTGGAGACGGTAGTCCGTACGTACGTACGAGAGACAATATCATTATTTTGATATTAAAATAATATATAATGTGATGGAATATCATATATTCATAATCTTTATCATTTTATATTTATTATTTACATCAATTACACATCATTATCATACCAATCAAAATAATAATGTTTTGAATAACAATTACACCACGACGTGGAGACGGTAAGTCGTACGTACGCACGTATGGTGACATGTCATTCAAAGGATAGATAGAATACAAAATATTGTTTTACCATATTAATAATAAAATGAAAGTATATAGAATATACAGGAGTTATTATTTTAGAATGGAAATAACAAATAATGAAGATGTTTAAGAAGAATGGAACTAGAAAGAGGGTGGTGAAAACATTACCTCTTCTTCGGCTTCTTCTTTTTGATTTGATCAAAAGGGCTCCTTAGGATGGATTTCTGATCAAAATAAGGCCCTTAGGTTGAATATAGGGAAGTTTATAGAATATTTTGGCAGGGTTTTTCTAAGAAAAAAGGCTTTTAAGGTGTGAATTAGTGAGAAGGGGGACTGCCCTTTTATAAGTGTGGTGGGGGCACCTTAGGTAAAGATAGAAATATTATTTTATAATAAATTAATATTCTGTTTATAATTGTTAAAGAGCGAATTATTTAAAGGATAAGGTAGGGATGGGTCATTAAAAAAATCAAAAAAATAGGTTTTAGATAGGTTTGGGTCACTTTATTAACCTTATAATTTCGATTTAACACTCAGTTAATTAGTTTGACATTTAACACGTCTTTTGGTATTTTTATATTATATAGTTAATAAACATACTAGAAACGTCAAAGCGAACACTAAGTGGTTATTTAATGACATAAAAATCATTATATAAGTCTCTCGGATGATCCTGAAATTTTTAAAAATTGAATATCAATTAATAATATAATATTTGTTTTAAAAACTCTTTTATGACAATTTCGAAACTATTTAATAATTGATTTTTGTTAAATTCTTAACAACTTTATTATTTGAATAAAATTATTTTATGAAATCCTAACATGTAATATTTACCAATAAACTTCCTTTATGTCATCAAAACTATCATATTATATTTACTTTAACATTTATAATAACAATTATTTTATTCTTTCATTAATTAGGAAAATATTATATCATTATTGTGTCATAAATAAATTTAATTATTAAATTTATAAAAATTATAAATAAAATACCATTATGTAGGAAATATTTTTATATTTATAATGAATATTTATAGTTGAAAATATAACATATATAACCTTATGTTAAAAAAAAATTCAAAAAGATATATGCTTTTGTCATTTTTGTATTTACTTTAACTTAATTAATATAAAGTGTAATTATCACTTACAAGTGGATCCATGGGGTCCCAAAATCGACTCAAAGATGCCCATGGTCTGAAATGTATCATCCAATAGGGTTATAACACGTTTTAGGATAATTTAATATTATATTTATATTATATTTACACCCTTATTTAATAGATTTACCCTTTAACCGTGGTAAATAAAATATTTACCGAAGTAATTATTCAAAATGTCTAAAAATAAATGTTAGCTATTTACAAAATTTGTACCTCTGGATTTTATATATGGAATCAATTTTCTTAAATTAAAAACACAAAAGTGGCATAAATTAATTTAAAATCAATTCCCACTGTCAAAACAAAAAGTGTGTTTTTAAGAAATAATAACTATCAAAAGATTGACACTTGTTTATGTCAGGTTAAAATGTGAAATTACGTCCAATGACCAACATTGTATTAAAAGGTAAAAATATATTCCAAATATACATTAAAACCACACAAATTAATAATTTATAGCTATTAATTATTTCGATTAAAAAAGTTGATTTTAATTTAAATTTAGTAATTTTCACTATTCAACAAATTATGAAATTTATTAGAAATGTACAAAAAATTCACCCAAAGATAACTTCGATATTCCAAATCCAAAAATAAAGTCATTTTTGAATGATAAAATTTATAAAATTTTAAATAGTGTGTATTACTATTTATAACCACTAGTTTGATTGGTTGTGGGGTGTGTTAGAACTCGAAATTGTGTACAACACACGCTACTATATTATTCAAAGAGAAGTGTATCATGGAAGCTTGCGGTGTTAAATTCTCCGCTCTTTCAATAAAATATTTCCTCTCAATTTTTAAAATTGGGCTTGGGAATATAACAGAAATTCCCACATCAGAATAAGAGTCAATAAAACTGTCACTTTAAAAGAAAGAAAGAGAAGTACAAAGGTCACCCGAGATAACCTATACTAGGATTCCATGTAGAAAAAATGGATATGGATGATAAAATAAGTGTCAAGTTTGGATGGAGAGTGATAGAAAACATGATCAGTAGAAAGTTTACAACAAGAAAACCACAAACTTGTGATGGGACAAACATTCATTAGTATCCCAGTAGGATAAGTAAACGGACAACATTTTTATAAATCACATTACATAAATATGAGGAATTAATTTCTGAGATTGACTAAGAACATATAGATATATACTTAATTTTTTTGTAATGTTTCATTCTTTAATTAATTTCTTCTACTAACTCATTTTTAAACGACGAGTATTCAAGAACACTTGGTCACACAAGAATAGCTAGAATAAACTTATTTTAGAATCACATGATCCATGAAGGATAAAATATATATCTACCTTGTCTTTAGAGATTAATCCAAACCAAAATGGTTAGTATATGATCTGATGAACCCCCAAATAGAATATTTCATTAGATAAAGAAACACTAATCTTAATTTCTAAAATTGAACCAATAATATCCCAAAGTTAAATAAATATCATTCAATAAAAAATTTCCCTTAAAATCCTTCAATATAATCCATAAAAAATATTGAAAACCAAAACATAGAAGAATTTGGTTATGTGGACTTCCATGTTAAATTGTATCTCGAAATGACATCAACTACTATTAAAGTCACATACATAATAGTAATTGACCTAATCACATATTCCCTATTATAGGTTAATCATTTCCATAAATAACAAAAATCACTATAAATTCATAATAAAATCATAGATAAAAATCCATCATTACTTATCAAATGAAATCCCATAGTATTCTACTTTCCATGGGTATATAGTGTTCCCAACTAAGTGAAAATCATCCAAAATAACATTTATCACTTAATCACCAAATCATTTTCCTAAAATAAGGGTATTAAATTGATAAGACATAAGATCCCAAATCAACTTATTATTGATCAATTAAATCATTTAACTAATAATAATTAGTCACGCTGACTAGAGACTTCACGTAGTCTAGTGGAATGTGATAAATCATAATCTTACTTTGGTTGTGGGTTCAATTCCCACAGCTTTTTCCGACATGACGGGTAGTCACATGGTCTGTGTGTTGTCCTTTTTCAAAAACTATTTTTTATAACATTACCAAAATTAGATAAATTTCCCAATATAACCATAACATAACATAACCACAAATTTTATCTCGTACCTTGCATTTTCATCCCAAAATATAATAACTTGTAATTTCCTCAAACCCAAAGATCATATAAAAGCAAATGGTTATTTAGAACTATATCCACAAGAGAAAATCTAAGTCCTCCTCAAATATCATTCTCACATGGAAAACTGCAGGGTTACAAATACAAGAGATAATTATTCCAAAGTAATCACATCAATAAGGAGCACTAATACTTTTAAACATTTATCCAACCACTTATTTCTACAAAACATCTTCTTTGACCAAGAAAATATTCTATAGAACAGGGAATTCACTTGGGTAATGGCCAGGTCCCCTACATTTACAGAAAATGACTGTAAATGGATTCTTGGGACCATTTTTATTTTCTTCCATATTACTCTTCATTTTTTCATGGCAATTCATCACTTTATATCCTTCTTTTTTGCACATAAAGAATTTATTTGTTCCATTGAGACACTTTCCTTGGTGTGTCCTTCCACATTTCCTGCATGATGTAAATTGAGGATTTTTTTCTCTATGGTCTCCACTACTGGAGCTCTTATCATTTATCACCTATCTCTTCTTTGTTGAGTCTGGAAGATGGCTAATATATATGTTGTTGATCATATTTTTTGAACACTGATTTGGCATGAACACGATATCTTTTATGCCTATCACCATTTCATTTTTTTTCTAATTTCCACCAATGTTCCCACCTTGTACATCATTCTCAATGTTACTATGACTTCCTTGGAATCCATCCATTGACTAAAACTAGATAGAATTATATGAGTAACAATTGCCATAAAATCATTTAGAGAATATCAGGACAATATATTCTTAGTTTGAAACACCATAGGATTAACCAAGGTCATTTATTATCATCTTATAATAAAATACATCAAATCGATTTGTATAGAAAATGTAAATTATCCTACGCATATCCCCCAGGACTGTCATAGCCAAGAGTGTAGTAAGGCCTGTTGTCGTTCACCAGTTCTCATTCGAGTCTAGCTCAAATCGGTTTTTTCAGTTTTTACCCCTAGGTACATCTGTTCGAGAGCCACCTCTACCTGCTCGTATCCAGAAAAAGATTTATTTCTTGGAAAACTCACAAAATCTATACAATACCAAAATTCTAGGATGTTCTTCAATACTAATCCTCAATGTTTATCTTAGGTCTATGTTCTCAAATCAGAGTTTATTTAAATCTAGTTTCCAAGGTTTGTACTAAACTTTCTCTGATACCAACTGTAACTCCCCGACCCCAATTACCCGGAGTCGGTGCATTATTACGTATCATTGGAATGATCACAAAATATTATGTCTCTAATGACCGATTAGTTTAGTGGCCTTGGAATCACTAGATACATTCATAAATTTTATATTACATCATAAAGTAAAAAACTACAACAACAATAGACCACACTTATATCCTCATACTATCATTGTAGTTCATTCATAAAATACTTCTTCACGTCATAGGAAATATAAAACATAGAAATGGGTGAGCTTAGATGATCAGTAAGGATAAAAATACGGAGGAAACTTTCATAAATAAGAATAAACATCTAAGGCAATGAATAACTAAAAGAAAATCCTTTTAAACATGAACTTAAGAATAATATGGAAAAGATAAAATGAAATAATTCCATATACATATTTACATGAATATTCTATAAGTCGAATAATCGCATGCAATATCAATAAACACTTTCATAATAACGGAATGCATAATTCCAGACTATCATAACTAGTCAAGGCCTTATTCCTAGACTACAAATAAAAATGTGTCAAGGCCTTGTGCCAAGACACTAGTTTCTCTAATGATACCTACCGATGCATCAAGGATCTATAGCGGGCTCCACCAATCACTTACTATGTCCAATTCATTCCTCATATGAACAGGTTTAAACATAACATAAACATTCGTATTAAAACTAGCATATGAAATATAAATACTTTATCCACAAAAAATTAATGGTATAAAAATAGCACATCCACAGTCAAACATAACTCATTCAATACAATATGGAATATTATATTGTAACAGATTAACCTCATTCGTGAATAATTAAGGATATTTACCTAGATGAAAATAATAATCAATAATATTTGAGTGAAATGTCCCCCTTTATCATGAAAACATTTAAAAGTCACACTATTTGTCAAGAAGAAGTTTAAAAATATATTTTTGAGTCAAAGTATCCCATACCAACTTGAAACTATTAAAAAGAATTTTAATTTTAAAACTTTAATTTCAATATAAACAAATATTTAAAACCATTTTTATGACTTGGACATTAATGAGAAAGATTTAGAATTCTAATTTTTTAAAATATTTAAAATGATATTTTAGTTAGAGATCCTAACCAAAAGAGAGACAATTGAATACAAATAATTGAGGAAATCAAAGCGTTGTAATATCATGAGAATAAAGGTATTCATGATATATTATGTCAAATTACATTATATACACCATATAAAAGTGACTTGATGTATAACAACAAAGGAGTCTCAATGGAATGTAATTTGAGATGAAATCTCTTATAAAGACTGTGTCCTTAGGTTAAGGATAAATCAATGACCTAATTGTGTGGGAAAAATATAAATATGCTCAATATGATTGGATATTCAGTTTCAATCAATCAGAGCACATTCACACATATTCTTGTAAAAAAACACCAATGAATTGGATATTTAACCCAAAAAATGGAGATTGAGTTAAAATCACTCTTATCAAGTTCATATTGATGACTTGAGAATTTATCAATGTAATGATAAAGTGTATAAAAATTATATCAATAGAAAGGGTAGTGGAAATTATTACATATGAAAATTAATAGTTATTCCACATATAATCATGGAGTGAAATAATCAATGAAGTGTGCGTAAAGCTGAATGAGTGGAAATTGAAATTTCAAATTCCATTATCGATTTGGTAAACATATGAAACATGCACCCCATGAAAGAAGTGAAATAAAATGAATATGTGAATACCCATAAATTAAGGTATATTACACAATGAATACAATCATGGACATTACATACGCCACACAAAATGAAATAGTGGCCAATATAGAATTAATTTCACATGATTATGAGGTGAGATGAAAAACCCTTACTTCGTTGTGATGAATCAAGTCGTATGACCAAAAGTTAATAACCACAAAATTAATCACATAATTCTATGACTATAAAGAGAATAAGGATAATATATATCAAATGGCAGTACACAATACACTACATGCAATATATAAGTGGCGAACAATAAAAATCTCACGGAATTAAAAGTGAGATAAGAAACCCCTTACATTGTAATTTTTCCTTGGTCAAGGGTAGGATAACCTCCTGTATGATGGTGAAGTAATTTTTATTGAATTATAAAATAATAATATACATTAATATAGTATCATATATGATCTTTTAACATTTATTTGTTGATAATATCATAGTATTATCATCATTTTCGGGTGTTAACATACTCATTTTCTTTTATATGTTTTTTACATAAGGCATGTTTTTTATGGAGAGGTTGTATCTTATTCATATAAAAAATGATATTAAGTCCTTAAAAATTATTTTTAATCATCAAATGAGAATTATACTGTCATGGATTCAATGGGGAATGAATCTCATCGCGTTTGTGGAGACGTTAGTCCGTACGTACATACGAGAGACAATATCATTATTTTGATATTACAATAATATATAATTGGATGGTATATCATATATTAATAATAATTATCATGTTTTATTTATTATTTACTTAAATTACATATCATTATCATACCAATCAAAATAATAATGTTTTGAATAACAATTACACCACGATGTGGAGACGGTAAGTCGTACATACGCACGTATGGTTACATGTCATTAAAAGGATGGATAGAATACTGAATATGGTTGTACCAAATTTATAATAAAATCACAGTATATAGAAGATACTGGATTTTTTATTTTAGAATGTAAATAACAAATAAAGAAGAAGTTGAAGAAGAAAGGAACTAGAAAGAGGGTGGTGAAAACATTACCTCTTCTCCATGTTCTTCATTTTGATTTTATCAAAAGGGCTCCATAGGTTGGGTTTATGATCAAACTAAGGCCTCTTGGTTAAATTTAGGGAAGTTTAGAGAACATTTTGGAAGGGTTTGTCCTATCCAAAAGGCTTTTAAGGTGTGAATTAGTGAGAACAGGGAGTGCCCTTTTATAAGAGGTGTGAGAGGCACCTTAGGGAAAGCTAGAAATATTATTTTATAATAAATTTATATTATTTTTATAATGGTTAAAAAGTGAATTATTTAATAGATAAGGTGTTTATTGGTGAAAAACAACTCAACCAATTGGTTTTAGACAGGTTTGGGTCACTTTATTAACCTTATCTTTTAGTTTTAACACTTAATTAATTAGTTTGACTTTTACCATGTCTTTTTGTATTTTTATATTATATTGTTAATAAACATACTATAAAAATCCAAGCGAACCCTAAGTGGTTATTTAATGATACACCTATCATTATATAAGTCTCTTGGCCGAACCTTAGATTTTTAGGAATTGAATATAAATTAATAATATAATATTTGTTTTAAAATCTCTTTTATGACAATTTCGACACTATTTAATAATTGATTTTTGTTAAATTCTTATCAACATTATTATTCGAATAAAATTCCTTTATGTGATCCTAAAATGTAATATTAACCACTTAAATTTGTTTATGTCATCAAAACTATCAAATAATATTTATTTTAACATTTATAATACAAATTATTTGATTCTTTCATTAATAAGGAAAACACTATATAATTATTGTGTCATAAATAAATTTAATTATTAAATGTTTAAAAATTATAAATACAAAACCATTATTTATGAAATATTTTTATCTTTTTAATTAATATTTATAGTCCAAAATATAACATATATAACACTATGTAAAAATTGTTTTTCAAAAAGATATATGCTTTTGTCATTTTTGTATTACTTTAACATAATTAATATGAAGTGCCATTATCACTTACAAGTGGATAAATGGGGTCCCAAAATCGACCCAAAGATGTCCATGGTCGGAAATGTATCAACAAATAGGGTTAGAACACGTTTTAGGATAATTTAATATTATTATAATATTATATTTTAACCCTTATTTACCGGATTTGCCCTTTAACCATGGTAAATAAAATATTTACCGAAGTAATTATTCAAAACGTCTAAACATAAATGTTACCTATTTACACAATTTGGACCTCATGATTTTAAATATGGAATAAATTTTTATTAATTCAAAATACAGATGTGGCAGAAATTAATTTAAAATTAATTCCCGCTGTCAAAACAAAAAGTGTGTTTTTAAGAAATAATAAATATCAAAAGATTGACACTTGTTTATGTCCGGTTTAAATGTGAAATTACTTCCAATGACCAACATTGTATTAAATGGTAAAAATATAATCAATATACTTTAAAACCATAGTAAATAATAATTTATAACTGTTAAATATTTCAATTAAAAAAGTTGTTTTTAATTAAAATTTAGTAATTTTCATTATTCATCAAAATATAAAATTTATCAGAAATGTACAAAAAAACACCATAATATAATTTCGATTTTTCAAATCCAAAAATGTAGTCCATTTTGAAAGGTAAAATTTATAAAATTTCAAAAAGTGGGTATTACTATTCATTTCGACTAGTTTGATTGGTTGTGGTGTCTGTTAGAACTCGATGTTGCGTACAACACACGCTACTGTATTATTCAAAGAGAAGTGTATCGTGGAAGATTGGGGTGTTAAATTATCCCCTCCTTCAATAAATTGCGTCCTCTCAATTTTAAGAATTGGTCTTTGGAGTATAAAGGAATGTCCCACATCAAAAAAGGAGTCAATAAAAATGTCACTTTAAAAGAAAGAAAGAGAAGTACAAAGGTCACCCGAGATAACCTATACTAGGATTCCATGTAGAAAATTATGGATATGGATGATAAACAATGTGTCAAGTTCGGATGGAGAGGGATAGAAAAAATGATCAAGATAATGTTAATAACATGAAAACCACAAACATGTGATGGGACAAATGTTCATTAGTTTCCCAGTAGGAAATGTAAAGGGACAACATTTTTTTAAGTTACATTAAATAATGATGAGCAATTAATTTCTGTTAGTGGCTAAGAACATAAAGATATATATATACTTTTTTTTGAAGATACATTCTTTAATAAATTTTTACTACTAACTCATTTTTAAACGATGAGTATTCAATAATACTTGGTCACACAAGAAGATCTAGAATGAACTTTTTATAGAATCACATGATCAATGAAGGATAAACTATATATTTACCTTGTCTTTAGAGATTAACACAAACCAAATTAGTTAGTATAAGATCTGATGAACCCCCAAAAGGTTATTCAATTAGATAAAGAAACAATAATCTTAATTTCTAAAATTGAACCAACAGTACCCCAAAGATAAATAAATTGAATTCAATAAACAATTGCCCTTAAAATCATTAAATATAATCCAGAAAAAAATATTGAATCCCAAAACATAGAAGAATTTGGTTATGTATTCTTCAACGATAAATTGTATCTCCAAATGACATCATCTACTCTTAAAGTCACAAAAATAAAATTAATTAACCTAATCACATATTCTCTATTATAGGTTAATCATTTCCATAATTAACTCAAATCACAATAAATCCACAATAAAATCATAGATAAAAATCCATCATTACTCCTCAAATGAAATCCCATAGTATTCTATTTTTCTTGGGCATATAGTGTTCCCAACAAAGTGAACATATTCCAAAATAACATTTATCACTTAATCCCCAAATCATTTTCCTATAATAAGCATATTAATTTGATAAGAAATAAGATTCCAAATAAAATTATTATTGATCAATAAAATAATTTAACTAAAAATAATTAGTCACAGTCACTAGAGACATCATGTATGCCAGTGGTAGGTGATAATTCCTAATCTTACTTTGGTTGTGTGTTCGATTCCCACATCTTTCTCTAACGCGACGGGTTGTCATAGGGGTTGTGTGTTGTCCTTTTTCAAAAACTATATTTTATAACATTACCAAAATGAGATAAATTCCACAAAATAACCATAACATAATTTAACCACAAATGTTATCTCATACCTTGCATTTTCATCACAAAATATAATAACTTGTAATTTCCCCAAACCCAAAGATCATATAAAACCAAATGGTTACTTAGAACTATATCCACAAGAAAAAAGATAAATCTTCCTCAAATATCATTCTCAAATGGAAAACTATTGGGTCAGAAATACAGGAGATAATTATTCCAATGTAATCCCATCCCCAAGGAAAACTAATACTTTTAAACATTTCTCCAACCATTTATTTCCACACAACTTCTTCTTTGACTAAGAAAATATCCTATTGAATACGGAATTCACTCAAGTAATGGTCAGGTCCCCTACATTTATGGTAAATGATTGAAAATGGATTCTTGGGACCATTTTTATTTTCTTCCATATTACTCTTCATTTTTCCTCGACAATTTTTCACTTTATATCCTTCTTTCCCGCACGTAAATCATTTCTTTGTTCCATTGATACACTTTCTTGGGTGTGTCCTTCCACATTTCTTGTATGATGTAAATTGAGTATTCTTTTCTCTATGGTCTCCACTACTGGAGCTTTTATCATTCATCAACTTTGACTTCATTGTTGAGTCCGGATGTTGGCTTATATATATGATGTTGATCATATTTTTTGAAAACTGATTAGGAATGAACACGATATATTTTACGCCTATCGATATTCCATTTTGTTTCTCATTTCCACCAATGTCCCCACCATGTACATCATTCTCAAAGTTACTATGACTTACTTGGAATCCATCCATTGACTAAAACCAGAAATCATTGTTTGAGTAACAGTAGCCATAAAATCATTTAGAGAATATCATGACAACATATTCTTAATTTGAAACACCATAGGATTAATCAAGGTCAATTATTATCATCTTATATTAAAATAAATCAAATCGGTTTGAAATGAAAATGTAAATTATCCTAAGCATATCCCTCGAGAGTGTCGTAACCAAGAGTGCAGCAAGTCCAGTTGTCATGCACCAGTTCTCATTCATGTCTAGCTCAAAGCGGTGTTTTCGGTTTTTACCGCTAGGTACATCTGTTCGAGGGCCGCCTCTACCTGCTCGTATTTATATAGGGATGTATCACTTGGAAAACTCACACAATCTATACAATACCTATATTCTAGGATGTTCATCAATACTAATCTGTAATTTCTATCATAGATCTATGTGCTCTAATAAGAGTTTATTTAAATCTAGTTTCCAAGGTTTGTACTAAACTTCCTCTAATACCAACTGTAACTCCCTGACCCCAGTTACTCAGAGTCGGTGCATTATGACATATCATTGGAATGATAACAAAATACCATGTCTCTAAATACCTATTAGTTTAGTTGCCTTGGAATCACTAGAACCACTCATAATGTTTACATTACATCATAAAGTGTAAAAACTACAACATCGTCTAGTCTTCATAGACCACACTCATATCCTCATATTATCCCTGCAAGTCATTCATAAAATACTTCTTCAAATCATGGGAAAAATAAGACATAGAAAGGGGTGAGCTTAGATGCTCAGAAATGATAACAACATGGTGGAAACGTTCTTAAATAAGCATAAACATCTAAGGCAATGTATAACTGAAACAAAATAATTTTAAACATAAACTTCAGAATAATATGGAAAAGATAAAATGAAATAATTACATTTACATATTTACATGAATTTTCTACTAGTCGAATAATCACATGGAATATCGATAACCACTTTCATAATAATGGAATGCATAATTCCATACTGCCATAACCACATAGTCAAGTCCTTGTGCCAAGACTACAAATAATATTTTTTCAAGGCCTTGTTCCAAGACACTAGTTTGTCTAATGATAAATACTGATGCATCAAGGAGCTATAGCGGGCTCCACCAGTCACTTACTAATTCCAATGCATTCCCCATATAAACAGGTTTAAGCATTACATAAATATTCGTATTAAAACTAGAATACGAATTGTCAATACTTTATCCACAAACAATTAATGGTATAAAAATAGCACATCCACAGTCAAACATAACTCATTCAATACAATATGGAAGATTTTATTGTAACATATTAACCTCATTCGTGAATAATGAAGGATATTTACATTGATGAAGATAATAATCAAAACTATTTGAGGGAAATGTCCCCTTTTTCATGAAAACATTTAAAAGTCAAACTATTTGTCAAGAAGACGCTTAAAAATAAATTTTTGAATCAAAGTGTCCCATACCACTTTGAAACTTTTAAAAGGAATTTTAATTTTAAAACTTTTATTTCAATATAAAAAAATCTTTAAACCCATTTTTAAAACATGAACATTAATGAGAACGATTTAGAAAAATAATTCTTTAAAACATTTAAAAGGATATTTTAGTTAGAGATCCTAACCAAAAGAGAGGCAATCTAATACCAATAATTGAGGTAATAAAAACTTTGTAATATCATGAGAAAAAGAGATTTATGATATATTATTTCAAATAACATTATATACACCATATAAAAGTGAATTGGTGTATAACAACAAAAGAGTCTCAAAGGAATGTGAATTGAGATGAAATCTATTATAAAGATTGTATCCTTAGGTTAAGGATAAATCAATGACATAATTATGTGTGAAAAATATAATACACTCAATATGATTGGATATTCAGTGTAAATTAATCAAAGGACATTCAAACATATTCTTGTGAAAACAACACCAATGAATTGGATATTTAACCTAAGAGATGGAGATTGAGTTAAAATTACACATATCAAGTTCATATCGATGACTTGAAAATTTATCAATGGAATGAATATGTGTATAAAAAGTATATCCACAGAATGGGGAGTGGAAATTATGACATAAGAAAATGAATAGTAATTTCACACATAATCTTGGAGTAAAACAATCAATGAAGTATGTGTAAATCCGAATGAGGAGAAATTGGAATTTTAAATTCCCTTATCGATTTGTTAACTTATGAAACATAAAACCCATGAATGAAGTTTCATACAATTAATATGTAAATAACCATAAATTGAGTTATATTACATAATTAATACAATTATGGACAGTACATATTCCACACAAAAGGAAATAGTGGCCAATATAGCATGAATCTCACATAATTAAAAGGTGAGATGAAAACCCCTTACTTCGTTGTGATCACTCAAGTAGTATGACCAAAAGTTAATAACCACCAAATGAATCAAATAATACCATGAATATAATGTGATTAATTATAATATATATCAAATGGCAGTAGACAATACACCACATGCAATAAATTAGCAGTGAATAATGGGAATCTCATGTAATTAAAAGTCAGATAAGAAACCCCTTACATTGTACTTTTTATTAAGTCGATGGTAGGTTAACCTCTTGTATAATGATGAAATAATTGTTATTGTATTATAAAAAAATTCATATACATTAATATGATATCATATATGATTTTTTAACATTGATTTGTTTATAATATCTTAGTATTATCCTCATTTTCGGCTGTTAACTTACGCATTTTGTTTTATATGTTTTGTTACATAAGCCATGTTTGTTATGGATAGGTTGTATCTTATTCATATCCAGAATGATATCAAATTCTTAAAAATAATTTATAATCATCAAATGAGAATTATACTTGCATGGGTATGATTGGGAATGAATCTCATCACGTTCGTGGAGACGGTAGTCCGTACGTACGTACGAGCAACAATATCATTTTTTGTTATTAAAATAATATATAAATGGATGGTATATCATAAATTCAGAATCATTATCATTATATATTTATTATTTACATCAATTAAACCACATTATCAAACACATCGAAAGAATAATGTTTTGAATAATAATTACACCACGACGTGGAGATGGTAAGTTGTACGTACGCACGTATGGTGACTTGTCATTCAAAGGATGGATAGAATATTGAATATGATTGTACCATATTTATAATAACATCACAATATATTGATTATACTGGATTTATTATTTTAGAATGGAAATAACAATTAAATACGAAGTTTAAGAAGAATTTAACTAGAAAGAGGGTATTGAAAACATTACCTCTTCTTCACGGTTCTTCCTTTTGATTTGATCAAAAGGGATCATTAGGTTGGATTTCTAATCAAACTAAGGACTCTAAGTTTAATTAAGGGAAGTTGATAGAATATTTGGGCAGGGCTTGTCTGAGCCAAAAGGCTTTGAAGAGGTGAATTATTGAGAAGGGGGAGTTCCCTTTTATAAGAGGGGTGAGGGGCACCTTAGGGAAAGCTAGAAATATTATTTTATAATAAATTCATATTCAGCTTCTAATGGTTCCAAAGTAAATTATTTAAAGTCTACTGTAGGGATGGGTCGAAAAAAACTCAACCAATAGGTTTTTTATAGGTTTGGCTCAATTTATTAACCTTGTGTTTTAGTTTTAACACTTAATTAATTAGTTAGACATTTAACATGTCTCTTTATATTTTTATTTTATACAGTTCATAAACATACTATAAACTTCCAAGAGAACCCCAAGTGGTTATTTAATGATACACCTATAATTATATAATTCTGATTTACAATTCTTATATTTTTAAGAATTGAATATCAATTAATAATTTAATATTTGTTTTAAAAACTCTTTTATGTCAATTTTGACACTATTTAATAATTGATTTTTGATAAATCATAAAAACTATATTAATTCGAATAAAATTCCATTAAAAAATCCTAAAAAGTAATAGAAACCAATAAAATTCGTGGACGTCATCAAAACTTTAAAATTATATTTATTTTAACATATAAAATACAAATTATTTGATTCATTCATTAATAATGAAAATAATTCATCATTATTGCGTCATAAATAAATTTAATTATTAAATGTCTAAAATTTACAAATAAAATACCATTATATAGGAAATATATTTATCATTCTAATGAATATTTATAGTTTAAAATATAACATATATAACCCTATTTAAATTTTTTTGGCTAAAATATATATGCTTTTGTCATTTTTGTATTTACTTTAACTTAATTAACATAAAGTGTCATTATCACTTATAAGTGGATCCATGGGGTCCAAAAAAATCAATCAAAAGATGACCATGTACGGACATGTATTAACCAATAGGGTAAGGACACTTTTTAGGGTAATTTAATATTATTAAAATATTATATTTCTACCCTTATTTACCGGATTTACCCTTTAAACATGGTAAATAAAATATTTATCGAAGTAATTATTCAAAATGTATAAAAATATAAGTTACCTATTTAAACAATTTGGACCTTCTGATTTTAAATATGAAATAAATTTTCCAAATTCAAAATACAGAAGTGGCAGAAACTAATTTAAAATTAATTCCTGTTTTCAAAACAAAAAGCGTGTTTTTAAGAAATAATAACTATCAAAATATTGACACTTTTTTATGTTCGGTTTAAATGTGAAACTATGTACAATGACCAGAATTTAATTAAATGATAGAAATATATTCTCAATATAATTTAAAACCACTCAAATTCTTAATTTATAACTATTAGTTATTTTGATTAAAAAATTGTTTTTAATTAAAATTTATTAATTTTCACTATTCATCTAAATACGAAAGTTATCCGAAATGTACCAAAAATTCACCCTAAGATAATTTCAATATTCAAAATCCAAAATTTAAGTCCATTTTGAAATATTAAATTTATAAAATTTCAAAAAGTGGGTATTACTATTCATAACGGCTAGTTTGATTGGTTGTGGTGTCTGTTCGAACTCGATGATGCGTACAACACACGCTATAGTATTATTAAAGAGAAGCGTACCGTGGAAGCTTGGGGTGTTACAACAACTTTTTACATCCATATGATATATTAAATCTATGAAAACCAGAAAATTCAAATATAATTCTAATTTCCTTTAACATGGAAATAATTGAAAAAAATAATTATTTTTTATACCTTCTTCTTAAGAGTATCATTTAGAAAAATATTTAACTGAATTATTAACAATCTATCCATATTCATCCAGCATTTTTCAAAATATCCACCTAGTTTCAATTGATTTCATGTTCCATGAAAATTAATGTAATGTCCATACATTCTTCCTAACTAAATTATTTTATTCATCATTCATAAAAATATTCATGTTTTATTTTTTTAAAGAATCATTAACATTAAAAGGAAGAAAATCCAAAATTAAAGAAAATTTGGAAAACTAATTTAAAATATATTTTCTAATTTAAAAACCAGAAAATTCATTTCAAATTATATATTAAATGGGTTGATATTTTTGAATTTTCCTTGATTTTAGATTATGTTGAGAAAAATAATTATCACCCCTTAATTGATTTAGCATTATCATCAGTAATTTTCTAACCAAATTTAAAATTTCAAAACTCATCAACAAAAACATTTGAATCCAAAATTAATATATCATTTTTTACATCAATCATAATAATAATTGATTCTAAAATAATACCATTATTTAATTATATACTCTATTAGCTTTACTATTATAATAATGACCAAGAAAAATACTTTCATTACTCATAGAATGAAATTTATCTAAATTATCCATTAAATTTTTAATTAAAACATGTCAAACAAAAACTCTAAATAAATCTTTCTTAGTAATTTTATTTTTAAATAATCAATAAGAATATTTCGTTAACAAAGGTCTAATAAGAATTCTATTTGAAATATTACAGAAGAAAATGCAGCCTCAGTTGAAAAATATATAGGAAAATTATATTCACTTATCATAGTTTGATCCATTTCAATAAAACTTCTATCTATCTGGTCTACAACACGATTTTGATGCGGTGTACTTGGAAGATAAAAAATTTGAAAATAGCCATTATTTCGCATGTTTTTTCAAAATCTATATTTTGAAATTCACTTCCTTTGTCATAATGAATAGAAATAGTCATATTGCATTTTCATTTTGAACTAATTTACAAAATAATTAAATATAAAAAATGTGTCATTTTAGGAGAGAGAATATATACCCAACTAAATATACTAAATTAGTAAACAATAAATAAGTTATATTTCTTTCCACTATGGATGGAAATTTCAGTGGGGCATAATAATTCAATATTCACAAGCTGTAATGGTATATTAGTTCTTATCTAATCGATGGGTCAAAAATAAATATTGTGATTCTTCCTTTTCATGCAATAGTTACAAATATTAAAATTTTCATTCATAAAGGATGTTAGATGTAACACATTCTCATGTTTTGAGAGTTTATACAACATTTTAAAATTAAAATGACCTAATCCTCAATGGAAAAAGATGTTATCATTTCATACAATATTCAAAAACATTACATATAGAATAGTTATTTAAGTAAAACCAATAGTATAAATATTATTTTTTCAATTAGAATAAAATAATAAATAATTATCTTTAAAAACACTTCATTTATATTTTTTAAATTTAATTTTCATTCAATTATTACATATGTTTCATATACTATTTAAATAATGTTTTGAACCATAATAATATAAAACATTAGAAATAAATGTAAAATTTTAAATAAAATATTTTTTGAAACATTTTATTATTCCATTGGAATTGTTTCTTAATGTAATAGTGCCTCTATCACATGTGTTGTAATTTTTGAACATTTATGGGTCTCTGGTCAAATACATAGGACATCCAATTTCTATGTAGTGAATGTCGTTCTTGAGAAATCTGCGGAATCATTCCAACAAATATCAATTGCATGAATATTTTGGTACCCATGTTACTTAGGGTCCAATGTTATTGTTTATAAAATTTTTAGGTGCCCATAAATAATCTAAACTTGTATTGTAAGTTAATAGTGATTATAAGGAATTTGACATTTGAGTTTTTGTAAATCCCAAGGATTGTTTTAATCTAAGAGAGAAATCATTTTCATATTGACATTTCATGGCCCATTAAAACCAATTAATAATTCAAGTACTACAATTTTCACTTTTCAAAAAATGGGTTTTAAACATTTTAGGAAAACTTATTTCATAACCCAAACCATCATTATTTTTATCTGTATTTGTAAAATACATTATTTCATGATATTATTCATGAATATGAATAAATGAATGTAAATATTTTCATTGAAATTGTACACCCTTTATAATATCTTCATTAAAATATTTAGATGATTTATAATTTTCATGTACTTTTGAATGAGAATTAGAAGCAGTGTTATATATTATTTCATTCGTAGATAAATATATTCTATTTACATAAACATATAACTCTTATTTTTATTTATGATTAATATTTAAATCAGTATATTTGATCATATATATTCATAATCATTAAATTTTATTATTTATTTCAAAAACAATTAGGTTATTATAATTACAATTAAAATCATAACATTTAGAATAAAATCAATATTTAATAACCTTATGCAGTGATTCCATGAATCACAAGATAGTAGATGTTTTTTCATTTCCATATTTTTCTATGGAATATTATTATTCTATAAAACTCTTATAAGTGGTCAATAAATTACTTTAATTCTATTTTTATTTTTATTTTATTATTATTTATGGCAAAATCAGGCTTGATATTTACTTTCTTCCTATACTCAAAACTATTTACAACTGATGTTTTGAAAACTGAATCACCTTTATTTTATCAATTTTATTTTTCCTTAGGATTGTTTTTTCTAAACTGATTCTGAATCTTATCTTTTTTGTTATTTTGTAAACTCCAATAATAATATAAGTCATATTTCCATTTTCACAATTTATTATATTTGAATCAAAAGAGTCAATAAATACAACACTGATATATTTAAAAGTTAAACCTTTTCATTTTTTTCTGTCCTCAGCATCTATGTATTACAGTTCTATATCATATAGATGGAGTTATCCATTTAATTTATCGAGGGTGATTTATTTGATGTTTTTTCTTTCATAAATGTAATCCTTCATTCCATGACATTTATTAGGTAATGCTCATGGTACACTTTAAAAATTTAGTGGGTTTTTCGGATCTTATCCAGTTGAATTCATTCAATTAAAAATACGTTTGATTCTATAGAACATTTGGATTATTGTTTCATATTCACTCATCTATAAATATTTGTACTCAGCATGAATCATTCCATGTTTGGTATAGATTTATTTATCAGAGAAAAGGTGAGTCAGTTTTAGAATCATACTTATTTCTCGACTTTCCTTACAACAAAACACATGATAAAAACACTTCTCTTAATAGAATAATATAAAATATTAACTACATTTTAATTTAATTCATATCTTGAATTATCATTTTTGGTAAGAGTATTTGGATCATTTTCAGATAGTGTGAAATATTCCAAAATGATAGAGTTGTGCTCAATGAATAACTTATTGAGGTAACAATCCATTTTTAGATTCATTATCCATAATCATTTCCTTCAATGTGTGCTATCTTTTAACGAATGAAAACATCATTCCGGTTAAAACATGTCATCTTATAATATCTTTAACTTTATACTATGAGGTCTTGGAATATGATATCATTATTAAATACAAAATAAAACTACATAAAATCATTGCATAATTATGGGAGGAACATCATGTGGTACCATTATTAGGTATCATGAAATGAATGATAGAGATAAGATATTCTTAAAAGGGTATTCATATGATACCAGTTATCAATTATCATAAGAAGAATAATAGAAACAATAAATTTTCAAAATGGTAATCTATGATTATAATTGTTGGGTGTCATAGTTTAACTGAAGTTATTCTAGTGGTGGTTAAATAGACCAGATAAAAATATAAAAAAATTAATTGTTTTATTAAATTATTTATGAAAGTTAATTACTGTGGAAAATTAGCATCGAAAAAAGTAAATAATAAAAGGAATATTTTTATCATAGTTTGGTATACATTGAGACTACACTAATATTATGCCTATCTACTCAAAAATAGATACATGTTTACTAAAAATATTTTAATAGGGGTATCATAACATAATTATAAAAAAACATTTGGTGGAAATATAACCACAACATTGACTTATTTATTTGGAGTCACAACCCTTACAAAAAAATTATAGACACTGGGAACCACAACCCAAAAAGTCATATCATTATATAGATAGTGTAAAAACCCTTATATACTTCCATTAAAATATAGGTGTCATAACCAAAGAAAACATAATAAAAAATAATGGTTTTTATGTAAAATATTAGATAGACAAATAGTGTGCATTTGGGAGATGGGAAAAGTGTTACAAATATATACCCAGAAAAGTGTACATAAAAAATTAACACACTTGTACTAGTTCTTAGGATTTTTATGAGCACATCTCATTAAGGAAATCTTAGTTGATGCAGAATTAAACTATCACTTGAGAAAATGTACAGATGATAAAACTGAATGTCGTAGGATGTTACTAAATCTCATTAGGATGAATGGTGATAGCAGTTTCTTTTTAAAAAAAATTAAAGTTTTGAATATACTATCTTTCATCCTTGTATAATATCTATATGTGAATCACCTAAAAAATAAATTATATATTTATAAAAAAATATTCAGCAGTTGCATTTTCTCCCCTTACTCTAGATATGAAAAATAAATTGAGTGAGATATGTCACAAATATCTCTATAAAAATTATAGTATTGTTTTTTCTATATTGCCATAGAATAAATCTACAATAAAATCATTCATAATAAATTGAAATTTTCGTCCAAAAAACATATATAATAATATCATCATTCTATTATTTAAAAACACCCATTTAAATCCATTTAAACCACTTCATATTTAGCCAAAATAGTTTCTAAAAACTAGAATCACAAATTGATCCTAAATTAAAATATTTTAATTTAAATAAACATGATTCCAAAAATATTATTGGAAGGAAACTTTGAAATAAATTTATTAGTTTATATTTTTTAGTTATTCCACAAAAAATTTAAAAACAGTTCGATAATAATCTTTATATTTAATGTGATCTAATATACTATAAAAAAAACATTGAATATAATACATCTATTAGAGAAAACGATTTACATCGCAAAAGAACAGAATTAACAGTAATTTATTGTATGAATAGTAATAGAGCAAAGGGAATGAATATTAACATAGTGTAGTGCATGAATTGTAATCTAACACGGGGTATTAATAGTAACATTGGGTTAACCAACTATACTTTGTAGAAATGAACAAAAACGTAACATAGGGTATGAAATATAATGTAACAAATGGTATGAATAGAAACGTTTTGCAAGAAATGAAAAATAACATATTGTAGGGTATGAACAATATTGTAAGATTTCCCTAAAATACATTGCATAAATGAATAGTTAAAAATGAAGAGTATAGACAATAACGTAGAATAGGGTATGAAACATAATATAGCTTATGTATTTAATTGTAATTTAGGGTTGATAACCCACAAATTTCGTAAATTAATTGTAATGTAATGTAGAAAATAAATCGTAATATATTGTTTCCGATCCATAATTTTCACTATTCATTAACATTAATGCAGTTTCGGGTACAAACATACCTTTTTGAAAAATGGGATAACAAACATAAACAAAATAAAATGCATTTTTAAGATCTCTAAACAACATATTTTTACTTTTATCAAAAATAATTATTTGAATAAAAACTTATTATTTTTTCAAATAATAAAGAATAAAATATATTTAACATATACTAATCTAAATATCATCAAAAAAAGAATAAAAAACATTTTTGAAAAACAACATTTTTGAAATATCAATGTATAAATTTAAAAACTATATCCTCTATCCAAATGAACTTTTTAGACGTTGATATAAGATATCAATATAAAGAAAAAATGTAAGATTTCAACCAAATCATGTTTCATGTGAATATGATATCAATATAAGTTAATGTAAAATAAACACATAATTTTTACAGAATTACAGTCTGTTGAAGATCCATAACTATAGCAGAAAATTCATTGAATATTTTGAGTACTAAAAAAATATTTTTTGAATTCCTCATAAACTAATGAATATTTGATAAATCTATTATATATCCAACTTGATAATATTTACACAAATAAAAAAATGTCAATTGATATATCATTAATATAGTAGAAATGAATTCAAACAAAAGGGAGGAAAACTAATCAAATTACAGACAACACACAAATTCATAAACATGAGCATCTGCCTCTTGTTGTGGGCAAAGTAAATAAAATAATCAAATAATAGATTCAATAAAATTCCCACAATATAATCAAAAATTATGCCCATCATCAACGAGTTTCATATTCTCTCATTTCCTCTCTAAGACCCAGATGTATAAACTCATGCATCTCACCACTCGAGGTGTCGTAATTTTCCATAACCTCTGGGCCTCCCCATCCCACATACCACAATATCCATCCCACCAGAACCATCTAAGAATCAGGTCACATCACATGTATTAGGAAACAGAAAAAGTCTCTTATCCATAAAACAAGGCATTCACCTTTCATATACAACGAGATCTCAAAACTCCCAATAATAAGTTTTGTGGGATTTAAAGTAATGTGGGTATCTTATTTCCCAAAATGAAGTAAACTTATCACACAACGTGTTCATTATTCCTTACCGAATCAACATATTCATTGTTCACTAGTTACAACTACATGAAACACAAGTAATAAGTGTTTACATGTTATCATAATTAAATAGAAATTAAATTCAATATGCCTTTAATAATTATTTCAAAAATATACACATACTTCATTTCCATATAGAAATTCAATTAAACATTGATATCTACATCAATTTTATTATCATCAAATTACTAAAGTATCTAGATTCATTAACATGCATATTTAATCATCATGAAATTAATAGTAAATCAATCTTGATGTAATGTTCTTTATAAATTTTTCAACAATGTCACACTAAACTATTAAAGGAATAGATATCACAATATTAAGAAAATTTATCAGAAAATCATAATCATGGTATAACGAAGCATCATCAATATAAGATCGATAACAATTCATTAATCTGGTTTAAATATTTATTAATTCAATTTTATTTTGATTAATGGGGATAAATCATGATAGATCTACAATTTCATGTAAATAAATAGAGAAGAAAATAATCTTTTACATCAAAGGTATAACAATGTTCTTCATTAGAGAACTGATCAATGCAACGGATCCCATTCACCATAACAACAAATAATATATCTAAGAGTGGAAGTTGTGACACCACCACAACAAAAAGATAATGAAAATCAATTAGAACAATGGAGATTATGATCCATCACATGGAAATGAGGAACAAGTGAAAACAGTTTGATGAATCCATAAGGAAAATGGTTTATCGTACCTCGGAAGATGAGAAAAATAGCACTTCCTTATTGAAAAAAATGGGTTTCTCATACAACATGAAATATTCCAAGGGAAACACGATACAAGGATTTTAGTTTGATAGTATGACTCCATGTTTTAGATTATCATATACAAATGGAAAATTAAAATAAAGAAAAATTGTAGGAAGCTATCTCGGTATTTTGAAAATATAAATACATAAGTGGATTTGATATGGTTTAGAATTTCCATTAAAGTCATATATATTTAAGATTACAAATTTTGAGCAAGAAAGGCTCCCAGACATTTAAGAAAAATTTAGGTAGGAGTTGTGGTCTTGTAGTCACACTTTATTACCATAACACAAGTATTTGAATCTATTTTATTTCAAAGATAACAATAATGGGGGAATCTATATGTAACCAGAAACACTATTCACAACTCACCATTGTGCTACTCATCGGTCCTCACTCTCTAGTCCAAGAAACACAATTCAAAACCCATCGTTGGATAACTCACTATTCCTAAAAATATTATTCTTGACCCATCATTGTATGAATCCCCAATCTAGACTCACCAGTCCCAGAATGTTTTTCAAAAGATACTAATGGATGACATAACAATCCGTAAATCATTGCTCCCAACCCATTATTGGATACAATAAATTTTCACAATGTGTAAGAATAAGTCACCTGGACCTCATGGAATACCTCAAACACTGGATTTTTACAATTCAATGGACCACAGAGGTCCACACCATTACATAATATACCTCTAAAACTATTCTATCCCAATATAATTCAAAATCAACCTATAGTGAAATCATAAAAAAGGCGTATAAAGAACCACCATGTGAGATACCTCTCAAATTTTTTCCTCTAGTAGATGTCAACTTCTTCTTTATTGAATAACATGATACAAGGTGACAACAACAACCATATCTGAAACACTCTCCCAAAAAATATACCTCTCAAAAGTGAGAAATCCACAATAAGTAAAAATAGAAATTCATCTCATAAATGGAAGGGTCCACACCCATGAAATGATTAAAATTATAAGAGAAAAGCTAAACATAATACAACTCAAGGTAATGAGTGTGTACTTGTGACTCATGTTCCCAGGTACTATCATCTACACTATTGTGAAACCATATTATATGAAGTAAGGGGATAAAATACCCATGAAACTCCTAGTCTAGGCGGTCATGGATATCTAATGGATTCTCCTCGAAGTTTTCATCATCATAAACATTGATATTTCAATAATAGATAATTTCAGTAACATCATTAATGTAACTATGGAGCTATGACATGTGAAAAATGTTCTTTATCCTGCTCATCTATAGGGGATGTGCTACCAGATCATCCCCAAACCAATACCTCTAAAGTTCAAACAAATAATAGAGAATGATTTCCCCTGGCCACTAAACCTTCACATCCCATGTGGGGAGTATCCAACTGAAACACTTGATCCCCATTGAAAAACTATTGAGTACCCCAACTATGACTGACATCAGACATTTGAAAATCCAACAATACATTCATCCTCTCATGAATCCCCTGCACAATCAAATGTCATAGTCGATATCGGTTCCATAAAAAGAATAAAATACTCTCTGACCGAGTCCAGCACAACAGAGAAAGGAATGTTTAACCATAAATGGCTTAAAAGGGTGACATATCGATGGTGGAGTGGAAAATTTTATTGTCACATAACTCTAATATGGGAAAGTTCTTCATACATGAGCCTCCAAAATCCAAGACACAAGAGCACAACATGTCTTCAACAGTATGGATGTTATGTTCTATTTGAACATCCATCTACAAATTATAAATAGTAAGGCATAGATAATAACCAAAATACATATAGATATGTCTCAAATCTATGGATTTAAAACAAGGATCTCAATTAGAAATGATCATCCTTAGGACACTGTGGATTATAACCACTACCTATAGATATATCATTGAAAATCCTCAACTCAACATGACTCACGTATTAAAGTGAACTGGGTTGATTTCATTAAACAATCCACTCCCACCCATGTATCATCATATCCTCCCTGATCATGAGGTAAATCAGTAAAAAACTATATCATTATGTCAACCCACATCTATTGTGAATCATTTAATGGATGTAACAAACCACCGTGAATGCAATTATTTCCCTTCACCTTCTATTAGAACAATAATTAAGACACAAACTATGAAATTGCACACTTCAACTCAGGACACAAAAATCGAACACTCTAAGTTGGGTACATCATTCTCTTTCTAGGATGTACTGCTAGAGGAAAACTATGGAACTATTTGAGAACCATCTCATGTGATTCCAAAGGAAATAAAATCATTCTCTGAAATAATAAATAATGTTTTTTGTCGTCATAAAAACCATTAGGGACTCTCCAAAAACAATTTGGTCTCTCTAGAACTCCACCTTATGATCCCACAATTGGGACTCTTCTATCTACTGTAATAAAGATGATAAAATTGTCATCCAAAAATAAAACCTCTTCTCTAACGTCTCTCATATATATATGTAATGTTAAATGTTCATTCACCACTCTCCACGAATCACATGATTCATGCACTACATCCCTATGCAACATGCTCTTTGGTGCATCGGCTACAACATTCACCTTTCTAGGTGTATATGAATTTTCAATTTCAAAATCCCACAATACCTCTATCCAATGATGATGTCACATGTTCATGTCAAGATGGGAAAAAACATATATTGATATCTTATGATTGTTGAAGACCACATAAGGCTCTCCAATGAGTTAATGATTCTACAACAATAGAGAAAAACTAACTTCCACCATATTTTGATTATGGGTGGAATATTTATGTCCATGGAGACACAACATGTGATACCTATATAAAATTAATAATCTCTAATCAATCCAAACATAACCTAACCCTAGATTCATAGAATCAAAGAAAAAAACAACCTAAAATCCTTCTTCAAGAATTAAAAGATCTAGTGAATTGACATACATCTCATTCAGATACTCAAAAGATACATAACAATGATCATTCCACATGAACACCAAATACTTTATGTTCAAATCATTCATAGGATTCTCAACACAAGAGAAATATAATAGGAAATTATTGTAAAATATTGTTAGACCAAAGAGACATCGATCATCTACCATCATCTTGGGGGATTCCAAATATACCACTACTTATATCATTGATGGATCCACATCATCTAACTATTTTGATACAACATGTCCTAAGAAATAGACTTCTCGGGCCCATAAATAACACTTTGACAACTTCCCAAAAAATATCTCACTAAATATAAATATCAATGTTTATAGTTGATGCACTGCATGCACCTCCTCGGATGCAGAGTACACAAAGATGTTGTCGATGAGAACAACCATGAACCTATACAAGAATTCCTAGAACACAACATTAATCATCTCTGTGAACACAGTTGGACAATTCATCACACTTAGTGACATCACAACTAACTCATAATTCCCTTAACGATAACAAAATGCAGTCTCTAGAATATCCACATTCATCACACATATCTGATGATACCCTAGGTTAAAATCAATCATTGATAACAAAATTTCACCCTTCAATTTATCGATTAAATTATCACTCCATGAAATAGGACAATGGTTATCCAAAGTCATTCATTTGATGTTATGATAATTGAAACAATACTTAAATCTACCATCAGCCATCTTCTTGATAAACAATAGTGAACCCAATAGTGAGATGCTTCACCAAATGAAACTATGATACAATTGACTATCAAGATGTATAAAAAGCTATAGAAACTCATAAATTTACAATATATATGTAGACATTGAAATATGAGACATTCCTAGATATATCTCAATTCTAAAATTGATATCCCATCGAAGTGGTAATGTTACGACCTCTTCTAGAATGAAATCTAGTTACTCTTCCATTACCATAATAAATTAAAACGTTTTATCTTCATATGAACTCAACATTATGTTATCCATCATGGAAGGAAAGGATGAAATATGCATTTGAACCATCTAAGGGTCTTTCCCGTAAATTTACAATACTAGCTCTTCATTCGAATCGATGAAGTACACCTTCCACTAGAAGAATTCAATGATATAATATACTGAATACAACTAATCTATTATTTTTGTTAAATCATATGGTTTTATTAATAATCATAATAAATATCACTAAGAGTGATTATACCCCATCACCAGCTCACAGTTTCTAAATAAATCAGTTTTATAGTATAACTCTATGTTTTAGGTCATCTTGTACCATTGGAAAATTTGAATAAAGAAAAAAGGTAGGAATGTATCTCAGTCTACTGAAAATATAAATAGAATATCAGATTAGATATGTTATTGATTTTACGTTAAAGGAATATCTCTTTAAAATTTAAAATTGGGTTAGATAAAGGCTCTCAGAACATTAGTAAGTTTTAGATAGGATTTTTGGGATTGTAGTTACACTTAATTAGCATACAACTGGAATTTTAATGTGTTTTTTGTCAAAGATAACGTTAACGGGTTGTAACTGTTTATAACTAGAAACACTGTTCACAACTCACCATTGGGTGACTCGCCTATCCTCACTCACCAATCCTAGAAGCACTTTTCAAAAAACATTGTTGGATGACTCACCAGTCCTAAAACACTATTTGTAACCCACCATTGGATGACTCACCAATCCTGACTCACCAGTCCCAAAAACAATGTTCAAAATTCACTATTAGATAACTCAATAGTCCATTAAACAATATTAAAAACCCATTGTTTGATACTAGATATTTTCACAATGTGTTATAATATGTCATCTAGACCTCCAAGAACACCTTGAACACTGGTTTTTTACAATGAAATGAACCGGAATGGTCCACACCATTACATAAGTTACCTCTCAATCTATTCTCACACTAGAGAATCCCAAATAAACATAGAGTGTAATCATAAAAATGGGTATTATGAACCAACATGGGAGATACCTGTAAAATATCTTTACAATATAGGATCTCAACATCATCATCACAGAAATACACAAAACTAAGTGACAACCACAAGCAGCTCTAAAAAACACTCCCAAAGGAGATACCTCTCAAAAGTGAGAAATTCACAATAAGATAAAAAATGAAATTCATCTCATAAATGGATGGTTCTACACCCACGGAATGATGAAAATTGCAAGAGAAAAGCTAAACATAAAACAACTCGAGGTACTGAGCATGTATCTATTACTCGTGTTCCAAGGTACTATCCTCTATGATTTTGTGCAACCATAAGATATGAATTAAGGGGGGAAATGACAATGACACACCTTCTATTTGTTTTCATTGGATATCTAATGGATGTTACTCAATGTTCGCATCATCATCAACATCGATATTTCCCCTATAGATGATGTGTTTGACCTCATGAATGTAACTATGGTGCTACGACATGTGAAACACATTATGTTTCCAGATCATCTCTAGGGGATGCGCTTCAAAATAATCCACAAAAAAATACCTCAAAAGAACAAAAAAATAGTAGAGATAGCTTTCTCCCTCCAACACACTGTCACTTACCAGGATGGGAAGTCACCTACTGAAACACTAGATAAATAATGAAAACTCTATTGTTCTCTTACAATGATCGACATCAGAATTCTAACGATCCTATCATACCTTAATTCGCTCCTGAATAAACTAAACCATCATTGACTTAGTCTATAAGAAATCCTAAAAAAAATTACTGACTCTCTGACCCTAGTCCAACACAATTATAAAAGGAATGGTTGACCATACATGGCTTAAAATATAGACATACCAATGGTGGAGTGGAAACTACGGTTGAGAGATAACACTACTAAGGGAATGTTCTTCATCCATGAACCTACAAAATTGAAGAAACAAGTGAAACACATGTCTTAAAGTGTTTGGATGATCTTTTCTATTTGACCATCCATCTTTTAATTAAATTTAGTGTTAAGGAATAGGTGAGAACAAAAATAATTGTAGATATTTCCGCAGATCATGGATTTCAAACAATGATCTCAATCATAAATGATCATCCATAGGAATTTATGGAGTATACCCACTACCTATAGATATATCTATAAAAATTCTCCACTCCACATGAATCTTTGATTACTATTAAGTTGGTTTATATCATCAAAAAAATCCACTCCCACCCATATAGAATCATAGCCTCCCTAAGCTTGAGGTAAATCAGTAACACTGTCTATCATGGTGTCCACCCACATACATTGAGAAACATTTATTTGATGGATCAAACCACCTTTAATGTAGTTATAAATCTTCAACTTTTTTCAGAACAAATATTGATACACAAAATATGCATCTGCACGCTCCAACTCAGGATAAAAATAACCGAACTCTCAAAGCTTGGTAAATCTTTCACCTTCCAAGATGTAAAACTATTGGAAAACTATGGAACACATTGAGAACCATATAATATGATTCCAAAGGAAATAAAAACCTTCTTTTAAATAATACATAATGTTGTTTGTCCAATGAAAACCCATTAGGGCCTCTCTAAATTATTGTTCTCTCACTAGACCTCCACCTCATGATCCTACAATTGGGACTCATCTACCTACTATACCAGAGATAAAAACATTTTAACCCAAAAACAAATCCTATTCCCCAACATATCTCATATCCAAATGTAATTATAAATTTTCTTTCAACACTCTCCATGCATCACATGATTCATTCACTACATCACTATGCAACTTGTTGTTTAGTACATCAGCGACAACATTCTTATTTCCAGGTGTATAAGAATTTTTTATTTTGAAATCTCATAATACCTAATTCAAAATAAAATGTATCATGTTCATGTCAAGATGGGTGAAAATATACCCCCAAGATCTCATGATTGTTAAAGACCACATAATGCTCACCAATGAGTTAATGCCTCCAAAACATCTGGGAAAAACTAACTGCCGCTATCTAGAGATTATGGGTGGCATAGTTATTTTCATGGAGACACAACTACCAAGACCCAAATGAAATGACAGATCTTTACTCAATCCGAACACAACCTAACCATACATGAGTAGTATCATAGAAAACCTCAAACTAAAATCCTTCAGCTGGGATAAAATGACTTTGGGAATTGACCAACATCACATTTGGATACTCAAATGCTACCTCACAACGATTAGACCATATGAACACCTAATTAATTATGGTCAATGATTTCATAGGATTATCTACACAAGATAAAAATTATATGAACTTCATGAAATATCTTGTGATACCATGTACTCATTGCACCTCTTCCACCATCTTGGAGGCTTACAAAGACACAAATTCTTATATCTTTAACAGATCCATATCTTTTCCCTATTTGGATAAAACATTTCTTAATAAACAGACTTCCTGAGAAAAAAAATAACACTTGTAAATCATCCCCAAAAAATATCTCACTGCAAATATCTCCAAAAATTTCAAGTTTATGCGCTACATGAACCTCCTCCAATGCAGAGTACACAATGATGTTGTCCATGAAAATAATCATGAACATATACATGAATTCATATTGCACAAACATTAATAATACTTATGAACATATCTGGAGAATTCATCACACTCTGTGACATCTCAACTAACACAAGTTTTCCATAAAGAAAAGAAAAAATATCCTATAGAATATTTCCATCATTCACACACATCTGAGGACATCTTATCTGAATATCTATCATTGAGAAAAAACATTAAACCTTTAGATTATTGATTAAATTATCAATCCATGAAATAAGAAAATTTTTATTTTCTGTCAGATAGTTCTTGTGATGATAATTGAAACAAAACAAAAACTATCATCATCATCCTTCATGAACAACCCTAGTTTACCACATAGTGAGATGCTTCACCAAATGAAACTGCACTGCAATATACCATCAAGATTTATATGCAGCTATCACAACTCATAATGTGACATACTATATTAAGACATGGATATAGGAGACATACCTAGATATAGCTCAATCCTAAAATTGATATCTCGTGGAAGTGGTAATGATATGAACTCTTTTAGAAAGAAATATGGGTACTCTTCCATTACCTTAGGAAAATCCCACTATTGATCCTCATTCGAACTCGATATTGTATTATACATCATTGAATTAAAGGATGAAACATGCCTCCGAACCATCCACGGGTCTTGCTCGCCAATATAAATTATTGGATTTGTATTAGAATCGATGAAATACACCTTCCACTATATGAATTAAATGATATCCTACACTGAATAAAACCAATATATTATGTTGATTAAATCATATGGTTTTATTAATAATCATAATAAATCTCACCATGAGTGATACTACCAGAAAACTAGCTCATAATTTCTATATACTTCTTACATGTTAGCTCAACCTGAAACTTGTGTAGTGAATTCCAAGGGCACTTGAAGTCTCTCTACCACAAATCCCATGGAATTGAAAATGTCTTGTAATATGACGTATTTTGTCACACATGAATTAATCAAGTGATGAACCCATGTTGAAAAAAATAAAAGGGTACCTTGATAGACACCTATATCGCATGGAACTAGAAATGCTAACACCTGATGTAAACCACGACCAACTCCATGACCTTTATGAACCCACTAATGACCACCTCCATGGTCACGCTCTTCTCACTAAGGATGGGGAGTATCCCAATATTGTCCACGATATACCCCATCTTCTCTCTGAAAATCCTACTATAGTGAGACCTACTACTTCTACCTCATGTTAAATTTATTCAACTAATGAACCTAGAGTGGAACACCTTGTACACACTGACTTTTCAGAAAGGTAAATCACTCATGCATTTGATGACCTCAAAATCTACATGAAAAAGAAGTTCATACTCCCTTATTATAGACCTCAGAGACTCTACCACCAAGGAAAAAATATATTGAAGGTTAGGACCTTCCCCCAGCTGAATAGAAACACTCATACCTTGAACACTTGTAACCATATAAATCATCTCTTAATCTTGAGTAATACATGTGATTAAACATTGTTGAATATCATGTCCTGTCTATATTTCTATTGATGAACTATTCCCTCACCATTAGATCGATATATTTCATTAACCTAAGTGAGGTGACCAAGAACGTGATCTTTGGATGGAATGCCTCAAAAATATTTCTCACCATTTCACCCACAACTAGAAAAGTATTCGAAGAATATCATAGAAGGTTCTTGAAATGGATTCCAAACACATTCACATTGGTTCTTTTCTTCTGAAGGGTAAGGCACTAATAAAAATTGGAAACATTCAAGGTTGAAGAATGGAACTCATCCTTGAACTTTCTTAAAATCCTTTTCCTTTATATTTTTTAATCCTCATGACCCCCAATGAATGAGAATAACCACAAACTCTGTGTACCACAGAGCATCCAAAAAAACAATGTTACCCAGTGCTCCATGCAATCATGGATCAAACTGAATTATTTATCAAGCACATTCAACCAATATTCTTTAAATTCATTTTAAATGGAATCCTCGTACATCTACAGACTCTGAAACATAAATTCTCAGAGTCTCTTCCTCTATGGTTATTCATTTCTAAACTCAAATCTTTGTTGATCTGTTGGAACAACCTATTGGAAATATTTTTTTGTGAACTGACTATAATGTCAACATAGAGGCATACCTACAAATACGAAAATAGTTAGAGATACTAAAACAAGATGTGAAAGACATCAAAATTAATTAGTTTTTTTATTTTATTCATTTTTGGTTAACCTATCCCATGGTCTATCCATTAAAAAATAGTCACAATGAATAATGATGAATGATATATTCCTAGGTCTCTAACTAAAAATTAGTATATCCTCATTTAGTTTAAAATTTAAGCATGATATTCCATGCATTAAATCACCAGGGGACCTAAAAACATGTGTCTCAGCCAGTCTTCTATGTTAGAAACACTTTCTAAACATAGATGACATTTTTTACCTACGAAGACATGCAACCCCACTTTTAACTAATTCCAAAATCCATCGTATCCATCAACCATACCTCTGTTACCACTCTATCATGCATCCCTCCCCATAAGGTGTTACCCTCCTTGGTCGAAAATCGGAGAAGAGATATAGGGATACATGATTCTAGCTTACAGTAGGCCTTGGGATGGAGACTAGAACTTGGTGTATGGTAAAATAAATGGTGGAGTTACCCTCTATGATAACACATGAGAATGAGATAGAAAATTCAGAAACCAAATAACTCTTACTTAGACTACAATATGAATGATTCCATGTTCACATATGTAGTTTCATGAAAGAACAACTGAAACTAGAAGGGAAAACTGTAGGTACTGAAAGAATGTAAAATAATAGTCACCATGAATCTCGAAAAGCTCCTTCAAAACCCCAAGCTATTAATAGGTCTCCTAATATCCAATCAACTATAGGAAACCTGAAAAATATTTTATATCACTTAGGTTGAGCATAAAAATACACCTAGAAGACTCCACCTTAGAGACTATCATGCAATATTTATAAAATAATTCTAAATTATAGGGATCAACATGTGATACTAACTCATCACTTAAATAGGTTTTCTAATTTCCCACCATCAGCATAGAAACTAATACTAGGAATCTTTTACAAGAGTGTATGATTTATTAAATAATATTATGGGTAACCCACTACCACTTCCCTAGTATTTTATCACATTACCCAAATCTTTAATGTCCTCTGGATCATTCCCCAAAAACGCTAGCGTGAATACACCTGGGATAATCACCACAACAAGCACCCCATGCAACTCACCATGGCATCCACATAACCAAAAGTAACTAGGTAGTTTCTAGTATCGACCAAAGCCCTCAAAACGGGTATCAATCATCTAGTATCATGCCTCAATCCATTACAACTCATACACCGAGTATGGATCTAAAATCCATCAAAGACTATTCAAATCATATCCATAGTATTCTATAGGGAACTACATTCAGAATAAATGTGTGTGAAACAAATTCAGGATATTACAGCCCTTTACACACATATTTGGGGAAAACTAACTATTGTGAATACCAGCACAAGTAACTACAAAGAGAAGAGGGTGGGGCCAAATGGGTAGTAATCCATCCATCTTCGCACTGAGATTTTTGGAAAACACCCACAGGGCTCACAATCCCCCAGGTGATAGTTTCCTTAACATACATGGTAGTGTTTCATATAGAAACACAAAAACTACCTAATATTATATACCTCAAAACCACACTATGGTAAAAACCATGACATATATTCAACTATAGATAATGTCTCTATGACTCCGGGAAACCTCTACTAGACAATATAAACATTAATCACATAACCAGTTAATGGGATACATTAAGATACTTATCCTTTTTTATCATTTATTATTAAATTTAATTAATTATTAATCCATTAATTAACCATAATCTTTTTCCAGATTATATTTCATTATCATCACAATAAAGTTTCATTCACTCTAGGTATAGCCAATCCATGTCAATGGATTCTTAGATACAAAACCTAAGAACTATAACCTAGTAATCTCCAACCCCATGGGTTGAACATTAATTAATTTATTAATAACATTAACACTTATCATATTTATATATTTCTATTTCTTCTTAGAAAATAATATATTCTTCCAAACACAATGGGAATAAGAGGATGACTAGATTAACTACCCTTCGACTCCATTCCACCTATAACATGAGTGTAGATCCTGCCATCCTTGAGAAACTAAACACATTTTGTATGTTGTATACCACATGTGTCTTCACCTCTTCTGGATGGATGGTATGAATGACCATATTCCTTGTGGTGGGGAATGTAATTTCGATAATAAAATAATATATTCAACAATCATCTAACATTCATATGAGTAGGTATGTCCATCATCAACAAGGTTCATCATATTTAGTGTCCTCCCAGACACCCACATGCATTGAAAAGAAATCACCCCACTCCCAGCATCATCTAATTCCACAACCACGGTTCCTACCAAACACATATACCAATTAATCCATCCAATCATAGCCATCCCATGTTCATGTCCCATCACAAGAATCATGAAACAAACATGAAACCAGAATCATGGCCCTAAAACAAGGCATTTATCCATCACACATAATGATCCCTCAGAGAGTCATAGAATCAATAACATAGCCTTTAAAAAATAGAGGGTAACTCATACCCCATAGGGAATTACATTTATACCTCATGAAATTATTTATGGTATCTTTAGTTAACCAATTCATTATTCATCGGTTCCAACTACGGGAAACCTAAGTAGCAAGATATCACAATTAATTAATAAAATTAATTTTATATCCCTTCAAAACAATTATAAAAAGAATAAAAAATTCTATAAGATAATCATCCAATTTAGTTAAAAATATAGAACTGCATTAATTAGATTATCATCATATTACAACAATTACTATATTCATTAACATGATTTATAATTCATCACCCAATTAATTGTCAATCAATCCCATATTTACATTATTTATCAATATCCCATAATTAAGATAAAATAACCAATAATGACATAGATATAATGATAACTAAAAATTCATGAGGATAACATTTATCATAGTATAAAGAAAAATCATCGCTATGTAATCGATAAAAATTTTCTAATCTGGTTAAAATAATTATTTGTTCAATTTCATTAGGATTCATAGGGATAAATCATGATAGATATACTATTTGATTTACATAAATATATATAAAATGAAACCCTAACATAAAAACTAGGTTTAATGTTTTTCACTTGAGAACGGATCAATGCAATAGATCCCAATCACCATCCCTGTATCAACTACATCCACCTGAGGATTCAGCGACACCACTACACCAACATAAACCTTAATAAACCCATTTATCCACATGGATATCATGTTCCTTTAAATGGAAATTTGTAACGGGAGGAAACCGATCGACGAATCCACTAGAAAAAAGGTAGATCATACCTTATAGAAATAGACAAATGACACGTCATTGTTGACCCAAAACATTGGGTGAAAAATATGTATGAAAAATACCTTGGGAAACACGGTCCGTGGATTTATTTAGATATCATAAATCAATGTTTTTGGATTGGATTTCATTAATTTAAAAAAACAAGAAATAATACAGGATGAACGTATGTCGACCGTTGGAAAATCTAGACCGAGAAGTGGTTTAGAAACAATTTATATATGGTATAGATTTTCCATTAATGGAAGAAATGGTCATGAATATGTGTTCTAGATGAGTAAGGCACATGAAGCCTTATGAATAAATATATATGAGTTATGTGATTTGAATCCACCTTAAATACCTTAAAAGGATTTGAATGCAATTCATCTCCAACAAAACATCAATGGGGAGAAACTGTATGAAGATAGAAACATTGTTCACAACCCACCATTGGACGACTCACTAGTTCGGACTCACCAGTCCTTGAAAAACTATTCAAAACCCACCGTTGGATGAATTAATAGTTTTGAACCACTGTTTATGAATTCTATGTTCACAACCCACCATTGTATGACTCACCAGTCTGAGAGATACTACTCACCATCAACTGTTGGATGACTCCATGGTTCTAACTCACCATTCCAGGAAACACTATTCATAAACCAGTATTCGATGATTCTCTAGTATTGACTCACCATTCAAAGAAAATATTGTTCACAACCCACCATTGGAAATAAGAAATTTTTGAAAAGTGTTAGAATAAGACACTTTGACCTCCCAGAACACCTCTAACACCGGATATTTAATATGTAATGGAATGGAGAAGTCTGATCCATTGCATAATTTATCTATTGTTCCAAATAAAAAAAGTTAGTATATTATATATATTAATAATTATAAATATGTTAGTTCAGTTAATTAGTAAAATTTTTAATTTTATACTATTTATCAAAAAAGTTGGTTTTAGAGAAAAAATTAAAACAATTCACCCTATACTAAATTCAGAAATCTAAATTACAAATTTATGTTTAATCCATCAAATTAAATTTCAATATATTTTTAAAATAAATTTTATTATTTTTCATAAAAGAACATGAAATTTCATTCATGTGAGAAAATAGTATTTTAAAACATATTAGGTCTTCACCAAAAATTATAACTCATATTATCAAATATTTTTTATTTCTATAATCATATTATAAAAAATATTAAAAATGTATTTATTTCTATTCATATTTCTATGCTTAATGACAAGGTTATAAGTATCACATTTAATTTTTTATAATAGTGATGTAATGTTTCTAATAAACATTATTGTTGCATATATTGTATGATATGTTTATGTTGTGTGTTTTGGTCACCAAGTAGGTGTTTTGATAAAGGTACACCAAATGAAAAATAACCATGGTGTTTCTTTAGATCAATAAAAAATTTATGTATCGCATAGAGAAAAGATTAAATGTTTTTTGGTATAATTAATTCCAAGAATTGTTCATTAATATGAAATATACTATTTTCATTGTTTTGTAAAATGTCAAATATCGAGAAGGATAAATTAATTAGAGAAAATAAAATTCACAAAATCACGGGTTGCTACATTCAACCCCACGTAATATGAATTTCACCCTTTAAATTATTCAGGGTTTTCAATGGTTCATATCATTAAATATTCATTCATATAAACCCACATCATAAAAATGAATACTAAACATTGTATTAAAAATGGATATTTAGACCCCAAAGGGTTACCAAATGTAACATATCAATGTGTTTCCATATAGAAGAACATATGTTGGGATTGAAGGTTTCACATGGAGGAAAAGTGTAAATATTTATAAGTAGGGTTTGAGGTTATCAATCACAAACATGTGAATGATAAAAGAAAAGTTAACATCTTGATGGTCATAAATATATGATGATTTAATAAGAAATAGATTAAAAAAAATAAATGTATTATAAAATAATAGTTTCTTTTGATCATTATCCTAATGTTGAGTACTTCTTTTATTGAACAATAATATATGGAAAGGTAATTTCTTGATATATTTCTATAAACAAACTTTTATTCTTTAGTTTTTGTTTTATCAATTTATAATTCTTCCATAACATTTTTAAATAGACATCCAAAATTTAACAAAGATTCTTGAAGTGAAAAAAATAACAGTAATGACCTAGATTTTCTATATATTTTTAGTTATTAATTATATGGGAATATTAGGAGTCCGAAAAAATTTATGGCACGTGATTCTGAGGCCCAGAGTGCCTGAGATGAATTTCTGAACATTTTTTCAAGTAAGTTCAGTAAACGTGTGAGTGGGTTTTTGTTACTTTTGAACTAGTGCTCAGAATTGTAATCTGAGGACACCGTTGAGCTCATAGTGTTGGTATTCTCTTAAGGAGACCTTCACGTCGATCGCAGTAGGTTGTGGGTGGATGATAGTTTTTGTGATTTGGTGGGATAAAATAATGAAAACTAGCTTTATTTTATTTTTTAAATATAATCCTCCAATTTTTTTGTGTGTTATGGAACAACCGATCTTGAAAACTCTTGAATTGAATTCAGTGGTGAGGACCACCCAACCATTGGACTCTATCTTTAATGAGGGAAGTAACTCGTGGTTTATTTTCTAATAAATTGTTCCAACATCAAATTAATTAATGTGCCAGCTCTAATTAAATTAAGAAAAATAATTTAATAGTTTGGATTCTCATTTTCTTGAATTTGGGGGAAAGCAATGGAAAAGGGTGGGAATTGTGGAGATCTTCGAAGAATATTCTCCAACAAAGGATGAAATCCAACAATGAACTCCATCCAAGGATCTCCAACGAGGAACATTTTCTATGACGAAGAACCGACATCCGTCTTTCCCTCACCTAACCGACGATAATGAATCATTGAGGTAGGGATTGTTTCTTTTGTATTCCCCTTACATGTTCTTTTTCTTCTTCTCGATTCAAGAAAAACTATGCCGCTTACTATTGTTATAATGTAGAGAGTGTGGTCCAGATGAACATGACCCGACCTCTCCGAAACCCTTGTGGATTTTGGTGCTCTTCGTGTCTCGTTTTCGAGTTGAGCAACTTCTTTTTTTGGTGGTCTTGAATCGATGGAGACCTCACGAGATGAGTGTGGGAGTCTACTTTATGAAGAATGGGCCATCGGGGTGTGCCTGGTGCTCGAGAAACATCATCAGAAACCGTTGCCGGTGACCGACACCTGAAGGGATCGAGATTTGCGGCTGGCACACCGGTCAGCCACGACGATGACGACGGTGCAACCGCGCCACCGGAGAAGGGTCGTATCATGTCAGATGCGGTGGAGAAAGGGTGGTGGCCGATGCTCATCCGGCCACATGAGGCGTGTGGCGGAGGGAATCTGCGCCACCGGGCGTGCTGGGGCTACTGTACGACGTTGCAGTGATGAAAGAGGAGCGGTCATCCCATTTCCGGCTGCTTGTAGAAGCGCAACGCGCGACCACGCCGGGCATTTTGGCTGGTCGTCTGGCTAGCCAGGGAGCCGAGTGGGACATCGGGTCCTGCGTACCAGCTGTCGGTGCCATGTAGCGTCGGCCGATTGGCAACCCAACCCAAACGGCCCAACCGTTTGGGGTACCCAGCGGTTCCTACCACTTTGGTGGGGGCTAGGGTGGACCCCACCATGGGGCCACCCAGCCGTGGGCCAAACCGGCGGGACGGGCTGATCCCAGGGGGTAGGGTCGGACCCTGGCTGGAACAGGGTCAGGCCGGGTCGAAACCAGGGCCAGACCTGGGTCGTGTCAGCCCAGGCCGAGTCGGGTCGGACCCGCACCATCTTCGAACCCTTTTTCACTCTATTGGATATAACATTAACTATGGGTATTCATCTGAAAAACCATCTATGACAACAGAAACCTTTGATCTAGAGGGTCCTTTTAGTATTCCCCAATTGAGTTTTGGAGAATGTTGGGGTATGGCTAGGTTGGGTCGAACACGAATCCCATCGGGCCCTCGGGACTAAAAGGTCAACAACTTATAGATCGTGCATCTGATTGACACTATGTCTATTGCATTGATACACCTTTTATGTGGCTGTCCGTTGGAATACATCATCATGGGACTTCATGGAAGTTGTAGTATTGACTTGTTTCTTGAGGAGTGGACCCTCCCAGAATCAAGAAAGCTTAGTGCAGGAACTCTATGGAAGGTTATAACATGCAAATGGGATCCTGCATGGGTCTGTGATTTGGGATCCTTCGTGGGACTGTGTTCCAAGATCCCACATGTATCCCCTCCATGAATCCATGTGGGACTACTCTAGTAAAAAATTTGAGTCTTCTATACTATGATCCTATTTGGGTCTGGTGATTTGTTGTCCTACGTGGGCCTACCTCTCAATAGAGTATGATAATTCAGTAGTTACATCTAATCATCTTTACTACCATACCTATGTTGTACCTAGTTTGATATGAGTCCTAATCATTATGGTGAACCCATTGTGGTTCTTCTCTATGTGGTGTTACCTAAGAGGTACACACTGGTGTGGTGTTACCTTCGTGGTACTTCTTTATTCTGGGCCAGTTGGGCTTTTGGATCAGGAGTAGAGATATTTGTAATCATGAGAACATAGGTACATGTATGGGCATTCACCTATGTAAATATGGTTGTTATTAGTACCTTGTGATTGTACTCTTACTTATTTGTATTAACCTTTGTGGATTTTGTGAGGCCTTCGAGGGTCTCGGGGTCCCTATTGAGAATCATTATACTCACCCCTACATGGGCTATGCCTGCACCTTGTTTTGGTTGGTGCCGACGACAGACAGTGCTGATTGAGGGCCTAAGTACCGGTACTGAAGGTATCTCGGAGGTGGACGTTAGACGAGGCATAACATAGAGGCAACCATTTGAGAGCTATACCAACCCTTTACGTTTGACCCTTGTTGGATGTACATAGGATCTATTTTATGTTTTACTTGTACTTTTCTATTTACTTGTAATTACTATTGGGCTTGTATTCTGGACCCTTTTTTACATTTTTTACACACCATGTATACAATATATAGTTTTAGTATGTGCTTGTACCATGCTTTGTGCATATTTGTGTGAGTATACGGGTTATAAAGGCAATGCCTTACCGTTTTTAGGTAATATGTCTTATGATGCTAGTCGCCAACCCCTGGCCTATGGAAGGAGGGCTTGGGCAGTCACGGTATGGGACCTGAAGGATGGGTCATGAAAAATTGGTATCAGAGGAATTGGTTCTATCGTAAAACATTGTACACTGATATTTTAACAACAACAATGATAAGTGTTACTAGTGTGGTCATGAGTTTATAGAATCTAGTGTTAGTGTGGTGGCCTACATATCCAAACAATAGGACCTTGACTTCTGATTTCTGACATAGTGCACGAAAACACTAATTGTATGTCTATTTCGAAATGTTTTCATTGTGATCACTTTCAGTCAGCTCACCAGGTATAACATTCTAACCATGGTGCACCTGTTTCTTTTCAGGATGCCTCCACGTAGTCAGCCAGCACAGGTTCTTGGTAGAGTGTGTCGTGATAGCCCACTGGGTGATGTGGCCTCAGTGCCTTTCCCTTTTTCATAAGAGGCACCAGAGGAGGCAACAATGGTATCATTCCCCGTTAGGGCCACTGGTGCCACCAGATCGAGAAGTAGAGAGTGCACACCGCTTGAGCGGGTTGGATGGGTTCCAGTTCCAATGGCCACCCATGATTCAGGGGTGAGGCAGATCTAAAAGCGGTTGAGGATTGGTTGGAGACTATGGTGAGAGTCTTCCAACTGGTGGAAAAGCTAGCTGATCTCGTGATGATCCATGTCTCCAGTCTTCTATAGGAATCATTAGGCAGATTTTGGAGCTTGATTCTCCAGTTTCACGATAAGGTGACACTTTTCTGGGAAGACTTTTGGAGCCTGTTTCGGGTAGAGTATATCCATGCGACACTTCACGCGGTGTGAACAAAAGAGATTCTTCATATATTGGATGGCAAAATGATTGTGGCTCATTACTCAGTGAGGTTCACTGGCCTCCCACACTACAACAATGATATGGTGTGGGACCCATTCTTCAAGGGATGGAATCAGGTGGGAGATCCGGGCTTTAATGATTTCTCTCAACATCTCAAAGCATAAGGGGGTGTTAGAGTGAGCCTTCTTAGTAGAGAGCATTCTTGTAGAGTAGTCACCAGTAGCGAGACCCACCATCGGGTATCACATAAAGGAATCTTCTGTAGATTCCAGCTGACAAATGTCACAGAGGTCTTAAAGGACCAGACCTATAGGTGGATGAACACATGATTCATGGTCGGTTGTGTGGGGCACCTGAGACAGTGCCAGTCCTGCAAGGATAAGGCAGTGTTATGCATTCGGTGGATAGGGTCATATTGATAGTGACTGCCTGACCTGTTGTAAGTATGATCAACATATGGCCGATGGACCACCTAGGAAGAGATAGAGGTTCGATAAAGGAGGTCTGCAAGAAGCTGGAGGACGTGGTAGAGGATATAGCCATGCAGCTGGTGCTGGGTGACGATTTGAGGTGTTTCTGCCACAACCACAAGGTGTTCCACCCCGACCATAGGGAGTGGTTGGACAGGGGTGAGCTTCGCTCCAGACAGCTAAGGCCAACGGTCACGGTGCTACAAAGATGATACGAGGTAAGATCTATTTCTACTCCACCTTAGCTGTAGTACTTATAGACATAGGTGCTAGTCACTCATTTATTATCACGGCCCTCGTTCTGAGATCGTTGATTCCGGTGTAGTTTTTTTTCTAGATCCATTCATCTAGAGACTCATACGAGAGATGATTCGACGTTTATTAACTTGTGCCGACAATAGAAGCTTACTCTAGGTGGCATGAGCTTCAGATGTGATCTTCTAGTAGCGGCGTCGAAGACACACGCATCATCTGAGTATTGATTCGTTATCTATCACCCATGACTAGATCAACATCATTAGGAAAAAGGTGTGGTGTATTCGTGAGGGTGGGTCTTGTTTTACCTTCATCGGCAAGAATCGTGCCTTTGCAGTACATGAAGGGCTTACTCAGAGAAGAGTGAAGATGATCACTCATCAGTTTTCTAGCCTTACACTCGGATTGGTTGATGTGTAGAGTCCAATCTATCTTGTAGTGGTGAAACAATGCATGGATTAATTCCTTAATGATGTTATAGGTCTACCTCCTAATATAGAGGTGGACTTTTACATTGAATTATACCTCAGGACGACACCGATATCAACACCAGCATATCAGATGGCTCCCGTGAAGCTTCGTGAGCTGCGGATAAAATAGGGTAACTTATAGGGGAAGGGGTTCATCCGACCAAGTGTTTTACCTTGGTAAGCCCTGATTATGTTCTCCAAGAATGAGAATGGGAGCATGAGACTTTGTGTTGACTATCAGTGCCAGAACCAGTTGGCCGTAAAGAACAAGTACCCTCTTCCAAGGATTGACGACCTCTATGATCGGTTGAAGTGAGCATAGTGGTTCTTGATGAGAGACCTTAGTTTAGGATATCGCCACCTCAGAGTATGAGAAGAGGATGTGTAGAAGATAGATTTTTTATGTCTTTACAACCATTACGTGTTTTTGTTCATTCCATTTCTCATGACTAAAGCTCCAACTATGTTCATGGGAATCATGAATAGGAGATTTCAGCCATACCTTGATCGCTTTTTAGTAGTCTTCATCAATGACATTATGATCTTCTTGGATACTGAGGAGTAGCAGGCCTATGATTTACCGGTAGATCTATACACACTCCAAGAGAAAAAACATTATTGTATTCTCTCAAAGTTCCAGTTATAGATCTAAGAGGTTCACATTCTTGGACATGTCATCTCAGATGTTGGTGTTGCGGTGGATCCAGAAATGATTGAGGTAGTACATTCCTGGGAGCCACATATAAGTGTGATGGAAGTATGATGTTTTATGTGTTTTGTTGGATACTATCAAAGAACTATGCAAGATTTCTCTAGATTTGCAGCATCTTTATCTGAATTGATGAAGAATGGGAAACCCTTTGTGTGGTCAGAGAGATGCTAGAGGAGTTTTCAGATGATGAGTTAGAGGCCATCCCAGGCCCTCATCATGAGGCTTTCAGAGAATGGCATTGGGTACGTAGTCTACTGCGACATATCAAGGTCGAGGATCAGATTGGTCCTGATGTAGGAGTGAGCAGTTATCACATATGGTTCTTGATAGGTGAGACGCCATGTGTAGAATTATGCTACACAAGACCATTTTTAGAAGTAATGGTCTTTGCTTTGAGGATGTGGCGTCACTATCTGATGGGAAATCGTTATTCAGTCAACTATAATCACTAGAGTTTTAGGGATATCTTCTCCCAGAAGGACCTGAACCTGAGATAATGACGTTGGATTTATTTCCTCTAGTAATATTACTTTGAGATAGTTAATACTCTTGGAAAAGGGGAACGCTATAGTATATGCACTAAGTAGTTGATCTGGTATACAACTTCTAGGTAAGGTGACATAGTATTTGGCTGCTTGGAAGATATCCTTTTGGGATTGATATAAATTAGATTTTCTTCAGTCTATTACAGTCACTCACCCACCCCATTAGTGAGTCAAGGAGGCACAGTGTGGTGACACTAACTGCGAGGCTCTATGTACTCAGATATCCACCAGACATGTACCTGATAGAGTTTATGAAGGGGGGAGCACATCAACCTTTTCAGATAATATATGGTGGTACCGTTGTCTCTTAGGGAGAATGTGATGAGGGAGTTCCACAAATCCCCTCTATCGGTACATCCAAGAGTGGAAAAGGAGTACCAGGAGCTCCGATGACGACACTGGTGGCTGGGAAAGAATAAATTAGTAGAATAGTTTTTCTCTTGGTGCCTCACATGTCAGCAAGTGAGGGAGGATCATCTGTTACTAGAAGTATTAGTTCATCCATTAGAGGTTACATAGTGGATGTGAGAAAAGATATACATGGACTTCATGATATGACATCCATGTACATAAATGGGTCATGATTCTATCTGGGTGATTGTCAAACGACTCACCATGTCGACCTAAATTCTACCGATAAGAGATAAGGGTTCAATAGAAATATTGGAAATCCTCTATGTGTAGGAGATTTTGTGGCTATATGAAGTACCCTCGATGAGTGTTTCTGATTGTGATGTACATTTCACTTCTTGGATATGGAAGGGGTTGCAAGAGTCTTTCATAACGTTGCTCCATTTGAGCATTGCCTTCCATTTTTAGAGCGATGGACAGACTGAGTAGACCATAAATACCCTCGAGGACATGCAGTGTTCTTGCATCACTGACTTCAGTTGCAACTGGAAGGATCACATTCCCTTGGTGGAGATTTCATACATCAACAGCTACCACTCCACCATTGGGATGAAACCTTTTGAGGCTCTATATGGCGGACTTTACTGATCACCTTTGTGCTGGACTGACCTAGGGTAGTTAGCACTCATGGGTCTAGAGATGGTACATGCTCCCACAGAGAAGGGGAGATTATCCAAGAGTGGATGATGATAGAAAAGATAAGGAAGAAGTCTTCTGCTAACATGAGATGGAAACCTCTGGAGTTCGAGGACGGTGACTATGTTTTTCTATGGGTCTCATATCGACGATGTTTGCAGAGATTTGGCCAGGGTGTCAAGTTATCTCCGTGGAACATCACACACTTTCTGGTCCTCAGTTTAGTTGGGGAGGTGGCTTACCTCCTAGCTCTTCCACCTCAGCTTCAATGTGTGCACAATGTTTTCCACGTATCCAAGCTGATGATATGCGTGCACGACCCTTATCACGTCACCAACCACAGAAAGCTAGATGTCGATGATGGGGTTATGTTTAAGGAGTACCCAATAGATATTGAGGGTAGAAAAGAGTGGGTACTTATTTGGTGGTCAATACATTATTTCATGTACGTTGGTAGCACCAGAAGCATCAAGAGGGCACATGGGAGTGGGAGGCTCAGATACGTGCTCAGTACCCACACATGTTTCCTTAGTTTGTGATGTGGTTTTCAGGGACACAATGCCTTATTGTATGGAAAATTTAATGACCCAGATTACCAATTTACTTTTTATTAATAATATGGGATTGTTAAGAATCCATGAAAATTAACGGCACGTGATTCCGAGGCCTGGAGTGACTGGAATGAATTTCTGAACTTTTTTCGGTAATGTTTAGTAATGGTGAGAGTGGGTTTTTGAAACATTTGAACTGGTTCTTGAAATTTAAATTTGAGGACACCATTGAGCTCTCATCATCAGTATTTTTTTGAATACCTTCACCTCGGCCACATTAGGTCAAGGGAGGAAGTTAGTTTTTTTGTGATTTTTGTTGGAGAAAATAATATAAACTAGCTTTATTTTATTTTTTTAAAATTAATCCTCCGAATTTTTTTTGTTGGGGACCACAAAAGCTTGAAAACTCCCAAATTGAATTCAGTGGTGGGTACCACCTGACCCTTGAACTCTATTCTTAGTGAGGGAGGTGACTCTTGGTTTTAATTTCAATTAATTGTGCCAACGTCAAATTAATTTATGTGCCAACTCTAATTAATTTAATAAACATAATTTAATAGGTTTGATTCTCATTTTCATGTGTTTGGGGGAATGTGTTGGAAAAGTGGGGAATTGGGGAGAGCTTTTGATAACATTCTCCTATAAAGGAATTCCTCTAATGAAGAACTTCGCCAAAGGATCTCAAATGAGGAACGACTTCAATGACGACAAACCGACGTCAATGAATCTTCGAGGTAGGGATTGTTTCTTTGTTATACACCTTACCAGTTCTAGTGTTTCTTATTGATTCAAGAAATACTATTCTGCTTGAAATCATTCCAACGTGGAGATTGTGGGCCAAAAGAACATGGAATGATATATCTGCAACCCTTGTGGATTATGGTGTTCTTCACGACTCATTTTCGGGTTGATCAATTTACAACCTTGGTGGTCTTGAATTGATGGTGACATCCCGAGACGAGTGAGGGTGTCTATGGAATGAAGAACGGGCCATCAGGTCGTGCTTGGAGGCCCAAGGAATGTCTCCAGTAACCAGTGCAGTGAGAGACACCTGAAGGACTTATGAGCGGTGGTTTGTGCTCAGGACAGCTATGAAGATGACAATGGAGCGACTACACAACCGTAGAAGGGCTGCAGCCTGTCGGCCATGTCAAAGCAAGGGAGTCAGTTGGCACTTGGTCGCCCGCGTAAAGGGGGTGGCGGCGTTCGTCCACACCACCAGGAAAGAATGGGTTGTAGAATTAGGCCACGGTGGAAAATGAGGGGAGGTCGACTCACTACTGGCCGCTGGTGGGGGTGCGGTGTGCGACCACACCGCGCTGGTGGGCTGGTTGTCTCCCTAATCAGGGAGCCGAGTGGGACCATAGGTCCCTCGTGCCAGCTGTAACGCCACATGGTGTCAGCCTGTTGGCCACCCAATCTGAACGTCCTAAACTTTCGGGGAAACTAGGGGCGCCAATCCCTTGTGTGGAAGCTAGGACGGACCCCACGATGGGGCCACCCAACTGCGGGCCACAGCGGGCCTCCCAGCGGGTCGGGCCATACTGACGGGCTGGACCCTGCAGGCAGGGTCAGACCTAATGCCAGACCCACGTCAGGCCAGGATGACATGAATAGATTGGGATAGTCCTAGGCCAGGTGGGGCTGGGTCGGTCTGACCGGGTCAGACCAGACCAGGACCGGCTTCGACCCATTTTCACTCTTTCTGCTATAACATTATTTAAGGGGGTCCAATTGACAAACCATCTGTGACACTTGAAACATTAGATAGATATGTTCCTTTTGGTGTATCCTACTTGATTTTTGGATAACGTTGGGGTATTTCTGGGTTGGATTAAACCAAAATCAAACCGGGCCCTCTGGACAAAAATGTAAATAACATACTAACCGAACGTCTGATTGACTCACTGTCTGTTGCGTTGAGACCGTTTTTACGTGGAGATCAATTGGAATATATATTCCTAGTATTTCATGGTAGTTGGAATATAGACTTGTGGAATGAGGATAAGACCCTCTCGGAATCATGTGATCATACTGAGGGAACCCTGTGGCTGGCTGTATCAAAGAAAAAGGATCTTACATGGTTCTATGCTTTATGATCCTATGTGGTTCTATGTTCCAGGATCCCACATCGATCTTCTCCATGAATACATGTGGGACTACTCTAGGAACCTACGTGGGTCTGTTGTACAAGGATAATTCATGGGTTAGATGATTTTGGATCCTATGTGGGTCTTCCTCTCAACGGAGCAATATGATTCAGTAGTTTCATCTAATCATTTTTACTAATTTACCTTTGTTATTCCTGGTTTGAGATGAGTATTAATTTCTATTGTGAACCCATTTTAGATATTCTTTCTGTGTTGATAACTAAGTGTTACTCACCCATGTGGTGGTACCTTCATGGTACTTCTTCATTCATGGATAGTTGTGCTTTCGGCTTGGGAGATGGATCTCTTTGTAATATTGTCAACTTAGTTATATGTATGTGCATACACCTAAGTAAGGATGGTTTTTATTCATAACATGTGATTGTAATCTTACATTTTTTGTTTAACCTTTGTGAATTTTGTGAGACTTTCGAGGGTCTCGGGGTACCAACTGAGTATCATTATACTCACCCATACAAGGGATCTGTCTGCACCTTGTAGTGTTTGAAGCAGATGACAGACAGAGCTGACAGAGAATGGTAGTATCAGGACTAGTGGTCACTCGTAGGTGTACATTAGAAGAGTCATACCATAGTGACGACCGTTCTATAGCTATACCTACCCTTCAGGTAGGATCCTTGGAAGGTTTTCACATGATCTATTTTCAGTTTTACATGTACTTTTTAGTTTACTTGTACTATCAGTGGGGCTTGTATTCTAGCCCCTTTTTACTTTTTGTACACACCATGTTTACTCTATATAGTTTTACATTGTGTTTGTTTCCTTAATTGTGCTTAATTGTGTGTGTTTATAGGTTATAAATGCAATGCCATCCCATTTTTTGGGAATACGCCTTATGGTGCTAGTCTCCATCCCCTGTCATATGGAAGGCAGGCTTGGGGTAGTCACGACACGGGCCCTGAGGGATGGGTCGTGACAATAAGCATTTACCAGATCTTATGTCCCATAAATGAATTAAAAGTATAATTATTTATCAATAACTACTGTTAAAAATCAATATTGTTAATATATTAATTTCTAAACATAAAAAGTAATACTATTGTTTCATCATAAATAATTATTCACAAAAATAATTATAAATTTACCATGAAATCATATTGCCTAGTGGTAGCTATGAAACCTATCTCATTATTCAGTCATGGGTTCAAGACCCGTAGACTTTACAGACAAGATTTGTTGTCACCTGAAATGCATGATTTCTTTTTCATAAACCACACTAATATAATTTAATAATAAATAAAATAGAGGTACTTTAAATAAGATTAATCACTACATAGCCTTTTAACCAAGGGTTTCGGTATAAGCATAGTACCTAAATAACTTATCTGAATATTAACTTAAACATTTTAAGAATGGTTAACCTTATAACCATTTGTAAGATGAAAATCACAAAAAAATGAAAAAATTCATGAAATGAGATTATCATTGGTCCTGAATGTATAAGGATATACCAGTTCATTCTCACATTCCTAACATGTGAATGGCCTCATTGTATATTCCATTTAAACCTTGTAATAACCTTAATGACATTGAATCATTTTGGAAAACAATCATGCATACACAATCTTCTAATTACTAGATATATTCTTTAAATCTATGATGTTATAAAATTTATCATTGATGAAATGGAGTAGTTTGTCTACAATTAGATCTAGGGTCATCTGTACCATGCAATTTACTTATTTATAACAAAATTATTATTATCAAATGATCATTATCTCAATTTCATGTATTAACTAAGGTTTAAGTTCACATAATAAAAATATAATTTTTCCATGATATCACTTTCAATGTCTTCAACACCATTCAACATATCCTTTTCAATCCTTAATGAAAAAATATACTAAAAACACTTATATATTCCTTGGTTCAAATAAAATAATCATTGAATTAAAAAACATAAGAACATAATTAATACAACATTATTCTTATTCCACTAACCATGATTTATAAACTTATTACATAATACTTCTTTCCATGAATAAGAAATATCAATCAGTTATTAATATTATTCAAACTCAATCTAACAATTCTTCTTATGATAAATGATTGAAATTCAAGATGAAAATCACATACTTTTAACATGACTTTTGTGGTATCTTTATATTCATAGGTATAACCAATACTCATATTACCTTCCTGATTATCATTTTGATATATCAAATTAGGAAATATATTTTCATATTGTACATACATTCCCTATCTAAAATATTCAATGTCAACCATGTTCCTTCTAGATTACTTCATTGATTAAAACCAAAACACACGGCATGATGAAAACATATTACATTATAATTCCGTTAGACTCACTAATTCACTATAATTTTCCATTTATTTAATGAATAATTTCACTAGTGGAATCCTTGACAATTTTTTGATAGAATTTATTGATGATATTCTTATATACTCCAAGAGAATGGAGGAACATGAAGGGAAATTGAATACTATGCTAATGACTATATGATGGGAGATGTTGTATGAAATTTATATTAAATATGAGATATATATAGAAAAAGTATCATTCTCGGGGAATGTTATCACCACGAAAGGTATATATGTAGTCCCTTTTAAGGAAAATGAAGTTGAAGAGTGGACAAGGCAAATATCTATAACGGAGATCCATGGCATCCTTGGTATAACTGGTTATTACCGATGATATGTGGAGATCATTTCTTGATTTTCAAACATAATTTCCATGCTAACATGGAAGATTTTGAAGTTTTTTTGGAGTCAATAATGTGAGTAACACTATAACAAGCTCAAAAGGTGGATTATCACTATTCTAATACTCACACACAAAATAAGTGGATAACTCATTAGGGTATACAATGATGATTCCTAGAAATTCATAGGTAGTATACTGATGCAAAATGATGATGTGATATCTTAATCCTCATGGTATGTAAATATCCATGATAAAAATGATCCCACCGATTATCTGGAGTTTGTGGTCGTGATCTTTGCATTGAAAATATGGTGAAAATATCTCTTTGGATATAAGTGTGAGATATATAAAAATAATAAGGGTCTCAAATGTATATTCATACAAAAAGATAATAACATGAAACAATGAAGATATTTAGAGCTCATCATGGAATATTAATTCTCAATCCACTACCATCTAGGTAAAGTAAACAAGGTAGAAGATTCTCTACGTAGAAAGGATCTATCTTTTTTACCAATGACTTCAATTGAAAATGATCTCATCATCTTATATTTGAAGAGGATGGATATGGGAATCATTATGGGAGAAACATCTTTAATTATTTTTCAAATGATTTTTCAACTATACCTAGTATAGATAATAATGGATGCTCAATGAAAAGATGTGGAAATTCAGAAAATGGTGGCAGCCATTAGAACTAAAATATCCTCTGAGTTCATGATTCATGTGGTACAAGTTGTAATATTTGTGTCCTAATTATTTATACCATCCGATCCAAAATTAAAGAAGGATCTTTTGAATGATTCACATTTCTCAACCTACTAAATTCACATAGGGAGCAGAATGGTGTATCGTTATCTCCACAAAAACATTAAGTGGGACTATATGAATAATAAGATTGTTGAGTATACATTAATGTTCCATGTATTTCATAATTTGAAGGCTGAATGTAAAAAAGTCTAAGGGGATGATGAAACATCTACCCATACCAACATGGAAGTGGGATAGAATGATAATGGACTTTGTCACTGGACATCTAAGGACATCTAGAGGAAACAATGCTATATGGGTCATTGTGGAACGTCTTACAATGACAAATCACATTGTCACTATTTGATAGGACTTATCATATGATCAAAATTCAAATATATATATATATATATATATCAAAGAGGTAGTATGGATTCATGAATTACCAAAACATATTGTATCCAATAGAGATCCAAGATACAACTCAATGTTTTGGAAAGTCGCGAATATTCTCAAAGAACTCTACTGAACTTTAGTATAGCCTATCATCCTCAACCTGATGGTCAATCTGAGCAAACTATTCAGACACTAGAAGATATGTTGGGAGTGATTTCTCAAGAATTTAATGGAGGATGGGACCCACATCATCTACATGTCTATTTATCCTAAAAAAATTTATCCACTTGAGAACTTAAATGAAACCATATGAATCCCTTTATGGTAAAAGGTGAAAATCACTGACTTGTTGTGATGAAATCAGTGAGTGTAAGATACAAGGACCTTATATGGTTGATGAAGTGGAGGAAAAGGTGAAAACCATTCACCATCAAATCAAGGTATACCGCACTTGATAAAAGAGTTATGTAGACAATCATTGATGATGCCTTGAGTTCAATGTTTTTGACATGGTATATTAACAAATATCACCATGTAAGAAGGTTGTGTGGTTTAAGAATAAAGGAAAGCTATGTCCAAAGTACATCGGAAACATCGAGATTCTTGATCATGTTAGAGATGTTGTCTCTCAAGTAGAACTTCCCCTACCATGACTAATGTAAAGGATGTTTTCCATGTATTCCACTTAAAAATGTACATATCAAATCATTATCATGTACCCTCTTAAGTGGTGGTATAGTTGGAGAAGGACCTTTCATACGAGGATTATCACATGAAGATCTTTGGTCATAGAGATAATGTTCAACATAACAAGACTACTCACCTAGTCAATGTAGAAGAGTAGAACTATATGTACAATGGGGAAACATTTGAACTAGAGGAGGCAATGAACTGAATGAACCCATGCCTATTTAAGTCTTTAAATGTAAAAAGAAATATTGAGGTTGATATCTCATAAGGGGGAAGAATGTAATGACCCAGTGTTTTTTCAAAAGAAATTCCCATATAATAGTTATGTCATATAATCACATGAAATAACTGCACAATGAACTACAGAGTACTATATGACCTTTGAACATAATATTTTCACTTTTGTGATTTGATTTTCCTAAATCTAACATACACGGTAGCAATTAGTAAGTTTCTAGGAGTTTGATAAGACAAACATAATTATTGGTGTATAGTAACAAAACCTTATGATTAGTAATGTTACACTTTTGAATAGTAATATGACCCATAAGAATAGTAAATCACTTTGTATATAGTATCCTTATGAATGAATGTATAAATGAAATTTATCCATCTTATAAGTGAAAATATGATAGTGTTGGTATTTTTTTGAACTCACACATATTTAATTTAAAATTTATGAATAATTTAATAATTAAAAATTTATATATTTTCATAAAATATATTAATAAATTATTTATTGTATATCTTATTTTTATGAAAATTTTATAATACCTTATGTAATTTTTTAAAATATTATAAAATCAATTATTGTTTTAAAATATGTATATTTGAAGTATATTATAATTTGAATTTAAAATTAAAATTATCAATATATAGAAAAATATTTGTAATAATTTTATTTCTTTTTTGGCTTATTCATGTCAATAAATGGTTAAGGTAAATTTTTGGATTTTTTCAATAATATTTGAATTTTTGGTGAATAGTGACATATTTTAATTTATGATAAATGTTGAATGAATTAATTTTTTCCTCATGATTGATTCATGGATTTTGTAAATGGATTTTGGATAGAAATAATATCCATATATTGATTTTTCAGTTCACTAGATTCATTACTATTTCTTTTCTTATGTAAAAAAAATATACTAATGATTAAAATGATAAGAAAACCCTCCTCTTATCCAATATAAAAATCACCCACACTTCCCTCTACTCTTCAATCCCCTCATGCCTTGTTACTAGAATAATGTTTACCCAGATCTCTCCCCATGCTCCACCACCACGTTCATGATCCCTTGGTCTCCTCCAAAGGACAATTCATCTCCTATTAATAGGCTCTCAAGGAAGGAAAATTTAAAAGGTAACTTCCTCTTTTCAATTATTTTACATTCATTTCAAGGTCCATCAATTTAATTTTTATCCTTAAAAATCCTAATAAAAGTATTATGATAAGAACAATACCTAATATGTACTATAATTTTGTTATGAAAATGTAATTATTTTTTATCTTATATATTTTACCATTATTTTATACATGTAGTAAAAACACCATCTGAGATGTGTTAATTTACCACATTCAAGGACAATGGGTTTTCAATTTCAATCACCATATTCAATTATAGTCATGAATCCATTCATATGGTAGAACCAGATTATATTATACGTATTATGTCTCATATAAGGTTTTATGATCTTTTTTGAACACATGGTTGGGATTTATTGAACCAATGTGTTCATTGTGATCCAAAACTGCCAATTAAGCCAAAAGGTTGTCCCCAATGTTTTACATAATGATTCATATTTAAGACAAGTAACCTAATGTAATTTAGAACCATGTAACCAACTAGATGTTCAGTATTAAAAATAACTCAAATTATATACTACCATCCCCATTTTACATGATTATCCATTCATGTATATATTTAAACCGATCATGAAACAAACAAAACTGAATAATGATATTCTACCTCATAACCAATCATAATGGTGTTGATTGAACTCAAAAAAAATTATAATGAATCAATTACTTGTAAAATATTTCATATAAATATTAATTAATTAATTTAATTTTATCATTCAGGTCACCAATGTCGGGCAGAGAACATCATCAGACATAAGGTAAGGGATTCTACCTGGACCTCCATTACACCTTCAGTTAATTCTTACTCCCTTTTTTCAAAAAATAAATTCTATATTCTATTTATTTTCATCCTATAATTTCTGTTTATATGTATAAAATCATGTACGAATTTCTTTTAATCATTCTTTTTTCGGGATATACCTGATTTTATGTGATTCCCTCCTCAGTACATCACCATAAGAAAACCTGTTTAAAGGTAACTTCCCGAATTTGTAACCAATATCAACACATTGTAGAATATGTTTTAAGACACCATCAACATTATAATAAAATTATTATTTTTATTATTAAGAGAACCTTCTTGGATCACTTTTTTTATTTACAAATTTTTATTCCTTTTTCCATTTTAGATGATTGTTTGAGTTTTTCTTTAAAACTGTGTGCAAATTTGATAATACTAAAATTCATAAATACTCTATTTTCATGAATTAACTTTTTTTCAACATCATATACCATGATATATGTCTATTTTACATCCATAATTTCCATGTATGTTGTAATTTCTTATATTCTTGTTCACTTTAATTATACACCCATTCATTATGGTTTAGGAAATGATTATAATACCCATTGCATTCCATGAGTTCCCTTATGTTTATGACTGATTTTTTATGATTATATTTGTGTAAAGAATTTTCATGATCATTTTACAATGGGTGAAACATAATATCTCTCTAATGAATTGGATAATTTTAAGTCTCATTAGAGGTTATGTTAAATAGTCTTGGTAGTTTTCTTGACTCGTGCTACAATGTGAAACTATCTTTGTGGTTAACCTTGAATTATGTTCCTATATGTGTAACGAGACTTGAATTATTCTAAATTAATTTTAAATATAGCTTTCACATTACAATGAATCCATATTTATATTATTCCATGTTTATGTGTTATGATTCCATGTGTTCCATGCCTTTTAGTTTCATTAGTTCTTGCCCTTTAACCCATGTTCTAAAGCATTATTATTGTGTTTACTAAATTACATGGATTTATAGATCATCATTATGTTCATGTTACCCCCAGGTTATAATATTAATATGATTGAGGACATTAAATGTTAGGATCTCAATTTTAATATTAAATAATGAATTTTTTTATTTAGGCCCATGGTATATGTTTTATGTACAATGTCTTCCAGTACAATAGATTATATGATCCTTAGATTGAAATATGATATTTTATTTTTATTAAAATCAAATTATGTTATGATTAAATAAATATGGTTTCTATAATTTTTTATTTTTGATTATCATGGCTGGATGAGTTCACTCACCATCTATAGGTGGAAAATACTCAACTTACATTTCATCTAAATAACTTGTTCGAGACTATTTCCTAATATTAAGATGTTCTATTTTTTAGGGTTATACTATTCTAATTCACCATATCTTGAATCCTATGATCTCTATAATGTATTTTTCTATCCCTATTGTATCTCATAGTCTTCCCCCATCTGATTTATGGCATCTTTCCAGGTATGTTTATAATCGTACCTTCTAGGGATTTTCCACCATGTGTTGTGTCTTATGAATATGATGGAAAAGTCATTGGTGACTTCAGAGAGGCATTGTGATTCATTGTACATTGTGATTAATACAATGGGGGAAGTAGGGAGATATGGTTTTGGGCCCTATCATCTCCCGACAATATTTTTTTATGTTGGGACATCATTCTCATTGGGTTTTTATTTTTCCTCTTTACGTATCAGTTAACAATACATTACTCTTCTATTGTTCAAATGATTTACATGAATGGTTGTTCCTCGGGTATTTAACATATTTTAATATTACTACTCTTTACTACTACATCAATATTGATATGTTCATGTATACATATACTTATGAAAAGGCCTTGCTATGTTAGATATTTTGTCATCAGTAGTCACAAACCCCTATCCTATAGAGGTGGATAGGGTGTAGTTGCATTTAAATACCCAGTTGTGAATGTGTAGATCATATATATGTTGGTTTTGGAGTTAGTCGTTTTTAGGATATATTAATATAAATTGTCAAAGTTAGAGTTATAGGTCCATGATGTTAATTTCAAAAGGGTATTACATGTCCCAGTATAGATTTTTTGGAGATAAATCAATGATCGATTTGGCAATTTATTGGTCACCCCACAAGAGGAATTCAATGGTTTGGAGATTCAATTTTAATGAAAACTATTATAAAAGATTAATAAGAGATTTTTAAATATTTTTAACTACTCTACAAACATATTTAATAGTAAATTTGAGATCTTGTTGAATTTTTTTGTTTTTAATCATTTGTGTAACAGATGGAGTAGTTTGTTACTAATCAAATTATCCATCTTCATGAAGATATGATCCATTTCAAAGTCATATATGATGCTAAACATCATGGTTTGAGATTGTTTGTAATGAAGTAAAGATATTTGTTTCCTTAATGATCTTGAATGATATTTCACTATGAGAATAACCATGCTAAAAATTATATTGAGCTAGTATAATTTGTGCTTACCTATATATTGTGGTGACATTATAGTATATAAATTTGTATTTTATAATTTAAAAATAAATGTATCTTGAGTTATATCTTCCCCAAATGTGATTTGAAATTGATTAATAAATATTTGATTGATTTCATAGTGTATTACGACTATGATATTTAAAACAGACTATGAATGTGAAATGTGTTTGATGATTTGCTGTGAATTAAGTCACTAAGTGGGGGTGTTCATGAAATTAGATATTCTTAGAGACTGATGGATGAACTATTATAAGTGAAAAATTATAAATGATATATTGGTCAGAGTGGTTTTAATTATTAGTTAAAAGTAATGTATTATTTGGGTATGTAGGAATGGGAATCCCATCTAGTGGATTATAAGGTGTAAGAGTGGAGAAAGCAAGTTAACTTTGGGGATAACCCTAATGATGGCCTAAGGATGTAAATTAGTATGTGTTTTTATTAATGAATAATTTAGTCCCTTTATTCATGCTAATATTTTTATAAATGAGCTCCTTATATCATCATATGTTGAATATATTACTGTGATAATGATGTAAAACGCCTAGAGAGGTAACTTTTGGTGTCCTCAATTAAATAATTTAGTTAAAGAGTTATTTACATACTATATATTCTTGAAAAATTTTATGGTTGGTAAAATTGTTCCTTATAGTGTTATCAATCCATTTGATGTTCTTCATTTGTGGTGGGTAGTAACCTTTATAAACTTTATTGACTATTAACCTCAATATCATATAGGATGTGATGTTATATTTGAGATAGTGTACCATTGAAAATAATTATCTCACATTATTGAGACCAATTAGTAGAGTTTATTATTTCCTAGTGAAATTACAATGAGTTGGTGGCCAAACTCCATAGATTCTATAGGACAATCATCCTTTATCAAGATCCATATTTCACCTCTTGGGTGTGGAGTTGACATCGGAAATATTTTTTCACCCATTTATTCATTAACACTACTTTATGTCATTCTATATATGATCATACATAGTAAAATATCATAAAATTTATGTCATGTAACAGTCTTATGTCTTTGATTTTGGGGGTTCATGGATTAGAAAAATGTAATGACCCGAACTCTTATAAATAAAATTATTAATTTTAATTATATAAATTTATTATATGGTTATAGAAAAAATTATCTTATATTTTATTAATCAAATTAGATTAAAAAATAATTAATTATCATAACCAATAATACTATATTTAATTTAATAGTGATCACATGATTAGTTTAAATATGGTGTACTGACAAATAAAATTGTCATTGAAAAAGAAATAGATGGCCAAATCCCGCAGGAACAAACCATTCAGAGCCCATTTATCATTTCTTTTTTTGGGAGATATCATTACATAGATTTCCCCCATGCCCATTAATATGATGATATAAAACAACATATGCATGAGAAAAAAAAATTCTGAGAGATGTTCAAACCTATCTAAATCATGGCCGAAACCAAGTACGTCTAACCCATCGATGAAAATATTACAGTCATAAACCTTATTCTTAGGTCATTTTCTGGTTTATTAAAAGGATTTGTGTGAATAATATAGAGATATGAGTATGTAAATTATATTTTATTAAATATTGTAAATGTTTTCATCATATTATTTTTAATTTATAAAAGATCTTTATTTTGAAAAACAAACAAAAAATGTATTTTTTTGTAAAATTAAAATTCATTTATGAATTTCTATAAAATTATTAATGTATTTTCATAAAAAAAATATTTTAAGAAAATATGATTATTATAAAATTATTATTAAAATAATATATATCATATAATTTTTATAAGGTTAAATGTTATTTTTAAAGTGGTTAAAAAACAATTATTCATAAAAAACCCCAAAATTTCTCAGTAAATACCTATTTTATTTTAAAATTTAAATTTCAAATACATAAAAACTATTTGGAATAAATTAATATTAATTTTAAATTAATAATGTAGAAATAAACCAATATTAATTTTTTTATAATTTTCTACGATGTCATATTTTTGGGTAAGACATAAATATCGTATAAATATATATTGTCTATTATGACATCATAATATCATAATAGTGAAGTATTAAACATTATAACGGTTATAAATGATCAAAAATATGTTTCCAATATAAATTAATATAATTTTAAAATAATTTAATTAAATTTATATACCATTTATGAATCCTATAAATACATTAATATATTTCAAATTTTAAAAAATAATTTCATTAATAGTATTACTCGACATAACATAAGACTGGTTATTTTCTTTAATTTTGACCCATTTATATTAAAAAGAATGAAAACCACTATAATTTCGAAGAATCCTTGGGAAAAACCCATGGGAAGTTTTGTGGATTGGGTTATTTTATTATATATATTACAAAACTTATGTATGATAATATTAATGAAATCCCCCTCTTTTCCAATATAAATCCATATAGGCTTCAATTTCACTTACATAAAAATAAATGGATAGTGTCCATAATAAGACATATACTCTCTATAGTCATCCAATGTTTACCCCAAATCTATCAAGAATCTAATCTCAAGCATTTCAAGTCACACACTGAAGTAAGGTACCCTCTCTGTATAACCATAAATTGACAATATTGTTCATTTAATACCCTTTTATATTGAATTATTAATGTTCAGATGTGTTTTTCCACATCCCACATACATCCCATATTGTTTTTAAATGGTGATAAAACAATTTTTCTCAAATTAGTCCCTCCTAATAAAATTTATGATACCCCATTATGCTGGTGAAATTTCACCACTTGATTCCCTAAAAAAATGTGTTGTGAATACCCATACGAAATATTTATCAGGGGTGATAATATTTATTCACATATAGTAACTGTATTGAGGACATACATGTATTTATTCCACACTCCTTGGTAAAGGAACAAAATGTGATGTTTAATTATTCCATGTTGTATGATATATGTTGCACATTTAAGCCTGATAATGAAAGGAATATGATGGTTGCACTCGAAAATATATAGTGCTACAATGAAAAGGGTAATTTTTTGTCGAATATGATGTCATGTTGTGTTATGTAATGAAACTTATTATTTAATAAGATATCTTTTCATCATGATGTATTGGATATTATCCTTGAAATGTGTTTTCCATGTTGTTCATTATGTTGATTCCACATTTCCAATGATTCTTTTAAGAATATCATGATATATCATATAACATTTTTCCTTTTTATAATTCGTACTAATTTAGGATATCTGTATTGTATTGCATGTATTTATTCATTCATTTTATACCATTTTCATTCCCTTATTTGGCTTTATAGATCACTCTATTCTTATTAATGTCCCTATGTTAACCCATGTAGTTTTCTATGACATGGAATATTGTGATCATGTAATGGATGTTTTCTATTAAGATGATTCATTTATTATTTAATGTAATTATGTAATGTACTTAATTCATAATGAAAATAGTATTTTTGCTACTATAGGATGTACTATGTGAAATATTATGAAAAAAATAATGTATTTATCTTTAAAAATATCATGGTTGATATAGTTCTTATAAGAGGAATTGTTTTTCAATTGGTTTTAGTGAACTCTAGAAAAATACATAAGGACAATACATTGTTTACAAAAAAATAATATTTGGTAATATATAGAGTATGTTTTTTATCATGAAAAAATATTAGTCATTGGATACTACAAGTGGATTTGGTTCTAATATTGATTTACTTAGGGGTAACAACACAAAAATGTTGTAACATTCCTTACTTTTTATAACATTGTACACATAAATGAACCTTAATGTACAAATAATATGACACTACTAGGGGTTATTATTTCTTAAATTCATAATCTCATTATTAACCATTATTGAGGGAACCAAAATGTAAGAAAGCATATCCTTTTTTCATTTATGTTTTAATTTTTCTGTTGTATTTTAGGTAAATAGGAGTTTATGGAAATTTTTGAAGTACATGCCTTGTACTTTATAAGTGCTTGTCGTGTACTCTATTTCAACTTGTCGCCATATTTTGGCCATGTAACAGTCAAGCACACAACTAAGTGTGGTGACCATGATACCTCCTAATGTGATGGTCGATGAATTCAAGTACAGATCATGTACTTATACTGTACACTCTGTGTACTTTTTGATTGCATTAAATGCACTGGAGTCGCGTCTGATGGAAAGAACCATCTCTATCTAGCTCTAGTACATCCTAGAGAAATCGTACGACTGTGATCCTTATAGGAGCCCCAGATCAAGCATCTCCCATCTGATTAGAAAACTTATGATAGCGTTGGGATCGCCTCGGTAATCTATTCCTTCTTTAAGAGATTTGTTTCCTAATTCCTCCTTTTTTTCAAGTTATCCTCGCTTGAACATTTTAGACGTTTTGTAGACATAAGGTTTCCTATGGAGATTTAAGGATTGAGGAGCACATATAAAAATCCTTCAACACCCGGATAGGAGGTTTGTGGTTTTCCATTGAATTTCATTGAGATATATGTGAAAAATTTCACTATCCCCCTGAACGGGGTATTTTGTGTTTACAGATTTTGCCCTGTTAATTTCCTGTTATGTTTTTATTCCAGAATATATGTTAATTGAATGTTAATAGGGTTAATTTTTATGCTTTTGAAGTTTTTCCCCATGCATATATTGTTTATTACTGTTTGGTATAGTTTGCATGTTAGGCGGCTGTTTGCATTCAATACCTAGTATTGTAGGATGTATAGATTTTGTTTATCTTCCATGATGTTATACATTATACTATTAGCCTAGTATTTATTGAGGTTTACATTGGATGATACACATTTCCATGATTGTTTGATTTACATAGGTTCGTGAGAACCTGGGGTAGTAGACCATATGGATAATGGATGCAAGGGGTTCTCCAGATTGTCGGTTAAGTTTTATCACATTGTGAGACCATATGGGGGATTGATGTTGAGTGTACCCTTAGAGTGTCTACAATTACATTACAAGGACATATGAATAATTTATGGTGAGTACTTCCATTAAGTGAATGTCGTTTCAATTAAAATACTATTGGGGTAATTGACAGTGAGTGCTTCCTTAGAGAGTCTTTAATCATACTTGGCTATAAGGGGAATTGACGTTGAGTTTTTTGCTAGAGAGCCTTTACCAAAGCTGAACCAGAGGGCTTAGACTATTTATACATCCCAAAGGGATTCTTGTGTTTTCTAGGTAGAACTAGAGGGGATAGGATGTGAGTACATCCTAGAGGGTTAACTGTTTGTGATTATCAGCATACATTCCATGTGGTGTTTGAATACTTTGAAATTGTAGGAATGTTTACTGTTGATTACTTCTGTGTTTACTTTTTTTTTCATATTACCTGCCATATATATTCACTAACTATTAGGAACATATCTCTTAGTGGTTTCCTATTAGTATATAGTCTTAATCCTAGTTTGGGCCATGATTTTTGTCCCAAACACATTATATTGCTGCAGGTATATATAAGAGAAAGTGCCCTTCTACATCAGGTACTTGACTGCATTGAGAGTTGGAGAGTATGGGACCATGCAGATGATTTTTATTTTTAGGAGTTATTTACTGTTTTCTTTCATACATTATTTTAGTTCTATATCTCAGCATGGTGACATGTTTGTCTGATTTCCTTGACATATGTATTATGCATCATTCATTATATGTGTGCTCCAACTGCTTATTACCGTCAATCTTCTATTGATTACTGTTGTATGACTTTATTGCCACTACCTCTATTTTATATCTATTTATCTTCCATTATGTTACTCTGCCAATGATGACATAGTTTCCCCACTATCACTCCCAAGGCCCATGCTGCTAGTTAGAATCCTCTGGCGTTCAGGGAAATGCGCCTGAGGCCATGTGACCAACTGGGTACGGGACACCTCTTGGTGGCTTCTGGAACTATGTCATTACAAAGTGGTATTAGAAGAATTATGTTCTCTTGAATTACTGTTTGGAGCCTATAGAAAAGGTTTAGAAGTAATTTGTACTTGGTAATAATTTGATCAAATAAGTAGCTAACCCTTGTATAGGGAAAAGCCAATCTACCAAATTAATTGAAAAATTTTCTAGTTTTTCAATTTTACAGTTGATTTTATTTTAACTGTTGGGTGATTCACATATATTGGTATATTATTATTGTTGTTATTATGGTTCTATTTCTATTTCAACACCAATGAGATGAGGGTATTCTATCTCATGCATCATATAATCTCTTACTAGCGATTACAGGTCATGCATTTTTTACATGCCATTTAGGGTGAATTAGCAATTGCATGTTGTTGTGATAGGTGTGGTGCTAGATATACATGCTATTGTGATAGATGCCTTGATATAAATACCTACTATTAGATAGGGAAATGTTTGTGTTAGGTTTTGTTTTAATGAATGTGAAACTTTGGTTATTGAGTTGTTGTGGGCCCTCATGGATCAAAATTGGGAGGATTACGACCTATTTTACTTATTTATGATAGGTTTAAGATGAAAAGCATTGATTCCCAGGAAGTATGGGCCCTCAAGGATCAAAATTTGGAAAATTATTACTCGTTTCAATGTTTTTCTGGGCTCTGGAGTAGTTCTTGAGGCTTATTATCTGGAAAACCCCAGAATACATGTCGTGTAATGTTGAATACACGCCTTGCGTTCTTATTTTTGGGAGGAAACTGTCTTCATAAGTACACATAGTGTACCATATGTACATGTCGTGTAGTCTCTAACTGTGTCTTAGTCTGTGTGGGTAGTAACACGGGGTTTGATAATCATTGATAGGACAAGTTCCGTACTTGATATACACACCATGTGGTGGAACCGTCTAACTGGTCGTGTCATTAACAACACGGGTCAGATAAATATTCTTCATATACGTCGTGTCCATCTTAAACACATGTGTAGTGGGAGCCATATATCTGGCCATGTCACTAACAACACGGGTCAGTGACGCTCGTCTAGTACATGCTGTGTATGGCACTAACACGCCTTGTAGTCCTATTCTAGGTGAACTGTGTGGCCTAGACATGTAAGTGATCTTCGGTAGGGGAAGAGGATTCATGTACATGCCATGTTTAAGGACAACACACCATGTATGGGGTGTTACACGACCTGTTTTTGCAGAGGTACACGCCCATGTGAATGACTTAATGGAAAGTCCATGTAGTTAAATATACACATCGTGTATCCAAGTTATGAAAAAAACCATGAATGATTTCATTATCCTATTTCATTTTTACTATTCTAGTTTTCAGTCCTAGATAATCTTTATCTAAGGTGTCTGCTTGTCCTTGCAGAGTCATGCTAACAACACATCCTCTGTTTGTATGCTAGTTACTGGGAAACGATCAGACACAAGACATGACTAATCAAGGACTACCAGTAGATCCTCCAGGCATGCCAGTATTGGCACCAGCCATCATTCTGGACATAGGTTCAAATGCACAGTTCCAAGAAGGCTTTATGAGGTTCATGGAGACCTTTAGATGATCAATGCCTCTTCCCCCATCGATGGAAATATTGACATTGGTTTTCCTGCATCAGCATCCTCCAACATTCACAAGGGAAGGAGGACCTTAGGCTATAGAGTCATGGTTGGTTCTGTGCTAGCCATCTTCGAGAATCAGGAGATGCCTCCAGAAAGGAGGGTCAATCATTCTATGTATATGATTTGGGATTACGACAAGAGATGATGGGATGTGGTCTCACAGGTACGACGCCTTCCAGATATGGCTTGGGAGGAGATTCAGCATACCTTCTACAATTATTTTTATCTGGAGACTTTGAGGGCCGATTGAGACCGAGAGTTCACGAATTTTGAGTATGGTACACATTCTATTATAGAGGACTCTTCTCGCTTCAACGAGTTGCTATGATTTACACCCTTTCTAGGGGGAGACGGGCTATTCATGGAAAGGAATATTGGGGATGGTATTAGATAGGACATTCTAGATCAGGTGAAAATTTCCAGGTTGACTTCATTATAATCTATAGTCAACCAGGAACTGATCACAGAGCATAACCTAAGTGATTCAGGAGCTATGATGCTAGGGTGGTTCATCATCCAAAGTTAGTGCTTCATTGACTGATAGCAGGAAGCGCCTTAGGGATACTACACGTGGGGATCCGAGTAGTCGGGATGCACCTTCTGGTAGATAAGTGGTATGAAACTAGTGTGGGAAGGACGAGTATACGAGGACACATTCCCCATGAGACCCATTTGAGTGCCGATATTGTGGTTTGATGGGTCATCTTCAGCGTTTCTTTCAGATCTTCTTCCCAGAAGCTGGTGACATGGGTTCTTCTATGACTCCTCATTCATGAGAAGCACCACCAGTTTCTAATTAGTCTCTGAACTGGAGTTATTTCGGTGGTTCAGGATGAGGTGGAGGTCGCAGTCGTGGAAGTCAGTCACCAGGTTTTCAGCGACAATAGGGCGGATCAACTAAGAGTTTTTTGGTAGGGTCCCTAGGCTACAGTGTTTGTCAGACTTTTGCAGTGGAGGAGACCCAGTAGGAGCTGGATCATAGACCCTCTATAGTTCGAGGTATGATATTAGTTACCTCAGTTTTAGGTTCATTTATTTTTATTATTGGGGCTTCCCATAGATTTATATTTATTGATGTTGTATAAAACCTTGGACTCTATATCCTATCTCCTACCGAGTTTTTGACACATGAAACACCGTTGGGGACTAGAACTTCAAGTGTACGTCAGTGAAGGGAGTGCCATCTTGAGGTTGGTGGGTGTCACATATTATGGGACCATTATGTCATAGAGATTTAATCCTATGAATTCATTATCGTAATGATCTATTTAGTCCCCTTCAAAGAATTTGTTTATTTATATTGTCATATAGAGAGTTTCACATCACCAAAGGGTAAATCGTTTCTTTATAAGGGCGAATGGGATGTCTAGGAGAGAATAGCAGGAGCCGAGCATCATGGGGTGGGAGAATTTACATCCCAAACTATTATTCATTATCTGGATAACTAAGGGACTTCACATATTGACTTTACCACAGTGGTGGATCATTTCAGGGATGTCTTTCCAGAGGAGTTTTTATGTTTTCCTCTGAATCGATAGGTATAATTTTTTATCGAACTCATGCTAGGAGCAACAATGGTGTCCATTATTCCATATAAGAAGGACAAACCAGTGTTACAGGAGCTCAATAAGTAGTTAGAGGATTTGTAGGCAAAGTGTTTTATTCGACGTAATATATCTCCTTGGGGTTCTCCAGACCTGTTTATGAAGAAGATGGATGGTACCCTCCAACATTGTCTGGATTACCATAAGTTGAACCAGTTTACGGTCAAGAACCAATAACCATGGCCGAGGAATGATGATCTCTTTGATCATCTTTAAGGAGCCCAGATCTTCTCGAAGATTGACAATAGATCCGTTTATAATCAGTTTTGTGTTAGACCATCTAATATATCTATTATATCTTTCCTAAGTAGGTATAGACTATACACATATGGGGTTATTCATTTTGGTCTCACGAACGTGCCTACATTCTTCATGGCACTAATGAACCGTGTGTTCCATCCATACTTGTATTCCTTCATGGTGGTCTTTGTGGAAGATATCATGGGGTAATCTCTCTATAGACATGACCATGATAGTCGTCTTGAGATTGTTTTGACTACAATGAGAGAGCATCTGTTATATGATATTCTCTCAAAATGGAACTTTTGGATGGATCAAATTCACTTCTTCTGTCATGTTATCTTGGAGACAAGATTATCAGTTGAACCAGAGACAGTGAGAGCTGTATATTTCTTGGAGAAGCCATTTAATGTCCCCAAGGTATGGAGTTTTTTAGGGATGGGTAGATACAACAGATGTTCTATACATGACTTTTCATGCATAGTAGCACCACTGACGGGCCAGGCTAAAAAGGGTGCAATGTTCTTGTGGTCAGATTCTTGTGAGTCAGCCTTTCAAAAGTTGAAAGGGAGGTTTACTTTAGCACTAAAACTAGCTTTAACAGAGACGGGAAAGTTTTATACAATGTATTCTGATACATCAGGTATTAGGCTAGGAGCAGTGCTTATTCAAGAAGAAAAAGTCATAAGCATATGGTTTTTGGCACTTGAGGGTACATGAGATAAATTACCTGAATTATGATCTTGAGTTGGCTAATATTGTTCATGATATATGATGTTGGATACATTATTTATTGGGAGATCATTTTTTGGATTTCACTAACCACAAAATTCCCATGTAAATATTCAATCAGCGTGACTTGAATTTTGTGATAGTGAAGGTGGGTTGAGTACCTTTAGTATTTTCACATTGAGCTTGCCTACTATCCTGGAAAAGGCAATGTGGTGGGTGATGCGCTGAGGAGGAGGACTCAGATAAAAGAAATTTAGGAGGGAAGTAATGATTGTAAGATTATTCCTCTATTCTCTGAGATGAATTTGAAGGTGTAAAATTGGAAGGGGAAGACATATCTTTCTCTTGTAGCTGTTACCTCTACTATTCTTGATCGAGTAACAATGAGGCATCTATCAGATTCTGAAGTGCTAGTCCTATAGGAAAGTGTGTCAGGAGAGGATCCTATTCCTAGGTGGACTATAAGTGAGGATGGGATCTTTCGTTTTCTTGGGCGTGTATGGGTGTCCGAAGACATATGTGAGGAGCCAATGCGTGACATTCACTCTTCCGTTTGTGCATTTCATCCTGGCATCACTAAGATGTATCTTCATCTACACAGTCAGTATTGGTTACTAGGTATAAGGGGAGATATTACTAGTTTTGTCATGAGGTGTTCCATCTGTCATTAGTTTAAGGCATAGCATCAGAAACCAACAAGGTTTTTGTAGTAGTTAACCATTCCTGAGTGGAAGTGGAATGAGGTCATGATGTAATTCTTGACTAGTTTTCCAAGGTCACCTCGAAGTAATGATGTTTTCAGGGTTGTCAGTGACAGGATCATGAAGGTTTCTCACTTCTTACCGATCAAGGAGACTTTCATTTTTGATGAGTTGGGACAGTTGTACATTAATGTGATCGTACGTCTACCTGGAGTTCCACACTCCATTATTTCAGACAGGGATTCCCATTTTACTTCTCGGGTCTGGTAGGGATTTTGAAGGCCTTGGGTACATAGGTACATCTGATTACAGCTTACCACCTCCATACAGATGGCCAGTTCAAGCGTACGATTCAGGTGTTTGAGGACATTCTTCGTGCATACATTTAGGATTCCAGAGGTTCTTGGGAGAAGAAAATACCTCTTGTAGAGTTTTCCTACAAAAATATTTTTTAAGATACTATTTAGATGTCACCTTATGGGGCATTGTACTATTAGACATGCCGATCACCCTTATGTTGGCTGGAGGTAGGAGAGGTAGTTATTCTTGGTCCTCATCTTGTCTAGGAGACCACATAGTAGATAGAGTTGATTCGGAAGAGGATGGCTACAACAATATCTCGACAGAAGTCTTATGCTGATCAGTGAAGATGACCTCTGGAGTTCGAGGTTGGAGATCAGGTTTTCATGCGTGTCAAATTGAGGTTGGGACACCAGATATCTAGGGGATATAGTAAGCATTCACCGAGGAATGTCGGGCCATTTGAGGTTTTGGAGAGAGTTGGGCCGCTTGCCTATCAGTTGCAGTTACCTCAGAGGTATTGGGCTATGCACGATGCCTTCCATGATTCTCAGCTTCGACATTACTTCGCAGACCCGTCTCTGGTTTTTCAACCTAAAGAGGTTGAGTTAGAGACAGAGCCTCATTCAAGGAGAATCCTATCCATATTTTTAATTGTAGTACGAAGGTTCTATGTGGTCAGTCTGTTCGTATAGTACGAGATCTATGGAAGCACGAACGTGTACATGATGAGACCTGGGTGAAGGAGACCAATGTATGATCACAGTGGCCGGAACTATTTCTGGATTCATCTTCAACGACATCTTACTATGGAAATTCAAGGACAAATATCATTATGGGGGATTTTTGTAAAAACCTTAATATTTATTTTTTTAATATTTTCATTTTTCTAGTGTTTATGAGCAAAATTGGAGTTTCTAGAAATTCTGGAAGTACACGGCATGTAGATTATAATTACACACTGAGTAAATTATAAGTACATGTCATGTACTTTAAAATTACACACCGTGTACTATGTTGTTGCGCGTAGCCGTGTGGTTGTCATGTAACGACTGAGCACATTGCAGGGTGTGGTGACCTGGATATCACCTAATGCGAGGGCCGGTGAAGGCATGTACACTCTGTGTACATATAAATTACATGCTGTGTACATTTGTTTTTTCATTAAACACATCGGGTTCACTTCAAACGGACAAAACTATCTCCTTCTAGGTCTGGTTCGTTTGTGATAAACCATACGGCTGTGATCTTTCTCTGATCCCCCTATCGAGCATCCATCATATGACTTGACCACCTTAGATTGTGTAGGGATCACCTCGGTAATCTCTTCCTTCTTCTAGTGCTTCATTTCTGGATACCTTCTCTTTCTCATGTTATCCCCAATTGAATGGTTTTGAAGTTATTGTAGATCTATGGTGTTCATGGGTGTTTAATGACCTTAGGGTCATGTATAACGTTCCTACAACACTTAGGTAGGTGTTTTGTGCATTTTTTATGAATTTATTTGAGTTATATGTGCAAAATTTCGCAATACCCATGAACGGGTTATTGCGTGTTAATGGTTTTAGCCCAACTAATTGTCTGTTATGTTTGTATGCTGAAATAGAGGTTAATTGAATGTGATAGGGTTAATTTCTAATCTTTTTAAGTGTTTTCCCATGCATTTTTTTATGAATATTTGGTATATTTTTTCTGTTAGGAACCAGTTTTCATTCCATACCTAGTAATGTAGGATATAGTGATTTTGTTTATCTTCGATTCTGTTATGTTGTAGACTATTAGCCATGTATTTCTTGAAGTTTACTTTGGCTGATACACATTGCCATATCGGTTTAACTTATGTAAGGTCATGAGAACCTGGTGTAGTAGACCATAGGGAGAATGGATGTAATGGCTTCTCCAGAGAGTTTGATTTATTTTATCACGTTTCGAGACCATAGGGAGGATTGACATTGCGTTCTTACTGCTAGTGTATATAATTACTTTACGAGGTCACATGAAGAATTTACATTGAGTGCTTCATCAAAGTGCATGTAGTTTCCGTTAACAAAATATAGGGTAATTGATAGTGAGTGCATTCTTAGTGAGTCGTCAATTATACATGGCTATAAAGGGAATACAAATTGAGTGCTTCCTCAGAGAGCCTTTACAAAATCTGAACCAGAGAGGTAAAACTATGTGTACTTCCCCGAGGGTTGGTTGTGTTTTCTATGTAAGACCAGTGGGGATAGACTATGGGTACATCCAAAAGGGTTACCTATTTGTGATTATCTACTTACTTTCCATGTGGTTTTTAAATACTTATAAACTGTAGGAATGTTTACAATTGATTACTTCCTTGAATACTGCTTCTTTTTCTTATCACCTTTCATATATATTCATTGACTGTTAGGCATAGATATCTTAGTGGTTTCATACTTGAATTTAGTATCACATCCGGTTTGGGTCATGATTTTGGGCCCAAAACAATTATATTATTGCAGGTATTGATAAGGGAAATCACCCTTCTACTTCAGGTTCATGACAACCTTGGAAGCTAGAGAGCATGAGACCAAGATGAGGCTTCTGATGTTGAGGAGTTTACTTTTTTATTTCGTACTTTGGTTTAGTTCTTTATCTCAGCATTGTGACTTGTTTGGCTGCTTTCCTAGACATCTGTATACGGCATCATCAATTATATATGTCATCTAGATGCATTTTACTTTCTGTCTTCCACTGATTTCTTTTGTATGACTTTATTACTCCTTCCTCTATTGTATATTTGTTTCTCTTCAACCATGTTACACTTCCAAGGAGGTAACAGTTTCCCCATAATCACACCCAGGGCCCTCACAGGTAGTCGGCATCCTCTAGCATTTGGGGAAATGCGCATGATGCCAGGTGACCAACCTGGTATACTGAACCTCTCGGTGGCTTCTGGAACTAGAACGTCACAAAAAAATCCCATAATAGTATTAATTAATAAATAGATAAAGGATAACATAGATTAAAGCCTAGATATTTATAATTCTTGAAAATTCATTTAATTTAAAAATATCCCTTAAAGGGAATTGTATTCCCCCATTATGTGTTTAATAGTTTTAAAAACATTGAACCCTAATTGTTTTTATACTATCTAATGGGATGAAATTACTTGAAGAAGGTTAAAATTCAATGTGAAGGGAAATGTGATGACCCCCCAAAGAGATTCCCAACATAGTGGGAGCACAAATCAAGGAATACATAGTGATTCTATATATTATGACTCAGGTTTTAAATAAATACCTAGATTACAATGAACATCAAAACCAATGTAAGTGAGAACAAGATCGGATTGAGTCCTATGTGATACAATGATATACTACATTCAATGGATCATATGATCCCTAAAACCATAAACAATGGATCAACTCCATTGATAATTCAATCTCCATACTTTAATGATTCTAACAAGAGAGGGGTCAGCTGGCTATTTCTCATAAAGGGAGAGTGGCTAATTAGTTGTGTAAATTTATCAACAATGCAAAGCCTGATAATAGATCATAGTGATTGAGTGGAAAGATTTTCAAGAAACAAATTTGATAAATATTTTTTTCTCACTCTCAAGAATAAAATGGAAAGGTATTTCCTTTCCAAAAATAAAAATAAAAAAGATTATATATGAGTGTATGAGGTAAACATCTCAAAACATGGATAATATGCACGATATTTTTCATTTTCCACAAATTCAATGCTGATAAATTCTTTGGTGGCCTAAAACCTAGTTCCTGAATATCCATGAAGATCCATTCTAGGGATAGATATCTTGTAATTTTCTAATGTTCCCTTAATGTCATAATAGATATCGATGAATCTCAAGGGGATCATGGGGATAATCAGTGAAATGTGGAGTGTAATTCTAGTGGCCCGATAAGAAAATATAATGGCTCTAAGATATTTCAATATCAAAATTTACTATGGTGTGGAATGAAGAAATAAATAAATATAATAATGTGGACAATTAAATAGTTTCGGTGTAGTAAGTATGGACACCTAGATAATGATTATTAATAGGAGAAACCTATTAATGTGTCTTTGGAATGGAATTATCTGATAAACCCCCAACATGTTTTTCATTTCTTCATCTGCCAGGAAGTATGACAAATTAAATATCAATGCCCAATGCCAAGGGTTTCTGGATAGATCTAAAAAACTCCAAGGTAGAAAGGGTGAGCCATTTACATCAGTACTAGTGATGTGGATCCTAATGATGAAGTCATGATAGGTATGCTAGTTATTCATTCATGAATAGTGAATGTACTATTTTATCCTAGTTCTATGAATTTGTTCATATCTACTAATTTTAGTATAATAATTCAAAAAACCACCTAAAAATATAGATAATAAGTTATCTATGAGAAAAAAATGGGCAAATTATTATGTCCAATGTATATATCTCCACCCAAGTTAATGATTGTGAAATGAACCTCTCATCAGATCTAGTCTTATTTAATTTGGTAGAATTTGATGAAAATCTTGGACTAGATTAACATTATATATATAGTGCTAAAATAAAAATATGAGTGATGGAAATCACTCTCTCTATTTTGAATCGCCCCCAATTCTATAAATGTTCAAGAAGAACGATGAGAATTTATTATAACCAACATCAAAAGGATGGATTATATTACACTATGAGAAAGTTTTTCTGGTTGAAATTACCGAATATAAGGAATCAATCATCATCAAATATATTTTTATTTTGGGGGTATTCAGTGATTCATTCACAAGGAATTTCAGGGTCTTTCTCCTAGCTGAAAGGTTAAATTTTTTATTAACTTTATACCTTGTGTGTTACCATTATTCAATACTCCATATATAATGGTTGTTATAGAACATGAGGGGATGAATAAATAACAATAGTATAGTGTATATAATGTGTTCATAATCCCAATTTCCTTTACATGGGGTGTAATATTCTTCTTTATCTTTAAAAAAATGGGTCAATGAACCTTTCAATAGATTATAGATATCTCAACCAAATCATGGTAGGGAACAAGTATCATCTACCTCATAATGATTCATTTTTAAATCTTCTACATGGAGAATAATACATCTCTTACTTGGATTAATGGTCAGGAAATTTCCATTGTTGGTTAAAGAATGAGGATTTTACCAAAATATCCTTTTGTAAGAACTATGGAAACTATGTGATCATAGTAATGTTTTTCGTGATCAATAAATCCTCATAAATATTCATGTACATGATGAATATATTCATTAGGGTTACGTCAACAAATTTATGGTAGTCATTATTGTTGATATCTTAAAACACTCCAAAACAAAGGAGATGCCTTAGGTGAATCTAAGATCTATGCTAAAGACCACATGTTTTTACAAGCTTTGTTCTATGTATAAAAATGTGATTTATTATGTAAGGTTTTATCATTCCTGGGGAATATCATCACAATAATTGAGTTATGTATAGAACCATAAAAAATATATGTAATTTGAGGATGTAAATAACTAATAACTAGGATAGGCATATATAGATTCCTTGGATTAGCTTGGTATTATAGTCGATTTGTGAGAATTTATCATAATATTCAAAACCTTTAACCTAGATGACTCCGAAGGGATTCATGTTTACAAGGAATGATAAATGTGAAGATTGATTCAAGGAGTTAACAATAAGGGTTCTTCTTATCCAAATGCTTACACTACCAACATATGGAAAAAAATTATATTATTCAGTGAATCTTTCATGAAGGGATTAGTCTATGTGTAATTGAAAAATGAAAATGTGATAGCCTATGCTTCAAGGTAGTTGAATGTTCATGAATTGAACGACCCAATACATTATCGACACTTGGATGTAGTAATCTTCTCCTTAATAATATAAAATAATTATCTTAGTGGGGAGAACTATGAAAAACATTCTAATCATAATAGTATAAAATATAAATTAAAATAGAATGAGATGAATATGATTGAATGATGATTGTTATAGTACATCAAGGACAATGAAAAATTTATAAACTACCATCTCGGTATAGAAAGAATGGGGAATATTCCATGTGTTAAATGATCCACAAATTATATCACTAATGAGAACAGATAGGGATCCATCCTTATTATGTATGATAAGGATTGACATGAAAATCATGAAGGAAGGAACATCATGAATCATTTCACAAATTATTTCTCAACCATCACTTCTGGAGAGGTTAATATATTATCAATGATATAAAGTGGGAATTCAGATGAAATTGGAAACTATGAGGTATAGGGTATCCAATGCATTTAATGTCAATGAAAAAGATGTTATGAGATTTTCATTTCTACTATGTTTACCATAAAATCGGCAACTAAAGAAGGAACTATTGGATGGTGCACATAGTGTGACATTTTCCATTCAACCAAGAAACAAAAAAAATTTATCAAGAACTCTTAGAGAAATATTGGGGAGAAAAAAACTAAAATGATATCTTAGAATATACATTAATGTGACTTGTATGATAGAATTTTATAGATGAAAGGCCAAATAGGAATTAGATGATGCGTCCATTATCCATAACCACATTGAAATTAGAATACATCTCCACTGACTTTATCACTGGACATCTGATGGAATCTAGGGAAAACCATTTTATATGGGTTATTGTGGGTCATCTTACAGAGACAGATAATATCATCACAATTCAAGAGCCCATCTCACTAGAACAACATGCAATCATATACATCAGAGAAGTGGAATGTCTTCTTGGAGTACTATTATCAATTGTATCTGATCAAGATACAAGATTCACCTCGGTGTTATGGAAATGTTACGAAAATGACATTAATGTTGAGTTGCAATTTAGTATGATATAACATCCTAAAATGGATTAACAACCTCAGAAGACATTTCAGACAATAGAATACATGTTTCAATCATTTTATATAGACATAAAAGGATGATGGGACCATCATCTCTCTGGTTGAGTTCTCCTCCAAAAATATTTTCCACTCATACATCCGAATGGATCCATATGAAGTACATTTTGGGAAGTGGTTCAAAATGCATGAATTTGGGGATGAATTTGGGGAATGAATGATTCCATATTGTAAAATAGTCTACGAAATGGTTGAAAATGTTAAATCCATTCAACTGTATAGGATATATTCCCAGATTTGATAGAAGGTATATTTTATATATCATCGATAAGACTAGGAGACAAATGTTGTATACATTGTATCCCACCTAATGTACCCATGAAATAATGTAATTAAATTTGGGATGATGGAAATCATAGTCCATGATACATCAACCGCTTTGAGATTCATTATCACATCAGAGTGGTGGCCTACCAACTATCAATCAGAACTAACCTATCTCTAGTCCATGATGTATTCCATGTATCACATTGGAGAAGGTATAGACCATAACGATCACATGTAATAAATCCATAGGTGGTACTTATAGAGAATGACCCTTACTCTGTGGAGTAGTCAATGAAGATATTATATTGTAGACACAATGGTCTATGAAATAATTCAATGCGCCTTGACATTGTGTTGTGGAGAATCCAAAAGTATGAAGAATGGTCTTGGGATCATGAGGTGGTGATGAATAATATTTACCCTCACCATTTTAGTGTGGTAAATAAAAATTTTGAGGGTAAAATTACTTAATTGGGATGAATGACGACCTCTTTAATTATATTAAATTAAATCTTCCATTTGATTTAATTAATTGCATTATATTGTTATAGATAACACATTAAATTATTTTATATCAATATATCCAATTAGATTTAAAAACCCATTATTTATCAATATCTTTGATAATATTGCTATAACACTCTGACCCCAGATGCCCAAAGCATGTGCATTATGTTAATACATTGGCATGATAACAGGGAATCATTTCCCTAGGGACTGATCTATTTAGTCTTGGAAAATAGATTACATTCATGAATTTTACATTACACATTAAATAAAAAACACAACATAAATAATCCACTGAGAATACAATTATTCCCCTAGATTAACACTACATGACAAACATAACACAATTCTTTGAATCCTAGGAAAAAAACATAATAAAGGGTTGATCTCATATGCTCAATAAAGGTAAATAATTTGGCGGAAGCTATAAACGTTTAAGGCACGATGTGTAATAAAAAATTGTATTTTAAACATAAACATGCACATAATATGGTGAAAATTAATCCATCATTACCATATTAACATTAAAATGGATATTCCACTAGTCGAATAATCACATGTAATAATTAATTTCATAATAAGGGAATTCCTAATGTTGGACATCATTACCATATAGTCAAGGGCTCTGGCCAAGACTAAATAATTTCTTTTTGTCAAGGCCTTGTTCCAAGACATTAGTTTTTATCATGAGACCAACCGATGAATCGAGGAACAATAGAAGGCTCCACCCATCACTTAATATGTCCAAAGAATTCCTCAAATGAAATAATTAAATTATAACATAATTATTTGTATTAAAACTAGCATACGAAATGTGAATACTTTATCTATAACTCATTATGGTATAAAAATAGAACATACATAGTATAACATATCATAACTCATTAAATACAATATTGAAAATTTTATAATAATAAATCATATTCAACAAAGAATAATATCGAGAAAAGTATGATGATATATTTGAAAATTACCAGTAAAACTCCTTGAGTGAAATACCCCTTTTCATGAAATCATTTAAAAGTCACACAATTTATAAAGGATGACATTTAAGAAATATTTTGAATAAAAGTGTTACATACAGGTTGAAACATATTAAATGAATTAACATTTTAAAAAATTCATTTTCTTATAAATAAATCCTTAAACCCATTTTGAAAATATAGACATTAATGAAAATGTTTTATAAGAATAAATACTTAAAACATTTAAAATTATGTGTTAGTTAAAGAGTAAATTAACATAATAATTTTGAAAAAGTCTTTTATGAAACATGGAAATTGGTAATAAATATTTCCCCTTAAATACATACAATTAGAAAATCTCATTAAATAATGAGATTGAGAAATTAACCCTTACCTTGCACTTTCCTTTGGTCGAGGGTACGGTCACCCTAATGTATAATGACCATCTGATGATATTAAACTAGAAAAGAAAAATATTAATATTTAATAGATCATACTTGATTCATTTATGACCTTATACTACTCAATTAATTAATATTTCCATGTTAAATTAACATTTCGGGTAATAATCACTTTCTATATCACATGTGTTTTATCTTTTTAATCTTGATCATGTCATAAGATCTTGATTTAAATAATTACTGAATATAAAAAATGAATTATATATAACATATATTTACAATATAAATCATTATAATAGATATATATATTAAATGTAAAACAACATTTATGGAGATGGTAGGTTGTATGTGCCCATAAACGCTATTTCCATTTTCATATTGTATTGAATGTTATTAAGGGAATAAGAAATATGAAAGTACTTACATATAAATATATATATATATATATATATATATCCAGTAGAATTATTATTTCATATATTACATAATTATTAATAATATATATTTTTATAATCATCGTTGAATGGTGAACGTTGAAATGAATCTCATCACGTAGAGGAGATGATAAGTCGTACGTACACATGAGCGATAATATCATTTTCTTCATGATTAAATTGTGTCGAATTTGATGGTATATTAATTTTATAGAGAAATTATAATGTTAGTTAAATTATTTGTACACATATTACACATCATTATATCCATCCAAAAAAACATTTTGTTTAATAAAAAATTACTCACCGACGTGAAGACGGTTAGTCGTACATACGCACGCATGGTGACATTATCATTAATAAAATGGATAGAGTAATTATTATGGTTATAAAATAGTTATAATAACATCTTATTATGTATAATGTACTGGATTTATTATATTTTTAGGGATAAAACAATGAAAGTTAATGTGGATGAAGAAAAGAACTTTGAATGATGTGATAAAATAATTACTTCTTTTTGGGTGTTTCCTTTTGATTTTAACAAAAGGGCACATTAAATTGGCTTAAAATTCAAGGGAATGACTATAGGGTTAATTTATAGAAGTTTTGAGGAGATATGTGTCTAATTTTCTCGATCCAAATAGCTTTTGGAGATGTGATTTTGAGAGAAGGGGATATAATTTTTTTATAAGAGAGGCGAGGGTCACTTTAAGAAATGATTGAAATATTATTTTATTATAAAATACTATTGGGTTTATAATGGCTCCCAATAGATTTATTTCTATGTTAATATGGGATTTTGTGGAAACAATTTCAACCAATAGGTTTTATACACGTTTATGTCACCATATTGACCCTATATTTTATATTTAACTCATTGTTAAATAGTTTAACATTTACCGTGTCCTCTTGTATTATAATAATGAATTGTTAATAAACATAATATAAAAATGACAAGAGAAACAAAATTTTTACATTAATGAAAAAGTTATCATTATATAAGTATTTTTTTGAAACCATATATATTTTTGAATATTATATTATTTAATAATATAGTATATGTTTTAAAAACATATGTCAATTTTGACACTATTTAGTATTTGGTTTTTGTAAAATTCATAACAGCATGATTACTTCGAAAAAAATTCATTGAATAACCCCTAAAATGTATTATTAATCTAAAAAATTCATGGATGGCATCAAAATCCTCAATTTACTTCAATTTATATATTTATAATATCTATTAATATAATCATTCATTGATAAAGTAACTACTATATCATCATTTTTTAATGAATAAATTAAATTATTTAGTCTCTAAAAATTAAAAATAACATACGATTATGTTAGAAATATTAGTATATATCTAATAAATACTTATAGTTGAATTTATCTTATGTATAACAATATATTTAATATATATTAGTAATTAAATTTTGAATTTGGAACTTTTAAATCTTCTTTAAATAAAATAATAATAAATGTCCTAATCTAATACAAATGGACAAAAATGATCATATATAATTTCTAATGTTGGTTTGATATAAATACACTTATAAAATTAAATTAGGACATGTTTTGGGGTATTTATAATATCTTTTCTACCTTTAATTACTCTATTTACTTTTATCCATGGTAAATAAAAATCAAAATTTAACATTCACTATAATGCCCTGACCCCAATTACCCAGAATTGGTGCATTATTATAATACATAGGCATGATTACAAGAAATTAATTACTGAAGGACCGATCAGTTTAGCAGTATTGGAAAATAGATTACATACATGAATGTTACATTACACATTAAGACATACAAAACATCATAAATAATCCATTATGAAAACCATTATTCCCTTGTATTAACCCTGCATATCAATCACAATACACTTATTGAAATCCTGGGAAAAATAAAACATAGAAAGGGGTGAGTTCAAATGCTCAGTAATGGTAAGAAATATAACATAAACTTTCATAAATAAGAATAAACATTTAAGGTAATGTATAACTAAAACAAAATCCTTTTAAACATAAACATCAGCATAATAAGGAAAAAATAAAATGAAATAATGTCATTTACTTATTCACATGGATATTCTACTAGTCATATAATCACATGCAATATCACTAACCATTTTCAAAATGATGGAATGCATAATACCGGACTCTCATAGCCATGTTGTCAAGGACTTGTGCCAAGACTACAAATAAGATTTTTTCAATGCTTTCTGTCAAGACACTAGTTTGTCTCATGAGACCTACCGATGCATCGAGGAGCTATAGCGGGCTTCACCCGTCACTTACTATGTCCAATGCATTCCTCATATGAAAAGGTTTCAACATAACATAAACATTTATATTAAAACTGGCATACAAAATGTCTATAATTTAACCAAAATCATGAATGGTATAAAAATAACACATCCACAGTCAAAAAAATCACAAAAACATCAACACAATATGGAATATTTGTATCATAATAAAAAAACTTCAAACAAGTTTAATATCCATTAAAGTATTTTGACATAGATGAAAATGATTTGTAAAACTCTTTGAGAGAAATATTACTTTATCATGAAAACATTTGAAAGTAACACAATTTATAAAGGACAACATTTAAATACATTTTTTAATCAATGTGTCAAATACCACTTTGTAACTTTTGAAAGTAATTAACATTTTAAAATATTCATGTCAATTTAAATAAATCCTTAAAATCATTTTGAACACATGGAAATTAATGAGAATGGTTTATAAGAATAAATCTTCAAAACATTTAAAATGATGTTTTAGTAAAAACTACATTAAAAGAATCCTTTTGAAAACTATTTTATGAAACATGGACCTGCATAATAAATATGTCCCAGTAGAAACATACGTAAAAACAACCTCGTATAATAAAGAGATTGTGAAATTAACACATACAAATTTGGTAGCTTAAGAAACAAACACCCCATGAAATAGTTATCATACAATGAATATGTAAATACATATAAATTAATGTTTATTAAACAAGGAATACAATTATGGGTAGTACACACACCACACAAAAGGTTATAGTGGCAATATGGTACGAATCTCACGGGAATAAGGAGTGAGATGAATACACCTTACCTTAAACATTCCATTAGTCGAGGGTAAATTTAACCTCTTATATGAAGATCATAGTATGTTATTGAGGTATACCAGAACTATATTAATATTTATTATATCATACATGATTCATTTATTACTTTATACTACCCATTTAATAATAATTTACATGTTAAATTATCATTTCGGGTAATAATCAGTTTCTTTATCGTACGTTTTTTAACTTCTTACTCATGATTATATCACTGATATCAATATTTATGTACTTCTATAATATAAAACAATATTTATATATCATATATATTTAGAATATAAATATGTATAAAAGACATATATATGAAATAAAAAAACACCGTTTATGGAGACAGTCGTTCGTACGTACGCATAAACGTTGTTTTCGTTTTCATATCGTATTGAATGGAACTATGTGAATAAGGTATACGTAAGTAAATATATATATATATATATCCAGTAGAATTATTAAGTCATATATCACATACTTTTTATTAATATATATTTTTATAACTGTCTATGAATGCTGAACATGGAAATTAATCTTATCGCGTCGTGGAGACGGTAATCCGTACGTACGCACAAGAGACAATATCATTTCTTTAAAAGTGTGGAATTGGAAGGTATATTTATTTTACAAAGACATTACCATGTTATTTTTATTATATATGTACATATTACTCATCATTATATCTATCCAAACAATTTAGTGTTTAATAACAAATTACACTACGACGTGGATACAGAAAGTTGTATGTACGCACGCATGGTGACATTATCATTCATAAGACGGATTGAATAATGAATAAAGTTGTGCCATATTTATAATAAAATCACAGTATTTATAACATACTGGAGGTATTATTTTAGAATTGAAATAATAATGAAAGAAGAAGTGGAAGAAGAAAAGAACTTGAATGAGGGTGGTTAAATTATCACCTATTCTTCATGTTATTCTTTTTGATTTGATCAAAAGGGATCCTTAAGATGTCTTTATGACAAAAGAAAGGACTCTAGGATGAATTGGGGGATGTTGATAGGATATTGGGGTAGGGTTTGGCCGAGCCAAATGGCTTAGAAGGTGTGAAATAGAGTTAAGGGAGAGTGACCCTTTATAAGAGCGGTGAGGAGTACCATAGGAAAAACATAAAATATTATTTTATAAAAAATTCATATTCGGTTTATAATTTCTCCAAATTGATTTATTTTGAGGAAAAGGTAGGTATGGGTCGAAATCAACTCAACCAATACATTTTAGATATGATTGGGTCATCTTATTAACCTTATCATTTAGTTTTAACTCTTAGATAATTAGTTTGACATTTACCATGTCTCTTTGTATTTTTATATTCTATGGTTAATAAAAAAACTATAAACATCCAATAGACCCCCCAAGTGGTCCATTAATGATAAAAATACCGTGATATAATCCCTTTGGCCGAACCATAAATTTTAGGAACAGAATATCAATTAATAATATAATATTTGTTTTAAAAACCATTTTATGTCAATTTTGACACTATTGGGTATTTTGTTTTTGATAAATTAATAACAGAATTTTTACTTCGAAAAAAAATCATATAACAAATCCAAATATGTCCTTATAACCTATAAAATTATTTTAATTCATAAAAAGTCTCAAATTACATTTATTTGGGTATTTATAATATTAATTATCTTAATCATTCATTAATACGTTAATTATTGCATCATTATTGTGTCATAAATAAATTTAATATTTAAAGTCTAAAAATTATAAATAAAATCCCATCATGTAGGAAATATTTTTATCTTTATGATGAATACTTGTAATATAATTTATCTTATTTATAACCCCATATTATAAATGTTTTAGTTATTAAACATTTATTTATATCTTTTAACTCTTCATTGAATTAAATAATAATAAATGTCCTAATCTAATAAAGGTGGACCTAAATGATAATATTTTAATCCTAAGGTTATTTTTGGTCGAGATAAACTTGTCCAATAGAATTAGGACATGTCTTAGGGTAATATTAATATTATTTTTACCCTTAATTACTCTATTTACTTATAACCGTGGTAAATTAAAGTAAAAAAGTTACAATTCAAAAAAAATGATTTTTATCTTATTGAACCACATTTTATTCCTAGATATTAACCGTGTCTCTAAGATTTTCGGAATTCTACTCAATGAAGCGGTAAAATTATGTTTTAGCTGAATTGGCAATATTCTCCTAGGAGATGGGTAAAAGACGGTGAAAAGTTCACTAAAAATATTATACATCTAAAATTATTATAAAATGACTCCAATAAATTAAATTGAACTTATATATGTATTATGTATCTAATTTGACCTAAAAAAATTTAAATAAAATAAATAAATAATGAAATAAAAAGTCAGTTTAAACAAATAACTCTGTGTTTTTCACTATTCATCAAAAATTGAAAGTTTTTAGAAAAATAACAAAAATTCACCATAAGAAAATTTTGATATTATGAATCCTAAAAATGAATTTCGTTTTACCAAATTAAAAACATAGAATTTTAATTTATTAATTTAAAATTAATTCTTGTTGTTAAGACCAAAAGGCGTATTTTTAAGAAACAATATCTATCAAAAGATTGATACTTGTTTATGTCCAATCTCAAAGTGAAATTATTTAAAATGACTAGAATTGGATTAAATGGTAAAAATATAATCTATTTATACTTCCAAACCAGTAAAATGTATAATCTAATACTATAAATTATTTTGATTAAAAAAGTTGTTTTCAGTTAAAATATTGTATTTTTCACTATTCACCCAAATATGAATCTTATCAGAAAAAGACAAAAAAATTATCGAAACTAAATTATTATGTCCCAATTCTAAAGAAAATGTTTATTTTGTGAAATTGAATATATAAAAGTTTTAAAAATTGGATTTAAATTGGGTTCACCATTAAAAAGCGGTAAATGTGTATTTTTTTAAAAATACTTATTTCATCTAAAAAAATAAATTAGTTCTCACATTACGTCTAATAATCTCATAATATAGATTCTAAAATTATAAGGATTATATATATAGTTCAAATTTCAGTTAATACTATTCATAACCGCTTTTGAATGGCTAGTTTGGTAAGTTGTGGTGCGCTTGAACTCGGTGTTGTGCATAGTGCAAGTTATTGAATTACATTGAATAAATAACGTACTATTAAATAATGGGGTGTTACATTCTTCCCCCTTTCAATAAATTGTGTCCTTGCAATTTGAAATTGTTCTCAAAAAATAAAAGGTATAAAAAAGAAAATACCATTGTGGGAAAACCCACATCTGAAATTGGGTTAATAAAATTTAGTCTTAATAAGAGGAAAAGGGGAATGAAAAAGTCACCACCAAATTATGATCTCGATTAAGAGGACATTGGTGGAAATTAGAGACACATAATTAGAGGAAAAATGTAAATATTTATAAAGAGTTATTGAGGTCATCAATCACAATCAATTGTAGAATTGTGGGTCTCAAAGCCACCAATCTATGATGATTTAAAATACCCTCGGTTCAATAAAACATAAGGTATTTGGATAAAAAAATATTCAGTTTTAAGATTCCATACCTCAAGTTTAAGAACTTATTTTTTATTGAATAACAGACGAAAAAATGTATACTTTTCATGTAGAGTTCTATCCATTAACTAATTTTTACCACAAACTCATCATTCACTCTAAATGATAATAGAACATAAAAAATATATTCTATTTATCCTATTCATATAGGGTTTTAAAAAAAAGAATTTATAATTCATCTACTATACCCTAAAATCTACATTATTCAATCCAGGACATCACGTGGGTTAGTGATAGGTGATACACTGTTGTCTCCCTTCGGTTGCGGGTTCAAGTCTTGCGGCCTTCCCAGACGCGACGGGTTTCTGCCCGACCTCTGGGTTATCCTTTTTATGGAAATCCAAAAATAACCTTAACATTAGTATCCAATTTTAATCTTAATCCATTCCAGCATTTATAATTATTCTAAATAATTATATCCAAACTCTCAGACCAAAATTTATATGAAAGTTAAACATAATGTGGTTCCTTTTTGGCAGGTAATAACATGTGAACGCCTTCACCGTGTATTCTTTTACAACACTGCAACATCCTGAATTACCAAAATCAACCATCTCTTATTCCAAAAACACTACCTCGTTATCATGGCCATATTATGGATTACCTTTCCTTCAACCATTAAATTTCAAAAAAAAGTGTATCTTACTATTAAGTAACTTTTCTTAGAACCATATAGTCTCAAATCCTCAATAAAATAGTACTGTAGCAAAATCCTTAATTATATCCATAATTAATGTAACCAGTATACTATTGATACAACACTGAAATGAAATAATTCTATAATAAAATCATAAGAACACTAGTCTTTCTTCTTCACCTCAGGTAGTATCATAACATGATTATTATCCAATAACATCATTTACGATATACTCTTATGAATGGGATATTGATTCCCGTAGTGTCTCAACGCCTTGAAGGTGAAGGATTTTACATTTTAAAACATTTTATTACCCTTGAAATCATGTACATTGTGTCCTTTTTCTCCACACTTAGAACAACTCCCATTCCCTTCAAGTATTTACCAAGGTGGTTACTTCCACATTTATCACAATTTGGAAAATCCTTCTTTCCCTTATTCCCTATATCCATCTTTCTTTCTACCATCCTTTTCTTCTCTTACTTCCATTCAAATCCATAGGAATGAAAAAATTATTTACTTATCTTATGATACTATTTATTCATATGATCATAATAGACAGGGGACTATTTCCTTTCTAAATATTGGCTTAATACCATGAATGATATGGCCCTTCATACTCTTTGGATCATACGTATTACTGGAGTTCACATTCCTTCTACTGGGTGCCATTTCTATACAATGGAAAACACTAGGTCAATTTATGAATTGCAATGAATAATTCCAAACTTGTAAAATACATAACATAAAATGAGCAGTTTGTGGATATAATCCAAAAAAAAATTTTCTTTGGGGAGTTATATACTAGTAGATCCTTTATAATGATTTGTACATAAAATGAGAACTATTCTAAGAATATCCCCATGGAGTGTCTAACCAAGGGTACAGCAAGGCCCTTTGTGATGCACAAGTTCTCATTCGAGTCTAGTTCAAAGCGTTGTTTTCAGGTTATACCCCTAGGTACATCTATTCCAGAGCCTCCTCTACCTGCTCGTATCTAGATAGGGATATATTTTCATGGAAAACTCACATAATCACTACATTACCAAAATTTTAGGAAGTTATTCTATGATAATCATCAATGTCTATCTCAGGTCTATGTGTTATAATTAGAGTTTATATAAATCCAAATTCAATGGATATTCCTAAATATCCTCTGATACCAACTGTAATGCCCCGACCCCAGTTACCCAGAGTCGGTGCATTATTTTAATACATTGGCATGATTACAAGGAATCATGTCCCGAAGGACAAATCGATTTAGCAGTCTTCGAAAATAGATTATATACATGAATGTTACATTACACTTTAATACATACAAAAAATTATAAATAATCCTTTATAAACACCATTATTCCTCTGGCATAACCATGCATATCAATCCCAATAAACATCTTGAAATCCAGGGAAAAATAAAACATAGAAAAGGGTGATCTCAAATACTCAGTAAGGGTAAGCAATATATCAGAAACTTTCATAAATAAGCATAAACATTTAAGGCAATGTATAACTAAAACAAAATCCTTTTACACATAAACTACATAATAATATGGAAAATATAAAATGAAATAATCCCATTTACTTATTCACATGGATATTCTACTAGACGAATAATCACATGCAATATCAATAACCACTTTCATAATGATGGAATGCATAATGTCATACTATCATAACCACATAGTCAAGGCCTTGTGGCAACACTACAAATAATATTTTGTCAAGGCTTTATTCCAAGTCACTAGTTTGTCTCATGAGACCTACTGATGCATCGAGGAGCTATAGCAGGCTCCACCCGTCACTTACTAAGTCCAATTCATTCCTTATATGAAAAGGTTTAAACATAACATAAACATTTTTATTAAAACTGGCATACAAAATGTCGATAATTTACCCATAAACCATGAATGGTATAAAAATAACACATCCAAAATCAAACATATCAAAAAACCTTCAACACAATATGGAAGATTTTTATCATAATACATCAACTTCAAATAAGTTTGAAATCCAATAAAGGATTTTGACATAGATGAAAAAGATTTGTAAAACACTTTGAGAGAAATATCCCTTTTTCATAAAAACATTTAAAAGTCACACAATTTAGAAAGGAAAAAATTTAAAAACATTTTTTAATCAAAGTTTCAAATACCACTTTTAAACTTTTGAAATTAATTATTATTTTAAAACATTCATGTCAATTTAAATAAATCATTAAAATCATTTTGAAATCATGGATATATATGAGAATGGTTTAGAAGAATAAATCATTAAAACATTTAAATTTATGTTTTAGTAAAAAGTACCTTAAAATAATCCCCTTGAAAACTATTTTATGAAACATGGACATGGATAATAAATATTTCCCAGTATAAATGTACGTAAAAACAACCTCAGATAATAAAGAGATTGTGAAATTAACCCCTTCAAATTTGGCAGCTTACAAAACATACACCCCATGAAAGAGGTATCATAAAATGAATATGTAAATAAACATAAATTAATGTTTATTATACAATGAATACAATTATGGGCAGTACATACACTAAAAAAATGTAATAGTGGCAATATGGTACGAATCTCACGGGAATAAGGAGTGAGATGAAAACCCCTTACATTGCACTTTCCTTTAGTCGAGGATACATTTAACCTCATGTATGAAGATCGTATTATGTTTTCAAGGTATAAAGGAACTATATTAAAATTTATGGTATCATACATGATTGATTTATTACTTTATACTACCCATTTAATAATAATTTACATGTTAAATTAACATTTCGGGTAATAATCACTTTCTTTATCGTACGTGTTTTAACTTGTTACTCTTGATTGTATCACATAGAACAATATTTAGGTACTTACAGAATATAAAACCTGATTTATATATCATATATATTTAGAATATAAATATGTATAATAGACATATATATGAAATAACAAACACCGTTTATGGATACGGTAGTCCATACGTACGCGTCATTGATGTTTCCGTTTTCATATCGCATTGAACGGAACTAAGTGAATAAGATATATGTAAGTACATATATATATCTCTAGTAGAATTATTATGTCATAAATTACATACTTATTTGTAATATATAATTTTATAATTGTCGATGAATGGTGAACGTGGAAATGAATCTTATCACATCATGGAGACGGTAATCCGTACGTACGCACGAGAGACAATATCATTTCCATAAAGGTGTTGAATTGGATGGTATATTAATTTTACAGAGAAATTACCATGTAATTTTCATTATTTATCTACATATTATTCATCATTATATCGATCCAAATAATATAGAGATTAATAACAAATTACACCACGGCGTGGAGACGGTAAGCCGTACGTACACATGCATGGTGACATTATCATTCATAAGATGGGTTGAATAATGAATAAAGATGTGACATATTTATAATAAAATCAAAGTATATATAAAATAATGGAGGTATTATTTTAGAATTTAAATAACAAATAAAGAAGAAGTGGAAGAAAAAAAGAACTTGAAAGAGGGTGGTGAAATTATTGCCTCTTCTTTGGGTTCTTCCATTTGATTTGATAAAAAGGGAACATTAAGATGGATTTCTGACCAAAACAGGGACTACAAGATGAAGTAAGGGAATCTTAGAGGATATTTGTCCAGGGTTTGGTAGAGAAAAATGGCTTATAAGGTGTGAAATAGAGTGATGGGGGGTGCCCTTTTATAAGAGGGATGAGGAGTACCTTATGAAAAACATAAAATATTATTTTATAATAAATTCATATTCGGTTTATAATGGCTGAAAATTTATTTATTTATAGGATAAGGTGGGGAGGGGTATAAATCCAATAAAATAATTGGTTTTAGATAGGTCTGGGTCACTTTATTAACCTTATTCTTTATTTTTAACCCTTAATTACTTAGTTTTACATTTACCATGTCTCTTTGTATATTTTTATTTTATGGTTAATAAACATACAATAAGCTTCCAATATATCTCAAGTGGTCCATTAAGGATACACCTATCATGATATAAGTTCATTGGCAGAACCATAGATTTTTAGGAATAGAATATCAATTAAAAATATAATATTTGTTTTAAAAACTCTTTTATGTCAATTTTGACAATATTGGGTATTTTGTTTTTGATAAATTCATAACAGCCTTATTACTTAGAAAAAAATTCATATAACCAATCCCAATATGTCTTTTTAACCTATAAAATTATTGTAATTCATAAAAAGTCTCAAATTACATTTATTTGGGAATTTATAACATTAATTATCTTAATCAATTATTAATACGGTAATTATTGCATCATCATTGTGTCATAACTAAATAAAATTATTTTAAGTATAAAAATTATAAATAAAAAACCATAATTTAGGAAATATCATTATCTTTCTAATTAATATTTATAATCCCATTTACTTTATTTATAACCCTATATTAAAAATGTTTTAGTTATTAAACATTGATTTTAACTCTTTTAACTCTTTTTGAATTAAATAATAATAAATTTCCTAATCTAATCAAAGTGGTCCTAAATTATAATATTTTATTACTAAGGTTGTTTTTGGTTGACATAAACGTTTCCAATAGAATTAGGACATGTGTTAGGGTAATATTAATATCATTTTTACCCTTAATTACCCTATTTATTTTTAACTGTGGTAAATAAAAGTTAAAAGTTACTATTTTAATAAAAATTATCTTATTTAACAAAATTTTACTCCTAGATATTAACCGTGACTCTTGGATTTTCGAAATTCTTCTCACAGAAGTGGTAAAATTATGTTTTATGTAAGTTTTCAATATTCTCCTAGGACATGGGTAAAAGACGGTGAAAAGTTTAATAAAAATTTAATATATCTAAAATTTTTATAAACTGACTCTAATCAATTAAATTGAAATTATATATGTATTATGTATCTATTTTTACCTAAAATAAATTTAAATAAATTAAATACTTAATTAAATAAAAAGTTGGTTTTAACCAATAACTTAGTGTTTTTCACTATTCGTCAAAAATTGAAAGTTTTCAGAAAAATAACAAAAACTCACCCTAAGCTAATTTCGATATTCGAAATCCAAAAAAAAAGAATTCCATTTTTCCAAATTCAAAACATAGAATTTGAATTTATTATTTTATAATTAATTCCCGTTGTTAAAACCAAACATCGTATTTTTAAGAGACAATATCTATCAAAAGATTGACACTTGTTTATGTCTAATCTCAAAGTGAAATTACTTAAAATGACCAGGATTAGATTAAATGGTCAAAATATAATCTATTTATACTTAAAACCCATTAAATTATATAATGAAACATAATAAATTATTTTCATTAAAAATGTTGTTTTCAGTTAAAATATTGTATTTTCATTATTCACTCAAACATGATAGTTATCAGAGAAACACCAAAAAATTTATTGAAACTAAATTATTTTGTCCGAATTCTAAAGAAGAATTTTATTTGGTAAAATTTAATATAAAAAAGTTTTAAATATTGGATTTAAATAGGGTTCTCCATTAAAAGGCGGTAAAAGTGTGTTTTTCAAAAAATACTTATTTTATCTGAAAAAAATCAATTAATTCTTACATTATGTCTAAGAAACTCATAATATGGATTATAAAATTATAAGGATTATATATATAGTTAAAAATTCCATTAAAACTATTCATAAACACTTTTGAACGACAAGTTTGGTATGTTGTGGTGTACTTTAACTCGGTGTTGTGTGTAGTACATGTTATAGAATTATTTTGAAGATATAAAGTAATATGAAATTTTGGGGTGTTACATTCATCAAAAATTATTTTTATCTTATTGAACAAAATTTTACATATTGATGTCAACTGTGTCACCCAAAAATTTTTAATTCAATTCACAAATGCGGTAAAATTTAGTTTTATGAAAATTTGCAAATTTTCCAAGAAGGTGGGTAAATGAGGTTGAAAATTTCAATAAAATTTTATACAACTAACCTTTTTATAAAATGACTATAATGAATTAAATTGATATTATATAGGTATTATATATATATATATATATTTAATGAAAATTAATATAAATAAAATAAATAATTACTTAAATAAAAAGTCAGTTTAAATTAATAATAGAGTATTTTTCACTACTCATCAAAAATTGAACATTTTCAGACAAATATCAAAAATTTACCCTATGATAGGTTTTGTATTCCGAATTCAAAAATGAATTATATTTTAAAAAATTCAAAACATATAAGTATTAGTAATTTCATTAAAATTAATCTCTATTGTCAAAACCAAAAAGTGGGTTTTTAAAAAGTAAAATATATCAAAAGGTTGACATGCATTTATGTCAAATTTAAATTTGAAAAATACTTAAAATGACTTAAATTGTATTTAATGATAAAAATATAATATAATTATTCTTTCAAACAGTTCAAGTGCATAATTTAACTATATAAATTTTTTGATTAAAAAATTATTTTTCAATAAAAATTTGGTATATTTCAGTATTCATCAAAATATGAAAATTATCAGAAAAGTACCAAATATTTTTCCAAAAATAATTTTATATACCACTTCAATAAAAAAATTTAATTTCATTAAAATTTATATATAAAAATATAATGTTTTAGTTTTAAAAAGGATTATCCATTAAAAGGCAGAAAAATTGCATTTTTTTCAAAAAATACTTGTTTTATCTGAAAAATTAATTTTGATATTATATTTTTTCAAAAAAATACATTATATTGATTCTAAAACAACATGGTGTATATAAAATTAAAAATTCAATTAATATTATTAATTATCTTTTTTAATGAATAGTTTAGAAAGTCATGGTGTGCTTGAACTCCATGTTGTGTGTCGTGCTTGTTATTGAATTACATCGAAAAGAAAACATATTAGGAAATCCTATTGTGATACATTATACCCACCATAAATAAATTGTGTCCTTTCAATTCTAAATTATTCTTCTAAAATAAAATGTCATAAATAGAAAAATACCTTTTTGGAAATCCCACATTAGAAATTGATTTAATAAAATTTATTCTTAATTAGAGGGAAAGGGAAATGAAAAAGTCACCAAAAAATTATGATCATTATTAAGAGATCATTTGTGGAAATTAGAGACACATAATTAGAGGGAAAACATAAATATTTATAGGGTGTGATTGAGGTCATCAATGACAAAGAAGTGTATAATTGGGGGCCTCAAGGCCATCAATCAATGATAATTTAAAATATCATCGGTTCAACAAATCATAAGTTATTTTTTTAACACATTTGTGGTTTTAAGATTTGTTCCCTATTGTTTATGAATTAATTTATTCGAAGAATAAGAAGAAAAAAGACTTAACAAGTAGAGGTTCCTCCTTGAAAATGTTCCTACCACAAACTCATCTTTCACTCCATAGGATAATTTAATTCAAAAATATTCTATTTATCCAAATCGTAGGGTTCTAAAAATAATGAATTTATAATTCAATTTTAAGACTATATAAAAAAACTACATTATAAAAAACAGATCATTAAATTAGTCAGTTGTATGTGATGCTTCCTTGTCAATATTCAGTTGTGGGTTCAAGTCCCATGGCCTTGTTGGTCGCGACGGGTTGTCGCCCGACCTCCTAGTTGTCCTTTTATAACAGTTCAATTTCAATCATAATCCACTCCAACATTTATAATTATCCAAAATTGTCTGTCAAAACATACAATCCAAAATTTATAATGAAGTCAAACACAATGAATATGTTTTCTCACCTAATAACATGTGAATTCCATCATCTTGTATTCTTTTAAAACATATTAACTGTAACAGCCCAAGATTTTATAAAAAAATATTCTTTTTAATTTTATTAATGTCTTGTGTTGTACGCTACACCAAAAGGAGCTTGCACAACACACATCCTTGACTTGACTTGCATTACACGCAATCGCGACCTTCCTCGATAGCGTGTGTAGTACGCAATACCGAGTTTCACTAAACAACGATATGCTATAAAAATATTACTAAAACTAGCCGTTATGAATAGTAATAACCACTTTTTGAAATCCAGTAAATCTTATTCTTCAAAATGAACTTTTTTTTTTGGATTCGGAGTATCGAATTTAGCCTAAGGTGAAATTTTGGTACTTTTCGGATAACTTTCATATTCTGATGAATAGTGAAAATTACTAAATTATAATTAAAAACAACTTTTTTAATCGAAATAATTAATAGTGATAAATCATTAATTTGAGTGGTTTTAAAGTATATTTAGAATATATTTTTACAATTTAATACAATGTTGTTCATTGGATGTAGTTTCACATTTAAACTAGACATAAACAAGTGTCAATCTTTTGATAGATATTGTTTCTTAAAAACACGCTATTTGTTTTAACAGCGGGATTTAATTATAAAATTAATTAATGCAACTTTTATGTTATGAATTTGGTAAAATAGACTTCATTTTTGAATTCGGAATATGAAATATAGCTTGGGATGAAATTTTGGCATTGGTCTAAAAAACATCAATTTTTGATGAATAGTGAAACTACTAAGTGGTAGGTTAAAAACTGAATTTTGCATAAAACTTAATTTTACCGCTTCTGTGAATGGAATTTCGAAAATCCGAGAGACACGGTTAATATCAAGGACTAAAATGTGGTTCAATGAGATGAAAATAATTTTTTGGTGAATAGTAACTTTTTACTTTTTTTACCACGGTTAATAGTAAATAAGGTAACTAAGGGTAAATATGATATTAATATTACCCTAACACATGTCCTAATTCTATTGGACAAGTGTAATTCGACCAAAAACAAACTTAGGAATAAAATATGACCATTTAGGCCCACTTGGATTAGATTAGGACATTTATTATTAACTTATTTAAAGAAGGGTTAAAATAGTTAAAATCAATGTTTAATAAGTAAATCATTTTTAATATGGGGTTATACATAAGATAAATTCGACTATAAATATTCATTAGAAAGCTAAAAATATTTCCTACATGATGGTATTTTATTTGTAATTTTTAGACATCAAATAATATAATTTATTTATGACACAAAAATGATGCAGTAATTATCTTATTAATGAAATATTGACATAATTGATAATATAAATAACAAAATAAATGTAATTTAAGACTTTTTATGAATTCCACTAATTTTCTAGGTTACTATGATATATTAGTGTTGATTTAATCAACTTGGTTCGAACATATAATTCTGTTATGACTTTCACAAAAATCATATATCAAATAGTGTCAAAATTGACACAAAATAGTTTTTAAATCAAATATTATATTATTAATTGTTATTTTATTCCTAAAAATCTAAGGTTCGGCCAAATGACTTAGATAATGATATATGTATTAATAATATACAATTTGGGGTTCTTTTGGCATGTTATAGTAAGTTTATTAACCATATAATGTAAGAAAACAAAAAGACACGGTAAAAGTTAAATTATTTAACTTAGAGTTAAATCTAATTGATAAGGTTAAAATAATAACCTAAACTTGTCTAAATCTTATTGGTTGATAGGATTTCGACCCATACCCACTTTATCTTCGAAATAAGACCCTTTGGAACCATTATAAACCGATTTTGACTTTAATATAAAATAATATTTTGAGATATTCCTAAGGTGCCCCTCTCCTCCCCTATAAAAGGACACCTCCTTCCCCTCCTCCTCACACCAATTTGAGCACTCAAGCTCGGCCAACCACTGCCAATTTATCCTCTCCACTTCCCTAGCAACATCCTAGAGGTCTGGGTCTTCCTCAAAGACCAATTTTAGTGCCCTAAGAGGAGGTCTCAAAGAGGCACTTCAAAGAAGAGGTAATTACCGTTACCAATTATTTCATCTTTATTTCTTCTTCCACTTCTTCTTCTTAGGTTGTTTCATTATGAAGTAATAACATAAGTATCACTCATATACTGATATGTTATTATAAGTATGAAACAACCCTATTTCACCATCTATCCATCCTACGGAAAAAGAAATCACCGCGCGTGCGTACGTATGGAATACCGTCTCCACGCCGTGGTGTAATCTATTTTCCACCACCACCTTACATGGATGGGTATAATGGTGTAAAGAATAACTATACATAGTTATTACAACATCATATTTATTCTGGTATATTTTATAATCCACTCCAATTCAATTCAATATTTATTGAAATGATATCATCGCTCGTGCGTACGTACGGAATACCGTCTCCACGACGCGATGAGATTCATTCTCCATGTTAACCATTTAAGAATGATTATAATGTATATATAAGAAATAATAATGAAATATATGACATTATAAAGCTACTGGATTTATGTATATATATACATATGTATGTCATCTACTTACTTCCATTTCAAGACAATAAGGAAAGGAAAACAGCGTTCATGCGTACGTACGGACTACCGTCTCCATGAACGGTGTTTTTCATTTTATTTATCTACCTATTATATATATATATATATATACTGAATATATATGATATATAAATCATATTTTATATTCTGGAAGTAAGTAAATCATGATATAAGTAATAATGATGTCAAGAACAACAAGTCAAAACACCTACGATAAATGAAACGATTTTACCCAAAACGCTTCTTTAACATGGAATTTACAAAAGAACGGGTAATATAATGTCATAAGTGAACCATATATGATATCATAACAATGAATATGATTCTGTAATAAGTCAATAACATGATTTAAATCATTATACAGGAGGTTCGGACACTTACAAAGCAAGTCGGACCTAAGGTAAGGGAAATATCACAATCTCATTTTTATCCGAGATTGTTTATTCGTAAGTATTTACTGGGGTGTATTTTATCATCCACATCCATGTTCCCTCAATATGTAATATTGTTTCCATCCACTTGCAATAGTTTAAATCCAATTTTACCCTTAGGTGAGTTTTTAGTAAAGAATATGAAAGGAATCTTTTGTCGTTTTTCCGTACGAGGTACTTTTTGACTTTTCCGACAAAAGTACGAAGAATGTTTTTTTTAACTTATACGGCATGAATGGATTTTTAAAACATTATTTCCAAGAAGCTTCCTTTACAAGTTTTCAAGTTTATTTTTAATCAACTTCCTTTATTTTAAAGTGGTATGACATGTTATGAAAGAAAAAATGTTTTTGAAGAAGAAAGGATATTTTCCTCAAGAATGGAGTTCAAGTGTTTTATCAAAATTATTTTCCATCTAAGATAATAAAGGGTTCTGTTTTTATCCCTATTATTACATTGATTTGATCATGTTGTGATGGAATTATTTTTATGAATTCCTTTATCTTATATGAATTGATTTATGATGTCATGATGTTTCAAGAATCCCATTTTTGTTACATGTGTTATGCGATGATGTATGTTTTATGATTATGTGGCACACATAAGAAAGGATTCATTATAAGATGGGTGGGACCTATATCTCCCTCCAATGCATTGGGTAAAGATTTAATATCTCATGAGATAGACATGGCTGGAATGGTAGGTTATACCGGTTCAGTGAAACAGGACTGAAACGAGGATTACTCGATTCAGAAAGGGACTTTGTCCACTAAGATAGTCTTGGCAATGAGTCTTGACTAACAAGAAATGATTCTCTATGATTATGTGTGTATGCCACAATGAGTAATGTTTTAAGTAAGGGTTTCATTTTCACTACTATGATTTATCCCATGTTATGAAATTATGCTCTCTTTTGCAGGTTAAGATTTCCAAAAATGTTATGTTCTTATGAAAATTATGTGATTGATATTTCTTTTGTTTACCCTTACTGAGCATTTGAGCTCACCCTTTTATGTTTTCTTTTCCCCAGGATATAAAGAAAGGTTTTAGGTAAAAAAAAGGAAGATCTTTGTGGGAGATTTTGAAGATCTTTCACCAGGATTAGAAGATTACGTTCCGAGTTTCCAAAGACACTAAACTATTACGATCCTTGTGTGTGTATTTTTGTTATGTATTAAGTATTCCACAAAAGTAATGTAATGTTCATGTACGTTAGGCTTCGGGTCTCTACAGTTGGTATCATAGGAAAGGTTTAGTCAACCTTTGGAAACTAGGATGCGAAAACGTTAGTGAGATCCCTAGAGATATTTCTAAGGTATGTCTAGGGATGCCCCTAAGGATAAGTATATGTATACGATATAGTCCTAGAACTATGGTAACGATATTAGATTAAACCAAAGATGTTAGATATTTAAGTTACTCCCCCTTTATTATGATTTTTGCCTCTCACACTATTCTTTTTTTGGGTTTTAGAAAATGGCTGGAAACAAGATGATTCACGATAATGGAGGATATGATGGACAATGGAATGATATTCTTCATAGTGAAATGGGATTTGGAAGTCCAAACATCATTATTATGCCGAATCAGCAATCTCACAACATGATCAATAAAGTAAAATTTGGTAAGTTTCCTGACTCGACTAATAAGAGAAAGATGGAGTTCCATGATGATCATAGAGGAAAGAAAGTTCAATTTCCCCTATGTAAATCATGCCGGAAGAGGCATCAAAGAGAATGTTTCAAGGGAACTGGAAGATGCTTTGGGTGTGGAAAAGAAGGACACAAAGCAAGTAAGTGCAAAAGAAAAGGGTCGGTTAACACCATGGATGAAGATAATGGTATTTCTACGACATCAAAAATGGTTAACTGTTTTAAATGTGGAATGTATGGGCATTATGCAAACAAATGCCCTAAGGGAAAGACTCATGAAGAGAATCAGTATGGTCATATGGGTAGTATTTATGTGGATAATGATGAAGAGACTACAAATGATATGTGATATGAAAGAATTGTTGAAGCTCGGTCAATGGTTTAAGAATGTAGTGGAATGATTACATGTTTATCACGTGTAATGTTGTATAAGTAATCTCATGGTACTATGGAATAAAGAGACATGTAAAGATTGTTACACTGTTGTCTGATTAATGTTACCAGTAACCATGAAAGGTTATTCAGATATTTTTGGAATATAGATGATATGCGCATAATGAAGGGATAAGGAGAAAATTAAATGTTTAACAGTATTCATGAGCTCATGATTGATATAAGGATTAAGTGATATCATGGTTTGAGTATATAGAATTTTGAGGATTTTGGTATGTGGAAAGTGTTAACTTTTAACTACACCCATGTTTTCACTAAGGTATTCAAGAGAATACACGATTAAGGACTTTGAATGTTTGGAATGTGACCAACAAGACATATCTTATGATATGTGGGGATCAACGACAGTATTAAATCTCTGGTAATCGTTGTCACTATATTATGAGAGTGGACTGCAGTATTATGTATAAGCCTAAAGATTAGACTGGATTATGTTGGACATAAGTTAGTATTGTTTAAGGATAGAAGTTCTTTTTTCGATATTATTGATGGGATGTTATAGTAATGAAGTTTTAGAAAAAGGACAACCTGCAGGACGGGCGACAACCCATCGCTTCAGACAAGGCTGTGGGAATCGAACCCACAACCGAAGTGCGACTGGCCTTTATCGCCTACCACTGACCTACAGGAAGTCCCTGTTTAGTAGAAACTAGTTTTATTATATTAAGCAGTATGATATATGAAGTATAAGTCCATTTTAGGAACTATATATTATTAATCTCACTATAGAATGACTTATGTATATTTAATAACTTTTGCTTACCTTTTGTTTGAGACAGATGGAATGACCCGTCATTCTATCACATGATCTTCTAACACTTCACGAATAACAAATTCAACTTCATTTATTTAAGAGATGAAGTGGAAATTGTTCAAGGCACGAACAACATTGAGATTGTACCAAAATAAAGTAAGTATTTATTCTAATTCAATTTTCAACTTTAGGGAAATGATCTTGAAAACCAAAAATGTTGTCCTAGTGATCTTATACCTGATGAATCGGATGGTACCATAGATCGTCACAAATTTATGGATTTGTGATTGTTGGCTTTTCCATAGCCATGTTCTCTACCACTCTCCATCGGAACATGATGGTTAGATTTTTCTTCCATATCCATATTTTTACCTATGTGGAAACCCATCGATTAGTTTATTTGGGTAATCGTTACATTTCATACTTTAGTTTTTAAAGCCAAGTTTTGTTATTCCCTTTTACGATGTGGGTTTCTATTAAAGAAACTTTCAAATAGTAAACCATTTATAACCCCGACGAATTTCAAGGGCGAAATTCATTTTAAGGGGGGTAGAATGTAACAGCCCAAGATTTTATAAAAAAATATTCTTTTTAATTTTATTAATGTCTTGTGTTGTACGCTACACCAAAAGGAGCTTGCACAACACACATCCTTGACTTGACTTGCATTACACGCAATCGCGACCTTCCTCGATAGCGTGTGTAGTACGCAATACCGAGTTTCACTAAACAACGATATGCTATAAAAATATTACTAAAACTAGCCGTTATGAATAGTAATAACCACTTTTTGAAATCCAGTAAATCTTATTTTTCAAAATGAACTTTTTTTTTGGATTCGGAGTATCGAATTTAGCCTAAGGTGAAATTTTGGTACTTTTCGGATAACTTTCATATTCTGATGAATAGTGAAAATTACTAAATTATAATTAAAAACAACTTTTTTAATCGAAATAATTAATAGTGATAAATCATTAATTTGAGTGGTTTTAAAGTATATTTAGAATATATTTTTACAATTTAATACAATGTTGGTCATTGGATGTAGTTTCACATTTAAACTAGACATAAACAAGTGTCAATCTTTTGATAGATATTGTTTCTTAAAAACACGCTATTTGTTTTAACAGTGGGATTTAATTATAAAATTAATTAATGCAACTTTTATGTTATGAATTTGGTAAAATAGACTTCATTTTTGAATTCGGAATATGAAATATAGCTTGGGATGAAATTTTGGCATTGGTCTAAAAAACATCAATTTTTGATGAATAGTGAAACTACTAAGTGGTAGGTTAAAAATTGAATTTTGCATAAAACTTAATTTTACCGCTTCTGTGAATGGAATTTCGAAAATCCGAGAGACATGGTTAATATCAATGACTAAAATGTGGTTCAATGAGATGAAAATAATTTTTTGGTGAATAGTAACTTTTTACTTTTTTTACCACGGTTAATAGTAAATAAGTTAACTAAGGGTAAATATGATATTAATATTACCCTAACACATGTCCTAATTCTATTGGACAAATGTAATTCGACCAAAAACAAACTTAGGAATAAAATATGACCATTTAGGCCCACTTGGATTAGATTAGGACATTTATTATTAATTTATTTAAAGAAGGGTTAAAATAGTTAAAATCAATGTTTAATAAGTAAATCATTTTTAATATGGGTTTATACATAAGATAAATTCGACTATAAATATTCATTAGAAAGCAAAAAAGATTTCCTACATGATGGTATTTTATTTGTAATTTTTAGACATCAAATAATATAATTTATTTATGACACAAAAATGATGCAGTAATTATCTTATTAATGAAATATTGACATAATTGATAATATAAATACCCAAATAAATGTAATTTAAGACTTTTTATGAATTCCACTAATTTTCTAGGTTACTATGATATATTAGTGTTGATTTAATCAACTTGGTTCGAACATATAATTCTGTTATGACTTTCAAAAAAATCATATATCAAATAGTGTCAAAATTGACACAAAATAGTTTTTAAATCAAATATTATATTATTAATTGTTATTTTATTCCTAAAAATCTAAGGTTCTGCCAAATGACTTAGATAAGGATATATGTATTAATAATATACAATTTGGGGTTCGTTTGGCATGTTATAGTAAGTTTATTAACCATATAATGTAAGAAAACAAAAAGACACGGTAAAAGTTAAATTATTTAACTTAGAGTTAAATCTAATTGATAAGGTTAAAATAATAACCTAAACTTGTCTAAATCTTATTGGTTGATAGGATTTCGACCCATCCCCACTTTATCTTCTAAATAAGACCCTTTGGAACCATTATAAACCGATTTTGACTTTAATATAAAATAATATTTTGAGATATTCCTAAGGTGCCCCTCTCCTCCCCTATAAAAGGACACCTCCTTCCCCTCCTCCTCACACCAATTTGAGCACTCAAGCTCGGCCAACCCCTGCCAATTTATCCTATCCACTTCCCTAGAAACATCCTAGAGGTCCGGGTCTTCCTCAAAGACCAATTTTAGTGCCCTAAGAGGAGGTCTCAAAGAGGCACTTCAAAGAATAGGTAATTACCGTTACCAATTATTTCATCTTTATTTCTTCTTCCACTTCTTCTTCTTAGGTTGTTTCATTATGAAGTAATAACATCAGTATCACTCATATACTGATATGTTATTATAAGTATGAAACAACCCTATTTCACCATCTATCCATCCTACGGAAAAAGAAATCACCGCGCGTGCGTACGTACGGAATACCGTCTCCACGCCGTGGTGTAATCTATTTTCCACCACCACCTTACATGGATGGGTATAATGGTGTAAAGAATAACTATACATAGTTATTACAACATCATATTGATTCTGATATATTTTATAATCCACTCCAATTCAATTCAAATATTTATAGAAATGATATCATCGCTCGTGCGTACGTACGGAATACCGTCTCCACGACGCAATGAGATTCATTCTCCATGTTAACCATTTAAGAATGATTATAATGTATATATAAGAAATAATAATGAAATATATGACATTATAAATCTACTGGATTTATGTATATATATACATATGTATGTCATCTACTTACTTCCATTTCAAGACAATAAAGAAAGGAAAACAGCGTTCATGCGTACGTACGGACTACCGTCTCCATGAACGGTGTTTTTCATTTTATTTATCTACCTATTATATATATATATATATACTGAATATATATGATATATAAATCATATTTTATATTCTGGAAGTAAGTAAATCATGATATAAGTAATAATTATGTCAAGAACAACAAGTCAAAACACCTAAGATAAATGAAACGATTTTACCCAAAACGCTTCTTTAACATGGAATTTACAAAAGAACGGGTAATATAATGTCATAAGTGAACCATATATGATATCATAACAATGAATATGATTCTGTAATAAGTCAATAACATGATTTAAATCATTATACAGGAGGTTCGGACACTTACAAAGCAAGTCGGACCTAAGGTAAGGGAAATATCACAATCTCATTTTTATCCGAGATTGTTTATTCGTAAGTATTTACTGGGGTGTATTTTATCATCCACATCCATGTTCCCTCAATATGTAATATTGTTTCCATCCACTTGCAATAGTTTAAATCCAATTTTACCCTTAGGTGAGTTTTTAGTAAAGAATATGAAAGGAATCTTTTGTCGTTTTTCCGTACGAGGTACTTTTTGACTTTTCCGACAAAAGTACGAAGAATGTTTTTTTTAACTTATACGGCATGAATGGATTTTTAAAACATTATTTCCAAGAAGCTTCCTTTACAAGTTTTCAAGTTTATTTTTAATCAACTTCCTTTATTTTAAAGTGGTATGACATGTTATGAAAGAAAAAATGTTTTTGAAGAAGAAAGGATATTTTCCTCAAGAATGGAGTTCAAGTGTTTTATCAAAATTATTTTCCATCTAAGATAATAAAGGGTTCTGTTTTTATCCCTATTATTACATTGATTTGATCATGTTGTGATGGAATTATTTTTATGAATTCCTTTATCTTATATGAATTGATTTATGATGTCATGATGTTTCAAGAATCCCATTTTTGTTACATGTGTTATGCGATGATGTATGTTTTATGATTATGTGGCACACATAAGAAAGGATTCATTATAAGATGGGTGGGACCTATATCTCCCTCCAATGCATTGGGTAAAGATTTCATATCTCATGAGATAGACATGGCTGGAATGGTAGGTTATACCGGTTCAGTGAAACAGGACTGAAACGAGGATTACTCGATTCAGAAAGGGACTTTGTCCACTAAGATAGTCTTGGCAATGAGTCTTGACTAACAAGAAATGATTCTCTATGATTATGTGTGTATGCCACAATGAGTAATGTTTTAAGTAAGGGTTTCATTTTAACTACTATGATTTATCCCATGTTATGAAATTATGCTCTCTTTTGCAGGTTAAGATTTCCAAAAATGTTATGTTCTTATGAAAATTATGTGATTGATATTTCTTTTGTTTACCCTTACTGAGCATTTGAGCTCACCCTTTTATGTTTTCTTTTCCCCAGGATATAAAGAATGGTTTTAGGTAAAAAAAAAGGAAGATCTTTGTGGGAGATTTTGAAGATCTTTCACCAGGATTAGAAGATTACGTTCCGAGTTTCCAAAGACACTAAACTATTACGATCCTTGTGTGTGTATTTTTGTTATGTATTAAGTATTCCGCAAAAGTAATGTAATGTTCATGTACGTTAGGCTTCGGGTCTCTACAGTTGGTATCAGAGGAAAGGTTTAGTCAACCTTTGGAAACTAGGATGCGAAAACGTTAGTGAGATCCCTAGAGATATTTCTAAGGTATGTCTAGGGATGCCCCTAAGGATAAGTATATGTATACGATATAGTCCTAGAACTATGGTAACGATATTAGATTAAACCAAAGATGTTAGATATTTAAGTTACTCCCCATTTATTATGATTTTTGCCTCTCACACTATTCTTTTTTTGGGTTTTAGAAAATGGCTGGAAACAAGATGATTCACGATAATGGAGGATATGATGGACAATGGAATGATATTCTTCATAGTGAAATGGGATTTGGAAGTCCAAACATCATTATTATGCCGAATCAGCAATCTCACAACATGATCAATAAAGTAAAATTTGGTAAGTTTCCTGACTCGACTAATAAGAGAAAGATGGAGTTCCATGATGATCATAGAGGAAAGAAAGTTCAATTTCCCCTATGTAAATCATGCGGGAAGAGACATCAAGGAGAATGTTTCAAGGGAACTGGAAGATGCTTTGGGTGTGGAAAAGAAGGACACAAAGCAAGTAAGTGAAAAGGAAAAGGGTCGGTTAACACCATGGATGAGGATAATGGTATTGCTACGACATCAAAAATGGTTAACTGTTTTAAATGTGGAATGTATGGGCATTATGCAAACAAATGCCCTAAGGGAAAGACTCATGAAGAGAATCAGTATGGTCATATGGGTAGTATTTATGTGGATAATGATGAAGAGACTACAAATGATATGTGATATGAAAGAATTGTTGAAGCTCGGTCAATGGTTTAAGAATGTAGTGGAATGATTACATGTTTATCACGTGTAATGTTGTATAAGTAATCTCATGGTACTATGGAATAAAGAGACATGTAAAGATTGTTACACTGTTGTCTGATTAATGTTACCAGTAACCATGAAAGGTTATTCAGATATTTTTGGAATATAGATGATATGCGCATAATGAAGGGATAAGGAGAAAATTAAATGTTTAACAGTATTCATGAGCTCATGATTGATATAAGGATTAAGTGATATCATGGTTTGAGTATATAGAATTTTGAGGATTTTGGTATGTGGAAAGTGTTAACTTTTAACTGCACCCATGTTTTCACTAAGGTATTCAAGAGAATACACGATTAAGGACTTTGAATGTTTGGAATGTGACCAACAAGACATATCTTATGATATGTGGGGATCAACGACAGTATTAAATCTCTGGTAATCGTTGTCACTATATTATGAGAGTGGACTGCAGTATTATGTATAAGCCTAAAGATTAGACTGGATTATGTTGGACATAAGTTAGTATTGTTTAAGGATAGAAGTTCTTTTTTCGATATTATTGATGGGATGTTATAGTAATGAAGTTTTAGAAAAAGGACAACCTGCAGGACGGGCGACAACCCATCGCTTCGGACAAGGCTGTGGGAATCGAACCCACAACCGAAGTGCGACTGGCCTTTATCGCCTACCACTGACCTACAGGAAGTCCCTGTTTAGTAGAAACTAGTTTTATTATATTAAGCAGTATGATATATGAAGTATAAGTCCATTTTAGGAACTATATATGATTAATCTCACTATAGAATGACTTATGTATATTTAATAACTTTTGCTTACCTTTTGTTTGAGACAGATGGAATGACCCATCATTCTATCACATGATCTGCTAACACTTCACGAATAACAAATTCAACTTCATTTATTTAAGAGATGAAGTGGAAATTGTTCAAGGCACGAACAACATTGAGATTGTACCAAAATAAAGTAAGTATTTATTCTAATTCAATTTTCAACTTTAGGGAAATGATCTTGAAAACCAAAAATGTTGTCCTAGTGATCTTATACCTGATGAATCGGATGGTACCTTAGATCGTCACAAATTTATGGATTTGTGATTGTTGGCTTTTCCATAGCCATGTTCTCTACCACTCTCCATCGGAACATGATGGTTAGATTTTTCTTCCATATCCATATTTTTACCTATGTGGAAACCCAGCGATTAGTTTATTTGGGTAATCGTTACATTTCATACTTTAGTTTTTAAAGCCAAGTTTTGGTATTCCCTTTTACGATGTGGGTTTCTATTAAAGAAACTTTCAAATAGTAATCCATTTATAACCCCGACGAATTTCGAGGGCGAAATTCATTTTAAGGGGGGTAGAATGTAACAGCCCAAGATTTTATAAAAAAATATTCTTTTTAATTTTATTAATGTCTTGTGTTGTACGATACACCAAAAGGAGCTTGCACAACACACATCCTTGACTTGACTTGCATTACACGCAATCGCGACCTTCCTCGATAGCGTGTGTAGTACGCAATACCGAGTTTCACTAAACAACGATATGCTATAAAAATATTACTAAAACTAGCCGTTATGAATAGTAATAACCACTTTTTGAAATCCAGTAAATCTTATTTTTCAAAATGAACTTTTTTTTTGGATTCGGAGTATCGAATTTAGCCTAAGGTGAAATTTTGGTACTTTTCGGATAACTTTCATATTCTGATGAATAGTGAAAATTACTAAATTATAATTAAAAACAACTTTTTTAATCGAAATAATTAATAGTGATAAATAATTAATTTGAGTGGTTTTAAAGTATATTTAGAATATATTTTTACAATTTAATACAATGTTGGTCATTGGATGTAGTTTCACATTTAAACTAGACATAAACAAGTGTCAATCTTTTGATAGATATTGTTTCTTAAAAACACGCTATTTGTTTTAACAGCGGGATTTAATTATAAAATTAATTAATGCAACTTTTATGTTATGAATTTGGTAAAATAGACTTCATTTTTGAATTCGGAATATGAAATATAGCTTGGGATGAAATTTTGGCATTGGTCTAAAAAACATCAATTTTTGATGAATAGTGAAACTACTAAGTGGTAGGTTAAAAACTGAATTTTTCATAAAACTTAATTTTACCGCTTCTGTGAATGGAATTTCGAAAATCCGAGAGACATGGTTAATATCAACGACTAAAATGTGGTTCAATGAGATGAAAATAATTTTTTGGTGAATAGTAACTTTTTACTTTTTTTACCACGGTTAATAGTAAATAAGGTAACTAAGGGTAAATATGATATTAATATTACCCTAACACATGTCCTAATTCTATTGGACAAGTGTAATTCGACCAAAAACAAACTTAGGAATAAAATATGACCATTTAGGCCCACTTGGATTAGATTAGGACATTTATTATTAATTTATTTAAAGAAGGGTTAAAATAGTTAAAATCAATGTTTAATAAGTAAATAATTTTTAATATGGGGTTATACATAAGATAAATTCGACTATAAATATTCATTAGAAAGCTAAAAAGATTTCCTACATGATGGTATTTTATTTGTAATTTTTAGACATCAAATAATATAATTTATTTATGACACAAAAATGATGCAGTAATTATCTTATTAATGAAATATTGACATAATTGATAATATAAATACCAAAATAAATGTAATTTAAGACTTTTTATGAATTCCACTAATTTTCTAGGTTACTATGATAAATTATTGTTGATTTAATCAACTTGGTTCGAACATATAATTCTGTTATGACTTTCACAAAAATCATATATCAAATAGTGTCAAAATTGACACAAAATAGTTTTTAAATCAAATATTATATTATTAATTGTTATTTTATTCCTAAAAATCTAAGGTTCGGCAAAATGACTTATATAAGGATATATGTATTAATAATATACAATTTGGGGTTCGTTTGGCATGTTATAGTAATTTTATTAACCATATAATGTAAGAAAACAAAAAGACACGGTAAAAGTTAAATTATTTAACTTAGAGTTAAATCTAATTGATAAGGTTAAAATAATAACCTAAACTTGTCTAAATCTTATTGGTTGATAGGATTTCGACCCATCCCCACTTTATCTTCGAAATAAGACCCTTTGGAACCATTATAAACCGATTTTTACTTTAATATAAAATAATATTTTGAGATATTCCTAAGGTGCCCCTCTCCTCCCCTATAAAAGGACACCTCCTTCCCCTCCTCCTCACACCAATTTGAGCACTCAAGTTCGGCCAAACCCTGCCAATTTATCCTCTCCACTTCCCTAGCAACATCCTAGAGGTCCGGGTCTTCCTCAAAGACCAATTTTAGTGCCCTAAGAGGAGGTCTCAAAGAGGCACTTCAAAGAAGAGGTAATTACCGTTACCAATTATTTCATCTTTATTTCTTCTTCCACTTCTTCTTCTTAGGTTGTTTAATTATTAAGTAATAACATCAGTATCACTCATATACTTATATGTTATTATAAGTATGAAACAACCCTATTTCACCATCTATCCATCCTACGGAAAAAGAAATCACCGCGCGTGCGTACGTATGGAATACCGTCTCCACGCCGTGGTGTAATCTATTTTCCACCACCACCTTACATGGATGGGTATAATGGTGTAAAGAATAACTATACATAGTTATTACAACATCATATTGATTCTGATATATTTTATAATCCACTCCAATTCAATTCAATATTTATAGAAATGATATCATCGCTCGTGCGTACGTACGAAATACCGTCTCCACGACGCGATGAGATTCATTCTCCATGTTAACCATTTAAGAATGATTATAATGTATATATAAGAAATAATAATGAAATATATGACATTATAAAGCTACTGGATTTATGTATATATATACATATGTATGTCATCTACTTACTTCCATTTCAAGACAATAAGGAAAGGAAAACAGCGTTCATGCGTACGTACGGACTACCGTCTCCATGAACGGTGTTTTTCATTTTATTTATCTACCTATTATATATATATATACTGAATATATATGATATATAAATCATATTTTATATTCTGGAAGTAAGTAAATCATGATATAAGTAATAATGATGTCAAGAACAACAAGTCAAAACACCTACGATAAATGAAACGATTTTACCCAAAACGCTTCTTTAACATGGAATTTACAAAAGAACGGGTAATATAATGTCATAAGTGAACCATATATGATATCATAACAATGAATATGATTCTGTAATAAGTCAATAACATGATTTAAATCATTATACAGGAGGTTCGGACACTTACAAAGCAAGTCGGACCTAAGGTAAGGGAAATATCACAATCTCATTTTTATCCGAGATTGTTTATTCGTAAGTATTTACTGGGGTGTATTTTATCATCCACATCCATGTTCCCTCAATATGTAATATTGTTTCCATCCACTTGAAATAGTTTAAATCCAATTTTACCCTTAGGTGAGTTTTTAGTAAAGAATACGAAAGGAATCTTTTGTCGTTTTTCCGTACGAGGTACTTTTTGACTTTTCCGACAAAAGTACGAAGAATGTTTTTTTTAACTTATACGGCATGAATGGATTTTTAAAACATTATTTCCAAGAATCTTCCTTTACAAGTTTTCAAGTTTATTTTTAATCAACTTCCTTTATTTTAAAGTGGTATGACATGTTATGAAAGAAAAAATGTTTTTGAAGAAGAAAGGATATTTTCCTCAAGAATGGAGTTCAAGTGTTTTATCAAAATTATTTTCCATCTAAGATAATAAAGGGTTCTGTTTTTATCCCTATTATTACATTGATTTGATCATGTTGTGATGGAATTATTTTTATGAATTCCTTTATCTTATATGAATTGATTTATGATGTCATGATGTTTCAAGAATCCCATTTTTGTTACATGTGTTATGCGATGATGTATGTTTTATGATTATGTGGCACACATAAGAAAGGATTAATTATAAGATGGGTGGGACCTATATCTCCCTCAAATGCATTGGGTAAAGATTTCATATCTCATGAGATAGACATGGCTGGAATGGTAGGTTATACCGGTTCAGTGAAACAGGACTGAAACGAGGATTACTCGATTCAGAAAGGGACTTTGTCCACTAAGATAGTCTTGGCAATGAGTCTTGACTAACAAGAAATGATTCTCTATGATTATGTGTGTATGCCACAATGAGTAATGTTTTAAGTAAGGGTTTCATTTTCACTACTATGATTTATCCCATGTTATGAAATTATGCTCTCTTTTGCAGGTTAAGATTTCCAAAAATGTTATGTTCTTATGAAAATTATGTGATTGATATTTCTTTTGTTTACCCTTACTGAGCATTTGAGCTCACCCTTTTATGTTTTCTTTTCCCCAGGATATAAAGAAAGGTTTTAGGTAAAAAAAAGGAAGATCATTGTGGGAGATTTTGAAGATCTTTCACCAGGATTAGAAGATTACATTCCGAGTTTCCAAAGACACTAAACTATTACGATCCTTGTGTGTGTATTTTTGTTATGTATTAAGTATTCCGCAAAAGTAATGTAATGTTCATGTACGTTAGGCTTCGGGTCTCTACAGTTGGTATCAGAGGAAAGGTTTAGTCAACCTTTGGAAACTAGGATGCGAAAACGTTAGTGAGATCCCTAGAGATATTTCTAAGGTATGTCTAGGGATGCCCCTAAGGATAAGTATACGTATACGATATAGTCCTAGAACTATGGTAACGATATTAGATTAAACCAAATATGTTAGATATTTAAGTTACTCCCCCTTTATTATGATTTTTGCCTCTCACACTATTCTTTTTTTGGGTTTTAGAAAATGGCTGGAAACAAGATGATTCACGATAATGGAGGATATGATGGACAATGGAATGATATTCTTCATAGTGAAATGGGATTTGGAAGTCCAAACATCATTATTATGCCGAATCAGCAATCTCACAACATGATCAATAAAGTAAAATTTGGTAAGTTTCCTGACTCGACTAATAAGAGAAAGATGGAGTTCCATGATGATCATAGAGGAAAGAAAGTTCAATTTCCCCTATGTAAATCATGCGGGAAGAGGCATCAAGGAGAAGGTTTCAAGGGAACTGGAAGATGCTTTGGGTGTGGAAAAGAAGGACACAAAGCAAGTAAGTGCAAAGGAAAAGGGTCGGTTAACACCATGGATGAGGATAATGGTATTGCTACGACATCAAAAATGGTTAACTGTTTTAAATGTGGAATGTATGGGCATTATGCAAACAAATTCCCTAAGGGAAAGACTCATGAAGAGAATCAGTATGGTCATATGGGTAGTATTTATGTGGATAATGATGAAGAGACTACAAATGATATGTGATATGAAAGAATTGTTGAAGCTCGGTCAATGGTTTAAGAATGTAGTGGAATGATTACATGTTTATCACGTGTAATGTTGTATAAGTAATCTCATGGTACTATGGAATAAAGAGACATGTAAAGATTGTTACACTGTTGTCTGATTAATGTTACCAGTAACCATGAAAGGTTATTCAGATATTTTTGGAATATAGATGATATGCGCATAATGAAGGGATAAGGAGAAAATTAAATGTTTAACAGTATTCATGAGCTCATGATTGATATAAGGATTAAGTGATATCATGGTTTGAGTATATAGAATTTTGAGGATTTTGGTATGTGGAAAGTGTTAACTTTTAACTGCACCCATGTTTTCACTAAGGTATTCAAGAGAATACACGATTAAGGACTTTGAATGTTTGGAATGTGACCAACAAGACATATCTTATGATATGTGGGGATCAACGACAGTATTAAATCTCTGGTAATCGTTGTCACTATATTATGAGAGTGGACTGCAGTATTATGTATAAGCCTAAAGATTAGACTGGATTATGTTGGACATAAGTTAGTATTGTTTAAGGATAGAAGTTCTTTTTTCGATATTATTGATGGGATGTTATAGTAATGAAGTTTTAGAAAAAGGACAACCTGCAGGACGGGCGACAACCCATCGCTTCGGACAAGGCTGTGGGAATCGAACCCACAACCGAAGTGTGACTGGCCTTTATCGCCTACCACTGACCTACAGGAAGTCCCTGTTTAGTAGAAACTAGTTTTATTATATTAAGCAGTATGATATATGAAGTATAAGTCCATTTTAGGAACTATATATGATTAATCTCACTATATAATGACTTATGTATATTTAATAACTTTTGCTTACCTTTTGTTTGAGACAGATGGAATGACCCGTCATTCTATCACATGATCTGCTAACACTTCACGAATAACAAATTCAACTTCATTTATTTAAGAGATGAAGTGGAAATTGTTCAAGGCACGAACAACATTGAGATTGTACCAAAATAAAGTAAGTATTTATTCTAATTCAATTTTCAACTTTAGGGAAATGATCTTGAAAACCAAAAATGTTGTCCTAGTGATCTTATACCTGATGAATCGGATGGTACCTTAGATCGTCACAAATTTATGGATTTGTGATTGTTGGCTTTTCCATAGCCATGTTCCCTACCACTCTCCATCGGAACATGATGGTTAGATTTTTCTTCCATATCCATATTTTTACCTATGTGGAAACCCAGCGATTAGTTTATTTGGGTAATCGTTACATTTCATACTTTAGTTTTTAAAGCCAAGTTTTGGTATTCCCTTTTACGATGTGGGTTTCTATTAAAGAAACTTTCAAATAGTAAACCATTTATAACCCCGACGAATTTCGAGGGCGAAATTCATTTTAAGGGGGGTAGAATGTAACAGCCCAAGATTTTATAAAAAAATATTCTTTTTAATTTTATTAATGTCTTGTGTTGTACGCTACACCAAAAGGAGCTTGCACAACACACATCCTTGACTTGACTTGCATTACACGCAATCGCGACCTTCCTCGATAGCGTGTGTAGTACGCAATACCGAGTTTCACTAAACAACGATATGCTATAAAAATATTACTAAAACTAGCCGTTATGAATAGTAATAACCACTTTTTGAAATCCAGTAAATCTTATTTTTCAAAATGAACTTTTTTTTGGATTCGGAGTATCGAATTTAGCCTGAGGTGAAATTTTGGTACTTTTCGGATAACTTTCATATTCTGATGAATAGTGAAAATTACCCAATTTTAATTAAAAACAACTTTTTTAATCGAAATAATTAATAGTGATAAATCATTAAATTGAGTGGTTTTAAAGTATATTTAGAATATATTTTTACAATTTAATACAATGTTGGTCATTGGATGTAGTTTCACATTTAAACTAGACATATACAAGTGTTAATCTTTTGATAGATATTGTTTCTTAAAAACACGCTATTTGTTTTAACAGCGGGATTTAATTATAAAATTAATTAATGCAACTTTTATGTTATGAATTTGGTAAAATAGACTTCATTTTTGAATTCTGAATATGAAATATAGCTTGGGATGAAATTTTGGCATTGGTCTAAAAAACATCAATTTTTGATGAATAGTGAAACTACTAAGTGGTAGGTTAAAAACTGAATTTTGCATAAAACTTAATTTTACCGCTTCTGTGAATGGAATTTCGAAAATCCGAGAGACATGGTTAATATCAACGACTAAAATGTGGTTCAATGAGATGAAAATAATTTTTTGGTGAATAGTAACTTTTTACTTTTTTTACCACGGTTAATAGTAAATAAGGTAACTAAGGGTAAATATGATATTAATATTACCCTAACACATGTCCTAATTCTATTGGACAAGTGTAATTCGACCAAAAACAAACTTAGGAATAAAATATGACCATTTAGGCCCACTTGGATTAGATTAGGACATTTATTATTAATTTATTTAAAGAAGGGTTAAAATAGTTAAAATCAATGTTTAATAAGTAAATCATTTTTAATATGGGGTTATACATAAGATAAATTCGACTATAAATATTCATTAGAAAGCTAAAAAGATTTACTACATGATTGTAGTTTATTTGTAATTTTTAGACATCAAATAATATAATTTATTTATGACACAAAAATGATGCAGTAATTATCTTATTAATGAAATATTGACATAATTGATAATATAAATACCAAAATAAATGTAATTTAAGACTTTTTATGAATTCCACTAATTTTCTAGGTTACTATGATATATTAGTGTTGATTTAATCAACTTGGTTCGAACATATAATTCTGTTATGACTTTCACAAAAATCATATATCAAATAGTGTCAAAATTGACACAAAATAGTTTTTAAATCAAATATTATATTATTAATTGTTATTTTATTCCTAAAAATCTAAGGTTCGGCCAAATGACTTAGATAAGGATATATGTATTAATAATATACAATTTGGGGTTCGTTTGGCATGTTATAGTAAGTTTATTAACCATATAATGTAAGAAAACAAAAAGACACGGTAAAAGTTAAATTATTTAACTTAGAGTTAAATCTAATTGATAAGGTTAAAATAATAACCTAAACTTGTCTAAATCTTATTGGTTGATAGGATTTCGACCCATCCCCACTTTATCTTCGAAATAAGACCCTTTGGAACCATTATAAACCGATTTTGACTTTAATATAAAATAATATTTTGAGATATTCCTAAGGTGCCCCTCTCCTCCCCTATAAAAGGACACCTCCTTCCCCTCCTCCTCACACCAATTTGAGCACTCAAGCTCGGCCAACCCCTGACAATTTATCCTCTCCACTTCCCTAGAAACATCCTAGAGGTCCGGGTCTTCCTCAAAGACCAATTTTAGTGCCCTAAGAGGAGGTCTCAAAGAGGCACTTCAAAGAAGAGGTAATTACCGTTACCAATTATTTCATCTTTATTTCTTCTTCCACTTCTTCTTCTTAGGTTGTTTCATTATTAAGTAATAACATCAGTATCACTCATATACTGATATGTTATTATAAGTATGAAACAACCCTATTTCACCATCTATCCATCCTACGGAAAAAGAAATCACCGCGCGTGCGTACGTATGGAATACCGTCTCCACGCCGCGGTGTAATCTATTTTCCACCACCACCTTACATGGATGGGTATAATGGTGTAAAGAATGACTATACATAGTTATTACAACATCATATTGATTCTGATATATTTTATAATCCACTCCAATTCAATTCAATATTTATAGAAATGATATCATCGCTCGTGCGTACGTACGGAATACCGTCTCCACGACGCGATGAGATTCATTCTCCATGTTAACCATTTAAGAATGATTATAATGTATATATAAGAAATAATAATGAAATATATGACATTATAAAGCTACTGGATTTATGTATATATATACATATGTATGTCATCTACTTACTTCCATTTCAAGACAATAAGGAAAGGAAAACAGCGTTCATGCGTACGTACGGACTACCGTCTCCATGAACGGTGTTTTTCATTTTATTTATCTACCTATTATATATATATATATATACTGAATATATATGATATATAAATCATATTTTATATTCTGGAAGTAAGTAAATCATGATATAAGTAATAATGATGTCAAGAACAACAAGTCAAAACACCTACGATAAATGAAACGATTTTACCCAAAACGCTTCTTTAACATGGAATTTACAAAAGAACGGGTAATATAATGTCATAAGTGAACCATATATGATATCATAACAATGAATATGATTCTGTAATAAGTCAATAACATGATTTAAATCATTATACAGGAGGTTCGGACACTTACAAAGCAAGTCAGACCTAAGGTAAGGGAAATATCACAATCTCATTTTTATCCGAGATTGTTTATTCGTAAGTATTTAATGGGGTGTATTTTATCATCCACATCCATGTTCCCTCAATATGTAATATTGTTTCCATCCACTTGCAATAGTTTAAATCCAATTTTACCCTTAGGTGAGTTTTTAGTAAAGAATATGAAAGGAATCTTTTGTCGTTTTTCCGTACGAGGTACTTTTTGACTTTTCCGACAAAAGTACGAAGAATGTTTTTTTTAACTTATACGGCATGAATGGATTTTTAAAACATTATTTCCAAGAAGCTTCCTTTACAAGTTTTCAAGTTTATTTTTAATCAACTTCCTTTATTTTAAAGTGGTATGACATGTTATGAAAGAAAAAATGTTTTTGAAGAAGAAAGGATATTTTCCTCAAGAATGGAGTTCAAGTGTTTTATCAAAATTATTTTCCATCTAAGATAATAAAGGGTTCTGTTTTTATCCCTTTTATTACATTGATTTGATCATGTTGTGATGGAATTATTTTTATGAATTCCTTTATCTTATATGAATTGATTTATGATGTCATGATGTTTCAAGAATCCCATTTTTGTTACATGTGTTATGCGATGATGTATGTTTTATGATTATGTGGCACACATAAGAAAGGATTCATTATAAGATGGGTGGGACCTATATCTCCCTCCAATTCATTGGGTAAAGATTTCATATCTCATGAGATAGACATGGCAGGAATGGTAGGTTATACCGGTTCAGTGAAACAGGACTGAAACGAGGATTACTCGATTCAGAAAGGGACTTTGTCCACTAAGATAGTCTTGGCAATGAGTCTTGACTAACAAGAAATGATTCTCTATGATTATGTGTGTATGCCACAATGAGTAATGTTTTAAGTAAGGGTTTCATTTTCACTACTATGATTTATCCCATGTTATGAAATTATGCTCTCTTTTGCAGGTTAAGATTTCCAAAAATGTTATGTTCTTATGAAAATTATGTGATTGATATTTCTTTTGTTTACCCTTACTGAGAATTTGAGCTCACCCTTTTATGTTTTCTTTTCCCCAGGATATAAAGAAAGGTTTTAGGTAAAAAAAAAGGAAGATCTTTGTGGGAGATTTTGAAGATCTTTCACCAGGATTAGAAGATTACGTTCCGAGTTTCCAAAGACACTAAACTATTACGATCCTTGTGTGTGTATTTTTGTTATGTATTAAGTATTCCGCAAAAGTAATGTAATGTTCATGTACGTTAGGCTTCGGGTCTCTACAGTTGGTATCAGAGGAAAGGTTTAGTCAACCTTTGGAAACTAGGATGCGAAAACGTTAGTGAGATCCCTAGAGATATTTCTAAGGTATGTCTAGGGATGCCCCTAAGGATAAGTATACGTATACGATATAGTCCTAGAACTATGGTAACGATATTAGATTAAACCAAAGATGTTAGATATTTATGTTACTCCCCCTTTATTATGATTTTTGCCTCTCACACTATTCTTTTTTTGGGTTTTAGAAAATGGCTGGAAACAAGATGATTCACGATAATGGAGGATATGATGGACAATGGAATGATATTCTTCATAGTGAAATGGGATTTGGAAGTCCAAACATCATTATTATGCCGAATCAGCAATCTCACAACATGATCAATAAAGTAAAATTTGGTATGTTTCCTGACTCGACTAATAAGAGAAAGATGGAGTTCCATGATGATCATAGAGGAAAGAAAGTTCAATTTCCCCTATGTAAATCATGCGGGAAGAGGCATCAAGGAGAATGTTTCAAGGGAACTGGAAGATGCTTTGGGTGTGGAAAAGAAGGACACAAAGAAAGTAAGTGCAAAGGAAAAGGGTCGGTTAACACCATGGATGAGGATAATGGTATTGCTACGACATCAAAAATGGTTAACTGTTTTAAATGTGGAATGTATGGGCATTATGCAAACAAATGCCCTAAGGGAAAGACTCATGAAGAGAATCAGTATGGTCATATGGGTAGTATTTATGTGGATAATGATGAAGAGACTACAAATGATATGTGATATGAAAGAATTGTTGAAGCTCGGTCAATGGTTTAAGAATGTAGTGGAATGATTACATGTTTATCACGTGTAATGTTGTATAAGTAATCTCATGGTACTATGGAATAAAGAGACATGTAAAGATTGTTACACTGTTGTCTGATTAATGTTACCAGTAACCATGAAAGGTTATTCAGATATTTTTGGAATATAGATGATATGCGCATAATGAAGGGATAAGGAGAAAATTAAATGTTTAACAGTATTCATGAGCTCATGATTGATATAAGGATTAAGTGATATCATGGTTTGAGTATATAGAATTTTGAGGATTTTGGTATGTGGAAAGTGTTAACTTTTAACTGCACCCATGTTTTCACTAAGGTATTCAAGAGAATACACGATTAAGGACTTTGAATGTTTGGAATGTGACCAACAAGACATATCTTATGATATGTGGGGATCAACGACAGTATTAAATCTCTGGTAATCGTTGTCACTATATTATGAGAGTGGACTGCAGTATTATGTATAAGCCTAAAGATTAGACTGGATTATGTTGGACATAAGTTAGTATTGTTTAAGGATAGAAGTTCTTTTTTCGATATTATTGATGGGATGTTATAGTAATGAAGTTTTAGAAAAAGGACAACCTGCAGGACGGGCGACAACCCATCGCTTCGGACAAGGCTGTGGGAATCGAACCCACAACCGAAGTGCGACTGGCCTTTATCGCCTACCACTGACCTACAGGAAGTCCCTGTTTAGTAGAAACTAGTTTTATTATATTAAGCAGTATGATATATGAAGTATAAGTCCATTTTAGGAACTATATATGATTAATCTCACTATAGAATGACTTATGTATATTTAATAACTTTTTCTTACCTTTTGTTTGAGACAGATGGAATGACCCGTCATTCTATCACATGATCTGCTAACACTTCACGAATAACAAATTCAACTTCATTTATTTACGCGATGAAGTGGAAATTGTTCAAGGCACGAACAACATTGAGATTGTACCAAAATAAAGTAAGTATTTATTCTAATTCAATTTTCAACTTTAGGGAAATGATCTTGAAAACCAAAAATGTTGTCCTAGTGATCTTATACCTGATGAATCGGATGGTACCTTAGATCGTCACAAATTTATGGATTTGTGATTGTTGGCTTTTCCATAGCCATGTTCTCTACCACTCTCCATCGGAACATGATGGTTAGATTTTTCTTCCATATCCATATTTTTACCTATGTGGAAACCCAGCGATTAGTTTATTTGGGTAATCGTTACATTTCATACTTTAGTTTTTAAAGCCAAGTTTTGGTATTCCCTTTTACGATGTGGGTTTCTATTAAAGAAACTTTCAAATAGTAAACCATTTATAACCCCGACGAATTTTGAGGGCGAAATTCATTTTAAGGGGGGTAGAATGTAACAGCCCAAGATTTTATAAAAAAATATTCTTTTTAATTTTATTAATGTCTTGTGTTGTACGCTACACCAAAAGGAGCTTGCACAACACACATCCTTGACTTGACTTGCATTACACGCAATCGCGACCTTCCTCGATAGCGTGTGTAGTACGCAATACCGAGTTTCACTAAACAACGATATGCTATAAAAATATTACTAAAACTAGCCGTTATGAATAGTAATAACCACTTTTTGAAATCCAGTAAATCTTATTTTTCAAAATGAACTTTTTTTTTGGATTCGGAGTATCGAATTTAGCCTAAGGTGAAATTTTGGTATTTTTCGGATAACTTTCATATTCTGATGAATAGTGAAAATTACTAAATTATAATTAAAAACAACTTTTTTAATCAAAATAATTAATAGTGATAAATCATTAATTTGAGTGGTTTTAAAGTATATTTAGAATATATTTTTACAATTTAATACAATGTTGGTCATTGGATGTAGTTTCACATTTAAACTAGACATAAACAAGTGTCAATCTTTTGATTGATATTGTTTCTTAAAAACACGCTATTTGTTTTAACAGTGGGATTTAATTATAAAATTAATTAATGCAACTTTTATGTTATGAATTTGGTAAAATAGACTTAATTTTTGAATTCGGAATATGAAATATAGCTTGGGATGAAATTTTGGCATTGGTCTAAAAAACATCAATTTTTGATGAATAGTGAAACTACTAAGTGGTAGGTTAAAAACTGAATTTTGCATAAAACTTAATTTTACCGCTTCTGTGAATGGAATTTCGAAAATCCGAGAGACATGGTTAATATCAACGACTAAAATGTGGTTCAATGAGATGAAAATAATTTTTTGGTGAATAGTAACTTTTTACTTTTTTTACCACGGTTAATAGTAAATAAGGTAACTAAGGGTAAATATGATATTAATATTACCCTAACACATGTCCTAATTCTATTGGACAAGTGTAATTAGACCAAAAACAAACTTAGGAATAAAATATGACCATTTAGGCCCACTTGGATTAGATTAGGACATTTATTATTAATTTATTTAAAGAAGGGTTAAAATAGTTAAAATCAATGTTTAATAAGTAAATCATTTTTAATATGGGGTTATACATAAGATAAATTCGACTATAAATTTTCATTAGAAAGCTAAAAAGATTTCCTACATGATGGTATTTTATTTGTAATTTTTAGACATCAAATAATATAATTTATTTATGACACAAAAATGATGCAGTAATTATCTTATTAATGAAATATTGACATAATTGATAATATAAATACCAAAATAAATGTAATTTAAGACTTTTTATGAATTCCACTAATTTTCTAGGTTACTATGATATATTAGTGTTGATTTAATCAACTTGGTTCGAACATATAATTCTGTTATGACTTTCACAAAAATCATATATCAAATAGTGTCAAAATTGACACAAAATAGTTTTTAAATCAAATATTATATTATTAATTGTTATTTTATTCCTAAAAATCTAAGGTTCGGCCAAATGACTTAGATAAGGATATATGTATTAATAATATACAATTTGGGGTTCGTTTGGCATGTTATAGTAAGTTTATTAACCATATAATGTAAGAAAACAAAAAGACACGGTAAAAGTTAAATTATTTAACTTAGAGTTAAATCTAATTGATAAGGTTAAAATAATAACCTAAACTTGTCTAAATCTTATTGGTTGATAGGATTTCGACCCATCCCCACTTTATCTTCGAAATAAGACCCTTTGGAACCATTATAAACCGATTTTGACTTTAATATAAAATAATATTTTGAGATATTCCTAAGGTGCCCCTCTCCTCCCCTATAAAAGGACACCTCCTTCCCCTCCTCCTCACACCAATTTGAGCACTCAAGCTCGGCCAACCCCTGCCAATTTATCCTCTCCACTTCCCTAGAAACATCCTAGAGGTCCAGGTCTTCCTCAAAGACCAATTTTAGTGCCCTAAGAGGAGGTCTCAAAGAGGCACTTCAAAGAAGAGGTAATTACCGTTACCAATTATTTCATCTTTATTTCTTCTTCAACTTCTTCTTCTTAGGTTGTTTCATTATGAAGTAATAAGATTAGTATCACTCATATACGGATATGTTATTATAAGTATGAAACAGCCCTATTTCACCATCTATCCATCCTACGGAAAAAGAAATCACCGCGCGTGCGTACGTACGGAATACCGTCTCCACGCCGTGGTGTAATCTATTTTCCACCACCACCTTACATGGATGGGTATAATGGTGTAAAGAATAACTATACATAGTTATTACAACATCATATTGATTCTGATATATTTTATAATCCACTCCAATTCAATTCAATATTTATATAAATGATATCATCGCTCGTGCGTACGTACGGAATACCGTCTCCACGACGCGATGAGATTCATTCTCCATGTTAACCATTTAAGAATGATTATAATGTATATATAAGAAATAATAATGAAATAAATGACATTATAAAGCTACTGGATTTATGTATATATATACATATGTATGTCATCTACTTACTTCCATTTCAAGACAATAAGGAAAGGAAAACAGCGTTCATGCGTACGTACGGACTACCGTCTCCATGAATGGTGTTTTTCATTTTATTTATCTACCTATTATATATATATATATATATACTGAATATATATGATATATAAATCATATTATATATTCTGGAAGTAAGTAAATCATGATATAAGTAATAATGATGTCAAGAACAACAAGTCAAAACACCTACGATAAATGAAACGATTTTACCCAAAACGCTTCTTTAACATGGAATTTACAAAAGAACGGGTAATATAATGTCATAAGTGAACCATATATGATATCATAACAATGAATATGATTCTTTAATAAGTCAATAACATGATTTAAATCATTATACAGGAGGTTCGGACACTTACAAAGCAAGTCGGACCTAAGGTAAGGGAAATATCACAATCTCATTTTTATCCGAGATTGTTTATTCGTAAGTATTTACTGGGGTGTATTTTATCATCCACATCCATGTTCCCTCAATATGTAATATTGTTTCCATCCACTTGCAATAGTTTAAATCCAATTTTACCCTTAGGTGAGTTTTTAGTAAAGAATATGAAAGGAATCTTTTGTCGTTTTTCCGTACGAGGTACTTTTTGACTTTTCCGACAAAAGTACGAAGAATGTTTTTTTTAACTTATACGGCATGAATGGATTTTTAAAACATTATTTCCAAGAAGCTTCCTTTACAAGTTTTCAAGTTTATTTTTAATCAACTTCCTTTATTTTAAAGTGGTATGACATGTTATGAAAGAAAAAATGTTTTTGAAGAAGAAAGGATATTTTCCTCAAGAATGGAGTTCAAGTGTTTTATCAAAATTATTTTCCATCTAAGATAATAAAGGGTTCTGTTTTTATCCCTATTATTACATTGATTTGATCATGTTGTGATGGAATTATTTTTATGAATTCCTTTATCTTATATGAATTGATTTATGATGTCATGATGTTTCAAGAATCCCATTTTTGTTACATGTGTTATGCGATGATGTATGTTTTATGATTATGTGGCACACATAAGAAAGGATTCATTATAAGATGGGTGGGACCTATATCTCCCTCCAATGCATTGGGTAAAGATTTCATATCTCATGAGATAGAAATGGCTGGAATGGTATGTTATACCGGTTCAGTGAAACAGGACTGAAACGAGGATTACTCGATTCAGAAAGGGACTTTGTCCACTAAGATAGTCTTGGCAATGAGTCTTGACAAACAAGAAATGATTCTCTATGATTATGTGTGTATGCCACAATGAGTAATGTTTTAAGTAAGGGTTTCATTTTCACTACTATGATTTATCCCATGTTATGAAATTATGCTCTCTTTTGCAGGTTAAGATTTCCAAAAATGTTATGTTCTTATGAAAATTATGTGATTGATATTTCTTTTGTTTACCCTTACTGAGCATTTGAGCTCACCCTTTTATGTTTTCTTTTCCCCAGGATATAAAGAAAGGTTTTAGGTAAAAAAAAAGGAAGATCTTTGTGGGAGATTTTGAAGATCTTTCACCAGGATTAGAAGATTACGTTCCGAGTTTCCAAAGACACTAAACTATTACGATCCTTGTGTGTGTATTTTTGTTATGTATTAAGTATTCCGCAAAAGTAATGTAATGTTCATGTACGTTAGGCTTCGGGTCTCTACATTAACACCATGAATTACCATAAAACTGTATTGATTACATTCATACCTCCTTATTCATTATAAAATAATAGATATACTCCATATATGAAAATTGATAAAACTCCAAAAAAAATGGGATAAATAAACTATTAATTAGTTTCAATGTGATCAAGAATATTTGAATATAACATAACCAAATCAATTATATCATATTCCAAAATCACTACCTCAGTATCATAACCATATTAATCTTCATCTATCCTTAAATCATGTATTTTCTAAAAAAATTAATTTTCTATTCCTTCACATTTCTTAGAATCATATAACCTCAAATCCTTAATGAAATAGTACTGGTGTACAATCCTTATATACTTTTAAATTATTATAACTAGTACATCGTTGACACACCACTAAAATGACATTATTATTTAACAACAACATAAAACACAATTCATTCCACTTCATCTACAGTAGTACTAAAAAATTATTACTACCTAACCCCATCATTTTCGGTATACTCTGATGCTTGGGACATTGATTCACATAGTGTCCCTACTCCTTGGCGATGAAGAATTGTACAATTTAGTCTTTTTCATACACTTTCAATCATGTACATGGTGTCCTTTTTCGCCACACATAAAAAAAATCCAATTCCCTTCACGAATTTACCATGGGGATTCATTCTAATGTTATCACAAATGGAGAATTCAATCTTTCCCCTCTTCCCTTTGTCAATCATTCTCTCTACAATCCTTTTCTTCTCTTGCATCCCTTCAAAGCCATATGAGTCAAATAATTTATTACATATCTTATTATCACATGATATTATTTCTTTCTATGATGAGAATACATGGGATACTATTTCCCTTATAATTGTTGTCTTATTAACATTAAATATTTGACCCTTATTACTCTTTGGTTCATGCGTATTGTTGGAGTTCTCATTCCTTCTCCTGGGCATCATTTATGAACAATGGCGTACAGTAGGTTAGATTATGAATCACAATGAATAATTCCATACTTTTAAAATATTTCACATAAATATAAAAGATTGGGAAAATAATCTATAATCATAAAACATGTTTTCATTGAGGATGTATTTACTTAAAAATCCTTCATAATGGCTTGTAATGAAAATGTTAATTATTTTAAGCATGTCCCCTGGGAGTGTTGTAACCAGGAGTGAATGAAGGCCTATTGTCATTTTCTAGGATACCTTGTGACAAGTCTAAAACACCCTGTCAATGTTATCACTCCTAGGTATAACTGTGCCAAAGCCGCCAATACTTGCTCATATCCAGACAGGGATGTATTGCTTGGAAAATACAAAAATATATACATTTCCAAAATTCTAGGATGTTCTTATATACTAATATTCAAATTCTTTCATATGTTAATGTTCTCTAATCTGTTTTTTTTTCTAAATCTATTTTCCATGGCATTTGATAAACATCATATGATTCAAATTATAATACCCCGACTCCAGAAGCCTAGAGATGGTGAATTATTTAAATACATTGGAATTATTACACGGAATCATGTCCCTAAGGACTGATCTATTTAGTAGAATTGTAAAATAGATTACATACATGAACGTTAAAATATACATTAAAAAATAAAACACAACATAAATAATCCATTGGAAATTCCATTATTCCTCTAGCTTAACCCTGTAAGTCAAACATAATGATCATCATGGAATCCTGAAAAAACGAATCATAAGAACGGGGTGAGCTCAGATGCTCATTAAAGGTAAATAATTTAGTGGTATCTATAATATTTTAATTCAAATTGTGTAATAAAAAAACAACCTTTTAAATATAAACATGAACATAATATGGAAAAAATAAATCAAAAGTTACCATATAAACATTCACATGTATATTCTACTAGTCAAATACACACATGTAATAATTAATTTAATAAGGAGGGAATGCCTAACGCCAAACATCTTTACCCAATATTCAACACCTCATGAAAAGACTACAAAAAATATATATGTGATTGTTTATTGCATGTAATCAAGTCCCTAAGGACTGATATCTTTAGTAGTATTGGAAAATAGATTACATACATGAACGTTACAATACACATTAAAACATAAAACACAACAAAAATAATCTATTGGGAATTCCATTACTCCTCTAGCTTAACCCTGCATGTCAAACATAATAAACTTCATATAATCCTAAGAAAACAATTCATAAGAATAGGGTGAGCTCAGATGCTCAGTAAAGGTAAATAATTTAGCGATAGCCAAATTTTTTTAATGAAAATTGTGTAATAAAAACAACAACATTTTAAACATAAACATGGAAATAATATGGAGAAAATAAATCAAAAGTTACCATAAAAACATTCATATGTATATTCTACTAGTCGAATAATCACATGTAATAATTCATTCAATAACGAGGGAATGCCTAATGCCAAACATCATTACCACATAGTCGATACCTCATGCCAAGACTACAAATATTTTTTTTTCAAAGCCATGGTTCCTGGACAACAGTTTTTCTCATGAGACCTACCGATGTATTTAGGAGCAATAGAATTCTCCACAGGTCACATACTAATTCCAATGCATTTGTGAAGACCTGGAAATTTCAAAGAAATTTTTTTCTTAATTTATTTGGGATTTTACAAGAACACAGTTTCTAACGGCGCCTGATTCTGAGACCCGGTGTGCCCGGAATCAATTTCTGATGTTTATCTCGGGTACGTTCAGTGAACAAACAAGAGGCTTTTTCTATCTTTTGAACTAGTGCTCGGAATCGAAATCTGAGGGCACCGATGAAACTGCATCACCATTAATTTCTTAGGAACACCTTTTCTGGAGTTGTGTTTCCTCGGGTGAGGTTATTAAAAATCTTGGGTTAAGTAAAGGAACAAAATAAAATGGTGTACCAATTTTATTTGATTTAAAGTAGTTTAACCTAAGCTATGTTGTTGGAGTGGGACCCACTATATCCTACTCCACAAGGTAGGATATTTGTGGGGTGGGGCCCACATGAGCCCCACCTTTTCAACTTCTTCAAACCCCCTCTTTCAATTACGTAACGAACCTGCACCCCCATTAAATGAAAGTCAACTCTTGCGTTTAACATTGTATTAAACGCCTCTTTAATTGGGTGGTTATAACTCCTCAATTAATTAATTCTTGGATTCATATTGAATTTCAAATGAATTATTGGCTTCTATGTTGATTAAATAAGACTAAGTCTTATTTCGTGAGAGGTTAGTTCATTGTGCGATGGGATTTAGTGAAGAAAGCTCTAAATTCCGAAGAATGTTCTTCCTCCTTGAAGAACATGAAGAACGCACCGTCACCGACAAAGAATGTCGACCTCCGACGAAGGACGACAGTGAGGGACGCCTTCCTCGGTGATCGACGACGTGACGCCATGTACCACGACTCAAACCACCCTCATCTTTCGTGATGTCTGATCATCGCAACGCTTGCCTCTTTCCGCGGCTCGACGATGTACGACGTCTCTGGAAGGTAGGTAATAAATTTGAGAATGATATCTTTTCCCATGGATGATTCCTTTTAAAATAAGGAATGCGGATCAACTCAATATTATGTTGATCCCCGATAAAATATGTTTGCGGGTTGGGAATATTTGATTGAGGGGAAAAGCATATGGGGTGATTAGTTTTTGTTCGTGGGAAATCATTTTTCATTCTTTGTCTTTTGGGACACTTGTTATCAACTTAAAGGGAGGAGGTCGGACCGCACGAACACGATTGAATCTCCTCCCCCTTCATTGTTTTGTTCGTTGCGCCATGAAAAAAGGTGGCGCGGTGCAACGACACCGCCTGAAAACAAGAAAGAACGCGACGAAGAAGCGCGACGCCGTCGCACCGTGCCGTTGAGGCCGAACAATACAGCGGCCAGATTCGGGGCCGTAGAGTCGATTCGAAGACTTACTTGGTTGATAGTTGTTCATCAAATAACGAGCAATGACAAACAGGGCCGCAAAGTCAACTTGAACCCTTCACAGTAATATACGGCTCCCGGTAGGACCACCGGCGTATACAGAGTTGAAAACGGACCAACGGAGCAACTCCGGTGGTCCGCAGAAGAGCATACCAGCGCGCCACGCCGTCACGATGGCGCAAGAGGATAGAGGCGGTGGCCGACACCGGTCGACCGCGAGGAGGAGGCGACGCTCGACACGCCGCTAGGAAGGTCCGCCACGGCTGAATCCGCGGTGGCAGGCAACGGTCCCGCGGGCGCGCGGGACCAAGGGAGATGCGACGGCCAGCAACGCGTCACTGGCAGGGAGCGGTCCCCACACGGTGGTTGCGGCTTCATTCAAGGGGGCACACACCTCCCCTTGTTCCGCTCAGCTCGGCCAGCCGAGCTGGCCATGCGTGTCGTGCCAGCACGATAGGGAAACCGATCACCGGGCCGGGCTGGGCAATGCCAGCCAGGCCAGGATGCACCCTAGTGGGCCGGACCCGGACCTGGGTTAGGTCGACCTTGTTCGGGGCGACCCAGGGGGTCTGGGGATGGGTCGAACCGGGCCCTAACCGCTATTTTTGGGCAATTTTTTGTCAAACACCCATATCTTGGGCTACAGACCTCCGATCAATGCACCATCAATTGAGATGTGATCCTTGGATCGAGATGTTCTTTTCAGTATATTACACTCAAAGTGTCAGAGAACTTTGGGTACAGTAGAGTTGGTTTGATCACGAAACAAACCGGGCCCTCGAAGCGGAAGCGCTTAAATCTTGAGCTCTGGACGTCCGATAGACGTGCCGTTGAATTTTTTGGATTCCTCTTGATGAGACGAAACTTTTGGCATACATTGCCAGAGATTTGGACGTAGTTGTATAGTGGACGGGTAGGATTGAACTCAAAATCCAACCGGGCCCCTAGAACGGAAAAGCTGATAACATTCAGACCGGACGTCCGTTTGACGAACTGTCAGCGGCATTATTGATCACGTTGAAAAAAAGTCCCTATGAGTATACCCTATGGGAGTTCGGGGTACAGTTGAGATACAGTCGGGATGGTTCGCACAGGAAACCAATCGGGCCCCTAGGACGAAAAGGCTAATTACTCACAGACTGGGCGCCCAATTGACGCACTGTTTATTGTGTTGAGAACCCTATGAAGAGACGGTCCTTTGAGATACTTCTTCGTGGCTCTCTGTGATTCTTGGAGTATCGACCAATAGCTCATGGAGCGGACCCTCTCGGAGACAAGAATACGGAGTACGGAGACTGTGTAGCTGACTGAGACCTGGCGACTTCTTGACCGACTCGACTTGGAGTGAGCTGACTAGCCCAGTGGACGGAGCACTACATTGTTTGGGTGCAGACCCATGGCGGACGGAGCACTACTTTGTTTGGGTGTAGACCCGCGGTACTCATTTGGAGAGTACCTCTGGAGGCTATTAGGGGGTGTACACTACTGTGTTTGGGTGGCATACCCCGACGGAAAGCACTACTGTGTTTGGGTGGCTGACCCGCGGTACTCGACAGGAGGAGTACCTCAGCAGTCTTAGGTTAGTGAGCTATACATCGGAGTCGTGACAGGATCACTGTACACTCCAGAGAAGGGGCTCTTCAGCAGTTACAGTTTCGATAATGAAAATCCAGTTTTGAGCTGAGTCTATGACCTTTGTGTTTACCTCATGATTGAGATGGGTCACTTGATAACTTAGGTATATGTATGGGCATATACCTAGGTAGTGGTTTTCTGTTGATTTCATAACCGCTGTGTTTCCTAACTTTTGAGATGGGTTACATGATAACTTTGGTATAAGTATGGGATTATACATAAGTAAGGGTTATCTGTTGTGATCCTACTTTGTTGTTATCATTGTTGGATATAGTGAGACCTTGAGGGTGTCGGGGCCCCTACTGAGTATCGTATACTCACCCATGCACGGCCCGCACCTCATCGTGTTGGTTGAAGATGTCGGGAAGCACTGATAGAGGCCGAGTGTTTGAGGAATGGATGGTACCTGGAGGTGGACCTCTAGACGAGTCAGTATCCGGAGGTGGAAATCAAGATGAGATGACACTCAGAGGAGGTTGACGACCGAGAGCGTTGTGGAGGATATCTGTACCTACCATTCAGGTAGGATCCGTGGTGGACGATCCAAGAGCTGCGCTATCTGTACCTACCCTTCAGGTTGGATCTGAGGAGGACAACCCAGGAGAATCTTTCGTTCTTCCAGATGTTTGTTGTTTTGTGTTTTACTTTCATTCAGTTGTAGTTGTACTTTCAGTTGGGTTTGTATTATGGACCACTTACTTTTCAGCACTCTCATTTGTTCTTAGTGTATTAGTTCCACATGTACTTTGTGATTTTTTGTTTACTTTTATAAAGGAAATTCCTTCCCAGTTATCTGGTTTTAAACCTTTGGTTCTAGTCGCCATCCCCTGGCCTATAGAAGGTGGGCTTGGGGTAGTCACGACACGGGACCCGAGGACGGGTCATGACAAACTGGTATCAGAGCATTCGGTTCTACCGCATAACTTATAACTTTGATATTTTCTTTCTGTGAAGCAATAGTGTTAAGGTTATAGTGTGTGGTCTTCAGTTTAGGGAGTCCAGTGTTGGTGCGGCGGTCAACGTATCCGTACACCAGGACCCTAACTTTTTATTTCCGACTATGTGCATGAAAATACTAATTGCGTGTGTGTTTCCAAAAGTTTTAAAGTCAGCTCAAACCAGGTCAGCTCACTAGGTATAAATTTTTGACCGTGTCGCATCTGTTCAAGATGTCTCCATGCAGACATTCAGTTGGAGTTTCCGAGAGAGTACTCGATGACGGCTCACTGAGCAACGAGGCTCCGGTGCAGGGCCCTCTTTCTTTGTTGGCTCCCTCGGGTGGTGTACCAGCAGCACCACCACCTGTTGGGCAGCAGATGCCACCATCCATACTAGCAAACTGTACACGCTTGCAGAGTGCGTTTCACGAGTTCCAACAGCAGCGGCCTCCAAGGTTACGAGGTGAGGCAGATTCCCAGGCAGTAGAGGACTGGCTGGAGGCGATTGCTAGAGTTTTCTTCCTAGCTGAGACATTAGTGGAGTGGATGGTAGGCTTGGATACTAGTGTTTTCCAGTGAGTGACCATGAGGATGGTCCGCATTGTGATGAGGATTCGGTATGTGGACCGATGCCTGATATAGTGCCTTCGGGTAGTGTGCCAGCTATACATCACCTACCTGTTGTTCAGCAATTACAACCAGCGATAACGGTATGTGACACATGTAGACATACTTCCATATACGTATTCCAACATCAGATACCCTCATGTTCCGATGCGAGCCCGACTCACAGGTGGCTAAGGACTGGATTGAGAAAGTTTCTGAGAGTTTTCAAGAGCTTATACAGCTTCGGCAGGATGACATGTCAGTAGCTGAGAATTCATCAGGGCGTACCAATGGTTCTTGGTACTTGATGATTACAATATGATCAGTGCTTTAGAGTTTGGACCTCAGAGCGAGGTGTGTTTAAAGGATATCTGAGTAAGCACTCTTTCCACTATGCATTCCTACTTATGTTAGGGTGCTAGAGATAACCTTTGTGGTTGAATGTTCTTTGGATGATCGGTTATAGGCAGTGAATGTTAGCAATGGGAAGATGTGAACTGGGGTCAGTCTCAGAGACTTGAACGTGTAAAATGTTTCAAGAACTGGAAGTGTCATGGAAAGATGAATCTGCAGAGAAACAGACATCGAAGCAGAGCTAGGAGAGTAGCATGGGGTGGTGTACTTTTAGAAATGTTACAATCACCCGCCATTGTAGTCCCCACTAGGCTCAGGGAGCTAGAGGGATTGGGAAGAGAATAGATGCATGCGGTCAAGGAGTGTGACCCAATGGCTCAAAGAATGATTCTAGGGACTGTCTATGTCCACTAATAGCTTCCGTGGTAAAAAACGTAGATATGAATCATTCCTTCCTTCCACGAATCTTGTCCCAGACCTAGATTTTCTGGTAAGCCGTAGACTTAACCCTCACGTCTGCAGATACCTTGGGAGGAGACTCAATAATCACACTTACGCCGACAGTGTGATCTGACCCACAAGGAAAGAGTTTTGGTTGGAATCTCTTGGTGGCAGCGTCCAGGCCTTACGATGTTGGTCTGAGTATGGATTGGATCCACTGTTCATACACGGATTGACTGTATTAGGCAAAAAGGTTGTGGTTTATCTACAACGTTGGGATGTGGTTTTCCTTGTTTGGTGAAAAGGAAAACCCAGGCAGCATAGGATGGAATCATGCATAGGAAGGTGTAGCTGATCACTCTTGAGTCGGCCATCTTCACCCATGTGGAAGCAGGAGTTTTGAGTATCAGTTTTAATCAGGAAAGGGAGCCCTCTAGAGTTCGAGGATGACAATAACGTCCTTATACAGGTCTCACCACGACAAGGTTTACAGAGAAATGGACAAGGTGGAAAATTATCTCTGAGGTTCAGCAGACCTTTTTAGGTCCTCAGTAGGGTAGGCGAGGTGGCTTACCGTTTGACCCACCCACCTCAGTTTCACTAGGTGAACGACGACTTCCATGTATCTCAGCTGAGGAGATACGAGCACGACCCTTCGCATATCATCGACCATGAGGATCTGGACGTTGGTGATGGGGTGAATTTTGCAGGGTTTCAGTAGAGGTTTAGGATCGACAAGAGCGGGTCCTACGAGGACGGTAGATTCCTTTAGTGTGCTTTTGTAAGCAGCACGAGAACTTCTAAGTGAGCACATGGGAGAGGAATGCTCAGATGTGTGCTCAGTATCGCTTTGGTATCCCTAGTTTGTGTTAAAGCATTACTGGGACGTAAATATCTGAGGTGGGAGTAATGTAAAGACCCAAGAAATTTCAAGGAAATTTTTTTCTTAATTTCCTTGGGATTTTACAAGAACGCAGTTTCTAACGGCGCCAGATTCCGAGGCCCGGTGTGCCTGAAATCAATTTCTGAAGTTTAGCTTAGGTGTGTTCAGTGAAATAACGAGCAGGTTTTTCCAACATTTGAACTGGTGCTTGGAATCGAAATCCAAGGGTACCAATGAAACCGCAGCACCGATAATTTCATAGGAACACCTTTTCTGGAGTTGCGTTTGCTCGGGTGTGGTTATTAAAAATCATTGGTTAAGTAAAGGAATAAAATAAAATGGTGCAACCAATTTTATTTTATTTAAAGTAGTTTAACCTATGATAAGTGGTTGGAGTGGGACCCACTATATCCTACTCCACAAGGTAGGATATTTGTGAGGTGGGTCCCACATGAGCCCCGCCTTTTCAAATTCCTCAAACCCCCTCTTTCAATTAAGTAACACACCGGCACCCCAATTAAATGAAAGCCAACTCTTGCGTTTATCTAAGTATTAAATGCATCTTCAATTGGGCGGTTATAACTCCTCAATTAATTAATTATTGGATTCATTTTGAATATCAAATGAATTATTTTCTTGTGTGTTGATTAAATTTGACTAAGTTTTATTTCGTGAGAGGTTAGTTCATTTTGAGAGAGGATTTGGAGAGGAAAGCTCTAAATTCCGAAGAACGTTCTTACTCCTTGAAGAACGCGAAGAACGCACCATCACCGACGAAGAACGAATACCTATAATGAAGGACGATGGTGGAAGATGCCTTCATCAGAGATTGACGATGCGACACCGTGTACCGTGACGCCAACGTCCGTCATCTTCTGTGACGTCTGATCATCGTGACGCTTGCCTCTTTCTGCGGCTTGACGACGTGCGGCGTCTTTGCAAGGTAGGGAATTAATTTGAGAATGATATCTTTTCCCAGGGATGTTTCCTTTTAAAACAAGGAATGCGGATCAACTCAATATTAAGTTGATCCCCAAAAAAATATTTTTGCGGGTTGGGAATATTTGATTACGGGGAAAAGCGTAGGGGTTGATTACTTTTTGTTCGTGAGAAATCCTTTGTCGTTCTTCGTCTTTTGGGCCACTTGTTATCAACTTAACGGGAGGAGGTCGGACCGCACGAACATGGTCGACACTCCTCCCACTTTGTTGTTTTGTTCATTGCGGCATGAACAAAGGAGGCGCGGTGTAATGACACCGTGTGCAAACAAGAAAGAACGAGAAGAAGAAGCGTGGCGCCGTCGCGCCGCGTCTTTGAGGCCGAACGGAACCGCGTCCAGAGTCGGGGCCGCGGAAGCGATTTGAAGACTCTGCTGGTTGATCGTTGTGCACGGAATTATGTGCGACAAAAAACAGGGCCGAAAATTCAACTTGAACCCTTCACAGTAATCTACGGCTCCCAGGTGGGCCACCGGCACATACAGAATTGAAAACGGATGACCGGAGCAACTCCAGTGGTTTGTGGAAGAGCTTGCCGGCGGCCGGAGGCGGCGGTTCCCGACGGTCGCGAGGAGGCAGCGATGCCTAATGATCCGCGGCGGTCGGCGCCGCGTTGCTGGAAGGGAGCAGACCCCATGCGTGGGTCGTTGCTTCAATCAGGGTGGTGTGTGCCTCCCCCCTGTTCCGCTCAGCTCGGCCAGCCGAGCAGGCCACGCGGGCCGCGCCAGCGCGGAATGCCAACCGGCCACCGGGCCGCGCCGCGCCGCGCCCAGGCCAGGTCGGGCCGTGCCCAGGCTGGTCTGGACCGCGCCCTAGTGTGCCGGACCCGAACTCGGGTTGGGTCAACCCGATTCGTGCCGACCTAGGGGGTCTTGGGCTCTGTCGGACCGGGCCCGAACCCCCTATTTTCGGGCAATTTTCGTTCAAACGCCCATATCATGGGCAACGATCCTCCAATCGACACACTTTTAGTTGAGATGCGATCCTTGGATTGAGATGGTCGTTTCGGTATATTACACTCAAGGTTTCAAAGAACTTTGGTTATGGATGAGTTGGTTCGAACACGAAACCAACCGGACCATCGGAGTGGAAACACTTTAATCATGAGCTCAAGACATCCGATAGACGTGTCGTTGACTTTGTTGGATTCCTATTGATGAGACAGTCCTTTTGGCATACTTATCATGAGTTTTGGACACAGTTGGATAGTGGCCGAGTTGGATTGAACCCAAAATCCAACCGGGCCCCTGGAACGGAAATTCTGATAACTTTCAGACCGGTCGTCTGTTTGACAAACCGTCAGTGGCGTTGGTGATCACGTTGAAAAAAGGTCCCTATGAGTATAACCTAAGGGAGTTCGGGGTACAGCTGAGATACGGTCGGGTTGGTTTGCCCAAGAAACAAACCGGGCCCCTGGGATGAAATGGAAAATAACTCACAGATCAGACGCCCGATTGACGTGTCGTCTGTTGTGTTTAGACCTCTATGACGAGGTGGTCCTTTGAGATTCTTCGTCGTGGGACAGTGTGATACTTGGAGTATCGACCAGTAGTTCTTGGAGAGGACCCTCCCGGAGACGAGCATACGAATTACGGAGACCGTGTAGCCGACTGAGACCTGACGACTGCTTGACTGACTCGACTTGGAGTGAGTCGACTAGCCCAGTGGACGGAGCACTACTTTGTTTGGTTGCAGAACCATGGTGGATGGAGAACTACTTTGTTTGGGTGCCAACCCTCAGTACTCATCCGTAGAGTTCCTCTACATGCTATTAGGGGGTGTGCACTACTGTGTTTGGGTGGCATACCATGGCGGGAAGTACTACTGTGTTTGTGTGGCTGACCCGCAGTACTCTACAGGGGGAGTACATCAGAAGTCTTAGGTTAGTGAGAAGTACCTCGAAGTCGTGGAAGGATCACTGTACACTCCAGAGATGGGGCTATTCAGTAGTTACAGTTTCGATAATGAAAATACTGGTTTGAGCCGAGTCTATGACCTTTGTGTTTACCTCATGATTGAGATGGGTCACTTGATAACTTAGGTATATGTATGGGCATATACCTAGGTAGTGGTTATCTGTTGATTTCATAACCTTTGTGTTTCCTCATGTTTGAGATGGGATACATGATAACATAGGTATAAGTATAGGATTATACCTAAGTAAGGGTTATCTGTTGATATCCTAAATTGTGGTTATCCTTTTTGGATACAGTGAGACCTTGAGGGTCTCAGGGTCCCTACTGAGTATCGTATACTCACCCCTGCACGGGCTATGCCCGCACCTCGTTGTGTTGGTTGCAGACGTCGGGTAATGCTGACAAAGGCCGAGTGTTAGAGGACTAGATGGTACCCCGAGGAGGACCTCTCGATGAGTCAGTATCCAGAGGTGGACTTCACGACGATACGACACTCATAGGAGGTTGATGGGCAAGAGAATTGTGGAGACTATCTGTACCTACCCTTCAGGTAGGATCCGTGGTGGATGATCCAGGAGCTGCGCTATCTGTACCTACCCTTCAGGTAGGATCTAAGGAGGACGACCTAGGAGCTGCTTCAGTTTTTCCAGCCATTTGTCTTTTTTTTTGTACTTTCGTTCAGTTGTAGCTGTACTTTAAGTTGGTTTTGTATTCTGGACCACTTACTTTTCATCACATTCTTTTGTTCTTAGTGTATTACTTCCGCTTGTACTCTGTGATGATATGTTTACTTTTATAATGGAAATTCCTTCCTAGTTATCAGGTTTTACGCCTTTTGTGATAGTCGCCAGCCCCTGGCCTATGGAAGGCGGGCATGGGGTAGTCATGACACGGGTCCTGAGGACAGGTCGTGACAACATTCCTCATATGAAATTGTCAAAACAAAACATAAACATTCATATTAAAACTAGAATTAAAAATGTCAATACAAAATCCATAAACCATGAATGGTATAAAAATAGAACATCCACAGTAAAAAAATATCATAACTCATTCAATTAAATATTGAATATTGTATTATAATATATCAACCACAATCAAGAATACTATCCATTAAAGGATGATGATATAGTTGACAATGATCAGTAAAACTCATTGATGGAAATACACCTTTTTCATGAATTCATATAATAGTCGCACAATTTATAAAGGATGACAATTGAAATATATTTTGAATCATAGTGTCCTATACCACTATGAATATTTTTAAATGAAATATCATTTTAAAACATTTCGGACCACATAAATAAATCATTTATACCATTTCAAAAAAAAAGACATTAATGAGAATGATTTGTAAGAATAAAAATTCAAAACATTAAAAATGATGTTTCAGTTAAAGAATAATTTAAGAGAATAATTTTTAAAATTTATTTTATGCGACATGGACATTTATAATAAATATTTCCCATAAAATACATACACATAAACAATCTCATATAATAATGAGATCGACGAATTAACCATTGTCATCCACAATTCGTCGGTCAGGGTTACGTTTAACCTACTGTATAATGACAACAGTATGTTATCAAATTATATAAGAAAAATATTCATATTTATTATATCCTACATCTACTATTTATGACTATTTACTACCCATTTAATAATTATTTCCATGATAAATTAACATTTCAAGTAAAATCTCTTTCTTTATCGTTTGTGTTTTAACGTTTTATTCTTGATTGTATCATTATATAATGATTTAAATACATAATGAATATAAAACATGATTTATATATAATATATATTTTTAATATATACATATATAATAGATATATATATGAAATGGAAGACACATTTTATGCAGACAGTAGGCTGTATGTATGCATAAAGGTTGTTTCCGTTTTCATATCATATTGAACTGAAATAACTGAATAAGATATATGTAAGTACATACATAAATAAATATATATATGTTTGTATATATTTATATAACTCCAGTAGAATTATTATTTCATATATTACATACTTATTAATAATATATATTTTTCTAATCATCTTTAAATGGTGAACGTAGAAATTAATCTCAATGCGACGTGGAGACAGTAATCCATACGTACACTCGAGCGACGATATCATTTTTTAATGATTATAATGTATGGAATTGGATGCTATAGTAATGGTGAAGATAAATTATCATGTTTTTTCATTAATTATACACATATTACACAGCATTATATCCATCAAAATAACATACTGTTGAATAACAAATTAACCATGGTTTGAAGACAGTGAGTTGTACGTACGCACGCATGTTGACATTATCAGTCATAGGATGGATAGAATATTGAGTATGGTTGTTATATATTTATAATGAAAACACAGTATGTAGAAGGTACTAGAGATTTTATTTTGGTATGGATATAACAAAGAAAGATAAAATGGAAGAAGAAATGAACTTTGAAAGACGTGATAAATTAATTTCTTCTTCTTTGGGTGTTTCTTTTGATTTGAACAAAATGGATCCTTAAGTTTTCTTACTGATCAAGGGAAGGACTCTAGGTTGATGTGAGGGATTTTGGGAGGAGATTTGGGTAGGGTTTGGCCAAGACAAATGGATTTGGAGGTCTGATTTGGAGAGAAGGGGATGTACCCTTTTTTAAGAAAGGTGAGGGCATGATTTCATAGTACGTTATCACTTCAAAGTAATTCAATAACTTTCACTACACCAAACACTAAGATTGTGCGCAAAACAAAATACCAAAATAGTCGTTAAATGAGAGACAATGAATATTACTAAATGAATTTTGAATCTTATATATATCATATAATTTTAACATCAATAAATTTTTTTTCAAAGACATAGTATATGAACAAATTCATTTTTTTAGATAAAGGAATTATTTTTCAGAAAATGCAATTTACAACCATTTAGTGAAAAATCATTTTTAAATCCAAATTTCACACTTTTATATATTATTATTATTGAAAATAAATTCTTATTTACATGAGTGACATAAAAATTTAGTTTGGATACTTTTTGGTGTACTTTTCGGATAACTTTCATATTTTGTTGAATAATGAAAAATACTAAATTTTATTTGAAAATGACTTTTTTAATAGAAATTATTTATTGTGTCAAATTTTTAATTTGAATGGTTTGGAAGTATAATTAGAATATTTTATAATTTTTAATACACTTTAGGTCATTATAAGTAATTTCATATTTAAAATTCACAAAAATACATGTCAATCAATTGATAGTTTTTAATTTTAAAAAACATGCGTTTTGGTTTTGAAAATATGAAATAATTTTAAATTAATTAATGATAATTCTTTATTTTGAATTTTAAAAAATTTAAATGGTTTTTGAATTTGGAATATCAAAATTATCTTAGGGAGTATATTTTGTATTTTTCGGAAAACATTCAATTCTTGATGAATAGTGGAATACACGACAATATTTTTTAAAACGAACTTTTTATTTATTTAATTATTTATTTAGTTTAAATAAAAATTTTGGTAAAAATTAATATATAATAACTATTTTTGTTTTATGTAATTCATTAGAGTCAGTTTATAATTAAATTATATGTATAAAATTTTATTATACTTTTTAATGTCTTTTACCCACTTTTTAGACAAATTTTCAAATTTGCATAAAACGAAATTTTACAAATTCTGTGAATTAAATTATAAAAATCCAAGAAAAAAGTTTTAAATAATTATGTAAAATGTGGTTCAATAAGATTTAAATGATTTTTTTGAATATTAAATTTTGACATTTATTTATCACTGTTAAAAATAAATATGTTAATTAATGTTAAAAATTTTATTATAATTACCCTAAAACTTGTATAAATTGTATTGGTTAAGTGTATTTTGATCAAAAACAACCTTTTGAATAAAAAATTATCCTTTTGTTCAACTTGGATAAGATTAGGACAATTATTATATTTATATTTAATGAAGTGTTTAAAGTGTTAAATTCAATGTTTAATAACGTGTCTATTTTTAATATATTGTTATACATATGATAAATTTGACAATAAATATTCATTTGAAATATAAAATGATTTCCTACATAATTATAAAGTATTTATATTTTTTTCACGATTATATAATTAAATTTATTTATGGAAAAATGATGATGCACTAATTACTTTATTAATGAATGAATAAAAGCACGTGAGCCTCAGCCCAGTTGGTGAGGACTCTTATGTGCATCCAGATGACCCAGGACCAAAACCAGGTGAAGGAATAATTTTCTGGCACTATAGCAGTACTATAGCAGGAACTGTGTTGTAATGTTTGTAGATACTGTAGCAGGAAATGTTTGGCACTATAGCAGTTGGGGATTTTCCCCTGTTTGGGCCATCGGGCAACCGATTTGATCCCCAAGTCCATTAAGGACATCGAGCCACCCTAGCCTTCGGGGTAGTAATGTTACGACCTACACCCCACAATGTGTACCCCTCCGGGGAAGACAATGTGATAAGGGAGATAATGACCCCCCGAGTCCCACCTCCAGTATGCCCCGGAATTGCGACTAGCCACAAGGGTATAATAAACACACAAATAGGAGGAATTACCATCTAAGAGAACACTTGCAGAATAGAGAGATATGATATAAACCAACACACTCCAACTCAGAAATTAAATATAAAATAAATCCCAATTGTACATATGTAATGCCATGAAAAAGTACTACAATGGTAAGGGGAAAACTGCAAGTACCCAAACGAATGTAAAAACATCAACATCCACAATCCTGAATAGCTCCTGAAACCCCAAGCTAATAGAAAACAACATTATCTCCAACCTACTACAAGTGACCTAAAAATAGTATATATATACATAGGGTGAGTATAACAGTCTACTCATTAGGATCCTCCCCAAAGAATCGTGTACAAAAGTAATAAAATCATGCTAAACCATAGTGAAAAATAAGTGAAACTAACTCATCACCTAAATAGATATACTATGTCCCCAACCTCACAAGGGGTACTCTTACCGCGTAATGCGTACACGAATATATAATATAAGAATGAATATCAAGGTTACCCCACTACTACTTCCCCACCAGTTTTCTTGCTTTTCCCCAATGCCACACGTCCTATGCATCTCTCTCCAAAAAAGCTTACCCGTAGACACGTGGGTGAAGAAACACAACATGTACCTTGTGCAAAAAAACCACCATGTCCATGAAAGAATGTAACCAAGTGCTTACCAGGATCCACCACAGCTATCATAACAGGTATCATATGTCACGTATCATACCTCAAGCCATCACATCATATGCACCGAGTACAGATCCTCAAGCCATCACAACATATACATATTACACCTATAGTATTCCATAGGATACTATATCCAGAATATATCTATGTGAATAACCAAAAGCCATTACAACCATCTATACAGATATATGGGGAAAACTAACCAATATGCCTACCAGCACATGTATCTACCAAGAGAAGAGAGCATGGCCAAGGGGGGTATTCATCCATTCATCCTCCCACCGAAATGTTGGGGAAACCAACTCCCCATGGCTCAAAATCCCCGGGGTGTCAGTTTCCCCTACTGACAGGGTAGAGTAGAATAAATAAACACAAAATGTACCGAATATACTATATCTCACAACCACACTATGGGCATAAACTCGTCTTCAACTCAACTACAGTGAACATCTCTCAGACTGCAGGCTTCCAATTTTAACACTAGGTATCCTATAAGCACGCAACCATTTAACAAGATTTAAAACATTATTTTTTCCCTTTTAATCAGTTTCACTTTATGTTAATAAATTCTTTAAACATTAATGAACCAATAATGATTCCACATTATATTTCAGTTGAATCACACCCAAAGTACACTGTTCCTTCAAAATTACAACCTCATGATTATGATCCAGCAAACTCCAACCCCATGGGCCCACACAATTTATTCAATTATTCAATATATAATTACATTCCCTTATTTACAAACATTCTAGAAACATATTATATGCTAATAAACACAAGGGTAGCTAACACGATGAGTATATTTCCTCCCAATCAAGTCTTTTCCGCCTATAGAAAGAACATAGACCCATCCTCCCATTAGAAGCTAAGCACAGAAAACACATGGAATAACCCCTCGTGTCTTCATCTATTTCCGAAGAAGGGTAAGCAAGACCAACTGCCCTGAGAAGTGGGGAAAAATAATGCGGATAATCAACCAATAAGAAACAACAAGCATCTAACTATCACATCTATCTTGTTAAATCAACCCTGGTGTCCCCCCAACACCCACATGCATAAAACGATGCATCTCGCCACTCTAGGATTCATATAATTCCACACAACAGGCCTCCATAACCTCACATATCTTAACAGCTAGCCTGGATCACATCAGAACACAAGTAGCAGGAAAAAAACATTTTAATAGTTGGGTTCTTGGTCCTTTAACAAAAAATAGGGTAACTCGAAACCCTAAAAGCAGTTACCATTTATCGATAAACTGATTCATTAATACATATTATATTAACTGATTATTATTTTTGGGTTTCGGATTTGGGAAGCCTAATTATTATGCTATAAATAATAATTAAAGATGTTTACTACACAATTTTTATTGAAATCAAATAAAAAATATAAGAACCAAATTCTTTTACATGCCTCCTTATCTTTAACCAAACCATTACCAATTTATTCTAGCATTACATTCTTTAACAATTTACATCAAGAACAAAATTCTAAACACATCATGCATTGATATCACACTATCTAGCAAAAGAAGAGGCAATAAAAAATGATTGTTATAAATTCGTTTATTCTATTCAAATACTTATTAGGTCAATTACATTGTGATATAGTGGGATAAAACATTCTAACAATATAGTTTCACGTAAGATAATATAGGATCAAAAAATCCCCTACATCAAATAGTTCATGATGTTCTTTATACGATCACAATCCACACAACGAGTCATGATCCTCCTATCGTGAAAATTGTATCCACCTGAGGATTCCACGGTATGACCGCACCAACAGACACCCATGAAAACTCCATTAGAATCATGAGGATTACATTATATAAAATGTATACAAGAATGGGGTAAGATGAACCCCAAAAGAACAACGATAAAACATACCATATATCGATTATTGATTGTTACAACATGGTTGTATCAAAAGAGAGTAGAACTAATCCGAGGAGGAAAGTTTGATTGCGATACTCATATGATAAGGAATGGAATGTTCGAGTGTCTCACACCTGAGAACAAGGGGACTGAATTAGGTAGGATGGTATCATTTCCCTTAATATGATTTAACAGAGCGACGGTATAAGATAAACTTACTTTCCCACTAAATCTGGATCGTATTAAACAATGTGGTTGGACCAAGTAAAAACATCCCATGCGATAGGAATAATTAATATAGGCTTTATGGCCTTTGAATCGGCCTAAGAGTCCATAAAACGAGGATTTAAATTCATTTTACATCAATGGAAACATTAAAGGGGTGAAAATGTAGGAAGCTAGAAACACTATTCACAAATTCAATATTTGGAAAAAGAAAAAAACAATTCATGAACCTCACCATTGAAACCTCAACGTTAAAACCTCACCATTCTGGAAACACTATTCATGAACCTCACCGTTTAATCCTCGCCATTGGAACCTCACTGTTCTAGGAACAATGTTCATGAACCTCACCGTGGAAACATCACAGTTGGTACCTCACCCTTCTGGAAACAGTGTTCATGAACCTCACCTTTGAAACCTCACCATTTGAACCGTAGCATTCTAGAAACACTATTCATGATCCTCATCATTGAAACCTCACCAATAGAAACTCACTATTATTGAAACACTATTCAGGAACCTCATTGTTGAAATCTCACCAATGGAACCTCACTATTCTAAAAACACTGTTCATGAACCTCACCATTGAAACCTAACTATTCATGAAACACTATTCATGAATTTTACCATTGGAACCTCACTTTATTAGATACAGTATTCACAGAAATTTACTGATGCACTGTTCTAAACTGCCTAACATTGGAACTGTTCACTGAGGGTCACCGATGATACTGTTCATAGGAAGGGAAAATTAGAAAAATGTTGGGGATAAAAAACCTTGACCTCTCGGAACACATCAAACAATATATTTTCACAAAGGAATTGTATGGAGAGGTCTCGACAATTTCATCAGATTCCTCTCATAACATTATCATCCCTGAGAATTCAGACCCACATAATGTGAAAATGAAAAGGGTCTGAACAACCACCTATATAGATACCTATCAAAAGATATCAAACCACAATAGCAACAAAAGTAAGCCATCTCATAAACATGGAAGGTTTATAACCACCAAGGATACATCGATACATGAAAAGATTTAAACATCAAACAAATCTAGTTACTGAGCATGTATCTGTGACTCATGTTCCCAGGTACTCTTCTCCATGCCACCATGTCACCAAAAGACACAAACCATGTGGATAAAATGTCTGTACAACACCTTAACCTTGTGGTCTTGGATCTCCATTGGTCTCTCCTCAATGTTTGCATCATTATCGACTTCATTCTCTGTCCAATAGATGACGTGAGATTCATCATGAAGACAATGATGAAGCTATGATACATGGAAAATTCATGTATTTGAATCACCCGTGGGGAATGTTCTACTCGATAAAACATTGCTCCAAAACGAGTTAACACAACAAAAGGCCCAACAAAGAGGGGAGAAAGATTACTCCCAAGGCCAAACCATCGCTTCCCACAATGGGGAGTTACCTTCAGTAACACATGATCCAAAACATTAAACTCTAAGGGTCTCATACTTTGATAATCATATGATTTTTGATGATCTTGTGTTGTCTTCATCCACCACAAATCACCAGAACCATCTCTGTTGTATTCTTCACTAGTTCATGTCCAAGAATTTCTAACTCTCCGACCCCAGTCTAGCACAAAGAAGAATGGAAAATTTGGCCATATAAGGCTTTAAAATGGACACATACAGATGGTGGAGTGAAAACTATTATTTTAAGAAAAATCCACCATGGTTATGTGCCTCATCCACGAACCTCCAAAATCTAGGACACAAGTGCGTAACATGTCTTCAAGAGTATGGACGGTTCACTCCGTCGGTCAATCCGTTTGAGGATGAAAAGAAGTGCTAAGGCATAGTTGAGAACTGAAAGCAAGTTTGAGACCTATCCACACCTTGGAGGTAAAACAAGGATCTCGATCAGAAATTATCTTCCTAGGGACTCCATGATGTCTCACCGCCTCCTCTAGACACTTGCTTGATAAAACATCCATTGAGCCCGACTCCTAGATTGCTATAATGCGGGCCAATTTTACAACATAAATAAAATCATGTCCTCCAGGAGATCTAGGTAAACTAGTATCAAAGTCTATTGTTATTTCCTCCCACTTCCATTGGGGAATTTCCAATGGCTGGATCAGACCACCAGGAACATAGTGTTCTGCCTTCACCTTCAATCAAACCATACATCGAGACACAAACTCAAAAACTGAACGCTTCAGCCAAGGCTACCAAATGTATCTCCTCATGGCTCGGTACATCTTGGAAATTCCAGGATGCACCACTAAAGGTGAACTATGAAACACTATGATATCTGTCTCATGCACTATCAACGGAAAAACAATCCATCCATTATAGAACACTTGCTGTTGTTCATCCATAGACCGCCTATCAGGGGCCTCGCCATAAAGAACTCAATATATCCAGAACTCTACCTCTAGATCCCCCAATTGGGAATCTTCCACCTTCTGCACCAGAGATGACCACACTGTCATCTAAAAAAGACAATCTCTGCCCCCAAATTCTCCCATATCCAGATGAAATGTTGGCAGTTCTTCCATTACTCTCCAAGAGTCACCAGATTCACTCACAGCATCACTATGTGACTTTCAACTCAGTGCCTCAGATTAAACATTACCATTTCTAGGTTTATATGATATCTTGAAGTCATATTTGTGTAAGAAATCTATCCCATGGCGCTGTTGTATGTTCATGTCACGCTGGGAGAAAGCATACCTCAAACACTTATGATCAGTGAAAAATACTAAATTCTCACCAATGAGGTAACGTCTCCACAAAATCAGAGAAAACACCACAGATGACAAATCACGATCATGAGTGGAATAATTATGTTCATGGGGACATAAATGCCAAGACCCAGAAGAAACAACTAATCTTTTCTGCATCAAAACACAACCAAACCCCAGATACGAGGCTTCACAAAAAAAATCAAACTAATCTTCGTCAGCTAGAAGACAAGGAACTGGATCACCTACTAACATCTCCTTTAGATACTGAATAGCTACCTGACACTGATCAGTCTATATGAATGCTGGATCCTTCCTTGTTAAAGCTGTCAGAGGAGTCCCAACTAATGAGTAATTGGTTACGAACCTCCAGTAGTATCCTGTGAGACCATGGAATCATTGAACCTCTTACACTATCTGGGGGGGCTTACCAAGATAAAAATGCTTCTATCTACGATGTATCTATAGCTAATCCCTGCTGGGACACAAAATTCTCTATGAAACAGAGTTTTCAAACCCAAAATTCACACTTCGGAAACTTCCCAAATAGATGATGTTTATGAATAACTCCCAAAATAGCGTGTTGATGATTTGTATGCACCTATTTTGATGTGGAGTACATATGGATGTCGTCAATGTAGAGATCCATGAACATATTCAAGAACTCATGGAAAACAACAGTCATCAATCCCATGAACATAGCTGAGGCATTTTTCACGCCGAACGACATTACAAAGAAATCATATTGCCCATGAGGACAATGGAATGTAGTCTTTAGGATATCCTCCTCATTCACACACATATGCGGATTAAACTATCACAATTAGATCATTGATAACAAACGTTCACCATTTATTTGATTGAATAAATCATCAATTAGCGGATGATGGTAGTTATTTTTTATCGTCACATTGTTTAAGCGATGATAATCGACGGACAACCGCAAACTACCTTCAGCCTTCTTTGCGAATAAATCTTGTGCACACCACGGTGACACACTTGGCCGAACAAAACCGCACTGTAACATATTATCATGATATATAAGTATCTCTCGTAACATAGAAGGGGAATCATATATAGATACATAGATATAGGAGATGCTACTGGTTGTAGCTCGATGCCAAACTCAATCTCTCGTCGAGGGGGTAATTCCACAACCTCTTCTGGAAAAACATCAGGGTACTCTACTATGACCTTAGAAAATGCTTATTTATGAACCTCTAATAAAATGAACATCATCTCATCCAACATGGATGATAAGGAAGGAATGTGCCTATTAGCCATCTGAGGATATCGCTCACCAACAAACACCAACATCTCTCCAACCACATTGATGAAAATTGCCTGCTTTCAGAAGAAATACATATTATCCTACACCAAATACAACCATTCTATACTGAGGATTACGTCTTTTGGTTTTATTCGTACACATATGAAATATCCCGAAGATCAGTGCATCCCCAATATTACCTCACAGTTTCTAGAAACATCAAATAAGTGAGCTCAACCTTCAACTAGTGTAGTCAACACCAAGGTCACTATAATCCTCTATATCTCAAGTCCCAAAGCATGGAAAATACTATGTGATTTAAAGGAGTGTGTTTCACCTGAATCAAACAAGGAATACACAAAGATAGAAAATAAGAAAGGGTACCTTGAACAATATTTATCTCACATTTAGCTAGCAACGTGAGAGCATGAAACAGACCTTGACATATTCCATGGCCTCTCTGAACCCGATGAAGACCACCACCACTATCACACTCTACTCTTTGAGGACAAGGAGAATCACATGCATATCCTCTTCCTGCCCCATCTACCCTATGAAGATCTATTGATGGTACAACCTAGTTCTTCTTCCTCGGTGTAAATACTTCAACAGAGGAACCTTGAGTGGAGAACCTGATGCACGATGACTGCTCTAAAAGGTTGGGCACTCTCGCTGCAGATGAACTCGACCTACATAAGAAAAACAAGGGCCTGATACCATGGAATGTTTCTAAGAGTTGTTGTTTATTGAGAAACGAGATGTGAAGGGTTGTGACCTACCCCATGATGAACAGAAACTCTTCCGCCCTGAAAACCGAAAACCACAGACTAGAAATCTGCTTCATGAGTAGTAATTATGGTTCCCCTCTCATGGTGATCCAGTCCTAGCCATTGTCTTCTCGACATCCTATGCCCTTGCTAGCACCTCATGGTACATCAACAGCATAAATGGGGTGACCTGGTGCTAGATCTCTGGATGAAAAGAATCCTCGAAATGCCTTACCCTGGCCTCCTCATCCAGAAACAGGACAAAATCATATCGTAAATAGTTCTTGAAACAGATTCCAAACTCTCACACACTAGAGATCCCCTGTAAATGGGTAAGAAGATCATGACGATTGGATTACCTCACGGTCGAAGAAAGAAACTCTACTATAAACATGTCTTGAAACTCATCGCATGAGATAGTCGACTCCTCACGATCCATGGAGAAAAAGAACCACCACTGCCTCACTACTCCACGCACCATCGTCACTACCATGGACACCCAGTGCTCCTTCTGAGCACAGATCGAACTAAAGACGATCTCAAACTCCTCCAACCTGTCTTCCTTAACTGCATCTGAAACAGAGCACTCATTCTTCTACATACTCTGGCACTGAAACTCTTGGAGTGTCTTCCACTAAGTGTCGTTTTCGTCAACCTCAACCCTTTATAGATCTGTTGGAACAAACTGTTGAACATATTCTATGTGATCCTGATGTGGACGTCAACCTAGAGCCATACGTATAAAATAAATAATAGTTAGGGATCCTAAAACTGTAATATGGAACACTCAACATTAATTAATTAATATTTTTCATTTATTTATTTTATATTAACCTACCTGAAGGTCTACCCATTCAAACATAGGCACAAATACTAATTATGCATGATCCATTCCATGCTATCTACCTAGCAACTACTATCACCTAGTTTAGTATCCATTGTAAACGTAATGGTCCGTACATCAGATCATAGGAGGCCCTAATCATTTATGTCTGAACTGGTCTCTAGTGTTTACATCACTTGATTAAAATAAATGACAATGTTGCCCAACGAACCCCTGAAACCTCACCTATGCAAACTCCAAACTATATCATATCCCTAAAAATACATTTTTTACCACTATGTTGAGACCCCCTCCCCACAATGTGTACCTCTCCTAGTCTTTCAATGTTAGAAGTGAGATAATGACCCTCGAGTCTGACCTCTAGTAGGCCCCAGGTTGGTGACTAGTACCGAGGGTATAGTAAATACAAAAATGGAGGTATTACCCTATAAGAGGGCAGATGTGGAAGAGAGATAACAGATAGACACCAACCTACTCTAAATCAGAACTGAAATATAAAAGAAAACCCAAGTGCACAGATGTAATTTCATGAATATGTACTATAACTAGAAGGGGAAAACTGTATGTACACAAAAGAAAGTAAAAATAGCTACAACCAAAAGCCCGAACATCTCCTATAACATAAATCTAGTAGAAACCAACTTGATATCCCAAAAGCTCCATGTGACCTAAAAAATAGTTTATATATACATGGGGTGAATATAACATTATACTCAGTAGGGTCCTCCCCAAAGCCCCTTGTGCAAAAGTAAAGAATGCACACTAAAGCACATTTAACAACAAGTGAAACTAACTTTTTACATAAACATGAATACTATGTTCCCAACCTCACCATGTCTACTCTCACCACGTAACACATACAAGAATATATAATACATCAATGAATATAAATGGTACCCTGCAACTACTTCCTCACTGGTTTTCTATATTTCCCCAAAGTTGCACGTCCTAAGATTGTCTCTCCAAAAAAGCATGCCCGTAGAGACCTGGGCGAAGCACCAAAATATGTACCTCGTGCAACAAAACCACCACGTGCAAGCAAGAATTTAACCAGGTAGTTTCATGGATCCACCATAGCTCACATAACATGTATCATATGTTAGGTTTCATACCTCATGTCATTACATCCCTTACATTGAGTAAGGATCTTCAAGTCACCACAACCTATACATGTTAAACTTATAGTATTCCATAGAATACTATATCCGGAAAATATGTCTGTGATTAACCACAAGCCAATACAGCCCTATACACACATATATGGAAAAAACTGACCACTTTGCCTACATGCACATGTATCTACCAAGAGAAGAGAGTTGGGACAAAGGGGGTAGTCATCCAATCATCCTCCCAACAGAATGTTGTGGAAAACATCCCACAGGGCTCAAAATCCACAGGTTGTCAGTTTCCATTACTGACAGGGTAGAGTAGTGTATAGAAATACAAAAAGTACTGAATATATTATATCTCAGAACTGCACTATGGGAATAACCTAGTCTTAGACTTAAATACAGCTAATATCTCTCAGACTCCGGGCTGCCACTTCATAGACTATGTATCTTATAAGCACGTAATAATTTATAGAGCTTTAATACATTATTTCATTCCATTTTTTAGTTGAAATTTACATTAATTGATTATTTAATCAGCAATGAACCAAAAATAATTCCATATTATATTTCATTAACATCACACCCAAAGTACATTGTTCTTTCAAAATTAAACCCTCATCATTATGTTCCAGCATACTCCAACCCAATGGGTCAACACCATTTATTCAATTATTCATTACATTATTAATTTCCCATATTCCAAGGAGTTCTAGAAAAACATTTTATGCTTCTAAACACAAGGGGTCTCAACACAGAGAGTAGATGTACTACTTGTTGTGTCTTTACTACCTATAGAAATATCATAGACCCATCCTCCAAAAAGAATCTTAACACAGAATGCACGTGGAATACCCCCATGTCTTCGCCTCTTTAGGAAGAAGGGTATGAAAGATCAGCTTCCTTGAGTAGTGGGGAAATCATAAATTAGGTAATCAACCAATAAGAAACAGCAAGCATCCAACAATCACATCCATCATTTTCCATCATCCCTGGGGTCCTCCCCGACACCCACAAGCATAAATCGATGAATCTCTCCACTCAAGGCGTCATATGCTGCCACAAAAAAAGGGCCTCCATGCACCCAAATATCACCAAAGCCATCATGGCTCAAATCAGAACACAAGTAGCAGGAAAACAATCCTTTTAACAGTTGGGATCTTTGCCCTTTAACCAACAATACTTTAACATAGAACCCTACAAGAAGTTTTCATTTATCAATCAATCGGTTCTTTAATCCGTCTTATATCAACTGATTATTATTCTTTGGTTCCGAATTCGAGAAACCTTATCAGTAAGTTATCACAAATAACTAAACAAGTTTACTTCACCATTTTGATTAACATCAAATTACAACAAGAAGAACCATATTCATTTACATGCCTCTTAATCATTACCCAAACCATTATCAATAAAAATTTTCATTAATTTCATTACCACTTTTCATAATGAACAAAATTATAAACACAGAAATCATTGATATCACACTATCTATCAAAACAGGATGCATTAACATACGACCGATATGAATTTGTTTATTCAGTTCAAATATTTATTAGGAAAATGACATTGTGATCTAGTGGGATAAAAAATACTGACAATACAGTTGCACATAAGAGAAGAGAGAAGAAACGAATCCCCTACTTCAAACAGTTCTTACTGTACTTTATAAGAGCACAATCCACACAATGGGTCACGATCCTCCCCTCGCAATAGCTGCATCCTCCCAAGGATTCCACAATATGATCAATCAACCTAAACCAAAGAAAAATCCATTATAAGTATGAATATTACACGAAATAATATGTGAAGGAGAAATAGGATAATATGAACCCCAATAGAATGATGATAAAACATACCATATATCAAAGATTGATTAATGTACTTGGTTGAATCAAAACCGAGTGGAACCAATACGAGGAGGAAAGTTTGATTGTGCTACTCATATGAGAATGAATGGGATGTTTGATTGTCTCAAACCCAAGAATAATGAGAATGGATTAGGGAGGACGATATCTCATCCTTTTAGAAAATTTAACAGAGCGATAGTTTAAGATACACATAATTTCCCATTAAAAGCGGATCTCATTAAACCATGAGATTTGAAAAAGTAAAAACATACCAAGCCCTAGAAATAATTAATATGGAATTTATGTCCATTGAATAATCCTAGGAGTCCTTAAAACGAGGATTTCAATGCATTTTACATGCAAGGAAATGTCAAAGGGGAGAAACTGTATGAAGTTGGAAACACTTTTGAAGAACACAACATGTAGAAAAGAAAAAACACAGTTAGTGATCCTCACCATTGAAATGTCACCATTAAAACCTCACCATTTTGGAACCACTATTCATGAACCTCATCACTAAAACCTCAACATTGGAGCCTCAATGTTCTGGAAACACTGTTCATGAACCTTACCGTGGGAACCTCATTGATCTGGAAACAATGTTCATATACCTCACCATTGAAATCTCATCATTGGAACCTCACCGTTCTGGAAAAACTATTCGTGAACCTCACATTTGAAACCTCACCATTGGAACCCCATTGTTCTGGAATCACTATTCATGAACCTCACTATTGAAACCTCACCGTTGGATCCTCACTATTCTAGAAACATTGTTCATGAATATCTCTGTTGAAACCTCACCATTGGAACCTCACCGTTCTTGAAACACTGTTCATGAACCTCACCATTGAATCCTCACCATTGGAACCTCACTGTTTTTGAAACATTTTTCATGATCCTCACCGTCGAAACATCACTGTTGGATCCTCACTGTTCTGGAAACATTGTTCACAGAAGGTTACTGTTGCAATGTTCATGAAATTCATGATATCATTTAAAAGTGACCCAATTTATAAAGGATGATGATTAAAAAATATTTGGAATAAAATTTTCCCATATAACTTTGAAACTTTTTAAAGTAATTAACATTTTAAAACATTCATTTCCTTGTAAATAAATCCATAAAACCATTTTTAAAACATGGACATTAATGAGAATGATTTATAAGAATAAAAATATAAAACATTTAAAATAAATTTTTAGTTAAATATTACCTTAAAATTATAATTTTGAAAAAGTATTTTATGAATCATGTTCATGGATATTAAATATTTCCATGAAAATACCTAAAAATAAACATTCATGGATAATAATGAGATTAAAAAATTAACACTTGCCATGCACTTTCCTTTTGTCGAGGGTACGTTTAACCTCCTATTTAATGACCATAGCATGTTATTAAATAATACCAGAACCATATTCATATTTATAATATCATACATGATTAATTTATGACATTATACTTCCAATTTAATAATTATTTCCATGTTAAATTACCTTTTTTAGTAATATCCACTTTCATTATTGTATGTGTTTTAACTTGTTATTCGTGATCACATCATTAGATCATGATTTAAATTATTACAGAATATAAAATAATATTTATATGTATAATATATTTTAAATATAAATATTTATAATAGATAGATATATGAAATGGAAAACACCGTTTATGGAGACAGTAGGCCTTACGTACGAATAAACCCTGTTTCCGTTTTCATATCATATTGATTAGAAGTTAGTAAATAAGATGCATGTAAGTACATAAATATATACATACATACATACATACATACATACATACATACATATATATATATCTCTAATAAAATTATTTTTTCATTTATTACATAATTATTAATAATATATATTTTTATAATCATCATTGAATGGTGAACGTGGAAATGAATCTTTACACGTTGTGGATATGGTAAGCCATACCTACATACGAATGAAAATATCATTTCCGTAATGATTAAAATGTGTTTAATTGGAAGGTATAGTAATTTTGTAGAGAAACTATATTGATAGTTTCTTTATATATAGACATATTACTCATCATTATATCCACAAAAATAACATTATTTTGAAAAAAAATACACCACGGTGAGGAGATGATAAACCGTACTTATGCACACAATGATTAATTATCATTCATAGGATGGATAGAATAATGATTATCATTGTACTATATTTATAATTACATAATAATATGTAGAATTTGAATGAGTTATTATTATGGTTTGGAAATAAAAATGTAAGAGAATGTGGGTGAACTAAAGAACATTGAAATAGGTGATAAAAATTTACCTCTTCTTTGGGTGTATCCTTTGGATTTGAACAATAAGGCTCATTAGTATTTCTTATTGATAAATGGATGGTCTCTAGGATGAAGTTTGTGAAGTTGGGGGGAGATTTGGGAAGGTTTTAGCTGATCCAAATGGCTTTGGAGGAGTGATTCTAAGAGAAGGGAAAGTACCTTTTAAAAGAGAGGTGAGGGTCACTTTAGGAATCTTTTGAAATATTATTTTATTAAAAAATAATATTCAGTTTCTAATAGCTGTAAATTAATTTATTCCAATGATAATATGGGGATAGGTCTAAATCCTCTCAACCAATAGGTTTTAGAAAGGTTTAGGTCCCCATATTTACTCTATATTTTAGATTTAACTCTTAGTTTAATAGTTTAACTTTTACCATGTCCTCATGTATTATTATTATAAATGGTTAATAAAAATACTATAAGAAGCAAAGAGAACCCCCATTGGTTTATTAATGATATATTTAGAATTATATATGTCCTTTTTCCTAACCATATGTTTTAGGAATATAATATCATTTAATAATTTAGGATTTGTTTTCAGAACTCATTTATGTCATTTTTGACAATATTTAGTGTTTGGTTTTTGTAAAAGTCATAAAAACATGATTACATCTAAAAAAATTCATTTATTCAACACTAAAATGTCATATTAAGTTATAAAATTTTGGGATGAAGACAAAATCCTCAATCTACATTTATTTTTATATTTATAATATCAATTATTTTAATATTTCATTGTCAAAGTAATTACGACATCATCATTATGTCATAAATAAATTTAATTATTTATTCTCTAAAATTTATAAATAAAATACCATTATATAGGAAATGATGTTAAATTTATAATGAATACTTATAGTCGAATTTATATTATGTATAACATTATATTAAAAATGTTTTAGTTATTAAAATTTGAGTTTAACACTTTTAACTCTTCTTTAAATAAAATAATAATAAATTTACTAATATAATCTAGGTGGACCAGAAGGATATTATTTTATTACTATGTTTGTTTTTGTTCTAAATAAACTTATCCAATATATTTAGGACATTTTTTGGGTAATTATAATATCATTTTTACTTTTAATTACCCTATTTACTTTTAACAGAGGTATATAAAAGTCTAAATTTACTATTAAAAAAAATTATTTTTATATTATTGAACCACATTACACATACAGATTTCAACCATGTCTCAAAAATTTTATAAATTCAGTTTATATAAGTGGTAAATTTTCTTTTTATGCAAATTTTTAAATGTTCATAGAAGGTGAGTAAAAGATGTTAAAAATTTTAAAAAAACTATTATACATATAAATTTATTATAAAATGACAACCATGAATTAAATTGATCTTATATTGGTTTTATATATCCATTATGACATAAAATAAATTTAAATAAAATAAATAATTATTAAATAAAGTTGGTTTTAAATAATAACACAATGTTTTTTCAATATTCATTAAAAGTTGAATGTTTTAAGAAAATTATCGAAAATACACCCTAAGCTAATTTTGATATTCCGATTTCAAAAATGGATTCAATTTTACCCAATTCAAAATATTGAAGTTTTATAATTTAGTTTAAAATTAATTCTCGTTATCCGAACCAAAAAGAGGGTTTATTAAAAAAATATAAACGATCAAAATATTTACACGTGTTTATGTCAAATTTAAATGTGAAATAACATATAATGACCTAAATAGTATTAAATAATAAAAAAATATTATAATTATTTTTCCAAACCATTAAAATGCATAATTTGACAAAAAAAATTATTTTGATTAAAAAAGTTGTTTTCAATTAAAATTTAGTATTTTTTCCTATTCATCAAAATTTGAATGTTATCAGAAAATTACCCAAAATTTATCCAAACTAATATTTTATGTACCACATCTAAATAATAATTTAATTTCATTGAATTTATTATATAAATGTTTGAAATATGGTTTTTAAAAAGGGATCTCTATTAAATGGCGGTAAAATTGCATTTTTTGTAAATATACTTCTTTTATCTGAAAAAAATGAATTTATTCTTATATTATGTGTAAGAAACACATTATATGGATTCTAAAATTATATGGAGTATATAGAATTCAAAATTAGGTTAATACTATTCAAATCTACTTTTTGAGCGATTAGTTATGTGAGTCATGGTGCGTTCGAACTCAGTGTTGTGTGTAACGCAAGTAATTGAATTACTTTGAAAAGATAGAGTAATATAAAATAATGGGGTGTTACAAATTCTATTGAATAGTGATCATATTATTTGTATAAATTTAGGGGTTTAACAAATCTAATTGACATAGATAACGAATGTTATGGCTCAACCCATTGGATCATAACCTATGAAGCCCATTTATCAGAGCTTCCATGATAGATAACATAATTTGGATTTTACAATGACCAATGTTAAGATTATATCAAACAACATAAGCATGAGAATAAGAATTTAGGGGAGATGTTCAAGCTAAATGAGATCATGACCGAAATAATGAAAGCTAAACCACACCATTAAAATTTCAACATTGCACACTTTAATATTAGGGATTGTTTTATGTATTAAAGAGATATGTATCATGAAAATAGTGATATTAGAATGTACATTATTGTTTTATAAAATATTGTACATATTTTTATTATATAATTTTTAATTTATAAATTGATTTGATTTTGGTACAATAAAAAACTAATAGTATGTTTGTGTAATAATATTATAATTCAATTAAAGAAGTTATTTTAGTGAATAAAGGGATTCATGAAATAAATAATATGTTATTTAAATATTATTAATAAATAATTTTTATCAAATAAAAATTATTATATATTTTTTTATGATGTTATAAGCTAATTTTATCAGGGTTTAAAAACTTTTTTTATCAAAAAACCAAGAATTTACCAATAAATGTAGATATTATTTTAAAAATGAAAATGAAAATGTTTTAAATTTTTTTAATAAATTGAATATAATTTTTAGAAGCATAACATTTATATAATCGAAAATATAATTGATCAAAATTTTATGAGTCAGTCTAATTTTCTGGTAAAAATTAAATTTTATATAAATATACATTCTGTATTATGGAATCAAAATGACCATAAAGTTATGTAATAAATACTATAAATGGAATAAATGGGAAAAAATATGTGTTATATTAAAAATAATGAGATTATTTGTTTATTTTTTATATAAATAAATAATTTTTGAATTATCCTTAACCCTTTAATATATTTTATTGTTTAAAAGTCATTTTTTTAAATATATGACTCACCCCAACATAAGAAAATATATTATATTATTATCTTAGTCCATCAGCGTTATAAAATAGTTAAATCCACTCCCATTCGGAAGAAATCATGTAAAAAACCAAGGGAAGGTTTTCGGTTTTTGGTATTTTATTAAATAGTGTCCAAAACCTATATTTCTGAAATATTAATGAACCACCCTATATTTTTTAATATAAACCCAATAAATCTCGAATTTATCTTAAATAAAATTACATGGAAAACATATATACTCTTTCAAAAACCCTCTATAATCCTTCAAATGTTCCCTAATCTCTTATGAATCTCCTCTTATGAAGTTGGAGTCACACACTCATGTAAGGGATTCTCCTTTTCTCCCCATTATTGAAGAATCTTATTCATATTATGACTTTTTTCAATTAATAATGTTGTTTTGTGTTTTTAATCATCCCCCATACTTCCCTTGAGATTTATAAGTGATTATGTACCTCTTTTTCACTCAGTATTCCCTCCCATGACCATTTATGTTCCCCCGTTATGCTATAGAAATTTTACCACGGGATTCCAAGCCAAAACAATTTTGTGAATACCCATACCCAAATCCTAACATGGATGAAAAAAATAATTCTCTTATAGTAATTTTAGTTCGTACAATATTTTATGAATTATATAATAATTAATCTTGGAATAATATGTGATGAAAATGATAACATGTTTTTTGATATATGTAGCACATTTATGCATGAACATGAAACGAATGTGACATGTAGACACAAAATTAAAATTCTATCCATTGAAATATGTATATTTTATTCTAATAAGACATCATATTGGGCTAGAGAGTGATCTTTATTATTTTATGGTACTTTTTACTTAATGCTATATTTAAAGATATGCATAGCCAATATTAATGATATATTGTCTTATGTTTTTGCCACAATTATCAGGTAGCCATAATGAGTATCAAGCTATACAATTTGTCAACATTTATTTGATCCATACTCCTCTTGATATTCTGAATGTCGAAAAATTTAATATTCTATTAATGTTATTACATATTTCTTCCCTGACACAAGTTTATAGGTCACCCTTTTCTTATGTATATCCTCAGGTTATCTCATGTATTTTTAAAAGCCATGGAATATTATGACCATAATAAGGATGATTTCAACAAATTTTATGTGTTGAATATTTTATGTTTTAGCTATTATAACAAATTAAAAAAATATACTAGACTTTTGATCATCTAAGTTGTATTATGTGATTTATTTTGTAATCAATCATGTATTTTAATTTAATAAACAATAGGGTTGTTATAGAACATGAACTTCATTGAGTTTTTTGTTACAAAAATAGTTATCACTCTACCATTTGTATGGAACTATTTGATGAATTTTCTTGATATCTATTTCAATCTACATAATGCTATACTTGAATTAAATAATAATCCATTATCTTGATAGATATAGTGAAGAATAAAATATAGTTGGTCATTGTAATTTTTATGAGGGCTTTGGTAATGTAGGGTCATTATAAATTCTATGCTGGCTGTAGGAGGAGACCAATAATGATTTATGTTAGTATCGTGTTTTTCTAAAGAGGGCTTCTAGTTATAGGAGATGTTGTTTTTTTGTAATATTCTTTCTCTCCAGAATCTTAGACCTTTTTATATGTTAAATTTCATTATAGATATTTCATTTAAAATTACACACACCTTATAGATGAGTTTGATACATGATGTCTTCTATATGTTTTATTTTCTATATTACCTTTGTGACAAATCTCATATTATTGATTTGGTTGATATTGACATTGATGATGATGTGACATTAAGGGAGAGAAATGTGTAAATATATGAATTCAATGAGAAGGTGTTGTGAAAGCCAAATATTCCTTTGTTCTATATCCATTGGAGTTATAGTGACATGTATGCTAGAATAAGGTAACATGATTCATAGATATTCAATCTGTATCTAAAGGATCATAATTTTTATCCATACACATGTTGCATTTCTCTGTTTTTTGTTATTTAACATCATCTAGTTTATAAGATAATTCTAAATTCTTAGACTATACTATTTATATCAATAATTTGAGACATATCTACCTCTATTGAATGTTTATTTATTTGTTTTTCAATTTTTATATTATTATTATTTGTTTTCATAAGATAACTGGTTGAAAAAAATAGGTGTGACTATGAAAAGGTATCTCAAGCGGTGGATGATTGGAAAATCACCTTTTCATTAATTCTATTCTAATTTTTTATAGTATTAAATTAATTTAGATTAGAATATTTTGATAAGAATATGGTGTTAGGTATGTTATCCTAGTAACAATTCATCTGTGATTTTGGGTGTTTGTTTTGAATAGAAGAGGTCTGGAGGGAGAATAATGGGAGTTTCTATTAATGTTTTACTTGATAAGGAATTCATGGAGTTGAGTTATAAGAATGATAGGGACAGAAATCATTATTTAATAGTTTGGATTACTGTTGATGTTTGTAATGATAGTGTATATTATCTATCCATCAAGTATTATATAATTAATATAGTATATCAATGTTTTCATGTATTCCCTTTTATTTTTGAGAATGAATAATTTTGATATGGTGTTGAGGTTTTATCATGTTCTTCCATTTTATGGGTGTAAGCACTATGTGTGTTGGGGGGGTTGTTGCATGATATTTCGCTAAAAATATGATAATTATTTTTTTCCTCAACTATGTCTTAGGATATATCGATATTTATAGGATCTATTGTGTTATCTGTGACATTCCACTGATGTTACATTGATCATGAATGTTGAGTAATGGCCTCATTCCTTACATCATTGTCATTTCAACTATTGACCATTATTTACCATGGAATATAGGGTCAGTCATTGGTATTCTAAGTTTTAGTAATCTAATAAATAATGAAATACCCATTAAACTATGGTTTTTCCCTATTCCCTCTTGAACCCTAGGCTCCCAATATATACTTCCAATATCCACTAAAGCCACTTTTTATATGATTTGATCACCACATTCTAGATATCAATATTTTTGTTAAATGTGGTGAGTTCTTCACATTTTGTTGTATTATATTTAACAATTTATATTGTTACATTCAATTCCATAATTTCATGTTATTATGGTTGATATCCTTTATTCATGAAGATTTACAACAATATTTTTTTATCATAGTTGGATTTTATCATTAAAAGAGGGATATTTTTTCTATATAGGATAGTTCATTAGGTATCCACACTGTTGTTCCATTCTCATTTTATGAACACAAAATCAATGAGTGAGTAAAGTAATTTATTCTCTTTTTAAATATAACTGTAATTATAATTTTATCAGGATTTATCTAATTCAATGGTCGTGAAAGTATCACAAATAAATATTAACAAGCATAATTTATTGAAATGGGTCATGTTTATAGTGATAACATTTTTCACTATAATAATTGCTTTATAGTTGATTTATTAGTTATTTGGATATTATTGATGAATATTTATAAATAAATTCATTATGATGTGGTTATCATGTAAATTTAATGGAATTGGTTATGTTTTACTATGCTATTAATTATTTGCTGGATAAATATTTACGAAGTTGCTTATAAAGAGAATCTGATGATTTTGATGACTGAATGGAAATTAACCATAATTGAGGAACTTTTAATTGACTGAAATCTTATTTGAATTAATATTATTATCATGTTATCATATATATAATAATTATATTCAATATATATTATAATAAAAATTATTTGTAATGATATTTTTCTCTCTATTCCATCTGAAATAAAATTTTAATGGTTGAATGAATTGTTTAATGGGCTATGAAATTTTAAACATGATTAAGTTATATATACAATGTTTTGACCATGGATAAATGAAATGATTAATTAAAAATTAATCAAAAATATGTTTTTTCTATAGATAAATGTTTGGGTTGGGTGCACCCATTTTCATATAATGACATGATGACTTATTTTGAGTGTCTATTGGACCAGATGAATCTATTGTTTCTTTTTTATATTTTTCATTTTATTTTACATTACGAATTCAATTCAATTTAATTTGATATTGTGATGGATATTTTTTAATTAGATGTGGTTTTAGAGGCTAATTTTTGGGTCTATAGTTGATCTATATTACGGTGAGATCAATTTAAATATGAATGATATTGTCTGGGATGGAATAAGGAATGATTTAGTAGGTTAAATTTTGGGTATACCTTTATTTTTAAAAATTATGGATGATTTTATTTTATTAACTCTATTTAAGAGACCTGATGGTTTGGTTTATTTTTAATATTTCTTCCACTCCTCATTTATTTATGTAACAAGATATCCATGGTAATACATCTTTTTTTGGTACCTTAGGATGTTATCAATATGAAATATAATAGTGGAATGGTAAATGAATCAATAGTATTGTGACCAACTAGTTTAGTGGTTTATGTAATGGAAATGTTTATAACATAAAGTATTGCAGACTCAGTTAACTTATTGCTTGATGGAATCGCCATTATATGATTGTTAATGACATGTAAATGATAACATTATAATAAATTGATGATAAATAAATTTAAAAATTATTATTTATAAGATTGAAATAATTAATTTAATGTATGAATTATTAAATAATAATGTGATTATAGGATTTTAAAATCTTAGTGGTAGTATAAATGTATTTTAGGGAACATAGTTATTATTGGGCCAATGAAAATGTTAGTTCTCATAGTTTTTTTGTGAGACAAAAAAGATTTCTAATGTCTGGTTTTTTCAAACACTGCATCACCCATGTCAGTAGGGTGACTGAAAACCAATGGATTCTATTATTCTGTTTTCACTATCTTCCAGGATAGTGAGGGATGGATGAATAAATACCCCATATAGATCTTATATCTTATACTAGTTGGATTATGTGTTGGTATTCACAATGGTTATCATTCCCAATACATGTGTGTAAATCTATATAATGGATTTATTGTATTTAATGTAAATGTAACTATGGATATAATATATTAATTATTATTATTGGTATGTAATTTATATGATGTGATGTCCTGAGGTACATTACTCAACATATTGGATGACATGTCTTGATTTATAAAACTTGATGTGTAATACATGGCACACATGTTATGGTTGCTCTCAAAAGACTAATCTATTAATATAATGTCAAATGGAAGGGGGTGGTGAGATGATGTGATGCAGGTGATGAATTATATGAAAACATAGACCATAATTCTTTTATCTGATTTATTATGGAGAAATATGGAAAAGAATGTAATTTATTGTGGAAGAGGAGTAAGCTAGAGTCGTACGCAAGTTTTATTATAATAATATATGATCTAGTTTATGGGTTACATGGTGAAAGATAGAAATGGATATGCATGAAATTTAGTATAGGAATTTATAAGAATATATATTATACATATTTTTTCAATAGGGATTAGTATGCCCTAATAATATTTTTCTCATATGGATCTAGTTAGGAACCAACTAAGAATAGATTTAAAGCTAACTATACATATATAAAGAATGTTTTTATGATCAGTAAGAGAATGTTGAAGAATCGGTTAGATAGAACTGTCTCATTCCTATTTGGGAGTAATTTTGGTTTCATAGATCCAATAGAGTTTAGCTATTTATACTAATTTTTTTCATTTCTTGTCAATCTAGTTTTATATGAAAATTAATGTATATACATGGGGTTTAATATCATATACATGAGAAATACATGATAGGTGTTAATGGATTATCTCAAATTTCTCAATTTAATTTAGAGGGAAATTCCTCATATTATGATTTTTTGTATATAGTTTTATCTTAATTCAAATCGATAGAAATTTATAGGTAATATTCAAATATTATTTCCTCCCATCTATCATTACATTCCAATGTAATAATTTGTTAGAGATTCCATGATACATCTGTTTATCCCAATACACACTATTGTGTCACCAACGTTGAATCAATGATATAACACTACAACTATCCTAATAATATAAGAATAAATCCATCTAATTACCTAAATCTCCATGAAATAACATGACAATTAAAAATGAATCCTATTACCTCAATGTGGCATGAAAAAACTCTACACTAGATACATATTCATCATCATCATTTTCTAAATGATCTCTATTGGTGTTCCATCAAACATCATCATGATTACTCCAAAACCCAAAACAATGAAACATTCATAAAAGGATGGTTTGATATATTTTATTTAATACATTACATTAAAATAATTTCATTATACTATACGAATTTCTAGAATAATGGGACATCATTATAAATAGAGTCCACTAAACATAATATTTTCCTATGATATTTTGTAATATCTCATTTGTGATATATATGGATATAGGCGGACAATCCCAAGATGGAACACGAAATGGTGAATGGGAAGAAGTGATGTAAACGATATATCCTTGAGTTTTTATAGGCCATTTTGGGATAAATTAATATGTAAATATGTTGCCGAGTATATAAATAATAATCTATTTTTATCAAACACATATAAATTAATTTAAAAATAATGATTCATATATACAATGGGAACCCAATCCTTAATAGTGTGAAATTGTGAAAGGAGAAGCGAAAAATAATAAAATTATTTTTCGATGATATTTTAATCTAATTATAAAATCAAATTTTCTATAAAAAATAGAAAATTAATTTTATTATTTTTAGGGATTTAATATAGTACAACATTATATTCCATATATATAATAAATGTTCTATTAAAATAATATTTTATAACTACATATTAAATAGAAATAATATTATGATAGACCATTTAATTGGGATTCAATATTTATTTAATATTATATGAAATTATATTTAATTTATATTACCATATATTATTGAGTTGATAATGATATATATTGAAAATTTTAGCAAAAATAGGTTTTTAGTGTGAGGTCTTCTCTACATTGGCCTACATGCGGTATGGAATATTTATTGAGATATAAAAGAATATTTATACTATTTTGTGTTACCCCAGTTTGTGTTTTAAATTATTTTTTACTAAAACTATAGGTAAAAATATTTGAAATTAAGTTTTTAATAAGAAATAGTATATTAGAGGCATAAAAAATAAATATATGGATTGATTATGAATTAAGGCTATTATATTTTACGTTTCCATGTGATTTAATTAAAAATAATAATGTTTCTAGGATTATAATTATATTCTTGTAACATTTATAATAGATTTGTGATCTAATAATTCAAGGATACATAATTTTTCATAACAAATTTGTGATAGAAAATTATGTATTATTCTAAAAAACATTGATTTCCAATTTTTTAGTTATTAATAATCGTGTGGGTTTTAGGGTTGGATATGTGATATTATTATATAAAACTAAAATTCTATCTATATTTATCTAGGAATTTATTATTATAATAATACATTATAGAATCACATCAATAGGTGTACTCTATAATTTAAAGCATTATATGTGTTTATTTTATTATTTAAAGATAATATATTTACCAATTTTATGTAAGGAATGTATATGGTTGCTAATTCTTATTATTCCATCCTATGATAGTAAATATTGGTATCTTTTGGGGTTTTTCAATATTTTTATTCAAAATAATATAATTCATTGTATTGATATGCTATTTTAGGGTATTTGTGAACCCATCAACTTATATAGTTACAAGGTTATTTTATTATTATTAGTTTATACTATAAAAATACATTGAATATAGTGTTTTGATAAAAAAAATTATGGGATGATAAATTATTTAAGAAATTAGAGATTTTTTAAACTAAATTGGAAGGGTTAGTTTATATATTGAATGAGTTCGAGGATCTTCCTATCTTATTAATAGTATTAGATGGATTATGACATGTTTTCAAATGAATTTATAGGTTTTTAAAAAATAATTTATTACTTATCAATCAAATTCATACATATACTATCATTATTATGTTTCCCAAAATATCAAATATTCTGTATGAACATGTTTTAATAAAATGTTTATGATAATTATTTGGAGGTAATGTTCTTAATCCATAGGAGGGTAACTTCATGAAAAATCATTTCTCTGTGTTCATAAATTATTGTTAATAAATTGTGGTTTTCATTCATATATCTATGTTTATATAATGTGAATGTCATTAAAAAATAACCCATACCTCAAAAAATGATTTTGTTAAACTATTAAATAATAATAGATCGGTTTTATTGTTTATTAATATATTTATATTATTTATATATGGTCAAGGTTGGAAATTTATAGAAAATTGATTCCAAATAATATTTGAATGTTATATTTTAAATTATATTATATTTTTAGAAAATATTATCTTATAGTTTGAAAATAATTAATAAAATTTAATTTAAAAAATATTTTTTCCATCACTTAGTATTTATATAATAGAGCATTGTTTATTGTATATTAGATTCAAAAAATTAATATATTTTAAAGATAACTAGTAATCATTTTCGTAACGCATAAATATTAATTATTCCCTAAAAATATCTTACTATACCGAAATATATGTATTATTTATATTTATATATGGATATATTTTTTCATTAATAATGATTAATTTGGTATTAATATATTAATGAAATTATAGTTGAATATTTTCAAGATTCAACGACTTGTTTGATAATGTCAATATATTAATGATTTATCATGGATTCATATTTTTTTTGGTGTCATAAATAATACAACTAGTAAGAATGGATATTAATACAAGGTTTATTTAGAAATGAAGTGAATTTTTTTATGACTACATAAAACAATTACATCATCCTTAGTGATAATATTACCAATGTCTATCAAAAAATCTATTAATTACTATGATGAATCCTTATTTTTTTGTAATTCATGCTCAAAAAATGATAAACTGTTATTATATATGAGTGGATATTATTTTTACCACATGATATGTAGTATAATGCACATAAATTATAATTTTCTTGATTATTTAATGATTTTATGTCTTATAAAAACTAATAATTTCAAATAAATTTATGGTTATTAATTTAATAAAATATTCAATAATAATTTATTATATATTGACTTGGCAAATACAAAATTAATGATGGGTTAATATTTTATTATTTTAAAATTGACAAGACATACACACCGATAAAGGACAATTATAATGGAGATGATAATTATAAACTGTATCAGACCTATGCAGTGGATGAATATTTATTATATATATAGATAATTATAATGTTTGTTTTTAATAAAATTATTTAAAATTAAATTTATAATGTCATTTTATCACATATAAAAATTACTAACATTAATTTTTATTTACTCAGTATGGAAAAAAATATTTGATTCCAAAAGCATAAAAACATATGACACATTGATTACATTAGAGACCATTGAAAAATAAATTCTAGTAATTTAATATAAAATAAATATAATGTAGTGAAATGGATCTATAAAAAAATAATGAAAATTTACAGAAATATTTAATTATCTATAATACAGATTTAACTAATTATGAACTTTGAATGTAACAAGACATGAAGATGAAATTTCATTATCAATATCATGACTTAGAAAACTAAATTTATTTCATTTCATATAACATCGAAACATTTAATCATGAATGAAAAATATCTGGTTGATTTATTTAAACTATTATCCATATAAAATTTTGGGCAATATGGTAGAGTCTACATGTTTAGAAAAACATATACAAGTAATTATATTCTGAATTTTACTCCTAAATTATATTATTTAGTGAAATTAGTATCCTTAACACTATTTCATGTTTATTTTTTCTTAATGATGCCTCCAATTATTCATGGATGCGGTGTTTATAAACAACATTAGCAGCCTGATATGTATATTTATCTCAAAATACAAAATATTTTAATGTAATCAAGTTTATATAAATTAAATTTATGTGATTGGGAATGTACTTTCTAGGGTTGGTGTTGCTATAAATATTTTTATATCAATAGCCATAGTCACGCAGCAAATGGTGGAGAGTTGTTATCACTGGGTTGAAAATAATTACCAAAACTAAGAAGAAGGTAAATTTTAAACAATTTTTTGTTAAATAATTATGAAATAATGATAAAAAATTTACATTATCATAAAATATTATAATATTACCTTCAAAATATAGAAATATGGATATTTTATCAGTCTAAACTAGTTGAATAACATCATACAACATCATCAATAATTCTACCTATAAAAATTAATGAAATAAAATTAATTTCATTTTACTTTGTTCATAGTAGATACATAAATAACAAAAAATTCAAAAATAATATATTTAATTTCCTTAAAATGATTATTTTTATTACATAGATATACAATAACTACATGAAATTAAAATAACTAAATTCATAGAGTTTATATTACCTTAATTATTTAACAAAATATATGATTCAAGATGGCGATCATTTGTGTTCATCTCAATAATATTTTCATACGATGAAGCATAAGTATAGTTTTTAATCCATACATAAAAATACAATTATTATTTATAATTAAAATTATAATTAATTCTACATAAATTTTTTTAATATAATTTAATTGAATAACAATGATAATATATATTTTATTTCTTTTCATTACAAAAATTATTATCATGTATAAATATTAATAGTATATTTGTATGATTTTTTATATTGTAATATAAATCAATACTAATATAGGATAATATAGGGGGAGGGTTAATCTTAGGAAATATTATTGTCCAAAATCTGAATGATAAAATTCACTTGAACAGAAACATACATATATTAACATCTATATTGATAGAATATTATATGAATATTTAATATTGATCCTTCCATTTCATGGATATAAAATGTAAATTAATGTGAGGTTCTCCTTTATTTAGAAGACAATAAATAAGAAATAAAATTAAGGTCATATCTTTTTATATGGGAACATTTAACTTTATTGAATACATATGAAAAGGATATCATAACCTAGTTTTCTAAAAAACATATTACATAGGAATATAATACTTTAATTTTTTCTATTAATCTTCTCTAAGTAAGACGGATCAAAAGTGATGAACATGGATTTAATTGAATAAAATTATATATAGTATTTTTAGGGAAATCCTATTGGATTATAATTTCAAAAATATATAACAAATTTGTTTAATGTATTGAACATTTTATATTAACATGGATGAAGTGTGGATTTAACACAATGAAATTTAATAGAAAGATTCATATGTGTTTATAAGAAATTATTGGTTTAGTAGAAGGTTATTTCTGATGAAATTCAATTGGATAATAATTCCAATTGTATTATGAAATATAATTTTAAATTTATTATATTTAAATTATTTTGTATTTTCATTGAGTTTATTACAAGTTCAATAAAAGTAATAATATAAATTTTTTCAATTATTAGTATATAAATTTATAATTTACTACATTATTTTTATTTATGATTTTTTCTTCACAATTACCTTCAATAATAAGATATACTAGTAAATAATGTAACTGCAAATGATGAATATAAATCTATAAAATTAATATACTTGAATTAGTATATTAATTATTCATGAATCATTAATAAAAATTATTAATATTTGGTTAGTTAGTTTAGTTTCATGGACTGGTTAGGTTCATAGATAATTATGTATTCCTTGTAACAATTAGAAAAAATAAAAATCCATTTTTTATTTTAAATAATCTAAACTATCTTTTATAAAAAAATTATAAAAATTAATTATAATAACCTAAATTCCCTTCTAAAGTGATGATTCATTACACTCTCTATATTATACTAAATCTGTATTATGAATTTTTATAGTTGAAATTTCATAAATATTAATTTTAATATTATTTATTATCTTCATTTTTAAAAATATATATCTCTTTTTCCATACGAAATCTATTTGAGAAAATAATTAATATATATCATTCTATGGTCAGAGATGTAAATAATGCTCAATATGGGATAATATATAATGATACAATAAAGAATATTACCATAAATTCTCTATATACTCACTTTCATAATTGAAATATCAGGAAAATATTATTAATATATTTATTGGATGGTTATAAAAATTTAACATGAAATTTTTTAAATTAAATCACGATATTCATTGGATTCATTCATATTGTATTTATTTGTTTTATTAAATGTTTACAAATAATTTTTTTATAAAAAACATTTGAATTTGAAATCATGGGAATTATTTATTAATTAATTTGATATGAAAAATAAAAATGTATATAATTAAAATAAATTTTTTCTAAATGAAATTAATTGGGGGAAAAATAAAAATATTTATGAATTTGAAAATGTGTAATTTTTCAATTTTGGAAAAATAATTTTTTAAAATATATCCCCATTTAACATTTAAGAATTTTAATCATTAAAATATACAATTTAAATAAATTGAAATATATATAATAAATTAAAAAAATTATCAACAGTTGATTTATCAATAGGATAAAGTGGTTAGAAGTGTAATAAATTACATAGTAATGGATGGAAATAATATTCAATCCAAAAAATAAATTTTTTATCTACTTATGGATAAAAATATATATCATACGTATATTCGTCATATGATTACATAATGATCCTGTTTACATTTTGGTGACTCTATAATACTTTTAGATTTATATGAAATGTAAATTATATTCCCCACATAATTATATAATTTATGAAAACAATAAACTATAATTTGAGCAATCATCAGGGATAGTTGAGAAATAATTTATCATTTTCATAATTTAAAACATATATCGATGGAATTTTATTTTTATCATTATGTAATTAACTGAATATCCAATTTATTATAATGATAAGAAAAATTAAATTTTCCCTATATTTCATGATTCATTCTTAAAAAAAATATTTATGATAAATAAGTTCACTGATGATGATGAAAATTTCATGAAATATCTATTTAAAACTAGTATAATTAATATGAAATGAAATTGTTTTTATATTTATCATGGTCTAATCATAAATTTTATGTTATAAAAATTATTTATTTTCTGATGATTGTTATGTCCATTTCATTATACTACTTCTTGTACAAAAACCTAGGTTTGCGTAAAATAGTCTACATACATTAGAAAAGACAATGAAAAATATTCAATTCGGTTTTGATAGTTTATAAAGATTGTTTTTAAAATTTATCAGTAATTTTTGATATTTTACTCAAAAAATTTATAAAATATTTATATGGGCCATCTTTTGGAAGACATATTCAAAGCGTGTCTACTAGAGATTTTTTCTAGAAACTCATTTAATATTAAAGTAAAATGATGTATGGAGTAGATAATATTATTTTCAATTACATTATAATGTATTCTATTTTGTGACGTTATAATCATGCATCCATTATATTAATAAATTGATGTTCATCCTGGTTAATGAAGCTCCTCATTAAGAGTTTCAATAAATTTTGTTTTTCCATATGACGTAATGAAGGAAATTTTTTTTCTATAACCTCATTAATAATTTTTTCATGTTTCGTAAAAGCAGTCATCTATGAACGTAGTTTGTCCTGATTGATTACTCATTTGAGACTCATTAGGAATGGTAGTAATAAATTCATATGTGTAGTTACGAGCATGAAATTTTGTTGTTATATATGAAATTTAATTTATTAGTGGACTAAACTACTATATTGAATGTAATATTAAACTAGAATATTTTTATCAAGGCATGAATTTTATTATGAACTACATTACTTATATTTAATTACTATAAAAAATGGAAATTTATTTTAAAATATGATCCTTGTGACTTGTGAAAATTTCTGAAAATATCTCTTAAATATTATTGAAAAAGAAACATGGTGGTAGATAGATTGGTTTAGTGTGGAGTGTACATAACAGTTATAGGAATATTTCCATGAAATTATAACTTATTTTGGAATATTAATGTGGTTCATTTATAGATTTATTTTGGTCTTTATTTCTCTATTTATTTTATAATTTTCCATAATATATTATTTTAATATGTATTAATTTATTATAAATATATGTTTGCATGATTTTTATTTTTTATTGCATTGTTGATATTGACATACGATACAATTTTTTTAAATAAATTTGGTTACCCTATAATAATGATTTTTCCTTCTTAGGTTCCTATGTGGTTTTGATATTAAAATATATTTTATTCTGGTATTTAGTTTTTAAATAAATATCATACATTAATATAGTTTACTATCTGAGTGAAAATTATTCAATAATAGTTTCGTTATATCCTATGAAATAATATTACGACATATATTACATTTTTAGTTTAAATAATTATTTAATGATACCATCATCCTGAGAATGAATGTTTCTAATTAAGGTACTTCATTTAAAGTAGGTTTCATAAAAATCAAACGTAGGTATTAAGATTGTATATCATCTATTGTATATAATAATATTAAATTAGTGAAAAAAATTAATATGAAAAAAAATGATGGAAAAGAAATGGAAATAAATCAATAACCATTTGTAACATGTTATAAAATGTTACATTAAAGTATACCCTAATTTATTAATCATCATTGTAAGAAAATATAATTGAATCAAAATAAATTTAATATTTAAACATATATTATACTTATAAAAATCAATAAATTGTAAATTTTATCATATATATATTCATTAAAAAAGGAAAAATAACATTTTAAATATAGTGAAAAACATTATGACATCTATACAACACCTAAATCATGATGCTACATTAAACAAATGTGATCCATGATACACAGTACCCAATGTCTAGCATCTATGGTATGTAAAATTCTTATTAAAAAGGATTTCGATTCATTGTTATGAAAAAAATTCACAACAGAGTACGATAAAATATCAATAAATTCAATTTTCACACTCATTCGTTATATAAATATACATTATTTAATATTGGTAAGAAAATATAAATAATTTTGTATATAACTGAATAGTCTCTAATTGAATTTTTACTATTCATAATAAAAATATTTCTACATTCTATAAAATGATTATAAATATTTCAATGATATATAATAGAGGATAAATAAATTTCTAAAATTGGATAAAAAAATGACAAATATGACAACAAATTACCTGTCCATTAATAAAAACATTATGATGGATTCCAACCTATAGAAAGGAAAAAAATATTACGGAACACAAATCCTCCATTTCATGTATACATTTGGAACAAAAAATTCATAATGAATATATATATATTTATATATCCACTGAATTGAATATTCAAAGTGTGTGAATATAAACAAATTATGGATCTTCCGATGGTGTCTCATAATAATGGTAAAAAAAAATTTTATTATCATAAATGTATACATAAATTCAGAAAAATAACAAAAATGGTTCTGATTAATATTTTATGAATATAAGTATTCATGAAATAAGGTTGGTCAACTAATTAAAAATTAATTAGTATGACAAATTTTTTAAAACTCATTACAAATTATCTTTTTTTATGATGGTAAATACCTATAAATTCTAACACATTCCAAACATAAAATCATAGATTATACCACAATATCACCAATAAATAGAGAGATGATGATTATATTATAATACTTTTTCATGGCATATATAATCATTATATATTAATGGAATTGTGTATTGTGAGTACATAAATGAGCCTATCCTATAGTCTAGGGTAAATTGTATATGGTTTCAATTGGAAAAAATATTGTTATTAAACAACAGTCATCAATGGATAAAAAATTATAAAATACTTTATTAGAGAATTATGAACCACAATCATTCAGATATATCAACCTTTAAAATTAAAACACTCTATGAAAAATGTAATCATTATTCAGAATTATATATATATTTATGTTGTAGTTTCGTAGAGTCTCATTATCTAATAATTTAGTTTTCATTACCAAATTATCATGTATACGTATATAAATTAATACTTACACAGAAAATAAACAATATGTCGGTAATAATAAATTTATCATCATTATAAATATTATACAAGAAACTGTATATATATTCATTCTTTGTATGAAAAGATTATAAAGTTACTTTCATTTTATAAAATAACTAAGCAAGAATATGAATGCAATCTATTAAACTTACAAAAATAATGAAAACTATTAAGTAGACCAATCTGAATTTTTATTAGATTATTTTGAAAAACATGTAATTTCATTCATGCAGTCAAAATTTATAAGGAATGTAAAAATAAAATAAATGGAATGTTACTCTTAACATCAGAGAAATAAAATTATATGATTAAACTCTAATGGATTGATGATATTCAAATAAAATAATTTAAAATTCTATTCAATTAACTATCAAAATAAATATAATTTAAATTCATATTATAATGAGGGTAAGGAATAATCAATATGGGTTCTTAACTAATCACGTCCTTTCATATTCACATAACTAATTTAATGTTCAATCATAAAACATTAATTTTACCATAAATTTATTAAGTTGGGATTCTTCTTAAAATATGTATTTTTTGAATTTTGATAATGAAATAGATAATAATTTTTTTACTGAAGTCCTTACAAATTTTTATTCCTAAAAATTAATTTTTTTAAAACTATACTCACATTAGAAATATAATATATTAATTGAAATTATTTTTATCAGTTAAATCTCATTAGTTTGTAATAAATATTGTGTGCTTTTATGTATAACACCACCTTTCGAGAATCACAAATCAATGACAACATAACCACTAAATAACTCTATTTCTATAAGTATATGTATAGTTTATTAACTTATAGTACATTAAATAACAATTGTAACATGGTTAATCTCATTTTTATAAGACAACATTTTTACCAGAAATAATTATTTTAATATATTATTACAAATAAATTAGTATAGTTTAACTATAAATCCATATAATTAATGCCTTTTTAATTTCATATGAAAAAATTATATTCCAGGGTTACCATTTTTGTAATGAATATTATGAATAAGATTAATCACTTTATTAAAAAAAATTTAAGAATACAATTTCTAATGAGGTGTTAAAAAAATAATATAATTATGAAAAACTGAAAAGAAAATGATAAAATTAATTTAGTAAAACAAAAAATAATTTCATAATTTTGCTTATATATAAAAATTGAAATGATTATATGTTAAAATGATCGTATGAGAACCTATTTTAATTATTTTAATAATTATACAAAAAAAATATGTGAATCCATGAAAATATATTAAAATTATATTGAAAATGATTTTTATTAATTTATTAAAAATATATAGAATAAATATTACAAACATAACCAGAAAATAATCCAGAGATCCAAGATCACTAGCTTATAACATTTTAAAATTTTCTTATAAAAAACCATGTGAAATGATAAATAATTAATTAAAAATTGAATTCCATTATATAATAAAGAAATTATTTTATTACTATATTGACTGGAAACAATATCTTAAATAGTCTACATTATTCAACTCTAAAAATATTAAATTAAAATAAAAAAACTTAAATCTCTAAATAACTCAAAGAGAATATTTTTAATATGAACCCAAAAATATAATAATATATATTTAAACCCCATTTAGTACGTACATAAAATAAAAATAATGATGACTAATGAAAAATAAACTCCCAAGAGATGTGTTAATGAGTGTTTCAAATGAATTTTATACCTCTTGTTTCGAATAAAATAGAAAAACATATCATTGCTGAAGTAAATTAAATGAAAAATAGGGTATTTGATGCTATATTTGGGGAAATCATAGATTTTTTTGGAGGGAAATAATGGGTTCAAATAAATATGATGATAATATACAATAGGTCCTACTATAATAAAATTATATGGACATGAAGGGAATAATAAATAGTGGTTAAGGAGAAAAAATTATTGATCAAAAAGAAATAAAATCCATGATATTTCCTAATTTCATAATTAGGTGACAATTCATAATATAAGTAACTACAAATACCATTAAACCTTCCATATATACCCATATTCAAATATAGTTTAATTAATTCATCATTAATTACATAATTTCAAATGAAAGTTATCAAAAAAAATTTCTTCAACTGAAGATAAATGAATTCTAATATTTCCCTTGATTTAGTGATTTAAAATATTTTAATGGAAATAGATACATAGATAATTAGAACCTCACCAATACATGAAATCAAACCATGATATGCATTTGGAGATTCATACATAAATAACCATTGTGTGTTAATTCATTAAATGATATTCTGATGCAATAATTTATTACAAAATAATATATAATCAACCAAAAATAATTGAATAAAATAATTTTTGTATTCACAATAACAAATAATTAAACATATTATAAATAAATGACAAAAAAATCACAACTAATAAAATATTTTATCATACTACCCACTTATAATTCATTATTCTAATAGATTAATCAAATACATAATAACCTAAAATTATTATATGAACAATAATTAAAAAATTATATTGCCCAATTTTAAATGAAAATTGCACTGATGGTCTCCAAAATCTACAAGAAAATTAAAACACATTCATGATACCTTAACATTATGATTTGTATAATCATCTTTATATTCCCCTAATAATAACTATTATATCTAAATGATAGTACTTTACTCTATTATCTATCCCTATCATGATATTATAATTTATTATTATTTATGAGATAAATATATAAATTGGATTTAAATTATATATATTCATTTCATGTAGCATATAAACTCTAATTTATGAAAAATAACATTTCTCATAAACAAGTAATTATAAAACATTGGTAATTGTAAATACAAATCCATGATTTTCTAAGAAATTTCAAGGAAATTTGATTTAAATTTTGATCGAAAATTTGAAATTTGTTTATATCCATTAAAATTATTAAATTGAGAGTGTAATTAAAAATAATTTTACAATATGTAATCCTTATAAAAATATATTGTTGGATTCTAATTCCAAAATAATATTGATTTCCCAATAAAAAGAATTTGGGAAAATTAGTTTTTTATATTTACAATAAATTTCAAAAATCTTTATCATAGATCTCTGTGTAATATAGTTGTTTAGTTTTCAATAATAAATATTAATATCCATATAATAACTAATAAAAAATGATATAGGTTTCCATTTAATTGGTTTCAATGAAGATATGATATTGTAATACATCATTTACTATTTTAAAAAATTAATATTAGAACATTAATTTACATAGAATATGTGACATACAGATAAAAATATCATCTATAAATGTAATATAAAAAATATAATGTTAGTAGAATTTCCACCAATTATACATTTTCCATAAGAAATATAGTTTTGAAGCATGTTGTGAAATTAAAAATTACATACATTTTTGTTTTCAAAAGTTAATAGTAAATATAATGTGGCATTCTAAACAATCGGTATACAATATAGATAAAGAATCATTCTCATAAATTAATAATTACAAAAGGAAAAACCTAAATCATAGGAATAATTTATTTTATAATAGATATGTAGTTATCAAAAATATTGATGTGTTTGAATATTATATTTATAGATAAATTTTCTATTTTATATATTATAGGATTTAGATTATTCTAACTATATTACACCAAGAATATATATTTACAAAATGTGGATGAAATCATTTATTTTCCTAAAATATGATACATAACATGTTTTATCACCAAAAAATTGACCAAACCTGGGTTTATTCTAAACAACGAATATTTTTTAATTTTAATTTCTGTTCTAAATTTTTATGGTTTTAATATTTAATATTCTATTACTATATAAATCAAATTAACATGAGAATAAAAAAATATTTTTTATATTTACATGAAAAATAAAGATTTTTAATAAATATAGCTATATGAATTAAATTTTTTACAATGATAAAAAAAATTAAATTTAACAACTAATGTATGATAATTTGGATTTCCTCAATCCCCTAGAATCATCACTCTACGGAACAACACAGTTGAAATAAGTAGAATATTATTAATAAAATAAATATTATGAAAATTAGAATATGTATAAACATGAGAAAAATAAGATGTTAATGAAGAATTAGTGAAATATTAGGTATTTATAAAAAGTTGGGATCCTAAATGAGTATAAGAAATATGATCATCGAAACAGTATACTAATCATTGAAATAGGTTATGACCATTACGAATAGTTACATGACTATTCGAACATTGAACCTATCCTATGTAATTGTAATGATTTTTTTTACATTATAATGTCAATATACTGAAAATTTTCTTATGGATAAAAGTAAATTTATTTTTTTATACTAATAAAACAAGTATTTTTATGTTTTTAAAATAAAAATAATTTTCAAAATAAATAACATACACTAAAAATTTTATACGAAATTTCACATTCATTAAATTTTGTTTTTTAATAATATCAGTATCACATAAAATTATACTATAATTTCATTTTACAAAAAAATTCAATGTGTTTGAAAATTGGCCATAATAGTCATCAAATTATTTTTAGATAAAAATAATGATTTTATTTAAAATCATTTATCTTATATTATGAATATTTTTCCAAAAGTTGATTTTTATTCTAATATAAACATCATGATATTGGTTTTCATTTTATAGTATCTATAAAAATTATTTTTATTTTTGATGAATAGTGAATTATGAAAAATACCTTATTTTATATTATAAGATAAATAACTGAATGAATTATTTGTGGTTTCGGTAAGAATCCAATAGATGAATATAAAATCCTACAACTTAAAATTAGAGCCACATGAATCACCCATGCAGTTATTCTTGTGAAACAATAATAACATATTCAATATTACATTAAAAAACACCCCTATCCTCTCCTTCTAAATCCCACCACTCATAACCCATTTTTCACACACCTTATATGCATCAGAAGATTCAAAATTTATGAATTGTTCAATTCAAAAACAATTATCACATTTCCTTACTATTTGGGACTCACCATAATTGATATTTAATTTTTTCAATGGTGTATTTCAAGGGACGACAAATGGAGAGGCAATATTATTAATCTACCTATTTTAAATTACATTAACCCAATACATCCTCTTAACCAACCACCTCAACAATAATATAATGCCTCAATTTAAAAAAAATATAGTAATATTTTTTTAACGTAATTTTCATTAAGTATCATCTTTTAATTTCATTCTAAAAGAAAAATAATTGTTTATATTTTGTTGGATTCCCCATCACGATGAACAACAAATTCACCTATGTTTTATAGTCTTCATTGTCTTTAAAAAATGAATATCTTAATCTACCCCCCCCCCCCCAATTTCTACCCCACTCATCCTTCATTTTACACCACTCCAAACACTTATAGCCTTAGGAGGGACACCTCTTCTCTTCTACATTCTTGTATTTATTATTGAGGACTGTTAAACATTAGTATTCACATAAATATCAGGTACATTTTTTATTTTCATTCTATTTTTTATATCTTATCTTATGTCATGATTTTCTATTCTACATGACAATTTGGTTGGCCTAGGGTTGGTCTAATACAAGATTTATGTTTTTGGTTTTTTTTTGTTTTTGGTTTATTAATTCATCAGTTTTATATCCTCTACACTTTTCTAGTTATTATAAGTCAATAATTATTAATTTGAAGGAAAATATTAGGTGTTTTCTTATTGTTATGGTATTAAAAAATTTAATTTTCCATTTTTCTATAAACAATGGGTTTTCTATTTAAATTTCTTATTTCAATTTGATTTATTATGTGTTAAATAGTTTTCAAATAAATTTCCCATATGATTATGGTTGGTAGTATTGATTTGTCATATGACATTTACTTGTTAAAGAATATGTATTTATATTGATTAAAAAACGTAATATATAACATGAGAATCTTTGTAACATGGGGGGATACTAGGATATTTACTTTAGGAATTGCACACTGTACCTCTCAAGATATTATTATAAAACAAACTATACAATTTATGATTATAGCATATAGGGATTGTTTGAGCATGGGAACACGCAATTGAATCTATTGTATGATACACCAAATACAAGGATCCCAGATCCCAACTAAGACTTTATTCAATTAGATTTCAAATAGTTCGTGATTATATTGTTTCCTTCAATCTAGTTAAATATGTATTTGTATATCTATATGTAAATATAAGGCATGTTTCATGGATGAAACTATATAAATTCCACCTTCCAGTAAACACAACCATATTTTTTTATTATGGGTATTCATGGAATAATTAATGGATAATAATTGTAATGTGATATTACAATATAAAAACATCCAATTAGTGTGTGTAGACATAGATTTTATGAATTGTGTAGTGTACATGATTTTTATAGAGTTGAGGTCTACTTTCTTGAGTGGATTTTTGGATAGTTTTTGGTGTTGATATAATTTGTTTTCATCACTATAGTAATGTGGAGACATTTTGTAGATAATTTTTATTCCCTTTATCATTTCATCGATTTGGTTATTTTTTTCAACATAAATCTTAAATATTGTTTTGGTTCATTACTATTGATCTTGTGATGAATTAATATTATAAATTTTAGTGTTTTTTTATTATTATGATGACAAGAAATAAATAATTCCAAATCTTTTTTATTGATTCTCATGCACTAGTTTTGAATCATCAGGGACAAAAGAATGCACTTTTTACTATTACAATGTCCGATTTGGATGTTGGGTTTCTGGGAAGCTGATTATGGTTTATAATAAACTATTAACAGAGGATGAGTTTTCACTTCCATGGGTATTAATATTTCTGAATTATTGTGACCCACCAGTGATTCCACTCTACAATGCCCCATGACAATGGTCTATAAGACCTCATGGTCACCTTCTCAAATGCAAGAGGCTTCCAAATTAAAATGACATTTGAAAGAGTTTCTTTAATAAAGACATTAATATCATTGTATAGATTTTATTGTGGAAATATATACAAGAAAATTAATAAATAGAAGAAGATGACACTATATGAATAGGCAAATAACTAATCACAGTGGAAGTAATATCAACTGACAGATATTAGTAGATAAAATTAAATAATACATCATAAATTAATAATAGTCAGAATTTAAATGATAATTATAAACAATATGATAATCATTTAAATATATTTATACAATATTATGAAAAATATTCAAGGGATAAAAGTGTATACAACATGATATCCAAATATTTAAAAGTCCAGAAATAGAAACTACAAATATCTCAAGTATATCCTCAACCCTATTTCTGAGAAATACATTATAAGAATTAAGATAAAGCATAGGAGTAATATTGATTCCCATTATATATTCCTGCAAAAATAATTTCTAAATAGGCATTAGTTTCATCTTATGCATGGTGTTAGATAAAATCTCAATAATACCCGACCAACATTATCAAACTCAAACTATCTCATGAAATATAATATGATTCATGTTTGAAAATTATTAACTACAATATAGACATAATAATATAAATAATTGTGGTGGGATTTCACTTTAGACACTCATCCAATTTATGTACATTGGCATAGGATGGTGTGTCTGAACAAAGGTATCTTTCATCATTTATGTGAGAGGGATAATATAATATGGGATGGAAAGTTCCCAATATTTTGATTTGGCATCGTGGAAATGTCCATGGAGTTTCAATTTCATTGGATAATTTTTTATTTAAAATCATTAAAAAAACTAATTAAATTATGTAAACCCATATATAAAAGCACTAGGAGTCACCTGGATCACATCAATTGAAACACAAATAGAATTACTTGTATCACTCTAGGGGATCATTATATGTCCAATTCCATGGGAGTATATCCATGGTCCCAAAATAATGAGATCCCATGTGTCACTATAGGTATGATGTGAATAATATATAAACATACCCAATTATTGGTCTCTGGAATCACATGTTCGGTACTGATTCTCTCTCACGACATGGTATAAACATCATTTGACAGACCACATCCACAGGGTCTCTTCTATATAATTGGTTTCACTCCTCCATTGATTAAATGTAATAATGCTCAGTGGGAACTTTCATTAAATATCTATTATCTCGCCACTATGTTTAAAAATAATATATAAATTATATCTATATTATGATGAGCATATTTAAGGGGTCCTTAAAATAGAACAAATGTATTTCAGCCTAAAATAGTGATTGGATATAGATTGGTTAGTTAATCCATTCTGTTAACAAGGCATGAACATATAATGTAGTATAATAAGTTTCTCAATGAATTCAGTAAAGAAAGCTATTTATCGAACAAAGGAAAATCATAACCACTTTTTCAATTAACATAGTCCAACCATTCCATTTACAGAAAGGGATGTAAGGGATGAACTCATTTTGTATCTCCTTAACCGAACATCTCATTAATAAAAAAATCAATTATATGGAAACACACCATATGGGGTGTTCATCCATTCATGAATAGGGGAAAGTGTTCTCTTGGGTGGATCATAACCATTGGGGTGGAACAATTTATGTTGGTCAACCCAATATGGGGATTCAACAGTAGTTTCAGTTGTATTTAAAAATGAAAGTTTTCACATATAATTTAATTATCAATTATGATGTTTCATAAATAAGGTTACGATCATGTTACTATATTTCATGATATATGATGTAATAAAAGAAGTGGAGAAAACCTAGACTCCCAACCTAATCCAAGTAGAAATTCCCACATACAATATAAATAATTGATTCACTTTGAAGCATGTGATACTAAATAAATAACCAAATTCCTTGAAAACATGAACAAAAATTATTTCACTGATATAGTTCTATAGAGAAGAAGAGAAACATGAAAAGAAATATAGAGGATTGAGTGGTCAATCATTTTTATGGATCCAATGGTGTGTGATGTGGATGAAAAATGAGGGAAAACATTTATTCCCATATCATAAATGATTATAGATCATACATGATATCAAATAAGAGAGTAATGTTATAGAAAATGAGGATGATGAAAGATGATTTAACAAAAATATCAGTAGTATAATATAAAATTCACCCACATAGGAATGGTTTCATGGTTTGGTTGCACGGTTAGAAGAGATACGTGTCATTCTTGTGGAATTCCACTATCAAGGGGGTCTACAGTTCATCATCTCCATACTCCATTGTTTGAATGGTTGAAGAAAACCCATCTGTTCCATAATACCTAACTGCTTCATGCTGTACATTTAGTAATGTTGTGTGGTATACATTGTGTTGTGAGGTTTCTACTAAACCTAAAACATATTATCCTTCATTAATACTTATGGATAGAGGCTCCGATGAATCCTCAAAATTCACTGAGAAATATATCACTCCTATATTCATCATTATTAGGGAAAAAGTAAATTTAAACAAAAAATGATCAGTACCATTGTGAAAATCATGGAAGTTAAAACCACCCCAGCATAAGACAACATGTCTGTGAGGTTCAACTTATGTGGTGGTAAACCCACTTCTGAGAAAATATTTGTCCACCATACATAGATTATTGATGATGATACCCATGTCTTGCCATGAACACATCCCTTATTCTCTAAAACCCAGTCCAGAGGAACTGATCTTCCTCTGAGATCATTTATTCTAATATTGAAAATTATTATTTAGTTCTCCTTGTAGGATCCATCTCACTCTATCTCAATATCCTATAGTTAAAACAAATGATATGGTTTGGATGAAACTATCAATTATGTAATACATATTAGAATTCATTCCTTGAATGTTTCTGCCATGTTAACTCCAACTAATAGTCTACCAGCCTAACTCTCTCCATTATATCACCTTTCAAGACATATCTATGGAACAATGTACCATTTATAAGAAATCATCATGGGCATAATATTGGTGATTCAAAAAAAAAATAAACTAATATTCGTCCTCGTAATCGGGTCTCTCGTGTAAATGAATAGTATATACAATTTTCATATATATAACATTTTACATATGATTCTAAATCTACTATAATATCTATGATGCCTCCAAAATTTGATGAGGATGCTATAGAAGGGCCTCATCAGACTCAAACCATAATTTATGTGAGCATAATAGTCTTCCATAATGTTCCTCATACAGATCCATCTGAATCATTTGTAGGAATCTATTTTAAAGAAATACACAAATAGAGGTATATTCTTTTCCAATGAAGGTCAAAAGTCAGGGTTACAATCTTGACGAATTTCATCTAATACTTGTATCATATAATTTGATATCCCACCTGTCTAATAGTAATATGTTATAATTAAGAGAACTTTTGAAACTACTAAACTTTTCTACACTTTATATAATCATGACGTAAAAATGAATATCAATCTGAAAAAATAGAATGGGAATGGCCAGAAAATAGCATTATCATCTAGATATAAAGCCTTCGTATTTAATCAATACATAGGGTTTTCTAGATCAATCAGAAGTGTGAAGGATTGTTCAGCCTTGAATAATTACACATAATTCATCATATCCTCAAGGAAATCTCAACAATCGCATTAAGAAATTCATGGTGACATCATTCAATTGAAAGATAGGAATAGATAGTGATTGTAGATGTCCATCAAGCCACCTGTTCATTACCATTACCAGTTAAACTGTAATTCCCCAACCCCAGAAGCCCAAAGTAGGTGCATTATTTTAATACATTGGTATGATTACCAGGAATCATGTCCTGAAACACCGACTAGTTTAATAGTCTTGGGTAATATATTCCATACATGAATGTTACATTACACATTTAATCATAAAACACAAGATAAATAATTTGTTGAGAACTATATTATTCCCTTAGAATAACCCTTCTTTTCAGACCTAATACACTTCTTGGAATCCTGGTAAAACAAAACATAAGAATGGGGTAAGCTGAAATGCTCAGAAAGGGTAAACAATTTAGTGGAATCTATAAACTTTTAAGGAAAGATGTGTGAAAAAACCATAGCCTTTTAAACATATAATTGAAAATTATATGGAGAAAATAAATAAAACAATACCCTATAGACATTCACAAGGATATTCTACTAGTCGAATTATCACATGTAGTAAATAATTTTATAATGAGGTAATGACTAATGTCGAACATCATTACCACATAGTAAAGGCCTCATGCTAAGACTACATATTAAAAAAATTTCAAGGCCATGTTCCAAGAAACTATTTTTCCTAATGAGACATACTGATTCATTGATGAGTTATATCGGGATCCACCCATCACATAATAAGTCAAATTCTTTCCTTATATAAATTTTTTGAAACATATCATAATCATTATTATTAAAACAAGCATACAAAATGCAAATACTTTACCTAAAAATCCTGAATGCTTTAAAAATAAAACATCCCCAGTAAAATATTTCATAACACATTAAATATAATATGGAATATTTTAATACAATAAATCAACCTATATTAATACTAATATCCAATAAAGGATGACGAAATAGTTTAAAATGATCAGTAAAATTCTTTTAGTGAAATACCCCTTTTTCGTGAAATCATTTAAATGTCATACAATTTATAAAGGATGAACATTAAAAGATACGTTTGAATAAAAGTGTCCCATACCAATTTGAATTTTTTTTAAAGGAATTAACATTTTAAAAAATTCATTTCAATATAAATAAATCCTTAAATCCCTATTGAAAACATGGACATTAATGAGAAATATTTATAAGAATAAATATTTAATAAATTTAAAATGACGTTTTAGTTAAAGGGTACCTTAAAATAATGACATTTAAAAGGTATTTTTTGAAATAATAACATGGATAATAAATATTTCCTAGAAAATACATACACATAAAAAATCTCGGATAATAATGAGATTGAGGAATTAACCCTTACCATGCACTTTCCTTTGGTTGAGGGTATGTTTAACCTCGTGTATAATGACCATAGTATGTTATTAAATAACACCAGACTCATATTAATATTTATTATAACATAAATGACCCAGTTATGACTTTATAATACACATATAATAATAATTTCTAAGATAAATTAACATTTCAGGTAATAATCACTTTCTTTATCGTACGTGATTTAACTTGTTATTCTTGGCCATATAATTTAGATAATGATTCAAATAATTCTAGAATACAAAATATAATATATATATCATATATATTTAGAATATAAATATGTATAAATGATAGATATATGAAATGGAAAATAACTTTTATGGAGATAGTAGGCTGTATGTACGCGTAAAGGTGTTTCCTTTTGATTGGATGGAAAACGTGGAAATGAATCTCATCATGTTGTGGAGACAGTAAGTCGTATGTACATACTAGAGTTGATATAATTTCCTTAATGATTAAAGGGGTTTTGAATTGGATGGTATAGTAATTGTTCAATGAAATTATCATGTTATTTTCATTATTTATAAACATATTACTCATCATTATATTCAACAAAATAACATAGTGTTGAATAAAAAATTACACCACGACGTGGAGATGGTAAGTCGTACAAACAAAACCATGGTTACATTATCATTTATAGGATGTATGGAATAATGAGTATGGTTGTACCGTATTTATCTTAACATCAATGAATGTAGAAGGTACTGGAGTTATTATTTTTGTATGTAAATAACAAAGGAAGAGATAATGGAAGAAGCAAAGATCTTTAAAATAGGTGATAAAATAATTTTCTCTTCTTTGGGTGATTCCTTTTAATTTGATAAAAATGGAATCTTTGGTACTTTTTCTGAAAACATGTAGGCATTTCATTTGAATTAAGGGATTTTTGGAGGAGATATTTGGCATGTGTTTGCTAATCCTAATGGCTTTGGAGGTGTGAAAACAATAGAAGGGGATGCACCCATTTATAAGAGAGGTGAGGGTCAGTTTAGGAAAACCTTGAAATATTATTTTATTATACAATAATATTCAGTTTATAATGGATCCATAAGGATTTATTTCAAGGATATGGTGTGTATGGGTCACAATCCTCTCAAAAAAAGGTTTTAGACAAGTTTAGGTCACCATATTAACCTTATCCATTAGATTTAACTCTGTTAAATAGTTTAACATTTACCATGTCTCCTTGTATTTTTATATTATATGGTTAATAAAAAAACTATAAAATTCCAAGAGAACCCCACGTGGTTCAGTAATGACATATATATTATTTTATAAGTCTTTTGGACATACCATATATTAGTAAGACTATTATATCATTTAATAATATAGTATTTGTTTTAAAAACCCCAATATGTCAATTTTGACAATATTTAGTGTCTAATATTTGTTATAGTCATAATAATATGACTAAATTGAGAAAATTAATTTAATTAACCCTAAAATGTCATACTAACCAATAAAATTATAGGAATACATCAAAATTATCAGTTTAAATTTATTTTGATATTAATAATATCAATTATTTTAATCATTCATTAAAAAGGTAATTACTACATCATCATTTTGTCATAAATAAATATAATTATATAATGTATAAAATTTATTAAGAAAATATAATTATGTAAAAAATATTTTTTTCTGGATAATGAATATTTATAGTCTAATTTATCTTCTATGTAACATTATGTTAAAAATGTTTTAGTTATGAATCATTGAATTTAACACTGTTAACTCCTTAATAAATAAAATAATTTTAAATGTCCTAATCTAATACAAGTGGAAAAAAGGATCATATTTTATTCCTATGTTTGTTTTTTGATGAAATACACTAATCAAATAGATTTAGGACCCATTTTGTGTAATAATTTTTTTTACCTTTAATTAGACTATTTAGTTTTAACTGTGGTAAATAAAATTCAAAAGTAAATATTCACCAAAACATTATTTTCATATTATTAAACCACCTTTTACTTAGTGATATCAACCATTTCCCTCAAAATTTTGAAATTAAATCCATAGATACTTTAAAATTACGTTTTATGTAAATTTGTAAATGTGACTAGAAGGTGGGTAAAAGACATAAAAAGATCAATAAAATTTTAAATATCTAATTTTATTATAAAATGACTCCAATGATTTAAAATGAACATATATAGGTATTATATATCTATTTTTACATAAAATAAATTTATATAAAAATAAATAATTATTTAAATAAAAATTCGATTTTAAACAATAATGTAGTGTTTTTAAATATTCATCAAAAAATGAATGTTTTCATAAAAATACAAAAGATTCACCCTAAGCTAATTTTGATATTCCGAATTCAAAAATAAATTAAATTTTACAAAATTAAATACATAAGAGATAAATTAATTAATTTAAATTTAATTTAATTCCTGTTGTCAAAACCTAAAAGAGGGCTTTTAAAAAGTAAAAACTATCAAAGTTTTGACATGCGTTTATGGAAATATAAATGTAGAATTACATATATTGAAATAAACTGCATTCAATAGAAAATATATAATCAAATTATACTTACAAACAATTAAAATTCATAATTTTTCAATGTAAATTATTTCGATTAAAAAAGTTGTATTCTATTAAAATTTAGTATTTTCACTATTCATCAAAATATGAATGTTATCTGATATGTACCAAAAAATTATCAAAACTAAATTTATTATGTTCTAATTTTAAAAAACAATTTAATTTCATCCAATTTAATATTTAAAAATTTAAAATATACGATATAAAAAGTGTTCGATGTTAAAAGGTTGAAAAAACATAAATTTTGAAAAATACATCATTTATATGAAAATTTTAATATTTCATTATATTATGTCTATGAATTACAGAATATAAATGTAAAAGTTATGTGGGATATATATAAAATTAAAAAGCTGGTTATTACTATTCATAACAGCTTTTTAAATGACTAGTTTGATATGTTGTGGTGCACATGAACTCGGTGTTGTGTGTAACACAAGCTGTTGAATTAGATTGAAGAGATAAAGTACTTTGAAATAATTGGGAGTTATATTATTCTCTCTTTCAATAAATTGTGTCCTATCAATTTAAAATTATTCTTTGAAAATAAATTGTAAATAAAATAGGAATATACCTTTTTGAGAAACACAAATAAAAAATTCCATTAATAAGATTTAGTCTTAATAAGAGGGAAATGGAAATAAAAAAGCCACTGCCAAATTATGATATCGATTTGGAGAAAATTGTTTGAAATTATAGACACATAATTGGAATAAAAACATAAATATTTATAGAGAGTGATTGAGGTAATTAATCACAAATATGTGTAAGATTGAGGGCCTCAAAGCCATCAATCAAGGATGATTTAAAATATCATCGGATCATCAAAACATAAGGGATTAGGATAAAACAATTTTTTAAGAACCCTTACCAAAAGTCTAAGAATTAATTTATTCATAGAATAAGGTGGAAAAATATACATCGAATATAGAGTTTAATACTTCAAATAAATTCTACCACGAACTCATATTTTACTATAAAAGATAATAGAAAAAAATTCTATTTATCCTAATCGTATAGGGTTTGAAAAAAATGAATTTATAATTCAAATATCATTAATTCTAAAAAACTACACTATTCAATATAGAAATTCATGTAGTAAAGTGGTTGTTGATGCACCCTTTTCACCCATCAGTTGCATGTTCATGTCTCGCAGCCTTGTCGGACACAACGGGTTGTCGCCCGACCTCAGGGTTATCATTTTTATAGCTATCCAAAATTAATATTAATAAAGTAATGAACCCTCAAAATAGTATCCAATGTCAAACTTAATCCATTACAAACTTTGGACTTATCCAAAATACTTTAGTCTAAACTCACAGTCCAAAATTTATAAGGATGGTAAACACATTGAAGATCTCTTTTTCCACGTAATAACATGTGAGCACCTTCATCATGTATTATTTTAATGCACGGTAACACCCTGAATTATCATAACACCTTATTGATTACATTCATGCTCCCACATTACATATATAATACTGGATATACTCCTTATATCCAAATTTTTTTAAACTCCAACCATAATGGAAAAAACAAACAATTAATTAGTTTCAAAGTAGTCAAGAATATAAAATATAATTTATCCAAATAATTTATATCTTGTTCCAAAATTACTACCTCAGTATTAGTACTAAATTAAGGTATATCCTTCTTTCAACCATGTATTTTTCAAAAACATTATCTTTAAATAGATCCACATTTCATAGTACCATATAATCTCAAATCCTATAGTAAAATATTTATTTATTTCCATAATTCATATAACCTGTAAATCATTGATAAAAAACTAAAATGATATAAATCATTAATGAAAACATAATAAAACATGTCATTCTTCTTCATCTATGATATTATCATACCTGGATTATTATCAAATATCATCATTTGTTGCATTCTTTAATGATTTGGACATTGATTCACTTAATGTCTCAACTCATTGATTCTAATGTACTATACATTTGAAAATTGTTTCTTACCCTTGAAATCACATACATGGTGTCCTTTTTATCTACACTTATAAATAACTCCCCTTAACTTCAATAATTTACCAAGGTGATTCTTTCCACATGTATCACATGTGGGAAAATCTTTATTTCTCTTCTTCCATTTATCCATCTTTAATTAAACCATCTTCTTCTTTTTTTCTTCCATTAAAAGTCATAAGACAAATAGAATTATTAACATATCATATTAACACATGATACAATTTGTTCATATGATTCCGATATGTGGGATAATACTTCACTTCTAAATTTTGGATTAATATCAGGAAATTATGATCATTCTTACTCTTTGAGTTATAGTATTATTGAAGTTCACATTTATTCCACTAGACATCATTTCAAAACAATGGAAAACACTAGGTTAGTATTATGAATTACAATTCATAATTCCAAATTTTTTTATTACCATACGTAAATTGAAATGTTTATGCATAAAATCCATAATGATAAAAATGATTTCATTGAATAAGAATTTACCCACAAATCCTTCATTATTTTTTCTAAATAAAATATGAATTACCCTAAACATATCCCCTGGATTTTTGTAATCAAAAGTGCAGCAAGGATCATTGTCATGTAGAAGGATACCTTGAGTCAAGCCCGAAACTCCATGTTTGAGTTTTCACTCCTAGGTACATTTGTGATAGATCCGCCTCTACCTGCCCATATACAGTTTATAATGTATTACAATGAATTCAAAAATAATCTAGACATTACCAAAATTATAGGAAGTTCTTCTATACTAATCCTTAAAGTCTATCTTAGGGTAATGTTCTCTATTAAGAGTTTTTCTAAATGTTGATTCCACAGTTTTTACTAAACTTCTTCTAATACCAATTGTAACTCCCCGACCACAGGAGCCTAGAGTCGGTGCATCAATTTAATACATTAGCATGATTAAAAGTAATAATGTCCCGAATGAAAGATTAGTTTAGTAGACTGAGAAAATGGATTAAATACTTGAATGTTACATTACACATTAAAACATAAAACACAAGATAAATAATTCTTTGATAACTCCATTATTCACTTAGCTTAACCATTCATTTCAAACATAATACAATTCATGGAATCCTGGTAAAACAAAACATAAGAAAGGGGGGATCTCAAATGCTCAGTAAGGGTAAACAAATTAGTGGAATCTATAATCATTTAAGGAATAATGTGTAACAAAATCAATAGCCTTTTAAAAATATAAAAGAACAAAATATAGAAAAAACAAATCAATCATTACCATATTGACACTCACATGGATATTCTACTAGTTGAATAATCATATTTAGAAATTAATTTCATAAAGTGTAAATTCATAACGCCGGACATCATTATAACATAATCAAGGCCTCATGCCAAGACTACAAATAATATTTTTTAAGAACGTGTTCCAAGAATCTAGTTTGACTCCTGAGACCTACAGATTCATCGAGGAGCTATATCGGGCTCCCCTCATCACATACAATGTCCACTATATACCTCATATGAAATTTTTGAAACATAACATTAACATACTTATTAAAACAATCATATAAAATGTCAATACTTCAGCGATAAACTATGAATGGTATAAAAATAGAACACCCACAATAAATCATATCACATCTCATTCAATACAATATGGTTGAATTTATTACAATAAATCAACCTCAATCATGAATAATATCCAATAATGGATGATGATATAGTTGAAAATTATCTGTAAAACTCCTTGAGTGAAATACCGCTTTTTCATGAAATAAATAAAAATTTGAAAAATTTATAAAGGAATAAATTTAAAAGAAATTTTTTAATAAAAGTGTCACATACCTCATTGAAACTTTTTAAATGCATTAAAATTTTAAGACATTCATTTTCAAATAAATAAATCCTTACATTTTATTTGAAAACCTGGACATTAATAAAAATTATTTATAATAATAAATATTTAAAACATTTAAACTGATTTTTTAGTTAAAGAGTTCCTTAAAATAATAATTTTTAATAATTATTTTATGAAATATAGACATGGAAAAATAAGATTTCCTAGAAATTACTTACACATAAACAATCTCGGATAATAATGAGATTGAAGAATTAAACTTTAACTTGCACTTTCCTTTGTTCAAGGGTGTGATTAACCTCTTCTATAATGACCATAGATAGTTATTAAATTATACTGGAACCATGTTCATATTTATCATATCATACATGATGCATTTATGACTTTATAATATCCATTTAATAATGATTTACATGTTAAATTAACATTCTAGGTAATAATCGCTTCCTTTATCGTACGTGTTTTAACTTGTTATTCTTGATCGTATCATTTAGATCTTGATTTAAATACATCAAAAATTAAAAAAACATTTTATATATCTAATATATTTAGAATATAAATATGTATAATAGATTAATGTATGAAATTGAAAACACATTTTATGGAGATAGTAGGTCGTATGCACACATAAATGTTGTTTCTATTTTCATATCGTATTGAACAGAATTAAGTGAATAAGATATATGTATGTAAATATATATCAAGTAGCATTATTATGTCATATATTAAATACTTATTAATAATATATATTTTTACAATCATCATTGACTGGTGAATGTGGAAATGAATATCATGGTGTCGTGGAGACGGTAAGCCGTACAAACACACGAGCGACGATATCATTACCATAATGATTAAAAGTTGTGTAATTAGATGATATAGTAATTTTAAAGAGTAATTATAATGTTAGTTTCGTTATTTATACAAATATTACTCATCATTATATCCATCCAAATAATATAGATTTAAATAACATTTTATAACACAACCACGAGACGGAAAGTCGTATGTACGCAAGCATGGGGACAGTATCATTCATAGGATTGATTTAATAATGAGTATGGTTTTATCATGTTTATAATAACATTCCAGTATGTAGAAGGTTTTGGATTGATTCTTTGAGTATGGAAATAACAAATTATGTTAAAGTGGATGAAGAAAAGAACATTGAATGAGGTGATTAAATAATTACCTCTTCATTGGGTTTTTTCTTTTGATTTGAACATAAGGGATCCATATGATGTCTGTATACACAACATAAGGACTCTAGGTTCAATTGAGGGCTGTTGGGCGGATATTTGGGTTGGGGTTCGCCAAGCCAAATTTTTTGGAGGTCTGAAATTAAGAGAATGGAATGTAACATTTTATAAGAGACGTGAGGGTCACCTTAGGAAATCAATGAAATATTCTTTTATTACACAATAATATTCAGTTTTTCAGTGATACAAAAGAATTAATTTCAAGGATAATGTGGATATGGGTCTAAAACCTCTCAACCAATAGGTTTTAGAAAGGTTTAGGTCACAGTATTAACCTTATCCTAACTATTTAACTGTAGGTTAAATAGTTTATCATTTACGATGTCTCCTTGTATTTTTATATCATATGGTTAATATTCAAAGTTTAAAATACAAAGGGAACACCAAGTGCTTCATTAATGACAATTATATTGTTTTATTAGTCCTTTGGTCAATCCTTATTTTTTTAGGACTATTATCTCATTTAATAATATAGTATATGTTTTAAAAAGTAATTTATGTCAAATATTACACAGTTTAGTATCTAATTTTTTGATAAAGTCTTAACAACTTGATTATGTCAAAAATAAATAATTTAATCAACCCTAAAATTTCATATTAACATATAAAATTCATGTAATTTATCAAAAGTCTCAATTTAAATTTATTTGGATATTTATAATATCAATTATTTTAATCATTCATTAATAAATCAATTATTTCAACCTCATTGTTTCATAAATTAAATAAAATATTTAATGTCTAAAATTTATAAAAATAATACCATTATGTAGGGAATCATTTTATATTTCTGATTAATATTTATTGATGTATTTATATTTTGTGTATCCTTATATTAAAATTGTTTTGTATGAAACATTGAATTTAACACTTTTAAGTCTTCTTTAAATAAAATAATAATAAATTTCCAAATATAATCCAAGTTGAAAAAAATGATCATATTTAATTCAAAAGGTTTTTTTGGGTCTAAATACTCGTATCCTGAAGAATTAGGACATGCATTCGGGTAATAATAATATAATTTTTACCTTTAATTGCCCTATTTACTTTTAATCGTGGAAAATAAAAGTCAAAAGTAACTATTAGCCAAAAATTAATTTCATTTTATTGAAAAAAAATTACTTACTTATATCACCCATGTATCTTTTATTTTTTAAATTCAATTAATAAATGTTTTCAAATTACATTTTATGCAAATTTGTATATGTACCTAGAAGGTGGGTAAAAGACATTAAGATGTTTAATAAAATTTCATATATCTAATTTTATTATAAAATGACTCCAATGAATTAAATTGAACTTATATAAGTATTATATATCTATTTTGACTTAATATAAAGTTAAAAAAAATTAATAATTATTTAAAATAAAAGTCTTTTTTAAACAACAATGTAGTGTTTTTAACTATTCATAAAAAATTGAATTTTTTTAGAAAAATACAAAAAATTCTCCCTCGGATCATTTTTATATTATACATTCTAAAATAGAATCAATTTTACCAAATAAAAAAACATAGTTTTTAAAAATGAATTTTGAATTTAATTCCTCTTGTCAAAAAAATATAGCGAGTTTTCTTAAAATTAAAAACTATCAAAAGATTGGCATGTGTTTTTGTCAAATTTAAATGTGAATTTACTTATAATGACCAACATTTTATTAAATAATAAAAATATAATATCATTTTATTTCCAAACCATTCTAATTAATAATTCAAAACTATAAATTGTTTTAATTAAAATAGTTATTTTCAATTAAAATTTAGTCTTTATCACTATTCAACAAAATATGAAAGTTATTAGAAAAGTACCAAAACATTATCAAAAATAATTTTTTTCCCATCACGATTATAATACGAATTGAATTTGATCATATTGGAAATATAAAACTAATAAATTTGGATTTAAAAAGGGTTTTTCATTAAAAGGGGAAAAACAACATTTTTGAAAAATAATTCTTTTATCAGAAAAATTGATTTTTTCCTTATATAATGTCTATGAATCACAAAATATGAATTTTAAAATTTTATGGGATATATAAAAAATTCAAAATGTGCTAATTACTTTTCCTAATCACTTTTTAAATGACTTGTTTGATTGGTCATGGTGCGCTTGAAATCGGTGTTACATGTAGTGCAAGTTATTCAATTACATTGAAGATATATCATACTATAAAATTTTGGGGTGTTACATAATTTGTGTCACATAGAGTGATAATTCATTCAATATTCCACTTCATATCTAGACATTCCTACTGTCGAAAAATATCTATTTACATTTTCTAAATCACAAGATGAACCTCCCAAAGGGAGGGATGGTATTCCATTATCCAATCTTGTTGTATATTAGATGGCCACCATATATTACCTTAATAGAGTAAGACCTCTTTATCATCAATGAACAATCACATATGTTGGTTATCACTTGGGATTATCTACCTCAACATTTGGCCCATAGAATAATATAACTTATTCCTATGAATCCTCCCCACAAGAGAGGATGTCAATGCAGGATCTACTAAGACTGATTCCCTCGGCACTTCCTAAACTTCATGTTGCATCTCTAAAACCAAATCCATCAACTACAACTCAACACTATCCACCATTATGTCCTATATCTAATTAAATCCTCTTAATTTGTCAAAAAACAATACCCATTATAGAGAAAAAAACTCAATGAAAAATGATTCCAGTTATTCAAAAAAGTCATGCATCCTATGATTTAGGACATTCCATGGGAAGATATATTTGAGAATTTTGTGATCCATTTAATATACTAATTTATCACTCAATATACGGTTCCTCCTAAATCATTGATCATGGACCATGAAAACTATATTAAGGTCATTAATAGGATATTTATACTCATGGGGACTCGTTTGGAGTGACCCTTATGACATAACCTAATAACATTGAATATGAACTAAAACTACCGTAATTCCCCAGGCATCATAGTAAATAATATATATTTTTTCTAAAACAAAAAAAATTAGGATTGGAAATTAATTCTATATTTAATTTAACACATTAAATAATGTCTTGCAAGATTCCATCCTTTCATATTTTATAAACCCTATATTCATTCTCATTGGGGGTGCTTCAAGAGGTGAGAGTCTAAGATGAATGTCTTCTAATGGACTATCATCACTAGGAATGTATATATGTTATATATATTATTGGTTTGGTACTAGGAAATAATAATTCTCAACTTCTTTGGGTCAACATATATGCCTTCGTCATAAATTTTATAACCTATGAATATAACCTTTCGGATCATAAATTGGATTTTACTGAGCTTCACATATAGTTGGTTCTATCTCAGTTTACATATCATGATCTCAAGATGGTTTTCATAGCCATTTTTTGATAAAAAATCGTTATGTTATTTTTGAATACCCCACTATGTAATCAAGATACAGGTGAAAAACGTCATTCATCCAACAATTAAGACATATGGAGTGTTCGTTATAACAAACAAGATGACCATATACTCGTACACATTTTAGCAACTCCAAAATTCAATAATTTGTTTGTTTTATCACCTCACATGCACATGATGGTTGAACAACCTCAAATTGATCATTGAAAAAAATTGTCACTCCCTAGAGCTGGTTGAAGTGTTCGTATATAAAAATATGTGGATACCGAGTTTTCACTATATGTTGTTTTACTATGTGGGAATTCACTCAAAATAAATGTTTACGATCATCTTAGGGAAAAGGATAGGTAAAACCTGTGATGATGTTCTAGTTTAGATAAAACCCTTAGCCTCATGAGCGCTATTTTTATTCTTGAGTTATTGGAGTTAGGTATGTTCCATCCTAAGGAGGATTTGACACATTTTCCATACATGGAACATGTTTGATTGTGAACTCGAATACTATCACAAAATGTAATATAGAGATATATTATTGGAATGTGTCCCTAAAAAAATCCAAAATAGGTATAAATTCCACAAGATGCATTCTATAATCCCTTATTAAGAGTCTTTCAATCTAGGATATCACTTATTCCTGGGTAGCATGAATTTTTTAATCACAGCATTCATGGATATCCCATTAACAGTTACAGATATATGTTTTATCCTCGCATGATATGAATGATTCCCATTGAATATATAGTTATATAACTAGTATTATTAATGAAAAAGCAATTCCATCCCAATAATAATGAGAAAAATGGTCATATTATTGATGAATTAACATCATGGCAAACAATACCAATCTATATAAAGGGTCACTCATTGAATAGGTATATACGCTCATCTCGAACTCTTAATGGCATGTTAAGAGTCATAACTCCACTGGAGTCCCCTACCATGAATCCAATACATCCAATAGTTTATGAAGATTGGAATGACTATAACACACCTATATCAAACAAGGAAGATTCTAAATAGGGGGTACTAGAATAGTTCCTCAAATAATTGATGGACATGGACTCTACTCTGTTGGTATAGGCCACACCGAAGAATTTATTCTTAAACCACAATGATAATATTATTTTTGAGTATCCTAGCCGGTCCACTATACTGATGATGAAACTATGTTGCCTGAATACCTCATCCATAACCAACTTCATGGCCCAAACGTTAGGTTGAATACCATTTTAATGCATTATATGTATTACCCATGCCATTAAATGATAGTGGATTAGAAAGAAACACCCAATGGTAAGAAAAATAATATATCAAACGAAATGTTGGAGTTTTCCCATCAATCAGTAAGACCAAAACTAAATAATTTTCATCATACTTGTGGTATTTTAATGGCCTATACTACAACATTAGTGGATAATCAAATAGAAACCTGTGTATGACCCATGGGTTGTATTTTATGCACTTTTAATCTCAAATAGATATTTCATTTCGTTAGATTTACAACATCTCTTTTTAGTATATGAACATCCGTAGGATATGATTATGTATTACTTCATTTTATACTCAATGATGGGGTATTGGTTCACTATTATTTATAAGGTGTTCAAAAAAATATGTTCATCTATGATTGGATTGGGTAGTCAAGACCATCCTCAAATAACCTCATAGTCATCAACTCATCACCATGATAGGTCTTTGTGTAACATTTTAATTCATCATACCAAGAAGAGTAATCTATCACTAATAAGTCACCTTGCTGAAGGTGTATGAACAACATAGAAAGTTATAGTTTCAAGGAGTATGATAATAATTAGTTAAAGAAGGATATGTGGGTTTCCACCCAACCCATACCCTATTGCCGAACAAAATGGGTAATGTAACATACCATCCTAGGTGCCATGAAATTGTTCCTTGAGCCGGTTGGCTACACGACCACGATAACAACACCTCATATTCTAGAGGCAGCCAATATGTAATGAGGTTTTGGTATGCCGATAATATGGATAATGTACCCAATTTTATCAGTGTAACAGACCATTGGAAGTATATAATCAATTGATGAATCAAATTTGAACATAACCAATACCAATGATAGATGAAAAAACAATCAATAGATTTTTTTGAATTAAATTAAAACATGGAATTCTATTGTAAGTTTCAATGTGTTTATATTTGAACTAAAATCAAAGACACTATCAAATACCATGAGGGACCCAAACCATATTTTGTTCCCTTATCCAAACTCCCACACTATTTAAAAATCTTACATAGGTCATTTTCCCTTATCCTGATCAGTAATTATAATGTTTTTCGGATTATCGATCAGGCATCTTGAATATGGTGTGAGTACAATTGATTAGGAAACCACTAAAGTTTTCTAAACCCAAATAGTCAACAACCAAGTATTAATTATTAATAAGAACAAGTCTCTTGAATGATTAAATATTTTATCATGGAATGAAATATTTGTTATTTTATTACAGAAAACCCCCAGGTTCTCAAAGATACCCGTTCCTACATACAAGCTTCAGCCAAGGATATAATATTATCATTCTATATGTGATAAATTGTGTTTTTATTTCTATGTTACCATTCATATTTTATAGATGAATGACCATGTTACCGTTTATTTAAATTACACAATTTAAATAGACATTTTTCGATTCTTATTTCCCAACAAAATGACCATTTTAAAATTCATTAAATCATACAATATGAATGAGAATGTCAATATTATTATTTCACAAATGAATGACAAATTTTTCATTCTTTTAATCACAAAAATTATCTGATCTTGATACAATTCTTAATTCAAAAATGAATAACCATGTTACTATTCATATAAATAACACAATTCAAACAATCATATCCTCAACAAATTAATTCATTAAATAATTTATTAATCATAATCATTGTAAAATCATACAATTCCAATAATTAATTCAACAATTAATTATGATATCTATCTATTCCATTCTATAATAATTAATTTATAAATTCATTATCCATTTCCAAAATTAAATTCAAAAATTAATTATCTCATTTAATTCATTTCAATGTGTCATAATAAATTATGTTAATTCAGTAACCTCTATATCTCATAATAAACTCTATAATTGAAAATTTAAATTCATAAACTATATGAAATATAATCAATTTAACAAATAATTATTTAAATCAGTATTCACAAATAACATAATAAATATTCCAAACAATTATCCCCAAATCCTAGATATCAATATTTAATAAAATCCTAAAAATTACCAATTAATTAATTTAACACATTAATTAATTCAACAATGGAACTCCAAATTATATTAATCACTTGAAAATAAAAAATTAAATATATGTAAAAAAAATTCAAGACAATTTGATTTTAAACATAGATAACCTACCACAAAAGTGGAGGAAGCAGTGACCAAACCCTACATTTGTAATATCAATCGTCTATTGGATTCCATTTAACATGAAAAAGATTAATTATTATAAATGGATCTATAATCCATTGAATTACTTTAATTAAATCTTAGTAATATTGGTGATGTTATCCATGACCTGACATGTGATCACTTCCCAATAAAATTGGTCTCTAAAAATAAATATCATAATATGTGATGAAAAGTGGGAGGTGCACCAGAGGGTATTCAATTGATGATTTTGGTGTGGGGAGGAAATTTGGTTCATGGAGGAGGTACATAGGGAGTATGTGGAAAATAAAAGTTAATGTGGATAGTGTACGAGAAACTGTATATTTTTTTAATATGATGGTCGTTAAAATTACCCAACATGAATTCTCATTTCATGTCACGTAAATTTAGTGACTTATTTCATGATTTTCAATAGAAATATTGTAACAATAATATAAAAGATGTAAATAAAATTACATATGGTATAATTTTCTTTCTTAACATGTCAAAATATGGTGAATGATAATTATAGGGGATTTAATATACTTTCATGACATGTCAACTTGTGGTGAAAACTACCTTCATGATAGCCTAAAAAACAAAAAGAGTCATACAAAAAAAATAAAGCGACCTTAAAATTACCCCAACATACAAAAGTTCATCATAATGTTGCACTCCCTAGAATATCTATAATTATAAGAAAAAAACAATAGGCCTCTAAAACTATATATATTTTTCCCTCTCCCACATCTCTTGCTATGCACATCCATGATGATAGAAAACATGAACTATAAGAACAACCTTTCCCACAATAGTTTCCCATTGCGATGTAATACTCGTATCAGATTATCCTCAATGGATGGATCTATCTCTAGGTATACCTCTTCACCATCAATCACATAAGAAGGTTTGGTGTGATACCATTGTAGTTGTGAGACATTGAAAGCATCACACATATCACTATATTTCTGTAGAAGAGATAATATGTATTCCACCATCTTGATACTCTCCACTACCTCAAAAGGTTCAACAATACTTTTGGATAACATGTCGGGCCTTCATATCCTATGATGAACCAAACTAGGAATCATCCAAAGGAATACACAATTAACTACTATACACTCTAGGTATTGTGTATATCTATTAACATAAGACATAATTATAATATGATCCTTATCCATTCATTTTAGAATCAACTACACATACTATAATGTGTCATGTATGAGATGCGGACCCAACAACTCTAAATCCCAAGCCTACATCCATCATAGTGGTGATCAACATGTCCAACAATTTTGAAAATATTTTGTTTCCATATGAATAGTTTCTAGATTACCATTGTTATGGTAAAACTATACCAAAGTTGGGTTCTTCTCCCATGTCCCACCGAAGTTAATAACACATCCCCACATCATATGCTCTAGAACATATATAGTACTCTCTGACATCCCATATATATATATATATATGTGGAATGTAATAAAAATAAACTTATTTACCATTTTCCTTCTATGATACCAAATATATGTTTTAGATAAATTGTCAATTTTAATTCGAAACTATAGTATTTGGCATGTGTTTTAGATGGATTATCTCTCGAACATACAACTCTACCATCTTCTATAATATGAAGGGTTAACTTATTGGAAAGAAATTCTCAAACATCATCATTTGATCCACAATGATATAAATAGTGTCTTTATTCCTAATAATCATCTTATGTCGAACCCAAAAAATCTATTGTCCCATTTTCTCACTTCTATTTACGAATTGGAAATTGACATAGTAAACCTCGAGGATGTTAATGGTTTACCTATAACTACTGACAGGTGTATCATCATGAAATGAAACATCCTATCTCCATTACCATGACCAGCCACAAAAAACGTCTTCATAGTTCATGGTACATTTTGGTCCCACCTAGATGTATTACCCACATTGATGCATTAAATTTTTGATTAAACTATGCTTGCATGCTCATATAGGAAACAACATGAATCTTGAAATAGATGATCTCATCCTCATCTATCAACTAATCTGAAGGTGTCTACTGATATTCAAATCATTCAATCAAGGCCTAACACTAAAACTAATCCTATTGTCTACCCATGATCCATATAATAATAATATCCTACACTATAAACAAAACAATATTATTCTCCTCCTCGCATTATTTAAACACCACATGCATTTCATCTAGATTTTCCATCATCTTCCACTCATCACTAAATGATAGAACCATTTTAGTATAACATTTATTTCTTAATGTGTCAGCCAGATTTTTTCCAATATCAGTTAAACATTCCAAATCAAATTTGAATGACTATATATACTCATCCAATATCTGTAACTGATGACTTAAATCACACTATGAAATTTTATTCTTCATAATCATGTAATCTATATTAAATTTAAAATTTTCTCCCAATAGATAGTGCAACCAACACTTCATAAAATAAACCATTGCGACTAGCTTGAGGATATTCATTGGTTAATTCCATTAAATTTTATCAACTACTAATACTTTTAAAACATGACTATTTTTCCTTGCTTAAAAACAAGTCAAATTCTTATTAGACAAGTGTCATAATAAACTATTTACTCATAACATGACTCAGGTATGATCAAAATTGGTGTCGACATCAAATGATTCTTCAAATCCTGGAAATATTCTTCATTATCATTCAATAACTAGAACACTGAACCCTTTTTATTGAATTCAAAAATCATATATACCAAATCAGAAAAGTCATGGATTAATCTCGTGTATTATAAATCTTATACCAAAATGCTCTGAATATCAAAACCATTTTTAGGATCCTCCCAAAAATCACTTCTTAAACCATATATGGGTCCACTAACACACCAACATTCAAATTTCTATTCCCCAATAAATTTGCATTGAAAATACAATATTTACACATATATTTCTTGTCATATAACTAATTATATATCGGTATACTACAGATGGTGTAATGATTTTAGGTGTGATCCTCATCAATATTGAAGTACACTAGGATATCATCATCAAACACCACAAAAACTGATCTATTTATGGATAAATTATCATGTTCATCATGACCATTAACACTAATTCTACATTTTTCAAACTGAAAGGAATTAATGAAACACAAAATGGTTATACATTCTCTTCAACATATTCCTTGGAATATCAGAAGTCTGGACAATGAACTTACAGTACCCTCATCTGAATTCGATCGTTGAGAACATAAAATCTCCATTAGACTGGTCAAATATATAGCTATTAAAAGTGAGAGAAATTTAATTCATCATTTCCATATAATTGTACTTCTATTAATAAATTCCCTAATGTAATATATTTTCATCCTTAATTTTGAATAATACTAGTCATCCACAAGTCAATGTACCTGGATAGATAAATATGTTATCCACTAACACGTTCAAGTAAGTCATGAGATCTTGAATCTAAGTCGAATCTATTTTGTATCATGTAATATATACTAGGTTAACCCCAAAAAATATCTATATATTGAATTTAAAATCACTATAGAGTAGAAGCCCTAAGATTATTGATAAAAACATCAAAAAAAAGTATCACCACTATTGGTGACATATCATGACTAACATGACAATCTTTTAGAATAAGGTGAGCAATCTAGGTTGTGATATCTCATAATATCTAAGTAATTCTCCCTGTATAGCTATCCTAGTTATCCCATTCCATATAATGAATTTAATTATGAACCTTAAAAGACATAATGTCCACGCTCATATGATAATAATCAATGTTATATTGGTATGTGACTAGCCAGTCCATACCCATAATTTGGTTGAAGACTATAATATTAAAAATATAGAGATACCATATAAAACGATACTCCCGAGACTCATGTGAAAATCCCTTTCACAAATATATGTCACTATATCATACTTCTAGTTGAGTATCTATAGTATTTACTCAACTTAAATACTCATGAATCAGGATATAACCATTAAAATGTTTTACAAATAAATATGAATGAGAGGAACCAGTGTCAAAGTAAGGTTCTAGATCATGTATAAGCTAACATAATAGTACATATAACTTTTCCTGGACCAAATTCCCTCTCCACGTGTTTTGGATGAACCTCATGTAACTACACTAACCCTCTTCACTAATTTTTTATCACACAATCATGATTAGCACCACACTACTAATATGGTTCTCTTTTCTGAGAAACCAACATCTTATACAACTACCTCTTTATCTATTGGAACTCTTGTTTCTAAACTATTGTTTTATAGAAAATCCCCTTCCTGTATATTGGTTCTGTCTAGACCCATATTGCTAATAGTCTATCGAGGGATACTACATAATATCTATAGATGTCCCATCTTGCCAAAAAAACCAGTAATCCACTGGTGGCCTTAAAAATTTACTAAATTAATGTCCATTCCCACTAATCTGGAGATAGATTTATCTAATAAGGTACTATGTATCCAACCATCCTATATGTGAAGCCATCTTCCCACTTGCCTAGATAAAGTTGTCATAATGGACTTGGGTGCTCTCGAATTTCTCACCTATTGAAAATATAGTAGAAACTATCTGTTGGTCGGAGTGGATACTCAATATGGGGGTGAATTGAGTTTCAATTAAAATTTCTGTTTTAAAAACATTGTCTTAAAACCCCCCAAATAAAATACTTAATTTAACTGTAGTGAATTTATATCAAAGTAAAGGTTTTGTTGGGTTCTCAAGGGATTGATTATTTCCCAGTTAATCAAAACAGAAAGTTTGATTAAATTTTGAAACCAACATACTGATTTACAACTAATATAAACACTTGCGAATTTAATTACCAGTGTTACTTTAAAACAGTTTTGGTTTTAAATTAATTAGCAATGGAATAAAAGAATAACTTTAAAGGATATATCACAGCAGATATAACCAAGAGGTTTAGTCTCAAGCTGAGACTTAGTCTTCTCAAAAATTTATATAAAAGTGATCCACACCCTGGATCGGGGATTACAACAGTATGCAACTGTCCAGGTCCGAGACCTCTACCACTGTTATCCGTGGGAACAAAAAAAACAGCTCTAGCTTTCCAGGTCACACACGTCCTCTAACACTATCCCAGTGGGAAATAAAAGATGCAAGAGTTTGAGTGAGGATTTACAGATCCTCCAGTTAAAGAACAGGAGACAACGTGTGTGTTAAAAACAGCAGATAACACACACTGCTCGAAATGTAAAATAATGAATCACAGAGCAGAGATGTAGAGTTTAGAAATGGCTCTAGTGATTGCAGTGAAGCTTTGTACTCCTTGAGTTTGATCAGAAATGATTCTGAGTCCTCTTATATTTTTTTCTGAAAAACATAGTGTCTTCTGCTTGGTTTCCAGGTTCAGAGATAGTGAGAAATGTAGTCGATGAAGTTCTTCAATGTCCTCGTGAATGTATAGAACTCTTTTTGAGTATGCTTGAGTGTGTATGAGCTTCTTGTGTCTTCTTATTGTGAGGTCTTCTCTTGTCTTCCACAGTTATATCATCCACCGAATTTTTCACTCATATAAGTCTTGTTGTTGTCACATGGTGTGTTTGCACCAACAGGGACTTCTTGTATTTATGGCACGAGCTCCAGAAAAAGAAATGAATTCTTTTTGCAGGAATGAAGTACGGTTCCCTGACATCCAACAAAATTCATTAAATAAATTTCATAGCATTAAAATATACCTAATATGACCATTGGTTAGATTAAATAATGATAAAGAAATTCAAACAGCAGTTTATGACTATCGATGATTTAAGTGATCGGTAGCTCATTAGTATCAGCATCGGTGGCTAGACATCAGTGTGTTCTGATCGGTGACTCAGATGATCAGAGTTGGTGTGTCATGATCAGTGACTCATTTGATTAGCATCGGTGAGACATCTTCGGTGACTCAGATGATCAGCATCGGTGTGTCATGATTGTTGACTCATTTGATCAACATCGGTGAGACATCTTCGGTGACTTAGTTGATCAGCATCGGTGAGACATCATCGGTGACTCAGATGATCAGCATCGGTGTGTCATGATCGGTGACTCATTTGATCAGCATCGATGAGACATCTTCGGTGACTCACATGATCAGCATCAGTGTGTCATGATCGGTGACTCATTTGATCAGCATCGGTGAGACATCTTCGGTGATCGGTAGGCTTTGATGTAACAGTAACATTCTTATATCGGTAGCGGTAGCTCTGTCTTGTATCGATAGCTGTAGTTATATCTTGTATCTGTAGCTGTAGGTATTTCTTGTATCGGTAGACTTCCTTTGATAACGGTAGCTTCAACATATCGGTGGACTTATGTGTATAAGTAGCTCTGTTCTATAACAGTGACTAGTCTGTATCGGTAGCTCTGCTCTGTTTAAGCATTCTATTGGAAGAATAGGTTAAGTCAGAGTGTACAAACATCCAGTAACCGAAATACTAATATTTAAACATAGAATCAATAGAACAATACTTAAAGAAAATAAATAGCTAGATTCCCAAATAAGTATTTAACCAGTTATCAACTAGGGATTAACAAAATACAAATAAGAATAATTGGGATTATCAAAATATAATAAAGCAACTAGATTCCCAGAGAGTTCAACAATATATTTTCAGTATGGTAATCCTAAGACTTGATCCCTACAAATTTTAGAGAAATAATATAGTACATCAAAAAAATCTTTAATAAAAAACTATTGACTTGGGACTTAATCTAGCACTAAATTCAACCTTAAAAGGTGGTTTTCATAGCATCATCATCTCTTTCTATTTTCAGAGGAATCTTTTGATGATTTATGAAACTTCCATCATATTTCATAACATATGTTCCCCCCAAATTCAACTTCATAAACTCGGTTATGTTCCCCTTCCTTGATTTTATGGAGATAATATCTCCAAAAACATCATCAAAAAGTAAATCAACATCATTCCATCATCATGTCCAATCCGCAAATGAATGTACCATTAGTGCTTCCCTGATCCTCATAGCATATAAGAATATATATTTAATCTCTTTTCAATGAGTGTATGTTGATGATCATATAGAATCTCGATGGATACAGCCCAAAACACATCTCCCTCAACTACACCCTCTCTAGTAAATGTAATAGGGTGCTGAAAAAGAAACACCGTCATCAGTTCATATATTCATTCCAAAACCTACCCAGGGTGTCATTCCATTTAGCTAATGAATCATGAATTTTCCCCCATAACAGATCCCCCACTTCCACAATTTCCACAATATGTGCCTCATGTTCCTCAATGAATGTTCATTCCCAGACATGTCCCCCGGTCATCTTTCAATCAATCATTATCATGTGGACATATTTTCTACAATGCCAATCATGGACCTTAAAATATAAAATAAAAATATTTTCTTCTATTAGGTAAATAATTTACGAGGGGGTGGATCAGGGTATGAAATACTAAATATAATTCAACACTGGATGTTGTATTTTCATTAAAACAAATGTCTCTATTTCTCCCATCGTAATGTATAAAATGTAATTAAATGTATCATATGACATGACCGATTTCCATGGTTCACCCTCACTAGGCTTTGTAAAAGGATCACACAATTATTATGAGTTAATGTACCAAATCCACTAAACCTCATTTCGAATTAAAAGGTTCTAGCTAGATCACTTCTAAACATGGTATCACTATATTTAAAATATTTATGTCCTACTCTCTCGATTCCCAAGGGTCACTCGTAATGTAACTTTCTATGGCGTACTGACTGCATCCTCCATTGTATGTAGATTATTTTTTTATGTTTCACATTTATCCACTATTTAATTCACCAATACAATATATGTACTAGGAAACATCAAACATCTACACAACTCTTTGGCATCTTATTCATTTTTTTATGCCTTGCATGAAAGATGAGCACTTTTTTGTATAAATAGATTGTGCTTCACATTAAAAATATTTGAAATTGTTATGTGAAACTAAATACATTTGAAAAACTCACAACATTCATTAAAATCACTTGTTGGACTCAACATCTATCTTGTGTGCAACTCCCAACATGATCGACTACTCCCTAATTGGAAAGAACTCACTACTTAGGAAATATAGAGATCAAATTCTATATATGTAATGAGATTACTAAAATAAGAAGGGTATCCACCAATTTATGTACATTTTTTATGAACATATTCAAAGATCAGAAAACTTTTACATGATCCTTAAATACCATTCGTTTATGACTTTTTGATGCAAACTCACCATGGATGACAAATCCATTACATTTATTCCCATATTTCCATTTCCACATTTTTATGTGCATATTTTGAAACAATGGTGTGCATTCAAAAATCCCAAAATCATTTTCACATATATCACACATCCTAATCCAAAAAAACTTTTCTCCCTTCCACATTTTTTTGACCCAAAAATTTAGAAAACATTGGTTAATGGGGCCACCTTGTATAAATTATTTCTGTAAGAACTCTAGAGCATCCATTAATTTTTCATGGTTTTTTTTCAACATAGTTTCTCAACAATATATATGTAACTGTACAAATTATCATGGAAACCATCCTTTTCCACAATCAAAATCAACACAAAAATTCTTCTTTGATGTCTTAAGGGATTTTTTCCAAAAAATAACCCGTATTATCACAATAAAATTTGTGGAATAAATAAAAAACGTTATAACATTTAAATCTTCCATTTTCTATCCATGTGGTCAAAACTGAGGTGATATCACTACCCATAACCATCATACACCTTGGATTTTTCAAATAAGTGTAAACACATTTTTCCAATCATGTTTCTAATATAGACACCCAAATATTCTCATGTTGAATCATTTTACAATCATTTACAATATTATTCTAGGAACCATTTTAAATCTACTATCACTAGAATGGAAAAAATTTTAGGTTTAACAAAATTACTAAATCTATTTTATAGCTTGTGACTAAAATGATGAATGTCACAAAAAATATTCAGTATCTAGATTGGTTCATGTAGACTCAACGATCATGCCATTATGGGACACACATCAATTCATATAAAATATCAAAATCAATTTTCACATCACAAAACATCTGCATCACGCAAGTTGAAATAAAATTCAACTATAACAGCGTATAATGATAACAAAAAACCCACCCTAAGTACTATGGTTTTCCTATATACATGGATTAGCAACTCCAATGAATGAGCTAATTCCCAATCCCCAAAAATCCCTATTATCTTATTCTAAATAAAAAATAGTAAGGAAAAATAATAATAATTGAAATATTAAACGATACCACATTATGAAGTCCCTTCCTAGGTTCAATGGAATGGTGCCCCTAGATAATCGATTACATGACCTTACATGTTCCTCCCTGTATGAAAGAGGCTACTAACTAGAAATGATGGTCTGGTAAGCTGATCTTGTGGGACAATGTCATCTTATTTCAGAGTAATGCAACAAATAAAATAAATAAAAAATAGGCAAATCATATATGATCCAAACCAATAACAATGTTTGAAGTCAACCAAAACGATGAAAATATTGTATTGAATAGAAAAGTGACCATTCTTTGACAATGTGTGTGTTAAACTGTCTACAATGAAATTGAATTTAAAGGATATAATGACTCCAAAGAGGGTAAAAATCCATTTATTTTTTCCCTCATCCTACTTCCATCCCAAACCGTCAATCCAACCAAGGTCCTTTTTCCATTAACATGTCTTACATTAATAAATACTTTTCGAGTACCGATCATGAATCATGAATTTAATGTGAGTATAACTCGGTAGGCCACCATGAATTGTTCCTAAAAGAATTAATAAAATAATGGTGCATTAAATTTTATTAATAAATAGTATAATTCAAAAAAAAAATTTATCATATTATTTTATATTATTTTTTAATCACATAAAGAATCTGTGTTCCCATATAAACCCTTACCTCAATACACGCATCAGCCCATTCCATAATTTGATCATTCCCCAAGGTATACCATATGGGTGAATATCATTGTTACCATTATTATTTACAAAATTAATGACAATTTATAAAGTCATTTAAATAAATAAAATTTAATGACCATGTAACCGTTCTTATTTAAAAAATGAATGAAAATGTTACCATTCATTTAATAGCATAATTTTAATAACCATGTTACCATTATTATTTCACAAGTGAATGAAAATTTAAACATTCATATAAATCACATAATTGAAAATTTCATATCTTCTACACATTAATTTATTCTATAATTAATTAATCAATGTCATTAAGAATTATTAACATGCTAATAAATAATTCAACAACTAATTATCTAACTATATTTTCAATTATTTGGTATTTAATTCATCAATTAATTATTCAATTCCACAATTAAATTATATAATTTATTCACTAATGTAAACCATATAAACATTACATTAATAATTATATACATAATTTCCGCAACTAAATATCCACTATATGTCAAAATTAACTCTGTTAGTTTTCATCTACATTCATCAAATTAATAGTAGATAATAAATTTCACAATTAATTATATAAACTAAAATTTAAAATAAAAAAATTAACTCCAGTATTAATTATCCCACATACCATAAAAGAGGAGGAAGGGGGAAATACCATAAATTTATGCTGTAGTTTTATTCTGGATTCCATTTAACATGAACTAGATAATTTGTAAGAAATCGATCTAGAAGTAGATGAATAACTTTAACAGGTGCCTTAAAAATCAAGGACTGGATATACTAGATCTTCCAGTAGATCACATTAATATCAATGTGGTAACCATGAAATCAATAAAAAAATACATGCAGGTAATATGGAGTTGTGTGTACGGTCTACAGTTGAATATGGTGGTGGAAGAATGTGTTTTAGTCTATGGAGGAGGTGTGCAAGGAATATATGGAAAAGAAAATTCGGTGAATAGGGTTTAAATTATTATGGATAAGTGTTTTTAATATGATGGGTGTCAAAATACATGAATAGAATTCCCATTTCATTTTGTGTAAATGTAGTGACTAATTTAATTATTTTCTAACAAAATCCCATTGCAATCCTTAAAAATAGTAAATAAAAATACACACTGTGAAATTTACATTCATGACATGTCGACACAGGCTGGATGATTGTTACAGGGCATGTAATATACATTCGTGACATGTTGAAATGTGGATAAAACTACATTCATTACATGTTTAAATAAAAACTAAAAATAGTTGGGCATGGAAAAGTGACATATTATAGGTAATAACATCCCACCAATGCTTGGTGTTTCACCAAACATTTTGATCATGGGCATGGGCATCCATTAGATAGGATTCCTAAATTTCATGATTATAAATGACATAGCTTTTAACCATGATTTAAAATTCTCAAGTATGACTTCCACTGAAAATGTCAAAGTTTTCCGTTGATGGAACACAATACTCAACTATTCCATAGTATCAATAGGTCTATGGGAATCCAATATATACGATATATACTGAATGAAAATATATAGGAACTAAGAATCAACTCCTAGTTGATGATTTACAAGTTTTTCCATTGTTGGAACACAGGAGGTATGACAGGTGGTTTAGGGGCCACAACCATAATAGTATTATCATCACCACTCTCTTTCCATACAACATGAGTACATCGAAGAGGAATATCTATACAATTTACAAGTTTACACCTCATATTGGATTTATAACTAATATGGAGATATATATAATGAAAGGACGTGTATAAGGCCTCCCAATAAGAATGTAAAACCCATTATCATGCCCCATGATCCATGTCAGAAGACAAGAAAAATGTCTAAAAATAATAATAGGAGACATGGCCTATATCCTACTATTTAAGTCGAGTTAGTTCAAGGTCTCATATCAATCTTATAAGGGTACCATTCCATTTTAATTGTCACATTCATTAGGATTCATTTGTTTATTAAATGCAGTTCAATGATTCAATTAGATGAATCAAAATTTACAATTTAAAAGGGTAAATATGACTAATAAATTGATATTTGGAACCCACTTAATACAAAACATAACACACTCCATACCATGCAATCAATGGTCTAGGGATCAAAATTTCATAACTAACAACTCATGGTGTCAGCATTTACAAATATAAGAAAAACCAAATTATATTTCGAAAGTCACATAATGATTCAATTATGATTTTGAAATATTTCAAGGAATAAAAATTATGTCACCACAACAAGGGCATGAAATTAAATAAATATATGATGAAAAAATAGATATAGCATGAAATTATGCAGGGAATATTAATATTTAGGTTTCCTAGTACGATTCATGATTTTAATATTTCCTCATATAATTATGTGAAGAATAAAAAACCCTTTATAATGAATTTAACAATAATAACACCACACAATAAATGTATCACGGCATGGTGAAATCTTTGAAGTTGTAAACATGAAAACAATAACGACATTAAATTCTCCCATGTAATTTTGGCTTCCAATGTACCTGGGTTTGACACTCCTAGGAATGCAATTATTCCTAAATTCAAATATCATAGACTCTAGTCTATTACCCAAACTGTAAAAAAATATGAAAAGGTAAGTTGATACAACTTTTTGGAGTCTTCCCAAGATTCCTCTAAAATTTTCAATAATACAGTGGTCTATAAGATCTCATGCATGCCTCCTCGAACTCCATAAGATACCTAAGGGAATTGAGGGTATTTGGAGTATTTGTCGGGTGTATATTCCATAATTGGTATGAGTGTAGTGATACATGATATATATGAATAATAAGAAACAACATAAAAAGACACTATATCACCACACCAATAACCCGACATAATGGAAGCATTATAATCTAACAGATAGCAGTAGAAAAAAACATTGAATGAAAACTAAATAAATTGATGAATTTATATGATATGTAGACAGAATATGATGATCATTTTAATATATCTATAGAAAGTTATTATTGAGAATCATTAAATATAATAATATACTCCGTGATAATAGAATGTTAAAAAAGGCCAAAAACTACAACTAGAATCTAAATCATTTGATAGATCCTCTACCCTGAACTTGAATTCTGCAATATAGATCACTCATCAAAAGTTTGAGACATCACTATAACATTTCCTACATTTATAATGTCTACTTAGGTACAAATGGTAGCTTAGGTTGGGTTTGATATAAAGTCCCTGTATCCCACCACCAAATATTTCTTTCTCAGTCCATCTTGTGCAATATCAGATCTATAGTTTTCCATAGTTACTATATACAGGAAAAAAAATAAGTACATTGGTTTGGGATCCACTTTGGGCACCCTTCACATTTTCTTTCTTCAACCTAAGAATTTGTTCTTAAACAATTGTATCAGGCACGAGTCTTATGGGAGGGATAATATTAGAATAGGTGGAATATCCTAAACCATGATATTCGGCAATGCAGACATGTCCTTGATGTTTTAATTTCAAAGGGGCATCTGTAATTTAAAATCAAACACTTACATTTGTAATCATATAGACAAATTTATTAAAACATTGTCAGTAATAATATTATTGACCTTTGATATTCAATGAGTGTAACATTTATCACTCTATTAGATGGTCATAAGTCCAATTCCATAGGAGTCTTTCTATGGTGGCATAATAATTATATCAGAAGTGTCACTCAAGGAATGGTGTGAAGACATCATAATAACATTCCAGTTTTATTTCGGTACCATATATAGGGTCTCGAGTCTTTATCATGGAATTGCAAATCCATCACTACACCGATAACATCTCGAAAGTCCCCCCTAGGGAACTGATGTCACCCATCTGACTAAAAATGAAATAATTCTTGGAAATCCCATACCAGTCATATCAACAATTTCCCATGATTTATTAACAATTAATTTACAAAATATAAAAAACAAAACATGATTCCTCCATAGGGGTCCTGAGAGTGAAAGACCCTTGTATCACCATTGACACTAGGGTAAGGTTATGGATTGGTTAGGGAAGTCATACTATCAATATGGAATGAATTCATAATGTTTAATAACATGTTATCCAAGGAATTAAATATTGTAAACACTTTCGGGCACAAGGGTACAACCTAAACACTTTTAAAATCGATTAGTCCATCCATTTCATTAATGTTATGACATGTATGACCGTAACTCATGATTTACCTATAAGGACCCAGCTGTAAACATTACATTATATTGAATTAAATGAATAATTCGCATTGAAGATCTTTTCAGCTTTACAGTTTTTGATAATTAGGCCATAACTATTAAATAACAACTAGAATATTACAAGTAGACACTACTACTCAGTATCTATTTATTTAATAAAATTAAAACTCTTAAAAAGAAACATGTCTAGTTTCATATTTTAGATAGCATGACTTTTCCTTAATCCCATCCTTGACCTTATTCATCTTTATGAGATGTGGAAAACATTTCAAAAACTAGGGATGAGCATAAATATCTCTGTAAGGGTTATAAATAAGGATAGAAAACATCATCCCATCAATAAATAAAAATCAATGAATGCTTACTTTTCAATCATAGCATACCTTACGATGTTATAAGATTTTTGAATAACACACACAAATCCTAAATAATTAAGGTTACCTATGGAATCAATATCAAACCACTAAAAAATATTTTACTTTTTCCAACAGGGACATATCTGTTGGTAAAAGAGTATTATTTGTTGGTAAAACGTTTTACCAACATATATGTCCCTGTTATTAAACTGTTGATAAAAAATCTTTCGTTAAATGATATTATGACAGATAAAATAGATCTATTGCAATTATAATAATACCAACAGATAATATATATGTTGGTTATAGTGTTTAGAAAATTGTTTGGGTGAAAAATTTATTTGTTTGTAATAATATTACCAATATATAATATTTTATTATAAATTACATTTAAATAAAAATTTTAATTTCTTATTTCTAGTAAAATTTCATATTACATTTATTAATTTATCATATATAATACATATGTTTAAATTATTAAACCAAAGCGGATTTTAACACATTCAAAATGAGACAAGTATTAATTATATTAATAATGAAATTCATTACAAACACAACCTATTGGATCCCCACCAATCCAAAATTATGTCTCCTCTCAATTTTGTCCCTGGACAACCCTGCCCCTTCCACATTGGATCAACCACCCCTGTAGCTCCATCCCATCAACTCCAACAACTGTAGCACCAGTATCTCTAGCCCATACATGAAATATCCAACCCTAGCAGCTTTGTCCATTCATGTCAGCTCTAGATCCATCCCATTCATGCTAGCTGCAGCCCCATCCATGTCATCTCAAGTATATGTTATCTTCAACTCCAACCCATCAATGCTGGCTGTAGTCTATGCCAGCTCTAGCTCCAACACCATCTATGTCATCTCCAGCCTCATCCATGTTAGCTCGATCCTATGAACAAATAGATGAGAAAACAGATGATCAAAGACCTAATATGGAATTGAGGGATGTGCACAAAAAAGTGATAGTAATACACTTACACCATAGGGAATTGAGGGAGGTACACATACAAGTAACAACAAATCATTCCTATTCAAAATATGGAATGAAAACTCATAAGTGTGTATCCACAAGCCTCAAGAAGATAGATCAACAGAAAATATGAGGACCATCAACTACCTTGATTACAAAATCCATGTGAAAGATAATGACTCTTAATCTCAAAAATCATTGTCTTGAGAGTTCAAAAACACATCAGCAAAGGTAGAACCTCTTTCATTTAGCCTTCATTTAGTCTCCGACTATGATTTATGAAGCCCATCCAATCCCATGACCACAAAATCCATAAGAAATTGAAATGCATCAATTGAGATATGTAGTATCAGAAGCTCCTTCGAACAGAAAAAACTCCCATCATAAATGAAACAAATACAAAAAAAGCCACACATCAATGAAAATTCAGAATAAAACATAACTGAAACCCAAGACTACAAAACAGGCTAATACTAGTGGAAATACATGTAAAAAATATTGTAAAATGAAACCTTCAAAGAATTATAGCCTCAAATAAAAGACCCAAACAATTAACATTTATAAAATGAGAAATTTATTTTCTACTATTGAATTCATTACAACAACTTTAAAAAAACAGATCAAACATCTCTAAGAAAGACATCAAGACTATCAAATGGATTCCTTAAAGAGCTTCCATCATCAAAAAAATTGTTCCTCACACAAATAGATGAGAAAAAACGTCATACCTCTTTTTTAAAATATGGTTATATGAGCTGGTTTCCCATCCCAGATCCTCAAAAATTTATTAATGAAAAATAAGGATACAATGTACACATGAGGTGTAAAGAGCTTAAACCATCTCAAAATAAAATGAAATCAAAACTTCAATTCATAATGTTCAAAACAAAAAATCATAAATCTAACCTCAAGATGTGCGCACTGTACTTAGCTGAAATTTTGAAGTTTTCTTCTTTCCATCCACACCCCATAAACAATTGGCAGTATCCTGCATAGAATGACTTTCCACCCACAATAACCATCCTTCAAATTCACCTTCAAGTGGACCTTTAAAACCCCAATCAATATCATCAGCTCAATGCCATGAGAAATAAGACAAAGTGTGAAGGGGAAAATCCATACAGACGGTTAGCTAGAGTCTGATCACAAACACAGTCTGAAATATTAGCCCAATAAAACCATCCCAAAGTTCCTAAAGTAGCAAAAAATAGAAGAGAAGGCCATTAAATGAAATCCATAAAATTAAATCATCTTTAGGTGTAAGACATCGCATTCCAATTATAAGTGCACAAAAAAATTTATAAAATGAAGGATACACTTTTGAAATAAGAAGAAGATGGTGATTATCCAATGAACCAATCACTAGATGTAGGTGATGAGGTGCTGACCAAGCAAGCTTAAGAAAGGAACTCTCAATCATCAGATTCCTTAAAGAGACTGCTTTCACAATGTTTAGCAACTACAATCATCAGGTTCTCAATAAAGCACAAAAATTCACAAGCCTCACAAAAAAACATTGACAAATGTGTGGTCAAGAATCTCATACAGACTTCCAGAATTTTTACCTAGTTATAAGAATATAAAAAACACAAAACAGAGTGTTCCAAGAGCTACAACCAACAACTACAGACTTCAATTTGAATATTTTGAACCAATGATTCTTCTGAAAACTCTAAGAAGGTGCTCTCAAAATCACATCAAGTGAATATGCAATCTTCCTTTATAGGTGATCCAAATAACATCATATATATCAAAATATAGTAGACTGTATATACAAATTGATGGATCGGATCCCTCAGCCCAGCAATATTGTCCGCTCTGGCCCAGTTGCTATCCCAGGCCTCACGGCTTTAAAACGCGTTGCTGAGGGGAAGGTAGGCACGGGAATTTCAAGCACCCACCAATCTCCCTCCACAACCGATGTGGGATTGGTTACCGGGGCAGAGGCGCCAACAATCCTGGCGGGGGCCCAACAATCCTGGGCCCAGGACACAACATCCCCCCCCCCAAGCCCACACCGGTCCCGAGACCAACCACCCTTTGATACCAATTGATGGATCGGATCCCTCGGCCCAGCAATATTGTCCGCTCTGGCCCAGTTGCTATCCCAGGCCTCACGGCTTTAAAATGCGTTGCTGAGGGGAAGGTAGGCACGGGAATTTCAAGCACCCACCAATCTCCCTCCACAACCGATGTGGGATTGGTTACCGGGGCACAGGCGCCAACAATCCTGGCGGGGGCCCAACAATCCTGGGCCCAGGACACAACATTGTTGTACCTCTCGAACCCCTCAAGGTTTTATTTTCATGATCACAATCACCCTCATATTTATCTAATCCTCTTTCAAGTGTTTTTGGTTGATAGGAATCAAATCAGGTGGCCAAGGAATTGGGCCAAGAAAGAAAGAAGGCAAAGTGCCACCGGTTGGCCGGTGGAGCCTGGACAGAAGGCATCCTTCTGTCCAGACCACCGGCCAGCCGGTGGCACACCAGCGGCCAGCCGGTGGCACACCAGCGGCCGGCCGGTGGCACCCTGACTCAAGGCTGAGCCACTGCCTCCCCACCGGCCAACCGGTGGCCTCAGCACCGGCCAGCCGGTGGCTCTGGCACCGGTCGACCGGTGGCCCCTGGACAGGAATCCAATGACTTTTTGCAAACACCGGCCAACCGGTGGCCCTGCACCGGTCAGCCGGTGGACACAGTCAAACTAGCCGTTGGGCTGTTGACCAGCCTGCCCACATGGCTCCCAACGGCTCTTTTAGCCTCTCCAACGGCTCCGAAGGCCCCTAATGGGTTCCATGCCTATAAATAAAGGCCAAGGAAGCCCCGAACACCTACCGGAACAATACGGAAGCCCACGGACCTATTTTGCATCAATTGGCCAACCTCCGGCGACTTCCTCCAAGGGAACCCCAATAGCTCCAACAACTTCCACATCCAAGGAGCCCCCTCAAGAAGCTCGGGAGAGCACGCTACATCAACTCCATCATCCAATTGGCGCCCAAGTCTTCCTCCATTACGGTTTTTCATTCTTTATTTATTTTGAGCTTAAAATTGGGTTTGTGCCTACAAACCCCAAACTTTTCTCATCCCCTCTTTCTTTTGGGTTTCACATCACCACTAAGGTGTGAAGAGGTTGCCAAGCTTTCCTTTAAATAGCTTGAGACATAGGTGAGCTATCCTTCACCTGTAAGAAGGATAGTGGGTTCTTGCTAAACCATCAAAAGCAAGTGGGTTCTTGCTAAACCACAAAAAGCAAGCTGTAATAGGTCCTAGTGCTACCTCAAAGCCTAGTGGGTTTCTTGCTAAAACCATTGAAAAGCAAGCGGTAGGAATCTCTCAACGGTTGAGTTGGGAGAGGAGACGTAGGCCGGGTTTTGGGCCGAACTCCGTTATCAATTTCGTGTGTCTTGCCTCTTTATTTCCGCTGCATTCTTCAACTTTGATTTTTATTGTTAATCAATTTTTTAAAAGGCAATTCACCCCCCTCTTGCCATCATTCCTCGTTTGTTCCGACCCAACAATTGGTATCAAAGGGACGTATTTGAATAATTCCTTAACCGGTTTCAAATTAAAGATCCTATTTTTTTTTGATGGCTTCTACCGCTTCTTCCTCTCAATCCCCCGAAGGACATTCTTTGGATCGTGCTCCATTCTTTGATGGAGCCGATTATAGTTTTTGGAAAACCCGCATGTCAACTTTTCTTAAAAGCATTGGTTATCCAATTTATAGAATTGTTATGCAAGGATTTTCCCTCTCCTCTCCCGATGAGTCTAAATGGACCCCCAATGATATTGCAAATTTTGAGCTTGATGGCAAAGCCATGAATGCTCTTCATTGTGGCTTAGACCGTAATGTTTTTGATTGTATTTCTTCTTCCACCACCTCTTATGATATTTGGAAATATTTAGAGCTAACCTATGAAGGTACTAGCGAGGCTCCAAAGCAAGAACCCGCTCAAAAGCAAGAACCCGATGAAAAATCCGTGCCCGCATGCCCACTTCACAAGAAAAGGGCCAAGAAAAAGGTGAAGAAGAAGGCTTCAAAGGCAACATGGAGTGATAGCTCCACCTCTTCATTCTCCTCCTTCTCCTCGAGCGACCAAGGTAAAAAATGCCTAATGGCAAAACATGAGGTATCTTCCTCCTCTTCCTCCTCTTCCTCCTCTTGCTCTTCAAATTCCAATTCTTTAAATCATTTGTCATATGAAGAACTCTCACATGCTAGAGATCAATTAGAAAAAGGTTTTCATGAACTTTCTTCAAAATTTGTTTCTTTGAAAAAATCTTTCAAAAAACTCTCTTCCGAAAAAGAACAACTTCTTAAAGAGAAGGAAGAGTTGACCCTTAAAATCCAAAATTTTCCAAATGTTGATTCTATGGAATCAACCATCAAAGACCTAAGGGAGACCCTAGCTAAGTTCACCCAAGGGGAACAAAATTTGAACAATTTGCTTGGTTCCCAACGTATATCTAGAACCACCCAAGGGCTAGGATATACCAATGTAGCTTCCTCCTCCCATGCTCCAACTGTTTTTGTAAGGGGGAGCTCCGATTTTAAATTTTGTAATTATTGCAAAAAACTCGGGCACCTTATTTATGAATGTAATTGTAAAAACGCCCGGTACGGTCAACCCAAATCGATTTTTTATTCGGACGAATTTTATAGGAGAAGACCCGCCATGAGGCAAGTGTGGATTGAAAAATCCTTCTTAGCGAGTCTCTCCGGGCCTAAAATCATCTCTTTCCAAAATCCCTCTCCCCGGTGACTTTTTGTTTTTATTTAGGGGGAGTTAGGATCTTTTATGTTTTTTTGTAATTTCAAAATTTTCGATTCAAACTTTCAATTTCAACTCTTGGTTTCAAAATTTTCAATTCAAAATTTTCAATTCAATTTCTGATTCAAAACTTTCAATTCAAACTGTTATTCAATTTTCATTTCAAAATTTTCAACAATTGGTATTATTGTCAATTGGTTTAAAATCTTGTTTTTCAAATTATTCCCTCAATCAAGTTTTATGCCCCATTCTATTTTGATAATCACAAAGGGGGAGAAATTTCTTGATTGATTGGGGGAGAATCCTTTTTCATCATGCTTTGCATTGCCTTTAATCTCAGTATTTTACATTGTTTGTTTCGGTGATTGTGATCATCAAAATAGGGGGAGATTGTTGTACCTCTCGAACCCCTCAAGGTTTTATTTTCATGATCACAATCACCCTCATATTTATCTAATCCTCTTTCAAGTGTTTTTGGTTGATAGGAATCAAATCAGGTGGCCAAGGAATTGGGCCAAGAAAGAAAGAAGGCAAAGTGGACTGAAATTCAGTCCACCGGCCAACCGGTGGCTTCACCACCGGTCGGCCGGTGGAGCCTGGACAGAAGGCATCCTTCTGTCCAGACCACCGGCCAGCCGGTGGCACACCAGCGGCCAGCCGGTGGCACCCTGACTCAAGGCTGAGCCACTGCCTCCCCACCGGCCAACCGGTGGCCTCAGCACCGGCCAGCCGGTGGCACCCTCTCCAAATAGTGTCAGCTACTGCCTCACCACCGGCCAGCCGGTGGCTCTGGCACCGGTCGACCGGTGGCCCCTGGACAGGAATCCAATGACTTTTTTCAAACACCGGCCAACCGGTGGCCCTGCACCGGCCAGCCGGTGGACACAGTCAAACTAGCCGTTGGGCTGTTGACCAGCCTGCCCACTTGGCTCCCAACGGCTCTTTTAGACTCTCCAACGGATCCGAAGGCCCCTAATGGGTTCCATGCCTATAAATAAAGGCCATGGAAGCCCCGGACACCTACCGGAACAATACGGAAGCCCACGGACATATTTTGCATCAATTGGCCAACCTCCGGCGACTTCCTCCAAGGGAACCCCAATAGCTCCAACAACTTCCACATCCAAGGAGCCCCCTCAAGAAGCTTGGGAGAGCACGCTACATCAACTCCATCATCCAATTGGCGCCCAAGTCTTCCTCCATTACGGTTTTTCATTCTTTATTTATTTTGAGCTTAAAATTGGGTTTGTGCCTACAAACCCCAAACTTTTCTCATCCCCTCTTTCTTTTGGGTTTCACATCACCACTAAGGTGTGAAGAGGTTGCCAAGCTTTCCTTTAAATAGCTTGAGACATAGGTGAGCTATCCTTCACCTGTAAGAAGGATAGTGGGTTCTTGCTAAACCATCAAAAGCAAGTGGGTTCTTGCTAAACCACAAAAAGCAAGCTGTAATAGGTCCTAGTGCTACCTCAAAGCCTAGTGGGTTTCTTGCTAAAACCATTGAAAAGCAAGCGGTAGGAATCTCTCAACGGTTGAGTTGGGAGCGGAGACGTAGGCCGGGTTTTGGGCCGAACTCCGTTATCAATTTCGTGTGTCTTGCCTCTTTATTTCCGCTGCATTCTTCAACTTTGATTTTTATTGTTAATCAATTTTTTAAAAGGCAATTCACCCCCCTCTTGCCATCATTCCTCGTTTGTTCCGACCCAACACAAATCATCAACCAACACCCAAAAAACATTCCAAAACACACTATAATTCAAAGAATCGGTCAACTCAATTGAGTAGTCTGGTAACCCACATCATACTTGTTAAATAACGCAACTACATGACAATGCTTCAATGTAACTATTTAACATTTTACAGTTTTTCAAAGTCTTGGTAATGTTTTCTTGACGATAATATTTAATTTTAAACTATTTTTAAAACATTATTGGTTGTAATATGTGTTATAATTTCTGAAATCTACTCAAAACAGGTGGTTATTTGATATTGAAAGTAACATGATTACTCTTGTGAAAAAAAATTGTTATGTACTTAAACTTTTACATGTGTTTAAATACTACATGAGAATTGTTAGAAGCCTTGGTAATGATTTATTGATGATCATATTGAATTTTAAACCATTTTAAGCAAATAATTGCTTGTAATAATTGTTAGACTTTCTGAAAACTACACAGAAGGGGTTATTTGGTTAGAAAATTAGAGTGTTTGGTCTGTTAAATGTTATGGTGAGATTTTCATGAGTTTAAGGTGAATAATCAATATTCAGGGAATGATAATGTTTGAACTATAAAAAAGCTAGAATAGTCTGTATAACCATCAAAATAAAAAGGAATTTAATTCATGAGACCAAGAACCTAAAGCATATAAGCCAACAAATAATGATAAAGGAAAATTTCTATAGTTTATATAATAGAAATAATTATTAGAATCCAAATATATGTTATCAAAAATATGTTGTATCTAAAGAGAAAACTCAATGATGTATAAAGTTGATAGAATATAGTTATAATCAACCATAAATGATTACATCTTTATAGTGATTTTAATTTTTTAAACATTGCACAGAGAAACTCCAGCATTTAATTATGCGTCAAACTTACTCTCAATGTAAACATCCTAAGAAACCAAGACAGAAATGCAGAACATAATTTCAATAAACAATAAAAAAAACATTCATACATTTTACAAGATCAACACCTAATTCCAGACCAATTACATAGCAGATCAGTACCAAGAATTTCCTCAAGAGAACACTCCCTTAGTGAGGATATCAACTTCTAACTCCAATCTCGAGAAGACAAATCCAACCTAGAATCACTTCCATCTTTATTTTTCAGTGCCTTATTTGAGTCAAAATCTTGTGAATCAGATATAGTAAATTTATGAACAAACAATGTCATGAATTCCGACCAAAAGAACAATGGAAAATCTTGAAATTCAACACAGATCGAAACCAAACTAGGAAAAACATCCACAAGTACATCATCATAAATTTTACCTGAATCATCCTTTTCAAGATACATGCTTATAGTACCTGTCAGATCAAGATGGATAGACCAACGCTTCTCTGGGCTAGGAGTACTGCCTTCAAGTCCTAGTGGGTCCCTCAAAGATGTAAATTGAAGCCACTATTAACATCAAGCGTCATTCAGATATTGCGGCCAAATCAGGATATGAAACCGGGAAATCAAAACCAGTTGAAGCTTAAATTGACAAACCCCAAAGTAGATAAGCAGAATATAAAATCCAGTTTAGGGTTAATCTGAAATTATGGGGAATAAACCCTAAATAGAAAACACCAAATGAAATATAAACAAACCAAAATAAGTACATGGGACTGACCCCGCACAATATCACGAGAAAGAAGAAGATCGCAGGCAATGAGGGAGGCAAGGCCTAACACAGATAGGGGGCGGGCAGTGATGGAGGCAAGGCTGGAGCAAGGTAAGGTGGGATGTGAGGCCAGAGCAGGGCGGGATGTGAGGCCGGAGTAGAGCCGAATGTGATGTGGGTAGTGGGAGGTGAGGCCGAACACAGATAGGGGTCATTGATGGAGGCATGGCTAAACACAGATAGGGGGCAGGTGGCGATGGAGATGAGGCCGATCACAGATTAGGGGTAGCGATGGAGGCGAGGCCGAACACAGGCAGGGGGAGGTCAGTGATGGAGGCGAGGTCGAACAAAGATGGGCGATGATGGAGGCGATCGAGAGTCAAATTAGGGTTTTTGGTGTTATTATTTTTATAAAAGTATTTAAATATTTATTTAAAAAATAATATTTAAATATCTAAAAATAGTTAATGTTTCCCGACAAATGAATAAACAATATTGAAAAATATAAAATGATTTAATATTTGGAGAAAAATTAAAATTAAAATCAATTATGTGATGTTTTTAGTAAAACACTAGGAAATAAAAATTTGCATTGGTCATGAAAATAATATATATATATATATATAAACTACGTTTCTCTTTATTTGATATTGATAAAATCTTTTTTTTTGAGATTTAATGGTTTTTTGTAATTTTATTACGACAAAATATTTGTTGGTAATAACGATATTAATAACATACTCACGTGTTAGTAAAACAAAATTATTGGATGTATTATGATAAAGCAATAGATTCAACTGTTGGTAAATTATATGTTGGTATTGAATGATCAATATCAACAGATAAATCTGTTGGTAAAAAAATGTTGCTATTAAAACTTTATACCAATAATACTTAATATCTGTTGGAATTTCTCATTTTTACCAAAAGATATATTATCTGTCAAAAAATTTCTGTTGGTATACGCCATTTTATTTGTAGTGAACATAAATTGAAGCTATTACAACTACATAGGGAGTTACACTTGGAAAACTCATCACAGTATATTTCCTAAATCTCTTAGCAGAAATGTCATGTTTACCTACGTTATGTTACCCGATGCATTGGAGTGAAATCACGGGCTCACCTGCCCTAGTTTTATCACAGAACAGCCCATATATGTAAAGAATTACCAATAACCATAACACAATCATAACACATAAAACATTTATAAAAGAATGATAACATTTCCCCATTCTAATATATCAAATAAAGATATTGAAATAAACAATTCATTATCAAATCATTTTAAAAACCATTTAAAAATAGATTTTTGAATCAAATTGTCCCATACAAAATTGAATCTTTTAAATAAATTATCATTTGAAAACATTAATTTCCTTATAAATAGATCCTAAAATCCATTTTTAAAACATGTACATTAATGATAACTATTTAGATGAATAAATCTGTAAAACATTTAAAACGATACTTTAGTTAAAGGGTTCTTTTTTAAAAAAAGAGAGGAACTTGAATACAAATAACTGAGGAATAAAATTTAATCAGAAAATTATAATATCAGTAGCATAAAGGGATTCACGATATAATATGTCAAAGGAATGTATATACACCACATAAGAGTGAATTGGTGAATAACAACAATGAAGTCTCAGTGGAAATGGAAATTGAGATGAAATCCCTTATAAAGATGTTATCATTAAATTTAAGATAAATCAATCACATAATTATGTGTGAAAGATATATATACACCCAATATAAGTGCATATTAGGTGTAAAACAATCATAGGTTATTCACACATATTCATAAGACAACATATTCAATAAGTACCAGTTGATCCCAAAGAATTGAAATTGTTTTAAGAGGTTCCCTTATAAAAATTCGACAACCTAACAACGTCACATTAGAATTCAGAAAAATTGTTAATGAGATAAGAAGGGTATCTCAAAACATGGAAATAATGTTTACATCAATAAATATATATAGAATAGCATATCCCAACATAATAATATGTAAATTAAAATACATAAAAAAATAAGTCTTCTAAAAAATGAGTTTGAAAGGTTCCCTTACCGATTTGGTAACTTACATAACATATGCCACATGAAAGAAGTATCATAAAATGAAGATATAAATAATAATAAATGAATGTATATTTCAAAAATATTATAATCATGGGCATTACATACAGAACAAAAAATGAAATAGTGGTAAATATAGAATTAATATAATGAGAATAAAATGTGAGATGAAACCCTTTACCATGTTGTCATCAACTGAGTCGTATGACCAATTGTTAATAAACACCAAATGAATCATAGAATACCATGAATATAATGAGTATTATGATAAAATATATCAAATTACAGTACACAATACACCACATGCAACGAAGAAGTGGTGAAAAATGGAAATGTCATAGAATTAAATGTTAGAAAAAAATCCATTTCCTCGTGTCCAAATTCATTCGATAATTATTTAATCTACTGAATAATAAAATAATTATAATTTATACATTATTAAGAACCTTTTTCATTTTTTATTATTCCTTTTATATCACTTATTTCCATGTTATAAACATTATGTAATCATTTATGTTAATAACGTTCCTTTTTTCGATATTTGGTACTTGAGTAAAAAATGATCACCTTATATTTACAAGTTGTCCATGTGGTCAATAGTCCATTATATCCAGAGTGAAATTAATTATTTAGATATCATGTATATCATATATATCCCGTATAATTATATTTATAATAGTATATAACATTTGGAGATAAAAAATGAAATGCACCGTTCATTTAGATGGTATGTCATACGTACGAATGAACACTACTTTCATTTATATTTCTTATTTTAATAGAATTAAAACATAATGATAGATAGGTATATTATAATTCCAGTATAATATCATATATAATATCATTAAATCCATCCTTTATACGTAACACATATTGTATTATCGAGTCATAACACTTTGACGGGGCAGCAGTCCGCACTTCCTAAAATGAAATTATCGTGTTTACCCATAATGGAAACCATAAAGGTTTGTTATAAAATAAAAATACAGAAGCATGAATAAGAAATAAACATAATATATATCATATATAAATAAATTTCATCTTAATGGCTGCCATGAGAGGCTGTTGAAGATAATTAAACTATCATCGTTTCGTGAGGTGTTATATTGCCATCGACAGAAACATTATGTTCTTCATTGATTAGATGGAGGCGTGTGTAAGTGTAGTTATAATCCATCTCATAACAACATCCTATTATATCTAGTATTATGGTGTTGCTACAAAAGAAAGGTATAAAAAGATTTTAGGGGTTGGAGAAATAAAATAAAAGAAAACAGTTTAAGAGAAATCGTTAACTTTAATTTGGGTAACTCACTTTGGTTTGAACAAAAAGGACTTCTTGAAGTGACTTATGCCTAAGGTAAGGCTTATAGAGGGATTAGAGGGACGTATGGAGCATAATTGGGTGGAGTTTGGATGATTCAAAAGGCTTGAGTGGTTTGAATAATTGGATAGAAATAGTGTCCTTTTATAAGGGGAGGAGGTGGTTTTTAGGAAAGTGTGAAAATATTATTTTATTAAATAATGATATTTGGTTTATAATTGTTCAAAAATCATAATATTTGAAGATAAGATAAATCATGTTAGAAATAAAATCATCCATTAGAAGTTGGAATAGTTTTGGATAATATTTTAATCATTATAATCTAATTTATTTAATTTATTTATTAATGAGGAAAATACTCGATAATTATTGTGTCATTAATAATTTAATTTTTAAGATGTATAAAAATTATAAAAAAACAACTACCATGTAGGTAATCTTATTATATTTTTATGTAATATTTATAGTCTAAAATAAAACTTCTATAACACCATATAAAAATTAATTTTGGTAAATTTATTTGTTTTAGGCATTTTTGTCTTTACTTTAAATTAATTAATCCAAAATGTCATTATCATTCATAAGTGGCTCCATGGGGTCCCAATATCGACCCAAATATTCCCATGGTAAGCCATTAGTCATCCAATAATGTTTGGACAAGAGATAAGCCAATTTTGAATTGTTATAATTCTGTTTTTACATTGAATTACCTTATTTACCTTTTACTACGGTAAATAAAAGTCAAAAGTTACTATTCACCAAATATTATTTTCATCTTATTGAACCATATTATAAATACTAATAACAACCATGTATTTCTGATTATCGATATTTATTTCACTGAAGTGGTAAAATTACATTTAAATGAAAATGTCAGTATTTTAACTACTACTATGTGCTTTCATTATTCATCAAAAATTGACGTTTTTATGAAAAATACAAAAAATTTATCCTAAGAATTATTTGATATTCCAAATTAAAATATGATGTTTATTTTTCGAAATCAAAAACATAAAAGTGGAATTAATTAATTTTAAAATTAATTCCTATTGATAAATCAAATAGCATGTTTTTAAGAAACAATAACTATCAAAAGAATGACACTTGTTTTTGTTCTATTTCAAAGTGAAATAAATTGAAATGACCAACATTGAATTAAACAGTAAAAATATATACTAATTACACATTAAAACCAATTAAAATGATAATATAACCATATAAATTAATTATATTAAAACATAGTTTTGAATTAAATAAATTATTTTTACTATTCATTAAAAATGACCTTTATCGGAAAAATTCCAAAAACTTACACAAAGTAAATTTTGATGTCCCCATTCTATGGAAGGATTTTATTTGGTAAAATAGAATGTATTAATGTGGTAAAAAATATATTTAATGTGGGTTCCCTATTAAAAGGCGGTATATCGGCCTTTTAATGTTAATTTTGCTTAAAATTAGATTCGTTCACATTTTAAGCCTCTAACATTTATAGGATAAAATTGAATAAAATTAACAAACATGTATAATCATATTTTAGTATATTTTGTTCAATCCCACTTATACAATTACTATTAGTTAACTACCATTTAAAATAATAATATTATATTATTAGTGTCCAACGTAAGATTTTAAAGAAACCCATTGTTGCGTATTGCGTATGCAATCGAACATAAAAACCCCTTTAAAGTAAAATTAATATTTAATTCATTAATATTAATAAATATGAAAATTTCATATTCTAAATTTATCCAGGATGTTACATCCTTCCCCCCTTTTGGGAATTTCATCCTTGAAATTTTAAAATTGGGCTCAAAAACTTCATTGAAAGCCCCACATTGGAAAAATAGTCAATAAAACTATCACTATAAAATAGTGGAAGTGAAGTACAAAGGGTAACCAAGAAAAAAGAAACTAGGATTCCATGTAAACATGGATATGGAGGAGAAAAAAACCATCATGTTCTGATGGAGAGTGACATAAAACATGTTTAGGATAATGTTAACCACCAGAAAATGACAAACATGTGATGGGTTAAACAGTCTTTGATTCCCCAGTAATAAAAGTTAATAGACATGGTGTTTGTTTTATGTTACTTTTCATTGAGTAATTTATTTATGATCTTAACTAAAAACAAAAGGAAACATACATACATGTCATGTAGACTTTCATCCATTAATAGATTTCTTACACAAAAGAAAATATAATTATTCCTTGTATAAAATTTTCATATATCAAACTTCAGTGTTCCACGTACTATAAAATGTCTTTTAATGTAATTCCCATCATCAAAAGAGCCTTGATCCTTTTAAACAGTTCACCATCCTAAAATCAACCAAAACACATGAATCCATTATATGTTGACTTCTTACTCATTCAACATTCATCATGATCCAATAACCATTCCTTTTCTACATATTCTGAAATACTTCTTTCCTACAAACAGAATCATGAACCATATCATATGATTCAATAATATCAAAACATGTGTTAAGAAATAAACCATACCTTTCATTGTACATTGTTAGTTTCATCATCCTCAATTGGAATGAAATTAGGTATTGGTAAAAAAATATATGTACGATCCTGGTGATCAAATTAACGAAACTTCTTCGTTGGACATGTGTTTGTATAATGACGATGAAAACCACATTTAAAACATTTAATTGATCCTTTATAAAGGACTTCTTTCCATTTCCTAGATTAAACTGGATGGTTCCTTTTTCCATGGTAGGATCTTTCTTTATGGCCTTCATTTCCACATCTATAGCATCTTCCCGTCCCATTGAAACATTTTCCTAGGTGTTTCACTCCACAACCTTGACACATAGGTTTTTGAAGATACATACATTTATGATTATTTACGGAACTTCTATGGGAATTTGTTTCTTGAATATACGATTCCTTATAAAAATAACCATGGTTCATGTGGTCAATCATGACTCCAGATAGTTGGTTTAGAATAACCACAAGATTTTTCATTGCAGCTCCTATTTCATTCAATTTCTCATTCAGAAAATAGTCATAGTTTTCTTCACATCCATTGTTACATTGATGCCTTCTAGATCCAACCATTGACTAAAACCAAAAAGGTATGTGTGAGTATATCATTAAAATCATCATATAATATCTTATGAGGAGAGTAAATACTAATATATTTTTATTCATGTTATTTTAAACTCATTCAATTTATCTAAAATAACTATGACTCTTTCTGAAATCCTAACCATTATGGTAATGTCATTTTTGATTATAGAATACCATAAAATCTAAAGTTCTCTAAACCAACCTTTGATAACAACTATAAGAACATGGACTTAAACATTACATAAAATTAAATTAAATGAATAATTCACAATGAGATTCTTTTCAGGTTTAGAGTTTTAGAGAATTAGGACATAACTATTACATAACAACTTTAATATTACAAGTAGACACTACTACTCTGTATCCATTTTTTTCTAAAATAAAAACTCTTTAATAGAAACATGTCTAGTTCCATATTTTAGACAGCATGACTTTTCCTTGATCCCATCATTGACCCTATTCATATTTAAGTCATGTGGAAAAAATTCAAAAACATGGGATGAGCATAAAAATTCCATTTAGGGTTATTAAATAAGGAAGAAAAACATTATCTCATCGATAAATACAAATCAATGAAACAATACTTTTCAATCATAACATAACTTACGAAATCATAATATTTTTGAATAACACACACAAATCCTAAACCATAAAGGTTTCTTAAGGCATCCATATCAAACCTAAATTGTAGCTATCATAGCTACATAGGGAGTTACACTTCGAATACCCATCACAGTATATTACCTAAATCTCTTAGGAGAAACATCACGTTTACCTCTGTCACATTACCCAATGCATTGGAGATCTATCTCGTGCTCACCTGCCCTAAGTTTATCACGGAACCACCCGTATATGTAAACAATTCCCAATAACCACAACACAATCATAACAAATGTATAAAGGAAATTTAACATTTACACATTCCAATATATCAAATCAATATATTGAAATAAACAATGCATTATCAAATAATTTTCTAGACCATTTTTAAAGATATTTTTGAATCAAAGTGTCCCATACCACTTTGATGATTTTAAATAAATTATCATTTTAAAACATTAATATGCATAAAACTAAATCCTAAAACACATTTTGAAAATATTTACATTAATGATAATTATTTTGATGAATAAATCATTAAAACATTTAAAACGATACTTTAGTTAAGAGTTATTTTTAACAAAAAGAGAGGTGCTTGAATACATATAATTGGGAAAAAAATTAATCAGAAAATTATAATATCATGATAATTAAGGGACTCATTATATAATATGTCAAAGGAAAGTATATACACCATATAAGAGTGAATTTGCGCATAACAACAATGAAGTCTCATTGGAAATGTAAATTGAGATGAAATCTATTATAAAGATGGTATAATTAAATTAAGGATAAATCAATCACAGAATTATGTGTGAAAATATATATACACCCAATATTATTAGATATTAAGTGTAACAAAATCATAGGTAATTCACACATATTCATAGGACAACATATTCAATATGTACAAGTTGGACCTAATGAATTGAAGTTGGGTTTAGAAGATCCCTTGTAAAAATTCGGCTGCCTAACAACATCATTTTTAAATTTTGAAAATGAATTAATGAGATAAAAACGTTATCTAAATACTTGTAAATAAATTTTACATCAATAAGGATATATAGAAGAACATATTCCAACATAATAAGATGTAAATTAAAAGACATAAGAAAAGTAATTCTTTTAATAAAAAGGAGGTTGAAAGGTTCCCTTACCGATTTGGTAACTTACAAAACATACACCGCATGAAATAAGGATAATACAATGAAGATGTAATTACAAATAAATGAAATTATATTACACAAATATTACAATCATGGTTAGTACATACAACACTCAAAATGAAATAGTGACAAATATTGCATTAATCTCACAGGAATAAAAAGTGAGATGAAACCCTTTACCACGTTGTAATCAACAGAGTCGTATGACCAAAAGTTAATACCCACCAAATTAATAACTGAATACCATTAATATAATGAGAATTATGATAATATATATCAAATTTAAGTACAAAATAAACCACATGCAATGAATAAGTGGTGAAAATGGAAATCTCACAGAATTAAAAGTGAGATAACAAAATCCCTTACCTCGTGTTCGACATGACTCAATCATTCTTTAATCTATAGAATAATAAACTGAAGTTAATTTATACTTTGAAAATAAACTTTTTTAAGTTTATTATTCCTTTTATATCACTTATTACCATGTTATAAACATTATGTAATCATTTATGTTAATAAGGTTCATTTTGTCGATATTTGGTATTTGAGTAAAAAATGAACACCTTATATTTCCAAGTTGTCCTTGTAGTCAATAGTCCATTATATCCAAAATAGAATTAATTATTTTTATATCATATATATCATATATATCCAGAATATATATATATATATATATATATATTTATAACAGTAGATATCATTTGTAGGTAAGAAATGAAATGCACTGTTAATGGAGAGGATAAGCCGTACGTACGCATGAACACTACTTTCATTTCTATTTATTATTTTAGTGAAATTAAAACATAATTATACAAAGGTATATTATAATTACAGTATAATATCATATATAATATCATTAAAACCATCATTTATATGTCCCAAATATGGTATTAATGAGTCATATCACTTTGTGGGGGTAGTAGTATGCACTTCCTCAAATGAAATTATATCGTTTACCCATAATGGAAACAATAAAGGTATTCTATAAAAGAAAAATAAAGAAAAATGAAGAAAACATAAACATAATATATATCATATATAAATAAAAATTCTTGTTAATGGCCATAATGAGATGTGGTTGGAGATAATTGAACAATCATTGTTTCGTGAGGTGTTAGTTTTCCATCCAAAGAAACATTATGTTATTCATCCATTAGATAGAGGTGTGTGTATGTTTAGTTTTAATACTTCTCATAACAACATTCTATTATATTGAGGATACTTCTGTTGTTCCAAAAAAATGGAATAAAAAGAGTTTAGGGTTTAGATAAGTAAAATAAAAGAAAACAATTTAATAGAAATCGTTAACTTTAATTTGGGTAACTCCCTTTGGTTTCAACCAAATGGACTTATTAAAGTGCCATATTTCTACGGTAAGGCTTCTAAGAGGAGTATAGTGATGTAGGGAGCTTAATTGGATAGAGTTTGGATGAGAAAAAATGCTTGAGAGGTGTGAGGAATTGGTTAGAAGTGGTGTCCATTTATAAGGGGGAGGAGGGGCTCTTTAAGAAAGTGTGAACATATTATTTTATTATATAATGATATTCGTGTTCTAATGGTCCAAAAATCATAAATGTATAATATAAGATGACTCATGGTCTAAATAAAATCATAAAATAAGAATTGTATAGGTTTTGGATAATATTTTAATCATTATAATCTTATTTATTTAAATCATTTATTAATGAGAAAAATATTGCATCATTATTGTGTCATGAATAATTTAATTTTTTCGAGGTCTAAATATTATAAAAAAACAATCTTATAGGAAATCTTTTTATCTTTCTATAGAATATTTATTGTTCAAAATATGACTTATATAACACCGTATAAAAATTAATTTTCTAAAATCTTTTTGGTTATGTCATTTTTCCATTAGTTCAAATTAATTAATCTAATGTGTCATTATAATTCATATGTGACTCCATGGGATCCCAAAATCGTCCCAAAGATACCCATGGTCGGATATTACTAATAATGTAATGTTTTTATAAGTGTTAAGGTAATTTTGAATTATTACAATATCCTATTTACATTAAATTACCCTATTTAACTTTTACCGCGGTAAATAAAAGGTAAAAATTACTATACCACAAAAATTATTTTCATCTTATAAAACCATAGTTTACATACTAATCAAAACCATTTATATCAGATTTTTGAAATTCATTTCACAGAAGTGGTAAAATTTCATATAAATTAAAAAGTCAGTTTTTTAGCTACTACTATGTGGTTTCACTATTCATCAAAAAATTGATGTTTTTCATAAAAATATCAAAAATTCAGCCAAAGCATTATTTGATATTCAGAATTAAAAAATGATGTTTATTTTTCCAAATAAAAAAATTAATGTTTCATTAATTAATTTTAAAATTAATTCCCGTTGTTAAAACAAATAGCGCATTTTTAAGAAATAATAACTATCAAAAGATTGACACTTATTTATGTCCAACTACAAAGTGAAATCAATTCCAATGACAAAAATTATATTAAATGGTAAAAATATATTCTAATTACACCTAAAACCAAATTAAAATAATAATATAACCATAAAAATAAATTAGATTAAAATGTAGTTCTGAATTAAAAACAATATTTTCACTATTCATTAAAAAAAGTACTTTATCGGAAAAATTCCAAATAATTTACACAATGCAAATTTTGATGTCCCCATTCAAAAGAAGGATTTTAATTTGTCAAATATAATGTATTAATGTGACCAAAACTATATTTAAATAGGGTTCTCTATTAAAAAGTGTTAAATCAGACTTTTAATGTAAATTATGCTTAAAATTAGATTCATTTACATTTTCAGCCTCTAAATTATATTAAATAAATGTAAATAAATTTAACAAACAATTATAATCATATTGTAGATAGTTTTTTTCATTCCTGCCTATACAATTTCTAGTTGTTAACTGCCATTTAAAATAATAATATTATATTGTTAGTGTGCAACATAAGATTTCAAAGAAACATGTTGTAGCATATCGGGTACGCAATTTAACATAGAAACCACTTCCAAGTAAAATTAATATTAAATTCACAAATATTAATAAATAAGAAAATATCATATTCTTCATTTATCAGGGATGTTACATTACCTCCCTAAAAAACTGATTTATTATATTAATTAATTATAATGAAACACATTTGAAGGGTTGATTACCCATTTCAGAAAAATGGAAAAGGGGTCTATAGGGTGGAGCATAGCAATTGGGTTAGAATAAGTTATGTAGATCAACTAAAGTGGTTGATTCACCGTTATATTGGGTCTCATTTGGGATTGCAAGGACTTAGATTCAAAAATATTTGTAAATAATGTTCCTTTACCAGGAAGGCATGGATCCCTAAACAGAGGCACATTATATAGGATGAAAAAATAGTGAGAATGAACCACAACCACATATCAGAGCCTAATATGTCTTCCCTCAAGTATCATCAACCATTAAATCCTACTAGAACTGAAGACTTGTACTAAATCATAAAAATTCCATTAATATATAGAGAATATTATTTAACTGAGATAGTGAAAAAAAGTGGAATAGAAACACGAAATAGTAGGACGATGATTGAATATATTACCAATGTCATTTCTGATTGATCTGATAATGAGCAATTTTGATGATAAATGATAGAGATATGACGACCCAACTATCATAATGAAGGATAGTTTGTATTAGAGGAGTAATAAAGAAGGTCCACTAGAGAAAAATTTTAGGAGCAAAGGATTAATATAAAGACATTCGTTGGTAAAATAAAAAATTCACCCAAATATTCATGGATCTGGGGATTGGCCACACAGATTGAAAACAAATGTTCCCAAAATGTGGAATTCCACTATCAAGATGGATGAAATTATTCATTGACATGAACATGGTGTATCATTGTTGTAGAAAACCAATGTGACCCCTCCCCCATATCCCACTACCTCCAAGCTTCATTTTTATAAGCACCATGCGGGTAGGGATACTCATTTTCAACTGACCTAGTGTCCTGGTCCACATCTTTAAAATTCAAGTCTCTATTCCATATAAAAACCATAGATATCCTCAAGAAGTTGATGGATCCTTTATACATTACTAATATGTTTGAAAAAAATATAAACTAAAAAAATGATTTGTACCATTTGGAAAATATTTGATATTACTAGAATGTTTAGATAAAAACAATATAAGAATGACAGGATTTTAGATTATAGATATTAGTGTGGTAGATGGAAAAAACACATTTTGATAGGCACTATAATTTCATAGTATATTTTTAATTTTTTCATAATCTTATGATTGTTTTCAAGCATAGGCTGCACACTAGGAATGATCCCCAATGTAGGGTATAATTGTGTGGGTAGTTTTTTTATAGTGATTTATTTGATTGAATTATTAAATATTATTTTGTATTATCCATGAATTTTTGTACTAATGATTTAAAATATTTATATAAAATTATTTAGTATCATTACTCCACATAATCAACTTTTACAACAATTGGGGAGACTGGAGAGAAGACTCCCTAGGCCAATCTATCAATTGAGGAAAGAGTTATTGAGTTATTGGTTTAGTCTATCTGAGACATGGATCGGGTAGTGGGACTATGTTCATAATATTTTTTGGAAATAAATAGGTGTCTAGATAATTATATGTCTTATAATATTATGAATTATAGGAACCCTTCATTCTAACGAAGAACTAAACCTTATGATGCAAAAGAAATATGTGAATAATATTTAATGGATATTCGAGTTTATGGAATATCCTAATGATGTTAATTTGACGTGATCAATATTTATATTGGAATTACATTATCATATGATTCAGGATAGAATATTTGATGTTTCTATAATTGGATAGATGTTATTAATGGAATATAAAGTCATCATTATTAAGTAATTATATCATGATAATTTAGTTATCACCTCGTCCTTTTAGTTTTTCCACTCCTCCAGAGGGACTTCTCTATGAGGGAAATACAAAAACCACATTGTTGGGCTAGTTCTAAATTCTCATTGGATAGGCACCAACAATATGATTAATTTAAAAATGAATAAAATGCTAAAATATCTAAAAATTAGATCCTAGTAATTCTTGTTTTGGAAAATTATTTCTAATAATTATTTTGAATGGGTTATTTTGAAGGAGATCACAACTCTAGAATGTAATAATTAACATGAATATTTCCAGTGTTAGGATAGATTGTCATTAACTCGTCTGAAAGAATGATGAAATGTGGGAGGATAAATTGGGGAAGTGTGGTAGTGGATCATGATAACCACCCATAAATCCTTTAATATTATATTTAATTTTTTGAACAATTGGGACAAATTAGTGTTTACAATATGAGGACATACAATAACCATATTCTTGTCCACCAAACCCGTAATATCCTTATAGAAGAAATGGAAATATATAGCGGTTTTATATGAATTTTCATCTTTCTTTGAGTAGCACAGGTTTCAAATCTCTATTAAGAATGAAATCTTAAAAAGCGATTCAAGGGAAATGTTATATTGATCAGGTAAATGAGTTTTAATTTTATGATATTCTAAATATAAGAGTTTGTTAAAATAGAAAACACATGTTATTAGTCATCCTCACTCTCAATAATTGACGATGTATCTATAGGATAAAAATTAAGATCCCATGGAATCTGACATAGGGACCAATATATTTATAGGTAATATTATTATTGTATAATAGTATTATTTTCTTTTTTTTTCTATAGGTTGTTCAAATTTATATATATTTTCACATATTATGGACTCTTTAAAACACCAGAATGATATAATAAAATTTTCTATGGATATAATTATAGATCTCTATAAGAGGAAGGATCGTGGTTTCTAATGTATATTTTATGTTTTCACCAATCCTGATGTGGATAAAAAATGGTATTTTATCATCATAAAGATAGAACTCTTCAGAAATATCTTTTCTATGGATTTGATGACATTATCCAAAGCCCACATCAATCGATAATAATGAAGGGTGACCATTACGAGACATCTTAGGAGAACTCGAGTGTTTTCAGGGGGAATAATATCCACACTCATGTTGATTATGGTATATACATTAAGAGTTATGTACTAATTAATTTGTAGAATCCTCAAAAAATTATGTATATTTGGTAAGGATAATGTTGTCGGTTGCGTTTTGTAGTTGGTGAGTTCCCTGATATGTTTCTAGAAGATTTTTCTAAATACATCCAGAATAGAATGTTGAAATAATAATTTTTCTGATACATGGGAAACATAAAATATATCTATATTTATATAGTATGGACAATGAAAAACTGAAGGATTAAGTGGTTATGCTATAAAATTAGGATCACAAATTTTCATTCATGAGTTTGTGGCACCATGGAAAGCTAGATTACATTTTTCTAAGAATGGCAACGAGTCTCTCTTATTGTGTATAGTCTTTAAAAATATAATTTATTCCATGATAAATAATAAATTCAATTTCCCATTATTGATAACATATTTTTTCAGCTCAATTGGGAATGATGGTTGTTATAGATCAGACACATTTTAGGGAATCACCAGGTAATTATAAGAAAAGATAATGATACAATGAAAAAATTCTAAATTAGATAATAATAGTTATAATAGCTTCAAATTCCATTCATGTGAAAAAAGGATTTTATAGTTTTCATATATCTTATAAACATATTGTCTCATAGATATCTTAATACACTTTTTAGGGTCTCTGTGGATAGAATCGTTATTATACAGGAATCATATTAATGTCAAGTAAAACATTTGAGGATAATTAAAATAACATTATGGGAAAATATTCAACACAAAAATATTCAAATTTTAAAATATATATTAGGCTTTCCATTTTTCTGGGTATTGTGATAGCATAATCTAGGGTTTTAGTTTACCCATAGAATATTAGAGCGGTGGTGTCATGGATAAATTCATGACATAATTTAATCATAAAAACCATTTTGGGTCTTGAGCTGTATTAAATGAATTTAATTAAATACTTCTCCTGACATAAATCGCATATTATAAAACATAACCCAATTTAGAAATGAAATATTTGATCATGGAATGTCATCAATCCTCAACAATGATCATGTAGTGGATGAATATAATACCTATCATGTTCTTACATGTTTCCAAAATAGGTTTTGTGGTATAATGTGATTCATATGGTAAGGATTTAGGTTTTCTGTTTATACAGGGTGACCATATGATGGAGTATATCTCTAATGGACTTGTAAATGATGAGAACTAATTATACCACTATTTCAATCAAGTAGATATGATTCATACACTCATGTTATGGGGCATCTATATTGGTTTGGTATTCATGGTCTACATGAAACATAAAATCCTATGATATACAATTCCAAATTAAAATATGAACATGAAGTAGAGATAGTGAAGGGAGAATCATCAATGGTATGACATTGAAATCAAAAATACTTCATGTAAATGATAAATCATTATTAATTACCAAATTAGAAGGATTAAAACTAAATATCTGAATGGATCCAACAGTGATTGAAAATTGGAATGGATTTTCATCATGGATGCACATGGAAGCAAATGAAGTGAATGGTGGAATTTTAATTGACACCATGTTATTTATTCTATATCTTCTAGAACTAATATTATATGTGTAATTTTTGGATAATTTATATCATAATTTCTATCAGTTTCTAAATTGATGGTGGTGTCCAGTGAAATCTCTTTGACTTTTATGTGACATACTTGTTTCATGGTGTGTGTTGTTATGTTGTTGTATTTGAGGTACATTGTGATATAATATTGTAAAAATTCAATGTGACCTGTTCATACTACTCAAAAAATGATTATTTTTTACTTTTCTACATTGGTCTGGGTGGCCAGGAATTGGTGGGAAATTGTTGACTTCGATTCTCAATATTATCAATTTTATGAGTTAATGTTATGAATAAAATTCCCTCTTGATTTTTTGTCTTATTCCTATTCATAGGATGATTTTAAATGTGTTATCCACGAATAATTTAATTGGTATACCAAATACTCCCAATGGATGGAATTATATTTTCATATCGATTGATCACATGTCAACATCAATCTGTTTAATTCTAATTATATATATTACCAAGATAGTGGATTTGAACATTATTTCAATCATGAATATCATTTGGATTCATGATACGATATCAATTATAGTTTCTATGTGAGACCCATATTTCACCACTAATATCCTAGAATGACTCTAAATTGTAATGGGGTCATATTTCAAAATTATAACTAAATTCCATCACTAAAAATATGGTCAAACTTAGTGTTGAATCCATACAATAGATTATATTAATCATACATGTATATTATATTTAAAGGGTACATGGGATATCCATATGGAGTTGGTGAAATGTTCTAATAAAAATGATGCAATCATCAATTGGGATGCAATCATTTGTATCAATTTATTGTCATTTTTTCATTTCACCATTATGTTGGGTTGAATTTGATTAATCATCCTTAGTTGGACCAGGTGTTTTGATTGAATGTAATAGAATGATTATGATGATCTGGAGAATTTTAATTATTTATAAAATCTATAATGAGGCTTTTCCAAATAAACAATGCTGATCCTTTGACATCGTAGTGGATGATGGGGAGCATTGAATGATAACCACCATTTAGGTCATATATATCATGGCATGTAAGTAAATCTCATTATGATGCATGTAAATAATTTCTAGATTATAAATAGGATAGTATAGTTCCATTAAATTTTACATTTCCATCATAATTAGTGATGATTCATTGTGTTTCCTCTCTGATGGAAATGTATAATTTGTATCCTTCCCATATCATAGGTTTGGAAAATATTGTTCTCAATCTGTATTTTTCAACACCCAAACAACCATTTAGTATTGTTTATTTCTAAGTAAACGTGAATTGAGTGAAATGTGTTCCACTATTTTACATGCTATGAAATTTGAAGAATGATGATAATGACACATGGGAATGTATATATTTGATGGAAACAGAGTTCCCTCATTGATATTTTGATCAAACTACCAAATGAAATTATAAGGATAGAAAGATAATTAATCGGGATAATTTTCAAATTGATATTTTAATTTTATGCTAATTATAAATTTTATACCATTCATATAATCTTTTGGTTTTCTGTTTCTATTCCTATAAAAATTATAGTTTTTGGGGAGATTGAGGTTGTTACATGGTTAAATGAAACTATGAACCACCCCCAACAAACCATCATTGCTATGATAGAGACACTTGTGTTACAAAAAAGTTGGGTTCATGTTCTATTATAAATATTACTCTTGAAAGGTAAACCTATAATATAAAATTTGTAATAACATTCCTAGTTGGTACATAGTTTATGAATCCATGTGGACTACATAGTTCATAAAAATAGTGATTTTCTAATAATATCCACCACGATTTTAGCAATATAACACCTCATTTTTCAACATAACCATCTCCACCTTATCCAGGTGTGACAACACATTATTCTCTCCCATCAAAGACAAATTTAGGTAAACTTATTTTGGGATTATTACCTGAAACATGTATTAAATTTATACTTTCATTCTCAATATTTCCACATCAATTCTTGTGATACATTTTCATATACCTGATATTTTTTATGATCTATGGTTTCTATTATTTGAATTGTATATTTTTCTATGTTATTCATCTATATATTATATTCTTATAATCTTTTATACTCTTGTATTGTCATTCTCAATTAGTTCATGGTGGTTTCTTTTAACTTTTTATATGGTTTCTTATTGTACCATTATGTATAGTTGGTTGTCATATATTTTAATTCCAATGGTTACCTAAATATTTATATTCATAAAAACGGGTGGTTTTAAGGGAAATCAATGATTGTTTAATTGATTTCATCTAAGGATATGGTTTGTAGTGTTGTGCATTTCACTATGACGTTTGTTTGCTTGTTTTTTGAAATGTTATTTATATAGTTTCAAAAATATGGGATTTGAACATGGGATTGCACGTTATATGGAATGGAAGATAGGGCAATGTATGGTCATAATAACCCACCATACCCAGCATGATTACATTAAAACAAAAATTTAACTATTATTGAAAAAATGGTTGAAAGAGGGATTGAGCGTAGAAGAATAGATTTGTGACAATGGTAAAATTACTAATACTATATGGATATTAAGTCCCCCATGACCCTTGATATATATGGGGTTAACAGGGATGAAGTAATTATTTTATCCATATATTTACATTCACATATTTTCTTTACTATCTTAATAATACTAATGAATATTTTATGTCAATTTTTTCATTCATTAATTAATTCCTTGAGAATTTGAATTTTTACATTCTTATATGGGATATATGTTGAACCATTTTTGGAATCCTACTAGTCATGTGATCTCAATACCTAAATAAACCAAAATTGGTGTTTGTATACATAGTGTCTAATAACTCATGTAAATTAGAGGATTCATATATAAGATGCGGGTACTCTAAATATTGAATTTTTAGGTATGTCATGGATTTAACATAATGGGTGATAAACTATTGTATGATGAATATATTTTAATCCCTTTTTAGATTCTATATATATTTTATTGTCATTTTATAGATATAAACTTAAATTTTTAAATGTTGAATATTTTTATTTTACCATAGATCTGTCTATGGATTAATATTATAATTTATATTATTAATGTGGGTAAATATAATGATGGGAAAAGTCATTTTGAATTGGGTTCCTAGATTCTCAGGCACTTGTTTCTAGTAATTTTTGATCGATGATTGTCATTCCCCAAACCAGGATGGTTGTTTGTAGGGATTGAATCATAAGTAGATTCAAAAAAAATTACTATTCATTATTGGGTATATACACACTTTTTTGTTTCCCTCTCAGTTCCATTCATAATGATTTTTTTTTAAATGAACCTCATCTATTTCATGACCAATTTAATGTACAAATATAAAAATTGTTTTAACACCTAAATCAATTTTAATATTTCAAATTTTATTTTTGGAAACATATTTTTTTCATTTTTGGTTTAATAAAAATGTAAATTTTCTATCCCCACCAAATATAATCATTACAAATATCCTTAAAATTGTGTTTACATTGATCTCTTCTGAATATACAACTCAAATAATGTCACCTTTTCAATTAAAATTGATATAAATATTAATGACATATGGATATTTAAGAAAATATTAACATCAAAAATAAATATTTACATTCAAATATCAGGAATATATGGTAAATTTACATTAAATACAATTCATGGCATGATTATGTAACCCATTACATATTGTTGGTATTTATTTTCTTATGAATTTTGATTGATTTAGATTTATATAACACATATGCATATACATGTGATACTAACTCAACCAATATGGTGTTCTTATGTGTTTGGAAAATTTTATATATTAGGATAATATATTTATGTGACATCAGAGGAATCATATTCCATGTATTGACCCTAACTTAGATGTTATGTTGTCTTGGAATTGAACATTGGATTAATCCAATGTCATGTTTTATATCTATTATATATTAAAATAATTAATATATCATATGATTCCTTCAAATTTATGCAATGATTTTATATTTTATATTCATGATCTTTTACGAATATGTTTTTTATTAGGTTATTAAACACAAATTTTGTGATCCTTTATCATGCATATTTCTATATTTGGATTTATATAAAACACATGTTGTTTATTTATACATGAAGTTATGTCCAATTTTTTTTAGAAATATTGTGGATTTTAGAACTCATTATATAAGTTAAAATAATAATTTTGTATTATTTATGTTTAATATCGATGTTTAATGTAAAATAATCAAAAATATCTTAGGAATCCTGATCTAAATTATATTTTTTATTTTCTTTCAAAACTATGTAATAATATTTTTTATATATTTTAGTAACTATTGATGGTATTAGATAATGGAATTGGTTATTTTTAGGAATTTTGAAATACTAAATTTATAAAAAAACCATTATGATAATACTATGAAAATGCAGGAATCCTAATATTATAGTTATTTACATACCAAGTTGCTTAAAATAAATGAAATCCAAATTTTAATACCACAATTTGATATGGTTATTTCGAAAATCTAATTATGGGAAATAATATAGAATGTGATTTATTAGTAATATCTCAACCTATACCCATTTAAAATGAAAGGGGCCTTCTATGACACCTTCTCCTAAACTCTCAATAGATATTCTAGTTAAATTTTAAAATTCAATAAGAACCATTATAAAGGAAAAAAATAGATAGTTTTTCATAAAACATAATGGAAAAATTATTGTGTTAATCCATTATTTAAACATCAACACTCATATGCTCATATTTAAATGTAATTTAAAATATATTATTAAAATGTTCCTCAAATCATTATTTTATATTCACAATATAATATGTATTCTTATCCCAAAAACTCCATTATTTTTTATGTTGTGATATTAAAGGAATCATCCACGCTAATAATTGGATAGACTTTTTAATGAATACCCTAATCAGATTTCTAACTTTATGGGATTGAGAGCTGAGAAAATCATTTTATTAATATCAAAATGGATTCTAGTTTTCAATAATATCTTGAATAATTTTTATCTCATTACACAACCTATAAAAGGGTTATTTTTTATTGACCCCTCTTAGTGATATAGTAAAAATAACATTAATGGATATTTTTATCCCCATATTGTGGATTAATAGATTACACAATTTAGAAGATATTATAAATCCTCCAATTATTTTAAAATTTTAATATCATACTATCAATTAATTAAATAGGTGAATAATATGTTCATTGGTGGACACTAATTATGATAAAAATTGATGAATAGAAATTGAATTGATGTAATGGGATAAATTCAATAAAATATCATACAATAAAATTTTTCCATAGACACCCCAATAAAAAATAAATATGACGTTTTCTATATCAATAAATAATTATGAGTATCCTCTATAGGATTTGGGGAAATAATCATATGTCCCTCGTGATATTTTAATTCATATTTATCAAATCAAAATTTTTCGTTGAACACAACCACATTTTATTCATGTATATAATATGCAATTTCTTATTGATATAAGACATTGATTATTATAAAGTGATTATATTTTGGTCCCCTAAGGTCATGATTATTCTTGGTGACTTTATGTGGACTCAGTGGGATATAGATAAAAATAATAAAATTTATTTTTTTAGGGGGGGATAAATATATAAATTACATGGTGGATAGAAAATATAACATCCATTGAGTCAAAAGGGTTGGATGAATCCTCTATGAAAAGTTATAATAACTATGAATGAAATATTAATTATATATTTATGAAAATATATAGTTTTCAAATAACCTAGTATTTGTTGATTGGTAATTTATGTAAATTTTCGAGTAAAATGTTCAATATATATGAAATAAACATTCCAAAGAATGTAAATTTATTATTAAATATTTATACTATGATGTTATTGAGTTTAAATATTATTCGTTTTTTTGAACAAAGGTTCCTATTTTATATATTTCTAAATTTACTATAAAGAATTATGAAATATATAATAATTTAAAAATTCTAATATTTTAGTTTTATAATGGAAATATTCATATGTTAGATTACAGAGATTTAGGCATGATATATTATTTAAAAATTACTAATAATAATTAATGTAATTATTATTTGTAAATAACCAAAAAAAATTCTGAGGCATTAGATTGCCATTTGAATTTATTTTCTCTCATAATGTAAAAATGCTATTTATATGTGATTAAAATGAGATAGCATATAAGGTTTTTTAATTCTAACTATTGTAATATCATTGAATAATATTAGGGATACATATAAGATACATAATACAATATGTAATGATTTTCAAGAGTTGAATGATAATTGTATATATAAATTTTATATAAATTTAATGATGATTAATATATTTCATGTCAATACTATATTCTTTAATGTTTGTACTGTGGTGTTATTATGTGAATGTCAATTTTTATAGACCCATTGTGAAACCATATAATTAAATTCCAAATTTGTTTTTGTAAAAACCTATTTAATCATTATTGTATGGAATCTTTTGGTTTCTTTCAAATATTTTTTATTTGGATAAATATGGCCAAATATGAATTCCCATTGGTGTCATAGAGGTTTTGGGGGGTGTTTCGTGATTTTTTTAAATCCTTAAACACTAGTTTGAGGTGTATTTGGCCTTATGCACAGTTTGTACAATCCATATGTGGAAGGATGTACTGTTTGACTAAATAGTGCGAGGATGGATGTTGGGGGCCTGTAAGAAACATTTTTTGATGAAACCATGCTGGAGGGGATGGAAAACCATGCAAAAGGTCTGTAGTTATCATTATATTTGACAGAGTCTCTTTGAATAGTTTTCACATGGTTGTTAAGGTGTGCGGATAAACCATTAATGCTCCCCATTATCTTATAGTAGACCGCACCACATGGAACATGGTTTGAAAAGATGTACGCCCAAATCCTGCGACCCTTATATTTTGTGCAAAATTATTTTCTACCCCTACAAGTTTTCATAACCTAGACTTCTTTTCCCATTTTCATTGCATAAAAAAGGGGAAATTGTTGGAGCTCTCCACTTAAACTATTCTGAAATTTTATATACTGTATCTATCTCTCCTCATATTGGAATGTAGTTGATCACCATGGATCCATATCAATAAGGATATACTTCCTTCTTTCCCTTCTCAGTTCTCCTAGATATTAACTCGCTATTTGGATTTAGCCTCCTATGACCTAAATTCTCATTCTTTATAAATTATTCTAATTTATTACAAATATAATGAATCAGTTCTTGATATCAGATGAGCAATCAATCAGGAGCCTATAGTTGGTGGAATCTTGACTTTCTCCATAATTTAGATCTTTTATATATAATGGGGTGTCACACACCCATTTTGGGGAATCACCTTAATTGAAATTGAACACAGTTATTTCCCATCATGATTTAGGTAATTTAATAATTATGATTATGAATATTATAGGTTGTGTATCATGATTATAGGCCACCAAATAGATGAGTTACCGTGAATTACCGTTTATGGATTTGTTCTTTGGTTCCCATGGGAAAATCATTTTACCCCATGTTAGGGGATTCCAAAATAGAAATTCTCTTGTGATTTAAATTTTCTTCATGAATGAATGTAATTGAAATGAATTATCTGAATGATATGGTAGGATTTGCATTAACACATCTTCCCATTATTCTTTAAAACAGGTTTCATTGCCCATGTGAGTAACTATAGGCTATGATTTTAATTGATGATATTGGTTTGAATTAAAATTAATATTGGCACTCAAATGTAATATATATTATAATAAATCAATGAAATAATTTATTAGACTTTTTTGGCATCAAATACTAGAAACATACATGTGAGTTTTTTTACAGAAATACCTTTATAATGACCTTGTTATGAAATTATCGTAATTGGAATGAATGTCACCTTTTAATGCTTCAATTATGCGATTTATTAGATTACCAGCCCATGCAATTTCATGTTATGCCTCTGAAGCCGGTTATAAAAAATATTCCCCCTTAATTAAATGGTAGAAAAATACTTATGGGGTTGGAAAATTCTTGAGCCACCTCGTTATCATATTATTGTTATTAGATGCTCATGGTTTTGACCTTGGGATATCTAATGAGAGTTTAAATGGAATTGAATTGGTTAAATGAAATATATCCATAAGTGATACATGGATTTGACATAGAATATTGTTGAAAACTTATGTGACTATTGACCTATATACCATGGGGGACACATGGATCCACTCTAGGATGATATGGATGGACTCAATGGTTAATATTAAATCACTATGGATGACACATGGATCCATTGAGGGATGTTGTAGACAGACACATTGTGGTTAACATTATATGATGACTGATACATGGATTATTATGAGAATTCCATGGACATAAAAAATTGTAATTTGACTAACATTCCAAAGCTAATAATTGAACTAATGTTAAGGAGTGTTGAGGAAATACAGGAGTGGCTGGGATGTGGTATGCGAACTTGATTGATTCTATGTACCTTAGTGGTTCATTAGGGACTAGTATGTAGTGTTTTGGTTGAAATTTCACCTAGAGGGATAATTAAATTCTCAATTAGGAATGTCATGTACGATATGAGGTTCTGATATTAAATAAAAATGAACTTTCTTAGGATGTGTCCTCCAAGCCATAGCCATGATTGGATTCAGTCTTCAGTTGTTCATGTTTAGATGTCCTTCTATGTAATTTATTTTAAAATCATTTAAATAGGGGTTTTTAGGCTCGAGATGGATATATAGGCATATAAATTAAAGGTAATTTAATTTTTATCGAAATATGAAATGAATTCAAATGAAAACCAGTGGAAGAAGGATATTTACTTTTGAGTACTCTATTTATTTCTTATTCTCTTATTGCAAATTTGCTTTCTTATATATTCACGGAATGATTGGTATAGGCCATGGGTGGTTTTCTGTTAGGAATTAGGTTCACATACTATTTGGGTCATGATTTTAGGACCAAAATTATTTTTTTTTATATATAATGGTATGGGAAATCTACCTCCTTCTGGTACTGGATATGCTTCTTTGGATTATGAGAGACTAGAACCACACTAAGCCTTGTGATGCTATTGCGATTGTTATGGACTTTTTGGTAATTTTGTTATATGGATTGTACACAATCCAGGTATTAATATTTTTTATGCATTAGAAGAAACATGATACATAAATCATCAACTTCTATATTTTATGATTTGATACTTGTTTATACTATGAGTATTCTTCCCTTTACTTCTATTGTATGGTTAAATTCTTCTTCTATTGGTATTTTTTATCAATATTGCACTATGTCACACTCTTCTAATGAGGTAATTTTAACCCAATGGACACACCTAATTAATCACTTCTAGTCGGTATCCTCTAGAATTTTTGGAGATACTCATGATACAATGTGACCCACTGGGATCGGGGCACCATTTAGTGGAATCTGAGTTTGTAATGTTACAAATTGTTATTAAAGGGAGTATTTGATCCTCCAAAATATTGATTATTAAGTAGTTAAATTAATATGAAATTAATTTAAATTAAAAAAACTTCATATAGGATGTTTATATCTAAGTACTCCCTTCATTACTTTCTTTGTTTCACATTACCTGTCATATATATTCAAAGTCTGATTGGAACAAACCATGGGTGGTTTCTAACATGGATTTAGTCTCATTCCCAGTTTGAGTCAGGATATTGGTATCTAAAATATTATATGATAGAAGTTCATTATATGTGTAAGATCCCTCTTACAAGTACATTATATATTGGTTAGGAGAAAGAGATTGTTTGACCAAGATGAGGTTGGTGATGCTACTATGATTTTTTTAATTTTTTTTTGTTTTTTCAAAAGGATTGTACACATACCTTGAATTCATTTTTTTGGATTCATTATTAGAATCATTTTAAATATATCATATTATCCAATAATTTATAATTTATGACTTGTTTATACTATCAGTCTTATATTTTTTACTTCTTTTGTATGGTTTAATACTTATTCAATTTTTATCTATTATTGACATTACCATGTTCTACACATTACTAATGAGTGAATAATTTCACCAAGGACTATCCCATAACCTCTTTTCTAGTTGGTATCATATGATATTTTGGGTGATTTGCATGAGGCCATGTCACACATCATGATCAGGCACCTTTTAGTGCTATCCGGGTTTCCGATGTTACAAGATGTTATCATACGAAAGGAATTTTATGGTTTTACTTACTATGTGGAGATTATAGAATGGGATAGAAAGGAAATAAAAATTGGTAATTAATTTTCCCAAGGAGTAGCTAACATGTGTACATGGAAGATAAAAATTACCTTGAATTGAGTTTTTGGTTTCTCTAATTTATAAATTATAGTGGATTTGATTCCACTTTTGGAAAAATCACTAGATTTAAGCTATTATCTATTGTATTATTTTTTTTATATTGTGTTTCAACTTGACGAGATAGGGGTATTCTATCTCAGGCATCATATTAGAACCTTTATGATTTTTACATTTCATGCATTATGCCATGCCATTTAAGATGTATTACTGATTTCATATTTTTGTGATTTATTACTTGAGAAATATTAATGTCATTGTGTTTGGTGTATTGGCATATGTTGTGGTGTGAAATAGAGGGAATCAAATATTTCATCCATTTGGTGTGTGGGCCCTCTTCAATCAATGTATGGGGGATCACACTTCAACTATAATGTGAATTATGTTATGATGCACAATATGTGGTTGATGTGGATTGATTATTTTGGAGTATAGGACCCCACAAATTGGAATTTATTATACCACTAGTTTACACTTAAATAAGGAATGTGATAATTTAGAAATGAGTATCAATTCAGTGAATCTGAATTTGAACTCAATTTGAAATCAAATAAATATGAATGTAGAAGAAACTAAAATATCTTATGATAGAGAAATTGACCAAAACCAAACATATTAGGGGGATTTATGTAGTGTATCTCGCTTGTAGACACTATAACCTAACCCTCGTGTAAGGAATATGGGTGAGTTCTTATAGAAAATGGTTTTAACCTATCATTATTTTCTGTGTGCTTTGGAAAAGAGAGCTTTTTAATGATCCAAAACTACGATGGGTGTTAGGAATTATAGATCCATTCCACCATAATGACCACTAGATGTATGGTAGGTGGGTTGAGATCATAACACTCTAGATGTGGCAGTCCATGGGCTACTAGTGGAACCTATAGTCATGCCAATTTTTGAGTCTACAATTATACTATACAAAGGTGCTGAGGCATTGTTTAATGAAGGCTATATGTAGTTAATGAAAATTTTTCTAGGAGAACCATGACCCACCCAGACTATGGTATAGTTAATGTTAACATTTCAATAATACTTTCCACCCATGATTTCTTGGGTTGGTGAAATATTGTATGTAGAGTCCTTGCATGAGGTTATTCTTTCAATCATTGCAAACATAGAGGCGCCTCCTGAGTGGAGGGTAATTTTCACTACATACATGTTGTGTGATTACACCAAGAAGTGGTGGTATGTTATCAATTATACCAATCATTATCAAGATATTTCCTATATGGAGTTTAATAATGAATTATATGATTACTTGTACCCCGAGATGCTAAGGCCCAATAGATCATTAGAATTCTTACATGTGGTGTATATAATGATATCAATTATGGATTACTCAACCAATTTTTTGATCTCTAGCGCTTCACACCTATTCTTATGGGTGAAGAGATATCGAAAGATAAGTGATTCAAGTATGGTCATAGGTATTCCAATTAATAAAAGGTAATTTTAATCTAGCAGACTATTTTATATGGTATAATGAATTAGGAATTGATCATAGAGTGCACAGTATAGAAATATAGAGGTTAGAGAAAGAGTGATCAAGTACATCGGTCTGGTATTTCATCGATCGGGTTTAGGATGCATCATTTATAGATTCCACTTAATTGTACTAGAAGAAATAACATACCTTAATATATCCATGTTATGTCCTACCAATAAATTAGGCTACGACATATGATACATCCTAGTAAAGATGGCCAAATTGAGAGTAGATCTTGCAGATGTTATTCCATATATAGTGCTTCTAAAAAACATCTCCACCAGCCGCCACTGAGAGATGGTCATCATTGTCTCCAATTTTTGGGGCAAGGATGGAAAATTCTGACCATACAGGTATATGGGGTATGTTAGGTTGATCAGAACATGGAGGTGGACATGGTAGTGGTGACTAGACACCAAGGATAGAGAGACAACAAGGAAGATCAGCTCAGGGTATCCATGCAGTGTAATAGGGTGATGGTACATACCAGACATATAAAGTACAACAGACCCAACATGAAAAGGATACCGAGCCATCTACTATCATAAGTAGTATCCTAGTAGATTCTGTTTTATATTCATTACATTATTTATATATGATATTGATATAGAACTATATGTTTTCCAATTTTGGAGAATCTTATACATTGTATTTATACATTAGTTGGTTTGATGATGTTAGACACATCGTGATTGATTTGGATATAAGGTTTGAATTAGTGTAGGGTGTGAACCCATGTTGTAGCATTGCGTCGCTTCATATTTGACCATTATAGCCTCATGATGATATAATTTGATGTCATTCTTATGAGGGACTATTTGGATCATTTTCATGATTTAATTGATTCCTATCACCATATGGAATGTTTTACATCATAAGAGTGTGGAGAGTTCATTCATAGTGATGAATGGTCTGTAAATTTGATAAAAGATAAACAATAGCATCATGGGATGGGTGGGATGACAACCCAGATTGTGAGTTTATATCAGGATGATCAGAGGACATACCAGGTAAATTTCCCTCCAGTGGTTGATCATTTCTGGGATATCTTTGTAGAAAACATCTCATGATTTCCTCTTGTGATCTTGGTAAGGATATCATTCAATCTAGTTCAAAGAGATATAATAACATACGTTAATCCTTATCATAGGTCAACTACGGTTTTTCCAGAGATTAAATGACATCTATATAATTTATAGTCAATGTGCATCATCTGACCCAATATTTTTCTATGTGGTCCACTATTACTTTTTGAAAAATGGTGGATAATAACCTAATGATATGAATAGATTTTATAAAATGGAACCAGTTGAAAATTAGTTATTGGTATCCTATATCATAGATAGTTGACCTCTTTCATAAGAATTGAGGATATCCAGTCTTCTATATAATTTATTTGATATCTGTTTCTCATCAGTTGAGTGTGATTCCCTCAGAAATACATTTCACATCAATCAAGAGCATATGTTGTCTATATGAGTATTTGGTTATGTTATTTGGTCTCATGAATGAGTTAGTGGTATTCATGAATTTGATGAGTCATGTGTTCAATTACTACCTCGATTCATTTGTTGTGGTTTTGTGGATGTTATCTTAGTGTACTCTAAAATATACATGATCAGGCCAAACATCTTGAGATAATTTTAAATACACTGGAAGGGCATCAGTTATATTACATGCTAACAATTTTCCACATCTGCATTGATCAGATATGCTTCATAGGTCATGTATTCTCAATGACATGAGTATCAGTGGAACCATTAAAGGACAGAGCAATAGTTTCCATATAGCATCCCTAGAACGTCTTTGAGATGAAGAAAATTTTAGGGCTGGGTGGATAAAACATGTTTTTCATGTATGACTTCTCACATGTAATAGCCCTATTGATGGGTTGAAATAAGAAGCTTCTAAAATATTAACTTTCATATTCATATGAGATGACAATTCATGAGTTTAAATGGATATTATATTCGGCCCATACAATGATTTTTTCAGAGAAGGGAAATAGTTAAATGGTGTAATACAGTGTATAAGGTATCGTGTTAGGGGTATTTCTTATGAAAGGGGATCGAGTTGTTGAATATGTGTATCATCAGTTGAGGCCACATGAGGTGAAATACCCATCACATGATCTAAAGTGAGATATAGTTATTCATTCATTGTGATGATGTACACATTAATTACTAGGAGAGCATTTTGTGGTGTATATGGACCATAAAATCCTCAAGTACATATTAACATAGTTTGAAATGAACCCGAGAAAACAAATGTTGGTGGACTATCATCAATATATTGATTTCAGGATTTTTTACATGCATGGAAATTGAAATTAAATAGCTAATGCAGTGACTATAATGACATAGATATAGGCAGTGTAGCATGCCAATAGTAAGTTACAGCTTATGGCATTGTCTTCTGAGATGAACTTGGAGGTTCATGATAGTCATTGGATGATTATTATATCATCCATAGCTATTACCTATACCATTTTATATGAAGTGATGATTAGGAATAAATCTTACCCAAGAGGTATAGTCCTACGAGAGTGTTTTGTGGGTGTGGTACCTCTTCCGGATGGACCGTATGAAAGAATGAGGTCCTACAAGTACATTGTCGTGTGTGTCTCTCTCAATTAATGTGTGAGGAGATGTGGTAGGATTTTAGTGATTCCTTATGGTTAGTGTATCCTGGTGTCACCAAGATGTATCTAAATTTCAATCATAAGTATTTGATGCTATGAAGGATTGAAAATTTAGCAGGTTTTTCTCATGAGATGTTCCACTTGTCAGTTGGTGAAGGCAGAACACCAATCACCTTTTAAACTTTTACAACTACTACCCATTACGAAATTGAAATGGAAATAAAATGATATGGATTTCATGATATGTTTACTGAGGATTAAGGAATTTAAATAAGTTTCATGTGTTGTTTTTTACATGATCAGAAAGGATTATCATTGTCTTCTAATCATGGAATCATTTTGTGTGGATGATCATGTGAGGTTGTACAATATGGATATTCTATAACTACATTGTCTCCCACATTCTATCATAACATATAGGGATTCCTAGTTTACCTATAATTTCTTTTATAGGCTATAGAAGGCTATGGGAATATATGTGCTTATAATCATGTCATACCACCCATCAAAAAATGGCTTGATAGTGTTTACGATTTAGGATCTTGTGGACATTTTTCAGTCTTGGGTTGTGGTGTTCGAAGGATCATAGGGTAGGCATATACCGATTCCTGAGTTTTTTTCAAAAAGTATCATAAAATATACTATTTAAATTGTTTCATATTATGGTTTATATTGTAGGACATGATGATATCTCATATATTAGCTATTGGGTGGAGAGAAAGCAATGTTGGGACCTCATCTAGTCTAAGGGACCACCAAATAGGTGTAGTTGTTTCAAAAAATTGCTATTGCACATTTTTATCATAAATATTATATTGAACATCGTAAATAATCTCTAGAGTTCATGGTCATGGATCATCGATTCTTACCTATTTCACCAAGGATTGTACATAATTGGATCATGAGAAAGGGTGTGGATTCCACTAAACACGTCTTGTCATTCGAGATTCTTCGGATTGTTGGGATAGTAGCCTATTAGATGCAGTTACCTCAGATGTAATAGTATAATCAGAATGTTTTCCATGGTCCTTAGCTATGGAATTACTCTTCAGACATTTATTATGCTTCTCATCAAGAAGAGGATGTGCATCATGAAGATTTTTACTTTGAGAACCATTCGATACAAATTTTGTATCCTAGCACAAATGTTCTCCATGTAAAATTTGATCTTTTAGCATAGGTTCTATGGAAATATAGTAGAGTCCATGAAGAGACCTAGTATAGGGAGGGAAATGTATGATCATAGTAGATTAATATGTTCTCATAGATTAATTCATAACCCTTAGAAGGGACATTTTGGGATAAAATTATTTAAGGTGGAGGTTTGTAATAACCCACTTCGTCTTTGAGGTATGTATTTACATATTTTACTTCAATTAAATGTTTAATTACACAGATAGAGCCTAATATGAATTTATTTTGTGGTAATCATGGTTTTAAAAGGTGTCCATGGCTCAATCGAATCCCAATACTCTACTTTTGGGGTGTTTTTTTCAGGCACATTGTTTGTAGAAACCGTCTTGGGAAGGCCACACAGTTTTAGTACACCATGTGAGGATATATTGTGGGGGCCAATAGGCTGCAGAATTTTTTGAAACCATGGCATATTATCCACACAACCATGTGTCAGTTCAATAGATTTTAGTAGATTAGGGAAAGGCTATTCGCCTGTTTTTCACATGGTTTGTATATCGTGTACAAAAACTATACTAGTGCCCTACTCTCCTACAGTTGATTATTTTCATAAACCACGCAACCATCTTATTTTAGTTAAATTTAAGGTTTCCATTGAAAATTTTTGTGACCTATATTTATTTTTCCTTCATTCTTTCAATGATAAAGGGAAACTGTGGGACCTCCCCTCTTGAGTTATTCATCAATTTCAGGCCCCTTATCTCCCTGACTGTTTATTTGAATGAGGTTTTTCTCTTTGTATCTATTTCAGTATGACACTAATTATTTTTATCCTTTATTGATTCTTCTAGATCACAACAGTGCTATTTATATTTAGGGACATATACCCTAAATTCATGTTCATAGACCATTCGTCAAATTTCATCCCATCCAGGATTAATTATATCTTGATACAAGAAAATATATCAATCATGAACCTAAGGTATGTTGTCTCATGACTTTAACCTAATTTTGTTTCGATTATATTTGTCATGGTGCCACACTCCAATTTTTTGTGGCCTCATATTAATAGAAATTGAACAATTTAATTTTCTATCCTGATTTACGTAATTGAATATGTTCTATTATTCATGTTATAGGTTCTTTATATTGAATAGGGACAACCCCATGGGTGAGTTTCCTTGAATAACCATTTTTGGATTTAACATTTGTTTCCCATGATGTATTATTTTTTCACCATGTCATGGGATGTAAATATATGAATTTTCTTGTAAATAAAATTCAATTATTAATAGATATTAATTGAACTATATTTTGGTTATGGGATGGGTGATTTCCACATAACCAATGTTTCCATTATTGTTAAAAACATATCACCTTTCCCAGGTTAGTACATAGAGGATATTAGTTGAATAGATTATATTGGATTGATTTTCCATAAATGTTGTTTCAACCTTGATTGAAATATTATAATTAATCTATGTGATAGATTATTATTCAAGGTATACATTCTATGAAAAAAACAACCATGTGTGTATGTGAAGGAAAACGTTTATGTTAGGCATTGTTTTAAAATTGCCTTCATGGGATTTAATTTCACCATATAATGATTTTCGGATGAGATTTATTGAGTAATAGTGCCGTCTTGTAGCTTGTTATTCCCCTGAATCCGAAACAAAAAATAATCCCCCACGAGTAAATAAATTCCCTAGCCTTATGATATTAGCCAGTGCATGAATCACCCACTTGAATTGATATTGTTAATAGTTGTTCTTGGTCTTCAACATGAAATGTATAACAAAGTGTTTTAATGTAATTTTATTGGTTAAATGATATATATCCAGGAGTGATACATGGATTCAATTTAGAATATCTTGGATGGAATCACAAGACTATTGAAATTAACACCTTTGTAACACTTTGATCTATTATAGGATGACATAGATGGGTTCAATGGTTATTATTATATCTACATGGATGATACATGGATCGATTGAGGTATTTCATGGATAGAATCATTAAGGATTGAATTAATTGTTGAGTGGTACATTTATACTTATGAGAAATCCATGGATGGACTCAAAGGACAGTAGACTATTCTAACAAGGATAATACTCGAGATTTCGTTGATGATCGCCAATGATGGAATTAATTGTATATGACATTATACCTCAACTTTAGCAATATCAGGTTCTTAAGAGGTACACTAGGGTTGATATTTTAGTGATTTAGTTGAAATTTCACCAAGAGTGTAAAATAATTTTGAAATTAGTAATGTTATATATGACCTCTAGTTCTATGATGAATTATAAATTAAGTGACATATGATGCGTATTAAATGAAAAAGAACAACATTAGATTTATACTTAACATTTACTTGTTTAGAAGGCCGTCTAAGGCATTTTGTGTGCTACAAATTATACAAGAGATTCCAAGATCAATACATACCCCGAGACATATAAATTCAAAGTTATTGAATTGTTACATGAACATGACATGAATTTAAATGAAAACATGTTCATGTAGGTTGTTTAATTTTGAGATAATCCTTACATATTACTTTTCTTATTGCACATTTCCTATCATATATATTCACTAATAGATTGGAGAAGACCGTGGGGGGTTTCCTACTATGATTTATCTCACATAATTTCTGGATAATGCTTTTGGGGCCAAACACATTACTTGATTATAGGTAACGGTAAGAGGAAGATCCCTCTTATAGGTATTTGATATCCTGCATAATAGAATGATAGAATGGTACTAAGATGAGGATAGTGATGCTACTGTGATTATATAGGCCTTTTTAACATTGTTATATGGATTGTAAACCTACCTAGTATTCATGTTTTGGATTCTTTAGTGAATCATATGACATATATCATCATATTTTATTTGATATGACTTCAAATTTGGTTTTTCTATCAGTATTCCATTGTTTACTTCTATAATATGGTGGAATACTTCTTCAATTTGTACCTTTAATTGATATTTTGATGTGGTACACTATGATAATGAGGTTATAGTCTCCCCATAGACTCACTGAGGCCCTCGTTGATTGAAAAAATCCTCTGGAATTTGGGAATATGTGCTTGAATCCATGATACACAACATGCATGGGGAACCATTCAGGGGTATCTGAGTCCAGGACGTTACACGTTTTTATACATGATAGATGATAAATATTATATAAATGTGATTATATTGAAAATATATTCATTGTCATATTGTATTGAAAAATGAAATTGGATGAGTTGTATTAGAGAATGTTAGAAGATGTATATAGTTGGATATTGTATTGCTGATTTTGAGAGGAAATACATCTAAATAAGGGACATATGACGTATTATGACTCAGAGTAAATGATATGAAATATATTGATGTCTTTTCTCATATTATGTATAAGATGATTATTTTTTTTTATTTTTTTAGAAATATATAAATTAGATTAAATGAATATGTAACTATTTTTGAAAATTTATTTATATATATAATTGACGTTTAATGATATGGATATATTATAATTGTTTCATTTTACAAAATATGATAAAAATATATAATAGAAATATAGGGGAACTATATTTCATATTTAATGATACATGTAGACCAACATGAAAATATTATTGTAAAAAAATTAAATGATAATGAAATTATCAAATAGAGGGAATTATATTTTATGATAGATAACCGATTAAGCGACTACAGATATTTTAAGACAGATGTGATATATTGTAAAAAATGGATGTAATAGTAAACTAAAACGAAATAATGTATATATATTTAAAGAATTCAAGGATACTAATAATGTGTCATATACATTTTTTTTATAATAAAAGGTTTTAAATAAGTTGTTCTTAAAATTGTGAATCGTAGTTTGAGAATTATTTATACAATGAAATGATTATGGAAAAAGAATTTATGTTTCAATTTTTTGTAATAAGTGGTTTCATGTATGATCATTATTTAATGTGAATGATACATTCATTTATTCACAATTATATCACTATAGATTAAATATATTGTTCACATTATAATAATATAATATCATTAAAAAGAAGGATAAATAAATTCTATATGAAATATTACAAGTTAATATCTTAATAATAATTAAGAAATTAAATTATCATACATTCATGTAGGATAGTCTATAGTGTTTGATTAATATAATTTTTTTTTACACAATTATAATATGTATTGATAAAAATAAGAAATTAAGTACAAATTTTAATAATGAAATATTATGAACCATTGTATAAAACTATTTAATTAAATGTGTATTATTTAGGGTGTATAAAATAGTAAATTTAGGTAATTAAGATAGATGATTCAAATTTTGTCATTTTTATAATTAAAAATATATTTAAAAATAAAATATCAATTTTTTAAAACTAATGAATAATTTATTACAGTAAATAAATACATTTATATGGTAATTAATATAATAAAATACAATATTAAAAATTATAAATATATTATTTTAATTCATTTATCATAGATGATTCAATTATTTTTTAAATTACTTTTTTATAATATTTTAAAATGTGTTATCAAAAATTGATTATAAATATTAAATTTGATAAATTATTATTTTTTAAATATATGGATTATGCATTTAATTAATAAAATTCAATTAACTAAATTATTAATCAATGGTAACTTTTAAATATTAAATTTGATGTACTAATTTATTTATAGAAAATATAATGCATTTTAATAACTTATATTTTACAAAATAATTTTGATATTGAAACTGTTGAATGATATCTTGATATAAGTTAAATATGAAAAATTCATTTATATGGTTTTTGGATATTTTTTAAAATAATAGATTATTTTTTGTATTGTTGGTGAATTTTTAAAATGAAAAACATATTTTATTTTATGTAAACAATTTATTTATGTATTTATGATTTTTTCAATATATTATATGATGTAATAAGTCATACTAATGTTATAAATGATTTAAAAAATATAAAAATGGAAATATTTTTCGAAACACAATCAATATCCTTGGGTAAATAATTTATATTTTAGTTTATCGATGATTTTTATCCACATACATAATTTATAAAATATTAAATTGTTCATTAGAGTCACCCAAAAATACAAAAAGTTTACAAAAATCTCCACAGATTTGATAAATTATCCTCTATCTTTATCAATACTTTTATATCAAATATTCTCGAATAAAATATAATGAAGTATAAATTCAATTAAAGGTTACATTTTACAAAACAATTCATAGATTATAATAACAATACCTTATTAGTCAATACATATTTTAAATTTGTAATGTATTTTCTATTTTATATTAAAAAACCTGTTTCCTTTTTCTTTTCACACTTATATACTACATATTATCATTACTTTGATATATCATTCATGAAGAAGTCCCCAATCCGACTTGATATTTTACTTTAGTACGTAACTAAAATTTAGAGATAATACTGTAATTTATTTCTATTAATTAAAATTTATTTTTACATAAATTATTAGGGAAAATAAATATCTATTAAATGAATGATCCATCTCATTCAATGACAATTCATATTAACAAAAAATCATGACAAAAAATATTATATAAATAACGTCACATATAATTTCTTGAAATGTATATAATATATGACCATAATATTTGTTTCATCCTATAAAATTATAATTGTGGTATATTTTTCAAAATGGTAGTTCTAGTCAATCCATGGGTCACCCGGCCACTAGAACATTGAATAAAATTGAGGGGACTAAAACATCACGTATATTAATTTTACTATATATTAGACAAATTGAAAAAAAATTATTATTACCCATATTACAAAAATAAATTCACATGTTTTTTGGAAACTCGATACATATTCATATTATTTCACTAATGCTCCTCAATATATTTCATAATATTCTTCTTATACAGTACTATACTCAAAAAATACCTAATTAAAACATTTTTCTTATAAAATTCATTGAAAAACATGTTGATATCAGATACTCTTTACATGTAATGATGAGATATATTAGTTAATGGTCATATGAAATCATATAATGGGAATAAGGTTATGAGAACAAAGGATTATGTTTTATATTGGTAAAAAATACATTTATCATAATCCTGACAACAGGTATTGTAATATATTTAGACATTAATCATCGAAAAAATAAGTATCTTAATAAAGAGGATCATAAAATAAGCATTGAAACATGTCATATGGAGTGGTATAAAATGTGGGTCATAATCGTATTCATAGAAATCATATTTCTAGGATTCCCAAAAAGAAATTAGTAAAATTTTTGGAATGGGATAATGATCCATGTACCTTCTTTGATCTTTGGATAATCACCCATGTACCAAATTTTGGTCATATGAAATTTTTTGGGGATCCTCCTTTATGGTTTGGGGTAAACAGTCATGTATCCCATTTAGATGATAATCCTTAATCATTAACCATTGAGTTGGAGTGATGCAATGGACCCACAAACAATATATTCTTAATCTATTTATATGTAAGAAAAATTATCATTAAAATATTTATCATTTCATCATATATTAATCCTTTGAAAAAAGTTGTATAATCAATATATCATAATTAAAATCATAAATCACCCATTCAATTGATGGAAAATGTTTAAAGATATGATATTCTAGTAGAAAATAAAAAACATAAATGGATTATTTAATATATTAAAATTAATTGAAATGATCATTTAGAATCTATATAATTAAAAAAACCCCTTTATTTTTTATATCATTTAGTTAAAAATATTAAATTTCTAAAATATATTGAAATAAATTTTATTAATGGAATCTTCTATACTTGTGAATATATATTATTGAAAAAGAGTAATCATGATGAAAATACATGAATTACATGCATTATATATTAAAAAATAATTTATAAAACACTATTAAATTTAAATAAAATCAAACAATAATCGATATTATTCATAAAATGCAACAATATGTTATAAGAAATGTTATATATACAATAAAAATATTGATAATTTAATGTGGGAATTATAGGATAGCCATTTCATTCAGGGAATAAATTTTCAGTACTTAATAATGAAAAACATATAATGTTTTTTTATATAATTAAAATATAATAATTATTTTAGTATTAATAAATTCTGAATTTCATGTGAAATCATTTTTTATTCAATAGCATTTTTTCTGGAAAAATGTTTTTGTATAATTTTTAGCATCCAAATTATAAATATGGTTTAAAATTAATAGAACATTATTTTGAAGAAATGAATATAATTTTTTAAATCAGAATATTGATATTAGAAAAGGGTGAATTTTTTATATTTTTCCAAAAATACGTATATATCATTTGAAACATTAGAATTTTGTTTTACGAATAAATAGTTATTTTTTATAACCCTATGATGTAAATTAAGAGTCACATTAGGTTTTTAATTTGATCATAATGTAATATGAAAATTAATTAGTTGTATATAATCTAAAAAATTTCATAAGAATAATTTTTTATCATTATATTTTAAAAGATATTTTTTTTCAAAATGCATTTTTTCTAAAAAATATTTTTTCTTTTAATTTTGTAGATTTATTAAAATAATATATTTATTCTACTTAATTAAATTGGTTAATTATAAATGGATTCCATATTATTACTTATGTGTTTCAAATTTGGAATAAAAATTCCGATTTAATTTTAACTATTGTAAATATTTTTCACCTCCTAAAGCATATGATTGAAGTAATTGTTAAAAAACTATGTGATGTGGCTATAAAATCACAAAAATATATTCTATTATTAGAATTTATAGGTTACTATATAACATAATATCTTCTAGTTAATAATTTTGATATTCCATTCCAATTTATTAGGACAATTTATTTGTTATAATCTTATTTAATGAATAAATAAAAAATTAATTTTTCAAATATTTATAGTATTTTTGAATATGCATAATAATATGTTATGTCTAGTTTAAAATAGTTGTTTTATCTAAGTGGGATTTTTTTCAATTTAAATTTAATATTTAATTTTTAGTTATATTATATTTAACTTAATTTCATTTGGACTGCTGAAACAATTATCTTCTATGTAGGAGAAAAAACAATTATATAATTTTTTTTAAAAGTATTAACACAAGTCAGATGATATACTGTGTAATACTATTTATATCATTAAATTTATCATTTAATTAATATGATGACTTGGTAAATATAAATTTCATCTTCTTCAGGATGTATTTAATTTCCACCTATAGGAATAATCCATAAAATGATATTAATAGTGACATATGTGAAATAAAAATATTTTAAATCATATAAATTTTAAAAAATATATTTATAAAAAAATTCCATTATATGTGGTCTATAATATCTTGAATTGTTTAAATATTACTAAATTTCCCTTTTAGTTTATATTTATTGATCTCTAATGAGTAAAATTTATGGATATCATGTTATTCCCTGAAAGGGAAGAAATGGATTAAAAAATAGATAGAGGTAAAGATGTAAACTAAAACTGAATATTTTTTATTTAATTTGAATCTTAAGACTCCTAATTATCTTTTATTTTAAATATATTAACATAGTTCCACATTTTCATGAAATATAATTTTCTATCATTAAATAAAATATTTAATTCCAATTATTTCCATTCCTTCACTATAAAAGGACATAACCAATCCTAATTTCCACAAATTACATGACCCATGTAGCCAAACAAAATCAATCCAAAATCTATTCCAATAATTACTCCACCTAACTGTGAGCCTCTTCATTCTATATATGACTAACATAGAAGGTATAAGGTGGAATCAAAAGGATTTTTTTGGAATAAGATATCTAACTATTAATAGATTGTTTTTATATTATTTACTATTATAATTCATTAAGATATTTGACTATAGAAATTATATAATAACATTTTTATATCAAATGTATTAAAAATTTATTAAAATTGTGTCAAAACACATATTCATCTCTATTCAATACAATTGAAAATGATTTCATTTTTTATTTGTAAACACATCATAATGTCTCCATGTAGCCTTGTAATTTTTTTCATCATTATCATTAATATATTAATATTATGATGAATTAAAACAATATATATATCAAATTAATAATATAAATAATATTTATTAAATAAAATATATTACATAGTTTTTTTTTTATTTTACACATTAAAAACCATAACCTCACTTCTGCTTATGTGTGAGATATAACATCAACGAGAGGAATTGATTAATTTTTTAAATCAACCATTCATGGTTAATTGTAAAATTATATTTAATGTATAATAATGAAAATTATTTCAGGATTATACTTTTGTAGATTTATGAACCATGTATTCATTGACCATGGAAAACCTACCAAATTTGAATTTCGATTATGAACCAAATTTCCTCAAAAAATTCTACATGTAATGAAATTATTTAATAAATATAAATAAGGCAGTTCAATAAATGAAATAAAAAATACAAATAAAAATTGAATAAAAAAATAATTAAAATATAATATAACTAAAATAATATTATTATACATGAGATAGAGTACATATGTGTTGTTTCGGTTTTGATTTAATGTGATTCATAATAAATTTTGTTAGATTTAGGTTATACTACTCTATCATTTCCAATATTATTTCATGATTATGAGTGTAATGAGATCCAAATATTTTATTATTTAATTTTAATTTTATTTTAATCTAAATGAGCTATATAAAATCACATCATTGATTAATTTTTATGTTAATGTGTTGATATTTAAAATGATTTCTCTTATTACTTTTTGGGGGATATATTATATATTAAATATTTGTTTATTGTTTGTTATATTTATCAGAAAAATTATATTTTATGTCATTAATATATTTTTATTCTTATTATTTACATATTCATTTGAAAAAATTTCATTCAATTTTGATATTATTCAAAATATACAAATTTTGTAATCTATTTATTATTCATTCACATTTTAATTATTATTGCATATGGATGAATTACTATAAAAGAAAATTATGTTTTAAATATAAAATATTTTTTTATTTTATAATTATTTCATGAATATTATTGTTTTATTATCATTTTTCTATCATTATTACTATATATACATCGGAAAATGTTTTTAAAGATGTTTTATTTTATTCTTATAATTTTATTCGAAAGCATTGTCCATTATATCTATGTTTTAATAATCAATTTTTTATCAAATATATGATCATTTATTGATGCAATTTTTAGAAATTTAAATCAGTCATTGAAATTCATTAAAAATAATCTTTTTTTTGTTTTCATAAAAATATCTTCATATAATGTCATGAACAAAATTTTCAATTATACTGATTATGGTATTGATTGAATTTATTCCTATCATGAGTTATCATTTAATGAAAAAAGTAATATGGATCCAAAACTACTTCCAATAAATATTTTTTCCCTAAAAATTTGTAAATGTTAAAATTTATATAAGTTGTTTTTTTAAAATAATATGTTTATTAGCAAAAAAATATGTTCATATTTTTAGATATTTACTTATATGTTAACATCATTTTATGATTCATATTATATACTTATTTTATAATCTTATTATATATTATTTCATATTTCTATAGTTTCATTTTGACCAACTATTATAATGAACATACTAGCATTACCTATTATAGATCATCCAATATGGAGTATTATTAATTAATAATGAAAAACAATTATGTTGAATTACATTTCAAAAAGAAGAAATAATTGGATATATTATGTGACAATTGAGTTTGGAATTATATATTACATAAATGAATTGATAAAACTCTTTAGAAAAAATAGCATTAGGATTTCTCAAATTACTTACTGATTTTACAGAGATGTTTTGGAATGAGACCTCAAAAGTATCATTATTATCTATAACATTATTCATTACATAATAATGATATTATTTATAGGTGACCATGTGATTATTGATATATTAATTTTATGCATGTTTAATATTCTATAGCATCTTATTATTTGTTTATAAATTTATGATAATCTTTTATTCCTAACATATTATTCATTCCTTATTTATTATATGACAGTTTCTACTTTATGGATTCATTTACTGAACATTTACGATTTATTTTAATGTTTCTTACATATCTATAAAATTAAGTGATGTTTTCTATGATATATATGTAAGGAATTAATATATAAAATATTAATGTTATTAAGGAAAATATTATTCTTTATTTTACGGTTAAATATGTAATATATGATTTAATCTTGTATCTTGTTTAAAAAGATTCCATGAATATTTTATCCCTATTATTGTGGTTGATAGTGTGTATTATAAGTGTAATAAATTAACCACCAGATCATGGATACTAGTGAAGGTGTTGTTAGAGAGGATATCAGATAATATTTAAGTGAGAAAAATAGAATTAGATTTAGAAAACATAGTTTATAGAATAGATCATTTTGATATATTAAAGGTATATGTATCTGTATAGTGTAAAATCGTTAATAATTGGAAGTATAATTAATATAACCATTTAATAAAATATATATATCGATATTGTAATGTGAATGATGTGGTTTAATAACAACACCTTTGGGTAATAAATCTATATTGGCATTATATATAATTTTGTCGATCATCCCAATTTCATGATGTTTGGTCCAAAGAATACACACCATAATATAAACACCTATGTTATATTATTTTTTTGATACAAATGATGATTTTGAACCATTTTGAATCATTATAAAATAATATTTTGATTTGGAAATATATCATAATGACACTAAAAATGGGGATTGATTCTGATTTATAGATCATTATAATGCTTTATAGTTCTATTTATTAGCATAATTTTTAATCTATAGGAACACATTTTAGTGGGTTTTTTGGAAGAATATTTAACCTGATTTAGTTTATTTTTCAGGGGGAATTCAATCCATTGGGTTAGTATGATTGTAGTTAAATTTTAATTATGTAATAATTCATTTATTGTTTTTTGATAGGAATAATTATATATAAAATCATTCACACTAATATGAAATTAGATGATGAGGTAATGTTTGGTTATCAACATTTTGGAACATATATTTTATCATATGACCAAAGAATAAATTTACACAAAATTTGGGGACTATAAAATATATCATATTTTTGGATCAATTATTAATATATTTTTGGGGCACATTACCTGGTTAACGTAAATAGAAATAGTTCTGTGATTTAATTTTAGAAATAAATGGTGTAATATATTTTGAAATCAAATATGTTTTCACTAAGGTATTATAATTATTTTTGATATTTATTGAAAACATTATCATATTTTTGAATAATATATGATTATGATATAAAAATTTTGTTATATGTTCATTTTTTGTTATAGATTAATGTTATGTTAATATTATAATAACTTGTTACCATATCATTCTAATCAATGGTTTTCAATATATTCTAAAAGTTTTTTAAAATAAATAATGATATTTAAATTGGAATATAATATGAGAATATAATTTTGTTATTGGATCATTGTATATTAATTTATTATTTAAATATATTATAATTTGTTCACATTATATATAATGATGAATTTTTCTAACTATTTTTTATGAAAAGTGATAGGAGAAATGAATTGGGATCATTTATTTAGTCAAGTACATTACTAAATTTATATTTTTATTCATAATGATTGAATAATTCATCTTGACCATTCATTTAATTAAGTAAAATAAGTGATATGAGTGGAAATTTAATGAACTACATATGATTTATGATACAAATGTTATGATGTGATAGGATACTAATATAGAATATTTTCAACTATTTCTAACCATTACTGATTGAAATATCTCATATAAATTATAGGGATCCTTAAATAAAAACGTAATCATAATTAATTCATTTAATAAGAACTAATGGTATTCTTTTCCCTTAATGTTCATTGTTTTTTGGCTACTATCTTTCTCAAGATCATGTTCTCTATCAATCACTATTAAAAATTGAAATGTATTTTTCTCATCATAGACTACTAAATCACTTCTTAGAGAACATATAATTAACTAGAAACCTGATTATTTTTTATTGTGGTAAACATAACATTTTCAATTTCCCATTTTCAGTGTATTATCCACTATCAATTTTAACGATGTGGGATTTTAACATATTTTTTTTCAAAAATTTCAATTCTAGATTACTGAGGGAAAAATATTTTGATTATAGAATATATTTGAGGGGATAAAAAAATATCAAAAAAATTGTGCTATATAGTAATAAACATGATATCTTTCCCCACACACTACAACATATTTTAGTTGATGAAAATATAATATAATTTTTTTATGTACATTTGACTTGTATAAAATATTAGTTAAATTAGATTTATGAATCAGAAAAACCACATTTTGAAAAAATATTTAAAAAAGTTTCATATAATGAAAATTTATTAGTCTCTTTATAACATATAACTATTTGATTTTATTATCTTCCAATGTAAGCATCAATAATATATGGAAATCAAAATTATCTTTTTATACTATTCTCAGATATTATAATTAGGTTCTATATTTTATATAAATTATATTTTAGAAAATAAATATATTCTTTGAAATCAATATTTGTATATTAAATAATGGTGAATTTTTATGATTTAAAAAAATTTAATTCTTATTGAATAATGATATGATATTATTTTTTAAAAGCAATTATTTTAATACATTAAATAAATAAATTTAAAAATCATATTATGTATTGAATTTGATAATAAATTAAAATTATATTTCCATAATTATTTTTAATATAAATAATAATATTTTTATAGTTATTATATATCATTTTACTGTATATTAATTTTCCCCCATATAAGAATGTTATTCTAAATATAATTTCTAGTAGTTTTTACACAAATATAATTAAGGTGATTTAATTAAATTCATTAAAAGGATTCATGAAAAATTGTTCATTTGTGGGTATTTGGAAGTAAAAATTTTGAAAATATTTTTTTATTGTTTTTTTCATAATGGAAAAAACATATATAATTTATTTCATCATACTAAGGGTAAAAAAATTAATAAGTTCAAAATTAAGGGATATGGCCTAGAAAAATCGTAAAAAACTGAGTTTATTTCATTGGGTGTGTATCGTACTAAAATAAGAATATACAGTTATAAAAGTTTCCAATTTCACATATCATTTCATGGATAATGACTATAATATTATTTTATGAAATAAATAAATTGAAATTTTCAACCTATTTTTTTTCTATATGTATAATAATATCAAATTAGAATAAAAATAAATTCAATTCAATTATAAATGTTTATATTAAATTTAATGTTTTTTAGGAATGTTAACTTATTTATAATTTGTAGTTGTTGAATTATTTCCTTAAATTTTTATGCAATACTGACACAACGTTAGTTAACATTATTGTAAAATAATGTAAAATAAATTAAAAATATTACTAGTATTACAATTTTGTAGAATATTTTTTTATTTAATTTTATGATAAATATTTCAAATTATTCGTTTGGTATTAGCATATATTCTAAACCTTTTTCTATAATGTTGACATTAATTCCTTTTTATGTGTAAAACAATATGAATTACATTAATGGTATCATATAATAAATATTATTTTCTTAAATGACATAAAAATCATGAATCTTTTATCTTATTCCAATTTAATGGAATATGTTCCTGAATATAAATCAATTTCTATATATGTATCAATTTTTCTATTCTATTGGAATTATTTACCTCTAAATGGTAGACAATACTAATATTATGGTAATCATGAAAAGGATTCATATGTGGTTAAAACTAAGAGATAAGTTTTAGGAAAAGATAATACAAATTAAATATAATTTGATAATTTAATTTAAAAACATCATTATTATATATTCTAAATATATAGAGAGAGGGTCACCTTCTGAAGAATAATTTTAGTATTTAAATCATTATGCAATTCAATAGATTTTTTTCCATTATTATAAAAAATAAACGTCTAATATCTTCAATAGACATAAAAATAAATGATTCCAGATAATTTCTAACCCAAATCCATTCCAAAAATTACACCCAATTACATATTGCCTCTATTTTCAATAATAGACCATCAAGAGGCTTATAGTCTATGTCGAAGGCTATTTTTAAGAATAATATGTATGAAATTGAAAAAAACAATATTCATTTTTTTTCAATGTTAAAAATAATAAACTATTACATTACTATTAATAGATAATAACATAAGAATATTACATACAATAATATTTCATTATTACAGTAAAAACAATTATATGTATATCCAATCAAACATATGGAAAATAAAAATGTATCTCATGCTTACATACCACCTATAAAATCTACATAATGATATCTCATTAGATTTAATGTTTGATTTATTTTATATATTTAGTGAAAATATACTATATTTGATAGATAATTAATAATATAATAATTTAAAATATTTTTTATCTTCTTAACATTCCCCCCATTATAAAGTTTAGGACATCTTACATGTTTACATATAGACTACTACCACCATAATAATATGTATTTAATTATTTATTACACCATTCATGGGTTTTTCAAAAATTGAATTTAATGTAATTTGTTTTTAATTATTTCAGCTTTTAAAATATAGATATGGTGTAACTACGTCTACATTACACATTTCCATCAAAATGAGTTTTTTTCATCTATTATGAACTAAAAATCCTAAAAAAATCTCACCTGAACGTAACTGACTTCTTCAATGTTTATAGATTTTCATTCCATTGAACTAAAAGGATAATAATTATTTGACAGAAAATAAAAAGGTTATTAAATATTTACTATGGAAATATATGATAATTATACTAGAAATGATGTACATTTATCCCACGTTGTACTCAAGGAAACATGTTTCGTAATATAATTAATATTCATTGAGTTATATTAACTATTAATTTTCTATATTATGATATGATTTTATGTGTGTTGATATCTCATTATTTTAGACATTATTTCAACTTAGTTTATGTGGATTTTTTTTATCACATAATCACTTAACATGTTAATCTACAGTTTAATATTATGATCTTTGTAAGGGATTCACATCTCACTTTTGTTTTAGTGAGACATTATCTATATTGAAAACATTTTTATTTTCTGTGGTAATTTTTTACCCCAATGATATTTTATATCTACAATATATTTTTATTCAAGGTATTTAATATTTTTGTTTTGGTTATTCCATTCAGGGGGATAGGTTTATAATGTTTCGAATGTAGTAAGGTATTTAATTTTCATCTCATTTCAATAAGATTCATTATAGTTTTATTAATATTTATGGAAATATAAAAATCCATGTCTGACCAACCTAATTGAATTTTTTATGATCTTTTTATATCATGATTTTTTGCTTTTTTGGTTCAATATTCAACTCATAGAAACTCATAAATTTAGAGAAAATGATTTTCTGATAATATTATCATTTTCTCCACTTTTGGTACATATTTTATCATTTCATTATCCATATTCTAAAATATGATGTATTCTATTTTTTTACTATAATTAAATATAAATTTTAATGAAATTTTAATCATATATGACTTATGTTAAAAATGTTTTAAATGAGATTTCATTTAATTTTTGTAATGAGGTAAATTTTATAGAAGTTTTAACAAAATATTTTCTTTAACAAATATTGCATAAATTAAATTTTATAATTTCATTATTTCTGAATAATTTTATGAAAACATTAAAACATTACATAGTTTATTAAATTAATTTTTTCTCTAAGGGTATCAAATTTTATATTTTCAAATATGTGATAACAATATGAAAGTTGTATTTTATCAAAAATCATTCTAGTGATCATTAAAATGTATTTTCCATAACAAAAAATAAACGTTTATAAATCTTATTACATACCAATTATGTACAATTATTGTACCAAAGACCATATTTCTCAAGATAGCTTATGATTATTTATACATTGAAATTAATTTATATTCTATATTCTAATTCTTATAATATAGGGAGCCATTGATTACTATGATTGATTTTTTATTCATATATTGAATGAATTTGAAATATAATATAACATGTTGGGATAATAATTATATTGCATCTTGATTCCTTGGTAGGAATCACTATAGAAAATGGGTTTGGTACTATTCATAAGTGTTACATAGTTTGGTAAGATATCTTTTTACGAGTTCTTGAAAACTGGTGGTGGATTTTTTTCAATACGCATTCCATTATTATGAAAAACATATTTTTTTCAATGTTATTATTCAAAATAGTTTTATTATCCATAGACATGTATCAAGATCTTGTGATTATTCATATAGAATGAATTGATCATCGTTTATCCCTATAAAAGTAAGAATTCCTTATATATTATATAATAGCATCTACCATACGCATTTGCACATATATAATTTGAGACAACCCTTTTTTCATATTTTGAGGAATCAATGGTGACTAATATATTCTATATGAATTTATATTCAAATGGGAATAATAATTCTATAAAATATAATAATATGATTTATTTTATTTTTTCAAATGTAATGTGGCATCCAATCATGTATTTAAATACAAATAATTTTCCCATATTTTATACATAAATATTTAATCACATATATATAGTGACAATATAACATTCTCTTCAATGTATTTGGATACCAATGTTATATTTATTGTAAATTCTATTCACAAGATTAATAAAAAAATTATTTGGAAATTAACCATAATATTAGATTTAAATAATATTTTATACATTGAAACATCTGATGAAATTAAAATAGTATAACTTCATATAGTAGTAACAAAATTCAAAATTCATTTTAACGAAAATATTAATTTAGTATGAATTAATTATTTAACGAAACGAAAAAAATATGTTTTCAATAAAAATAAATTTGATAATACATCATTTTAAATTTATTAAAAATAGTGAGAGTTCAATAGGGTGCACAAAAGGCGAGAGTGTCATAGGGGGTTATAAATAATAAAGGCATAGTGAATACCCTATAACATGATTTACCCCCTCTGGTTTCTACTAGTTTTAGTTGTAGAATGATGATGTATGCAAACAATGAACAACATGAAATGGAAAATGATTATCCACCTTGTTTCCCTCTCTCTATGTGTGTCGTAGCATGATGTTTTGGGAGTGAATAGCATAATACGTCATTATGGTGTATGATATTGACCAGGGGATATGACTGATTCCATGAAATGAGTTGAAGAGAAACTAAAAACCAATTTCAACTTCCATAATACCAATTCCCCCTTTTCTCTAATGACTGAGTCCAGATAGAAATTAAAGGTTTTCCTCCAATGGAGAGGAACTAATGAAATAAGAAATTTGTAATAGAAACACAATGATTCCCCTGGAGTCATGAATCACCCCTCATCCACTCATTTAACTTATAATAAAAGATCAATTGGTATTTAGTTTCATAACCAAGGGTGGAAAATTCTAACATAATCATTTTCCACATGAAATAGAATTATTAGGATTGCCATGGGAGGCCTTATGTATGAATTATAGGGAGGGATCATCCTTCCATTTATCGATACACATGATCAGATAAAGAAGATGACTTTGGGTATGAGCTGTATTGGCTCATCCTATAGAACCAATACCTTCAAATCTAGCTTTGTTCCTAGTCTGATGTAGACACCAAACACATTCATGTATGATTATAGACATTGTAGTTCACTCCACAACCATGTTACTCGAGCCATGAAACCACAGAACAAAGAAGGAGTCATCAATTAGAGGATTTGATTTAACGGAGGTTAATCCCCCAGTAAATGAACTGACTTCTCAATATTAGTATACCTTAATGATGATATTATCATTTCTCCCATATATTTTGTTCATTAAAACATGTGCTAAATGTAACCATAGAGATACTGCATTTCCAGATGTTGTTGTCATTGGAAACTACCCCATTCCTGGTCCTCAAAGTGAATAAGTTGAAATTAGTTGGAATTATCTTTACCCAAAGGATTTCATTACATTGATCATTCTATGGTTGGTGCACCATGGTGTCGTGATAGTCCTCTGAAGAGAAGGAGGCCGGGCATGAGGAGGTGGAAACACACCTATTGGATTCCTCATTAATTTCGTCGAGATGAAAATTTTCATGTTAATCCTTATTAATCACTACCTTGATAAAGTTCATTAATCTACTTGCCACATCATACATGATGTTATATTCTAGACACCCCAAGAATCAATGAATTCTTCCCACTCAGTTTACATTCGAGAAGGACACTTTCGCTTTTCCAATAATCAACTGAAAGAAATCATTTTGACTTTTACAAAAAATATGAGATGAAAATGAGTGGAAGAATTTATTTTTCATAAATAACTAGAGTAAAATATGATAAATGTTTTTTTATATATAGATCATTTAATATAGTCATTTAAAAATTATCATAAATATTAATAGTTAAAAATAATATTGCAACATAAATCCCATACAATTTTGGAAACATTTTTTTCATATGCCCCATAAAATAAAATAATTCAATGTAAATAATAAATAACATGATTAAAAAATTATTTATTATATAACACAACATAGGAGAATTATATATTCCAAAAGAATGAAATTATTGGTTTATATGGAAAATTTGTCAAGAAAAACAGTTTGAGTAGATAAACCCATACCTCAAGTCATGTCATGATTCATAAAAGATAAATCATTATGTATAATAAATATATTTTCATAATAAAGTGATTAAATACAAATATTTATACATATTATACAATATATAATATACTGATGACATTTTATGACATGATTAATAATAATTCGTCACTAAAAGCAATGTTTCAGATGATTATTTTCTCTTATTACATGATATGTTTTATTTTAAAGTGTTCATGCTTATACTATGCTAATGGTTCAATTATTTCAATAATTTTAATATTTCAATATGTATCATATTAAAGAATACTACAAACATTTAAATCTATAAATATATTTTTTTAGGAAAAATAATTACATTACATCAGGAAGATGGTAATCTGTACATACAGAAGAGAAATGATTCAACTTTTCGTTGTATATATGGAATGAAATTAAAAAAAATCGCATTTCAAATATAATTGTTATATCATATATACCATATAAATTCATTAAATATATAATTTTTCCCAAACATAATAATAATTGAAAATATTTATCGCATCTATTCAGGGAGGTTGTATTCCAGACATTGGAATGACCGATATATTGATTTTAAAATGGATGGAAAGGAAAGATGATTCAAAATATGTTAATATTCATGAATAATAATTATATCATTAATATAATACATAAATATTTAATACATTATAATAATCAATTAGAATGAATTATTATGGACAATGAATTCTATCACCTTATAGTAGAGGTATCCAACCCACAAAAAAAAAATTAATTTCATATTTGTTAGAAGGAGGGTGTAAAATAGTTTTCCAAAAATATTAATAACATATAATAATATATGGGATATTTCATTTATTATTTTATTATGGATAAAAAATATTTATATGATTCATAATAAGAAATAAATATTGAATTATACCACTAACACAACTATTAATTATATTTGATATCTCTACTTAATTACCCATTATGAATTTAGTGGGTTTTCTAATGAGATTTAAAATAGGTATCAGCTGATTTTATTGATTAAATTAATTTTAAATGATAAATATTTGTTCATATAGAGTGATTAAAATTTTTATATAAAGGGTAATTGTTGGTTCCCATTTATAAGTTCATTAATGGACACACTGTGAATCAATTAAATCATATAAATATAAAATAATTCATAATCAAGTAAACATAAAAAATATCTATATTTTTAATTTTGGACATGATAAATTTGGAACCAATTAATTAAATTATATTTTTAAATTTATGTTTCATTTGAGAACTTTTCATTTAGGCTACCCCCCTTGTAAACCCTTTTTACCCATGACATTAGAGGCACATTATTTTTTAATTTATGGTTCATAAATTAACTTATATGGTTAGTAGTGGGTCAAAATGGAAAATAAATGAAATTTTTGACATTATAAAAGCATAGATGTCATATTTATTGTATTATTAATTTCTAAATCATTTAATATTTTCAGATTACATTAAAATATCAATAATGTAATTTTTGGGACTATTAAATTTGATAAACATAACTGATATGAAGAAAAAATAGTATTATAATATTAAAATAGATTATTATTTTTAAATTATATATATAGAAATGATTATTATCATTCAACTTGTCATCAAAAAAATATTAATTTTTTGAAAGAATTCACATTGGATTTTCTATTTTTTTAAACACATTATTTCGGTGTTATAGAATAATTCATGTTAATATATTCCTCATAAATAATTGAAGATAAATAACTAACATAAAAATATGAAATTTCTCATAATCATAATAATTTAAATCCATTTATAACATCTTTATATCCATATAAAAAAATTAATGACAAATTAAAAACATGTACTTAACATTTTATAATTTTCAATTCTCTAAAATAATATAAAGGTTAATATAAAATTATATTCTTATAAATAAAATTATTTTCTTAAATGGGATTTATTAGGTTTGAAAAAATTTACCTTTTTTGATAATTGAAGGTTTTTTGGAGATATTTCATCCTTATCAGAGTTTTCATACCATGTTGTACATATTTGACACTTACTTAGATGACAAATATTTACCGTGATTATAATAAAAAGTGGTTAAAAATATTTCATTTAAAACATTATTATTTAATAAATTTATTCCATTTTTCATTATTAAATTTCACTTTGTGGAAGTAATCAATTTCTAAATTAATTTTATAACTCAATGAAAATTATTTTTTTTAAAATATATGTTTTCATAAAAATATATTGACTTACACCAACATAAATTATAATGTTGATTTGTATGGAATTATGTCGATTGATTATAATAAGAATTATATAAATTAAAATAAATGTTTTAAAAATACTTAATGGGAAAAATATGTTACTTGATATAGTGAATATAAATTATAAGATTAAAAAAATTATTTGATCATTTCATTATAAAATAATTTTTTTTATAAAATACTAAATATTCACTATAAGATTGTATTTAAATATTGACTTTGAATATATTTATTAATCACCACTAATAAATTATATAAAAATGGTAGATAAAAATTATATTGTTTTTGAAAAAAAATTAATAAACCGAAATTTTAAAGAAAACATATATGAGAAAAAAACATATTTTTGAAGAAGAAATGATAGTATTAACAATTAAGTACATGTAATGATGAAAGTAATCTATACATTTAACTTATTTAAAACCATTATTAATATTGTTCATAATCATGTTATTAGTACTCACAAAATCTAATTTTGAGGGATATTTATAATTTTCAATTTTAAATAATAACATTTTTAAAATATATCATTATTTTCATACAGCACTGTGTTGTGGAATAAGGAAACTATCATGATTATTATTCATCAAAACTAAATTATCCTGGTGTTCTACTATCTTCCCATAAATAATTTTTTTTTTCATTTTTGTTTTTTAATTAATAATCAATGGATCAAATATTGACAATACCATTACTTGAAACCCACGTCATAGAGGGATAGTAGTACTACCATTGAACAGTGTAGGGTACAACATAAAAGTTATCTTAAATTTCCCATAATCATATTCATATTCTATTATATCATTAGAAGGAAGTGAAAATGTATTTTTAGGAAAACAATATATTAGGATTAATAATGATGATATAGGATATGACCAATATAATTTAATTGACTATAGACACAAAAATAATATTGGATAAATGACTTCCTTTTAATTATGAAAGAAAGATAAATTTACCAAAATAATTTTTTAGATCCATTTAATAGAGTATATGTATTCAATTAATATTGAAAAATGAAATTTTATGACCATACCTTTTTGATGTATTTTGATTCCGTAAAAACAATTTCATCGCATTAGTTGTGGTTTGACCAATTTATACGTCTATATGATCTATTACTCCAGTTAATTGATATATGAGATCGATTTTTCATCCCAAAATATACATTATTATAATTTTACAGATAATAATATTCATTAAGGAATTGAAATTAATTCATTCTACCACTAAATATTTACATAAATAGATGTGAATTTTTTAACATATCAAATATTGAAAAATAAAATGCATTACTCCCTAAAACCTCATCTATGACACCAAATGATCAAATTAATGAATTCCATAAATAAATAACCATATGAAACGGCCAAAATATGTATGATAAAATTAAAAAACAAAAAAATATGAAATATTTGATCAAATATTTTATCAGAGATCTAATATTAACATTGATCAAAAAAATTGTAGCTCATTATGTCACATTCTAAACATGTGAATACCATAATCATATGTTAAAATAAAAATGTTAATCAATTCCCCAAAAAGTAGAACCTCATAAAATATTAATGAAGATGTATATTATTCTATAAATAAAATCTTAACATATAATTAATAATTCAAAAAATTTAATAGACATCAAAAAAGAATTTATGAATCAATATGTCATCAAATCTCTAACAAATTTTATGTTTATAAATACTTAAAAATTTACTTTAAAAAAATTAATCAACTCTATATCCTATATTAAAATAATTATCTCCACATTAGGAATATATTTAAGGTTCTTAATCCCTCTGTTAGGTGATTCCAAAAATATGATGTCACCACATAATCAATTTTCTATGATATAAGTACCATTCAATATATTCACAAAATTCCATATAGAAAAAAATAAAATATAAATATACATAGATGATTGTTGATTATTATTGTTTTAATATTAATTATAATAAAATCATAAAATAAATCACAGATCCCAAAACTCCATAAATTCAATCATTTCACTTCATTCTTTAACCATTACTAAGGTTATTTCATCTTATTCTTTAACTCATCCTTCTTATGAAATTAAATAAAAATAATTTATTAATATTCAAAAATAAATTTTTTATCATTTTTAATACTTCATACATGTCCAATGATATTCAATTAATTCATACCTTCAATTTGTCATTTGTATCACTTCATTATCAAAAATAATAACATTAAATAATTTTTGATCCACTTATATTGATTTCCATATGTGGCTTCAATTATCCTAGAACACATATTATACATATTGGAGACATTCAAAAATAGAAGCTACCTCACCATGCCTATTACTCGCATAATTTTTTTTGCCGAACATTGTGCTTTTCCTCACAAATGTACATTTTTTACAAGATTTTAAACAAAAAATCATCATTCTACATTCCCTCGACTGATTATCTCATGATTTTATAAATAAATGATATTGAATATTTTTTCATATATGTTACTAATCAGATTAAATTTTATAATATTCAATTTTTATATGATACCAAATATTTGGAAAATCAAATGGTTTTAGGTTTTTAATCATAATTAGATATATATTGTTATGTATAAAATTGACATTTTCCACCCCAGAAAATATCTGAATTGTATTCTCAATCATTAAACCATCACTGTGTTCTTAAAAAAATTATTTCGTCTTTTATGCCCAATTTGAACGATTTAGTAAAAAAATTGAAAAATGTTTGTAAAAACAATAATAAGTATAAATACTGTAAACTAGAAAATCATCTACTTGATGTCTAAATCATTGGTCTATATTTTATGTAATTACCAATAATGTCTACCCTAGGTCTTCCATTGTAATCATATATTATAATTCCAAAAAATCATTCCTTAAAAGAATATGAATTTAAATGATCATATTCCTCATGGGGTTCCCTGATAGGTTTCCTGTCTTATACCCACAAATTATACACAAGTAATGATTGACATAATACCTTATGAAATCCATTCAATGTTCTTATATAAAATTGAATATGTTTTATATCAACATCAACATTCAAATATACAATCGGGGAAGTATTTTCTTTGAGAACCACAATCCATTCACTACCATATAATAAGAATCACTACTAAATATTGATTATCATAATAGTTTCTACTATTTTTTTTAATATTATAATCAAAAAATTAGTAACCCATCTCTATTAAATCATTTTGACCCAAAAATTGCATATATTAATATTAAACTTATAATATGAATATTAATTATATATCATTATCATCACTAATTCAATCATAACTGTTTAGTTCATTTTTGAAAATAGATACATGATAACTTAATTGAATAAAAGATCATTATCATTAATTATATTGTTACTATCACACCACATCATTTTTAGAGGGAGAAAACACAAAACTTCTTCATTACCACATGAAATGAAACATAATAAAAGGATATCTCAGATTAATAGTAAGGGTAAACTTGATAGATATAAATAAATAATCCTATATAACATATCTTGTGAATAAGGGAAAGGGAAAAATAATATTATCATTTTCAAATCATTCCCAGTATTTCATTGATCCTTATCATGTCATAAAGATTCAATTGAACATAATTATTAAATACCATAAGAATTTGTGATAATGGGCCACCCAAATATAACATATGAATTCAAACATGTTACAGAGAGGGGAACAACATGTGTGACATTGGGATAGTAATTTAAATTTTATGTCAAAGCTACCCACCATGACATTTATAAAATGATTTTATCGGGATATAAATCCATGTATAAACATTAGAAATTAGATATGTTCTCATGTACTATATTTCAGGCATGGGAGAACATGTCATATAAACACATTAAGGCTTAGTATAATATTCCATATAAGAATTTGAGACCATATTCATTAATCATTACACTATCAAGTGGAAGAATATAATAGACCCCAAACACATAATCATAATTATTATATATTTAGGGCATGATATCATTACAACCTTTTTTTATATCATCATAGATTAAATGCTTTTAAAAAAATGTATTTTGTCAATATCTATAATTTTTATTTCTAAAACATCTATAAAATGAAAAAATATTATATCATTGTATATAATTTCCATTGTATCATAAAAAAACAATATATGTGGACATATTAGAAAATTACATTGATTACCATTTGAAAACTTCCAATGGAAATAGAACTTTCATTTTTATATCTCCAAAATAAAATCATTTTTTTGAAATAAATTGGAAAAACAATTTCATTGAAATGAAACATGAAAAAATGTAATTTATGATTTAGAGAATATAGTCTTTATAGTGGATGGACAATTTTTTCATGTGTTATATAATTAAATAATGATCATGTTCGGACCATTATTAATAGGATATCTTTAAAAAATTTATTATATTATTCCTATCGAACCATATTATATAAATTAAAAAATTATTAAGAATGGATTTTATCAATTATTGGATTATGGTAAAAAAATTTGGAAAAAATTCTAATAGAATTAATCAAATGGAATATAAGGATTACAGATCGATATAAAAACAATGTTAGGTTTTATCACAACCCAAACCCCAGGGACTGTGCTATTACTACTCAAATCCCTCTTTTCGATAGTTGGGGGCTGGAGACTTTCGCTGAAGGTGTCAACCAGTAAATGGGTGGAATTTTTCTGAGTACCAATATGCACACACACCCAACTAATTCCCACACACTAGAAGGCGAACATGTTACACTAAAAAACTGATTACATGTACAACTAGTATAAGTGGTCCAGAATACAAAACCAAAAAAAGAACTAAAAATAGTAAATGTAAAAAAAGAAAACATTAATGGCCATCCGTAGAAAACCCCACCTGATCGTGAGAGTTGTGTAGACACTGGAAGCTTATGTGGAACGTATTTCCGAACAAGTCATACTAGGTCCCACCTAGTCCATAGCCACCATGTCCACTATCATAGCATCTGTTTATCATATACCCCTGAGAACCTCTAGGTCTCCATCCACCAAAGTCTATATCAAATCATTGACCCTATATACTAGAAAAAACACATACATGCGAAGTCCTTGTAAGGGTGAGTGACACTGTACTCATTAGGGACACCAAAAAAATAGAACAGACCACAAAAAAATCAATTATGTAAAGAATGAATCACAGGATACCTCACACGTTGTATATATTCATTGTACTGATAGAATAATCATTAATAACATAATAGAACACCTCACATACAAGAGAACCCCTCCTATATCGATGATAGTGGGCCTTCCAAGTCACAAATAAGTGTTTCCCACTGACCTGGGACTACATACGTACACCTCTTCATCGTGTACTGTGGGCCAACAATGTCCCATAGAAGTGGTTCCCACTAATCATGGCCAAATGAGTAACTCCTCCTCGTTATGTACTGTGGGCCTGGAAATTAACAGATAAGTGATACCCATCAAGCAATTTCAATGTCATATAGATGTGCCTCCCACTAGGATATAGTAGAGTCTCACAGAGTGGAATGTCAGCAGTCTTCAGGTCTCTTCCATCTGAAATATTCTATACGTTGCGTGCCAGGGAGAACCATTCCTCAAGACATTATACCATCTCATCTTCCATGAAATCCTCCTTAGGGAATGAAAAAAGATAATACTAGTCAATAGTGACCCAACCACACAAACAGATCACCAATCAGGCTCCCTTCATGCATGATACATACTTTTTAGAACGTATGGGCCCATTGCATTTGGTCAGTATCCGACCCAGTCAGACCGTCCTGAAAAACACGGAAAGGGGTACCACATACCCCAGTTTAGTTATGACTTACTTGAACTAAATCGGTTCAGATCAGGGTATGTCAGGTCAGGAATAGCCTGTGGGCCAGGCCCAACGGTCCTTGCGAAACCAGGGCCGGTTTGGCCAAAGGTCTAGTCCGCCAAGTCTCCTAGTGAACCGTAGTAATTTGGCCCAACATGAAGGGTTAAAATATGGCATGATGGAATGTGTCTAACTTTTCGGCAAGCATCATGCCCTCTGGTACATTTCATCCCCACTGGGCATGGTATCGGCCCACCCTGCTGGCTGGGGGCATGACCCGCCAGCCCGATGCCCAGCCACTCGGTGCGGTCGGAGTTGCTCTATCTATCCTAGTCGCCGCAGGCTACTGCGTCTAGCCATGTTTGGCCAAGCAATCACAGGGCCCCTTGAGCCACAGTCTAGACAACTACTTGTCATAGCACATGGATATCCCATACGTGGGTCATTCCTCCACACGAGGCCTGCCGGGCACCATGGAATCCCACATCTAGTCGTCCTTATCCTTCCATAACAACACCTTTTAGTGATACCTCCTCCATCTGACCAACATGGGCCAGTCTCTGGTGCCACTGCGTCGGTGGTGTCACACTAACGACTCCTTCCACAGGCCACCAGAGTTGTTTTGGTGGTCCATATTTTGATATGTCTGTGTCTATATGTTTCATTGGTTTCCCCCATCTCTGTCTTCACCCTATATTCATGTCGCCTATACTTTAAGGATACAACCACAATGAACACACACAGAGGGGGTTTTGGGCCTTGTTTATATTGGCCCATGCCCTCTGCGTCATATGTTCATGAACAAAGGATGTCTAGGGTTTTATGTTCAATAAATATATGAAAATTTCATTCCTGGCTGATGAAAATGCCAAAAATTTACCGTCCATCATAAATGTAATATTCAAGAATCTTACTATTCATGGATTAATCTTTGTTTCTCATTTCAGGAAATGAAACAAGAAGAACTAGAAAAAATTAAAATCATACCTATAAATGTTGGATATGTTGTGGGAGAAGGAAGGGTTATGTGTCTTCATTGATCTCTGATCGTTTCTATTTGCCTTAATTCATTCACCACTATGTCCATTCGTCAAACGTTGGTCACTTCATTCTTCATTGGAGTGGGATTTTGATGGATGTTCATCAGATATTACATGCAGTTGTTATCCCCCAAACTCCAACACATTTAAATATCATAGAATATAAAATGTATATAGATATTTCTCCCATGAATGATTCTCATTAATTGAACCCCATTTAATGAGAAACATTTAATTAGCATCATTTAATGATCTTTTAAGATAATAGCATTGCAGTTTCAAAAGATCCATTATTGACCCTTAATAAATGCGCATTTTCACTTCCTCGTTGCTGAACTGTTGTTTTTCCGTCCACCACTAAATGGTAAGAAAATAAATAAAACAATTCCTTTAAATAATTTTCTTATTTTTCCCCAAAATTGTGAAAAAATATCTTTTCCACTCGGCCTTTTCTAGTATATTTTAAATCATTTATAATGGATTCGCAGCATTCCGAGTTCAACAATACCCTCTTATTTTTTTATCTGATCACTAGTTTAAATGATAGAAAAACCTGCTCACATGTTTACTGAATTTATACTAAAAGGAGTAAAAAATTCTGTTTCAAGCTCACTATGACATGAAATAACATGCCTTCACTGTGTGTGATCTCATAATAATTCCAAATAATTTTTAAAAAACATTTAAAAAAATTCAATACATTACCTTCTCCCAACGATTGAGATTTTCATCACCAAAAGCAATAAAATCTAATCAATGATCCGGGGTACTGGGCACAGATCTAAGACTCCCTCTCGCATGTGATCTCCTTGAGATTCCAGTGCTACCAACGAACACACACCATAGGAATCCACCACCCACATAGGAAACACTTCATTCGATTGACTATCTCCACCATAAACTCCGCAAATGTCACCCCATAATCAATGTCCATCATTCCCCAGTTGATGATGTGTGATGGAAATGCAAGCACCTCCTCAGATGTAACACATGGAAAACATCATGCACTATGTGCATTCGGGGGGAAGAGCTAGTCGGTATGCCACCTCCCAAATTTGATTAAGGTTTGAAAATGCATGATTAAACTATGTGATCTCTTGCCACCCCAGCCAAATCTCAGGAATCCTAATTGGGGTGTGACCGAATGAATTTATGATCGCCGTACTCAAATTCCCAGGGTCATCATATCCTATTGAAATAATATTTATGCCTTCTATGTGCATTCTGCATCCGCTCCTGGAATATATTTATCTTCTCTGTGGTAGTATGTACCAACTCCGGACCCATGGTTTCCAAATCTCGTGGGTCTGTATTGTATATGGGTGATCTCCAAGGTATCCCATAAAAGGCCTCAAATAGTTCCATTCCATTGGAGGATTGATAGTTGTTGTAGTATGATAACTATACCGATAGAAGGTGGTCCTCCTAACTATGACCAAAATCTTGGACAGAAGAAGGTTTCATGCTCTCCGAGTTTTGTATGGTCCACTCCATCTGACCATTCATATAGGGATCAAATGTTGTGCACAAGAGTAGCTACATCCCGAAAGCCTCATGTAATCCCTTCAAGAATAGGGAGGTAAAGTGATTGTCATGATATTGTACAATGGTCTAAAGCACCCCGGGAATATGTGTTATCTGTTGGACGTAGAGGCATCCCAATACCTCTACTGTTCCTGACTATACGATGGGTAGGAAGTGAGATGACTTGGTGAGTGATTCAAAAATAACTGAGATAGTTTCATGGCCTCTGGATGTACATGGTAACCCCATTACAATGACCATATAGGTACTAGTCCATTTCAATTCTGGTACCACGAGTTGTTGGGCCATGCCTGCGGGAACCTCATGCTTGACCATCACATACTAACAATTGAGGTGTCTTGAATCAAACTCAGCCACTAATTTCTTCACCCCCAATAACCAGTACTGATAGCATAGGTCCTTGTAAATCATCACCACTCCCTGATGTACTTCTAGAAGGGTTGTATGGAACTCCTTCAACACCTTCCCCAACAACATCACTACCAATACTGTTTTCCATCTGAAAAGGATAATGTGCTCCCCCCAATCAAAGATCCATTATGATCCCGTCCTAAGGATAAATTTGGATGTTAGGCACCATAGCCAATATCCACCTGTTGTGCCTATATAACTCACTATAAGAGTGTTGGAGTAACAGTCATCTACAGAAGGTAAAAAAGACTCACCATCATCTATGGAGGATATCAGCATCTTGGACAATGGCTTCATCCCCTCACTCATCAGCTACACACTGGTCCTCCTGCTAAACACATCTTCCACAACATTCCACTTTACAAGAGTATAGAAAACCTCAAATTCATATTTCTTGAATAACTATATCAATCACTGTTGTCTTAGGATCATGTCATTCTAAGCGAATATATACCTAATCCTCTTGTGGACGAGTAAACTCTAAATATTTAACCCATCAAGTAGTGTTGCAACATCTTCAAAGAAAATAACACTTCTTCTAAATCTAGGTCATGGGTTTCATAGTTCATATCATTCTTCCTCACATGTCATAATCCGTAGGGAATAACTTTTCGCTACAACATCAGGACACAACCCTATAAGGGCCCAAATGTGTCTCACTAAACTATATACCCAACACCCACCTATGGTAGTCTCAAGATGGGGATCTAGTCCATTTTCACAACATCTCATGGAAGCTATACTGACATTTCTCAATCCACAAGAAGGGATCCACTTCCGTTTCAAAGTCAATAATGTTGTTGCTACTCTGGAAAAGACGAGCAAGAACCAATGATAGTAACCAACCAACCCGCAGAAGTTCCTTACCTCAATCACACTCATGGAAAACTCCCAAAAAAGGACCTCATCTCTCATTTTCAGATTCACCACAACACCAGCCTCTGATATGGAGTGTCCCCAAAAGTGGAAGTCCCGTATCCTAAACCAACACTTAGAGAGCTCTCCATAATGTAAGTTCTCAAAGAGTGTATATTGGACTATCCATAGTTGTGTAGAGTGCTCCTCCTCAGACACTAACTACGATGAGATGTCATCAATGAAGACAACCAAATATTTGTCATGGTAAGGCCGGAACAACCTATTAATAAGTCCCATGAACACTACTACAACATTGGTATTGTCGAAAGACATCACCATGAACTCATAGTGAACCTATCGGAACTAGAATTCTATTTATGTACAACCTCATACCATACACAAAGATAGTGATATCAAGATATGATGTCTATATTCAAGAACCACATCTCCCCATTTAGCTAGTCGATGAGGAAATTGATACTCAGTAGTGGATACTTGTTATCATGGTCTCCTGGTTCAGGCACTAGATGTCCACGCACAACCTCAAACTATCGTCTTACTTATTATTAAAATGCACCAAGGCTGCCTATGGTGAAAATATGGGCCTTATGAACCACATATTGAAAAAGTCCTCCATTTGACCCTTAGGTTGCCACTATTTTCTTGAGCCATAAGATATGTCAGTGTGGATAATGATGTCCTACTGGTGTGCATGTCTATTTAGAAGTCAACAACCCTATGAGTAGGTAGTCCTGAAACATCCTAAAGAAAACATCCTCGTACTCATCCACTAGTACTGAGAAATATGGAATCCTCTCATCTATTTCACTAAGGGTGTAGCTAAATAACATGTAATCAATAAACTATACCCTTCACTAAGAAAGTATGTCCTATGCTACAAGGGTTTCCTTCTCACTGGTGAAGGAAAACCCGGTCCTATCTCTTTGGAATTGAAAAATTGTGCACCTAAATTTGTATATATGAGCATGGATTATAGACGACCAGCCCATACCCAAGATAATATCATAAAGCCACTACCCTACTACTAAGAGATCTTAGTCTAATCTCTCACCTATTAGAGTAATCTCACACTACGAGAACTAGTCTGTAATCGTTGTCTCACCTCCTGTAAGAGTCATTAGCCATAAGAATCGAGCAAATGGATCCACCGGAATATCAATGTTCCGAAAGAGAGCCATATAATGAAACGAGTGACAAGAAACTGTCTCTATATGAACAACAACTAGGGTGTATAAGACATAGATCGTAACTGATATCATATCTGGAGCATTGTGTTCGTTTTCATCTACTACCTCAAGCTGAGCTCGCCCATTTTTTCTAGCTCCCTAAGGATGGTGTGGACCACTTGATTGTGGTTTCCATAACACCTCGAAAATCCGACCACCGCCAGCTACCCAGCCTACTCCCCTTACAGATCTTCCACCCTACGGACCTCCTCACTCGAATTGATGCCGCAGTATTGGTGGCTCTCGACAATTTTCTGGTCATATATATGATGAGTCTTGAATTCATGATCTATGTGTCCTTGCATTCTACACTTGAAGCATATAAGGTCTCTCGGCTAACTCTAAATTGAATTGAAGCCTCGTACTATAGACCCTAAGACCAGGGGACATCCTCTGAATGAATTGTCCTACTTGAGACCTGACGTCGGTTGTATGCTACCTACCAAAGACTCTTCCACCTTGTGTTTTCTATTATATCTAGCTTTCAGTGCCAACTCTGCCAAAATTCTCTCTATACGAAGGGATTGCTCAAGCACACCAGCCTGGGTAGGGATGTTGAGATCCCACATGAATGCCTTGATCTTATAAATGAGTCCCTTCTCATAGGCTCGAGCCCTGAAAATAATGATATCATACTATAACTATGGCATATAGAGAACTATCAGTTAACCTTTCTACGTATTCACCATTCACCATATTTCCTATCTAAATTTGAATAATATCTTGAATGTTCACCGAGGGAATGTTCACCGAGAAAAACAACACCATGAATAGCCACTCAATGTCTAACCTCGTGAGCATCACCTCATATTGCATCTGGATGGCCATGCTCTACTATCTCCCTGCCAAGCCATATAAATGGCTCACTAAAAAGATCCTCATCTGGACATGTTGTGTCCTCAATATGTAGAATTCCCACATTACTACCTCTATAGATTACTTAGTGACCTGAGGTTCTATCTCTCCTCTAATCTTGGGAGTTCTATATCTATGAAACTTGTGCAGGCAACTGATCCTACGCATGTCCTCTTTTGGGAACCACCGATAATAGATTGTGACCTTAGGGTGGTGCTAGAAATGCTGATCCACCCGGTTGTCAAATCTCTCGAACAAGTCCATGAATGGATGCCTCATCACATAGTGTTCTATCCTCACGACCAAGAATCATGATCATGACTATTCATCCTTATGGATGCATCCTCAGATTGATCAATATGTACCTAAGTCATATGTTTACACCTGGTGAGTAGAAATTTATTCAAACGAACATGAGGGGACACTTATGCAAACATATTTTTCATGTATAGAGACAAAAGATGAATTCAAGGATCTAGTGTATGGATTTTCATGCCTCATCACCAACATTGGATTCCTCGAATCTGAAATTCCAACTCACAACACAACACAATGATGCAGCAAAACAAAACAATATACTCTTGGTCTTTCTGTTAGGACCGATAACCGTTTAATTAAATGTTTTCATGACCCATCCCCCAGGGCCCATCCAGTGACTTCCCCAATCCACCCTCATGATGGCCTGGGGTTGGAGACTAGTTCCAAAGGCATAAACCTAGAAATGGGAGGCATTTTCAGGAATAAATGTATGCACGCACATGCCCAATAAAGTCCCAGACACTGGAATTGAAACAAGAAACACTAAAACAAAGATGCGTACATGTAAAACTATTATATGTGGGCCATAATACAAACCCAACATATAAAACTAAAAATAAAAATGTACAAAAACAAAAATCTGATGGACATCCGCATAACCCCCATATGATCATGAGAGTTGTGTAGATTCTAGAATCCGACATAGAATATCCATCCCATACAATCATATTGGTCCACACTTGGTCCAATGTAACCATGTCCACCATAGTATCGTCTTTCGTTCTCATCTCGTTGAGCACCCATAGGTCCCGACACACCATAGTCTCTATCAAAACATCGATCGTCTCCAACTAACACAACATGTTCAATCAAGGCTCATGTATGGGTGAGTAAAAGTATTCTATGTAGGGATCAAAAAAAAATAAAGAACATACATCAATCCTATAAGAATAAAATAAAACACAAGACATCTCACACCATGTTTACATTTAGGGTTTTGATACAAGAATCATCTGTCACATCATCAAACACTTCATCTTTGGGTGAACCCCACTTCTCTCATGTTAAATTGGACTTCAAAGTCACACAGATGTGACTACCCTTAACTTTGGACTTCTTAGGTATAACTCCTCATCATGTCCCATGAGCCAGCAATGTCATATATAATTTCTTCCCCCTAATCTTGGTCAACTGAGGTACTTCTCCTCGTCGCATACCGTTGGTCCGCCAAGTCACACATAATTTCTTCCCACCATGGGCTTGTAATGTCACATATAAATGATTCCCCCTTGGCCGTAGTTGACTATCACCGAGTGAAAAGTCAACATGATTCATGTCTCAGCCAACAACAGGGTTACGTAGGTACCACGCTTAGGAGAACTTCTCCTTGAGAAATTATTCACATATAAACTTTTTTGAAGGCCTCCTTAGTGAATTAAAAAATATCAGACTCACATTGAGGGTCCCAAATCCAAAATGTATCATCAATTTGATGATTGTTCTAGATGATTCAGGAATTTTAGTAAATAGGCACCAGTTCTGACTAGGTCTAGTCTGACCCAACCAACTCAGCACATGGCGTCCCACATTCCAATTTTTAGTTTCAAATGACTTGAACTGACTTGGTTCTAGTCTAGTTAGGTATGATCTTTCCTTTCTAGTGGACCAGTCCCAAAAGGCTATCCTGGACCAAGGCCAGTTTGGCTAAGGGTCCAGCCTGTCGGGTTGCCCAATGACCCAATTTAATCTAGACCGACACGAAGGGCATGGGTCAAGCCTTTCATTAGGGGTCCATCCTATCAGCGTGGATTTGTCCCACTAGGTGTGGGACCCACACACTGTGTTGTGGTTCTGGCCCACCGGTGCATGTCGGGTGCACTGGCTGGGTTCTTGGCCCGCCATCCCAAGCCCCAGTTATTTTGTGAGTTTCATGGTGGTCATCTAGTATGTAATCAAAAGGATTCCGCATCAATCCCTAGCTGGACACTCAGACTTCGGGCGCCTCCTTTTATGGTAGAGCGATCGTGGCTCGCCGAAGGACTCAGATTTCCCGGACATAGGCCATCCCTCCACACGGTGCCTGCCTAGCACAACATCACCCTGCAGGTACCACGACCAGTCAGCCACGACCTTTCATTGGAGATGCCACTCAACATGTCTGGAAGGGGCCCATCACCATAGTCATTCGTCCGCACTGCTGTGCTGGTGGTTCCGCACTGGCGACACTTTCTGCATGCCACTAGAGTTGTTCTGGTGGTCCGTTTTTAGATCCGTCTGCGCCGACAGACTTCTTGTGGTGCTACCATCCCTACCATGGCCCTAGATTCCACTTTAAATGAATTTTAATATACAAACACAATAAACTCTCAAAAAGGAGGTGCTCAAACCTTGTTTGTATCAGCATTTACCCTCTACTATAGATGTATCCTGAATAGGGGGGCAGGGGTCTGAGGGTTTCAGTTGAATAAACATATGATAATTTCCATTCTACATGATAAAAATACCATATAGTTACCCTCTTTCATAAACCTAGGATTAAATAATCAACATATTCATGGGTTTATCTGCGTTCTTCATTTCTAGAAAAGAATGTGAAAAAACATGAACAAATTAATCCAATCTCTGGATACATTGGATATGATGGGAATGGGAGAAGGGTTTGTGTCTTCGACTATCTGTGATCGTTGGCCTTTGCCGCAGCTCGTCGACATATAAATCCGATCCTACAACATTTGACACTTTGTTATTTGTTATTCATTAATGAATAATTCTTGTACAGGTTTGTCAGATATTTCTAATGTTTTTTAATACCCAAACTCAACAATGTTTGAATATTAAAATAAATTATGTGGATAGTGGCATTTCACCCATTTATGATTCTCATTAATTGAAAATCAAATAAATAGACATATTTAATTAGCCCTAAATATAACAGTGTTGCAGTTTCAAAAGAGCCATTATTGACCCCCCAATAATGTGCCTTACCACCACGTCGTCACTGAACCACAACATTTCCATTCGATACTCAATGGTGAGATAAGAAACAAAATAATTCATTTAAATTATTTTATTATTTTTCTCAAAAATTCAAAAAAAAAATAACTTTTCCACTTGGCCCTTTATGACTATAGATAATTTATTTCTAAGAGAATCCTGGTGTTCTGAGTTCAATGTTGCCCTTAGATTTTCAATCTGAGAATTGGTTCAAAAGTTAAAACAACCTTCTTGCATGATTACTAAATGTATATTAAAAAAAGTTAAAAATTTGGATCTCGGATCACAAGGATTTGTAATCACATTCTCTTAAAGTGTGTGGTCATAGAATATTTATATATAATTTAATAAATAATTTAACATAAATTTTTTGACATTAAAGGTTTCCATAAAAATATTATTTTTTTCACATACCTAGTGAGATGGAAAATGAAAGGATATTTTTTTTTATTTTATGAAATTTCTATTGATGAAACAAATATAACATTATAGATATGTGGATTATAGAATATAATTATCGATAATGTCAAATTGAATAACATTAAAGAAATGTGTAGGGTGGTGTGAAATCATTACACATAGATCATGCATTGTAATACTTTTGTTTTAATAAATTCCATTGGGTCATGAATTGGGTGACCAATTCAATTCTCATTTTGTCTTAAATAATTCCTAGAAAAGTGATATAGTAACATAAAATCCTTACTGCATTCGATGCATATTTAGCATAGCCCTAATAGATGAAATAAAATAAAATAAAAAATATAATAACATTAATATAATGTTATTACATGTATCACTTACCTAGAAATAAATTATATTCACATATTTATTTAAAAATTTCTGAATAAGTAATACATTTCATGGAAGAAAAAATTATATTAGAAAATCATTCAACATGTCATTTTTGGCTATGTATTAGTTGTAAAATCATGAAATATGAATATATATTTATTATAAATATATGAAACAGATTTTAATATATATTATACATTATATGATATACCTATAACATTTTATCAACAGTGTATAAATATTTAGTTATTAAAATGACAATTTCAGATGATAATTGTTTCGAATTTCAGGCATATTTTAGTTTGTTCTTTATAGTACTCTTACATTAGTCATGTTTAAATCATATAGAATATATTAATAATTTAATAATTCTTATATATAAAAATTCTACAGAATTATATAATAATTTTTATAATATTTTGAGGAATAAGTAATTACATTACTTTGTGGAGACAATATTTTGTATGCACATAGAAGTTGTGATACCTCATATTCATGAATGGAATGAATGTAATCAAAATCATAGTTCAAAATTCCATAATAATTTTGAAATCATAAATTTAATGTACATTCATCAAATATAGCCTTATTAAAACCCTTGTAATGATGAAATGGATGATTAATCATATTGTATCATGGTGGTGGTATGCCTGAGTGATGTTATTTTTTTCTAGAGAATGGGAAGCTAAAATATATTAAAATATATTAAAATTATTTAATAATAATTATTTTATAAATATATTGTACCAATATTATATAAATCAAATTATCCAGAAATTGAAGAAGATGACAGAACAATAATCGTATCATTATGTGGAGGTGGTAATCCACTAGTCCACCTGATTTCTGCTTTCATTCACTTTATATATAATAGAGATAGATAATTGTTTCACATGATCATAATATAATATGAATATTATTATTAGAATATTTATTATGAAAACATGGATGATAATGATTTATTGTATGTATAAAGAAGAAACCAAAAATTGATTATTTAACTAAGAATATTTTATCTTCATTGAGATAAATTTTTTTGATTACACCTTATGTCATAATAGGATGGACCTTGGAGAAGGTAACAAGATATATGATGTAGGTATGGAATATATAAATAAATAATGTAATGTAATTTATGATTTAATGTGATCAAAATTTAAAAATAAATTGTTATATGAGGTGACTATTTATATGTGAATGAAAAGATAGAGTTGATATTACCTAAATGATTTAAATAATACATCTCGAAAAATCATGTTAAGATTAACAATATTTTATATGAATATTATTTTTACAATATAAGATTAATATAAAATCAATAAATAATTTTTTTACATATATATGATTAATTTTAAACATTTTTTAATTTGTTGAATCATCTCATTAACACCTCTTATCTGTAACCATGGTAATGCATTTGTTCCATTTTGTACATGAATTTATTTTTAAGGGGAATATTATATAAGAAAGATTCATTGATGAAATTTTAATTCATTTGACAATATTAATATAAAATTTAAGATATTTTTATTTTTTCATCATTTATTAATATATTACATATCTCAATATAAAAATAAAGTCAATTAGGGAGAATTAATTTAATTTATAATAAAATACATTATGGCCTAATGGATTTAGTGTGTAATTTTTTATAAAATTTATACTCTATATAGTTACCTATGTCATTTGTTTCATAATTTAAATCATCCAAAACAATATAGTTATACATAATTTATATTCATTTACCTCAATATTTATACACATTGAACTAGTACTATAGAATCATTAAGAAATAATTAAAAGTAATTATATAAAAATAATCATCATAACTAAATAAACAACATAAAGATAAAAAACTATTTAATAAATAATTTTTATTTAAATTAATTACTTATTACTAAAAAATGAAAGAATATAAGAGAGATTCAAATAAAAATGGTACATATAGTATTTATCCTATTTATTAAAGAATATAATGTTATAATTCATGGATTGAGGAAATAAATGATTATATTTCCATTATATGGTTGGATTTGGTCTAAATTCTCTCATAAAATATGATAATGTCGTGTATTATGGATTTTCTAGGCCATATATCAATTTTAAACCAACTTTTTCTTGTTTTATGATTACCTAGATGAAATATATTTACCTTAGTTACAATTTATAATAAAAAATAGTAAAACTATTTTTTTTTAACAAATTTGATACACATGATTGAATATATTGATCCAATTTTCAAGATTATATTTTATTTAGTGAAAAAAATATATTTTTATATAAATTTTTAAAATGTAATGAAATATTTTTTTTGAATAATATATATATATATATTAATGATAATATATATATATATATTTTAATTTTTATTCTTATGGTATTGTTTTTTTTGTGATTGATTAAATGAATATTATGTTAATTTAACAAAAATTCAAAACATGGTGATAATTTAATTAACTTTGTATAATGGAAACTAAATTTTAAATAAATTAAAATTTATCTCTATTATCTATAAAATAACCCATTTTGAGAAAAATAAATTAATCAACCTTACCAAATAATATTATTATTATTTCAATGTTGATATTAATTATATAAAAATTCAATCGAATATAATGTTGAAGTTGAAATTACTATTTATACACAACATGATATAAAAACCACTTTCGATGAAAACATATTTTTGAGTAAAAAAATTAATTTTCTAAATTTCTAAAAGATATTTATTATGAATTATTAAATTAATTGATCCAATTTAACTCGATTATTCATATTATTCATTTTAAATTAAATCTCATACCATTAAATTTACCAATATGGAAGTAGTGGTCATAATTAGATAATAATAGTATAATAGTCCATATTTTTCCTCTAGAAGACTAATGTTGTGTGTTTAAAATGATATCAAGAGTATAATTAATTTAAACTAAATTTTTATTGTGTTACAAAAAAACGAAATAAACTATATTTTATATATTGGTTCTATGGTATAATCCCATATTTATCAATGAGATACCGGTATGTCAGCTTCTACAATTTTATTTATCATATTATTTGAGATGATTTGTAGGACATATTTAAAATTATTACATTTGTTGATATAAGAAATGATTATAGTCAATTCATATGATATTTGAATAATATATATTACGATTAATGATATATATTTTTAATTTTTATATCCATGTATTTTGTATAATATTTCAGTAAAATATTCCTCTAAATGGCTGAATCATTTATCAAGATTCCAATAATCTATAAGTAGAATATAAGATACAAATGATACATTTGTTATGAAATGATTTTTTATTAATCTAATTTAGTATCACATATTTAATAACGATACCTTCACATTCCATCAATTAACATCAAATAAAATATAAAGATTACATAATAAACTATACTTTTAGATGCTCAATAATTGTACTAGTCTTATGCCATTGGAAAAATAGAAACACAAACACTAGTACATCAATGAGCTACATTATTATCTGATAGATTTTTCATGACAATAATTCTTCACATAAACCTAAAACTAAATCAATATATTCATAACATAGACAAGGAAACGTCAATAGTGGTGAGATCTGATTCATAGTAAGGGTAAACATGGTATAAATATAAGTATAATCATGAGCATAAGAGAAACCGAACATGATTATTTCATTATAAGATATCACCATGCATATCATAAAAAACATGATTCAGGGAATAAATAATTGATATTCATAATATAGAAATCATAATAAATAATAAAGTGAATCCATGAAAGGATATCATATGAATAACATTATAAATATGTGATATCATTCCCTGTAAGTCATGGATCATGGCTATAACTTATCCAGGACCTTCTTGGGAACATAACCTAAGGGGAAGGGAAAACCCCCATCCCCATTCATCAACGTTTCCTATTAATTGACTGGTTTTACCCAATTTCTCATTGTGGATCGGGTTTCCCCATCCTACGAAATCAGGGTGGCTACCCACAAAGGTTAGAACACCCAACCATCCCAAGTAACTATTATTTCCATGTATGGTTCTTAGATTCCCCATCATCCCATAGTGGACCAAGCCCATAATATTTATTCAAAACATATTCAGATGAGATATAAATCATTAACCCATGAACTAGAGGGTGATATAGGTACCAAAAATAACATAATTAAATCTTCCTAACATGTTCCACAAGATAATGAAACATTAAACATATCATTACCCTTAAAATTGATGGATTTTATAAACATCTTATCATAATCGCATGAACTCAAATGGTTTTCATAAAATTTTTAAAATATATTAAACTGTGGAAAATGAAATATTTTATTATCATTTCATCAAATCCAAAACCCTGAAATAATATAGGTTTCAAAATCATTAAACCTCTAAAATTGGAACGAGTTTCATAAACCTCATTCAATAAAAACATAAACCATTAAGAGAATGAATATGGAAAAAATTTGAATAATATCCAATAAGTTGAATAGTAACATCAACTAATGTCATCATAGTTTTAAAATAATATTCAAATATATTTGAGAAATTTTTTTAAGGAAAATATCATTTTTTTCATTGAAAGATGGTTATGTAAAACATAATAACCATTGTAACCCATTTCATGAAAATAAACATTAAAACATATAAATAAATATGTTAAATCATTTTGAATTCCTTTTTTTAAAATATATAAATAATGCATTAATATTATTTGAAAACCATTTTCCATTGAAACTTATAAATGATTCTTGAAAACAATAAGAAAAAAACTTCATTAATAATGTTTTGAAAAATATTAAAGAATTTTCAAAATATTAAAACATTTTTAAAATCCTTTTTCTTGAAAATGATCTTAAATGATTTTCTTTGAAAATATTTATCGAAAAAAGGTTCTTGATGTTCAGTGAATGTGTCTCAATGGAGTTTAATTTAGAAAAAACTACTTTTTTGAATTGGAAACTCGTGAATAACATACACTATGAAAGATAGATCATAAAATTGATATGTAACTACATATGAAATTAGATGTAAATATCATAAAATACATTCATGGGAATTATAATCAACACATAAAAGATATTAGTGGTGAATAAGGTGTAAATCTCACAAAATTTAAAGTGTGATTATAAATCCCCTTACATTGTGTCTTGATTATCATAGTACTCATCCAATACTCATGTATAATAAATAAATGTTTATTATAAAGAGACATATTATTATTTTTCATAACTTTTAATGTATTGTTATGTCTCAAAATAACCCTTTTTCACAATTCTAGGATAAGAATTCAATTCATGTAATATCTTTTTGGTTCTTTTCATTTGTCTTAATTTGTTATATATTTGATCCTTATTATTATATCGTGATAACTAGTGCTGAAACCATTATATAGATAACATTTATATCAATTTTATGTGTATCATAATAATTTACATAAGATAGAATTATGAAATTTGTAACACCATTCAAGGAGACAGTAGGTCTTACGTACACATTTACATTGTTTCCATTTAATAATATTATTGAAAGAATGATATGTAAATGACTTTTACATGTGTGTATATATATAATTATTAAATTTAAATTATTATATCATATATATCATTTTAGTTTACTAATACCATCCTTAATACATTCCATGTAGTTGGTAATGGAAGATGTATAATCATCGTTCCATGAGGCTATATTTCATTATAATAAAAAAAACTATGTTTGGTACCCATTAGATGGATGAGTGTGTAAGTGTATTATGAACATATATTATAACATAATATCAGCATATTTTGTATAATGAATTTTTTAAATAAAAATTAATGAAATATAATTGAATGATTATAACATTAAAATAAATTAAAGGATATTGATGGAGGGTGATATCTCTTAACTGGGTAACACCATTTTATTTTCACCAAAGGTCATTCATGGAAGGTGTTATACAAAATGAGAGGCTTAAAGTAAAAATGGAGGGTGTTTTCGAAGTGTATTTAGTATATATTTTATGAAAATATGAGGTTTTATTCTTCTGATGATTCAGTATAGTCGATTGGCTCTTATATAGAAGAGAGGAGATATACATGCAATTTTCAAAAACAAGTTAGTGTTACTCTTGTTTTTATTGAAGAGTAGTCATAAAAAATAATTTAATTTTAATGGCTGAAATATGGGTAAAAAATTGGTGTTGGAAAAGATTCTAGGTCATTTTAGCCCGTCTAATTAAGATTTACTCCATTGGTAAGCTGAATTTTTACACTATAGCTATATTTTATTTTAACTGCATTCACTAATATTTTTTGTCAAAATAATAAGTTTACCATATTATAAATTATAAATTATAATTCCTTAAAATATAATATCAAATATTTCACATTATAAAAAAATATGTGGAATAAAATAATTTAAATTTTTTCATGCCAACAGGACTACAATACGAGTTTTTAAATTAAAAATGATCAAAAAATATCATGGATTTTTTAATACAGTTTTAGTTTTAATTGTGTTCGTGTTAAGTAAATATAAATAGTTAATAAATATTTTATATAATTAAACATTAAAATCAAATGAAAATATAATTTAATTATATGAATAAATTAGATGAAAACACAGTTTTGAGTTATAATTTGTCAATTTTCACTATTTATTTAAATTTGATTTCCACATTAAGATTTTAAAAATTAATTATAAAATAATTTAGGAATTATAAATAAAAAATTTAGGTTTATTTAATCAAATTAAATTTCAAAAAATTTATAAAATTATTCATATTGTTTTTTCATAGAAGGACATTAATATCTGTTCATTTTGGGAAAAAATTATTTGTAAACAGATATATACATTACAAAAATATATTTTTCATTGTAAATATTTTAAATTTATGTAAATATATTATAAAAAATATATTAAAATGATTTGTTACTATTCTTACTTTTATATTTAACAATTTGGTTATAACATTCTAATTTACGTTATAATAATAATAAAATGATGTTTCGTAAATAATCAATTTTGTGTATTTGGAATTCTATGTCGGTGATTAATTTAGTGAAATAAATATCGGTTCCATGTGAATGAATTTTTTTAATTCTTTCAATGTTATACATATTGTGATTATAGTTTACTCTATGAATTATTCATAAAAACATGGGGTGTATGATTCGACCCCCTTAAAATACTTTTTTATTAGAAATTTGGCATTTCAGTAGAAAAAAATTATGAAACATATGATTTATCATATCATGAAGTTCTAATGTAGTTTCTTCAAATTTGTAATTTTTTAACAAAAACATTTACTAGGTGAGTGGTATTTTCTTGAAATGTTCCATGTATTTTCCATTATTTAAACTATTTATTCCTCGTAATAAATATCCTACTCTAGCGGTATGACCTCTGAGTTTAGTACATGTCATGGTTGGGGTATGTACTTCCTTGGTAGAGACATATTTAACAAATTATAAACTCTAGAGTGATTTAGAGGGTGTCACATGTGATAGGATACCATCTTGATATGATCTTGAATTTCAAATGGGATGATATACCTAGGGATTAGATTCGCATTCTCCCATAATCTCATAATCATCCTACATGATGGGATTTGAAGAAACACATTTTCAATAATATCAAATTCTAGATATCTATATTGGTTAACGTCATTATTTTTCATCCAACATTGAGCTGATTTCATATAATTCAGAATGGCTCTAAAATTTTATATCATTTCTAACTGAATCTCAGATCCCAATAAATTTATTTCTCAAACATTATTCGATCATGTTGGGGATCAAAATTTATTCCCATATACGTATTTTTAGGGTTATATATTAATGAATAAGTGAAATATATTTTTATATGGATACTCAAGTAGAGGAATTTATTAATCCCAATAACCATTGAAATCCATAAAATTATATCTCAAAATATCCTCTAGAGATTGAATTGTTTTTTCAGACTAAAAATATATCTTATGAAAATAAGAAATATCGAAACACAATTTTGTATCATGGGATTACTAAATACATCGCTAGAACATATATGTAATCCTCAGATCTTGATTTGATATAATAAAATAGGGTACCATATGAAACATTTCAACAAATTTAATATATATCTTAGCAAGATGATCCCAATGGATTTATTCTCTTATATAAATGATGTGTGATGAATATTTATGAAGATCGACTACCAATTATATAGAATTAAAACCTTTTATGGGTTTTGGGGAGTATAATGACAAAATCCATATGGAGGATCTCCCATTTCCATTCAGGCATGGGTAAAGAATTCAACATCATGTTATAGGTGTTACATCTATCATTAAATTTTTTTCTATACCAATAACCGAGATACAATCTCTGTGATATCTCTCTTAATTTCATCCCCCATAAGTACTATTTCTTATACCTATACATCATTTTTACTTTTCAGATTAAGAGGAAAAAATAAATATAAGCTTTCTCTAATATATTCTTCTTAAAATCAGATATGTAATGACCATATAAAAAATTCTCATATCTCAGTATTCCAACATAATCATGGTTCCACTTGGGAACATTTTAAAATTTATTTTGTTGTTCCACATCAACATTATGCGCCTCCTTAATCATTACTCAGTTATATTGTTAAAAATTAATTTTATAATTATACGATTTTCCCATTCCATTAGAATTTCTATCTCCATCCATTGAAAGTCATGAAATTTTTGATATTTTGTGATCCTTATCATGGATAATAATTAATGATCCCTTTGACTCATAGAATAACCAACCATTGTTACCTATCCAAGGTGGTAATGTATTGATCAGTTATAATACATTATAAAATCTAACTATCTTCAATGGAATATGTTAAACAAATTCGATGTTAATATATTTTTCAGACCTCAATAATCAGTATGTATATCACCCATTTTTTCTATAAATATAGATCCATAAAATATTTATAGAAAACATTATGGATGATAACTCCAAATCATGATATGTGTAATTTTTTTCATTGATCTTCTACATTCATGAGGAATTATTGATAACCATGTTTTTCAATATAAGAACACATAGAAATCCCTTCTTTGATGAATCAAAAAATATTTATAACCCTTCAGCACTAGAGGGTAATGTATGAATAGGTGTATTGACCAACCTTCCATTCAGTTCCATGAAATTTTATTCGAATTCATTTTTCCATTAGAACTTGAAACCACTCAATGATAACCTAGTCATTGGATAAGGTGGCCGTAAATCATTATACACAACCTATCAATAATATTAATGTAAATGAATAAATATATAGATATAATTCATTGTGGTTTGTATGGGCCTTCATTCTGTAGCCTCAATCTTCTATAGATCTAATGTTATACCATCTCATAAAATTAATTTTGGAAAAAGTGATCTTTTTTCCGCCAAAATTATTAATTTGTAAATATCAATGTATTTTATCCTTCAAAATGTTTTATATTATAATTCTCATATGTAATTCATGGTCTTCTATACCCATTGAATAGATATGAATATCATCTATAAAGACTATTGTAAACTGATTTGAGTAGTCACTAATGAATCTATTAACCTAATCCATGATGATTGTAGGTGAATTATAAATTCCAAACAAAATTCATATATATTCATATTGTCCATACTATTTATTGAAATCTAACTTGGGTATATCCCATTCAATTACACTGAATTGATGATATCTATAACAATGATTAATCATAGAAACGTATTGAGATCCGTGTAGTTGATAAAAAAATTAATGCATGTGGGGAATATGATATATTTTCTTGATTTTGATATTTTTTAACTAATTATAGTCAATGTAGAGTCACATTGTTTCATCATTATTTTTCTTAAAAAGAATTGGTGCACCACAAGGTGACACACGTGGATGAATGAATCCCCCATCAATGTTTTATTGGAGTTTCTTCTTCAATTACAACAAACTAAATTAGGGTCATTCCACAGTGGGACATTAAAATTGGTGTGGAATGAGGTATGTGTTATATTGAGAACTCAACTTCACGTTTTACTATAAGTCTAGTAACACATTTCATAGAGACAATGAAGAACTCTCTAACAACATACATATCATTGATTCTGATTTTCTCAACTACCATTTGAGATAAAGCACCCTCGTGAATGGCAATTATGACCCATAAATTGCATGTATTCTCTATATGATGTTTATAATTATTGTCACAATGATGGAATATCGTATAAGGGTTAGAAATATCAAATATATAAACCCTTAATTGAAAATTTTAGTGGGATTTATACAGTTAAATCTAATCCATAATTAGATGAAATCATATTCAACCAATGAATGAATGATAATATTTTTAGGAAGAACATTCCCAAACCCTTGTAATAACCCTCACACTCTCATTGGAATGAGAATTGAATGAGCCATTACTGGTCTTTAGGTGATTTCCCCAAGATGGGAAAGGATTCCAATAAATGAATATAGTTTTCAAATACTAGGGGTTGATTATTTATTTTATTAAAGATAAAATAGAAACCATCCATCTAAAATCCATAGTAGCTATATGATACATGAACAAAATAATGTCAATTAAAAAAATATTTTATACCAATGTAAGCCAAAAAAATGTAATATAATGAAAGAAAAATAAAAATAATCCTAACATCATAAGATATCTAAACAATACCCCAAAATAAACCATCTTCAATATCCACCATTTTTGTGTTCCACTAACACAATAAAAGACAACAACTCAAGAAGTAGTGCTAAAAACATATGACACCCTACACATTCCCACATCACATGTGATGACATCTACAAAAGAAACAATGTTCCAAATCATGGGTGAGTATAAAACCTATTAGGATTTCCCAAATAACATCCCTTCTCACTCCACTAGGATATAAGAGTTAGAACCATTTAAATAAAATAGTTTATGTAAAATAATTTTCGAAAATAGTTTATATCTAAATATAAACACTTAACAAAATAGTTTAGAACTAAATATAAAATAGTTAAATTATAACCAATTTTACATCAAGATCTACTCCAGGAAAACAATTAAATAATTATTTAATAAACTTTTAAAAAAATAATTTTCCAAACCAGTAAAAAACACACAACATTAACTACCAACAATTCATGCATTGTTATGAATATTCCAAATCCAAGAGTGGTTTTGAATAGATCTATCAAGTCATCACAAGGTAATTATCCACCATGTCACATTTAACCTGTGTAACCATGAAAATGAATATAAATCAACCATTCCTAGAAATTTAATATGATAAGCATAAGATGTTTTCCAAAAACCAAAATCATTTTCAACAAATTTCAACTATTTCAATAAAAACACATGTTTATTGAAAACAATCCATCTATAAAATTTTAAAAAATTAAATCACTTAAAAACATATATTTAAAATTATAAAATTATATATAATTATGTTTTACAAAATTCTACAATATCAAAATTTAAAAATCCCATTTTAAAATAAAAAACAAGTGTTTTCACAAAAATGTCAAATTTTCCATGTTTTCCAACAATAGTTACATAAGAGAGTTTAAAAATTGTACCGAATCAATAATTAAATTATATATGCATACAAAAATAAATTCTAATTAATTCCAATATATTCTAAAAAGGAGATATGATATTTAATCCACATGCATCGCTTGATTCGATGAAAACCGACAGCGGACGAAGAATGCACAAAAATCCGGGTCAAGATTCCACGAAACCAGAAATGATCTCCTTCCCTATCATAAAAAACAATATATTTAAACTTATTTGGTCTCAAAACTACTATATATACCCATATGGGTAATGAATTTATGAAACATATATGAATGGAGGTGTATATCCATGAAAATGTGAAGAAAACTATTAATAACAAGAACTTAGAACAAGAATCTACTTTTGATTCACCATGGATCATGATCGGATGACATAATGATCAATAGGAGAACACCCTTTTTGATTTTGGGGAAAACATTCATGGTAGGGTTTATTTGGCCAAAAACAATAATTATGTAAGGGTTACATACTAGAAACTGTGGGTTCTACATTCACCCAACCATTAATCTATCTATCCCTGAAAAGTCAAAAGCGATCCCTTCACAAAAGGGGTTCTATCCATTAATTTTTCATTTCATTCTTGTGTCCACACTTTTATTCATTAATCGTACCATGTTTCCATAAAACCTTCACTAGACGGATGATTTTTCAATGTTAGAGTTTCTTTTTATTATCCAAAATCTGCATCATAATTTGTACCAATGAAGTATCCATCTCTAGATCAATGTGATCCCATTTTATCACATTGTCAATATTAGGCAGATAAATTTTCCAACTATGATATGTAGAGAACGTTGTTCCATGAACTAAACCATGGTGGAAATTAAAACTGATATAACAACTCTCTAACCCATTCTAGTATCTCTAAATGGAAAATATATCATGGATAAAATATTCCATGCTTTCGAAAAAAATCGATGTCCAAGCATTGGAAAGATCATCAAGAACACATGATCACTCAACTAAAAGACAAAAGGTCTTTGGAGATGATCCATATATGATTGATGAGGACTCTGATCCCTACCCATTTTATAACTGATCAACTAGAAATTCTCTGTAGTTTCCTTGACTATTCTCGGACCAACTAATGAGGTCTCACCTGCTTCCACCCATAATAGTGGAGAAATATAATGATGCCTATACAATTCATCAAACTGGAACATAAGTATCAAATCCCGAAAACTGTAATTGTATGAGAAATCCACCAATGGAATGTTCTCTTCACATTAACCAATAAAAACCATTAAAAAATCCCACAAAATATCCTAAAACTTATTTATCATCCTTTCAGATTACCCATCTATCATTGGATGATACGCCATACTCATAGTCAACAGAGTTCCTAGAAATGATTATAAGGATTTCTAGAAATGATATTTGAACAATGGATCTCTATTAGAGACTATAAAAATTGGTATTTCTTGTCTCTTTACCTTTTCTTGGATATATAATTTGGATAGATCTCGTATAATTAGATTTTCACAAATTGGAATGAAATGTGCCTACTTGTTGAGATGATACACTATCACCCATATAGCATCATGTGTATGTAACATTCTTGGAAGACCGGTAAAAAAATCCATAGTTATTTTCCATCATTTCCACACTATAATTGGTAATACTACAATATACCCATTGTCCAATGACTTTATATATTAACATGATCCTATGTGAATCACTTTGAAACAAACTCAACCACTTTTCACTTCATACCATTCTAACCAAAATACATCTTCAATTTCATATAAATATTCATTGCCCCCAAATGTGCATCCCATATGGAATGGTTGTTGGAATTAATAAGTTGTTCTTGACAAGCGATTTGTAAATCTACATGATATATGAATAACAAAAAATGATGCCCCGTCATTTTTCCTACCCTCTATTTTCTCCCCACCATTGAGTATTGAACTCATATGCAATAATTCTGCATCAGATGTCTATGTATTTTTATCAATTTATTCAAAATCATGAACTACTAAGACATAGATGAAAATCACTAAATGGCATCGTTTTTTACTCCACAGGAATAATGTCTAAGACCAATATCATCTTCTACTCCTCAGAAGCTTATTTGTTCATCTGATCATATAAATTCCTTCTTAATGCATCATTCACTGAATTTAATTTTATCAGTGTATACTTCATGTCGATGTCCAGAATCTAGATATACTTCATATATATCTTATTCCTCAAATTTTGATCCCTTTGTCGAAAAATATGTCTCAAGCACTTATTATTGGTGAACATGGTGAATTTATCACCAAAGTGATAGTGAAACAATGTAATTAATGCGTGAACAACTATACGCAATTCCAAATAATGTGTTGGTTAATTATTCTCATGAACTCTCAATGGTTTTTCACCATAAGAATCCTCATGGTCTCCCTATGTGAGAACAGATTACATCATTTATCCCATTTCATCATATTGGAATGAAAATCCATGTCATTGTTCTAGAAAAAACATGATAGGTGCCGACATCATATACTCATTCATATCATGAAAATAATAATTGCATTCTTCACTCCACTAGAATGGAAAATTTTTCCTTGTCAATGCTATCAATTGAAGATGATAATCCTGAGAAGTCATAAAGAAAATGTTGATAATAAACATTGAGATGATGAAATTTTCATATGTAGAAAATTTTATTCGGAGCATACCATGAGATAACTACTTCAATTATTTCGGGATCCAATGAATCCCTTTTTCCGAAAAATCACATGGCCCAAAAAGCGTACCCTTGTAACAAAAAATTACATATATATTGTATGGGATAAAAAAAGCGATCTCTCGTGATCTATTACAATATCACCATGTGTTCCTCATGATTAGACTATGACATTACATACACAAATATTTAATCCATAAATAGCATAGAACCAAAATTATAGATAACTTTTAAATATCAGATTCATAAAATCCATAATGACCACTGGTGAATTTATTAAACTGAATGACATGACTACATATTCATAGTGTCCAAATCATCTTTTAAAAGCTGTATTCAGAATATCATCTATCCAAACACACAATTGGTGATATCCTAATATCAATTCAATATATGAAAACCACTGTCCTCCCCTCAATTGACCGAACAAATCATCAATGCATGGAAATGGATACTGCCTATTTATAATAACATGGTTAATCTTAAAAAAATCAATGCAAATTTGAAGAGTTCTATCTTTTTTCTTCATGAACAAGTCTAGTGTAACACAAAGAGACGTACATTGGAAAATGAAACCTTTTCATTCCAGATCCTCCAATAATACCTTCATCTCCATTAACTCTTGTGCATCCATCCTATAAGATGGAATAGAGATATGGATTTTCCCCAATATGAGATCATCCATATACTCGACTACACTAATAGGTGGTAACCGAGAAAAATTTTCAGAAAAAACAACTATAAATTGATCTATTATTGCTGGAAAAATGATATCCTTGATATCTTAGATCAACACTAATGTCAACACTGCTAACTGATAAGTGATCGTTCCAACCACTATTTCCAACTATCATGATGCACCTATTTTTTGAAACCCTTTTTCCTATATAGAGATTCTAGATTCTTTCATAAGTTGTGAAACTAACCAACCTACAATAAATATCGATTTTATCCATGCACACTATACAACCAATTCACTCAGAGAATTACATCAATGATATCCATCTCCAGAATAGAGAAATCTGATTTCTCTTCTCTTCCATCAATAGTTATAGAACAGACTCTACACATGAAGGATGGGCATTGTCTTTCTACAAGAGGGGTATACTGTTTTATAATAGAAGACAATATTTCATGTTTTATACTCAATATATTAGGTCTATGATAACCAATAAAATAATTTTATTCACATGTATTAATGAACACATACCTAAGTGTATAATTATATGAAATCATACCTCGAACCATATATGGTTCAGCGTGATCATCCAGAGTCCCATACTATACTACATATAACTATTTCATAGTGGCACACTATTCTTTATTTCCATATATATTTCCATTATTGAGGAGTCATGGTGTTCCTAGAATCACCATAGCTAGTACTGCTCTAATGGTGGCTTCGATTTTACTGGCCCCTCCCTGATGACGCGTATGATGCACGCAACCCATGATAATTTTCTCGAGAACCAGAACATGGAGAACTATGTCAATAACAATGAATATATACCATTTTTTAGTTTTATAATTATCGATATTATGTCATACATTTATAATTGAAGTGATTGAATAAAACATACTAATAACATCTCGGTTGGCCCTTTGGTATAGGAGAAGTATATTCTTATCCAGCTATTTTGGGATAATAATTAAAATTACATATGATAAATCCCATATTATTATGGGATAATTTTTAAAATTATCACACCATAATTGAGGAAATGGACAATGATAATTATATAAATTATAAAATTATAAATATATGATTTTAATAGAATAATTTATAGAATAAAAATTATAAAAGGTTAATAGAAATAATTTTTTTATGAATAATTTATAGAATTTAAAATTGATAATTAATTTTATATATCAAATTATATTTATTAAAATTCGACTAATATAATTTCAGTTTTATCAAATTACAACATATTAAAAATTATCATCATATTATTATATAGAATAATTTAGAATTAATTATCAAAACATAATTAAAAATGGACTATTTATATTAATTTATCGACAAGATATTTATAAAAGGATAATTTTGGATATATTATCATTATAAATATATGAAAGGATATTTGACAAGAAATTATCAAGATATTATTATATAAGAATAAATTATGAGAAACTATCAAAAGATAAATATTGTTTTTGAATAATCTAGATGATTGAATGCACTAACATATAATTATAATTCAAAAATTACCCAGGAGAAAGAAAGTATCATCACATGTAATATTTTCATTATTATTTAAATAAAATAAAATGTCTTTTTAAATGAAACATTGATGGTCCTAGTGATTTTCTGTTTTGATGTTTACAATAATTAGGTGGAAAAAGGTGTTCTTGAATGTAGTGGTGTCCAATAACTATATTGAACAAAATCTGTTGGTTTATCATTTCTATTCACATTGAGTAGTTTTTAGGTAGGTTGTTCCTTACCATTTTTGTTTTTTTCAATAATTTTTTATTTAATATGATTTTTAAGAATATATTTTTGATGTACGTGTTATATTTTAATCGTAAGTGGGTGTCTGTGTAGCCCTATGAACATTATTTTAAAACTTTTTCCTTTGTATTTTATAGTATATTACATATGTTTGATATTGATCAAATTTATTTGTTTTCCATGTTTCATTTTATGATAAGATATTATTTCTTGTGTATCCCACCATTCTATATGTTCGATTATGCAATTGTTCTTGGATCCCTTAGTGGGTTTAATCTCGTGAAATTTCTATCCCTTATAGTGGAGGAAAAATAAAATAAAATTATGGAAATGAGTGACATATGGATAGGGTAGGGATAAAATTATACCCTGCTTAAGTCATATGATTCAGTCGATGTCCAGTAGATTCCCTTGGGTATGTTCTATAAGAGTAGTGAATTCTAAATATCTCTCTCTGGATAGAGAATTTTGACAACATGAACTCCATGAAACCTAGTGTATTCCATGTTTAATGATCCCTTGATAACAAAAATCCCTATTTTTGATCCTCATGGTTATTCTATAATTATTCATACACTATGATTATATATCAACAATAGATTTAAAGTAGATAAAGCTGCGAGTTTGTGTTAAATTGGTTAGAGAATGAAAAGTTGGTTTTGTATAATGTTTCACTATCATTGATTAATTTTTTTTCTTAATATAGAATAAAATTTTTATAATTGATCACATTATGTTAAGGATGCATTTTAGGATTCCTAATCAGTATTATAATTACACCATGATCTAACATTTCTATGAATAAATAGATTTTATTTGAGTTCTATTAATGGAAAAAGGAACTATGGTGGAAGGATGAGCTGAGGAGTGTGGAGTTGGTAGTGTATACGGATATAATCATGTGAAACATGAAGTGAAAATTATCTTTTTAATTTATTTATTTTCCTGGTACAGGATTTCTAAATCATGGGATTTTTAATTAACTTTATTGTATATTTTTTTAATTATTATACAATTACACTCTTATTATTTACTATGTGAGATATTATTTATGACTTACCCATGAAAACTATAATGATGGTATATTCTCTCCACTTTTAGAATCAGACCCTCACAATTAGTCATCAACCACATATGTATGTGGATTCCCATATAAGGTCATGTGGAATTCAAGATCATGCATGATGGATTTGGTTGAAATACTTCCAAAAGGTATTTAATACGATGAATCAATTAATTTTATTTCTCGTTGTCTTAGTATGGGTTATTATATATAGGATATATGATGGTTGGGACTAAGGTAGGGGAACAAACCAATGTGTGGCCAACATTGTATAGTGGGTCTCCGAGTTTCCATATTGTTGGTAATTTATGGTTTTCAATTAACATTGATTGATATCAACATGCTTGATTATCATGATGTTTATAAATGATTTATGAGATTATGATAATGTTAATGAATCATAAGTAGGAAAATAGGTTCACAAACCTTTTATATACTTGATGTTGTGGATAAATGATGTTCATAATTAAAATACTTTAATTTTACTACTTGTTCATGATATTTTATCCTTATGTTATATATCTGTGTTTTTTCAGGTTGTGAGATAAAAATTTACTTTAATTTATTTCTATAAATATGATTTATATTATGTTAGTATATAAATATGATGACATTGAGTGGCGTGTAATGATGAATAATTGTGATAGTGCTATGATATTTTTACCTTGGGTTAATGTTAGACACCTAGGAGAACCGTTTGTGATCCCATGGAATAGAAAAGAAAAAATTATTTGGTTCTCATATCAAGATTTATGTTTATTATAACAACATGGTTTTCTTCTATGCTATGTGTTTCATCATGGTAGAGATGATTTTGACTCTGTGTAGTCATATGTGAAAACATGGGATGTAGAACGGAATACATGTATAAGGTATGAGGATTATTTATTACCAATGGATGTGTAAGAGAATATTGTTGATATTTATCATGTTCCTTTTATGTATTAAGGTAAAAAAATTCTCTATTAACTAGAATTAATTATTATTATTTTATGGACATGGAATATGAGTCCAAAGCTATGTAAGAAATTATCATGACATCCAATTTTTGTATTCACCTTCCTAATAGGGAACAGGAGGACCAAGTTTAATATATGAAAAGATATAAATCATTGAGATAATATTTTATAGATTAGAGACTCAAATGGATTTGAAATTTAAGATGGATAAAATTGAGATAATGGTGAAAAATGTATACCAAGATGACATGGAGAAGAAGTGATTTACCAGACCAGGTATTTCACCACAAGGTTCACATTTTTTTCCATAATATAAAAAATGGTATTCTTTGGTAATTCATTTTTATATAATGTTAAACTAGTATTTTTTATTGAAATTATATCAATATCCTAGGATAAATTATCATTTTAATCATCAATGGGGAGCCCAATGTTTTTCCATGATTGATGTTAAATCAGTTTGACACTAGTTGTTGGATATAAAAAAGGGAATCATCTAGAGAGTGTTTTAGAGTTGGTATGGTATTTTTGATTACATGATGATGATTTTTGTGCTGATGAACATTCCCATAGTATTTATGGCCTTAATAAAAAATATCTTCCATCCATATTTAGACTCATTATATATAGTGTTTATTGATGAAATACTCACATACTCTCTAACACCACAGCAATATGCTAGGAACCTGAAGAGTGAGTTGAGTATGATTTTATCACATAGCTTTTATGACAAACTATTGAGGGGTTACACATGTAGTTGGTAGGTGATGTTCTAATAAAATGTGCTCTATTAGGCCGATAAATTTTATGACCCAATGAAATTGGAGGCATTCATATCATGGACATGTCTTTAGAGCATGTTTAAGATTATAATCCTTCTAGGTTTATCATGATATTAAAATCATTTTATATAGTACTTCCCTCGACTTTCAACCCCCATGAAAGTGCTGACAATGAAGGGAATGATATTCTATTGGTGGATAATTATAATGAGATTTTCTTTATGGTAATGATAATGAGAATAGAAACTCAAAAACTAATACTCCCTAATCTTAGGGGTTGTTATATGCTATACTTCAATTATCCAACAATTATTCATGGATTAGTGATAATTAAATTATATTAGGGATATTATTAGGGGTCTATTTTCCTAGTACCCCATTAGAGGATATACCCTAATCATTTCCTAGTAAATTTAATTCTGGTCCTCACTATAAAATGATACATACTACAACTGTTCGGAGATAAATATATGGCATTTTGAATAAAAACTGATTCTCTATATCTTAACAAATCAACCTAAATATGAAGTAGATGTGCTCATATTATTATCAATAAGAGTTATATTTTGAAATGATGTTATCCTCATATATAAATGCATAGTTTTCTATGATTCTATAAGATAAAAATTGAGGATATAATATCATAACTATAGATTGGAATTAAATATTCTTTTCACTGCGATGTATAATGAATTTAGGTAGTTGTTATTGTTTATATAGGTAAAGAGATAAATATATTGTTTCACCTCGCAATTCCTCAACTTTTTTTGGTGAAGATCAAACACCAGCATCATGGTCAGTGATAGTGTCATCTCGTGACACCAAATTTATTTATTGGAGGACATTATGATGTAAATTATAATTTTGAAACTATGAACCTCAAGGGGTCATGATTAAATCAATATAATATTTTCTCAACTATTTAAACCATATAAAATCATACATATAATAGAGACTCTAATAATTGTTGTACTGAGAATGATCTATTTCTAAGATATAATACTCTTGTATAGAGTTCCTCTAATAATTTATTTGTATTGAGTTAATAAATTTTATATTATAATTTTTAAGGGTTTTAAAAAAGATATAAGGAATCAGCTAATATTGAGAAATGAGTACAATCCATAGCCTAATAGATAGTTCAAATGGACTATATGAATAATAGTTATTATATTATAATATTACATTATAGTATTTGGTGGATTATGGTATGAAAAAATATTCTTGATAAATTCCACATTCATTTATAGTTTCTAGAATTTTATTTAGATAAAAACATATAATGGACATTTTGGGAAGACATGTCCATCCCTGATTTATTGGAATGTGGAAGGAAAGACAAATTTTTTTTGGCCAAATAATGGTTCAAGAGTTCTCTTATTGAGGAACCAGATATGGAAGTGGATTATCTCACCTAAAATAATACAAAACATATTATACCGAAAGATCAAGGATCTTTCAGAGTTCACTTTGTTAGTTCATATTTTCATTACTATCACTCCATAGTTAGGTCACATACATATGGTGAATTAGGGAATGTCATCACCACTTTTTTTTGAACCATATGAGATCACTAACTAGATTTGGGTAGTGGTTTACAAGCTAGATATAATTTCTTGCTATCTATGTATTCACGTCATCTTAAAAATTTCATTACATAAGAGTTAAATACTGAAAAATATAGTCTTTGTTGATAGCTACTATATTGATTTGGATACTGATAAAAATTATAAGATTAATATAGTATAGACCATTGACTAAAGTGATAATATTTTTCAAGGATTTTTAGTAATAGTAGTCCATATTTGGATCCAGCATATATGTTTTTCAGAGGAGATGTGGGGGTACTTGTATGTTGTTGGTGTTTAGTAGTAGGATATTTTAAAGAATTACCAAATTAGATACATCATAGGAATGAGAAGTAAATTGAAGGGGATATTTATAATATCCTATATTTTTATATTAATATATCCCCCTTTATTTAAAGTTTAATAAATTTTTAGAGATATATAATTTTCATTAAATTCAAAATAATAAATAATTGTTTTTTTAAATTAGGTTAAAAGATATCTTAGCACATTACAATATTATATTGAATAATTTTGGAGGTAGGATTTGATATAGTTTGAGTTTCCAGGACTCATATAACCTCGTCAATAGTAGACTAAATATATTAAATATATGGTACTATTTGTGCATGATGTTTTATAAAAAAATTAAATATCTTATAAACAGTGTCACTTAATAGAAATATTATAAAACGACTAGGTCATATTTGATGGTTTGACCATAATTGTGACACAACATTTGTGCACATCAAGTATTTGGTCATATGAATTATAAGGATAACATATATTATATATTTATTTTATTCTTTATAAATAATTGAATATCAACAAAAATATTCAACTCATGAGAAATTTGAAATAACATTTATTTATGTTATATGAGTTTCACTATAGGTATGATTAATTTTTTTTTTCATGTTTCAAACTTTTTTTCAGATCACAAAAGTAGATATTTTATTTAAATACTTTATTATATTGTCATTTTCATAATTTTTATATATTTTTATAGCTTTATCCTCAATGGAAAAAACATATAATTTTTCCACACGTGTCTCATCAAAATAATTAAATTAAATATGCTTTCATCCAAAATGTATACAATTTTTTAATGAGGTTTAATGAATGTATGCATATTGAATTTTCATTTACTGAACATATTAGAATTATTTTCTAAATTTGGGTGCTAAAATGATTGATTTTTTTATTCTAAATAGTGTAAAAGATGCAGCCTCAGTGTCTGTCAATTTCGATGAGTCTGAGAGAACTCAGAACACCCCTATGGTCGATTAGGGAATCCCCCACTTGATTTGATCGATGTTATTTCTCATTTCATAGAGACATTTATCATTTTCCTTCTCCCATTTTTAGTTCACCTAATGAAAGAATGTTGTCATTTTATAAAAAAATTAATAAATTTTATTTAATATAGTCAATAAATCCTTTAATTCGAATATAATGTAGAAAATTTAATAATATAAATAAAAACTAAAAAACATAATTTTATTGTGTAATATAATTAAAAAAATTAATGTGATATTTAAATGGATTAATATTAAAATTATAGAAAGATAATTTTTAAATTGTAAAATAGTTATTTATTTAAATTATGGAATGATAATTTCAAGATTATCAAGTGATTTTTATTAATAAAATTACGATTTCAAGATTATAAACGGATAATTAATAAAGTAACCTTTATTAAAGGGTAATCATGTTGATTTTTTTGGGGACAATATTTTGAATATCTAGTAAATTAAAAAAATTTAATAATTGAAGTGAAATTAATAATATCATCACACAAAAGATATATGATTATAAAATAATAAAAATTTAAAAATTTCACCAATATAATTATAATGGATAACTTATAAAAATTATTCAAATATAATTATAATGTTTTAATTTATAATAAAATATAAACTAATAATTATAAAGTAAAATATACCTTAAATAATCAAAGGATAATTTTAAATGAATATTTCATGATAAATAAAAAATATATAATAATAAAATTATAATCTATTTGAAAGTATAAATTGATAATTATTAAAAAGGTTCATTTTTATGAGCTCAAGTGCTGACCTAGAATGATAATTCAGTAATTTTATATGAAATTACATTTCATCACATACGATATTTTTATTCATTTTAAAATAATATAACCTTTTATGATTCATGGAACCCTATATGAAACCATAGATTTAACATTTCAATGTTTATGATAATTAATAAATGAATATGTTTTCTTCATTGTAATTTTTTCTACTACAACTATCAATCAATAGAAGTTGGTTTATCATTTCCATTATGGTTGACGAAGATTGATGAATGAAGCTCCTTAACTATATATTATTTTTTTACATAAGATTATTTAATATTATTTACGCATGCATATTTTTTTATTAATTTTTTTAGATTATGGTCACATGTGGCTAGTGTTTTTATGCTTGAAAACCGAATGTGACACTTGATTCCATTAGTAAATTGTAGATTATTATTCACGAAATATGTAGGTCTCATATTCAATTGTGATTCCATAGCTATGATGAAGTTCTATGCTTTCCCATGTACCCTACCATTATATGTCTTTGTTTTAGATAATTTTATTGGGGCACAATGCATGTGGACCATCATGACATGATTATCCATTATAAGGGGATTTCCCATGACACGTGATGATGGTGAGGTGGTAAATATACATATGGTAGGTATAAAATAAAGCCTCATGGATGTTTTGTGATGGACTTGATTCCTTGAATAATCCAATGGGAATGTTTTCAAAATATAGTGAATTTCAAGTAGACTTCAATTCCTAGATAATAGAGAGAATGTGTCGTCATATTTTCCATGTGAATTTTAGGTTTCACGATCACATGATGTGGAGCATCATGATTTTTTTGCCTCATGGAATGTCCTTTTTTCACTAAACACCTTCATTTTCTATTAGGTATCTCACATATGCATGCGTGAACAATAGTTTATTATAGATTTGTTATCTCATGATCATTTGAAATTTTGATTTTTTAACTCCATGCTACACATTGTTTTCATTGACATTATTCGTTTTATGAATGATCTAGTGATGCGAAATGGTCATGTGATAGATGGATAAGTAGAAGATTATGGATCCAGAGGTGGTCTAGTATGAAATCCAGTGGGACCAATATTTATCATTTATTTTTGTATCTGATTTTTTATCCCTAGATAATATTTTTACAATTATGAGAATCGTTTAATTAATTTTCATGTAATACTTTAATCCATTAAGGATCAATGTTTAATCTTATTATTCTCAATGTTTTTAATCATTTATTTTTAATCCTATGACAATATAATTGTTATATAGTCTAACCAATATTGTTATCGTACCCATTCTACATGTCAGAATCTTTTTACTTATGAGGAGCCACACATGAGGTAATATACTAATCCATCTATAACATGATGGTTTAGGTTGGGATGTTATATAAATTGGTTTATCACATCATCTATAAATATTTGTGAGTATTATGGTTGTATATGTTTCATATAAATTGAAACACATTAAATATCTATGATATATCTTATATAGTACACTATTATATTCTATAATGTAGAATAATTTATTCCATTTCCAATACATAAATTTATTTTTATACTTTAATATCATATAAATTTATATAATCCATTTAAAATATTGATATAAAATTATAACCTAAATAGGTAACAAAAATTCTAATGTTCACTACTATGAACTGACCCTCCAAATTCCGACCCGTGACAACCCCAATCCTATCTACAATAGGCCATGAGATGACAACCAAAATAAAGATAGAATATCCCTTAAAATGGGAGGCATTAGCATGAAGTACATATAAACATGAAAACATCTCTAAGGCCACACAATTTGGAAGTGTAAAATAAATGAAACCACTGTTTTCATACATCATATATCCAAAAATATGGAATGATAGTAATGTACTACTGGTGGAAATGTGTAAATTACATTAAAAACATAAAAATATAATCTTTATAATATGCTCCAAGGAAATGGACTATGTCAAATGCAAGATCCTAGAAAACATCATTTTTGGAAAACCTCTAGCTTTGCTCCACCTACTCCATATCCTCCTAGGACACCACCCAATGGGTTTTTGTCTATATAAAACATAGAAAATGTAGTAATAGGCCATATAGGGTTGATTATTACAATTCCCATCGTAACACCCAGAATTAATTAATGTGAAGAATCTATTTTTTTGGTGAAATAAATGATATAAAAATCACTTTGTAATAGAAATATTTAGATATAATAATGAAATAAACAATTCCAAAAGTTGGTCAAAACCAACTCTATCCACAAGATTATTCTCAATCAAATTCTTGTCCCATGAGATTCTACACCTCGAGATATCCAAAAATATGATACACTAGATGAAGAGTCCTAACTCCTTGGGTCCAGCCTAATGAATTATCACTGTTCAAATGTATCCCTTATACACAGATTGGAGGTATGTCCAAAAATCTATTGGGGACATCATGAACCCTAATCTGGATCAACCAAAAAAATATGTCATCATATATATGTAATACCACAATCCCTTATGATACATACTTCTAGATAGGTGAATGATTCACCTAACAGTAAGGACATTTCCATTAATCAAACTTCAACCAGAGAATAATGGATGATATAGGATTACACTGCAATCTCATGTAGGGACTCAAGAACTCTATTCGAGTCTCATCCTCTATACAAGATCAAAATCATGTGATGTGGATGGAATGACACACTATACCCTCAATGTAATTGAGAAAGGGATCCATCTCAATTAAAAATATTTAAAAATAAGAAAACGAAGGGAACAAAAAACTCTTGAAGGAGATATACAGAATGTATCATGGGTACACTATGTGTCAACTTTTCCCCATGATATACTGTGTCAATAATCCTCACATTAATTGTAAATATTCATATAAATTTTTTTAGAATATTTAAATGATTTATAGAGAGACACAATATCTTACCCATATAGCTCGTCTTTGTCTTTGGATCTTCCCGTGTATGACAAGTAGTGTCCATGATTGAGTACACAGTATTACACATGGTCATATAATTTTTCCCATTCATTGTAATATATGATTTAAACATCGAGCCTCATAGAAGGGGTCACATACCAGGTTATCCTTATCATAATTTTGAAATCCTAATCACCACTAAACATGACCCACATGTAATTTAATCAAGCGATACATGCCATGTTTCTCTGTATTTTTTATATCCATAGTTCCCCCTTTTTAATCATCGCATGCAACATCGACCCTGATTTCCACTGAAAAAAATCTATAAAACTCATATCTACATCAACATAGCCTTAAATCCACTTTTTCACTAAAATCCATCCTCAAAATACAAAAGGATAATAGCTTCATTATTAAGAACATCATGATCATCCCATGTAGAAGAACTCTCCTTTGATATGGCCTCAATCTCCCCTAATCTATTATCCAACAACTTCTATTCGTGATTCGAAACCACCATCATGTTTCATACCTACAATTTCGATCCATTGTTCCAAATAATAATCATAAAATGATAGGGATGTAGGTATTTTTGGAAATTTTGGATAAAAGTTATACCAATTATGGTCAAACAATTGGGTAGAAATCCATAATCCATAAATGTTTAGGAAGGAACCCCGATCATTGTTCAATTATTCTTAATCTGTTATCATATAAGATGATGAATGAAGAGTAACTAATCAATATGAACTAAAAAAATACAATAAAATAAAATATACAAATGATGAAAGAATTATTTATTATTATTTAATTGACCTGCATTAATGATAGAGTAATGAATGGGATGGAAATAAACAATAAAAAATAGCATGGTAGGAGTTTGGAATGAATGTTGATGAAGAACGGTTGGGTTTTTCATTATTTATGCGATCAATTTTTTTTCAAAATGAACAATGATTCAATACATATCTATCATCATTCTATGAGAATTATATCCACCCATGTCGCATAATAATCTATGATTGGTGTTAAAGCGTGATTAAATTGACATTTCTGTTTTCATAAAGGGAATAATAGTAGTTATTTTGAAAATAATAAGAATAATTTATTTTATTTTATTTATTTACTCGTGCGACATCATTCTAAGAATTGGAATGCATCGATAAAGGTTATGTTGATCCAGGTAAAACCCACATCCCAAACTCAACGGTTACCTCAGATTTTGGATATGGGTCTCCATTTAAGATTTATAAAACAATATCATGAAAAAATGGCCGGTTCTATTTAATGTATTAAATAAATTTCAAAAAGTTATCTTAGGCACATAAGGCCTTTGAATCACATTACATATCCACACATAATGTTGAAAATAATACATGTAGTATTAAAAAATAAAACATGTAAAATATAATTATACTCTCTCCATATTGGGGATTTTTTTCTTAAAAACAGAAAATAACCAACTCTAAAATATTAGTGTACTGGGCTCTTATCTAGGTATCCTACTCCGAGGTGATATCATAATGATTCATGTGAAATCACGATACATACATAAATGGAAACAATATCCCATGATGGATCATCTCTTACTTATCCTCGATAAATACAAGGTACTCTACAAAGGAATCTATATCCTCAGTGACTATCTCACCTCAGATGATAACAATTGATAGGTCTTTCACATACCTACTTAGTTGTGAAACAAATATGATTCCATGTACATGCTCCAACTATGGATATAGTGCTTTATGTTACACAACTTATTCATATCTACCCAGTATCCTTAATAAGATACTGAATCTCATAGATAACTTTTTGTCACATCCCAATATCCTCAATCCACATCATGTTGAGACTCATGAGAGAACATGGTTCCCTTATTTGAGTATTATAGTAATTTTTCATGTATGTATATAGAAATTATGATATCTATTTGTATTCCTCATCCACTTCTGGATGATCTAAACCATATCAATAGTAGCTCAAACCAACTTCATGTCCATGAGTACTGATTCTCCTAGACTAATTCCACCCAAATGGTGAGCTATAACATCTATTATACAAATCCTAAAATAGTTCCATTTCATATGTATAATTGTAGTTGATTTTTATAAAAACTATACTTTATCCTATATTATCTATAAAATGTTCAACATTCATGAATCAAGCATGTATTTGAGGATGTTGATGGCTTTATCTATACGTCTGTCATTCTGTGGCAAAAACAGAATTCATAGGCATAACTGTGCCCAATAGGCTTCCAGTAATCCATTCCATAAACAATACGAGATGTGAAATTCATGATAATGGATTTTCTTTGAATATAAATGGATTCATAGTATCTCCTATACATAGAGGAATCCTATTCACTCTACTGAACTCTTATCCTAGATATCTAGGAAGTGGGTGCACAAAGTGAACCAATACATGGTCAACCAAATAGTGTATTGTTCCCTGTACATATGTGGTAATTACATCAAAATACTCATGGATATTTTCTCTTAATTGTAATCTCTAACGTTAAGGAGTTATGCTATACCCACTAGAATATGGTGCTCAACCATCAATTGATGACAAGTGAGACATCGAGTGAAAATCAATACATGTCATCTCTTCATGTATTTTCAAAAAAAATGATATCATATGGCCTTGTTTATATTTTCTAAACATATACATACCACCAAAGGGGGTGTATTGAAACACTTCAACATCTCCTCTTATAAATTCAAATATATCTTTTTCCATACTCTGAAAATAATACAGTCTCCCCACCTTCATAATATTAATCAATAGCATGTCAAGTGGATATATGAGTATATATTGTCCTATAGATAGTATAAACATAATTATAATCTCTAAAACACTGTAATAGTTTTGGGGATAACTAAAATCAACTCAATTTGTGAACCATTATCCATTTACCTGAAGGAAAAATACAATGATGCTAACAACTCTGAGTGCTTTGTCAACAACAGTGAATAATTTTACATGATGAGAGAGTCTTCCACCATGTTTCCCATCACAAGATTATATAAAATATAAAATTCATATTCCTTGAATAAGTAATACCAATGTATTTTTCTAGGTTAAGAACTTTCTGAGAGAATACTCACTTGAGACTCTTGTGGTAAGACTAAACTACAAGTCAGTCACCCATCATGTTTTGTCACAACATCTTCAATGTGAAGAATACCAATGGTAACTCAAGAAATTGGGTTATGTAATTATCCTAATGAATAATCCAATATCATGAAACATAGGAAATATATGAATACATTTACATCAGAACATAGCTATGTCCAACCCCTATAGCATTGCATAACACCGTGTACTTGATACCCTCATCTGGAAATCTATATACAGGAGCACTCATCTTCTTCTACCACAAATATTGAAATAACAACTAGCACCATTATGTCCAAATTAATGGATTCCATTTCCTAGTCAATGATTAAAATGGGGATAAGTCTTTGGAGAAGCTAGGTAAAATTCTCTAAGAGAACCATTCCATCCCAACAAAATTATGTACCTCATTAACACTCATGGGTGGATCACAAGCAATCACAACCTCAACATTTTCTGGATTTACTGCTACTCAAGCCTATGTGATGACATGTCATATAAAATTTTCCTCTTTAATCCAATATGTATAATTCAAAAGATTATCATAAATATTATTCCCTCATAGTGTGTGTAGTACCATATCCATGTAATTTGTGTACTCCTCCACATATATCGAATACAAATGGATTCCATCGATGAAAACCCCAAAAATAGGTATAATAAGGGTTGGAAGAACCATTTTATTACTCTTATGAACCCTAAAAGGGTTCTCATCACATATATTGGCATAAAAAATTACTCATAGAGGTTTTAAAGCCATTGAAATGTCATCTTCTGTATATCATGATCATGTACTCCCAGATGGTTATCTCACATTCTGCGGTCTTTCATGGAGAATCATTGCTTCCCTCTAAAATGATCATAGAGATTTTAGATACTTGGTATTAGATTCTTGTTTTTTAAATTCACCTACTCCAGTAACCTATAATACACACATATCCCCATCCTCCCACCTTCCTTCTTAGCGATCTACTTGGGGGTTGCCCTGGAGGAAAAAATAGGTCTCATAAAACTCTTAATTTGAAAGTCATCAAATTTCACCCTTAGATCTCCATGATCGATTAGTTTAATATATTTTTAACATATAGATATTAGTATCCACCCATGATTAATGTTTATTCTTATTTCTAGCCCTCAATAGGGAGTTAAAACCGGTACAAATGCTTTAATAATATACTCATACCCCATCAACATTGCAGGAAGACTATATCAGAAAGGAAAAACTACTCGAATTGTCATGCTAGAAAAATGGTGATTAATAGGTTACACTCTCATATATATGAGTTAAACCACCTGCAACTAGTATTTTCTATTACCCATTAAAGAATAAATCATTCTCTCATTACAGACACACCACAACTTATTCATAACATATTCAAGATAGGCATGAAATATGGATAACTAATTGAATTATAAGATGATTTCTTAAGGATTAATTACTGCAATGAAGAGATCCCATAAAAAACACTCGACCCAATCCTAAAATTTCACAATTGAATCATTTGGGTAATCACTGATTCATTTCCTTTTAGTTCCTCTAAGTGATTATGTCAAGCCAATGTCCAAACAATAATCTCAAAGCCTCGAACTAGAGAAGTGTAAATGATTTAATTAATAGCCTTGTGTATATTAATATTGTTGATAAATTAGAAAATACACATATTACAACTTGTATCAATCCTATATCCTATGGGTAGTTTTCCTATATGCCCTATTGCTAGCCACATCCATATCCACCATCTCACTAGGCCTAGTACTGACCACCTAGGGGTAGTGGTGGTAATACGTTCAAATTCTAACTAAATCCTACTTCCCTGATTGCCCATATGGAACATTATACACCCTAAAAACAATCATACTCCTGATTTTATTGTTCCCTTTGTAGACATTTGGTCATGAACCATCCCATATGAAATGTTCCATGACTATCCCACACCCACCACTTAGAGGCCATAGGATAGATACTAGAGTAGAGTAAGAATATTCTACTTGTTGGAGGCCTTTTCTCTAGTACCTGTATGCAAGAACCCAAATCTAAGAATAAGATGAAACTGATAACACTATGTAAACATGGATGAAACCCACCATGGAATCCCAAATATATTAAGGAACAAAACAAAATGAATATGGTCCAGAATACAATCCCAAATGAAAAAGAAAATTTAAATGCTCATAGATATCATCAAAAGAAATCCCTACCTAAAGAGTAGGTACATTTTGTAGTCTGAATTTAGCTAAAGTGTTAAAATTCTGTTGGGTCACCCTTTAGCTCCCTTGTCATCAATTCACCAAGGATTCATCCAATGATGCTGATCTTCTACATTAGACATGACATGTTAGGAAGAAGCATGAGTAGGGAGAGTAAATAAATACTTACTAGGGACCCCAAACCACAAAGGTATCACCAAGAAATATACCAAAAATGAATGAAATGAATAATAATAAAAATTAATCACATGATGTATACCAGAATTAAATCTCAATGAACTAAACACAATAGACTACCAAAGAGGTACAAGAAGGGTAGCATCTAAGAATTATAATCAACAGAGTATGTAGAGTCAGCTCACAAAAAGAATATTCCTATGGTATATAAACAGGATTGTGGAAATAATCCACAGTACCAACATGTAGTAACACAAAGATTGTAGGTAAAACACAGAGTGTCTATAACACATGGAGTATCACAAACACATGGAGTTTCAGTAACACACTGAGTGTTGGAGACACATGGAGTGTCGCTGAAAAATGTAGTGTCGTCAATGACTAGAGGACCTACACCTAGGAGGGATATGAGAGTACTAACATAGTCTTAGTATGAGAAAATATCTATGTATGACATGTACTCTAGGTGATAAACATAGTCTAGTTATGACACACTATCTAGGAATGATGCATAGTCTAGGTAAATCACACAGTCTAGGTCACAACCAGCTGTATGATTCCATCCTTAGCACACTCATCCAGTAGCATCTACACCTCAATCCAATAGGCCATATACCAACTTCCACTAAAACTAAACTTGTGTATCTCCAAATTTATGTCTCTTAATGAGGGTTCCAACCCCAAAATGGATTATCAAACACACACATGGTTTGAGAGTTATGGGTGTTTGAGTAAAAAATGGGCATGTTGTGTCTGGGCCGTGTCTGACCCCTCGGATCACTCTTGACCCAAAACGCTGATCTAGATCCAACTCGTCTTGTCTCCCTAATGTGACAGGTACCCCTGGTCTAATTTCTCCAGCTCAGTCTGCTGAAGCGGACCTGTTCCTCCTACCGAGATATGGTGGCTACTGTGTCTGCTCCCCATAAATATGGGGTTGCTTCCACATTTGATGTGGTGGCACCCCACATGACCACCAAGAGACCACTGCCATGCAGTCTTACCAACATGGTGTAGCTGGACCGCAGCCCCTCGCATGTGTGATGTGGCTCATGCCGCGTCTATCAAGACATGCCATTGGCCACCTGTAAGCGGATTCTGTCCACCGTGCCATAGTGATTTCCAATTTGATATCTACTACCATCCATTAATCCAACAACCGCTGCAATAAGGAGGATGCACCTCCCCCACCATCCCTCTGTTTGTGGGATGTTGGACTCACTCTAGTGATCTAGGTTTTGAAACAGGGCCATCTACGTGATCTATATATCGCATTCGTCACTACCTAGGTGTTGAATTTGTCTCACCATCCATCCAGGGGTCCAACCATGCTCTGAACACCATGAAAAAAATTAGGTTGTGACAATGGTGGTCCATCAGAAAATAAAACCATGAAAAAGGGTAAGATAGTCACAAAGAACTCCACATTAATGATCATAAACCATTTCAGGTTCATCCTTCATTTTTCCAATTCGAAAAATAAAGAGGAACCAAAATCACACCGATCAATCTCCCATCAATACCATATTAATAGTACCTATCCCACAAGAATGACCGATCCCTGATCAAACTGTTGGAGTGTTGATCCACATTCATCGCTGAAATAATAAATAGGGAAGAATTATCAAAAAAATTATAAATCATACAAGGAAAGATGATCAATCAGAGGATTTTATACATTTTTTATTTAGAAAATTACATGAACTTACATGATTTGTTGTTCATCCGCATTCTTCATTCACTGACTCTAGAGATAGAGATTCATTTACTAAGAGAAACATCAAGGCTCCATGGGAAATAACTACAATGTAATTAATTCTTAAGATGGTACCTTCCCCTGATTAATGGTGAAAATGTGTTAATTAATTTCATCAATAATTTTTTTTCTTTGAAAAAACATCACCATTATCATTTCTTTATTAATGGAAATAACTTATTTTTAATTACATCATATCATTCGAGTGTTGCCATGTAAAGTATAAAAAAATTAAAATAAACATTTTATGATAATTTGTATTCTTCCTCTAAAAATAAAAAAAAATTTCCATATCCGACTACTTTCGGTCAAAGTAAAGTCATAACTAGAAAATCCCCACTGCTCTGAACACAATAGTGACCTCAAATTTCATATCAGTGAACTCATTTAAAATTTACTAAAACTCCAAATGAGTGGTATTTTTAATTATCCAAAATAATTATCATTAATTTATTTTGGGTGCCCCGGTCCATGGAATGACGTTCCTTCTTGGAACCTAGTCTTGAAATAATCCCATATAACTTTCATAAGTATAATATTGAAAATATGGGACATTTCGTTATCCACATATGAGGTATTTACATCCCCAATATCCAAATCACGGTCTAAAAAAGGAGACATTGAGCATGAATGTGAGCATCCCGCTACCATTTTCACACATATATATTCTGGTGCTTCCACTAAAAATGAAAAAAAATTCATCAACCATCCACTTAGGATCTTATACTATCGATCATTGATATCCATAGAGTATACAACAAAATTCTCCCCAATGTCAACATCCATATCACCAAAGTCAATGACGTGTGAAGGGTTTTGTATGTATCTCCATTGATGGGATACAAGAAAGATTCTATGAACATACTCAAACTATTGATGTAGATCCCAGAGGTATTCCACCTTTCCCACTGTATGCAGTATCAGAAAATGTTTGATGAACCATAGATAAAATATTCCACCCCATACAAATATCTATATCCCACATCGAGGAGAGACCCAAGGGAAAACATTGTCTCCAACCTCAATCATGAAGGGTATATGTTACCTATCACCATAGGACTTCTGATGGCATTGTTCAGTATATACCCACACCTAGATAACCTGAACCTCCACTGTATTATCATGAACCAACATTGGGCCCATGATTGGTGAATCTCCGGGGTCAATCAAGCTACATGGTAACCTATAGGGTCGCCCGTACAAATTATAGAATGGTGAAATGATGATGGTGGAATACTCATGATTATTGTACTCAAACTCAACCATGGGTAGTTGGTCCTCCCAAATATGTCCAAAATAGAAGATGGAGGAACATATAATGTACTCTAATAACTAAATTGTCTTCCCTAGTAGGCCATATGTCTTTGGGAGGAATGAAATTATCAAGTGAAGATGAGTCTCAAAAACCTCCCGAAATCCCATAGAAAACAAGGATATTATATAAACATAATTATATGATAAAATAATATATTGGACTCCATTTATCCAAATTATCTCTTACATGCAGATGTATCTGATTAACTGTACATAACACTGTTCCTGAATCACTAATAAGTGTGCCAACATTGTGAGTCAGTCAACGATCCCCCAGATGTTATCATTCCCCCTAAACAAACATGGTATTCTCATAACAGTATCCATAATTATTACAACCCACATCAACAAGGACACCTTAAGGGGATGATTCAGTCCCATAGGAACCTGGCACTTGGACTTCCCTTGATAAAAAGTGAGGCATCTATAGAAAACTACACCACTGCCTTCATTATCAATGGCCACCAATACTAACGTCAGAGGCCGCGGTAAATCATTTGTACAGTTGGATATACCGCAAAAAGAGATGTATGGAACTTCATAAACACCAAATCCCATAACATCGCCGATACAATAGTTCACCCCCAGAAAATGATGAGGTGCTCCCCACATTTTTAATATCCATTAGGGCATGCCCAGTTGAAATTTTAGCATGAGCAGTTTCACTGCTAATATCTTTTGGTTGTGGCTCCGTGACATGCTATATTAGTGGAGGGTTAACCACCATCAACTGAAGATACGATTATTCATATCCTTATATGGAGGATATCTGACGAAAGGCCAACTACTCTGAGACCTTGTTCCGTAGTTGTGACTACATCTCTGGCAGAGAGCATCTTTTACCATGTTCCCCATCCTAGGAGTATATAATAACTCTATATCATAGTCATTGGAAAATAGTGTCCAATATCATCGTCTCTGGTTTCGATCCTTCTAGGAAAAGATATACCTGAGACATTTGTGGTCTTACTAGACAATACACTGGTCTCCCATAATGTAGTGTCACTTGATCCTCAATGTGAAGACTACCACTGAAAAATCTAGATCGTGGGTCATGTAGTTCTACTCATGTGGTCCCAACTAATGTGAACCATAATAAATCTCTATTTTCCCCTATATCAGTACAAAATGAAGCCTTAATTTTTATGATACATAGAAAACCATGTACTTGAAAACCTTATTTTGAAAACTATGGATTGGAACACTTTTCAAACACTGCATATGCTATGAAAGGAACTATTGGAACTTCTCTGTCAACACGAATAGTTTACCCATTAATGTCAATTATTTAATTGATGACTCTACCATGGAATATTCAGGTAAAAAAATGATAGTACCTAGAATACCCATGGAAACTCCAACCCTCAGTGACATTCTTTGGTATCTCATAATCAAGTATCACCTTTATCATTGCTAGATAATCTGCAACTCTATCCTCTGAAATGATGATTCATAGAATGTGGACCTCTCAAATCTAGAACTAAAACTCTGAGACCTTCTTATAGATATGGTTTTCATGGAGCAAGTCTTGGACCTTCCTCAAATATATCTCATGCTCCTACTTAGATGCTGAGTACACCGGGATGTCATCAATAAAGACCACTAAAAACCAGTATAGGTAGGGCTGAAAGATCATGTTCGTTAGTCCCATGAACTCTGTTGGAGAATTATTCATGAAAAACTACTAAAGTAAATACTAATAGTATCTGAAGAGACATTTGAAATGCATATTTTGAGTTTCCTCATCCTGAACCCAAAGTTGATGATTTTCTAATCTGAGGACTATCTTTGAGAACCATGTATCTCCCTTCAACAGTTATAAGAGGTCATCAATACTCAGTAGTGGTTACATATTCTTCATTGTAACCCAGTTCAGGCTTTGGATGTCTAGATATAACCTCATGCTCCTTTCTTCATTCGTTGTGAACAAAACCGGAGATACCCATAGTGAAACACATGGTCTCATGAATCTCTTCCTCATAAGGTCCTCTAGTAGAATCGTTAATTCACGAATCTCCACAAGAGCTATCTAATAATATATTGTCGATATCAGTGTCATCATGGGGTATAAGTAAATACAAAATTCAACCTATATACATTGAGTTATGCCTAGAAGATATTCTAGAATGATGTCCCTATTCTCATCCACTACTGCAATAAATTGAGGACACATCTCATCCAATACACCTAGGGTAATAAATTCTAAATGATTCTTGATCCACTACACCCTATTACATGTTATTCCATCATTGAATCCTCTTATATCTTTCTCATTGACAATGGAAAACCGAGTCCCATCTCCATGGACACATCATATTGTGCACCTAAAATAGCTAATTTGATCTTGAAAATTTTTAACCATTCCATATCTAGAATGATATTGTAAGGCATAGAAGATTCCACCAAAAGATCCCAACATAAACTATCAACACCATGATTAAGGGAAAACTTATAACACCAGTTTTTTAACATCAAACCTTCTCTTGTAGTAGTCTCTATGTGTATATACTGAGTTAAATGTTCCACTAGAATCTCCATGTCTCGAACAGGGGTCACGATGATAAAAGAGTGACTGGAACCCATGATAATCCAAATAATAGAGAAGGTGGAAAAGACACATGTCATACCACAAATCATCTTGGGGGACATAGGATTATACACCATCATCGCATAGAGCTAACCTAGAATATGTTCACCATCTCCCTGAGATCAGGGTGGACCACTTGGGGGTGGTGGTGGAAATTTCTCAAACCTATTTCCACCTCATCCCACTCATCATCAAAGATAAATTTTTATTAAAAAGATAAAATTCCACAAGAAAAAAACCAAAAGGATTAAAAGGTCCGAAAGACCCAAGAAATATCCAGGGGTCTAAAGTATTGGAGACCAAGATCATACCACTCATCCCATCCCACTTCCATTTATTCCTCCTAGTGTACCTCTTTATTCTTTCATTTTCTGCTCCCTCAATGTTCCCTTGACCATCTCCTAGTCAGTCATACCACTATTTGGACATTCACTATCCAGAATCCCCCTACTACTGATTGAGGAGTAAAACCTGGGCTTTGGAAGATTCTATTTTATGTGGGAGACCCTAACCACTAATCCTATGTATTTTGGTCATCACTTAGAATGTTTGGTTCAATTGGACCCAAGCGTCACATGTTGGCTACCCACTACTAAGGAACACACAACTTATCATCTATTGGTAGATCCCATTTCTAGTTCCAACACTATAAGGAAGGTCTATATGAGAAGATCTCTCTTTATCACCCCATCATGCGTGGGGATTTTAAGGGATATCATCAACACAATTATCCCCTAACATATTCCTTCTCTAATGTTACATTATATATAGAATGGGTCCTACATCATGTATGTGGAGTAGAGAGAAAGATCTATGAATCTCGCAATGTAATTTTCATTGACATGATGAAAAAATACAGGTGAAGTAGATATAATATGTGAATATATTATAACATCCCTAGAAAAAACTCTTCCCTGAGGAAGAAATCAATGTCTTACTTGGATAGTGTTGCCTCATCTTACATCTAAGTAATAGGGATCCACCATCTTCATGCTAAAACCTGAAGAAGGATCATCGCTAGGACTGAATTCTAGTTAGTAGAAATCCTCACTAAGTAGAAGAATAATTTCACTACATCCAACCAGTCATCAGATACATGAGGATCCATATCCCATCAAAACCTAGGTGGTATTTACCTGTGTAACTCATTGAATGCACTACACTTGTTTGGTGCCTTCACTGTTAGAATGGGTAGGGAATACTGTTCTCTAGATAGTGTTATCACTAGTACACCACAGTGTGGTGCTATATATAGAAATAGTCCATGCACTGATGCCTCCTCACTCTGTGGCCAATATTTTGGGTTGTACGATGAAATCATGGCTGATTGTCTCCATGGAGTTATCCTGAAACAAATCAAAATCAACCCAAGACACAAGAGTATAGTTGGATTGATGACTCTGACACAATAAGGACATGAGGACATGATCAATTCATATCTGATGCATGAACCACTTTTCCCATGAAACTAGTAATTTTATTTACTGAGTTAGAAAGAAGAATTCATAGTCATTGTGTATGAATACACAATCCTTTACATCATCATTTGCTTCCTAGTCTACAAATCAAAATATGAAATAAATAACTTTGTTTCACCAAAACAAGAGTAAGACCAACCACCCTTTGATACCACTATATTGTCACATATCCCCAGGACACATTCTATGACTACCCAAGCCCCCCTCCCATAGTCCAATGGATGGAGACTAGCACTGAAGATGCGTATCCCACATGTGTGAGGAATTTTCCCATGTACCTGTACGAACACACCTGTCAACATTAAAAAAGTTGATTCAAAAAACACTATGTGAATATGAATGTAAATCACTAAGCATACCCATTCAGAGTATGGTATAAAACTAATGACATTATCCAGAATAAAAATTGACTAAAAAGAAACTACATATGATCTTGGATATCATCTCTAGGTAACCCTACCTAAATGGTAGGTACAATAATCTTTCTAAATTTTTCTAAAGCATACAATTTCTATTTGGTCACCCTAAAGCACCCTATGTCTCCAGTCCACCAATGATTCTGTCGTAGATGTTGATTGTCTCAACAAGACCCAACACAGTAGGCAAAGCCTGTGCAAGGATAATCAAAATAATACTCAGTAGGTACCCCAAAACACAAAGGAATCCCTATAAAATATAACAAATTGGAATCAGAAGAAAAATAAAAAAAGGAATCAAAAAATTTATACCACAAATGAATCACTAAAAAATACACCCAGAAGACTACCAAAAAGATTCATCAACTCTATATATTAAGAAGTAAAATCAAGAGAGTTTATAGAATCACCTCACACCATTTATAGTTATAAGGTATGAAAATAGGGTGGTCTCAAGAATACAAAGTACCCTCATTTAATAACACACAAAGATTCAGTGACATATGGAGTTTTAGTGGCACAAAAACATTTAGTGACACACTGAGTGTCGTAAAACACTAGATGACTCACACCCTAGTGAGAGAGGGGTGTAAAAACTCAGTATAGGTATGAAAAACAATTCTAAATAAGACACATAGTCTAGGTAATTCAAATTCTATGTAAGTCAGATAGTCTTGTTGAGACACACTTGCTATGTAAGACACATAGTCTAGGTCATAGTCAGATGTAGGATTTTATCCATAGAATTATCATCTAAGAGAACATACTCCATGAACCGATATTCTATATTAAAAATTCCACCTAAACTCAATTAGAATATATCAAATTTATATTCTCGATTCTAGGGTCCCAATGTCTCAAACATCTCGTCAAACAGACAAACAGTTTGAGAGTTATGTATGTTTAAGTAAAAAGGGGACAATAGGGTCTTAGTTTGGTTTGTCCTAGGCATAATGACTTGGATTGACCCAACCTAGGTCCCACCTGACCTAACCCGGTGAGACCAACCCAACCTCTGGGTACCAACCTAACTTGACCTTCCATGCCCGAACCTGTCCCCGGGGATTAACTGACCCACTGGGTCCAGCAATACCCACAACTGATTCAATCCACCATCTCAACATTGGTATACTAATGTGGATAGACGAGGATGTTGTGGATGCCTCATCCCATCCCTATCAATGTAGGGTATCCACCACATTCGACATAGTGTCCACCGTGTGATTACCCTGCAGCTGCTGTCGTGAGGTCCCCACATCACGGTCATGCTGGACAATGACCCCTCTACCTTGTTACACATATTCATGTCGTGTATACTAATACCTACCTCTATCTTAATACCCACTAAACATTTCCTATTCCGTTTGGTGGTTTATTCGAGGATATCCTCCATCAGCCACTCCTTTCGGGTTTCCCCATCGTTGTGTGCCACCACCAGTGGCCCACATTCCATGGGTTACCGAACTCACTCCGGTTCTCCGTCATTTTGAAATGGTTCCATATAAATTATATATGGATCACGTTCAACATAGATATTAAATTTTAGTCTACCCACCCTCCATATGGGGATCTAACCATGCTCAAAACCTCTCAGTAAAAATTGTGACGTGACCACAGGGGATCATCAACAAAGAACCCCTAGAATATGGGTAGGATAACCACAATAGACTCATGATAAATGGATATCGTCCTTGTAATTTTCCGCCTTAATTTTTCAAATTATCAAATAGATAGATAAACTATAATTTCTCAGATTAATATCCCATAAACCCCACAGTAAACATACATATCACGCATGAAAGTTCAATCCATAGATCAACTTGTTGGTGGTCTGATCCCCATTTTTCATTGAATGAAATAATGGGGTAAATGATCACACATTATTAAAACACATGCTTGGAAAGAGAACAAGTTCTAGGGGATGATTCTTCATTGATGGGAATCCATATATGGACTTCAATAATCATTCGTTCATCATTGATCATAAATCTTCATTGATGGTGATAGAGTTTCATTACCCCATATAAACATATTGGATCCAGAGGAAAGATTTCCAATATAATAAATTATAACACTATTCTCTACCCCGTATTAAAAAAGGGAAAAAAAATAATTTTACTGAAATTGTGTCTCTTTTAAATTTTGTCTCCATGGTATTTTTTTTATGAAATGAATCAATTGTTGTGTCGTTTCAATGCTGCATTGTTGTGTTCTCATGAAATGATAAAGGAAAATAAATTAAAATTTTCAGGTCTTTTTTTAATATTTTTTTTAAAAAAATTAAAAACATTTTATATAGTTGACCCATGTAGGTGGTAGAAAGGACATTCATAAGAAAACATCATTGCTTTATACATAATAGTGACCTATATTTTCAAATTCCCCACACTTATTTAAATTTTATTAAAACTGCACACAAGAAATATTTTATATTTATTTAAAAAATTATCATTCAATTTTTATGGGCCCCTTAGGCATGAAAATGAGGTTTCATCTTATAAACTCTTCTCAAAATAATCCCATATATTTTTCTGAAAAATTACATGGAAAATTTGAGACATTACAGAAGCAACCATCTCATGATCATCTATTTGACGGGTTGGATAATCTGGATCCACATGTCCCCAACTATCACAAGATAATCCCTTCTTATTCCTCATTTGATTCAGGACCCCTTAGAGCCCAACACAAATGATCCTATGTCTTGCGATCATCTCCTAAATTTTCTTAGAAACTTGTATCGCTATGTCTTACATGACTGCCATTCGCTACCTACTGCTGAGTTATTTTTTACCTGTTTCCCAAAACTAGATCAACTAACATTTGTTTCTCTTAAAAAAGTATCACCACTAACATAGCTCACTCAATCACCCTATCATCGGTAGGAATGAAAAGGGATACCACTGATGGCCAGATGTCTCGGTGGAAGCCATGCTAAATGGTCTGATCACGAAATAACTGATCTAGAACCATTTACAAGGATTTACCTGATAGATTATTTAGACACAATATGTAATCCACCATAAGCATTATAACCCTATCTAGATTCCTATGGTCATGTATTCATATCGCTCAAAACATTGGTAAATTAAAATTCTCTTTGAAGAGATGACCATAGTCTTACAAGAATAGAGATGTCACATCGTGTGAATAAGTCACCATGCTACCCCACCATCCAATAAATCCCGGATGAAGACTCTCTTGGAGGTCTGAAATTTTATCTTTTGGATTCCTCAAATTGTAGAAAACAAGAGTGACATACTCTATCTAGTACTCAGTCAACTGTGGGTCTGGATAACCTTGAAAATAGAGAGGTCACTACCTCTAAAACACGTCAAACACACTAAACATGCTTGCATCCACATTTAGTAATACAATCTCAAGATTCATCTCAATTTATTATGGTGTAGTTTTTAAGACAACCACATGTTCTTTGATTTTTACATGACTATATATACATGCCTCTTTAATAGTTGGATCATCCTCATGATCATGCAAAGTCATATTGGATGGGTTTCTTCGTAGAGGCATGCTGAAATAATACTGGATGTACAATGGTAAAATAAGTATATCTGGGGAGTTGACCAAATAAATAAAATTAAATAACATATATTAAAGAATGAATCATGTTCCTTTATTTTTTTTCTTCTTATAACCATTTCAAATAACTAGTTGAAAAGATGATTATCACAATCCAGTTGCATGGATATATCAGTTTCCACACTAAAAATAGATTTCCTAGCTTGAAAGCTGATCTTAAAACAGTGAAAACTATTTCCCAAAACCAATTACATTATCCTTTGAACTAATGTAGGACCAAGTCCTTCAATAACATTCAATCACAACCCAAAACACTGTGTTCCAACCCCAGACTACACAAAGCCTAAATCTAGAAGAACAGGGGGGGTGATGACTAGCATTGAGTAGGTATATACCACAAATGATAGTAATTTTCCTAAAGTATCCATACAGAAAGAATCAATTCCAAGATAATTAAATTATGAAAGTCAAAACTACTGAAACCAATTTACAAATTAATTTATAAACCTAGAACATAGTACAAATTAAATGTAATGAATGAGGATAAATGGGGTCAAGTACGTGCTCTACCAAAAATGATAATGTGTCCAACAAACTCAATGGGTGGTGATTGATTCAAATACATTATTCTAGTAAACACCTATGTCATTCATGCTTGAAAAATGATCCATCCACTATATATCAACTAAGGACTGCATTCAAAGGTTTTTCTAATAAATATTACATGACATAGGCAGGAAATCCTTTATAGGGTTGAGTATAAAAATATCCTGTAAGTCAAAAAAACATAAGTCATGATGTACCATAGAAAAAAATAAAATATATGACAATAAATTTATTATAGAAACACCTATATATAATCTAGAAATAAACCATACCACAATGCCTTCATAATAAACTTATAACTATTGTATTCTATTTGATGGAATACACATCCCTTGAGACTCAACTCCATGAGGAAGGATACCATTGGAGACACACTATGTAGAGTTTTATCTCACTGGTATCGTCCTAATGGAAGCTAAATAGTCTATGAATTCTTTAATACATATATATGGGGTCATTATCAACTATGCCAGTGTAAAATATTTTGTTTTTGTCAAATATATTTTTTCAAATCAATTTAATTTTATTGATATATTCAATATTAAGAAACATTGAATAGATCCTCTTTCATATGGACGGACCGTGTTATTATATCTTTTTATGCAACAAAATGATTATATTTTTTTATAAAATACCCCAATATATGTTTTTTCTATATGAAACATTCAAATGCATTTTGTTTTATGCAAAACTGACTTTTATTATGTTACACACAACCCTAAGCTTCTATAAAGGATTGTTTTTATTTATAATTATTTAAATGATATTGTTATAATATAGTCGTTAAGCATAATAATATGAATAGTAACAATTTTTTTTTAAATATTTTTTGTAATGGTGTCAAACAAGTAAAACACAATTTCGAGAAAACAAATAATTTTTGGGTTAAGTCATTAAAAGATTGAAATTACTATTTCCCAAAAGAGATTATTTTTATGTCCTCAATGAAATATTAAAAATTTAAATTTATTTACACTAAGTTGTTCAATATGATAAAATAAATATCATTTTAGAATTAATAATATAATAATAATATTTGGGATATTTTGTTGGAATTTATTGAGAATCATCATTTTGAAGTTAATAGTTTGAAATACTAAATTTTTTATCAAAAAAATTTTTTCCAAATTTTTTTTAATATAGTTAATTTTTTATTTATGTTGGTTTTAATGAATAAATAATTATAATATATATATATATATATGTTAATCAAATTTATGTAAATGGAATATTTTTTATGTTTAATTTATATACCCATTATTCATGATCTTCTGAGCATTTTCACTTTAAAAACTAGATTCCTCCCCACATCTAGGATATTATCATTAAACATAATTTTTCTGAATCTGTGAATTTAATTTATTAAAATGGACATAAAATATTGTAATAATTATAATATTTATAGTATAATAAGATGACCATAATTTGCTAGAAAATATATTATTGAATACGATTAAAATTAATTATAGTGATAATAATACAATTAAGTTAAAAACAGTTCTAAGCCTTAATTATAAGAGCCCAAATGACATATACACATTTTCAAAAAAACAATTTTTGACCATATTTTTTTCATAAAAAATATATTATTTACTTTTTTATGACATGTTAGATATTAATGAGGGAACAAATAATGTTTTTTTCAAAAAGTATAGGTTTTTTCTTTTGCTCCCATATAAAAGGCCATGACCTTTCCCCATTCATAACCCTTCAAATGCCTCTTATTTTTGAAAAACACCATTCCAATAAAACATGAAAGTTTTAAAACAATTCTTCTTGAATCATCTGATTTGGAATAAATCCATCCAAATAATAACTTTATGAAATCCAATATTATTCATCCACAGAACAGGTGACATCCTTCCTAAAGATCCCTTCCATTATCAAATTTATCCACCACCTAAAATATCCATCATAAATTATCATATAATAAACCAATATCATCAATATATTGGGATGTTTTATTCAATGTTCAATATCAGAATGTTCACATAAATCCATCTAATTGTTAATGAACATACAATTTAGTTGTACGGAAAACTACCACCTCAATAATCAATGTTCTTCATTTTACTCTTTCATCCTCACATCGATGTGAATTATGATGAAAACTAAATTTTTATATGATATATAAAATATTTATAATTAATTTATATATATTTATATATCATATAAATATTTTATTTATTCTTTACATTTTTTATATTCATTATAATATCGTTTTTGGATGTGTGGGATATCGCCTCCTCAAAGCGATGTGATAAGATCACACACTAACTAGAATGTATTAATTATTTATTTACTAAAATTATATTAAATATTATATATTTATAATTAAATTATTCTTCTGTAATTGTTATATAACTCATACAAACATAGTTTTGAATATTTTTGTCAATATGATAACTTTGTTTGTGGACATGTGTACTACCACCTCATCCACCAGATTTGATTCGATCTCACTTTACACAGAATATATTAATTATATGTTTATTAATCCTATATGATATATATTAAATAGTAAATATATATTAATTATTATATAGATATATAATTACACATATACGTACCTATCATTAAATACATTATTTCTTTGAATATGATAATATAATGGGCAGAACGTTTTTTAATACAGAATACCTACTGTCACCATGAATGGTGTATTTTGATTAACATATATTTTTACATAATTTATAAAAATATTTATTTAATGAAAATTTATGATATATAAATCATTTTTTGATTTTTGGAAATAAATAAATCATAGTCTAGGTTTTAGGATCATGAATAACAATTCAAAACATGTACAATAAACAAAGAAGTTTCTACTTGAAACATTACATTAACATATAATTGTTAATAAAAAGGTAATACATAGTAAAATGAAAATCATATATGGTTTTGGATATAAGAATTTCCTTTTGTATAAAATTTATAATAAACATGTACTTTTTATAAAATATTTTTTACCATGTGCGATGAAATTCAATACGTAAGGTATAGGAATTCCATTACACTTATTATTTGTATAATATGCATCCCATATTCACCACTATTATCATTTTTGTGAGGTATATACCTATATATGTCATGTTATGCCATTAATTTTCTTTATTTAAAGATATTAAATTATTTAAATTGATGTTTTTCTTTTGTGTTGTATGTATATTTCCAAATCATTTACCATATAATTCATAAAGTCAAATTTAGAAATATTTAAAAATCCATTTTCTGATATTTATTTCATGGTATTTGTCATTAAAAATTTAATAAATTAGTGATTTAATTTTTCCCCAATTTTCCTTATTTGAGAGACTTTCCATGTTAGGCACCTATATTTTAAATGAAATGTATATACTTCACAATGAATTTCTAATAGTGAATCTCATTATTTTCATGATATTTTAGACTTATTGTATATTTAATTTCATATAAGGGGATTAAAATTAAATGTTACCATGTGGTAATAGTTTAGTGAACCAATACCATAATTTATTGATTTGGTTTATTATTATGAAACCATTAATGAAATATTATTATACATATCTCAACAAAAATCATTGATTCTGTCAGATCTATATATTACTGATATATTTATGCATTTTTAAAATTATTCCAATCTTTTTTACATAAAATTTTAAAAAAAATTGACTTTAGAAATCTCTTCGGTTAGGAATATTTGTTCATTCCCAACCAAGTAATCTAAAATGTTTTTCAAAAATATTTTAATATTGTATTTTAGGTTTCATATTATTTTCAAATAAATTGTTTACAAATGTTTTCCAATATATATTTACTTGTATTAAATAGTTTTCCATGATAATTTTTTCAAATAGTATTCAATCATTATTTATATGTTTTCAATACACTTTAAATGAAATTAATTATTTAATTATTTGAAAAAATATTTATATTATTTAAAACTACAATCAATGAAGTGGTGTTAAGAATGTTTTCAATGTTTCATTATAATGTCTCAATATTTTTCAAATAAAAACACTTTGAAATTATTTTGTATATTACTTTATTTATTTTTAAGGGAAAATGTATAGTAATGTTTTCATGATTCATTGAGTTGTTTTTTGGGAAAACAATTTATATAATATTTTGATGATTCTTTAACATGTTTTAATGGATGAAGGTATTCAAAATATTTTAATAATTATTTTCTAGTTTTCCCAGGATAATGGTTTTCCAAATTTATTCTAATGCCATATATATGTTATCAAAGAAAAATAATATTAAAATGATTTCAATCCATCATTATTTGTATTGGATGTGATTTCATTGAAAACGTCTTTCCAAAGGTTTTATGGTTTAAAAAGTATTTTCAAATATTAAATGATATTTTCCTCATGAAATTTAATTAAATTATATATCAAAAAATTTTCGTCTATGAAGACATTCATTGATGATACTCATTCCATTCTAGGAAATTATCGAAATTTTTCATTCTAATTAATTCTATAAATAGTATATGATTTTATGGAATGATGTTTGGGAAAAGTCATCTCTCATTCACAAGCTATATGTCTATGATACACATCCCATATCGACGGGTGATATGTTTAGGAAACTTTTTTTTCATCCATTGGTTATATTCATATGAAACCTATTTATCTTCAAGGAGTTATACCATGATAAATTCTTTATAATCCCACATCCTATAATTGGATTTTCATATATGTAATGTTAATTCGAACTGTACACTTTTCAAAGGTTTTGATATGTTTAAATGTTTACAAGATCCATTTCATTTCATGGGTTATGAAATGATACCTTTTTATGGGTCTTGATGTTATGAAAATTTTATTAAATTTTTGAACATGAATTTATGAGTTTTTTATGTAACAGGTGGTGCCCATTTCTACAAAAAATTCATTGGGTATGGTTAGATGGATTTTGAGTAAAAAATTTATGTTTGAATATGATTAAATATTCACAATGTTATTCATGTACTTGTGTTCATGTGCATAAGTTTATGTGTGACCCATTCTACAAGTTCACAATCCCATGTGTGATCCTTATTGTGTGTTTACATTATTATGTGTGAACCTAATCACAATGTCAAAATCATATGAATGGACCAGGTTCTAGCTTAATATTTTTCTTTATTTACTTGATTACATGTTCAAAATGTAATGTGTGAAATATTTTTCATATTGAATTTTTTTTTGTAGATATGGTTGTATGTCCATATGTCTATGTGAGGGACTTATTTAATATCCATTAAAATGAGTTAACCAATTAATAGTTATACATTTTCATGATATTATACATTAATGTGTATTCCTCACATCGATGTCTTATTCATATATTATGATTTCATGGATTATGATTCCGATTTTATTATGATTCATTTCTTATGACATGATATTATTTATAACATGATTCATGTATATTTTATTTGATATAAAATTTATGATCTTTAATTATTTTACCATGTACTCATTCCATGATTTTCTTGTAATGCTTATGTATTTCCATTATTTACCCTTATTGAGAATTTGATCTCACCCATTACTTATACTTTATTTCCGCATGACAAGAAGAAATTTTTTAATATGTATTAATAAATAGGAATATATTTAACATAGATGATGATGATCATTCAATATACTAGAAGACTTTGTTTCCATTTTACAATGAAAATAAAGTACAATGATGAGTTAATGTAACCAATAATCATCTAAAATGATGTAATATCTATGTCTATTAAGACTTTGTATCTATATATGGTATTAGTGGAATTTTTTATTCAAGAATTGAATTCCTTGATGGGAAAACATTAGAAATATACCAAGGGATATTCAAAGGGAATTTCTAGGGATGTTTCAAAGGATAAGTCAAAGGATAAGTTAATGCATGGAAAAATGTCCTAGAACATTGTAAGTGGATAAATCGGGAGGTTTCCTATAAATTATTCATTATAAATATATTACATGTTGATTTTTTTTTGAATATATGTACCTAATAGTAATCATTCTTATAAGGTTTATCCAACCTAGATTGAGCATAATCCCGTACTTGGAAATGGGCCTTACGACACAACTAGTTTTACAATCAGGTGGGATATGATTTTTTGAATTAAAAACACATTGTAAACAATAATAAATGATATTAAAATGAGATATAAGTTTTAAACATAGTAAAAACCTATGGTTTCATTTATTAATTAGGTAGGTGTCATAATTTCGACATTTTATGAGTGATATTTCATGATTATGGGGTTTTCTACTATGAAAAATTGTTCTTATGCTATAATTTCTTGTGTTTTAATAATAATGAACTAGAAGGAAATAGGTTAACATTGAATGTTTTAGATGTGTAAATTAGAGTAATTATTAAAAAAATTCTAATTGAAATCCTCATGATGAGAATCAGGAAGGTGGTATGAGTATTGGACAAAACTCTAAAGATAAATATATTGAAAATGACATGTGAATAGTATGTAATGTTTTTCCTATATTTATTTCATTAAATAAAATACTAAATATGATATTATGTTTAAAGAACCATGTGAAATGATATATATTTAATCTTCAATAAAGTATGTAGTTAGGAATATGTTCAGGAAACATGAGTAATTGTTTAAGATTAAAAATTGTATGATTGAAGTGTATATGATTCAAAATTCGAAGAGTGCATTATATGAATAGTTAATTATATAAAGTTTTATTATAAAAGGATTTATTTATTATTCTTCTAAATTTGTTATATGATATTGATGACCAAGAAAATTGATTAAATTTTATCATTACATTAAGGTAAGGTAATAATTAACTTATTTATATGTTTAAAAATGATTTTTTATGTATATAGAGGGGATGATGTTGATTAATTAAACTTGAATGTGTTTATGACATCTAAATTGATACATGATTTTTTGAAAATGTGATATATTTAATCATGGAATAATTTTACAACATCTTTTATCCAAGGAATATATCCAATAATCATTTGAATAAGGAATCATGCATGTATTTGAGTTGGATATATGGTAATTTAGTTCATTAACATGTTGTAAGAGAATATATGAGGTGAGTACTCACATATTTTGAATGGGACAAAACATATATAATATATGATATGGGGATTAATATTATGGTGATTTCTGTCTTTCTTTATAAATTCATGGATATTAATCTTTTAGAAGGGTTATATGGTTAACCATTTATGGAATTTATATGTGTTCTTTGTATGATATTTGTTAGATTAATTTCTTGTAACACCGCATGTGTATTTATTCATATTGGATAAAATATTCTAAAAATTTTCTATTGATGGTAACTAATGAAATATTTGATAGATTATCATGGAACACATGATGTAATACTGATTGTAAAATAAATAATTTACCTTCATTTTTGGAGAAAGTTGTGGAGTCGAAATTGATCAAGGAACAACCAATGATGATATTATAATGAATTAAGTATGTATATAATCTCAGAAAAAATTTCGAACTCTATGTAAAGGATCTTGAAAAATAACAACTTATCCTGAAAACATTTTTTATAAATAAAATGCTTTCTTATATAGTCAATGATGTATAGATTTGTGATTGTTATCATTATCCAAACCATGTTCTCTATCACTCTCCACTAGGAAATTATGGTTATATTTTTAATCCATGTCCATGATTTTACCTTTAACCTATGTTCTTTTATGTGTAAACCATGATATATGTTACTTTGGGTAACCTTTATGCTTTGAACACTCCATTTTAACGGATTTTATAGTGATAATTTTTATGATGTGGGTTTCTTCTAAAGGAAAATAAAATTATTAAAACCATTATACCAAATATAATTTTGGATGGTTAAATTCGGTTTAATGGGGGTTTACTGTAACATCGAGTGTTTTTTTGTAAAAAAAATCAGATTACTTTATTCTTTTTGATATTCTTCATTACACACAACACTGAATATATATTGTGTTATGTAAATTAATAATGGTTTTAGTTTTTTTACAACACACCTTCATAAAAATTTATTTTTCAATACCTGAAGATATACTCGATCTATTATCAACACAGACTAGGCTAGTGTTATACTCTACACCAGTATAGCATTCATACAATCAACACTGGGTTAGTAAAAAACTACACGTTCTATTTATAATTATGTATAATTTACAATAATCACATATCTAATAAAAATAAAAATATAGATAGTAATTAAAAATATATAATATTAATTATAATGGTTTTATATAAAAATTAATGATAAAAAACATATATTTTTCTGTAAAATCATTATTTGAATGGAAATAATATTTTCTCATAAAAACTAATTTAAATTTTCATCTTTGAATCCTAATAATATTCATTTGATTCAACTTAATAAATTATAATTTGATAAAATAATCATATTTTTTGAATTTAAAATGTCAAAAGTAGCGGAGGGTGAATTATTAATATTTTTCTAAGAAACAACATTTTTCAATGAAATGTATTAAATTGTTAATTTTAACTCAAAAATTCTATTTCAGATGGTTAATTTATATTGTTATATTATATTTTATGTTTATTTTAATGTTATAATAGATCAGTAATACATATATTAGATCAAATAATTTAATTGCAATCATTTATTTTGAAAAAACAATTATGTAATAATGAACTTCAGAATATTTTCATAATAAAATCAAAATTCTACGCCACATATCAGAGATTAGAATTAAACACAATTTTGCCTATTATATAGACTTGTTTTTTTTAATATGAAAAAACATGGTTGAATTCAGTATAAAGAGAATATTTTTATAATATCAGCTTATTTACTCCACAAAATGATTAGTAAATGCGATTAAAAGTAATTACATTTTTTTGTATAAGTAATCTTTATAGGGGAATAATCCATAAAATTAAAGTCTCATATTAAATAAAAACATTTACAGACACAATTTCATTGAAATATTTCATACATAAAATTTAAATTTATTTTTTTTCTTTTATGACTTTTTTAGGTATAATCTTTGGAACTAATAACATGTTTTAAAAAATTCCAATTATCTCTATCCTAGATAAAAGGCCACCAACTCTCTCCCTTGATGAAACTCCTATAAACACAAAAATTTAGAATATATATACCATTTTTTTCAAAAATCCATGAATTATTCGTTTTTGCTGCTATTTTGGCCAAAATCCAAGAATGGAATCCCATTGGTGATGACATGGTGTATTTTCCCAAAGAAGATGTACCATCTTTCCTAAAAGTCCATTCCATTATTTTTTTCTCAAGTACATATGTTATTTTTATTCCATGATCATATAATAAAACTAGTATCCTAAATATATTTTGAATTTTTATTCTTGGGGTTTGGAATGCACTTTCAAACATATCCATCAAATGAATAATGGACTTATGATTCTTATGTATTGAGAACTACCACTTCACGAATTTTTGTTGTTAATTTTACCAATACCATCTCTCATAGTTGTTCATTATGATTTAACTATGTTTTTAGATGATATATATATTATTTATGATGTTTTTATAATTTTTTAGTTTTTATATAAATCCTACGTTTATGATTTACATTTTAAATAAATATGAGAACATTTATTGTGGATGTGTGGACTATAGCCTTCTTAAATTGATGTGATTAGTTCACATATTGAATGAACTATATTAAGGATATATTAAGTATAATTTTATGAAATATATTATGATTATAATCCCATTAATCTTTTAGAATTATCATATAACAAACACCTTCAATCTTTCTAGTTTGTGTAAATGTGATAACAACATTTGTGGATGTCTGGTCTACCGCCTCCTCAAAGTGACGTGGTTCATCTAAAAAATCAATTAAATGTATTAAGGATGTGTTTAGTAAAAAAAATATGAAACATATTAAATAATAATTATATTTTATTGATAATATATATATATATATATATGTCATTTACATTCATTCTTTCAATAAGATAATAAAATAGATGAAGCATTAATGTCTTCGTATGGCATACCGTCTCTGTGAATGTTGTATTTCATTTATTATTTTTTGTATTATTAGAAAAATATAAATATTTATATTATTAATATATATGATATAAAAATAATTTTTTTCATTTTTAAATTATGTAAATCATGATCTCCTTAAATGGTCAATTAATAGAAATTCCAATCATGTACAATATACATAACTATTTTAACCTAAGAAATTAATTTTACATGAAATTGTTAATAAATGAACATATAAGTAATATATGTATCATATTTTGTATTTTATATAATAATTTGGTTTTTTTTAGATTTATAATAAACTTATATTTATTATAAATGATTTTAGAATGTGTAGGTAGAAATTATATACAAAAATGTAAGTGAATTTCATCTCACTTTTTATTTCCTTAAGAGACATACCAAATTCAAAAATAGCATTATTTTTGTGCTGTATAAACTAACATATGTTATTTTATATCATTAAATTACATTATTTAATGGTATTATATTCACTAAATTGATTTTATTATTTAATGTGGGATAGGATTATGATGTTACTAATGTAGTATGGGTTTTCTCATGTCACAATTATTTTTCATGATACCAAAGCCATGTTCACCGAATTTTTATTATATTTGAAATTTATAATTTCTATATATCTATTAAATGATTTATATAATTAAATATATGTGAATTTAAAAATTCATTATATGATATTTGTTTCATGGGATTTATGTTTCGTTCATGGGGTTTATGTTTCAATTTAATGATTTTCATGTCTTTTTCAGACTTTTTTATGTTTTCAATGTATTTTACAAACATTGGTTTTTAATGTTGTTTGAATATTTGTTTATAAAAATTCATACTATTTTCAAAGAATTGAGATTCAAAACATTTTAAAAAATTATTTATTCTATTTATATTATTTTCAATGAAATTGTTGTGAAATATTTTTTAAGTTTTCATTATATGTTTTAAATGTGTTATCACAGAAAATTATTTTAATCCTTTTTCAAGATTAATTTTTTTTTCTAGGAAAATGGATTTAAATATTTTTATATTGTTTTTTATTTTCTTTCATGGAAATTGTCCTCTAAATATTTCTAATCTTATTAAATATGTTTTAGAGGAAAATAGATTTAAAATATTCATCAAGCCTATTTTATATATTTTCAAGGAAAATGTATTTAAATTTTTTTCAATATTCTAATATATGTTTTAATGTAAAATGGGTGTCAAAATTATTTGAATACTTATTTAAATGTTTTCAATTCATATTAAATGAAAATGGGTTTCAATTTTTTTTCAATATTATTTTCTAAAAAAAATACACTTTCCTCCAAAAAATTTTAAATTGATATCTCAAAATTATTATTCATATTAAAGGACTGATATAAACATTACACATTCCTTTTAGTAATGATCCAAATGTTCCATTAATATTCATTCATTGATTGGATTATATTTTTATGGAATTTGGTTTATTCAAAAATAATTTCTCATTCATGGGTTATATGTCAATTAAACCCATTTTTCATTTATTGGTTTTATATTTATGATGAAGATTCTATATAAAAAAGTTATATGATTATCGGTATTCTATCTTATATCATAATTGATAAACCCTTGTCGAGCATGGTTATAAAAATTAGGATTGCTCATGTCTGGGGTTTCACCGATTGGAAAATTGTGTTAATATGAAAGGGTTATTTCCACATGATGTTAAGATCACAGGAAGATCTTGATCATGCCTGGAAAATTTGGAACCTTAAGATCAAACCCGATGTATTTCATATTTCTGAATGTGATTATACATGGAGCTACAATAATCGAGGAAAACCATGGATAAAATCTTGGTTAGGCTATATGGACTCAGCTAGTTTTTTTGGCTTCCCAAGATCTTGAACGATATAACATCATACATATGCACCCCACTCAAAATTATTAGATGGACCTTAAATATCAAGATTGGGTTATATTCTAAGGTTATAGAGGATGTTGATATTTCTTCCAAACACTCGAAGTTCATTATCATCAATGAAAATTACTGAAAATAGAGTTCAGAATTGAATGTGAACACATGACTCCATATTGGGAGGTCTATAAAATTGTAGGACACTTATTTTTAAATGTAGAATTGTTAAAAGACACGTTTCACTAAAAAATGAGGAGATATGGACTGAAATCTGAGACACAAAAGGGATAAAACCATTTTCCTTGATTTTCAAGAGCCCTCTAAGATAAAATCTTGTCTGGGTGAAAAAGTCAACCATTTTGGGTGAGATCTTGGAAAACACATGGGAAGAAATGATGGAATAAGAGGAGAGCAACAACTTTGACAAGTTTATCTTGGAGGATATTGTACAGCTTGTAATGGTTGCATGTGAAAATCCAAAGGTTGATTTGTCATTAGGGGATTCAGGTCCACTTACATATTTTGAAAATTAGACATTTTTCCCATGAAAAAACTTCTAATAGATGTCTCAGTGGAACAAATTTGGAATGAAAATATGTCCCATCCAAAATACTGAATAACAGGCCACCTGAATACCCTTATGGTGCTGGATAGAACTCCAATGGCTATGAACCAACCAGGGGTACATAGACATATGAAAAATGAGTCCCTGAAGAAGCGGTTCACAATGATGAAACTAGAAATCCTTTAGGTAATTCTTATGAATTGGAACTACTGGATATGAAATATTATTTGAATCAAAATATTACATAGATTTTGTAAATCAACATTTCCTGACAGTGAGTTTGCAGACTACACCGGATAAGTGCACTGCCCCTTTTCTGGCTCCCCTAAAAAAATGTTTTCGGGTGGGGATCAAAAAAATTATTTTTACCCACAGAAAATGTAGTGGTAGTGGGCAAAATGACATCAATATATATGTTCACTAACACTTTCCTAACTCTATTCAATGTTAATCAAGGTGTGGCTCAACAATATTTATTGATTTTATCAAATGAACCCACAGTGGCAGTAGGATCAGAACCTCCGTAATCATCCACTTTCATGCAAGCTGTTAATTCCCCTTTGGATTCAATGGACAGTCATGTGGACACTATTATGAATGTTAAAACACTTGAAAAAAAATCATTCTATGCCTATTACGAGAGGCACTATCAAAAAAATAATTATTATATGAGTTAATTGGATTAGAAGTCCAGTTCAACCTCTTCCAAAAATTATAATAGATCACCGAGGAGGAAGGTACTAGGAGGATCAAAAAATAAAAAGGGGGTTATAGACCCAACAATAGGTTTAAATGGATTTATTAATTTGGAACTGTCAGGGTTTGTGAACCCTGACACATTTTCTATTCTCAAAATATTTCATTTAACTCATAAGCCTAAATGTTTCATTATCCAAAAATAATCTTCTCATATAAATTTAGACACCAGTGTTCTTATGGTTATATTTTTTTATGTACTTGAAATGTAAGTTCTAATGTTGATTCCATTTTTCTATTTATCATGCTTCTTTACAGAATTTTAATGCTTTAAATTCCATGGAAAAAAAATTTACATGTGATTTTTATCTTGATGAAATATTTAACTTTTGTAATATAATCTATTATTAGAATAGATTTTAGGATCATAGTCCTCCTTGGCAGGATATTTATTCTTTAGCTATCATTATTCTTGACCCCTCGTTTGTGTTATGTTACTTAAATTATATTCTTACCTTCAAAGAGAATATTGGCCCATTATACTTTTAAATTTACTCTAGTGAATTTAGAGCAACTACAAAAGATTTTAACCTTATAGAGATTTACTACAATGGTTCCATGTACCCATGGAATAGAAGTAACTACAATAGCATAGATTCAAGATTATTGGATATGGATTTCACTAATATCACTACTCTAAAAAATTGGGACACCATATATATAATTACCTTGCACAAACATAATTCAGACTATCACCCAATCCTTGTCAGTATTATCTCCAAAAAACAGAAATCCAAAACCCCTTTCATATTTAATAACGCTCGGTCTACTGATTTAGAATGTTCCAACAACATTAAAAATTGATGGGTGTCTATGACCCATCACAATGATGCATTTCCAATAATTATTAATTTAAAACACCTAAAATACTGTCTTAAAGGATGGTTCAGCTCTAAATACAATGAAATGACATGGACATCTTCATCCATGAGAATGAAGTTTAAAAAATTCAAAATATCACCACAAGATCTGACTTCTGTTCAGACACCCAATTTGAAATCAACACCTCATTGAAACTAAATATGCTTCATGTCCTTGAAGATGACATTCATCAAAAATTATTCAAAACAAAATGGATTTAGTAAGGTAATATAAAAACTTTGTTTTACATCTCTTTACAAATAATACGGAAAATATGTATTCCTCTATCCTACATTATGGACATAAACAACCATATTGATGTCGAGGATCCCATTTCTAGTTATGTGGTAAAATTTTTAGATAATATTTTCAATGTATCAAACATCTATAAGAACATACTTCATGAAGTCATTTATATTATGGTGAATGAGGAAGACAATATTTTTCTTTTAAGAATCCATCTTGACCATGAAATGAAAGACATATATTTTTTTCATAATCCTTATAGATCACTCAGTCTTGATTTCTTTAATAATGGTTTTTTCAACCATACATGGTGGTTAACCTCATAGTTGTTTACAAACATGTAAATCCATTTTTTACTAATGGTGTTCTACCTCATGACCCCAATTATAATTTAATTACATTAATCCCTAAAGGGTCCCATGCTTATGAAATTCATCTTTTCCAGCCCATTTCTCTTATTAACACTCTTTATAAAATAATTATGAAACTTTTTGATAAAATAATTTCTGTTTTATGACATAAAATTGTTTCATGGAATCAATTTTTTTTATCAATGGATGGTCAATACAAGACCACATATTCCATATCTCAGAATGCACCAACACTCTAAACAAAGATAACAGATGAGGAAATATTTCCATTAAACATGATATTAGTAAACTCTTTGATTCCACTGACTAGAGCTTTATTTCCAAAGTTCTTCAAGCCTTTGGTTTCAATGATACATTAATCAGCATTATAAATTCCTTATTCAAAATGGCCACTATCTCTATCCTTGTAAATGGCTACCCTACTTGTTATTTTAAATGCACCAAGGATGTATGTCAAAGTGATCTCTTTTCTCATATCCTTTTTACCATAGCAGAAGATTACCTTAGTACATTGCTCATTCAATATGTTTTTCAAAATAAATATAAACCCATTTGGGTGGCCAAAACATATGTATTCCTATGCATATCTTATATGCCGAAGAAATCATCCTGAACATAAAATGAGATAAAATAAACAATCAAAATCTAAAAAATGATTAGCCTCATTATGATGATATATTTGGTCAATCTATAAGCGGAATTAAATCATTTGTCTTCATTGGAATTTTTTTTTCTCTTCATAGAAAACGTTATTTCATTAATAGACAAGGTATTAATGAATGATCATTCCCTTTCACCTACCGGGGAGTTACCATTTTTGGGGAAGACCTAAAACCATGTTCTACTCCACTATTGTTAAACAAGTAATCAATCAATTTACCTCCTATTAGGTTAAAACCCATCTCCATGGCTTTCGATATATTTGTGGTGAAATAAAATATTGTTTCTAAAATAGTTTACATGCTGATGTTCTATAAATGGACTTCTTGTATTTTTAAGAAAATTAATGTTTGCATAAAAAATGTTGTTTGTACTGGAATCATTCTTGAAATTATTATTGTGATTGTCCCATGGGCTACTTGTTGCAAACATATAGATGAGGGTGGTATTTGTATAAATAATATGAATCTCTTTAATGATGCGCTTAATGCCTAGCTTACATAGAGAATGATTAATAAAAACTATGACTCCATTGATTTTCTTAGGAAATGAATCCTTGTGAATCGTATGAAGCAAAATTTGAACTATATTAACTCATAGATCAGGCCCTCCTTTACAAAATATATTACCAAAATCATGATTAATTCTAGGTGAATGGTAGGTTCTGATTCATCGAAGAATTTTTGGGCTATATAAACTGACTTGTGTCACCCTAATTTCAATGTTACCTACTAATTCATCCCTGAAAAATACCAAAAACACTATAAAGAAATTAATTCAATCTCATAACTTCAACATTCGAAAAAACACGATTCATATAATTTATAATTACACTTACTCAAATGCTGATGATTTTATTATTTGAGAACTTGATCGCGATGGTGTTCTTGACTCCAAATGTTTTTATAACCACAATTTCTCTAGTACGGATCCTAACATTAGTTCGATGAAATTATTTGGTAAGACCTAGATTAAACAATTGAGACTCGACCTTGTATGGCATATTTCTCACAATTTTGTACATACTAAGGTTTGTCTTCAGTTTTTTGGGATAAATTTTTTTTCTACGTGCCATTTTTGTTACTAGGATAAGAAAGATTGTAACCATCTGTTTTGTTCTTGTGTTACGACGTGAGTTATTTGGAATTATATTAATAACATATCTGTCTGTAGATGGTCAGAATTTGACTATATTATTTCATAATTAAATCATTGCGTGGAGCTTGATTTTAAAGAAGCAAATCAAGAACCACTTATTAGCTTCAGTTTCTGAGCTTCTCCACATGATCTGGTATGATCGAAATTATGTTTTTTCACAACAACTTCTCATTCAACTTAATTTCAGTTCGATGATAATTATAATTTACATTCTATATGTATCTTCAATTTAGAAATCATATTTTTACAAAATTGTTGGATATTCCACGATCCTTCATCATCGTAGAATTGATTGTCTCTATAGGCAACCGAGATACCCCTTTTAGTTGTTCTGGAAAAATCTTTTCCAAAGATGGATTAATGTTAATGTTGAGGAACTTCCAAAGGCAATCCAAGTCATGCATGTTGTGGTTCTATTTTCAGAGATCTTCTTCAATAGTGGCATGGATTCTTCTTTGGAAGCTACAGTACATTCTTGTCTGTGAATGTTGAAATGATGCGTGTGATTCATGCGGGGAATTTCATCAGGAGAAAGGGAAAAATGAATAATTTGGATTGATATTGACTCAAAAAATATTTTCCCGGATATTTGGAATGATATGTTCCATAATTCATGGCCTCTTACTACACATTAGATGAGATTCCATGATTCGTTTATGGAGATCAACTACAGCATCACTTATATCATTGTTAAAGAAAATATGGTTGCAAATGGTCCGACCAACAAGGGAATCAACCATGGAATTTCATGGCCGGATTATTTTCATGTTGATATTCTCCCTCTTTATGAATGATATTGTAATTGGATTACATATTTTGATACTCTTTTAGTTCCTTTCTTTATTATATTAAAATATGTATTGTTCATTGACTGAGACAGAATATTCATTAAAATAAAGCTTACAAAATCCATTTATCTTTTGTGGGTTATACCATGATAATTCATTATGGATCCTACAAAATTTAATGGGTTACTCTAGTATGAAATGATTTTTGAAAACTATAAAATTTTTTAAATGATATGATATGATTATATGTTTATGGTTCAAATTTTATTTCATGGGTCATGCTATTATCTCTTGTTTCGGTCATGATATGATGCATGTTTTATGATAATGTCGAACATGTATTTAAGTGTTTATTATGTGATGGGTGGTATCTATATCCCCACATAATGACTTGGGTAATGATAGATAACTAATGAGTAAAATTGTTATGTGTAAAACTGATTACATGTTCCCTATGTTATCCACGGACCTTGTTGTGTGTACAAATGATTATGGGTGAACATGATTACATGTTCACAATGTTATGAGTGGACATTATTATGGGTCCATAATTTTACGTGCAAACCAGATTAAATGTTCAAAATGTTATTCATTGACCTAATTTCATGTCCATGCGATTATTCATCGAGACAACCCATTTGTTGTTTTAAATATTTCATGATTCATAAGAAGAAGGATGATCTATGAATCTCACATATTTCTCCCTCGATCTAGAATCCATCTTCATTGGTCCGCTTTATGAAACCACAATCATATTTTGTATCTATGGATTTGATCTGTTACACTGAATAATGGTCATAGAATAGTCAAGAACCTGGTATTTTTCAAACTGTTGTTGAAAAGAAATAAAAATGATATTTTTATGAGGAAAATGTTGAGAAAACATGGATTCATAAAAGTTTAGGAATAAATCTTTTCCATTTTTCATTAATCCTTTATTTTTTATCGTAGAAGAGGGTAGGGTAAGTGGATATAATGAATAAAACAAAAAACATTCATAATATGAAATCTACAGGGTTGAATGATCTAGTTCTATTTGTGGAATTGATCAGTGATCTCCTATTATTAAAAAATGAGATTGAAATAATAGGGAAAACAAGTTACCTTGATTTTTGATTGATCATTTATGAATAATGGTTGTGTTTCCATTGTAAAAAATATCTAAAATATGTATGTGTGAAATGACACATGTTCCAATCCTTATTTGTCAATTTTCTCCAAGAAATCATTCCTCAAATGGCTCATATGTCTCGATGTTTAAGCATACAACCCTGAAACAATTTACATATCTATATACATAAACAATAAAATAATTTCTATATTGAAATAAAAAATTCATATAATTATTTAATTTCAATCATTAATTAAGGTATGTGAGAAATTTCCAACAAATGGGACATACAAAAAAAATTACGTCACTCATAGTGTAAATTATAATTTTTGAACTGAAAAGTGCCATAAAAATTCTAATCCTATTCCAAATTCATGATTTAATCAACATTTTGAGTAAACCACACAGGAGTTCAACATACAATATTTAATTTATTTGAGTCATTTGTCTTATCCACACTGTTCCTCGAATTACATGTCGTCTAATCGCCTAGTATGTCAAATAATCCATATAATATAAACAATTAGTAAATATAAAACTAGAGACATTATCATCACCATCATTTAGAAATTTAATTATTAATAAACACCTCTATCATGCACATTAATATTGAAATATTGATATAATTGATGTTGGGGAAAATACAATTATATTCAGAAGGAGCCTCAGAAAAATAAATCTTATAAAGAAAATAATGATCAAAATGAATATGTAAATAACCATAAAAACTAACATTTTTTCCAGAGATGTATTTTACTACCCATAATAATTATGACTCACTCACTAAATTCATACTAAAAAATAATAATATAACAAAATGAATTATTTAAAAAAATTATTTTGAAATTTGAATAAAAATTATCATATTTATGCTCTAATGGTATATGTCATGCCTCTCTCATCCTTTCCATGTCAATATAAAAACATTACACTATTCTATATCACAACCCCATATAAATGAAACAAAAACATACCAAATATTATGATTATATCACTTTCTATAGCATAGAGTTATCAATAGCCATTATACTATATAAAATCCTAGTCATGAAATTGATACCACATCACCAAATACCAATACCATAACCTAATTCACTACATGTATATAATATATATAGATTACAAAGGCGAAAAATTCATATTCATCATTATATATCACAAAATATAGTATTTTGGTGGTTTCCCTTATCATTATACCAATTATGAGAAATGATAATGCATATAAATCATGAGGTCGTTCTATGTATACGATAAAATATAAAAAATAAATAATATAAACATAAAAACCCAACAATGTTTCAACTCATACCACATTAAAACCACATCAACACCTCAGAAAAATACATCCAATAACATTACATAATGCATAAACATTCACTATTAAAAATATTACCAACCACTAATAATTAACCATAGTAACAAACAACACCATATTTGGCCATCTATTTTAAATATCAATCCCCATTTAATTTAATAAAAATATTCATTTGTATGCATGTAATTATACATTCTAATAACTATTTATATACAAAAATATATACATTTATATTTTATTTATATATATTGATTTATTAAAACATAAAATTTATTAAATAAATTTACATCACATGTTAGTATAACCAGACAATATTTTATCCATATTAATTCATTCCAGGGCTAATTATTTAAATTTAATATTCAAACAATGATACAAAACCCCCATAAATCTCAACGAATATTATATAACCAATAATGTTAATATCAAAAAAATATCATCTCTACTACCCAAAAAGCAACAAAATATCTTAATTAAATTTCATCAAACAATTTTTGGAATAAGGTATAATATCACCCTATCCAATAAAATTAAAATTTTCCACATTAATTACATATCAAATATAAAATATTAAAATAGTATTTATAGAATAAAAAACAAATAGTCAAAATATATTATTAATATTCATATTCATATTCAATAATTACCTATATAATAAAAAAATGTATATCACATATTCCATTTACTCATTATAGTACCATAAAAAAATTACTACATTTTATTATGATATATATAAAAATAATTACAAATTATATTGTATTTAATGAATAAAATTCCCCATATAAGATATCATTGAACTTAGAAAACTATATAAATCATTATTGTATTACATCAATAATATAAATTTAAAATCACTAAATTATATTCAGTAAGGTAATTGAATCACATTTACCAATAATAAAATTATAATAATACAATAATTAAAATTTTAAAAAAAATATGATCTAGATTCTCAATTAATAAATTGAACCATCAATTTTAGGGGAATTGGATTATGAATAAATAAATTTATAAACACTAACAAACACGAAATTATTTTCAACACACCCATGAAACATCCATATTACCTGAACCCTTTAACTAACCACAAAAAATAATATACAATATCTAAAATATCTCAATAATAAGAAAAAATGGTTTAATATAATAATATGATATAAAGAGATAAATTTATCAAGAGAAATATGATCAAAGGACCCAAAATATTTAGGAATTTACAAGAACATCATGGTTTTAAAAAGATCAAAAACAAAATAAAATCATATAGTTTGTTAGGTGTAAGATAATCATATAAAATATGTGTCATAACATAAAATTTTAATATTGATTCAAATGGTTTTAATAATATCATGATTCTAAGAATAACGATGTACCGAGGTTCAAAAAAAAGCTTTGTAAATCATGAATAAATACAATTATATGCCTAAAATTCACTTGTAAATTCATAATCATTGACAAAAATCAACATCAAACTAATATGGGATCCCCAAAATAGTAATGAATGAATCTATAAATATTAGATTAATCATATGACTCTTATATGACTATAAATTATGAATATTTTAACACAGACACTATATAACGAATCACATTTAAATAATATCCATCATTACACATCATCAATGACCATGATCAAAACAAATAACCATTTACATGGATTAATAAAACATCAAAACTACTCATGGAATAATTTAACACATCCTGGAACAACCATGTTTGGATATTTTACTCATCTATGTCATTCTAAAAAAATCAATGGATATGTTGATATTTAAATCACAATTTCCATAATTAAAATTTGAAAATTATAAACATAGAAACAATATCAATTGGAATCCTATCTTCACATTAAATAAAATAATCCTAGTGAGATTCTACACATTAATAATTCTATTTTTGATAACCAAATAATGTTTTATCATATATCATCAATTATAAGAAATTTAATATCAAATTTCATCTAAAAAAATCATTAATAAAAAAACGTTAGTTGATGGTAATTACACTAATACGATACATAAAATCTTTTCATGGAATTATCATCCATGAAAATATATAATATAACTATATTGATAAAACTAATGGTGGATATCAATATAAAATGTGATAATCTATCAAAAAATACTATTTCTATCAAAATGTAAATAGTTAACTGGTATGATACAGAAGTACACAAAAAAATATCCACATAAGACCAATCTTAATGTCACAATAAAAATGAAAACTGAAAAAATATGGCTATTGATCTCTGAAAATTACAAACCACTACAATATTCCATCATCCATTTAATTGTGAATTAACACAATAATAATAAATCGAATAAAAATTCATATTATAATAGTTATACATTATCCTTTATCTTATTATATTTTTCAATTACGTTTTTGTAAAATCCCATTCAGCGATACCATGTCTGAGGTAAAGTTGAATATTACCTCATACACACCAACGTATTTTAAAAAGAGTAAAAATGACTAGAGGGGGAATTTATTTTTAGTGGTTATACAGTACACTCTATATCAATTGAAGGATTAACATTAAATAAAATACTGTTTAGTAAAAAAAATATAAACAGTAACTTTGAATAAACTAGAACAATTTATTATATTAAATAAAATAATTTGTCTCTCAATGTGGTCATCATGGTTATCTTTAAATAACTAGATAAAGGAAAGAACTAAAAAACAATGTGTTGTGATCCATTTTATATCTCAATTCTGTCCTGCTCTATGATCCTCCTCTCAACTATCCACCATATGGGATATCGAATTCACTAGATTCATGGACATTAAATATATAAGCACATAGAAATATCATATTATTATGTTATTAGAATACTTATTAGGTTACCTCCATTGTGTCCTAAACATGATGTTATCATGTATAATAAATTTAATCAATATTAATAATAACTTAAAAATTAGAAATTAGATTAAATGAAAAACAGAGTAGTTATGCATGGTCTAACCTACCACAAACCCTTGGGAACATATGATTCTAATCAATGATTGAATGACTATGATATGTGTCTATGATATCCCATACTAGTAATAATATATAGATTTAGAAGAAAAAATTCATCAGTGTTGTGAATACAAGATACCCTATTTTAATTTATTTATAAAGTGTATCATAATAATGGAATCCTATAGTTATGGAAAAAATATGGTGAGAGCATAACCTTTGATTCATTTTAAACTACATCGAGTGCTTCATCGGTATTTCCACTATGTTTTCCTTTTATTTATTCCATGTGATCAGGTCCCACATTATAGTATCAAATTAAAATCCCCCTTATATGGAATTAATATTTAAGATGGTTCACTAGTCCCAAACATCAAACAAAACCTCCATAGAAATGGTAACACACATAACATTTTAAATCATGATTGCAACCTGACATCTTGAGATAAAAAATCACTAATTTAAAAGGTGAATCAAACATGAACTATGTACTTTTGGTATTATAAAAACTATTAGGGAGAAGTAATTGTAGGAATCATGTGATACCAACAAATACACATGCATTTGATCATAATCAATTATTACAAATAGAATTTCTAACATAACAAATATATCATTGAATCATGTTTAAAAGAAACCCCAAAATGGGTGGGAACCATTTATCCCATGGTTTTCTACATTATTATTAGGTTCATTTAGTGCATCATCCTGTGAACACTGATTGTACACCATTCATAAGAAACACAAATCATGTTCTTCTATAATTTGTTCCATTATGGCATGTAATTGGTTAGATAGAAAAGCCAGAAATAAATAAAATGGATCAAAATAAAAACCGTGAGGAAAAACAATGTAAAATTTGATATAAAAATTAACTCATAAAAGGATGAATGGAGATTCTAGAAAATCATGTGTCTCTATAGATAAAATATAATTCAATAGAATATAGAGTCTTCTTAAATAGACATCACAATGTATAAGGGAACTAAAATATATGGAGGCCACACAATAATTTCTTCGACTTAAGTTTCCTAGATAGTAGAAGACAAAGGGGTAGGATTTAACTTATTGTGTAGAAACATTCATCAATGAATTGTAATAGGATATCCACAGTATTGAATGGGAACACTAAGATATAGTGGAGTAATCACTAGGCTGTAGAGGAAGGACTTTCTTTGAAAACCTTGTTGTTTTGTGATCTTTTTTTGTTTCTATGTGTTTTATGTGGAGTTGAGTTTCATCCTCAACCATTTTTATCTTCTTGAAATATTTGATGAAGAATGAATGAGAATATATTTGGAATCGTATTGGGGTTTATTCCATGTGTGAATAACTCATAGAAACCTCAGTAAAACAAAAATAATGTCTTTTTCCAAATCCAATAATAATCACTGTTCATTTTTGAATAAAATATCCCTCAAATCATATCCATAACTACCTATTAAATTGAATGACACTTGAATACAATTATTTGGAATGTGATGTTGGTCATTGATGTGGAGATATATTATTGATGTGGTCCAAGATACTATATCAAATCCTTCATTGTCCATATTAAATTGGAAACCCCACTTACCCAGGGAGAACCCTCCATCAATGGTGGCATTGCATCAATCCCAAATAATGCTATGTCAAAAAAATGTAAATTTATAGAGTAATCATGGATTTTATGTGATGGTAATACTATATACTTCATATCCAACATTAATTTTGAAGAATGAATTAAGAAACACCCCTAATGGTTCCAAAAACAACTAAAACACCTTTTACATTAACCTAATCATGGTAAAAAAAACATACAGAGAAGGTAAAATGGAAAACGTTTAAAAAATTGATTTAGGGTGTTACCACTATCCACCTCTAACGACATTTCATCATAAAGAAGCATGCATTAGAGTCCTTATTAATAAAATAAATCCCCTAGGATCAAAAATCATCCTTACACACCCGTGTCTCTACATTCTTTAACATATGTTTCATTAAAATTATGACAATTCATAATTTTATCCCTCGAAAGACATTATTTCCCTAGTCTAATATCTGAACAAAAATCTCATCGTGATATTCAACAAATTTTATATCCAAATACTTATTGATGGTAACATTATTTGAAAAGGTTATATTCTTATGATATCATTCCACAAGAAATGCATAATACATATATGTTTAATAAGAAGGAATAAACAAATGTTATTCTATTGTATCAACACACTTAATGATATCAAAGTGTCACACAAGATGTGGTTCCCCCTTTCTATGAATCCTCGTATATTGATTCACTAAACATGGAGTGACTCATAAGATACATGGTTACTTAAATTTAACACAAAATATCTCATCCTATAGACACCTTAAGATCTCTATCAAATTTCAGTGGCAATAAACTTATTATGATTCATTTGTACACTCTTGGAATTATTCTAAGCTAAAAAAATACCAAAACTACCGCCACATATTCCACTTGACAATATAGTGATTAAAAACATTAAAACCCATATAGATCCACATAATGATCCAGCATAAATGAATCCTAGTTATTATTGGTGATGTAAATCTCATCCCAGGAATTATGATCATCCAATTTTCCACTAATTTCAGGGATTCATATTCAATGAATATTCACCTATATGCATACAGACTACTTAGAATAACCAATTGTTTGAGGATGGTATACCTTTCCCAAAATAATATCTATCCCTATGGTCATATGAATTACAATAAAAATTATTTCCATAAAAAGTTAAACACTATCTAAAATTATGCTAAAGGGAACTCCGTGAAATTATACAATATAATTGATGTAGATAATTCATGTAAAATCAACTAATATCATCTCTTGAATATGTAAATCATGGTAAAAATTAATAATCAAAACAATAGTAAGCTAGATAGTATCGTTACTATTAATTTTCTAGGTAACTCTATAACAAATTCCATTATCGAATCCTCAAAATTATTCATGGGAAATGGACGTGGGTCAAGCAGACCATCCAGACATTGTTGCTATGAAATAACCATTTTGATAATTATGTAATTGGGAGATGAATTCTTTAATGTCACTCTTCATCCATGGACACCATAACAATGACATGATGTTAAGGTATATAATTATTTCTCAAGAATACAATACCCATATAGTTGAATGGAAATACCCATAATATCCTCTCTGATAGGATATGGGACTATTACACTTCCTTGTACTGTGATCACATCATTGTCACATAAATACCACATGTACATCATATCACCTCAATTTAGTTGATCTCTCATTAAATGACACTTTGAGATTGAATTTTTCATATCCTTTACATAGTCAATAAAATACTATGTCAATAAATTAGGATAAGAATTCATAAAATCATTTTCTATTGAATTAACCATACTCTATTATAATAACTAAATCATCATGTTACACTTCTCCTCAAATAATCACTCACCTAACTCATGATCAACCTAAATAATAAAAAAAATGAATTTGTGATAATGTGGAATTTATAGGTTATATAATCTATCATGATGTATAAAATATATCGATACTTAACCAATTTATTATTTCTAGAGTTTAGGTCTCTATGGTTTAATATATAGATAAGTATCTTGGGGTCTATGTAGGATTAAATTTTCTCACTGAATATATATTTCCTCAAAGATTTATGGGATCCAACTATGGAATTCATGTCCATGTAAATTGTTGGGTAGATCCTATAGTGGGTTCATAACTGACATTACCAATAATCTACTATATTCTACCATAACAACATTTACATTACTAGACCAACTCTTGAGATATTAGAAATCAATTTATTACTAATCAGTTGATCAGGAAGTGGATGTACTATAGCAGTCATCAATATCCCATTCGTATAAAGGAATGATTCTTCAAATTTAATAAATCACTATAACTTCACTACCTTCGTAATATGTGTTTTCATGGGTTCTTATTGTTGGGATATATCATAGAAAAATTGTCAAAAATATCTTGTTAAACCTATAATGATACAATTTTCAAATTAATTATCGAGAAATGTACATAACATCACATCAACATGATTTTTTTGAAATAAAATATATTAATTTTTTAGACACCACATTTCGTAATATTCTCACCACCAGCATCTAAAATTCATCCTTCAATAACTTGGCATAAATATGATTTCTGGGTAGTGTACCCAAGACCTTCCCAAGGTGTAGTGGATTTTTCTCTAGGGTTGGAGAGTAGATGCGTATTTCATTGACGGAGACAATGATAAATGTTTCTAGGTATGGGTGGTATATCTTTTATATGATATCCACGAATATTTACAATAAATTCATCACCCAAAACTGAATCAAAATGTTTATATATGGGTCATACCTACATTGAAACACCATCTTTAGAATGTTCCCATATATAACTCATAACTAATGACTATCATATTCGATATAATTCATGTAAATCCACCAAGATCCCCATTACTGAAGAAAAATAAAATTAATCCTTGGAATATGATATTGGTTCTTTGTATTCACATCGTATATAATTTGGTAGACAATTCCCAGTTGAAGACTTCAACTTACCATCATTGATAATAATATATTTGCAACCTTGTGTGAACTAATAAAAATGATAATACCATAACATGTTATGTATAAATGTTGTATCATGATATAAAACATCTCAGTTGGTATAATATAACTGAACACCTATGGAAATGGATGATAGGGTAGTTTTTATCATGGTGAAACTACCAAACCTACCACATGTGCTATAATTGTCCCAATCTCAAAGAAATAATATAATGCTCTTCCATCTCATAGTTCCTACTCTCTAATAATCAGGTATCTATCTAACATAAAAAATTTAAATATAACCAATAAATAGTAGAAATACATGTGATTTGGGATGAAAAACATCAAATTCATATCGAGAAATGAAATAAAGGTAATCATTTATAGAATCATAAAATATAACCCATTTCTATTTCTAGTGAGATCAAGAGGACTCCCTATATAAAATTATAGATTATCCACTATTGATCCTAATGGTGTATCTAGAGAGACTATTTTGGAGGATAGTATAATCAATTGGTCATGACTAATATTCACTTATGTATATATTAATTTATATTAAGATGTATTATATTAAAAGAAATGTATAATGTTGATAAAATAAATACCGAACCTAAAATAGATTACGATACCTTTTCCATATTTTTTGGAGTGTAATACATTATATATACATTCCCAATATCTTCCTCATTGATCTATTCATAACAATCATGGTAATTCTAACTCCGTTGCTAGTAGCTCGTGCTAGATATATATCTCCCTGATAGGTTCTGACATATCCAACTACAAAAATCTTTTGGAAAAAATAAATGATGATTTTATGTCATTCTGAACTAATAGCAGTATCTTTGTGGTAGTGATGATAAATTATGGTTCTGTCTGAACATCTAAAAGTTGAATATCATGGGGACATCTCTATGTATCTATATAATGAACTACATGCATACTAATTTTATTCACACAATCATGTTCTTATACTTATTTTCCTCAGATGATGTACTCATGGATGGAGTGGTATGTGTACTTGTATATGCATATAATTTGATTTAATGACCAACTAATGTACCCTCCATGGCGATCTTGTCTATATTAAGAGAATTTTATTTGTACCTGAGGGTATGATTATAGGATATAAATCCAATTATTCTATCTATGGTTAGGATTAATTCTCATCTCAATATTCGTGTCCTTCTAAGCCTTATTAGCAGCTAGAAGAAAATAAATGTGGAGAATCTATATAAAATATGGATAATATTAATATACTACCATTGATAACTTATAATCCACAATAAGTTCAAGTCCTCAATTGAGATTTATCATGGCATGTAATAAATCTTTGAATACCATGTCCTTAAATTAATCCTTTTACGAGTATCTCATGTTATCTATCTAAACACATAACTCCACACCAATGATTTACAACTCCATATATCATAATGGATGAGAGATTAAACTGTCAATTTGTTATCATATTGTTGTGATAAAATATAACCTTGTTGTTGGGCATGCAATCCTCAACAATGTGTGGTCAACCAATTCCATAAAATTATGGGTGACGATTGGGATATAAATCTCAATAAAATATAACCATGTATCTTTTTGCTTAATGGGATGCACCAATTTTGATTACTATTGGTGATGGTGTGGGAACGATCTCAATGGAACATTGGTCAGTATTAGGTCCAAATAAATATATGTGAGTTGGAATAATTTACATCATAACAAACTTTAGAAATCTAAAAAAGTCTAAAAATATGATATGGGACCACAGAATTGGTTTTCTAGCTGTGTACCCTTATGCTAAGGTAAAACCCCTGAAAGCACCCCTTGTTTCATTCCTTGAGAATTAGTTATAGTAATAATATATATTAACATAATATAATTATTTTTTTTAATAAATCAAATCCTATAAGAATATATAATATTTACATTCAAAGCGTAGATAAATCATGAAATCAGAGAAATTATCCCTAATATACAGAATAACACAATGAATTAATTTTTATACGACTATTTAGAACAACAAAATGTATATATATATATTTATTTATTTATGGAATGTGACAATACATTATTATTCATGATTAAGCAACACACATATAGTCTTGTAAATCCTATATCAACAACATGTTTTTCACATGAGGTTTATTTGATCAACTGTAATAGAAAAATTGAAATTCACATCATATCAAAACTTAGATTTCCACTATAATATTATGCTGAAAATTACATTTTTCCTCTACGTGAGTCCCAATAATACAATCTATAATCTACCATATTCATGAACAATAAAAGTGGAAAAAATTTATTTTTTCTTAATGCATCAATACAATTTCCTAACATGTCAACCCAAACAACCTAGTCCTGGAAAGAGTGCCAAATGACATCAGAAATGACTAAACATAAGAATGAAGACATTGAAATGATTAGAGGGTATAAGAACATCATATTAGAGACTATACCATGAATACCATATCGTTTAGTTAATTTCAAAACGTAGTGAATTTGGAAAATAATAAATAATTAAAATAAACTTGTGGAAACTTAATAGAATACATTGATATCATAATATAATGTTTTCCAAAGTGGTATGAATTTATTGAGAATATATGGTTCATTAATAAATAAATGATAGTGGAATAAAATAGAGTTTATTCATATCTAATTATTCTATATTCTCCTCCTCTAAAGCATTATCTATTGGGCCCTCACCATTCTCCTTATATACGGCCATGAAATCTTTATCACCAAAAAATACCATTGTATGTTGTCATCATAAGACTCTGTATAAAACTATCAATGCAATCTAAACATGATGTGATCTTGTATGAAAATTTTATCACATTATAATTAAAATATAATATTAATCATAAATTCATAATTGAATAATAGTTCTATTTGGTCTATCAAATCTTCCACAAATCCCAATCGGTTTCTACTTATACTCTTGGTTAAATGTGGAATGATAAAAGATAATGGTTGAAAAAAATGGAAAAAATGTCCATCAATATCTTATATACCTTAAAATTTCTTGAATAGATGCTATATAGTTTCTTATGTCTATCAAGTGTATCATGTTACCTGGAGTACGTTAGTTATCCACTATGGATCCATTAGAGTCTGTAAAATGATTCATTACAAGATACCTCAAGTGACTCCCCTATATTGTCAATGTTAAATTCATGTAGCTCTTCCAATTTGATCATAAACCACGTTATTCTCTTATAAAGACAAATGTATTCTACCTCTTTGTGATCCATATCATAGTATTGTCCTCATGTATCAAGTAACAAAAAAAATTCTTCATCAAAATGGTAACACATATCACTTGAAAAATCATTATAGTCACTTACAACTATGGGATAATAATATGTAACCATAATAAAATGTGATTCTATACTAAAAAATAGAATCCATCTATTAAAACATATCATTTGAAAAAATACATTGGGAGTGTCAAGGTAGGAATGCACACTAACGAATATGAAAATATTTATTCATGGTAATTATTAAAACCACACATAAATTATATCTTGGTAACATATGTAAATGAATGCCTAAAAATGTAATTACGATCCATAAATATAGTTTTCAAAATGAAAATAGGATTCCTTAAATCCATTATCATCTGAACCAAATTTTGACAAAAACTAGGAAAACAATCCTTGTTAAGTGAACCTTTAATGAGTTACAATATGGCATGGTACATATTATCGATCAAGGAATTCAGGAAAAATCAAATGGGCTGAATAGAACATAAATGAAATCAGTATCTGAGAAATGTAATCTTAATACTCTATCCATGATGGTTGAGTAGAAATTCTAAAAATATGGGGTCCCCATGGTGCATGGAAAGGAATAAAAATAGAGAGAGGCATGAATAGACACCATAATAGAGGAAGAGAATAACCAAGTTGTAAAACCACTAAAATGACATATGTATATTTGGTTACCAAGTTAACAAACCACTTTGTTATATAAAAGACAAAATGGTGCCAGAAGGTACACTATTATGCTAGGTGAAGAGACTCATGATGTGGAAGGGGAACACTACAATGTATGGATCATGTCACCCCAATGAAAATGAAGAACATCACCACATATCTGACATTGTCATGATATTCATATAGTGTAAGGGGAATATATGTATTGTAAAGTGAATTTTGAAGCCCATAACTTCTCTTAGATTTCCATTAATGATGTAGCCTGGATAATTAATCTACAACCATTTAGGGGTTCATTATTCATGATATTTCCTCATTAAAACCTCATGAAAAACAAATTTAAGGCCCTTAATATATGAAATCAATAATCATATTAAATTCATAAATTAATCCTCCCAATTATTTCTTGTTACTCTCATTAAATGACATTACACATGATTACATGCAACAAATACATTCCATCTATATCTAATTCAGAGAGAGAGATATTTACATTGGACAATCCACTAAAACACATCATTAATCGTCTATATCTATAGTTAACCCCCTTATCACTATCTATCAAACACTATACACAATGGCATATTTTCTACCTCATAGTGCACTAAAACAGTACCAGTCACGTTATAACAAATCCATGGGCTCAATTCAGTTGTCATATATGATATATACTTCCAAAATTATATTTGGATGAATGATTTCCCTAACATAGCTTATTTCTCAAAAAATATACAAAATCCATTTATATGTAATAAAATACATGGTGCAAAAAAAATACTTAGTGGATAAGGGAAACAGGATTCCATTTAAGAATATAAAAATAATTAGTTTGAAAATTTTGTCATTTTTATGATTGAATATTCTAAATATGATGATATGTTTTTATTGGAAATATATTTTTTTATGAAACATTCCCAAAATTTAATTAATCTGATATATATAAATCAATCATTGTAGTAATCAACCTCAATGACTTGATTTGACACCTAGAAAAGGCTTATAAACATATGAAGTAGATTGAAACCTTTATATAATGTATACATCCCATGTTGAGGATAATCTTATTTGATCGCATAAAAACTAACATCAAATAATGGTGGAATATTTTATATAATAATATATGAAATAGGGATTAGAATTTCCCCATGATACCTTGAATACATTACCTTGAGTGAATATAATCAAATGACTAATTGATAATTATTGTTTTACAAAATATCATCAAAATGGAAAATGATTTATCCAAATAACTCTAAAATGAAAATCACATTATCATAATGTATACCCGATATTATTTATAGTTTTATTTTTCATAGCCTGACTGAATTAGGCCTTCTTATCTAGAAATATGTTATGTGCAATTATCCCATACCCACCTCGAATAGGTCTGGGGCATGTAAGTGGTATCATGTATGTATAATACTCAAATGGGTGCCCTTACCCTATGGCATTTGTATGCACACACACATATCTAATCCATTTAAATGAACAATTGTAAAATGAAATTAATATAAAATAAATGCATACAACTATATACCAAAATCAGTGTGAAACCGAATATAGGAAATAGATATTGGTTATAAAATAATACCATAAAAATATACAAATAAGTCCATCCTCATAGTAAGAATGTACTATAGTAAAATTCATCTACAAGAATGAACCACATTATATCTAGAAAAATATTTGATTTATTTTTCTCTAGGTCCACTAGATATGCAATCTAATGGTCAGTCTCATATATGAGATAAGACAAATGTTTAAATACCTCACACATGGGTGAGTATAAAAATTATTTTTAAAAAAAGAATATACTAAAAATAAAAAATTATGATTAATAAGATCATCATTGGATATGTCAATAATAAATGGAGAAACAATATAAACATAATCATATGCTCATAGAAAACACTAAGTATCATGATACGTTCAACAACACATTTTCATCCTAATAATTGATACAACAGTTCATAACCACACTCACTATGGAGAACGAACTCTGAGAGTCTGATTGTGCTGAATATATCAATAATAGATTTGAGGCTCATTGTTTTTTTCTTTGGAATAACACAATTATATCTTGAATATATTAATACATATATAAGGATCAAACCCAATTCTAGGAGGTAATACTAACTAACTGAACCCTAACCATCATTCCTATTTTGAATTTATGACTATGTAAATTTGGTCCCATAGATTCATATATAAACCATGAAAGAAAAATGATTATATAGGATATCATATTGTATTATAGTAGATATTCCAATGAATCATTATAAAACCAAAAAAATATATAGGATCATTATTCTTTGTTTAGGATGTAATTCAATAATATAATTGATTGTTGATGAATTTGTAGAACACACCCTCAAGAAAACTACTTGATTCTTAGGCGAAAATCTCTCAAAATTATTCTTTTAGGTGTACATTATGTGTGCTTGCAGTACCATGCATTACAAGTAAATAGTGTGTGTTCCTTTGTATCATATACTATGAATATCTATATATGGTCATTTCCATGTACATGATTGTTCCTATATACCGGGACATGATTTAATACAATGAAATTCCAGTGTACTCTATTAGTGTTATGTACATGATCATGTCCATTTCCCTATATAATCGGAGAGAAAAAAAATGTCACAATGTATGTTTCTGATTAAATGTGAGTCCAACAAATTCCTACCATACATCAATAACCAGAAAACACATGGAATGTATCACCGGATTACACACCATTTATATAAAATATTTAATTATTATTTATTTTAATCACATGGTATTCTATTTACTTCAATGCTTCCTCGAGACTCACCAATGAAACATAGATATGGAGGTCGATCAGCCTCACCCTCACCAACTAAATAATTGCAGCTTCTAATTTATCTAAAATCTATACATGATGACAATCCCACTTAGTACATAATAAACCCATATATGAAAGTATATGATACAGTACCAATGTGTTATTACCAACATCAAATCTCTATATCATCTCCAAATCAAATTGAAATATTTTTATTAATATATGAGAGATAGATAAATCTACAAACTAGTTCACTACCCATTATTTATCAAACTACAGGATTAAATTAATGAAGATGATGGAATAATGAATATCATGTAGTAAAAAAAACAAAAATAGAATCTGGAAAAATGGAACATATCCAATTTTTATGATTTCCTTTATTATTTTCAATTATAATTACAAATGATGAGATGAAAAAAATAATTAATTGTAAAAACTCAAAATTCCTAGTATAATAATAAGATACCAGAATTTTGATTGATCAATGAATAAATCAATATATTAATTTAATATAATTCCTCATAGGTTATTAAAATTGGGAAAATCATAATAAATAAAACATCCAAGGTTGATATGGATTGATCAGTGAAAAATAATGAATCAGCATCATTATCCTTGGAGATACCCATGATTAGTTTTGGTTAAAATAATAAAAAATTCTTCATTTAATTTAATCATACATTGCTCCAATACTCTCACTCAATTATCTAGGATATGTGTGTTAACCTAGGAATTGTTGATATGAGTTCTTACACTTCTGATCTAAGACTCTACTTATGAGTCATTCCACATTTTTTAATATATTTCTTAGGAAATATGGTACAATATTAAATATCTAGGAAATATCCATTTCAAGACCACTGGGCTTTGGAATCTCATGAAATTTAAACACCTAGATATATAAATATTAGTTAATATATTTCAACGATGGACATTGAAAAAAAGATACAACACATATTCCCAAAATTAGTGATTTGTTTATAAAAAATAAAAAAGTCTATATGATAAGATGTAGGTACTAATCATATATATGGTTTTTTGGGGCCTAGGTACTCTTCTGAAGCTTTCGATGCTTCCAATCAACTCATAAAATAGATTACTTATCCAATTAATGTTCTAATCTAGTGGATTTAGGATAACCACTAGTGTACTCTATAATTGTATCTCCAACCATGATGACTATCTTGACCTAAATGAAAATATGTGATGAGTCATATAAATATATATTCATCTTTGACACATAGAATATATAATGAACCATGTCTATCTATTAAGGTAGATCCAAAAAATACAGATGCACTCTGACTCTATGTGGGGTTCATGTAGAGATAATTAATATTCGAGACATTTTGCAACAACATGCAAATATATATAATCCATAAAAAGGTGATACCTTCAATAACCCATGGTCTCCCTCCTCAAACTAAAAATACCTTAATTTTCATAGTCATAGATATAATAATAGACATTGTTTGTTCTAGTCTATTCTGGGATAATCGACACCTTCTCTATCATATTATACACTAACTCTAGTCCCACAAGGGATGATTCACATGGATTAGTCTTACAAAGTTAATACATATAGAATCACCATTACATGGACTACAAGGATACCATTCCACATATAGAATGGTTTCTTTTAATTAATGAAAAATTCACAAATTCAAGATTATCCTCCCTTGTACGATTGATATCCAATATGAAATCCCCATACATGTCTTCTAGAAATTGAATGGTTTGATCAAATTATCTGATATTCTGGGTGTGAAACACTATGTTCAAATGAAAATTGACTCCAAGGGATCCTAATTACCACTTCATACTCATGATTTCATTAGATAATTGGGGACATACACAAATATTTAGGGATCTCTGTGGTGTCATACTATCTCATTCATATAAATTTTCCACATCTTATTTATTGAAATATACTGCCAAATAGCTAGGAATTATGGTAGCACAGTGAGTTAGTCTATGATCACCTAGATGGGATCATGTACTCCATAAATTGATAGTAACTACAAGGACCCAACCTTAAAAATTACATAATATTGAAATAAATGAATAATTCACATTGGGGATCATTTCAGGTTTAGTGTTTTAAAGAATTAGGACATAACTATTACATCTCCAAAGATTACAAAGTAGACACTTCTACACAGTTTCCTTTTTTTCATAAAATAAAAATTCTTGAAAAAAGAGTAATATCTAGTTCCTGGTGTTAGGAAACATAACATTTTCGTGATCCCATCCTTGACCCTATTCATCATTAAGTCCTGTGAAAACATTTCAAAACTTGGGATGAGCATAAAAAGTTTAGTAAGGGTTATACAACAATGAAAGAAAAAATTTGATCATTAATACATACAAAACATAAACTCTTTTACTTACCTCATGAAAACATAAGATTTATGAAGAAAACATAGAAATCATAAATCATAATGGTAACTTGTGGCATCCATAACATACTTACAATGTAGCTATCACAACTACAAAGGGAGTTACTTTGGAATACCCATCACAGTATATTCCTTAAATATCATAGGAGAAACATTCACATTTACCTTCGTTATATTACCCAATGAATTAGAGAGCTATCCCAGGCTCACCCACCCTAGGTTTTTCACAGAACCACCCATATACGTAAATAATTCCCAAGAACCATAACAGGATCATAACACATAACATAAGAATAAAGGAAAGATAACATTTCCACATCGCAAGAAAAAAATTTCATTTCAAAATATAGAAATAATAAATCCATTATCAAAATACTTTTCAATACCAAAATATGTAAAAGGAGTATATGGTATTTATTTTTTCCCTTTTAAAAACATTATGGCTTGTTAAATAAGCCAATGATAAAATAATACTCACGGTGGTGGAAAGGACTTTGTCGCCGATTACGTATGAAAAACATTATTTTTTTGACTAGTAAAACGCTTTGTATAAAAAGATTCCCTCTTAATGATGTAAAAATTCAAAGGAGTTTATACACCTTATAAAATAATGTTTTTTTTATAAAAATAAATATGCCTCAATGAAAAGTGATTGAGACATAGTCTATTACCTCTTGTTCGACTTGACTCGATCGTTCTGTAATCTGCACAATAATAAATTTAATTTAATTTATATGTTCAAAAGACTATTTTTCAAGTTTATTATTTATTATATATAACTTATTACCATGTTATAAATATTATTTAATCATTTATGTTAATAACTTCCATTTTGTCGATATTTCGTACTTGATTCAAAAGTGAACACCATATATTTACATGTTTTCCATGGGGTCAATATTTAAATATATACAGAATGAATTTAATTATTTAGATATCATATATATCATATATATCTAGTATATATATATATATATATATATATATATTTGTACATATCATTTCGAGGTAAGAAATGAAATGCACCGTTCATGGAGACGGTAAGCCGTATGTACGCATGAACACTACTATCATTTATATTTCTTATTCTAATGGAATTAAAACATAATGATACATAGTTATATTATAATTCCGTATAATATCATATATTCTATCATTAACTCTATCCATTATACATCACACATAAGGAATTAATGATTGACATCACTTTGAGGGGGCGATAGTCCGCACTTCCTCAAATGAGATATCGTATTTACCCAATAAGGAAACCATAAAGGCATGCTATAAATGTAAAATATAGATTAATAAAGAAAACATAAACATAATATATATAATATATAAATACAGTGCCATCATAATGGCCACCATGAGAGGCGTTATGAGGTAATTGAACAATCATCATTCCGTGAGGCGTTAGTTTTCCATCCGCAAAAACATTATGTTCTTCATCCTTTAGATGGAGGTGTGAGTAAGTGTAGTACGAATCCTTTAATAAACACATCCTAGTATATTGAGGATATAGTTTTTGTTACAAAATAATGGAATAAAAAGAGTTTATGGGTTGGAGAAGAAAATAAATGAAAACAATTTAAGAGAAATTGTTACCTTTAATTTGGGTAACTCTCTTGGGGTTGAACCAAAGGACTTATTGAAGTGACTTATAGCTATGGAAAGGATTCTAGGAGGATTACAAGGATGTATGGAGCTTAATTTGGACTATTTTGGATGAGGAAAAATTCTTGATAGGTGTAAGGAATTGGTTAGAAGTGATATCCATTTATAAGGGAGAGGAGGGGCTCTTTATGATAGTGTGAAAACATTATTTTATTATAAACATATCATCAGTTTCAAAAGGACCAAAAATCATTAAAGTTGAAGATATGATTACTCATATTCTAAATAAAATCATCCAATAATAACTGGACTTGTTATGGATAATATTTTAATCATTATAATCTTATTTATTTAAATCACTTATTAATGAAGTAAACACTTCATCCTTATTGTGTAATAAATAATTTATTATATATGATGTCTAAAAATAAAATAAAAAATACCATGATGTGGGAAATTTTTTTCGTCTTCCCAATTAATATTTATAGTTTGAAATATAACTCATATATCTTTATGTAAAAATTAATTTATTAGAAGATATTTTTATGACATTTTAGTTTTTACATTGAATTAATTAATCTAATGTGTTATTATTACTCCCAAGTGGCTCCATGGGGTTCCAAAATAGACCCAAGTATGCCCTTGGTAGGACATTTCTCATCAAATAAGGTTAGGAAAAGTGTTAAGGTAATTTGGAATTATTATAATATTATTTTTACCTTGAATTACTCTATTTACCTTTAACCGCGGTAAATAAAAGTCAAAAGTTTCTATTCACCAAAAATTATGTTCATATTTTTCAACAATATTTTACTAACTAATAACAACAATGTATGTCGGATTTTCGAAATTCAATTTACAGAAGTGGAAAATTATCATTTAAATGAAAAATCTAGTTTTTAACTAATACTAAGTGGTTTCACTATTCGTCAAAAATTGAAGTTTTTCAGATAAATACCAAAAATTCAGGCCATAAATTATTTGATATTCCGAATTAAAAAATGATGTCTAATTTACCAAATTCATAAAATAGAATTCAAATTAATTAATTTAAAATTAATTGCCATTGTCAAAAAAAATAGTGTGTTTTTAAGAAACTATACCTATCAGAACATTGATACTTGTTTATGTCTAATTTAAAAGTAAAATTAATTAAATTGACCAACATTAGGTTAAATGGTAAAAATATATTCTAATTAAACTTTAAAACTAATTACAAAGATATTCTATTCTTATAAATAAATATGATTATAAAATAGTTTTGAATTAAAATACAATATTTTTCACTATTCATTAAATAAATGAACATTATCAGAAAAATTCGAAAAAATTACACAAAGTAAATGTTGAAGTAAAAATTCTAAATAAGGATTTTATTTGGTAATATTGAATGCTTTAAAGTAACCATAACTAGATTTAATGAGGGTTTTCCTTTAAAAGGAGATAAATCAGCCTTTTAATGTAAATTATGCTTAAAATTACATTCATTCATATTTTAGGCCTATATCTTTTTATTAGATAATGTAAATTCATTTAACAATCATGTATAATCATCTTTTAGTTATTTTTGTTCATTTATGTCAATACAACATCTAGGAAGTCACTACCATTTAAAATAATAATATTATATTATTAGTGTGCAACGTAAAATTTCCAAGAAACCCGTTGTTGTGTATCGGGTACGCTATCGATCATAGAAACGCTTTTAAAGTAAAATTAATTTTTAATTAAAAAATATTAATAAATATCAAAATCACTTATTCTTCATTTACTTGGGATGTTACGTCCTTCCCCACTTTTGGAAATTGTGTCTTCACAATTTTTATTCACTTATCAAAATAAGTGTGGGTATTTATCCCTCATAGCATTTTTAGATTCCCACGTTGCCTCTTCAACCATATGGTTTTTATACAACACCGTTACCTGGTGAATTACCTTATTCTGCAAAACATGCTTTCTATGATCAAGAATCTGGACTGGTTGTTCTTCATACGAGAGATTATCTTCCAATTGAACTATCTCTCGGCTCAAAACTTGAGATGGATCTGGTATATACTTTCTCAACATCAAAACATGAAAAACATTGTGTACCAAGGATAAAAATGGTGGTAAATCCACTCTATAGGCAACTGATCCAACTTTATTCAGATTTTCATAGGGTCCAATGAATATCGGACTCAACATTACCTTCTTTCCAAAACACATCACACATTTCCATAGAGAAACATTAAAAAAGACATGATCACCTACCTAAAAAGAATGAGCATTCCTCTAGTTATTTGCATAACTTTCTATCTCCTCTAAGATATTCTCATGTGATTCTGAATCAACTGAGCATTCTCTACCACCTCTTCTACCAATTTTGGTTTCATCAGCTTCCTTTCACCAACATCATCCTAAATAGATAGAGTTATACAATGGATTCTATATAATGCCTCAAATGGAGCCATCATTATACTGTAATGAAAACTAATATTATATGAATATTCAAACAAAGAAAGAATTTGGTCCCAACTTCCCTGATAATTCATCGAGCAAGCACGAAACATATCCTTAAATGTATAAATTGTACATTATGATTTCCCATCTGATTGAGGATGAAAAGCTATACTAAAATTTAATTTAGTACCCAACGACTTCTGAAGGACTTTTCAAAAGTTAGAAGTGATCCTGGGATCACGATCCGATAAAATGGAGAGGGGAACTCTATGCAACCTAACTATCTCTTTAACATACAACTGAGCAAGTTGATTCAGAGACAAAGTATCTTGAATAGGAAGGAAATGAGTAGATTTAGTCAATTGATCATCTATAACCCATATTGCAGTATTACCTCGAGATGGCTTTGGTAATCCCACAACAAAGTCCATGGATATATTTTCCAATTTCCTCTCTGGAACCGGTAGAGGCTGAAGTATCCCTTTCTTTAACTACTGCTCTGCTTTATCCTGAAGACATGTTAAACACTTCATAGTAAAATCAGCAATACTTATTTTTCATTCCATCCCACCAGTAATACTTCCGAAGATCTCGGTACATCTTATACTACCAGGATGAACTGAAAATGGGGAACTATGAGCTTCACATAACAACTCATTCTTCAACATTGAGTCACAAGGTATATATAATCTCTTTCCAAGTCATAAAACACAATCATTGTCAATTATAAAATCAGACACCTACTCATCTGAACCATCACTACCTTTTACTGCAACTCAGTATCTTCTTTCTACGATTTATTTATTATGCCTGATAGAGATGATTTCACTGACGCCTAAAACAAAACAGAAGAATTTACTTCACCAACAACTTCTATGCCAATGTTTATCAAATCAAAATCCAAAGGATCTCATTCAAAATATAGCATGGTTAATGAAGCATTACTTTTTCGACTCAAAGAATCAGCCATTTTATTAGCTTTTCTCAGATGGTAATGGATCGTGTAATCATAATCCGTGATTAATTCCAGCCATCTACTTTGTCTCATGTTCAATTTTTTTGAGTGAATATATACTTTAAACTATTGTAATCTATATATATTTCACATTTTTCTCCACAAAAAATATGCCTCTAAATTTTTAATGAAAAAAAACATCATCTAATTCCCAATAATGTGTATAGTAATTTAACTCATGAGGTTTCAACTGACGTGAAGCATATGCAATTAACTGATCATTCTGCATTAGGACACATCCAAGTCCTTTCAACGAAGCATCACTATAGATAACAAACTCATCATTTCTATATGGAAGTGCCAAAACTGGAGCATTCACCAATCTTCTTTTCAATTCTTGAAAACAATCATCACATTCTATTGCCTAGTTGAACTTAACACCATTTTGAGTTAACATAGTCATAGGACTAGATAACCATGAAACATTCTCAACAAACCTCTGGTAATAACCTTCTAAACCAAGATAACTATGGATCTTAGTTATATATGTGGGTCTTGTCTATTCTTCAACAACTATTGTTTTAGCAGGATCAACAGTTATGCCATTTTTTGAAAAAATGATACCAAGGAAAGAAATTTGTTGTAACCAAAATTCACACTTGCTAAATTTCCCGAACAGTTTCTTTTCTTTTAAGGTTTTAATGACAATACTTAAATGAATTTCATGTTCCTCCTTAATTTTTGAAGAAACAAAAATATCATCAATGAACACAACAAAACACATATCCAAGAACTCAAAGAAAATTCTATTCATAAGATCCATGAATACAGTAGTTGCATTAGTTAAACCAAAAAGAATAAATAAAAATTTATAATGTCCATATGTAGTATGAGACATGGTATTTGAAACTTCTGCATCCTTTACATTCAACTGATGGTACCCTGACCTCAAATCAATCTTCAAAAAATACTGAGCTCCCAGGAGCTGATCAAATAGATCATCGATATGAGGTAGATGATACTTATTCTTAACAGTGATGTCATTCAATTCTCTATAATCAATACAAAGTCTCATTGAACCATATTTCTTTTTAAAAAACAAGACAAGAGCACCCCATGGTGACGTGATAGGTCGAATGAAACCTTTATCTAATAACTCCTTCAATTGCTTCTTTAACTCTAAAACTCTAATTTGAGCCATTCGATAAGGGGGTTTTGAAATTGGCTTAGCATCATGAACTAAGTAAACCATAAATTCAACTTCCCGATCAGGTATAATACCAGGAAACTCATCAGGTAAATCATCAAGGTACACATTTACCACTGGAACATCATTAATATGAACATTTCCTTTATTTTGACCAATATGTTCATGGTAAAATTCATTTTAATATTTTACTAGTTTCTCAGCTTCCTAACATGTTATCAAAAGAAAGGGTTCATTCACGTACCCAAACTGAATTCTTTCTAAAAAGAAACCTCTTTAGCTCTGCAGTCAATATTATCATGATAAAAAGAAATCCAATCCATACCCAAAATAAAATCAAACTCTACTATAGGCAAAATAATAAGGTTTGCTGGTAGATTCTTTTCACACAGAAGGACATGAATGTTTCTATGTTTTCTTTTTGTCTCAAAATTTCGTCCAGGTGTTTTTAAAGTCAGTTCTATATTCATATCTTGATATAGAATTCCGAATTTACTAGAAAACTTCTCAGAAATGAAATTGTGTGTAGACCTTGAATAAAACAACAAATTGTTATAATCTGAACAAACAAATAGTGTACCTGATAATACTTCATTTTATGTCCCAACATCCACTGAAGTAGTTGCAAAGGATTTCACCACCCCATTCTTCTTGTATTCTGGCGGGTATCTTTTGGTTGATTTCTTTTTTGGTCACTCATTTGCATAATGACCCATTTCATTGCAATTAAAAATTTTTACTAACTATAAATCAGAATTTTTCTTACCATTACCCTGATCTTTTTCAGTGAAATTATGAACCTTATGTCCCATTTTAGCACTTCTGTAGCACTTACCAGAATTCACAAGACATTCCTCAGCATGATTTTTACCACAATTTTCACAAACTGTAGACATAAGTTTCTTACTAATAGTCTTTTTTGAATATTGTTTCCATTTCACCTACCTCCTCGACCTCTTATTCTATTGTTTGTCAAAGAATACCTGATCATCAGGAAACTCCATTTCCACCTTCTCTGCACAATGAACAATTTTTTTATAACTATTAAACTCAAAAGAATCAAAATCCCTTCGATACTTTGGATTTAATCTGGAGTATAAACAGTTGATTTTACTATCAAGATCTCATATGAAATTTGGAGCAAACATTGCCTGTCGAGGGAATATTTCTTCATAAGAATCCATTGAGTCATCCTACTACCTTAATTCCAAGAATTGTGTTTGCATACTAAGACGAACTTCCTTAGGAAAATATTTTACGAGAAACATACCTTTGAATTAATCCCACTCAAGAGCATCAATCTCCTCAATATCCCTTATATTTTCACCATCAACCCCCACTGATAAGCTTTACCTTCAAAATGGTAAACAACATGACTAACCATTTAATGTTATGAAAAACCCAGGACATCGAAAATATTTTCTTGTTCTTTAATCAACCCTTCTGCTAGAACCGGATTAGATGATCCTCTGAATGGTCGGGGATGTTTCCTCATGATATTTTCTACTACTAACATGTTCATCTAGGGTTGATCTGGAAGATATCGTACGTGGATACCACCACCATTTATATCATGAGTCAACTGTTCCATCACAGCAACAAACTGTTTTGTTCCGATTCCACCCATCTCAGGTACCTGATTTGGAAGGTTGTCTTCTTCCTGATGTCATCCCAACATAGCTTCCATTATTTATCTACAAAAAACCATTCTGAACATAGAAATATCTTAGGCGAAGAAACATGGTAATCTGTAAATTCTATACAATTTCAATATAAACATAAATTACAATATGGATATTAATATAACAATACCCTAACTCATAAAGTTATCTAAATAGACCTTTGATACCAACTTTAAGGACACTGCCTTAAACATTAAAAAATATTGAATTAAATAAATAATTCACATTGAGGATCTTTTTAGGTTTATAGTATTAGAGAATTAGGACATAACTATTAAATCTTAAAAGATTACAATGTAGAAACTTCTACATAGTTTCCATTTTTTCATAAAATAATAACTCTTGAAAAAATGTGTCTTGTCTAGTTCTAGGTTTTAGATATCTTGACTTTTCATTGATCCCATCCTTGAACCTATTCATATTTATGTACTGTGAAAGGATTTCAAAACATGGGATGAGAATAAAAATCTCAGTAAGGGTTATAAAACAATGGAAGAAAACATTTTTTTATTAATACATTCAAAACATAAACTCATATACTTAACTCATGAAAACATATGATTTATGAAGAACACTTAGAAATAATAAATCATAATGTTAACTAGTGGAATCAATAAAATACTTACAATGTAGCTATCATAGCTACATATATAGTTACTTTGGAATACCCATCATAGTATATTCCTTAAATATCATACGAGAAACATTCACATTTTCCTCTGTCACATTACCCAATGCGTTGGAGAGATATCCCGAGCTCACCTGCCCTAGTTTTATCATGGAACCACCCATATATGTACATAACTCCAATTAACCATAACATGATCATAACACATAAACTAATCATAAATGAAATATAACATTTCAACATTACAATAAAAAAAATATCATTTCAATATATTGAAATAATAAATGAATTCTCCAAATAATTTTCAATACTAAAATATGTAAAATATTTATATGGTATTTAATTTTTTCCTTTTAAAAATATTATTACTTGTTAAAGAAGTGATAGATCAAATAATACTCACGGCGGCGGAAAGGTCGTTGTCACCGCTTATGTAAAAATCATTCCTTTTTTTCGTTTAGTAAAACGCTTTGTATAAAAAGATTCCCTCAGAATGAAATGAAAAATAAAAAGGGTTTATACACCATATAAAATAATTTTGTGTCTAAAACTCAATATGCCTCATTGAAAGGAGATTGAGACGTAGTCCCTTACCTCGTGTCTGACATGACTCGTTCCTTCTTTAATCTCCAGAATAATAAAATAAAGATAATTTCTACTTTCTTAAAATACATTTATGAGATTATTATTCCTTTTATATAACTTATTACCATGTTATAAATATTATGTAATCAGATGTGTTAATAACGACCATTTTTTTGATATTTTGTTCTGGAGTCATAAATGAACACCTAATATTTATAAGTTGTCCATGTGGTAAATTGTTCATTGTATCTAGAATTAAATTCATTATTTAGATATAATATATATCATATATATCCAGAATATATATATATATATATATTTATATTTATTTATAATAGTACATTTCATTTGGAGATAAAAATTAAAGGCACAGTTCATGGAGACGGTAAGTCGTACATACACATGAACGCTACTTTCATTTCTATTTCATATTTTAATGGAATTAAAAAATAATGATACATAGGTAAATTATAATTCTAGTATAATATCATATATAATATCATTAACTATATCCTTTATATATCCCACATAAGGCATTAACGAGTAACATCACTTTGAGGGGGCGGTAGTCCGCACATCCCCAAATGAGATTATCGTATTTACCCACTATGGAAACCATAAAGGAGTTCTATAAATGGAAAATATAGAAACATAAAGAAAAAAAAACATAATATATATCATATAAAAATACAGTTCCATCATAATGGTCACTATGAGAGGTGCTAGGAGGTAATTGAACAATCACCATTTCGTGAGGCTTTAGTTTTCCATCCACATAAACGTTATGTTCTTCAACCATTTTATGGATGTGTGTGTAATTTTACTTTGAATCTTTCTTATAACAACATAAAAGTATATTAAGGATTCTGGTTTTGTTACAAAATAATGTAATAAAAAGATTTTAGTGGTTCGAGAAGTAAAATAAAAGAAAACAATTTAAGAGAAACTGTTACCTCTAATTTGGGTAACATCCTTTGGATAGAACCAAAGGACTTCTTGATGTGCCTTATGCATAAAGTAAGCTTTCTAGGAGGTGTATAGGGATGTAGAAAGATTAATTGGGCAGAGTTTGGGAGAGCTAAAAGGCTTGATATGTGTGAGGAATTGGATATAAGTGGTCTCCTTTTATAAGGGAGAGGAGGGTGTCTTTAAGAAAGTGAGAAAACATGATTTTATTATAAACATATATTCGGTTTCAAATGGTCCAAAAATCATTAAAGTCTAAAATAAGATGTCTCATATTCCAAATAAAATCATCCAATCAGAATTGGACATGTTTTGGATACCATTTTAATCATTATAATCTTATTTATTTAAATCATTTATTAATGGGGTATACACTTCATCATTATTGTTTCACAAATAATTTAATTTATATGATGTCTAAAAATTATATAAAAAATACCATGATTTAGGAAGTTGTCTTATGTTTTTTATGAATATTTATAGTCAAAAAATGTATCTTATATTATCTTATGTAAAAATTAATTTACTAAAAGATATTTGTTTATGTAATTTTTGTCTTTACTTTGAATTAATTAATCTAAAGTGTTATTATTACTCCCATGTGGCTCCATGGGGTCCCAAAATCAACCCAAGGATGCCCTTGGTCGTCCATTACTCATACAATAATGTTAGGAAAATTTTATGGTAATATTGAATTATTATAATATTCTTTTTACCTTGATTTACCCTCTTTACCTTTAACCGCGACAAATAAAAGTCAAAAGTTACTATTCACCAAAAATTATATTCATCTTATTGAACCACATTTTACTAACTAATAACAACCATGTATGTTGGATTTTTGAAATTCAATTCCCAGAAGTGGTAAATTTTTATTTGAATGAAAAATTCATTTTTTTAACTAATACTAAGTGGTTTCACTTTTCATCAAAAATTGTTGTTTTTCAGAAAAATACCAAAAATTCAGCCTGATCATTATTTGATATTCCAAATTCAAAAATGATTTCTATTTTTCCAAATTATAAATATTTAATTTTCATTGATTAATTTAAAATTAATTCCCGTTTTCTAAACAAATAGCGTGTTTTTAAGAAACAATCACTATCAAATGATTGATACTTGTTTATGTCCATTTTCAAACTGAAATTAACAAAAATTGACCTGCATTGGATTAAATGGTAAAAATATATTCTAATTACACTTTAAAATCAATTAAAAAGAAAATATAACCTTATAAATAAATTAGATTAAAACATAGTATGGATTTAAAATACAATATTTTCACTATTAAATAAAAAATGAACATTATCAGAAAAATTCCAAAAATTTACAAAAAATAAAATTTTCGTGTCCCCATTATAATGAATAATTTTATTTGGTCATATAAAATTTATTAAAGTAACCAAAACTATATTTTAATATGGTTCACCATTAAAATGCGATAAATCGGCCTTTTAATGTAAATTATGCTTAAAGTTATATTCATTCACATTTTAAGCCTTTAAATTTTTATTGGATAATGTAAATACATTTAAAAATAATGTATAATCATATTGTAGTTATTTTTGATAATTCCATCCAATACAACGGCTAGGTGTTAACTACTATTAAAAATAATAATATTATATTATTAGTGTGCAAGATTTCAATGAAACCTATTGTTGCGTATTGGGTAAGCTATCGAACATAGAAACACTTTTAAAGTAAAATTAATATTTAATTCAAAACTATTAATAGATTTGAAAACCTCTTATTCATCATTTACTTAGGATGTTACAATAACTCTGTCACAATTTCCATAAATATTATATCACACATCCACCCTGCCACCTAATGGTTCGAGTTATTCCTACTATAACTTGGTTCTCTTCCATCACCATCTCACATTTTTGGCATTGTGAGATCCAATATGCTACACCATTTTTCATTTAGGACTCTTTAAATATATAATAAGTCCTCTTACCTCTTCCCCAACTCCAAGATGTACTAATAAATGGAATTTATAATTCTACATCATAATGTCCTCCCACAAGGCCACAAGAACCATCATCCATTTTGTATAAAGGATAATTTGACCACATCATTTAGAATAAATAAAATGAGAACATCAAGTCGATATCAACGTATATCTAGTCACACAGTTTGTATCTCCAAGTTCAGATTCCCTAACAGTATATAAAAATGGTGAGGTAATTACCATAATCTAAATATATGAAGATATATCCTTTTATATTGAGGAAATGTAATATGAATCTATATGATCTAATTTTTCATCCAAAAACTGGGCACATGATATACTACTAAGATAACATTCCACCACATTCCCCATACTGAATGTGTAGCACATATCAAATACATAATTATTGAGGAAATATAGACATATCCTCTATACCATTATATGATACTTATGAGAGAAGTTATACTAGATATTTTTGTGGACATAGTATATGAAACACTGCTCACCCATAAGCTAGTTTCACCACATATTGAGGGATAAAAGTTCTAAAAATATTAAATATCATGTTTCATTTAGTGTTTCTACAATGATTTTGAATGATATGACCCATAGGAAATCACTTCCTACCTCTAAATTAATAGAAAACTAAATTCTATCACTTACAAATCGAAGAATGTTGTGTATTAAACACATTGCTCTAGAAATCCATTGATGGGAATTCTATTCAATCTTTACCTCGAATCATCAAACTCTTATTGGAACCATTTTTCCAACATGTAAGGAAGTAATTTATGTGATAGAATATTCAAATGTACCTATATCCTGGAGAAATTGGGAAAATATATTATTCATAATCCATCTAAGTAATGAAATCTCTGCACCTCCGTCACAATCTGAGGTGTTTCCCAAGAAATCATTGCCTCAAACATGCCTAGCTACACTGCTAAAAATTAGATAAGATAACATATCATTAAATTTGTATATCTTTTATATATGTCTGATATAAAGAGAAATCCCCATGTTTATTTATCTCAATGACATTCTATAACCATCATAAATTGTTTCTCATTATCCACATCATACACCGAGTAAAAGAAGGATATCGCCGAAAAAGACCACCACAAAATAGTGTATGAAAAGTATATTTTATGGGTCATGATTACCATAAAAACTTTTGGGAATGAATTAAACTAAAATAAATCACCATGTACTCATATTAATTGTAGATACATTAGAACAACATCTTTGGAATATCCTAAAATTGCAATCATTGGTGGGAATAACATGATTTGAAGTCAATTGTTGATAGCCATCACAACCTACTAATCTAATTGAAGTGGTTTTAAATCATTTGTGGTGGAAAAATGACCTTAAATTTAACCTGTTTAAGGATCCAATTATTAATTCATAACCTCAGACTACTATATTCAATCCATTTTCATCAAAATTGGGGTTTCTAGTTAGAGTGTCTCATTCTCATTTACCATTCCTCTAAATATGCTCCAACCTCATCCATTTCTAATGAATCTCTACAAGACCCATATGAAATGTTATAAAATAAAGTTGGTTCATCCCTATGGGTAATTAATTAAATCATTCAATATCTCATTGGTTTGGTAAATCATGTTCATCCTCAGGGAACATGTTCTCTTAATTATCCCCTACAATAGGAATCAATTATCCAATAAAAGCTACAACTCCTAGATGCATTCTAGATAACATCGTGGTAATTTGTTATACCCTTCTATAAATTAGTCCATCATGATCTACCCAAGTCTCCCCACTCCCTATTCATCTTCGTAAAATTGTAAATCTATTATTTAATAGTGTATATCATGTCCATTCCTATGATGATGTCTCAATGGATTTTCTCATCCATAATGAGATCCCATGAGAATATTTATCCTTTTCTATCATGTCACACTACAGTAAAATGATTTAGATCACCTAGACATATCTAGTAGGGTTATCCAAGTGTGAGGTTCAAGCCAAGGGTTCAACTAAAACATTTTGGTCTCAATTTAGGAATATACTATAAAAAGTGTGGCTCATAGCGACATTTATCAAAATTGAAACCCAGGTTGAATTGATTCATATAATACATAAAATCATCCCCATTCCAAGTTTGTGAAGTTATCTATGGACTATAAATATCCATTCTTCCATCCACTAGTACCATATATGTTTTGGCGACCATCTGATGGTAGAAATTGTAACTTTTCAAACTATTATCCACACCAACCTCACTCCCAGATCCCCTACCTCTTCCTCCATCATACAGTCCTTCATATTCCAACTAATATCATATCCATGACGTCCCATCCACTGTCTCTATATCATCTACATGATGGTTTGGATAATCCAATGGGAGTTATCCCTGAACATAAAATGAGTAAAACGAGATTTAAATAGGTTGACTAGATCCATCCTTAGATCATTGAACCATTTAAAATAATATCTATTACATACTTATGGATCATATCACATGTATTGACCCTATATATTCTACTAGCTATGTACCCCAGCAGTCCCAACCCCATATCCCTATAGCTAGAACCCTCTTATCAATCATAGCTCGATGTGAATGATCTCTATCACAAATGTATTCTCTATCACCAAAATATAAATAATGATTCATAGATGTATCAAAATGTCCAATATTTCTCTATGTATACCCTTATCCATGGCCCTGGAGAAAATGAACATATCCTGAAAATTATGCATCATGTTCCATGAGTTGTTAGTAACCTTTGATAAATTTTCATCCATAGTAATGACAACTTATTTAAGTAATAAATGTTCTTGGATGTGTTATGTATTCATTATGAAGGGATATTACTATTATCTAAATAGACATTGTTACATTTTATATCAAATAGTTCCCCTTCATATTATATGACCACAAAATTCTAACAATATCTAGTGGATCCATCGAGTGTGCACTCTATTAGTTTCATTATCTGGTGTACAATTTACCAGATGAGCTGAAAGACTCATGTAATATCCTCAATTCAGTCTTTATATTCTTCCGGATATGAATGGACCATAAACATGAGAGTTAAAAGATTCTAAAAATGAAGAATAAAATTATTCCTACTCACCTGTTTTCTTGTTTTATGTGTTCCAAAAACAGATTAATGAGTGGAGGTACGACTGTCTAACTGCCATGAGATGCTACCTATTGTGAGTGTCAAATTATCAAAGTGTTATCATTGAATGTATAATTATAATTATCTTTATACAAAAACCTATCTAAAATAATTTTAGAGGTACCCTAAAAAGAAATTATTTTACATAGACAATGTGTATATCATGGGAGTTGACTCAAGAATGGAATGAAAACACAATATATTCAATCATATTTAAAATAATAAATGTTTCCCTAAAAAACATTCTATATATATATACTCGAAAATAACGGCATCATAGACATAGTGTATGGATACACTAGCTTATACACAAACAATATAGTCCCTGGCCTGAAATCAATCTTGAAACAAATTATAATAATATAATCAAAACCAAATGAATCATACAAAAATAACAAATAAATTTTTTTTGTCACAAGATGATTCCTGAAACTGATACCACTCTATCACAACACTACTCATCAAGGAATTCTATTCCAGTGATAATCAATGTTGTACTACCAAAATCCAACATATAATAGTATATGATATTTTTACAAGCCATGAGTATGAATATTATTCATTGGGGAGGACATAGAATATTGTACTTGTACACACACACATCTTTGAGCCCATATTATTATTAAATATAATATAAAACCCATTTCACAAGCATGATGATATAAAAATCCCAAAAATATGGTATAAAAAAATATTGGAATGAAATAAGTTCCAACAATAAGTCATTCAAGAAATGTAAAGAAGTCAATCCTTCTATTAATTGGTGAATAAATTCAAATACAACTAATAGAATGAAACAAATTTATGTATATCACAAATATATGTTCTATATACTATTAGTCCATTGTTAATCCATCTATAGCATGTTTCTCAGTATAAGACATCACACGTGCGGGTAGAGCCCATGAAGGGTTGAGTATAATAATAAACATTAGAACATCACAACATTTCTAAACAAAATCAATCTTGATTAATTATCTATTTATATGATATATCATCCATAGAAGTTAAATGATTTCAAATAACCCAATATAATCATATTATAAACTCAGCCTCAATGTAACAACCCAACCATATTTTCAACAAATAATTCTACTCAAGAGTATTTAACCACACTCACCTAGGATACCCTATATTATATGTCTGATAGTGCTGATGTAATCCATAACAGATGTCGTGATCATTAAGTATCACCACAAGGAAGTCAATTTTGGAGTTCTAATGAGATAGATACATGTATTGAGATGAACAGCTACTCCATTGGGTGATACCGAATATCCTTGTCAAGATTGACCCGATATCTAGTGGATCTTTACCAATGTATAATTGATCAAATTGAGTCCAACAACCCCTCCTTGTGAAATAAATTGTTGAGGATCTCATCATAGATTCTTTGATATATTAATATTAATCTATTTGAGTCTAATCCTTTAGATAGTATAAAATTACACTATTCTGAATGTAATTCCATACAATAACCATACATGGAAGGATCTAGGGAAACACCCTTATGAAAACCAGTCCACACATCTTGGAATCAGATCCCCAAGAAATTATTTCTATACTACATATCTATTTATTCAATTACATGGTTTTTTTCCTCTGAAATTGGGTCTCCCTTTGTATCATTACATATACCCTTGTTTGTTTTTATGTACACAATGTTATGTCCATGAAAATGGCCATGATTGAGTATGAGGACATGTATAGGTACACAGATCATACCACGTACATTGATCTTATTCTGTACCAATGCATGTCCTTATACAATCCATGAAACATCTCATGAATCCTAGTAATGGTCACATGGTATGTGATATGTGTTATCAATCATGTGATGTTTATCATCACATGGTACACCATGCTTTGTATTGTAGGCCCTAGATGGTTAGTATCTCTAGAATACATGTTATGAATATTGAAAATTTCCAAAATTCTACGGTACATCACATTGTTTTCTAATTCCATCACTAACCAGGACAAACATTCCCATGAGGCCCATATCTATAAGTTTAATGGCCTCACCATTCCTGATTGTTGGATTCCTGGTTCTTGTAATCCATAAATAATTACCTAAAGCCACACCCTTGTCATTCTCCATAGAACCACAGAAGAAAATATATGTTATTATCCTAATTCACCATCACCTTCATTTTTGGACAATCTAATATCCTACATGAACATATATCTATGATATCAATATGTTTCAATGAGAAACTTGTTCCCACTAATTGATGACATGGTATTTTTCAACACATGAGCCTAAATAAATATTATTTCAAAACAGGGGATGAATATGTGAAGATATGATATGATCAAAAAAAAATAATGGGTAACTAATGTTAGGTTATATTCATGATGGAATTGATTTTTTGTTGTTAGAATGATGTGTGATGAGAGGAAAATTAATTCGAAAAACTAAAATACAAAAATTCATAAAATAAACACATTATATAACCAATATAATCAAACCACAAGTAAAACATCTTCTTATATGATTCACATTCAACATAATAAAATAATCCATGGATATTCCACATTAATGAAATTATATACATCACCATAGATAAATCATAGTTAAAAAATGAATCTATATCATTATCATTGGTGAGATCCTTGATTTATATTTTCATGTAGGATCCTCAATACATCATCATTTTCTCCAAGTCATCCTACAATGATCTTGATAAATTCACATGGTTATATGGATAACCCTATGAACTGGTTTTATACACAAGTAAATAGTGGAATATTTCTTCACTAAATCATTTTATATAAATCTTATTACACAATTTATTTCACTATTATGTACTATAATTTCAAAATTTTATCAACTTTTTGATGATGAAATATACTATGCTACACCAAGTGTATAAACCACATTCTAAAATCAATGGTGTTCATGAATTTCAACTTTGATACTCCATTTTTATTTTATTCATATTTTCTCTGTAAAACTATTGTCATGTTATATTAATATATTTAATATTTTTCAATGATCAATTCCCAGATCAGCATACCATAGAATATTGTGCAATCATTGCCCATATATTTAGAAATATTTCTAGATATTTTCCAAATAATTACATAAAATAAATACATTACATTATACATCTAAAAAATATTTAATTGTAATTATTAATAATAAAACATGCCTATTATATGAATTGATTCTTCATTATCATCAAAACATTCATTGTAAAATCACAATCTCAAATATATATGATTATCATAAGATCACATTGATATATCACAACATCACATACTTACAATCACTATATAATTCATTCTTATTGACTCCTTTTTGAGCATGAAAATATTTTAATTCCTCAAATGATCTATGAAAAAACCTGATATAATCACATATAAATATTATTCATAAAATGATATAACAAAATACTTCAAAAAGAACACATAATTTAGTATTTTAATTCATATTGAATACAAATAATTATTATTTAAAATATTTATGATATTAATATTTTGTGGTAGTAACACTATTAAAAGAAATTTAATTACAAATCTCTTATTCCTTACACATAATAACTAAATCCTGGAGTATATTATTGTATGAATATACCAGTATGAATAGCCAAAATTTACATATGATAATATTAATGAATATATAATAATATTTATAATTAAAATAAAATCATCCATATAAAAAGATTAATTCAGAATATCAATATGAGTCTCCCTATAGTATAATTGATATATCATCATGTAAACCATGTGATTTCATACTAATGAATCCTCTACTATAATTAATATGGAAAAATTAACTAATATCATGAAAGGAAAACACATCTACAAACATTCTATATATTGAGTAGGAAATTTCTCACCAATGTCCCCATAATCCACATATCTATGACCTATAAGGAAATATCCATGTGAGACATATTACCATATGATTTAGCTACAACGTTACCATTAATTGTGAATATTTAAAACTTCATGTTTTTATACAACAATATATCTACTGAACTTTATAACTAATGAATCAAATATATATGATAAAATGTTTACAAATTATTTTATTATTAATGATATCCATATATCATAAATACGTAACAATATTTCACAAAACAATCAATGAAAGCACTACCACATCAAGCATTTAATCTTTTACAACATAATTCAGATTAATGGAATTAATCTTTCGAGACAAATTAGATTTAACAACAAAATATCATATTAAAAACCATGACCTACTAGATATGTGTTGAAAAATACAATAAATATTACACTATAATTTTCCATGTGTTATATATGATCACTACTCCACATATAGCTCATGTATTGATTTTTTTTTACAGTTTATCAATCCATAAAAATTATTAATATTAATTTGGAAATATTAATTTTTAACGAGAATGTGTTATTTTATTCTCTATAATTAATAAGAGAATTAAAATATAATAATATTCCTAAATCATTGATTGATCTATTTTTTATTCTTCCCCAAAAAATAATTTCTATTGAAAAAACTCATTTTGATGAGTACATGAACATAAAAATGAATGACTTAAATAATTTCGTCAACTCATATTTTAAAAATCCATTTTACTATTACCTTGAAACTCTTATTATATGAAATAAATTAAGATATAATTAATGAAAATTTTGTATAATATCATGAAATAAATTAACCCACATGTATAAAACATCAATGATAACATCAATACGATTAATAACATTGAATTATATCAAAATTACCTCTATGTAGCTATATTTATAAATTAAGGTCGTGGTTAAGATCCAAAATTTTCAAATATGATACTATTTCATATAGGAATAATTATTTGATATTTATAGTGAACATTTACAATGGACCAATAAGTTATCAGTACATATAATGGGTAAAATTTCATCATTGTCACCATATTCATCTATTATCAATCAATTCACATCAACAACATACAACAATCAAACTTCAAAATCAACATCAAATAAAAAATTTTGTAATAAAATACATAAATAAAATGAATATCTAATAAATCATAGATCATAATCCATGGCCCACATAAATAAAAATTCATCAACTAATATAGATAAATAGAATTTTGAAATATAATAATAATGAAACCAATGACCTAGAATGTTTTCTATTTTATTTCAATAAAACACGATACAATGGATTGAATCCCCGATAATTTATCAGTTTAACAGTATAATGAGAATACATACATTCATTATATTCATAATATAATGTACAAATTAACCATATAATGAAAAAACTAACTTCCAAACATGAAAAAATTTTAAATTATTACTTTTTTACAAACCTTGGAATGTAATTAAATAATGGGTTATCATAAATGATCAGTAATATTTATAAATAATATAAGCTATCATGTGTAGATGATGATTCTAAAATATAGAAGACAAGGTATTCAGTACATATGGTATTCGATTAATAACTTGATCTTAAAAATATATCAATGCAATATATCCCCATAACAACCAAAAAAACGATAAAATTGAATTTATTATAATATAAATCTATAATGATGAAAAAAAATATCATTAGATTAGGGATTCAAGGCATTATATGAATAAACAATTGTCAGGAATTAGCACCACTAGATTTTAAATTAGAAATATTGTATTCGATATATTCTAAGAGATGAAACACCAAGATTAGAAAAAATATAACAAGATGATTCATTAATATTTATATATTTCATGAAAAAATCAATATATTAAATAGATTTAATTAAAAAACCCCTAATTTGAGATTTCATTAAATGGAACACTATGTTTAATTTAAATAATATGAAATAGTTAGTTCAAATGAAATCTAAAATATTATTAAAATATTATTATTAATATAATATCAATAATATAGAAACTAAATTTTGTTGTATAAATATTAATAAAAAAATAACATAAAACTAATACAAACAATCATTGGTTATATATTAATTAAAAATAATAAATATATAATTTAAATGAAGGAATAAATGGTTTCTATAAAATAGTATTTTTCAAAAAGAAAGATGAATCATGTTTAGAGGAAATAATTTTAAAACTATATTTACAACCTAAATAAAATTTCTTTTAATAAATAAATTTCTTTTTATATATCATATCATGATCATATTATGGGGAATTTTTGATATTTTCATGAAAATTATCATGTTTTGATGAATAGTTAGAAAAATAGATAATTTAAAATGAAAATTCCCATTAGTATAAATAATATATAATGAATTATTTTATAATGAATTATTTTTAAAGTAAAATTATTTCATATTAATTAGAATAAAAAAAATTTAGTTCAATTTAATAATTTTTATATTGAATCATGATATAAAAACATTGTAATATATTGAACATTCTATCTTTAAAACCCTGTATTTTCATTGCGTTCACATGATTATCATTAAAATAATATTTCCATATATTTGGGATATAATTATTATAAATGTATTTAAAATTTGGAATAAACATAATATTTATTATCTAAAATCTTCAACATTAATTTTTAACAATATTTGTAAAAAAATATGAAAAATTAATTTCTTTTGATAAGATGAAAATATATTTACCCGGGGGTAAATTAATAGGATAAGGGTTAGAAATAAAATAACAACATTATAGAAACCAATATTCTCACCATATATCCTCCTTATATCATCCAAGTTCTATTAGGAACCATTATATAAGATTTACCCAAGATAATATGATATGTATGATTGAATCATTCACATAAATTGAATATTTTCAACTCACATCACTTATAATGATCCACCCACTATCTTCTATTACTAAAACATTAAATATAATTTTTTTTATTCCAATATATAACCAAATAATGTCACAAAATACCTATCATAATACTAGAGGCCTTATATTGAGCATTATGTGAACCTAGGATGATCATTCGGGAAAACCCAAGGTGTATACCCAATGAATAAGTTTCCATCTTCAACGATCATTTTTATTTTATTTCTTAAACCACCTTCATTAATACTTCTTAAACCACTTTTATATAATAAAAACATAATATTAATTATACTTGGAGTTTTTTATGTGTATTTCATTACTATCAACCACATTCAATTCTATAAAATGGGTTACGAAATCATCACTCCTGTGTACGGAAGACAACGGCCTCGTGAACCGATTTCATTCATTTTTTCCACTACCATTTCTAATTATAGGTTTTCTTGATTGATATATAGTATTCCAACATATATGATATTTAAAACATTATTACACCTATATATTAATAATAAAATATATATCTATATATTCAATTTTAATATGTAAGAGATATGATTAAGTCGCTCGTGTATATGACACTCTACTGCCTCCTGAAGGGATTTGATTCTTCTATCACTAATGAATTACATGAAAGGTAAAAATGATTAATTTAATTGATTATTATGATATTAATGACATATATATCATTATTAAAGGATTATATGTACTACATTATTTCTTAAAAGTTCACTCAGTGAAAGAAGAAAACGTTTTTTGTGTAACTGTGGACTACAACCTTCACCAAACGATGATACCCTCTTTTCACCCCAAAAACTGATGAATGAAATATAAAATAATATTTGAATAACTAATTTGAAATTTACAATATTATGATCATAATTTTGATAAAATATCACATACCTTATTCCATTATGATCTTTGGAAAATGGAAACAATAATCATTTTTATGTAAGACCCCATGTCTCCATGATTGTTACATATTTTGTGAACTTATTTAATTATTGGTTTTATAAGTATATTTAATTTAATAATATTATGATTATATAATATATATTATTATGAGTTTTTTGAAATATATAAATTTCACAAGAGATGGTTTTTTCATAACAAAATAGGCTAGAGAAAATAAGGAAAATAATACAAAAAATAATTAAATTAACATAATATGTAAAATGAATGAGTAATAAGATGTCATAAAAGAATCATATATATTATAATAATTATCAATATTCCTATTTAATAAGTTAATAAAATGTTAAAAAAATATATTTGATTCTATATTATGTTCAACCAAAAGAAATTGTGTGGTATCATATTCCATCTCAATTTCATTTCATTGAGGCATATTGTAATGTTATGGTCCATGATTTTTATATGTTTTTTATAATTTCCATTTGACATGTAATATCCAAAAAAATTCATTATTTATTTTATTCTATGATTCAATTTTAATTATTTCATATAACGACATTTGAAATAGGTGTTAGCAAGTGACAAATAATATCACAAATCAATTTCATTTCATTAGGATATAATACATTATTTTATGTTCAATATTAAATGATTAAATTTTTGAGGAATATTGATAATAATATGTTGTATTTACAATAATTTTATTTTTATTTATAGTGGATACAAAAAGTAATTGTATTGATTCATTATCACTTCAATGTTAGTATCCATGTGAGGTATTATTTAACAATATCATTTTAATATAAATTTTTTGTACTAGTATTTCCATTGATAGAAATTATTTAGATATTTTATAAAAATAAATTTAGTTTAAAATTATTTTTTATTAATTATATTTTCTTGTAACAATGCCAATTTTATCTCATTTTTTCATAAAATTTTTTATAAAATGTTTTTAACAGAACCTAAATTTATCTATCTCATTTTTCGTAGATCCTTTTTCTTAAAAACCCATGTATTATAAAAATTTATTTTCAAATGCCTATACATTTTAAAATTATTTATTAATGAAATCATAAAATATTTATTTTTTAAAATAGTTTCTGAGAAGGATATCATTTTAATTTTTAGATTATGTCACTTTTATAAACATTACATAGTGAAAATGTAATATTCTTTTAACTATTAGTAAATGTATGAAACTTCTCATCATAATGACCTCTATTTCATTGATGATTTCATTATAATTATAAATGATTTTTTAATGATTTATTTTCAAAGTATTCTAGATAGTGAATCTTATGGATATTTATTTTCAAAAAATATGAATCTCAATCCATTTTATGTTTTAAATAGTTATTATCAAAAAGAAAAGGGTAATTTCATAATGGATGCAATTAATGATCCTATATAGTATTTAAAAACGTCAATGATTGAAATACTTTATTTTAAACATACTACAGTGGGGAGATATTTTATTGAGATCATAATCATTCTTCCTTCATATGTTTATGAATATTTTTAAAATGGAAAATATTTTAATTCAATTAAATGTTGCCTTTTTTGTCTTTTTTAACTTTACCTTAAATTATTCACATTATTAGGATAATTGGGATTTATATTTCCCAAAAATATTAATATCAATTATCATTGAATTTTTTCATTCAAAACCCATATATAATTTCTAAATATAATCCTCTATATTAATTTTTTTGTTTATATGGGAAAATAATGGTAAATATATATTCTTTTATAATATATATATATATATATATTGTTATAAGGTTCATTTTTTATGAATTAAATATATTCATTGATATATGTATAATAATTTAGAAATGCATGACATGGGTGGGGATAATTCAATGATATCCCACAATGAATCAGAAGTCTCATGTGGAGAATCAGAAAAAAAAATATGGTTATTAATTAGACCACCCCAAATGGGGTTGTATCACATAATTTAAAAGATTTTTTGAAAAGGCATTATAGTATAGGTATACTATTTCCTATTATCATGGATTCTAATAATTATTCCATTACTTTATTAAGAAATTATGTTATATTTTCACATGATATTTTGGAAATGATATTTTCAATAGATTCATTTGATTTCAAAAATATTTATTAAATGGATTGTTCTTTCATTTATTTATTATGACATTTACATTATCCCTTTTCATGTATTGATAGTCATGAATTGAAATAATATAATATATTGTATGTAATTTATGTCATGACCCTCTCACTCTAAGGATGATCTTCAAGAGATTGAAATGTAGAAAGAGTGTTAATTCCCCCCCCCCCAAGTCCCCCCTATAATAGTTTCTAGGGTAGCGACCAACACAATTAGTATACCAATCTCACAAAATAGGTGGCATTAACCTTTTTATAGTAAACTAGTTTGGGAGATAATATGTGTCAACCACAAATCAACTCAATGTCATATATATAATACAAATAATTTTTTTATCAACATTCATGTTTAAAATCAAATTATTACAAATACAATCAAATTCTATGGTAAGTACCAATAGAAAAGCTAAGCAGCGACACAAAAACATTCCCCAATGTCTGAGCCAGTATTGTGTAGAATAGTATACATAGTCCTCCTGGAAACCAGTAAATTGTTTTATTTGCATAGGGTTTATAAAAATGTATACTTATAAAGAAAAACAATATTTTCTTGTGTACAAGTTGAGGAGGAATATTAAATCCCATGTGGGAAAACATAAGGACCAACAAAACCTACCAATGTATTCACACCATCGCCACCACTCCAAGGCACATTCACCATATAACGCAAGTCCAATAAATTAATATTGTAAGCCCATATATTATAAGGTACCCCACACAACATTCCAACTAATTAGCCGCTCTCAAAACCAAAAGAATGACATACTGGCACTCCCAACCACTTCCTAACACACAACACCACATCCATCCTGCACACAACTATTTCACATACCACATCACACATGTCTAATAGATACATGGTACATGTACTACATCACATTTTTATTGCAAACACCTGGGCCACAAAAAACCTCACATCCTACTCAGAGACACATGGTCCTCAATCCATGTCACTTCCCCAAAAAACATAGGAATGAAAAACACATCACATTCCTATAACACATGGCAAATCACTACTCAATAATACACACAAGGACCCCACAAACCACAACCATCTTCAATAATCTGTTGTTATCCCTACCTAGATGAGGGAGCAGGCAAGAGTAGGTGCATGACCATCCATCCTCCCACCGAGTGTTTCAGAAAGACACCCACCCATGTGACTATGGTGGTGTTCAAAACATGATACTAAACTATGTTAATGTGTGTATTGAATTAAAAAGAACATAATATATATATATATATATATTATAATTCACACAATCTATCCCTATGGTACTTACATCAACAACTACATTTATATTCATTTATAAATATTACCGCTGGTCACTTACGAAGTTGATAAATGAATGCCACTACACAATAAGCCACAAATTCAACTCATAACCCCATAAAACTCGATTAATTAATTTTGACAATTATTATATTATATTCTTTCTCCATCACTATCCAAGAAACATCTAAATATTGAACACACTAAGGCACACATAAACAGTCATTCCTCCCAATTCATCGTCTCAATATAGTGAACCCCCCAACTCACAGCCACACCCAACACACATCTAATTATGACTATAGCACCCCAATCAAAACCATTTTGTGAATTCATATATCATAAGGACACAAATATCTTCTCACCCAGAATGACATCATAGAAAAACACGATCACAACCCTATTGTGCAACACTTTACATCCATTCGGAAATTAATCAATATCTCAACCTATGATTCTATTAGATAACCCATGACACCCACACCACACATAAAATCCCATAACCCTAATATATTTCAAGACATAACATACCCACACACATCACACATCCCACCAAATAATGGAATATAATATTCAGACATAACAAGACAATACTCATTAAATTTCCTCTTGTTAATTAATGTGTTATCACAGAAAATAGATTAATCCTAGGGTATCATTTTATTGGCCATGTATATGTTGTTAACATGATCTATATTAAATCTTTAATCTATGAAAATAAATTATTAATTCCATAGATCATCTCATCAACAATCGAAACCCCCACCACCACGATTTCTAGTAGGAATATAGCCCATATAATTACAAATATAAAAATATAGCAAATAAAAACATAAGTCACATTTATAGTCCACATATTTCGATATTAAAATGATTCCATTATAAATATTTATTTGGTATTATTATACCATCATAAGGGATACATTCATACACCACCAAATTTGAGAAAAAAATAATGAGAGATGAAGGGATCCCAATATCGAAGAATAGAAGACCATCACTTATTTATTATACTAAAATTGGGGGTGCACAGGTCGATGAAGATTTTAGGGAAAATGCATTCAAAAGTTGTGAAACACAACCTCATGGCTCCTCGGGGTTGAAGGGTTTGGGGGTACATAATATTAAAATTGGAGCACACATAGAATTAGAAATATCATATTTATAAAGTCCAAATCCAATATCAATGGGAGAAAAAAAATTTAAACTTCATTAAATTTAGATCTCAACCAAGATCACACATTTTGGAAGTAAAAAAGTTACATTATAATTTAAAAGATATAATGAATTTTAAAAGACCCCAATAACTATAAAATATTATATTAAAATAATTTCACCTGAAATAGAAAGTTGAAGGGGAGTAAACAAAAAAACTGGAGAATTATAGAATTTTGAAAATCATTTGAAAATGATTAACAATTAGGTGAGTAACCACTTTGAATCACTAATGGATTATTCAACATTTGATGAGGTGCCATTAGACAATGGGTCATTAGGCGAGTAACCATTGGACAACTCACTATTGGAGACCTACTATTGTGACACACCTTCAGTGACTCAATGTGTCATGTCACTGGTGTAGGTAACAATAGGAAGAGTCAGTGTCAGACGAATCAACAATGTGAAAAATAACATCGGACTACTCATTATTACTGAATCCTTATCGTGAGTCCCCATTGCAACCTATCATCACCACTGTAATTGGAAAAACCAGAAAACAATTGAAAAAGATCCATCGTGACCTCCTAGAAGAACCAAAACGCATGATTTTAAAAAAGTAATAGATCACAGAGGTCAGGTCCATTACATCAGATACCTCTCAAATAATTCCCAACCTAGAGAAGTAAAAAAACCATATTGGGAAGGTAAATAGGGTGTTGAACATCCACACCCTGGGATACATATCAAAGATATCACTGAACTTGGAATACTAGTACTGACATTAAGGATTAATGATAAGACATCCTATGTTGTATAAAATATGGAGTGAGAATTCAACATCAATGAACACCTCCACCAACATCTATTATCCAAACATTCTGTAAGGCATACACATAATAACCAAAACCATATTATCTAAACACATTAATCAGAAAAATCCATCATCTATGTCAATATACTATTCAAATTCTGTATTACTAACTCACCCACACACATTAAATCAAATAAAATTAATGCATCTCAATTAAGAATATGGTCCCCCCCATTTCACACATTTAGACTTTATCACATATTACGAAATGTAGAAACAACTCTTTTCATAATAGAGTTGGTTCATCCGTCACATTACAATGAAAAATAGAACACAACAAATTATAATCTGGGTATTGGCCCACATCAGCTCTTCCCACTCCCACATTCTCTTCCTCAATGCCACCATTCCTCCAAAACTCACAAACCAATGGAATGTTCTTTCTACGAAACACCTTCTATGGATAATCATGGATCTATACAGGTTCCTCCATCTACATCATGTCATCTTAGATATCAAACTCTCCCCATCCAGTTACATGGGAGTAATCATGATGATACCAACAGTGTTTGGAGACATAAATGATGACATGGATCCTTTAAAACTCCTGTTGCAATTATAAATAGTTTTTATCCTCCTCAACTCACCCCAAACTTCAATTGTTCTGATGAAACTAGATGAAATTATGCTACCTATACTAAACCTATACTTCCCACATCATGGTGAAACCTTCATGAACATTTGGTTCCCAAAACTGAACTCCAAGGGCGTCATCATGGGATCTACATATGAATTCTTCCAGTACTTTGAAACCTTCATCCCCCCAAAAAATGTGGAAACCATTATTTTTTTATCTTTACTACATCAAATCAAATAAAACTTTTCTCCCCAAACAATTCCCAGTAAAAATGTGGATGACAAAGGCATTTTCATAAAGCATCAAATGGAGTTGTTACAGTTGAATATTGAATGCTATTATTTTAAGAAAACTCTACCAAGTGAATTATTCATACCCATAATACATTAAAGTCCAATTTTCATCCTCAAAACAAGTCTTCAATCGTATGTATAATCAGATATATCATCCCATGTGAATGAGGGTGAAAGGAAGTTCTAAGACATAACTGAGCTCCAAATGCATGCTGAAATATTCTCTTGACTCGTGACATAATCATTTTAACTATACCCATGTTAATGGATATAAATAATAATTGAAAACTAACCACCTGACCCATATACATCAATATCAGTGAACCTACTATGCCCAACTCCCCAATTGCTAATATGTGAGGCAATTTTTCTATCTGATCCACTAATACCAAAATATCGTCATAGCCTCCCTAAGCCCTAGGTAACCCTATAATTAAATACATAAAGATATAATCCCATATTCACATAGGGAAATCTAAATGCCTCAAAAATCATCAAGAACATAATGATAATCCGACATGTTTTATCACACTAGACACTTCTCCAAAAACTCCTCTAATTCCATTTTGATCAAGGGCCACCAAAACATCTGCCTCATGCGACGGTACATCTTGGAAACTCCTTGGTGTATAGCCAGAGGAGAGTTTTGAAACTCATAGATGACTCTATTCTGTATTTCTACTAAATAAATCCTCCCACAGAATGAAATATGAATCTAACCATCCCCCAACCATACCACTAGAGATTCTCCATGGTCAAAAAGATCATGCATCACTTCTACCAATGTGTATCCCCGTTGAGACTTGTCCACCTAAAACATCAGATAAGATTGCATTTTTTATCTGAAACAAACATATTTTACCCCATCCATTTCATAATATTTCTGAAAGACTACCAACTCTTCCATAATTATCCAAGAATCTAAAAATTTCTAAAAAACATCCCTATATGACATTATAATCATGTTATCAGCCATAACATTCCCCTACCCAAAGATGTATGAGATAATGAAATCATAGTACTGAAGAACAATTATCCAACTTCACTATCACATGTTCATATCTAAATGAGAAAATATATAACTCAAACTCTTGAGATATGTGATGTCCAAAAAGCACCAATTTAGTGATTCAATATCACCTCATCTTCAGTGCCAACACAATCACTTCCAACTTCAGATCATAGGGGTAATAGTTATGTTAATTGGAACATAATAGCCAAGACCCATAAGAGAAAAACCCATCATTATACAATATCATGATTTCCAAGAACAAAAGGGATGAATCAAAAAACACCTCAAACATAAACCCTTCATCTAAAAAATGGAGTAATGGAGAACTGACCAACTACCCCTTCTGATAGTCAAATGTTGTCTGGCACTGCATGATCCAAACTAAATCTTAGTTACTTTTAGTGAAGGCTATCTATAGAGCTACAACATGAGTGAAATTTGGTAAATATATCTAATGATTTCCTGTTAGAATGATAAAATTGTGAAACTCTACATTATTTTTCGGTGCTTTCATGGAAATAACTACCTCATCCTATGACAGGTCCACTATTATGCCCTACTAAGACCCCTAATATCCAATGAAATGAACCTCTCAAAACCTGAACATTCACTTGAACAAATTTCCATAGATATGGTGGAATCAATGTACATAGAAAGAAATCTTTAGATGCTCAATGTGATCCTCCTCTGAATTCATGTAGATCAATATGTCATCAATGAAGTCAAAGATATACTAGTGAAGGTTTTCATGGAAGATGGAGTATGTAATCCCACTGAAAATTTCTATTGTTCCTTTAAAATCGAACATCATGACTACAAATAAGAAGTTCCCATACCTAAAAATAAATTTTTTTTAGGATATCACCCTCCTTCACACTCAATTGGTGATATCCAATCCACATATCAATCATATTAAACGAACTAGCCTAACTCAGCTGGCCAAAAGTACATATAACCTTAGGAGAGGGTAATAGATCTTGACTGTCGCATGACTCATCCTCTGATAGTCTATGAAAAACATTAGACCACCATATTCCTTCTTTCCAAATGACACTAAAGAACACCACGGTGACACTCTAGGCTGGATGAATCCATTATTCATTAGGTCATAAATCTAAATCCTCATCTCTCGCAACTCATAAGGTGTCATTTGATAAGGATCGATGGAAATCAAACAAGCATCTAGCTGTAAGTATTTCTTGAACACAATATCAAGTTAGGAGGTTGAGTCACAAACTCCTCAAGAAAAAACACATAATAACTCCCTAAAACTATGGTAACCTCCACCATCTCATCATAAACCAATTACATGGATAGCTCATCCAACATGGAATGAAGAGGCTCTATATGTCCACTGCCCACCTTGATACTCATCTCGCCAAAAAACCACATATTGTTAATCAACAATTTAAAAACCAACTCTTCTATGAAAATAGTTGATAATAGAATTCACCTAATTCAACAATTTGAGGAAAATAATGACATCTTATGGATTTATATGTAGAAATAAGGGATCAACACAGGGCATATGTAGTCCCATCATTAGTCTACGTCCCTAGAACACATAGAACATATTGTTTTAACCTCTAACAAGCATACTCAATACCAATGGCATGAGAAGAATCTATATGTATAGTCCTATATCATGATCTAGAGTGGTAATAAAAAATGTTTTTGAAGCTCATGAATCAATCAAATCTCAAAAAAGGGTAATAAAAAAGTTGACCGTACATATGACCATTTATGGATGAGAGGAAGCTGCTACCTATACTGTATACAACTCACCACACCCATATAATCATCCCCTCGGCTAATGATCACAACTATAATCATGCCAATGTTGATCAATCTAAGTAATACCATGATGGAAACCTCTACCTAATCCATCTCCCATCAGTAGGTCATGAGAATTCGTTCCCTTCTACTGAAATGGCCTGGCTGGCAAGGACTACTATTATGGGTTCTAAAACATCCCACCTCCACCAAAATAAGCCCTAACGACTATTGGGATCTAATTATAATGATTTCCCTAGAATACATTGAATAAATACATCAAATTTAAGCCCATGGGAAATGAAAGAGTACCAAAAGGTCAGAACAGAATGTTCTGAGGTTGTGTCCCTGCTGGTCGAAACCTTGATGGCCCTAGAGACCTAGATCTACTAAAAGTATAATTATGTCACATTGACTGATTATGGCCCCATATAAATGTGGACTTCCTCAAGAGTGAATGTTTTCAATAATTTGTTCCTTCATATAAACCACCATGTATGTTTTCAATGTAAGGTGGGTGACTACATACAGTATAAAAGGAAGATGTGCCTATTATAGTGATCTCACATCAGACTCCTCATCATGGAAGAGCTCCTATTAAAAATGAAAGAGAAACATGACCTTAATCCCCAACTATCATTACGACCGACTCTTAAATGTAATCAATAGTAATTACTAACTCCTCTCGTCGATCAATGTCTATGAAGTAATTCTACTCAAAAAACCTAAATGAACTCATCCCACAAATAGACCCATCCTTCCCCTTCCCTAGGTACATTTTCCACCACTGATGTGTAGATACTTGTATCTAGATAATTTCAAAAAGTACCATGTACTCAATCAATGAACATATCAAACTGAAGGTGATAATAAGCTCCTCAAGCTAGATCTCATTCTCCATATCTAAAAAATTATCTTCATACACTCCAAGAGTCTACCACTGGAATGTATGTATTGTTCAATTCCACTTTTCATCCTCCCCCACCAAGTCTACACTCCACTGATCAACCTGGTTGGCTTTCTTAGCATTAACTGTCCATTCCATGCATGGATGATGTATGGGATCCATAGCTAAAATATGGATAAGAATAAAATTATGAAGACCGTGTAGTATGGAATTATATTTAAGATTCATTTTAACTCATTTTACTCATTCCTTTAACAATATCAAATTCCACCAAAACAACACAGATTAGAAAAGAAAAAAATTCATTATTATTCATGTACCCTTCCCAGGGTTACTACCCAGCAGATGGTGTAGCCTCATATGGTCATTCAGGTGGTTCAAATACTTACATAGGACCATGGGCCCCCTAAAATATTGTTCCCTATATGGTCATCCACAACATTTTTCACGCATGAAAGCCACATATCCTTATTTCCCTATAAAATCATTAAGTCCTCATTGTTCCTAAATCCATAAATCTATCTTATATCTCTATAATCAACCTAATATTCCAATATTTCATGATACAATCCCTCCAAAGATTATTCTTTGGAGATTCCAATGGATAATGATACATAATGACCCAAATTCATTCCTCTAGTAGGCCCTAAGTTGGAAACCAGAAGTAGGGTAATACAAATCCCATAAAATGGGATGCATTGCCCTTTTTATAGTAATTAGGATCAAGATATATGATATATATACCTTAAAAACTCCATGATATATATATAATCCAAAATCCATCCCACGTGAATGTTTAAAATAAAACTATAACGAATACAATGAAATTACAATGTTGGTACAAAAAGAATATATAAGCATTGACACATAAACTATCCCAAAATTTGAAGATATTGTTTTCTATGATGATCCATGTAGTCCTCTAGGAAACCGGGAATCAATTTTTTATATGTAGGTTGAGAATACATGTATACATAGTAGAAAAAAACAATTTCCTTTATGAACATGTTGGGTAATAATACTAATACTCCTGTGAGAAAATAGAAGAGCCAAGAACACCAAAAAAGGTACTCAAGACATCACCACCACACTAAGTGTAATAAAAAAATAAAGTATGTCAAATAAAGTGATATAATAATGAAATCAATTATAAGGTACCTCGCACAACATTCTCACTAATTTTCCACTCTCACACCATTATTAAAAATGCTCTAGCACTCCCACCTCTTCCAATCACACCACACCACATACCACCGACACACTCTTAGGACACATACCACATAAAATCTCTCTCGAATACACCTAGGCCAAATAATACATCACATATCATCCATAGACAACTAGGACATGTACCACACCACATCCCGCCCGTAGACACCTGGGCCTCATTTGACATCACATCCTGAAAAAATATGCTAATGCAAAACACATCCCATCCCAAATAACCTGTGGAAACACAACTCATCCCCACACAACTGGGACTTATAAATCATATCCTAAACATGGATTATTGGTAAATAAGTTCCTAGAAGGGGGATTAAGGAATATCAGGTGTCCATTCATCCATCCTCCCATCTAGATGTTTGGTATAGACTCCCTCCCCCGTGAAAATAGGGGTCTTTGGAACTTGGTTTTCAACTAGGGTCGGTTGTTCATAGAAATAACAAGAACATACAGTATATATTTATATATGTAATTTATCAATCCATCAAGTCCATCCTATGGGATTCATGATAACTAAAACCCCAACATGAATGTATCAATATTAATGATGGTCATATCCCATGTTGATAAATGAATGAATCTTTATAACAATCCACGAGCTCAATTGATACCCCATAAAACTCAATTATTTGATTCCCATAATTATTTATTATTTATTTTCTCCATCACAATCCGAGAAACTAAAAATTATAGCACACAACAAAGAACACACAAAAAGTCACACATGGGAAGAATAACGGTAGTGAATTAACCCGCATCATATTGTCTCTTTATTTAACAAAAACTAATATAAAAAAACTGATCATGTGACATAGGGTGAATCTCTTTTAATGCTAGTAATATTGATTATTTTTTAGATTTACCCTTATCACCCACTACAATCATCATTCTTGAATTTACTTTTATCCAAATCCATTCTCTCAATAGAGAAAACCCTCTAACTCACTCCCAAACCTAGAAACACATCTCAGTAAAACTACATTACAACCATAACAACCATTCTAGGAATCCCAACTGCATAAATACTCCTCACCCATCACATCCAACAACAAAACATTGAACAACCTGATCACATTCCCCAATGCAAAAAATGGCCATCCATTCCACAATCAGTCAATATATCATCCCTAGATTCAAATACACCAGCAATGAAACCCCAAATCACAAAGCTAAGCCCACATTCCTACTAAAACAAAAGCCATAAAAAAACCCCCAGACACAAAAAACCAACCCCAGACCAAGTCAAATAATATTTATATCTAAAAAAGAATTCATCATTCAATTTCCCCATGTTAATTCAGTGGTAATAACATAAAATAGTTTCATTATGGGGTATCATTTTATTATCTATATATATAAATGCATAACAATATTCATGTTGAAATATTAATCCATGAAAAAACATCATTCATTCCATATATCATCTCATACATAAACAAAGACCCCCAAAATAATGATTTTCAATAGGAATATATCCATATAATTTACAATATCAATTGATAACAAAGAAAAACCTATGTCAGTTTTTTCATAACTTCTTATTGATCTTAAATAGATTAAATTATAATTATATATTTGGTATTCTTCTCTCATCATAGGGGTTTCATACTTTCACCCACCCCTCTTGATAATAAAACAAATACAGACAAAGTGATCCATTCCTTGAATAATAGAACAATAACACATCCTTATTAATATGTAATAGGTGGGGAAAAGGATGAAAAATCCTCCATATAAAATGATATAAAAAAATGTGAAAGTTTTTTAAAAAATATTTGGTTTAGTAGGGTTTAGTGAGAACCAAAAAATTGGCAGCTTAAAATGAAAAAATTATATCAACATTAGAAAGGATAAATATTATAACAACTAGATAAACAGGTTTTAAATGGCATTAAATTCAGATACTAAGAAATATCATGCAGTTTGGAAGTAAATAAAATATTTAGGTTTTTATAAGATAAATATGATTCAGAATGGAACCAAAAACCATTAAATTCGGTGTAAAACTCATCTCATTTCAAATAAAAAGTTAAAGTGCCGAAACTGAAAAATACTAGAGAATTAAAGAATTTTGAAAAATAGTTGACAACGACTCATCGTTAGGTGATTCATCGAAGGGAGACAGTAGTGTACGAGCCCCTATTGGATGAGTCACTATAAAATGATTCACCATTGGGAAATCTTCATTCAGAGGACTCACTGCTGGAATCCTACTATTGTTACCTACCATTGTGGCATATCTTTTGTGACTCTCCATTGCGAGTCACTAGTGATAAGTCTTCATTAGATGAGTGATCATTAGACAATTCCTCAATATACAAATCACTATTGGGAGAGTTACACTCAGATGAATCACCAGTCCCAAATCACCATCACGAGTAACCATGGTGACATACCTTCGCCACCTACATTAGAGAAAACTGAAAAAAGAAGATAACTATTGTAAAAGTGCTCTCACAAAACCCCAAAACACATCAAATGCATGATTTTCAAAATGTAATGGTCCTGAGAGGTTTTTACAATTAAATTTTTTTACTTTCATTATTAATTATTATCCTAGATATTTGTGCATTAATTTTATATTGCTATTCCATTCATTCCATGTTTATTAATTACATGGAATTTATGTTCTGTTATTTACCATTCCTTATTGATTATTATCTTTCATATTTTAACATTGATATTACCAATTGATGAACTCACTTCTTAGATTATTCATAGAATCACATGTCTGTTTAGTTATTTACCTTTCAATATTGATTATTATTATATTTTTATGGTTTCCTCTCATGTACATGAACCTTTCTGAGAATATTTAATCACCCTATATTTTTTCATTTCATAATATAAAATTAAGTATACAATGTTTTATATGAACGAATATGGTAAATTTAATAATGTTACTCTAGAAAAAAATCATGTTATAATTTTTCAATTCAAATGCAATGTACAAATTATGTACCTGTATAGTTTTCAAAATATTACCGAATAATTTGGTAATTTGGGACGCAATAACTTGTATATTATATCTTTGTAATAAAGAAACCACAATCTTTGGGATGCATGTTTTTGGATCTCTATAGATTGTATTAGAAAAGATTAGTGAAAAACATGGAACTAGATTTCTAGAAACATATATTAGGAAACAAAACACAATTTTTTTAATTTGATCGAATGTATAAAAGAAAATCCTAATGCATTGTGTATGATATATATATTATGTTTTTTCTAGAAAATATATCCTTATTTGGATATGAATCACCCACATTAGTCATTTAATTCACACAAGTTTCTTCCATACTAGATTTGTATTTCCCAAACTATCCTTGAAACTATCATTAAGTATAGTGATAGTATAGGGTCAGTCCCATGAGGAACTTGTATTGGCTAGAAGGAACTATTATCATAACCATTTAGGTTAGGATTCCTCTAAATATGAATGATTTTGGGAAAAATACTAATGTAATACAGATAAATAATTGATTAGGATAAATTTTAGGTTTCAGTAAGATAGATGGTGCTATTTCTAACTTGGAATGACTATTAGGTTTAGAATGTAAAACAAGTGGAGGTCACTAGTTGATAAAGGGAACACACAATGAATTTATCTACAAGGCATATATTTCATATGTAGGGAGGTAAATATAACCATGATGCATTAATCATTGATTTTATGGTAGATTTTATCAAAGGCTTTTGGTTATAGTCAAATCTACTTAATTGATGATAGTTTTGTTCAATAAACATTCTCATGGTTTGGGTTGTTCAATTTAATTGGATGGAATTTTGTTGATTACCTTGATTAATAATCCTTAAGGATACAAATTTTATAATTGATGATTAATTGGAATCATACACCCCTACTCTCGTTCCCTACCCTAATAAGGATATCTACTAATGGTAGAAATAATTACAAATAGATAAAGAATAAAATCATGATTATCATTCCTATATTTAATGAAATTAAATTATTTAAAATCATTAAATTATTCCAATCAACATATTAGTGAACATTCAATTAATAAAAATAAATATATACTGTGAATAAAAGAACATTTCAATAAAATACTTACTTTCAAAATGACCAAGAACATGTGCATCATGAATTAATGAATATTGAATGGAAAATCAAAAAATGCATGTTGTAAGGTGTTGTGATAAAAAATGGACGACGAATGCTATAAAATCAATCTGCATCCCCTATGTAATCTAAAAAAAGAAAAATATTGAAAAATAATTAGTTTAGGGATAAAGGGTGGAAGAATAATTTAGAGAATATAGAGAAAACAAGAGAAATCAAAATGTTATATCCTCACTGTATTCCTCATTTCACCTATTCAATGTATATATTGGGATATTACACGATGTGTAAGGGTGTTTCATGTCGTGTAATTATTATTCATGTTTATTTCATCAATTTTCGAATCTGCATGAATCTCATGTGAATCATGATGATAAAATTGGACATTTGACTCTTTTAAGGTTGTATATATATGTATAACGATGTGTATCTTCTTCTAGGAATTATATAATATTAATTAAATTAATACAATGGTTACATGCCTTGTAATGGTGACTCACAACGTGTAATGGATTCACGACTTGAATGAATTCCCAACTTTCATTCAAGGATTTCATCATGTTGTTATATTATACCACACTTTGTGTAATGTTGTTTCTCAATGGGTAATAGACAACTATGATTTTTTTCATCCTTTTCTACATTGAAACTGTGATATCCTATTTCCTATAATAAAAAATAAATACCCACTGCATTATTATGTAAATCTATGAAAATGTTAAATAAATTGACAGGAAGATGTATATATGATTTTAGCATATATTTTCCCTAACAGTTGAAAAATTAATTATCCTCAAGTAATTGTATCTGAACAATGTTTTCAAAAGTTAATAAAATTATAAAAAAATTAAATATTCATTATATCAATCTAAAAAGACATAGTTTAGGCCGAAAATACTGTTTCAATAATCATCCCTATAGAGAAAATTAGTCATGAATTATATCACATTTCATTAACCAAAATCATAATCATTTAATTAAAATTCATTAATAGTTCCTTGAACTATATACCAATTTTATTTTTACCTCAAAATTATTTTTCTTTATTTAGTCATGGTAAAATGAAATTTGGGTTATGAACACACATTAATTACATGCCACTAATTATAGGAGTCCATTAGATTTATTATATAAACATCATAAGTAATAATTCAAAATTAATAACAAGGAGTTCATTAATTACATTCAAATGAAATTTATGCTATGGGATGGTGGGTAAATAGTTAAAAAATTATAGAAAATGGGGGGTTAGTATCTGGATTATAATGATGGAATGTCATTAAATGAGTAATTAAATGTCTCCTCTATATCTAATGAAGTCCCCTCTCCTAGAATCATAATTTGGATCCATGTATACAAACCATGTGAGTAAAAAATATTAAATATACCCTCAGTTTCCTTTTTGTATTGTTATTTTTAAAATTCATGTCTTATCTGCATCTCACATCTATAACCTAAGCACAAATTATCCTTCAGCGGGTTCATTGGTCAAGAAATGTTTATTTTGTACCATCATAATTCAGAACCAAAATATGATTCATTTTATTCAATATTTTTCAATGGAACATGGTAGATTTTAAATTGAAAAAGGTACCCATTAATCATAATAAAAAATTATATTAAACAACACAATGCATGTCATTAGTAAAAAACATCTCGTTCTAGATAAAACATTCACCCAAAATTGTTCCATGTCAGTTCATGCTATATACAAACAACAGGGTTGGTAGGTATAATAGGTATAGAATAGCTGCATCCTATAAGGTCATTTATAAAGGAAAATGGTTTATAAATGAATTATGTAAGGTGGGTGTTAGGAAAACAAGTTACCCAGCCATGATTTACTCAATCATTTTAAAATTATATTTCTTCATTCAGACCCTCAATAAGATCTCGATATAATTTCTTATAGGATTACTTGTCCCATTTGTAAATCACGAATCATTCCAAAAAATGAAATGACAGGATCAAAAATTTATTGGTAATGGGAATAAATAAGGGAAAATTGAATTAAATTATTGTATAAAAACTTGAATGAATTCAATTGAAAATATTTATTTTTGAAATTAGAGTTAAATCATTAAACACATTAATTATTCTATGACTATAAATAGAAACAGAACATGAATTTATAACAATTACCAACATCAAATATATTTTTATTTAAATTTATAAGTTGGGTATAATAAATCATGATTCAAAATAAAAACCATCTCCATATAAATATGAACATGAAAAAAAATAAAGAGTATTGAATGCAAAACTCCATAAAAACTCCTATGCACATTGAATGAGGTAGTATGTTCACAATACATGGTAGTACTATGAGGGTTTTTATTTCTAATAAATAATAGATTAATGAAATTAGAATTTTAATTATTATGTTCTAGTAATCGATAACTCCTTATATGTTGTTTTCATTCATAAGGAATATTGAGTTTTGTTGATTTTTTTTGGAATTATGGTACCTGAATATTGTGCTAAATTAAATATATTACATTAGGTAAAACATTAATATAATAGGTTGAATTATTTTGTAAACAATAAAAAAGGAAGGTTCACATAGTGAATCATAATGAATGGCATGTGATTAAAATGAAGGAATATGTGTACAATAGGGATTAAAGTGACTCATGAACATATAAAAGAAAAGTATTAATGAATGAATAAGAAAAAATAAAAACTAAAATTGTTGAGAGAAAATATGATAGATATTTTTCTTCCCATAATTCTCTAAAAAGATGTTTTCATTAGAAAAAATGAGTAAATTTATCTGGAATTATTGTCCATAGTCTCAATCTCTCATATTTCATCATTAGCTACTCATGACAGTGTCTTCTAGATTGTAGAGTATTTTTATTTGATTGATCACATAAAGCATATACCTATTACTAACCTAATGAGGGAGGAAATTTATTTATTCTCATAGTGGTGGATGTTGAAAATGTATTTCAAGGTATTTCTACTTGCGTAGACATTTGATCTTGTGAAAGTGTTGAGTCACTCATTCAAAAAGGATAGATGGTGGTACAGCTGCATCAACCACCATAGAAGAAACATAACAGTAATAAATGGATATTTTAAGAGTGAAAATAATGGAAAAAATCATTATAAAAATGGGGGAAAATGGTATCCAATATATGTAAATAAGAACAATACAATCTTGAAAAGAAACAGTAATTTTACAAAAATGACCATGGCCTGGTAGCATAAATAATCAAGGGTGGGGACTAGGGAACACTAGGGAAACACAATGTCATCAATGACATTATAATCATTCCAAAACTTAATAGAGCGTAGCTTCAACATTTGTTCTTGTTAAATGGATGTGATAGCGAAGGGGGTGGGTGGTCAAAATCTAATGATGTTTTCATGGTGTTGGATGCTATTAATGTGGTTGATGATGGGTATATACTAACCAATAGTGTGTTTACGGGTCTCAAAGAGGTATTGATGAAGGGGAACACAATGGATGGGATGGGTGTTGGAATCTTACCCCTCCACACATACTCTATCAGATTTTCCTGCTAGGTAGTAGGTCCTATCAACTCTGATGGTATGTTGTCCAGGGAGGTGGATGGGGAAGGGGTGTTAGTTTAGGAGGGGTAGTTAAGTGATGATGAGGGTGAGGAAGGGGTAGAGAACTGGGAGAAATATCTGAAAGGGTTATAGTGGTTCTTGGAGATTTAATGTATATGATTACAGAAAAAAAATGTGAATATCCTAGATATCTGCTGGATAAGATGTGGTCAGGGGAGTAGTGGGGTATGTGGAACAGGAGGGAGGATAATGAGATGGATGCATCATATATAAATATTTGGGTGGAGTGGGAATATTTAATGCTTATTAACATCATAGGTTATCATCAGTAGCATCCATAACACTTGGTTCCCATTGGTTGAGTTATTCATCATTGGGTCACTACGGTATCTTTTTAAGAAAAAAGAGATCAATGGATTACGTCGGTCTGAGAGAGGTTAGTGGATGGGTGGTGGAAAAGAGGTGACTAAGATGGGTCATTTTTGTAATGACCCCCCCCCCCCACACACACACATAAAAGATCCTCATTTCCAATTACTATGGACTCTGTTATAGAATTTTACTTATGATCAATGTGGATGAAAGGGATTCCCTTGAATATAGCTTAAATGACTGAATCCATCTAACTAACATTGTAATTGGACTATCATTTGGAGAACTCAGCATGGGTCAAGGATTATATTTTGGAAATATAGTGATTGGCTTCAGAGTTGGGTAGATTTGGTAATCCTAGGATCAGGATTAGTATGAGAAACATGGGTAAATATCTCTTAGAGCCTCATGGAATCAATCTTGATGGTCTCAAGATTAAATACATACAATACCTAGGATGTGGTGAAATCCTCGGTTTAGATCTCGATGCCAACGTTGAATTTTTTGAGGGAAGTATCCTCAATATTGAAACATTGTTTTAAAAAGATGTTATCAATTATTTCATTAAATGTGGAAAGAATTTACAAAAAAATCAATGTAATTATCCTCACATACCATTATTATGGATGAAATGTATAGGTCCATGAGGGTTTGGATGACCACCTAGATGATATATATGAGAGTATGGCAGCCATGTCGATGGTTTTGTTTGCAGTTTTTCAGTTTCTTATATAAGCAGTTGAGTGTATCATGGTGATTATTGCCAAAAAAGTAAGGAATATTGAGTATATGATGGTGTTCATCACCATATGACTCACTTGATGAATATTGGATCTCCTGTTTAGAATTTGGTATCTCATAGGCTATAGTGGAAAAGGATGTGGAAACTACAAGAGTAGGTATGGGTGCGGGTGGTGTAGTACCTCATGGGAGCTTCGCCGGAGGAGCATCATCACAGTTATAGACTAATTTGGTAGGTGTAGGGAACCCATTCCATGTGTCTTCCATCACTTTTGTATTTTGGAGATATGTGTGGTTATGTGAAGGAACATAGAAGGTATGGGAGGTGGGGGTTCAATTGAGAGGGAGTAGATGGAGGGGGTCGTCTACCGAGTAGGTGGGGGGCTAGGTCGCGAACCTTTTGATTACCAACTATTTTTTTGAACTGGGTCATTGAAATAAAAATTGAATAATTGGGTTTCATTTCTTGTATTTAGGATTTTTATATAATTTATGGTCATGAAAATACACATTGTGAGTTATGGTAAAACAACATGTAATTTGATATTTCTTCTTCGAATTAGACTAACCCATGTTCCTTTGCTCCTAGAATGCCCTATGTTGTCCAATTACTTAATATAACCAAGCCTATCCTATGGTGAACAATCCATGGTTGCATCCTAGTCAGCACAACCATTAATATCAAGATATTGATGCTTCATGGCTCATATGAATTTCAGGATAACGAATAAACATTTGTGGAAGTGTTCTTGATTGATATTTAATCTTTTTCCATTGACATGGAATAATGATCCACATTAATTATGCATTTAAATGGTCCAATAAAAGAATAATTGAATAAATTTTAAGGTTCTTGATCATCTATATTTCATCTTCCCATGGAACAATCTCAATAAATTTTTGGATCAAAAAAACATTATTTCCTAGGAAAAAATGAATCCTACAATATATTTATCATGATTTATCTTTTTTCATTGTAGATATTTTCAATTTTATATTTTTTATTTCTCTAAAATAATTTAATTTCAGCATCAAATCTACTCTATCTTTTGGAGATTCCAAATTCAGATTCTTAATTTATCAAAATTTTCAATCCTATAATTAAAATATAATATAACAAGGATTTCCGTAATCCAATCCGAATGGTGTAGTTATAATATGTGTTTTTCTATAGAGTGATAATCCCATAGTGAATTATCCAATTATAGAATCCAATCAATTTGACATATATTCAAAATCATTTCTATGAGTTTTTTTTATTTTCCATGTCTAAAATCCTACTAACCCTCTATTCTGTGGGCGGTATGGAGGTCATGTGATATAACAATTTACATATTTCTCCAATGGTACTCCATGATCATGATTAGTAATATGTGTTCCTCAACCAATAATGGGTAATCCATGAATTCATAATCATGAAAAATAATTTCCTAATGATGTTCATGATCAATTTTTTTGTTTCATGTAATGTAGACTCATCTTATAACTATTTGGAGACAAAGACAACACCATTAATTATAAATGAATTTCCATGTGAACTGAGAAATGATATTTTTGGTTCCAAAAATTGGAAGGGAGAAGGATAAAAATAATGCCACCAAAGATGCCTCGTGAAGACCTTTCACGGAGTGCCATGGACACGCGAGCCTCCCATGAAGAGAGAAGGAATGATGCTCCTCGAGCCACATTGACATTTTCGAGCCCTCCACGAAGCCTGGAGGCGAGATGCTCCACAAGCCCCATTGTCGTTCGTGATCCCACTGTGAAGCAAAGAGGCGGGATACTCTGGGAGCTCCATGGACGTTCACGAGCCCGCTATGAATCTAGGAGTTGGGATGCTATACGAGCCCCTGTGACAATCGTGATCTTGCCGCGAAGTGTAATCCGTCTTCACGCTGAGTGAGCGCTACTCCACGACACATCTTGACTATAAATTCTGGCCACCCACCAGGACCAAAACATAGATCATACATCCTTTCTTCTTCCCGGCTCTCAAATCACAATTCACATTACGCTCTGTGACCCATGAGATTCTCAAGGTACTTTTTCTCCATCAAGGGCCTCCAAATTGCCTTGTTTTCACCCTCTCATTCGAGAGGTATGCCTTTCATGAAGCCCATGTGCCTTCATGAAGTAAGGAGATCCCCATGAGGATTCGGGTCATTGAAGAGATTTTATGCCTCACGAAGAACCCCCCATGCACATGGGATTCAAATGCAATGACAGAGTCAATGTGCCTCGCGAAGCACATTGCTTCACAAGACCTTGAATTGCGAGGCACCCAGAGCTCTACAAGGCCTCTACTCATAAACCCATTTTCTCTAAAAATCCCTCTCTCGTGCAACTTCCTATGTTCGAACGAAGAAATTTCAATGTCCCTTGGACAACCCTGCCCATTGCATTGCTTCACCTCAAGCTTCTTCGCATAGGAATGCTAATGGATATTTCTTCATCCCATAGCCACACTAATGTGGACCCCCCAATAGTTCGCTCCATGGAACCCCCTAACCACGACATTATTGGTGCCTTCCCTTATCCAAGGGGCAGGAGGAACTAGTCATCTATGAACTAGGGGTTTGGAATAAACCTGCCTCATCCGAGCTGTAAGACGTTAAACCACAAAGAACCATCGTCCTCAGCACATGACGTTAAATTATGACTTCCCCCCATGCTTCTTACCTGGGGATAGGGAAACCACCCTGGTGTAAGCCCCTTGATTTTCTTGCAGGATGTAACACCCCTACTCCTCCACTCTTCATGGGTTCCAACTCCCTCTCCCCCTGTTCTTTGTCACCATTTGGGACAACACACTGGAGTGAGTCCCAATCTCCATCTTCTTGGGTCGCTAACCATGCATAAGCCCCTATTTCTTCATTGGGCTTCTAACCACGCATAAGACCCACTCCACTTCCCACAAACACACCTTTCATGACATAATCATCAGGACATTGTTGTGTCTTATTTCTCACAACGAGCATGAATCAAATTGGTTTAGAGAAATAACTGACCATGACATCCTCTTTTGGAAGCATAAATTGTAAGCACCAAACCAACATGAACTACGTGGTCTTTTATCCTTGCCAAGGTAAGGTACGTAGGAAGCCTATCTGAGGTTCAAGCCCAACACCTGGTTGCTCCGAGCACCATCTTCAAGTCGGTTCTCCAACACTATGGGAGGACTAGTTTTTATGCCCCAAACCCACATTAACTATGTGATATTTTATACTTTCCAAGTTAAGGTATGTAGGAAGTCTCCCTGATATTCAAGCCCAACACACGGTCATTCCGAACATCTTCATGTCAGTTCACCAACACTTTTGGCATCCTAGAGTGTAATCCCCAAACCCAGATGAACTAAGAGGTCTTTGATCCTTGACAAGGTAAGGTACATAGGAATCCTTCATGAGGATCAAGCCGAACACCAACACTTTGGGAATCCTAGAGTGTAATCCCCACACCCATATCTTGAACTACGAGGACTTTGATACTTTCCAATGCAAGGTATGTAGGAAGCCTCCATGATGTTCATGCTCAAAAACCATTGGTCCCTACTACCCCACGTTAGTGAACCATGCCCCATAACCAGAACTACGAGGTCATTGATCCTTTCCAAGGTAAGGTACGTAAAAAGCCTCCCTGAGGTTTAAGAACAACACCAACACATTGGGAACCCTAGACTATAATCCTCACACCACCTGAACTATGAGGTCTTTGATCCTTTATATGGGGAGGTATATAGGAAGCCTCCACAAGGATCATCCCACCATTCACCCTGTCGCTCCGACCCCCCCCCCCCTCACATCGGTTCACTATCACCTTAGGATACCTCATAGTGTAAGACCCAAATTCCCCCCATATTCCAAACTACATGGACATTTATCTTTTCCAAGGTAGGGTACATAAGAATCCTCTACAAGGTTCAAGCCCAACACCCCATAGTTCTGACCCCCTTCACATCGATTTGCCCCATCTTGCAAGACGTTAAGCTGTAGGCCCTAATTAGCGGTAAGTCATTGTTTCCCCAGTTAGAGGTAAGCCATTTCACACAAAACCCACATGTACTATGCAGTCGTTGATCCTTGTTAAGTCTATTTATGTAGGAAGCCTCCACGAGGTTCAAACTATCAACCCACCAATAATCTCGACATTTTTCATGTTGGTTCAACCCCATCTAGTGGTAATCCATTGTGACACCAATCAGCGGTAAGCCGTTGTCAACCCTATCCTGTGGTAATCCATTCTAATCCCATGTAGCGGTAAGCCGTAGACATCCCTATTTAGTTGTATTCCATTGGATCTCCATTCAGTGGTATGCCATTGAAACCCCCAATTGGTGGTAAGTCATCATCACCTTACTACGAGGACTTTGATTCCATGCCATGGGGATATGTAGGAAGTATCTTCGAGGATCAAGACCAACACTACCATCACCTACATGAAGGTCCATCTCATTCCCCATACACTCCATTAAACATTACATCATCGATCCTAATTCTTACCCAGGCCACCACATACTGTTGGGATCATGCCACCCCATTCCTCATTCATTTTAATAGAAATTGAGAAGCCATCGACACGTTTTATCTAACATCGGCATTCCCTCCAAGGATTGCACCCATCTGATCTACTCTTGTCAGTGTTGTGATCAATATGATATGTCTCCACTGGATGTTAAAATTGCAGCATTACATGTGTTAAACTTGGGAAGTAGATGAAAACCTTAGATACATTCCCAGGGCATATGATTCCCCACATTCGACATGGGATGCCTCTGGCTTCTGCGCCCTCTAGAAGCCCAATAATAAGAGGAAGAGTCCTAGAAGTGCCAATGTTCTAGCACTCAAGACACGCCAGTGATGCCCAACATGACCACTCCCATGATTGAAGGTTGCTACTCTGATCGGACCCCATGGGTTGTCCCGACAGAATCATTGTAATTAACTGGTATCCATGAAGATATGGCTCTAGGAAGAGTTTCATGAACAATGTCTTAAATCTACAAGTGATACCCGTACTATGTGATGATTTACAAGGAGGAATACAAAGAAGGAAGAACCAACATCCCATCATCCCATTTGGATCTTAGAGAAAACGTCCCAAAAGAAGGAACAGATGACGCCCACCTTTGGAAAGTGGGAATGCAGGGCAACAGCTGCACGTCCTCCACGGACGGATGCGCTGCCCCTGTGAAAGCATCGGAAACAGAAATAGTGAATCTGGTATGGAGTTCTTCTCTTAAATATGGAGATTAGTAGTGTTTGAGGAATCAATGTATTGATGTTTCATTGGATCTAGTTATCCGGCGCCGTATCCCACCAATAAAATAGCGGGCCTGGCGTTAATCTCTCTAGAAGTTGGGTCAGTAGTACGTTGGAAATCCCATTATACGACGTTGACAGCGTGGATCCCTCTTGCAGATCTTGGAATACATGATGGTGCTGGGGCTTTGGTCATCGATTCCTTCTTTTCTTTCAGCACAAACGAGTTAATCTCACTTCTCTCAGAAATCAGGTAGCTGCATCTGGAATGCGATCACATCCCTCACACTAATGTCGGGGTAGGGGCAGTGCTACCGTGGTTGTCCCACGTGGATCCACTGCTTCCACAATGGCTTCTATATCCCTAGACATGGGGCGTGAAAGCCCCATATCCCCATCCAAGGTTATCCAGTGGAGGATTATCAACGACCAATTGTGTCGTTACGAGGAGGATGGAATAATCCTGACACAGTATATGTCCCACCTAGATCTAGAGGCATCTGCGCCTTATCACCAATGTCACCCCGAGGACCGCACCGGGAGGCGTAACTCCAAACACCGACATACAACCATTTGGGGACCCTCTCCCCGGAACACTTTGATCACTCCCTACTTTACGCTCATGAGGAAGGTGGCACCCGGCCCAGCCTTGTCAGAGTTCTATTCCTAGGGCTCCCAGTGAGGGCTCCCACCTAGACGCATCTGGGATGCCACATGGTCTTGCTAGATGAGAAGCAGGTAAACCATATACCATCACCACCAGATCCAGTTCGTCCGACCCGATGCCAATTCAAGCGAAAGCTGAAAAGGATGCCCGCCAAAGGGCATCAACGTCGGCAAATTCTACGGCCCGAGCCACCACCGACAAGTAACGTTAGTTCCCTGTAAACCTTGAGTAGGGGCACCTATATGTTCGACCAAGATCGAAGCCCCAATGTCACCATGGGCAGGCTAGGTCGACTCTCGTGGTTGCTGGCACTAGCAGTGGCCGCCACAAACTAACTCGTAGTGATGCCACCCAGTACGGAGGTCATCCCCATACAAAAACTACAAATAGAATAGGCCTTCCCCTCAATGAGGTTCAGAATGGAGGTCTTCCACGTGCCACCCTCAATACAAATGAGGTTCTTCCCAGCGGTGGTGACACTATGTACAGAAGTCTCTTTCATTACCATTACACTGGGTATGGATTCTTTCCTCATGCATATGACTGCCAGTGCATGGAAGTTATGCATCCGGTCTCTCTTTGATGTGGGGACCCTCCATGTGTCCTCTTGGTAGTTGGTGATGGTCCTCCTCACCTTGAAAACCCAAGGGGAGAATCCCAGCCTCGCCTCACTAGCACCCAACATGACGGTCCTACCCGTGTTTAGCTAGACCGGTACAAGGACGCTCCTCATACTACGTTCACCATAGGAAACAAGTTTGGAGGTCTTCCCCATGCTCCATCCAGTTATAGTGCAGGTCTTTCCCGCTCCATCACTATCCATAAGGGTCCACCCCATGTGCCTTTTGACATCTTCCCCGATTATCTTCGCACCTCGACTTGCTCAGGTGGAAACCCTCTCTGCCTCAACACTAGTGCAACCGAAGGACCCCGTGTCGTAAATCAGCATTGTCCCATGGAGCCACCCATGGGAAGGAAGATTCTCATCACCAATATAATAATAATTCTAGGAAGTTACAGCTACAGATTAAACCAGTTTGATTCTCAGACTCTGAAGTGGAGTATGACTAAGCACGGGGACCCTCCTCTTGCTCATCCGAGTCAAGGGCTGGGGTAAGAATGAGGTGCATCAGCCTAGTACTCCTGGAATGTGAGGTCCATCAGATTCACACCTCCATCTATTGGTATATCTAAGAGGAAGAAAATTTGCCAACCCTACTGGTCATAGTTTTTCAATCACCACTGTCGTCATGAGAACTGCTCTCTACCTAGAAAAGGGATCACACATAACTATTCTTGGGACCAATGGTCGGTGAGTAGCAACACGACCAATCACCAGTGTCCCTAGCCTTTGAGATAGGAACTGGAGTCTTTATCATGTCTTATCGCGACGTAGCGGCTAGGTCACTACGCTCTTCGGAAGACGACCCGAGATTCGGTGGTAAGTCAGCCCTATCGCCGAACTCACCACCGGCTAGCCAGCCTTCCCAGCGGTCTGCCTCAGTACCACTACCAGTTCCTCAGACACCCCCATTTGACGAATGGAGAAATCAAGAGCCAAACACTGAATCCGAGATGGTGAGCTTATGGAACATCCTAGCATTACACCACTTCCTCTATATGATCTAGCCCATAGTAGTGCGGAATTTTCTCGCGTCTGAATCCCTCACCCTAGAGGAGATTGAATGTTTCCTCCAAACCCTCTGGGAGATACACATTATTCTTCTTCATCAAGGAATGATTTGTCCCAGTAGCCATGTGAGTTTTGAATACATTGGTGATCAATGTTGTCTAGTTTATCTGGTTGCGCTCCTAGTGGCACAACACCCTGAGTCACTCACCGCCGTAAGGTCCTCTAAGCGGATTGTGTTTAGAGTTTAAAGATACTCTGCCAATTTATCAAGGATGAATGACCCCACACATAAGGCCATGGCTAGGGCCAGTATTCTACCCTCCTCATCAGCCATATATAGAAGCAACCCGACATGCTATGCGATATTGAGTTCATGCCCATAGAAAGGGTCACGGTCAAATGGCATACATACTGGACGAGGAGGATTAGTTTGAGCTTCTTGATGGGGACTTCCCCCCGAGGGCATGCCACCATTATTGGACCCATAAGGGAGGATTAATCTCTAATAGGGGAACCTACTAGGTCTCCCTATCCCCACTGATGAATTAGTACTCTGCCAGAATTTCGGTAAGGGTTAATGGCACGTTGGAGCTACCAAGCACTCTGACCCGTCCACCTCAATGAAGAAGATGAAGGAAGACCCTGAGAAGGCCAGATTGCACTAGAAAGTTACTGAGTAGAATATGTTGGTTGATAACCTATTGGTTGAATGTGATACAGAGAAACCACTATACTTTGGTGATACTAGTCCCGAGTAGCAGGGGCAGGAACAACTTCCCCTTAGTGACCTCCCTATTGGAGACCTTGACCATCTTGCCCCCTATGACAGGATTGAGGCTGGAACATACTGAAAAAGGGAAAGGTATGTTTCGTCCAACCCTCCCGTACGACATGAAAATCCAAGAGACTTAGCTCAGGCTCCCCTGGCCACCCCGAGGGTCTTATTTCCAGCCGCTCTACAAGCCATTGGTCCTTCTTACTGTGTTGAAGAACCCGCCAATGAGCTCATGGTTAGGTATCCCCATCAAGATAGGGATCCCTTCCAAGATGATCCTATGGTGGAAATCATTTCTCACCTTAAGGAATGGGAAACATGATCGGTGGAAATCAGATCTGGTGGCAAGCCATATCCGGAATGGGTTGATGAAATGTCGGTAACCCTGGGTTTCGAGAATCCCAACTACTCCCCCATTAACAGGACAGGGGACCCATTACAGCACCTGGCCGACTTCAACATAAGGTGTGGGACCAAGTTTGAGACTCTACTGTAGCAGGAGGCTGCCAAGCTCCGCTACATTGTTTAGACAATGGAGGGGCTTGTATACGTCTGGTACAACCAACTTTCCATCAGATATGTATCCAGTTAGGAAGGCCTTCATAGGCAATTCCTCTACTAGTTCAGTTCCACCACATGGAAAACGGGCATCACAGACCTCATCAGGTGAAAACGAAGGCTTGATGAGCGTGTTGTGAACTTCATCGCCTGGTGGAAAGTGCTTATATTTTCCCTAGACATTCCTCAGAATCCGGATCAATTACTAATGATGTGTGTAAGAAATTTCAAGATGGAGCAGTTTCCCTCTCTAATAACCTATAACAACTCTAGGGGATGTTGATACTTCTCGGATAAATCCTAGTGCCTAGAAGAATCCCTGAAACAGGCCATCCAGGCCCGCCTACTGCCTCTTGTAATTCTAACAAGGAGGGCTATTAGAGCTCATCCCACCGCGGTGGCCCAAATAGAGGCCCCCGAACAGATAGAGTTATTACTAGTGGAGCTGCATCCATAACCTCGTAGAGGCATTCCACCACAGGTACATCCTCCATCCCAACGGCGACATCCTCAGAATCTGCAAGTACCCCAATGAAATGCGATGCCACTGCCTAGGCGGGACAATTGGGCCCTACCTCCTCAACAGGCTCCTACAGCTCCTCGTCAGAGCTAGGCCCCAAGGCACCATTTCCAGAGAGAAGAAACCAGACTTACTAATTCAACAAGAATTATGTCTCTGGATACATCTGAAGCTCCATGAAAGAAGATATTTTGCGTTTTTCTAAGTGCAAAAGGCCAAAAGAGGTGATCCTCACAGATTGCCCGAAATACTGCCCCTATCACCAGATCATGGGGAACACCCTCAAACAGTGCTATGTGTTCAAAGAGTGGCTTAATTACCAAATCAATAACAACATAGTCTGGTTGGGAATGACCCAGAATAAGGGTCATGGGTCGTCGTAAGGCCAAACAACAGTAGCGACAATGATGGTGAGTGTCAGCAGGTTTCTAACCGTGAGTCCCAGAATAATGATGACTGAATGGCTCAAAAAACAATTTCTCATGCCCATGGTATCATTAGTGCATTCTTGAATTATCTGGAGCTGTCATGAGCTGATGAAACTACTTCTGCATCAACATCTTAGTTGGCCTCATCCCAAAAGAGTAAGCATCGACAGCGCAAGTCAAAGCAACGCACCCCACCAATTCCATCATCATCCCACAATCTTGGTGACTTCATGCTTTTTGATTTTGGTATTCCTCTCAGAATACGCCCGGTGATATATGACACTTCAATTGATTTTCAAAGGTATGCTTTGGTTAATAACATGGTGTTGGTAAATCCCTATATGACTCCCGATGATGGGGAGCGCCAGGCGAACCACACCAACATCCCCAGCTGACACCAACATCGGCAGAGCAACGACCATGTAGGTGTTTGAGGCACATCAGTTGACACATCCAGCTAGGCCATGCATTCCATTGATACTAGACAACATTCCCAATGTAGAAATCAATATGTGTAGCCTCTTCAACTAGTGTCATTAGGCCAGCCTCCACCACCGTTTTTACTCTTGGATTAGGCAGAGCTACTTCGACTGTGCCGCGACCAGACTCACCATGCTATATGTCGGTCTCAATCATCCAGTCCTAATCCGGTAGCTACTCTGCGGGAATCGACTAGTGAGAAACTGTATATTCCCAAAAACAGTCAGCCGTCGGCCCAGTCAGTAGGGCCCGCTATGCGTCCTGTCACTAAGCGGCCTCCTGGAAGAAGATGTTCATGCCTTGAATAGAAGTATGATGTTCTCAAGAACCTTGATAGCATCCCTACACGTCTTTCCATCCTTGAGGCCCTTATCCTATCATTAGATATGCATGATTCCCTCTTTGAGGCTTTAAAAAACCCCCACCTATTTGATACGGAGGTAGCAGCTATGGAAGCCTTTCACATTGAAGCAGTCGAGAACACTGAATGTCAGGGATCATTTCATTCTATGGAATATATGAAGGATCTAACATATAGGGGAACATCCGCATATTTTACATTAATGGCCAATTTAATGTCGTGGAGTTTCTCTGCTGTCTTGTCAACACTGGCTCTAGGATTAACGTTATCCCGATGTAGACACTGTGGAAGTAGTGGTTGCACGAAGATGGCTTGAATCCCTCCAATTTAGGAATATAGGGATATTACATGATAGAGTAGACCCCAGTTGGTATGATCTATTTGAAGACTCAGTTCAGTGGCCTAGTATCCAGCACCATGTTTATGGTTGTCTCCCAAGACACCGCCTACAATGCATTGATGGGCAGACCATGGCTCTACCTGCATGCGGAAGTTAACTTGTGGTATCACCAGTGCCTAAAGTACACCCCTAATTTTTGAGTAGGTGTATATAAAGGTGACACATATTTTTTTTCTCTTTTTAAGCCCATATTCTGGACACAGACTATTAAAAGAGAAAGGATAACCTGATTCAGCACGGTGAGGTTGAGCCTGTCAAAGTCACAGATGACCCCTGGGCAGGTCTGTATGACCCATACCTCTTCCCGATCCATCAATGGAAGGCCACGACACCCAACATGGGGCAATGGTTTATTGTCTCTGCTACAAGGGGGAAACATATTCCTAAGTCTAAGTGACGGGGATAGATCATCTCGTATTCATACAGAAATTAGGCTCTAGTGATCCTAGAGTCTCCTACCCCCATAAGGTATCGGGACGTCTACCCCATAGAAATATAAGTACATCATAATTGACTATTTGGTCATTCTGGAATCAACCGTCTCAAGACGACATGCCACTATTTCATTGATATCATGAAGTGTGTCCCCTTAGGCTGAATACCAGAAGGGATCAGATCAACAACTTTCATTTCCATGGTTTCGACAGGACGTGAGTATCCTAATACGATGCCCACTACCACCCAAGATGGCACATGCCTCTCACATGAGGCAGTCAACCTAGAGGAAATATCTCCCCCTATTGATCCCTCCTCCGCAAGAAAGGAAGAGTATTTGGAGGATGCTCCCAATGCCTTTGAAGGGGGTGTCTCCACCACGGTCGACGAACTGGTACATGTGAACCTTGGTAGCCAGGCAGATCCAACACCCACATTGATTAGTGCCGACATGCCCACCGAGGATCAACATCAGTACATGGACTTCCTTAAACAAAACCGTGATGTGTTTTCCTAGAGTTACAATGAGATTCCAGGATTAGATCCTTGGTTATCCTTCCATAACCTCTGTCAGCTGGCAAATCATCACGAGTTCAAGAAGCCTACCAAAAAGATGCACCCTTCTCATTGTGCCATGGTTGAGGCCGAAGTTGAAATGATCCTCAGAGCCACCATTATTAAGAAGGTAAAATACCCCAAATGGCTATCCAACTTTGTGGTAGTGAGGAAGAAGAACTGACAAATCAGATTCTGCATCGACTTCCGTGATCTCCACCGCCAATGTCCGAAAGATGATTTTCCTTTTCCTGTGATGGAATTTTTGTTCGATGCTACAGTTGGGTTCCAAGCCTCTACTTCATGGATGGTTACTACGGATACCATCAAATCTGAATGGACCCCATGTATGGATAGTCCAAAGCTTTCAGGGTGACTCATGTTACGTTTTTTTTTCAGGTATTGCCCTTAGTCTTAATGAATGTATGTTCCACATATCAGTGGTCCATGAATCGCATATTCAAACCAATCCTCGAGATATTGGTTGAATGTTATGTGGATGATCTGGTGGTCAAATCATGCCAGCACCAGGACCATCTCAAGGACTTCGATAAATTGTTGTGCTTCCTCTGTTCCCATAAACAGAAGATGAATCCGTTGAAATATTCCTTCAGTGTCATATCAGGGATGATTCTTAGCTATGTTGTTAGGTACAAGGGCATCGAGATCAACCCAGAGAAGACCAAGGGAATCATCCAGATGCCTCCCTTGATCAATATTTGGTATCATCATGGTTTCCAAGGCCACATAGACTACATATGCCGATTCATCGCAAATTTGGATGGAAAGTGTAACCCCTTTTCTCGACTCATGAAAAAGGCACCGCCTATGATTGTGACAAAGAGTGCCAGACTGTGTTTGAGTAAATCAAGCAGTATCTGGTCCAGCCTCTGCTAATGATGCCACATTTCACTGGAAAGCTTCTAGTCCTTTATGTGCCCGACTTGGAACGATATCTCGACATCCTTCTCGCTCAAAAGAACAATGAGGGGATGAAGAAATACCTCTACTACCTTAGTCCTATTCTTATCAATATGGTGACCAGATACTCTTTTATCATGAGAAGCTTCCTTACACTCGTATTTTTCATGAATATGTTGAGACACTACTTACAACACCACATGGTACAATTGGTGTCTCAGGTAAACCCGATACATTACATCCTGAGCCATCCCATGATGACAGGATGACTAGCATGGAGGGAGGTAATCATCTAGTAGTTTTACATCAGTTCGTGCCTCAGAAGGCTATCAAGGGACAAGCATTGGCAGATTTTCTTACTACCCATCCAACCCCCGTAGACCAGTCCATGGACCTAAATTTTCCTGATGAGGCAATCCTCTTGGTTGATCAAGTCATCCCGTGTTGGAAAATGTAGTTTGATGGATCCTTCTAGGGTCCCACCGTTTGGAGGATCAATGATCCCAAACTCAATAGAGTGTGTCTGGGTATTATATTTATTACCATGGCTCAATCCATTCTACAATATTCATTACTACTATCAAAATGTTGCACCAAAAATGAAGCGGAGAATCAGGCTCTTATCACAAGCCTCAAGCTGGCCCTTGCTATCAATGTGTCCCATTTTCAAGGGAAAGGGGATTCTTATCTATTCATCAAGCAAATAAATGGTGAAAATGTCATCAGAAATCCAATTCTCGTACTGTTATTAGAACACACTATAGTGCTAATGGCCTAGTTTCCATCTCAACTGGATGTTACTCATGTCCCTCAGTCTCAGAACGGCTGATCCGATGCCCTAGATGGCCTGGTTGCATCACTTTCAGAACCTAAGCAAGATAAAATGATTATACACATGGCACATTGGAGATTCATTGCTCCCATCACCCCAGATGATGAAGATGACATTTGGGTCAGCCATCTTACTGCTGGAGCCTCCACGTACGGACCCCCGGGTTCCTCAGATGCAGTGGTTGAAGTGACCCTCGACTAGAGAGACCCCTTTATTGAGTATCTCCAAAATGGTTACCTCCCAAGAGATTGGGCCGAGAATGATAGAATCTGATGTTGTGCAGTGTAGTTTTCTCTCCAGCGTGGTCCTAGTCATGATCAGATTCTCTACAAGGAAGTTTTGATTGTGTTCTCCTCCGTTGCATCCAAGGAGTTGATATTTTTTAGGTTAGGGAGGAGGTTCATGCCAGTTATTGTGGAGCCCACCAGATTGGGACGAAGATATCTCATTAGATCCGAAGACTTGTGTACTTATGGCTCTCCATGATCCATGATTGCATCGAGTTATCCAAGATATGTCACACATTACAAATTCATGTATCGACCACCAGATCCTCTCAACACCAACATGTACTCTTGGCCATTTGCATTGTGTGGAATCTATGTCATGGACCATATCTACCAGCGACAGCTCGCCAGTGCTGGTCCATCCTGACCGCCACATATTTCTTTTCCAAGTGGGTAGAGGAATTTCTGCTCAAGGGATTCAAGGCCCGTTCTATCATTGACATAGTGACCTCCAATATCATCTATCGGTTTGGAGTCCCTCACTTCATCCTCACCGATAATGGCACCAGCTTCTGAGCAGTCGAGTTGAAGAAATTGTACACCATGTACTGCATCCGTTAAAACCATACCTCCTACTATCACACGCATGAAAATGGACAGACCGATCAGTTCCACAAAGCCCTCCCTAACATTTTTCAGAAAATGGTTGGTCATAATAAGATGAGTTGGTCGGAAAAGCTCCCCAATGCCCTCTAGGTTTATCGGACGACAACTCATAATTCCACCCAGGTGACCCCATATTCTCTGGTATACGGAGCTGGGCCCATCCTTCACATTGAGATCCAGCTGCCTTTGTTATGTACAAAAGTCTATGACAAGAAGATTCCAGATAAGGTAGTTGAAATTCGTCTCACTGAATTGGAATCACTTGATTAAAACACGTTTTGTGCGCTGCACAATCTGTAAAGACACTAGAACAAGATAGCTAGGGTGTTCAACAAGAGAGTTCATCTACACTCCTTCTTTAAAGGTGATTTGTTATTGGACCTCTGGACATCAATGATCCCTGGTAGGAAACCACCCAAGTTGGAGCCCAAATGGGAAGGATGTTACATAATTCACAAGGTTTACCCTAATGGTGCATACTCTCTGCTGACCATGGATGGTGAGCGTATAATTCCTCCCACAAATGCCAGATTCCTCATGAAATAATTTCCCTGAGCCTTCTCTATACCGCATGACCTTAAACTACTTGATGGTCTCGCATGACCTTAAACAACATGACAATCCTTAATGACCATAAACTACAATATGGTCCCACATCACCTTAAACTACTTGATGATCATGCATGACCCTAAACTACATGATGGTCCAGCATGGCCCTAAACTCTTTAGGTCCCGTATGACCCTAAACTACTTCATCCCGCATGACATTAAACAGTATATCATCCTATAATACATTAAAATTCACCCTTAGTACTATGTACGGATTGATTCCCATCCTTATTGGATACGTAGGAACACTATGACTCCACATCTTTAGTCAAGACCCCAAACTCTTTTCAATGACTATTCCATATGGGTGTAGATCTCTTAGAGGACCATGGTGTTGTGCAGGTTTCCTTATTCCCACTTATGACAACATTACGTTGTTTGCACCATGTTCCCACTCCCTGTTCTTCTATCCTCACACATCTTCACCAAACGATGCTGAACATCTTGTCCTTTAAGAACTATGTATAGCTTGATTCCAATCCTCATGGGATATGTATGAATGCCCAGACATGTCGTCTTTTGGCCCCACAAAAACACTATAATCTCTCGTCGGGTTGATTCTTTTATTGTGGTGTTGAATTTTTCACCAATTCACGTCAAGCTCATCTACATCCCGCCATAAGTACCACTCCATGGAGGTGTTCGCCTCTTTCACATATGGCTACTGCTATGCATCACCCACTCCTTTAATTTGGACTTTGTAATCTTTCCTATTTAGAAGGGAACCCAAATATCATGGATTCTATGCCCAAAGGCTCTCCTACTAATTTAGGTAATTGTGCTCGATGATGTTGAGCAACAAGCTGATACAGGTCCGGCATTGAAAATATGGCCAGTGGTCAATGCTCCTTTTTTATTCCCAGTCTAGGTCACTATAGGGATGATGTGTTTCGAACATGGTCAACAACTATCTTTTATCATTATAGCCACACCAGGATGTCCCAAACATTGAGTGTAGTGGTTCATTCTTCCTCATTGTATATCTATTTTATGAACTCCATTATGGAAATTCCAACTATTATAACCCTATATGACAGGGAGAGCTGAGTTCGTCTCCTTGTTTCTGACACCGAGCACTGTTGACATCATCTTAGGAGCTGTGATGAGGTGGTAACTGCACAAGAGGTCGTACGACTACCATTTCCCAGGACACATAGCCTCAGGCGCTTAACCTTTTCGGCACCCGACCCGAGGTATCACTTAGGGTTGTGTGGTGTAGAGAGGGATTATGTCTTCATTCACGTCAGGCTCTTTGGCCATGACACATATATCCCCATGAGATATCCCTCCTGTCATTTACCATCCATACCGTGAGGATAATACTTCTCGTGATTCAAGTGTCCAATCGCAGGACCCTAGGCCAAGTATTAACTCTTACGGGATTGTATGGTTAGGAATGGGATTATGTCCTCATTCACATCGGGTTACTTGCCGTGCCTTACGCATCCCCAGAAGAGATATCTTATCCATACTCATCCTCATAGCAAGACGTTAAACTGCAAACTGGATGGTACTTTCTATCTGAGGCCCATCCTCAGGCCCCTTTTCCTTTTCAGACCCCTGACCCAGGTTCTCACATATGGTTGTACAGTGTTGTATCAGATTATGTCCTCATTCACGTCGGGTTACTAGCTTCACCTTACACCTCATGAATGTGGGGTCTCTCACACAATAGAATCCTTACTGCATGATGATAAACTACACATTACTACTTTCAAGAACTATGTGTAGCTTGATTCCCATCCTCATGGGATAAGTAAGACCACCCAAATGTATAGACTTTTGGTCTAGCCCCATCTCTTAGAAATAATCCTATCATCTAGGCCCCTTGGGTTCCACTCTCCTATATAGGGGAATATATGGTGTGGTAGGGGATTCTGTCTTCATTCACATTTGGTTTTGTAACAACAACCCCATTTACCTCCTCCATTTGAGGTTTTTCCCTCCCATTGTGCTATATTTGCCTTTTCAAATCGGTCGTTCTCATGATGAGCCCCCATGACCTCTAGGGGGATTCACTAATGTGCCCAATGGTACTCTTGTTTATCACCTTGAATTTTGGATTCTTCTTGGACATGCTTTCATCCATTTCTCAGGCTTCATGTTCTCCTTCATTAGGGTATCCATTAGCTTTCACACCCAATGGGACCCCAAAATGGCATGGATGATAGGCCTAAGGGCTCTCGTACCATTATGGGCCAACATCCTTGAAGGTTTCAGACAACAAATCGATATGTGTCCTACATTGCAGATATGGTCCAAGATTGACGCTCATTTATATGTCCCCATTTCAGGCTAATGCGATATGGATGTTGTGTTTAGAACACAGTAAATAGTTATCCTCCATCGTCAAGCCAACCCCTTTAAGGCCAAAATATCATTTACATGATTCACATCCTTCTCCACCTCATCATTTCCAAGTAGAACTTCAAAACTCTTGGTTCTATTTCTCTGTGTGCATCTGTGTGTTTGGATGAGAAATCTGCGATAAGGAAATCATTTGGGGCACCACCGATTTCCCATGTGAATTTACTTCACGTATTGAAAATACCTTATCAGCCCTTGATTTCTACACCGAGTTAAACTCACATAGGCTTAGTGATTGGGTTAAGGTCCACTTTTACTTGGGATAGTCGTTCTTATCTATAGTTTGAGTTCTAAGACCATAAACTAAGATCTTTTTATATTTCCCCTTTGTAAGAACTACGTACTACTTGATACCCATACTTATGGGATACATAGGAACGCCCAAGTGTCTCGTCATTAGGCCAATCTCAGTTCCGCTAATTTATCACTTCTACTCTACCTTTTTGGCCCCCACCCTTATAGGGCCATGTGGTGTGTCATGTATGGTTCTCTTCTCTCTTTCTTGTTGGGGTTGCAATAGCCACGCCACATACCCCCCTCTTATGAGAAAGTCCCTCCTACTTATTGTCTTTCATGATATTAAACTATATTTTGTCATGCATAACATTAAAAGGAACATTAGATAACTATGAATAAATTTATTCCCATCCTCAGGAGATATATAAGAACACATGGGCATCTCATCTTTGTGTCCAGCATAGTTGAGAGATAGTCTCTCCTACTTCCTACCCTCTTACCTCTTTTTGGCCCCTTGGACCGAGGTTTCTTTCTTGGAATCATACACAGTGTGTTATGGGATTATGTCCTCATTCATGTTGGGTATGCTTTATTGCACCATGCACATTCCCCCTTCAGCGTTGTCTCTACTGTGTTTGTGGCATATGATGTTAAAATTCATGGCTAGTCCTGTCATGTGACCATAAACTGAGGCAATATCGTCCTATCCAGTCGATGAAAAACGACACTGTATTGTGATGTATAGGGGAACATCATGTTTGGTATCGGTTATACACCATGCCATTTGTCAACGACTACATATGGCTTGATTCTTTACGGCTATACTGGGACTATCCATCCTAGGTCCATCTCTTAAAAAAACTCATTCATCCTAAAAGACAATCAAGATTTGTCAAATACTACTTTTTTTGTGTATGCACCAGACCCACACAACCTTATTATAATTGGCATGGGTATCCTACTGTGCCATCTTAATAACTATGTATGGCTTGATCCTCATCCATATGGGGTACGTAGGAACGCCTATGCACTTCACCTCATGCCGAGCTGAACTTTCGATTCCGGTCCCTGGACCTAAAACCTTCCCAGGGAACACGTGGTGGTCAGAACCCTAGGTTCCTATTCACATTAGGTTTTATGATTACCCAACCATGTGACTCTTTCATTTCCGGCCATCCATTGTCGGAGCCCTATGACCATAAACTAAGACAACTATGCGCCCTTGCCGCATGACATTAAAAAGAATGAAATATCCCAGAACTATATATGTCTTGATTCCCAGCCTCATGGGATGCATAGGAATGCCATGGAATCCGGTATCTAGATCCTACGCCAGGAATAATAAATCTCGTTCCACATCCTTTTTCAGTCCCTTGACCTGGGCTCCTTTAGGGAACCACAAAATTGTAGATTTACCCTAAACAAGTTCGAGATTCCCCACGACAATGTCAGGAGAAGACAATTTCCTCGTCAAAGTGGTCCTTTTTAGAAGAATTTTTTATCCTGGATCAGACCGATGTACTCACCTAATGCGTTTCCATCACAGTGGTGTAATTTCCAGAGTTCATATTTGGTTCAAACACACCACCACTCCATATTCCATGCCTTCTGCGGCCTTTATTCAGACCCTCATCCTCTATCAGGTAAAAAAGAACCCCTTTATAGTATGGATGCTCGGCCTATGGCTTGCTTATTATCCTATACCAATGTTGAAGAATCCTAATCGATGAAATTATGAGTCAGTCCCTGTGTTTCAAACATGGTCAGTAGTCGGCCCTATTTTTTTATCCCCATTTCAGGATAACACAATATAGATGTACTATTTCGATCAAAGTCAACGATTATCTTTTATTATTGTGCAATCCCCAGAGTGTTCCGTATTTTGGGTCTTTTAATTCACACATTCCATTTACTTATGTTCTGATTGGATTTCTATGCCCCTATTGTTACACCACTCGTACACTAGAGCACAACGGGAACACAACACAATGATTTTTTTAAGGTCCTTGTCCTCTGATCGGACTTCTCCCTTTTCATCTCAGAAATCCTGATCAGAGGACGAGGACCACTTGTACACTAGAGTACAACGAGAACACAACACATTGACTACTGGACACTCCATGAATGTCATATGAATGCAATTAAACAAAGAAAATAACGGAACTCATGCATGAAGTTGGCATAAAATAATCAAATCATGCAAGTGACTTCAATGGTTATGAGCATCACAACACCCTAGGATCGACCCTTCCAATGGATGGGTGGACCTCGTCAAAAGAGTGTAGTAGCTTTTCCATCCTCTCACTTGCGGCGTCTAGGATTTACTGCAGCCTGTTTAGTTCCCACTCCTCGGCAACTATGGGGCACAATTCATCAGCCGCAATCCAGGCCTGCTCCACGTCGGTATAGATGATGATCATTTTGTTGAAGGCTCACTTCCTGACCTCTTTAGCCTCTGCCACCAGGTCCTTCAATCGCAATATTAGCTCAGATTGCGCATTTAGGGAGGCTGGGTGCTCTTCTGCTCGACTCTACTACCGCTGGACATCAACTTCATCCTCATGGAGACTCTTGATGTTGTCTTCATTCCTCTGCTTCCAACCCACACTGATGACACTTTCATGCTCTGGAATCTTCTCCTCCATAAGATATCGGATGAGCATGTGAGGACGTTGGGAATCCACTCCAACAGCACACAGTTTGCACAGTCATGAGCGAAGTCTGTCCAACTCATGTAGCCACAGTGCTTGGGGGTTTCATCAATTGAGCCCTTGATCCGCTTCCATGAGAGGTGACATACTACACTGTTGTTCTCTTCATTAGAGGCCATATCATCCTAGTAAATGTGGTTGGTAGGATCAAATGTAAGGAATTCCCCCAGGAACTCATGAGCTGGGTCTGCATCCGGTGTTTTATCAGGCATGGCAAAGCTTGGGCTCTTCGTGCAATCCTCATCTTGGACCCCACCTCGATGATCTCATGCTCAGCCTCCCTGGAGGTCCTTCGGGTGATCGGTTGCACCACTATTCGAGTAACCAGGACCTCCACCCCCATAGTCACCGGCATTCCACTAGGAAAGGGGCTGCCATGGGTTTTTAAAGTCTATGCCAAGGAAACACACACCATTTAGAGGACTTTGCGTACAAAAAAGGTAGCATGCACGTTAGTTTATATGGTAAATTAATGATGGTCATTAATTTTGTAGAGGAGACTTACAGTGATCTAATTCTCGGTCACGCTCCTAGGTTGATGTCGTCAGAACCCCGAAGCGTGGCCCTCCACATATTGTTGGAAGGTCTAAAGGTTCAGATGCCACATCGGGAATTCTGGTCCCGCCAGACATGTAGATCTCCACGGCAGCAAGCGTGGACCCTGAATGTCCAACATTTGTTTCTCTTGAAGGGCGAGAACAAGCTATGTGCACAAGGCCCTCTTTCACAATTTAGATGTTTGTAAGGAGTCCACAATGACCTAAAAGTGGGCTCGTAGGGAGGGGTTTGGAATCATTACCTCAATGGCCTCAGCAAACTCTTCGTGATCCGTGTCTTAATCAATGACATCAACCTCCTTCAACGGGCTCCCTCTCCCGGCCACATCTCCCTAGTAGGAATCATCTAATTCTTCCGATAGAGGGAGTCGTTTCCTAAAGTCATTAGCCAACAATTACGTGGGAGTAGTGCTATCAAGAAACCCCTTGACTCGATCCATCATCAGACGCAAGTTACCCCTGGAGTGCACGAAGACCTCCAACTCTGTCAGTTATTGCTCCGCATCCACCAAGGATACCGCAAATCCAGCACAAATATAGCCTACCCCTAGAAGTTAATCCTTAAACAATTCAGATGTTTCAACATCTCTGACGGGCGGAGGAATTGCAGTTTAACTTCCCATATGTCTTAGGCCTCTGGGAAGCTAGTATTCTCTTGCATATCAATGTGGTGCAACCACATCCCTGTATCCTGAGTGTATATTCTACAGAACCACCTAGGAAGCCTCCCCCTAGGATAACTCTACTCTACTGGGACCACAGAGACTGTTTCCACTACCGCCTCTTCCACTACTAGAGTAGGCCCCGACCCTACGGTAGCCCCACCATCATGAGATTCCCCTACCTCCTTCCTACCTCAGCCCCGATGTTTGGGATCCACGCCATAATGAACTCTAATGGTCCATTTCATCAGAATTTCTCCCGGGTAAGTAGCCTCCCAACATTGGGCATAATTATTCAATAACCCAACAACAGCGGTCGGTAGAGGCAGCTGGTTCTACATCTTCTCATATTCCCTTGTGATCATGAGCCACATCTACCACATCACACACATGTGTTACTCGTAGTTCACTCCAAGATAGACCTATTGGATGAGTCACTGCATGCACTAGAATTGTCGAGAAAATTGGTGTGGAATGAATGGCTCGCTGAGGGTCTCATGGTCCACCATTTCCACCAAGATCCTACGTCGAAAGGCCAGGAGATAGGATTGGTGTTCCTCTGTCCCCTGGACATAATTAGTGAATCCCCCCATCAGAAATGGAAAAGGGTGGAAATTGAACTCCTCCACCTTATACACTGTTCAGAACCGATGGTGCGGTCAGCTAGGCTGGAATGCTCTCAACTGCATTTAGGTTGGATGGGAAGAAGATCGATTCTGTAGGGGAAATATAGTTCCAGTATTCGTAATCCCCCATGACGTGTGCTGCTATCCACCCATAAGGAAGGTGGAATGGAACACATATTCTCTACGTCCTCTTCCCCTCGCTGTTATGTCAGATCATCTTATACATCTTGGTGAGCATCGTGATCCTGCGGTTGACCCATCCTCCTATTGCCAACACGGATGCCATAATAAATGTTCTTGGTCGGATGCCCATGTTAGTGACCCTCACTAGTAGAATGAAACCATAGATGAGAGCCACTATGAATGCTTCCAGAAAGACTATCAATTATTGTTCGGTGATGACACTAAATCCCCACGTCATCCACTAAACATCCTCCAAATTTCGCCAGTATGAGTGATCCTTACTCATGACCCACTTCAGGAAGGTCTGAGGCCTCACTGGAAAGTGTCTATCCTCTGGGAAGTTCAGGAACTATTGGAACCACCTTCTGAAATGGACGACGCTCACCGTCTCCTTGTCCTCTCCCAAGAGGAGCTCCATCAAATCCATCACCAGTGGAATCATTTGCTCTGGGTCCTCCCACGCTCTCATTATAGGGAGGAATTCGTCATACATGGCCCCTAATATAGAGACCCCTAAGATTTGGTGGAAGTTCGACAAGCTGATGTCGACTTCCCAGTGGTGAAAATGGAACATGTTGGTCCTCGATGACCACCTGCTCAATAGCACCACCATCAACTGCTTCGGTTGGTAGATGTGAAACTATGAGTTCAAAACTGCCTCATAGATGCCAACTCTTCTTAGATCCTCCCCAAAATCCTCACACAAGATGCCTACCCAGTTGGATCAGGCCCAATGGCCTGTGAAGATGCCACTCTGGCGTAGGTCCCAGTCCTCAGACCACCCCTTCTCTAGGATCCCCAAAACTGCCTTAAATATCGTCTGATGCATGGCGAGAGATGTCTCCAGCTGTAACTCATTCCCGCCAATGTAATTCAGGTTGTTTTATAAGAAGTTTGTAATGACGGGTTTGATGTCCTCCCAGGCATGGTTGTCAGCCACCCTGAACCATCGATGCTGGCCCGACATGCTATTGAACCAGTAAGCTTGTTCGTCTTGACTCCCATCAAGGATGAATACATTATCCCTTAGGCCGAAGATATAAAAAGGAAACCACATGCATAACGGGAAGTTCTTATGGGTCTCTGATAGATGCCCCACCAAATAACCATGGTCAGAGTGGCTCCGAGCAACCTATTCTAAACCCATATTGTTAACCATCTCCTCCCTTCGGGTAACATCTACAAGGACCCCCTTGGTGGCTTCTCAACAATCCATGTAGTCTTTTAGTTTCTGTGATTGTTTTTGTTCGGTAACAAAGCTCGTTCACAGAGCTCGTTCGCAGAGTCTGTTCATGGAGCCCTACATTGGCCTCCGAATGTGGAGTCGTGAAGCGCACAAATGCAATGTCAAAGACTCGCTATGCACTGTGAAGCTGAAGGCCCAATTCACAGAGGGAAATCATGGAGTATGTGGATCTCCACAAATCGAGAGTTCTAAAAGCCAAAATTGCAAAGGAGAGAAAGAAAAAAAAGAGAAGTCATCCCCTATATTTATAGTGGATGGACCTTGCCACTTTGCGGCGCATCTTGGTTGCGGCGAGCATCGCTGTACTCCAATCTAACCCATCACGTTCCCACTCAGTGATCCTACTTCGTGAGCCATATTCGCGAAGTGGCAGATGAATTTTGGCAATTGACCCATCAACATTGACCCTTTATTTTGTTTCACCTCCATATCTAAGGGGGGCATTTTTTGGCACCAAAAATTGGAAGGGAGAAGGATAATAAGAATGGCATTGAAGTTGCCTCACATAGACCTTTAACAGAGTGACATGGCCCCACGATTTCACCATGAAGCGAGAAGGTAGGATACACTACGATCCCCATTGACGTTCATGAGCCCACCACAAAGGTAGGAGTTTGGATACTCTGCGAGCCTCATGGATTTCGCAAGACCTCAATGAAGCCATGAGGTGGGATGCTCCATTAGCCCCATTGACGTTCATGAGCCCATCATGAAGCAAGGTGGTGGGATGCTCCACGAGCCCCTGTGATGTTCTCTCTCCTGCCACAAAGTAGAATACATTATAGTGTTGAGAGAGAGCTGCTTCGTGGCCCCTCTTTCCTATAAATACTAGCATCCCCCCATGCCCAAAGCATGGATCATCCGACCTTTCCTCTTTATGGCTCTCAAATCAAGTTGCACTTTCTGATCAATGAACAATGAGCTGGTAAGAGGTACTTTTCCTCCGCAAAGTTCCTCCCCTTGGAATTTTTTTCACCCACTCATTCGAGTGGTATGCCTTATGTGAATCCCACATGCCTTCATGATAGAAAGAGATCTACATGGGGACTCAGGTCATCACGAAGTGTTTATTCATCGTGAATCACCATCCATGCTCACATGACTCAAATGATATGGTAGATTCATTATGCCTCACGAAGCACAATGCTTCACAAAACCATGCTTCACAAGGATCCCATGCGTCGCCGGGGTTTGCATCGCGAATTCCCTTCACCTTCGTGAAGCACCTCTTGTATGCACTTATGCTCTCTACCTAGGCTAGGTCACTTCACATCGCGAAGCCGGAACCATTACAATGCCCTTCCATGGCATGGAGCACCAGAGCTCTACGAGACCTATACTCATAAACCACTTTTCTCGGCTACTCCATCTCTTGTGCAACTTCCTAGATTCTCACAAAGCAATTTCAAAGTCCCTTGTACAACACTGCCCATTTCATTTCTTCGCCTCATGATTCATCGCGTAGGCATGCTAAAATATATTGCTTCTTCTCATATCCAAGCTAATGAGGACCCCCAATGGTTCGCTACATGACACTCCCAAACCATTGTATTTTTGATGCCTTCTCTTCCCCAAGAGGCGCGAGGTACCGACCATGTATGTCCTAGGGCTATGGAGTGAACCCACATTGTCCGAGCTGCAGGACATTATACTGCCAAGAACCATATTACTCACCACATGTCGTTAAACTAGGACTTCCCCCCATGCATCCTACGTGAGGATAGGGAAAATACCCTAGTGTATGTTCCTAGATTTTCTTGTAGGAGGTAACACCCCTGCTCCTCCACTCTTCCTGGGTGCCAAGTCCGTCTCCCGTGAGTATTTGTCACCATTTGGGCCTTCGCCCTGGAGTACGTCCCAATCTCCATCTTCCTGGGTCTATAACCACGTGTAATCTCCTATTTCCTCTATGGGACACTAACCACATGTAAGCCCCACTCCACTTCCCACAAACACACCATTCATGACGTGATCATCTTGTCTTTGATGTTACTTATTTCTCACACCGAGCATGACTCACATGGCTTAGAGAAAACATCGACCATGAAATCATCTTTGAACAACAAAGAGTGTAATACCCAAACCCACATGAACAACATGGTATTTGATCCTTTCCAAGGTATGGTACGTAGGAAGCCTCATTGAGGTTCAAGCCCAACACTCTGTTGTTCAGACAATCTTTTCAACAGTTCACCACCAATTTGGGCAGCCTTTAATGTAAGCCCCAAACCCACAAGATCTATGTGTTCTTGGATCTTTTCCAATGTAAGGTACATAGGATGCCTCCCTAAGGTTCAAGCCCAACAACTGGTTGTTCTCACCATCTTCAAGTCGGTAAACCAAAACCTTGTCCATCCTAGAGTGTATTCCCTAACCCCTTCTGAACTATCGGGTCTTTGATCCTTTCCAGGGAATGGAACGTTGGAAGATTTTATGAGGTTCAAGTGCAACACCATCACATTGGGAAGCCTAGAGTGTAATCCCAAGACCCATATCATGAACTACAAGGACATTGATCCTTGCTAGGTTAAGGTACGTAGGAAGCCTCCATGAGGTTCAAGGCCAACAACCATTGGTCTCGACTACCCCTCGTCGGTGTATCGCGCCCCATTACCTGAACAATGAGGACTTTGATCCTTGCAAAGGAATGGTACGTAGGATGCCTCCCTATGGTTCAAGACCAACACCAAAACACTGGGCTACCTAGAGTGTAATCCCCAAACCACCATAACTACGATTCATTGATCCTTACTATGGAATGGTATGTTTGAAGCCTCCACAAGGTTCAAGCCCACCTTTCACCCGGTCCCTCCGACGCCCCCCCCACGTCAGTTCACAAACCCCTTGAGCTTCCTCCGAGCGTAAGCCCAAAATTCCCCTAAAATTTAGAAATATGTAGACATTTATCCTTTCCAAGTAATGGTACATAGGAATACTCTATGAGGTTCAAGCCCTAATCCCAGTAGTTCCGGCCCTCTTCACATCAGTTCTCCCCGTCCAACATTTTGTTAAACTGTGGGACACAATCAACAGTATGCCATTATTTCCCCAGTCAGCAATAATCCATTTCACACCAAACCCTCATGAACTTCATATCCTTTGATCCTTGTAAAGGAAAAGTATGTATAAATCCTCTACAAGGTTCAATCCCACAACCCACTAGTTGTCCCGATAATCTTCACATCATTTCAACGCCATCCATCGGTAAGATGTTGTGACACCAATCAGTGGAAATCCATTGTCAACCCTATCCAGCAGTAAGCAGTTTTGACCTCATGCAGCAGTAAGCCATTCATATCCTAATTTAGTGGTATGTGGCTGTGTCTATTTTCAGCGGTAAGACATTGAAGCCCCCAATCGGCAGTAGGTCGTCATCAGCTAACTACATGGACTTTTATTCCTGCCCAAAAGGATATTTAATAATTATCTTTGTGGCTCAAGACCAACACTACCATCACCTTGATGACAGTCCAATCACATTCCCCCTCCACTCCATTTAAACATCAAACATCCATCCTAATTCTTACTCGTGCCGCCACATCCTGGTGGGATCATGCCACCCCATTACTCAATCTATTTAACATCATTCGAGAATATAGTCACACGTTTTCCTCAACATTGACATTCCCTCAAGGGGGTTGCACTCTTCTGATCCACTATAGTCAGTGTTCTGATCAATCTGATCTGTCTCCACTGGATGTAAAACTTGTGGCAGGCCATGTGTTAAACATGGGAAGCAGATGAAAACCTCTGATACATTCCCATGGCATATGATTCCCCGCGTTTGACATGTAATGCCTCTATCTTCCACGCCATCCAGAATCCTTATAATAAGTGGAAGAATCCCTGACGCAATAATGTTCCAGTGCCCAAGACACACCGGTGATGGCCAACGTGACTACTCCCCTGACTGAAGGTTGATGCCCGGACTGGTCCCCTTGGAATGTCCTGACAGAAGCAGTGTAATTAACTAGAGTCCATGAAGATATGGTGCTATGAAAAGTTTCACGAACAATGTCTTAAATCTATAAGGGAGACCCGAACTAGGTGATGAGTTCTGAGGACGAATCCAAGGATGAATGAATCAACATCCCATCATCCCGTTTTGATCAAAAAGAAAACTTCCTTGAATGAGGAACGGAAGCCGCCCGCCTTTGGAAAGCGAGAATGTGGGACAATAGCTGTGCATCCTCCACAGAAGGATGTGTGCACCGAGGAATGTTTCAGAAACAGTTACCTTAAAATTTATCCCACATATTTCTATGATTTAGACTACCCTAATAGTGTTTTGGGGATTTTTTACCCAATGTTTTTAGTTTTTTGGAAGCTGTCATCACTTTGAAAATAATACCTAGAATAGTGCGGTAGTGTGTGACAAGAAATTTGACATTGTAGGATCATTCATACAATGAATTTCTAGTCAATTATGACCTCCAATTAGTGATGTATGAAACATTTCGAACACATTTTGGATTTCATTATATGGTAATGCACCGTCAGAATATTCATCACAATACATAATCACGAGTTTTTCATCCTAGTATAAGTGTGATGAATTAGTTAAAAATAATAATCATTACTAGTATGATCTATATTGGTTTAAAAATTTGAATATGATATACTTTTAATTTTAAAAAAAGCATAGTAATATGCAGAAGATGAAGAGGGTTTCTTTATGAATGTTGACTTAGATGTCAATATCATCATTTCCCTTTATATGTGGCAGTGTTAGTCGGGACAACTAATTAGTGATCACTTTTTTACACCTATGGTATCCTGTATGGTGATTTTATGCTCTTGATGAAATAGGATCCACATTATTAGTGTTGTGTTGGTATCCTTTTTATTCCTCAAATATATCTTAGTAGCTGGATCAGTTTGCACAATCACCTTGGGAAAAACTATACATGAAATGAATTTCAAAAAAGCATACACAAATTTTTAGTTCTCTTTATCTATAATTGTTTAGTTTACGTGATATTAATTAATCATAGGACTAGGATTGTAGGTAGGATAGAATATGTGATCAAATCATTGTCCAAAAAAATTTACAACAACATTGTATATGGTGTCACACATCAATTCAAATTCATTTTCCCTATCTGGTGAAATTATTACAAGATTAGCTACAGGGATTCTCCTCAAAGATACAAATTCATGTCTATAATATACGGTAAATTAATATGAAGTGTAATTTTATAAAAATAGAGGTAAAGGTTTTGAAACTTTTCAATGTATTTTTTAAATCATTGATAGAATCCTTTAGGGACAAAAAATCGCCTCATAACATTGACTACGTAATGCTGAGGTAAATAATTAATGATATTTATCATGGTGGAATCAACATCCATGATATTCTTGACAATTTTTTGTCCATGTTTTATGCCTCCTTTGACCATAAATATAATTTTTCCTACTTTAAAACCAAATTATTCTGTTCACATGGCAGAAGGAAGAGCTTTTGATTACTTAAGTAGACCTCAAAAAATATTACATAGATTGAAAATTAAAATATGTAAATTTATAATAATTCTTTTCCATGTCGTGGATTATATGTGTCTTGCATCATTTTATTGTTGTAGGTTCATTACAATAGTTGAATGACATTACCTTGTGGGTGATGGCACCAAATTGACACGTATTTTTTTTAAAATAATACACAGGGATGAATGAAATCTAATTTAATCATGAATATCCATCCAATAAATAATAGCATTCATGTTTGGATAGTAATGTCATATTTTATGCTTTAATGGAAAGGGGAAATGATATTTCTTGTCTACAACATTTAAATTTATATAGTCCATGAATACTTACCATCTAGTGTCTGGGAAAGTAGATATTAGTTCATATTTGTTATTATTTTTGACTTTGAGACCACTATTCTTATGAAATACCAACATTACCCACAACTACTCACTATTAATGATTGAAATTGTAATTCTAGTATATTGATGTTTCAGTAATTTATTTTTAATAACCTCTATCTCTACTGGTGTGAGTCCACTCTATGTTTTTCATTTGGGTTTTCTCTATCCCATGTGGAATATTATGAGCCCATAAAGTATGGATGATTTTGTTTATTATCATCCACTAATAATGAAATTGATTGTTTGTGCCTTTTCAAGACATAAACCAATATTTCAACTTGTAATTATGAGAGTTTGGTGTCTATCATAAATAATAATACATAAATAATATCTAGAAATGAATACAATAGTTTACATGGGAGGGGAATTACTTATAGTTTTGGTGGTATAATGACTGAGTGTATGAAGGGTTTAATGTTTTACCTTGTAGGAGGTTCAATTTACTTTACATATTCAATTTATTATTCCTCATTTTGATTGGGGGTATTTCATCACTCTCATATTTCAGGTTGAAGTTTCCTTTTATTTGGTCAATGGGAGAGAAAAATTGGTTGTAAAAGGAAAAATATATTTTTTGTGCTTCCATTGATATGTAAAACAAAACTTTTTTTCCCACTATTTAAATATAAATCTTCCCCAATTCACACAATTAATTCATTTCCAGTGGATAATAATGGTTAGCCTATGATTATTGGAATGAATCATTCATCTTCTATGTCAAAATTCATCTTTTGTAAAAAATTAAATTTATGATATTGACTAATACATCCTTGAAAATTCCTTGGGTTATGTTAATTATAGGTCCACCAATTTTAAGGATATTATAGTGTCTTTCTGTTTATCGAGACCCAACTTTCAGAATAAATACATCAATATAAAGTTGATAATGAATCATAAATCACTCAAATATCTTTAGAAGTGACCCTATCCAATTTTTTATGGTATTGATATTCTATATTGGTCTCTAATTTTCTTGGATCATTATACTGAACAACATGAGATCAATCATCATTCAATGAGCTTAATCCTTCTTCTTCAATTTTCATTTTTTTAAATGAATCTCTTTGAGGGTATTATAATACGTATGAATTTTAGCTATTGACTCTGAAAATGGAATGTTTATGTTCAATTTCATGAACATTTCCATACATATATTGTATTTAACTTAAATTAGTCCTTATGATCACTTTTATAGAAAAGGAATGGGTGATATAGAGGGAGGTGAAGCTACATAATCATTCAATATTTGCTGCTCATGATTTTGGGTTTTGCGGTTGGTGGTACCTCTAGAGGGATTACATGTGTGGTCCCATAAATGTATTCCTCTATAAATAGTATATACTTATTGGGTTTCCTATGATTGTATTTTATCTCTGGATTATGTTTTCTAAAAATCATTCTCTTTCTTAATCCATATAACAAGTTAATTTACCTCTTCACATTTGTCTATCTCTTAATTAATATGAAGGGTTATTTGTAATCATTATGACAACATATTGGAGATCTTAACCATTTTATGTTCTATGATTCCAAGAGCATCCCTTTGATACTTCGTTTCAGTTTTGTCGGTGTTCATCAGCTGATCATCCTTTTGAGGAATGGATGATAGTGGATTTTCTAGATTTTTTCGAAGATATACGACTGGTTGTTGTGGTCTTGGTGTAGATGGCTAAAATTCTTATAGTGGCTTTTGAGGGAAGGGTAGTTGTGATTTTTTTTGTTATGGTTGGGGAACATGATTAATTGGTAGGTATCATGGTGGTACATGATTCTTAAATTGTTAATAAAAACGTCTTAATTGGTAATACTAATTATTATTCTACAACTATTTTTGTATGGGTCATTGTGGAAAATATTGTTTCCGATACGTGAAATTTAGATTTTGATGACTGTAATTAACATAATTACAATCAGAATTTGGATGTTCATCATTAATTTCATTATAGAATTTATATTTATAAATTATTCCACATATTATTCATGACAGAACTACAATTACAAGAATATGATGGTATAAAATGGGAAGTTTGTATCAAGTTGTTGAAAGGATTAATGATTTTCAGTCAATGATTCTACATGTGCAGCTAGCCGAGTATTTTATTTAACATGGTGGATACCACATTGAGGTGGTCCCTCATCACTATGTTATTAGACGGAATTATGAGATAATTCGTTTGAATTTATTGTCCTACCTTAGTAATTTTAAAAATGATTCCTCTATCAGCTGCAACATCAATGACTATTCCAAAAGATCTCTGGTGGCCCTGATAGAATATCTAGAGCAGGATCTTCATGTCATGTCCTTTATGTGGGCACTTATATGTGAATTTTTTTAAACAACCACATGATTCCCATGCTATCTATACATATACTTGATAGAAATTCAGTATGTCAATACATAATTTACAGTTTACAATTGAGGAAATTAACTGTCTAGAATATTTTAGCTAAATTATCCCAAGTCATGATAGACTCTGGTGCATGAATATTATGCCAATACATGGATCAATTTCTCTTTTTGAGAGTAATGAATATGATTCTCATCATATTATAAGACACATCCCAAAAAAGGTTTTTGATATTTATAGTATCATATAAATATATTCATTGGGAACATAACATTAAATCTCACTGAACTAGCCTATTTTTCAGATCATATCAATGATTCCATGATTGATCTTGATGGAGTGTGCCTAAATAATAGGGGAATCATTTAATGGAATAATATCATGGATTTATGGTAATAAATAATCCATCATTATCTATTATTTATGTCTATGATACCCTCTATGAATGGAATGATTCACATTTGGTGAGGTGGGGTTGTTTTGACCTTCATGATTGCTATGGTATTTTATTTTTGAACAATAGTTTGTATAGATAAACCTACCGATTTCAGGTTATATGGAATGATATTCTTGTGCTTCAATGATCATTTATTTAGTCTAGGGGCCTGGATTCGTGAACTAAGTAGCATGAAAATGAATGAAATAGTGGTGTATGAAAAAGAGATGAAGGAAATGAAATGAAAAATTGTTAATGAGAGAGGTAATATAATTTTTTAATATTATGCATTGTGAATCAAAAAATATATGATCCTAGGAAATAAAAATATGATTTTATGTTCCCAAACATGTTTTTGAAATCATACGGGTTTCATCCATATTAGATTTATATATAAAAAAACACTTGCTATATATATGTAGCATAGTAAGAGTTTGAGGTCAGTCCCACAGAGATATTGAATTAGCTTGAAGGAATTAATCTATGAACCCATTATAGTAGGAATTATCTCAATATAGATGATTTTAGGAAAAATTATAATTCTATGAGAATTGGGTTTATGATTATAGATAAGGAACAGACAGTGATTAATTTAGGGGATTATTGGAAACGATGTTCTTAGTTATATCTTGGACGGTATTATTTTTTAGGCTGTGAATCAACGAAAAGTCCACAAGCTGATCATGGTCAAATTGACTAGATCTATCATGGAGGCATATATACCTAGGTATATAGATAATTACAACCAATATGCTTTAAATTTTAAATTTTATTATAGATTGTGTCATAAGCTATTGGGCATAGCCTAATCATCATCAATTAGGACTGGGTCATTCATTCAAACATATTGTTGTTATTGCTGTTCAAGTTATTTGGATAGGAAATTGGTTTTTATCTTGATTACTAATAAATAAGGTTAACAATTTGATAATTCAATATAAATTTAATTCAAACACCCATTCAATCGATCCCTACACTTGGATGTTATCTACTATTACTAAAATAAATTACATATAGATATATAACTAAAATCTTGATTATAATTCCTACATGTATTTGAATTATGAAATTGAAAAACATTTACAGATTCAAGTCAACCAATTATAGAAAAATCAATTAATAACCAGAAATATAAATTTAAAACAAAATAATAATTCAATAAAAAACATTCATGTAATAACGAAAAGAACTAGAACAACATTAATTCAATTAATATTGATGATAAATTCAAAAAAAAGGCCATAGAATACTATGGGACATTTTGTGGAAGCAATTCCCACTTAAATTCACCCTAGGGTTCTCTTGCTGATGATATTGAGGGGGGATGACTCTCTATTTCCATCTCATCCCATTCCCCAAATTGCTTATTTTTACATTACATTTTTTCCATTCCTTATTCTTAAATATGGAAGGGTTTCATTCTCCATTTCTCCTTCTTAGTGTTTCTCTATTTCCACACATGCGATAGAAAAGTGGCTGGTGAAAATCCTCTCACCCATATTAGATATTTCAAGGTGATGTTCAATATTGAATGCTCAATGGTATGGTATTGGTGGTATTTTTGTATAATTCTTTATGTTTATTACCTTTTGAATCTTATACCTTACTCTTACCAATCGTTAATCTGAAATTCCCAATGTCAAGTATGGAGGATTGAAAACCATGAGGTTTAGGGATCGTGGGCTGCTTGTTAGAATTTTCTTTTTTTTTATCGTGAAGGTTTTGTTTAATGTTTTTTGGATGCTCATATTCTTTCCCTAACATCGTGTTTATTTTCACCTCTCCGGGTATGATCCAGAGTAGTGGTAATAAGATGTTTTGGGATATGGGTTGAAGTCCATTTATGTACTAGGTGTGACTGGAGTTGGGATGGTTTTGGTTTTTGTACTCTACGAAGATGGAGATGTTTGGTGTTATATATATCAACTAAAATAATTTGATTTATATTTATGGTTATCATAATTGTTTGGTTTTTTCCATCAAATTAGTTATATGGGTGAATATGGGATGTTGAGGTTGATGACAGTCATCGATTGGGAACAACGACGACAAGACTTTTTCAGTATGTGTATAATGACGACATGGTGGATGGATGATGAGCATGTTGAGGCATTTTTTTTTCTATGTTTGACTTTATAGAGGTAAGGGCTAGTAGGGTTCTCCCTCAAATTGTCTGATGAATGTAATGACGATGTGGTTCGATGTTGGGGGCACAGATTGTGGAGGGTCATAAATCAATGATCTATTAGACGATGTGTCCTGGTGGTGCTGTGATTACAATTTATTAGATGTGTTTTAAATTTGAATGAAAAATAAGATGTCATGAATGCGGTTTTGGAATTTTTAATTTGGTAATCCCATGTATAGCTTGACCAGATTTTGAAAAGCAAATTAGATTATAATTTTCAGTCAGTCACCATAGCATGGTTTTTTGGATGAAAACAATCAATGAATATATTTTAAAAATATATCCATGGAACTTGAGTTATCATAACAAATTAGAACCCTTCATAAATTTTTTTTAGGGAGAATGAATGGATAATGAATTGTGAGAATTGAGAGAAACATGAGAAAAAAATTGTCAGTTTGTGATGTTATCTATGGTGAACAAGTTGAAGGTATATATCACTATATTACATGATATTGAATGGTGTTTCATTTCATGTAATTATTATTATACTATCTTTCTATGATATTTTAATTTTCATGAATCTCACATGAATCTCGATAGTATATTTGGAACATTGGCTAATTTAGAGATGTTTATATGGGTATCATGACATTTATATTTCTCTATAATTTATCTGGAATGCATATATAGAATAAAATGGTTACATGATGTGTAATGGTGACTCATAAAATATAATTTATTCAAAAAATAATATTATTTATGACTTCCCATCATAGCTTCGAGCTTGTTTTGAAATGATACTACATGTCTTGTAATGTTGTTTGACAATATGTAGTAGTCAATTTTGATGATTTTCTTCATTTTTTAAAATTAATACATGATATCCTATTTCTTGTAACAAAATTCATAGAACTAGCACATTAATGATTAAATAATTGAAAATACATAATAAAATAACCGAAAAAATGTATATCTGCTGTCATATTATTATGATACAACAAGTAGACATTATTCTAGAACTATTGTACATAGTGGAAATAACTATAATAAAGGAATATTTTCCATAACCTCATCATCACATGGTTCATGACTATAGACCTTACAGTGCACCAAGTTTGAAACTCCTAGGAGATATTAAATGGATAATAAATATTTTCATTAAAAATTATTATAATTTATTTGAATCTACAATGGAAATTAATGAACATTGTTACACTTATTGTGTATATAATTGAAAATATAATTTCTCATTGGAATGGAAATTTTTATTATTATTTGAATATATGTGCATAAAGAAATGAATTTACAATAAAAATCTAATTCTATAATGGGATGAATTATAGTAAATCCTATGGATCCAATTATACCTTGTTTTTATAAATATGTGGAAACATGGAATTATTTGAGTAAATTTTGACATGTTCTATCAAATCATAGACTAAAAAAAGAAGAAATTCTAAAATAAAATTGTTGAAGTATTAATTAGTATTATATAATTATATTATATATGTATGTTTACTAATTGTAATTTGGAAAAATAATTATGAATCATTAAAGGATTATTTTAAATTTTAGAAGCATAAATGTCATCACTAACATAAGTGTTATTAATAACAACATGGGATTGTCAGTTTATGATTGATCAGAAGATAATAGAATTAATCATATGTCTAAAAGTACTACATGACATGATTTTACCATGATTGAGAATATTTTTGGAGAAATTAACTACAATTAAATGATTTAGTGGGAACATTATTGGAGAAATAATGCATTTACATTTAATAGTCATATGTTTAAAATGTAATGATTTTATTTATGGTTAATATGATCATTATTAAAATTATAATAATAGTGGAATACTTATATTAGATTTTTGGGGGAGTTTTTTATTTAAAATCCTAATAATAAAGTTTATTTAATGATTTTTTTTCAATAATGTCCCTCATATTTTTTGAAATGTTATAGTAATTATTATAAAATAATTTAGAAAAAGGAACACCCACATTCTATGTAACAAATCATTTCATATGTAAAGGATGTGGGGAATGAATAAAAAACCAAAATTCAATAGGATATTAACTCCTACAACTATAATATGTGATGTTTTTATGGAAATGTTATTGTTTTCATTTATACAACAAACAAATTTATGATTTATGATGAAATGATCGTGTTAATACTGAAGATAATAGATTTATCTATTATATTTGACAACTTCTACAAAAAATATTGGATTTTTAAAATATTTAGATAAATACTAAAATAATTATCTCTTCTTTATGGGACTTATGATACATTACTGTAAATATAAATTATTATTTAGGTAAAAATTCATTTTTGGATATTCATTTGTAAAGTTAAGTGAGGAATTGGAATTTTTTTGAAGAACACCCTATCAAGGATATTTGATATTACATTATTTTATTAGTCTAAAAATTAATTCCATACCATTAAGCAGAGGATCTGGAGATGAAATATTATCTTATAACATTCATATTATAAAAATTTGATGGTCCTTTACATCATTATAGATTTATGGTTTTGAAGACCTTATAATTGCATTCATCATTTAATTTCCCATGAACAGTTCTCTCTTTAAATATCTATAATTATTTAATCTCTTTTTCTCTCTTCACATCATCAATTTACACTAATGTTCTCCAATGTAGAACATTTTCTATGTGTTATTACATATGATATTTGTACCCCACTTCCACTATTAATAATAGGATAATTTATTAACTATCATAAAAATGTTGGTCTTCATAGAAATAATTTTCAACTATCATACATTTGATTATATATATTAATTTTAAATTGCGAGGAATCAATTTTTTTGTGGGGGGACAATGAAAAACCCTATGATTTTGAAATAAATAAATTGTATCTGATAGTGTATCTGACACACAACACAAATAATATATCAAAATATAACTAATGACTCATTAAAATATACTAATATTTAGATAAATTATATGAACTCAATAATTATATTTATATGAAATGGGGATATTATCATTTATTACATGAAAAAAGAGTTTAACATTTGTTATATGAAAAAATGAGTTTATCAGAAATGTGATATATTATAAAAATATTATAATCAAATATAATTGTTATATCATATATAATAATTGTGTCTTTATGAATAGTACTAACTAAGATATGAAAAATATACACACACATTAATTTAGAATAAATTGATGATAAATAATTATAATAATAATATAATATAAGATGAAATCCTACCATAAAAATTTTATTTTTCTAAAAAAAATTATTTTCATTTGAACACAAAAATAAAAATTTATTTTTAAAAAGGTTAGAAAATTTATTTGAACAAATAAAATAAAATTGATAATTATGAATATCAAAATTTTCTTAGGGTGATTGGTTTTTATTATATTTAAATGTTTCATTATTTGTAGAATAGGAAAAAAATACATATTTGAATTGAAAACTACACAATCATTTAAATATTTTATATTTTTAAATTTATATATTAATATTTTTAATGTAAAATAACTACAATTTGATATAAATTAATAATATTTTCCAAATCGGAATGATATACATAATTAATTCTGATATAAACTCATTGTATCGTTTTTCACATTTTTTATGTAAAAACATTCTTTCTCATCATGAATAGTAGATAGATTTTGAATTAAATATAAAAAATTATATGATTTAAAATTTTAAATTGGACTGCATACTTTAGATAATAATATTTTATGTTATATAATTAATTAAACTTATTTAAACAGTAAAATAAAACAAAAAAAATTACATTAGTTATGGTAAGAAATAAATCAACGGCGGTTAAACTAAAAATTATTACACATGATAATTACCCACAAAATTATCAATAACCTATTGGGAGGACATATGTACATCATATATCTTCCATGTTTAAAAATGTGAAATTTTGGATACAAATCTTAAGTTAATGATGTTTGTATGACTGAATCATTTCAAAACATTACAACTGGGTCAGTCCCCTCAGATAATAGAGGGAGCCTCCCACCATCCTCTCTTCATCAAACTATAAAACAAAATTTCAAAGGAAAAAAAATTCCAAAATAAATTATTAATTACCTCCCATAATCCTAGACACCTTAGGATTGGTGTAAATCATTCTTTGGAAGGAATTTTGTGAAAAACTATGGATGATTACTGATTAAGATGTAATGTTCTTTAAAATGTTTTTTATCCCACCACCATAAATTAAAATTAAACAATGATGAAATTTTAACCCCAATAACATCAATATAAAATGGTTTTTTAGGTACTCAAAATTACCTACATCCATGTAATGACCTATAATTTTGATGCAATTTTTTTTAAATATATGGGAATTTTACGAGTTCGTGAAAATTGACGGCGCGTGATTCTGTGGCCCGTTGTGCCCGGAATAAATTTCTGAAGTTTAGTTCAGGTACATTCAGTAAACGTATGAGCGGGTTTTTCTATATTTTGAACCGGTGATCAGAATTGAAATCTGAAGGCACCGTTGAACTTGCAACGCCGGTATTCGCTGAAGGAGACATTCACCTCGATGACGATTGGTTGAGGGTGAAAGTCTGTTTTTGGGTATTGAATGAAAATAATAAAATAAAATAAGTGCATGTTTTATTTGATTTTATCTATTATAACTACCCATGTGGATGTTTGATGTGGGGACCACCACATCTCAACCACCGATTAGAGATTTTGTTGGTGGGGCCTACCCGAACTTAACCTCCCACGATAGGTTACGTTGTGAGGACCACCCGGGACTAAACCACCAATTAAATTAGGGAGACCTCTCAACTCCCTCATAAATGAGGGAGAGCCTCTTGAACACCTCCTCCTTGATTGCGCTAATACTCAGGCCATTAATGGTGGCACCACCCCATTAATTAATGGTGTCACCCAACCCCCTTTATTTAAGTGAACCAACTCATTCAATTAAATAATACAATTTGAATTTAATACAAATTATTTAATAAAATTTATAATCTATTATTCATGGCTACCTATTTTTTTTAGAGAAGGGGTAAGCAGCTTTTGAGAAAAAAAAAACTCTCACTAACAAAGAACAAGTTTCTCCAACAAAGAATGAAAAAACGCGTTCTTCCAACGAAGAATGCGGGTTAGGGGCATCTTCAACATCTCCCTCCGAAGAACCTTGAATGAAGCAACCGATGTGGGACATCTTCAATGATCGACCTTCCATCCTCATCGTCGTCAACGAACTGACGCTCAAGAATAAGATTGGAAATGTGCAGCGGATGCGATGAACGATGACAACTCCGTCTTCTTCCCTGTGACTCTGTCGACGTACAACGAACAAAGTAGGGGTTTAATTTTATTAAAGTATGATTTATTCTAAAGTGCTTCATTTCTTTCAAAATGAAGAATGAGGAGATTTTCCTTTTGTGTAAGGGTTTTAGTGCTTCGTTCTTGTAAGGCAATTTTTATCAGCCTAAACGCGGAGGGTGTGGACCAAACCAATGTGGTCCAAACCCTCCTCTGATATCCTTTGTGGGGTTTTTCGAGATGGAGGAAAGCGACGTCAATGAAGATGACGGAAATGAAGGAAACGATCATGCTATCCGTGACCTCCATAACCCGTGCCGCCCCCGCGATGCTCCACCACCCCAGGAAAAACAGCGCAGCCTTGCTGGCTGTGCTGTACCCCGGCTGCGCTGCCCTCCCCAGCCGTGTCGCACTCGCTTTCCACATCGTACCCCGGTCGCGCCACCTCTCTGGTCATTCCTCCCTCACTGGCCGCACACTAGCGGTGCCCTGGCTGAGCCGACCTCCATGCGCCCTCACGGTTCCCTCAGGACCGAGTCACGCCCTAGAGGCACCCTCCGGGCCGAATCACCCATCCGCTAACCAACGGCCGGTCCACACCCTTGCAAATGGTTCACGCCCTCTCGGCCCTCTGCGGCCCCTCGCAGCCAGTTTGGCTGGACCCAACGGGCCAGCCAAGAGACAACGGGTCATGTCGGGTCGACCCGAACTGGGTTGGCCCATACTAGGATGGGCTGGGTGGGTCTGACTGTGTCGAACTAGATCGAGGCCCATAACGACACTTTAATTTATCCTGGACATATCTTTGGCACTAAACATCTGTTTGACAAACCATCCGTGGCACTGGTAATTTTGGAGCATGAAGGTCCCTTTGAGTATACTCCACTAGAGTTTGGGGTATTGTTGAGATACAGTCTGGATGGATTTTGGATGAATTCAACCATTCCCCTGGGACTAAATGGCTAATAACTCACAGACCGGGTGACTGATTGATGCACCATCAATTGCGTTGAGACCTCTATGACATGGAAGACCATTGGGATATATCTTTGTGAGACATAGTTATAGTTTGAGTATCGACCAGTAACTTGTGGAGCAGATCTTCTTGAGACAAGCAATCATTTGTGCAGGAACTTAGTAGGTGTCTGGGACTTGATGACTATTGACGGATTGACTCAGAGTGACTCAACTATCCTAGTGGGGAGCACCTAGTTGTGGTGGAAGACCCATGGTGGAGGAGAGCCTAGTTGTGGCGGCAAACACACGGTACTCGATAGTAGGAGTACCTCTGCAGGTTATGAGAGGGGGCACCTGGTTGTGGCGGTAGACCTATAGTGTGGAGGGCCTCTGTGTTATGCAGTAGACCCTTTGTACTCAACAAGAGATGTACCTCAGCAGTCCATGGTTAGTGGGAAGTGCCTCTGTGTGACGCGATAGACCCACTGTACTCGATAGTGGAGGAGTTCTCCAGCTGCAGAAGGTTCGAAATTTTTTTACGAATAGAATAAAACCTTGGTTGAGCTGAGTCAGTACGTTTGTGTATTCCTCATGATATATATGGATCACTTGATAAGTTAGCTATATGTATAGGCATATAATTAATTAAGTTTATTAGTTTATTTCATTCTTTTTGGTTTTCTTTGATGGATTTTGTGAGACGTTGAGTGTCTCGGTGTCTCTGCTGAGTATCGTTACACTCACCCCTACCCGGGCTATGCCCGACCCTTATTGTGTTGGATGCAGACAACGAAAAATGATGACTGTGGATGAGTGTACCAGGATTGGATGGTACCTAGAGGAGGACCTTACGAAGAGTAGGTACACGGAGGAGACTGAATGATGAGGAGTGTTGAGGAGGTTATCTGTACATACCCTTCTGGTAGTAATCCCAAAGTACAACCCCACAACTATTTCTCATTTCATCAGTTGTACATGTACTTCCAATTCCTTGTACTTTAGAGTTGGGTTTGAATTTCCGGCCCCTATTACTTTTCATCACTCTTTGTTATACAGTTTACTTAGAGTTTGTTTATCTATCTAGGTGCTATGTTGTTTGTGTTTACAGGATATAATGGAAATTCCTTCACAGATTTAGGGAATTACGCCTTTGGTTCTAGTTTCCAGGCCCTGGCCTATAGAAGGCGGTCTTGGGGTAGTCATGACACATGCCATGAGGGACGGGTTTTTGACAAATTGGTATCTGAGGAGTCATTTCTATCGCAAAACATGGGACTATGATCTATCTTTTTTGTGATGGAATAGTGTTAAGTGTAGTGATTGTGGTTTTCAGTTCATGGAGTCCAGTGTTGGTGCGGAGGCCAATGTATCTATACACGAGGACCATGACATCTAATTTCTGTCTCAGTGCACAAAAACACTAATTTCATGTGTGTTTTAAAAAGTTTTCTTTAATTCAGCTCAACTTGGTCATCTCACTGGTAGGAAACCTAGAGGACAACCCAAGAACAATATTTCCTTTCTTCAGTTGTACTTGTACCTCGGGTTCCTTGTATGTTACATTTGGGCTTGTATTTCTAGCCCCTTTTAGTTTTCATCACTCATTGTTATAAATTTTAATTAGTGTTTTGTATTCAGTTGTGTGCTATGTTGTGTCCTTTTACAGGTTATAAAGTAAATGCCTTCCTAGTTTTAGGGAATCGCGCCTTTGGTGCTTGATTCAAGCCCCGTTGGGCCACCGATGCCACTAGCCCCTACCAAAGATGATGGACGCAGCTTGAGCACATTGCACGATTTCTAGTGCAAGAGGCCACCTAGGTTTAGGGGAGAGATGGACCCATAGGCGGCTGAAGATTGGATGGACGATGTGATGAGAGTCTTCTAACTCATAGGAACACCAGCTGACCACATGGTGATTCTTGTTTCCAGCCTTCTATAGATAGAAGCAAGAAGATGGTGGTGCTTGATGCTCCAGGTTCACGATGAGATGGCGCTTCTCTTGGAAGACTTAGATAGTCTATTTCAAGCAATGTTTGTTCCATCGACTCTTCATGCTGTGCTCATTTAGGAGATACTTCATATGCAGCAGAGCAGCATGATTGTAGCTCAGTTCTATGTGAGGCTCACAGACCTGTAATGCTACTCCACCATATGGTGAGGGACCCATTTATCAGGGCCTGTACATTCGAGAGAGCCGTCTTGGTGTAGAGTTTCCCCACTGAGCAGTCTGCAGTAGTGAGATCCACCACCAGTCGACAAGTAGCAGAGTCTTTTATAGCTGTAAGTAGACAAAAGTCGCAGAGGTCCAAGAATACCAAATCTACAGGTAGATTACTGCATAAATCAGGGTCATTTGTATGCGGCATAGGAGATTGAGCCATACATGCCAGGAGAGGGAAGTGTTACGTATGAGGAATGTAGGGTCACATGGATCATGACTGCATACCCTGCCATTTTGATAATAAACAGACAGTTGAAAGACCACCCAAGGAGATATAAATATTCGATCGAGGTGGTCTGTAGGGCACAAGCGGATGTGGAAGAGGAGTTGGTCATGTAGGTAGTATTGGGAAACGTTTTAAGGTGTTACCACCACCACAGCTAGGAGGTCCACCCCGACCATAGGGAGCAGGTGGACATGGGAGAGCTCAGCTCCCGGAAGCTAAGGGAAACCATCATGGTGGTACAGAGATAATTCGAGGAGTGATCTGCGTCTACTCTACCATAGAGGTAGTACTTATAGACACAAGTTCGAGTCACTCTTTCATTTCCATTACCTTTTTCAGAGTTTTGAGATTCTGACGAAGCAGTTGGCTCGATCCTTACAGCTAGAGACTCTTACGGGAGAAGATTGGAGGAATAAGCACTGGTGATGGATGTGAGAGCTTACTATAGGAGGTGAGGGCTTCATCTGGGATATCCTATTAGCGGTGTCGAGGCCATATGATGTCATATTGGGTATGGAATGGTTATCTATAGTCCATGCTCAGATGAACTGTATTAGGAGAAAATTTTGGTGTGTCCGCACATATGGGAACATGTTTACCTTCACTAGCGAGAAGGGAGTCGTTGCAGGACAAGATGGAATTTCTCAGAGCAGTGTGAAGTTTATTACTCATCAGTTGGCTATCCTTATACTCGGAGAAGTTGATGTGGATTGTATGAGCTATCCTGTAGTGGTAGTCTAGTACATTGATGTCTTCCCTGATGATGTTCTAAGACTACCCCCTCGCAGAGAGGTAGAAATTTATGTTGACTTGTACCCCGGGATGACATCTATATCTACACCGGCATATCGGATGGCTCCGGCGGAGCATCACAAGCTGAAGGTATAGCTAGAGGACTTGCATGAGAAGGGATTCATTATGCCGAGTGTTTCTCCCTTGGCAACCCTGATTCTTTTCACCAAGAAGGTGGATGGGAGCTTGAGGATTCTTGTTTGACTACCAGTGCCTGAACATGGTGACTGTGAAGAACAAGTACTCACTCTTGAGGATTGCTGACTATTTTGTTCAGTTGAATGGAGAAAATTGGTTCTTGAAGATAAAGCACAGATAAGGCTATCACTATCTCATAGTTTGAGATGAGGATATGTAGAAGACAACATTAAGATGTCGGAGTTTTCTAGGAGTGTGATGGAGGTACGGATTTTCCTAGTTTTGGATGGATGCTATAGGAGACATGTACTAGGATTCTCCAGATTTGCAGCACCACTATCTGCCTTGACGGAGAAGTGGAAACCCTTTGTGTGGTCAGAAAGATGACTGTAGAGATTTATGAAGCTGAGGAAAAGGCTAACTATTTCCCCCGTCTTGAGGCTTCCATAGGAAGGCATAAGGTATGTAGTCTACTGCAACACATCAGGGACTGGATTCAGATGTGTCCTGATAAAAGAGTGTGCAGTGATTGCATACGGTTCTAGAAATCTGAGACAACATGAGCCAAAATATGATACTCATGACCTAAAGTTATTAGTAGTGGTCTTCGCCTTGAAGATTTGGTGACACAATCTAGTGGGTGAATGTTCTAGCATTTACTCTTATCACAAGAGTCTCAGGTATATCTTCTCTCAGAAGGACCCAAACCTGAGACATCGATATTGGCTTGAGATCCTCTAGGACTATGACTTCGAGATTGTCTATACTCCTAGGAAAGGGAACATTTTTGCAGATGCACTAAGTAGGGCATCTGGTGTACAACTGTTAGGTGAGGTGACAGGTCAGTTTTCTGCCTTGCAGATTTTCTTTGTGGATCAGGATGGAGCAGCTTTTATGCAGTCTTTTACACTCACACACCCACTTCATCTGCGATTTAGAGAGGCACAACATGGGGAAACTGATTGCGAGAAACGACGTTCTCATATATCCACAGGGCATGAACCTGGTAGATTTTTTGAAGGTTGGAAGCACATCAACCTCTTCAGATGACATTCCATGGTAATCTTGTCACTTCAGGAAGAACTGTTGAGGTATTTCCACACATCCCATCTAGTGGTGTATCCAGGAGTGGTGAAGATGTACCAGGATCATAGATGACTGCTCTGGGGGCCAGGAATGAAGAAATTAGTTGTATAGTTTTTCCCTCGATTCCCCACTTATCAACAAGTGAAGGAAGAGCATCAGGTACCAGTAGGCGTGTTTCATCCTTTTAAGGATCCAGAGTGAAAGTGGGATGGGATATCAATGGACTTCATGATAAGACTTCCACATACATCAATGGGACATGACTCGATTAGGGTTATCATTGACCATCTCACAAAGTTGTCCTGCTTCCTTCTGATCAAAGAGTAGGGTATAGTAGAGAGAATGGGATGCCTCTATGTGCTAGAGATTGTGCGGATACATGGAGTTCCTTCGACTATTGTCTCCGATAATGATGCATGTTTTACTTCCTGGCTATGGAAGAGGTTTAAGGAGGCGTTCATGATGCAACATAGTTTGAGGAACACCTTCCATCCTCAGATGGATGGATAGACTGAGTGGACCATTCAGACCCTTGAGTACATGTTTCAAGCATGTGTCCTCGACATCAGTCACAACTGGGAGGATCACTTTCCTCGGTGGAGTTTGCATACAACAATAGCTATTAATCCACCATTGGGATGTCACCTTTTGTGGAGTTGAACGGGCGATCTTGCAGATCACCTTTGTGCTGGAATGACCCAAGGGGGTCAGCACTAGTGAGACCAGAGATGGTATGGGCAACTACAGAGAAGGTGCAGATCATCCAGGGGCATATGAAGGCTACACAGAGTAGTAAGAAGTCGTATGTTGAGAGGAGACAGAGACCTATGGAGTTTGAGGATGGTAACCACATATTTTTACGGGTCTTAACTTGATGAGGTTTGTAGATATTTGGCCGAGGAAGAATGTTATCTCTGATATTCATCAGACCTTTTCAGGTCCTCAAAAGAGTTGGCGAGGTGGAATACTACTTTATCTTCCACCTCAGTTTCTCTGGGTGCACGACATATTCCACATATCCTAGCTAAGGAGATAGATGCACGAACCTTATCACATCATCGAAAATGGTGAGATAGACGTCGACGATGGGGTAAAATTTATGGAGGTTCTAGTAGAGATTGAGGATCGATAGGACCGAGTCATTCGTGGAAAATCGATACCTCTTGTGCGCGTTCCCTAGAAGCACGATTACCTTATATTAGAGAACATCAGTGCAAGAGGCTTAGATGAGTTCTCAATACCCCCACTTGTTCCCTTAGTATGAGTTGTGGATTATGGGGACGTAGATCCCTGATGTGGGGAGAATGTAAAGACCCAGAATGTCTATGTAATTTTTTTTAAAATAGATGGAAATTTTACGATTCTGCAAAAATTGACGGTGCATGATTTCGAGGCCCGATGTGGACAAAATCAACTTCTGATGTTTGGATCGGGTACGTTCAGTAAACTTACGAGCATGATTTTCTAACTTTTGACCCAGTTTTCGGAATTTAAATTAATGGGCACCGTTGAACTCACAGTGCCCGTATTTGATTAAGGAGACTTTCACCTCGACGGTTGTTGGTTGATGGTGAAAGTTAGTTTTTGGGTTTTGCATGGAAATAATAAAATAAAATAAATTCATTTTTAATTATATTTTATCTCTTATAACCACCCATGTGGAAGTTAGAGTGTGGGACCAAAACAGCTTAACCTCCCATGAGAGGTTAAGGTTGTAGGACCCACTCGAATTAATCTCCCACAAGAGGTTACGGTGTCAGGACCACTTGGGAATAAACCCCTAATTAATTGAGGTAAACCACTCAAGTCCATAAAAAATGATGGAGAGCCTCTTGACCTCCTCCACCTTGATTGTGCCAATGAACATGCCATTAATGGTGCCCACCCATAATTAATAGTGTCACCCTCCCCATTTAATTATGTGAGACAACTCATTCAATTAAATGATGCAATTTAAATTTTATACCAACGATTTAATAGATTTTATAATCTATTATTATTGGATACCTATTCTTTTGGTGGCAAAGGAGGAAGGAGCATTTGATAGAAATTCACTCACCAATGAAGAACTAGTTTATCCAATAAAGAACAAAGAATGCGTTCTTACAACAATGAACACCAGCAAGGAGCGTATTTGACTTCATTCTTGGAAGCACCTTGCGGATGAAACCAACATGGGACGTCTTTGATGACCGACCTTCCCTCCTCACTATCGTCATCAAACCGATGCTCGAGCTCGGGATTAGAAGTGTGCAGAAGACGCGAAGAATGATGTCAACTTCGTCTTCTTCCCCGTGACTCCGTCGACAAACAACTAACAAAGGTAGTGGTTTAATTATATTAAACTATGATTTATTCTCAAGTTATTCATTTCATTCATGAAAAATAATGAGGATGTTATCCTTTTGCGTAAGGGTTGTAGTGCTTCATTCTTGTGACCCAATTACTATCACCCTAAATGTGGATGGTGCATACCAAGACAATGTGGTCCGACCCCTCCACTTATCTCATTAGTGGTGTTATTCAAGATGGAGGGAAGTGATGTCAATGGCGTCAAAGGCAATGGATGCAGTACCCACGGCCTCCGTGACCCGCACCGCCCTCCTACAGCTCCTCTTCCCCAAGTCGAACCGCGTCACCTCGACGACTATGCCGTACCGCAGCCATGCCCCCCTCACCAGCCGCACTTCCTTGCCGACCATGCCTCCCCCACCTTCCATGCTTCCTTGCTGACCACGCCGCCCTCGCCGGCTGTGACGCCTAGCCAGCCATGTCGTTCCCCTGCAGCCCCGCCCTCACCGTTCGTGCCCTCACGACGCCCCATCCGATCCGATCCACGCACCCTCATGGAGACCTCAGGGTCGAGCCACGCCCTTGAGGCCCCCTCCAGGCCGAGCTGCCCATGCACCAACCCATGGTCGGTCCATGCCCTCGTGACTAGTCTACGCCCTTTTGATCCTCTGCAGGCCCTTGCAGCCCGCTGTTCTGGGCCCAATGGGTCGGGCCGAACCCAATGGGCTGGCCAGCCCAACGGGTCAGGCCAAACCTAAAGGGTCAGGCTGGGTCGTCCTGAACCGGGTTATCCTAGACCTGTTGGGGCCCGGTCGGTCCGACCGGGTCTGACCAGACTGGGGTCCACTATGACCCTTTACATTCTTTTGGCCATATATTTGGCACCAGATGTCCTTTTGACGAACCGTCAGTGGCACTGGTAATCTTGGAGCATGAAGAACCATTTGAGTATACTCCACTGGAGTTTTGGTTATAGTTGAGATATGACCAGGTTGGATTGTGCATTAATCTGACCGGACCACGGGACTAAATGGATATTAACTTGTAGACCGAGCTTCCGATTGACGCTCCTTCAGATGCGTTGAAACCCCTATGACATGGAGGACCATTTGGATACATCTTTGTGGGACTTCATGGCAATTGGATAATCGACCAGAATCATGTGGAGTGGATCTTTTGGAGATGAGTGAGCATTTGTGTGGGAACCTAGTAGCTGGCTGAGAATTAATGACCGCTAATTAAAAGACTCAGAGTTACTCGAATAGACCAGTGGGAAGCGCCTAGTTGTTGCGGAAGACCCATAGCGGTGGAGTGCCTGGTTGTGGTGACAGACCTACGGTACTCGACAGGAGGAGTAACTCTGCAGGATATAATGGGGAGATCTTAGTTGTGGTGGTAGACCCACAATGGGGAGTGACTCTATGTGATGCAGCAGACCCATGGTACTCAAAAGGAGGAGTACCCCTGCAGTCCACGGTATGTGGGAAGTGCCACTGTGTGACACGACATGCCCAATGTACTCGATAGGGAGGAGTTCTCTAGCAGTCGATGTTTCAGAATTTTTTTACCCCTAGAATAAAATCTTAGTTGATTTAAGTCATTACTATTGTGTTTTCCTCATGATTGGGATGGATCACTTGATAACATAGGTATATGTATGGGAATATACCTAAGTAAGTTTATCTATTGATTTCATACTTTTTGGTAATCATTGTTGTAGTTTCTGAGACCTTGAGGGTATCAGGGTCACCACTGAGTATCGTAATACCTACTCATGCACAAGATATGCACGCACCTTGTTGTATTGGATGCAGACGACATACATCACTCACTAAAGGTGGGAGTACTAGGACTATATGGTACCTGGAGGTGGACCATAAGATGAGTCGGTACATGAAGGATATTGACATATGTGGAGTGATAAAGAGGTTATCTATAACTACCCTTCAGGTAGGAATCCCGGAGGACGACCCATCAATTTTTTTCCTTTATTCAGTTGTACTTGTACTTCCATTTCCATGTACTGTACAGTTTTGTATGTATTTACGGCCCCTTTTACATTTCAACACTCTTTGTTATATTGTTTACATACTATTTTGTATCCATCCGTCTGCTCTATTGTGTGCGTTTATAGGTTATAAAGGCTATTCCTTCCCAGTTTTAGGGAATTACGCCTTTAGTTCTAGTCGCCATCCCCTGGCCTATAGAATTATGGGCTTGGGGTAGTCATGGAATGGGCCCCGAGGGAGGGGTCGTGAAAATCCACCACTAATTACAACATATGTGCTACGAAGTCATCGTTCATTTTTCTGGGGGAATCATTCCTCATGAATTGATGTAATTAGTTTTTCAATTAATACATATCAAGGATGTGTATAATTAGTCTTATAAGATATTCAAAGGATATTTATAAAATTATTATAAATTATAATTGATTATATCATATATATATATATATATATCATTTTTTCAATCCATTTCATCGGAGATACAATAACCTCTCTCATGAGTATGGGTGAATACTGAATCGCAAAGCAGCGTGAATAATCTTTCACTTATGATTTATATGGAAGGTGATAATATTAATGATATTTATTATATGTTATATAAATGAAATAATTATGATATTAATTTAAATTTTAGCAGTCTTAAATGATAATTCATATATTTTTCTTCACTACAGTTTTACTTAATGACAAGTCGTAACATATTTCATGTGCATGTATACAAGTGCTTTCACAAAATGATGTGAATCCCTTTTCATTGACACCCCACTTATATATTATATATATATATATATATATCTTTGTGTGTGAGTGAGTGCAAATTTATATTTAAAGATATATTATTGTATTAAGGATATCAAGATTAATATGTAATGATACAATATAACATATCTATTAACCATAATGATCAACCAAAATTGGAAACGTTACTCATGCATAAGTACGTCTTACATTCCCCTAAATTGTAACGTAGATCTTTTCTGAGAACCATTTTTAATTACTGGTTTTAAACATGTATTTTATGAAAAAATACATTATTTTTCATATTAATTTTTATTTAGGATGTTATGGAAATATAAAATATGTTCATGAACATGTATATTCATGGAAAACCTCACATTGGGAAGAATAAGGAAATTAACCATCAAAACAATGAAATTAAGGAAATTTTATTATCAAAAAGGTAATAAGATGTAATAAAATTACCATATAAGATAGTATGAATAGTAATATGCTTTATTTATAATTTAATAGTATGTTAAATTGGACTATTCTAGTTGTTAAATATGGATTATCCCAATGGAAACATGAATAAATACATTTGACCACAATTTTATTTCATTTATTTATATTTTAATGTTATACACCGATTTTTTTAAATATTTTATATATGAACTCAATGAATTGTAAAGTCATTAATACATCATTATTCATTATATTTAAATTTTAAAATTAAATTATTTCATCTTTGGGTATTATCCATAAAAGATACCATGTCATAGTTAATTTAGAAACAATTTTTTTCTTTGGGATATATTTCTAATTCATTGAATTTGATATTATAATAATATGTGTGAAATTAATTTTTATAATCTAATATTGTATATAAATTTTATTTGGATTCATATTGGATACAAAACATCGTTTCATTGATTAAATATATCTTCATTGTTAATACCATTGTGAAGGTTAGTTTCATAATATCATTCCAATCAACATAGTTTATAATTGTATATCCTAGGATGTATAATTTTTTATTTTATCTAATATTCACATTTCATTGTCTCTTACTTCATTTATTCATTATATTATCGTTTTATATTACCATTTTTGTAGTCTGGTTATTTAAAATTATTTTAAATTTTTTTAAAGGAAGTTCTGACATCATTTGACTCTTTAGTCCGAAAGCATTATCATTATAACCCATGTAATTTAATAATTTTAAAAAATTGATATTAAAAAATTCAAAATGACTAATTAAATATATTTTTACCAATTTCATCTTTTAATAAATGGTTTGAAATTAATCTACTTGTTGTTTTTCTAATCATGAAATATTTTTAATGTTTTCTATTGTTAAAGGAATGCTCTCATAAATTATAGGACATGTAGGTAATTACCCTCCATCATGGCCATCATTCATTTGAATATTCATTTTGGTATTTAAAGGGTTATTTATTAAAGATAATTAATTTTCATAATAATTTAAAAATTCTTATTATTTTAAAAGTGATTTTCAATGAACATTATTTTCAAAATGATTAATTTCATAAAAATACATGTTCAATATATAAAGTATATTTCTACTCAAGAATGTTTTAACAAAATTATGGTATTTCAATCATCAATGAAAAAACCATTCATTTTAAACATATTCCAATGGGGATACGTCTAATTGATAAAATAATTATTATTCATCAAGGTGGTTTGATTTTTTTTTCTACGAATAATAATGAAAATCTATTTTGTATGTAATTTCTATAGTTATTATATTTGAATTGAATTATTCGCATAAAATTTATCATTAGATTGTAAATTTCCCCTAAATATCAAAATTCTTTGTTTGGGAATTGTATAGATATTAAACTATATATCATTTCTATATATGGTTTTTACACTAAAATTTATTTTTTTATCTAGTGTAATATTGATTAATCTATATTCATTAATATATTAAAATATTTTATGATAAGGAATATTTTATATTTATTAATGTTATTATTCTATGTATGAATATTTATATACACATTTTTCAAATGCATATGTCACCACTATGGATATCCCCTCAATATATCAGTAGTCTGAGGAGGCAAATCAGTAATCTTACATGTAATTATTTAGGGAACCCCAAATTCGTTTATACAATGTATTTTCAAATTAATTGTGAAATGTATTGGAATTGAAGGTTTTATTATTCATTAGATTATAGTGACTAATAATTATGCATTTTCTTCATTATAAATGTAGTTAAAATTATACCTTATATTTTCACACTGGTATTATATACTGATTCATTTTATTATAAATTAGTTGAATATATGGAATGTATTTTCAGTTAATTTTATTGATATATTAATCAAGACTTATATATTTATTATAGTCATGTATTGATTAATTTAATGTTTTTTTCTTTTTTACCATTCAATATTGATTATTATCTATTTTATGTTCTTATTTATTTCTTATATTAATGCAACTACATCCTAATATATTTATTTTATGGAATGTGTGATGTGTTATTTACATTTCCATTCTAATGTTTATATGTAGTAATTTTAAAAAATATATTATATCTTGATTCACCCATATATCTATTTTTCGATTTATATTATTTTGTGATTAGTTATTTTCCATTAAATATTGATTGTAATTATTGATTCATGATTTCATCCACAGTACGTATGCCTTATTGTGAATTTCAGCACACCCATATTTTTATCATTTCTCTCGAATCCAGGAAGTGTAGACTATTTTATATGAAATGATAAGATATAAATAATAATTTTATTCTCAAAAATATTATTCTATATTTTTTTCATTCAAATATATTTGTAATACCGATGAATCTTTCAATTTTACCATGAATAGTATAATATTTGGCCTATTTGATATGGATTCATATTATATTTTACCATCCTAATAATGCATGAACTAAACCCAGGTTAATGGGGTCGAGTTAAAAGAACAATGCATTCATCCAAGAATTTTCAACAAATAGGATGGTATAAAATAGAAACAAAACCAATTTATGTAAATTTATATTTAATGAGATCAGTCGATTAATTGAGTAGATATCTGTAATAAGGAAAACATTTCAAATATATATATATATTACACATTCCGACTATATTGATAAAAAATACAATTTTAAATAATAATTCCTTTTACATAAATATATTTCTATATTAAATGAAGAATAATGAAAATAGACATTTGACTAATAAATTAAATTACACTCTTAATTTTATTCCTTCAACAAAAATTAAATATTTAAATGCTATATGGTTAAGATTATTTCCATGTTTCACAAGGGTTAATAAAACTATATAAGACATATAAAATATGGATTTCCAGAAGAAAAATAATACGTATTAAATTATGGATTATAATTGATATCACGATCCAATTAATGTGAATAATCTCACAATATGGTATAATCAACAATTCAAAAGAAGATGATAGAATAATTGAAATTCAATAGATTTGATTATTAAAAATAACATAATATCATCATATTCATAGTAATTAAAATTTAATTAAAATAATAAACATAATACACGATAGAGATTTTCAAATTCTGTTACAATAATTTAGTTATAAATCATTTCAAAAATATATTCACCATTAAGGTAAATAATATATTTAAAACAAATCATAGTTTTATTGAAATTTATTTTATAGAAAACCAACATAACATTTTATAGGAATCTATAAATTTAATAGTTATCCTGGAAGAGGATAATGATGTTATAATGATATATATTTAAATGAATACTTCTATCATACATATATAGAAATTTCAATATCTATTAATACATAAAAAGTAAAAATAATTCCTTAAATAATTATTAAAATAAATAATAAGGTTGTGTAAATTAATAATTACTAATCATTTAATATTTGAGAAAACCATCAATTAATCATTTGAAAAAATTTTGGTATTGAAAATATATTTCATGATAAGAGATGTGAAATATTGTCTAATATTTGTAAAACAACCATTCAGTCTTTCAATTCTAAAAAGTATAAAAATTTAATTAAAAATATTGGAAACCATAAATAAAAATATATAAAAATATTTCTGGATTAAAAAATATGAGATAATATACTTCATACCGTGTGTATTAATATATAACAAACCATCATAAGTGTGGGATTGAATATTATTTATTTAATACATTATTATTTTTAAAATCAAAACACCTTAAAATAGATTATATGGATTGAAACTGTAAATAAAATTAATTAAAATGAATTAGTTAAATTTATTAAATAATTTTATACGAAACGTTATAAACTATGTTCTATTTTGTGGTACATTTTTATGACTATAACATCCATTAGGATAATAGTTTTTTATTACATCCACGACTAAATTTTTTTCCATCATCATCTCAATTATTACATTAATAACTTAACCATGGTTAAGGATGTTATATATATTTTTCCACAATTTCAAAATATTAAATAATGGCATGACTAAACTTTTTATTCAGTTTATAAATTTTATGATTCAATAATTAAATGTGGTAATGCAAAAACATATCTCATCGCTTCATAGAGGTGGTAGTCGACACATAAAAATGTTTAAACTGATCATTTTTCAATGGAATATAGGATTAAAATGTAAATAGTTTTTTAATAATATAAAATCATACATATTTTATAAACATGATATTACTCAATTGAATTAATATTTATAATCATGTATTTGATATGGTGGTGTAAGATGATACACATTGATTTGTGAATGAGGAAGGTCACAGATACATATGATAGATGTTTTAATTTTATATTTTATTTAGAAGAGATATATAATCATATTTATATGTAAAAATATATAATTTATGTATATGTATGATAATAGTGTTAATATATAATATTGATTGTTTTTTCAATGGAGTTAGCACAATAAATAAATTCAATGATGATAGTTAACAAGATTACATTTTTTAATAAATCTATTTTTTTAACACCTTAAAACATATTAATGTAGACATTTCAATAGAGAAAATAATATAAGATTTGTCTCAAGATTATTGGAAGATATTTCAGTAGGTATGTATATAGATATTTGGATAATTATGTATATATAAGTGAGTTTAGGTTTTTTATTACAGATTACATTTGTTTCAATCCTGTGCAAATTCGAATATTTATTATGCAATATATTTCATAATTATTTAATTGAGGTATAAATTTGGAATGACTACAATATGATTAAGTTATGGTCAAAATTAATCAATCCATTTTTATATATGACTTATCTTTATGATATCTTAAATCATAGTCCCTTTATTTTAACCTTTTTACTCAATTTTACCACAACAATGGTGATGAAAATGTGACATGGTGACTATTTATTATGAATAAAATAAAGGTAAAATTATTCCCTAAAATTAAAAATTAATAAAAGAAAATAGTGTAACAATTGTATAATATTCCACCTCTTGAATTGTAAAATATTAAATTGAATAAATGTTCCCAAAATATAAGTAAACCTAATTTTATAAAAAATAATGTCTTAACAATATAAATGATTCTTCATCAGAATAATTAAATTTTTTGATTGATATTATATTATTTTGATTATGTTAAATCGATTAAGGTTTAATATAATTTCATAGAAAACAGAAAAATAACTATATGAATATATAATTAAAAATAACAAAAATAAAATAATTTTATTTGAAAGGAAATATTACATTGATTTCCAAAATTTAAAACATTTTTTTATTGTTTAAAAATTATGCTATTAAATAATTTAATTACACTATTAAATTTTAAATTTTATAATTGTATCAAAAATATTGAGATCCTTTTTAAATCCTTATTGTTTCGTAAATGGTATATTTTAAAAATGAAATTAATTTTTTGACCCAAAAAATAACTATTTATGAAAAATATGATATATGTTACTAAGATTATTATTTTAAATAATAAATAAAAAATGAAAATAATATCATAATATTCATTATAAAATATTTTTCAACTTATTTTTTAGTAAGATTACTGAATAAATTTAGTTCCACAATGCTATATTTATAATTGAGACATGTATACATATAATTACTGAATTTTGGGAGATACATTAACACCAATTCAAAATTATCATCTAAAAATTTCAAGACTATCCTAATATATCAATATGTAGGTATTAAATCACAAAAAATTACTGATGTTCACAAGTATATTCACATATCATAGGAATTAACAAAAGTAAATTTAGTAGTTGAGTTTTATGATTTTACAACACATGTTCAATATTTTTGTGAAATAGGATAGTTTCTTCCAAATTTTATAAGTTATGTTTCAAAATTTTTTATCAGTTTTTGAATAAATTTAAATCTTAAAAAATTAATCTTCCTCAATAAATTTACTTCGAATACATCATGTTGTTTTATGAGTCTTGGTGGTGCATCCAATTAGTAAAACACAACCCTAATTTGTTCAAAAATGTATAATGCTCTAATATATATGTAACATTTTATATTGATTATTTCAAAGTATATAACACTCTTTTATGTATATTCCATTATTATTAGAATATTCACCTTCATTAAATTTTATATCAATCATTTAGTTTTAAATATATCTCATTTTCCATATATCATATTCTCTATTATGGCACTAAATTTTTCTTCAATATTCTATTTTCCTCTCAACATGTTTTGGCTCAAAAATATTCCTTTCATGAAAATGATTTCCAAATATTAGCTTATTATATGACTTCTCATAAAATGATATATATGGTTTGATATAAAAAAATAATGGAAATACAATGTTTGTATGAAAATTTTACTAACAAAAAATTTCTACCCAACCTATGATATACATTTTTCGGGAAGGAACCCAACATATCTCATATTTATTGAATTTTATTTAATATATTCCACTAAAATTTGGATGAAAATAATTTATAAAATATATATCCATGCCAAGAAACATTTCAATAATTTTGGGGTCTTTTTACAAATTGTGTGTCCTCTTCAAGTTCAATTGAATGAGGTGAATAATTACCTCTCCGAAAATAAATTATATATAATCATGTTAGGTGATCAAGAGGTATATCATCAATTATAATGAATAAATTTATCGACATGTTATTATAATGAAAATAAAACCATATGAAATTATTTATTTTATGATTAATTTGAAACTGAGTGATAATGATAATTGAAATTGTATAACAGTTCCTTATATGGATTGGAATATATATACTTATTCCATTCAAATATCATCTCTTAAAAATATTTTTTTTTTTGAAATTTAACATTTTAATACATAATAATAAATTTCTAGATTCATATTTTCCTACCAAAACATTTCACCTAAATATCTATACATCTTTGTGATACCATTATGTATAGAGATTTTTTTCTATAGGCTTAATCATTTATTTTTTTCATCAACTATGTTATTGATAAAATATATAACATATTTATTTATTTTATATTATTATCAACCTTAAAAACATTATCCAATTTATGAACATTCATGAAAAATGATTAGTCTCAAATACATATCCCCAAGATGGGATTATTTCTCTTCTCTTGTAATGATGAAAAGGAGTTCATTTTGAAAAGTATTGATGTTCCACTTCCCTATTGATTCGTATATATATATATATACAATTTATTAATATATATATATATATATATATATATATTAGATTTTTAAATCCTTGTTTTAGTGTGAAATCCAAGATCATTCTTACCCTATTCATCAACCAACTAATTATCAAATGTAGGGTGGAATTGTATGAAAAAATCCATAATTCTTTTGAGGTTATATTAATGTGCGTGGTATTATGCTTATTATTTTAAATGAAGAATTTTAATAAATTTTATATATTAATATCCAACATGTTTCATACTATAAATAGTTACTCAATATCACTAATGAAAATATGAATGCTTCCCACTCAAGATTATGGGTTAGATATTTCAATTTCTAGATCTTTAGATATCGTTATTAATATTAACAACACTGTCATTTTACCACCACATCCCAATGGAAATATAAAAATTGGATCATTGACCAATAAAGTATTTAATTATAAATAAGCATCTATATATTTCTATTAAATTGGGAACACAAACTCGATAATGGTATATTGCGTTATTTTCTATGTTAATTAGTAAATTCATTGAAAAATAATTTAGAATAACATTCAAATTAATAGAAACTACATGTATTAGTTTTTAACATTATTGTAGTTCATTATTGAACATTATTAACAATTAAAGTATCAACTAATATTTAAGTATAGATGATAGTGCATATATGAGATAACACCTCGTGAGAACAAAATATTTTCATAAACCATTATTAACTTATTTTCAGTTATTGTTTCATAAATTATTATCAAATAGTGATTATGGTTTTAAATTATTTTAGTTTATAAAATGTCATCATCAATAAAAAAATATTAAAATTATCCAAAGAATAATTTAATACACTATTCATATTATCTAAAAAACAAAGGTTGAATTATGAGATAAGATTTAAATTAAAATAAATATATAATATAAATTCTTCTTTTGAAATATATTTTTCGAAATATATTCATTCAGTACTAAAAAATACTTATAAAAATAATTGTAATAAATAAATGAAATATATTGATATCATTAATTTTGATTAAATAACCAATCAATACATAGTGATGTGTATATTATTTATAGTAATTTCATTGGATTCTTTATAAATTATGAAGTACTTAATAGACCAATTAATAATAACAAAAAAATGTTCACGAGCTCCCAAAGGTGAAATATTATAGATAATGAATTAAAAATTACATAAATCCTCCCATTTTATCATTAGTTCACATATTCAACTATTTTATTTTTATAGGGATTGTTATTTATGGTATTTTCATAAAGGATGAGTTCAATAAACAACTAATCATCCTACCCATGATGATTTTTATGAATCTCTATATCTATGTGATAAAGGTTTTCCAACACAATATCTATATATTCAAACAAAATGTTATCTACCACATTCATAATTAGTGTCTATTTGATTTCTCCAAGATTTTTATTATTTTTATCTATTAGATGTCGATTAGAACACGATTTAGATGATGAAGTCTTCCAAATTAATTAATTGTATTCTACATCATCTTAATAAATCAAAATATCATTCTCTAGGATTCGTTTTCAGCCCCATGATAAACATGGAATTATATAATATGATTTCCATTAATTAACCATAACATCTCAATTTAAGATTACATATCATAAAATCACTTTCTTTGTGTCTTTAATGACTGCTTAAAAATAAAAACTATCGTACAAATCAGTTGAATATTTCATTATATTCATACTTTTCTAGTTCCATTTCAGTAAATCACATATGACACAATTATATTCATATCATGGGGAAGGGAACACAAAATATTTCTGTGAGTCAAAAAACTAAACAAGGGGAAAAACAATCCACATGTAATAAACAACTATTTCATACACATATAATAAACAAAATGCATGTATAAATTTATTATCAAAATAAAATTTTACAATAATTTTTTTCTATGAATATTATAGGATGGATATGTAATCTCAAAATCACAAACATATAAAATGATATAGTATTGTGCATTAAACAAGATAACATGTTATAAATAGGTTATTTTATATGATCATAGAATCATATGCATGTGGAAAAATAATAATTCTCAACATCATAATAATATGTCACTATTAAATTTCAATACAAAAAAATATAGTCTATCAACCAAAAAAATCATTTCACGCTCTAAATATCCATTATCATTATTATTTATGGTGTATCTAACATATAATTCATCATACAATGTCTCATTATTCTAACCAAATGTGCACCATACATGGTATTATTAGTCTATAGAAATATTTATAAAATAATATTTTATTAGTAAAACCACCAATGTATTATTCATAGAATTCATAGGCTAACCACATGTTAACCAATCCTAGATTTTATAGGTTTACTGCCCTTTCACCCTACATAGAATCTACTGAAAAATTAACATTAAAAAAATGAAATACATTGATTCAAATTACCCATACATAACAGAAAGAGGGGATCAAAAATATAATATTTACCTAATTATGTGTACCACTAAATGGAATAGAAATATTAATATAATAATAATCATGATAAAACTATTGAGAATAAATTAGGGTTAAATTTTTTTTCTTATGAAATTACCGAAGAATATATCACATTGATTCCAACATGAATATGGAATAAAAAAAATTTAAAAATTAAATTTTAACATGAATCAAATGTCATTAAAAATGATTTCAATGGATGAAAATCCATGACAATTATTTGTTGAATAAATAATTATTGTGAAACATTTTGGGAAAATATTATAAAATTTGAATTTTATATTATTAAATATAGAAAGAGGATATATTTCTCCCAAAAACACTAATTGAAAAAAATACATTTCTATATAAAAGTCAAAATATTTGTGGAATCTTTTTGTGATATAATGTAGGGAAAAAATCAAAAAGGTTTCATTAATGCAATATTAGGTGACTTTGTTTGTCAAAAAAGTAGTCCTTCATGTTGAATTTGTTGAAAATGTGGTTTTACATGCTGTGTTGTCATGTTCAATAGATATTGTTGTCAATCCATGATTGACCAATGAAATCTCAACAAAGGAATGAATGATTTGGAGGTTGTACAAATCAGCAGATACATGGTGGCAACGTGCGTAAAATTTGTTTAATTTGAAATAGTGAATAAGGGTAAGAATATTCTCACAAAAGGGGTTTTAGAATCATAATTATGATAATGAATATATAATGAGGTGTGTGAAGAATCTGGAGATTTGTGCAAAAAATTGTCTAGTGAGAAAATGATTGCACGCAGAATGGGGGTTTTCAACGACAAATATATTTTTGTGTGTGGGGGAAGCAATGCATATAAATAAGTGGTGTAACCTCATTCAAAGCATCTCATGACATAGATAGTATCCAGTATATGGTGATCGAAATTAAACTATAGAATGGAGTTGTGCGTAAATGTTATTTTTTAAAGTGAAATATGGTGTTTGCACATAATTTTAAGGTTTTACATAAAAGAGGTAGGTGCACATAAATATAAGGCTATTCTTAAAAAAGGTGGTTTCACATAAAGAAAAGGTTGCGTGTAAAATAAAGTTGTTTCGCATAAATTGATAATGATATGCATAACATTGGTCATGGTGTGAAATGTAGAATTTTTGATTGCGCACAAAAAGAAGATATTGCACTCCAGGAAATGGAATTTCTAACAATGTTGTGTAGAGTCTGCACCTAAAATTTGGGATTTCCTGGTACCCTCATTAAAAAGTGAGATTAATCTATGAATCAATGATTGACATCAAAAGGGCATCTACTAACAGTTAGTGTTGTAGATTTCATTTGAGATAATTAAAGGGACTACAAGACCATAAGCATTTAGTAGATCCATTCAAGTTTAGTGAGAAAATGAAGAGGAGTAAAGAGATACTCTCCACAAGTATTGATCTAGAGAGAGACATTTAGAGTGTGTAGTGTCTCCGTCTCGAGATCCACCTGAAGGGTGCCCGGAGCCGGTGTGGCCTCATAACCTCAAGCACATCCTCCCGAATGCCAGAGGATTTCGACTAGCAATGAGGGCCTTTTCCATGTCTACACAGGAGACTATGCCCTCATAGGTAAAAGGTATTATCATAGTGGAAGTAATGAAAATTAATAATAAATATAAGATGCATATAAACAAGTAAAATGTAGTTTAATCAATATGAATAATTCAAATGAATAATAATCATGTTTAGAAGCTCAAAAAAATCAATGTCAGGCTAAAATGTCTGTCTAAACAAAATATATAGGAAATAGTGACCCAATCATACTATCAACTAAAATAAAACACAAAAATAAACAATAGAATCATGAGAAAAGTTGGGTCTTATTCCTTGTTCCTTATCCTAATAAGCAAGATATAATCAAGCATTAGAATAAGCAAACATCTCTTTCTCAATACTTATAAGCATGTAATCTACTCGGGTGTCAACGTCGCCCAAACATGATTTGGGATAAAATCTCAGTAGGCCAACACCCATAGTTTCTAATCCTTTACATGTTGTGTAGTATAAAAATACAGTATTCCATTATATAAAAAATTTAAGTGATTAAATAAGTGAAATAAAATAAATTACTCTGTCGCAGATCCCAACAATACTTGTCCCTAATCCCCTTCTTCGGCCTAAGATGTATGTCTGAAATAAGTACCTGTAAGCATAATTCATATATATATATATATATATATATATATTCGATAAAATCAAGGTAAAACATGGAATATTCTTACCCAAAATCTTTTTCATTCACTTGGGATCAATTTCATGTTTCAACCAAATGTGACTCAACATACTAGAAAAATATTTCAAATCTCAAGATACTCAAAGGAGAATTAATATAATCTTTTACTGCATAATTATTAAGGTTAAAGATGATAGATATAGTCTGAGCCTATCTTGAAGGTATCTATAAAAAATATCGTTCAAATTATCCAATACCACTGAGCCTGTCCAAAGCAATCAATCGAAAGACAAATTACAGATCATGGAATGGCTTTACCATGATTCAATTCCAGTCTCGCAAAAAGGGGAACAGCAACATTCGAGGTCGGATTAGCCAAATTCCTAATGGATCTATCCTTGATGGACCCTTTTGGAACTAATGTCACTCATTTTTATTAGAGATCCGGGAGATGTTTTGGTCTAGCAAAGCCAAAGACACCGCCCCCTGATGCGTAGTGGTTACCGGTGAGGAACAAAGGGTGTAACCATTAATATGGGACTCCCCAAGTTTCCCCATCATGAATTTAATTAATGTCTCACAAAAAAAATATTACCTAATATGCATATGTAATTGTAGTTTGTTATCTAAAGAGATAAACATGTGCAACATGAGGTATTAATTTAATATTTTAGTGTAAAGACGTATGAAAGCCAGATAACCTATCAGCACTAGCCGATTATATAAATTTTTAATAAATAAATAAATTCAGAAAAACAAATAGCAATGATTCAACAATTCACTGCTACTAATTAATATAAATTAATTATTTAAATTAAATCCAAAAAAATAAGTTACACAACACATGAAATTAATTAAATTAAATGGACGGTCTAACAAAACTTATATCGGTTATTTCGAAACTAAAAAAGGGGTTTTAGACCACGTTCCAACAATTTAAAAAAATTACTTTATGATTAATAGGAATGAAAAAATGGGAAAAAAGTTAAAATATAAATATAGGATGAATTTTCACAAATTCGGTAGGCACCGACGTATGGAATAATTGTGTGTCTTTATAAATCACAACGAAATGGAGGAAATTTGAGTATAAACCCTACCTTATAGTCTTAGATGATTTAATGATCTGTGGTAGTCTTTTATTTTAATGAAAAATACATAAAAAATGAAATTAGAAAAATACCAAAATATGGTAAAATCCTTCCATGATAAACTATGTGCATGGTACTCAATAAAACACTACGATTCCAAATGCTATTTTTTATCATTTCTCTATGGTTTACATCGCAATTGATGGTGAAGAAAACAGATGATGAAAAGAGGTATTTCATTTATCCGAAGAGGGAGAAATGGGTGCGCAACCTACGAAGAGGGGGAGGAACGATGTGAGGAATAAGATGGGAGAATCAGAGGAAAAAAGAAATAAATAAATGAAAAAAAAGAAAAAAAAAGAAAAAAATAAGGGAAAAAGATAAAAATTGGAAATAAAATGAAATATAAAATAGAACAATAATGATGGAAAAGAAAAATGATAAAAATAATAAAAATTGTAATCTCAAATTTTAATTATTTTTTTTTATTTCCGTAACCCCTTCTCATTTTGTTACATTAAAATATTTTTATCCCATTTTTTTTATTTTATGTCAACATATTCTTATTTCATTTCAATCCTTAATTAATTATTCCAATCCCGAAAATTGTGATATGGGGTGAGAATATATTTTTCGTAAAACCCACAAATTCGTTTAAAAAAAATTGTTTCCTAGGACCCAGTGTTGGGTGTGTCGACCCGCATGCTTGGTCTCTATAATGATTTAGACAAAAAAAATTATATTATCCATTCCATAATAAAGATATGTTATTAAAACCTCCACCCCTTAAGTCAACAAATCCCCGAGTTTCCATTCCGTGGGTAATGGAATGTCTTCAGAGAAATTTTTCAGCCAATACGCACATACATCCATCACTCTCTCCCAAGTCTCATCCTAAAAATATTTATGTTTCCATAACTCTCAGTCCACACAGACTGAATATCCTCAATATAAATTCATGCTATAATCGACTATACCAATTGGATGCTCCACAAAGGATGAATCTTCCACAAACATGATGTTGTCATGGTTAAATAATGAGATGGGTCAGGAAGATATTTTCAGAGATGAGATACATAAAAAACGTCATACATGGCGTGTTACCTCAGATGTAGTAGTTATCGATAGTATACCAGCCCAACTGTCAAAAAAATCATGAATACCCCAACGTAACACAATGATATCTTGTGCTTTCTTCTGATCCGCTAGTGAGAGGACCTCATAGAAACCAACAAAAATACTCAACATCCCACTTCAAACTACATAAGTCTGCAGCAATGATCTGTATAAGGCTAATGTCTTGACTGAGCTGTAGTAATACACTTATGAATGAGCTAAAATTTCTCAGAAGTCTCTTAAAATAGATGAGGACCCAATAGAGTTGTCACACCCAAATAAAGATAGAAAAAAAAGTTGAAGAGAAAGGTATACCATAGAGGTCCTCATACAGATCAATTCGAATTATCCGATGGAAGATGTTCTAATTTGTAAATTCAATAAAAGTTATACGCTTTTCCCAAAAACCTCTAAAGTCAATGACACAAGAATGAAACATACCCTCTAACACTTTTATAGTTCTTTCAGATTTCCCATAGGTCTGAGGGTGATATGCAGTACTCAGAAGTACCTGTGAACCAAGGGCCTTTTTTAACTCATTCCAGAACCATGATGTAATGTGGGCATCTCTGTTCGAGATAATAGAATGAGTTATTCCATGAAGTCTTAAAATATTTTTGAAATAAATAATTCTCAACTCATTAGTTTTAATGGTATCCCTGATAGGTATGAAGTGTGAATCCTTTGTCAAACTATAGACAATCACCCATACTGCATCGCTTCCTTGAAGAGATCTTGGCTAGCCTATAACGGAATCCATGGTGATGTTATTACATTTCAATTTAGGAGTGGATAGAGGTTGTAGGAGTATAACAGGTCATTTGGTTTATTCCATCACCTTTTGGTTGGTGGAGCACCGAGTGACGAATCCCACTATCTGCATTTTCATAATAGTCCACCATTACAATCGACACATGTATTTATACATCTTGGCCAATCCATAATAAACTTCACAATAGGAGGTGTGAGATTCTTTCAGCAGGTTTTCCTATATACCTCAAGGTACCCATATAGGGCCATAGTAAATTAGAGTTTCACTACCATAAAAACCCCAACCATGAGGTGGGTTCTCTCTTATAACTCTTTCCCTCAAAACAAGAATCTCGATACCACTTAAATATTTTCCGTGGACTTTCTCTTGAAGAGAGGACGTCAAAAAAAAGAGCTACTAGAACTGGTTTCCCGCGCTATTCCTGAACCTCCACATGCATCTATGAAATAAAATCCACTAACTGCCACTCATTGTTGGCCACCTAAATGGATTGTTACTGTGAATTTCGGCTTAATGAATATGCCATGACACTACCATTACAGGGGGTATAAAAAATCTCAATTTCAAATGAATAAAAGTATTCAACCAACATATACTTCCTTAAATTCATTTATTTTGTAGTGGATATATATTTTATGGTTTAATGATCAGTGTAAACAACAAATCTTTCAACAATCAAATAGTGTCTCCCAAAATGTAGAGCATGGACCCCAACTACCCACTCAAGTTCGTGTGTGGGATAGTTATACTCTTGAGGTCTCATCTAGCGGGATCCATAAGACATTAATCGATCACTCTCCATTAAAACTTCTACCAGTTTGATTCCTAATGCGTCATAATAAATAATATATCATTTACACATCTCAACAAGATTCAGGATTAGAGTGGTGGTTATTCTTCCTTCCAACTCTTTAATAGAATTTTCACAAGGTTTTATGAGATGAACTATACACCTTTCTTAGTTAGGGTTGTAATAGGTGATGCTATATGGGATAAATCCTATTTGAAATGCATGTAATAACAAGAAAGGCCCATGAAAATATGTATTTCAAAGACACTATTGGGACGCTACCATGAAACTATGACTCTAATTTTTTTTGATCAACTAATACTCAAGTTTCAGATATAATATGACCAATGAATTGTACATTATCAATCCGAAAGTCATATTTCATGAGAATAGTGTAAATCTAGTCCTCTTTCAGTGTACTCATCACAATCTCAAATTATTTTTCATTAACGTGTCTAGAAGTTGAATACACTAATATGTATTCCATGAAGACTACCAAAAAGGAATAATTATACGAGTGAAATTACTTGTTCAAAAGAGCCATGAAGACTGCTAGAGATTTCATAAGGCCGAATGGCATAACTAGATACACGTACATTCCATACCTGCTTAGAAATCTCATACATGGTATGTCAGATGGTTACACACACTCTTGGTGACATCCTGACCTCAGATCAGTCTCGAAGAAAATAGTTTGTTCCAGGATCTATTTGAAGACATCATCTATATGGGGAAATGGATATCAATTCATTACCATGAGCTGGTTGAGTCGATCATAATCAAGGCATAACCTGAGGGCACCATCTACTTTCTGGAAAAAAATAATAGTTGATCCCCATAGCAATGTGCTAGGTCTGATGAAACCCATAGCCTCAAGGTCTTCAAGATACTTTTTGAGTTCTTTTGGCTTAGTTGGTTCCATATTATAAGGAGGAATAAACACTAATGTTGCACCTAAAATGTGCTCAATAGTGAACACAACATCCCTCATAGGATATAATGTAGAGAAATCATCACGGAATACATCCCTAAAAAAACCACCACTGGATGGAATTCAACAAGTCACGTCCCCTGATCGTTCATGAATAGACTTTCTATATTAGTTTTCACTCTTCCCATCCCTATAAATTTATGCTTACCTAGTCCTGCATTTTTATCCCATTCTCTTTTGTGTAGATATGTATCATCCTTAAGGGATGTAAAGGACACATAATAGCGAGAGAAATCAATATTAGTATGATAATGAGCATGCGAGATCAAACCTAGAATGACTTCGATGCCAGACATAACTAGGATATTGAAATTCCAAATGAAATGGTACCCAACTAACTCTAGGGTAACTCTAGGCATTGGAGTATTCCCTCATTCAAGACTTCTAGTGGATTGTCAAAAGACATCATGCCACAATGGTTCTCAATTGGAAAACCAAGACATTCAACAATAATAGCTGATAAAAGGCCTGTGATGTGTTGATATCGAAAAGAGTAGAAACAAAAGAAGAGGCCCAAAAATAGTAGCTCTAACCATATATGGTCATGTACTTTACTTATGTGGTTCTATTTGACCTGCGTACATGAGACCTAATCTATTTCCCTAATATGCTTCCTAGTTCTCCTGATCAAGTCCACTCTACTGACACTAAAAATATAGAACACAATTTCCTCATACAGGATCTCCCCCATTACCTCAACATGATCTATTGAAGGAATAAATAACTTCCAGCCAACTGTGGAGTCATAGTTCTCATACCTGAAAGAGGTGAAGGTGTGGATCCTCTACCACATGATTCTGAAGAGAATGAATGGATGAAATTATAATAGTGACCCATAATTCCACAACCACAGCACACCACAGGGTCTATCGTGCACTGTGTCTTCTGGTGACCATCTCTTCCACACAAGTAACATGTGACAGAGCCCACTAAATGTCATTTTTGTCTAGGATTTCCAGCACGTGCAATTTTAAAACATCATTTTCTTCTTCTTGAATTTTTATAAACCTTCTCAAAAACTGAACTGCTCTGGATCACCAGTTTATCTTCCCTTACATTTCATTTTTGAGATTATGTATAGATTTATGATCTATATGAAAGTGGTGAAAAGGAAGATATTCACCTGTGACTGGATAGTATAATCAATTCTATCTGTAATACATCATGAAATAGTCTGCGCGTCGCCAGTAATATTTGGGTACAAACACTGGATCTCTATGATATGAGTTGAATACTCTAACACATTCATAGATCCCAACTGATGATTTAGGAACTCCCACACATGATCATCTCTCAGTGTCTGTAGAAAAAATTGATTATAGAATACTTCTTGGATGTCGACCCCAACAATGTCGCTTGTCTACTCAGCCTATGAAAGAACATTCCACCAGTTCTTGGAGGAGTCATGAAGCATGTAGACTGCCAGTTTGACTATTCATTATAGAGGCTTCTAGAGGTGGCCGAAGATAGAACTAATGGATTCTATGAAAGACTCTACATAATGAGGGCTAACACTCCTTGAGGAGTTCATAGGGTGAAGCTACAGGAAGCCCTGTGTGATGTATTCCATTGATGAGGTAGGTCTCAGGATACACTGAATAGACTACATACACCTAAGAATACAATACATGAACTGAGCGTCAGGTTCCCTTGGATGATCGATATAAGGTAGTGCCATATGATTCACTAAAGAGGTACCACTTGTGTTTCAGGACCCAACACCTCTAGAATGTACTAATTTCCACTCACATGAGGAACGAAACAAATAAGTCATAGTGGCATTGGTATAAATTATCCAAACACACAAATTTAGAAAAATAGAAATGAAGATGTGGAGAATAGGTATGGCTCAAAAAGAGGTTTGGTATATAGCCTACCTCTAAGAAATACATTACAGACAACCCATTTCAAGAGTTGGGTGTCAATAAGGAAGAGAAAACATAAAAGGATTACTAAAAAACGTATACTATCTATTTATATGTTAAGATAGTTTAAAATATAATAGACCATCATAAATTTATATTTAAAAAACTATAAATCCATAAAATATACCACTAGGAAACACAATACTCACATTAATATAGTAAAAATGCATGATGAATATATATAGATTGACAATATGCATGACATTTTAATCATATGGTTCTTAATATGATGAATGAAATGTATTACCCTATTATCATTGAGTTTCAATAAAAATAATACATTATATAAAAAATGCCAACATAAATAAAAATGAAAAACAAATGAGTCACCCTACAGTGAAATCATAAAAATTATAATTTGCATAGTTAACAACTACAATCCCAACCATGGAATTTTGGTTTCCCCTGTATATGGGTTAGTTATGTCCAAGAATAGTTTACATTACAAATCACTATATCCTAATCTCTTGTCAAACCCAAATAGAAGGATAAAAGTAAAACCACATATGATACCAAATTGTATCATCCTCGTCCAAGGAGTCACCTGAAGGGTGCCCGGAGCTGGGTTGGCCACAAAACCTCAGTCGCATCTCCCATAACGCTAGAGGCTGTCGACAAGAAGCGATGGCCTTTTTTGTGTCTGCGGGGGAGACTATGCCCTCATCTGTAATAGGTATTATAAAAAAAGTAAAAAAATTAAAAATATATAGTGGAAGCATATAAATGAATAAACTACAGCAAAAGCAATATGAATAATCCAACTGTATAATAATCATGTGTGGAAGCACACAAAATAATGTTATACTATAATGTCATTATAAAATGAATATATGGGAAACAAAAACCCAATAATTCTATCGACTATAAGAACAGAAACAAAGCAACAATAGCATCTCGAGAAAGGAAAGGTCCTCGTCCCGATCTCTATTTTATGATGCAAGAATAAATCAAGCATCAGATGTAAAAACAATACCATTTTGTCAATACCTACAAGAATGAAATTTACTTGGTTATCAATGATGTACGAGCAAGGTGTGATATAAAATCCTAGTAGGAGAGCATCCACAGTGTATAAACCATTCTATTTCATGCAATAATAAAATGTAGTGTTCCATTATATAACAAATGAAAATAATTAATTAAGTGCAATAAAATAAATAACTCGGCCTGAGTTCCCAATGGTACTCATCCCTAATCACCTACTTCGGCCAATACAGAATGTCTGAATGGAGTGCCTATTAAAAATATAAATATATAAATATATATAAATCCAAGAAAAGAAATTTAAAACAAGGAGGAGGAATGCCACAAATATTTTCATTTGACATTGGGTCTATTTCATTTATCAACCAGGTGTGCTTCAACATACCTAAAATGTATAAAAAATATCAAGGGACTCAAATCTCTATTAATATTAATTATCAGTGCATAATTAATATGGTTCAAGTAGAGAGTTGGAGTCTGAGATTGTCCTGAAGATATCACAATATAAAATCCTTTAATTTATTGAATACTACTGAGCCCCTGCAATGAAATATTTCTAAATACCATGTATCGCTCGAGGTTTGGCATTACTATGAGTTTATTCTGATCTTGAAAAAAGGGCTTGAGCATCAACTGAGGGTGGCTTAGGCACATTGCAAACAGATCTGTCATCAATGGGCCCTTTCTGAACCAGTTTCACTCATAAATATTAGAATTCTTGGGGATGTCTCGGTCTACAAAATACCAAGACAACACTCCCAATAAATAGTGGTAACCAATCAGGAATGGGGGGTCTAAGTGTGGCCCATAATAAGGGACACAGATTCATTCCCCTCCCATAATTTTGTTATTGTCTCATAAAATTTTATTTGACATATCATACATATGTAATTGCAGTTTAAAATCTAAAAAGTTAGACCCCTTCCACAAAATATATTAATTTAATATTGTAGCGTAAAAACTAAACAAGAAAATATACCATATCAACACAAGAAGATAAATGAAAATATTAAAAAATATATAAATCAGAACTAACAAATACCAAATATCTATGAATTCAAGGTTTATAAGTAATCAAAACTAATAAATTTAATTTAAAACAACAAAAAAGGTTGTGCAACACATGCAATTAATTAAATTAAATTCCCAGGCTAATAGAATTTATATCGGCCACATCAGCATGGCCAAAGGGGTGTCCTACCATGTTTGAAAAATTTAGAACAATTATTTCAAGACAAATAGGTTTCCAAAAATTAAGAAAAACAAATAAATAAAAAATATTGTGTGAATTTGTACAACATCAGTAGGAATAAAAGAAGAAAACAATTGTGCATTTTAATAAATTTGAATGAAAAAGAGGGAAAGTGAGTAGACACCTTAAATTATAGCGATAGATGATTTTATGATGCATAGTAGGTTTTTATTTTACTAAAAATAAGAGAAAACATATGATTTTAGAAAAACCCCAAAATAGGGTAATATCCTTATACGAAAAACTTCTCCCATGATACTCAATAGAACTATATGATTTGAAATGTGAAAGGTTAACCATTACCAAAAGATTATATCGCACCTCACTATGATGAACTCAGATGATTAATGGAGGCGCAGAAGTCTTATGGAGAGATATAGGGGGTACACCACCAATGGATAGGGGGATGTACGGCGTGAGGAAGTGGAGGAGAATAAGAGAGGAAGAAAAGAATGAAAATAAATAAAATAAAGAAAATAAAAAAAATTAAAAGAAAATTAAAATGAAAGAAAAAGAAAAAAATGAAGAAAAAAATAGAATAAAAAGAATAGAAAAGAAAAATGATAAAAATATTAAAAAATGGTAATCATTAATTTTAATTATTTTTAATTTTTAAGTAATCCCCTTTTTATTTTATTTTTAAATTCAAATTTATACATTATTTATTCTATTTAAATTTTCATTAAATATATTCTTATTTATATTCAATCCTTAATTAATTATTTTAATCCCGTACAATGTGATATTTCATGAGATAATATTTTTTATAAAACCCATCCGGTCATTTAATTAATTAAAGAAGGCTACTAGAGACCCACTGCGGGGTGCACAGGCTCTCACCCTAGGTAGATTTAATGATTTAGACAACTAAACTATTGATAATATGTACCTGATTAATGCTGTGATGTTACATAGTGACCCATGGGAAAGAAGTGAGCTGACCGTAAACATTTTAATGGTGGTGATCCTAGGCATAGAGGTGATATATCACAAACATTGTAAATTGGAAATGAGATTTAGTGGATTTGGTAATTAGAAAATCATCATTATGTACTCCTTGGATGAAATCTATTGATGGTGATCCAAGTAAAAATATCTGTGTCTTCCTTCATGGGTCCCTAAATTGCATTCAATGAATCATCACTCTATAATTTATGAAAAATATGGTATGCATAAACCCTTAATTGCAATCAAATTTTCCAGTATAACAAATTGACCATGATCTAGTGGGGTAGAAAGAATATGTCTGAAAAGAATACCAATACCCTAATACAAGTTCTCTCAGGGTATTTTGGCCCATTTTGGACCAATCATATAAAAATCTTCTAATTGTGGTGATTCTTGACATGAGATGAAAAATATAATATCTCAAATAAATTAAGATTAAATAAATGTGGGATTTTTAAGAATAACAAATAACATATGTAATCTAAAAAGTGAAAATAATATAAGACCATATATATAAAGAATATATATATATATATACCTTAATATAGTAGTATCTTAGGTACATTTTAGTAAAATTATGTAAAATCGAGAGAAACGAGAATGTGCAGACCAATAAGTATAAATAAGGTATGACAAATCACATATTTTGTGTTAAAAACATTTTAGATTTCCTACATCATAAAATATTGTAAAAACAACATTTCAGATATAATAGATTGTAAACCTGACTTAAATAGTATATAATACTTAATAAGGATTAATATACCAATGAACAATATTTAAAGGAGGGGAGAACATCAATTAAATGGATTAGATGTATTCTTAATATTGTAATAATTTCAAAAGTATTTGAACATACCTTTAAAGAACCCATTAACTAAAAGTTTATCTCAAAATATTAAAATGATTTATTATTTTTAAAATGAATCAGTTAATTCAAGGAAATTCCATATATTACTTGAAATATGATTGATCTAGGAAATTACCTTATGAATTCATTAATTTTTGAACCTAATGACACTAGATGATTCAAAATAAAATAGTTATATATGTACCTTAAATTATATAATTCATTATAACAAAACAATTATTTTATTTTATTTTCATCATTGAAACATGAATTTGGTTCATATAATTGAAACATGTATCAATGATTGAAAATGGAAATGAAAACACATTTCTATTATGATGCATTCTAATAAATACCATTTAATGTTAGGAAGAATAATGATGAAATTAAAATATCATGAACTATTTTATGAAAATATATTAAAAATAAAATTGTATTTATAAATACATTTTAAATTTAAAATGGTACATAAAATAAAATGTTTCATTAAAAGTATGTTTTTAGATGACTAACTTTCCAATGACTGAAAGTGTTTTGTGCTTGAATTTTATATATTCAATAATTAAATTGGGTTCATTTTATATATAGAAAATAACCGTATTAATTATTATATCATATAGTTTTTTCCATTAAATGTGATCTAATATGAATTTATTATATTGATTAAATTGGTATGTTATTAAAATTATATTGATCTGCCAATTTCATTGTAAATCATTATGTATGTTTACCAAGGTATAACTTTTAATTAAAAAGTTTCTTAATGTTAAAAAGATTAATAATTTTTAGAAAACATGTTTTATATATTGAATAATGTTTTTAATTTCATCCATGATAAGTGGTGATGAAAAGTAAAACTCATTGCTATTGGAGGTGATAATTCACTCTTACAAACAAGTAATATTACTATTCCCCAAGAAAATAGTGGGAATGAAGATAAATGATAATTTAAAAATCATAAATAATAGTTATATTTTAAAAAACATATTTATTTATACATTAAATTCTTCATATCGTCTAATAATGGCCATGATGAAAAATAGATTAAGTTTTAAGGTGGTATTTTACACAATGAACTAACAAAACTTTTATCCATTAATAGATAGAGATGATTAAATATTTTTTATTCATTTGATAAAATTAAATCCCACTATAATAATGATAATAATTTAATAATAATTTTATTATCATAATATATAGTTATTAGAAATAATTATGAGAATAAAAGATGATAGAGATAATACTGAAGTTCGATAATATATAATTATTTTGAAAATAACTTGGGTATGAATAGATTATAATAACAATGTTTCATTAAGAGATTAATAAAATTTGATAGAATAGTTGAAAATAATATCATAGATTTTTTTTATAGAAATTTTTAAATGAGGGTGTATAGATTAAGTTGTATAATTTCTCACATTTTATTAGATGAAAATGGATATCTAGAAAAAACATTTATATTTTAATAACATTGTAAAATTGTTCAAATTAAAATGGATCCAATATGTCAAGCAAATTATTTTTGGGATATATTTGGATATTTAGTGGGTCATAATTGGTTTTATAATCATGTAATAGACATGTTACAAGGTTTTTATTATAAAATTTATTAATTTCAATCTTATAATTTTAACTAGGTATACAGTTTATAGCTAAGTGATTTTTTGTTATACTAAATATATAATATAACCCAATAACTAATTCATGGGGTGATGGATTAATGTTAACATATATTTAATAAAAATTAATATATAATTTTTATATTATTTCCATTAATATTTAATTTGGTATATATAGAAAATATTTTAGTAGTAAAATTGCATTTTGAATATTATGGAGTTTAAAAAATAATTATTAATAATTTCTAGTAAAATTTGTATTAATAAATTTATTTATTAATTTATGAATCATTTAAGATAATTAAATTAAATTAAATTATTTTATTTTGTTCAATATATATTATGTGAAATTAATAGAATAATAATTTTTGAAATAATTATTTTATTATTATCAACTGATTTAACATGTAATGATCGAACCGTAATCATTAAATATATTCTAGTGATGATAAAATAGAATTTACATTATTACATTTCTATATATTGATAATGATTTTATTTTTGAAATTATGTTAAAAAATATTACAAAATAGTATCACAAATTATAAACATGACACTTATAAATAATATCCATTTTTTCATAAAATAATATTAAAATATAACATTATTTTCATTAATAAATAAATCTATATGACCTTAAACATGACTTCTTATTTTCCATTATCCATTTGTAAAACATGTTTAAGAAAAATAAAAAACCATATGATAAAAAAGATCAATTGGGGGGAAAAAACAAGGAAATATGATAATCTAGTGAAAAAATTAAAACCCATCAATATATTACCATTATATAAGTCTTATTTGAACAAATGAATGAGTAAAAATCCACCTAAAACATAAAGACACATTTCCAAAAATAAAAAATTTAAACCCATAACATTAGTAGATAAAAGATATAGGAAACTAGTTTAATGATTGTCACACAACACTTATATATTGATTAACACTCTTGGATTCACATGTAATAACCAACACAATCACATATGGAGTAAAAATCATTACTACACATGAATAAATATTAAAACCATCAAAATTACACATTAAATTGAAATAATTGTTTCACATTGAATAAATATAATACTATATTCCATGAATATCCTATAATTAATCTATTCAGTTAACTCTAACCTTTAACTAATGAATTTGAGATCATTAATGGGGATCATATATTTTACAAGTTATATCGAGTTCACCTATGAGATAAAATGGGAATTAATACTATTTACTATATATATTGGCCTCCGTATTTTTTCATATATGATTGTCATGTTAAAAATCATTAATTATACATTTTATGATTTCAATTTTCATTATAATGAGTTGAAAACTACTTCTATCATGTATGGAACACAATTTCATATATAAAAAAAATTCCTTCAAAAACTCAATTTCAATAATATAATTCCTATAAAATTTGAACAGGGTTTTTTATTCGAAGGAAGAATTAATTATTTTAATTGAACTCAAACATCAAAATAATAGTTGTAGCATTATAAAAATGCATTAACATTTTATACATTATAATATAACATTCCTTTTGGAATTTGTAACAAATTTAAAATCATTCTGTAAAAATATTAACACTAAAAACTCCATAAAAGGAAATAATTTTTTCATTATAGTTTATTAACTTCCATATATATGAATCTATAAATTTTTTTATACGATATTCACTATGAAGGGATACTATTTGAAGGAATACATTAAAAGAGGATTTTAAAAATAATGTTCACTATATTATGTCCATATTTTCACACATATTATTTATATTCCAAAATAATATATTTATGATAATTATTTACATTCACGAAAATAGTTTTAGTTTTTATTATTCCAATTATTTATATCATTACCTTGTCAATAATTTTTGTTCATGTTACTCGTTTTGGCGATATTCAATTCATAAGTAGAAAATAACATGGTCGGTTGACTATGGTAAATGAATTAACTATTATATAATGCTAAAAAATTATCAATACATTATTAAAATTTATATGGATAAATTATAATTATAAAACCCATAATATAAAGTTATTAGGGAAAATTAACAATGTTTCATTCTTAGAGAATACAAGTCATATGCATGCATAAGTGACATTTCAATATTTCGATAATACTTACAGAAATTAGGTAATTATTAAATATTAATTCAATAATTCTTATTTTATTATAAAAAAAATTATATTTATTTAAATATACTTTTATATTTTATTCATGCAATATAATGATGAATAAGAAAATCCCAAAAATTCTTGGAGGTGGCAGTACACACACACACATGAAAGATGTTACCATTTTCCATTTATTGAAATTGAAATAAAGTAAACGATATATTAATCATTATTAATGATAACTATTTTATTAATATCACATATAAAAATTAATTTCATATTTATATAATACATTAATATATTGTTACATATAAATAATTACATCTGTTCATGAGGGGTAGTTTTCCATAATCACAAAATATGGATTTCTTTATCATTTTATTGTATTTAAAGATGGATATTGGTTAATATGTAATAATAATGACATATTATTATATTATAAACAATAATTTTATATTTTAATTATTTTTTTCGTGCTATTTCATCTTGATGGATGGTCGAAAAAAAGTCTCTACAAAGAATTATACCGCTTCATCAGACAATCAAATTGTTTTTACACCTTTTTCCCACTATAGTTGGTATTATAAAAAACAAACTAAAGTATATTTTAAAAGATTAATTTAGGTATTTCGGTAGGGGTTTTCGAAACCACATGGTTATTTGATCTATTGAAATCGTAATAATAGGTTTCCATTTATATAAGCATGTTGGGAGAATATTGGAATTTAATAAAATATATATTTAATATAAATTGTTTTTGATAACCAAATGGATAAAAATTTATATTATTTTAAATTAATAATATTAATATTAAAAATACCAAAAAAATATATAATATTTTGAGAAATATGGATCACATTTTCCATCATCGTTTTATTTTAACCTCTTTAAATGATTCTACAATTACCATGATCACACAAGATTTTACCATATTAGTCTTCATTATAGTTACTATAATTGGAGTAAAGTACCATAAATATTAAATGGATTATATTTTCAACCATATCCTAATAAATGAGTCAAAAATGTGTTTTTTAGGAAATTTATATCATTTTAAAATAATTATTTATTATAAAATATCAGTATTGTTAATTTCTTAAATATTTTAATAATTAGAATTTTGAAACATCAAGGAAATAATTATATTAGAGTGACATTGAAATTAACCTATCATATATGTAATTTTAATATAAAAATTAATTTAAATTAAATATATATTCAAATAATATTTTTTAAAATAAATAAGAATCATTTTTTTTTATTTACGATTAATTAAATAATTACTTCTTGTGTGTTGTGTGATAATTTATTGTAACAATTTATTTAATAAAAATTAAAAGTAAATTTTTAATATTTATATAATTACATTATATTTATAAATAAAATAAATAACCAGACATATCATATGTTTATATCAATTTAAATAATATTATAGTAATTTAAAATATATAATGGTATATTTTTTTACTTTTATTTATATAAAATATTATAAATGATATAATCAAATCAACATGGAAAAAAGTCATATAACCTAATGTTGGAGGAGAATGGATGAACATAAATCAAACCGTAATATATAATAATTTTTTAGGTTCATTCTCTTGTATATATCATATTATTTTTATTCCTTAATTCCTTGATTTTCACATTACTAGTGTATCAAAATTTATATGATATCTATTGATAATGAAAATAATAAAATCATCCAATTTTCCAAATTATTAATTTTAATTTAAAATATTACATTTTTTTTTTCAAGATTAGAAATATATACATAATATAATCTATTTTATTACCATACAAAGAAAATTCAATGGGAAAAAAATATTTTAAAAAATCTGTTTTAATTATAAAATATTAATATTGTAAATTAATACATATAGTTGACATAAAAATATAATTTTTTTAAAATTAATAGATACTAAATAAATAACAATAAATTATATTTTTTCATTGAATACATTAGAATATTAAATTATTTTATCAATAAAAATGAATATTTTTAATATTCATTTAGAAACATATAATTTCAAAACATTATAAATAATCAACATAAGATAATTTTAAAATTTTGAATTAAGAAAATAAATTAATATTTTAAAATATAAATTCAAAATTTTCATGAAATTAAATATATTATTTTTCGAATAATATTAATTAAAAACAATTTTAAATAAATAACATTTTAATGATTAAAGTATATTTTCTAAAATTACTAGGTCGATTTTTAATGAAATATTCATTATATATTTATTTATTAGGCCTTCTATTTATTTTCATACATTATTTAATCATATTCGTGCCAATCAGTTCAGTGGAGCCCTTATAATGAATATAATTAAATAATAATATTATACGGATTGATTATGCATTGTCCTTGTATCAAATACAATATAAAATATAATTTCCATTCCTTAAAATATATTGTTGTTACATTTCCTCCCATAATAAATTAAATACTCAACATTTAAAATTACCATAAAATTCAATGGTCTTTAATTTAAATAATGGGTTTTCAAATACCAAATCTTTAAAAATCATAATTAAACCACCTATTTAATAGAGGGGAGGAAAAATATGTCATTCATTCAACCTAACCCATAACTAGATTTTACAATATTAAAAAATTAACAATTTGAAAATATAGACATGGAAAAAAATAATAATGCTAAAATAATGATGGATATTGAAATGGATCATTGTTCAATGGATTTTTTAATCACAAGAACAAAAATTATATCATAACCATAAATACAATATGTGTGAAAAGGCCATCAATTCATTTCATGATAATATAAGAGTATAAATTATTTGTTTTCAGATAAATTTCAAACTTTTAGGTATTTCTTATGCAATCATGACTTAAAATATAATGAAATATACTTATATAATATATCTCATTTCTTCCATAAAAAAATTATGTCAAAAAATTCATATTTAGCTCTGAATGATGATTATTCAGGATGATTTTTTTATTCTATAAAAAATAAAATCACCTTCTATAAAAAATATAATTCTATAAATTGGTAAAATATATACATACAATCTCTCATCATAAACCTAAATCATATTGGATAGAACTATATTTTATATTCCACAAAAATAAATAATCCTTTATATAAATTAATACTGCATTAATCACCAAGCCTCAAAAATATCTTCCAAATATAGACATAGATGTAACCTAAATATTCTTCAATGTTTTCCCAAAAATTATCAAAACTCATAAATTTTTAATTACATAATCATATATTCTTTTAAAATATATTTTTCTATTACCTCTAAATAACATCAATCAATTAAAATATATAATACAAAAAAAATAAAATAATATATTTATATAATCATAAAGATAAACTACTAATTTCCATAAAATACAAGATTCAATAATGGGAAAAATTAAAATCATATACGAATCTGTAATATTATTAACAAATTTTTCCTGAAATAAAATAATTTAGTTTTGATTGTATCATTAACTATATAATGTTCTCCTAAATATAGATTCCTTGTTAGGAATTAAAAAAAATAACATAATCACAAAATCACATTTAAATCCATAAAAATATATATAATAAAATAGTTTTCCACAACATCAACATAATGTCTATTTCAATGTTATATTTATTAGGAAATATCATAGTACAGTGTTAGTTGATACACGATTTATGTACTTTTGATGTTGTTTTAAGCCTTCTGTCTATACCAGATGCAATAGATTGTTGCTCGCCCTCTGGAATTTCTGTTTTCTAAAACTATATTATTATAATACTTATATATTTCCCAAAAAAATTATTATTTAATTAATATTAACATTAATAATTAATTATTATCTGAATCATATTGGTTATCAGTATATTTAAAATTATCTAAAAATATAATTCTAGTTTTATTAAAACATCTTATTCAAATGTCATACATATTGTTTTAATATTCGTTATGAAAACTGCTTAGGAAATTAAATTTTATAATTACCATACTCACCACATGTAAATAAGTCAATTGATTGCTTAGGAAAAAAATTATTTTTATTTATTGGGATAACAGAACACTTCCATTTTTAAAGGAATATTATTTCTTTATACGCTATAATAAAATATTCTAATCAAATTCCCTTCATTTTAAAAAATATTCTTGGGTCACTCCTCCAATATTATAGGCACATAATTTGGTCCATAAATTTACCTCTATAATAATTCACACATAAAGAGACATAGATTTTCATTCACCAATTATTTTAGGAGTTGTAAAAATAACCAGGTTCATGTTGTTAATAATTACACATTATAGATGGATATCAATATCCCTAAGAGATTAAAAAATGGTTCAAATTTCATTTGATATCCCATCATCAAATCAACAAAAAATCATTCAGATCTTTTGTTACATTGGATCTTCTGAGATCCATCTATTTACTTACACAAAATTTGATACTGTGAACATATCAAGAAAATAACAATAAATCATGTTATGATGTTAATAAATTCTATGATATCCATATCAGTGGAATCTTTAACTCTTTATATTTATCCAAAATATCCATAATTATACCAAACATATTACCATTTATTGTTATATAGTAATTTTAACTTTTTCCTAGATTACACTATGTACTCTAAAATTATCTAAACCTTACTTTGATACCAACTGTAAGGACCAGACCATAAATAATAATTTTCCTACTGAAATTATAGTATAATTCAAATTCTTATATTCCAAAATATCATAAAGATTGGGGGATTGAGTGTTTTGTTGTAATTATCACATGAAAACAAAATAAATTAGAATGTTTACAAATTTTAATTATATATATTTTATCTAAAAAAATATTATAAAAACAAGATTTGATTTCATTAAAAAATCTCCTTAAATTTTAAAATGATGTATTATATTCCCTTAAACATCCATAAATCCTTTTTATTTCATTTTAAAATGTCTTATGAGAAAAAATTCAGCATTGGACATAAAATGAAATAAATCTGTTAGTCCAATGATAAAAAATGAAAACCCACAGATTGTTAACCATTATATCTCTATTATTTTAGTGGAAGCCAACAATAATTTTTTACCTTGTTATAAAAAACATATTATTTTCACTAAAACCAATATAAAAAACATGTATGAAATTTGGGGTATCATTATCAAATAACACTTACATGTGTATAAACCTCATGGTTACATAATAAATAAATATAATGGTTATAAATGGAGTGACTATAATCGTTACACTTAATACATGGAAAAACAATTATAGTTGAATAGGAAATAAAATTCACCATTATATATGGAATACCCACAATACTAATTCAAATAATCTCTTTAGAGAACCAAAATTTGTTAACTCAATCCCTTTACTCAATGCATTATAGAGCTAAAATGGGGATGACTGTTTATACGAGCTATATACATCGCAAATATGTTGTATAATGCAGTAAAACCCTTCCTATAATATATATCGATCTCCCCCAATTCTCATGTAAATTTAGTTGGTACCAAATTCCGAATAAAGTATTTTATACTAGAACATTTAATAATTAAACCATAGAAAAACTATTTTTAAACCATTTGAATAACAATTTCCTATATAAAAATATCACATTATTTTATAAAATAATATTGAAAACTAAAATACCTAGAAAAGGGATATATTTTATTCTCAATTATGAAGACATGATTAAAAAATAGGTTTATTGATTGTGAAAACCCATTGACCACATATTCACTAAAATAGAATAGTGAATTTTTATTATTTAATCAATAGGAAAACATTCTGTAAAAAAAATATTAATTTTTAAAAAAAACACTATAAGAGAAATTAAATGAAATTTATAATTCAATTATTTCTAAAAATATATCCATCAAATAATAATAATAAATCATTAACATGGTATTAAAATTTGAAGGATGGAAAACAGTCAATTAGTATATTTAAACAAAACTTCTATACTGTGAGATTGAATTGTCCCATGCATTGATTATATCCTTGAATATTGTATATATAATAGTAATTAAGATTCAAAATAACCAATTTGTAACTTTTAATATCATTTAATTAACATTCCCTTATGTGATATATACATACTTAATATTTTATGTGTCACCACCCATCCCTCGGGACCCATGTCTTGACTACAACAAGCCCTCTTGCCAAAGGCCAGTGGTAAGAGACAAGTGCCAAAGATATAAAACTTCATATGAAAAGAATTTTCCGTTGTACCAACACCAACACACACACACCCAACCTCGTCCCAAACACTGAAAGGGGAAAACATGTATAATGAAATAAGTGGTTAGTACGAGTAAAAATAAAAACAAGTGGTCCAAAATACAAATCCAACCAAAAGAACTGAAAACAACAATGTACAAAGGGACCCAAGAAACCATCAACTAAAAACACCACTTGATTCTAAGAATAGTGTAGATACTGAATTCCAATGAAGAATGTCATTCCTTCATGACCCCACTGGGCCCCACCTTGTCCTAGTCGATCTTGTCCTCCATCGAAGGATCTATCATCTGCACCAGACACAATAGGTGTGGGTGAAGCCCATGCGAGGGTGAGTGAAAAAATTCTATGTAGGGGACCCCGAAACAAAATGGATAGACCACAATCATTCCAAAAAGAAAATAAAAATAGCATAATCTGGAAGCAAGATCATGAGGCATAATCATGAAACACAAGAAAGTGCACACCTATTATACATTTAGAATAGTGATTGAAGAATGATCCATCACATCATTGAATACATTAGCTATTGTAGAACTCCTCCACTATAAATATAGTAGGACTGCTGGTCACATAGAGACACATCTCACTAACAATGGACTGTTGTGGTAATAATCCCTAATTAGTATTGTGGGTATCCTAAGTGCCACAGTTTCTCTCCCACCATTCGCCTATGATTTCACCCATAGGTGCTTCCCTCATTGGTCAATTGTGTTACTACTCCCCATCTCATATCGTGGGACTACCGATTAAAATAGTCTCGATTCTACAATGGTCCTAAAATGTCACACATAGGTGATTCCCATTGTTCCATAGTCAATTCATAGAGAGTCTCTTTTCATTAGACATCATATATCACCCAAATACATACTTATGTATGTATAGAATGTGATAGAATCAATCCTCAAGAAATTATTCACATAAAAACTTCTGTGAAATTCTCTTTAGAACATATAAAAAATCCATCTCATCATGAAGGTCCCAACTATGCAAAACAACTAGTCAAATAGACGCCCGATTTTTAAGTTATCAGTGTTTTAGTAAATAGGGGTCAATTGCATCTGATATCGGTTCATCTGAGTCATACCTACCAGAAAAACCCGGCATGGGGTCACACATACCCATGAATAATTTGAATAAATCGAATATACTAGGATCAGTTTTGGGTCTGTCCTGTCTAGCCAGACCAATGGTCCTCGATGGAATCAACCAGGATTTGATTAGGGTCAGCCTGCTAGATTGGTTATAGACCCAGTCTCATCTGGCCTAGCATGAAGGACGCGGGTCCAGACGACCAGAATGGGTCCAGTCAGCTAAACATGGGACCATCTCACTAGTTGGAGGCATAACCCGATAGTTGATGTTCGGCCGCACGTGCGGCTGGTGGTGTGCACTAGTGATGTGATACCCACCACCACGTCCCCACTTTTGTTCGAACGCTGAACTCAAGGAGAGGAAATATATTCCGAAATGGTGGTCTCTTAGCGCTACATCCCATACCTACCATGGTCGATGAGCTGCATCCACCATTCTGTCGAGGTAGAGCAAAAACAGATCGCCAGGTCGTCCGGGCGACCCAGAAATGGGCCTCCGACTCCCCACAGCGCCGATCTGCTCAACTCCATCATCCCATCATGATGCGCTAACACGTACACTACCTCTCTCATCCCACTTCTATGGAAAACATCTTCAGTGTGTTGGATTTTCATTCTATGGGTCACTAGATTTGCTCTAGTAATCCATATTTCAATTGACATGCGTCTACGAGCTCCGTAGTGTGTCTCTCTCACTTCCTTGGACTTGGATTCACCTTTATTTCATCATGGGAAATCCATGCACAATGAGTGCAAATGTGGAGGGTCTTGGTCCTTGTTTTTTTAGTCCTACCCACCCCACCCCACCCACATTGATGTTTTAAAATTAGATGGGGGGGGGTTTGGGGATGATGTTTAATCAATGATAATTCAGTCCAATGTTGAACCCCAGAAAGAGTACCCTCTAGCAAGAATGACCGACCCGCGAATCTACCTGTTCATGGGTTGATCCACATCAATAATTTAAAAATAAATGATGTGTAAGACTTCTAAATAAAACCATACTTCATTGGCATTCATTTCTATTTTTCTTTCTCTTCATGGGTCCCAGAGGTTGATGATGTTTGTTGTTGTTCGAGGTATGTCGATGTCGATGATGTCCCACATGTGTTTGTTGTTCTTTGTTGAGGAGAAAATATATTAGATTTTTTCTGGAGAATACTCACAGTTTAATCCATGTTCTACAATAGCCTTAAACTGTTAAAAATGAAAACAAGTCGCAATATTTCTGTTAGTGTACGATGTCACATCAGTACATAATTTCATTTATGAAATATCATCAAACATAACAGTGATTAAATAATCATTATATATCTTATTAATGAGCCCTTAATGAGTTCCATTAATGCACGTTGTCATCTCCTTATCATTGTATCACAGTGTCGTCGACCACCTCTCGTCAGTTGAGGCATAGAAATAAAATATTTTTTAAATTTAATTTTATTTTTTTCTAAATATTCCGAAATTAATAATTTTTTTGGGCCCATTATGTCCAATTTAAACCCTTTTATTGGTGAATCCCAGCATTCTCGGTTTAGTGTTGCCCATAGATTTTTGATCCAAGCAACAGTTCCAAAGTTATTAAAACATTCTCACCAGTTTACTAAATTTACCATACAAAATGTTCAAAATTATGTATCAGGCACACTGGGAAAAAAAATCACATGCCGTTATAAAGTGTAGTCTAGAAATAATTCAATTTAATTTAAAAACATTTCATGGATGTTGCGAGACATTATATTCTCCCCACTATAGTTCCTCGTATCCCCAAAATCCAAAACAAGGGCTAATCAAACAAATAGGGGTACTGAGAATGAATCTAAACCTCCCGCTCAAATTTTCTCTTCTAGAAATTATTGTGCTTCCACCAAACGTGAATAGGATGAATCGAATTCCCACACAGGGCCCACTCATGACGATCCTCTATGTCAACTGGTAACTCTGCCAAAATCATGACATCGTTAATGTCCAACTCATCCCAATCAATGGAGTGTGATAGATCATGTATATATCTCTTGACCTGTGACACGTGGAAATAACCGTGCACCCACTGAATCTGAGGGGGAAGAGCTAGGTCGTGTGCCACTTCACCAACTTTAATAATGATCTGAAAAGGTCTGACGATCCTTGATGAAATCCTTCCACCCTGACCAAATATCTACAATCCTACTCAGGGTGAGAATTGAAGGAAGACATGGTCTCCCTCCTCTAACTCCAAGGGTATACATCTCCATTCATCATAATTCCAATGTATAAAATTTATAGTCCTCATCTTCTTAGGGATGATATGATCCTTCTTGGTGGTATCATTTACCAACTCTTGGCCCATGAGTGCAGACTCCCCTGGTTTTGTTCACCATAGATGTGATCTGCCAGGATGCCCATACAAGGCCTCAAACAGTTTCATTCCATTGGTGTGTTGATATTTATTGTTGTATGAAAACTCCAATAGTGTAAGGTGGTATTCCCAACTATGAAAAAAGCAAGGACACCATCACAAATCATGTCCACCTAGGTCTATTTGGACTGCTCTGTTTGACCATCTTTTTGGTGATGAATGGTTGTGCTCTGCCGTAGATGTGTCCAAATGCCTCCTTCAATCCCTTTTAAAACAGTGATGTAATCCTTCACCTCTGTCTGAGGAAATCATTTAAGGAACCCTGTCATGCCACACAATATCATGTATGTAGAGGTGTCCCAAGCCCTCTGTTAGTCCATGATCTCAAATGGTTAAAAAGTGAGCTGTCATGGTGATTCGGCCAACGATCACCCAAATTGAAACATGTAATTTTGATGTACGTGTTAACCCAATCATGAATTCCATCACGATATCATCCCATTTCAACTCCGATAAATGAAGTGTCTAATAAAGGCCAGCTGGAAGATGATGCTCGACCTTCATTTGCTGACATGTGAGGCATTGTGTGAAAAACTCATCTAATTGTTTCATCATTCATGGCCACCATTACTAACTTCAGAGGTCATGTTACATCCTCACAACTCAATGATGCTCATCCCAAGGGGACGTAAGGAACTCTATTAACACCTCCTCCCATAACACCTATATTAGTTTGATTCACCCGCTAAAAATGATGATGCGATCACCACCTATCGAAAATACATTTAGAGCATGTGAATAGGATAACTGAGCATGTAAGGCCTCGAATTAAATATAAAAATGTTTTGACTCACTGAATCACTGTAAGAGTGGGCGTGTAAAAGTCATTATGTGAAGGTAAGATGCTCCATAACCATCCACAAAGGATATATGTATCACGGCTAGATGCTATGTCGCCTCAATTAGTAGATACAAACTCATCCTTCTACTAAGATCTTCTACTACCGCATTCCCCTTCTTAGGATAATAGACAATCCAAAAGTCATATTCCTAGATGAAATCTATCCATTGCTCATGTCTCATGTTTAGGTCATTATGGGAGATGATATACCTGAGACTCTTGTGGTCAGAGTAAACTATAAACCATTAACACATAAAGTAGTGTTGCAACATCATCAAGGTAAAGACCATGGATTCTAACTCTATATTATTGTTCATGTAGTTATTCTTATGATTCATCAACTTTAATGAGTGGTATTCAATAACCACTCACTCTTGCACCAAGACACAACCTAGACCGATTCTTGATGCGTCAAAAAAAACTATGTACTATACACCCTCATCTGGTAGTATCAAAATAAGGGAAGTAGTTTATATCATCATAAGCACCTAGAACCTCTGCTGACATTTCATCATCGATACAAAAGTTTATCCTTCCATGTCAGTGATAGTAAGGCTTCTGCCACAATGGAAAAGTTGGGCATGAACCTTAGATAGTGACTAGCAAACCCCAAGAAGATCTACACCTCAGTAATTCCACGAGGATTCTCTTAAGTGAGTAATTTCCATATCTTCACCAAAAACACTGCAACTCCATCTTACGAGAAGATGTGTACATGAAATTGGACCTCCTGAATATATATCTGAAACATCGAGAGCTTACCATAATGTTGGTTATCTAAGAGTGTATCCAAGACAATTCGTAGGTGTGTAACATGCTCCTCCTCCAACACTGAGTACACCATGATTTCGTCAATTAAGACCATAATAAATCGGTCAAGGTAAGGATGGAAAATCATATTCATGATTCCCATGAAAACTATTTGGTCATTGGTTAACCTAAAAGTCGTATCCAAAAACACTAATTGGCCATACCAAAACCTGAAAGTTGTCCTTGGTACGTTATCATCCAGTACCCGAAGCTGGTGGTAGCCTAATCTGAGGTATATTTTAGAGAACCACCTCACTCCATTCAGATGGTCAATGATTTCATCAATTCTCTTCAGTGGATACTTTCTATTCATGGTTGCCTAGTTTAGGCGGAAAAAGTCTATAAACATCCTCAATATATCATCGTCCATCATTGCAAAAAAAAACACAAGGGCTTCCAATGTGAAAACTCTAGGCCTTATGAACCACTTTTCTTTTATGTCCTCCAATTGTAACATCATATTTTGATTCTTTGTGGGTGATATACAATAAACCGATGTGGATATTGGGGTTGTCACTAGTTACATGTCAATGCAAAAGTCTACCTATCTATGACGAGATAGTGCTTTAACATCCTCATGAAAAACTTCCATGTACTTGTCCACCACTACAGGATATCTTGGACTCCTCTCATACCCTACACTGAGGGTGAGGATAGCCAATTGCTGAATGATCAGCTGCACCCTCTTCCAAAAAATTATGTCATATTCTAAAAAGGTTTCCGTCCAAATGGTGAATGAAAAATTGGACCCTTATCTGAAAACACACAGCACTACATGCATAGAATATTTGATCTGAGTGTGGAATATGTGTAACAAGTCCCTAAACAAGATGACATCATTAGTCCTCGACGCCACAACTAAGATACTCCATCCTAAGATCTCTCCTCAACAAGTATTATCACAAAGTCCGAACCATTGTGTAATCATCAAATCCCAACCCACAAGAAACTTTATCCATATGGATCAATCTAGAAACTCCACATGAATCTCAGAGCACCAATCAAGAGTCCTTCAAGGAAATGGGACTAGAACCTGTGTCTATAAAAAGTGAAGATAGGGTGGATAAGCCAATTATCATACCACGTATCATCTCCAGCACATCGTGGTCATAATCCACTACTGCATGTAACTGGGCTTGCCCCTATCAGCATATTTCTCTAAGGTCTGGGTGGATTACATAGGGGTGATGGCGGTGGTACCTCAAACTATCACCCACCACATGCTACTCGACATGCTCTAATGGAATGTCCATCGACCTGCATACCACCTCACTCGAATTTATTCCTCTGTATCAGTGGTCCCTCGACCATCAGCTTGTCATATGTACGACTAGATTATCAGTAACATTCAATTTGTCCCTTCCCATACCATGCAAAGCATAGTCGGGATCAAAGATTACTACCACTGGCTTGGGAGGCCCACAGTGAATACCCTGAGTCCAGGGGTCATCCCCTGAAAGACCAGTCCTCCATGGGCCCTCAAGTTAGTTCTCTCCTTCCTAATGAAGCATCTTCCACATTGGGTCGGTTGGTAGCTCTGGTTGTCGGCACCTGCTCCTCCATGAAGCTCTTCATATGAAGGGATCGCTCTAGTAGCCTGACCTGGGTAGGGATTTTGTGAGTCACCATTATTCCAATATCTCTTTCAAAAGTATCTACAAAAAGGCTTGATCCCTGAAAAAGGTTCTCAATGCATGTGTCTGGAGTAGCGTGAATGATCAGAAAACCTCGATGAGTAATCCACCACCATCATGTATCCATTATTAAGGTGAAACAACTCTTTTATGTGCACATATCTCATGTTACTATGGAAAAAATCATCTAGAAAAGCTACTCGAAGTATTTCCATGTCAGGTTCACCTCATCTTGAGTATGAGTTATCAGACTCCACCATCACCCTGCCAAGCTCTAAAGAATGCTCACAGCTAAGATCTCCATACATTTAAGTGGTTTCCTCACTAAGAGAAATACCTACGTCATGCCCTCCAGCAAATCCTCAGAAACCTGAATAAATGTCTCTCACATGAACCATGGAGGTCTTTGTCTCATGAACCAATGAAAGGCACTAAGAATGCACATGTCCACTACCAATATCAGCAGTCATAACGGCTAATCAACAGGGGTGAAAAAACCGGTGAACCACCCAAAGGGGCCATCTCATGCACTTGTCCTGGAACCGATGCATGATCACTAGGCGTTCTGTCCACAAGATCATGTATTATGATCCAGGATGGTCGTCCATGTGGAGGCATGATGTGATAGATTAATATATTCCATGAATAGACAGTTATACCAAGTTAGCTGACTCTTATTCAAAAATAGTATGAGGATATGTTTATAAAAAAGTTTCTTTCTTATTTTGAGTAGATAAAGAGAATTCATGGTCTGCATATATGGATACATCGGCCACCAGACCATCACTAGACACCCTATATATGAATTTCAGTGTCGAAACACTTATCATTGTTTCCCCAAAAACAAATCAATAGACTCCCGATTGTAGAGGTGGATCAGATTTCCCTCTGATAACAAATTTTCATAACCTGTCCCCCAGGGCCCTTTCCATGAAAACCCTACACACGACTCTAGAATTCTAGGGGATGGTGACTAGAACCGAAGGTTTCAACCTGCATTTGGTAGGAATTTACCAAAGTGCGTGTACGCACAAACACGACCAACAACATCCCACTATCTGAATAGGGAAATCAAGTACACTGAATCATGTTCTGAGTAAATTTACAAGTGAAATCAAGATGGAAAGAATAAAAACAAAATAAATAACTAATAAAATCAATGTTCAAAGGGAATCAGATAGAAATTTGTAGAAAACACCACATAATGGTAAGAGTAGTGTAGCTACATGAAGCCAAAGTACAATTTATACAACGCCTGATCTCACTGGCCCTCACTGTTCCTTGGCCAACAAGTCCTTTGTCGAAGAATCCATCATCTTCACTAGACACAACATGGGTGGGCGATGTATGTTCTATGATGGGTAAAAAAATTCTTAGTAGGGGACCTCGAAACACACCAGAAATACAAAAAATCAACCATCAATGAAAAGCACGATGAACAAAAAGACATATAAACCCATTTATTCGTATATGGTTGTGATAGAACAATCAATAGTCACATCATTGAACACCTCATCTACAGTCAAACTCCTCCACTATGAGTATTGTGGGCCTATCGGGTAACAAAGAATTTGTTTCCCACTAACATTGTCAATTGTGGTACTTATCCCTGAATATTACACTGGGTATGCTGAGTCACACAATCTCGCTCCCACCATGGGCATACGAAGTCAAACATAGGTTCTTCCATCCATGGCCAACTAAGTTACTCCTCTCCAGCACATACCATGGGTCTGCCGAGTCACATAGAGTCTATTCTACCATGGACATGAAAAGTCACACAGAGGTTCTTCCCAATGATCTATAGTCGAGTCACACAATCTCTATTTTATGTAGTCTTCATGTCACAACTAACCATAGTGTTACATACATATCATGCTTGGGGAAACCATTCTTCAATCCATTCTTCTCATATCAAATTCATCCAAGGCATCATTAGATCGTATCAAAAGATCCACCTCGTCAAGAGGGTCCCAACACCACCAAAAAACTCGTCAATCAGACCACCCAGCTTTCAAGTTAATAGAATATTAGTAAATAGGGGGGAATGATGCATTTGAACCAGAAATACCAAATCAGACCCACCCAATAAACCCACCACATGGTCCAAAAATTCTGATTTAATTTTACTTAATCGACCTGACTCAATTTTGGTATTTGTCAGGAAGGATAGGCCTGGCCAGTGGGATATGCCCAATGGGCCTCACTGGACTCTACCAGATTCGGGCGATGGTCTAGTGTGACGGGTCACCACATGAACTGGTCTCATCCAGCCTTGCCCGAAGGGCGGTGGTCCGGCCCGTTGACATGGGGTAGGCCAGTCGGGCAGTGGGTCAGACCTGCTAGCTGGTGGCGTGGCCCGCCAACTGATGCCTAGCTGCACGTGTGGTCGGTGGTGTTCCCCTAGAACGTGGCAGCTACCGCTGTATCCCCATCACTGTCTGAACGTGTCCAACAAGGACAGGGCTACTCCACATACACAACACCCTCTTGGTGCTGTTTCCAACACCTGTCAAAGATGATAGTCCAAAGCCACCCCTGCGCCAATGTGGAGCGAGTGAAACCTCATTCCACTGTGGATCACTGACGGGTGCGCTGACTCCCTCCTGTCGTGGGCCACTGATGGTCACTGGCACACATGCGTTTCATTCTGTGGACCACCAGAGTTAATCTGGTGGTTCATTACAATATGTGCCTACACCTATGGGATTTTGAAGCAATCACCATCAATTAAAAGGGTCTCCGATGCGCCTTCCTTCCATCATGAATAATCCCTTCATAATGAGTGCCCATTTGGAGGCCGTCGAGCCTTATTCATGTCAACTTGTTCCCTCCAAAATAGATTTCTTTTACCACAGGGAGGGGGTTAGGGGAAGAAGTTCAATGCAAGACAATTTAGACTGATTTTGAATCCCAAAAATAGTACCCTCCCGTAAGAATGAGAAACCCGTTGATAGACATGTTCGTGGGTTGTTCAACATACATTGTTTACAAATAAAAGATGGGAAATACATAAAAATTAAACCCTACTACATTGATGTCCATTTCCATATCACTTCATCCATGAGGATACCAGAAGTTGATGGAATTTTCTGTTCTTCAAGGTATGTCTATGTCAATGAAATCCTACCAACATTCATCATTCTATGTTGGGGAGGAAATCCATCAGTGGTTCTTCAGAGTCTCCTCAGAGTTGAATTCTCATTCCACCAACACATCAATCTATTAAAAAAATAAAACATGTCATATAATTTCTGTTACACTACGAAATCACATCATTACATTATCTAATTTCTAAAACAATATCATAGTTACGCATCATTAAAAACAATGTAATGATTTGTGTCAATGATACATTAATGAGTTCCTCTAATAAAATCTCATTGTCGCATCGCTGCACCACCATCCCCCACTCGTCGGTTGAGGAATAGAAATGAAATATCTTCTTAATGTTATTTTTTTAAAGATCCAAACTTTATCTATTCTAATCAGCCCTTGCTGACTGATGTTAGATCTTTTCTAGGAGAATCCCACTGTTCTAAATTCAACGATGCCATTATATTTTCGATCCGAGCACCGTTTCAAAATATTGAAAAAAACCCCACACAGGTATACTGAATGTTTCTTACAAATGGTTCAGAATTCTATTCTGGGCACACAGGGTGTCAGAATCATGTGTCGTCAAAGTGTTTAATCTCCAAATAATACAATATAATTTAATAAATGATACATAAAAATTATGGGGCAATGCATTATGTACTCATTATATTATTTGATGATATTTTTTTTAATTCTAAAATGACATCATTAGGATGAATATAGTCATAACTGTTATTATTCCATTAATGTCAGAATAATATTTATTAAATAACTGAAATGATAATTTAAAAATAATATTCATTGGACCAATAATAAAATATGGTTATGAGCGATGAACTACAATAAAATAATAATGACCATATTCTATACACCTGCATGGGTAATGATTCCATTTTTCAATGTTCATTATAGAGAGAAGTAATTATTTTTTTATGAATATATGTTATCATTATAAAATAAATTCTATTTTATTTTAGTAATTATTCTTATATATGTAATCAATGTGATGTAGTAATGAAAAATGAAGCACATCACATTGTGTAGGTCATAGTCCACAGATATGTTAGAATTAAGTTATCTTTCATTAGTGAATGAAATGGTTGGAAATAAATTGATATAATATCCATTAATAATGGTAAATATATAACTAATATCATATATTACCATTAATTACATATTTTTAACTGACCATGAGATATGGTGATGGAAAATTAATTACATCAGTTGGGGAGGATGTAGTCCACCATACACATGAATGATGGATTCCTTACCCATTTGATGGTGGTTAGAGATGGATGTATGATATTCTATTGTCCTAAGATAATTTTAGGTTATGGGAGATATATATGATATTATTTAATCATGGAATATGAATATTTTAATGATACGGTAGAAGAAACAACATAAAAACGCTCGGTTATAAAATTTATCCCTTCTCTACACAACCTTCAATGAATAAACCTTAATCCATATAAATATTGTATTATGTAACAAATATGACCATAATAATATGATTTTGGATATCATATTGGTATTTATGTATTTATTGGAAAAAATGTTTCTTTTAGTGTTATTGCATGATAAGAGTAGTTTACCCTTTATAAGATAACTTAAAGAGATTATTTGAATTTTATAAAACATATAAATAACAAAAATTAATATAAAAATTCAAACTGAGAAAAATTTATCAAATTAGAATATTATTTGTGTTCGAATATAATTAATTTTGGGTAATAAAATATTTAAATTTTTCGATCACACTTTTACCATTATCATTTTTAATCCTTATTAAACCTTCTCAAATTTAATATGATAGTAGGGTTTGTTACTATTTTAGAATAATCATAGTAAAATAAATGGTCATGTTTCACATAAATGGTATTTTTTTTAAATTTTCAACCATATAAAAATAATTTTAAATAATAGTTAATATTCATGAATTCGATATCATTTAATAGATTATTATTTACTATAAAATATTATTCACGTCAATTTTGAAACTGTTTCATTGATTTGTATTTTAAAAAAACATGAATATGATGTAATTTGAATGAAATGAATCCATCCCAATATAAAATAAAATATATAAATAAATAAATTACGGAAAATTAATTATTATTAAAAATCATAATATAATATCATTTTTAATTGATTTATTTTTTAATTTTATCAACTGAATAATTATTCTATAAGAGTAATATATGATTTTAAGTAAATTATTTCATCCCCAAATAAATAAAATTAAATAACCAAAGAAATGATAATTATTTTTTATTTAAATTACAAATTTTTATAACAAAATATCAAATTTTAACCATCATTCAAGAAATAAAATATTTATTAAAAACCAGAGTGTGAAATTTCTTACTTTTCCCTAAATAAAATATATTAATTTCTATAATCACATATAATGTAAAAATAAATGTCATATTAATTAACATTGGTTGAGTATCGAAGATGTTTAATCATCCAATTTTATAAATAATATTTTAGTTTAATTATTCGAATCATATAATATTATATTAACCTATAATTATATGATTTACAAAATTCCATTATTGTAAAGTCCCAGAATTTCCAGGTAATATTTTTAATTAAATGGGAATTTTACAAGTCCACAAAACTTGACGGTGCATTATTCTGAGGCACGAAGTGCCCAGAATCAATTACTGAAGTTTGTTTAGGGTACGTTCAGAAAATGTAGGAGCATGTCTTTATATCATTGGAACTGGTGCTCGGAATTGAAATCTGAGGGCAACGTTGAACTCATTGCACTGGTATTTTCTTATAGAGACTTTCACCTCAACAATAGTGGGTCAAGAATAGAAGATAGTTTTTGGGATTTTCGTGTTAATAAAAAAATAAAACAAACTACACATTATTTTATTTTTGAGCCACCATGTGAATGTTGGAGGTGGGGACAACTATAACTAATCCTCCTTATGGGTGTTGAAGTGTGGGGACCACCCGACCATAACCTACCATGGGAGGTATTGGTGGTGGGTACCACCTGAACCTACCCTCCCACTAGAGGTTGCAATGTGGGGACCACCCATTACTAAACCCCCCTAATAAAAGTGGGAGAGGAAAAACACTCAACTCTGATCATTAATGAGGGAGAGTCTCTCCACCCCCTCCTTTAATTGTGTCAACCCTTCTTCTCTTTTAATTCATCCAACCTCATGAATTTATTAACTGGAGATAACTTAATTAATTCACCCATTTTGAATTATTGTGCCAATGATTTAATAATTTTTATAATATATTATTCTTGGTTACCATTTCATTTGTGGGAAAAGGAGGAAGGATCATCTGAGAAAAAGTCTCTTGACAACAAAGAATGCCAACAAAGAGATTCTTTGACTTCATCCTTGGAAGAACCATGCAGTTGAAACCGACGTGGGACGTCTTCGACAACTGACCCTCCTGCCTCATCATCATCAAAGAACTGGCGCACATTCTTGGTATTGGAAGTATGAAACAGACGGGATGAATGATGACAACTCCGTCTTCTTCCCCATGACTCCATGAATGAACAACGAACAATGGTAGGGAGTTTATTTGAATCTGATATTATTCATTTAATTCTACCCTTCTAATGAAAATAATCGTTGTGGATGTTTTTCCTTGTTGGTTGGGAATTTTTTTTCTGGTTGATTTGGGGTGTTCGATTGATTTTTCATCTATAATATTTTCATGTTAATTCATTGAAATTCAAGTTATAATTTGTCTATTTTCTACAACCATAAACACGGAGGGTCCGGGCCAAACAAACATGGCATGACCCCTCCACCGTTATTGTTTGTGATGTTCTTCAGAATGGAGATGAGGCGATGAGACGACAAATGCGACGTATGCCACCGCCGCTCTCCCTATGGCCTCTGCGACCTGCGCCGCCCACCTGGCGCACCACCCGTCATCCGAACTAGTCCACGCATCCTCGTGCCCCGGTCGAATCAGCCTTGCCCATGCCGCACCCCGGCAGGGCCGCCCTCGTCGCACCCTCCGTCGGACCGTACCCGCCGAGCCAGCCCCGGCCACCCCATCCGCTTGTTGAAGTGGCTCTGCCACTCTGGGCCAAACCACAACGCCCTCTTGTATTACCGCACTTCCAGAATGCCTGTGCCTCCATGCCGCTCATGCCCTCCTAGACGCTCGTTCCTCCCGACTGAACCCGATTCCGGCCGAGCCGGCCTCCCGCGCCCCTCATGGTGCCCCGACAGAGCCGGACTCTTGTGCAGCTCATGGCGCCCTCAAGGCCAAGCCGCGCCCTCATGGTGCCCTCCTGTTCAAGCCTACCATGTGGTGCCCTTCGGGCCGAACCACCCTCACCCCTACCCATGGTCGGTCCGTGCCCTCACAACCGGTACGCGCTCTCTTGGCCCTCTGCGACCCCTCATGACTCTCTACGACCCCTCACGGCCCTCTGCAACCCCTCATGGCCAGCTGGGATGGGCCCAGAAGGCTATCCCACCCAACTGGGCCGGCCAGACTGAACGGTTCATGCCGGGTCGACCTGAACCAGGTTGTCCCAAATGGGGTCGGGCCTGGTCGGTCCGACCGGGTCGAACCAGACCCGGGCCCACTACGACCTTTTACTTTTTTTTGGAAAAATCATTGGTACTAGGCATCTGTCTAAAGACCCTTCAACTACCCTAGTAATAATGGAGCATGAAGTTTCCTTTGTCTATACCCAACTACATTTTGGGTATAGTTTAGATATGTTCTGGTTAGATCGCTCAAGAATCCAACTGGGCCCTCGGGATTAAATTGTTAATAACACACAGACCGGGCATCTGATTGAGGCATCATCTATTGTGTTGCGATCTATATAATGTGATAGACCATTGATATACTTCTTTTTGGGACATCGTGACAGTTGGAGTATCGACCAATAGCTAATGGAGTGGATCCTTCCCGAGACGAACAGACAGAGTGCAGAGACCAAGTAGCTGGATAAGACTTGATGACTGCTAACCGACTGACTCGGAGTGACTCGACTAGCCCAGTGGAGAGTTCCTGGTTGTGGTGTGAGGCACACGGTAGAGGAACACCTAGTTGTGGCGGCAGACATACGGTACTCGATAGGAGGCATGCCTCTGAAGGATATTAGGGGGAGCGCCTGTTTGTGGTGGAAGACCCATTGTGGGGAGGGCCTTGGTGACATAGGAGACCCATGGTACTCGACATGAGGAGTACCCCATCAGTCCATGTTTATTGGGAAGTGCCTTTGTGTTATGGGAGGCCCACTTTACTCGACATAGGATGAGTCCTCCAATTTTCATGGTTTCAATAATGTGATTAAAAATCCTAGTTGAGCTTAGTCTGTAACATTTGAGTTTTTTCTAATGATTGAGATGAATTATTTGATAACATAGGTATATGTATGGGAATATACCATAGTGGGGTTATCTGTTGATTTCATACATTGTGGTTTATCCTTGATTGTTTTTTTGAGACCATGAGGGTCTCAGGGTCCCTACTGAGTATTGTTATTCTCACCCCTACACGAGCTATGCCTGCACATTGTTGAGTTGGATGCAGACGACAAACAGAGCTAACCGAGGCTGAGAGTACTAGGACTAATGATACCCAGGGTGGACCATACGACGTGAAGATACACGGAGTAGAGGGACATACCTGGAGTGCTAAAGAAGTGATTTGTACTAACTATTCAGGTAATAACCTCAGTTAACGAGCCTACGACAATATTTCTTTTCTTCAGTTTAACTTTCTGTTTCATGAACTTTTCTATTGAGCCTGTATTTCGGGTGCCTTTTACTTCAACACAATTTTTTATAGAGTTTTACTTGGGGTTTTGTTTCCATTTTGTTCTCTGTTGTGTGTGTTTACATGTTATAAAGGAAATAACTTCCCATTTTTATGAAACTATTCCTCTGGGGTGAGCCTCTAGCCCCTGGCCTATGGAAGGCAGGCTTGGGGTAGTCACGGCACAGGCCCTAGGGGATGTGTCATGACAAATTTGTATCATATGAGTTGGTTGTACTACAAAACATAAGAATCTGATATTTCTTTTCTATGAAGCAATAGAGGTATTTGTAGTGAGTGTGTTTCTCAGTTCAGGGAATACTGTGTTGGTGTGATGACTAATGTATCAATACACTAGGACCCTGACATCTGATTTATGACTCAGGGCATGAAAACACTGATTTCATGTGTCTTTTCAAAAGTATTATTTATGTATCCTCAACCAGGTCAGCTCACCTAGTATAATTTTTTAACCGTGTTTCATATGATACTTTCAGGATGCCTCCTCGTTGATGAACTGCTTGAGTCTCGAGAGTTGTACTCACAGATTGCACACCGAGCGACGAGGTCTCAGTGTAGCGCCCATTTCCAGCAGAGGCACCGGCGGTACCACTTCCCGTTGGGCCACCGATGACAATATACCCAGTAGCAGACGATACACGCCTCTTAAGTGTGTTGCACGAGTTCCAGTTCCAGGGGCCACCTAGGTTCATGGGAGAGACATAACCATAGGTGACTGAGAATTGGTTGGAGGTTGTGGTGAGAGTTTTCCGACTAGTAGGGACACCTGCATACCTCATGGTGATCCTTGCTACCAGCTTTCAATAGGCAGTAGCAGGTAGATGGTGGATCATGATGATCCATGTTCACAAAGAGATGATGCTTCTCTAGGAAGACTTCAAGAGCCTGTTCTAGGCAGAGTTTGTCCCAGTGACTCTTCGTGCAGTGCACTTACATGAGCTATTTCGTCTATAGTAGGGCAACATGACAGTAGCTCAGTAGTCTACGAGGTTCACAGACATCTCCTTCTACTCCACTGATATGGTACGAGACACATTCTTCCAGGCCTGGACCTTTGATCAGGGACTCAAGTAGAAGATCAGAGCTTCAGTGATCTCACTCATAATCCTGATGCATGCAGTGGGGTTAGAGAGAGCCCTCATAGTGGAGAGTTTCCATGATGAATAGTCTCCACCAGCGAGATCCACCACCAGTCAACATGTAGCAAAGTCTTCTGTAGCTAGTAGTAGACAGATGTCGTAGAGGTCCATGAGGACTAGACCTACAGGTGGACGACCACATGACTCAGGTTCAATTATGTGGGGCACCTCGAGTAGAGACATACGTGCCAGGAGCGGGTAGGGTTTCACATGAAACGGGTAGGGTCACATGGATCATGACTGCTTGACCCGCTATTCTGATGATCATTGGATGGTCAATGGACTTCCCATGCAGAGACTGAGGTTCGATAAAGGTGGTCCATGGGGAGTAGGCGGATGTGGTAGAGGATATGGTCATACAACTTGTGGTGGATGATGATTCGAGGTGCTATCGCCTCCACCACCAGTTGGTCCACCCCGACCAGAGGGAGTATGTGGACAAGGGAGAGCTCAGTTCTAGGCAGCTGAGGCCTACAATCATAGTTCTCAGTAGATGATACAAGGTACCATCTATTAAAATTCCACCTTAACTGCAGTTCTTATCGACCCAGGTGTCAGTCACAAATTCATTTCCATTGCCCTGGTCCGGAGGTCGGAGATTATGATGAAGCCGTTGTCTCCATCCTTATGGATATAGACTCCTACGGGAGCAGACTCAACGATTATGAACTAGTTCTGGTATTGTGAGCATACTCTAGGAGGTTAGATCTTTGGCTGGGATATCATAGTAGTGGTGTCAAGGCCTTACGACTTCATCTTGGGTATGGACTAGTTATCCACAGTCCATGCTCTAATAGACTGTATTAGGTGCAATGTGCGGTGTGTATGCATGGATGGGACCGATTTTACCTTCAAAAAATAGAAGGAAGCCTTTGTAGTGTAGGATGGACATTATTGATGGAGAGTGCAGCCGATCACTCATCAGTTGGCTACCCTTACCCGCATAGCAGTTGATGTGGAGAGTCCGATCTATCCTATAGTGGTTGGACCAGTACACGAATGTTTTCCCTGATGATGTACTAGGTCAACCTCCTCACAGAGAGGTGGAATTTTACTTTGACATGTACCCCACGAAGGCACCGATATCTACTCCAGTGTATTGGATGGCTCCCGTGGAGCTTCGTGAGCTGCGGGTATAGTTAGAGGACTTGTAGGGGAAGGGATTCATCCAGCCCAGTGTATCACCTTGGGCATCCCTGATTCTAATCACCAAGAAGGTGGATTGGGGCTTGAGGATTTTTTTTGACTACCGGTGCTTGAACTAGGTGACCATGAAGAACGAGTACCCACTCCCGAGGATTGACAACATCTTTGATCAGTTGAAGGGAGCATGATGGTTCTTGAAGATAGAACTTAGATCATGATATCACTAGCTCAGAGTTTGAGACGAGGATGTGCAGAAGATGACCTTTAGGTGACAGTAATAACACTAAGAGTTCTTGGTTATTCCATTCGGCATAACCAACACTCCAGAAGTGTTCATGGGATCATAAATAGGATCTTTCAGCCATACCTCGATCACTTTGTCGTAGTCTTCATCGACGTCATTCTGATTTACTCAACTACTAAAGAGGAGCATGCCTATAACTTTCAGGTTGTACTGGACACACTATGAGAGAAATAGATTTATGGTAAACTCTAAGAGCGCCAGTTATGGATCACATAAGTTCACTTTCTCAGACATGTCATCTCAGAGGCTGGGGTTACAGTAGATCCAGTGATGAATGAGGTCGTACTTGCTTGGGAGACACCTAGGAGTGTGACGGAGGTACAAAGATTCCTGGGATTGGCTGGATACTACCAGAGGTTTCTACCAGACTTCTCCAGAAATGCATCACCACTATCATCCTAGAAAAAGAACTCGAAACCCTTTTTGTGGTCAGAGAGATGCCAGTAGAGCTTTCAGGAGCTGCGGAAGAGGATGACTAGTGCACCCATCATGAGTCTTCCAAAGGAATAAGTAGGGCACGTAGTCTACAGTGATGCATCAGGGACCGGACTAATATGTGTTCTGATATGGTAGTAATCAATGATCTCATATGGCTCTCATCATGTGAGACAACATGAGAAGAACTACACTACCCATGAACTAGAGTTAGCAGTAGTGGTCATTTCCTTAAAGATGCAATGACACTATTTGATGGGTGAATGTTTTATCATTTACTCTGATCACAAGAGTCTCAGGTATATCCTCTCTTAGAAGGATATGATCCTGAGACAACGACATTGTCTTGAGTTCCTCATGTACTATGACTTCGAGATTGTATATACTCCTGGGAAGGGGAACGTTGTGGCAGATGCACTCAGCATGAGATATGGTACACAACTTCTAGGTGAGGCGACATAATAACTAGCTGCATTACATATATCCTTTGTGGATAGAGATGGAGTATCCTTCCTTCGATCTCTTACAGTCACTCCCCCACATCTTCAGCGATTTAGGGAGGTGTAGGGTGGGGACACTAACTGTGATACATGACATGCTCAGATATCTTTAGGGCATGCACCTGATTGATTTTATGTAGGTGGGGAGCAAATTCATCCTCTTCAGACGATGTACTTTAGTACCAGTATCACTTCCGGAGGAAGTGTTGAAGGAGTTCCACACATCCCCTCTTGCAGTATAACCATGGGTGGAAATGATGTACCAGGATCTCTGAAGACAACACTGGTGGAATATAATGTAGAAAAAAGTTGCAGAGGTTGTTTCTCAGTGCCTCACATGTGATCAAGTGTGGGTGGAGCATCAGGTACCAGCTGTCTTGGTTCAGCCTTTAGTAGTCCCAGAGAGGAAATTTGATGGTATATTCCTGGATTTTGTTATAGGAATTCCACCTATATCTAGAGGTCATGACTCAATCTGGGTGATTGTCTACCAACTCACCAAGTCGTCCCACTTCATACAGATCAGTGAGAAGGGTTCTGTAGAGAACATGGGAAGTCTTTATGTGTAGGATATTGTGCGGATACTTGGAGTATCTTCGACAATTGTCTCTGATCATGACACATGTTTTAATTCCTGGCTATGGAAGGGGATTCAATAAGCTTTCGGGATGCAACATCTTTTGAGCACTACCTTGCATCCTTAGATGGATGGCCAGAATGAGCGGACCATTCAGAACCTCAAGTACATGTTTTTTTCTTGTGTTCTCAACTTAGGTTGTAGATGGGAGGATCACTTACCTTTGGTGGAGTATTCATACAACAACAAATATCACCCCACCATTGGGATGGCACCTTTCGAGGTGTTGTACGGGCGATCATGCAGATCACCTTTGTACAGGACTGACCCAGGGGAGTCTGCATTAGTGGGACCAGAGATGGTACAAGATACCACTGAGAAGATTCAGATCATCTAGGAGTAGATGAAGACTGCACAGAGCAAGGAAAAGTCATATCCTGACAAGAGACCGAGTCCTCTGGAGTTTGAGGATGGTGACCACGTCTTTCTACGGGTCTAACCTCGACGAGGTCTATGGAGATTTTTCCAAGGTGGAATGTTATCATTGAGATTCATCGGACCTTTTCACATCATCAGCAGAGTTGGAGAGGTGTCTTAATGATTAGCTCTATCACCTCTGTCGTATCGGGTGCCCGACATCTTCCACGTATCCCAGCTGAGGAGATACGTGCATGAACCTTCCAACATCATCGTCCATGGAGAGCTGGACTTCAACGATGGGGAGACATTTACGATGGTTCCATTAGAGATTGAGTATCGACAGGAGAATGTCCTTTGTGTACGGTCGATACCTCTGGTGCACATTCGATGGCAGCACATGAACCTCAAGAGAGAACATGGGAGCATGTGGCTTAGATGTGTGCTCAGAAACCCCATATGTTCCCTTAGTTATGAGTCATAGATTATGGGGACGTAAAGCCATGGGTAAGGGATAATGTAAAGACCCAGAATTTTTATTTTTTTAATTAAATATAAATATTACGAGTCTGCAAAACATGACGGTGCGTTATTCTGATCTTGGAGTTCCCAAAATTGATTTTTGAAGTTTTGTTTGGGTACGTTCAGTAAACGTATGAGCAGGTTTTTATAACTTTTGAACCGGTGCTCGGAATTGAAATCAGAGGGCACCGTTGAACTTACAACATCGATATTCTCATCAAGAGACATTCACCTTGACAGCAGTGGGTTGAGAATAGAAGATTTTTTTGGGGTTTTCGTGGAAAATAATACAATAAAATTAACTACCTTATATTTTATTTTTTATCCACCATGTGAATGTTGGACGCGGGTCCACCAGAACTAAACATTGTTATGGGAGTTAAAGTGTGGGGACGACAAGTCCATAACCTCCCATGAGAGGTTATGGTGGTGGGCCCCACCCGAACCTAACCTACCATGAGAGGTTGCGATGTGGGGACCACTCGATACTAAACCCTGTTGGTCGGAGAAAAACGGGAAGGATGGCAAGAGGGGGGGGGGGGTGAATTGCCTTTTAAAAAAAGATTAACAAATTAAAATCAAAGTAAAGAATGCAGCGGAAATAAAGAGGCAATCACACAAGAAATTGTTAACAGAGTTCGGCCTAAAACCCGGCCTACGTCTCCGCTCCCAACTCAACCGTTGAGAGATTCTACCGCTTGCTTTTCAATGGTTTTAGCAAGAAACCCACTAGGCTTTGAGGTAGCACTAGAACCTATTACAGCTTGCTTTTGGTGGTTAAGCAAGAACCCACTTGCTTTTAATGGTTGAGCAAGAACCCACTAGCCTTCTTACAGGTGAAGGCTAGCTCACCTATGACACAAGCCTTTTAAAAGGAAAGGCTTGAAGAAACCTCTTCACACCTTAATGGTGATGTGAAACCCAAAAGAAAGAGGGATGAAGAAAGAGTTTGGGGTTTGTAGGCACAAACCAAAATTTAAAGCTCAAAAAGATAAATACAATAAAACCCGTAATTGGAGAAGCCTTGGGCGCCTTTGATTGATAGGAGAGTTTGAAGGCCGCTTCCAAGCTTCTTTGATGGAGCTCCTTGGATGTGGAAGTTGTTGGAGCAAAGAGGGTTCCTTTGAGGAAGTCCGCCGGAGGTATGCCAAAGATGGAAAATGTGTACGGTGGCTTTGTATATGATCCGGTTTGTGTCCAGGGCTTCCTTGGCCTTTATTTATAGGCATGGAACCCTTGGGGAGTCTTCGGAGCCGTTGTAAAGGGCCTCAGAGCCGTTGGAGGCCAAATGGGAGTTGACTGGTCAAAGCCAACGGCTAGTTTGACTAGGCTACCGGCTGGACGGTATAGCTCCACCGGCTGGCCGGTGCCTTGGCAGTGGGGAAGAGTTTTGGTCCAGGCTCCAACGGCTGACCGGTGGAGGAGCCACCGGCTGGCCGGTGGGGAGACAGTAGCTGGCCAATTGGTCTGGGTACCACCGGCTGGCCGGTGACAGAGCCACTGGCTGACCGGTGGAACCTGGCAGTGGGCAATGCCTCTGCCAGGTCCACCGGCTGGCCGGTGCTATCACACCGGTTGGCCGGTGGACTGCAATTCAGTCCATTTTGCCAGCTTTCTTGGGCCAATCCTTTGGCAATCAATTTCCTATCAACAAAAACACTTAAAACACAATTAGATAAACATGAAAGTGATTGTGATCATGAAAATTAAACCACGAGGTGATACGAGAGGTACAACAATCTCCCCCTATTTTGATGATCACAATCACCAAAACAATTAATGTAAAATACTGAAATTGAAAGGAAATGCTGAGCATGATGAAAAGGATTCTCCCCCAATCAATCAAGAAATTTCTCCCCCTTTGTGATTATCAAAATAGCGTGGGGCATAAAACTTGATTGAGGGAAAGGGTTTGAAAAACTGGATTTGAGATTTGAAAATCAATTGAAATTTTGGAAATTGAAATGAAAATTTGAATAACAGTTTGAATTGAAAGTTTTGAATCAAAAATTAATTGAAATTTGAAATTTGAAACCAAATGAAATTTTTGAAATTGAGAGTTTTGAATCAAAAATGAATTTAAATTGAAAAATGAATCGAAAGAGATTTTTGAATTTAAGAATATTTCTCCCCCTAAATAAAACAAAAGATCATCGGGGAAACGAAACTATTTTTGGCCCGGAGAGACTCGCCAAAAGGGATTTTTCAATCCAAATTTGTTTCATGGCGGGTCTTCTCCTATAAAACTCGTCCGAATAAAAAATAGATTTGGGTTGACCGTACCGGGCATTTTTGCAATCACACTCATAAATGAGGTGCCCGGGTTTTTTACAATAATTGCAAAATTTATAACTAGATCTCCCCCTTACAAAAACAGTGGGTGCATGGGAGGAGGAAGCTATATTGGTGTAGCCAAGTCCATTGGTGGTTCTAGATACTCGTTGAGAACCTAAGAATTTGGACAAATTTTGTTCACCTTGGGTGAACTTGGCTAGGGATTCTCTAAGGTCCTTGATGGTTGATTCCAAAGAATCAACATTGGGGAAATTTTGGATTTTTAGGGAGAGTTCCTCCTTCTCTTTGAGAAGTTGGTCTTTTTCGGAGGAAATCTTTTTGAAATTCTTTTTCAAAGAAACAAATTTTGACGATAATTCATGAAAACCTTTTTCTAGTTGGTCTCTAGCGTGTGAGAGTTCTTCATAAGATAGATGATTAAATGAATTAGAAGAACTAGAGGAGGAAGAGGAGGAAGAGGAGGAAGATACCTCATGTTTTGCCATTAGGCAATTATTACCATTGTCGCTCGAGGAGAAGGAAGAGAAGGAGGAGCTATCACTCCAAGTTTTCTTTAAAGCCTTCTTCTTCTTCTTCTTGGCCCTTTTCTTGTGAGATGGGCAAACGGGCTTGATCTTTTCGTTGGGTTCTTGCTTTTGATCGGATTCTTGCTTTGGAGCCTCGCTAGTACCTTCATAGGTTAGTTCTAAAAATTTCCAAAGATCGTAAGAAGTAGAGCAAGAAGAAATGCAATTAAATATATTTCGGTCTAGCCCACAATGTAGAGCATTCAGGGCTTTGCCATCAAGCTCGAAATTCTTAATATCTATGGTGGTCCACTTAGACTCATCGGAAGAAGAGAGGGTAAAACCATGCATAAAAATTATAAAAATAGGATAGCTAATGCTTTTAAGAAATGTGGTCATGCGGGTTTTCCAAAAAGTATAATCGGTTCCATCAAATAATGGAGCACGATCCAAAGAAAAGCCTTCGGGGGCGTAAGAGGTTGAAGCGGTAGAAGCCATCAAAAGGATCTTTAATTTGAAACCGGTTAGGGAATTATTCAAATACTCCCTCTGATACCAATTGTTGGTCGGAGAAAAACGGGAAGGATGGAAAGAGGGGGGGTGAATTGCCTTTTAAAAAAAGATTAACAAATTAAAATCAAAGTAAAGAATGCAGCGGAAATAAAGAGGCAATCACACAAGAAATTGTTAACGGAGTTCGGCCTAAAACCCGGCCTACGTCTCCGCTCCCAACTCAACCGTTGAGAGATTCTACCGCTTGCTTTTCAATGGTTTTAGCAAGAAACCCACTAGGCTTTGAGGAAGCACTAGAACCTATTACAGCTTGCTTTTGGTGGTTAAGCAAGAACCCACTTGCTTTTAATGGTTGAGCAAGAACCCACTAGCCTTCTTACAGGTGAAGGCTAGCTCACCTATGACACAAGCCTTTTAAAAGGAAAGGCTTGAAGAAACCTCTTCACACCTTAATGGTGATGTGAAACCCAATAGAAAGAGGGATGAAGAAAGAGTTTGGGGTTTGTAGGCACAAACCCAAATTTAAAGCTCAAAAAGATAAATACAATAAAACCCGTAATTGGAGAAGCCTTGGGCGCCTTTGATTGATAGGAGAGTTTGAAGGCCGCTTCCAAGCTTCTTTGATGGAGCTCCTTGGATGTGGAAGTTGTTGGAGAAAAGAGGGTTCCTTTGAGGAAGTCCGCCGGAGGTACGCCAAAGATGGAAAATGTGTACGGTGGCTTTGTATATGATCTGGTTTGTGTCTGGGGCTTCCTTGGCCTTTATTTATAGGCATGAAACCCTTGGGGAGTCTTCGGAGCCGTTGTAAAGGGCCTCGGAGCCGTTGGAGGCCAAATGGGAGTTGACTGGTCAAAGCCAACGGCTAGTTTGACTGGGCTACCGGCTGGCCGGTACAGCTCCACCGGCTGGCCGGTGCCTTGGCAGTGGGGAAGAGTTTTGGTCCAGGCTCCACCGGCTGACCGGTGGAGGAGCCACCGGCTGGCCGGTGGGGAGACAGTAGCTGGCCAATTGGTCTGGGTACCACCGGCTGGCCGGTGACAGAGCCACCGGCTGACCAGTGGAACCTGGCAGTGGGCAATGCCTCTGCCAGGTCCACCGGCTGGCCGGTGCTATCACACCGGTTGGCCGGTGGACTGCAATTCAGTCCATTTTGCCATCTTTCTTGGGCCAATCCTTTGGCAATCAATTGCATATCAACAAAAACACTTAAAACACAATTAGATAAACATGAAAGTGATTGTGATCATGAAAATTAAACCACGAGGGGATACGAGAGGTACAACAAACCCCCCTAATAATGGTCGGAGAGGAAAACCTCTCAACTCACCTAATTTTTGAGGGAGAGTCTCTCCCCTCCCCTCCATTAATAGTGTCAACCCTTCCTCTTTTTCAATTGTGCCAACCTCATGAATTAATTAAGTGGATCCAACTAAATTAATTCACCCATTTTGAATTATTATTCCAATGGATTAATAGATATTATAATAAAATATTCTTATCTACCTTTTCTTTTGTTGGAAAAGAAGGAAGGAGATTCTGAGAGAAAACCAATCGACAATGAAAAACGATGAATGCCAACAAGGAGTTTCTTCGACTTATTCCTTAGAAGCACCTTGAAAAAGTAGCCGACATGTGACGTCATCGATGACCGAACCTCCCTCCGCATCGTCGTCAACGAACCAACACACGAGCCGCCCATGTGGAAGCCTCAGGGCCAAAATTCCATCGCACCGACCCACGGCCAGCCAGCAACCGCTCTACTGGTCCGCGCTCTCGCAGCCCTCCGCAACCCATTGCGGACTGATCGTCTGGGTTTAGTGGGCCTGGATGAACCTAATGGGATAGCCCGTCCAACGGATCAGTTTGGTCTATCCGGGTCGGATCGGACCCGGGACCACTATGACCCTTTACTTTCTTTTTTCCATATCATTGACACCAGACATCCATTTGATGAACCGTCAGCAACCCTAGTGATCTTGAAGCATGGCAGTCCATTTGAGTATACCCCCACTAGATTTTGGGGTATAGTTGAGATACGGTTAGGTTGGATCACACACGAATCCAGCAGGGCCCCTGGGACTAAAAGGTTAATAACACATAGTGTGGGCATCCGATTGACGCGCTGTTTGTTGTGTTGAGACCTCTATGACTTGGTGAAACCTTGAGATACTTATTTGTGGGGCTTCGTGACAGTTGGAATATCAACAAGTTGATCGTGGAGTAGATCATTCCCGAGATGAGCAGACATAGTGCGGAGACCTAATAGCTGGCTGAGAAAAGACGACTGGTGATCGATTGACTCAGAGTGACTCGACTAGACCAGTGGGGAGAGCCTGGTTGTGGCAACAGACCCACGGCAGAGGAACGACTAGTTATGGCGGCAAACCCACGGTACTCGATAGGAGGGGTACCTCTTCAGGCTATTAGGGGGAGCACGTGGTTACGGTGGCAGACCAAGGGTGGGGATCACCTTAGTGATGTAGAAAACCCACGGTACTCGACAGGAGGAGTACCTCAGCAATCTAAGGTTAGTGGGAAGCACATGGGTGTCGCGACCTGCCCACCATACTCGATAGAGGAGGAGTTCTCTAGCAGCCATGGTTTTGAAAATTTGAATAAAAAACCTGGTTGAGGTGAGTCAGTAACTTTTGTGTATTCCTCATGATTGAGATGGATTACTTGATAACATATTTATATGCATGGGCATAATTAAGTGGGGCAGTCTATTGATTTCATAATTTTTGGATTATCCTTGTTGGATTTTGGGAGACCTTGAGGGTCTCGGGGTCCCTACTGAATATCGTTATACTCATTCCTACACGTTCTATGCCTGCATCTCATTATATTGGATGCAGATGACAGATAGTGCTGATCGAGGTTGAGAGTACCAGGATTGGATGGTACCCGAGGTGGGCCTTATAACATGATGATACCCAGAAGAGATAGATGGACCCAGAGAGCTGAGGAGTTGATCTGCACCTATCTTTTAGGTAGGAACCTCAAAGGATGACCCAGTTACAGTTTTTCTTCTCATCAGTTTTACTTTCAGTTTCTTGTACTTTACTATTGGCCTCTTAATTTCATCCCCTTTTACTTTCAGCACACTTTTGTTATATAGTTTTAAATAGAGTATTGTTTCTATATTGTGCTCTGTTGTGTGTGTTTATAGGTTACAAAGGCAATACCTTCCCAGTTTTGGGGAATAACACCTTTGGGGTTAGTCACCAGCCCCTGGACAATGGAAGGCGGACTTGGGGTAGTCATGGCACGGACCCCGGGGGACATGTCGTGACAATGATATCAATGCATATTATGATTACTATAAGGAATATAAATAATAAAATAGAACTATATATATGATTTTGACTATATATTTTCAATATGAAATCAATTTCCAAAAATTTCAAAAAATTTAATTGGAAGAATTTTATTTAAAATTAAAATATATAATTTTGATGAAAATTGGGTTTTCAAAAAAAAGAGTTTTTATTTAATTTTAATTTTATTAAATTATGTTTTAAATATAATTTAAAATAATTATTAAAAAATTTAAATATATATGAAACAATTAAAATTTAAAAATAATAAAAAAATATAATTTATCATTATAAACACTCGATAATAAAATTAATTTTCAATATAAAAATTAAGATTCATTATTAATTGAAAAACATTTATCCTAAAAATTATCATAAATTAATAATAATGTATTTTTACATTCTTAATTTAAAAATAGAAAAACTTATTATAATTATATTCTTCTTTTTTCTTTAATATATTATATTATTTTCTCATAAAAATATTAAAAAACCATTTCTGTAGTAAAATTATTCTAAGAAAATGACTGTACTAAAAAATCATTACAAATATCTTAAAATTTAGTCAATAAATTTATATATATTGTGATCTTATATATATTTTTCATATTGTTTTTATTCATATTCCTTCAAAGAAATTCAATCACAAGGTTATAACGATCATATTTAAATAAAAATATCATTTGTACCTTTAAGATTTGTGTTTCATATTGTACACACATTCGAACATAATGTACATATATTATAATATGATGTTGTTTAATATCATTAATACTAATAATATGTAACATATATCTAAAAATTAAATTTTATATATTATATGAAAAAAAATTATTATCTCATATATAATTGAAATTATATCAAAATTTCATTCAATGTATATAGAAATTAATATATTTATTTTGAGCATGTTAAACATGAAACCCCGTATTATGAAAAGAGAATATATGTAAAATAAATTTTCATATATAGATAAATTTTCATTATAAATGATACAAATGCAATTATAAATATTATAGTTTTTCATATAAATATCATCCCACATTAAAATAAAACCCAAAACACTAATTTCCTTTTTTTAAAATTTAATTAAAAAATAAAACAAAATGATTTTATTAATATTTTACATAATTTTTAAAAATTATATTCATGGTTTTATAAATGTGGAGAGTGTTTTTAGTTTTATTTGATTACATTACAAATATATATCTCGTATATCAAAAATATTTAAAAAACATATATGTTATATAAAAGTGATGGTTTCAATGAAATTAATATGTTTCTATATTGACATGATTTTATCAAAAATCAATCATAATATGATATTGAAATTCTAATTCATAATATGTTGTTCAATTTATCCAAATTAAATTAAAACGATTATAAATTTAATTTTATTTATAATACATAAATTATAATGAAATATTTGTTTATAGTGCAAAAACTAATTTTGAAATTATAGTAGTTATTAATCATAATTTATATGAAAAAATAATATTTATATCACTAATTAATCAATAATATATTTTATTAAATTCATCAATTTTCAATGATAACCAATATTGTTTTTAAAAGTTACAATTCATAAAATGATTGAATCATGAATAAAAAATGATTTATTCAATTTTTTTTTGTAAAAAACCCCAACATATAAGAATGTACCTATATATTTCATAATATTGTTTTCCTAATTCATTTGTTTTGACAAAAAAATCATTGATTTTGATAGACATTTCAACACTTTTTTTTATCATTTTAGTGAGTGATTAAATAAATCAAATATTTTTTAAAGAATTATAGGGGAATTTTTTGAAAACATGGGTCGTCACATTCTCAATCCTTAAACAAATTACATCTTAAAATATTTAATATTCATAATGTGCAACTAATTTCCATATTGATGTCTGTTTTTAATATATAATTTTAGTTTATTATGGATGAATTTATTATATTATGTGTGATTTCCTTATGAGTAATTTGACCTTTCGTCTTCATTAAAAGAGAAAGTCCACAGTAAATTGAATTCATTTAAATGAAAAGTATTCAAAATAATAGTGAACAAAAATTGTAAAACAATGAATACATTTTATAGAAAATAAATATTATAATTTTACCATAAAATTTAATTCATTTATATATCAGTACAAAATTTGTGAATAACACATGTTATATAGAAATAATATGGCGATATTGTCAAATAACTATCCTCATTGATATAATTCATTACATATTATATTCATTCTTACAATGATCATGGTTGTTGTTAGTGTAATACTTCTACTTTAAACATTGAAGTAGTGCCTTGTGAGGCATAGTAAAAAAACCATTATATCTAAAAGTTTGAATAAATATCCAACCCCCAAGAATAATATTATCTTCTATTGTTATATCATTATGGTTTCCCTTATATTTGGTTTTTCATAATGAAATCCATTAAAAAATACAATTCTTCATCTACTATACTTTATGAAATTTCCCTGATGATTCTTCGCACATTTTTTATATACAGGTGTTTGCATTTCATTTATATCATTACTATAATTGAATACATTTTTACTCAACTCCCACCAAGTCCTCTATGGTGTAGTATGGCTATCAACTATGGTAAAATTGAAAATCACTATTCATGATGATTGTTTTGGAGTATTCACCATATTTCACTATGAATCATATATTCCATTAGACTTTTCATAGAGGTAGTTTTTGAATTATCTTTAGAAGTAATGGATTTGATGGCTATTTTTTGTTCTGACCGCACCTAAATCTAATTTTATTTTAAATACATGATTAATAGTTATCATTTTAGTGGATGTTTCTTATATAATCTAATATAAACTTTACCTATGGATGTAAAACATTATGATAATGACTTGGTAGCTAAAAATTTCATTAGAACTTAATATATCAATTTTTATAGACAATAACATTAAATTTTTTTTCTATATATTTATTATTACAACTTAAATCACCATTAGATCAAAATGTACTATTAAATATTAATCATGATTCAAATTATTTTTGGTCCTCTAATACTTATAAACCTATTCCCTCAATGTAACTAATAAATAAATCATTCACAATGGTTTTTAAAACGCATATGTTTAGACAATACATATCCCCTCAATGTATAAAAATATCTATCTATTAAAAACTATTTTTCATTCACAAAGGTAAAATTTAGTTAATAAATAACATTCACATTTCATGGATGTTACACGGAGGTACATCTGTTTTAGATAATATTTACACTTCTATAATGATATATGTACATATTTTTAGTAACATGACACACTCCGTAGTAAATATAATTCAATGATATTATCATATGCATATATATATATATATATATATATTTGAGACATTAATGTATGGTTTTTACTAATTATCTCTAATATAATTCCCCAAAAAATTTCACAAATCCTAAAAATAACCCAGATATCCTTTTATATGAACAATGATGATCCAAACTAATAATATCCTCGTGGTACATAAATTATATTTTTAAAAAAATTTATTAAAGAATAATCTCTCATAGATGAATGTTTCTTATGGTTTATTTCACTTGAGGAACTATTACATAGAAAACAAAATTTTCAAAACATCTGAATATTTCCACTCAAAAAAACACTTCTACTAGAATTTCTAGAATTAAAAAATATTATAGTTTTCTTTATAACATAATGAATGGAAACATAAAAATGTGAGTTCCAAAAAAAAATTAATGTGAAAAAAATCATTATTAAATAATGTGTAAGATCATAGGAATATGATCAACCAAGGGAATATAAATTTTTTTTAAAAAATAACAATAAAAATATTGATTTTTCAATAAATCAATAATTAATTACAAGTAATATCTTATGAAGAAACATGTACAACGATATAAGAGTGTGAGATAAGAATAGAAAAATTGTATAATTATATGAAATCATAATATTAGAGATTCATTGTCATGAAGAGCCATAATGAAAAATTACATAAAATTATATATCAATGATAATGAAAAAAATTCATACTATATCATTCATCATATTAATGATATTATCAATCCAAAAACCCTCATAATATAGTGTTTTTAAACAATACACCCATTCACGATAAAAAATATATGGCTAACCACCCAAGAATAATACATATCATTCATATTTGATTGACCTATTTTTTCTAAATAATATGATTAGGTTATCCACTCTTGTACAATACATAATGTTCCCACAAAAACAACCAAACAACAAAAAATGAAATAGCATTTGTAATTAACATTACCCATTTTACTTGAGAAATTTTCCAAACCCAACCATCATAACTTAGGCTACTAACATAATAATATGTGTTATATACTGTGTTCCATCAAAGGTAATGGAAAACATAAAATAATATTAAGGATGATACCACCGTTGATAAGAAAGTGGGTTTCAATATTATGTTTTATAGAAAAACCAATATCAGTATCATGCAGATTTCTATGACAATATGGAATTTATTCATTTGGAACAATTAAAATTTCCAATGGAAAACTATTGTTAAACATTGAGTCATACTGTGTAAAATAAAAGAAAATGATCTCCTGAAGAATGCATGGAATTGAACTACTTTGAAGAAACATTAAGAAATTACTAAAAGAAATTTATATTTAAAGATGAGGAATATCATTTACCATAAAACCATATCAAGCACCATAAATTTTAACCAAAATATATTTAGTATTTCGAGACTATATGAAATCTATAAATTCATTTCATCGAGGTGAGGCATGCCTATATATTATATATAGAAAATCATCATTATATGTTGTCAACAAAAATATTATAGTTTCATAGTTAACTAATAACATATGTAATGAATATAGGGATAATAATAGTGTTCATGTAATATATTTTAAGAACATATATTAAAAAATAACAATATTTCATTATAATATGATTGTGTAATAGTGTGAAAAAATGAGAATACATAATTTGACTAGTTAAGAATGAAGTATTGAAGTTCCAATTTATGATTTAATACTATTTTAAAGAAAACCAAATCATACAATAATATAATAAAACATAATTTTAGAAATTATAGAAGGTAAATATGATGATAACTAGGGAAAAAACATAATAAGGCTTCATATTAAAATAAGGAAAATTTGTAGTAAGGGAAATTGCAAACAATGTGGGGAAACATGATGTTCAAATTGTTGAGATTTATTATTAACACAATTTAATTTATAAATAGTATTATTACTCACTTATAAGTATTACCTTAATAAAAATGGTCCACCCAAGATAGATACGTGTTATACCACATAAAAGCTTCTCCCAAATTCAATGAAAATCATATAACTCTTGAAATCCTATAATATTTTGAATGACCAATAGGACATTAGTAATTATGGAATAAAAAGTAATAGGAATATAGAAAAAAATATTTGAATAGTAAATTATATTAATCAAATAATTTAATATTCAATTTTATTTGGAATTATATACATGTTATAAATAATAAAGTGGGTCCTAATATTAATACATGTCTAAAAGAAGAAAAATTGATATATAAAACTTATTAATTAAGATACATTCAAATATTAAACTTTAAAATTGGTAAAGTATTAAATTCATCTTTAGATAACACAAATAAAAATAAATAAATAAATTTTATATTAATTTTTTAGTATACATTCCATTTAAAATCAATTAGGTTTATTTAAGATCACAGGACACCTGAAAATAAACTTTAGGACAAAACTCTAATGTGCATATAGAAGGGTTCTATACGTGCATATAAAATCATGAATAATTAAATAATGACCATTACTAAACAAGATACTATTTAATATGTATTAATTATTCTAATTTCATTTTCATATCATATTTGTTTTATATATAATATAAGTTTTCCTTAAAAATGATAATTGATTTTGTTTGGTCTATTTTATTATAACTCATTATGAATATTGGAAATTCTATAGATCATTTTAAAATAGTTTGATAGAATCTTAATATTAATAATGTTATAAAAATAATTTTTTATATTAATTAATTCTTTAGAATTAAATGATTGGTTGTGATGAAAAAGGAGTCAAATTTCTCATCGAAGTGATAGTTCATAGATATGAGTGTTTAATGATTCATTTATTCCAAAAAATGAGATTGAAAGAATTTAAATTAAAATATAAAATATCAACATAATATTTATATTATTTTAATAACAATTCATTGTAAATTAAATCCAATTTATTTTCCATTAATGTTTCTGATAGAGACTAGAATAGATCTCATTATGGAGGAGGTATTCCATGCAATGTAGTAATGATGTTTTAGTTTTTTATATAGGTGGAGTTATAATAAAAAATAGATATTCAATTATTATAATAACAAGTCAAGATAATTATGAAACATATGTAATTATATATTTTTTAATATAAGACATTTTTATGTGGTGATTTTGGAAAAAAGATTAATGGTATATAATATTTATTTTGGAGATGTGATCGTTTCATGGAAGACATCATGGAATTATGGGTTGGACCTAACATTGATTTAACATGGAAATATAGAAATGTTACATATATAAATAAGAATATTTTTTTTATATTTTAACTTAAATTTAGAAATTTTAGTGTATGTTTCAAATAGTTGTGTGGATAATTTTTATATGACTATAAATGGTATCTACTCAAATAACCCATTATATATTAATAATGAAAAGATATTGATTCAAGATAAATGGGACAAAAAATAAAACTGAAAAAATATTAATAAACTTTTGTTTCATATAAATATATTTATACACTAATTGATCAAATTCAATATCAAAAAAATAATAAAAGTATATTTTAAATTTAAACTATAAATGTGAAGAAATCTAGTTTAGTAGAAATATGTTATGTTGACCATTATAGATTTTATATATTATTTGGTATTTATAACCAATTATATGTGTGATGTTATTTTTATTAATATGTTTATAAATAATATGTATTTAATTATTTAAATAACTTTGTTTCAATACTTTTTATTGAAATTCCAAAATATTACTAAACAAATAATTGTACCCTAATTATTTCATCATTATAATAGAAATTTGATTGAATACTTATTTTATAACTAAAAAATATTTTGTAAATATTGAATAGTATTGTAGATATTTTCACATAGTATGAATCAATTTATTCAATTAATATTCTATATTTAATTAAATTAATCCTTACATTAGAACATGTAACGCTTAAAAACACATTTTTATAAATGAGTATTTTAAAGAATATTGTATATGTATATGAAACAATTATCAATGTTTTTAACTATAATGATATTACCGATATTAATTTTATAAAATACGAGTTGATTAAAATTAGGTTAAATCTGAAATCAACATATCCCATGAATAAATATATTTAAATAATGGGATAAAAATAATTTTTAAAACAGATTAAATTATTTTTTAAAATGATTGTTATGGGTTCTGTCGATTGTAATAATATTTTTAATTAAAATTTTCATATAGAAATATTTATAATAGATAATGAAATCATTAAAAATGTTTAAATGTAATATAAATTTTATGGTATTAGAAAAATATCCATTTTTTACTATGCATCAACAAATTATTTAATAGAAAACATTGACCTTATGATTATAATATACTTCTAAATACAAAAATAAGCCTTCTTTGTACAAATTAAAATTCTAAATTTAATATATTTAATTTTTATTTAAAAACATAAATTTTTATGTAACATTATTTTCATATTGAAACATATCATTATAATACTAGTTGTTTTTATTTATCTTTTCTATGAAACACCAATGACTGTATCAGTGTCAATTAAATATTATAATTTATAATAATACGCTTTTAAAAATAATAAACATAGTTTTATGCTATAAAAATTACATCATATAGAAATATTAACTTTTGACCAAGATAAATACAAAAGAAAATATTATTGGCATAAATTTTATTTATACACATAAAAAAACAGATATATATATATATATATATATCTCTTAAAAAAATACTCTTACTAAATCCTATTAATACAATCGATATGTTATAGTAGTATAATCATAAATTGATTTAGTTTTTTTCAGTTTTTCATGATGAGGAATCTATAGACAATATTTTACATAATTAATGGAAACCATATATTTAAATAACAATTCGTTAAAATTACACATTGAAACCCAACCCATTACAATGATGATATCATTATAATAAATATTCATAATGAACATGTTTTCAAATTTGTCATTTTTATACAACATAATGGGGACTGAATAGTCTAACCTTATTCACGATTATTTTTTATAATTCATTATTAATAACAACCATCATAGGGTGTTAGGGGATAATTTATTCTTATTGTAAAGCATAAATGATATAAAAGAGTTTGAATATAAAGAATAAAATAATTTATTATATATCATTGAATTTTTTATCAATATAACTACAATGAAATTTTAATAGACTTCAACCTCACCTATAGTATACATTTGCAATTTTCCATACCACTATGTCCATTTTCTTCATAATTTCTCTTCATGTAAGGGGAATTGGTTGGAATAATACTATTTCTCACTAATTTATTTTTATATAATATTTTTTTTTCATTCTATTAAATTTATTCATTCCACAAAAGACATTTAGCTCAACAATTTTTTAAAAATTTCTATTCACATTATGAATTTTTGATAATGTTTTTTAACCATTATCATAGCATGGAAATACATTATTTCACTTTTAATGTTATAGAAATTTCATTTTTTCTTTCTTTATCAAACGAAAACATACTTTTAGTGATTCCATAAATATATAAATCCATATAAATCCATCCTCTGTTTCGGGGGAACATGATGCAATGTGTTGATATGATGAAAATAATTTGGAGATTAATTAGCATAAGTGAAAAAAATAACATCATCAGTGAAAAGATCAATCATGATTTCCATATTTTATATTTTGTCAATTTTATTTCTTTCTATTGTTGTAAAGTTATAATAAAATTGATCATTACGTTCCTATTGACTTGGATTTACCTTGGAAATTTATTCAATTTTTTTTCCTTTTTGTTAGTGAAACATTTCAATGAGAATTTAACCAAAATTTTCACCATTTTATATATTATATTTCATTATATTATTTTTAATTCTAGATAATTTTTTCAATTTATGATCCTATCCCCTGAAATATTATGTTGAAAAAATAACAATTTCTCAATATTTACATAACCATAACACTAATATCTTTATAAGGACTTGATATGTTTATTATTTAAGAATGGATTTTTGTTTTCATTAAAGGATGAATTATTTTTTTCACCTAATGTGATACAATTTTTTTTCATCATGATTTAAAAAAATAGATTTTTCAAGAAAGACAATGTTTTTTCCCAATCATAGTTATAAAAAAGTATACATTATCTAATAAGTAGTATTAATTGTTATATTGACATGATCATAAAGGAAACATCATCCTTGACTAGTGGTAAGAATATTATTTCCATTTACTACACATAGCTCCAATTTCAAATAATAGAAAAAATATAATTATCTCAAATAACATTGAATAATTTTTGATAAAAAGATTCCCTTATAAATATAAATTATCTCAAATAAGTTAAGGGATAATAATAATTCTTATTTAACCAATATTCTAGTAAAATATATTTCTGAGGGACTATATAAATTGTTTTTATACAAACTACTACAACCTCAACATCAGTAGCCAAGATAAGGTGTTTAAATTCTTAAATTGATAGATGATATACATAGAACCCTCATTATAAATCAATAGTTTTTTAGTCATGGACGATTATATATATTGGTGACTTATTTATTAAGTTAAAAAATAATACAATGTATGATAAAAAATCTTGAATCCTGGTAAATATTTCATAATATCTATTTCATATTTTGTGGAAATGAACACCATGTAGTGAACGATTTAAGATATTATGTAAGAGTTGCAAATAATATAAGCTACTATGTGTATCTATGATGAAAACAGTAAGTGATAGTGGATACTAAATACAATGAAAATAAAATAAATAACATGAGCGCCAGTATTTATAAATAGAAAATATCAATATATAAATATGTGGTATAATAGTAACCAAAATTTTAAAGAATGAAATGCGTATAGTCAATTGTAAATTTTCTATCATCAATGCCCATTATAAATACATCATGAACCTTTACATCAGTTACATAGTGCATGAAATATTAATTAATCAATTGACATACACCATTTAACAAACTAATTTATCCAAATCATTATTTCATGAAACCATTCAATGCATTACAATGATACCTATATCCCCCCAAATATCATATAAAATAATAATATATTGAATAAAAAATATACTACATAATAAATATTATATAATAATCAATAAATATGTATGAAAATTTTGGAATATAGAACATGTATATTTTCCATGTAAATGATGTTACATAAATAAAAACTATAATTCAAAAAATAACCTTTTTAAATTGTGTATGTACAAAAAAGTTAATTTACTAGATTTTATATTGGATATATACAAGATATTGAAAATATTGATGTTACATAGGAAAGTAAATTCCTTTTTATAGTAGACAATTATAAATAATATTATCATAATAAAGATAATGATGTCAAATTATTGTATAATAGATAAATCAATAATACATTATTGATGTCCAAAAATTTGTAGAGAATGAATATTTGAAATATATGAAATAGATTATAGATTCATAGAATATAATGGAATATAAAATTTTTATCTAACCATACAAAAGACATTGGTATAATTTTTTTAAAACGATCCTATAAATAAAGTATAAAATTATTTCTAACCATATTTGAGAAAATTCAATTTTATATAATAAACTGAAAGCTGAAAGAATATTAGAACTGTTTTTTTTTCAAACCCATATTTTTTTTCTAATTTTCTAAATATAAAATAATTTTCATGGATGTGAGAAATTATCTTCATGTTATATATTAAAAAGATCATTCCTCACATTTTTTTGTATGTAGAGAAAATCAAAATGATTGGATAACACTATGAATAATACATGTAATACTTTACAATAAATGTAATTGGTATTATTAAAGTTGTTGAAAAAATAATTTTATTTAGTTTTATATTACAATATAAATATTAACTTTAATTATTTATAACTAATCTATTTTATTCTGCATTTGTAATTTCTCGGTCTTTCCAATTCTTATTAGGAAATTCCATCTATTTTATTTTAAAATAATGAAACAAAAAACCATGAATAAATATAAAATCATGATATAATATGTCAACGTACAATTTTATTAATGAAAAGAAATATTGGTTTCATAATACAGAAAAAAACTCCTTATAATGGAATTGGGATGAAATAACCCTTAATTTAGATTCATTCTTCATTGTTCATTTTACATGCTCGTGTATGATAAATTTTTTTATTAAATACTTTTATAAGAACTGTTTTCATCAATATTAACCTTTTTATAGTCCTTTTATCCTTCTTTTTCAACAATTCAATGAATAGTTCATGCTTATGTTGACAATATTAGTTTTTTCATTGAATTTAAAAAAAATAGTATATTTAACTTGGTTAATAATGCTACAAAAGGGTTCCCCCTACAAAATGTTAATAATTCTATGGAAATTAATTTTATTCACTATATAATAATTTATGATGTTTTGGCCTGACCATGTGGTAAAGGCTCCCTATAATCATTCACCAAACATGGGATCAAATCCAAGAAAGGGTGACTTTTACTTGGTAGGTGGTGATGCATGCATGACGCGGGTAGGTGGTGATGTAGGCATGACACTTACAGATGGTGGAATATGCATTATACATGCATGATGTTGCATTGGTCCATTGGGATAGTTTGTGCACCATTGGGATATGTAATGGTCTTTATGTCCACTAGTCTTTCAGGCCATATATAGAATAAATATGGCTTAATTGGAGGATTTCATCTTGGGGTGGGTGTTGTGGACTATCATTCTGGCCTATGTGTGTGGTGTGTGTTTTTTTAATTTTATTTTACCCCCATGTACCTAAGATATATATATATAATTTATAATTAACAAAGTTTGATGGATATTAAAAAATTAATTATATTTTTTCATAGTGGTTGATGTCCCCATATTCACATGGTCAATATTTTCTTTATCAAACATATGGTCAATTAATAAAATATATAATATATATTTTTTAAAAATTATTTAATATTTAATATCATTTTCATATATTTATATATATATTTCTATTAACTCCATCATTAGAAAAATATAAGGGATCCGGTGATGAAAATAATTTAAACCACTTTATTGGGGTGGAGTTCTACATATGAACATGAATAAATTTGTCAGTTTCTTAAATAATTTATGGTGTACATAATGATATATATTTTAAATTAATAAAAAAATAAGTATATTTTTTTTTTTTTTTATTATTACCAGGTGGATATAAATTTTTTTAACGGATTTATAAAGAGAAATAAATTTAGTGAATTCGGTTATGGTAATTAACACATCCTTTGGAAACCTATTAGGGATTACAAAAAATTTGAAGTGTCTTTGTCAGTAGAAAAAACTAATATTAATTATCTATGAAAAGTATATATATTTTATGGAAGAATTTTTTTTCAAAACATTTATCATTATTTATACAGACATGAGATGATGAGGATACCTTTTAGAAGAGATGGAGATGGAAAACATTTTAATACTTATTACTTTTTAGTGTAATATATTCCACAATATAGTATTGTGGTTATAAATAGTTACAATTTCTAATATGTGAATGATTAGGTAGAAATGAAGCCTATTAATGATATTAATTCTCCTTTGGATTTCTAATAATGCATTATCCCTTTATTTTACACCATTTGATCCATTTTACACCAAACTCTGTTAAAAAATATTTACAATGGTCACTATTTATAATGCATAAAAATAACATTCACTATAATACCAAAATTTAATTTTTCCAATTATATATTATATACAAATTTTAAATAAATAAATTATCATAAGTCCTAAATATCAAATTAAATATATGATTATCAAATGAAATAATTTTTTTTAATATCAATTTTTTTGAATAATAATGATTTCAAAATAATTATAAATAAAATTATGACTAATAATGAATAAAATATATAATATTAAATTAAATGATAATTACATTTAATTCAAAAGAAAAAAACTAAAAAGAACCATGATAATGTTTTATTAAAATATACATACCAAAAAATCATTTGAAAAATGACATTTGTTTGATTTACAAAATGATACAAATATATTTTTTGACGTCACTGTTGTATTATAAAATCCATTATATTAATTTATATATATATATATAGAATAATCATTTCCTAAACTATGGTGTATATTTTATGTCATTATAATTTCATAAATGTTTCAGTATTAGTCTAAATGGTATATTTAATATTTACAAAAAATAAATTATATTTAAATAATCACAAGAAAATAATGTCCACTAATTTTCATATAATGTTTAAAAAATTATAATATTTTATACCCTAAAAAATTATAAAAATGTGAAATTTAACTTTTAACCATGTTCTTATATTTATAAGGTTCTATCTTTTAATATATTTGGTAGAAGGAATTATGACATAATATAATTTATTCTCATGTGTTTTAAGTGATATGTTGGGATACCTCACAATATGAAAATCAATTCTACATCAGAGAGATAGTATCCGGACATTTTAAAAAAATTATCTCAAAAAATAAATAATACAACCAAAACCACTACTCTATTAATATTAACATATCAAAAAATTAACACACTATATTATGATGAATTTTTTAACATTAATGTATGATACAAAAGATGAGACCACACTTAAAATAAAATAACATCATAAAAATCATCAAATAATTAATTGATACAATGTTAAATATTTAAATTATCTTTAATATCATATAGAAACTCCATTACATTGATACTAATTTATATTTTTTCCAATAGGAAAATTGACCCGGTCAAAATTGATATTCCCCCACCATTAGTTCAGTACCTAAAAATTCATCCAACAAGACACATTCCCAAAAAAATTACATAATATAAATAAAAAGAATTAATTTTTTTAAAAACTCTCATATAAATTGAAATATGTTTTTTGTAATGAATGACAGTACATATTTTAAAAAATAATAAATTAAAAATATGTAAGATTAAAAAAAATGGCAACTAAAATGAAAAATAATTTTCCTGCCACTATAAAATCTTTAGCATTTATTTTATTATGTGTTTTCCCTTATCCAATCTTCCATAGAATATGTCAACATATTTCAAATCCGTAGAACCTATTTACAATTTGAAATATAATATAAATTCTTCATCTTATGAGAAATCATTCGTTTTGAGATCAGTTGTGGTGCGTAACCTCATATATTTCTTCCTTAACTATAGTGGAATCCAATAAGTAATAATTGTCTACTTTTTTTCAATTGTGAGGATACACCCATTTAGAGTCATCAATAATAATTAAAATTTTAACAATGACATCATATATATATATATATGTGTGTGTTGTTTATAAAATAGTCACCAAGTTTTGTTACATCTAATATTTCAAAAAAATGTTATATGGAAAAAGATTATATAAAAGAAAAACATGGAATATAATCAATACCAGGATTCCTTAAATAGAATACATATATAATATAGTATAAAAGAAATGTAAATATAAAAAATTATCTTAAATTAAAAAAATTGTCATGTGGTCTCGTATATACCCAATAACTCTTCTCCATCAATCCATTACAAATCAATCATAAAACATAGGGCTTGTTGGATTTTCACTACCTAGGACCTTATTATCCCTTGGATTTAGTGGTGGATTGAAGATGATGTGAGTATAAAATTGTAGGCCACTATAATTGAAATAATAAAAAATATATATAGAATTTTTAAAATTTCATTCTAATATTCATATAAAATAATTTATCAAAAAAAATTGAACATTGGTGGATACATTCATTTTAAAGCGGCAAATGTGATTAACCACGCCATCATCAATAAGTGTTGGATTTATGAAAAAAAACTATTTAATATCAATAGAAAAAATATTTTATATTATATACATTGAAAGTAATATTTATTTTTTCATTAATTATAATGTTTATTATCCATATCAAAGTATTCATTATAAGGATCTTATTTATAAACAACTGAAAGAGATCCGTATGATGAAGCATAATTTCTATTATATATTCCATTAGATATAAACATAAAATCCCATTGATAATTATAGAAATGTTATATATCATAATGAATAATATATGGACCTAATATGCTTTATTATTTATCCCATTATTATCATCAATAAACATATTATCCTAGAATCTTTAATATTCATCTATTCTATTATTTATAAATTTATTTTTCTCTAATGAATGCTACAAATACTAGATCCTAGGAATAATTTTAGGAATAAAAATACAAAAATGGAAACAAATATATAAGATCACTATTTTTTAATCATTTTAAAATATAATTTTTCCCTCAAATCATGAAAACATATCTAAATGGAGAAACTTTTTCAGTCAAATTATCTAATGGGGAATTAATGTCAAACAGATTCGAATGTTATTTCTAGTAATATTATATATTTTATATTGTCATTATTCCTTTTTTTTTTGATCCCATGCCATTATATTTTTTGTGTCTTTAGTAGAGGTTAGACAATTTATTAAATCAATTGCTTAAGCGTAGTCCTGAACCAATAGATAATAATGATGAAGGTGGTTTATCATCTCATTGGTGAGTTATGATAGAACTCTTTTCGGTTTGGTAATGGATACAACACTTAATCTATTAACATAATTCAACTGGTGTCTCTTAAATGGTATTTTGGCGGTATTTTAATGAATATAACATTCGACTATATCTATTGGCCTGTTAGTGGATCTCTTCTGATTATCCCATTGGTTGGAACTTGATCAATAGTTACACACACATATTTATGAAACATAATGTTATTAGTGTTTTCACACCGATAAATACAATTATATATCTTCTCCATAATCCCTTGTCCTAATAATTTTTTACTTAATCATACACTCTCACTTTGAAAATCTTTGAATATCCCAACTTTAGTCGACAGAAGATCGTAGCCATAAACATGTACTAGTGAGTCTAAAAACATTTTTTCATAGATCCTATTAGTATTTTGTATTTTCCTCATTTTTATTCATCATGATTATACATGTCAACAATTGAATTTTTTTGAAATAGGTTTATAATTTTAAATTTAGAATCTAAGGGGCTTTGCCTTATTCCGTCAATTATTTCCCCATTCAACTTTTATATTTCATCCAATTGTTTAATTCCTTGACATTGATGGTATATAGTTTCATGATATTAATTGATTCTATAAAAAGGTATTTATATATCTATGGAATTACTCCATGTGATGGTGCGGATATTTATTATGAATTTATCAAGAAAATTCCTTCAGTATGGATCTAAAATAAGAATTTCATAAATATAATTATTTAATTTTTTTATGAAACGTTTTTTTAAAATGTGTGGTGGTAAATTAAAATGTTTTTAATGTTTAGTTTCCTAATTTAATTGGTGGTGATATTACCTACATATGAAATTAACTTCATCAAATTTTAATATTTGAATCCCAAATTTTATAATCACCTATAAGGGGAGCCATAATATTGGATGAACTCGTACCACATAGCTTTGTCGATCTATGGTTATATTCCTGTTATTTTCCTTAAAGTGTAACGTGTATCCACATTCATTGGTGAAATAATACACTATATGTCAGTGAATCTAGGATAATATACATATAATGTGGCCCATTAATACAAATACTTTTAGTGGATAATCTTGAAGATACATTTAATGATACCCTATATGAATTATTTTAATGAAATGTATATAGTAAATGTTTCTAGAAATGAAATAAAAACATTTATGTCCCAATAAATTTAGAATTAATATTATATTTATTAAATTTTATTATTTATTAAAAAAAATTCTAAATTAATTCATATTAATTTAAAAATAATTTTTAATTGATATAAATTAATCGAACACCACATTATTTTTTAATATGTGGAACATTACAAGAGAATAAAAATTGTATTATAAGTAATATATTATTACTCCCATGGAGAAATTACATCAATTGTGATTAAATAAATCAATTAGTTATAATAAATAGAAAAAATGAAAATACTCCCGATTGTGAATATATTGGATCATTATTAAATTTTTAGATAAACAACAATCATTAAAAAATAATAATAAATATGTTCATCATTAAAAGATAAATAATTAATAAATATATGTAATCTCAAATGTGAACAATTCCTTGTGAAGTGAAAATTAAATGAAAATATGACATATAAAGACAATAGATACTATTAAAGTCTTCCAATGTTATATATTTTCATATCCAATTTGGTTGATGATAATGTTGTAATTACAAGTATAACTATTTAGTATAAATAAATTTATTCTCTTAAAATATTTAACACAGAATGGATAAATATAAAATAAAGATATTACAATAATACATGTGTTTGCTATGTATAAATATTTTTATTTATATTAATAAAATATGATTTATTTATATATAAATTTTAAAAATATAAATATCATCGAAGTATAAAAATTTAATTTTAGTATACATTGAAATTGTTAATGTCATCGTTAAATAAAATTATTTATAAAAGTAATATTTATTTCCACAAATTATTATATTATGTACTATTAATTTTCTCATTGTGAATTAATTGATGAATTTAAAATACTTCCATATGTAAAATTTTATAAATGAATTATTTTAAATATAAATATATATGAGATAATATTGAGAATAATGAATATTTAAAAACTGAGTTTTTAATAATGGTCTTTTAATTAGAATTTATTATTTTCATTTAAAATATAAATATATAAAAATGAACAATAAAAATATTAAATAAATAACAATTTTCAATTCATTATATCATAAATATAAAATGATGAGGTTAAAACATTTTTTAAAAATGTTCGATCATTAATTTAACAATAAAAAACAATGATTTTCCTAATATAGTAAATTTTATATGATTTAGATTCTTTTTATACCTTATAAATAAATAAAATTATATTTATAATTCAAACAATTTAAAAGTTATATTTTCAATTTATAAAAACATGAATATCATTTTATAAAACTATGAATGATTTTATGAACACTAATGTTCTAAATTTGTTTAAAGAATATTTATTCAAGGAATATTATGAGTTTCAATTTATGTGAATGTCACATAACTATTAATTGAATAATAATAATATTTTAAATATTTTAATATTTAACAGTTGAAATTTTTTTCAACATGTAATATTCCTGGTAAAAAAACAAATTTTCATGAAATGGGTTTTTACATATTATGGTTGATAATAATGAATTTTGATTATTTAAATATGAAAAAAATATTATTTTATTCAAATATTTATGTATATATAATTTTATTTTTAAAATATTAAATAAATTTAAGAATATAATTTTCCTATAAATTTTTTATATATGGGTTAAATAAATATTATTTTGGTATGTGTATGTTATTGTTCTTTTGGTTTAATAGAGGGAAAAACATTGAATCACAAGTGAATCATTCATTATATTGGATGGGGGAGGGATCCAATGACATGTATAATTATTTTAAAAAATATTGGTATATTTTTTTCCTTTTTTCCTCCAATAATGAAATTATATTAATGGGAAATTATATGTTTTTACATATGTTCAGTTTTTATAACCTATAAAAAGCACTCTTATATAACAATTATTACACTATTTTAATTGATATAGATATACCAGAATTTTTCTCTATCTTATCCTAAACATACTCCCCATTCCTCTAAATTAATTGTCCAAAAAATATATATGATATTGAGTCTTAATGAGTTACCCAAGGGATACATTCAATGGAATGGTAATAATATCAACCCAACATTTCTATGTTAATTTAATTTTATACACCCCAAAATTTTCCAAAATCATTGAATGTACGATAACACCATCAAGGTTACTATGTATAAATTTTATTATAATAATTGAATATAAATTTTATGAATTCCCAAAAAATTAGTCAGTAAAATTGAAACATCTTTATGTGTGTGTCAATACAACCCCCTCCGGGAGTAAAATGTTTCTATTTCCATGAATAGTTATTAATAATGATATAAAAAATGTTCTTATAATTTAAAAATAAATATTTTGACTATATTAATATTATTTAATGACAATATATTAAATTATATAAATAATAAATATAATATCTTTTTATAATTTCATTAACTACAATAAATTGATTAAAAAATGAACCCATATAAATTTTTATATTTTTAGATACTAACAAAAACTACATACATATAGTATTAATGAACTAATGAATTAAATTAATGTTGAATCTTATTTATATTATGGGGTTTTTATTACTTCTTTGACAATGATCAAAAATCTAGAAGTGTTACATAGAAATTAATCAAACAATCTGGGGTAGCTAATGTAATTATACAATATATGAATTATAAATAAAAATTGATAATAAATAAACATTATAAAATTAAATATTTAATTATATCGAATATTGGAATATAAGAAACAAACATAATTTGACTATTTAGGATGTTATGTGAATGATAATAATGTATTTAGATATGATGCAAATATTTTGTTTCTAAATTTTTTTCTTTCAGATGAATTATTTTAAAATTTAATAATATTTAATTTTTTTACTTACAATTTGATATGTAATATCACAAATAGTGTTTGTTCATTGTATTTGAACATCAATGTCATACCCTCCATATTTAATGTCTTTTTAATAGTATGATTCTTATGAATTAATAGATTATATAAACCACTGTTTGTTCCCTCCAATTATATGTTATCATTATTTTTCATCATTTTCCATTATGATCTAATGATGTATATCATCTATATTATATTTATATTTTTTATATATAGTTTAATTTACAATTATGTTATTTTGAATGAAATTTTTTAGATCCATTAATAATTTTAATATTTAATTTAACAATACTTATGGTTTAAATATTATTTATAATCTCTTTTAGATCGTGACTAGAAACATTATTTTACACCATTTATATATTAAAACCACTTATTTTCTTTTATCAAATAAAAATTTTATGTCCATTTGGGCTTTTATGACAAATAAAAGCAACATTCATTATTTAAAATTATCCATTATTTACCTCATAATGTTTATCAAAACTGTTTACTTTAATACATTATTCACCATATATTTGTAATAAATTTTCTTCATTGGAACTATATATTTAATAAAAATTCATCTTTTTCAATTTTGAATATTTGAAACGATATAATATCTTTATTTGTTTAAATTCATCATTATATAACCATCAATAATTAATTGAGATGTGATTCTGATCTCACTTAATAATTTCACAATATATCATGCATATTATTTATATATGTATTACATTCCTCTTTGAGAAAAAAATCTTAATTTTGATATATTTTTGTGATGGCATGGTTGGTGATATCCCATCATTGAAATGGTTAGTATTAATATCTCATTATATTCCATTTATATTTTAATTGTAGTTTTAATATGTGCATTGTTTTATGATAGAGGTTAACCTGATATTATGTCTTACCCCCTAATGATCCCCCTCACGACCCAACAATTATGGATGAGTGATAATGACCATCAGAATTTACCTCTATTAGGAAACGAGTAGAAAAATTTAAAAAGGATAAAAAATCGCACATATGGAAGAATTACACTCTAATGTACATTGGACCTAGATATATGATATGATAAATCAATCAACTACAAGATGTAATAGAAAATAATGGGAACTAAAACTGACCGAAAATACATGTATAATATAAAAAACGATTCTCCTAAAATATACTTACAAAAACTATTTATGGCAATGAAAAATCAATGATGATAAAGACTATGCAAATAATTCATGAAATTATTTGAAGTTGTAAAGAACTGGAAATCCAGTGGATTTTTTTTAAATACATGGGAATTTTACGAGTCCGTAGTTTCTTACGGCGCTTGATTCTGAGGCCCAAAGTTCCTGGAATGATCCGTCAAAGTTTTATTAAGATTAAATTATCAAGCCTCTATTGTTTTCCTGAATATGTGGAATAAATATTAAATATTAACTCAGATCAGAAATATGAGGCCACCGTTGCGCTCTGGATGGCGGGTTTCCCTTTTCGTGACTTATGTTTAGTCATCACATGCCTCTTGGGAGAAAAACCAAAAAGCATAACTGCAAATAAAATAATTAAATAATGTTATTTTATTTTTCAAATGCTTATAACACAAAAATGGAAACTCGGATTAAAAATCCGAGACCACCACTAAACTCTTGAGGGTAGGATTTCATTAAGAAGATACTTACTTGGGTCGGTGAGGGCCACTAGAGAATGTTAGTTTTTGGACGCAAATAAAATAACTAAGTGACAATTATTTTTTTGTAAAATTATAACATATAAATGGTAACTCGGAATAGAAATCCGAGGGTACTATTGGGTTCATTGGGGTGTATTTCATCTTGGTAGTGGCTAACCTCAACCGCAGTGGGTTGAGGGTGGCTGATAATAATTTTCCGAACTTTTTTAGAGTACGTTTATTAAACGTATTAGCGACATTTTATAACTTTTGAACCAGTGCTCGGAATTGAAATATGAGGGCACCGTTGTACTCACATCATCGTTTATTAAATAGTGAGACCATTACCACAATTTCGTTTTATCATTTGTAGAAGTTATCTTTTTGGGGGTTTTAGATTAAATTGAATAAAGATAAAGATTTAAATTTATTTTATGTTGGTGGTTGAAACCTCCAAGGGGAGGTCGGAGGTGGGAGCAACCACACTCTAACCTCCCTTGGGAGGATGTTATGGTGGTGGAGCCCAACTACATGTAACCACCTTTGGGATGATTAATAGGTGGGCCTCACTCGACCTCACTTACTCCCCTTTAAGCACCTTGAACCGCCAATTAAATTTGGTGAAACTCTTCAATTTTCCCCCCATTAATTTTTGAGCCTCCACCCTCATTAATTACGTAGGTTGTTTTCATTAATTAATCTCACCTTTTTTAATCTTTTCGTATTCTTTATGCCACCATTATTATATGGTATTATATTTTATTATTGGGGGTTGGAATAATCCTTGGTTTGGAGAACTTTGTGAGTGGAGCTTTGGGAGAATTGAGAGGACTATATCCTCTAAACAAAGAATGCAGAGAACACTCATCTCCATCGAAAAATGATGACAATGCCTTATTCCTTACTCAATCGAGGCAAGGAATGGGAAGCGATGCTCACAAAAAATGCCGATGTGATTATCAACTTCTTCTTTCGGGACGTCAACAAAATGACGACGCCTTTCCGCAACTCTGCCGAGCAAACACTGATTACAAGGTAGGGGGATTTGAATTTTTTTAAAATATTAGTTTAAACCTCAATTCTTCAATGTATATGTTTTATGTTTGGAAAACCAAATGATATTGTTTGACGAGGAGGGTTCGGACCGCACGAACACTGCCAGACCATCCCCCCATAGTTTTTTTTCGTTTGATGACGATAGAGGTGGACCACAAAAAGGATCCAGTGGTGCAAGGACGCCGGGTCACCGCAAGGGTGAAACACCTCCATGCCTTGCATAGGAACCGAGTCGCGGCCAGGGGGACGTGGTGGTGCCAAAGGGGAATGGTTCCGTCTCACCGCGCCGGAGAGGAGCCGCAGCTGGGAGGGCCGTGTCGGATGGAGAAGCGTGGCACCATCACGCCGCTTGGTGAAGCCGAAGGCCATTGCCAGGTCGGGTCGTGGCACCGTTGCACTGCATGGAGGGCAGTAGGACAGCGGCACTGTCGCACCACGGTGGCAGTGTGGAGGTGGCCAGTCAGTCCGGATGTAGTGGATCCTGAAAAATAGGTGGGACCCTTCGCGTCACGCGGGTCGACAAAACTGGTGCCAAGCGCCGATTTCTTCAGAGCAGAATAGGGGGCACCCCTTCCCACGCATGGCCAGCCATGCCATGTTGGATGGCCTACTGGGCCGCCACCAGCCGGGCTGCCCTTGGCTGGTCCTCCCTCGGCCGGCCCACCCTCGTGCCGGGCCGTGCACGGCCGGGCCGCCCACTACCGGGCCGCCCTTGGCTGGGCTGCCCTCGGTCGGGCCCCCCTCGGGCCGAGTCCCCTACGACTGGGCCACCCTCGAGCCAGGCCACCTCTTCGAGCTAGGCCGGCCCCTTGGGCTAGGCCTTTTCCTAATACCGAGTCAGACCCTCAGACCTAGTTGGACCCTGGTCCAGACCAGGTTGGTCCGGGTCGCCCCGACTGGGTCGGACCGTACCCGGACCCGCAATGGCCACTTCCACCTTTCGGCCCATATCATAGGGTATGGGTGTCTGATCGACTAACCGCTTGAGGCGATGGAATTCTTGGAGTGATATGATTCTTTTGGAATACTCCAGTTGAGGTTCGGACACAGTTTGAGTATGCTCAAGTTGGTTTGAGCATAAAAAATCATTCGGGCCCCTTGAATGAAAATGCTAATAACTCTCAGACCAGGCGTCTGATTTATGTGTCTTCTATCGTGTTGGGATCCTTATGATGAGACAAAACTTCGGGATACATCAACTCAGGACCTCGTGATAGTTGATGAATCCAAATTTGGCTTGAGGAGAAGACCCTCCTGGAATCGAGCCTGTTGTGTGTGCGAAACCTAGAGCTTGATATGACTGAGATGTACCAGAATCCTCTATTGGTTTGACAACGATGATAGCTTTACCGAGATCCTATATGGGTCTGATAGTTCTGACTTCTGTTCCTGTATCCTATGGGGGTCAGAGAGAATTGCTAGTCCTATATCCTTTGTGGGTCCGACAGGTTAGATGAATCAGTGACTACATCTAATCATCTCTATCAATCTAAAAAATATGTATTCCTATGTGAGATGAGTTTTGTATTTCAACCATTATCTTTATGGTGATTGACTTTACATCCTATTCGGAATGGGATGTGCTTGGGCTCGAGAGATAGAGCTGAACTGTGATTGGTAATTATGTATATGTATAGGCATATACCTAAGTAAGGTTTGTTGATACTTCGTGATTGTATCATTATTCTATGGTTTATCCATAGTGGATTTTTAGAGACCTTAGGGGTATTATGGTCCTCTACTAGGAATTGTTATAATCACTATAGCACAAGCTTCGCCCGCACCTTGTTGTGTTATGTGTAGATGACAGACAACAGTGATCGAGGCTGAGGGTGATGGACGACTTGCTACTCGGAGCTGGACTAGATGAGACGTACCTTAGGGAAGAGTTGTTTGAGTTCTGTACCTAACCATCTAGTAGGATTCCCCAGTGGATGATCCAAGAGCTATTTTACCTTTTTACTTGTACTTTTTTTGTTGTTCGGTTGGGTTTGTATATGGGACCATTTATTTTCAGAACTACCTTTTGTATTCGGTATTACTTAGTATTTTGAATCCAATTGTGTACTCTGATTGTGTATGATTTCTTTTTATAAAGTAAATGTGTTCCCTACATAGGGATTTACCCCTTTGGTGCTAGTCTCCACCCCCTGCCTATGGAAGGAAGGCTTGGGGTAGTCACGACACACGTCCCAAGGAAGGTTTGTGACAAACTGGTATTAGAGGAGTCAGTTCTACAGTATAGCTTAGGACTCTAATCTATCTTACTATGAAGCAATAGTGATAAGAGTATTGAGTGTGGTTTTCAGTCCAAGGAGTGAAGCGTTGTTGCGGCGACCGACATATCCATTCACCAAGACCTTGAATTTTGATTTCCGACTCAGTGAGAGAATACACTTATTGGGAGAGTGTTTTCATGAGTATTATTTGTGAACAATTTGAGTCAGCTCACCAGGTATAACTTATTGACCGTAGCACACCTATTATTTATCAGGATGTCACTACGTAGATAGCTAGCTAGGGTTTCCGAGAGGGTATACGATGACTGCCCATCTAGTGACGAGGCTCCGGTTTGGGGCCATCTTTCTATGTTGGCACCATTGGGTGGTGTACCAACAACACCACCACCCATAGGGCAGTAGATACCCCCAGCCGCACTAGCGGACGGTTCACGTTGACTATGCGCATTTTACGAGTTCCAGTGGCAATGGCCTATGTGGTTTCGAGGTGAGACATATTTCTAGGCAGAAGATGATTGGATGGAGGCAATTACTGAAGTTTTTTGCCTAGTTGAGACACAAGTAGAGAAGATGTTGATCTTAGCTAATAATTATTTTCAGTGAGTGACCATGAGGATGGTTCTCATAATGATGAGGTTTCAGTACATGGACCATTTTATCAGATGGTACCTTCGAGTAGTGTGCCAACTATATCATTTCCCATTGGTCAACAGACACCACCAACAGTACCGGTAGAGAACACTTGTACGCATAGTGCCTTACATGTGTTTCAGCACTATATATCCCTCATGTTCTGAGGTGACCCCAACCCACAGGCAGCTAAGGACTAGCTTGTGGAGGTGGCTGAGAGTTTTCTAGAGCTTATACAGCTTCGACAAGATGACATGTCGGTAGTTGAGTATTCATCGAGGCATACAAGTATTTCCAGGTACTCAATGAATATTATTAGATCAGTTCCTTAGAGCTAGGACCTATGAGCAAGGTGTGTTTATGGATATCTAATCCAGCAATTTTTCATATTTTCATTCCAACTTATGTTAGGGTGCTAGAGAGAACCTTTGTGGTTGAATGTTCATTGGATGAATGAATACAACTAGTGAATGTTGGCAGTTGGAAAGCAAGAAACTCATGTCAGTCTCAGAGACGTGTGGTTGTGACTTGTTTCAGGAACATGAAGTGCTAAGGACAGATGAATCTTCATGGAATCAGATGTAGATGTAGAGAATAGAGAGCATCAGGAGGTGGTGCACATTTCAACTGGTTACTACCACCCGCCATTGTAGTACCTTCTAGGCTCATAGAACTAGAGAGCAGGGGAAGAGAGTAGCTGCATGCGGTCAAAATGTGTGACCCAAGGGCTCTAGGAATTATTTGAGGTATAGTCTGTGTCTACTAATAGAAATCATCTCAATAGACATAGATACCAATCATTCCTTCTTTCTATGAATCTTGTCCCAGACCTAGAGATACATTTGGGAGGAGACTCGATAATCACACTTTTGCTGATGGTGTGATCTGATCCTTGAGGCGAGAGTTTCGGTTGGAACCTCTTGGTGGAAGCATCAATCCCTTACGACGTTAGTTTGGGTATTGATTGGACAACCATAGTTTTTACACATATTGAATTTAGTTTTGGTTTATCTACAACTTTTGGATGGGGGTTCCCTTGGTCCGTGAAAAGGAAAACCCAGCCATCACGGGATAGAATTATGCATAATATAGTGTAGTCGATCACTCATGAGTAATCTAGACATACATTTATTCCAAAATTCCCCAGAGTTGCATCAGCACTATCAACATTGGTGAAGAAGGTTTAACCCTCCATGTGGTCGGAGAGATACCAGCAGAGCTTTCAGGAACTGAGGTAGAGGTTGTCTACTGCCCCAAATATTGAGGCTTCTAGAGAAAGGTTTTGAGTATGTAACCTATTGAAATGCATCAGGGACCAGACTTAGGTGTGTCATGATTTAGGAGTGAGCAATGATCACTTATCATTCTCTATAGTTGAGACAACATGAGTAGCACTATGCTACCCATGACCTGGAGTTAGTAGCAGTTGTCTTCACCTTCAAGATGTGGCAGCACTATCCTTTGGGTGAACGTTTTGCAGTCTATTCTGACCACCAGATTCTCTTGTAAATCTTCTCAAAGAATGGCCTGAACCTGTGATAGCGATGATGGCTCGAGTTACTCTAGGTCTATGACTTCGAAATAGTCTATACTCCTGGGAAGGGGATCATTGTAGAAAATCCTTTCAGCAAGAGATCAAGAATTCAGCTGTTAGGAGAGGCAACATAGAAGCTGGCTACGTTGCAGATATCTTCTATGGATAGGGATGGATCAACCTTTCTATAGTCTCTTACAGTCAATCCCCCACTTATTCATCATGTTAGGGTGGCGCAGTGTGGGAACGCTGATTGTGAGACAAGACGTGATCATATATCCACACGATAGGAACCTGATGGATTTTCTGAAGGTGGGGAGCACGTCATCCTCTTCAGAGAACATGCAATGGTTCATGTGTCAATTCAGGAGGATGTGTTGAGGGAGTTCCACACATCCACTCCAGTGGTACATCTTGAAGATGGACACCACAAGAGTTAAAGAATGGCGACCACATCATTCTATGGGTCTCACCTCGATGAGGACTACGGAGATTTGGCCGAGGCGGTAAGCTATCTCCGCGATTCATTAGACCATTTGAGGTCCTCAGCATGGTAGGTGAGGTGGATTACCACTTGGCTCTTCCACCTCAGTTGCACCAGGTGCACGACGGCTTCCACGTAACTCAACTGAGGAGTTACGTGCACGACCTGTCCCACATCATTGATCATGACGAGCTAGGCATTAATGACGTGGCGACATTCACGGATGTTCTAGTGGAGATTGAGGATCGAAAAGAGTGGGTCATGAATGGACGGTCGATTACTCTGGTGCGCGTTCTCTGGCAGCACGAGATCCTCCCGGAGAGGACATGAGATCAGGAGGCTCAGATGCATTCTCAGTACCCCCATTTGTTCTCTTAGTGTGTGTTGTAGCTTACAAGGAATTAAATCCCTAAGATGGGGATAATGTAAAGATCCAAAAATCTCGTGGATTTTTTTAATACATGGACATTTTATGAGTCTGCAGTTTCTGACGGTGTGCGATTCTGAGGCTCGGAGTGCCCTGAATGATCTGTCGAAGTTTCGTTAATTGTAAATAATCACGCATATGTAGTTTTACTAAAAAAGTGGAATAACTCTTACATGGTTACTCAGATCAGAAATCTGAGGCCACTATTGGGCTCAAGATGGCCGATTAACCCTAGGCGTCACTTATGTTAATTGGCACAGGCCTCCTGTGAGAAAACCTGAAGATAGCTTAACCAAAAATAAAATAATAAAATAATGTAATTTTATTTTTCAAATGATTATAAATCAAAAATGGTAACTTGGATTAAATATCCAAGACCACAACTGAAATCGTGAGGGTAGGATTTCTTTATGAAGATATTAACTTGGGTATGTGAGGTCCTCCAAAGAAAGTTAGTTTTTGGCCGCAAATAAAATGATTAAGTGACAATGATTTTATTGTACTATTAATATCATAAAAATGGTAACTTGGATTAGAAATATGAGGGTACTGTTGGGTATGTTGGGGTGTATTTCAACTAAGAAGAGGCGAACCTCGACCACAGTGGGTCAAGTGTGGATGATAATAATTTTCCAACCTTTTTTTCGGGTACATTCAGTAAACATGTGAGAGATGTTTTATAACATTTGAACTGGTGCTCAGAATTGAAATCTGAGGGGACCATAGAAATCACTATGTTAGTAATTTCTAAGTGAGAAATTCACTGCAGTTGTTTTTTTATCATGATTAGATGTTTGTTTTTTAGGGTTTTAAATTAATTTAATAATGTTAAATATTTAACATTATTTTAAGATGATTGTTGAAACCTCCAAGGGGAGTTTGAAGGTGGGGGCCACCACACCCAAACCACCCTTGGGAAGATGTTATGGTGGTGGGAACCACCCACACAAAACCTCCATTGGGAGGACTACTAGGTGGGGACTACCTGACCTCTCTAACTCCCCTTTAACCCCTTGAACCCCCAATTAAATTTGGTGAAACTCTTTACCTTTTTTCTCATTAATTTTTGATCCTCCGCCCTCATTAATTAAGTGGGTTGTCTTCTTTAATTAATCTCAACTTTTTTTCTCTTATTTTATTCTTTATGGAACCATTATAATAAGGTATTATATTTTATTATTGGGGGATGGCATAATCCTTGGTTGGGAGAACTTTGTGAGAGGAGATTTTGGATAACTGAGGGGACTCTATCCTCTCAATGAAGAATGTGAAGAATGCTTGTCTCCACCGAAGAACGATGATGTCGTCTTCTTCCTTCTTGAATCGAGGTAAGGAATGGGAAGTAATTCCCATGAAGAATGCTGACACCATCCTTGACTTCTTCTTTCCCGACGTCATTGAAAGAACTCTGCTGAGTGAAAACCAATTACAACATAGGGGGATTTGAATTATTTTTAAATAAGATTTTAAACCTCCTTTCAACATCGTATAAGTTTCTGGTTTGGAAATCCAAATGATATCATTTGATGAGGAGGGTTCGGACCGCACAAACACTACCCGAACCTCCCCCTTTTTTTGTTTCCGTTTGATGACGACAGAGGTGGACCGCAAAAAGGAGCGAGCGGTGCAAGGACGCCGGGTCACCACAAGGGGGAACCACCACAATGCTGCGCAGAGGAACCGAGCCGCGGCCAGGCGGGCCACGTCGGTGCTGAAGGGGCGAGGTGCTATCTCACAACGCTGGAGAGAAACCGAGGCTGGGACGACCGCGTCAGATGGAGAAGCGCGGTGTCGTTGTGCCATGTGGTGAATCTGAAGGCCGTGGCTAGGTACGGCCATGGTGCCGTCGCACCACGCGGAGGGAAGTAGGACAGCGGCGCTGTCGCGCCGCGGTGGTGGTGCAAGGCAACCGACCGGGCTGCCCACCGTGGATCCGAACAAACAGGCGGGACCCTTTGGTTCTTGAGGGACCACAAAACCAGCGCCAAGCACATGCTTCTTCGGAGAAGAATAGAGGGGGTTCAAAATCCCCTCCCACACGTGGAAAGTCGGGCCACACAGGCCGACCAGCAGGGCCGCCACTGGTCGGACCTCCCCTTCGAATCTTGCCACCCCCTCTTATCGAGCCGTTTCCTCAGACCAGGTCAGACCATCAGACCGGGTCAGACCTCGGTCTAGACCGTGTTAGGATGGGTCACTCAGACTGGGTAATACCAGACCCAAACCCGCAATGGCCATTTACACCTTTCCGCCCATATTTGTGGGCTACGACTGTCCGATCGATGAACCGCCTGCGGTGATGGAATTATTGGAGAGTGGAAATTATTTTGGCATATTCCACTTGAAGTTCAGACACGGTTGGAGTATGGTTAGTTTGGATTGAGCCTAAAAACCAATTGGGAACCTGTAATGGAAATGCCAATAACTCTCAGACCTGACGTCCGATTGATGCGTCGTCTTTCACGTTGGGATCCTTAAGATGAGACAGATATATAGTATATATAATCTCATAACATCATGATAGTTGATATATCGACACTTGGCTCAAGGAGCAGACCCTCCCGGAATCGATCGTGTTGTGTGGGGGAACCCTAGAGCATACTGCGACTAAGATTTACTAGAATCCTCTCTGGGTTCAACAGTGATGAATACTTTACCAGGATCCTACATTGGTCTGACAGTTCTGTCTTCTATTCTTGTATCCTCCATGGGTCTGACAGAATAGATGGTCATGTATCCAGTGTAGGTCCGAAATCTTAGATGAATCATTGACTACATCTGATCATATCTATCACTCTACAAAAAATGTGTACATGTGTGAGCTGAGTTATGTCTTTGAACCATTATCATCGTGGTGATTGACATTACTTCCTTTGTGGACTGGGTTGTGCTTGGGCTCGAGAGTTGGAGACAAACTATTTTTGGTACATAGGTATATGTATGGTCATATACCTATGCAAAGATGGTAGATACATTGTGATTGCATCTTTCTTATATGGTTTATCCTTAGTGGATTCTAGGAGACCTTCGGTGGTCTCGGGGTCCCCTACAGAGTATTTTTATACTCACCCCTGCACGGGCTTCGTCCGCACCTTGTGGTGTTCTGTTCATATGACTGACAGTAGTGATCGTGGCTAAGGGTTATGGACATGTGGCTGCTCGAAGCTGGAATAGACAGGACGTACCTTAGGGATGAGTTGATCGAGTTCTGTACATACCCTTCTGGTATGATTCCCCGGTTGATGATCCAGGAGCTGTATTCCCTTTTTACTTGTACTTGTTCTTGTTGTTCAGTTGGGTTTGTATACTGACCAATTTACCTTAAGCACTCCATTTTTATTCTATTTTACTTAGTGTTTTGCTTCGAGTTGTTCACTCTGATTGTGTATGATTTCTTTTTATAAAGGTTATGCCTTCCCAGCTTAGTGATTTCCACCTTTGGTGCTAGTCGCCAGCCTGTGGCCTATTGAAGGCAGACTAGGGGTAGTCATGGAAGAGGTCCCGAGGACGGGTCGTGACAACAATGTCCTCTTAGATACAATAAATAATATTTATGTTTTTACGATGTGAATAAATGTTTTCATATGAGGATCACAATATATTTCTTCCATAACCATGTGAAAAAAATCACACAAATTCCCCTTTTATATAATAATATATCCTATTCTTAGCATGTTTGAACCTAACCATATACACCTCATATTACCATAGAATTATCATAATGGTTTCTCTTTTAATTATAGCATCATATAATTTTATTATCCAATAATCCTTGATTAGTTAGCTATAAATTATGGGTTTCCATCCCTCCATCTCGACTAGTATGATATTAAGAAAAATTACCAAACAATTGGTTGTTATCAAATTGTGAGATATGTGTTTGGGATTCGTATAGATATCACAATTAATTTACAATGTATTTTTATTAATAGAATGAAAATACCCAAACATTAGTTCACCACAATGATGTTTTCCAATCTCACAACATTACCACTCATACTAATGGAGTCAACGGATTTTCATAAAAACACTAAAGGTAGGACACCAAACAAAAATAAATAAGACCCAAACCTCAAGAAACTTTTTTTGTTTTCTTTTCATGATTTTTTTTTCTTCCATATATTCCATTAATACCCAATATAAATTTCTTTACCATTCATTTCATCAGGATGAAACAACTCCTTTATCCATACCTAAAATTATTATTCCTGAATTCATTAACCATTTCATCTAATTATATTTTAGATCATGAAAATTAATTTTATTTCATTACTACCCATTAATATAGAATATAACATCATGTAACATTCCACCCTCCCCACTTAAATGATTTCCTCACATCCTCATCCTCATCACAACCAACACATTTCATGACCACATATCATTACATCATAACCCCATTCCCCCACCACATTTCATAATTGTACATCACAACCACATATCATGAAAAAATATCAAAACCATTCCATAAATAATTTTATAACATATTTTAGAATACTTAAGGTTATTAAATCACATTAAACATTTCGATTCAATAGAATTCATTAAAAATAATAGTTTCTAAGTGAAAAAATTATTATACATATATAAGGTGTTATCTATATTTGTATGCTCATATAGTCCAATAAAACAATCATGATGTCTTTAATAAATTGATTCTCATCACAATATAAGGATCTTGATTTCTGTAATTCCATGGGGTACGTCAACAATTATTTGTCACATTAATAATAAAAATCAAAATTTTTCTCAATTAACCTTACTTGAAATATTAATAAATCTATTTCTTTTGTTTTTTTGGATGGTTTTTATTATCATTCCAATGATAAAAAAATATAGTTCATACTTTTTTTAAAAACATAAAAAGGGGCCATGGATCATCAACCTCAAAAAATCATTATGAACCACTTCTGAATGATTGAACAAAAGGGATAATAAATAAGAATCATAAAGAATTATTTTAACTATATTTTCCTAGAAAATAGCATTCAATGACACCTTCATACTGAAAAAGATAAAACACTAGTGGGTTTCTTGACAACTTCCATTATTAGGAGATTTAAATGAAGAAAACTAGGAATATGTTTGATGGGAAAACACATAAAACCTCTATGGATAAATATCCCATAGACCCGACTGAAGGAAAATATGGTATTGAATGAAATATCACTAGGGTCTCCCAAGAACTAGGAAGAATGAAAAAAATTATGGGGTCAAATGGGATTTTGAAATTCTAAATTGTCTTCAAAATACAAGACCCTGGAGCAACCCCCTTCACGACACCAAATAACATATAAAAAATTAGCTATTATGGAATAATGGAAATAAATATACAATTATTTGGGTAATATATGTAGCAAATGAAAATTGGGTAAATAACAATGATATATATAAAATAAAATAGGACAATGGTACCACAATATATCCATGAATTCAATACAAAATAATCCAATAACCCTGAAGGGGGATACAACAAAAACAAAATCCACAATGAAACTACCCCAAAATTGAAATATCCTTCAATAACATACACTAAAATCACCAACATTACTAGTGTTTCCAAAACAATTTATTTCCCTACACGTTATAATGATCCATACTCTCTCATTAACCTCTATTCTACCATAAATAACTCCATTTATAGAATTCCAATTCTTAAGACACAACCCTAATCAAAAGAGTAGACATGAGAAAATGAAATTTTCATTATACTTTTTAAAAAGACAGTATCATGTCATAATTGAATTCAACATGTTTCAATATCCCACCATACAATTATATAAACAACATAAATACTACAACCACTTAAATATAAGTTTTATCATCTATTTTTATCCTAATCATCTTTGGAAACACACCCACACACTTGAACATAGGGAATTTATGCAACATAATTGGTGGAAAGGACTATAACATAACATCACGATTATTTTAATGGATTATATTCAAATATATATTTCGATAGTTTTATTACTTAAAATATTCTTCTGATGTCATTATTTCTTATGTTTCTACAATAAAATGATTACATGGTCTTATTCTTTCATTTCTACATTCCATGTTGTCCGGAATATTATCATTACCTATATAATATAGTTATATGCCTCTTTACACACATGTTTTTAATTATTTTAATTTTTATTCCCTTAATAGGAATTATATATCACCCTAATACTTTTTTATTTTCCCTAATGTAACAATATATTTTATATAGATTTATGCTTGTTGATGAAAATTTTCTGATTTTTAATACTGGGTCTTTTATAATAATTTGAAATTAAATTTTTTATCTAATATTCGAAATAGATTGGATATCAATCTAATTGCTTGTATTTTTTTGGATTTTATGCTTCTAATCAAAATAAATTGTTGGTCTGTGTATGAGAATTCTAGAGTCAACATTATAGAGAGGCCTTGTTATGTTTTATTATTACGATGACATAAACACATTGAAAACCCTATGGTGAAGCAAAAAGAAAAAGACAATGTGTAGAATAACATCAAAATATTTTTGTAATGTATATTTTGTGTACTTTTTTGTGCCAATAAGTCTCAATATAGATGATGATAAGTGGATTCGAGATTAGTAATTGTTGTATATAATGGTAATAAAACAATAGAGTGAATGATGTGTATTATCTAAACATTATCCCAGTGTGTGAAAAATAGTCTTAACAACAATCCATTATAGAAACTCCAAAGGAAAATTATTTTTTCAATGAAATTATCTATTTAAACAATTTTAATTGATTTATTTATAATTTACTTTAATATATTTTCAGATTTTTTATGAAAGAAAAAATTAAAATATTATCCTAGGTACGCCCAACAGAGTTACATGATTAACTAAGTATGACATTTTTTAAATGGAAGTACCATAGGTTCGAATAATGGTTTCCTTAAAGAATAAATCATATCATTGAGATTTAATACACATATAATATAATTATTATAGATTTTATTGTGAACTTGTTTTTTTTATTTTTTTCCAAAAAAATCATGCAAGCCAATATATGAATGTTATGTATCATAAAATAATATTTTCTTATAAATAGATTTCAATATCATATTAAAATGGATGATAACAATAGAAATTTATTAGTGTGATATAAATTAATTGATTTCTAGTTTTACCTATTCTATTAGGGTTGATAAAATATTATAAATTAATCATTGTCATTATATTTATTGTGTTGTATTTATCAATGATATTTTGGAATATTATTAATGTTTTAACAGTTATGTGAAACATCTATGGATTTTTATTTAGGAGTGTTTCTATAATTTTATGGAATAATATATTAAATTGTATAAATATCATACAGAAATAATTTTATGAAAATGATATATTATTAAGGATGTCTATTATAGAATACATGATTGAGATAGATATAACACATCAGTATGAAAATATTATTATAGATTTCATAATACATGTTTGAATGATTTTGAAAAATTAAGATTGATATTTTTCGTTATCATGTAATTAGAAATTATTTAATATATATTTTTTTTGATTTTTGATTCATTTTTTTGATTTTAATATATATATATATATATAAACTATGGTCTGAATTTATAAACTATTAGTGGAGAATATGAATTAAAAATTCATCTAATATATTATTGGAATATTGTTTATATTATTTATGATTCAAATCATTTGGGTATACATATTCATGGGTATATGAATATATGAATTATCAATGTTGTTATAGGGATGATATGTAACAAGGAATATCTTAAGAATGTATGGTGGATTTCATATTATATGTTATATCATGAATGATTAATTGGTTGAGATACACTCAACAATATTCATTTATTATGATTATTTTAAATTGAATTAAAATATTTATATAAGAGGGGATGTAATTCCCATTGTTTTGAGGAAGAGTATTTTTTATAAAACATTTTATTATAATATATTTTTTTAATTGTTTTTAAAATGATTAAGAAATATGTAATATGATATTTAAAATAAAATACCATCACATTATCTATTCATATGTCGATCATTTAAATACAAAATAAAAATTTGTATAACAGAGAATCAATTATTACTCATCATTTATGATGTATATATATTATAAGTGAATAATAAAATAAAATATTATAGATATAAAATATTTACATATAAATTATAAAATCTCTTGTACAATCACAAAATTTTATGATTTTAAGTACTCAGATCTTCATTTCTGGTATGGATCCAGTTATTCTTGTGTTTTGAGGAAAATAGGAGTTTCTGTAAATTTAAGGAGTACATGTAATATAATTTTGAGTACATGTTGTGTACCCATTTGCTGTAGGTGAATATGTACATGTTGTGTAATGATCGAGTACATGGACATGTGGGGTGACCAGAAGACTGACTAATGCGGGGAATGGGTAATGTAATTACACGCAACGTACATTTAAAGAACACGTCGTTTACTTTTCATTTAATTGACTAAAAAAAGTAGGGTAACATCGAATCAATAAAAACCTCTTATTCTTGGACTGCCTCATCAAATTGAAACTAAAGACGACCAATATATACTATGCCACCGATCAATCATCTATTCATTGATTTAACCACCATAGATTTCATTCGAATCACCATTGTGAGCTCTTATTTCGTCCATTGCCACATTTCTTGATTTATCCTAATTTGTGAGATATCCATGGTTGAACATTTTACACAATGTTGTAGATCTACCATTTCCTTGGTCGATTTAATTTTGATGATCGATATTGTTCTTCGTACAATGATGATGTTGGGAGTTTCTCCCTTTCCAAAGTGTGTCTTTGAATATTAGGTGAAAAACTATCGAATACCCTAGAACGAGGTATTGCATGTTTAGGTATTTTAGCTCTTTTAACGCATGATATGCTTTTTTCTGGAGTAGATATTGTTTTATTGTGAATAGGGTTGTTTTCCATGCTATGGATGTGTTTTCCATGTTTTATTTGATATTGACCATTTGGTCATGCATTACCTATAAGGAGACTTGTTTTCCATGGATAGTGTTGTTAGGATGAAGTGATATTATCTGATGCTCTTTTATTCTTGTAACTGTTTAGTCAATTAGTTCTTTAAATATGTTATCAAAGTAGTTCTTTAGGGTTACATTAGATGTTAAACATCATTGTGCACAATTGACATACATAGGGCTATTGGAACCTGGTGTAGTAGACCATATAGGGAATGGATGTTGAAGGCTTTTACAGAGGGTCTTTTTACTTTTCATGTTGCGAGACCATAGGGGGGATGGACATGAGTGCTTCCTCAGAGCTTTTGTAGCTCCACATTGCAGGACCAAAAGTGGAATTGGACATTGAGTGCTTCCTCAGAGTGTCTAAAGTTAATTGATAAAAGACCATAGGGGGAATTGACAGTTAGTGCTTCCTCATAGAGTCTTTGCAAAAGATGATCTAGAGGGGTAATATTGTGAGTAATACCTAGTGGGTTGCTTGTGTTTTTTTGGTTGAACCTGAGGGATTTTTCTATAAGTACTTCCTAGAGGGTTACCAGTAATTTATTGTCTGCTTTCATCACATATAAAAATGGATGAAATTTAAACGGTATGATTGTTTACTTTTGAGTGCTTCTTTATTAACTACTTCACATTCCATATTACCTGTCATATATATATTCACTGACTTTTTGGCCTATATCTTTGTGTGGTTTCCTACTAGGATTATTCTGACACCCGGTTCAGGTCATGATTTTTGGGAAAAAATTATTATATTTTTGCATGTATAGATAAGGTCAAGTTCCCTTCTACTTCATCTACATTATTACTATGGAGAAGGAGATCATGTGTCTGAGATTTGGAATGTGATGCTGCTAGAGTTTATTAGTATTATTTTTTTACATTGTTTTATTACAGTATTCCAGCATTGTGACCTGATTGGTTGAATTTCTAGAAAATTTTTTACACATCATTTTTATATGTGCTCTAGTTGTTTATTAATTTTAGTCTTCCAATGTTTACTTATTCCATGTTATTACTACTTTCTCTATTGTTATCTATTTATTTATACTGCATTACACTACCAATGAGGGCATTGTTTCCCCACTATCACATCCTAGGCCCTAACTTCTAGTTTGTAGCCTATAGAGTTTGGTGAAATGTGCTTGAGGCCATGTGACTGAGAAGAAAAAGGTACTTTTTAGTTATCTATGCCTGGTAGTATCTAACATGTGTATAGGGAAAAGCCTATTTACATCATATATTGTGATTTTTTTAGTTTTCCAATTTTTATAGTTGATTAAATTTCACTATTGGGTGACTCACATGTTTTATATTATTAATGTTGGTAATATTGTTTTTTTATTTCTGTTATGACTTGATGATCTAATGTTATGACATTACATTCATCTTATATACACTTTCTAGAGATCACAAGTCATTCAATCGTTCCATGCCATTCAGGGTGCATTACTTACTGCATGTTGTTGTGATAGATGGTGGGATAGATATTCATATTGTAGTGATTGATTCCTTTATATAATACTTTAAATTTTATAGGGTATTGGAATGTGTAAGGTTTCGTTTGAACGAACACCAAACATTGGTTCTTGAGGTGTTAGGGTCCCTATTAGACAAGAATTTAAGGGATCATTACACTATTATGCTTGATTATGACTTTTACAAGATAATAAAAATTGATTCATGGGGATATTAGGCCATCACAGATCGGAATATGGTTCTATAATGATTGTTTTAGTCTTTTTTGGGATCTAGAGTAGTTTTTGAGGCTTACTATCCCGAAAAACCTATAATACAAAGAGTGTTTTCGTGAATACATGCGATATAATTTTATGTTTGGGAATGAAATGTTTTTCATGAGTACACATCTTGTACTGTATATACATTTAGTCTCTAACTGTGTCAATGGATGTGTGGGCAGAGACATGGGGATCGGAAATCATTGACGGTACACACCGCGGAGCGGATGTACTCGTCGTGTTGTGTAGACCATGTGTCCATCCATGTTACCAATGACAAAGATGGATTATTGGTAGTTAGTAAACATTTTTTTGTACAAATAAACCATGTAGAATCATATGTGTAATCAAACTTGTGACTAACAACACGAGTCTATGAAGTTTATTCTAGTACATGCTGTGACTGGAATGAACATGCCATGTAGTCTTCATCTGGGACAACCATGTGGGTTACTCATGTTGAAGAACTCATGAATGGTAAAATTTTTCATGTAAATGCCATGTCTTTGGAGAACACACCATGTGTGTGGGGTGTTACATGAGTAGGTTAGGCAAGATTGTGTACCCATGTGAAGGCTTAAAGGAACTCGTCATGTTTTGGTCATACACCCATGAATCCATATTTTTAAAAACATTAATGATTCCTTCTCGTGTTCCATTCTCTCACTACTATGTTTAATTTATTGTTAATCGTGATCTATAGTGCCTGTTTGACCTTGTAGGGTCATGCCACCATAACGTCCACTGGTAGTACACCAGTTGTCAGGAAGTGACCAAATATAGGACAAGGCAGATCAGGAACTGCCAGAAGATCCTCCAGTCGTTCCCATATTGTAACTGGAATTTATTATAGAAACAACTTTTGATTCACAGTTCCATGATGTCTTTATGAGGTTTATGTAGATATTCTCCATGGTACCACATTATTCCCCTTCTACTGAACAGTTGACATGGGTCTTTCAGTAGTTTCATCTTCCCACCTTCTCCAGGGAAGAAGGACCTCAGGCTGTAGAGTCATGGTTAGAAGCCATGTTTTCTATTTTCTAGATTCTGGAGACCCCTCTAGAGGGGCGAGTGAAGCTCTCTACCTATATACTTCAGGATACCGCCAAGAGATTATGGGATGTGATCTCATAGGTGGGGTTCTAGTTAGATATAGTGTTAACATGTTCCAGTTTAACTTCTATTATTAGTTCTACCTGGAGACCTTGAGGGACAACCATGCCCCATAGTTGATGATTTTGGAGTAGGGTACTCTTTTAGTAATGAAATATTCTTCTCTATTCATAGAGCTACATCACATTACCCATATTCTTTTGGGAGATGAGTTATTCATGGTGAGGATGTTTGAGGAGGTCTCAGCCACGACATCCAATCATAGGCAAACATTGTCAAGTTGACATTGATCACCATTAGTCAACCATAAACTAGTCATAGAGTGCAATATATGGGGTTTTAGATATGTGTTCCAGGGAGGCTCAACATCTGGAGTTAGTACCCCTCTGAATAGCAGTTGGAAGAATTGTAGGGAGTCTATGGGAGGAGATCCGAGTTGGCAGAATACATATTCTCGTTTCCAGGTGTTGATCAACCAATATGGGTAGAGCGGGCATATGAGGCCACATTGCCCAAGATACCCACTCGAGTGCTGATATTACAGACATATGTGTCATCTTCATCATTTTTATTAGTTCATCTCAATAGAAGCTAATGATATGAGTTCTATAATGAATCCATGATCATGATTAGGAACACCAGTTTTTCATTAGTCGAGGAACTGGAGTTCATCCTATTGATCAGGCTGAGGTGGAGGTCTCAAACATGGTAGCCAGTCGGCAAGATTTTAGCGACTACAGAGGGGAACCACTCAAGTTGGTCATACATGGTCACAGTGCCGCGTTACATTCCATAGTTTACTAGTGGAGCAGACCCATCATTAGAAAGATACCATAACCAAAACAGTTTTAGGTATGATTCTAGTTCCCTCATTTCTAGATTCTACACTTTTCTATACAGGGGATTCCCGTAGTTTCATATTTTTTGTGGTTGTGGGGAGCCTTGGAATTGATAAATTTACATCAGATGATGTCTTGACACTGGAAACAACATTGTGGACAATAACGACTAGTGCAAATTAGTGCAAGGAGTGCCCTCTTGAGGTCAGCGGATGTAACTTCTTAAGTGATCTCTATATCATAGAGATGACATGCAATGATTTCATTTTTATAATGGACAGGTTCGTTTCATTCTGAGATTTTGTTGACTACTATTTCCATTGGGTGATTTTAACATCACTAGAGATCTATTCATTTCTATATAAGGGTGAATAGGATGTCCGAGCAAGTAAAGCAGGACCCAAGCATCATGGGTTGGGAGAAGTTATGGCCTAGATTTTTAGTTTATATCCGGATGACTAGTGGAATTCACAACTGTACTTTCATCTAGGGGTCGATAATTTCATGGATGCCTTTCCAGTGTACTTTTTAGATTTCCCTCTAAAGAGAGAGGTAGAATTTTCTAATGATCTAGTGCTTGGAGTTGCACCAGTGAACATTCCTCTTTATAGTATGACTACACTAGAGTTGAAAGGAGCTCATGAAATAGTTTCATGAGTTGCGGTCAAAGAGTTTCAACTTTCCCAGAACATATCTGGGTAGTTATTTTGTATTATTTGCAAAGAAGGTAGAATGTACACTCAAATTGTTTTTGTATTATCAGTACTTTAACCAGATGATGTTCAAGAACTGATATCACATGCTGAGGATTGACGATCTATTTGATCCGATTCTAGGAGATAAGGAGTTATCATAAATTAACATGAGATCCAGTTATCATTTGTTTCACGTTAAACCATCGGAAATAAATCTTACATCATTTCAGTGTATGTATGGTCTATATGAATGCGTGGTTATTCCATTCGGTCTCACAAACGTGCCAACAATTTTAATGGCACTAATGAACCTAGTGTTCCATCCATAATTGGATTATTTTGTGGAAGTATTTTTGGATGACATAATTTTGTAATATCTCACTCGACATGACCATTCCACCCATATTATAATCATTTTGAGTACACTTATACAGAATTATTTATATGATAATCTCTCAAAATGGAAATCTTGGATGGAAAAAAATCACTTCATGGGTCACGTTATCTTAGAGATAAAATTATCAGTGGACTTAGAGAAAGGGAGAGTAGTAGTTTCATGGGAGAAGCCAAAGAATGTATTTTAGGTATGGAGTTTTCATATTATTTTGGATACTACATAAGTTTTATGAACTACTTCTCATGCTTAGCAGCACCACTACCGGGCCTTACTAGAAAGGGTACAAAGTTCATCTGGTCAGATTTTGGTGAGTCAGCCTAATGGAGGTTTACATCATCAGTGATACTAGTTTTTTAGCGCTAGGATATAGTTATATAGTTTACTGGGATTCATTGGGTATCAGGCTTGGATATATGCTTATGCATGGAGAAGGTGTCGTTGCGTATATGAGTTGAATGTTGAGGCCACTTGAAAGGAATTACCCAGTGTATGATCTCGAGATGGAAATAGTTGTTCATTCTTTACGTTATTTATGAATTACCTACTCGGAGTGAATTTTGTGGTTTTCACTAACCACAAAATACTAATGTAAATCTTCACACGGTGCGATCTGAATCTGAGACAACACTAGTGGTTTGAGTACCTTTAGTCTTTTGACACAAATCTTGCCTATAAGTCTAGGAAAGGAAACATATTATCTAATTCATTGAGTAGGAGGACTCAAATGAAGGAATCACAAGAGGACATCATTGAGTGGTAGCTTAAGGCTCTTTTCTATGAGATGCACTTGGAGGTTAATGATAGACAAGAGAGATGTTTTTTTCATCTGTAACTATTCCGTCTACTATACGTGGACAAGTATGAATAAGGAAGCTATCATATTCTAAAGGCATAGTCTAATGGGTGGGTGTGTCAAAAGTGGACAGTATTCCATGATCGACCACATACGGGCAATATATCTTGTGTATTCATGTACACATTTGGGTGCCAGCATATATATGCGAGGAGAAGATGCAAGATTTTTATTCTTCAGTTTGGACAATTCATCTTGGTGTTACCAAGATGTATCGAGATCTACTCTGTTTTTTTTGGTGTCCAAGTATGAAGAGAGATGTTTCTAGGTTTTTCATGAGGTGTCCCACCTGCAAGCAGGTTAAAGCAGAGCACCAATGTCTAGATGGTCTTTTCCAGCAGTTACCCATTCCTGAGAGGAAGTGGAATGATGTCATGATGTACTTTTCGATAGGTTTACTATGGTATCCTCAATAGAATGATGTAACAACCCAAACATTCATTAATGGAAATTACTCTTGATCTAATTAAATGTATTATTATGGTTATATTAGGCGTGAACTTCATTGGTTTTATGTTTTTGGATTTTAAAATAATGTTATGAATTGTGATTGTTTCTAATATAGCCGTTGAACAATGATCACCTGATTAGTATAAATATAGGGCATTAACCAATCAAATTTAATCAGACAAAGGAAGTGATGTTCTCATTCGGTAGACTTGCCTTATATGAAGGCCATTTTTCAGATCATGGAAAGAAGGTGGTGTCATTGGGCTTCACTCTTGACCAATCCCCAGCTGAGCTTGAACATGTTATGCTTGAGCTGAACCAACTATGTGAGAAGTTGAAGTTAAAAGAGATTACCACATGAGCGATGTTATCTGAGCCACACCAAGAGTATGTCACTATCACACACCTTAACCTTCAGTCTTATGTGGGAATTATAAGGGGACATGTAATAAGACCATATCAATATGATTATGTGCATTATTTTTTTTATATAATAATGATTGTACATTCATTTTAATATTGTTACTTCATCAATAGATTTTAAAGCGCAAACCGTATTTTTAGTTAATATTCAACTAAGAAATATATTTTGATTAATTAATGTATTTTTAAATAAAATAACAAAATAATAAATTATTATTATTTTTATAAAATTAATTTTAATTAAATATGAATTATCATATAATTTTATGAATGCTATTGTAATTTTTTTAATGTTTGAAAGCTGTTTTTTTTCAAGATCCGTAAATTGTTGATAAATATCGGTTTCTATTTAAAATTTAAAAATTTAAATATTTAGAAATTTTTATAGATAATATGAATATTTTTTTGGAATGAGGACATCGAAATTATCCAATGGTGAATTTTTCGTAATTTTTTGAGACAGTCTATTTTTGGGTAAAAATTAAATACCGTTTAAATATATAATGTGTTTTATGACATCATTATTACCCAATAGTGATGTAATAATATACTATAAACATTATTTTCGGCCAATATATGTTTTAAAAATAAAATAATTTGATTTTGGGTTTGTTTTATAAATTTTACTAAGCTTTGGTGGACCACACAAGGCTTATGAAACATTTTGTCTTTTTAAATTGTTATCCTTGAGAGGTTGACTCCCCTCCACATAAGCAACCCTATGATTTTAAGATATCAGGCCATTTTATTTATAAAATATTTTCTTCCACTCCAATTTGGTGAAACCCATGGGCCAAAACCATCAACTAGTTTGTGGTACTGATTAGTTTAATGTGTGGTGAACCAAACCTAAATAATAAAGAATTCTCTGTCTTTTCCTATATAAACCCACCCAAGATCTCACTTCCTCTTCACTCAAATACATTGGAGTTCATCAATCCTCTATCCTCAACTCTCTAGAATCCTCCCACGGTGCCCCAAGCTCCCAATAATCCTCTCCCATGCCTCCCTCAAGCCTTTGGGATAACACTTCCAAGTAATGGATTTCTTCTTTTCACATTTTTGTCAAATTTTATTTAAGTTGTTGTGCCCATTTGTTTCTATTAAAAATGTTGGGGTGAGATTTTTCACCTCCCCCATACTTCCCTATTTATTTTTGGATGATGGGAGACCCCTTTATCTCTCATTAATGTGTCCCATGTACACTTGTTACCATGCTGACATTCCGTGAGAGATTTATTTATTTTCTTTTACATCCAAATAATTCTTTTGTATTATGAATCTAAATTCTATTATGATTATTAAGACATGTATCTATATGAACCTGTAACTGTCCATTTCATATACATATTATGAGACACTCTTTTCTCTCTCATCAACCATTTTCATGAATCCTAATGTCACATCGTTATGCTACTAAAATTGGACCACATTATTCCAAGTCGTGATCATTGTGTAGTGAATACCATACCCATGTCTCTATGAATGGTATTCACTTTTATGTAAATATATATATTGAATGGTAATTTCATGTATTTATTATGCACTACTTAATAGTTGAATAAATTATGATGTTGGTTGATTACATGTTATATGATCCATGACGCACACTTATGCCTGAAATGAAATGTTTAAGAAGGGTGAACCCTGATAGTGATCCAATGCATTGGGTAATGTATAGTATTAGGACATGTCATGTGAAATGGGTGTGGACCCATTCTAATTCATGCGCAAAGTGGGTTTCTCATGCTTTAAGGGTGCTGAGGGTATACTCATCCTCTATGTGCAATGATCATTGGATCAGGAAAATTCCAAGTTAAGTGTTGTTGCCACATTTCCATGTTATGATATCACGATTTATCATTACTTTAAGTTAATGTTTCTCTTGTTCACCCATGATATGGCTATTTTCAAACTTGTATTGTATTCCTCATGTTATTCCTTATTTATTCACTTACTGAGCATTATAGCTCACCATTTTTTATTCATGTCCTCTGGTTATCCCATGCAATGCTAAGTACGAGCGAATGTTGTAGTCATGTAAATGATATTTTCAACAACGATGTTGTATTTCATGTTTTACATTCTTATGAAATGATCATAATCCCTAAAGAAACTAGACCACTCGATCTTCTATGTTGTAACATGTGAAGGTTTTATGTTATAAATCATGTTTAAGTATGAAATAAAGACTAGGGTGGTCATTATTTGTATCTTAGGACAAGATTGGTTATTATTGGGATAAGTATTTGGAAAACCTATTAAAGCCTCGTAGATAACACAATGTATAATAAACACATTACTATGTTTTAATGGGCATTGAGTAAGTTATTTTTCAAGAAAATCCATCCATGTGTGGATACAAGAAGGTAGAGGCAGCTCCGACACATATGTACCTAGGGGTGAAAACCTGGACATGGATTTTCATGCTTGACCAGGGGTATCCTGGTATATGAAAACAGACCTTGCTACACTCTTGGTTACGACACTCCAGGGGGATATGCTATGGTAAATTCATATGGTGAGTATGATCCCTTATTATGGGAATTAAATAAATTCCATTGGAATATATGTTAGAAAGTAGATCATGAATAACATATATTGAATCATATGGATTCATATGTTATAGAAATAAAATTTATTTATAATTCATTTGTTTTGTCCTTGGATTACCCCTTTATGTGTTACCCCTAACATTCGTTTTATTCCAGCCAATGGTTGGTAATAGGAGGACTTCGTATAAAAACCGATGTGATGATCAATGTGATGATTATGCTATTGAGATACCCAATTTGATGGGAGTGTGAATCACGAATATTGTCATTATAATCTCTAACTTAACTCCAAAATTGAATTGAAACATGGGTCATGATAGATGTTCAACCCCCCCCCCCAAGATAGAACAAGTCTCTATAGAGAGATTCATGAGACAAAGTTCTCATACTTTTAATGGATAATTTGATCCATCAATCACCGAACAATGGATCAACTCCATTGAAATGGTCTTCTCCATATATCAATGTTTTGAACAAGAGAAGGTTCTCCTGGATGCTTATCGTAAGGACGGTGAAGCCGATCAATGGTGGAAACTGATAAAAAATATGAATCCGGAGAAGGAGATCGAGGCGTTGGAATGGAAGGATTTTTGGAAGATGTTTTTTTTTTAAATATTTTCCACACACACTCCACCTTAAGATAGAAAGGGACTTCCATACCCTCAAGAAAAAAGGCAAAAAATATGTTGGAGAATATGAGGCAAACATTAAAAGGCCTTCACAGTAAGCCTCCGACTTTTTCGGTACCCCCGATTTCATTGTTGACTGCTTCTTGGGGGAGCAGAAACCTAGCCTGCAGAAAGCTCTAGTGATCCATGACAATGACAGTGATGAAGAAATTGTCTGATGTGTCATCAAGGTCAAAATGGAGATTTGAAAATCTATGGTGTATCATGGAGATACAAAGGGTTAGCTGGAATTAAATGCTGGTTGTATGATAGATAAATTCAATGGTTCTAATAAGATCTTGAACCCCACTTACCAAAGGTGTGGAAAGAAGAACCTCATAAATTGCCTGAAGGTGATGAGGAAATGATTTAGGTGTGGATGTGAAGGGCATCTGGCTATTAACTATTGGAATGAAAAACCTGTGACTGTGAAAGAGGAGATGAACACTTCGTTTGACACTCAATGCGTTCTTCATTTCTTCAACTGCAATGAACCAGAGAATATTTAAATTCAGTGCCCTATTCCCAGGGTTTTTGGAGGCAACCAACAACCTCCAAGCTAGTAAGGAAGATCTTTTTCCATCACTACAACTGATGAAAACCCTAACAACAAAGTGGTGATAGGTACATTAGTTATTCATTCAAGAATAAAGAATATAATTTTAGATTCTGGTTCTATGCACTGTTTTATATTCTGATATTTTAGTAGAACAATCCCAACAACACCCCAAATTCTAGAAGTGAAGATGTTGATGAGTACGAAAAATGGGTAAATCATTATATCCCATGAATATTACTCCTCCCCTGTCATAATGTATGGATTGACATTCCTGGAGATACTCTTCATACTCCCTCTAGTTATATTTTATTCAATTCGAGGCTTGGATTTGAATTCCCTATATAAAGGCAACATAAATTTCCGTGAGAGGGAAAGAAATATCTATGTGGAGAATCGACCCCCAATTCTAAACAAGTGCAAGGAGGAAGATGCATCTTCTTTATCTTTATCATCTCAATCATGGATATTACTATCCTATAAGCATGCATATATGGATTAGATGATTGAGTGTATAGAGGAAAACATCCTTGAAGACATGCATATTGTGATGAAATAAACTGAAGTATTTTCTGATGAATTGATTGGTCCTCCTCTTATAAGCGATGTTGAATTATCAATTGATCTTATACCTGGGTGTTCACTAATATCCAAGACATCGTATATAATGGTTTTGATGGAGTTTGAGGTTCCCATTAAACAACTATAAGGGAATCTAGATAAAGGATTTATAAGCCCAAGTGCTTTAACATGGGGTGCATGAGTCCTCTTCATCATAAATAAAGATGGGTTAATGAGCCTTTGCATCAATTATCGCGAGCTTAACAAAATCACGATACAGAACATGTATCGTCTCCCATGAATTGATGAATTTTTCGATTAGCTGTGGGGAACACAATACTTATCTACAGACGATTTGTGGTCCGGATATTATCACATATTGGTGAAGAAGGATGTTATCCCCAAGGCTTCTTTTTGTACAAGATGCATACACTATTAATTCATAGTAATTCCTTTCGTACACACAAATTCGCCCGAATTCTTCATGGACATGATGAATAAAGCCTTTAGAGATTACCTTGAAATTCTTTTTTTAGTCTTTATAGATTATTATCTAATATAATCCAAAACCATGCAGGATAATTTGGAGCATCTAAAAACTATACTAGAGACCTTGCGAAAGGAGAATCTCTATGAAAAGTACAGCAAGTGTGAGTTCTGTTGGCAGGAGGTCACATTCTTGGGCCATAAAATCATAAGAAATGGGATATCGATGTATCCCTCCATGTTAGATGCAAGAGTGGGATGGCCAAGGACATCATCGGTAATAGTTATCCGTAGCATCTAGGAGTTAGGTAGATATTATCGATGATTTCTGAGAAATTTCTCATGATTGTCCAACCCTCTTACCAAGATAACTCAGAAGGGAGTAAAGTTTTCCTGGAGTGATGAATGCGAAAAAAATATTCAAGGAGTTGAAAATGAGGCTTATCACTACCCTTGTGATCACATTACCATCAAGTGGAGAATGGTTTGTGGTATTCAGTGATTCTATGAAGATGATAATGGGCTATGTGTTGATGAAAAATGACAATGTTACTGCCTATGCATCATGGAAATTGAATGTTCATGTGAGTAAATATCCATCACATGATTTTCAGTAGGATATCGTGATCATCAATTTATAAATTTGGCGGAATTATCTCTTTGGGGAGAAATGTAAAATATATAAGGACCACAAAATCCTAAAACATATATTCACACAGAATGAGTACATCATGCACCAACGGAGATGGTTACATCTGATCAAAGACTATGACTGCTCAATCCATTACCACCTTGGGAAAGCGAACAAAGTGGAATATGCTCTAAGTAGAAAATACACATTGATTCTATCATTGGTGAGTAATTAAGAAGGATCTAATCTTCATATATTTGATGAATATAGACCTGGGAATAATAAACAAAGGAAAAACATGAATCCTTTCACAAAATATTCCTCAACAACATCTTTTAGAAATGTTAAAGGATGGTCAAAGGGATGATGTGGGAATTCTGAAGAATGTGGATGCTATCAGAAGAGGGAAATCCTTAGAGTTCAATGTTAATGATGATGGAATTCTATGATTTGGGAAAGTACTATGTGTTCCATTAGGTTCAGAGCGGAAGAATGAACTTTTGGATGATTCACATAGTTCAAATTTATTTATTCACCTATGAAACACAAAAATGTATCAATATCTCTCAGAGAATTATAGGTGGGATAATATAAAGAAAGAGATCAATTAATTTACATTGAATTTCCTGGTGTGTATCCATGAAAATTTTGAGAGACATAAGTCTAAAGGGATCATGAATCTATTACCCATACCAGCATGGGAAGGGGAGAAAATCAACAAGGACATTGTCACCGGACATCCGAAGACATCCAAAGGAAACAATGAAATATCAGTTATTAGGGATTGTCTGACAAAGTCTGCACACTTTTTTTTTAAATTTGAGAGGATTTATCATTGGATCAACTAGCACAGATATGTATTAGGGAAGTGGTACAACTTCATGTAGTATTGCTATCTATTGTATCGTATCAAGATCCAAGATTACTATCTATGTTTTGGAAGTGTCTTCAACAAGATCTGGATACATAGATGAACATTCATATATCATATCATCCTCAAAATGATGTCCAATCTAAGAAGACTATCCAAACACTAGATGATATGTTGAGATATTTCTCAGGGACTTTAATGGAGGATGGGATCAGCATATTCCTCTGGTGGAATTACCCTATAATAACAGTTTCCACTCAAGAATCCGAATGGAACCCTATGACGCCATATATGGAAAGTGGTGTGGAACACAAACATGTTGGGATGTTGTTAGTGTGCGTAAGCTGCTAGGACTAAAAATGGTCAAACAAATGGTGGTGAAGGTGAAATCCATTCAACATCATATCAAGGCATCCCAGAGTCGACATAAGAGTTATGAAGATAACCTTTAACGAGAAATTGTGTTTAATGTTGGAGACATGGTTTTTATAAACTTATCTTCAAGGGAGAAGGTCATGAGGTCTGGAAAGAAAGTGTAGTTAAGTCCTAGGTACATCATCTGCTTTATGATTCTTGATCGTGTCGGGGGTGTAGGCTATAGACTAGCACTTCCACAAACCATGGAAAAAGTACATGATATCTTTAATGAACCCACTAAACAAAGTTCATACCTGACCCTTCATATGTAATCACTTCCGAGGTAGTAAAATTAAAGTATGATCATTCTTATAAGGATCAACCAGTGAAGATCATAGATTGTAGAGAAAAAGTTTTATGGAATAAGTCAATGCCCCTCGTCAAGGTGTTATCGGGAAACCAAAAGTTTGAAGAAGCGTCATGGGAATCAGATGAAATGATGAAGTAGAGTTACCCAAATATGTTTTAAAATTGGGATAAACATTTCGAGGGTGAAATTTCATAATGGGGGAATATTTTAATGACTTAAACATTCATTAATGAAAATTCACTATTATCTAATTCAATGTATTATTATGGTTACATAAAGTGTGAACATCCTTGGTTTTATGTTATTGGATTTTAAATTAACTTTATGAATTGTTCTCATTGCTAATATAGCCATTGATCAATGATCACCTGATTTGTATAAATTTGGGGCATTAACAAATCCAATTTTCTCATACAAAGGAAGCGGCGACCTCATCCAGTAAACATTCCCCGTACGAAGCCCATTTATCAGAGCTTGGAAAGAAGGTGGCATCACTGAGCTTCACATGTGAAAAATCTCAAGTTGATCATGAAAAAATTAAGCTTGAGAGGAACCGGCTGTGGGATAAGTTGATGTTAATAGATATTACCACCCGAGTGATGTTATCTAAACCATCCCAAGAGTCGATCACCATCACACACCTTACCCTTTGGTCTTATGTGGGCGTTATAAGGGGTTATGTAACAAGTCCTTCTCACTGTGATTATGTGCATTATTATTGTATATAATAATGAATATACATTCATTTTATTAATGATTCATCAAAAATAGTTTTTAATGTTTAAATAGTATTTTAAGATAATATTCAACTAGGAAATCTCTTTTGATGAATTAATGGATTTTTAATTAAATAATATTTTAATAAAATATTATTATTATTTTTATATTTCCTTTTTTAAATATAAATGTTCTTATAATTTTATGAATGCAATTGTATTTATATAATTATTTAGAGAAAACTAATTTTTTTTTCAGAATGTAGAAATTATCCAATGTTGAATTTTTCATAATCCTCAGAGACAATAATTTTTTTGGGTAATAATTAAATGTCATTTAAATATATAATGTGTTTTATGAAATTATAATGACCAAATAGTAATGAAATACAATAATAGAAACATTATGTTCATAAAATATATGTTTTACCATTATTGTAATATGATTTTGGGTATGTTAGATTTTTTTTAAAAGCTTTGGTGGACCCCTAAAGGCTTATAAAACTTTTTGTCATTTTAATTTGTTTTCCTAGAGAGTGTGACTCACCTACACCAAATCAACAATATTATATTAAGATATTATGACATTGGAAATATAAATTATTTTTTTACTCTCCCATTTGGAAAAAAATCATGTTCCAAAACCATGGGAGTGTTTTTTGGTATTGATTAGTTTAATGTGTGGTGAACCAAACCTAAATAAAAAATAATTCCCTATCTTTTCCTATATTAAACATCACAATATCCCACATCTTCTTAACTCAATTTATTTTTGAGTTTGTCCAACATCTTTCATACTCTCTCTAGAATCCTCCCAAGGTGCCCCAAGCTCCCATGAAGCCTCTCTCAAGCATCTTCTAAGCCTTTGGGATCAAACTTCCAAGTAAGGGATTTCTTTTTTTCTCATTTTTCACATATTATGTTCTAGATGTTGTTCCTTTTTTTAATTAATAATATTGGGGTATGATTTTGCACCTCCCCCATAAAGCCCTATTTATGTTTGGATGATGGTAGTCCCCTATCTCTCTCATTAATGTGTCCCTTATAAACCTATAACCATGCCGAAATTCTATGAGGGATTTCTCTATCCTCTTTTATGTCCAAGGAATTATTTCGTATTATGAATCTAAATTCCATTACATTTTTTGGGACATGTATCTATATGACCCCCTTACATTCCATATCAATTTAATATGATGAGACACTCATTTCTATTTCATCAACCATTTTCATGAATCCTAATGTCACGTCGTTATGCTGCCAAAAAGGAACCACATTTTTCCAATCCAGGATAATTGTGTAGTGAATACCATACCCATGTCTCTATCAAGGGTATTCACATTTATGAACATATACATGTTGAATGGTACTTTAATATAATTATTCCAAATTACTTAATCGTGGAATAACTTATAATTTTGATTGATTCCATGTTATATGATCCATGTGGCGCACTTATGCACGAAATGAAATTTTTATGAAGGGTGCATCCTGATAGTGCTCCAATGCATTTGGTAAATTATTGTATCATGATACTCATGTGAAATGGGTGTTGACTCAAGCTAATTCAATTGAAAAGAGGGTTTACCAGTGATTCATGTTCAATGAGGGTTTTCTGATGCTTCATGTGCAATGAGACTTGGCTCATGAAAATATCTTTTAAGTTTTGTTGCCACATTTTCATTTAATGATTATCATTCATTATCATTATTTCATGTTAATGATTCTATAATACTCTATTGATATGCCTATTGTATAACATGTATTTTATTCCTCATGTTATTCCGTATTTATTCTCTAACTGAGCTTTATATCTCACCTTTTTTATGGATGTCCTCAGGTAAACCCATGCAATCCTATGTAAGAGAGAATGTAATGGTCAGGTAAAATATGTTTTCAATGAAGATGTCGTGTTTCATGTTTTATGTTGTTATGTAGTGATCCTAATGCCCACATACAGTAGACCTATCGATCTTATATGATTTAAAAAGTAATGTATTTATGTAATAAATCATGTTTATGTAAGTTATAAAGACAGGGGTTATCATAAATGATGTAGTTTGGGTTTCCATTAATAGACTCACGAAGTTTTCACACTTCTTACCGATCATGGAGACCATCTTTGTTGATTACCTGGGAATGTTGTAGATCTGAGATATTTTATGTTTACATGGAGATCGAAAATACATTATTTCTGTATGGGTTGCCTATTTTACTTCTCAGATCTGGTAGATATTATAGAAGGCTTTGGGTAAATATGGACTTTTGATAATATCTTATCTTCCATAGACTTATGGTCAGTCCGAATGTATGTTACAGGTTATTGAGTACATGGTTCAAGCATGAATCCTATATTTTATTGGTTTTTGATATAAACATATACCACTGGTAGAGTTTTCCTACAATAATAGTTTTCAAACAATTATTCAGATGGAACCTAGTGATGATTAGTACAATAGGCTATTCCGATCACCTTATATTGGATAAAGGCAAGAGAGGTAGATATGATGGGACCCCATCATGTCCAATAGACCACATAGCAGATAGAGTTTATTTAGAAGAGAGCAGATAATGCACAATCATGACAAAATTCTTATGGAGATCGATGGAGATGACCTCTAGAGTTCAAGGTTAGAGATCAGGCTTTCATACATGACACACCGATGTAGGGACATAAGAAGATTAAGAGGCATGGTATGCTTTCACCAAGGTACATCAGGTTTTTTTAGGTTTTTGAAATAGACAGGTTGGTTGCCTATCAGTTGCAGTTACCTCTGAGGTATTGTGCTATGCACGACATATTCCATGTTTCTCAACTATGATGTTACTTCTCAAACCCATATCATGTTTTCAACTTGAGTAGGTTGAGTAGGAAGTGTATGACTTGTTCGAGGATCATCCAATCCAGATTATTTATCAATGATTATGGTTCATCATGGCCAGTCTGTTCCTTTGGTATGGGTGACACGACATCACGTGACAAAAATTGAGAGAGGGATATCGATGCAAGATCACAGTGGCTGGAGCTGTTTGATGTTTCATATTCTTCTCAAACATCTTATGTAAATTTAGTGAGGAATTTATCTAGGGGGAGTTTGTAAGAACCTAGATCTTCTTTTTAGGTATCGATCCTGCATTTCTTATGTTTTGAAGAATAGCGGAGTTTTTGTAAATGTAAAGTGTACACACCTTGTACAGTTGAGTACACGATGGGTACCCAGTTTCTGCGGGTGATAGTGTACTGGCCGTATAACAGCCCAGTACATGGTTGTGTAGGGAAACCAAGAGACCGTCTAATGTGGGGGCTAGTGATGTCTGGTACATTCCATGCACATTTAACAAACAAATCATGACCTTTTCTTTTATTTGATTAAACAGACCAGGGTTGCATTTAATCGACAGAAACCTCTTATTCTCAGCATTTCTCATCCAAGAGAAACCCAAGATGATGAATCCTCTATGATCCCCTGATTGATCATATGTTCTCTGATTCAACCTCCATCAATTATACTAGAATCACCACAGTGAGATATTCTTTCTTAAATAGCCTCATTTCATGATTTCTACTCCTTCATGTGATAACCTTGGTTTAACATTATAGATATTTTATTAGATCTAACACATTCTTGGTCTATTAAAGGGATGGTGTTCAAGATTTTACATATTACAATGTGGAGGTAGGTGGTTTGTGCCTTTCCATAGTTAGTATTGTAATATAATGAGAAAAAGTATGCAATACCCTAGAATGGGGTATTGTGTATTTAGGGGTTATAGCTCTGTTATTGTTTGTTACACCTTGTGTGCCTGAGTAGATGTTGTTTGATTATGAATGTGGTTATTTTCAATGATATGTATGTTTTTCCAATTTTTTATTTCATCTTGACCATTTTTTCTATATTTTCATGTTAGGATGGTTTTTTTCCTTGCCTAGTGTTGTTATGATGGAGTGATCTTATCTTATGATGTTTTATGCTTGTATCTGTTTAGCCACGTAGTTCTTGAATGCTATTAGCCAAGCAGTTTTTATGTTTTACATTGGCTATTAAACATCGTTGTGCACGATTGACTTACTTAGGGATGTGGGAACCTAGTGTAGTAGACCATAACAAGAATGGACGCTGAGGGATTTTCTAGAGTGTGTGTTTACATTTCATGTTAAGAGACTATAGGGTGTGGATGTGTGTTTCACTTCATAGGGACTTTTGATCCACATTGCGAGACCATAGGGGGAAATAGATGTTGAGTGCTTCCCCATAGTGTGTATAGTTTACCAATAAAAGGAAAATTGGGAATTGATGATGTGTGCTTCCTCAAAGAGTCTATTTTAAGGATGAACCAGAGGGTAAAACTATGAGTACTACCCAGTGGGTTGATTGGGTTTGTTTGGTTGAATTAGAGGGGTTAGGGTGTGAGTACTTCCTAGAGGGTTAACTGTATTTGAGTAGCTTCTTTCATGATATATTAAAATGGATGAAAATGAAAATGTTGGATTATTTAATTTTTAGTACTTCCTTGTTTACTTCATCACATTGCTATTATAATGCAATATATATTCACAGAATATTAGGTACATATCTGTAGGTGGTTGCATATTGGAATTCATCTCACACCCTATTTGTGTCATGATTTTGGGTCCAAACAGTTTATATTACTGCATGTACAGATAAGGGCAAGTTCCCTTCTACTTTAGCTACATGATTTTTATAGAGATGGAGAGCATCCGACTAAGAGCATGCTTTCAATGTGGCATGAGTTTATTTGTTTTCATTATACATTGGTTTAGTAGTGCATTCCAGTGTTACGACTTTTTTGGGATTATTTCTTAAACAAATTAATCATTTATCATTTATATATGTGCTCTTATTTTTTATTACTTTCAGTTTTCTTTTGTTTACTTATTTCATGTTTTTACTGCTTCCTCTATTGTTATCTTTTTATTTCTACTGCATTAATCTACAAATGTGGGGAATGTTTCCACACTATAACAACCAAGGCCCTCACTGCTAGTTGGCAACCTCTGGTGTTTGAGGAATTTCCCTTGAGGCCATGCGACCAACTGGGCATGGGGAAACTCTGGGAGGAATTCAGAACCACGATGTTAAAATGATTACCAATAGTAAAACAAAATATATAATTATAAATATCACCATTAAATGAAAAATATTATGCTAAATCAGAATTATAAAATTAGATAAAATCATTGAAATGTGAAAACTATATGAAAAATTAATTTAATAAGTATATAAATATGAAATAAATCTTCCCATTATAGTGATTTTCCTTGTATATTTTATAATTGAAAATATGTTCATTTTTATAAGATCAATTTTGTATTGTCAATTTGTTTTTTAAAACATCTTAATGAAAAATATTGATATAAAAAACAATATGTATATATATGTATTAAATATAATAATAATGACAGTTAAAATATGATATTAATGATATAATACATATTGATACTTTAATAACAACTGATAAGTAAAAATAAATTTCAAAATATAAATAATTATTTTTTGTTGTTTGTTAATGTGTATTTACTACAAAATCAATATATTTTTTCAACGAACACTTTTTTCAATTTTATATTTTATCATAAACAGATATATTGAGTATTTTAAAATATTATTTTATATGAGATTATATATTACGTGTCGAATAATAAATTATTTTAGGTACTTTTTTTGGATTTTATTATAAATTAATCGATTCTTTTTATTGTGAAAAATAATGAATTTTATAAAAGAATATCTTTTATTTGATGTAAATGTTTAGGAATTTTTTTATATATAATACTTATATTTATTTATATATTAAATAACTAATTAAAAATTATATTCACTATTCAAAACCAACATGAATATATTTTTAGGAAAACTAGGAATATTTGATGATATATATTTTTCCAAATTTAATTTATTAATTTCACCCATGATGAAATTTTGTTATTGATTTCTATTAATCTCAAAAATATCATCACTGAAAGAAAAATAATATCAATACCAATAGAATAGATAATATTTATAATTTTTTCAGTATATAAACCATATACATAAAAATAATCATTATCAAAAAATAGGGGTTCAAGAATTATGCATAGTAATAATAAAATAAAATTTTATTAATAATATTATTCTAAATGTTAAATTATTTAAATATTAGAAATAATCATGTAAAAATTAACTGATATTCTCTTTTATAATTTTCCCTAGTGATAAATGATTTCACGTGTGAACATTGGTAAACCAAAGTAAGAGTATAAATTGGTACTACTTGTTTAAGATATTGAACATGGTTAAAAATGAAATAGTGTTTGATATTGGATGGCTAATAGTGGATCATTCATATCTATTTTCTCAAAAAAATGGACACTTTTTTATACTTTTTCCAGGAACAATGTAGTTATATTATTGAGTAGCACTTTGTTTTGACAAATGTTCCATTTTCCTCACATAAAAGAGGATACTACCACATCCAAATTTCTACACCGATTATAAAGACATGGATTATCGAAAAAACTACTCTACTCTAGCCTAAAAACTATTCCCATTCTATAGAATCAATCATCCCACCATTAAGGAAAAGCAATGATCCTTAATGTGTCTCCCATGATATAATATAAATGGGAAAAGTAATACCCTCACCCAAATATATGAATGCTATTTATTTATTACATACCCCACATCTACCCACAATTTATGATGTTACAATGACAATATATTTTAAAATATAATTTAAAAATATTATAATATTAGAATATATTTCTTATAAAATTTTCAAAAATATTTAACAATTGAAAAAATTTTGAAGCATGATTGCATATTACTCCTTCCATGAAAAAATGTTTCATTTTCAATATCCAAATAATAAGGGGAATTTTTTTTAAATAAAATAAAATAAACTAATATATTCATTGATGAATTTCTATAATTATTATATAATAGAATCTATTTTAAATTAAAATAAAAAATAGTGATAATAAACATAACAAACGTAAATCAAATTATCAATAAGCCATTAATAAATATGATAATTTTATAACAACAATAAAAATAGTATAAATATTTTTACAACAGAACAATAAAGGTCATGTACCTCTAAAATTATGAAAATCGTCTTGTAACAAGAAAATATGGAGCTCCTTAAAATATATTGTTAGGGATTCATCTAATAATTTATTTCTTTTTGATAAATACTCTTCTATGTATATAATATCATTTTAATTATGTTTATATAGACAATTAGATATCTAATATCCATAAATAATATTATTCTTTATAATGGAATTTTAAACTCAATCCCTCTATTAATCCATGGTTGTTTTAATATAATGTTTCTTATGCCATATGTGATTCTCTAAATAAAAAAAGAAACATTTTGGTTACACATTCACTTTATTTTCCCTCTTTTTCATTGTCTTCAACTCAAATATATAATCCATATTATTTATGTATGTGATAATAACATACATATACCTATTGTAAATTACATTTTGTTCTTTCATAGTGTACAATTGTTTTGTTTTACTTGAGTTTCCCACTTTAATGTGAACCCGATTGATGGGAACATTCTTATTTGTAATCTAATGCCAATAATATATTCCATAAAATGTTTTTAAAACATGAATATCATAAAAAAATTAATATGGTAGCTGATTATATTTGATATAAATTATGGTTATATTTAATTCAAAATGACCTTTCATTAATTCAATGAATTATTAACTTATACAATAATGTTATAAACCAAGTAGTTAATATTAACTTTTTATCACTAGACATATCTAAATAATTATATACATTGTAAGTCAATTTTTTAGACCTATCTTCCTTTTTCAATTGTTAGTATTATTAATAATTTACTTCAACATTTTCAATAGAATATATATGATATATAATTCAATAATGATGTAGGACATGATTGTCAAACACAAAACATTTTTTGATTTATGTTTTACTTATGACTTTTATATGGTATATTTTTATCAAATAGAAAACATATGAAAATATAATATATGATGTGATGTGTGGGATTGTTATGTCATTCAAATGAGTAGTGTAATAATAATAGTTCATGATGTACTATGTATTGTGCATGATTGGATAGCCTAATCCCATAATGAATATATTCTAGTTACACAGTCAAAAATATGATTATGACAGTTGATATCCTTTGTTACATTGACTTGGTTGTTCGACATAATATTTACATATCATGATAGTACTTAAAATGTTTCCACAATCATCTGAAAATATGATTTCATGATATTATTTCCTTATTCATTCATTTAAGTCTTATGATCATTCTATTATTGATATAATTTTATGTATGTTATCTCACATGTTATGCTTATTGAAATGTTTTTTTCATTATTGGGCATTCTATGACACCCATATCAATATAATGTTTTCCAAGCATATTCTATGGGGTTATATATCAGCTTTGGTATTAAAATATATATGTGGACTATTATATGAAGTAAATTTTCTTATGATAATGATGACATATCTATGTATAATATCTTCCAAAGACAATATTCCAAATTATCATTGTCTTTTAATGTTCTTATTGTCTCTTAAAAATCATGAACTAATGTTTTTTTAATGATAATGTATCTATATGAAAGTGTAACTTAAATAAAATATTCATGTTTTACAAGGGGTGGATTTCTATGTTTTTTAATGTATTGTGAAAAATTGTGTCTCTTCACTTGTCTTTATTTACATTTTAATAGTTGGTTTACGTTATAATGTTTTCTGGTGAAACCCTTTTGTGGGATCCTAATATGAATTTTTTCATCTCATTATTATGTCATTAGATTTATTTATATAATATTCTACCTAAAATTGGTAAAAAGAATTTTTTACAAGGTGGTGGCATGTTTTTTTTTGTTTTTAAGGTGTTTGAGTATTTCAAGGACAATGTTTTATATGGAGTTGGTTGTTAATTTTATTTTAAATATTGGTTTCTTGTTTTGATTTAATCCCATATTTTCAAATAATTAGATCTTATCCCCTATGTATTTTTATACATTAATTTATCAAATATTTTAATTTAATTTAGTTATTCAATGTCCTTGTGTGACAAAATAGTTACCATGCATAGTTCAGGATGACATGGGCTTGTGGTATTACCATGAGGATTTGTAACAAGATTTTGGATGTGTAAATATTTGATAGTGTTATAGATATTTGTGTAAACAGTTTAGGATCATGAAAAATTAGCGTCATAGTAGAATTTTTTTTATTTGTTATTATTCATCTTCTATTTTCATAGTAGAAAAAATATAGAGGAGTGGGGTCATAAGGAGTATGTTACGAGCGAGGGTCGTAGAATCTCTCATCATGATGATAATTAATCTCTCAAAATTGTTTAGTAACTATTTTTTTATTTATAGTTATTCAATCGCAATATTTAATTTCCTATGTCTATTTTAGGATACAGATGTCTTCAGTTACTATATGCTCAAATTTATTTTTGGGACTCATGCCCTTAGTATCATTATTATCTCATCTGTAGTAAAATTTACACAATATGGCTTCCATAAAATGTTATAAATTATTATTTATAGTGTGCATCTATTGTGAAACACTATAGTTTATTATAGTATAATTTATGTAATTGTGCACATAGTCAGAAACATTTACAATGGTGGGAAAACTACACTTGTTTAGTCTTTAAATAAAAAACAATGATACGATATAGACCACAATTGAGACCATGAGTTTCTTCATAACAATAAAAAATCATTATAACGAAATATTTATCCATATTTTAAGGAATATTGTATTGGAAATATGTATAATTCAATTTTAAATCCAAGATTGCCTTTATTTTATTAAGGTGATATGTGTTGACATATAACACGAATGTCAGAGTAGAAGTTTGTGAGAATCAGTTTTTTTTAAATTAGAACAATGTATTAGGTTGGAATGAATTAATGGAGTTCGTAATAAGAAATTATATTTGGTTTTTGTGACAAGGATAAATATATAGATTTTTTACCCTAGATAAAAGGAAATTGAAAATTACAGAATATGATAATAAATTTGGGGAGCTCAATATGTTTTAACTATTATCAATGTGTAATTAATATAGGAAGGATAATATAAAAATAAGATGTTTCAACCTAATATCTAGTTATAGGAATTCATTGTATGACTTTATACCCATGTCCTTTTGGTGAATAGGTTATTGGATTCATAGATTTACATGAATGGTTAAATGGGTAAATCAAACATTTATACTTCCTACATTGGTGGCTTTATTGAATCACCCAAGGGATAGAGTAAATAGAGTTTTTTATAATGGGAAATAGTGGGGTTACATTAAGGAATAATTTTTTGATATAGCATAATTGTTGTATATTTTTCATACATGTAACCACTATGGTCAAAAGACACAAAACACATATTCCACATTCATAAAAAGATCGAAAACTAATGATGAGGTTACGATAAAAATAATAATCTCATGACTTTTTCCTTTATCATATTTAAAATTGGATAGTCATCACCTATAGCATAAATGGTTTAGTAGGATTATATATAAATAATTGGCTTTATTCCACCTTCAACTATAATGAATTATATACAGATAGTGGGTGAATTTCTAATTGATGTCAATCTAGGACCCACTACTATGAGATGTACTATTTTTATTTCATTAGCCATAATAAATCATTTATATGATATAGATTCCTCTCACTAAATTTTTACAACACGTATTGAGAATATTAAATAAAATCCAATTAAACACATTCTATTAATTATTACATATTACAAACTTATATGAAATTATAATGAACATGGGTTCTCATGCACATCATGCTCTTTATTTAAATTCTAGAATGAGCTATTTTATAGATTTTGTAATTATAAAAATTGATTTCTTATATGTTTTAATAAATATAGACATGTTTATTTTTAAATAATATTATATTTTCATTTACCATCAGTGAATTTTATTTTTCCTATATGGGAACAACTTTATGTTTCAATTATAATAGGACCAACATTCTGGTTAGGCAAAGCCAGTTCTTGCAGAGATTTATATGTTCTATCATTTAATTCATTTGAACTATGGCATGAATCATTCAAGGGGATATTACTACTATAATCATGTAATACCCTATAGTGATTATCTAATGAATTTTTAATTTTCCAATTGAGATAGAATTAATGTTCATGAATAACATTGTGTAAGGAAATAAACAAATATTAATGCATGTATTGATCCTATTGAGTTAAAAAAATGAAAATATGGTTGGTTTATATGAGTTAAAAGGGTATTATATATGGGATTCTAAAACCCCAGGAAACTCGTGTGCTAATTTCCAATCATTATAATGAAATTATATTCTTATGTGATGATTATTCGAAACTCAATCAAGTAACAATATTTAATATTTTACCTTTTCTATAACTTATCTATTTCATTGATCAATTTCGGAGGGAATTTTGGTTATATAAATTTTTCCCAATTTTGGTTACCACCAAATTAAAATTTGAGGTGTCAAATATTTGAAAATATGATAGTTAAGAGAAATTATATATATTTCATGGTCTTTATGATTCCATTTTTCATGAAAAATTTCCCCTTTAATCCTCATGAAATGGATGTGATAGATATTCCACTAATATTCTGAAAAAATTATCATGTCATCCATGAGTAGAATTATCTTATATTCAAATACCAAGTATGGACTTTTATGTCAAAATAACAAATGTTTTGGAAAACACAAGGAATCACCGATGACTAAAAAATTATAAAAATTATATTTTTTGATCATAGAAGTTAATTTTTGGGGTGATGTGATCTAAAAAAATGTATCTGGGACAATCCCAAAATAGTGATTGAAATATGTCTTTGGTTGAACCATTCAATTTTATAGATATTCCAATATTATTGGATACATTAAAATTTCATTGGTAGTTTGAAATTTAATTCTCAAAAGATGACTCACCTTTGACTGATCTAACTATTGATGGGTATGGTTCATATCAGGATTCATATTTTATTGTATTCAATGATTAAATAATTTATTTTATGGATGAATGTATCCATTATATCTCTACTAGGGGTGGTACAAGGCCACATGGAATATTGGAATGATTTGAATGTATGGTTCACGATGTGACCTTATTCAATTGGATCATTTAATGGATGTTGGTTTACACTATCTATAATACATAGGGAAGAATTATATCTGTCTTGATTTGGTAGTCAAAAATTATTTCAATTAACTTATCATCTGGTGAAAGTACCTTTCCAGGGATATGATTATTGATTATACTAACAGAAAATGTATTGCAGGTATAAGTTATCTCAAAACAAATGAATCACTAGAAGATATTATGAGTGGAATACATATAGTCATTCTAATTTTATAATTTAATTATTCAATGAAATGGTAATTTGATATGTTAATTACATTATAATAATTTCACTCCTTTCGATATAATGGATATAATTAAACAAAAAATCCTAATGAAAATATTTAATTAGATGATATATAGTGTAAAGGAAGAGCTGTCTTGTAATATTATCGCATGTGATTATTTTATATCTCATATCCTTAAAATTATACAATAGGATCAATATAAAATAATGAGTTAAAAAGATTAAAAAACTATTTATATGACAGGGTTAATATAAGGGAATGTTCTCTATTATTAGAATATACTCTTTTTCCAAAAATATTTATGTAGTCACATTGACCTAAATATACATCTCAATAGAAAATTTATATTTTTCATTCTAGGATGTGTACTATTATAGGAAAAAATTATTTTATTTAATGGTGATTCATTTCTGGTGGCCTGATATGAAATATTAAAATTTGAAATTATATATAGATTCTTTATATGATAATATCTTATTGATGATCACCAAATGATTTCTAGGATGTTTTTGCCACTCCAGATGCCAACCAAAAAATATAATGACATATTAATGGAATTATATATTATATTAACTTATACTCTTTAAGGATAGAATTTCATATTGATAGTTATTTACCAATTGACCTATTCAGTATAATCCATAACAAATCATTGTATTAATAAAGTGGAAGACATGAGGAAATAGTATGAGTATAAATTGATAATGTTTTATGGGATTATATTTCCATTTTCATTTAAAGAGTTTCTCAATTTACCCATTATAAATTAATGGGATAGGAATATGTGATATAAAATCATGTATAAATGAGTAAGAAATTTCATTTTCAAATGGATGGGTACCCTAAAAGACATGTCTGAATTTTGGATAATTTATCATTATAAATATATTATAAATCAAATGAAATTGAAATATATATTAATGGATATATTAGTTTTAATATAATAAAAATTACTATTCATCCATAAATTTGGACCACTTTTTAGGTTTATATGGTATCTACTCCAACTCACCACTATATGAGTCTTACAATGGTGTTTTCCATGGTTGAATTATTCATTATTTAATAAATAACCAGATTGATATAGATGATTCATTAAATTTTTTATATATTTAAGATAGTAATTATTTAATGAGTATATCTATCATTATATTTTGGTGATTTTGGTTGGTGATTAGTTTTTCAGAATTTCATACCCTGGCTAGTTCAAAAAATTCTTTAAAAAAATATGGCGAGTCTGCTACTAGATATACGAGACTATTTGATTTCATTTAATAGCTTTTAAATGTGTAATATCTATTAGAATTAATGATATTTTTTCTTCAATCCATATTGTTTTCAGATATCTCAACCTATGATGAATCATCCTATCCTATCTAATGTTTCAAATTTGGATGAGAATGACCAAGAACCTCGCATTTCAGTGCCGAAGAAACCATTTCAAATACTTTATAATCAACAAATGGTTCTATATTGGAATCCATTACAATTTATCTTTGATCAGTTGAATCATAGTTAAAATTAACAAGATACAGAGAAGTAATAGAGTATTATGTGGGGTAAATATCCTAAGCACATAATGTGTCATCCATCTTCAACATAACTTTTTAGTGGAAGAAAAGAATATGGGGTGGGGAATCATCAAATCCCAATGCGGTTTTCTAGTACTAACATTAACTTATTTCCTTTTCTTACTTATTTTTTATCCATTATTATTCTTATATTTTATGTGGTATTGGAAGTTCTCTTTATGTATATGGTGTGGTGTAGACTAAAACATCAAACTAATAAAAGATATCAAGATCCACCATCTAGCCTTTGATATCCACCATCCAATTGGTGGTTTTTCTAGTAGCCAAAATAAAACTATTATATCCAATAGTCAAATAGAAATATTCATATTTTACATATCATTATGATGTGTCAAAACATAAGAAGGTGTGTCTCTAGTATCTAGTTACTGGAAAAGTAGTTAGCTGATGGGTGATCATCGTCTCAATGATGAAACTAATAGGGTTGAGAAAAATAAGGTTATTGTTTTATTTTCACTTGAGAAACTCTATTTTAATTATATATCTCACTCGGTCAATATAATCATGAATCATTTTATCTAGGGGATAACCCAAATGATTTATTCATTCCCAATATGTGTCTTATATGTATCTTTGTGTCGATCGATGTCATGATTGAATTTATTTAATATTACTCTATAATTTTCTTAGACATTATCATTCCATTGTTTTTAACTAGTTGATTGATTTAGATGGTACCTTTATAGCATGGAAATTAATTTTATACATTTATTATATTGGGAACTTAAAATCTATGCATTTAACTTACTAGATTAATAAATCACACCAAATGACTTTTGTATTCATTCCTATAAAACAATTCATTGTGTTATAATTTTGGAAGAATCTTGAAATGTTATTATTATACATTCCTTAAATTATTTTTCATTTAAATTGGTTTTTAAATTGGATGGAAATCAGGAATTTTAAGATTTATTAAAATTACTTTCAAATGATTTATAATAATGACATTAGAAAAATATTTATTTCATGATAATGTTTATGAAGTGGATTATCCCCTATAATTATTTTAAATGAAATTTGTTCTAATTAAAGTTTTAAATAGTTTCATGGAATTAAATATTACATATATTTGAAAAAAATATTTATTTATTTAGTTACGGAATGATAAAATATGTTCATTGACAAGTTAGGGAGCCACACTTATGGAGAAGTCATAATTTTTTTATTGAAATAGTGTAATTTTTACACCACATGGAATAATTTATATAAGAGTGAAAATCTCAAAGAGTGAACTTTTATCACCATTTATTTTTTATATAATGTAATGTGTGATCCATGTATCATATTGATCATGAACTTAAAGAAAATATCCTCATGGGCCATGACATAATGTTACCACAATGGTCAGTTTTTTTTAAAATTGTTTTTTTGGTTAATGTAAATTATTTGAAAACCCATTTATCTGGAAATGTTTAATATTTTTTGGATATAGTGGATTTATTTGATTAATATTAATTGCTTTAAAAATCACCAACTTTACCATACATAATTTAATTTAAAATAATTGGTTAATATTATATATTTTTATCAGGTTACACTTGTAATTATCTTATTGGGATTATTTACAAATGAAAATAATACATATTTTAGTTTCTATATATATTATTACATCTAATGTTTATAAAGTCAATGTATTTTTGGGTGGTGGAAAGATTATTCATTTTTATGCAACAGGATTAAGAGCGAGACTGCATATCCATTGAAGATGGAGTTTTTATTTTATTCTATATATTTGGTTTTTATATGTATAAAACATAAAAGTTGACTTATATTTACATATTTTCAACTATTTATTTGTTTAATACATTGAACATTATCTTCACTCACGTTATTATGTACTACATAATTTTTTGGAAAAAAAAATTCAAAAGGTAGTTCATCATGACTATGAACTTGTTGCAATCCTATGGGGATCTAGAATGCCAATCGAGCCATGTTAGGACATGATGACTTTCTTGGTATTTGGTTAATGTTATATGGTTCCACATATATATAATTAAATAATAAATCACTACAACAAGGATAATATTTAATTAATTATGTTCTTGTAAAACATGATATTTGGTTAAAATAATCATACCACATATAACCATGAAAAATATTTTTCTCCCATAAAGGATGTATTGGGGACTTTATAAATTTTGTAACTAAAATTTGAATCATCATATGCCCTCAATGGTTTGAAACCAAACAAGTGGGTATTACAAAATGGTACTGAAAACTAGAAATAGTAAAAATTGCTATAATATGTGAAATCCAACATGAAAAAATATATATTTTAATATTATTAACATAAATGGATATCCATACATTTACCACTCTATCATGATGACTGGTGATTAATTTCATATACAATTTCAATTGAAAAACATAAGAATGTTTGAATAGACATGAATGATATGTCTCTGATTGATCCTAGATGAATAAGGAAAAATGCGGGGTTAAATATTTGACATTATTAAGAAAAAATATATTAATTTCCCAAATTTTAATAAATTTAGTATAATTTAAGGTTTTTATATTATTTTTTAAATAACATGGTAGTTTTTGTGATCCCACTACCATAGAAACCCACTCCCCATATATTAAGGGAGTATAGTTCACCAAACCATGTGTTAATCATATGTCCACGAATTATATTAGTTTGAGTCATCATAGGGCTTGGTCACATATGGAATTGATTAGTGTATTTTGAAATAATATCCATTCTATGATATTTAATTTAAAAATTTTATAGTATTTTTTATACATTGAATCTGAATAGATTGGGAAATAATTCATACAACATTAGAATCATTATAAGAATATTGTATTTATTAATAATAAGAAAAAGGAACATAATTATATAGTACTTAGTAGTCATCACCATGGACTTATAATTACCCTCGATTTGTATATCCAATTTTACTTGTTATATTATGTAGTGAAAATAAATATAAAATAATAATATAATCAACACAACAAGGTCTCTTGTGTCATCCTTTCACTTGAGTATAATAAATAACAAAAGAAAATTATTATGGGGAAGAACAACCTAATTAGGGAAATTAAATATTATTATTTAAAATAAATACTTTTTAAATGAGAAATTTCAATAAAATGTTTTTGTTACAACTAAATTTAAGAACAAAACATAATCATTATAAACATTTCAAATGAAAATATGGTTATTTAATAAATGATCATTGAAGATATAATCATTGGATGTACATAAATATATATGTATATATATATATATATTAATCATACGAATATTTTTTATTGTAATAAAATATTACTCCAATATAAATAAAATATTAAATTAAAATAATTTAAATATCTTGTTGTTTTCATGACAATATGTTTTCACAAATATAAAAATGTGATGGATTATGCCTAGTATATTTAATTTATTTTAATATTTTATATAAATGAACGAATGTGTAGAAACATATATAAATAAGATATTAATTTCCAAACTGATTTATTATAATTGTATTCTATGAAACCTTGTTTCAATGAAAAATATTTGAAAATGAAAATGTTAAAGGATTCCCTTTATACCATGTTATATGATTTATCAGATATATTTGGTCATAATTTACGCTTATAATTCTTCATTTGTGTGCATAGTCTATAAATACTAGGCAATTATAACATTTATATATTATTATTATTATGGTGAGAACATTAATTTTTTTACATATTTTTTAGTTCTAATATTAAAATTTCCATGTAGTTTAATTACTCTATTCCATATATTACAAAACATAAAACATGACTAGTTTACTATTAGATAAGATTGTACAATGTTTATAACTATGAGATTATTCACTCCATAACCATTATCATTTTCATACTCATGGGTAAAATCATTATATATTATTATAAATAAATATCTATGGTTACCCTATACTGAATAAAAAATGGATAATATGAATATGTAGTAAAAATCATAAAAAAATTAATCATATAGTGATGGGGAAATATCATATCATGTCCTAAAATACTAAAAAAATCATGTGAGGAAATTTTCAGATCCTTCATCTTCAAAATTTTCAACATATACTATTTTATGATTTATAACAATATTATTCCTAAAATAATATTAGTAAAATTATAAGTCTTAATATATTATAAAAATAATTACATGAACTTTTCATACAAACATATTATGATATTTTATAAAAATATTCAATCATATCAAAATAAACTACTACATTGATCATATATGTTTAATTTAATTAAAGAATATTTTTCTTTAAATCACTCAAACAAATCAATGAAAAATATTCTTCACACATGATACCATTATATACATATCACACATTGTTCACAAATTACTCACCAACAAAACTTAAAAATGTAAATGTTAGGCTAATATGATCACAATGTTATGCCCATGAGTAATAACAATTAAATACCTTTAGTGAAGAAATGAGGATATGTCCATGATAACATAATGATTACATGTATATATTATATATGTTAATAAATTCTGAAAAATAAGATATGTAATTATGATTCATGGTGTATGAATTTTAGAAAAAAAATAAGAGTCATATAACTATAGAAACATGAGTCAATAATAACAAGTCTAGAGAACATACCAATGGTAAATTTGGTAAAATAACAATGTGTTATATATATGTGGAAAATAAACACCTACGTTGAGGATATCCAACAAATAATTTTCAACATTATGTAAAAGGCGAACCACATGCCGAAAAATATTGTGGAGTTGGGCTTACCTTTAAAATAACATATACCATTGGACATGTTGAAAACAACTTCAATCATATAATTTTCGACATTGAAAACCCTACATATGTCCACAAACATTACTCATTGAATAACAACTATTGTATAAAATTATTTTGGACATGAAAATAAAACATGTTCCCCAACAGATTTTAATTGTTCTAGCCATTCAAGTACCTTCATTATATCATTTCTTATAAATCATTTTCTAATGATTTATAAGGACATATAAGATTAAAAAATCATATAATGACAACCTTTATATATATGTATGTGTATATATATATATATATTCATATAATGGATCATGGAAATTTATAAAAACCAAAAAAATATTAATTTACCCATTTTAAAAAAATAACATTCATAGATATTTCCTCATGAATATATAACAATAAATTCATTGATATATGGTGTAATATGTACATAGAGGATATTCATTTGGATATATTAAAAAATTTGGTCGATTTTAACATGAATTAATATAATTTTATAATATTACTATTTTAAAAAATAATATGAAATTTCATTTATATTTTTCATACAATTTGTAAATAAATAATTTCTACGACAACATGAATATATTTTAGAATAAAAAACATGAAGACATTAAAAATATGATTTTTAATGGTTTTTTAGGAATTATATTTACAATTATGCATACATAAAAACATTTTAAAATATAATCGCATAAATTTTATTAAAGAATATAAAGGATAATGGAAAATGAAATATTCTATAAATTATAAAATAATTATTCATTTAGATCTTCAGAAATGATTTATAATGAATAAACGAAATAATCTAGTGAAATCATTTTATTATTTGGAAGGATATTTATAGAAAAATAAATAACCTGGATATTGTAGAGAACTTTTCCAAACTAATAAAAGGGATAGAGTATAATGGTGGTAAATTTTTTAATTATTTTTAATTTTGAACCAATTATTTGTGAAATTGTAAGAAAACTACTATTGAAAATAAATAAAATGAGGAGAATAAAATTTAACACCCCAAGCTTCCATGGTATGATTCTCATTGAATAATACAGTATCATGTGTTGTCCGCAACTTCTAGATTCTAACACACCATGACAAATCAAACTAGCTGTTATGAATACTAATATGCAATTTTTGAAATTTTATAAATTTTATCTCTCAAAATGGAATTCATTTTTGGATTCGAAATATCGAATTTATCCTATGGTGAATTTTTTTTACTTTATGGATAACTTTTATATTTTGATGAATACATAAAATTTCAAAATTGTAAATAAAAACAAATTTTTTAATAAAAATAATTAATAGTGATAAATTATGAATTTGAGTGGTTTTAAAGGTCATTTATAGTATATTTTTTCCATATAATACAATTTTTTTCATTGGACATAATTTCAAATTTAAACTGGACATAAACAAGTGTCAATCTTTTGATAGATATTATCTCTTAAAAACACACTTTTTGTTTTAACAACGGGAATTAATTTTAAATTAATTTCTCCCACTTCTATTTTTTGAATTTAGAAAAATGGATTTCATATTTCTAATTAGGAGGTCCAAATTGTGTAAATAGTTAACTTTTATTTTTATAAATTTTAAATAATTATTTCGGTAAATATTTTATTTACCATGGTTAAAGGGTAAATCCGGTAAATAAGGGTAATAAAATAATGTTATATTAATAATAAATTACTCTAAAACGTGTCAAAATCTTATTGGAGGATACATGTATGACCATGGACATCATTGGGACGATTTTGGGACCCAATGGAGCCACTTGATGGTGATAGGGACACTTTATATTTATTAAGTTAAAGAAAATACAAATATGACATAAGCATATATATTTTAGTAAAACACTTTTTATATAATGTTACACATAAGATAAATTAGATTGAAAATATTAATTAAAAATATAATATGATTTCCTACATAATTTTATTTTATTTATAATTTTTAGACATTAAATAATTTAAATTATTTATGACACAATAGTGATGATGTAATTACCTAATTAATGAAATATTAAAATAATTGATATTATAAATATCCAAATAAAAGTAATTTGAGACTTTTTAAGAAATAAAGTATTTTTATAGGTAAATATGAAATGTTATTATTCATTTAATTATATTTTTTCGAGGAAATCACGAAGTTATGATTTTCAAAAAAATGATATACCAAATAGTATCAAAATTGATTTAAAGAATTTTTAAAACAAATATTATATTATTAATTGATATTCAATTACTAAAAATCTAAGTTTCGTCCATGAGACTTATATCATGACATTTTTATCATTAATGGGCCACTTTAGGGCCTCTTGTATGTATATTGTATGTTTACTAACTATATAATATAAAAATATAAAGTGACATGGTAAATGCCCAACTAATTAACTAAGAGTTAAAACTAAACGATAAGGTTAATATAATGACCCAAAAGAGTCTAAAATATATTGGTTGAAAGGATTTTGACCCATCCCCACCTAATAATTTTAATAATATACTTTTGAGCCATTATAAACCGAATATAAATTTATTATAAAATAATACTTTAAGTTTTTCTTAAAGAGACCCTCCTCCCCCTTATAAAAGGACACCACTTATAACAAATTCTTCAAACCATAAAAGCCTTTCGGTTCGGCCATCCCCTACCCAAATATTCTCTCAACTTCCCTCAATTCAACCTAGAGGCCTTAGTTTGATCATAAATCCCACCTACGGATCCCTTTTGATCAAATCAAAAGGAAGAACCCAAAGAATAGATAAGGTTTTCACCACCCATTTTCAAGTACATTTCATCTTCATCTTCTTCCTCCTTTGTTATTTACATTCTAAAATAATAACTCCAGTATAATCTATATAATGTGTTGTTATTTTAAATATGGTACAACCATATTCAGTATTCTATCTATCCTTTGATTAACATGTCACTTTACGTGCTTACGTACGGCCTACCGTCTCCATGTCATGGTGTAATTGTTATTCAATACACTATTATGTGGATGGGTATAATAATGATGTGTAATTAATGTAAATAATAAATATAACATGATAATGATTTTTTATATATGATATAACATCCAATTATATATTATTTTAATATCAAAAGAGTGATATTGTCACTCGTGCGTACGTACGGACTACCATCTCCACGAACACAATGAGATTCATCCCCCATCATATCCATCCAAGTCTATTTCTCATTTGATGATTAATGAAATTTTTAAAGACTTGGTATCATTCTGGATAAAAATAAATACAACATATCCATAAAAAACAAATCTTATGTAACAAAATATATAAAAGAAAACGAGTACGTTAACACCCGAAAAGATGATAATACTAAGATATTATTAACAAAGCAATGTTAAAAGATCATATATAATATCATATTAATGTATATGATTCTTGTATAATTTAATAACAATTATTTCACCATTATACAGGAGGTTAATCTAACCTAAACAAATTAATAGTACAAGGTACGAGTTTATTTCAGAGTTTCTTCATTATCTGAAGTTGTTTATATGTAATTATCTACTAGGACATCTTTATCATCCATATCCATGTTTCTTAAAAATATATTTCAAAGAATTCTTAATATTTTACTGAATATGGGTTAAATTTTTTGATACCCTTTTTTGACTTTTTATAAGAAGATTATAAAGGAATCTTTTTATCGTCTTCCAAACAATGTCCGTTTTAACCTTTTCGACAAAATTATGGTAACAATGTATTTTTTAACTTATACGGAGGGTGCAGCTAGTTTCCATCATTATAAACTCTTTGAAGCTTCCCTTAAAAACTTATAAGAATATTTTCGAATTAAATGTTTTATTTTATAATTATGTGACTCTTAAATGATTTCAAAATAGAACGAGATATTTCTCTAAAAAGGGTTTTTATTTCATCTATGTCAACATCAGTTGATGGATTTTAAGTTTATTTGGAGTTTATTTATTATGATAAAAAAGTTTCATAATGTATTGAAGGTATTGTGATATGTTTGATTGTGGATGTGCTATTTTTATACCATTTATGATTTATGGTTAATGTATTGACATTTTTTATGCTAGTTTTAATACGAATGTTTTTAATATGTTTAAACCTTTTCATGTGAGGAATGTATTGGACTTAGTAAAAGATGGGTGGAGCCCGCTATAGCTCCTCGATGCATCGGTAGGTTTCATGAGACAACTAGACATTGAATTGTCTGAGGCCCTTTCCCAAATTAATTTATGGTTTTGGCCGAGGCCTTAAACATTTTTAGACGTCTTGGCCGAATCCTTGACAAAATATTTCCGAATGTTCAACATTATACATTCCCTCATTTTGGAAATAATATTGATGGTTCATGTGTTCATTCTACTAGTAGAATATCCATGATTACGTATTATTATGGCATTATTTACTCTGCTCATATTCATTCCATAAATGTATTCATGTTTATTATTGGTAAAGGCTTGTGGTTTCAATTTTTTACCATACTTAATATTTATGTCATTTTCCACTGAGTTACTTACCCTTACTGAGCATTTGAGCTCACCCCTTTCTTGTGTTTCTTTTTCCTAGGATATGAAGAAGTTAGTTATGAGTGACCTGCATGAATAATCTAGGAGGCTTGGATGTTTCTAATGAAATATATTTGTGTTGTATTTCTCTTCAAGCTGTAAAGATGAAATTTGTATGAATCTTTTTTCAAATAATAATAAACAAATCAGTATTTCGATACATGATTTCCTTGTGATCATGCCAATGTTATGTAAAAATTCACCAACTCTGGGTAACTAGGGTCGGGGCGTTATAGTTGGTATCAGAGGAAGTTTAGTACAAATATTGGATTCTTGATTTAGATAAACTATGATTAGAGCACATAGAGAAATGATGGACTTTCCGGATTAATATATAAGAACATCCTAGAATTTTGGTATTGTCGATGTATTTTGAGTTTTTTGAGCAATACATCCTTGTCTGGATACAATCAGGTAGATGCATCTCTGGAACAGATGTACCTAGGGTAAAACCCAAAAACACTGCTTTGAGCTAGACTTGAATTGGAACTGGTGCACGACAACGAGCCTTGATACACTCTCGGTTACGACACCCCTAGGGGATAGGCTTAGGATAATTCAAATTTTCTTTACGAATAATTATGAAGGGTTTATGAGTATATACGTCCTCAAAGAATACATTTTTTATGATTATGGATTATATGCATAAATAGTTCAATTTATGATAAGTATTTTACAAGTTTGGAATTATATATTTTGATTCATAAACTGATCTAGTTTATTCCATTGCTTAGAAATGGCACCAAGTGGAAGAAATGGAAACCGTATCAATGCATGCACTCCATGTGGGGATTTCCCTCCTGATCAAGATAATTATAATGGTGCTGGTGATGCAACTAGTGCTGATAATCTAATCACTATACTGGGACAACTCACTCAGATTATGAATAATAACCGTACCCATATGGAGCACCCTGATCCACAACGTGGAGGATCAATGTTAGATCGCTTCATGAGGAAACAACCACCAACATTCAATGGGAAAACAAATCCCTTAGTAGCTATGAAATGGATAAATTATTTAGAGAAAATATTCCATGCCTTGGGGAGTAGTGAAAGGGATAAAGTTATCATGACAGTTTACCGCCTCACTGGAGATGCTGATCAATGGTGGTCATTGATTCAAAACACGAAGGAAGATGCTGAAGTATCAAATATGGAATTGAGGGAGTTCAAAGATCTGTTTTTAGAAAAATACATTCCTTGTGACAATCAAGCAGATATAGAAAGGAAATTTTTGAGTCTGAGACAAAAGGAGGATGAGAATGTCGCAATGTATGAGGTTAACATTACAAGGATAGTAAGGTATGCTACTTATTATATACGTAACCCATGAAGTATTATTGATCGTTTCATTGATGGGTTAAAACCATTTATCTGTCGAGCATTGGTATCACAATCCCTCTCATCATACGATGATATTGTCTTGTGTGCTATCAAGACAGAAAAGGAATTCTCTATGTATTATGACATTAAATCAAAGAAAAAGAAGAAGAGATCTGTTGAACACTATGGGAAAGGAATTAAGGAAACATGGATGAAGGGTAGAATTGAATTTCCACCTTGTGATAACTACCGAAGGAAGCACCCGGGTGCCTGTCTAAAAAAAGGTGTATGATACATGTGTGGAAAGAAAGTCCATCTATCTAGTGATTGTAAAGGATATAAAGATGCTACCAATGTTCAATGTTACAATTTCAGGGATATGGGACATTATTCTAATGAATGTCCAACGCGTTAGGAAAACTTACCTCATAAAATTCGTAGGGACCAAGGCCAAGCTTATGCAATCACTACTGCTGAGGTAGAAGCCCTGAAAGACATAGTGACATGTAATTTAATGGTTTCATCAAGTTTATAAAATGCTTTATTTGTTTCTGGATCCTCACATTGTTTCATATCTTCCCAGTTTGCGAAGAAAATTAGATATTTCCAATTTGATTTAACAAGGGAGTTTCCAGTTTAAACTCCTAAGGGGAGTATCATTGTTACAAAATTCTGTGGATCCGTTCCCATTAGGTCATATAAATGTTCTTTATCTGGTGACCTTATCGTCATACCCATTACTGAATTTTATATAATCCTAGGTATATATTGGCTTTCAGACCATGATGTAAAAATATATTGTAAGAATAAGGAGGTTACGATTTTTGATGATGATGATAAAGAACACCTTATATTTAGAGCTGAATTGTCACCACCTAATTCTTATCTAGATCCACCCCCAGTAGCTCAACTAAATTCAATTATTGGGGAGGAAGAGAATGAAATAACTGTGGGTGAGGAAAAAAAGTTCAAATAGAGGATGTACCTATTGTGAGATAATATGTTGATGTGTTTCCAGAAGATTTACCTGGACATCCTCCAGAATGAGAAATTGAGTTTTCCATTTATTTAATTCCTAGTTCAAGGCCTATTTCGAAGACCCCTTATAGAATTTCCACTGTTGAATAAGTTTAACTAAAGAAACAACTAGAAGAATTGAGCAATAAGGGTTTTAATTGCCATAGTGTTTCTCTATGGGGAGCCCATGTCTGTTTTGTAAAATAGAAATATGGATCTATGAGGTTATGTATTGAATATAGGGAAATCAATGCAATAAAAATAAAGAAAAAGAATCCCCTACCTCGTATTGATGATTTATTTGATCAACTGCATGGAGCTCAATACATTTCAATGATTGCCTTTCAATCTGGATACCATCAGTTGTGTGTGATTAAGGAAGAAATTTCAAATACCACATTTCAATCCAGGTACGGGCATTACGAGTTTATAGTAATTCCTTTTGGATCGACTAATGACCCCTTTATATTCATGAATCAAATGAATAGTGTTTTCAAGGAATATCTCGATGATTTTGTGGTGGTATTTATTGATGATAACTTGCTATACACCAAAATCTACGAGGATCATGAAAATAACTTGTGCATTATCCTGAAGTCTCTTAGAAGAAATGAATTATATGGGATGTTTAGTTAGTGTAAATTCTAGCATTAGGAGAACTATTTTCTTGGCCATATTGTCTCTAAGGATGGAGTTTTCGTTGACCCTTCTAAGAAAAGATCAATCCATGAATGGACAGCACCGACGAGTATAATTTAGGTACACAGTCTTATTGGTTTAGTAGGTTATTGTCGACGTTTCTTCCAGAATTTTGCCCGGTTGGCTAACCAATTAACAAAGATCACATGTAAAGAGGTTAAATTTTTTTGGACAAAAGAGAGTGATGAATGTTTTGAAGAGCTAAAGAGAAGATTAGTCAATGCTCATATTTTGAATCTACCTTCGGGAAATGATGGATTTGTTATTTATATTGATGAATCAAAGAAAGGACTTGGTTGTGTCCTTATGCAGAATGATAGGGTTATTGCCTATGAATCACGATATTTGAAAATTCATGAGAAAAAATATACTACTCATGATCACAAGATAGCAGCTTTGATATTTTCTTTGAATATATGGAGACACTACCTCTATGGTGAAAAATGTGAGATTTATACTGATCACAAGAGTTTTATGTATATTTTCTCACAGAAAGAACTCAACATGAGGCAATGGCGATGGCTTGAACTACTCAAGCATTAGGATTTCTCAATACACTACCACACGTGGAAGGCAAATTAGGTGGAATATGCTTTGAGTAGAAAGGATGATGGAGTTTTGAATAAGATGAGAGTTGAAAAAGATCCTATATATATGGATCTAGTAAAGAAGGATTTGGGAATCACCATGGAAGGTGAAACCTCAATAATTTTTCAAATGGTTGCCAAACCATCTTTACTAGAAAGGATAAAGGGTTCTCAGACCGATGATGTAGAATTTAAAAATAAGATTAAAGATGTGAATGATGGGAGATTGAGTGACTTTGTGTATGAAAATGGAATTTTTAAATTTGGGAAGAGACTTTGTGCTCCCGATATACTTGATCTGAAAATGGTATTGTTAGAAGATGATCATAGTTCCAATTTCCCTAAACATCATGGGATATCCAAAATGTATAGATATTTAAAGGAACATTTTTGGTGGGACAACATGAAGAGGGAGACTTTTGATTTTGTGTCACGATGTATGGTTTTTCAACAAGTGAAATCTAGAAGGAAACAGCCTGGAGGTGTCATGCAACCACCTCCCATACCGGAGTGGAAATGGTATAATATTATGATGGACTTTGACATAGGGCCACCAAAGACTCCTAGAAGGAATGATGCAATTTGGGTTATTGATGATCATCTTACCAAGTCAGCACATTTTCTTACTATAAGGGAGGATTTAACACTTGAACACCTAGAAAGACTCTATATAAATGATGTTGTGAGACATCATGGAGTACCCCTATCGATTTTTTCTGATCGTGATCCCCATTTAATATCAAGATTCTGGAAGGGTCTTCAGAAGGCCTTGGATATTGAACATCATTTGAGCACTGCCTATGTAGAGACCTGAAGCTTGACGTACATGGACATTACATTACTTTTGCGGAATACTTAGTACATAATAAAAACACACACACAAGGATCGTAATAGTTTAGTGTCTTTGGAAACTCGGAATATAATCTTCTAATTGTGGTGAAAGATCTTCAACATCTCCCATAAAGAACTTCCTTTTTTTTACCTAAACCCTTTCTATATATCCTGGGGAAAAGAAAACATAAAATGGTGAGCTCAAATGCTCAGTAAGGGTAAACAAAAGAAATATCAATCACATCATATTCATAAGAACATAACATTTTGGAAATCTTAACCTGCAAAAGAGAGCATAATTTCATAACATGGGATAAATCATAGTAGTGAAATGAATTCCCAATAATCATAACTTAAAACATGAAACTTTGTGGCATACACACATAATCATAGAGAATCATTTCTTATTAGTCAAGACTCATTGCCAAGACTATCTTAGTGGACAAAGTCCATTTTTGAACCGAGTCACCCTCGTTTCAGTCCTATTTCACTGAACCGGTATAACCTACCGTTCCAACCATGTTTATCTCATGAGATATAAAATATTTACCCAATGAATTGGAGGGAGATATAGGTCCCACCCATCTCATAATGAAACCATTCTTATGTGTTCCACAAAATTAGAAAACCATACATCATAGCATAACCCATGTAATAAAAATGGGAATCTTAAACATTGTGACATCATACAAAAATTCATATAAGATAAAAAATTCATAAAAATATAATTGCATCACAACATAATAAAATCAATGTAATAATAGGGATAAAAACAGAACCCTTTATTTTCTTAGATGGAAAATAATTTTTATAAAACACTTGAACTTCATTCTTGAGGAAAATATCCTTTCTACTTCAAAAACACTTTTCCTTTCTTAACATGTTGTAAAATTATAAACTAAAAGAAGTTGATTAAAAATAAACTTGAAAAAATGTAATGGAAGATTCTTGGAAATAATGTTTTAAAAATCCATTCATGCCCTATAAGTTAAAAAAACATTCTTCTCGTACTTTTGTCGGAAAAGTCTAAAAATTACCTCGTACGAAAAACGACAAAAGATTCCATTCATATCTTTTACTAAAAACTCACTGAAGGGTAAAATAGGATTTAAACAATTGTAGGTGAATGGAAATAATATTACATATTTAGGAAACATGTATGCAGATGATAAAATACACCCCAGTAAATTCCAAAGTATAAACAATCTTGGATAAAAATGAGATTGTGATATTTCCCTTACCTTAGGTCTGATTTACTTCATAAGTGTTCGAACCTCCTGTATAATGATTTAAATAATGTCATTGACTTATTCCAGAATCATACTCATTGTTATGATATCATATATGGTTCACTTATGACTTTATTTTACCCATTCTTTTGTAAATTCCATGTTAAAGAGCGTTTTGGGTAAAATCATTTCATTTGTAGTCCGTGTTTTGACTTGTAATTATTCATATGATTACTTAGATCATGATTAATTTATTATAGAATATAAAACATGATTTATATATAATATTTATTCAGAATATACATATATATAATAAATCAGTAAATGGAAAGAAATACACCGTTCATGGAGACGGTAGGTCGTACGTACGCATGAACACTGTTTTCGTTTCCTTATTGAGTTGAATGGAATTAAGTAGATGACATACATATATATAAACATAAATCCAGTATCATTATTATGTCATATATTTCATGATTACTTATTATATGTACTTTATAATCATTCCTTAATGGTTAAAGTGGAGAATGAATCTCATCGCGTCGTGGAGACGGTAGTCCGTACATACGCACGAGCGATGATATCATTTTCATGATTATTGAATTGAATGTTGTGTCCTGGGCCCAGGATTGTTGGGCCCCCGCCAGGATTGTTGGCGCCTGTGCCCCGGTAACCAATCCCACATCGGTTGTGGAGGGAGATTGGTGGGTGCTTGAAATTCCCGTGCCTACCTTCCCCTCAGCAACGCGTTTTAAAGCCGTGAGGCCTGGGATAGCAACTGGGCCAGAGCGGACAATATTGCTGGGCCGAGGGATCCGATCCATCAATTGGTATCAAAGGGTGGTTGGTCTCGGGACCGGTGTGGGCTTGGGGGGGGGATGTTGTGTCCTGGGCCCAGGATTGTTGGGCCCCCGCCAGGATTGTTGGCGCCTGTGCACCGGTAACCAATCCCACATCGGTTGTGGAGGGATATTGGTGGGTGCTTGAAATTCCCGTGCCTACCTTCCCCTCAGCAACACGTTTCAAAGCCGTGCCTACCTTCTAGCGAGTCTCTCCGGGCCTAAAATCATCTCTTTTCAAAATCCCTCTCCCCGGTGATTGATTTTTTTTATTTAGGGGGAGTTAGGTTCTTTTAAGCCTTTTTGTGAATTAAATATTTTTCATTCAAAATTCTCATTTCAAATTTTTTATTCAAAACTTTCGATTCAATCTTTCATTTTCAACTCTTGATTTCAAATGGTTTTTGATTCAAAACTTTCAATTCAAACTGTTATTCAAATTTTCATTTCAATTTCAAAAATCTCAATTGATTTTCAAATCTCAATCTTGTTTTTCAAATCTTTTCCCTCAATCAAGCTTTATGCCCCATTCTTTTTTGATAATCACAAAGGTGGAGAATTTCTTGATTGATTGGGGGAGAATCTTTTCTCTCATGCTTAGTATTTATTTTCAATTTATCATTTAGGCATGCCTTTCATTTAAGTTTTTACATTGCTTTGATAAGTGATTGTGATAATCAAAATAGGGGGAGATTGTTGTACCCCACACTATTTGATTTTCATGATCACAATCACTTTCATATATGTTTAACTTTGTTTTTAAGTGTTGTGGATGATAGGCAAAAGATTGCCAAAGGATTGGCCCAAGAATGGACAAGAAATTGACTGAAATTCAGTCCACCGGCCAACCGGTGTGATAGCACCGGCCAGCCGGTGGAACTGGCAGAGGGATTGCCCACTGCCAGGTTCCACCGGTCGACCGGTGGCTCTGTCACCGGTCGACCTGTGGCACCCAGCCCAAATAGTGTTTGCTACTGTCTTGCCACCGGCCAGCCGGTGGCTCCTCCACCGGTCGACCGGTGGAGCCTGGACCAAACCTCCTCTTCTCTGCCAAGGCACCGGCCAGCCGGTGGCCCTGTACCGGCCAGCCGGTAGCCCAGTCAAACTAGCCGTTGGCTTTGACCAGTCAACCTTCTTTTGGCCTCCAACGGCTCCGAAGACCTCTCCAACGGCTCCGAAGGCCCCCAATGGGTTCCATGCCTATAAATAAAGGCCAAGGAAGCCCCGGACATCTACCAGAACTATTGTGAAGCCAACGGACTCATTTCCCATCATTTGGCCAACCTCCGGCGACTTCCTTCAAAGGAACCCCAATTGCTCCAACAACTTCCACATCCAAGGAGCTCCTCCAAAGAAGCTTGGAAGCGGCCTTCAACATCTCCATCCAATCAAAGGCGCCCAAGGCTTCTCAAAATACGGTTTTTATTGTATATTTATTTTGAGCTTTAAAATTGGGTTTGTGCCTACAAACCCCAACCCTTTTCTCATCTCCCTTTCTTTTGGGTTTCACACCACCATTAAGGTGTGAAGAGGTTAGTCAAGCCTTTCCTTTTAAAAGGCTTGAGTTTTCGGTGAGCTAGCCTTCACCCGTTAAAAAGGCTAGTGGGTTCTTACTTAACCATTAAAAGTAAGTGGGTTCTTGCTTAACCAATAAAAGCAAGCTGTAATAGGTCCTAGTGCTACCTCAAAGCCTAGTGGGTTTCTTGCTAAAACCATTGAAAAGCAAGCGGTAGGAATCTCTCAACGGTTGAGTTGGGAGCGGAGACGTAGGCCGGGTTTTTGGCCGAACTCTGTTATCAATTTTGTGTCTTGCCTCTTTTATTTCCGCTGCATTTCAACTTTGATTTTAATTTGTTAATCACTTTTTTTAAAAGGCAATTCACCCCCCCTCTTGCCATCTTTTCCGCGTTTATTCCGACCCAACAATTGGTATCAAAGGGTGGTTGGTCTCGGGACCGGTGTGGGCTTGGGGGGGGGATGTTGTGTCCTAGGCCCAGGATTGTTGGGCCCCCGCCAGGATTGTTGGCGCCTGTGCCCCGGTAACCAATCCCACATCGGTTGTGGAGGGAGATTGGTGGGTGCTTGAAATTCCCGTGCCTACCTTCCCCTCAGCAACGCGTTTTAAAGCCGTGAGGCCTGGGATAACAACTGGGCCAGAGCGGACAATATTGCTGGGCCGAGGGATCCGATCCATCATTGAATATATCAGATTCAGTATGATGTTATAATAACTATGTATAGTTATTCTTTACACCATTATATCCATCCATGTAAGGTGTTGGTGGAAAAACAGATTACACCACGGCATGGAGACGGTATTCCGTACGTACGCACGCGCGGTGATTTTGTTTTCCGTAGGATGGATAGAAGGTGAAATGGGGTTTTTTCATATTTATAATAACAAATAAGTATATTAGTGATACTGATGTTATTACTTTATAATTAAACAACTAAAGAAGAATAAGTTGAAGAAGAAAGAAGCTTGAAAGAATCGGGAGAAGAAATTACCTCTTCTTCGATACGCCTCTTTGAAACCTCCTCTTAGGGCACTAAGATTGGTGTTTAAAGAAAACCAGAACCTATAGGATGTTTCTAGGGAAGTGGATAAGATAATTTGGCAGGGTTTGGCCGAGCATGAAGGCTCAAATTGGTGTGAGGAGGAGATGGATGAGGTGCCCTTTTATAAGGGAGGAGAGGGGCACCATTGGGAAAACTAAAAATATTATTTTATTATAAAGTCATGTTCGGTTTTAAATAGCTCCAAATTGATATATTTAGAAGATAAGGTGGGGATGTGTCGAAATCCTTTCATCCATTAGGATTTAGACAAGTTTAGGTTATTATTTTATCCTTATCAATTAGATTTAACTCTAAGTTAAATAATTTATCTTTTACCGTGTCTTTTTGTTTTCTTACACTATATGGTTAATAAACTTACTATATCAAGCCAAAGGAACCCCAAGTTGTTTATTATTAATATATATAACCTTAGATAAGTAATTTTTCCGAACCTTAGATTTTTAGGAATAAAATAACAATTAATAATATAATATTTGTTTTAAAAACTATTTTATGTCAATTTTGACACTATTTAGTAATTGATTTTTGTGAAAATCATAACAGAATGATTAGTTCGAACCCAGTTAATTAAATAAATACTAACATTTCAAATTAACCTAGAAAATTAGTGTAATTCATAAAAAGTCTCAAATTACATTTATTTTGGTATTTATAACATCAATTATATCAATATTTCATTAATAAGATAATTACTGCTTCATTGTTGTGTCACAAATAAATTAAATTATATAATGTCTAAAAGTTACAAATAAATTATCATTATGTAGGAAATCTTTTTAGATTTCTAATGAAGATTTATAGTCGAATTTATCTTATGTATAAACCTATATTAAAAATAATTTACTTATTAAACTTTGATTTTAACTATTTTAATCCTTCTTTAAATAAATTAATAATAAATGTCCTAATCTAATCCAAGTGGGCTTAAATGGTCATATTTTATTCCTAAGATTGTTTTTGGTAGAATTAAACTTATCCAATAGAATTAGGACATGTGTTAGGGTAATAATAATATCATTTTTACCCTTAATTACCCTATTTACTTTTAACCGTGGTAAATAAAAGTAAAAAGTTACTATTCACCAAAAAATATTTTCATCTCATTGAACCACATTTTAGTCCTTGATATTAACCGTGTCTCTCGGATTTTTGAAATTCCACTCACAGAAGCGGTAAAATTATGTTTTATGAAAAATTCAGTTTTTTAACTACCACTTAGTGGTTTCACTATTCATCAAAAATTGAATGTTTTCAGAAAAATACAAAAAAATAGGCCTAAGCTATATTTTTTATTATGATATCAAAAATGATGTTTATTTTACCAAATTCAAAACATATCAGTTACATTAACTAATTAAAAAATTAATTCCCGTTGTCAAAACATATAGCGTGTTTTTAAGAGATAATAACTATCAAAAGATTGACACTTGTTTATGTGTGGTTTAAATGTGAAATTACATCCAATGACCAAAATTGTATTAAATTGTAAAAATATATTCTAAATATACTTTAAAACCACTCAAATTAATAATTTATCACTATTAATTATTTCTATTAAAAAAATTGTTTATAATTAAAATTTAGTAATTTTCACTATTAATCAGAATATTAAAGTTATCCGAAAAATACCAAAATTTCACCCTAAGCTAATTTCGATATTCCGAATCCAAAAACGAATCCTACTTTGAAAAATAATATTTACAAAATTTCAAAAAGTGGTTATTACTATTCATAACGGCTAGTTTTAATAATATTTTAATAGCATATCGTTGTTTAGTGAAACTCAGTATTGCGTACTACACACGCTATCGAGGAGGGTTGCGATTCTGTGTAATGAAATGAAATTCAAGGATGCGTGCTGTGAAATCTCCTTTTAGTGTAGCGTACAACACAAGACATTAATGAAATTAAAAAGAATATTTTTTTATAAAATCTAGGGCTGTTACATTCTACCCCCCTTAAAATGAATTTCACCCTCGAAATTCGTCAGGGTTATAAATGGATTACTATTAGAAAGTTTCATTAATAGAAACCCACATCGTAAAAAGGAATACCAAAACCAATCTTTAAAAACAAAAGTATGAAATGTAACGGTTACCCAAATAAACTAATCACTGGGTTTCTACATAAGTGAAAATATGGATATGGAAGAGAAATCTTACCATCATGTTCTGATGGAGAGTGGTAGAGAACATGGATATAGAAAAGCCAGCAATCACAAAGCCATAAATTTGTGACGATCTAGGGTACCATCTGATTCATCAGATATAAGGGCACTAGGACAACATTTTTGGTTTTCAATATCATTTCCCTAAAGTTGAAAATTTTGAATTAGAAGAAATACTTATTTGATTGTGGTACTATCTCACTGTTGTTCGTGCTTTGAACAATTTCCACTTCATCTCTTAAATAAATGAAGTTGAATTTGTTATTCGTGAAGTGTTAACAGATCATGTGATAGAATGATGGGTCATTCCATCTGTTTCAAACAAATGTTTATCAATAGTTATCAAATATACATAAGTCTGTCTTTGGTGAGGTTAATCATATACGATTCCAAAAATGAACTTATACTTCATATATCATACAGCTTAATAAAATAAAACTAGTTTCTACTAACTAGGGACTTTCTATAGGCCAGTGGTATGCGATAAAGGCGAGTCACACTTCGGTTGTGGGTTCGATTCTCACAGCCTTGTCCGACGCAATGGGCTGTCACACATCCTGCAGGTTGTCCTTTTTCTAAAACCACATTACTATAAAATCCCATCAGTAATATCGAAAAAAGTTCTATCCTTAAACAATACTTAGCATATGTCCAACATAATCCATTCCAATATTTAGGCTTATCTAAAATACTTCGGTCCAAGCTCATAGTATAAAGAAAACGATTAGTTGAAATGTCATTAACCAAGCATGTGAATACCATCATTTATCTCCCATATATATATATTGTTGGTTACATTCCAATCATGTGAATACCTTAATCATGTATTCTTTTGAAAAAATAAATACCCATTGAACCATAGTGAAAACATGAATGCAGTTAAAAGTTAACACTTTCCACAAACCAAAATCCTCAAAATTCTATATACTCAAACCATGATATCACTTAGTCCTTATATCAATCATGAGCTCATGAATACTATTAAACATTTCATTTTCTCGTTTTCCCTTCATTATGCGCATATCATCTTATTTACAAAAATATCTCAATCACTTTGAATACCACATTAGACCAATACATAAATATTCCAATACTCCGTGATACAACATTATTTTGGAATCCCATTACATAAACACTTAATCATTCCACCACATTGTTGTCATATTCAACATCGCCAATAGTGATCGCATATGACTTACCTTTTTTCCTTTTCCTTAAGCAGTTGCACATGTTGATCATCCCTAACCCTTGGATTAGGGAATTTATTAGCATAATGCCCCATTTCTTTGCACTTGAAGCATCAAAGTGTAGTAGGTTCATTCTGTGTATCCCTTCCTTTGTTTGCATCATTAGACATCTTCTTCCCATCATTGCGGCATTCAAATACCCGATGACCTTCCTTTCCACATTTGAAACATTTACTTGTCCCTTTAAGACAATCTCCACCATGCTTCTTTCCACACTTTGAGCATAAGGAAACATTCATCTTCTTTTCACCATTATTCTGAGATTTCTCCTTGAACCCCATCTTTCGTTTCTTGTCAAAACTATGAGATTGATAAGTAACACCAACTTCCATTTCTACCTTGATAGCACAACGCACAATGTATTCATAGCAACTGAAGTCTCTTATAGCTAATGCCCTTCGAAGACTTGGTTTTATGCCACTGAAAAATCGATCAACTTTACTTTTAGGTTGGATGATAATGCCAGATGCATACCTTGCAAGTCTTGTAAAATTCGCTTCGTATATACCAACAGATTCATCATCCTTCTGCTTCAGCTCAAGAAACTCCTTTTCCATATTTGTTCGAAGATTACGAGGGAAGAACATACTGAAAAACAAGTTCTTTAAGTCATCCCATTCCATGGACTCAATTTCATCTCTTGGCCTCGTATTCTTGATAATATTCCACCATTGATCAGCTTCACCTTCCAAACGATATACTGCTAAGATGACTTTATCATGTTCAAGAACATTGAAGAACTGAAAATATCTTTTCACTGGTACTGATCCATTGTTCAGCAACAAGTGGATCGAAATACCCACTAAAAGAAGGTGGACGTTGCCTCATAAAGGACTCAATAGAATTTTGTTCCCTTCTCTACTCATTTGGAAGTCCAGAATGATTCATAGCTTGTGTAAGTATAGCAATAAGATTTTTCACTCCATCTCTCATAACACTTGTTTGTTCAGGAGGACAATCATTGCATTGTCCATTACAGTGATCAGCACGGTTACTTTGGGTTCCAGCCATCGTCTAAAACCCAAAAAGAATAGTGTGAGAGGCAAAAATAATGCTGGGGAAAACAACATAGTAAAGGGGGAGTACCCTTAATATCTAACATCTTAGGTTAAATTATAAGATCGTTACCATAGTTCTAGGACTATCCTATACGTATAATTATCCTTAGGGACATCCCTAGACATACCTTAGAAATATCTCTAGGGATCTCACTAACGTTCTCACATACTAGTTTCCAAAGGTTGACTAAACCTTTCCTCTGATACCAACTGTAGAGACCCGAAGCTTGACGTACATGGACATTACATTACTTTTGCAGAATACTTAGTACATAACAAAAACACACACACAAGGATCATAATAGTTTAGTGTCTTTGGAAACTCGGAATATAATCTTCTAATCGTGGTGAAAGATCTTCAACATCTCCCATAAAGATGTTCTTTTTTTTACCTAAAACTTTTCTTTATATCCTGGGGAAAAGAAAACATAAAAGGGTGAGCTCAAATGCTCAGTAAGGGTAAACAAAAGAAATATCAATCACATCATATTCATAAGAACATAACATTTTGGAAATCTTATCCTGCAAAAGAGAGCATAATTTCATAACATGGGATAAATCATAGTAGTGAAATGAAATCCCAATAATCATAACTTAAAACATGAAACATTTTGGCATACACACATAATCATAGAGATTCATTTCTTATTAGTCAAGACTCATTGCCAAGAATATCTTAGTGGACAAAGTCCATTTCTGAACCGAGTCACCCTCGTTTCAGTCCTGTTTCACTGAACCGGTATAACCTACCGTTCCAGCCATGTCTATCTCATGAGATATAAAATTTTTACCCAATTCATTTGAGGGAGATATAGGTCCCACCCATCTCATAATAAAACCATTCTTATGTGTGCCACAAAATCAGAAAACCATACATCATAGCGTAACCCATGTAATAAAAATGGGAATCTTAAACATCGTGACATCATACAAAAATTGATATATGATAAAGGAATTCATAAAAATATAATTCCATATCAACATAATAAAATCAATGTAATAATAGGGATAAAAATAGAACCCTTTATTTTCTTAGATGGAAAATAATTTTGATAAAACACTTGACCTTCATTCTTGAGGAAAATATCCTTTCTACTTCAAAAACACTTTTCCTTTCATAACATGTCGTAAAATTATAAACTAAAAGAAGTTTATTAAAAATAAACTTGAAAACTTGTAAAGTAAGCTTCTTGGAAATAATTTTTTAAAAATCCATTCATGCCGTATAAGTTAAAAAAACATTCTTCTTGTACTTTTGTCGGAAAAGTCAAAAAAGTACCTGTTATGAAAAACGACAAAAGATTCCTTTCATATCTTTTACTAAAAACTCACCGAAGGGTAAAATAGGATTTAAATAATTGTAGGTGAATGGAAATAATATTACATATTTAGGAAACATGGATGTAGATGATAAAATACACCCCAGTAAATTCCAAAGTATAAAAAATCTCGGATAAAAATTAGATTGTGATATTTCCCTTACCTTAGGTCTGATTTGCTTCGTAAGTGTCCGAACCTCCTGTATAATGATTTAAATAATGTCATTGACTTATTCCAGAATCATACTCATTGTTATGATATCATATATGGTTCACTTATGACTTTATTTTACCCGTTCTTTTGTAAATTCCATGTTAAAGAGCGTTTTGGGTAAAATCGTTTCATTTGTAGTCCGTGTTTTGACTTGTAATTATTCATATGATTACATAGATCATGATTACTTAATTACAGAATATAAAACATGATTTATATATAATATATATTCAGAATATACATATATATAATAAATCAGTAAATGGAAAGAAATACACCGTTCATGGAGACGGTAGGTCGTACGTACGCATGAACGCTGTTTTCATTTCCTTATTGAGTTGAATGGAATTAAGTTGATGACATACATATATATACACATAAATATAGTATCATTATTATGACATATATTTCATGATTACTTATTATATTTACTTTATAATCATTCATGAATGGTTAAAGTGGAGAATGAATCGCATCGCGTCGTGGAGACGGTAGTCCGTACGTACGCACGAGCGATGATATTGTTTTCATGATTATTGAATTGTATATATCAAAATCAGTATGATGTTATAATAACTATGTATAGTTATTCTTTACACCATTATACCCATCCATGTAAGGTGTTGGTGGAAAAACAGATTACACCACGGCGTGGAGACAGTATTCCGTACGTACGCACGCACGGTGATTTTGTTTTCCGTAGGATGGATAGAAGGTGAAATGGGGTTGTTCTATATTTATAATAACAAATCAGTATATTATTGATACTGATGTTATTACTTTATAATGAAACAACTAAATAAGAATAAGTTGAAGAAGAAAGAAGCTTGAATGATTCGGGAGAAGAAATTACCTCTTCTTCGATACGCCTCTTTGAAACATCCTCTTAGGGAACTAAGATTGGTCTTTAAAGAAGACCAGAACCTCTAAGATTTTTCTAGGGAAGTGGATAAGATAATTTGGCAGGGTTTGGCTGAGCATGAAGGCTCAAATTGGTGTGAGGAAAAGAGGGAGGAGGTCCCCTTTTATAAGGGAGGAGAGGGGCACCTTTGGGAAAACTAAAAATATTATTTTATTATAAAGTCATGTTCGGTTTTAAATAGATCCAAATTGATATATTTCGAATCTAAGGTGGGGATGGGTCTAAATCCTCTCATCCAATAGGATTTAGACAAGTTTAGGTTAATATTTTAACCTTATCAATTAGATTTAATTCTAAGTTAAATAATTTAACTTTTACCGTGTCTTTTTGTTTTCTTACACTATATGGTTAATAAACTTACTATATCAAGCCAAACGAACCCCAAGTTCTTTATTATTAATATATATAACCTTATCTAAGTCATTTTGCCTAACCTTAGATTTTTAGGAATAAAATAACAATTGATATTATAATATTTGTTTTAAAAACTATTTTATGTCAATTTTGACACTATTTTGTAATTGATTTTTGTGAAAATCATAACAAAATGATTAGTTAGAACCAAGTTAATTAAATAGATACTAACATCTCATATTAAACTATAAAATTAGTTTAATTCATAAAAAGTCTCAAATTACATTTATTTGGGTATTTATAACATAAATTATGTCAATATTTCATTAATAAGATAATTACTGCATCATCGTTGTGTCACAAATAAATTAAATTATTTAATGTCTAAAAATTACAAATAAAATATCATTATGTAGGAAATATTTTTAAATTTCTAATGAATATTTATAGTCTAATTTATCTTATGTATAACTCTATATTAAAAATAATTTACTTATTAAACTTTGATTTTAACTATTTTAACCCTTCTTTAAATAAATTAATAATAAATGACCTAATCTAATCCAAGTGGGCTTAAATGGTCATATTTTATTCCTAAGTTTGTTTTTGGTCGAATTACACTTATCCAATAGAATTAGTACATGTGTTAGGATAATAATAATATCATTTTTACCCTTAACTACCCTATTTACTTTTAACTGTGGTAAATAAAAGTAAAAAGTTACTATTCACCAAAAATTATTTTCATCTCATTAAACAACATTTTAGTCCTTGAAATTAACCGTGTCTCTCGGATTTTTGAAATTCCACTCACAGAAGCGCTAAAATTAAGTTTTATGAAAAATTCAGTTTTTTAACTACCACTTAGTGGTTTCACTATTCATCAAAAATTGAAAGTTTTCAGAAAAATACCAAAAATTAGGCCTAAGTTATATTTGATATTATGATTTCAAAAATGATGTTTATTTTACCAAATTCAAAACATATCAGTTACATTAACTAATTAAAAAATTAATTCTCGTCGTCAAAACAAATAGCGTGTTTTTAAGAGATAATAACTATCAAAAGATTGACACTTGTTTATGTGTTGTTTAAATGTGAAATTACATCCAATGACCAAAATTGTATTAAATTGTAAAAATATATTCTAAATATAATTTAAAACCACTCAAATTAATAATTTATCACTATTAATTATTTCTATTAAAAAAATTATTTTTAATTAAAATTTAGTAATTTTCACTATTCATCAGAATATTAAAGTTATACGAAAGATACCAAAATTTCACCCTAAGCTAATTTCGATATTCCGAATCCAAAAATGAAGTCCATTTTGAAAAATAATATTTACAAAATTTCAATAAGTGGTTATTACTATACATAACGGCTAGTTTTAATAATATTTTAATAGCATATCGTTGTTTAGTGAAACTCAGTATTGCGTACTACACACGCTATCGAGGAGGGTTGCGATTGCATGTAATGCAAGGAAATTCAAGGATGCGTGTTGTGAAAGCTCCTTTTGGTGTAGCGTACAACACATGAAATTAATGAAATTAAAAAGAATATTTTTTTATAAAATCTTGGGCTGTTATAGCCTACCACCCTCAAACCGATGGAAAATCAAAATGGACTATTCAAACCTTAGAAGACATGTTGAAATCATGCTCACATGACTTTTATGGTATGTGGGATCAATATATATCTCTGTTAGAATTTTCCTATAACGATAGCTTCCATTCAAGTATTCAAATGGCACCATATGAAGGGTTATAATGAATGAGATGTTGCACACCAACCTGTTGGGATGAAGTTGGAGAAAGAAAACTTGTAGGCCTAGAACTGGTAGAGGAAAAGATGGAAAAGGTGAAGGTAATCCAAAACCACATCAAAGCAGCTCAATGTTGGCAGAAGAGCTATGCCGATAACCGAAGGAAGGATTTGGAATTTCAGGTAGGAGATCATGTTTTAATGAAGGTATCTCCATTGAAGGGAGTTATACGTTTTGGTAAGAAGGGTAAATTTAGTCCCAGGTACATAATCCCTTTCGAAATTTTTGAACGAATTGGGGATGTAGCTTACCATTTGAAAATTCCGCCAAATCTCTACAAAGTTCATTATGTGTTCTATGTATTAGTGTTGAGAGAATACATGCCTGACCCAATGCATGTACAAACATACGAGGAATTAGAACTGGAACCCGATCTATCTTCTTGTGAAGGGCCCATTAGGATTATTGATACGAGAGAACAAGTGTTGAGAAACCGGACGACTCGTCTGGTAAATGTTCTATGGAGGAACCATATGATTGAAGAGGCAATGTGGGAACCCGAGGAACTGATGATGAAGAACCACCCGAGTCTTTTCATTCGATAGTATTTTTTAAATTTCAAAGAATAAATTATTTAAAGGATAGGAAAATGTAACACCCCATGCTTTAATGTTATTATTCTCTTTGAATAATACAATAGTGTGTGTTGTACGCAACTTTGAGATTCTAACACACCGCGACCAATCAAACTAGCGGTTATTAATAGTAATACCCACTTTTTGAAATTTTATTAATTTTATATCTCAAAATTGAATTCATTTTTGGATACAGAATATCGAATTTAGACATGGGTGAAATTTTGGTACATTTTGGATAACTTTTATATTTTGATGAATAGTGAAAATTACTAAATTTTAATTAAAAACAACATTTTTAATCAATATAACTAATAGTAATAAATTATGAATTTGAGTGGTTTTAAAGTATATTTAGAATATATTTTTAAAATATAATACAATTTTGGTCATTAGACATAATTTCACATTTAAACTGGACATAAACTAGTGTCAATCTTTTGATAGTTATTATCTCTTAAAAACAAGCTTTTTTGTTTTAACAACCAGCATCAATTTTAAATTAAATTCTGCCACTTCTATGTTTTGAATTTAGAAAAATTTATTCCATATTTATAATCAGGAGGTCCAAATTGAGTAAATTGGTAAATTTTATTTTTAGACATTTTGAATAATTACTTCGGTAAATATTTTATTTACCATGGTTAAAGGGTAAATCTGGTAAATATGGGTAAAAAAATAATATTATAATAACAATAAATTACCATAACACGTGTCCTAACATTATTGGGGGATACATGACTAACCATGAGAATCTATGGGTCGATTTTGGGACCCCATGGAGCCACTTTTTGGTGATAGGGACACTTTATATTAATTAAGTTAATGTAAATACAAAAATGACATAAGCATATTTCTTTTAGAAAAACAATTTTTATATGGGGTTAAACTTAAGATAAATTATATTGTAAATATTAATTAAAAAGATAAAAATATTTCATAAATAATGGTACATTATTTATAATTTTTAGACATTAAATAATATATTTTATTTATTACACAATGGTGATGAAGTAATTACCTAATTAATGAAATATTAAAATAATTGATATTATAAACAACCAAATAAATTTAATTTGAGACTTTTATGAATTACAATATTTTTATAGGCTAATATGACATGTTATTATTCATTTAATTATGTTTTTAGAGGTAATCATGCTTTTATGATTTTCAAAAAAATCAAATACCAAATATTGTCAAAATTGACATAAAAGAATTTTTAAAACAAATACTATATTATTAATTGATATTCAATTCATAAAAATATATTTTTCATCCATGAGACTTATATAATGATAGGTGTATCATTAATGGACCACTGGTGTGTCTCTTGGATGTATATAGTACGTTAATTAACTATATAAAATAAAAATACAACGTTACATGATAAATGTAAAACTAATTAACTAAGAGTTAAAACTAAAAGATAAGGTTAATATAATGAAAAAAACCTGTCTAAAATATATTAGTTGAATTGGTGTCAACACATACCGACCTTAGACTTTGAATAATACACTTTGGATCCATTAGAAACTGAATATGAATTTATTATAAAATAATACTTTATGTTTTTTTTTCAAAGAGCCCCTCCTCACCCTTATATAAGGAATCCACTTCTAACAAATTCATCACTCCTTTAAAGTCTTTTGGATCAGACATCTGCTACCCAAATATTCTCTCAACTTCTCTCACATAAACCTAGATGCCTTATTTTGATCACAAATCCCATCTAAGGAGCCCTTTTGATCAAATCAAAAGGAAGAACCCAAAGAAGAGGTAATGTTTTCGCTACCTTTTTTCAAGTTCCTTTCTTCTTTGACTTTTTATTACTTTGTTATTTTCTTTATAAAATAATAACTCGAGTATATTATATATACTATGATTATATTATAAATATGGTACAACCATAATTAGTATTCTATCCATCCATTGAATGACATGTCACGATACATGCATACATACGTCCTACCGTCTCCACGTTGTGGTGTAATTTTTTTAACACAAACGGTGAGATGAATTAGTCATCCAATTAATGTTCCTAGAAATTATTAAATCAAAATGAGAACAATAGAAGCTCGAAGTGTAATGCATTTACACCAGTCTAAAAGAAATATAAAAACATGATGATATACCAAAGAAGTTCAAACGCATCAAGAAACAAGTGCATCAAATCCAAGCAGGATCCATGATATTATGCTCTTTCCCCAGCCTCTTATTGAACAATCGTCGTTTGATATCATGATAGGCCTCTGCATAATTTTCACCATTTATGAGTCATTCATAAGCCAATTCGTCTCTTTACGCCAAATAGGATTATGAATTGTCATGCATCTCCTCATCACCCTGGTCCGTAGACTTCCCTACTGGGTCATAGAATTACTTCTGTTAAATTTCAGTACTTTCAATAGGAGGAGAAACCTCGTATTGTGAAAGAGAATTTGTATCCATTGACTTGAAGTCCCCAAAGGTGTTCAAGCTCCGGTCAACCACGATCATTGATTTTTTGGTTGTAGTTCATTCCTTTTTAGAAGAATCAAGTGACCTTGTGACAATAGTTGTTCCAGTTGAGAGTAGTCTCTACGTTTCCTCGTTCTTTTGGTATTGGGAGTAATGGATCCATCCGCATCTACTATTTCTATTTTCCCCTTTTGAGAGCTTGATTTGAGGAGTTCTTCTTCAATTAGATCTGCTTTCTTGTCAGCCACCTGTAAGGAAGCACTTTGTTTTGAGCATGTTTCTAGATCAGCTGGAGCAGGTGCATCCTTATTTTCCTCCATAGTAGGGTCATTCTGAGGATGAACATTACCAGGATTTTCAACATCGTCAATTTTCACACTAAAGGGGGATTTAGTTCCAAAGGTTACAAAAATTCTGAAAGCTCTTGTGCACACAACTAAGTCCATCTTTATCTTTCCCTTCGCTACCCATGTCTTGTGAGTAGTTGGGATGATTGCCTTACGACATCCACTAGATGAGTGACTGGGCTTAAAGCATTCTGAAAAATAAGAGTGAAAACTTTCATACAACACCTCTTGTAAAAATACATGGCAACCATTTTGAATCCAAATATGATTTGGTAGAGGCTTAGATACATCAATCTCGGTGCAGATTCTAGCAACTGATGGGCGAGAGAGTTTCCTTATTGCCTTATCCAGCATCAACGTGGATCCAAGAAGATCGGCAATCTGAAACAGGGACACATGCTTAAAAAGATGAATCAGTAAACCATGGAATCATATCCAAATACGAGAAATATGTGATTCAATGTGATGATCAAAATTAGTAGTCCATTTTAGAACTATCATTGCACATCCACCAAAAATCCACGACCACTTCACCCAAAATCAATGATAATACATTTCAGAAGAAAACCGAGAAATAATGCTGGAAGAGTAAAGCAGAACAATTTTAAATCTAACAAACCCTATTGATTCAAGAGATTTCCACAAAAAAATCAACGAAGGCCGATGGTAGAAAATTTTCCCACCAGTACGAATCAAAAATCCTTGGAAAGAAGATCTACCTCGTTGGATGAAAAAGAAATCTCCAAATGTTAATGATGCTGAAACGTTTTCGGAGAAATGCACAGCTCCCCATCTGCAAATCCACCCCCACCAGATGGAGCAATAACCAGTCTAGAACACCCAGTAGCAACATCTGTGAAAGAATGAGGCTCACCCATAGGGTTTCGCCGTTGGTCTCCCAGGGGCGGAGGCTCCGTCATCCATTTCGGCCCTTTCACCATGTCGTGGTGTAATTGTTATTCAATACACTATTATTTGGATGTGTATAATAATGATGTGTAATTCATGTAAATAATAAATATAACATGATAATGATTATTTATATATGATATAACATCCATTTATATATTATTTTAATATCAAAAGAGTGATATTGTCGCTCGTGCGTATGTAGGGACTGCCGTCTCCACGAACGCGATGAGATTCATTCCCCATCGTATCAATTCAAGTATAATTCTCATTTTATGATTAAAAATAATTTTTAAGGACTTTATATCATTCTGGATATGAATATGATACAACATATCCATAACAAACAATACTTATGTAACAAAACATATAAAATAAAACGAGTACGTTAACACCCGAAACGACGATAATACTAAGATATTTTTAAAAAGAAATATTAAAAGATCATATATTAAATCATATTAATGTATATGATTATTGTATACTTTAATAACAATTATTTCACCATTATACAGGAGGTTAACATACCCTCAACCATGGAAAATTACAAGGTAATTGTTTATTTCACAATCTCTTCAATATCTGACGTTGTTTATACGTAATTATCTACTGGGACCTCTTTATCATCCAAATCCATGTTTCTTAAAAATGTATTTCAAATCATTCTTACTATTTTACTAAATACATAATAAAGTCATTTATAACCTTATTTTACTTATTATAAGATGCTTAAAAAGGAATATTTCAATCATTTTCCAAACGAAGTCCTTTTTAACCTTTTCGAAAAAATTAAGGTAAGAATGTGTTTTTTAACTTATACGGAGGGTGCATCTAGTTTCCATCATTATATACTCGTCGAACCTTCCCTTAAATTCTTATAAGTATATTTTCCAAGTAAATGTTTTATTATATAATTATTTGACTCTTAAATGATTTCAAAATAGAAAGATATATTTATCTAAAAATGGTTTTGATATCATCTATGTCAACATCAGTTGATGGATTTTAAGTTTATTTGGAGTTGATTTATTATGATACAAAACTAACATAATGTATTAAAGGTTTTGTGATATGTTTGATTGTTGATGTGCTAAATTTATACCATTTATGATTTATGGTTAATGTATTGACATTTATTATGCTAGTTTTAATACGAATGTTTTTAATATGTTTAAACCTTTTCATATGAGGAATGTATTGGACTTAGTAAATGATGGGTGGATCCCGCTATAGCTCCTTGATGCATCAGTAGGTTTCACGAGACAACTAGACATGGAATTTTCCGAGGGCCTTTCCCAATTTGTTTTATGGTTTTGGACGAGGCCTTAATCAGTTTTAGACGTCTTGGCCGAAGCCTTGACCAAATATTTCCGAATGTTCGTCATTATACATTCCCTCATATTGGAAATAATATTGATGGTCCATGTGGTCATTCGACTAGTAGAATACCCACGATTATGTTTTATTATGGAATTATTTACTCAGATATTATTCTTTCCATAAAATTATTCATCTTTATTATTGGTAGAGGCTTGTGGTTTCAATTATTCACCATGCTTAATGTTTATGTCATATTCTGCTGCATTAGTTACCCTTACATAGCATTTGAGATCACCCCTTTCTTATGTTTCATTTTCCCAGGATATGAAGAAGTTAGTTATTAGTGACCTACAGGCATAATCTAGGAGGCTTTGATGTTTCTAATGAAATATATTTGTGATGTATTTCTCTTCAAGCTGTAAAGTTGAAATTATGTATGAATCATGATTCCAATAATACTAAACTAATCGATCTATCGAGACATGATTTCCTTGTGATCATGTCAATGTTATGTAATAATGCGCTGACTCTGGGTAACGAGGGTCGGGGCGTAACATAAAAAAATGGGATTATACAGAATAAAAAATGAATTTATATGAATTTGTTAAACCCATAATTTCATGTATATCCAACTGTTATTATATATTTTATGAATTTAAAATGTCTAGGTGATTTTTGGGATGGTATAGAGGACATTCAGAACATTTTGTTGTAATTTTTGGAGATACACAGTTTTATAATGGTCAGTAGAAACCATAAAAATCCTTTAGAAAATAGTGAATAGGGAAACAAAGGGATTTGGGTAGGTGTAGAGATAGGCGTACAGTTAGGAAAAAATATGCGGCCAATCATAAGGAAATATGATTTTTGGTAGAGGGCATGTTTTAAGTTTACACAATGTTTTAAAAAATATAGATCATAACAATGAATGACTAAAGTTTAAACAATAAAATTGTGAATAAATGTTAGTTTTAGATATCAATGTATTTAGATCCTCAATTGTGACCATAAAATGAATTAACATCTTCAAAATTATTATGGATACCACTATTATTGATCTCATATCAATCTTTTGGTGTTTTGTGGTGCATTGAAGACCATATTTGTTGGTATCTGGTTGTTCATGGTTATTTTTCCATAATTTTTTTCTCATCCCCAATATTAGATTATTGTATCTAATAAATTGAGGGATATTTTCTTTGTTTCTTTTGAATCATGATGTTTTTTTTGAATTTAGGTTACAATATATCATGATGGGTTTTTGTAATTAATCATGTTTTTTACAAATTCCTGGTATAATTTATTTTCATCACAATTTTTGGGTTCCGTGAAATATCTTTCAATTACAATTATTATAACATTATCTCTATTATTCAAATTTATTTAATTTCAGAAAATTTATTAATAATTTGTTATGCATGTGTTGGTAGAAACCATATTTTTATGGTTTCACTAGAAATTGGGTTTTTTGAAAATTGCATTGTTTTCATTATTTAAAAATCATTATTTTAAAATATGATGTTTATTTATATATGTTAAATGATTTTAAAAAAATGGATGTGTTATTGAAATGACTTGAAATATTTTAATGAACAAATGTTCAAAAAAATGATTTGTTTCATTTTTTTTGAATTGGTGGATTTTTAATTGTTATAACATACTTAGTCATGTGTGTTCATTTTCATTGACATGAACCTATGCATGGAGAATGTGATATTAGAGAAGATTTATTTAGTTACATTTTGATGAATTTGTGGACAATTCAGTGGCCGACCATGATTATGGAACTATTACTTATACACAAATGTGTGGATGTGGGGTTGTATAGAATAGACGTTGTTATTTCAATGGGATTTGTAATATTATTTGAAATGATTATTTGGTAGTCATAAAAGGAAATTTTAATGTTTTTTAAATTTATAGTCTCATTAAAACCCATTATAATGTTTATAATATTAATTATTTAATATAAATGTGTTTATATAAATGTGATAACATGTTTTATCATAGTGGAATTAGAAGGTAATTCATTTGGGGAAACAGTACTATGTTTTATTCTCAGACCCTTCATAGAATCATTGGTGTTATTGTTGATATTTTATATCAACCCCCTTGTATAAAAATATTATCTCAATTTTTTGGTTGAAAAATGATGTATTCTATATGGATTTGGGATTTGTATATTATAACTAGACTGGAGCTTTGGATTTAGTGTATTTGATGAAATTGAGTTTTTTTCTTTTATATTCAACAATATATTTTGATATTGGGTTATTCCACAATTTAAAAATATATGGGTTATGATATAGTTAGATGTTTTTTTTCATTTATAATAATATTATATTTTATTAATCTAGTTTCATGCCTCATATAGAGGTTGTTTGGTTATGGTATGTAACTTGTGGATGTTTTATTTTAAATTGAAAAAACATCCCTTAATTATATCCAATACCTTGGAATATATTTCCATCCATTGGTGTATTAGGGGTCTACATTAGTTAAATTAATATTATTCCACCTTCTCAAGATAATTATATGGGGAGGTTTGAGACAAATGGTATTAGTCTCAGAAAGTCTATCATTCATTTTGGGATAAATTGTGTTGGTTTCTCGATCATGGAGTTAGTAATTTATTATTGTTTAGTCCTAGAGTTGGATTGGTAGTATGGAGTAGGATCATCAAGTCATTAAATTTAGTGAATATAAATAATAATATATCAAATTTATTTTGAACATCATGTTATTATGGTGGTTTGGTAAATGAGTGTTTTAAGACACATATAGGAGTGGTAATCTCATTTCAATGGAATTACACAATGAGAATAGTATGAAATTCATTTTAACAATGAATTTTAACTAAGAGTACATATTCCATTTTCCATAAATATTAATGACTGTGTAGAATAGAAATAATATTTATTGATTTTTGAAATTTTATTAAATGTGAGATTTTAAAATCTCTTCCTAATCTATTTTTAAGTTGGATTATTTTTCAAAATCCGTGTTAGAATTTTCCAAAATTATTTCAAGGTGAAATTTTGGAATGAAAAATTTTGTGATAATTTTTAGGTCATAAATATGATATTTCAGTGAATTTAGTTCTACAGAATGATACTAATGTCATTTTGTTCTAGTTATATAAAACCATACGTCGCATGCATCAATGAAAACAAATGGAAGAAGGTGAAAATAATGTTGCCAAAAATTTTCCACAGGTGAACCAATATATGGTTTATATTATTTACCACAAGATTCAATATGTGTATATAGGGTACCTAATGGATTATCAAATGAAAGCGGATCAAATTATTTAGTTATAAATATATAATCTTCGGATTCTTCACGGTTATTTGGATCAAGCAAAGTATATGTGTGGATAAATTGGATATATCAATTCTATGTTTTAATAGGCTCACCATGCGATTTAATTTTCATGATAAATACATATATTCTGGGGGATATCACATGCTAGTTATGGGATTTTACAATTCAGTCTAAATATGACCATGTAATTATATGGTAGGATAAGGATTATTGGGTCAACACACAATGTTATCGTCATATGTTAATTATTTATATAATGATATACATATTTATCACATAGTATAATAATATATAATGATATTTAATAGATATAAATTATATAATTCATTTTCTTTTTCAACCTATATTTCTACAATTGATTCCTTAATGTCACAGACTTTTTATCAGGGATGGGGAACAAATTTGATAAAAAATTTCTAGTTATTGTATAATAGATTTAAAATTGATCGTTAATAAATATATAATTGAAGAAATATAAATCCAGATATTATTTTGGGTGAATAAATATTATTACATATAGGTAATGGTGTAAAATCTACTTTTTGGAAAAAGAGAAAGAGGGACACCAATTTCCAATGTCATGGAATGACTCAGAATCAAACAGATGGATCAATGATTCTTCTTTCCAAACCCCTGGGTAAACAAGGGTTCCTTCATTATGGTTCTTTATATGAGATTAATATATATAGTAAAAAAACACCTTTCGCATTACATAATTTTATTTTCGTGGGACAACATCAGTGATATAATTTCCATTCTATATGGTTAGGTGTTTGGGACACAAATCAAACTTTATAAAATTTGTATGCTTCAACTGGATGAGTGTAGTATAATAACTCTCATCAGATGAATAAATTTGTGAATTATTATTATATCAATACCATTAATATATGACATGGTAAATCTAAAATGGAAAATTAAAAAATAACAGAGAAAATAATAGTTAAATTATTATGAGAAAATGTTTGTTTATGATTAATTAAGACCATCGATAGTGAGTTGTATGATTATTTCGTATTATACCCTTATCCAATATTTTTATATAATTGTTTATACCATTAATTTTTATCTTCTCATGATATTTATCCTCTAGGATTACATTTTAAGAATATTCCTAATGTTTTAATGATATAAACTCTTATTGGCCTAAGGGAATGTGGAGACCATATGTGAAAATAATATTCTATAGAAATTGGTGGACGTAAATTGCTATTGTAATTATATATTATTGAGTTGGATGAATATGGTATTATAATGGTTTTGGATAGGTTGAATTTTTTCAACCATCACATAGATTTTTATACCTGAATGGGTTTTTAAAACTAATTTATACTTTGAGGATCCATTTATAGGAGATCAAAATTTAAATACTTGTGAAAAATGATTTTTAAAACCAACATATTGAAATATCTCACTCCAGTTGGTAGGGTTGATCTTTGTATCAGTTGATGATATTTTTATTCCTATTTTTATAATAATTATTTATCAGATTATAGATATTTTCCGTAAAAATTTATTAGGGTTCCCACGTACAAGATAATTAGATTTAATTAATAATATCTTCATAATGACCAATACTATTTCACTTCCACATACTATATTGAACCATTATAATTGATGTAATTTCTGTTATATTTCTATGAAATGGAATAAAAGGGGTTTATTCATCATATAACCTATATATGGGAAACACTTGTGTTGTTTGAATAAAATTGTGATATAATTATAAATATTTGTGTGGATTATAATAATCATAAACGTGTTTTTATAACTAATCTTTATCTACATCCATGTATAGATGAATTTTCCCACAAAGTTATGGGATCTCATTGTTTCTCTAAAGATGACATTCAACTGAGATAACTCTAATTATGTGATTATAAGGATGATATTAATAAAATAGATTTTAAGAGTAGACATGAAAATTATGAGTATGTGGTTATGCCATTCAGTCTTATGAATACTCTAGTAGTCATTATGGAATTGTGGAATTAGATATTTAATTGGAATATGGATACATTTTTTATTGTATTTATCAATGTCATATTTGTGTATTTTGGTTTAGGGGATAAGAATGGGCAACAATTGGTTATAGTAGAGGGAATCTTAATAGTCCATTCTTTTTACTCCATGATATCAAAGTGTGCTTTTTATATAATAGGTAAGTTCCATGGACCATTATATATTTCAAAATGTATTTTCTATATATCCGTAAAATATTTAAGATATTATCTATTTGAAATCACCAATGAATGTCTTGGATATATATTATTTCCATGATCTGGATAGTTACTACAAAAGTTTTGTTCATTTTTTAGGACTGTATTCAATAATAATTACATTAAAATGAAAATTTATCCATTAAAATGAATTATGGAATATTAGGAGAATTTTTAAGAGATTAATCTTATACATAAATTATAACTGATCATAATTTTAATGAAATCAGGGAAATTGTATGCTGTGTATCTTGATAATTCAGGATAATGTTTTGGATGTGTTCTCATGCATAAATATTATTTTGTTTATTATAGACCACATTAGGTATGGTTTGATGGGACAAACTACTAAACACATGATTTAAAGTGATATATTTCATTCCTTAAATAATTGAAATCATTACCTATATGTTGATATTTTTATATTGTTGATGTATTATAATAGTGTGATACACATTTCCCCATAGTGAGATTTGAATATAAAAATAATATGATTAATCGAGTTTCACGGAATGTTTGACATTGACATCATGTATGCACAGAGTAAAATTAAATTAAATCGAGGATGAATTAATAAGAAATTCATTTTCTTATTCAAGAAAATTGGATTTAGAATTGTGGAAGTTGATGTTAGTGATAGTCGATAAGAACATGGATAGAGAAGTCTGAGTAAGTGTTTTTGTTTTCATTATGGTTTCTTTTGTTAAACTTTTTGAAGGGATGGATAAAGAGGTAAAAACAAGTGATTCATAATGTGTTTTTTGAGGTCTAAATTCAATAATATGGTGATCATTATGGGATATAAACAATATATGATATTAATTTTTTGTTTTATTTATTTTATTCTCCTGTCTTTATATTCTCAGGAAAACCATCTTCATGATTAACACCATTTGATATGGGCTATTTATCTTTTAATTAATAATATTTATATGGATTTGAATGAAAACATCTTGTCTGTCGACATGAAACATTATGTGGATGAGTTTTTTTCAACATGAATCACTATATAGTAGTTCGATACAACGATTTACCAAATTGATTTTTTATGTAGTCATACACATCCATTTTGGAAATGTTAATATATAGGCTTGGATTTTCTTACATATCACCCATGAATGGTTCTAAAACATGAAGATATATTGGTGATAATGATTTATCTCTCAATGTCGGCACATTTCATCTCAACACTTGAATCTCATATAGTGAATAACTTTTCATAAAAAAATATCCAATAAGTTTTAAATAGGAATGATGTTCTGGTGTCAATTGTATCTAACCAAGATCTATGGTTTATGACTGGTATCTATAAATACTTAAAAAATCCATTGGGATATAGTTGAATATGATTAGGCCGTATCCTCTTCAAATTGATTAACTATCAAAATTAATGATACAAAATTTGGAATAAATTATTTGGGCTTGTGTAATGGATTTTGGTGGCCTAAGGGAGGTGAACATAATTTAAGTGTAGTTATCATATAATAAATGTTATCAGTTCTAAATTAATATGCCCAATTTTCAATCATTGAATGGGATTCCTTATTTTTATCTACATTTTTGGGTAGAAATAGGTGAGAATTCACTATTTGGTGAACGCATTCCCATAAGACAATTGAAATGATTCATTTGATTAGTATAAGAATCGAGATAGATCAATGTTGTTAAAAAATCATATGTGGATCCATGTCTATGATCATTATCCGTCTTGCAGAGTGATCATGTATTGTTGATAATATTCCCAAGTCATAAACATTGTGATTTTGTGAAATTGTGAAGGATACATCATTGAAACATATTCTCTTTGTTGTCATTTAATGTGTTAGTGAGGTGGAATATTGGTTGGAATTTATACCAAGGTTCATTTCGGTGAATAATGTGTTTTATGTATCTTAGTTGAAGAATTAAATGCCTAATCACAAACATTTGATTCGATGGGATCTTGTTGTACTAGATAATGATTATTGTTTGGTCAATATTTTGGTATGGATGGTAGATAATAAATGGAAATTTTTATGCAGGAGAATATTCAGTCTAGTATGGGTTTTATTGATACAAATCCATATTCATGAAAACCCATGGGAATAGGAAAATGAAATGGGAAAGAAATGTCCTGAGCACTTTTAGGGAAATAGGAATTCTCTACTTTCATAGGATGGAATCAAAATGGTGGGGATAATTTAGCACGACCAATTTCAAGTATGTACCCATTTGGTAACATAGAATATGTATGTATTGTTTTTAGGTGATGATTGGGAGGGCTTGGTGGAAATTTGGAATGTTTTGGGGATTTTTTGGAGGTTTACTATTTGATTTAGTTTACTAGAAATTTAGTATCTCTGATAGAAACCTATAAAATTTAAAACAGAGGGCTATAGATTGGATCATTGATATAAGAATGGTTTGTCCAATCCATAAGGACACCCAGGCTGAACTTTTCATTTTGGTGAAAGAGGTCTTGTGTAATGATTTTAACATATTTTCCTCATTAAGCATCCTAAACATGAATAACTCAAAGTTAGATCCCAAAATTGTGTTTTACTAATAGTTTTCTTATTAATTGTTTTTTTTGTTTTAGTGTATGGACCCTTTCTCAAATTCCACTCATCCGAATGGTTATGATGGCCATTCCCCTTGATCTAGTGGAACTCCACTAGTTTTTCAAGGGTCATTATAGAACATAGTCCTAGATAGGTTTCCATTCATGGTTTATCATTAATTTCATTCAAAGACCCTATCATATATTCATTTATATAATCGTTTGGGGATAGATAATTGGTTCATGATGACAATCATGATATGATATGGCAGTTTTGATGTTACGGTAAAATATATTTCGAGATCCTTTTTTAAAACACCAATGTTTTACCATTAAATTTAATTTAATGCTTGAAACACTATATATATTCATAATCATTTTTTATGTATATAGGTATAAACTAACTGTTAAGAATAATTTTATTTTCGTTGTGTATAGAATTTCTAAAAAAAGAAAAACCTGGTTGTGATCAGTATTTTATTTGTAGAATGATAGGACAAAATTAATTTATGGTGAACAGTAACATACCCTAATAAATAGTAACATATAATTACTAACTTTAATATTATCCTTATGAATAATGAATCATCAATATGAATTGTAACCTCACCCATGAATGTATAATAAAAAGGAATCACATAAGTGATAATTTTAGAAATATATAATTGATTGTATTTTTGTATTTTGTATATATTAAATTAAAATTTATGATTAATTAAATAATTTAAATCAAAATGTACTTTCAAAAAATTTTATCATATGTTATTATTTTATTTTCTTATGGTTATAAGTTAATGTTAGGTGATGCTGATAAATTTTTCAAGGTGTTATAAAATGAGTTATAGTTTTAAAATTATATTTTTTTGAAAAAATTATGATTTTAATTTAAAAATAAAATTATCATATTTATAAAATTATTTTTAGTAAATGGTTCCATTTTTTAATTTTACATGTTAAAAAATGGTTTAGATGATTTTTTTATATTTTTCTGAAATACATGATTTTTTTGTGAAAACTAATAATCAATAATTTAAGGAATGTAAAATATAAATGAATTTATACATCAAGAATGAGTCATGAATGATGTAAATGTAAATTATCTTTATCTCACATGCACATATTACATTATTTATTAATTGAATCATCACTATGCCAATTTGTTTGAAAAAAATAATAAAATAAAAAATAAAATAATGGAAAACCCATCCTCTTTGCCACTATAAATAACACCTTACCCCCTCTCCCTCTCACACCTATCATTATTTTTGTATTATCTAAATTCTATGAAATATTTTTCCCATGGATCATATCAAAATCCTAGACCTTCTGGTCTAACCAAAGTTCAATACCAAAGTCCTCTTGGAGGATCATAAGGAGAAGAGATCAAGAGGTAAACACCCTATTTCAATACCATGTGTTTTCTTCTCTTTTGTTATATTTTCTTATACTCTATTCACATACCCTTATCGAAGATAAATTGATGCTAATTTTAGTTTGATAGACTGAATTCTTACCATGTTTATGGAATAATTTATAATCATACTTCTTCTCCTATCCAAGTTTTTCTAAAAACAAAAAAAACTGAATGTGGTGTGCTGATTTACTGACATTGGAAACTATGTGTCTTTAATTTCATTTACATCCATCAAATACGTTCATAAAACCTTAAAAATGGAAAAATATAATTTAATTACACATATTATATGATATATTATTTTCGGTAACTATTGTTTATGCATGCTAATAATTCATAAAAAAATAGGTTCATAATGATCCAAATTCACCAAAATAAACTGACTATTATCACTAATGTTTCACCAAATAAATCATAATAAAAACATATAAAAAATGATCAATGCTATCATTTAATATAATGTTAACATGTTAACAAAATTTAATTTCACATTGGGAGTTTTTATTCTATTTTACAAGGAAATCCTTTCGAACCAACCATTGAAATCATGTAAATAATGCACCCAAACCAATGAACAGAACAAAATATTATAAATTAATTATGGAAGAATGTTATAAAATGATCATAGATGATATTATAAAATTTATTATTCTTATGTGAATTATTAATAACAAACTTTTAACCATTATATAGGATATTTCAACACATTTTAGGTAATATGAATTCTGGGTTTGGGAATTCGTAAGCCAATTTCCATTCATTAGGATATAGTTTTACATTATTAATTATGTGGTATTTGAGATTATTTTTGTGAAGATTTTTTTTTGTATTTTATTATTATGTGTATTTCCAGTGTATACACATTACCTTTCCACTCTATTTATTCTAACTCCGAATATATTTCTAAGGTACTTTCCTTTTAAAATACACTAAAATGAATCATTAATGAAAATCAAAAAGATTATATATATAGAGTATGTGTTATTTATATTAATTTCATGATTCCATTTAATTATGATATGTTCCTTCGACATTGTTATGTTTTTCTAAGCACATTATATCTCCAGATATATTGGTTTGAGCCTACTATAGCTTAGGATATTTTGTGGTGATCCCATTATCGCTCAAGATATTTTGGGCTAAGACCATTAAACCACAAGATATGATGGTTGATCCCCATTATGACTCTCTAACTCATTGGTTAGTCTAGATATTGAAGATAACTGAATTTTTATTCCTTGTTTAAGAATGATTTTAAGGTTGATATGGTTAATATGCCCTGAGGAATCTATTTGATGTTTATAGGCATGCTAACATGTTTTATATGAAATGGGTTTTATTGTTTTTTATGTTATCATTTGTATAACAATTTATTTCATTATATCCTTTACGGATTATTTTTTACTCATCCTAAATTTGAAACTATTTTTCATAGGTTATAAGGATGTGTAATAGAAATAATAAAGTATTCTTTATTATTATGATGATTTGTCAATGAAATCATGTTTTATTTAAAAAAGATTTATATTTTTTAAGAAATGGAAAATATTTTAGTGGCATCCTCATGTATGATTTTGGGATACTATCAATGATTTATTTCAAAATTTAATAAAACTATAAAATAGAAAATATCATCATTGTGTAAGAATGGATGTTCTTCTCTAAAACTCACGAATATGTAATTGTTTATGGTTGGGTACTTATATTTAGAATGGTTCAGATGACATTAGGGGTTATGATGCCATTAATAAAATAGCATAAATCTTTTTTATCTATTTTATATTTGAAATTATATAGAACAAAAATATAACCATGTTTCCTCATTTAATATATGTCTAATATGAATGGTTTTCCACAGAATAAACATGAAAAAAAGTAGGAAGGGACTAATTCGCTGGTATCATTCTAAATCTCAGCCTAGAATTGTGGGAATCAGAACCAAACTGTTTGTGAAAGAAATGGATCAGTTGAGTTAGGTTATAAATTTTGGTATTATCCACGATAGAGAAGAACCAAACCTTCCATGAAGATACCTGCCTTTTTTGGATCATTTTAAGAGGAAAATTTCTCAATCATTCAGTGGAACAAAAAATCCAATAATTTTGAAGGGATAGATCAATGATCTGTAAACGATATTTGATGTAATTGGATGTTCTAAATATGAAAATTTAATGCTACCTATTTATTATTTTATAGGTAAATGTGATCAATGGCTTTATTTTGTTAAGAATATGAGAGTAAGAGATGATCTTAATAGTGTGGAATATGATTATTTTTAGATTCTTTTTCAAGAAAAATATTTTCCTAAAAAGGTTCAAGTGAGATTAGAGAAACTATTCATGGAACTAAAGCACAAAGATCATATTAGTTTGATGAATATGAATTGAATTTTAAAATATTTTCCAAGATTCTACCAGATTTTAAATAGAATTTTTGTAGTAAACATAAAATATTTTACTTTAGTTTGAACCAATTTTTACAAAGATCATTGGCATCAAGGGAGTTAAAAAACAATGAGATTTTCTTTTGGGTATTAGAACGTTGATATGGAGTTCTCTAACACCTATGTGCCTCGTGATGATAATAATAAGTCGTTACTGGGTTGGCATAAATTGGGTAAGAATTCATCAAAGAAATATGGAGGTAAGAAAACCAATTTTTCCTTTTTATTAAAAGTTTATTAAAATGTATCATGGTGAATGTCTTGAAAATTTATAGAAATTATACTAATATGGAATTTTTTAAAACATGCCTTTTGAGTACATGTTAAATTATGCAAAAAATAATGAAAAGGTGATGGTGAGATTATTTAACTATAAATAATTCTGTAATTTTGAAAATGTGTGTCTGAAGCTAGTCACTAAGGTAGGAAATCAAAATGATTGAAAAAATAATGTTGTGGAGAAATCACTAGAAACAACATCAGTAGATGTTGAGTATTCAATTGAGGTTTTGTCATATGAATTTTGGGTTTTTATAGTTTTTTGAAATGTGTTTTTCCATGTGGGGTCTACACATTTCTTCATTTCTAATAAATATTATGCAAAATTGGGGTTTCCAACCCCTGAAATGAAACCATAACTCATGCTAAAAACACTAAGAGGAAATGTCTTTTCGAAATAAAATTTTATGACTCTTATCTATCTTAGCATATGAAAATTGTTTACCTAAAAATAATATTATTTTAACTCTAGTGGAATTTGAAGTTATTTTATGTATGAAATGTATTTCTTTTTAATCATTCAATGATTGATTGAAATGAAAAAGAATTTGTTTTTCAAAAATAGATTCAGTTTGTTTATTTGAATGAACATATATTATTGGTAAAAAATTAGAACGCTATGTAACTAAAAAAATATTGAAGTGAATGTTATCTTGCTCATTTTGTTGATGATAAAGGAACCATACATATTAATAATGTTCCAGTAGTAAATGATTAACTAGATGTTTTTAATTATGATTGTCCTAGAGTTATTCTTGATTGTGAGCTTGAGTTTACTGTTGAATTATTTCCTGATTCTATTCCACTTTCTAAACTTCTAATCAAATGGCTGAAATGGAACATATAGAATCAAAAAAGCATTTTCATAAATTATTAGATAAAGGATTCATTCTACCTTGAACTTCTCTAGTGGTTTATCACTTATTATTTAATAAAAATATGGTTCAACTAGACATTCCATTGAATATATATTTTTGACAAATATTACTTTTAAAAACAAGTATCATTTTCCTCATATTTTTGATATATTTGTTCAGGTCTACGGTGCACAATATTTTTTGATGGTTGGATTGAGTTTAGGGTACCATCAGTTTAATGTAAAAGATATAGACATCTTAATTAATACATTCTGTAATAAATAAGGACATTTTGAATTTTTAGTTATTCCATTTGGGTTAACTAATCCACACACTGTATTCATAGATCTCATGAATATAAATTTCATGAGTTCATGGATATTTTTATGGTTTTATTTATGATGACATTCTTGTGTTTTTTAAATGTAAAGAGTATCATTAAAAACATATAAGTGTTTTTTCCAATCACAAAATGAGAATAAAATATATGGAAAATTCAGACAGTGTTAATTATGGACGCATCAAATTGGAGTTCAAGGTCACATTGTTTCCAAAGATAACCTAACAATGGATCCTACTAAAACATATGTTATTGAAGAATGGCCAAGACTGAAAAATATAATCTAGATTTATAGTTTTCATTGTTCGGAAGGCTATTATAGGAGTATCGTTAAATAATTATCATAGTTACCTAGTCCACTAACAATGATAACATTAAAAAAAGATAAATTCATCTAGAGAAAACAATGTGATGATTTTTACAAGAATTCAAATGAAGATTGGTGAATTGTCTAGTTTTGACCCTACCATCTATATGTGGTGAATAATTCATCAACAATGAATCATCAATCAAGGGACATGGATTTTTTATGATGAAAAATTATTTGTAATTTCATATGCCTCACGTTAGATTAAATCTCAACTGCTAAATTTACCAACATGTTATTTTGAATTTTTTACATTTGTTTTTGTATTAAATTTTTGGTGGAATCATCTGTATAGAATAAAATGTGAAATATATACTGACATAAAATATTTAATAAATTATTTACTTAATATAAATTAATTATTAGATAGAGAATATGGTTGGAACTAATCATGGGATATGATTTCATTGTTCATTACCATTTTGGATAGAAATTAATGTGTTCAATGCTTTAAGTCATAAAATTAATTTTTTTGTAACCGTGATACATTTAGAAAGTGGCCATTTAGTGAATTATTTGATAATAATCGTTAAGGATGTTTTATATTTAGGAAATTCATCTATTTTTACTTCGGTTACAATACAGTAATCTTTATCCGATAGAATTAATCAATAACAAATAGAAGATGGATAGTTAGAGATAATGAATGAATTTGTTAAAATGGATATATTTATAGAATTTATCATTGATAAGAAATGTGTTTTGAGATTACGTAAGATATTATGAGTTCCATGTGATTCTCAGTTGAATAAATAATTTCTATATAAAGCCCACAGTTCTCCATTTTCAGTTCATTCTAGCCACACAACTATGTACATAGATCTTCGAGAGTATTACTAGTTGGATGGAATGAAATGAGATTTTATTTTATTTTATCGTGAAATGATTGAAATGTCAAAAATTTAATGAATACAAAACATTACTAAAGGGTATTCTTCATCCATTACTAGTTATAGAGTTTATGTTGGAAAATATATCCATTGATATTGTTTTGGGACATCAAAAGACGTCTCGTGGTAACAATGAAATCTGGGTTATTTTTCATCAACTGACTAGTTATGTACATTTCCATCCTATTAGAGATACCATGCCTTTAGATAAGCTTTGGTGACTTTTAATCAATGAAATATTCTTGTTAAATTGAGTTACACTATCAAGTGTATCTATCCACGATCCAAGTATCACTTCTATCTTTTGGAAAGGCCATCAGATGTCATTTGGAAAAGAATTAAACTCTAATACTGCGTTTCATCCTCAATTTGGTGGATAGACCGAGAGTTAAATACAAACATTTGGGGATATGATTCAAGTGTGTTCAATGTAATACCTATTATGTTTGGATCAATATTTTATTTTAGTTGTTATTTTTAATAATATGATTTTTTATTTCAGTATTCAAATTGAACCTTTTGAGGAATTTTATAGAAAGCATTGTCGATATTCAACATTTTGTTATAATGTTGGGGGAAGGATATTGATGGGACTATAATATGTAATGTAAGTGGAAGAAAAAGTTAAAATAGTTTTATGACACATGAAGAAATCTAAAACAAGGATGAAAATTTATTTAGATAACAGGAAGAAATACATTTCATTTGAGGTAGATGATCATGTCTTCTATAAAACATTTCCCTGTAAAAGTATTTTGAGTTTTGGTAAAAAAAAAGGAATGTTATGTCTAGGGTTTATTTAAAATTATGAAATCCAATATAATTTTGGATCAATCACCTATAGAGTATATTTGATTATTATTTTATCTTAGATACACAATGTTTTCATGATTTTATATTGAGAATGTATGTGCGAGATTCATCTCTTTTTGGGAGACCATAAGTAGTTCAGCTGGAAGATAAAATCATTTATGAAGAATTGCTAGTTCAGGTTTATTATAGTAGTGATAAGGTATTTAATAATATGGTGATCAACCAGTTAAATATTTGTTGGAGAAAGAACATTGTGGAAGAAGCTACATGGGAATCTAAAAAATATATTTGGGAAGGGTACCCTAACCTGTTTAATAACTTAATAAAAATTGTGCGAGTTAAATTTCTATTAGGCAGGGAGAATGTAACACCCCATGGTTTAACAAAATTATTTTAATTCATCAAATACAGAGTCATTGCATAAGGACACATTGTGTTTAAGAGATAGTTATAAACTATCTGTTGAAAATCATTTTCTCACTATTGTGGTTAGAATTTAGAAAAAACGGACATACACTATTTAAATGAGTCAATTATTAGAATTATGATAGGACCGAAATATTTTTTTTATAACAGTATTATACCCATATGAATAGTAACAAAACATTATGAATAGTAATATGACCCCTAGGAATATTAAATTAAGTAAATTTATTGTATCATTAACCATGAATGCATAATAAAAATAATCTTAAACGTGATATTATAATCATTATATATGTGTTGGTATTTATGTAAGCCATATTTATTTAATTACAATTTAAAATTAGTTGTATAATTTATATAATTTTTTTTTAAAATTAAATCTTAAATTATTATTTAATTATATTATGGTTATAAGTTTATTTTACAAGACCTTGATTATTTTTTTCAGGGTGTATTAAAATGAGTTACAACTTTAAAAAATGAATTTCTCAGATAAATTATGATTTTAATGAAAAATTATATTGTTTACTATTAGAATATTATTTTGATTTAATGGGGGACATTTATGAATTCTACATGTCTAAACATTGTTGGGGTTAATTTTTAGGATTTATCATTAATACATGAATTTTTGGTTAATAGTGAAATTCGACAATTTAAAAAATTTGAATAATAAAGAAATTTATAAATCCTGGTTGAGACGTGGATGATGTAAATGGAAATTATCTCAAAATAAAATTCACTTATTACTGTATATATTCATGGAAAAATAAAAATTTATTTTCTTGTGGTAAAATAATAAAATATTATATAAATTAATGGAATGTCCATCCACTCCTCCACTATGAATTCCACCCACTCCCCCACTTCCTCTCACACATCTCAAGCTTTGTTCATTTCTGAAATTCTACCAAATATTTTTATAAATGTTATTCCCCACATTCATGACCTACAGGTCTCACAAAGTGGCTAAAATCATAGGCCATAAAGAGGATCTCAAGGAGAATAGATCATTGGTAAAAATTCTATTTCAATTTTGTGTTTTTTCTTTTCAATTCATTAATTTTCCTTTACTCTCATCCCAAACACTTATCCAAGAGGAATGAAAGATATTTTATCTTATATATACTATATTTTTATAATGTTTGGGGAGAAATTAATCATCATATTTTTTCTCCTATCCCATTATTTCAAGAATGAAAAATAACACCAATGATGTGTCGATTTAAAGACATCATGGACTATGTGTCCTCAATCTCCTTTAATCCCATAAAATTCGGTAATAAATCAATCAATATTGATAAATAATATTTTATTATACATTTTATATGTTATATTATTTTTTGGAACTTCTTTTTATTCTTAGTAATAAATTATTAATGAAAATTGGTTCATAATGATCATAATACACCAAAATAAACTGATGATTATCAGTAAGGATTAATCTAATTATCCATCTCAAACCATATAGCCAAATTGTTTAATGGAATAATTTTATATTATTGTTAAAATTTAATAAAATATCATTTTTCTTATGAAGATTCACATCAATTTACTAGGTAAATATTTTTATGAATTGACCATGGAAATCATTTAAAGAACACACCCAAATCAATGGAAATAACACAATATTATAATTTAATGAGTGGAATTATGTTATTAAATGATCATATAATGTGTTAAAAACATTATTATTATTTTTCAATTTATTAATAACACTTTTTTAACCATTTTACCTGAGTATTTAAAGCATTTTATGTTTGAACAACCTAAAGTAATAGAATTCTGAACAATTTCTTATCATTTGGTTAACCTTATACATTATTCATTATGTGGTATATGAGATTATTTTTGTGATTAATTTTTTAATATTATATTGAATTAGGATTATTAAAAATTTATACAACTTTATTTTTCTTTCTATTAAATCATTATAAAATTATATTTTGAGGGACATTTCATTTAATATCCTTTTAAAGTCTCTTAAATGAAATTCAAAATGATTGATTTATATATATATATATATGGAATGTGTTCATTCTCCTGATTTCATGATGTTTTATTAATATTGTATGTTCCTTTGACATAGTTTTGTTTTGATGAGCCCAATATAGGTCATGATATGTTGGGTTGAGCCCATTATAGCTCACGATATGTTGTGTTGAGCCAATTATAGATCAAGATATATTGGGTTAAGCCCATTATATCCCAAGATATGATTGGTGCACCCCATTATAGCTCTCCAATTCATTTTGTACACTGAAGATGGATGTTTACTAAATGAATATCACATGTTTAAGGTTGATTATAAGATTTTTATGTTAAATATTTACCAAAGAAACAAATTGATGTTTCAAATCATGCTAAAATGTTTTATATGTAATATTTTTTATTAGTGATTGTGTTATCGTTTGGATGATGATTTCATTCATTATATCCCTTATTGAGATTTTTGTGTTCATCCCACATTTTGTAATGATTTTAATAGGTTATAATAATATTTATGGGAAATAACAAAATCATTTTAATTATTATGAATATTTTTATTGGAAATAATGTTTTATTTAAAAAGAATTATATTTTGTATGAATTGGATACTATTTTAGTAGTATACTGATGTATCATTCTGGGATGTTATTTATATTATTTCTCATAATTATCTAAAAATATAAAACTAAAAATATTAAAACTATGTATGAATGTATATTATTATAAAAAACTGAAGAATATGTAATGTTTTAAGGAAAATTCCTTATTCATTTCGGTTTTCAATCTTTTTTTGTTAAAGAATTCATTTTGTTCTTTGTTTTCTCCATAGTTTCTAGGGCAGGTCACTAAACTCATTTATAATCTTACTAAAACATGTTGTATTTGGCTCAAATTGATTTAATTTCCTAATATTTATTGCTAAGATGATTTGAAATTATTTTTCGAATCTATCTATCGTGATGGTATGTGATAAAATAAATCATTATACAATTTACACCACTATTATGAGTTTATAATTTTTTTGAGTAATGAAAAATGTTTCCAATTTAAAGGTATGGGTCATTTCAATGACAAAAAATGGTCTGTTGGAAATTTTTAAAAAAGGATTTTTATTGAAATTTATTGAAATTGATGATTTTAAATGGTTTGGGAATAATGGGTTGGCGTGTGTTCATTTTGAATAATTTTACCTTGAGGTAGGTTTTTTTACCGTTCTGACAACAATATATATTTACCTTTCGATAACATGATAGGATGATGATAGATATGAAATGAGTATGTAACTGACACATTTGTTTAAATGTGAGGATGTGTGGATGTGTGGAATTTATTGAGTGATCAAAAATGGATTTTTAAAATGAATTTAAAGACTAGTTTGGTTTTATTCCTTGGAAACTATATTGTTTTGAAAATGGATTGTCTCAATATAAAAAATTTCAACGTTATTAAAATATGTTTTATTATAAATGAGTTTATAGAAATTTTTTAACTTGTTTTATCTAACTAACATGGGTAGTGATTTCATTTTGTGGAAACCTACTAATTTGTATATTCATCCCCTATCTGGGAAATTTTGAACAACAGTAGATATTGTAAATAAATTTATATTTAATTGAAATGTATCTAATTTCAGTAGTGATTCATCATCACTATATGACCATGGATTTAGGAGTTAGTTCTTGATGTAATTTGAGAGATATAGAGTTAGTGACTTTAAGGTATATGAGTTTTGTTGGTATTATATTTTTCTTTATAATATGATATTGGATTTTGGATTTTTCACTATACTCAAATGTGGGTTATGGTATTCATTGGTTTTTTGACATTTAGTATTATGTGAGTTGTATTACACTTTTTTCATGCATCATTTTAGGGTTTTTTGTTATTGTATGTTAGTTTTTTTTCATGTTTTCATAGTGAAAATAATATAACAATTATTTGAATTCCATTGGAATGTATTATCAGCCTTTGGTTTATTGGAGATGTCACCTACAACATTGTAAAATTCAACTATTGGATAAAAACAATTAGATGGGGACATATTTCTAAAAATGAATATCTAAAATTATAAAATTATTAATGCAAATTATAGACTAAAATGGATCATACAAATATTTATTATTTATAGGAATGAACATAATCTCTCAAGAATGAACCCATGTCATTTTTTAATTAGACATATCTGTGATCTTATTAGATTACATGAAGGGCCTTCCCAATCCCTACTACAAGGATATAATTTCTTAGGATTCATGATCTACCATTTTTAATGGTTTCACGGTCAATGATAATTCTAAGGGAAACCATACTAATATAAATAAAAAACTATATACACAAAATGTAAGAGTGTCAAAAATAGAATAATAAGCGTGTACAAGGACAAATATGTTCTGGAAAAAACATTTGATACAAATTACTCAAACAACATGTGATCCATTTTATTTTGAAATGTTTCCTCATCACTCTCCCACACAATGATATCACTGATATCGTCTTCCACCATGAGGTCCTTATATATTGTCTACATCAAATGAAAAGGTTCTACATTCACCGAAGAGAATGATCCATGTATGTAACAAATAGTTAATTAGAACAACAATAATTATTCGAGAAGAATTATTTGTACGAAAAAAAATTAACACTCATTGAATTAAACCATAGGCATGACATATATTTATAAAATTTATATGAAATACATGAAATTCAAAACAATAAAAATATCAATACTATAATCCAAATAAACTCATTTTTAAATAACATTTTAAGAAACCATAATTCCCATCAAATTATTAAATTGATTCATGGAACATTAAAAAAACATTGTTTTATTAGAATCAATAAATGACAATTTAATAGATAATCAACATTGAAATATATTTATAATATAATATTTTTTTCTATTATCTAAAATGAAACAAAATCTTTGATTGTAGCTCTAACTAGTGCACACTATAAGTGTATTTTTCAACATTATAAAATGGATTAAATGACACCCACTTAATTGAACCCTATTATAGTGTAATGGAAGATATAATTTTTTTAATGATGCAATTATATAGAATTTTTTATTAAAATTGTAGCATTGTCTGCATGATTCTCCCCATTACATCAGCTAACTATGTATCATAGCTTCCAATTTCTCTTTATATAATGATAAAACAATTTTAAATGAAATCCATTTAATCTTCATCACCGTACACCAATTAATGTTTTCATACCATTCATCAAAACCACATTTTTATCTGACTATGTCATACATTGAAATCAATATTCATCAAAACATAATATTCTTTTATATAACATTTTATCAAAATATATCACACAAGAAAAAACATTTCATATAAAAAAATCTATTGGAAAATACATTTCATAACAATTTCAAAGTAAAAAATATATTTCATAAATCATGAATTTAAATACATATTCATGAAATTTTTATTGAAACTTTCTTACAGTCATGATTTTATAAATACAATATAAATTTAAACATAATTAAATTTAAAAATAAAAATTATTCATTGAAATATATACAACTAAAAACAACTAAAATTTTAGCCACTATAATAAAAATATATGAAAAAATGAAATCAGTTCTCTATGAATCAATAATGAAATGTAAATCTTGAATTCCCAATAAAGAATATCTAATTCCCTATTTTTTCTGAAAAAAAAACAAACAAAACAAATATTATATGGATTTATAAATAAAAACCCTCTAGGGACTAATATATAAATAAATAACCCATATCTAGAATGGATCATTAATAAACACAATTATAAACATAGATCAATAATTTTAAAATGGTTTTCATATCCTATTGAAAATATTAATATGAATAAAAAGTTGATGAGAAATTATAAAACATTTAGATTTTATATTATATGATTCTAAAAATAATTGAAAATTTTATCCAATAAGGATTCATGTTGAGAGAGAAAAATCAAAATAGAAGGATTCTATGTTTAATTGAGTCGAAGTGGGTTCAATGGTGATGAATTTGTTATTAAAATGATTGTTTTAGTGACAAAATACAACAACCACTGTAGTTTTTTAGATTCTTAGTACCACCAATGAAAATTCACTATGATATTCTATATTGGATGTTGCTTCACCTGTTGAACAATGGTGACCACTGAAAACATAGTGATAAAATTTAGATTTATTAAAAATTATTTTAAACATTCAAGTGTCAGAGGCAATTTACGGACATACATGTGTACTAATACTACTATGATATCCTTGGATAGTCCACCTGTTGGATGAATTGTCTTCATGGTGAGAAAGTGAACCATTTTTTCATTTTATAACAATAGGATCAAGGACACTCTACCTCGAAAATGATTGGTGAACTACCAACATCTTATGATATATAATGTAAAAAAGAAATAAAAGAAATAAATAAATAAAATATTTCCCTAGAATGAAATATTAGAGTGATAAAAAAAATCCTACCATATTTATTTCAACATTTATAAATATATGTTGAATAGGGTTGGTACATAATGATATAATTCCACTAACCAGTTTCCAAACACTCATGTTTTATTTTCTCTTGAGAGTCTAACCCATACATCCATAGAACTGAGAAAAATGAAATGAACATCACATATATAACCTTCATATGAGATTAAAAAATATGAACTAAATTCATAGTCCCCAATAATGTAGTTTTAAATTAAATGACCTCCTTATATAACATTTATTCATTAAAATAAATAAATGTGTGTTGTATAGTTTATGTTATTAGTAACACCTAGTTTTAATAACCCTAAATATTATATTAACATTAACATTAAAACATGAACTGAAATACCTAGAAATTATATTTATAGATCGGCATAAATATATAAACATATTAAAATTTTGGTATAAAATAAAAAAACATATTTGGATAAATATGTTCTCTACTCTTTGAAATGTTTTTGTAAGCATTAAAAATATCATTATGCAAAAAAATAATTTTTTTAAATTTCTGTGAGAAACAAATATTAATAATTGTATCAACAATTCAATTTTTTTAACCAATAATAAAATTTATGGAATAAAAATGTATAATTTATCTTAGGATGAATTTTTGGAATTTTTCTAAATAGTATAATTTGTAATGAATAGTTAACAATGCTGGTTTTTTAAAAAACCCCCATTTTAATTTGAATATTTAACATATATATATAGTAAAAAAATAAATTATGTAAATTATATATAAAATAATAAATTTAGTTTTATATGAATTAATTCATGTTTAATTTTCATAAAATATATTTTTATACATAATATCGAATTTTCTTTGAAAACCCATTTTTCAACTCATCATCATGTTTAACATTAAATTAAAATTTTAAAAAACTATTTGTAATGTTGAGAAAATATTATTATAAAATTATAATCAACATTATTTATATTAAATACTAATTTACACATTATTTCCTTTCAAATTTTATAGTAAAATTAAATAATTATTGAATTATTTTAATGGCGAAACTAGTTTAATAGGCCGTTAAAATAAAATAAGGGTGAAGGTGACCTTAAAAATATGTCAAAACCTATTTTAATGTCATATGTCATTTCTATATTATATATTTAGTTTAAATGATCTATTAAAAATCCTTTTGCTAATTTTAAAACGCAAGAAACAATTTTCATATACAAAATTCCTAGTGTGTACTCTCTTCCAATTATAAATGAAATCAACCTATAGTCCTATATTTACACTTAAAAAGACTTGTAATTTTGTTAAATACCATCCAAAATACCTTCTATACTTACCTTAATATGACTTTGAGTACATAAATTAGTTAATAATCCTACCAAGGGAGGTTGTAGTTATAATTAAAAATATTTGGCCCAAAAAAGACGTATTAAAAATTACTGGATATATTTTTATTATTTTATAATCCACTTCAATGGAATAATTATCAATAATTATGATAATATAATATGTATATCACATATAATAGAAATTTATTTATTTTTTATTTATAAAAGTAATTTCATTTATTATTAGTCAAAATGGTAAAAAAACCAGTCATGTGTGTCTGTGGTGGACTACGACCATGTGATGTGGTTTAATTTGTTTTCAATTATCCCCAATAAAAATGTTAATGATTAACTATTTAATTAATATATTTAAAATTAAATAAATTTTAACAATCATTTAAATTTAATAAATCTTATATATTGTTAATTTACCGATGATTGAGTAATGATAACCTCATTCAGGTCTATAACATGATACAACATTGAAAAGGGATGTGATTCATTTTTTTACGTTACCTTAATGGTATATGTATGTCCATTTAATTAATAATACGATATTTGAATCATTATTATCATTAAATAATGTAAAAATATCTATTTCATTATTTTCATTATGATGTACGAATAAATGGAAATGTTAAACAGATGAACATATGACCTACTATTTTAATGATTATATCATTGTTCATTAATAATAATCAAAAATAATTTTGAATTTTAAATATAAAATTTTTATGTAAAAATGATAATATTTTAATTATTATTTATATGTAGAAGATAATAAGAAAATATATTAGACTTTAGTTAATATTCGAAGTTAATTTTTGGCATATGAGTAGAAACTCATCAAATAGTTTGAGATTAACATATTTGATTATGTAAAGGAATATGATATGTCAATGAATAAAATGAAATTAATAAAATTTATAAAAAAAGATCTAAAAATAATCAATAAAAATTATATTTTTATTATTCAGGATGATAAATAATGCTGCAATCAATTATACTCAGGTTAAAGGATCATTATAAGCCACACATTTATTTAGTTTATGACTGATCACTATCTAAAAAACCTTCAATTTCACTTTATGGTTATGAAATTATGATAAATTATTTATATATTTCTCATATATATATAACTATATTATTACCCCTTCCAATTATGGTGTGATACATGAATTATATTCTTTTTTCCAATACCATCATTATGAAATTTAATTTTATTATGATATATGAAAAAACATGAAAATTATTCTCATTTGATGGGTTATTATTATGTATTACATTATAATTGATTTCATTTTGGGAATAGATGAATCACGTACATGTTATGATGGGTGAACCCGATTTGTTCTAAAATTCACTTGTAACGTCTTTAGTCTCATGAAACATTATGTATGGGAATATGGAGTAAACCAAATCCATTATAAGAGATTGACCATGATGTTATAATTTCAAGGAAGATATCCTTGACTAATGTTTGTTTCATGTTATTTTATTCATCTATATTTCTTTTGATACCATGAAAATACGATACAATTATACTTATGTTATGTGCACTAGTGATTACAAAAGAGTCTTCTACATTATTATTTCAATATATACATTTGAATCACTAGTTATTATTCTTATCATGATTATTCCCTCATTTTGTTGTTTACATCCCCAATTTTTATATATAATCCCAAAAGATATCATATGAGATATTAAGAGATCAAATGGATTCATGATCATTTAATGGTGAATAAAATATGGATATTTGATTCTAGGATTAGATTTGTTGTATCATAAACCTAGCTTTCCATTGAGACGTGGACACCAAATAATTGGGTTAAAAATGAAATATATTTATTGTCAACAATAACATAATATATATATATATATATAATGAGTGGGGCATTGTAGATTGTATCATTGATTGTTCTAGTTTTTAATTTCAATTATGAAATGATTAATTTTTTCAGAATAATAGGGATTATTATTAGGATTAGTCTATATATATTAAACAATCAGTGAAGTGGGGAAGTATTGATAATGTGGGATAAAAATAAATACAACCCTAACTTGATTCTATATGTGGATATAGTTTTGGTATAGTTTTACCTTGTGGTAATAAAACTAAATAAATGAACTGATCTTGAATGAATCATCACCCAGAACAAAAAACAGGCCATACTTCAAAATTAGTTTAATACTCAAAGATGATAACTATTAGATATTCAAAATATCCTTATGAACCATTGTGAATGTATATAAATTATTATTATGCTACAAGATGTAATTTGTAAATTTTATTGTATACCATATATTTAATCATAGATACTCCTTAGATTATATATACTTCACAATTAAATTTTATTCATATCATTATTATTAGTTCCCCATTTTTATGTGTATTTATGACTTTATTATAATCCTAGTTTTTCCACATATATTAAATATCCTGAAATATGAGGAAACATTCCAATAAAAAACTTGATAATAACAGTGTTGATGTTTGCAATGATTTGACTAATATTTTTGGAGGGATGGCTGAAAAAATCATTATTGTACACTCTCATCTATATATACATATAAATCACAACTTAATCATGTGAAAATATCTATTCCTCCAATGAAAGATTAAGTTGGAGTCATCTCATTCATGAGATAATGTTATCCATCATATTGTGGTAATTTATAACCCCCCATTGAGTAACTATAAACTGAATCTATTGATATGATATTACATATCATACAATTCAAAATTAGAGATAGAATATTTTTCTTGGTGTTTATCACATATATAGATTATCAAATCAGTTGGGGGTAGTGATAAAGAACCCAAAATAGTATATAGAACATGATTTTATGTAATAAGAAGAAATAATTAAATATTCAACAAATATTTCCATCCAAAACAATATCTTAAAATGGATTGGGTGTTGTTGGTATTAATAGAAAATGAATATGAGTCATTAATATCATATAGGGAAAAAATGTAAGGGTTGAATGGCAAACCTATAGGTATTTCAACATAACTAAATTTAAGGATGACAAAAAAAATTGTGGATTAAATTCATGATAGTTGAAATTCATTGTGATTCAATAAATTGATAAATATGAAGTGATTTTATATTATTTCCTCAATATTGTTATGGAGATCAATGACCATAAATGGTACAGTATGATATGAAATAAGAAAATGTAGATTCCAATGGGATAATCAAATAATAAATATCATGGTTGAAATAAAACACACAATATAAATTTTTTAATGTGTGGGAAGAATAATCCAGGAAAATATATTATTTTAATAAGAAGATGTTTATAATGAAGAAAATTGGGGCATCAGTAAAACTATTAATGGATGGAAATGAAGAAATTTCTAAATGTTATTTAATAAAATAAGGATAATACCAAAACTCAATATTTGACACAATGTTTCAAAAAAAGTTGAAAAGCATTCAAGATAATTTTAATAGACAATGGGTATTGGAGAAAATCACTGAAAACAACTTCCAATTCCTATATATAAATGTAGAGCATATGATATTACTACTTCTAAGGTGGATCTATAATTTTGTATAGGCATTCTAGTAAATCAATAACAAAAAGAGAGTGTTATTTTAAATTATAGTTATTTAAATTTTTTAATATCGTCTATATTTATTATAACTATTCGTAAACCACCTCAAAGAATAGTGGTTAATCTATATTTGAATATATGAAAAAATGTAATAGTTGAATCCCATGAATATAACTCATCCCATGTCATGGTTTTGTATTGAATATTAATGAAAATATAATACTACTTTATATATTATATTATTATGTTATATTGGTAATGTTTTGGAAGTTATTATAAAAATAAAACATTAATAATCACGATAAAATGATCACCCTGCACACCCCATGTAATCCACTAATTATGGATAGGTGTAAGAATGATTATGAATCCCCTGTGGAATCATTTGTTCATAATTGAATACATTCCCATTTTAATATCTCTATCCAAAACACTAGGTCCAAGATGAACATCACATGACCTCGTCCTCCCCTCCACATATGTTTGAGGCTACTGAACTTATGAATGGATCTAAGACCATTGATAGGTAGAAAATAAACTTAGTGTAATCATATATGAGCATTAATTTATAATTAAATACAAAATAAACATATAGATCAACCATGTTTAAATTTTAATGGAAACCATTTCTTGAAAATTAGATGATCTTAATATGGAAAGACATTCACGAAATAATTGAAACCAAAGAAAATATATATGATTAATATAGTTCCATAAAAAACATATTCTAGTCCACTATAATCACTATGGTCCTATTATTTTCAATCAAAAATTTTGACCACTTCCTTTACATTGTCTATAAATAAATATACAGTAAAAAAATTATCTTAGTACACTGTTAGTATAGGTATTGGTAGGATATCACTAATTCAACCTAACCTAATACGATCATGTATTAAAATATTAGGATAATAGTTATAATTTTTTAGAGTTATTGGAACTCAATAAAAATTAAATAGGCCATGTGTGGACCAATATCCAAGAGCCCATGCATTTACCTGAATCAACTCATTGTTAAAAGATAATTGAATAATTTGGAAGAATCAAAAAAGACAATGGATTCAATGTAACACCATGAGTTTTTATGAAAATTGTTTTCATAAAATAATTTTATTTTATATTATGTATTTTATATTACAATATGTCAGACTTTCATTATGATCCACAATATGTTATGAATACAGAACACAAAATATCGACCTAGCATTTAGTACATGCAACACCGAGTTTCTACAAATCAAATTTTTATTATTAAAATTATTTAAACAAAATAGTAATAAAATATTCGTTAAATATATTAATATGAATAAAAATATCTAATTGTAAAATATAAATTACAATAATATAAAATATTGATAATAAGACATGTATTTTTAACTAATGTCTTTAAATGATTGAAAAAGATTTTTTATTATAAGATTTAATTTTATTTTCAATTATAAATAATAATAAACTAAATTTTAGGCACCTATAAGAAATATAAATTATAATATAAACATAAAATTTGTCATTCAAAATGAAAAAATTAGATTAAGGTAACTTTTTGGTTATTTTATTGAAAAGCATCATTTTTGGATAAATTGTAAAAAATAATGAATTTTAATGCAAAAAATGATTATTTAAACAAATTATTTATATCTTTAAATATAAAAAAATTTATAATTAATTAGATCAATTATATAATAATTATTATAATTTTGTTCATTTTAACCAATTTCAAAATCCAATTGGATATAAAAATGTTTCAAACATTTTGATTTTTTCTCATTTTAATCCATCATCTCCTCCACTCAATGGGTTTAGTTTTAATATATTCTCATGAAATTCGATGTTTATAATGTCACAAAATTAAATCCATATTTTGAATCATAATTATTTATAATTTCCCCAAAGGAGAAAATATTTTTTGACCATAAATATTAGCAAAGATAATATAATTTAATCTTATTGGTTAAAGATGAATTGAGTTTTATTAATTACTAAAATAATAATATGGGTATTAAAAATGAATTTATAGTTTTTTAAAAATTATTTTCCATCCATATCCCAACCATTAAACTTCTAATGATCTAGGAGAGTTTATTTCTCTTTGGGGAAACTGAAGTGTGTTGAGAAGTCAAATGTTTATTGGAATACCAAATATGTCTTCTTCCACAACATAAAAAGGCCCCCTATCCTCCATATCTATTAATACCTCTCAAGACCATTGTATCAACCAAAAACAACCAATATCTCAATATAAAATTCCTATCCATAAATCTAGAAACCTTCATTTAAAAAAAATCCAACCGAGGAATCATAATGGTTAAAACAATAACTTGTTAGGTGAAGAAGAGGTAATATATTTAATCCAACACTTTTTCATTATTTCATTATCCACACATTAAAATCATCTTATTGAATTATTAAATAATTCCTTTGATAATATATATATTTTTATATATTGTTATAATAAGTGTCTAACCTACAATCACAGAAACATCCCTCAAATGGTACATGCAATCATTATTCTTATCTATGCCTGAATACCTCTTGGTGAACCCATATCCTTTATTATTACATATCCACCTTCCAAAGATGATCATAATGATGGAATTTATTATTTTATATAATAAAAATAATATTAATGATGTATTTATACTTATGTATTTATTTTAGAAATTATACATGTATGCTTTTCGTTTTGTTTCAGTATGATAACATCATTTTTGATCTGTGAAGTACTACCTCCTAATAGTGTTTTCATTTGTTCACACATTGCATATATTGTGTTGAGGAAGGATTTAGTGGATGCATATTTTATAGCTGAAATAAAAATTCTTCAGTATTGATATTATGTATAGAATATTATTATTTTTTTCATACAATTTTTCAACTTGATAAAAAATGGAAACAATGTTCTTGCATATGTACAAACTACCATCTCAATGAATAGTTTATTTAATTTTATTTTTATATCATATAAATATGTTTATAAAAACATATATACTATATATATATATATTTGATATCTATATCTGGTTTGTCATTTTTGGTATTATGACTTCATGATATATGTAAGTTGACCAATAATATAACAAATCAAAACTGATGCAAAAGAAAAAACGGTTATTACGTGGAACATAACATTAACATGGAATTTTTAATTAATGAATAATACAATTCCATAACTATATAATATATGGTATGATTAATTTTATTTTTATTCAATAAATATATAAATTTTTATTTATTATTCAAGATAATTGAATTAGTATGAAGAGATTTGAGACATATGGTAAGAGGATTTCTTGTTAATATTATTTAATTGATACATTTTATATTCCATACTCAATTCATATAATTAGAGTATATAATAACCATAAATGATTAATATTACACTTTTCCATATATTTAATGGTATTTTTATTACCATTTAATAATATCTCTTTCATGGGGTTTACGGTTCACATGTTACCAAAACGATAAAGTAGTTTTGTCTCAATTCTCCATAATTGAGACATACATTTTTTATTCACTTAAATTATTCTAAGAGTTGTTTATAATATCCCATTGACATGTAATATCATGAATAGTCATAATATAATTATATTATATATATCGTATATTGTTATTATCTAATGGGGATTATGATTTAATATTACCAATGTGGTAATAATATATTTATAAAATATCATCATTTTTCGATATTTCATATGATTTTTCTCCCATTGATGAAATATTATGATCTATCACTTACAAAAATCATGAAATTATGTATCCATTATTTATTCATGATATATTATTGTATTTTTATGATTCAATGACTCCTTTGAACTTAACAAAATTATGAAAATGATTTCATGAATATCTAACCATATTTTTTCCCATGGTGGGATATATATTTTATTTAGAAACCATGTTTTAAATAATATTTTAAAAAATTTCTTAAAAAATTATTTCATAATTTATTTCTTAAGACAATTATTTTCAAAAAGTTTAATGATTTTTAAATGAAATTTGAAAGATAAATTTCTTCAAAAATGATTTATTTTTTAAAAATTATTTTTTGAAGATGATATGTTATTCCTATCATAAAATTATTTCCAATTTTATATTTCATTGCAAATTAAATACTATAAAATAGATTATTCTTTACTGGGGATATGATCCAAGGAATCCATTCTTAATCATTATTTTTTTGACTTATGTTAAATATAAAAATAATTTTGTGAAACTTGTTCCTATTCCATGGGGTATATGTTCCTGAAACACATTTATATTCATGGGTTATGATTTGATGAAATTATTATGAGACATATCTATTTTTCATCAGTTATTCTATATTATCATGTTTATTAATCCGATTTTATTTCATGGATTAAGATATGATTATTATGAAACACATTTTTTATAGGATAATAAATGTAGAATGTTTTAATACATTGAGGTACATGTATATATGAATTTATTATGGAATGGGTAGCACATAAATATCTCTACAATGAATTTAGTAAAAATTTATATATTATTATATAATATGGTAATACAATCAGTAGACTTGATACACTATGGGTTATGGGGAATACTGATCCACTAAAGGAAGATAGAGAAACCCAATCCACTATGGGATGATGGAGAATTCCAATCCCTAAGGGAATATGGGAAACAAGCCCAATTATAAGGAATTTACACTAATTGAGGATGGTTTTGTGTACCATATTGTATTTTTAGTCTCCCTGAAGTGCAGTGATTTATTCTGGAAATGTATCTTCAGTTATAGGGAATGATATTCTATGTTTATATGTCTCCCACATTTCCATGTTTTATTTATATTTTATGATTTTAGGGATAATTAATTGAATCACATATGATTTATATCTTATTAAATGTAAAAATATGTTTCATGTCTATTGTTATGATTTTGGATACATAGGGTATGATCTTCTATTTCGATGATCATGTCCTCATACTGTTTTTCATCAGATTATACTTATATATATCAATAGTTTATCATTACAATTCATATGTGTTCATCCATTTTATGTTTCCATGTAAAAACCCGGTTTTTGCTGTGACAGACTTTGGAATATTCTTGATAATATTCCAGAGCAGCGCCTTCAGACGGCGTGCGATTCCGAGCCCCGGAGTGGCCGAAATTAAATTTTCAGTGCGTTCACACTGGAAATGCTAAATAAATGGGATAACTCCTAAACAGAGTTCCGGATCAGGGATCCGAGTGTACGGATGGGTCCGTAATGGGGTGTTTACCATAGGGAGGACATAAAACTTGTCGGCGCGGGATGTTTGGACCCCTCGCCCGCTTCTGGAACGTTAAACGGATTAATTAATTAATTAATTAATTCGTTTAATGGCAAAATGCTAGTATCTCTTAAATGGTGGCTTGGATTGGAAAACTGAGGGCACCGTTGAGTTCGGAGCGTGCCATTTACCCTAGGAGGGGGTATAAGTTTTGCGGGCGCGGGCCGTTTGTGAAAAATGGCCCCAGGGGCGTTTTCATAATTTGGCGGCCTCGGGCGCTAAGTTTAATAACATTTGAACGGGGTCTCAGAATAAAATTCCGAGACCTCCGTTGTGCTCGGAGCGTCGTGTTTACCCCAGGGACGCCCTCCTTTTTGTCTGCTTTGGGAGCGGAGTCGGGGGCGTGCCAGGCGGGGTGTGTAAGTGTTTTTATTTAAACACGCACCCACCCTTTTCTTCCCCCTCTTCCTCTTCCTCACAACCCTCCCCTCCCCTTCAGCTCCGGCGAGGCGAGATCCGGCGAGCCAACTCTGGCGAGGCAACAGCGCGGGACAGATCGTGCGGGAAGCGTCGGGCGAAGCCCCATGAGGTAGGCAGTGTTCGTTTTCGTTTTAAATCCTGAACCCCTCTTTGAATTCAAATTTTATTGTTGAATTGCCGCCCAATCTTCGAACAAATACCATAGATTAGTAGAGCTCAATCCGAGATTTCCGACGCACCTTTTGGATGTGAATTCGGAGCTCCGAGGCGTCCGCAGCGGCCCGACGAAGATGGGGGTGGTTTTGCGGTTTCCGGCGATCGGCAGGGCTCTCTGGCGAGTGCCGAAGGCGGCGGACGGCGGCGCAGGGCGACGGCTTTGGCTCAGGGCAGGCAGCGCGGCGGCCGCGGCTTCGGAAGGAGGCGCGGCGCTGGGCGCGGCGGCGGCGGCCGGTGGTGCCGGCAGGGCGCCGGCGAGATCGAGAGAGGGGCCGCGCGGCTCGCGGCCCCGTGCGGCAGACCGCAACCCGCTTATCGCGGGTCGCTGTTGGAATCACGACCGGCCTGTTGGCCGGTCGGTGGATAACCCGCGCGGTGCGAGGGTGTCAAAGGGAGGCGGGCCGCGGAGCGGCGGCCCGCGGCTTGGCGAGACCGGGCCGGCCGGCGCGGGCCGGCCCAAGCAGGGCGGACCGGCCGGTCCGGGCCGGTCTGGCCCAAGGGGCTTTGCCCCTCAGCCTCCGGACGCCCGTATTTCGGGCTACGGGCGTCCGTTTTGCGCGCTGTCTGCGGGAGCGTGGAGCTTACATCGAGCCAAAGGTTTTGAGATGGTTTCGGGAATTTTAAATACCCAAAAAGAGGGGTCGCTGAGGCGCGGTGCGTCCTTAAGTGGATGAGCGTTTTTCCCGGATTCTTGTTTTGGACGGCGCAGACACATCCGACATCCGTTTTGAGCGTCGTCAGCGGCGTTGTGACCCTGGCACTGAGGCGGAGGTTTCCAGTGCGGTTCCAAGCGTTGAGGCTGGAGTTGAGGCGCAGGCCCCACGACCCGTCTTTTGAGCTGCGTGCAGCTTTTAGCGACTTTTTCCTCGGACGTCCGTTCGGGGCGTGCGAGCAGTCGATGTTGGGTGTTTTTCCGAGGGGATTGCAATGGTGCAATCCACCCGCCCTAATTCGGCATGATGGTGCGGGGCCCACGAGGGCCGTTTGGGCACCGACGATGATTTTCCATCTTAATCACCGGGCGACCGTTTTGGACAACTGAATAGTCCATCATGTGTGCTTTTTCGGGAGGATCGCAATGGTGCGATCCGTTCGTTGAGTTTCCGAACCAGGTTGCGGGTCCCACGCGGCGCCGCTCATGTGCGGTGCGCCGGAACACACATTTTTCTTCAGATACCCGTTCTACTCAAGTGAGTAGTGCTTTCGACGTTTTTTCTGAGAGCATCGTGAGGGCGCAGTCCGCCCGACCTCTTTCGGAGATGTGGTGTGGGCCCCACCCGACCGGGCTATAGTGAATAGTAACTTTTTCACTGGGTGGCCATTTTGGGTGATTGAGTAGTCAATCCCGTGTGTTTTTCTGAGGGGATCGTAGTGGCGTGAACCGTTGGTTCAGTTTTGGGATTCTGGTGTGGGCCCCACGCGGGTTGGTCACAGTGAATAGTACCTTTTCCACCTGTTGACCGTTTCGGGCGAGTGAGTAGTCTAACTCGTGTGTTCTTTCGCAAGGATTACAACGGTATGATCCATTTGGCTGTACGGAGCCTCTTGCGTGATCTTATGAAATGTGGAAGCACAGAAGGTGCTCTAGTGGTGGTTCGCCCTACTTTGTTTGTAGCGGGCCTTTGGCGAGTGATCGCGTGCACTCCCGTGTGAGTGATGTAAATGCTTGAGGTGACGTGGTTGGCCGTGCTTGGGCCTTTGAGGTGGATTTGTTTCGTCACGCCTCCGCGCTGACGTTGTGTGTCGGGTGCACGATAGCCTTGGGCTGGAGACGAGGTATACTCTGGGAGTATACGGAAGCGCTTGGAGGTATGTGTGGTTTGTACCTGAGACGTTTTTGTGCTCAGTTGGGGTTGACTTGGGTCCACACGTCATGTGGGCCCCACGTGCGTGCCGTGTTCTGGTTGGCGTACATGGACCTCTCGCGGCGTAGAGGGTCCCTTTGTGCTCTTTTGTTTGGCTAGCAGGGTGGAGTTTATTTCCCCTGGCTTTGTGCGTTGGTTTGACCAGTAGGGATGAGTGGTCTCTCCCTGGATTCGTCCTTGATGGATTGGCCAGTGTTGTACCCTTCAGTGGATGTGGCTAGAGTAGTTCTTAGTTTTACCCTCTATCGGGGCTGGGCAGTGGGTTACTCATTGGCTTCTAGGGTCTACCCTCCAGTAGAGACTGGGCAGTGGGTCACCCGACACTTTCAGGGTCTACCCTCCAGCAGAGACTGGGCAGTGGGTCACCCGATGACCTCTTAGGGCCTGCCCTCCAGCAAGGCTGGGCAGTGGGTCGCCCGTCGTCTAGTTCTAGGTCTACCCTCCAGCAAGGCTGGGTAGTGGGTCGCCTGTCGACTTATCCCAGGTCTACCCTCCAGCGGGGCTGGGCAGTGGGTCGCCTGATGAGGTAATTTGGTTTACCCTCCAGCAGGGCTGGGCAGTGGGTCGCCTGATGATGTGTTAGGGTTTACCCTCCAGCAGGGCCGGGCAGTGGGTCACTCGATATCTGAATATGGTTTACCCTCCAGTGGGGCTGGGTAGTGGGTCGCCTGACGATGTATTAAGGTTTACCGTCCATCAGGGCTGGGCAGTGGGTCACCCGATGTTTGGTTATGAATTACCCTCCAGTGGGGCTGGGCAGTGGGAAACTGGTTGGCATTCCAGGCTTAGTCCTTTCTACTAGGCTAGCATGTGGTTTTCCTCCGTGATTACCGGAGCGGGACCCTTGGTTGTACGGGTCGATGATGGAATGACTTTGCCTTTGAGGAGATCTCTCGACTGCAGGGCAGTGATGAGGGGTGGTTTTACTTTCCCTAGAACTCTCAAGTTTGAGGGGCACTTTCCCCACCGAGACGCGTTCTTGTGACGTGATCTAAAACCGTGCGGGCAAGTCAGTTCCACCCAAAGCGGATAGTATCAAGGTGCGGTGACTGAGCCCCTTGGCTTGCAGTTTAGGGTAGACGTGCGAGATGCTGGGCATCGATGATGGGGTTATGTCTGGGACTGTTGGCGACTATTTCTTGGGCTGAGATACGGGACATGGATCCCCTTACGATGTCGTTCGAGTTTCTTGTTGAGCATATGTATATGTATATACCTTGTTTCTGGTACCCACTTCTTGGGTTTGGTTACTCTCCTTCCAGGCAAGGAAAATACGCGCGGGGTATGCCACGTGCTTTCCGTGTCTAGCTTCTCGTGGTTGGACGAGACTACTCCCCTGCTATAGGCAGCGAAGACTCGACGAGAAGTTCTTCTTCTCACCGTTTCCAGCTCCTTGTGCCTGGACGAGTCTACTCCCTTTCTTTTGTTGGGTTGAGCTGGACTTTTACTGCACTTTCATTTGTACTCCTCTACTTTTCTGTTCGCTCTACCGCTCACCCTTCGGTACCTCCTTTTTTTCTCCCTCGAGCCTTCGGGGTATCCTACTGAGTATTTTTATACTCACCCCTGCTTGGGCTTTTCCCGCACTTAGTGTGCCCTTGCAGATGACGGACAGGTGGAGCGTGACTTCAGTGGAGCGTAGGAGCTTGGGAGCTTGGACCGCGTGCGGTGGTTGTGGCCGGGTTCCAGGTGGGAGACCAGTCAGCTGTTTATTTTGTTTACCTGTTGCCGGGTTGTGTCACTTTTCCATTGGGTGCGTGTTTTGCCCCTTTTTCCTTTCAGCTTGTACTTTGTACTTGTAGTGGTTTATGCACTCTGTGGTTTATTTATAAGAGTTTCCCTTTGGTTTTCCTTTTTACTCTGTGCTTTTGCATTGAGTTTGCTGCGTGCGTGTGTACAGGTACTTAGGAAAAGGCCTCCACGAGTTGTTTTGCCTTCGGCGCTGGTCGCCAGCCCCTGGCCTATAGAGGTGGGCCTGGGGTAGTTGCGGCTCGAGCCTGGGTAGGGTCGGGTCGTGACAAAGTGGTATCAGAGCTGGTTTGTTCCTTGGGACATTGTGCGGACATCCCTAAAAGAGGAATTGGTTGGGAGTTAGGTCAACAGTGTTAATGTGTCTCGAGAGAGGCTCTTAGGCCAGGGAGTCCAGTGATGGTGCGGCGGCCGACGTATCCATTCACCAGGACCTTGAAAACCCACTTGTCGACTCGGCATTCTGAGACACTTATTGCAGGGAAATTTGTTTGTGCATCACATAGGACTGAGTCTTGACTGTCCTTCTTGGTTCATCTCCCCATCATTGATATTGGTATATACATGTATGCTCATCTGACCGCAACACTCCTTGATAATATTCAGGATGTCTCCGCGAAGACAGCCAGCCAGGATACCAGCTTGGGTTCGTGACGACGACCCTGTGAGCTATGAGGCCACAGTCCAGGACCCTTCATGTGAGCCCTTTCCTCCGGGTGGGCCGGTAGCAGCACCCCCACCTGTGGAGCAGCAGATAGTTTCAGCAGAGACCGCTGAGGTTGAGCGCAGGTTGAGCGCGCTCCGTGAGTTCCAGTGGCAGAGACCGCTGAGGTTCAGTGGTGAGCCAGACCCTCAGGCTGCAGAGGGTTGGCTAGAGGCAGTGGTTAGCCTTTTCAGGCTTGTGCAGACGCTGACAGATCAGAGAGAGGCTTTGGAAGCCACCCCTTTTTGTGTCTCGGCATTGGAGAGTCTGGTGACTCAGCTTCTTGACGTGTCGTTGCTTTCGTTGGACGACTTTCAGTTGTTGCTCCGTGAGTAGTTTTTCCCCTCCTGCTTGCGCTCCATTCGGATTCAGGAGCTCCTACAGCTTCAGCAAGGAGGGATGACGGTGGCCGAGTACGAGGCTAGTTTTTCAGACCATGCATGCTTTTACCCGGACTTGGTCCGTGACGACAACTTCCGAGCGCGGAAGTTTGAGCAGGGTCTCCGCTGAGAGATTCGTGCTGTCATAGTACCCTTGGGCATTTCCACATATGTCGGGGTGCTAGAGCAGGCACTGGTGACAGAGGGTTTCCTGTCATTTTTTTCGGTTGGTAGTGGCAGTGGGCGCGATGGAGCCAGGACGTTTGCCATAGCTAGCAGGCTCCGGAGGACAGGACCTCAATACAGGTGGCCTTCCCACTGCCGGTTTCGAAGACGTGCTCGTATACCACTATGGAGAAAAGGCGTAGGGCCTTAGCCGAGGATGCCCTACCGTGAGTGGATCCCGGGCCATGGTCGTACACCATAGTGTAGCCGGAGGGCACCAGGGCAGCCCAGAGAGCGCCGGTGCTATGCTTGTGATGGGCGAGGTCACTTGGCACAAGACTGCCCAACCCGAGTTGCTGGGAGCATCGGGCAGGCAGCAGGTGCACCGCCACGGCAGAGGCAGCACCGTGATCAGAGTGGTACCTAGATAGGTGGTTCTAGCAGAGGAACAGGAGGAGCTGGAGGTGGGGGACGACGTTACGAGATCTCCCCATCACCACTAGACAGTCCATGTCTGGCTCCAGGAGCTGACGGTTGGGACCGCGGGCAGCCGCGAGCTTTAGATGTCTACGATCATGCAGAGCACGGGATGGTGAGAGGTGCCCCTTGCGACTCTTCTACTACTTACAGTAGAATTGATAGGCTCTGCGTGTGAAAGACGTTTCTCCCTGCTCCTTGTTTGAGGTGTTACCAGGGTGACGCAGGGCGTCGGGTGTGACCCTGTGTTGGTGAGGAAAAAGGCGTGAGACCTTTTCCTTTAGTCGATGGTGTTGGCTCCTTCGCCTGCTGAGCGTGTAAGAGAGCATCGACTGTGGAATCTTGCGTGACCAGATATCCTTGGGTGTTGCACCATATGGATATTCTGAAGGAGGGAATCACCGTGCCTTGTTTCAGGTGCGGGCGGTGATTCCAGTCGCGGCGTGCGACGTAGAGGTTTGACCTGGGAGGTGAGCTACCACCGAGGGCCTTCGGGCCGTTTGAAACCGTGGAAAGGGATGGCGAGGTACCCTACCGCCCTTCCCTAACCCCAAAGTCTGGAGTGGGTGCATGACGTCGGCAAGGGCCGACCGCGCATGAACAGATCAATCCTTTGGTCTATGTGCGGTGACGCGGAGCTGTGCGTGGGTTCTTCTGGGTATGGGAAAGCCAGTTGTGGGCTTAGTACCCTGCGTTCTTCCCTAGTTTTGCTTTTCGAGAATTCAAATCATGAAGGAGGTAATGATGTAAGAACCCGGTTTTTGCTGTGAACGACATTGGAATATTCTTGATAATATTCCAGAGCAGCGCCTTCAGACGGCGTACGATTCCGAGCCCCGGAGTGACCGAAATTAAATTTTCAGTGCGTTCAAACTGGAAACGCTAAATAAATGGGATAACTACTAAACGGAGTTCCGGATCAGGGATCCGAGTGTACAGATGGGTCCGGAATGGGGTTTTTACCCTAGGGAGGACATAAAACTTGTCGGCGCGAGATTTTTGGACCCCTCGCCCGCTTCTGGAACGTTAAACGGATTAATTAATTAATTAATTAATTCGTTTAATGGAGAAATGTTAGTATCTCTTAAACGGTGGATCGGATTGGAAAACCGAGGGCACCGTTGAGTTCGGAGCGTGCCATTTACCCTAGGATGGGGTATAAGTTTTGCGGGCACGTGCCGTTTGTGAAAAATGACCCCAGGGGCGTTTTCGTAATTTGGCGGCCTCGGGCGCTAAGTTTAATAACTTTTGAAGGGGGTCTCGGAATAAAATTCTGAGACTGCCGTTGTGCTCGGAGTGTCGTGTTTACCCCCGGGATGGCCTTCTTTTTGTCTGCTTCGGGAGCGGAGTCGGGGGCGTGCCGGGCGGGGTGTTTAAGTGTTTTTATTTAAACACGCACCCCCCTTTTCTTCCTCTTCTTCCTCTTCCTCAAAACCCTCCCCTCCCCTCAGCTCCGGCGAGGCAATCTCCGGCGAGCCAACTCCGGCGAGGCAACGGCGCGGGACGGATCGCGCGGGAAGCGTCGGGCGAAGCCCCATGAGGTAGGCAGTGTTCGTTTTCGTTTTAAATACTGAACCCCTCTTTGAATTCAAATTTGAGTGTCGAATTGCCGCCCGATCTTCGAATAAATCCCATATATTAGTAGAGTTCGATCCAAGCTTTCCGATGCACCTTTCGGATGTGAAATTGGAGCTCCGAGGCGTCCACATCGGCCCGGCGAAGATGGGGGTGGTTTTGCGGTTTCCGGCGGTCGGAAGGGCTCTCCGGCGAGTGCCGAAGGCGGCGGACGACGGCGCAGGACGGCGGCTTCGGCTCCAGGCAGGCGGCGTGGCGGCCGTGGCTTTAGAAGGCAGCACGATGCTGGGCGCGGCTGCGGCGGCCGGTGGCGCCGGCGAGATCGAGAGAGGGGTCGCGCGGCTCGCGGCCCCGTGCGGCAGACCGCGACCTGCTTATCGCGGGTCACTGTTGGAATCACGACCGGCCAGTTGGCCGGTCGGTGGAGAACCCACGCGACGCGCGGGTGTCAAAGGGAGGCGGGCCGCGGAGCGGTGGCCTGTGGCTCGGCCGGACCGGGCCGGCCGGCGCGGGCGGGCCCAAGCAGGGCGGACCGGCCGGTCCGGGCCGGTCCGGCCCAAGGGGCTTTGCCCCTCAACCTTCGGACGCCCGTATTTCGGGCTACGAGCGTCCGTTTTGCGCGCCGTTTGCGGCAGTGCGGAGCTTACATCGAGGCGAAGCTTTAGAGGTGGTTTTGGGAATTTTAAATTCCCGAAACGAGGGGTCTCTGAGGTGCAGCGCGTCCTTAAGTGGATGAGTGTTTTTCCGAGATTCTTGTTTTGGACGGCGCGGACGCGTCCAACGTCCATTTTGAGCGCCGTCAGCGGCGTTGTGACGCTGGCACTGAGGCAGAGGTTTCTAGTGCGGTTCTAGGCATTGAGGCTGGAGTTGAGGGGCGGGCCCCACGGCCCGTCTTTTGAGCTGCGTGCAGCTTTTAGCAACTTTTTCCTCGGACGTTCGTTCGGGGCGTGCGAGCAGTCGATGTTGGGTGTTTTTCCGAGGGGATTGCAATGGTGCAATCCGCCCGCCCTAATTCGGCATGATGGTGCAGGGCCCATGAGGGCCGTTTGGGCGTCGACGGTGATTTTCCATCTTAATCACCGGGCGACCGTTTTGGACAAGTGAATAGTCCATCTTGTGTGCTTTTTCGGGAGGATCGCAACGGTGCGATCCGTTCGTTGTGTTTCGGGACCAGGTTGCGGGTCCCACGTGGCGCCGCTCGTGTGCGGTACGCCGGAACGCACCTTTTTCTCCGGATACCCGTTCTACTCAAGCGAGTAGTGCTTTAGACATGTTTTTTCGAGAGCATCGCGATGGCGCAGTCCGCCCAACCTCTTTCGGAGATGTGGTGTGGGCCCCACCCGACCGGGCTACGGTGAATAGTACCTTTTTCACTGGGTGGCTGTTTTGGGTGATTGAGTAGTCAATCCCGTGTTTTTTTCCGAGGGGATTGTAGTGGCGTGATCCATTGGTTCAGTTTCGGGATTCTGGTGTGGGCCCCACGCGGGTTGGTCACAGTGAATTGTACCTTTTACACCTGTTGACCGTTTCGGGCGAGCGAGTAGTCTAACTCGCGTGTTTTTCCGCAAGGATTACAACGGTATGATCCGTTTGTCTGTACGGAGCCTCTTGAGTGATCTTAAGAAATGTGGAGGCACAGAAGGTGCTCCAGTGGTGGTTTGCCCTAATTTACTTGTAGCGGGCCTTTGGCGAGTGATCGCGTGCACTCCCGTGTGAGTGATGTAAATGCTTGAGGTGACGTGGTTGGCCGTGCCGGGGCCTTTGAGGTGGAGTTGTTGCGTCACGCCTTCGCGCTGACGTTGGGTGCCGGGTGAACGATAGCCTTGGGATGGAGACGAGGTATACTCTGGGAGTATACGGAAGCGCTTCGAGGTATGTGTGGTTTGTACCTGAGACGTTTGTGCGCTCAGTTGGGGTTGACTTGGGGCCACACGTCTTGTGGGCCCCACGTGTGTACCATGTTCTGCTTGGCGTACTTGGACCTCTCGCGGTGTAGAGGGTCCCTTTTTGCTCTTTTGTTTGGATAGCCGGGTGGAGTTTATTTCCGCTGGCTTTGTGCATTGGTTTGACCAGCAGGGATGAGTGGTCTCCCCCTGGTTTCGTCCTTGATGGATTTGCCAGTGTTGTACCCTTCAGTGGATGTGGTCAGAGCAGTTCTGTTTTTTACCCTCCAGCGGGGCTGGGAAGTGGGTTACTCATTGTCTTCTAGGGTCTACCCTCCAGCAGAGACTGGGTAATGGGTCACCCGACACTTTCAGGGTCTACCCTCCAGCAGAGACTGGGCAGTGGGTCACCCGACGACCTCTTAGGGCCTACCCTCCATCAAGACTGGGCAGTGGGTCGCCCGTCGTCTAGTTCCAGGTCTAACCTCCAGCAAGGCTGGGTAGTGGGTCGCCTGTCGACTTATCCCAGTTCTACCCTCCAGCGGGGCTGGGCAGTGGGTCACCTGATGAGATAATTTGGTTTACCCTCCAGCAGGGCTGGGCAGTGGGTCGCCTGATGATGTGTTAGGGTTTACCCTCCATCAGGGCTGTGCAGTGGGTCACCTGATATCTGAATATGGTTTACCCTCCAGCGGGGCTGGGTAGTGGGTTTCCTGACGATGTATTAAGGTTTACCCTCCAGTAGGGCTGGGGAGGGGGTCACCCGATGTTTGGTTATGAATTACCCTCCAGCGGGGCTGGGCAGTGGGACACGGGTTGGCATTCCAGGCTTAGTCCTTTCTACTAGGATAGCTTGTGGTTTTCCTCCATGATTACCGGAGCGAGACCCTTGGTTGTACGGGTCGGTGATGGAACGACTTTGGCTTTGAGGAGATCTCTCGACTGTAGGGCAGTGATGAGGTGTGGTTTGACTTTCCCTAGAACTCTCAAGTTCTAGGGGCACTATCCCCACCGAGATACATTCTTGTGACGGGATCTAAAACTGTGCGGGCGAGTCAGTGCCGCCCAAAGCGGATAGTATCAAGGTGCGGTGACTGAGCCCCTTGGCTTGCGGTTCAGGGTAGACGCGCGGGATGCTGGGCATCGATGATGTGGTTATGTTTGGGACTGTTGGCGACTCTTTTTTGGGCTGAGCTACGGGACGGGGATCCCCTTACGACGTCGTTCGGGTTTCTTGTTGAGCATATGTATATGTATATACCTTGTTTCTGGTACCCACTTCTTGGGTTTGGTTACTCTCCTTCCAGGCGAGGCGAAGACGCGCGGGGTATGCCACGTGCTTTCCGTGTCTAGCTTCTCGTGGTTGGATGAGTCTACTCTCCTGCTATAGGCAGCGAAGTCTCGACGGGAAGTTCATCTTCTCACCGTTTCCAGCCCCTTGTGCCTGGACGAGTCTACTCCCTTTCTTTTGTTGGGTTGAGCTGGACTTTTACTGCACTTTCAGCTGTACTCCTCTACTTTTCTGTTCGCTCTACCGCTCACCCTTCGGTACCTCCTTTGTTTCTCCCTCAAGCCTTTGTGGTATCCTACTGAGTATTTTAATACTCACCACTGCTTGGGCTTTTCCCGCACTTGGTGTGCCCTTGCAGACGACGGACAGGTGGAGCGTGACTTCAGTAGAGCGTAGGAGCTTGGGAGCTTGGACCGCGTGCGGTGGTCATGGCCGGGTTCCAGGTGGGAGACCCGTCAGCTGTTTCTTTTGTTTACCTGTTGCCGGGTTGTGGCACTTTTCCGTTGGGCGCGTGTTTTGCCCCTTTTTCCTTTCAGCTTGTACTTTGTACTTCTAGTGGTCGATGCACTCTGTAGTTTATTTATAGCAGTTTCCCTTTGTTTTTCTTTTTTACTCTGCGCTTTTTCATTGAGTTTGCTGCGTGCGTGTGTACAGGTACTTAGGAAAAGGCCTCCCCGAGTTGTTGTGCCTTCGGCGCTGGTCGCCAGCCCCTGGCCTATGGAGGCGGGCCTGGGGTAGTTGCGGCTCGAGCCCGGGTAGGGTTGGGTCGTGACATTCCATTACCAAGGATATGAATATATTTATTATATATGATCTTTCTAAGAAGGGATCTAGTCAAGATGAACCAAGTGAGAGAAAATGTTGATTTTTTATTTATCATTGTTTACATTTCGATGTTTCCAAAGACACTAATAAAACATGATATTTGGGAATTTGTTTGCCTAATATGGTATGAATTATATAAAATGATGTAGTGATTATGTATCTTAAGAGTATATTCTACAGATGGTATCAGAACAAATTTTTAGTAAAAATTTTTATTCTAGGATGAGAAAACCTTAATGAGATTCCTAGAGGCATTTCTATGGATATGTATATTGATGATGAAAAGGATTAAAAAATGTCAGGATATTTTAGTTACCAATGGGTGAGTGGTTTTGAAGAAATACAACCCTATTTGAATACTATGAGTGGATGTGCATCATTCAACAATGTGTATAGTGGTTAGAACCCATAGTACACTATATTCAGATTGACTCGATAATGATCCAGGGCATCAAAACAGGACATGCTGCACACTTAGTCTGAAACTACTGAGATATATCCTTTGGGAACTCACAAACTCTTCAATAAATGTCATGAATTGTCAAAAATATATTTTTTCTATGGATATCCTTGTATAAAACTAAGGATAAATTTGTTGATAATGCATCCTAATTTAGACATCATATATGTGGATTTAATTGATTATACAGTTACATTAAACAATTATTTTATTGTACTCCCCAATTTTTTGTTTTAGTTTTTTGCGAGAACCCAGAGGAACCACGTTAATGGAAATTTATATGGAAAATGTATTTATTGTTTTCCTATGAATCCAAATGATACCGTATATGGAATGTGAAATTTCATTTCTATGATCTCCATGATTTCTCAAGATATGATTCATGATGAACATCCAAATGAGAAAATGAGGAAACACATTCATTTGAGTCCTTAATGTAGAAATATCATCATTATTTTAGTAGTTATACTAATACACTTATTTTATCAATTTATTAGTACAACTATATGATATTATCCATTCCCCAAAGTTCTGAACATGAGATGTTCATTTTGGGTTTTTATCAGTCTCAAGGAAAAGTGGATCAGTTGTGGTCTCTAATCAAGAAAACAAGTAAAAACAATGAAATTTTCACAATGGATTGGGATGTATTCTAGAATATATTTTTAAATAATTATGTTCCTCTTATTATTCATAAAAATATAGATATTGAGCTACTTGAGTATAATAAAAGGGATAATGAAACTATTGGATCTTATGATCAATCATCAGTAAGACACAAGCGCACCACTTAGAGTATTTTATTGAAGCTATAGTTTATTGTTAATAAGTTTAATCAATGAATTGATTCCATTTCTGAAAAAAGAATTATCCGGATGATACATTAGTAGCTACAACATGATTATTCATTATGAAATGTTGTTTTAAATGGACATTGGAGTAATATATAAATCTCATGGTTTTGATAGGAATCTGAATACGGTGTTCCAAATATAATCCAAAAACCTTAGAGTGATAAAAATGAAGATTGCTTTATTCTATATTTGTTGAAGTAAGCAATGATGAAATTGTCTAATGGGTTATAATAAATGTTTTATGTGTGTAATGTAAGGACATTAGTAACTAGATTTTTAAACTATGGGGTATAAGTTATATAATCATTCGAAAATAGTTTACGATTGAAAAGATTCATGTCCCATTCCTTAGTACTTCATGTGTAAGGATAATTTGAAGTATTCCATCCATTTCACAATGCTAAGGGTTTTTTAGGAAGCATAGTGTCAGGATTATATTATGACGAGTTAAAAGGGAAAATCTCATTTAATTAATGTTTTTAATGAGGGGTGTACTGAGACATGGTGAAAGGTAAAATTACCATCCACACTAGAACATAAAATTCTTTATTTGATTTTATATTTAACTAATCTTTCATATGTAAAGCATTTCCAAAATGTATTTTTATTCCACCAAACTAAATAGATGTGTTATTATCCATGAAATATCATATGAGTTTCTTGATTTCATATAATTTCTATGATTTACCTCAAGTTTATGTTCAGGAAAATTTTCTTCCATTATATATTTTCATCCATGATTAGGACGAATTTGATTTCAACTTATGCATGGATTAGATTTCATTTGATAAATACCACAATATTTTATATTAAGGTACGTGTTGTTTGATGTTGAAAACTAAAAAATAATCATTTATCCATAGGAGAATTAATATTAAATTTATATGGATATTAAATCAATTGTTTTGGTCTTAAATCTCATTTAGATGATGTATTTATAAAAAATGGTTTGTGAGGAGACTAATATAGATTATATTCTCCTTATAGGATAATTTATTGATGCCTTCCCTGAAGAGTTTTCAATAAATACATAAATATGTATAGTTGGGTTCTAAATAAAACTCATACTTGGTTCCACCACAATTTCAAAGTCTCCCAAAAGAATAACCTAAATTGAGTTGAATTATTTGAAGATGTGACTCAAAGAAAACCATGATAAAAGATTTATTTTACCTAAATGTGTCACCATGGGGTGCAGATATTTTTTTTATAAAAAATTAGTGATTTATCTTTTTGACATGGCATTGATTATCATGAATTTAATATCATCATGGTCAAGAAAATGTATAATCTTCCCTATAATAATGATATTTTTGATTAAATGAATAGATATCAATACATTTGCATGACTGATTCTTGTTTTGATATTATTAATTGAGTCTCAAAAATTAATATATACCCAAAACAACCTTAAATTATAGTTATTGACTCAATTAATATAAAATGATGCTTTTTGGTGTCGCTAATTACCCTACAATCTTCAAGAATTTGATAAATAGAGTCTTTAGAGATTAACATGATTAGTTTGTGGTAGTATTTATATATAATATATTATATATAAATATTGAAATGAAGAGAATGAGGACCAAAATATAATTGTATTAAAGACCATTGGGAATGATATACTTTATGAAAAATTGAAATTCTATGAATTTTGACAGAGTAATTTTTCGTCTTTTTTCATCCAATCATAAAAGAGGGTATATGAGTAGATCCATCAAATTTAGATTCCTCTAAATGTAGTCCAATAACATCCACAAAGACTGATATATGTTGTTTTCATGGTTTAGTTGTATATTATAAATGTTTAATTAGAATATTTATCATGTATATCTAATTATTATACTTTGTTAGGTTTAAAGTGTTCCATTTTCCTCTGGATAAATGAATATGAGGGGAATTTTGAGGAACTGAAGTGATGACCTGCCAAAATACCACTACATACATTACCCTATAGTAGAAAATGTTTTTAAATATATAGTGATTCATCCAAGAAGGTTTTAAGATTTATTGTTACGAAGAATAACATGGTTATTGTAACAACCCAAAGATTCATTAATAGAAAACCCTCTTGATCTAATTAAATGTCTCTATATATAAAATGTCAACTTCTTGGGTTTTATGTTAAGAATTGTGACCGTTTCGTTCATAGATGTTGAACAGTGATCACATGATTAGTATAAATATAAGGATTTAAGAAACCCAATTTACTTAGATAAAGGAAGCGATGGCCTCATCCAGTAGAATTGCTCCATACAAAACCCATTTGTCAGAACTCAGAAAAGAGGTGGCATCTTTGGTCTTCTCTCTTGACCAATCCCAAGCTGTGCTTCATCATGTCAAGCTTTAACAGGACCGTCTAAGGGAAAATTGGAAGTTGATAGAGATTACCACTCAAGAGATGTTATCCGAGCCACCCCAAGAATCGGTCACCACCATACACCTTACCCTTAGGTCTTATGCGGCTTTTTTAAGGGGTTATGTAAAAATCGCTAGTACTATGTTCATGTAGATTATTTTTGTATATAATAATGAATATACTTTCATGTTATCATTGATACATTATAAATAGTTTTTAGAGTACAAATAGTGTTTTTAGTTATTATTTAATTATTAATTATATTTTATTAATTTAAGGGATATTTGAATTAAATATTATTTTAATAAAATATTATTATTATTATTAAATTAAATTTTATTAAATATAAATGATCTTATAATTTTATGAATGCAATTGTAAATTTTATTAAGGTTTGAAAGCAATTTTTGTCAAAACAAGTGAATTTTCGATAAATGTCAGTTTTTATTTTAAAAGTGAAAATTAAAATATTTAGAAAATTATTTAGATAAAAAAATGTTATTTTTGGAATCAGGATGTCGAAATTATCCAAAGGTGAATTTTTCAGAATTTTCAATGACAGTCATTTTTTTGGGTAAAAAATAAATACTGTTTAAATATATAATGTGTTTTATGACATCATAATGACCCAATAGTGATGTAATAAAATACTATATGTTCAGCCAATTTATTTTATAACATTAAAATAAAATGATTTTGGGTTTGTTTGACTTAATTTACAAAGCATTAATGGACCCTTCAAGAATTATTAAACAACTTCTCTTTTTAAATTGTTTTTCATGAAAGTGTGACTCACCTCCACATAAGAAAACCAATTATTTTAAAAAGTTCGGACATTGGCCATATACAATATTATTTTCCCCTTTCCTTTTCCAAAAACTATTGGCAAAAAACATGTTATGGTTTGTGGTTTGGATTAAATTAATATAAGGCGTCCCAAACCTAAATAATAAAGAATTCCCTCACCTCTCCTATATAAATCCACCCAATCCCCCACATACTCTTCACTCAAAGCCTTTGGAGTTCATTCTACCACTTCCCTACCCTCTATATAATCCTACCAAGGTTCCCCAAGATCCCAATAATCCATTCTCAAGCCTATCTCAATCCTATGGAAGCACACTTCAAAGTAAGGGATTTTTTCTTCCTTTCTCATTTTTGTCCAATTTTCATTAAGTTGTTTTTCCCTTTTAATTTTAATTATGAAAGTTGGGGTATGGTTTTTCACCTCCCTCATACTGCCCTTTATATTTTTTAATGATGGGCGACCCCTTTCTCTCTCATTAAATGCCTCCCATGTACACCCATTACTATGCCGAAATTCTGAATGGAACTTCTCTCTCCTCATTTACATTCAAGAAGTGCCTTTGTATCATGAATCTATATTCCATTACAATTGTTGGGAAATTTATCTATATGACCTACTTACTATCCATTACATGTAAATATGATGATAAATCCCTTTCTCTCTCATCAACCATTTTTATGAATTCTTATATCACGCAGTTACGCAGCTGAAATCACACCGATTTTCTAAGCCAATGCCATTATGTAGTGAATAGAATGCCCATTTCTCCATCAAGGGTATTCAACATTAATCACATTTTCATATTTATTATAAACATTCATGTATGAATTCCACTTTACTTTATCGTGGAATAAATTTTTATATTTTATGAATCCATGTTTTATGATCCATGTGGCACACTTATGCATGAAATGAAATGTTTAAGAACGGTGCACCCTTATAGTGCTCCAATGCATTGGGTAAAGTATAGTATCATGATACATCATGTAAAATGAGTGTTGACTCATGGTAATTCAAGTGCACGAGGGTTTACATGTTCTTCATGTGCAATTAGGATTTACTCATGCTCTATGTGCAATGAGCCTTGGCTCATGATAATTCAATGTTAAGTGTAGTTACCACATTTCCATGTTTTGATTATCATGCTTTATCATGCCTTTATGTTAATTTATCTCTTGTGCTCTATTGATATTCCTATTTTCTAACATGTATTATATTTCTCATGTATTCCATGTTTATTCCCTTACTGGGCTTTATAACTCACCCCTTTTCTTATGCATGTCCTCAGGTAATCCCATGAAATGCTAAGTACGAGAGAATGTAGTGTTCATGTAAAGGAAGATTTCAATAAAGATGTTGGACTTCATGTTTTAAGTTGTAATGTAATGATACTAATCCCCAAAGACACTAGACCTCTCGATCACCCAGTTGTTTCAAGTGATTGGTTTATGTAATTACTCATGTTTAAATTTCTAATAAAAGAAGGGTTGTCAGAGTTGGTATCATAGGTTAGGTTTAGTTATTTTTGGGATTAGGATTAGAAAACCCTAGTAAATCCTTAAAGAAAAGACTAAGTATAATAAAAAAATCCCTAAGTTTTGGTAAGTGCTGAAAAAGTGGTTTATCAAACAAATAATACCCTATCTAGATACGAGCAGGTAGAGGCGGCTCTGGCACAGATCTATCCTAGGGGTAAAACCCAAAAACACAGCTTTGAGCAGGACTTAAAAAGGAACAGGTGCACAACAATGGGCCTTGCTGCACTCTTGGTTACGACATTCCTGGGGGATATGTTTTGATAAATTCACAATCATAGTATGAACCCTTATTAAGTGAATTAAAAAAATACCCCTAAGAATATATATTATAATTTAGATCATGAATGGCCTATGTTGAATACAAAATACTCATGAGTTAAGGAAATAAAAGTTTATTTTTAAGTCATAATCTTTTTTCTTTGGATTACCCATTATATGTTACCCCTAACTTTCTTTTTATTTCAGACAATGGCCGGTAATAGGAGGACACGTGATAACAACTGGTGTGAAGATCAGTGTGATGACTGTCCTAATGAGATGCCCAATCCAATGGGAGTGGGACTTGTGAACTTTGTCATGCTTCCCTCTCAGCTAACTGATTCTTTGAATAGAAACACTGGTCAAGAGGAATTTACAAACCCCCCTTAGAAGGAACAAGTTTCTATCGAGAGCTTCATAAGGCAAAGGCCTCCTACTTTTAATGGATCATCTGATCCCACAATCGATGAACAATGGATCAACTACTTTGAAAAGATCTGCTCCATCCTTAAATGTTATGTACAATAAAAGGTTCTCTTGGTAGCTTATCGTATGGAGGGTGAAGCTGATCAATGGTAGACACTGATAAAAAATTACGAAGCCTGAGGAGGAGATCGAGGCATTGGAATGGAATGATTTCCAGAAGATGTTTTTTGATAAATATTTTCCATGCACCCTATAGATTTAGATGGAAAGGGACGTTCTTTCCCTCAAGCAAAAAAAGAAGAATCTATTGGAGCGTATGAGGAAAACCTCACATGGCTAGCAAAATACACTTTTGGCTTTGTCATTACGCCCGAATGCCTGGTTGACCGATTCTTTGGTGGGCTGAAGCATAGCCTGCAGAAAGCATTAGTGATTTGTGACATCAACAGCTATGAGGAAATTGTATGATGTTCCTTCAAGGTCGAAATGGAGATCTGGGAATCACATGGGTATCATTGGGACAAGAAGCACAAGGAGGAATTCAATGCGGGCAGTCCGATGGATAAATCCAATAGTTCTAAGAAGATCCAGCACCCCACTTTCCAAAAGAGCAGAAATAAGAACCCTGGAAATTGCCTCAATGGGATGAGGAAATGATTTAGGTGTGGAAGAGAAGGCCACCTAGCTGTTAACTATTGGTAAGAAAGACCCATGGCTGTGACAGAGGAGAGGAACACTCCGTTTGAACCTTAACACATTGTTCATTGCTACAAATTCAATGAACTGAGGCATCTTGAAAATTAGTGCCCTAATCCAAAGGTTTACTAAGGAAACCAACAACCTCCAAGGCAGCAAGAAATAGATTTTTCCATCACTTATGCCGAAGTGAACCCTGAAAATGAAGTGGTGATAGGTATGCTAGTTATTCATTCAGGAATAGAGAACATAATTTTTGATTTAGGTTCTACACATTCTATTATATCTCGAAAGTTCAGTAGAACAATCCCAGCACCACCACAAACCATGGATGTGAAGATTTCGTTGATTACGAAAAATTGCACAATCATTGCATCTCATCAACATAAGACCTCCCATATTATAATTTGTGGATTGAATTTCCTGGAGAACTTCACCATACCCCCTCTAGTGGAATTTGATGAAATTCCTGGCATGGATTGGATTTCCTTATATAGAGCCAACATAAATTGTCGGGAGAGGGAAATAATACTCCATATGGAGAATCGACCCCTGATTCATAACAAGTGTAAGGAGGAAGATGAATCTACATTAGCACCATCATCTCATGAATGGATATTAATTCCCTAATAGCACATGTATCTGGCTCAGATGATTGATTCCAAGGAAGAAACCATCCTTTAAAAATGCCTATTACGAGAGAATTCGCTGAAGTGTTTCCCGAGAAACTGCTTGGTCTTCCTCCTAGAAGTGATCTTGAATTCTGAATTGAACTTAAACCAAGGGCTCTACCAATATTCAAGACTCCATATAAAATGTTTTTCGTGGAGCTTGAAGAGATGGAGAAAAAACTACAGGAGAATTTGGATAAAGGGTTTATACACCCAAGTGCTTCACCATGGGGTTCACCAGTCCTCTTCGTCAAGAAGAAAGATGGGTCAATGTGGATTTGCATTGATTATAGTGAAATTAACAAAATCAAAATAAAGAAAAAGTATCCTTTGACACGGATCAATGAATTTTTCGATCAACTTCTTGGGTCACAATACTTCTCCAAGGTAGATTTGCGATTGGGATATTATCAAGCATGGGTGAAGAAGGAAGATGTCCCCAAGACTACTTTTCATACAAGATATGGGCACTATGAGTTCATAGTAATGCATTTCAGACTAACCAATGCTCCAAAAATCTTATTGGACATGATTAATAGAGTCTTTAGATATTACCTAGACAAATTTGGAGTAGTCTTTATAGATGATATTCTAATAAACTCCAAAACCAAGGAGGATCATGAGGAGAATTTAAGAACTATACTGGAGACTTTGCACAAGGAGAATCACTGTGAAAAGTACAGAAAATTTGAGTTATAGTTGAAGAAAGTATCATTAATGGGTCATATCATCACAAGCAATGGGATATATGTGGATCCCTCCAAAACAGATGCAATCGAGGGATGGCCGAGGCCAACATCGTTAACGGATATCCGTAGCTTCATGGGCTTAGATGGATATTATCGACTATTTGTTATAAATTTCTCACTATTGTCCAAAACTTTTACTAAGAACTCTCTAAAGGGAGTAAAGATTGTTTGGTGTGATGAATACGAAGAAAGTTTCAATGAGATGAAAATGAGGATTATCACTATTCTCGTGCTCACTTTACCAACAAGTGGGGATATTTTTTTGGTATTAAGTGATGGTTCAAAGAAGGGAATAGGCTGTGTGTTGATGCAGAATGATAAATTGATATCCTATGCCTCATGGAAGTTGAAAATACATGAATGAAACTATCCAACGCATGATATGGAGTTGGCGGTGGTGATATTTTCCTTGAAAATCTAGCGGCATTATCTCTATGGGGAGAAATATGAGATATATACTGACCACAAGAGTCTTAAATATATATTCACATAGAAATAGAATAATATGCACTAGATAAGATAGATAGAGCTCATCAAGGATTATGACTGTTCAATTCATTAACACCCTGGGAAAGTGAACAAGGTGGCAGATGCCCTAAGTAGAAAGGACCCAGTGATTCTATCAATGATGATAATTGGGAAGGATCCAATCTTCTTAGACTTGATGATGATGGACATGGGAATCATAAAGAAGGGAAAATAATCAATCCATTCACTAATGATTTCTCAACCATATCTTTTGGAAAGGTTAAAAGATGCTCAAAAGGATGATGTGGGAATTCAGGAAAAAATGTAAGCTATCAAAAAAGTCAAATCCTCAGATTTTAATGTTAATGAAGAAGGAATTGTGTGATTTGGGAAAAGGATATGTGTTCCATCACATCCTGAGCTGAAGAAGGAACTTTTGGATATTACACATAGTTCAAATTTCTCTATTCACCCAGGGAGCACAAAGATGTATCGAGATATCCGAGAAAACTTTTTGTAAGATAATATGAAAAAGGAGATCTTTGAATATACATCAAAGTGACTGGTGTGCCAGAAAGTGAAGGTAGAGAGATAGAAGTCTAAGAGGACGATGAAACCATTTCCCATAATAGAATTCAAATAGGAGAACATCACCATGGACTTTGTCACCAGACTTATAGGGAAATCCAAAGACAACAATGAAATCTGGGTTCTTGTGGATCGTCTTACAAAGACTGCACTCTTCATTTCCATTCAGGAGGATTTCTCATTAGATCAACTGGAACAGATATATATTGGAGAAGTGGTAAGGCTGCATGGAGTACCACTATCTATTATGTCTGACCATGATCCATGATTCGCCTCTTTGTTTTAGAATAGTCTTCAACATGCTCAGAATACTGAACTATACATCAGTACGACCTATCATCCCCAAACTGATGGCCAGTCCAAGAGGACTATTCAAACAGTTGAGGACTTTTTGAGAGCATGCTCAATGGAAATTAAAGGAGGATGGGATCGACATCATCCTCTAGTTGAGTTCTCTTATAATAATAGTTTCCACTCGAGCATCCAAATGGCACCATATGACATCCTGTATAGGAAATGGTGTAGAACAGTGGCATGTTGGGATGAGGATGGTGAACGTAAGCTTCTTGGACCAGAAATTTTTGAGAAAATGGTGGAGAAGGTGAAAAACATTCAGCAGCATATCAAGGAAGCCCAGAGTTGAAAGAAGAGTTATGCATATAATCGTCGATGAGACCTTGAGTTTAAATAAGGAGACATGGTTTTTATACGCATATCTCTGTGGATGATGGTCATGAGGTTTGGAAAGAAAGGGATGATATGTCCAAGGTACATTGTCCCCTTCAAGATTCTTGATCATGTCGGGGCTGTGGCCTATCGACTAGAACTTCCACCTACCATGGCCAATGTACATGATGTCTTCCATGTATCCATCTTAAGGAAGTATATATTGGACCCTTCCCATGTACTCTCTTATGAGGTAGTATAGTTAGAGGATGATCTTTATTATGAGAAGGAACCGGTGAAGATCTTATATTGTAGAGAAAAAGTTCTATGAAATAAGACAATGCACCTTGTCATGGTGTGGTGGAGAAACCACAAGTTTAAAGAAGCGACATGGGAATCGGAGGAAATGATGAAGCTGAGTTACCCACATCTGTTTTAGAGTGGGAAAAGAAAATTTCGAGGGAGAAAATTCTTATGGGGGGAATATTGTAACGACCCAAAGTTTAATTAATAGAAATATCTCTTGATACAATTAAATTTCTCTTTATTTAAAATGTCAACTTCTTTGGTTTTATGTTATGAATTGTGATCATTGCTTTTATAGCCATTAAATAGTGATCACATGATTAGTATAAATATAGGGCTTTAACAAACCCAATTTACTCTGACAAAGGAAGAGATGCCCTCATCCAGTAGAATTGATCCATACGAAGCCCATTTGTCGGAGCTCCTAAAAGAGGTGGCGTCTTTGGGAATCGCTCTTGAACAATCCCAAGCTGAGATTCATCATGTCAAGCTCAAATGGGACCGTCTATGGGAAAAGTTGAAGGTGATAGAGATTACCACTAGAGCAATGTTATCTGAGCCACCCCAAGAGTCGGTAACCATCGCACACCTTACCCTTAGGTCTTATGTAGCTATTTTAAGGGGTTATATAACAAATCTCTAGTACTATGTTCATTTACATTATTTTTGTATATAATAATGAATATACATTCTTGTCATCAATGATACATTGTAAATGTATTTTAATTTACAAATAGTGTTTTTAGTTATTATTTAATTAAGAATTCTATTTTATTAAATTATGGGATTTTTGAATGAAATAATATACTAATAAAATATTATTATTATTATTAAATTAATTATTATTAAATATAAATGATCTTATAATTTTATTAATGCAATTGTAATTTTTATTATGGTTTGAAATCCATTTTTGTCAAAACCCGTTAATTTTCGATAAATGTCAGTTTTTATTTTAAAAGTGAAAATTAACATATTTATAAAATTTTTTAGATAAAATAAATATTATTTCTGGAATCAGGACATCGAAATTATCCAATGGTGAATTTTTCATAATTTTCATAGAAATTCAATTTTTTGGGTAAAAATTAAGTATTGTTTAAATATATAATGTGTTTTATGACATCATAATGACCCAATAGTGATGTAATAAAATACTATAAGATTTATGTTCGGCCAATATATGTTTTAACATTAAAATAATTGGATTTTGGGTTTGTTTTATGTACTTTACAAAGCATTAATGGACCTTTCAAGACTTATTAAACACCTTGTCTTTTAAAATTTTTTTCCATGGGAGTGTGACTCACCTCCACATAAGCAACCCTATTATTTTAAGAATTTCAGAGTTTGGACATATAAAATATTTTTTTTCCTCCTCCCTTTTCCAAAAACCATGGGAAAAAACCATGGTACAGTTTGTGGTTTGGGTTAATTTAATATAAGGGGTCCCAAAGCTAAATAGTAAATAATTCCCTCACATTTCTTATATAAACTCACCCAATCTCTCACTTCATCCTCACTCAAAGCCTTTTTAGTTCGTCCAAACTCTTCCCTACTATCTCTAAAATCCTCCCAAGGTGCCCCAGGCTCCCAAGAAGTATCTCTCAAGCCTCACTCAAGCCTTTGGAAGCACACTTCCAAGTAAGGGTTTTTTTCTTCTTTTCTCATTTTTGTCCAATTTTTATTAAGTTGTTTTCCCCTTTTAATTTCAATTATTAATGTTGGGGTATGGTTTTTCACCTCCCTAATACTTCCCTCTTTATGTTCGAATGATGGGTGGTATTTTTCTCTCTCATTAAATTCCACCCATGTACACCTGTTACTTTGCCGAAATTCAGAAAGGAACTTCTCTCTCCTCATTTACATTCAAGCAATACTTTTGTATCATGAATCTAAATTCCATTAAAACAGTTGGGAAATGTATCTATATGACCTCCTTACTATCCCTTACATGTAAATATGATGAGTAATCTCTTTCACTCTCATCAACGATTTTTATGAATTCTTATGTCACGTCGTTACGATGCCGAAATCGCACCGATTTTCTAAGCCAATGCGAATGTGTAGTGATTACCATGCTCATTTCTCCAACAAGGGTATTCAAAATTATGCACATTTACTTATTGATTTTAAATTTTCATGTATGAATTCCAATTTCCCTTATCGTGGAATAAATTTTTATGTTTTATGAATCCATGTTTTCTGATCTATGTGCCACACTAATGCATGAAATGAATTGTTTAAGAAGTGTGCGCCCTTATAGAGCTCTAATGAATTAGGTAATGTATTGTATCGTGATACGTCTTGTTCAATGAGTGTCAACTCATTTTAATTCAAGTACAATGAGGGTTTACTCATAGTTCATGTGAAATGAGGATTTACTCATGCTCCATGTGCAATGAGCCTTGTCACATGCTAATTCCATGTTATGTGTTGTTGCCACATTTCCATGTTATGATAATCAAACTTTATCATTCCATTATGTTAATGTTTCTCTTGTGATATATTGATATTCCTATTGTTTAACATGTATTTTATTCCTCATTTATTCCATGTTTATTCCCTCACTGGGCTTTATAGCTCACCCCTTTTCTTTTGCATGTCCTCAGATTATCCCATGCAATGCTAAGTACGAGGGAATGTAGTGATCATGTAAAGTAAGATTTAAATAAAGACATTTTACATAATGTTTTAAGTTGTAATGTAATGATCCTAAGCCCAAATAACACTAGACCTATTGATAATCAATTTTGTATCAAGTTATTTTTTTATGTAATAAATCATGTCTTTGTATGTAATAAAAGCAGGGTTGTCACAGTTATACCATATCCATGATAAAAATAGACAAACTAGGAGAAAAAATTACCCAAATCAATATTTGGAGTATGTTGCACTAATTTTTTTATTAATGATACTATGGAATTATCTTTATGGTGAAATTTGATATATATATACCGATCATAAAAGTCAAAAATATTTATTCAAATGGAATAATGTGTATATGATGTAGTGAATATGTTTAGAGGTGATAATTTATTATCTCAACTAAAAAAAATGCAACCCTTATGAAGAAAAAGGGCCACTAATATATAATTCAAAAGGACCATGAATCATTATCCAAGGTAAGGATCGCAATGGGTATAATATTTATGGAATGATTAGGAAGGATATAGAGATCATAAAGGAATGGTAAAATTATTATAATTATCGATTTGATGTTAAACCTTCTATCCAATCGATGTATAAGTTGAATATAAAAAAAGATGTATAAATGAAAAAAATCATTGAAATGGTTATGAGTTTACCAAGATTATGATAGAGTAGAAATGTATTTTAAAAATGTATGTTTTTCATAGATACTATATATTAATGAGATGTCAGAGTTATCTCATGGATTATCATTCTCAATTCATCATATACATATGAATATGTATAGAGACATGAAATGATACTTCATGGTGGTGTGTCATGATGAAAGAGTTCATAGAGCTTGTATCTTGATGCTTGGTATGCTAACAAGATAAAGTGGAATGAAAAATTCAATATGTATGTTACATCCCTTACACATACTAAAATTTAAATGTGAGAACACCAATATAGATTTTTTTGATGACTACCCAAAAAATCTAATTAGTTTAATTCTATATGGTTATTTATCTATCTCCATAATATGTTAGAACACATCATTGTTATTAGATGATTCACCTCTCTGGATCATCATTTCATGACATAGATGAAAAAATTGGTATGGATACATAGAGTACAATATTTTATTGTGTCATATATATAATATAATTTTACCTCAATGTAATGTTGATTTCATCAACTTGAACATGATATAGAATTGTGTTTCAGTACTTCTTATCATCCTCGGATTGATGGTCACTCTGAATGAAAAATCAAATCCCTAGAGTATATATTTAGAAATTCATATTTTATTTAAATTTTGGTTGGGATAAACACCATCATATAGATTATTTTTCGTAACACAGTTTCTCGAATCATGAATTTAGGTGGCTTTTTATGAGTTCATTTATAGGATTAAATTTTGAGGTATAATGTTCAAGGGTGGTGTTAGAGAATAAAGTCTATTATGTTCTAGGATAGATTAAAATAGAAAACATGGTTAGAACCGTTCAACTAATATTAAAGAAGCATAATGATATAATAGAAGATATGCTAATAAACATATGTTTTATTTATAATTTGACGTTAGTGAGAATGTGTTTCGGGAAATAACTTCATGGAATTATGTAATTTGATTTAGGAATAAAGGGAAACTATGTCCAAGGTATATTGGTAACATTGAAATTTATTATCATATATGTTTCGTAACCTAACATTTTAACATACTCAAAATATATCTCAAGCTCGTGAGGGGTTACATATCTATCTGTTGAGAATTTACACACATACCCCTTTACAAGTACTGAAGTCATATGTCATACCTTTATAGAATGATAATTCTTCAAAGAAAAAACTATTTGAAACTATTGATTGTATAAAGATTTTTATATGAAAAGGACCACTCAAAAAATTAGTTTTTATTAAATCATTTTTAATGGATCCCACCTAGTAACATGATCATATTACGAGCTGAGGTAACATCATTTGAATGTATCATAATGAGGAATTGTGAGTGTGGAATTAACTTAATGGGGGTAGAATATAACATCTTGAGTATTAATGAAACATTTTTAAAAAATATTAAATTTTTATGTCTTAAATATCACTTCACATTATGTCATACATTTACCACAAACTAAAATTCCCTAATCTTGCACTATATGAATCACTTTCTTCACATAAAATTCACATGACACTGAGTTTCTAAGAAACAAAATTTGATTATTATTTGATTTAAATGATATAGTTATAAAATAGATATAATTTTTTTTAATAATAGTAGGAATTAATAAATTTTAAATATTATTTGTATTATTGTTACATATTTGTAAAGAAATTTTAAATTTTTATTAATGTCTCTATATGTTTGAAAATATTATTCTCATAAAAGAAATATTTTTTATTTATTTCTATGAACAATGTTAAAATTAATTTGGAAAAAATTATGAAGTTTATTTGATATAAATAACTTCTATATTAAATTATTTATTTAAAAAATACCTCACAGTAAATTTTGAGAATTTGTTTTTGTGAAAATATAAATTTTGGAAAAATGGTGTAAAATAAATTGTATTAATAATAAAAATGTTTCCATTTAATTTATTTTTAAGTTAAATTAAATTTTTATATATTTATTAAAGGATTGGAAAATAAATTATACATATATAAATATTTTTTTGGTCCTTAAACCAATTTGACGATGAAATTTCATATGAAAACATTTCAAAACATTCCACAATTTCACTTTAAACACTCATTCTCTCATCTCGCCTGCATGATTTAATTTAATTGAATTTATGAAACATATATGTTTTTAATTTTCAAAAATGGATTACATATTTTTAATAATAATAAATTATGTTTTATAATATGCCCAAATATGTTTTAACAATAAATATTTGAGAAAGTAATTAAAATAAATTACAACGATTAAGGAAAAAAGTGCTCAATTAATGACTAAACATAAAATATAGGTTTTAAAAATGACTATATACATGTCTAAAATTTTTAGGGTCATATTTATAAAAATAAATCCCAGATATGTAAATACTTATTTATGTATCTTTGGGGACAATTAAAACAAGGTGATCACTAAAATATTTTCAAGAATACCCAATATTTCATTTTCCCCAGTACTAAAAGCCATCATCTCCTCACCAAAACATCACAAACCTCAGTACCTTTCTATTGAATAAAACTACCCAAATATCCTATTATATTACATATATTTACCATATAATCAGTCATTTGGGATGAAATCCATCCAAGGAATCCCTTGGGTGAAAATCAAAATTAGTTACCCAAATAATATGTCACATCCTTCAAGATAAACATTGTATTTATTTCATTATCCACACCATAAATAAATATTTTTAAATTCGTAAATAATTAAATGTGTATCCCAAACTGAATAATATTTTTATATATTACAATAAATATCTAAATTCCCACAAACATCCTTCAAATGGGATACAAAATCGTCGTTTGTGTTTATGAAAAATTACTACCTGGCGTAATGATGTCATTAGTTTACCATTACCGACATTAAGGGTTGGTAATAATCATGGGATTATTTTTTTGTATTATATATATGATATTAATTATTTAATTATAATTAATTAATTATTATATAAAACATATCTTCATGATTGTGGATCTTGGTATGTATGATATCTTCGAATGTGTATATTTTGACTACCGAAACATCAAAGCGATACGCTTAATTTAAAATTTACATGGATTATATTAAGGATTGGATTAGTGAAAGGTGATGATATATATGAATTAATAATTCTAATGTAATTATATTATATATATATATATATATAATTACATTACATTATTTATTTACAAAGGATAAGAAAATAAAACAATATTCATGCGCACATACGACCAGATGTCACCTAGAATGGTATATTTGATATTCTATATATATAATATATAGAATATTATATGTAAATTTAAAATGAATATATAAGAAATTTATATCCATTTTATCATTATTTAGTTGTTCATATCATGATTTAATTAATATATCCAATAATATAACAATCCCAAAATATGTGAAAGACAAACCAGTAATCACTCGAATCATAACATTTACATGGAACTATTAATAAATGACTAATATAATGTCATCATTAAATAATAAATGGAATTATATTAATAAATGTGAAACCTTAATACTTTTACAAAAAAATTATATTTATTATAAATTTTTTTTATTGAGAATCAGGTGATTCGAGATAAAAGATAAATGGATTTCTAGTATCACTTTTTATTCTATGACATTTATACCATATTCACCACTTATTTATTTTTATGGTGTATAAAAGTACCATAAATGTATTATATTATTATTTTACATGAATTCATGGGTAGCTAAAACCCCATTTTGTGATTTCAATTTCATGGGGTTAGTGGTTCAAAAGTAACCATATTGGTAATGAATTGTTTTTCATAATTTTACACAATTGATAGTCATTTTTTGTTATATATATATATATATATTAGTTTTTGAGTTTTATATAATTTTAAAAAGACATGTTATATTAGGAATAATATTATTTTGGTTATATTATATTATTTAATGATTGTTATTATTTCATCGGGATTATGATTTATTGTTACAAAATTTGTATGGGTTTATTGATATAATCATATTATTTATCAAGATTATTTATGGATATGATTACATTTTTGAGATTTTTTGTTACATATCTTAAGAATTATAATGAAATTTATTTTATTCTATTATTTCATGACATATTGATTTATTTGATCCATTCTTGTAATCTTAGGTATATAATTTAGTAATGATTAAATTATTTTACTCTTGTGTATGAAATATGTTTTATTATGATAATGGGAGAAATTTTTTTTTGAATAATATCTTAAATTTATTTAATTGCATATATTTAGGGAAAATTTATTTTGAAAAATTATTTAGGGTTTTAAAATTAACTTTTGATGAAATTAGATTTCATTTTTTTCATTTTACAATACATTTTTCATAGTTGAAATAATATTTTCTTCAAGAAATGTTTTGAAAATATAGTTTCCTTGTAAGACGAAGTCCATTTAAATAGTTTATGAATTTCCTTGGGTGTGATCCATGGACACAATTTTACTCTTCCTATTACTTTTTTGTTTATGATGACATTTTTAATGAAACTATGTCCTCATCTACGAGTTATAATATTTTGAAACCCACTTATTTTCTTGGGTTATGTTTTGATGAAATTATTATGTGACCATTAACTTTTCCACAGGTTGTGATACGATGGCATGCTTACAAAACCAATATAATTTCATCATTTGGGATATTAATATTCTAAAACCCCTGTTTTGTGTGTGTCGTGTTATGAATAACATTTTATTATCATGTGGAACAAGTATGTATGATTTTATAATACAGTGGTTGGGACCTATATCTCCCAGCAATGAATTCAATAATAATTTCCCCATGATATAATTATTGGAATAAATTCTATGGTATTGATCCACTATTGAAGATGTGGAAACCCAGACCATTATGAGATGATTGAGAATATCAATCCAATATGGGAAAATGAGGAAAACAAACTCCACAGTGGGAATATGGGGAAATTATATCCCTTATAAGGAAGGAACAATGTATGGGGATGGTTGTTTGATCCAACTAGTATTTTAAGTCAGCATAATGTTTCTTGAATATTTCTGTATGTTCTCTTTAAAATGTAGGTAATGATATTACATATTTATGTGTCTTCCAAAATTCTATGTTTTGTTCCTATGCTATTATTTTATTGATTATGATCATTATTCAATTATGATTCATGTGTTTTGAAACTCCATTACTTACTCCATGACATTTTTAATGATCATTGATATTCATTATATGATCTTCTATTTTAATGATCATTTTCTCATACACATATGACCATTATTATGCATACATATCTCCCTTTTTTACCCTTACTCAGAATCTGCGATCACCATTCTTTAAATACCCTTTCCTTAGGTTATGGTGATATGTATTATGTATAATGTATATAATAAATGATATAGTCATGAAGAACCTAGTTTGAGAAAATGTAATTCACCTATGTATTAGTGTGTATGTTTCCATTTTTTAAATCCACTAACTAATCCATTCATTAGTCTTATGTTTTTGTAATGTATAAATTATTCTGAAAAACTGATGTAATTTTCTGTTTCTTAATAGTGTGTATTTATAAAGCATGTATATATTTTCATGTAAATGATAATTTATATCCTCTATTTCTCAATACATATCTCCCAAGACATCTAGATGAGAATATATTTTACTCACATTGACTATCCAATCATATTGTGATTGGCCCTTGGATAATCATGTTTGCCTACAAATACCCCTGACCAAAAAAATGTTAATATCATACCACCATCGGGTGCTCTGTTCCTTCTCCGTCATAATTTTAATCAAGAAAAGTTCCCAAATAAGGTTTGAATTTTTATGATGGTTTTAGTGTCTCATGCTCCAAATCACAACCTAAATGAAAATTGAAATGCCCAATAAATGTTATTAAAAATGGGAAATCATGAAATATACTCATAAAGATATATCAGTAATATAACATCACTTGATGAGTTGAAAAGATTTAAAATTATAAAATATTATTAGTTAGGGAATGATAACACGTCTCATGGGATACACACATAGACACCCACACCTAGGTGTGATCAAAATCAATCATCGAATTAAATAATCCAATACATAAATAAAACAATAAAACATGTTTAAAAGTGATCCCATGATGTTAAAGAAAAATCCAACATAAAAAAATTTGAGGTAAATATGAGGTATTAACCACCCTGTGTGGTTCAATAGGTGGATTATAAATATAAATAATCAATAAAACCTCATTGTAACCTTATTATAGTAGCGTTCAATGTATTGATGTTTGAGGTATGTCATTGGTTTCTTTTACAATAACATGATAAATTTCATCCAAATGAAATGAAATATCACATGTGATAATAATTTAATTCTCCTGGATAATTTATTAATTTTTATTTAAGGTCATCTCAAGAAGTCACAGTTTTAACCTCATTAATAAATATATTTTGATAATTTATTATAAATTAAACTTTTATAATTATTTAATTTTCAATTAAACATTAATTATATGTTTGAAATTTTAAATTGATAATGTCTAGTAATTTATCCTTTTATAATTATTACATTGATAATTTATCTTCAATTATCCTTTGACAAGTAAACTATGACAATTTAACATAAATTATACTTTTATAATTACATATTGATAATTTATTATATATTTCATTTAAATAAATTAATCTAACCAGCACATGATAATTACTTACAATTATCATTGACAATATAAAATTGATTATCTAGTTATAATTTTATATTTATACACAAAAAATATTCTGTAATGTGCTTTTTTGTTAATTATCATATGATAATTTTATGAAATTATCATTTAATTATTCATTGATTATTTAAAATAATTTACATGTTGATAATCTTGCAATTACAATTTAATAATTAATATAATTAATAATTTATAATCTAGATATCTCTCTTTGATAAATTTTTTATATAATTATTGTCTAAATCTTCAATAAACTATCTCTCAATAAATCCATTCAATCATCCATTTATAATTATGTTTTGTCTATAATAATAATCAAGGTATTAATTATATAAAAATATTTCAAGAAATTATGTATTTATAATTCAGGTTCATCATTGTATACTCTAATAAATATCTTTTTTCATAATTTTTGAAGGAATAACAAAATATAAAAAACAAAATAATTAAAGAAAACTAACTTCTTCGGGCAATGAATAGCGCAAAATAAGAACACATCAATTATGGTGTGTCTAAATCTAAAATAAAAAAACACGAATATAGTCTTATTGACCATTGGTAAGAGTGATATATGGTCGCACAAACATTATAAGTATTTTAAAATGACATAAAAGTGATTCAAGTAATTCAATATCTCATTTCATGTATTCATACACCGAATCCAAATGCCCAAAATTAAATCCCAATTTTAATATATTGTTTCTTCTAGAATATTGATGGTTAAATCATTAAATTCATCCCATTATACCATTTTAATATTAAATGGGAGAAACCCTGTTGATTTAATTTTTTTTTGTTTATGGTCATGTGAAGATACATTTTTCAGGTGGGGGTGTGAGGAGAAGAAATGACATAATAAAAAAATACAAAATGAAATTTTTATATTGAAATGAATATAATATTATAAAATGGGTTAAAATAAATTAATATTAATCACAAATGGCTAATGCTCAATAAAACGATATGCCACAAATAGGGTTAACCCAACACCTCTTACCTCAGTGTGGTCTAATATGTCTCATACTACAAATCATTTAGAAAATATTAAAATTAAATTGTTGAAATATATAATAAAAATGTTAAACATGTTAACATCTTATGTGATGCCCCCAAATATCATAGACACAAATATTTTATATCATGAAAAGTGTATACCCATTGTATTGGACATAATGGTAGTATACAATTTTTTCATATGAGATATCATGTGGGATATATTTCTTTTTTGAAATTAAATTTTATTTTTGAAATATAATTTATTTAATATTTTGATTCTCTACATATTATGTCTCTATAGGCCCTAGAATCTCGTGCTATCATTATCTCTCACTAAAAAATATTACATAGAATTTTATAAGTTGTTAAATAGTATTTTACATTTATGTAATGATTTTATGTTATTAATTAAAATAATTTAATTTAAAAAATATGTTATCACTTTAAAACAGTCATGAAATATTAAAAAATAGTATTTTTATTATCATATAAAAATAATGATAATAAAATTTCCCCTCTATTTAATTATCATCCCCTATATGTGACTCATGATGTATTTATTGAACATATTTGGCTGCAAATTTTAATTATCAAAATAATGATCCATCATCTGTCCATGTATCTGCCCAAATTTCCATCAAATTTGGATTAGCACTACAATCATTCCTTACAAAAACGTATTATTTTAATCTAGCTTCCACATCAAACATTCCACATAATATGGATCAGTCTCTTAGAGAAAAAAATACAAATAAAAAAATTCACAATTTGGGTACATACCATTAATAAAATAACACATGAAGCACATCATTCAAACCATTATTATGAGACTGGAGGTCCATTCGGTACACTACTTCTCTAATCGTCATAGTAGATTCAAGTGGTAAAAATCCTTGTGAATTCTTCCCATGATTCCCCAAATGCCTTTTTCCAAACTATGGCGTCACAATCAAGAAATATTGATCTCCCACAATGAAAACAACTGGTCTCCTACTAGAGATAAAAATAATCATTCTATTTTATCACATGTGATCAACCTCTTTTGTTACATCTGTACTCTTAAATAGGAATCATCAACAATGATGTATCAAACAAACACTACATATTCCACATTTTTCTAACATTGAAATGACCAAAACTGCCTACATCCATTTCCTCCTTATGTTTTATACGAATCAATGCATCTTATTTAATATTTAATGTTAACTTTAATAGGTATGGGATAACATACCACAATGAACAAATGTCTTGTATTCAAGCTCAGAGGTTATCCTCCAAAATGTTAACTGTCTTCTTAGAATATACATTTGTCTTAAGATGGTATATCGTGCTCAATCTCAGTTGAGTACATAAATATTTATACAATACCAATCAAATTGGTGACATAAAATATGAAGATTTATAATAAATAATTCTCATGGTAAATCCTTGTAAGAATACAATCTCTCAAAGATATAGAATTCCCACATCCACCAATATGTTTGTATCATCAATATTGAATAAATTATTAGACATCATTATGAAATTAAAAAAAACATAGAATACATCAAAACTATTTGTTATCCATGGTAATCCAATAAAAAATTCAATTATTACTTCTTACAATATCTAGATAGGCATCGAGAGGGGATTTAACAACTCACATTGATGATGGTTCTCAACCTTTACCCCAAAAAGGAAAGGCATCGGGCAACAAAACCATTAGTTTACCCCATCATCTCTTTGAATATGAAATAAAACATGTTGTTATGATACTTCTTAGTAATGTTATCTTGAACTTAACATCTATGTGTAGGGGTAATATCTAACCATATCCTCTATAATGGAAGCTGGGACTATTACTCTAACACGTACCATGATCACATCATTATCACCCATGCCCAATCTGAGTATTGGTTCCCCACCTTTTATCTCCTCCCAGATCACATATCCTTGTTATTTTGAATTTTTCATGTATTCAGATATTCTACAATGTAATAAATTTTCCAAAAAAATGTGAAAATTAATACTTAATAATCTTATAATGCATCTAACATATAGCATTAAAATACCACCATCAAGCCCCACTAATCCTCTTAAGTCCACATAGAAACCTCCATCTTAGATTGTGATGTACGAATATGCCTATTATGAATGATTTAACCTTGTCAAGGATCATTATACATCACAAAGTCAATAATCTATACATACACAACCCAAAACCTATACCTCAAATTTAGGTCCCTCTATATGATGATTTAGAAAATGACATCAAAGAAAGTAAAAAAATATCTCACGTGAGATATATCCTCACCAAAAAATCAGATTTTGAAAAAAATATTTGAACTCCATTCATGATTAATGTAGGTCAGAATTTTTAGTTATATTTTATGTGTCCCACAATCTATATATTGTCATTATGCATCAAATCACTCAAAGACCAATGCTTGAAGCCCCAATGTACTTTACATAACCAATCCTAGAATCATAGAGTGTCTTTACTGGTGCTATATTTATCCTTCATCATAACTAAATGTATAGATAAAAATATTGAATTTACCATAGGAACATAATTAAATTTAATGATAGGGGTGCCATGGGTGCTGATTTTTAGGATAATTCCATGACAAACAATTCATATTGTACATCTAAACAAAAAAGTCCCCTAATTTAAGTGACATTCCTTGAATGCTTCCATGTCATGACCAACTAAATATATCTATACTAAATACATACTTGTCATAACTACCAAATATCATAGTAAATTAAATTATCTTATCCTGATATAACACTTTGATATCAAGTCATTAAGCCATTGTGCATTTTTGGTCGAATCGTTCACAAGAATATCTCTAGGTGCCAAGAATATAGCTCAAATATTTGTGAGTATTATTGTAAAACATCATTGAACACCATGATGAATTATTCTATGTATGTATGGAAGATATTTTTTATGATTTCAATGAAAAACTTCAGTTTGGTTTCTGAAATAAATTACACTATAAAATACTCGCACAATCTATACCTGATTTGAAACACCATCATTGGAATGTCATATACGTTAAATCATAACTATTGATTTCCTCATCAAATATCAATCTTGTATAACACCCATGATCCCCATACATGGTTAGAAATATCATAATGCTTGTTCCATGGATTTTGGATGTTAATCATTAACTTGATCAACATATAGCAATTATTATTTAGCTGAATACTACTATATTCCTTCATAGAAAACAAAACAGGTGCACATCATGGTGATATAATTGGAATGAGATATCAATTCCTCTCCTTGTCAAAATAGTTTACCTTGATATCCTTCAAATCATTTGGATCCAAATAAAAGAGTGGTTTTGGAATGGGATTCCCACCTGATATGAGCTCTAACTCAATTTTAACTCTATCATCTGGATAGAGTCCGTTGATTTCATCTTGAAGAGAACTCTTATAGAGATCCATGGCTTGTTAAAAATGTGAGTGGCTTACGAATTATTTTTCTATAATATTAAATCCTACCACATATGATATTATAATCCATAGAAGACTCGTTCCTAGTCCAAATCATCCTGCTCATAATTCACACTCTCTAGTCATCATGAACATTACTCCATTTTGCGAGGTAAAAGGGACAAATATACTATATAAGTAAAAATGAGTTTGGTAGTTGTTCAGAATGTCCATGATTGGAATCTCATCAAAAGAATATTTTCTTCAATTATCATGAATACCCAAAAATTTCCATATCTACCGACATTTATTTTACACATTGGGAATCAGTGAACAATTTTGACCACCACACCAATTGTTTTATCATATTAGACTTACTCATAGGATAACTGATCGGTACGGCAAGTCTATAAACTACACGTGAATATATAAATGATTTGGAATAACCAATATTAAAAAGTGCATTATATAATGTTGATGTGATAAATATATTCCTTGAATAGGGGATAGATCCTCCCCAACACATTTCACAATTTGATCCTATTTATAGACCTGTCATATATTATCCCTATAGGATTGTCCATGATCCTCTATCATTTTTGACGTTTTGATCCGTTACTGAGGTCTCCTTGTAGTCCTTTTTATTTTTGGACATGTTTGTCTCCTTCTAGTAGAAAAATATATATCATAAAACTGAAAGACATATCTCATAAAATCAAATTTTCATCAATAGTAATATGTAACTCTACACACATGAATTTTGTGTTTAAACAACCAATATAGAATGAGATGTGGTTCATATCGAGAAAATACAAATTAGTCTATATTATACTAAACATTTATGCTACATCTATTCACCATGTAACGATCCCTCACATCCATTACATCAGAAGTGTTACTCATTGTTATAATGGGAGGTCCACCACAATGAGTGGTGAATGGTCGGAAATTAAAAGGTTCTCATCCATTGTGTAGAATCATCTGAATGGTAATAGATTTACATATAACATCCAATTATGATGAAAATTTGAATCACTAAACCTACAATTAATGATTGACTCGATGTCTGATTTAAAACCACTAGGCCTTTCTTTCCTCATTACAATCCAAATGCAATGAGAAAATTATGATATTTGTAATCCTTGATAATTATATTGATACTATTATGGATACCTTATATGGATCCATAAATGTCTATTCATGATCAATTTTTAGTGTTTCATGGATAAACAACAAAAACGTTTTTCAAGGCCTCCCAGGTGAGACCCTCTCATCCAAAAACAAATCCCATAACTCCCCAAAAATACATGGGGGTCCTTATAACGTGATGTCTAGTTGATTAATGTTAATTACTACATGTTTCCCAAAATGATCAAATATAATCTTTATATTATCTACCCAATATTAAAAATCGGTACATTAACTGATGCCATTGATCATTACTAGAAGTTGGATCATGAAATAAGTAGCATTGTAAAATATTGATATCAGTAGTTGTTCGTAAGGAACAACAATATGAATAACTAGAGCTGGTGTAAGGACATGCTCAATAGTATCTTTGTTAGCATGTTGTACTAATAAAAATAAATGATGTTGTATTTTCTACAACATAATGAACATTAGTTACCTAAATATTCATAATTATTTTATGGGGTGCGACAATAGTTACAAATAATTATACCCACATCCCAATTTATTCCATACTTAAATAAATTTTAATTTATATCCCATCAAATTATTACTATTTATCATATATCTATAGACATAAAAATATGTTCAATTCACCTAATGAATTAATATAAAGATACAAAACATAAACATATCAACAGATATATAACATATGGAGAACATATTCCGAAATAATATCACAAAACAATGCATTCAATTATTGACATTAATGTACCACATAAATAAGTATATATGTGGAAAAAGAACATACATTATTAGTTATTATTCATGAATATTCCTGAAATTATATAAATAACATATCAATATTAGGTACCTAAACCAGTGTTATTTTAATCAATATTAAGAGAAAAATACAATTTATAAATTTGTATAAACATCGAGGTACACTATTCAATGTTGGATAGGAACTATCATAGTTCCCCTATCTGATTCCCAACTATCCACTCTTCGTCATATCATATTCCAACCCATGAAAAGAGACAATCATGTTAGTGAAATTTAATCATCTAATAACATTTTTTATAATCTCGACATAAACAACTAGGTTCAATATAGAATGTCATATGACCTCATTCCTGCTACCCCATATGCAAGAGTATTCTAACTAGATGTTAGGGTCAATTGAGATCAATGGGGATATAATACCTGTAGTTTTTTTCACTGGTTAGATAATAAATAATATAAAATATAATAAATAATTTGAGTAACCGTGAATAAATTTAACCCCACATGGAAATCATATCAGTATAAAAATAATACAAAAAATTAAAAGAAAACACTTAGTCCATTGGAGACTCTACATCACCCACTTCCAGCCCTAGGACCCTCTTCTCAGCCATCCACCACTATACGTATTCTATTTACAAGGTATCTCATAAAATTTACAAGTGATATAAAATGATCATGTATAGTGTGAGTGTATGGTTGAGTAGGATATCATAAATGCATCCTAACATGATATAATCTGGTATAACAATTATTTTCCAATATTGATAACTGTGTAATAGAAATAAAATAACCTAAACAATCTAGTATATTTATCTAACCAATCATAAAAAACCCTTGTTTATATCTTCATTATATCCATTAAAATAAAAATTAATAGACCAATATGGAAATAACATACTTTACCTTGTATGATATATTTATAATTTCATGGATATGATACCGAGCATTATATATCTCTCAATCAGATAATTTCACCTCGGACCTCCAGATTGTAACATATAGTACATACATGCTATTACATGTGGAATAACACATGGAAATAAAGGATACCTCATGAAACACTTGACATAACCACATGGATACCTCGTATCCTCACAATGTTCTATGGTCCCTCGACATGATAATTATAATCATGCACTCATCCCCAATAAGGTAAAATTTATCCTAACAGCACACCTATCTCAATTACCAAACTTGATCCTCTATGGAATTGGCAATAAATTTACAAGATTGGAAAGCAATTATGTGCATCATAATATATCACCATCGGTATATATTATGAAACAAAATATTAAGAGATAACAATAAAATATTAAAAAGAATACAATAACATATATCAGGAAATAAAAAATGCATATTGGGATACATGCCCACCAATAATAGAGCACAATCAAAAACTATATCAGATAAAATAAAAAATCATATATGGAATCATGTGTAAATGAGATCCCATAATAGTAACGAACATTATCTATTTAATTTATCAATTCAAAAAACATGTGTAAACCACGTCGTTTCATTTTATAGATGGAGTGAAAAAATTTATATTAAACCAAACATATATGTGGGCTTATTAATATATTTATTAGAAAATCACCACTCATGTTACATTAATGGTTAATAGAACCAAAAAAGTTATTTATAATAAGAATTATAATATCACGTTGGATTTAAAATTCAATATCTTGGATTATTATATAATTATCGACCAAGTCCGGCTATGTTCTCATAATAGCATCCTTAAGAATAATTCTCATTTGATAATTTTTGACATATTATCTTTTTATAATAATATATTTGATCATTTATCATAAACAGTTATTTTAAAAAAAATCCATTAATAGTATGACACAAAATATAATTATATATTTATCTCATAAATAATTTATCATAAATAATAAATTTAATAATATTTTTTTATAATTTATCATAAATTTTTCTGTAATAATTATAAGTTGATAATTTATTATAAATTCCTCACTTATAAATTTATATAAACATAGCTTGACAGTTCGTTAAAATTATAAATCGAAAAATCAGAATTATTATCCCATGAGAGTTTTACAATTATCTGATGATAATTTTATTAAATCATATACTTTTTATATTTTTATTTTATGATGGAATTATAATTGTGTAATTACAGTGAATTATTATTTTATAATTTAATTCAACTATTTCATTGAAAATTTCAAAATTATAATTTAAAAATTTAATAACAATCCTTAGATAATTGATAGTAATTTAATTTTAGAAATTCAATAGATCATCTATCAATAATTCAATGACATAATCATTTTTGACATAAATATTATCTATAATAATATTTAAGGTAAAAAATATCTGAAAAATTAATGAAGTTAGACATTACTAATTAGTGTGTTATTATTATATATTCTAATTCTTATGTTTTTATAATTTTTTTATTTAAATAAAAATGGGAAAAATTATATAATAAAACTAATCTATAATATTCTACACAATAAATGTGAAAATTAATAACACACAATATGTGGTGTATAAGAATCTATATTCACGAACATAGGAAAACACTACTGATGACACCTAATAGTGTTTTTGTGTCACCCGAATATGGTAGGAACTTTTGAACTGACTCTGAGTGATTTTATATTTTCAGAAACCAATTTCACATATTCTTACACTAATTGAAAATTCCTAAATATTTAACATAAATTTAATCATCAATATCATTTGAATAATTGTTTTTTATTCATTTAATTCTTCATATTCAGGCGATGGTAAGCTTAAATGTGTTAAATCATAAAATTTTCTTATTGTTTTTTTGAAGATCCCTTGAATATGATTTTTAATGTTGTTTGTTCATGGAGATGATGCTAAATAAATAGAAAATAAAAATGAAATTATTATATTAATATAATACTAATGTGTAAAATATGTTACCGTTAAATGAAAACACCACATGCACACTAATTTTATTTCATGATAAGGGTAAAAACCTCTTGTTGAACCTAACGGTGGTGGTGTATTTCTCATTTAAGACACTATTTGGATAATATTTCATTATTTTAGAAAAAAATTGTTCCAACATAATTTATTGTTATCAATATTTGAATTCATTCAGCATTGAGGCACTATAGGCCCATTAATCCATTGTTATCATAGCATCCCAGTCCAAAAATATTACATAATATATTCCATGGTGTAAAATATGATTTAACCATTATGCAAAATCATTTTCATCTTTATTTTGTTATATTGAAGTAAAATTTAACGTTTTTCAAATCAAAACATAGAAAATACTAAAATTATTATTTTTTATCATCTAAAATTGGGAATTGTAAACCCATTATGAGGGTTTATACAGATGTATTCCCTGAGGAGTTCATTCGTCATCTACTTTACTGAGATTTTTATATCTCTATGGATCAATTACCTAGATCTATACCTATATTGAAGACTCCTAATATAATTTTATACATTGAATTGGATGTGTTATAGATGTAATAAAAAGTTAATATGGAATAATTATTTCTACACCCATATTATTCACCATGTGGTATGTCGATCCCCATTATTAGGAAAAAGGATTGGTCAATGGACCTATTTATTGATTCTTGTATATTTATAAAAATATAATTATTGAATAGTAACATCTTCTAGAGATGGATGTCTTTTTCAATCCACTATGTGGTGCACAATATTTCAATGAAGTGGCTATTTTATTTCAATATGGAAAATTAATGGTAATGTTTGAATATATTCACAATATTTTTATTCAAAAAATGTACTGAAAATATGAATTCATTGTGGAATATTTTTTAGTATTTAATTTAAAAAAAAGTATTTATGGACACATTGAAGAAATAATTTAGAGTGTACCTCCTAAAATATTTTGTATCATGTTTTGATATATTTTGATATTATCTAAAATAATGGAGGAACATGATGATCATTAGAATACATTGCTAAAATCATTAATAATGGATAAGTTACAAAACAATTATAGAAAATATGTGTTCTTGAATATGAAATTACCATTCATGAGGTATATTATCACAAGGAATGGGATATATATATATATATATATATATATATTTCTAGGACATTTGAAATCATGGACATTACTAAACCAATATATATTACAGAGATCTAATGATTCCTATATCTAGAAGGGTATTACAAAATAATTATGAGAATTCTCTTATAATTGATTAACATAATAAAATCACAAAAAAATAATACTCTATTGTTTACCTAGACTAATGAACACAATGAATGAATTGGAGATTTGAAATTTTTTTTCACCAAACCAATCCACACACAGACATCTGGTAAGAAAATTTTATAGAATTAAACAATTATTCAATGGAATGGATTCATTTATGTACATATTTACAATGATAATCTTATAGACTATACCTCAATGATGATTAATTTTATAGAGAATAACTATCGCAAACATGATCTGAAGTGGTCTCACATTATATTATCATTGAAAATATGTCAAAATTTTCTATATTGGGATATGTGTGAAATATATATAAACCATATGATACTCAAATATATATTCACATATAAATAGATTCATATGTACTAAAAAATATGGTTTTATATTATCACAGACTATGACTTCTAAATTAATTACCTTCATATTAAATAAATCAATGTTTAAGATTCTCAACGTTGATCAAATATGGTGATATTATCAGGGATGAGAAATGATGATGATCCAATATTCATTAACATTTAATTTATGGACTTGTATATAATGAATGAAGTTACATCAAAATTCATTTATAATTCAATAAATCAATGATCCATTATTGATATAATAATGGATATTCAATGAAATTAGTTTTAAATTCAGATGAAAGTGGAATACATAGGAAAATGAAAATCCGATCTGTGTAATATTGATGAAGAATGATTATTTCGATTTATCTGTAGACTACTTATATCATCACATCCTGTGACAAATAAGGATCTATTTAATGATTAATCGTCCATAAAATTCTCCACAATCAATGGCACCACAATTACTTATCATGTTCATAGATAACAATAATGGTGGGAAAATATAAAAAAATTGATCTCTAAATACACATCAGTGTGTCTCATATGTCCCAACATAATGACTGAAAGGGATAATTCTATGGGTAAGGTTATCCAATACCCAAAAAAATATAAATGATAAATAATCCCCATAGGCATTGTCAATTTTATTTCATAGAAATAATAGATATCTGTTATAAATAGGTTGTTGTATTTCATCACACAATGTTTTCTATCTTCATTATAATTTCGGAGGAATTATAAATTAATCCAATTGGAATGATATAAATTATATAGGGGTTGATGCAACATGAAACTACACTATAACTTTTATTTTAAAGAGATACTATATTATCCTCCATGATTTGGAAAAAAATCAAAGATGCTTTAAATACGGTGCCTAATTCCGCATAGATTATCACCACAAAATTTAGTGGAAATAATAGCATTCATTTTAGTCATTTGATGATATGATGAGGGAATATTTGATAGTCTGCCTTGTGGATTAGAGAAAATCTACTACTGGCCATGTTCTAAAACACCAATAGTTTAATCTCAGTCATCCAAATGAATCGTTATGAATCTATTTATTGGATGATCTGACGAACCCCCTAATATTATGATGATGTGGGTGACACAAGATATTATGACTCAAATTGAACAAGGAAATAGAATAAATGGTAAAAAAGTTCAACAAAACTATAATAATATTCTATGTGGAAAGAAGAAATATTCTAAAAATCGTCAATATGTCCTAGAGTATGAGGTTCTAGATATAATGTTTCTAAACATATGCCTCTAGTAATGATTCATGATATTCTGTAATGTTGAACTCTAATCCTCAAGTACACCATCCCCATTTAAAATGTTGATCAAGTAAAAGATGTTGCTTAATTACTTGAACTTCCGACAACCATGTTCCATGATCAAAATGTATTATATCTATCCTTATTTAGGTATTACTTATACTATTTCTCGCATATTTTGAACAAAATGATCATATCGCTAGAAATTTATCTCACATATGGGGAAAACTGGTGAGGATCTAAGACCATAGATATAAACTAATACCCAATAATATTAGTCACATAGTTGATATATTATGGAAGAACAATAAATATAACAGATCACCCTTAAAAATAGATGAATCAATGAATTAAAATTATAATAAAATATTTTTCACCAATATTTCTAATATTAAATCACATCGATTAAATTAATTTAGGGGTAAGAATGTAAAACACCATGTCATTATAAAAAAATTAATTATCAATAGACTATGCAAGGAAAAAATCAAGGTTTTTAAAAACGAAAACATACTATTAATATGATTATTGAAACATTATATTATAAAACATTAATTAAATATGGTCATAAGAATAGAAATGATAAAATTTTGAAAATAATGTATGATGGATAAAAAATATTGATAAATTAGTAATTTATTTATGGTAAAATCATCATAGGCTATGAAAATACCTTTATATAATAAAATTAATTTTAATGATTTTTGTGATCAAATAATAAAATTAGACAATTCCAATTTTATAAAATAAATTAAAATAATTAAAAAACATAATTGAAATAGACATGTCAAACTTTTATTAGGATGAAGTTTTTGTATTTTTTAGAAAGCATTAATATTTTAGTGAATAATGAAAATTAATTTTTTAATTGAAACATACAAAATAAAATTGTATAATTGTAAAATTATATCGAAAATGATATTATTTATCCAATTTAGTTCATTTGACCAAATTTGAGGATGATTTTTAAAATAAAAATACTATACACTTATTAAAAAAACTCTTCAAACCCATATTTTGTAACAACTTTAGGAATAATATTAAATAAATTTCAACCAGTTCTATGAATTGAAAAATAAAATATGGATTTAAAATTTTGGGATAATCAAAATTACTCTAATAAAATGTCTCTAAATATATATTTATTACTGACTAAATGAAAAAAAAATTAAAATTAAAACCAACAAATAATATTATAATTTAATTATTGGGGGTTAAAATAGATATATAAAAAGTAAAATGATAATATAAAATCTTAAAAATAATATTTTCAGGCCATTTTTATAACATAAATAATATAATGGGTTATAATGATCCATATTAGAGATTGATTAAATTTAAAAAAAATTTGGGATTAACTTTTTCTTTTAAAAAATTACAACTATCACCTCTCATCCTCTTATAAATGTTCACACAGTCTCAACAATATTTAAGACCTCAAATTATTTTTGTTTTCATCAAATGCATGGAAAATATGTTACATAAATACCACCCATTTTCCAAGAGTTCATGGGTATATTATAATTTCAATATATATAGTCTTCATTTATAGTCTTTAAGAGTTAGTTTGATGAATATTTATCAATATTAATCGAGAATGTTTTATTTATTTTTTATTTAACCACTTTCCAATATTGCACAGTCATGAGGATAAAATCAAATATGTATATAAAATATTATAATTATAAATTTTTGTATTGTAATAAAATATATTTATTTCCACATTAATAAAAATGTAAATGAATCCATAATTTCTGTGTAACGAATATTACCCCTCCCAAACAAATGAAATAATTTATCCATCCTTATATATCCTGGTAGTTAAAGAAGATAATATTATTGTATAAATATTATATTAATTACATTTAGATACAAAATTTTCCCAAAAAAAATAAATTTTAATTTTTTTAATATTTATTAAATTACATAATAATCCTACTAGAATCATTTTTGACTTGTTCATTTTGAAACAAGGAAACCCAAAAAACCATAACGTGGGGGTTCAACCTCATATCCTAAAATGATCATCATTACTAGATCCCTTCATATTAATATTATATATAAAAAAATTATTTATAGACTAGGTTAATGAAACATAAAATTGTGTGACCTCATATTTGTAGAAAGGGTAAACAACTGAGATATCAATATTGATCCTAAGGGTATAAGGACATGATTAAATCATTTTAAACAACATCCTAAATATAATTCATCATAAAAATGATTCATTTTATAAATTTTAATAATTAAAAGAATATTAATCATAATCATATCAATGAATATAATACATGGAAGAATAACATTAGCATAAGTCATGGAATAGATAAATGCACATAAGCATATAAAATATTATCTTTACTAGTCATGGATTTACATCCAATAATATCAAAATATATGGGATTCATTTCCAAAAACATTATTTAAATGAATGTACACTCTCTATACTAACATAGTTCATGGGTATAACCCCATTAAAACTTATCGTAGACATATTTCACTCTATTAACTATCATAGTGGACAATGTCACTTCTATAATTAAGATTAATCACTATTATATATATTTTTTATATAAGTATATAAGGCCCTAACCTTAAACAATTTCATAATATGAAATTAAATGAATAAATCACATTGAGGATCTTTTCAGGTTTAGAGTTTAAAAAAATTAGGCCATAACTATTTCATCCCAGAAGTTACAAATTAGACACTTCTACACAGATTCCATTTTTATCGTAAAATAAAAAATCTTGATAAAAAATTCATGTACAGTTCCATGTTTTAGACAACATGACTTAACTTAATTCCATGATTGACCATATTCCACTTTATGTCCGGTGAAAAACATTTTAAAAATATAGGATGAGCATAAAAAGCTCAGTAAGGAATACACAAAGAATGAAACGATTAGTTTTTCAAAACAAAATGTAAATCATGAATATTGTAACATATGTAATAAGTTTCACCTGTATGATGTACTAAATACAATTCACTGAATAAAAGATCAGTACATACCCATTTGTAACCAAAATATTACCCATATAAATAACACATAACATATAAAGGTATCATGGAACATAAACATACTTAAATAGAATAACCATTTGGTCAACTTCCACACATTTCACTAAATGGAATAGCCATACGACTAAATTCCATACCTAATGAATTGGAGGTTATAACGTAACCACCCATCCTAGTTTTCATGACACCACCTGTCATATGGTTTATCACGTAACCACAAGTTAAATGTCCATGTACCATTATAAAATAGTAACACATACGACAAATATAAAGAAAAGAAAACATTTCCACATTTCAATCACAATATATTGACCTATCAAATCCATTATCGAGACCATTTTCAATACCAAAATACATAAATGTGTATATGGTATCTATTTTCCTTTTAATAACATTACGACTTGTTATGAAATTCAAAGATCAAATAATTCTTGCGGTGACGAAAAGGTCGTTTTCACCGTGTATGTTAAAAAGAAACATACTTTTGTCGTTTAGTAAAACACTTCATAAAGAAAAGATTAATTCTGAATAAAAGTAAATATCAAAGGGATACACTTTATAAATGAATGTTTTGTATAAAAAAAAATATGCCTTAATGAAAGGAGATTGAGACGAAGTCCCTTTTAAAGACGGTATCCATAGATTAAGGATAAATCAATTACTTAATAATTTGGGACAACTATAAACAAACCCAATATAAGTGGATATTAAATGTAAAACAATCATAGGTCATTTGTACATATTCCTAGAACTTCATAATCAATAACTAGAGGTTTAATCCGAAGAATCGAAATTGGGTTAAGAAGTTCCCTTACAGAAATTCGATAGCCTAACAACATCATTTTAAACATCAGAAAATGAGATGATGAGAGATAAAAAGGGTATCTCATGGCATAGACATTACATTTACAGAAATAAGGATATATATGATCATATCCCAACATAAAAATATGTAAATTAAATAACATAAAAAAAGTAAGTCTTTTAAAAAGAAGAGGGTGAAAGGTTCCCTTTCCGATTTGGGTAACTTTCAAAACGTACTCCCCAAGAAAGGAGGGCTATACAATGAAGTTGTAAATTCCCCTAAATTTAAGTATAATACACAAATAATAAAATCATGCGAAGTAAATACACCACACAAATGTAAATCATGGAAAATGTAGCATGAATATCATGGGGAAAAAAGTGAGATAAAAACTCCTTACCTCATTGTAATCAATCTAGTCATATGACCAAAAGATAATAAGAACCAAATGAATCGCAGAATACCATGCATATAAATATAATCATGATAATATATATATATATATATATATATATCAAATGTTAGTACATAATACACCACATGTAATAAATAAGTGGCGAAAAATGGGAATCTCATGGAATTAAAAGCGAGATAAGAAATCCCCTTATGAAAATTCGGCAGCCTAACGACGCCAATTGAAACATCCAAAAATGGATTGATGAGATCAAATAGGGTACCTCAACATATGAAAATAAAAATTGTAGTAATATTAATATAAAAGAACATCCCCTAACATAAGAAAGTGGAGCATAAAATAAATTATATAAAAGAGAGTACTTAAAAAGAAAGAGAGAGAGGTAGGATCCCTTACCACGTGTCTGACTTGACTAGCTTGTATGTTCCTTGTTCTTACTAAATGAAAAAAATAAATTAATTTCTACTTGATTAAGAATATTTTTCATGTTTATAATTCCTTTTATATCACTTATTACCTTTCTATAACAATTATTAATTATTTGATTTCATAATAGACATTTTGTCTATGTTAGGATCTAGAGTAAAATAAAATGGACTTCTTATAATTACATGATGTTCATATGGTCCAAATTTCATTAAATAGATATTTATATTCATCATTTATATGTAATATATATCATATAAATTCATTATATATATGTTCATATAATGATACATAACATTTGGATTTAAGAAAATAAATGCACCGTTCATGGAGACGGAAAGACGTACGTACGCATGAACGCTACTTTCATTTATATTCGATACATTAATGGAATTAAAACATAATGATACATTGGAATATTACAATTACTGTATTATATTAAATATTTTCATGAATTATATCCTTTATAAGTTCCACGTATGAAATGAACAAGTCCTATCACTTTGAGGGGCGGTAGTCCGCACTTCCTAAAAAATATTATCGTGTTTACCAATCATGGAAACCATAAAGGCATCCCATAAAAGAAATATAATAACGCATAAGGAAAAGATAAACATAATATAAATATATATTGTATATAAATATTGTGACATCCTAATGGACACCATGAGTGGTGGTAGGAGATAATTGAACAATCGTCATTTCGTGAGGCAGTAGTTTGTTGTCCACAGAAAGAGTATGCTTTTCACCAATTAGATGGAGGTGTGTGTGAGTGTAGCTGGAATACTTCTCATGCCAATATACTTGTACATTGAATATAATTTTATTTTAAAAAAATAAAGGAATAAAAAGTGTTTGGGGGGTTGGAGAAGCAAAAAAATACAAAAGAAAAAAAAGAGAAGACATTACCTTTAAATCAGTAACTCATTTTGATTTGAGACAAAGGCTTCCTTGTAAAGACTTATTCCCTATGTTAGGCCTATAAGGGTAAGAGAGTGATGTGGAGAGATAATATGAGTGTATTTTGGATGAGACAATGGATTGAGATGTAACATACCATGTATGTAATGAATAATAGATATTTTTATCTATGTATATTAGTGAATTATATAGTGTTTTATATGCTTAAAATGAGAATAAATCCAATATTAAGTATGGAATACACTAATATTTTTAAAAGATTATTTTTCTGCCTTTTGATGGAAAAACATTTTTAAAACTATCTTTTGGCAATTTTATAAGCTATGTTTGTCAAAATAAACTTATTATTTATGAATAGGACATCAAAATTTACTTTTTGTGAATTTTTGGTATGGTTTCTGATAAAGTTTAATTTTTAATGAATATTGAAAAAATGTTGTATTTTATTTCAAAAACTCTTTTTAATCTAATTTATTTATATGATTAGATTATATTTTGAATTGGTTTTGAAGTGAAATTAGAATATATTTTTACCATTTAATCCAATGGTGGTCATTGGAATCAATTTCACTTTGAAATTGGACTTAAACTGGTGTCAATCTTTGGATACTTATTGATTTATAAAAACACGCTATTTGTCATGACAACGGGAATTAATTATTAAATAAATTAATGCCACTTTTATGTTTTGAATTTTGTAAAATAGACATCATTTTTGAATTCAGAATACCAAATATAACGTAGGGGGAAAGTTTTGGTATTTTTCTGAAAAACATCAATTTTTGACAAATAGTGAAACCACAAAGTGGAAGTTAAAGAAACTAATTTTTTGTTTAAATAATACTTTGACACATCTGTGATTTGATTTTCAAAAATCCGACATACATGGTTTTCATTAAGAAGTAAAATTTGGTTCAATGAGATTAAAATATTTTTTTTTGTGAATAGCAAATTTTATGTTCTTAATCGCGATTAGAGGTAATTAGTGTAGTTTAAGGTAAAAATAATGTTTTAATAATATGAGATGAGATTGACCCATGTCCTACCCTTATTGGATTCGTCATGGTAGACCAGGAAAATCCATGGGTCAACTTGGGCACCCCGTGGAGCCACATTGGTTGGGAAATGACATTAATAACTTTTTATTTAATGTTAAAATTAAAATGACACAAACATGAGTTGTTTTAGTAAAACATTATTTAAATGGGGTTATACAATCAGATTTTTTAATATAAATATTCATTGGAAAGATAAAAATATTTCCTACATCATGATAGTTTTCTTATAATTTTTATACATTAAATAAATTAAATTATTTATGACATCATGATGATGCAGCGATTAGCTCATTAATAAGAGATTTAAATAAAATGAAAAGATAATGTAAAATCTATGACCTACACATGTCCAAAACCTATTGGATGGGTAGAATTAGAACCCTTATCACCTTAACCTAGAATTATATCAATTTGGGACCTTTTGAATCTGAAACTCATTTTAAAATAAAGTAACATTTCTTTACTTTCCAAGAGTGCCCCTCCCCTCCTCTTATAAAAGGCCCCCACCTCTACCTCCTTACCCACACATAAGAAGCCTTTCACTCGGCCAACCCCATCCCATTTTGTCTCTAAACTTCCATATCTTACTCATTGAAGCCTCAATTTGGGCAGAAGTCTTCCCAAGGAAGCCTTTGAGCTCAAACCAAAGGGAGTTACCCGATTTTAAGGTAATGTCTTCACTTGTGTTCTTTTGTTTTATTTTTCTTCTCCAAACCCCTAAACCCCTTTTATAAATTTGTTTTGTAAAAACACCAGTATCTTCCATATACTTTCCTATTGTTATAAGATGTATTCTATATACACTGACACACACCTACATCTAATGGTTAAGGAACATACTGTTTCCGTGGATGGTGAATTTCTGCCTCCTGAAATGATGATTGTTCAAAATTATTTTAACACCTTAAAAGGTGGCCATTAAAATGAAACTATATTTATATATGATATATACTATGTTTATGTTTTCCTTAAGCTTCTGTATTTTTCATTTTGGGTATACCATTATGGTTTCCATTATGGGTAAACGCAATATCTTCATTTAAGGAAGTGCGGACTACCGCCCCCTCAAAGTGATTTGATTCGTTAATACCATATGTGGGATGTATAAAGGATGGAGTTATGATATTATATATGATATTACACTGGAATTATAATATACCTTTATATCATTATGATTCCATTTCATAAAATACAAAATAGAAATGGAAGCAGCGTTCATGCGTATGTAGGGCTTACCGTCTCCATGAACAGTGCATTTCATTTATTACCTCTAAATGTTATGTAATATTATAAATGCATGCATGTACTGGATATATATGATATATATGATATCTAAATCATGAATAAAATTCTGGATATAATGGATAAATGAACAAATTTTAATTATAAAGGGTTTATTTTTTACTGAAGTACCAATGATCGTTAAAACGACTGTTATTAACATAAATAATTACATAGTGTTCATGACATGGAAATAAGTGATATAAAAGGAATAATGAACTTGAAAATGCTCTTAAACAATTAGACATTATCTCAAGTTTATTATTCAGGAGATTAAAGAACGACTGAGTCAAGTCGAACCCGAGGTATGGGACTTCGTCTCAATCTCATTTCATTGAGGCATATTTTGTTTTATAAATAACCTTCTTTTATACGGTGTATAAACCCCATTGACATTTAAGTTTATTCAAAAGGAATATTTTTTATATGAAGCATTTACTAAACGAAAAAAGGGAATGTTTTTGTCGTACGTATGTGGCGACAATGACTTATTCGCCGTCGTGACCATTATTTGAGTTTTGACTTCCTCTACAAGCCATACCTTTTTTAAAAGAAAAATAAATAACACGTTTTAATTTTCTTTTATTTTGGTATTGAAAATGGTTTTAATAATGTTTTTATATCAATGTGTTATATTGATATCTTGTGATTGAAAGGTGGAAATGTTATGTTTCCTTTATGCATGTTTTATGTGATACGATTATGTTGAGGTTCTTGGGCATTATTATGAAGACGGGTGGTTCCGTGATAAACTAAGGGAAGGTGAGCTCGATATAGCTCTCCAATGCATTGGGGAACATGAAGGAGTGAAACGTTAAGGTTTATCCAAAGAGATTTAGGGAATATACAGTGATAGGTATTCCAAATGTAACCAAGAGGGTTACTCCCAACGTAAGAATGTTATGAATGCCTCAAGATACCTTTATGTCTTATGATTTCTATGATTTATTCATGATTTGATGAGGTATGTAAAAGTGATTATGTTTTATGGGTAAAGTATGATTTTATTCTTATGTATATATGTACCCATGTTTCCTTTCCATATGTTTATATCCCTTACTGAGCTTTTTATGCTCATCCCATGTTTTTGAAATGTTTTTCATAGGTCAAGGGAAAGGTACATGATATGATGATAGTGTCAAGGAAGTGTCAAGAAAGAATCCATGTTTTATTTTAAATATGTTTCCACTTGATGGGAAAAATGAATACTATCTTTTATGTAACCACTTTGTTTAAATGTGGAAGGTAATGCATGTTTTATGATCTAATTCTCTAAAACTATAAACCTGAAAAGATCTTCAAGGTGTAATCTTGTAATAACTCAAGATTAAGTAAGTTCTAAGGCTGGGGCCTTATAGTTGTTATCAAAGGTCGGTTTAGATAACTTTAGGAGTTAGAATTTTATTAAATGATTATCCAAAATATTTTTTTGGAAATGATATAGCATTTGAAGATTACCATGTTGCTTCATCTAAGACATGCATGTTCAGAATGGTTTTCCGCAAGGGAAACAGGGATGCAGTGCTAGGAAGGCATACAGAAGGAAATAACCTTCCGAATCAGCATCCTGAGATGGTCGGAATTGGAACTGAACAGTTTGTTGCAGTAATGGAATAGTTGACTCAAGCGATAAATGGTGGTGGTATCCATGCACGAGATCAACCAGATCAACCACAAAGGAACATGTCAGTAGTGGAACATTTCATGAGGAAACACCCCCCATAATTCAGAGGATCATCTGACCCAGTGTTAGCTGAAGGGTGGATTAAATCACTGGAGAAGTTTTTTAATGCCATGGGGTGTTCAGACAATCAAAAGGTTAGTCTTGCTATTTACCGTTTGGAGGGTGAAGCAGATCAGTGGTGGTCGATGGTTAGAAATATCAGGGTCACTGATGAGATTGATGCTCTCGACTGGGATAAATTTAAATTTATGTTTCTTGAGAAGTATTTTCCTAAGGCTCCTCGACTTAGGATGGAAAATCAATTCTTGTAATTGAGGCCAGAGGAAGACTCAGTAGCTACCTATGAAGAGAGGTTCACTCGATTGGCATGGTATGCCTCAAATTTTATCCGGGACCTTGATAGTAAAATCAATCATTTTTACTCAGGATTAAAACCAAAATATCGAAGGGCATTAGCTTCTCGTGTGTTTAAAAGTTATGAAAAGCTTGTCAATGTGATGAGAAGGTGGAAATGGAGTTTGCTGATGATCAAGTGTTTTATAACAACCAGCAGAATAAGAGACCGAGGTGGTAGGAGAAAGCGATGAATTCTTCAAAAAAGTCTGATGGTAAGAAAACTAAGTTTCCAGTTTGTGATAAATGTTGTAAAATGCATGCCGGGGAATGTCTTCTGAATTCTGGAAAGTGCTACCGATGTGGTAAGATGAGACATAAGGCTCATGATTGCACTGAAAAAGATCAAGTTGATGGTAAGTCCAAATTTGATTTACAGTTAGTGAAATGTTTTAAGTACAATGAGGTGGGTCACTATGCAAACGAGTGTCCGACAAAGAGCTTGAGTGATGGGAAGTAGTTAGACTATAAGCAGAAAGGGGTGGGGAAATCCTTTGCAAATACTTCAGTAGATGTCGATCCATCAAATGAAGTTGTATCAGGTACTTTATTTGTTTTTTCAGATTATGACAGTGTGTTGTTTGATTCTGGGTCCACACATTCTTTTATCTCTGAATCTTTTTCTAGTAAAATGGGAATACCATCTCAAGAAATGACTCCTGAAATTGTGGTAAAAAAACCTGGGGGAAATGTTGAGGCAAAAAAAATTTATAAGAATCTTCCTATCCTTATCTGTGGAAAGAACCTACTTGCAAACCTTATTTTTCTACCTCTAGTAGAGTTTGATGTTATCCTTGGTATGGATTGGATCTCTATTTACCATGCTATGATTGAATGTAGAGCTAAATAAGTTTCTTTTCAGAAAGACTTTCACTTTTTATACAAGAATGAACCCTTTCTGTTGATAACTTATCAAGAGGCCGAGAAACTTGTAAAATATAGAAATGAATGTTACCTTTCACATACTATTGAAAACAAGGGAACTGTTCAGATTAATGATGTGCCAATGGTAAATGAGTATCCTAATGTTTTTCCTGATGAGTTGCCTGGAATAATACCAGATCAGGAAGTTAAATTTACTATTAACTTAGTTCCTGATGCTAAGCCAATTTCAAAACCCCTTTATTGAATGGCTCAAATTGAACTTTTAGAGTTGAAGGAGCAATTGCATGATTTATTAGAGAAAGGTTTCATTTGACCTAGAACATCATCATGGAGTACTCCTTTTTTATTTGTTAAAAGGAAAGATGGTTCTATGAGACTTTGAATTGATTATAGAGCCTTGAATAACATCACTGTTAAGAACAAATATGCTTTGCCTCATATTGATGATTTGTTTGATCAGCTCCAGGGAGCTCAGTTTTTTTCAAAGATTGACCTGAGATTGGGGTACCATCAGCTGTAGGTAAAGGAAGAAGATGTTCCGAAGACTACGTTTCATACAAGATATGGCCATTATGAATTTGTAGTAATGACATTGGGGATAACCAATGAACCTACTATATTCATGGACTTAATGAATAGAATTTTCCATGAGTTCTTGGATATGATTGTGGTGGTTTTCATTAATGATATTTTAGTGTTTTCTAAAAGTAAAAAGGAGCATGAAAGACATTTAAGGGTTATTTTGAATACCATAAATGAAAAAAATTGTATGGGAAATTCAGCAAGTGTGTGTTTTGGTTGCAACAAATTTCTTTCCTTGGTCACATTGTTTCTAAAGATGGGATAACCGTTGATCCTGTAAAAACAATGGTTTTTGAAAAATAGAAAAGACCCACAAATGTAACAGAGATTCGTAGTTTCCTTGGTTTGGAAGGCTATTACCAAAGGTTTGTTAGAAAATTTTCACAGTTATCTAGTCCAATGACTAAGCTAACTCGAAAGGGTGTTAAGTTTATCTAGAAAAAAGAATGTGATGATTGTTTTCTAGAACTAAAAAGAAGATTGGTGAATGATCCAGTTTTGGCACTACCTTCAAGGAATGATGAGTTTGTTATCTACATTGATGCTTCATTGAAAGGACTTCATTGCGTCCTAATGCAGAATGATCAATTAATTGATTATGCTTCAAGACAGTTGAAAACTCATGAGGTAAATTACCCTACACATGATTTGGAATTAGCTGCTGTTGTTTTTGCTCTAAAAATTTGGAGGCATCATTTGTATGGAAGAAAGTGTGAAATATATAACAATCACAAAAGTTTAAAGTATATATTCACTCAAAAAGAATTGAACATGAGACAGAGGAGATGGATAGAATTAATCAAGGATTATGATTGTACAATTCATTACCATATGGTAAAAGCAAATAAAGTGGTTGATGCTTTGAGTCGAAAAAGTAATTCTTCATTTGTAATGTTGTGTTTGGAACGTGATCCTTTGGTTAAGGATTTGATGAACTTTGGAATAGAAGTTTTTGGTGTAGGATGTTCTTCTGTTTTGTTTCAGGTATCAGTGAAATCTTCTCTATCAGACAGAATCAAGCAAGCACAGAAGCAAGACAGTGAGTTTCAAAAAAAGGTAGAGCTGGTTCAGAAAGGTAAGTTGCCTGAATTCAACATTGATAATGATTGCGTTTTGGGATTTGGGAAGAGATTGTGTGTGGCTTGTGATTCTCAGTTGAAGAGAGAGTTGTTATGTGAAGCTCATAGTTCTCTGTTTTCAGTTCATCCTGGATGTACTAAGATGTACAGAGATCTGCGGTAGTATTACTGGTGGGATGGAATGAAAAGAGATATTGCTGATTTTACTATGAAGTGTTTGACATGTGAACATGTTAAAGTAGAGCGGTAGTTACCAAAAGGGATTCTTTAGCCTTTAACAGTACCAGAATGGAAATGGGATAATATATCCATGGACTTCATTGTGGGATTGCCGAAGACCCCTCGAGGTAATAATGCAATCTGGGTTATTGTTGATCGCTTGACTAAATCTGCTCATTTCCTTGGTATACGAGATACTTTTTCCTAGATCAACTTTCCCGTTTGTATCTTAAAGAGATAGTCAGGTTACATGGAGTTCCCCTCTCCATTGTATCTGACCATGATCCCAGGTTCACTTCTAACTTTTGGAAAGGCCTTCAGAAGTCGTTGGGTACTCAATTAAATTTTAGTTCAACTTTTCATCCTCCATCAGATGGGAAGTCAGAACAGACAATTCAGACATTAGAGGATATGATACTTTTTTTTCTCTATGGATTATTAAGGAAGTTGGGACCAACATCATTCTCTGGTTGAATTTTCATTAATAACAGTTTTCATTCCAGTATACAGATGGAACCCTTTGAGGCGATATATGGGAAGCAGTGTCGAACTCCATCTTTTTGGGATGAAGTGGGTGAAAGAAAGCTGATGGGACCAGAATTGGTAGAAGAGTTGGCAGAAAAAGTTCAGCTGATACAGAAACACATGAGAACAGCTCAGAGCAGGCAGAAGAGTCATGCAGACAACAGGAGGAAGGATCTATCTTTTGAGGCAGGTGATCATGTTTTTCTCAAAGTCTCACCATTGAAAAGTGTGATGTGATTTGGTAATAAAGGAAAGCTGAGTCCAAGGTTCATTGGACCATATGAAATTCTGGAGAGAGTTGGATCAGTTGCATACCGGGTGGCTTTACCTCGGAGTTTATCTCATGTACACAATGTTTTTCATGTTTTGATGCTGAGAAAGTACATTCCATATCCATCTCATGTTTTGAGTCCAAAGGTAGTTCAACTAGAAGAGAACCTATCTTATGAGGAACAACCAGTCCAGATTCTTGACCACATGGAGCAAGTGTTACAGAATAAGGTGATTAATCAGGTAAAGGTTTTGTGAAAAAACCACATGATGGAAGATTAAACATGGGAATCTGAAAATGCAATGAGGGATAAGTACCCACATTTATTCGATAAGTAAATAAATTGCGGGGACACAATTTTCTAAAGGGGGGAAGGATGTAACATCCAATGTAAGTAATGAATAATAGATATTTTTATCTATGTCTATTAGTGAATTAAATAGTGTTTTAGAGGCTTAAAATGAGAATAAATCCAATCTTAAGCATGGAATACACTAATATTTTTAAATGATTGTTTTATTGCCTTTTGATGGAAAACCATTTTTAAATATATCTTTTGACAATTTTATAAGCTATGTTTTTCAAAATAAACATATTCTTTATGATTAGGACATCAAAATTTACTTTGTGTGAATTTTTGGTATTTTTCCGATAAAGTTCATTTTTTAATGAATAGTGAAAAATGTTGTATTTTATTTCAAAAAATATTTTTAATATAATTTATTTATATTATTAGATTATATTTTGAGTTGGTTTTGAAGTGAAATTAGAATTTATGTTTACCATTTAATCCAATGGTGGTAATTGGAATCAATTTCACTTTGAAATTGGACTTAAACTGGTGTCAATCTTTTGATACTTATTGTTTCATAAAAACACACTATTTGTCATGACAACGGGAATTAATTATTAAATTAAATAATGAAACTTATATGTTTTGAATTTTGTAAAATAGAAATCATTTTTGAATTCAGAATATCAAATATAGCTTAGCATGATGTTTTGGTATTTTTCTAAAAAACATCAATTTTTATGAATAGTGAAACCACTAAGTTGAAGTTAATGAAACTGATTTTTCGTTTAAATGATACTTTTCCACTTCTATGATTTGATTTTCAAAAATCCGACATACAAGGTTTTCATTAAGAATTAAAATTTGGATCAATGAGATTAAAATAATTTTTTTTTGTGAATCGTAACTTTTAAGTTCTTAATCGCGATTAGAGGTAATTAGTGTAGTTTAAGGTAAAAATTATGTTTTAATAATATGAGATGAGCTTGACACATGTCCTACCCTTATATGAAGTGTCATGGAAGACCAAGACAATCCATGGGTCATCTTGGGGACCCCATGGAGTCACTTTTGTTGGGAAATGACATAAATAACTTTTTATTTAATGTTAAAATTAAAATGACACAAACATGAGTTGTTTTACTAAAACATATTTTAAATAGGGTTATAAAAGTCAGATGTTTTACTATAAATATTAATTAGAAATCTAAAAAGATTTCCTACATCATGATAGTTTTTTTAAAATTTTTATAAATTACATAAATTAAATTATTTATGACATCATGATGATGAAGCAGTTACCTCATTAATAAAGGAATTAAATAAAATGAAAAGATAATGTAGAATCTATGACCTACTCATGTAAAAAACCTATTTTATGGGTTGATTTATAACTCTTATCACCTTAACCTAGAATTATATCAATGGGGGACCTTTTCAATCCAAAACACATTTTAAAATAAAGTAACATTTCTTTACTTTCCCAGAATGCCCCTCCTCTCCTCTTATAAAAGGCCCCCACCTCTACCTCCTTACCCACACTTACAAAGCCTTTGGCTCAGCCAACCCCTGCCCATTGTGTCTATCCTCTTCCCACTATTACTCCTTGAAGCATCACTTTGGGCAGAAGTCTTCCCAAGGAAGCCTTTGAGCTAAAACCAACGGGAGTTACTCGATTTTAAGGTAATGTCTTCACTTGTGTTCTTTTGTTTATTTTGTTTCTCCAACCCCTAAACTCTTTTTATTCATTTCTTTTGTAACAACACCAGTATCTTCTATATACTAGTATGTTGTTATAAGAAGTATCTGAGCTACACTTACACACACCTACATCTAATGGTTAAGGAATATACTGTTTCCGTGGATGACGAATTTCTGCCTCCCGAAATGATGATTGTTCAACATTCTTTTAACACCTTCAAAGGTGGCCATTAAGATGACACTATTTATATATGATATATAATATTTTTATGTTTTCCTTAAGCTTATGTATTTTTCATTTTGGGATACCTTTATGGTTTCCATTATGGGTAAAAGTGGTATCTTCATTTAAGGAAGTGCGGACTACCGCCCCCTCAAAGTGATTTGATTCATTAATACCATTTCTGGGACGTATAAAGGATGGAGTTATGATATTATATATGATATTACACTGGAATTATAATATAACTTTATATCATTATGATTCCATTTCATAAAATACGAAATAGAAATGGAAGCAGCGTTCATGCGTACGTACGGCTTACCGTCTCCATGAACGGTGCATTTCATTTATTACCTCTAAATGTTATTTAATATTATAAATGCATGAATATACTGGATATATATGATATATATGATATATATATCATGAATAATATTTTGGATATAATGGATACATGAACAACTTGTAATGATAAATGGTTTATTTTTGACTCAAGTACCAATGATCGTTAAAACGGCCTTTATTAACATAAATAATTACATAGTGTTCATGACATGGAAATAAGTGATATAAAAGGAATGATGTACTTTAAAAATATTCCTAAACAAGTAGAAATTATCTCATGTTTATTATTCAGGAGATTAAAGAATGACTGAGTCAATTCGGACCAGAGGTATGGGACTTCGTCTCAATATCCTTTCATTGAGGCATATTTTGTTTTATACACAACCTTCAACTTTACATTTATTCAAATGGAATATTTTTTATATGAAGAATTTACTAAACGACAGAAGGGAATGTTTTTGTCGTACGCATGCGGTGATAACGACTTCTCCGCTGCCGTGACCATTATTTGAGTTTCGACTTCCTTTACAAGCCATACCCTTTTTTTAAAAGAAAAATAAATACCATGTTTTAATTTTATTTTATTTTGGTATTGAAAATGGTTTTCATAATGTTTTTATATCAATGTGTTGTATTGATATCTTGTGATTGAAAGGTGGAAATGTTATGTTTCCTTTATGCATGTTTTATATGATACGATTATGTTGAGGTTCTTGGGCATTATTATGAAGATGAGTGGTTCCGTGATAAACTAAGGGCAGGTGAGCCTGATATAGCTCTCCAATGCATTGGGTTACGTGAAGAAGTGAAACGTTAATGTTTCTCTGAAGTGATTTAGGGAATATACTGTGATGGGTATTCCAAACGTAATGAAGAGGGTTACTCCCTATGTAAGAATGTTATGAATGCCACAAGTTACCTTTATGTCTTATGATTTCTATGGTTTATTCATGATTTGATGATGTATGTAAAATTTCTTATGTTTTATGGGTAAATTATTGTTTCATTCTTATGTATATATGTACCCATGTTTCCTTTCCATGTTTTTATATCCCTTACTGAGCTTTTTATGATCATCCCACGTTTTTGAAATGTTTTTCACAGGTCAAGGGAAAGGTACATGATATGATGATAGTGTCAAGGAAGTGTCAATAAAGAATCCATGTTTTATTTTAAATATGTTTCCATTGATGGAAAAAATGAATACTATCTTTTATGTAACCACTTTGTTTAAATGTGGAATGTAATGCATGATTTATGATGTAATTCTCTAAAACTCTAAACCTGAAAATATCCCCAAGGTGTAATCTTGTAATAAATCAAGATTAAGTAAGGTTTAAGGCTGGGGCCTTATATGAGAGGTGTGGGTAAGGGGGTAGAGGTGGAGGCCTTTTATAAGAGGGAGGAGGGGAACTCTTTGAGGGTCATGAAATGATACTTTATTATGAAATTTTTTTGTGATTTTAAAGCTCACACAATGATATATGTCTAGGATAAGGTTATGAGGGATATAAATTCACCCATAAAATAGGTTTTAGACAAGTTTATGTCTTAGATTTTACCCTATCTTCTCATTTTATTTAAATCATTCATTAATGAGGTAATCACAACATCATCATGGTGTCAAAAATAAATTTATTAATTTAATGTCTAACAATTATAAAAACAATACAATTATGTAGGAAATATTTTGATATTTCTAATGAATATTTATAATTTAAGTGATCATTTATTTAAACAAAATTAAAATTGTTTTTCTTAGGTGATACAAACATTTTTTATATTTTTATATATTTAAAAATAATATGATAAAAGGTCATTATCACAGTAAAGTGATTCCATGGGGTCCCTAAGTTGGAAAATGGAATCCCATTGTCGGCCATGATAGTACCAATATAATTAGGACACATGTTGTGGTCATTTTGTATTTTTCTAAAATTATTTTATTACCCTTAACTACCCGATTACTAATTAATCATAATAATTAAAGATAATTATCATCTTTAATATTAAGAATGTCCAAAAAGAGAGCCTTAATTAAACAATTTGTACCTTATGATTCCAAATATGGAATTCATTTTACCAAATTACAAACACCGAAATTGCAGTAATTAATTTAAAAAAAATTCTCCTTGTCAAAACCAAAGACGAGTTTTTAAGAAGTAAAATTTATCAAAAGATTGACTTTTTTTTACATCAAAATGAAATGTGAAATTACTTAAAATGACCAATATTGTATTAATTGATAAACAAATAATTAAATTAAACTTTATAACCAATTAAAAGGAAAATCTAACTATATAATTAAATTAGATGAAAAAACAGTTTTGAAGTAAAATTCAGAAATTTTCACTATTCATTTAAAATTAACATTAGTCAGAAAAATATCAAATATTTATCCCAAGTAAATTTTTAATTAAAAATTAAAAAATATTTTCTATTTACCAAATTCAGAACATAAAAATTTCATTAATTAATTTTATAACTAATTCCAACTTTCAAAACAAATAACGTGTTCTTATGAAACAATATCTATTAAATGATTGACACTTGTTTATATCTAATTTCAAAGTGAAATTAACTTCAATGACCACAATTGGATTAAATGGTTAATATATTTTCTAATTAAAATTTAAAACCAATTAAAAATATAGTCTATACATAGAAATAAATTAGATTAAAAGGAGGTTTTGAATTAAAATACAGCATTTTTCAATATTCATTAAAATATGAACTTAAGAGAAAAAATACCAAAAAATTAAACAATGTAAATCATGATGTCGTGATTCTAAAAGAAGATTGTATTTTGACATATATATTGTATAAAAGTGAAACAATGTAGATTTAAAAAGGGTTTTCCATCAAAAGGTGGTTAATCAACATTTTAATGAATACTAGAATATTTATGCTTAAAATTTGATTCATTCAAATTTTAAGCCTCTATAATTTATTGGGTAATTGTTAAAATATTTAACAAATATATATAATCATTTTTCATTTAGTCGTGTTCATTCCTGCCAATAAAACAACTATGCACTAACTACCGTTTAAAATAATATTATTATATTTTTAGTATGCAAAGTATGATTTCAAAGAAACTAGTTGTTGTGTATTGGGTATGCCATCAAACATAGCATTCCCTTTAATGTAATATTATTATTTTATTCACAAATAATAATAATTATGAAAATGTCATATTCCTTATTTACCTGTGATGTTACTTCCTTCCCCCTTTTAAGAATTGTGTCCCCACAATGTTAAAATTGGGCTCGGAAACTTCATTGAAAGCCCTGCATTGGAAAAGGAGTCAATTAATCTATCACATTAAAAGAAAGAAGGATAAGTACAAAGGTCACTCGAGTTAAACCATACTAGGATTCCATGTAAAAAACATGGATATGGAAGAGAAAACAAAGGGTCAAGTTCTGATGGAGAGTGATAGAAAACATGTCTAGGATAAAGTTAACCACCAGAAAATCACAAACTTGTGATGGGTTAAACGGTTTTTGATTCCCTGTTTGGAAGAGTTAACAGAAAACGTGTTTGTTTAAAGTTACTTTTCATTGAGGAATTTATTAATGATCTTAACTAAAACATAAGGAAATATAATTACTTTTAATGTAGACTTTCATCTTTTACTATATTTCTAAGAAAAACTCATATTTTCTCCAAATGACGAGTATTCAGGACGACTTGTTCAAATTAAGAGAGCTATAAACAACTTCTAGAGAGTCACATAATCTATAAAAGATAAACTATATATTTCCCATGTCTTTATACCATAACCAAAAAAAAATTTAGTACTATATCCGATAATACCCAAAAGGATAATCTTTTTCAAAAATAAAAACTACTCTTAATCTCTAAAAATTTTCAATAAAAACCCACAGTTCAACAAAGACCATTCAATAAACCATTGTCCATAAAATTATTCAAATGGAATCCAAACTAATAATGAAACCCAAATCTATAAATCATTTATTCACATATTCTTCCAAGTTAAATCATAACATTTATATCTAAATAACATCAGTTACTCTTAATGTCTCATACTAAAAAGTAGTCAACCTAATCACATATCCTTCATGATAGGTTAATCATTTTTATAGATAACATAAAATCAAATTATTCATGATTCAGAAGATCATCCAACTAAAAATAATTAGTCATTCTAACCAGGGACTTCACGTATTTCACTATTTGGTGATAAATCCCAGTCACACTTTTGTTTGGGTTTGATTTTCGCAGCATCATCCAACACGATGGGTTGTCACACGGTCTGTGTCTTTTCCTTTTTCCAAAACTATATAATTCTTAAAACATTCCCCAAAAAGAGATAAAATTTTCCAAAATTACCATAACAGAATTTAACCTCACGTTTATCTCATTCCTTTCATTTTCCATCATAACATATAGTAACCATTAATTACTTCCAAAGTAAGGATCATATAAACCCTAATTGTTACCTTTATAATTATTACCCGAACATCCACAAAAAGTTGGTTATCTCATACATGATGCATTAAAAAACTCACCAAGGATCAATTGGTTAATCATGACTCCTGATAGTTGGTTGAGTATAACCACAAGAGTTTTCATTCCCACTCCCATATCATTCAGTTGTTCTTTCAAAAAACCATCATAGTTTTCTTCACATCTGCGGTTACTTTGGTGCCTGCTAGATCTAGCCATTTACTAAAACCAAAAAGGACAGTGTGAGTATATCATTAGAATCATTATATAATATCTTATAAGGATGGTAAATACTAAGATATAATTATTCATGTTATCTTAAACTCATTCACTTTATCTAAAATTGTGACTCTTTCTGAAATCCTTACCCTTATGGTAATGTCACTTATGCCTAAAGAATACCCTAACCTATAAAGTTATCTAAACTGACAATTGATACAAACTATAAGGGCCTGACCTTAAAACAATACTTAATCTTGAATTAAATGAATACTTCATATTGAGGATCTTTTCAGGTTTATATTTTTAGAGAATTAGGCCATAACTATTACATCTCAAAAGTTTCAAAGTAGACACTTCTACTCAGATTCCAATTTTTATCATAAAATAATTACTCTTGATAAAAAATTAATGTTTAGTTCCATGTTTCAGATATCATGACTTTCCATGATCCCATCCTTGACCACATTCCTCTTTATCTTCTATGAAAAACATTTCTAAAACCTGGGATGAGCATTAAAAGCTCAGTAAAAAATACACCAAGAAGTAAACTATTAGTTTTTCAAAACAACAAGTAAACCATGAATACTTTAACATAAGTAGTACTTTTCACTTTTATGTAGTAGTAAATAATCTTCATAGAATAAAGAATCACTACATATCCTTTTGTAACCAAATGAGTACCCATATAAAAACACATAACATATAATGGTAACTTTGAACATAAACACACTTAAATGGAATAACCATATGATCGACTTTCAGACATATCACTAAATGGAATAGCCATACTGTCAACTTCCATACCCCATGCATTAGATGTTATAATGTAACCACCCGTCCTGGTTTTCACGGTACCATCTGTCATTTTCTTAATCATTTAACCACCTATAAAATGTCCATGTACCATTATAAAATCATAACACATACAACATATATAAAGGAAAGAAAACATTTCCACATTTCAATCAAAATATCTTAACATATAAAATACATTATAAAATCCATTTTCAATACCAAAATACATAAAATCATATATGGTATTTATTTTAATTTTAAAAACATTACGGCTTGTTAAGGAAGTCAAAGATCAAATAATACTCATGGCAGGAGAAAGGTCGTTGTCACCGCGTACATTAAAAAGAAAAATACATTTTGACATTTAGAAAAACACTTCATAGAGAAATGATTTATTTTGAATAAAAGTGAAATTCCAAGGGGTTTATACATTGTATAAAATAATGTTGTGTATAAAACAAAATTTTCCTTAATGAAATTATATTGAGATGAAGTCCCTTACAAAGATAGTATCCTTAGATTAAGGATAAATGAATTACAGAATTATGTGTGAAAATTATAAATACAACCAATATAAGTGGATATTATGTGTAAAACAATCATAAGTCATCGAAACATATTCATAGCATGATATAATCAATAAGTATAGGTTTATCCCAAAGAATCTAAATTGGGATAAGAAGTTCCCTTACAGAAATTCGACATCCTAACGAAGTCACTTTAAAATTCATAAAATGAGATGATGAGAGGTTAAAATGGTATCTCATCACATGGAAATAACATTTATAGAAATAAGGATATATAATAATATATCCTAACATAAGAATACATATATTAAAATACCTAACAAAAATAATCCTTTTAAAAAGAGAAGGGTGAATGGTTCCCTTACTGATTTGGGTATCTTTCGAAACATACTCCCCATGAAAGGAGTGTCAGACAATGAAGATGTAAATTCCCAAAAATTAAAGTATACTATATAATGAATAAAATCATGGGCACTAGTACATACATCACACAAAAGTAAATAGTTGAAATGTAGCATGAATCTCATGGGGAAAAAGTGAGATAAAAATTTCTTACCTCGTTGTAATCAATCGAGTCGTATGACCAAATGATAATAAGAACCAAATGAGTCATAGAATAATAGGACAATAATTTTAATCATGATAATATATATATATATCAAATTGAAGTACACAATACACAGAAAGAAATAAATAAGTGGTGACCAATGGGAATCTCATGAAATTAAAAGCGAGATAAAAAATCCCCTTCTGAAAATTTGGAAGCCTAACAACACACCAAAAACATGAAAAATGGATTAATTAGATAAAATAGGGTCTCTCATCATATTAACATAAAAATTACATTAATATTAATATAAAATATCATCCCCCTACATAAGAAATAAGAGATTAAAAGAAATGACATTAAAAATAGTAGTTAAAAAGAAAGAGAGAGGTAAGATCCCTTACCACCTGTCTAACTTGACTTGAATGTTTGTTCCTTATTCTTTTTGAATGATAAAAATAAATTAATTTCTACCTACTTAAGAATATTTTTCAATGTTATTATTCATTTCATAAAACTTATTACCTTTCTATAAAAATTATTAATTGTTTGAGTTCATAATGGACATTTTTTTGATGTTCGAAACTTGAGTAAAAAAATTGAGTTCTTATAATAACATGATGTTCTTGTGGTCCAAAGTTCATTAAATCCAGAATGATATTCATCATTTATATGTAATATATATAATTTATATCCATTATATATATGTACTTATAATATTACATTACATTTGGATATAAAAATGAATTGCATTTTTCATGGAGACGGTAAGCCGTACGTACACATGAATTCTACTTTAATTTCTATTTCATAATATAATGGAATGAAAAAAATAATGATACATAGGTATATTATAATTAGAGTATAATATTTCATAAGTTCATAAATTCTATCCTTTATACCTCCAACATATGGCATGAACGAGTCATATCACTTTGAGGGGGCGGTAGTCCGCACTTCCTAAAAAAAATTATCGTGTTTACCTATCTTGGAAACCATAATGGTATGCCATAAAATAAAAATACAGAGGCATAAGGAAAACAGAAACATAATATATATCATATAAAAATACAGTGACATATTAATGGCCACCATGAGAGGTTGTAGGAGATAATTGAACAATCGTCGTTTCATGAGGCAGTAGTTTTCCATCCACATAAACAGTATGTTCATCACCAATTAGATGGATGTGTGTGTAAGTGAAGCTTGAATCCTTATCATAAAAACATCCCAGTATATTTAAGGTACTATTGTTGTTACAAAATAAATGAATAAAAAGAGTTTATGGGGTTTGAGAAGAAAAATAAAACAAAAGAACTTAAGAGAAGACATTAACTTTTAGTCGGGTAACTCTTTTTGACTTGAGGAAAAGTATTCCTTGGAAAGTATTCTACAAAAAGTGAGGTTTCTAGGAGTATGATAGGATTGTGGACCAAGAATATGAGTAGAGTATGGATGAGCCAATGTCTTGAGAGGTGTGGTAAGGGGGTAGAGGCGGGGTCCTTTTATAAGAGGGGGGAGGGGAACTCTTGGAAGGTCATGAAATGTTACCTTATTAGGAAATGTTTTTGGGATTTTAAAGGTCCCAGAATGATATATTTCTAGGATAAGGTGATAAGGGTTCTAAATACAACAATCCAATAAGTTCTAGACAAGTGTAAGTCTTATATTTTACATTATCTTTTAATTTTATTTAAATTCATCATTAATGAGGTAATCACTATATCATCATGGTGTCCTAAATAATTTTTTTATTTAATGTCTAAAAATTATAAACAAATTCCAAGATCTAGTAAATATTTTTTGATTTCCAATTTCTATTTATAGTCTAAGATATAATTTATGTAAACAAAATTGAAATTGTTTTACTGAGGTGATACATACTTTGGTTATATTTTCCATTCTTTAAAAATAATATGATAAAAGGTCACTAACACACTAAAGTGATTCCATGGGGTCCCTAATTTGGAAAAAGGAATCCCATGGTCGGCCATGAAATCCACAATATAATTAAGACACATGTTGGGGTCATTTTGTATTTTAATGATATTATTTTATTACCCTTAACTACCTGATTACTAATTAATCACGATAATTATAGATAATTACCGTCGTTGCTATTCATAATGTCTAAAAATAAAAGAGTATTAGTTGAATAATTTGGAACCTATTATTACAAATATGGAATCCATTTTACCAAATTCAAGACAATTAAATTTCAATAATCAATTTAAAAATGAATCCCATTTTCAAAACCAAAGACGAGTTTATAAGAAGTAAAATTTATCAAAATATTGACTTGTTTTTCAATCAAATTGAAAAGTGAAATTTCTTAAAATTACTAAAATTGTATTAAGTGATAAAAACATAATTCAATTACACTTTAAAACCAATTAAAAGGAAAATATATCTATATAATTTAATTAGATGAAAAATTTGTTTTCAATTAAAATGAAGTATTTTTCACAATTCATTTAAAATGAACATTTGTCAGAAAAATACCAAAAATTTATCCAATGTAAATTTGAAATTAAAAAATAAAAAATGATTTTCATTTTACCAAATTCAAAACATATATGTTTCATTAATTAATTTTATAATTAATTCCTACTATCAAAACAAATATCTTGTTTTTAAGAAACTATATCTATCAATAGATTGACACTTGTTTATGTCAGAATTTCAAAGTGAATTATTTCCAATGACCACCATTGGATTATATGGTAAAAAATATATTCTAGATAAAATTTAATACCAATTAAAAAGATAATCCAACCGTAGAAATAAATTTTATTAGAAGGAGGTTTTGAAATAAACTACATCATTTTTCAATATTCATTAAAAAATGAACATTGTCGTAAAAATACCAAAAATTTACACAAAGTAAATCATGATATCATGATTATAAAGAAGTATTTTATTTTTTCAAATATAACATATAAAGTGATAAAAGTAGATTTAAAAAGTGGTTTTCATCAAAAGGTGGTTAATCTACCCTTTAATGAATATTAAAATATTTATGATTAAAATTGAATTCATTCTAATTTTAAGCATCTATCATTTATTGGGTCATTGATAAAAAATTTAACAAACATATATAATCATTTGTAGTAAGTTCTATTCATTCCTTCCATTACAATAGTTAGGCATTAACTACCATTTAAAAAAATATTATTATATTATTAGTATGCAACATAAGATTTCAACGAAAATTGTTATTGCGTATTGGGTACACCATCAAACATAGCATTACCTTTAAAGAAATATTAAAATTTTATTCAAAAATATTAATAAATAAGAAAATGTCATATTCTTTATTTACCTAGGATGTTACAATGTAGATATAAATAAATCTTCAAAAATATAGGGTGACATAGGATGCACCTATAATATCATTAAAATCATACATATTTGTCGCGAAAGATCCTAAAATAATAATAATTTTAGAAACCATGATAAATGGGTATCAAAAAAATTTATCATTGCATAAAATATGGAAAATAAAAAAGGTATCACAAATAATTGATCCTTTCATTTGTACAAAACCTGTAAAAAAATGAATGTTTATCATACATGTATTATCTTAATTAATAAAAACCATTCAATGATACAATAACATTGCTATCATTTTTTTATATCGGCTGTAAACAATGTTTAAGATCAATGGATTTTATCATTGATGGAATATGATTTTTGAAGATATCATAGAATATTTATTATTAAAATTACATTTGAACATTGAAACCCACTTATTAAAAAGTAATATATTTTCATCTTTCTATTATTTGAAAACCACATTAGATAGTAAAAAATTCAGATGTATTGATTAATCTAAGGATTTATAAATAAAAGTAATACTTTCAATTTGAAACTATCATTTTTAAACCTAATTAATAATAAAAATATTTTTCTTTAATAATACCATTGTAAAATCAAATTAGGTTCCATTAAGATTATTTAAAACATTTTTGGAGGAAAGTAACCGTTTAATTTTGAAGAAAATTTATATTACAAATTTGCATAATATTTTTAATTAAAATTTACCTTGTAAAAATATAATGTAATATTTAAAGCCTATATGTCTTATAATAGTGTAAATAATTTTTATTTATACATATTAAGAAAATTATTTCATTACCATTTTATTATAATCCAAAAGGAAATTGTTTTTTAAAACACAATAAAGATTCATTTTAATTTTTTCCAAAGTAATACATGTGTTAATAATACATTTATCAGTATTTATAGAATATTTGGAAACATTTTTTAATTTTTTTATATAAAAGTTACATGAATGAAAATGGGATTCTAAGAAAAGAAATAAATGTTGTCGGTTTTAATTAAAAAAAATTCTGAAAAGAAATTTTATCATATTGTGATATTAATAAAGGGAAGATTCATATTGAAAATTTAAAATAAGACAATTCATGATGTTCTTGAGAAATGGATCATAATTTCTCATCATTTGAATAATAACCATAATCAATATTGATAAACAACGAGATTGTATCATTGATCCTTTACCAATATGGTAACATTAAATAGTTGGCCACATGATAGTGTAACAATAAATGAAACATATAATATCATCATTATATATACATTAATGATATAACATGTTAATGGATGTTTTTAGATACCTTATAAAGAAAGTTATGTGGATCACCTTGTGCATATTCCAAATATGAAAAATGGAGAAAAAACCGTTAATGCATTAGTGAACTTTTTAAAATATAATACTATGAAAGTGGGATAATAAAATGGATATGAAAATCCCCATAATTTTCAGGATACTAATGATAAATGAAATTAACAGGTAATATAAATAAAACATAAAATTATAACATGGTGAATAAGACAGGTTTATCATTGGAGAAAAAATATAGAAAAATATCTTTTACCTTTTGATTAAACATAATTCATATAAATTTTATAATGATTTTTAGTTAATATATGGTTTCATTATAAAAATATTATTGAATAGTAATGATATATATCATATTATCTAGGATTTAAGTATGATATTTTATACCCTCTTACTAACATATTAATGTTAAAAACACATTACTGGTAAAAATGTTAGCTTTTTCTTGTATAATGTGATTTTTTATTTTCAATAATATTTTTTATACCATGGTTAAATTGTCCTAAAATAATTACAAGTGAATAAATATCTTATATACTAAGTATATATGTATTTATAATATACCAATAGTGTTATATTTCTGAAATTAAATACATTATTCATGGAGATGTTAATTCGTACGTACACATGAACAAAAATTACACTTCTTGAAAGAATGGAGTGAAATGAGTGACAATTTTTTCACTATTATAACAAAAAAATTATATATCATATATATATAATATTCAACAACTTTATCATTATTACCATCCATTAATTTAATATGTTAATAAATAGACATTAGTTCATAGTGTAGTTATCCGACATACACGTGAAAGACTTTATTATAACCCCTATGGAATTTAATGTAATAATGTGTATAAAATTAAATAATTGGAATGTTATAAATATCCTAAAAATAAATATTTATTCATTTAATATATTGATATTACCATTAATGTAAAACATAAATGAAGAACACATTACATCTATTTTGGGAGGGGTAGTGAGTCGTACACGCAAGCAATGTTTTTGTTTTCCAATATGTTGGTAGGTAAGAAGTTATATTTAGTATTAAAACAAAAATTCTATAATAATATCATAAATATCACACACACATATATATATTTTAAATAAGTCATTATATAGATTCATGTGAGGTGGTGATGGATGATGAAGTCAATTGATTCATGTGGTTGTAGTATATCATACACACGAATGATGATTCTATATACCATTTGATGAAAAAGAATATGTATTTAGGTTATTACATTATAAATAATATATGTATATATCATATACTATTAGTTTTATTTTTTAATAATTTTATAATATTTAATAAAGCAATTAGAAGATGTAATACATCGACACGTCTCTAAATACCTTTCATCTTCATCACACAAACTCATTAGGTTTATTAAAAATGAACTATCGATTGTATTTATGATATAGAAAATATCTCTTGTATGTTGGTAGAAAATTAAGAGGTACAAAATTTTAGTTATTTATTTTACCAGTTGGTTATGGATGTGTGAATAGAAGAGGAGTGGTGGTATGTTTTCATAAATGTGGTGCGTGGAATACATGTAATTTATTGTAAAGAAAAGATATAACTAAGTTATTTACCTGAAAAAAGAACCCACACGGTCCATTGTAGAAAATTTTATGAAATATAATGGGAATATTTTCATACAACATGTGTTGGGATACTTGCAAATTCATTTTACATCATATCTTTTTAATTTAACTCTGATACACATGTTTTAGCCTTAATTATGGCAATTAATGTTTTATTTTTCCAACATTTATAATGGTAAAATATAAATATAAACCTATTATATAATATTAATTACATTGATTAAATGTATTTTATTCAATTTCGAAACTTCCATTCACTTATTTAGATAATTTTTAAATCAATCCCGATGACCCGACCAGAAAGTTGTATTCTAAAGAGACAAATATTAAAAGGTTAAAATTATTTAATTTAATAATGAAATATGAAATTAATTAGAATTAAATAAATTTTATAACCAAATACATAATTTATATAATTTTTCTTTTGACACCATTATAAAAAAAATTGTCCTTATAAATTCTTTAAATGAAATTGTATTTTCTAAAAAATAATAAGTATTTTTACTATTCATTATATAATAAATATTTATGGAAAATTTCAATAAAAAATATATATAAGATAATTTTTAATTTCATATTTTCAAAAAACATTATTCATTCTTATAAATTATATTTATGATTGTTGAAAAAAAATTATAAATTAACTCTACAAAATGCATCAAAACATTTTTTTAGAAAAAAGAATATTTTTATGAATGGAATTATTTTTTTTCTTATAAAATTATTTTAAAACAAATACATTTAATCTAAAATGTTTTATTAAATATTAAAAATATAATTTCCATTCAAAATTTTACCAAAATTCATTCATTTATCTTTTTTATCTAAAACAGGTTTGTGTAAAAAAATTATTTTTCCACAACAAGATTTCCATTGATTTAAAATAAAATTTCCTTTAATTTATAATTTATTTTTAATGAAAAAAATAATTATATATAAATCTAATTTTTTATGAAGAAAATATTTTCATTATTTAGTTTATTATATTCAAAATAGTTCATTCCAATATATCGATGATTAATATAATAATAAATAAATAAAATTTTAAAAAATGTCATGGTAAGTTAATTAAGATTGTCTCGTGTAACCCATGGAATCGAATAAATTAAATTTATATGGATTGAAATATTTCATAAAATCACATGGTGTTACATTCTATGAACATAAAAAATATTTTTACAAAAAAATTATCACTCTGATAAAAAACATTGTGGCTACTTATAACTTTACATAATCAAATTTAAATGTTGTATTCTAAATCTGGTTGTTTTTTCACAATAAAATGACCATTAATGTGGTTTTGTTTCATAACACATTAACTTCATTATCAGTAATTTCTAATTTATTCATTGTACACGAATGTTCATTAACCAATGGAATGATCACTTAGTTCATTACATGTAAATGACCATGTATATACATCCGCCGATGCGATACATTAAAGTCATTGTGGTTTTAAGAGAGGATTAATTGATTCAAAAAAGTACATGATAAGATATCAGTTGGATCCAGAATTTAATAGGGTCCCAAAAATATTGGTCTTATTCCTACATTATTTTCCTGAATGGACCGATGGCCTTAATTTTTGTTGATTTTATGATAACCCCAATTTAAAGGGATGAGGGGGAACCCTTACAAGACCTATAGTCTCAGAGAGTACATGGACCATAGGTTTTATGAGATAACATGACCCGTAGGTATTTCAGGAAATCAACCAGACTATCTACAAGGAGCTGCACCTGCCCAGCATCTGCATCATGATAGTAGCTCTTCACCTATGCATGGCTGTCTGGCTAGGCATCCCGTGCATGCACAGGCTGGTACCGATGGCATAACCATACCCTCTCATTCTGACAATCCATTTGAACCTATTCTAGTGAGTGCACCTGCTCTGAATCCTCTTCTAGGGATGCTCCTTTTTTGTAGTTTTTCTGGGGCCTGCATTCATGTGTCCCGAAGGTCTTGGGGTGGCCCTAAGGCCTTAAGGTATCCTGAAGGCCTTCGGAGTCAACTGGCACGAATCCCTTGGGTGGCCCGAAAGCCTTGCAGGACACAAGGGCCAAACCGGTGGCCCGAAGGCTCAGATGGATGAATAGTTATGCTTCTACAATACCGAACAATGCCTGCTACAATACAACTATAGTATCTACAAAAGTGCCCCGGAAATATGCCTCTACTCGGATTTGATATCAGGTCTCTTGGATGCACCTAGGGAGTCCTCACCGACTGGGTGGAGGCTCCTGTGCCTCATACATTATATATTAAGAACAATTTAATCCTTTGGTTTTTCTCTGATAAAATTCCACATCATATTATTATATAGTAGTTAAATATTCATATTCATATTTTTTCATTATTAATTGATTAAAATCATCAAATTAACCATATCAAATCCCTTAACATCTAAAAATTTAAACAGACAAATTTTTTTATCACCAAAAATCCGTAATAGATGAATCATAATAATGTTATATAATACATTAATATCAAAACCTAATCTAATATTCAGCGTATACCAATTCATAAATGATTAACCTCAGGAAATATCCAAATTTTAAAATCATTACGTACAATCACTATATTTACAAAAATAATTTAAAATTTAATTCCTAAATTATAATTATGTATTTCGAAATCCTCACATTCCAAATATGTGAATACATTGTTCATATATTCTACTGACACAAGGTAATAACCTGAAATTCCATGAAACACAATGATAATATACATTAACTAAAAAATTTACCCTCTCCATATTTTTCATATAAAATCATTTATTATAGAATATATAACATAATTCAAAATTTGTTGAAATTTTCAATAAGATTAAATAAACAGCTATTTCAAAAAATCAGTAATTCGTTCCATTTTCATCAATATATCCACATTATCTTTATCCATATCAATAATATTTTTATCATAATAAAACATCATTTTAGTGAATCTAGGAACATAATTAGGGCCACTATTCTTTTATCAGGTTTTTGTAATAAAATGTCAACATACCATTAAATCACATCTATAGTCATCATTAATATACTATATATTCTAGAAAATACATAAAGTAAAAAATATCCCTTATATGCACATATATACTTAATAATTATTGAATTCAAACACATGGAAATATAATATATTTCCAATATTTATTAGACAATTAAATAAGATTCAATTTATTATTCCATAATATCTCTTTCATTTAATATGTCATTCTGTGTATCATCATCATCAGCACTAAAAAAATAGATACTCAAAAATCATTTTTTATCATCCACCTAATCTTTCTACATATGAAATAAAATTTAACAATCTCAATATATCACCATTTAAAGTATTAATATGATGATAGTATCCTAGGGATACCAATATTAAAATACATTATATTAACATAAATATTAGTATTTCATTTGTAATTAATTTCATTATGACCATCTTCTCCACATGTTAATCATTTTATTATTACAATGGGGGATTCCATAGATTTTTTCTTCACACATTATTGATATATAAGAATCTTAATCATTATTAATCCATGGTCTCCTCTACACAAGCTCCCATTGGACTCTATTCTTATATACTTTAGTGAGTCCGATCTTTTATTATTGTAATATTTTTTTAGTAACATACAATGATAAAATATTGAGCACAATAACCATTAATATAACTCTTGTAACTATTAGATTGTATTTCTAATTAACTAATTTTATTTCTAATTAAATGTTAACCAAGTTCCTTCTAGATCCTAGAACTGACCTAAATTAAAAAAACCTTAATTTTTAAAAAATAATCATTATAGAAACCACATAATCCTAAAAATAAATATAGTATTTATAAATCATGAGAAATTATTAACAACCTTGGACACATCCATTCATTCATTGTCCATTTAGTAATTAATAAAATATTTCCTTATTGTTGATAATTTTTTTAAAATTTTTTACAAATATAACCTTGGATTTTCAATCCATTTGAGATCCAAGGGCCACTATGACGTAATATATAATTTTAATGTTTTTTCTGACACAAATTTTTCCATGTTATTTCGCCTATGTTTATTAATCATATAATCATGTCTACTTTTTTACCTTTATAGGTATGTATTTCCCAGAAAAAACAATCCTTTCATTACTAAAACATATGAAAATCATGTATTTGATGAATATTCCAAATCGGGCTTACTAATGTTTTCTAATCCCAATTTTGAATTTTTAACTAATTATGACACTAATAAAAATAGTAGATATATTAAATTTTCATATAAAAGGATTACATCTTAGTAAGTGGATATTCCTTACAATAAATAATGTTCTTGACTATAATTATTTCTTTAGAACCATAGGATGTATTGAAACATAAACAACTAGATCGAATAATCATAAATAAACTCCCTATTGTTTTACCATAACCAGCACCACTTGTTGACATATCATATATAAAAACATTTATTATACAATGGGGATTGAGAACATAAAATATGTTGAGCTCATATGATTAGTATGGCGATTAAAATTATGTATCAATATAAAAAGAGAGAAAGAGTTCGATAACTTGAGAATAATATTTGGAAAACACACCCTTCCAATTTTAGATCATAGAAATGACTCTTGGAATGTATAATAGTATTTTAAATTACATGAATAATAAATGACCCAAATTACATAAGCCAGAAAAGCATAAAATTGGATTAATTCATTTAATTGATGGATACACATAAGTATTGAATAGTCATTTTTTCACAACCTGGACTATCATAATACAATGAGTTCACTCACAAAACCATGGTAGTAATCAATGTATTCTCCTTGGAATTCTATAGTTTTTTGGGTTCACCCTGAAAATCATAGTAGTACCCATGTTTCACTCCCATGAATATCATTGTTGATATATTCCCTTATAAAAATGGGTTCAAAACACATTCCAATATAGTTTATATAATGATATATATATATATATTTAAACCATGATTTAGAGGGAGATATAGGTACCACCTATCACATATTGAAATCCATATATATGTGTGACAAAAGATAAAAAAATTGGTCATTTAAGAACCCATGAGAAGAAATTGAATTTCAAAAAATTCCATCATAGCAGAATCTATGAAAAATAAATTGGGGTTATAATAATATCATCATAACATAACATGTAGAGAAATGAAAATGTTTAAAAAACATATAATATTCAAAGAATGTATACTAATAGAATGTCTGGTTTATATCCATAGTAATGAATGATTTACATAAAAGGATTCCATAATAAGATTAAAATAAAATTGAATTATCATTTGGATATTTCATGGGGAAAACAACGATTTCATCACGAACATAAAATTTTAAAATAGTAGAATCCTTTTTAAAAAATAATTTATTTTAAAATAAGTTTCTATATTTAAAATTTAATCAATATATATTATTAAATGGTATCTTAAATAGAAAATTTATTCACATTTTAAATCAGTTTTTTAAAATATAAATGATTTTTATAAATCTTTTAATTGAAAATAGTATTGGAATCAAATAAGTTAATCTTTATAGGTTATTTAAAACTTTTGTTGAGAAAAATAATCTTTGATCGTCTAATATAATTTTACTACATTAATATAATTTTAAATTCATTTTATTTTTAAATAAACATTTTAAAATAAAATAGATTATTTTAAAATTTTAGTGGTCATGAAGCCAATAAATTCTATTGATTTCATTCACATAAAAACATTCCTTTCATGATTCAATAAAATCCAAAATGTCCGTCTTTTTTGGAAAAGACATACACATTAATTTTCATATGGAAAATAAAATTTAAACATGGGTAAAATCTTTTTTAAATATCCGTAATAAATATGTAAAAAAATTTCATTTTAATTTATATACAACACATCGACATGAGTGAATAAGTTTTCCAATAGAATATTGAAATAAAGTCTACTTTCAATTAAAATATTTCAATAGAATTATTTGTACAATATGTGAGGAAAATGAGGGGAAAATTATTCTATTTAAATATAGTATGGGTAATAATAATCCTGAAATTATTCAAGAATAGATCATAATATCCCATCATTATAATCATAATACTAATAAATTATAATAAACGATATGATTGAATCATAAAACAGTCTCTAAATTTTTAATATAAATCATAAGCCCCAAGAAAGAAAAAAATAATTTAAACTCATAATACCATATTAAAAACATAATTTCATTATATTACATGTAAAAGGAATTTTATATAATCCTCATAAATGGATTTGTAACATTTCCAAACATATATCCCAATGTAAACAAATTGTGACAAAAATAACTACCAAATTTGGTCACATTCTTACTATTAATTCCATGATAGATTGGTCAGAAAATGGAAATCTAAATACATTTAATTTTTTTTATAATGGTAATAAAATATATTTTTGTAATGTATATAAATAAAAAGTTATCAAAACATGCTGAATATGGCATGTGTCTCAATGAAAATATAATTGAGAATGAAATCCCTTAATATAAGTCTGTACATCAATCATTAACTTTCAAATATCATGTAAAATAAATATAAGTTTATTTTACATATATTATAGAACTATATATATATGTTATATGAATGTAATTTTATTAATCTATTTTGGAAAATATTCTGTTTAAATCACATTTCTGGTAATAACTTTTAGTTTTTTATTGAATGTTATGGTATTTTTTATTTTTAATAATATTACATTGATCATGGTTTATTAATCCATATAATGTTAATTATTATATAATTATAAAATACATTCAATGTATACAAATTTAATATAATAAATAATTTTTCGAGATAGAAATATAATCAATTATTCAATGAGATGCTAGACTATATATATTCATCAACACTATTTCCATGTTATTGAAACATCATTTGAATGAAAGTTGAATAATACTTCAACCATCTTGATTCATTATTATTCTATAAATATCCCATATTTTAATTAATTTTATTCTGATTATAATACAAGAAATTAATTACTAAAAAATGAATCGCATGTCAGAACTATGAGGTGGTCTTCCATATATACAAACTATGTTATCAGATCTACCATAAAATGTAAATTATAGAGGTATTTGTGATATAATAATTTTATAATTACAATAATGATACAAATATCATAAATATTCATTTAATATTCACATTTTATTATCATTGTAAAAATACAAGTGAAAAACACATCGCATATATTATTGAGGTTGTAGTCTTATGTAGACACTAGCGATGTATTTTTTACCATTAGGTTGAGAGGTAAGAAGGAATATGAGTCATTATAATTACATATATATATGAATATTTCAAATATTATATACTCAAATTATGTAGCTCAATATAACCTTCCATTAAATGTGTTGATTGAAAATGAATCACTACAATACGCAAAAAAATGGATTTAAGTATTTATATTAATATAAAAAACAAAATTATATAAAATATATTCATTTATAATTTTTTCATAGATTAATAATGTCATGAACCATCCCCCGGAGCCCGTCCTGTGACTTTCCCAAGCCCACCTCCAAAATTCCAGGGGTAGGCAACAAGCGTAGAAGGGGTTATCATGCATGTGGGAATCATTTTTCGAGTACTTGTACACACACACACACAGACTCTCAAACCTATACCAAAATTCTAAAATGGGGAAAATATGAATTCTAATTAATATAATCACAAAGAGTAAATAATCATAAGCTATAAATAAAAGGGGGCCAAATTAAAAACTGAACAAATGGAAAGATGTAAACAAGAGGTTAAGGAAGTGTCTAGAAAACAATACATACCAAAAAAATAGCTAATTAGTAAGTGAAGAGTGGCTTACTGAAGCTGTAAGAATATGCCTCATGTATCTATCCTAATTGGGAAAAATCAGGTCGAGGACTACCAATGTATCTTTCAAATTGCCGGTTATCTACAAAATACAAGATAATTGTTGGTGGAGTCCATTCAGGGTTGAGTAACACAATACTCAGTAGGAACCCTAAACCACAATCAAAATACTACATAATAGTTTCATACAAATCAATTCAAATATTGAAAAGGTATAAAATAAAGTATAGAAATCAAGACATTCTGATATAATACTGAAAATCTTGTATTAGTGAGGTACTCATCCCCGAATGTCTATGTGGTATATTGGGCCATTGAGGTCTTCTCGTCACTGAGGTATTCTAGGCCACATAGGTCTTCATATCTATTGGGCCATGGAGGTCCACTCATCTATTAGGCCACTAAGGTCTGCTCATCTGCTTGGCCACAGAGGTCCTCTCATCTTCTGGGATTATGAGGTGTTCTCTTCTACTATTCGACTGATGAATTCTCTTCAATGAGTTCAATAGGGACACTGTTTTCTGAACCTCATGCCTTTCTTATCATAGCCAGAGGTAGAATTCCCACTCACAATGCACTTTATTTTGGGAGAATATACTACACAAGCCATCGGCCATATAACAGCATCCACGAAAACTCATACATAGTATTCCAAAAGCTGTGTATCATCATGAGGGTCCCAAATTCTGGAAATTTTTGCCACTCTAACTTATGGTTTGAATGATATTGGAATTTTACTGAAAAAGGGATCTGATATGTCTAGATTTGATTCGAACCAACCCGGGCCCCACCCGGTTAACAATGTCCGACCTGAACCAGGGTCGACCATGTCCACAATGTCTGACCCAACCCAATCCTGACCAAGTCCAGCTGGTCCGGACATTCATTCCCTTCTTGTTCTACCTGATCCATCCCATCACGCTTGGATGTAAGCCAGTTAAACCAACTATACATGTCAGTCTACTGTGTCAGCACCGTCCCACATGGAAAGTTCAGTTAACCGCAAATCCAGCCCTCTACATGAGCCACAGGTCTAGATGAACATGTTGTGGATAAATTCTATGGACTCCTCCATTCATGGTATCTACATAGGAAAATAATTTTATGTTGCTTCAATGTTCCTCTTTTGGTGATGTCGACGCCTCTAGTGTGTCGATAGGACCTTCTGTGGGACACCAGATGCACTCCGGTGGTCAATTTCTTGAACCCGAATATGCTCCAAAGTCCACGTGTAACCCTCATCATCATATGATATTAAAAACTATTACCCAATACCATTTTGGTTTGAATCCATTTATTTTTGATAACTCTCATACTACCTCAATCTAATCATTAATGTTACCGTTGCCCCTTCGTCATGGGATTTCTATCTTGGATCCATGATGTTGGATCATTGCACTGAGAAACATTTGTGCAATGATCAATAATTCTTAAAATTGCAAGGAAAATGATGAATTTGTGGGATAAAAGAAAAAAAACCCCCTAGTATTGATCCATTTTCATTTGTTCATTTTAGACATGATATGATTCGTTATAATGATCAACATGAGAGAACAAAAAACAGAAAACTGAATTCCCCCAAAATCATACCATAATCAAAAAATCAAGCAGGAAATATTGATCAACTAGTCAACCAGTTCTTTGGATGATTCATATTCATCATTTATAAATCAAGAATAGGGTTTAAAAAAATCCAAAATAACAACCCCCACCTCAGGCTGTTACTTTTCGTTGGCGAAGAAGGCATATCTATCGTTTCTCATTCCATAATCCGTGATTGTTGTAGGTTTTTAAATCATCTCTCTCTAATGCCAAATCTCATAGGGTTTAGAGAAATACAAGATTGTGATAATGATCCAGTATTATTTTAACCCATTAAATGTTGAAAACACATTTTACCAGTTTTATTACACAAAGATACAATGTCGATACAATTTTCCATTTATGAAACATTTTTTTTGTTTTGCACGGGTTACATTGTTTTTTGGTGGAAAAAAAAAATTAATTATAAATTCAAGTAAATAAAATATTATTTTATTTTTCCTCAAGAACTGTATATTATATTTTTCGTAAGATTCATGGAAAATAAACTCTTCTCTCGACCTGTGTTGGTTAAGGACCAGCCTTTCCATATGTAATGTTGTCATTTAGGATGAAACAATGCCATAATATTTTTAATTTGTGAACCCATTTAGAAGTATCCAAAACTGTATATGGGTTATATTTTAAATAAATATTCAGAATATCATGTCGTCTCTGAATCAAGACATTAAATAATTGGATATAATTTTATTTAAAAACAATTCAAGGAATTTCTAAGATATTACAATCTCCCCCATTGGGTTTTCCATCCACGAAAGCAAAAACAAGGGTTAAACAAGAAAATGGGGATACTGAGCATTGATCTAAGCCTCCCACTACCATGTTCTCCCTTGAAGATTCACATTCTACATACACACATGCACCATATGAATCTACAATCCATGAAGGAATTTCTATTGTAGTTTTTTAATCACTATGAGGAACACCACCAATGTTTCCCAGTCTCTATTGTCTAGCTTTACCCACTCGATAATGTGTGATGGATCATGTACATTCCTTCTCATCTGGGAAATGTGAAAGAAATTATGAAAAATTTTCATTATTCACCCCATATTTTCATAGAACGTGAAAAGGGCTAATGATTCTTGGAGACAACTTGTCAACCCCAGCCAAATATCCATAATCCCCATCGAAGTGAAAACCAATGAAACACATGGAATACATCCTTAAACTCCAAGGGCCTCTATCTTATCATCATAATATTTATACCTTCCCTATGCAGTCCTAATCTTCTCTTGGATTACCTGAACCTTCTTGGTGGTATCATGTATCAACTCTAGACCCAAGAGTACTGACTCCCCATTTTCTTTTCACAATAACGGTGATCTGCATAGTCGCCCATACAGTGCCTTGAACGGTTCCATTCCATTTTTAGAGTGTTAGTTGTGGTTGTATGTGAACTCCACCAGATGTAGATTATCCGACCAACTACGTCCAAAGTCCATGATTAACGAACTAAGTATGTATTCTAAATATGGATATTTCACTATGTTTGACCATCAATCTATGGGTGTAAATATATTCTACTTTTTAGTAGAGTCCCACCTTCATTGTGAAATCACTTCCATAATGAGGATGTTATGTGTGTGTCTCAATATAAGAATATCATTGATGGAAATCTGTGGAGTTGAACTATCTACTGCACATAGAGGCGTCCTATGCTATCTACTGAACACTGCACATAGATGGGTAGGATGTGAGCTTACATAGTGAGTCATTAATAAAATACAGTGATGGTATTTTTTACCTTAGATGTGCGAGGCAAACCTATCATGATTTCTGTAAGGATACAATTCCACTTCCACTCTAGTACCTTCAGTGGCTGAGTCCTGCCTGCTAAAACCCGATGCCCACCCTTCACTTTTTGACAAGTGAGGCACCATAAAACAAACTCCACCACTTCCTTCTTCATTATTATCCACCAGTAATAATGACATAGATCCTGGTACATCATTTTAACTCATGGATTTATTGCCAAACGGGATGTGTGGAACTCCATCATATCCAACCCATGTGATTATGTTGGTATAATGATGGTCCCTCTTAAAATAATGAACTACTTCTCACATATAGAATATCTATTAAAATCGTGTCCTAAATTTTACTTAGCACGTTGGGCCTCATAGTAAACATCCAAAAATTTTACCACCCTAAATAATTTTAATAGGGGTTGTGTGGCGAACATCGACTAAATATATGTTGTTCTATCACCATCCATGTAAGATATCTGCATCGATGCTAACTGCTCTGACGCTTCACTCAGTAATTACGAACCAGATCAATTATTGTGAATATCATTCACCATGATTCCATTCCCAAGAGTACATAATATCTTAAATTTATAGTCCTAGTGAATCTCTAACCATCGTCACTGCATCAAGATCAGGTATTTCATAGAAAATATGTACCCGAGACTCTTCTAGTCAGAGTAGATAGTAAACCACTCTCCCATAATGTAATACTGTTACATATTCAAAGAACAGACCACATTAGTTATCTCTAGGTCATGGGTCATATAATTATTCTCATTCTACCTATCATTTCATGAACTATATTTGATCGCTTCCTACTAATAAATCAGGACACAACCTAGTCTTGTACTAGAATAATTTCATAATATTACATACCAATCCCCTCCTATGGTTGTCTCTTGATGGGGGAACTCATCAAAATTTTCCTATGGGACTAAAAAACATCTAGAACTTCTACATCCACAAAAGGAATATCCATTCCATTTCCAAGCTAATACTACATCTCCTATCTGAAAAAATTTATGCATGATCATGAAGTACTATCCAACCAAACCAATGTAACTTTTCACCTCAATCATGCTCCTCTATGGCTACTAATCAAGCATCACCTCTATATTTTGTGGATCAACTGAAACATCATCCTTTAACATGATGTATCCTAGAATGTGGAATTCCTAATTCTAAAACTACATCATTGTGACCTTCCCATAATGTTGGTGCTCTGGGAGTGTATCACATTCTATCTAATGGTGTGTCGCATGCTCCTCCTTGGATGCCTAGTACATCAGGATGTCGTCACTGAAGAACACAACCAACCAAAAAAGGTAAGGATGAATGATCCAATTCATTAGTCCCATGAAAACTATTGGGGAGTTTGTCAAAATGAAATACATCACCAAGAAAACATACTAATACATGATGTATATCTTTGGAACATCCTCATATAGTACACAAAGAGGATGGTAGCATTACCTGATGTCTATCATTGAGAACCATTATTTTCTCTTAATCTAATTGAAGTGGTCATAAATACATAGTAGTGGAAGCAATATTTTTCATGTTTTCCAGATTCAGACTTCGGAAGTCCACAAAGAACCTCAAACTCCCATATTATTTTATGGAAAAAAGTAATGGGGCTACCCAACATGAGGCAGGGTCCCTAATGAAGCCCATCCACTTTATGCACTATAGTTGTACCCTTATCTTTTGAAGATCTATGTGATCCATATGATAAGATGATGTGGATATCTATGTTGTCCTAGGGTAAAGATCAATACATATGTCATCCTCTATATGATGAGTTAATCCCAACACATCCTGTGGAATGATGCCCCTATACTCGTACACCACTACATTAAATTTTGGGCCCCTCTCATCCACCACATCCAAGGTAGGTCTAGTAAAGTGGGGAGTGACCTAGTTCACCCTCCATGGATTAATTGCATCCTACTATGAAAGTTACCTCTTTTTCCCAGTAATGGTGAACCTGGTTACATCTCCACGGACAGAACACACTCTATGGATAAAATATACTTTATTAGCATGGAATGTGGATAAGTTTTCCATACCCAGAATGTTGTTATAAGTACTTGAATCCACTATATGGATATCCCCAATGAATATACTGCCTCAATGAGAGAGCTCACACTACTAGAACTAGTGTGTTAACAGTGAATCCCCTCGCATAGGATTCTATAACCATATTGATCAATCCAACCACTCCACTAGAATCTCGGAGCTCTAAACCAGGCCTCTGGCATGTAAATAGTGACTAGAACTTGTGTATATTAAAACTAAATCTTAGCTGGTGATGGAAATGATCTTACCTATAATAATATCTATAGTACATGGGTCATATGCCTCTATCTCTTGGATCTAGACTTGTCCTTGTCCACTGGCTCTCAGATCCAATAGTGGACCACCTAGGGGTGGTGGTGGTTGGAGATCGATCCTCCTTTCATATCCTTTCATAATTCCTTCTCCCCTAACATGTTTCCCTCATTTCAGACCACCCTAGTCAAACCTCAACCACACCTTTAGTTGTCCCTTAACTATCTTCTTATAATCTGGGTGGTGAGTCGACCAATCAAGAGACATATATCTCTACACACTGTACGATTAACACACCTTCCTCCTCTGATGACTCGATCTTACATAGGATCCTTGTACCACTGATCTTGTGTCTTTGTTTAGTCCCCAAAAATGTTTGACCCTCTTGGGTCACCGTTTCGGCTGCCTAGTACCCACGGCTGAATAATCCACCTCCCAGTGTCTACTGGTAGCTCTGGTTGAGAGCACATTCTTTACTAGTAATCTCACTATTAGTAGAGCTCCCTCTAGGATCCACGCCTATGATTGGATGCTAATTGAAACCGTGAAGGACATGATTTATTGGAATTGTCCCTTCTCAAAAATTTTAGTCCATGATGAATGGGTATCACACAATGTCCATTGAGTAATGAGAAATCATAGTGAATCTCGCAGAGTACATCGCTACTATCAAGATACCCTCTTTTAGGTGTAGTGTCTCTTACATGTGTACTGAATTCAATGTTTTCTGTATGGTGTCCTCCCTGAAGACGTGTTTAATGAATTTCTAGGTGAGGGTCACCTCATTTTTCATCTATAACGACATGCTCCACTCCACCCCATCAGGCACTGATGAAGGATTTTGGATAGGATTTCCATCTGGTCAGGAGGAGTCCTATCTAAATGAAATATTCTCCTAACCCATTTGTGCAAAGACCCGGAAATCTCAAAGAAAACTTTTTTCATATTTTTTTTGGAATTTTACGAGTCTAACGTTTCTAACGGTTCCAGATTCCGATGCCTGGTGTGCCTGGAATCAATTTCTGATGTTTTGTTTGGGTACGTTCAGTAAACGTACGTGTGAGTTTTTCAATCCTTCGAACCAGTGCTTGGAATTGAAATCCGAGGACACTGATGAACTCGTAGCACTGGTATTATCATAAGGCGAACTTTACCATGGTTTTATTTTATACAGGATGGATGTTAAAATTTGGGGATTTATAATAAATTAAACAAAATTGTTCTGTTACACAATTTTATTTTTTTATGTGGTGGTTATTTCCTCCAAAGGGAGGTTGGATTTGGGGCCCACACCCCACATAACCTCCCTAGGGAGTATATAACTAAGGTTGGGGCCCACACTAGCCTATCCCCTCAACTCCCCCATTTAACTCCGATGAACCCTTTTTTATACTTTTGAACTTCTACATAATGGTGGAGAATCTCCACCTCCCACCCATTAATTGTGCCAAAACAATTAATTAAAGACTTCTTTAATTAGTTTTTTGTGTCAATAATTAATAAGAATTATTTTGAAATGCATGAAAATTTCAGTATATTGGGGAGCATTTTTATTATTTTTTCCTTGGAAAATATTCTGTGGTGGAAAGACTTTGGGAGAATTTAACCTCTCCAATGAAGAACACAAGGCCCTCGATCGTCATCTTCCTCATTTTTCTTCCTCCGCATCAAGGGAGAGGACTCCACCCATGAAGAAATTCCTCAATGACAATTCCTCTTTGGACACACCCCGACGTCAACAAAATCGACGTCCTTCTTCCAAGACGCCCGACTTCTGCGAAACCGTCTTCCATGGCTCGTCGTCATGAAACGTCCCTTAAATCGAGGTAGGAGGATTTGTATAATATTAAGTGAATAAAATTATATCTTGTTCTTGTTGAATGATTTGGGTTGTCTTCATCCTAATGTTGTCGCCTAATGCGGAGGGCGTGGGCTGAACGAACATGTCCTGATGACTCTCCGTTGGTTCATGATTATTTTGGCATCAGTGACCGGAGGTAGCGGTGACCAAAGACGGCGGTGACCGGAAGCTGTGGCCACGCACCGGCCGCATGAATGGGGAACCGATGCCCGCAACAGCAGGCCGCTCGGGCTGATGAACCAGACATCTACTATCGACCATGATGGTGAACCGCGACACCCACAGGTGTTGAGAGGAGGAGGTGTTACCTGCATCCGCATGCCACTTGCTGAGTCAAACCGGCCGACCGTATTCACCCGGGCAGGAGACCGCGAAAACTCTTGGCGCCGCGCTGCTGGCAGGCCAAGGCCCGCACTGGGCGGGCCTCTTCCGTGGGTGAAGCGGCCGGCTGCCTTCCGGTCAGGCTGAAGGGAACCGTGTCCCGTAACTGCAAGAAGATCGCGCCTAACAAACAAGCTGGCTTCGGCCAGCCGGGAAACAAACAGGGGCAGCGCCGCTCGCCCCTGCTGGGCGAGCCGAACCAGCCTGCTACCTGGGCTTGTTCCGCCTGTGGGTTACTACCCACCGGGCTGGGCCGACCCCCTAAATGGGTCAGACTGACCAGGCCGGGTCCCTGGGTGGGCCGCGCTCGACAAGGCTGGGCCGACACCCTGCGGGGTCAAACCCGCCAAACCAAGTCGGGCCGACCCGCCAGCCCATTGGTCTTGACGGGTCGGGCCAGTATCGCTGAAACACAAATATCTTCTAGACCGCACATCCGATCGATGTGTCGTCTATGAAAATGGGATCCTAGCGATGAGGCAGTCCTTTTGCGATACTCCATGTGATTTTTGGACAACTTTGGAAAATGTCAGGGTTTGGAATGAGCGTAAATCCAACTGGGACCCTAGAACAGAAAGGACAATACCTTTCAGATTGGGAGTCCGATTGACGTGCCGTCTGTCGCGTTGAGTTTTCTTCTGATGAGACAGAAAATCAGGATATATAAACTAAGGACTTTGTTGATGTATCTATTCCTAGGACAAGAAGTAGACCCTCCCAGAATCGAGCGTGTTGTGTGTGGGAACCCCAGAGCTTCCTGCAACTGCGACAACTACTGTACTGGGATCCTTCGTGGGATCGGCAGTGATGAATACTATACTAGGATCCTCCCTGGGTTCTGTTGCGATGACTATTGTATTGGTATCCTCTGTGGGTTCGACAAATGATTACTTTTATACTAGGATCCTACGTGGTTTTGACAGAGGAGATGATTCAGAGGCAACATGTAATCATATCTACCCCACTTCGTGAGTTGTATACTTGTGTGAGATGAGTCTTGACATTCAATCATTATCATCGATGTGATTGACTATACTTCCAGTGTGGACTGGGTTGTGCTTGGGCTCGAGAGTTTGAGACGAACTGTGGTTGATAACATAGGTATATATATGGGTATATACGTAAGTAGGGTTGGTTGATACTTCGTGATTGTATCACTCTTCTCTGGTTTATTCTATGTTGATTCTGGGAGACCTTCGGCGGTCTCGGGGTCCCTACTAAAAATCGTTATACTCAACCCTACATGGGCTATGCCTGCACTTCGTTGTGTTGGATGTAGACGACGATCAACAGTGATCGAGGAAGAGTGTTGTGGAGCTAGACGGTATCAGGAGGTGGACCACTTGGCGAGACATACACGGAGCGGACGGATGGACCAGAGGTGCTAAGGAGGCCATATGTACCCACTCTTCAGATGGGATTTCAGGAGGAAAACTCAGTAGATGCAGTTTACATTTCTACAGTTTCACTTTACTGTTGGGATTGTATTTACGTCGCCTTTACTTTCAACACTTTCTCTTGTATTAAGCTTTACTTAGTGTTTATTTTCAGTTGTTGCCTCTACCGCTTGTGTCCAGATTGTGTGTCTGTTACTGGATAAAAGGAAATGCATTCCCTTTTATAGGGACTATTCCTTTGGGGCTAGTTACCAGCCCCTGGCCTATGGAAGGTGGGCTTGCGGTAGTCACGACACGGGCCCCGAGGATGGGTCGTGACAAATTGGTATTAGAGGAGTCAGTTCTACCGCAGAACTTAGACTCTGATTATTTTCTGTGAAGAAATTGTGTTAAGAGTATTGAGTGTGGCTTTCAGTCTAGGGAGTCCAGTGCTGGTGTGGTGGCTGATGTATCTATACACCAGGACCTTGACCTCTAATTTCTGACTCAGTGCACGAAAACACTGATTCCATGTGTGTTTCCTTTGAAAATGTTTTTCTTTGTGATTATATAATGTCATCTCACTAGGTATAATGTTTTAACCATGGAACACCTATGTATTTTCATGATGGCCCAACAAAGGCAGCCATCTAGGGTTCTGAGTTACGTATGAGATGGTATCCTACCAAGCAATGAGGCCTTAGCACATGGCCCCATCACAGCAGAGTCACCATTGGTATCACGACCCGCTGGGCCACCGATACCACCAGCCCCAACAGTAGTGAGTACATGCCGCATGTGTGTTTTACATGAGTTCCAGTGCTATTGGCCACCCACGTATCGAGGAGAGACGGACCCACAGGCAGGTGAGGATTGGCTGGAGCCTTTTGTGAGAGATTTCAGATCGGTAGGGACACCAGCTGACCTTATGATGATCCTTTTCGTGAGTCTCTTACATATAGCAGCAGGCAGAAGGTGAAGCATGATGCTATAGGTGAATGACGAGGAATTTTTAATCTTCACAGACTTTGAGAGTATCTTTCGCTATGATTTTGTTCCAGCCACCCTTCATGGGGTGCAAATTTAAGAGTTACTTCATCTGCAGCTGGGCATCATGGTAGTGGCTCAGTACTCAGCGAGGTTCACTGACCTCTCACGCTACTCCAATGATATGATACAAGACCCTTTCTTCAGGTCCAGGACCTTCGAGCAGGGAATATGGAATGAGATCAGTGCTTTGACGATTCCTCTCAGTATCCCGACGTAGGCGGGGGTGCTGGAGCGATCCCTTCTAGTGGGGAGTTTTCGCGCAGAGCCGTCACCAGCGGCAAGACCCACCGCAAGACGACACATGGTAGAGTCTTCTACAGGCAATAGTAGACAGTTGACTCCGAGGTCCAAGCAGACCAGGCCATCAGGTGGGTGACCTTAAGATACTAGTTTAGATGTGCGGGGCACACAAAAAGAGTCATCCATACGAGGGGCAGGAATTTCTATTAAAGCGATGGGGAGGGTCAAATTGATCATGACTGCACAACCCACCATGTAGATGAGAAGGTGATAGTAGCGGAACCTCCCAGGCAGTGGCAAAGGTTTTACCGTGGTTTTCCGCAGGGAGCAGGCAGACGTAGCAGAGTAGCTGGGAGAGCAGCAGTTGGTGGACGACGTTTCGAGGCTCTACCACCACAACCACCAGGAGGTCCACCTTGACCAAAGGAGCTGGCGGACAGAGGCAGGCTCACCTCTAGGAAGTCGAGGCCTAAAACCACAGTACACCTGAGATGAATTTAGGTACTATCTGTGGAAAATCCACCATTTCTACAGTGCTTATAGACACATTTTCCAATCATTATTATATTGAAGCTGCCCTTATTCGGTGCTCGAGGATTTCAAAGGAGCGATTGGCTCGATCTTTACTCCTAGAGACTCTTACGAGGGCAGAATCGACAATTACACATTGGTTCCAGCTGTGTGAGATTACCCTAGGAGGCAAGAGCTTCAGATGGGATCTTCTTATAGCAATGTCGAGGCCTTATGATGTCATCTTGGTTATGGATTGGTTATCCACATTTAATGCTCATAGTGTCTGTATTAGGCGCAATGTGTGGTGTATCCGCATAGATGGGACCAGGTTCACCTTCACTGGATAGAAGAGAGCCTTTGTAGTGTAGGATGGACTTTCACAGAGGATGGGGCAGACGATCACACATCAGTTGGCTAGTTTCATCCTTGGAGTGGTTGATGTGCGATGTCTGAGTTTTCCTGTTGTGATGGATCTGTACCCATATGTTTTCCCTGACGATGTTCCAGGACTACCTCCTCAAAGAGATATGGACTTTTATATTGATCTATACCTCGGGACATCATCAATATCTACTCTTGAAAATCAAAAGGCTCCCACCGAGCTTCATGAACTGCAGGTACAACTGGATAACATGCAAGGGAAGGGTTTTATCGGACCCAGTGTTTCACCCTGGGCATACCCGATATTGTTCTCCAAGACGGCGTATGGGAGCTTGCGACTGTGTGTCGACTACCATCGCCTGAATCAGGTGACTGTGAAGAACAAGTATCCATTTCTGAGGATAGAATACCTCTTTGATCAGCCTAATGGAGAACGGCGGTTCTCGAAGATATACCTCAGGTCAGGCAATCACATGCTCAGAGTTGAAGACGAGGATATGGAGAAGACGTACTCCAGGTGTCGGTATGGCCACTACGAGTTCTTGGTTAAGCCCTCTAGCGTATCCAACGCTCCCGCAGTGTTAATGTGTCTCATGAACCAGATTTTAGATCCTTACTTTGATGTATTTTTCATAGAATTCATCCATGAAATACTGATTTACTCGACTACTAACAAGGAGCACGCCTACAATTTGCGTGTATTACTTGACACACTCTGATAGAACCGACTTTATTGTAAGCTCTCGAAGTGCCAGTTCTAGATTCGATAGGATCACTTCTTGAGACACGTCATCTCAGATGTTGGAGTTGTAGAGGACCCAGTGAATATCGAGGTAGTACTTTCTTGGGAACTACCCATGAGTGTGATGAAGGTGAGGAGTTTTCTGGTACTAGTTGGATACTATAAGAGATTTGTGCCGAAAATATCTAGATTTGTAGCACCGCTTTCAACATTGATAAATAAGGGTAAACCCTTCATGTGGTCCGAGAGATACCAGCAGAGCATTCAAGAGTTGAGGTAGAGGTTGACCAGTGGCCCCATATTGAGGCTACCGGAGGAGGGAGTAGGGTATATAGTTTGTTGTGACCCATCAGAGACATGACATGGGTGTGTGTTGATGGAGGAGTGAGAAGTGATCATGTATGGGTAATGGAAGTTGAGAAAACATGAGCAGAACAACCCTACCCATGACTTGGAGTTAGCAACAATGGTCTTCTCCTTGATGATGTGGTAGCACTATCGGATGGGATAGCGTTTTACAGTCTACTCTATCCAAACGAGTCTCAGGTATATCTTCTAGAAGAAGGACATGAACCCGAGATAGCGATGATGGCTCTAGTTCCTCCAGGACTATGACTTTAAGATAGTCTATACTCCTGGGAAGGGAATGTTGTAGATGATGCTCTCAGTAAGAGATCGGGAATTCAACTACTTGGAGAGGCGATGAAGCAGCTAGCCACGTTACAGATATCCTTTGTGGATAGAGATAGAGTATCCCTTCTTCAATCTCTTATAGTCACTCCTCCTATTCTTCAGCGTGTCAGAGAGGCGCTACATGGGGAAATTAATTATGAGATGAGACATGCTCAGATATCCTCAGGGAAGGCACCTGATGGGTTTTATAATGGTGGGGAGCACATCATCCTCTTCAGGGGACGTACCATGGTACCATTTTCAATATAGGAGGAGGTGTTGAGGGAGTTCCACATTTCCCCTCTTGCGGTACATCCAGGTGTGGTGAAGATTTATCAGGTCCCCAGATGACAGCACTGGGGTCCAGGTATGATGAAAGCAGTAGCAAAGCTTTTCTCTCGATGCCTCACTTATCAGCAAGTGAAGGCAGGGCACTAGGTACTAGCAGGCTTGGTACAACCCTTAGAGGTCCCAGAGTGGATGTGGGATGGGATATCCATGGATTTCATGATGTGACTTCCATGTACATCCAACGGACACGACTCTATCTGGGTTATCGTAGTCCGAATCACCAATTCAGCCCACTTCCTACCGATCTGAGAGCATGGATCAGTGGAGAGTTTGGGACGTCTCTACATTCAAGATATCGTACGACTTCATGGTGTACCATTGACTATCGCCTCTGATTGAGATGATCGTTTCACTTCCTGGCTATGGAAGGGGTTACCAGAGGCATTTGGGACGAAGCTTCACTTATGAACTGCCTTCCATCCTTAGATGGATGGTTAGACTAAGAGGACCATTCAGAGTTTTGAGGACATGATCCATGCATGTGTGCTCGACTTTGGTCATAGCTGGGAGGATCACTTACCCATGGCAGAGTTTGCGTACAACAACAACTACCACTCCACCATCAGAATGGCCCCTTACAAGGCACTATACGACCGACCTTGTAGATCACCTTTGTGCTGGACTGACCCAGGGGAGTCAGTACTTGTAGGACCTGAGATGGGGCAGGCTACGATGGAGAAGGATCAGGCCATCCAGGAGTGGATGAAGATTTCACAGAGCAAATAGAAGTCCTATGATTATAGGGGACGTAGACCACTGGAGTTCGATGATGGCGACCAAGTCTTCCTATGGGTCTCACCTCGATGAGGTCTAAATATATTTATATGGAGTGTAAATTTAACACCATGATTTAACCGTCCATTCCAGGACCTCAGTAGTGTAGGCGTGGTGGCCTACTACTTGGCCCTACCACCTCAGTTGCACCGGGTCCACGACTTCTTCCACATATCTCATCTGAGAAGATACGTGCATGACCCATCCCGCATCATCGACCACGGGGAGTTGGACATGGATGACGGGGTTAATTTCTTGGTGGTCCTGGCGGAGATCGAGGATTGATAGAAGTGGGTACTATGTGGATGGTCGATTCCTCTTGTTTGCATTTCCTGGCAGCAGGGGAACCTCCAGGAGAGCACATAGGAGTGGGAGGCTCAGATGCGTGCTCAGTACCCTCCTTTGTTTCCCTTAAGGGTGATGTAGCTTTACGGGGATGTAAATCCTTGAGGTGGGCATAATGTAAAGACCTAGATATTTTAAGGAATTTTTTTCTTAATTTTTTTTTGGAAATTTTAAGAGTCCTAAGTTTCTCCAGTACCTTATTCCGAGGCCCGGTGTGCCGGGAATCAATTTCTGAAGTTTGGTTCGGGTACGTTTGGTAAACATATGTGTGATTTTTTTTATCTTTTGAACCAATGCTTGAAATTGAAATTTGAGGACGTCGATGAACTCGAAATGCCAATATTCTCTTAAGGGTACCATTACCACAGTTCCGTTTTATACAGGATGGATGTTAAAATTTGGGTATTTATAATAAATTAAATAAAATTGATATGTTACACAATTATATTTCTTTATGTTGTTGTTATTTCCTCCAAAAGGGAGGGCGGAGGTGGGGCCCACACCCCACATAACCTCCCTTTGGAGGATATAAATATGGGTGGGCCCTAAAAAAGCCTAACCCTTCAACTCCCCCCTTTAACTCCCATGAACCCTTTCTTTTAAACGTTTGAAGTTCCAAAAAATCGTGAAGCCTCTCCACCTCCCACCCATTAATTTTTCCAACACAATTAACTAAAGTATTATTTAATTAATTTTCTTTTTCAACAATTCATTCTAATTCTTTTGAAATGCATGGAAATTTCATTATATTAGGGAGCCATTTAATTATTTTTTCCTTCACAAATATTATGTGGTGGAAAGGCATTTGGATAATTTACCCTCTCCAACAAAGAACACAAGGCCCTCGATCGTCTTCTTCTTCATTCTTCATCCTCTACATCAAGGGAGAATAATCCCCCCATGAAGAACTTCTTAAATGATGCTTCCTCTTCGGACGCACCCCGACGTCAACGAAATCGACTTCCGTCTTCCGCGACTATCGACTTCTGTGACATTATCATCCACGGCTCGTCGACGAGAAACTTACCTTGAATCGAGGTAGGTGGATTTGTATAATTTTAAGTGAATAAAATTATATCTTTTTCTTGTTTAATTCCTTGGATTGTCTTCGGCCATATTTTATCGCCTAACGTGGAGGGCACGGGCCAAACAAACACAGCCCGTTGACCCTCCATTGGTTCGTGATTATTGTGGAAATGAAAACCGGAGGTGGAGACAACTGAAAGTGGTAGCCGCGCACCGAACGCATGGGGGAGAATGGTGGCCCGCAAATGCGGTCTGCTCGGTCTGATGAACCAGCCGACTACTGCCCTCCAGGCATGTAAACTGCAGCACCCGCAGGTTCCGTGTGGAGGAGGTGTGGCCCGCATCCGCGGGACGCATGCCAATCCGAACTGGCCGACCATAGCCGACCGGGCAGGAGAGCATGGTGCCTCTTGGTGCCACACTATGGGGAGACCGGGGCAGGCGTCGAGTGGGCCGCTTCGGCGGGCAAACCGGCCGGCCGCCTGTCGACCGGTCTAATGGGAACCGCAACACATATGGGCATCACGGGTGGAGGAACTACGACCCGCAACTACGGGCCGCTCGCGCCGGACAAACCGGCCGGATTTGGTCAGCTAGGACGTATGGAGGGGCAGTGTAGCTGGGTGAGCCGAATCGGCCCGCGACCGCTGTCAGGTGCGCGGGTGGGCCGCTGCCCACTGCGCCGGGCCAACACCCCTAACCAGGTCGGACCCATCAGGCCAGGTCGTTGGGTGGGCCGCGCTCCACTGGGCTTGGCTGACCCCCATCCAGGTCAGACCCTCCAAACCTGGTCAGGCTGACCCGCTATCCCATTGTGCTTGACTAGTCGGGCCCGTTTCGCTTAAATACGAATATCTTCTAGACCACGCATCCTATGGTTGTGCCGTCTGCGGCACTGGAGTCCTCACAATAAGGCGGTCCATCTGCAATACTCTAAGTGAGTTTTGGACTACATTGGAAAATGGCCAGGTTTGGAACGAGCGTAAATCAAACTGTGCCCATATAATGCAAATTCCAATAACTCTCAGACCGAGCGTCCGATTGACGCATCGTCTGTTGCGTTGGGTTTTTTTAGATGAGATGGAACATCAGTATACATCAACTCAAGAATTAGTTGATGTGTCGATTATTTGTTCGAGGAGCGGAACCTCCTAGAATCGAGCGTGCTGTGTGCGGGAACCATAGAGCAGGCTACAACTACGATGACTACATTACTGGGATCCTCCATGGGTTCGGTAGGGATTACTACTATACTGGGATCCTCTGTGGGTTTAGCATCGATTAGTACTATACTGGGATTCTCCATGGATTCGATAGCGATAACTTCATTACTAGAATCCTATGTGTGTTCGATAGAGGAGATGATTCAGAGGCTACATCTAATCATCTCTACCCCTCTTCATGAGATGTATACTTGTGTGAGCTATATCATTACTTTCAATCATTATCATCTATGTGATTGACTATACTTCCTGTGTGGATTGGGTTGTGATTGGGCTTGAGAGTTGGAGTCGAACTGTGGTTGATAACATAGGTATATGTATGGGCATATACATAATTAGGGTTGGTTGATACTTTGTGATTGTGTATCTCTTATGTGGTTTATTATTCGTGGATTATGGGAGACCATTGGGGGTCCCAAGGTCCCTACTGAATATCGTTATACTCACCCATGCACGTGTTATGCCCACACTTCGTTGTGTTGGTTGTAAACGAATGTCAGCATAGATCGAGGTAGAGTGTTGTGGAGATAGACGGTACCTGTAGGTGGACCACACGGTGAGATGTACACGGAGCGGACAGAAGGACAAGAGTTGGTGAGGAGGCCATCAGTACCCACTTTTTGGTGGGTTTTTCATAGGATGACTCAGTTGTTGCAGTATACTTTTCTAGAGTTGTACTTTACTATCGGGCTTTTATTTCTAGCCCCGTTCCTTTTAACACATTATATTGTATTCAGCTTTAAATAGTTTTTATTTTCTGTTGTTGCCTCTACTGCTTTTGCTCAGAATGTGTTTGTGTTACTGGTTAAAAAGGAAATGCCTTCCCTTTTATCTAGATTACTCTTTTGGGGCTAGTCGCCAGCCTCTGGACTATGGAAGGTGGGCTTGGGGTAGTCACGACATGGGCCCCGAGGACGGGTCGTGACACCTTGAGCCAATTCATGGACACCTGGAGCTCAGTCCCCCCTATTCCTATGAATCCTCTACCAATGGAACACGTGTTAGGAACGGAGCCAACATGATTCCTATAATACTTGTTCTAGTAAAAATATATGATCAATGGGTGGCGGAAATGCTATTTTCACCTCATGTTGAGCCATCTCTAGTACTGGTCCATGTACTGATACCACATCGCTGGGCATACCATCATTGTGTTCACACACAAAATCAAAGATGGCTAGATGTGTGGGGGTGTCCTAAAGCATTTCATGATAAACCATGGTCAATATATTATACCTAGTGAGATTACTTTTATTAATAAAGGACATGAAAAAGCTACCAATTCCTATAGGATGCATGAAACTAGTGTCTTCATGTATCGAGTTGAAAAGTAGGACTCTTGTTTCTAATGTATGTATACGTCGACCCCCATAGAAACACTGGAATTCCCAAGCTAGAAAGACGAACATGAAAAATTTAAGACTATTTTCTCAAAAAAATCAACATTCTCTCAATCCTTTCGGTATAACCAAACATTGTTTATATGAATTTTTCATGACCTATCCCTTGGGTCTTGTGATGAGACTAACACAAGACCACCAATCAACAGCCACATACAATAGATTTGCACCAAACAAATTATCATACATGTATGAATAATTTTCAAAGTAACATTGCACATGAACACACTTAACACCAGCCAACAAAACTAAAAAGGGGAAACATGAATCCTACTAAGGAAACCGCATAGAGTAAATAGTAGAAATCGGTATGTAATGATGGTATTGAATACCAACACATCAAAAGAGAAGATGTAGAAATGGGGGTACAAAAGTTCATAGAAACCCATCTGTTGAAAACCCTAACTGAATCGTACGTATTGAGTAGCTATGTGAAGCTATTGGAGGACGAAATTCCTCTCTATCCTCATTTAGAATCCCCTAATCCTGAACTACTAAGGTATATGAAAAACGCATGTCCTCTTCCCAAGACATGATACATGCTGGTGGATCCCATGAAGGGGTGAGTAACAAAATATTCATTAGGATCCCTAAACCACAATGAAAATTCCCCAATGAAATGTAAACAAAATGTAGTGGAAATATCGCACATGTATAACATAATGTATAGAAATCAAGAAAATCTGTCATATTTCTGAACATATTATATGACTAAGGGAATCGATCTTTATAATTCACTATGTCATGCTAGGCCACTGAGAACCGCTCTTCATTGAGGTTTGGTGGGCCACTGAGGTGTGCTCATCTATTGGGTAGTTGAGGTCCACTCATCTATTTGAACAGTAAGTTCCACTAATCACAGAGGATTTTTTTAGCCATTGACGTCCCCTAACCACATTGGTTTGTTGGGCCACTATGGTCACCTTCTATGAAATTCTAATGAGGTCCTCTCATCTATTGGACCATAGAGGTCTGGTATTCATCTGGGTTAATAAGGTCTACACAACAATGAGTTCTTCTAGAAAACGATGGGTTTTTTGTAAAATCCTTCTCGTCATAGCCCACAGTATCATGCCTTCATGCATCGATCATGAATTCAAGATAATCCAGTCCTTAATCCATTAGTAATGACGCATCATCCAAGAAAAATCCCTTTGATCATCTCAACATGAATTTCTCATCACAAGGCTCTGAACAACGTAAATGGATCATTAATTGTATGTAGAGATTGAATGTTACAGGCATTTTTGTGGAAATGGGACGGTGGAGTACAAAACCTATCTGACCTGACCAGATATGCCCTTCCCAACCCGGTGGTCTGTCAACCTGACTAGGGCCTAACCCGGTCATCCATGTCTGACCCAAAAATCATTGTAATTTTTACCAACATGTTCTTGCACTACTTTCTCGAACAAGGACCAATATAACTTCCCAAATGTGGAGGTCTCAAGTGTCCTCTCCACGCACAACTGCCTGCTCAGGGGACTGCAGATCCTGACCTCTAGAAGAGAACTCCATCTAGATGACCCTGTCATTGCTCGATGTGGATTTTGCATAGATTTGGTGCGCCCCCTCCTCTATCTGGAACTCAACTTCCACCTCCAGTTTCAGTGCACTAGTAGAGCCTTCTACAGGCCTTCAGACATGCTATGGTGGTCTGTTCTTAATCCCAAAAGACGTTCTGATATCCTAAGGTATCTATCATCATCGCCTTGTATTCAAAACCATTCAATGATCAATTTACGATGTGAATCCATTCGCTTATTATATCTTCTACACTGCCTTTATTCATTCACCACAATCGTCATCACACCTTTATCGCATTGGGTTTATCCTGGATACATAATATCAGATCATATTTCCATGAAATTGTTGCACAATGATCGATATTTTTTCATCCGATGAAGAACATGTGGGAGAAAAGAAGAAAAAAATCATGTGTATTGAACCGTGGTTGTTTGATCATTTCTTCCAAGATCTGATACTTTATAATGATCAAGATATCAAAAAAAAACAGAACACTCATTTCCCACAAAATCACCCCACGGTCAAAACCACCCACAAGAACGATAAATTTGTTTGTCTACCTACCTGTGGTTTTATCAAAGATCATTGATTAGAAATCATGAATGAGGGAAAACAAAAATTGAAATAACAACCCCAAACACGAGGTTGAATTGTTCCATGGAATATATATCACTATTGTTGTTCTTCTTTTCACAATCTATCATCAGTTGTAGTTCATCAATCGCCACTCACTAATGCAAAATCTCCATAGTTTTAGAGTAATACATTATCATGTTAACGATCTTGTATTCAGTATATCCATTAAACAGAGAAAATGTGTTTCATTATTTTTATTAGGCTTATTCACAGAGTAGTTACGATATTTCATTTATAAAACATCATTTCTTTTACGCTCGGGTTTCAATGCCATTACATTGCAATGAAATTTGAAATTATAATTATATAATTTAAATGTTTATTTTATTTTTATTTAATATATATTTATAATAATTTTCATAAAATTTTTGATAAATAACTCTTCCATCGATGTGTTCCTAACTTGTTAGTGTCTTTCCATAAGTAAAGATGACTTTCCAAACACAATTGTTCCCACATATTTTTAATCTGCGCACCCATTTTTAAATTTCCAAAACCTTGTATGTGCACTATTTAAAATAAACATAAAAAATTTCACACATTAAACCCATGAACACTGGGCTATGAATTCATGTTCCTTATCATTCCTTGGTCTCAAAATATTCCCATAAAAATTTTAGAATAGTTTAAAATGAATTTCTCGGACATTACATATAATATATTATGGACCTACAAGAATACATAAAACATATTTTAAGTGTTTAAAACATTACCTCATCTTTGGTCAACAACTTTTGAATAAATATAATTCTTTTATAGATTAGATTTCTGATCTCACTAGAGAATCTATGATTTTAATGGAATTGTAAAATATAATTTGGCAGTTATTATCTTGTTCAAATATATTTGGATCTACGAAGTTGTGATGAGATGAGTGGCCTCTTATATTTTAGTTTAGTGGGATGCATGTAAATTTTTTAAAAGGTAATATTGTACCCAGGTTATAACATCCAAGATATCAATAAAATAGAAACTTCTCAAACAGAAGATGACATATGGTTGAAATATTTCTATCCAATTTCAGTTTGAAATTATTATATGAAATCTTATACCAAAACATTTTATTTTTACCCCCTCAGTAATCAATTTTTATCATTCAATATGTAAATTAATTCTAACTCTTTTTAATATTAATTATCATAAAAAGTAACTTTTCCTTTTTAGATAATTTTAATTTTTCTAATTCTAATTATGAAATCAGTTTTATTTGTAATATTATTCAAATATGAGAAATTTATATTCTAAATTTAAACTAGAATATGTGATTTTAAAACAATTTTCCAAAGAGAAAATGCACAAAGGATTATAAAGATTTTGTCTCACGATTCAATAATTAATTCATTAATATAAAAAATATATTATTAATAAATATATAACTGAACTGCTATTTCTTTTAAATACATTTAGAAAAATTATTTAAGATAAATTTATTTAATGAAAATTAATCATTCAATATAATTATTTAATATTCATTAAAAATTGGATATTTTCATAATATTATAAATAATTCAACATAAGATAAATTTTTCAATATTATATAATAAATTATCATAGTATAATGAAATAGGTTTTTTTTTAAATTTTTCAAAATATCTTTTTAAAATATGTATAAAAATTTCGACAAAAATTATGATTTTAGAAAAATGAAATTTGTACACGTAAAATTAGATTAATTCTTATTTCATGTATAAAAATCACATTAGATGAATGTTAAATATTTAATTCAATAAATAAAATATATTTTTATTTTATATAATTCACAAAAAATTATTTGTTTAATTTGTAGTGAAAAACCAAGTTTATCACATTAAATTAGTTTTTCAAAAAAATCATTTTTTGTCAAATTGATTTTTATTAATTTCTAATTACTTATCCCTTAATTAATTACATAAATATGTGTAAAATAATATTTTTTTTGATAATTTAATTAATTATAATTGTACCTTCCATTCTAATGGTAGTTCAATTACAATCATGTTAGAGAATAATTATTTAATTTTATTTCATGTTTTATTAAAACTGAATGTTGGATTCAACAAAAGACATAAAACAATTTTCATTTATTTGGAAAAATATAATTCATATAATATCATCATGTTTAAAATGAACTAATAATTTTTTTAAATCTATTATATCATATTACTTCTTCCCTTACCATTCAGTTTTGATTAATATAATCCTTCAAGGTTATAGAGGACTACATCCCCAGGAAAAGATGTAGTTTTTTAACCATGTCACATAGATGACATGTGTATGTGTAAAAAATAATAATTTTATATATTTGATATAATTTTTAATTCAATGATCTATAATGAAACATAACTTTCTTCATTTACGATCATTGAAAAATGAAAATGTTACACAAACGTATATACAACCTACTATCTCCTTGACTTCTCCAACGATCATTTTTCATAACAATAAATCATGGTAGTTTTTAGAGGTATAATGCCTCTATTAAATTGTATATTATTTCATTAATATTATTTTAGGTATTATTAAATTATAATCTCTTTGAACGTAGTCAACCTTCAATGGTTGTATTGAACATATCAGTCAAACATCATCAAAACATCCAAAATAAAAAATATGATTATGTAATTGAATATATATTAATAAAGAAGAAAATAAAATGAATAAAAAATTAAAAAAATCCTTATAAAAGAGAAAATAATTTTAAAATTCTCATTATTCTAGATGTTAATGAACACACATGATGAATCATGCTAACGGTAAGATATATACATAAATAGAACTTTTCACTTTGTTATGATCATTCCCAATCTATATCATTTAATTTATCTATTTAATATAATTAAATCGTTCTAAATTATTTATATATGTATCACACATATATAAATATCATTTTATCACATAATTTTATGGTGTTATACAATAATTCTGTTCATTTCTAAAATTCCATTATCATGAAATTTATATTGATTATGATATAATGCCAAAATATGGAATCAATTAATTCAATTAGTATTTTTAAGTTATTTCGTTGGATTAATTTAGATTTTGTGGCATTTGTAAATCATCAACATGTTTTTATAGATCCACCATGATTTTACTCCAATACAAATTTCAATGATTAAGGCTCATCAGAAGACATGTATGTGATTTGGGGTAGACATAATCCATTATGGGAATTATTCCACAAAGTGATATTGTCATGGATGTTATCATTATCACATAATAATGTTATTTTATATATTTATACCACAAATATTAGGTTCTCATGATCATATAATATGATTATCATTATGTTATTCATCATTTTTATTGTTAACAATCCTTACCTTTTATGATATTATGTTATAATATTTAGTAAAATGTTTTGATTCATTATCATGATTATTGTTATACAATTATTTTTATATCACCACATTATATTAGGTATTTCCCAATCTTATCATATGGGATTTTATGATATAAAAATTCTTTAAGTGATTAATAAAAATAATAAAATATATATTTTAAATATTATTATTCATTTTGATTTATTATGAATAATGTATTCTATTGACTCTAAGACTCATGATCATTGGTGTTGTGCATGATGGACATTTATTTTTAATAATAATTTAATTATTCGTGAAAAATTTATGGGTCACATTACTCATAAAAAAAAAAAACAAATACGGTTCCAAATGATATAACTATTGTAGTGTGACATGTAGGTCATTATCGATCAATATCAACTATGTTATTAAATAAGACTGATAGTCCAACTATTATTACATATTAGTAAACTCAAAATGACCCATGTACCTCAGAATCAACATTATGTACTTCCAAAAATTAGGGTTACCAAACATTGGTTGGTCGATGATGAATATATGGTCTGAAAAATTGAATTATAAAGTACTATTTTAGTGATACATAATGTATTTAAACTAATTTGAAGAATTTACAAGACATTGACGTGTAACCTTTTCCATCAGAAAGGTATCCTTAATTTGGAATGGCCATAATATAGAATCATTACCCACCTCATTAAAAAAATTCTTCATTATCATGACTGATCGTAGATGGAATCAAAAGGCTCAAATTAAATATAGGACCTAAATATATTTTTTTAATATAACTCCTCTATTCTCAAATATCTATCTAACGAATCTCAAAAATAAATGGCCCATATACATACAATACCATTTAAGATATGCATATTATATTTTTTAAATTTTTTATCCAAATAATTTTATGTCATAAAGAACTTGACATTATTCAATATCTCAACATGGAGACCTATCCATATCTGAGTTATAATATGACAACCCCAATTAAAGTTAATAGTTTTCCATAGCACATAAAAAATTTATATGTATTGAATATAAATCAGAACCAAAAAATTTACCATGGGGGTGTCCAATGTCAAAATTAAATAGATAAAAATAATCAACAATTTAATCCCAATAAAATTGGAAATATTTTCTCTCATTGTCCACAACGAATTTTCAAAAAATATTTGACACCTTTGAATTCATCTACACCATCACAAGAGAATTATGAAGCATTCCATATTTTGTTTCATAGTCATTATTTTCAAGAATGTTATATTGTGATAAAAAAATTTAAAAGTCCAAGATTTATTATATTAAAATTGATATTGATATTTCAGGACATTACAAATATTATTCTGGACTGGTTGAATTTACCAAAAAGAATAATTAAAATAATACATCATATAAATTTTTATTTTTAGAAGAATAATACATCGAATCCTATAGTATGGAAATCCTTGTAATGAGTGATATAATATTAATATTTTTTCCACTCCATATATTCCTTTTTTGATAGACCACAACACATTTACATAGGGATACACTTGAGTAATCTACTCAATAATATGTATTTTCAACATTACACCTTGTGTAATAATAAAAATCTCTTATGTTGAATTATTGGGGATCTGAAAAAAATAAAAAATAATAACTAATAATTCATTGACTACAACACAGGTTGAAAAACATAATATCTTATATATTTTATAAAAATTTATACTCCCTATTCTTAAGGATTATGTGATGTTGACGTAATAAGTTTGATGGTAATAAATATGTTTCTTCTACACGGGGGTCATGTAGGTTTTAGAGAAAATTTATCTCAAAATCATTTGATTAGAAAAGAGTATGATTATTTATAAAAAATTAAATGTCCTCAATCATAACATCATGCATAAATTATGTATTCATATAGATATTAGTGGGTTAATTCAGTTCGAGTTAAACACAACTGAGATTTATATGACACCAAAACAAATCAAGGTAATAAAATCATACCATGTCCACACATAAAGAATCATAATAAGATTCATAACATATTCCTACATTAAATGACATTAAAATTGGATTTCATGTCATACTCTATGTCTACTTATCAATGGTAATTTGAAAAATTAAACCCCATATGAAGATTAATAATTTATTGGTAAGGTAAGATAGTGGCTATGAATATTCCGCGAAATCATTTAAGAACAATGATTAATATAATTCCAATCCCAGAAATCATAAAATATCAATGATTTTTGTTGTTCATACCATGAAAAAATGGATTTCGCGTGATGTTCATGATCTTTCTCAAATATTAGATAATACTCAAATAAATTTATGGGTACCCTAGTAAATGAATCAATATAAATCAGATAGTATGGTTCATGAAATTCATGAAATATATATATGTTTAAATTAAGCTAAACAGAATCATGTGGCATTTAAACATTCTATACCATCCCATAAAATGCATCCTTGTAATTTAATATTCCCTAACACTCTCTTGGTGATATCAGATCCTATGAACTATTTTTGAAAATCAATTTTATCATTACAACTGGTCAAAAGAGTAATATATATGGTGAAATGGTACTTTTTGTTGATTATCGATCCAATATTATTTGGATAATTGGCACCAAGCAGTACAATCTTATAATCCATCATAGAAAAGATCATTGGAGTGAGTAAAAGTAATATAATAAGCTTAATTATTTATTCCATAACCTAATAAAAATTATATTTTAAACTCATTATTTTCATACAATATAATTTTATGTAAACTATTATATATATTTCTTATTCAATGATCCAAATAGATAAAGATTTTATCCTCCCATTAACATGAATGACAATGAATATTATTCATAAACCCATAGGTAAATTCAAAATAAAATTAAGGAATTAAAAAGTGGATAATCTCAATGATTATTTATGTATCAGGATACCCATCATATATGTGTTGATAAATTATGTCCTTATTAAATAAACCATACATTTCCCTCTCCCTAAAAAATCTTGTAGTTCCCATAAATAAAAATTTGAAACATTAATCATTATATTATCTAGTTTTTTTTATAGGTGCTCCAAATACCTATTCTGGTACTAATAAAAAAAGTTCTATGTTTAGAGTTTAGAAATACCAAATGAAACAATCCTTATATAAAATGAAATTAAATAAAAGGAATTAAAAACCTTACTCCATCTTCTATCAAATATGTGTTGAAACCTCTATCACAAAAGGGTAAATTTCATTTATGTAATTAAATATTCTCTTTGATGTTAGATAATAAATATTGAGTAGATCCTATTTCAGAAAATAGAGATGCCAAATAAAGCGAAATAATGAAAGTACCTCTCATAGTCAATAAACCCACATAATATACAATTAGGGAATCTTTATAATCATGTAACTACTTCATTATAGATGAATATGGATATATACATGTCGACATTGAATACATAAACATCATAGTAAATCCATTACGAGATATAAAATAGATCTATAATAAGAATTAATAGGATAGTATAAAAACATTTCTGAATGACCAAAACATCCTAATTTGTCATCATATATCTTTGGTGTAAGAAAAAAACCGTTTTCCTAATTATTCCACACTATTAGAATTTCAATGCAGTACTATCAGTTTTTAATACCTATTAAATGGAGTTAGTCGAAATGTGAGTACCACCACCACTAGCCTTGATATATTCATTCCACATCCTCCTCACCTCATGGGTGCCACCAGAACTACCATTTTTAGGAAGCATAAATCCAATAATCCATATATTTCCAACATGGTCAATGTTTTCATTAATCCCTATACCAACAATAAAGAAATATTTATATTCAACTTTAGGACAACTTAACATAAAATATATAATCCATAGCCCATATAAAATCATAGTAAATTCAATTTTTATTTTTATAACACCTTAGGAAAAAATAGGACAAATTCTTCCCAATGGTAAATGTTCTAATTCATTGTATTATATAATAAATAATTTTTTTGAAACTATATATATTTATGAATAATTTCAAATTTATAATATAACTATTGACAAAATATAATTCTATCTTATTTTTACTAAAAATCATCAATATTCTTACCCAGATAACTTTATACCCCAATCTCCCGCTATATCCCAAAGACATATTTTTTTTCAAATTACCATACTACAATATGTGGTTTCAATATTTTGAAATCCAGTTTTATATTCCCTAATGATTTTCATACTTATATTGGATCATTGTTCGGTTCGATAATTATTTATTCTCCTGGAAAACCTCAGGGTGTAAATATTAATATCCAAATGTTCTATTTTTTTCATAGCATCATGAGTCATAGAGGGGAAACATTCTTTTCAATAGTACAGAAGGATCAAATTTTATTCTCAAAAGGATATTCATTAACAATATGGTATTTTCACATATCATCATCTAAAATTGCCTCTTGAGGAAAAATATAAATTCTTATATAATGAATAGGATAATATAATAATCATAAATAACTTCCATTGTGAATGTTTTAAAACATATTGATAATTTCAATAGAAAAATTGGAATATATAGATAATACTATCGAAATTTTATTACAATTTTAATAGTTTAATAATAATGTTCTACATGGAAAAATGTGTTCCAAATAAAAAATGTATTCCCCTGTATCAACTAATATGAAAAATATCCAATAATGAAAAATCTCACCACCATAATCCCACACATCTCATTAATGAATACATTCTTCATCCATGTATCACTATGCCTTTAAATGTATAGGATAGAAAAATTTATATAGGAACCCGAGTTAATAATCATTAAATTATAAAAAATAAGACTATCATGATTTCAATAAGTGTTATATAAATAGGGTTGGTATGATAATCTACATAAACTCATTTAATCAAAATAATATAAATAAAGTAATTTTAATAGTTTTTCTCAAAAAATCTATTCTTACACATCCAATAAAATTCATAATACTTTTTTTAAATAATAAATTGTGAAATAGTTACCAATTAGAAACGAATACAAACATAGAAATTAATTCTAATCATTCCAAACCATTGTAAATATAAAAGATAATTTTCAAATAGAGAATTTGATGATATAATTTGTCAGAGTAATATCGGATCCACACACAATATTAATAAATGAATATTACTCGTGTTGAAAATAATTAAATAGGAAAAAATAGGGATGAAAGAATAGTATAATAAGTAATCCCCTCTTGGTTTCAAGAAATACATTGTTGAGTTTTAGTTATAACCATATATCCTTTTTAATAAAAACATACCATCCCTAGCATGTTTGTTCAAATTACACCCCCTCATATGTACCCTAGGCTCTGATTTTCTATTCCTTCATTGAGTCTGATCATATTAAACAAATATATGTTCATCTGTTATACATCTTGGATATTAAATTTCATATACCTTTCTTTGAAAATAATTTTTGATAAAGATATAACTGGATTTGTAAGGCCTATGCATCAAAATACACCATGATTTAATGTTTAATTCCATTAACATAAAAAATATTTTGAAAACACATTTCATCAAAACATATATTTGGAACAATCAATTTAAAGACAATTTAAAAATGAAAATATTTAAAAATTAATTCCTTTGAAACCACATTAATTTTGTGTCTAATGATAAATATATAAATCAAACTCTAAAAATGATTTTATGTATAAAATTTTGAACTATAATTATTTTATTATTTATATTATGAAGGATTATTATGAATCCACCCAGCTTGGAGCAAGTTTTATTTTAGAACCTTCATGGAAAACAGATACCAAGATGAACCAAGGGATATATGAATTTAACAATAAAACTAAAACATTAATTCCTTAATTAACCTAAAATATTCAAATTTATATAACAATATAAATAAAGGATTCACATTCCATATGAATTATAAAAAAGATCTTTAAGAGGGAATAGAATTAGAAAAAAATACCTACTGTAATGATGAATTTATAATAATTAAATTTAAAAACATGGATTCAGAATATTTCCACCTATGTCATAACCCTTGGAAAGGTGAAGAAGAATAATAATAAGAAGAAGAAGAAGGGGAACAGAGAGATCAATAGAGTAAACCATGTCATTATGGAAACAATACTTTTATCAGTTCTTCATCTCAATATGAATTTTATTTGAGAGTGCCATGAATATAAATTATTGACTCATAGGTTCCCGTAGGCTGATGATTGATTGAGATTAAAGATATAATCACTTGAAAAATATTTTTGGGGAAATGTAACAATTAATAACATATAAGTTCTACATATTAGTAGAACCACCTACTTTATAGTGGGTTCCATCGGCTGGATTATTATAATACCAACGGTCCAGTGGATGGTGGAATTATTGTTTCATTTTTCATTAAATATTTTAAAGAAAGAGGATTATTGTAATATAGTTATTGGACATAATGTTACTAGTAATTAAACATATTATTATTATAAAATTCCAATGAATCTCATCGGCTATCCATTGTACATTATATAGATTTTCAATCTATAGGCTCAAGTCCACTCTCCCACAAAACCCTCAATTCCCCTAACAACATCCTAAGTAATAGAAAATGATTCAGAAAACAAAGAAAACGAAACAAGCAACGCAAAAATTAAAATTTCCTTCATGAATTATATACTAATATGTGTCATCCACACATTAAATTATAAGAATATCCATATTTACTCCATATATCAAAACCTAATCTATATCTATTATATTTTATATGACTTAATTATATTATTTAATAATATATAGATCTGTTAGTTATTTTTTGTTTTACCTGATTTGTAGTTTGTAAATTCAATTATGTTATATATGATTCTTAGTAGTGATGAAAACCCTAATTCAGTGACATCAGGTACATCATTATAAAATTTGTAAATCTATTGGACTCAAGATTTCATTTTTTCATTAAAATGGTTTTTTATTGGATATATTATTATAGTTTATGTTAATTAAACTGAAGATGAACGTGTTTTGTGTAATTTTTCTATAAAAATGTTACATCATAAATAAAATTTTCATTTCTAATCATTTATAACCATATTCATTGAAAAGTTAATCTTTATTATTATATTTTAATAAGAGTATTTTTTTTAAATTAAATCATGTTAGAAAAAATGATAAATTTATATCATCTATCATATATGAGGGTTACACATCCATGAAAATATCTTTAATATACTAAATACTTTATATTAAATTAGTGTTATATTAAATTTATAAAAAAATTCAAAATCTGATTTATTACAACAGGAATCCATTATGTTATAAAACAATATATATAAATTTATCAAATGATAGGGTTTTCTATAAAAATAATGAAGTGTTAAGTACTTAAATTGATGTATTCTACCTTTTAGAAAACAAATTCCCTATAAATGAAAGATTTGATATTACTAATTATGAATATAGTCTAAAAAATGAATAAGAATAAATTATTTATGAAAAACATGGGTAATATTGATGAGATAAAAAAATCAATATTTTCGAGATTAATAGTGGTTGATTTAATTTATTATAGTGTTTTATCTGACATTTAATTATAAAACTATAAATCAATGCATTGATTTTGCATTTTATTATTTACGGGGATTCAATGGGAGGAGATTCATTGATAAAAAATGATGTGACGTTCTGAATAATTTAATATTTCTTTCAAAGGATTATTTTTTGAGACCAAATGTCAATAAAAATTGAGAAAAACCATTTACATCATTTCTATTTAGCAATATAATGTTAATTTTTATTAAACAAAATATTTTGATCCCCTAAATTATTTGAACCATATGAATTGATTTAAAAATTCAAATTATAAATTTTAAATTCATTTTAATGGTTTCAATTTCAAAAAATATTTTCACATAATAAATTTGATATTAAATAGAATCATATTTATTTATGATATTTATGAACATAATAATTTTTTTGAATTCCATGTCATAAAAAATTATTTTGATTAATAGTATTTTGTTTGAATATATAACAAAATTCTATTAAAAATATCATTGAATAATATTTTTTTCTAAATATATTTGTAAGGAACATATAAATTTTTTTGAAACCAATAGCAAAAACTATTATTTTAATTAACCATTTAATGTCTTTCGGTGTATTTTACACTATTAAATTATTCATGAATATTTTTTGTCAATGTAATTTTTATATAAAAGATACATCATAACACTCTGATATTTTAAAATGATAATTTTTTATTCGATAGTGTATGTTTCACAAAATATTGTATCAAATTTAATTAGACACATCATTAACATATCTTTTGTTAAATGAAATAACAAGTTTTATCCAATAGAAATATATTATTAATATTATTATTCAAAAAGATAAATATATCATAGTCATTAAATTTGAAGATATTCGTATGATTAAATATCATGTGATGTTATTCTAGTCATAATAATATAAACGGAATTAATTTTTTACTAGTTAATGAAAACGGAAAATAAAATCCAATTGAATATAAAATATTTTTTTATAAAATACTATTTTTATACACCGAAACAAATTTTATCATAATAAATTAAATTAATTAATTTTATTGGTTTATGTTATTATAATTTTTTATTATATATTCAAAAAAATGTTTATAAATTAACATAATATATTTTATAGAAATGATATTAGAATATAGTAAAATTAATATATAAAAAGATATATTTTTTAAAGGCATTTTTTTCAATTTAATGGAACACATATTTTTACACTATACTTTGAAACATTGAAACAATTTATTTGAAAATATATTATTTTATATTGAAATTATTTTTTAAAAATTATATTATGGTTATTATAATTTTAGAATATTAATTTCTTCATGAATAGTAATAAATTACTATATTTTAATTAAAAACTGGAATTTATGTTAAATAATATATAATAAAAATTTTATTTTAAATTTGTTTTTATTATTATATAGTAAAATAATATATATACTAATCCAATTTAGGTAGTTATAATATTTTTAATATTAAGTTTAGTTATGAAAACTTAGTCACTTTATGGAAATTTTCTCAAAATAATCATGTTCTTTAGCCGCATCTATGGGATTAATATTAAGCTAAAATTTAAATCATTTGATATTTTAATTGGGATAAATTAATAAAATTTTTAAAATAATAATTAATTATAATTTAAAATAATTTAAAATAATTTTTTTACCAATTCATTTGTGAAAACAATTAAAATTAATCATTTTGAATAAGGTAAAAATGAGTTTACCCTGTGACAAAAAATTTGACATGAGAGGAAAATTGTACTAAAACCAGTCTATAAAAAATTATATAGACATATTATAACCTTATAGCTTATAATATATTTTTATGGAAATTATTTAGGCCAATTTGTGTTTTTGTCAAAACAATGCACAACCGAATTTCTGCTTATAAACTATAAGATACTCTTTTTCGTCACTTATAAATGGTCTCTACCAATCCCCCACATCAAATCTCTTAAGAAATATTTCTCTTCAAAACCCAAAAAAAATTACTTCTCTTTGTCCCTCCAATCATCCATAAAGCATTAATTTGGGCATAAATACAACAAAAGATACAAGTTGGTGAAAACTATATGGATTCACATGAAGACAGTGTAACGTTTATCAAAATGCATCTTTGTTTTATTTCATTTTCTGTTACTATAAATTTAGAAAAAAATTACCATATAATATACTCAATATCGTAAATTTATTGACGAGTTTATTTTTTATTTTTTTCCATACCCACCCACATAGATCCAAAAAATGGGTTACAAAATCCTTCATAATGTGTTTGCAGGACTACCACATCTAGAAAGGTTGTCATTCTTTATTCAAATAAACATATCATCATTGCTCATAATGATTGTATTATACTTTATATATTTTATTATTTATATTTATAACATAATTATACATATGAAATATTTATTTCACATAATCCAATTTTGCATTTCATACCATAGGGGATATAATGATGTTGAACTTCTGTATGATTGACTTAATGTAATGCCCAGAAATTAGAATACGATAACATTGTATTTGATAGCTTCCATGACACACGACATCAATTGTAGAAATTAATATATTTCATGTAATTATTTTTTGAATATATAATAAATTGTATATATTTAATATTTTATAGTTAATTTAATTATTACAATATAGAGTTGGCTTGGGTAACAAACAACTATGAGTTTCTTTGATAGCCTGTGTTATAAGATATATAGAGTTTTTTGAAAAATAATATATTATTATAATATTATTAATCCAAAATATAATATATTATATATGTATTTAATTAAATGTCTTTAAAAAGCTAAACTTTCATATTAATTTATATGATTGATTTCATTGGTTAAAAATTAAATATAAATTAATATAATTACCAACTAATATAGAGCATATGTTTTTATAACAGTTATTATTATTTTACTATGATATTTTATCATAAATAAAATAATATTTTATAAGATTTAAATATTATAATCTAATGTATATATATATATGTTATACTCCATAATTTTTTTATCAATTATATTTCAGAGTACAAATATAAAAAAATACACTTTTCACTTAATAATTCTATTTTTCTAATAGGGAAATTTAATTGTTTTTACAACTGTAACATATATTAAAATTAAATTATATAAATTTAAAAAAATTTAATATTTAAAAATTTACATTAAATTTTATATAGGATTATAAAAATTTTCTTAGGGTGATTATTTTTTTTTTGTGAATATTTTATTATTATGTATAGTTAAAAAATACTAAATTTTCTTGTAAAATAATTTTTTTATATATAATTTACAACATAATATTATTTTATAATTTATAATAAATGATTAAATAATTTATGATTAAATCTAATAATATATTTTATTTTATTATAATACATTTTTCATTGCTTTTTAGAGACAAAAACATACCAAGAATCTGAAAATTTTCACTCTTAAAACCCATTTTTCCATCTCATCTAAATAATTACATTTAAAATAATTTCATTAACATCAATAATTATAAATCCGGAAAATTGATAAAATATTTGTAAAATTAATAAAATTTAATTTATACTTAGTAAATATTGATTCTGATCTAAAATAATAGTGAATTTAATTAAAATTAACTACATTGATTATGGAAAAATCTATATTAACTATTGACTAATCCTTAATATTAAGGAAAAAAATTACCTATAAATATGTTAAAAATATATTATATTTTTCTATTTAAATAATATAATACCTTGAATATAAAATGGTTTATTATTAGAGTAACATTCTATAATGGAAACCCCTCAAGAGTCATTACATTTTATATTTAGAAGAATTCATTTCCTCTTTCACTAAAAAGGGGAACCCATCACCCACTCCCTCACATATTTAAACATAAAACACATTTTTTTATCATATAAAACCTACCCAAATAATATCAAAATACCCTTCAACTCATCATAAATTTCTTAAATTGCGATTATTTCCTACCAAGGATTACTTTTGGCATAAAAAAATTGATTTACCTGAAAGAGAGGTTACATTCATCAATAATAAATTTTCATTTATATCACCATCCACCAAATAATTTTTATTATATTTTTATTATATAATAATATAATTAAAATAAATCTACTTATTTGTCATAATCATTAGCATTGTACATTCACTTTCACACACATCCAACCAATGTGATACACAATTTTTGTTTTTATATATGGAGGAATACAACCCTTCTTGGTTTCTATTTTTTAAAATACGATAGAATGGTTTGTGGTGGATTGAACAACTTCCTCCTCATAGCGATGTGATTCATTCACATGATACATAGAACATATTAAGGTTGGTTAAATAAATATTTTTATTTATATGAAATAAATATTATAATGGAATTATAATAAACAAATATATTATTTACATTTCATTCATTTAACACGACAACGGACAGAATACATCATTCAAGTGTATATATGGCATACTACCTCTATGAATTTTGTATTACATATCCTATATAATAATCTTATTGATAACTATGAACACATATTTAATGAATAATTATGATAATTAAATAATTGATCTCATAATGTATACAAATAAATCATACTCAATGTGATTGGAACAATAGATTACATGTCAAAATAAACTAAAAAACTTGGCAATAAACTGGAAGAATGATGAATATAATATAACATTACTAAAAAAGGGGTAAAAATATAGTATATCATTACATTATATGGTATCTTAAATATTATAATTTTATTTTTGATATGATAGGTATATTCCTAAAAACATTATACATGTGGTTAATGATCATTGAACTGCATAGAATCGTAAGGTATAGGATTCCATCTCAATTTCATGTCATTGAGGATTATTGCAATGTTCTAACCCAATTTTTTATATGGTGTATATAAGAACCCTTTTATATTTTATATAAGGAATAATTAATTAATCATGTTGTTTTACATTTCAATTATAATAATTTCATATATTGATATTTTAACAAAATTTACCATGTAAAAACCATATTTTATAACTCAATTTCATTTAATTACATCATATTACATTATTCTTTACATTAATATTATAAGAATATGTGTATAATAAATTGAACTATTTATGTAGTTTTTTTATATTATTTTATGTTTATTCATTATTGATTCACCTAATAAATTCTTTGATTTCTTAACACATCAAAATTGTGTTATTATTACATGATTATCTTATAATCTCATTATATTAATGATGGTTTATACCAAAATTTATATTAAATGAAATTATTTAATCATTGTCCAATAAACCCATTTATTTTCTTATACTATGGTTATTCAAAGTATTTTTCATGAAATTGTACCTATTTAAAACTATTTGGTACTCAAAATGTATTTGAAAATTCTTTCAATAAGAACTGAATTCATTTCTCTCTTTGGTCGAATATTTTTTTTTCAAATTTTTTTATAAAATTTTTCTGTAGTTTTTTTGAAACAAATTACAAATAGATTTTAAATGAAAATTATAAATTTTATTCAATGAAATTTATTTTAAATGATTAAACTTTTTGAATTAGGGACAAGGCACTTCCTATCATTTTATAATAAAAAACAAATTTTATTTTATCAATGTATGTATTTTTCCATTTCAATTTCATTGAAACATCCCTTGAAATTTTCAAAATTTAATATATTAGGAATTTATTTTTAATTATTTTTATTGATTTTTTAAATTATTTTTCAATTAATATTTTTTTATATTGAAAATAGATATTTTCTTCAATAATCTCTTAAAGATAGATTAATTTCATCCATGAAAACAACCCTTATTCCTAGTAAAATGTGAAAATGTAAAATTGGTACAATTGTTATTATTTGTCTAAATGGGTTATTATTAATTAGACCACGAGTAGTATCTATATTCACATACATCAAAAATAATTGTATTTATTAAATTCCCCTTTATTTATTCACATTTCATGAACCATTGAATATTATATTTATCCTATGAATCCATATCATTTATCATGAGTTTGATTATTTCTTTAATAATATAACATTTTTACATATGGTGTTTATTGTGAATTTTATTTGATAGATAAGGAAATTATATCTATAACATTATCCTTCACTCAATATAAATAATTGAAAAGAGAAATTTGTTATTAATTTAATTCAATATTAGATATATGAAGAATGTTTTTGGACATGAAAGGCATAGGTATAGGACTAGTTAATTAACTCCCCTTATTGCATATGTAGTTTCATGAGACACAATTAGTTCACATCAACCCCATCAAGTTTTTTACAAGAAAATTCAGATGTGTTTCTACACATATACATAAACTATATTGAGAATAGATCATAGTAGTAATGGTATCAGGTTTATATAATACATGAAATCCACAAATAAAGCATTGCCTTCATTTTTTAAGTGATTATTATCCATTATATTATTTCTATGAAAAAATTTATGGATAAATTTTATTCTTTGAAATTTTTTATTAAATAGAACATTTTTTAGTCAATTACATTTCCATATAATTTAATCACTTATTTCTCAGTTATTTTTATTACATGTAATGAGTACTCAATAATTTAACATTATAGATTATTAAATCACTTCAGTATCATTTATTGATTACATGGGATGTGGTTTTAGTTATTTACCATTCCATATTTAATATTCAAAAATGATTTCATATTTCTTCCATTGTATGTTACCATTATCAAGAATTTTATATCACCATTATTTATTCATTTCCCATGTTCCCTAAAGTATAAGAATAATTATATGAAGAGGTATACAATATGGAATAATATTATTATCTATGAATTTTTTTAATAATTTCTGCATTCATTTATAATAAAAGAATAATGTGTGTGTGTAGTTAACAATGACTACTAAACTATTAGGTCCATTGGGACATTAATATTATATATCTAATTAAATTTAATTATCTCACAAAATTATTTCATGGTTTACTAGTTTTGGGTTTCTATTGTTAGAATTATATAATGGTTAGTAGAAACCTTGGGAACTCGATTTAGGAAATCATGAATTCGTGAACCTAAAGATATGATAGAAATTTTGGATTGGAATATATATGAATATGTATTTTTTTAGCAAGTGTTATGGATACCACCAAATTATTATGAAATTATGGTTAATCATAATTTCTATGTCATCATAAAATATTATTATGTTTTATGTCTGGGGAATCTACCTATATTATGGAGAATTTGAAGACTTTAATGTCATGTATGTTTTTTATTTTTAAATTTATTTAATTATGAATGACATTACAATTTATATAATTTAGTGTAATGTAATTTGTAATAATTAGGGTTGATTTAAAAAATGATATTATTAAGATTTTATGAAAAAAAATATTTTTATTAAAAATCATTGAAATATGGTTATTTATTGATTAATTTATTTTAAAGAATATACAATGTTGTTTTTGGAAACAATGTAGGAAATATAGTTATTTATGTTTATAAAAATAAAAAATTCCATATAGGGTAATGACATGTCACATCCTAAAAGGTGGTGGGGATGAAATACATGACCGAAAGATGATAATGGATTCAAACCTATAACTAGCCTCTATGATTTCCTAGTTAATATTTCATTATTTTTAGTTAAAAAATTTGATGAATAAATATTATTGTTTAATTAGTAATATTACATTTCTGTATAGAGATTAATGTATTGACCATATTGGATTTGGGAAATTGTTATAGTGATGTATAAGGACTAGACGATCTAGAGTCCCTAAATATTGGGGCTACATGAATTACGAAAAAAAAATTAAGTTATTGATGAATTTTAAACTGATTGAAGGAAAACCAAAGGTTGATATTATTTTAATATAAATAATCTTTGTATATATGTTTCGATATATAATTATGATTTCAAAAATACGTCAACCTTAAGAAAATTATCTGAGAAAAAGTATTATACTAATACATTATTTGATTACTGAATCAAGTGTTAAATGGCAATATTGAATGACACTCATGCTACACAATATACATGAATGAAACTCATCCTCTAATATAAAAGTTAACAAACCATACACACATCACTTAATTCAATTATAATTCATTATGACTCATCAAAAACCAATCTAAAAACCTATCATTGTGGATAAATACAAATAATGAATTATTTTGTTGCACACGAAAGTGTGTTAAATGAAAAATTGTCAACGTTGTCCCAAGATGACATTTTTTATTTCTCTATCCACCACAAAAAATATTATTTTATATTGATTATATAACATAATTAGAAAACTCAATATATTGAATTTTTTATCATTTTTTTATGAAACAAAAATTCACAAACATCCATTAAATAAGATACACAATCATAATTCAGGAGTTTTGGAGGACTACTACCTTGTAAGACAATATTCTCCATTATTCCATTAACAACATTAAATGTTGTAAATAATCTATGATTTATTAGTTATATATGATAAATTTTATATTTATGATGTAATTATTATTATTTAATTATTATATGACACATACCATAATGATTTCCATTTTTTATGAATACGATAACATATTTTGTAGACCTGTGGCTACCACCTCCTCAACCTGATGTCATCCATTCACACATTTTGTGGCCTATATAAGTAATTATATTTAAAAAATATTTTATTATTATGACAAAAGATTATAATAAATGACATAAACATATATATTTTAATTTACATTCTTTTTATATGAAAAAAATATGAACGAAGTATTAATATGTACATTCGGCCTTCTATTTTTAAAAACTGTGTATCTCAATAACAATCTCAAATTATTATGGATACATATAATAAAACAATAAATGGATATATATAATAATTAAATATATTTTTTTAAATATTTTATACTATTAAATCACTATATAATTAATTGGAATAACAAATGTCATGTCAAAATATATTTATAAAACTAGGAAAACAACACCCTATATAGTGAAAATAATGAATGGTTAAAAAAAATAGGTAATAAGATATTACATGAAGATCATATATTCTGTCATAAATATTCATAATAATCTTTAATACATTTTTAAAAATCCTAACACTTTTACATATGAAATTAATTAGTTTTGATGAAATGTAATCGGAAGGTAAGGGATTTCATCTGAATTTTACTTTATTGCGGAATATTATAATTCTATGCACCTAGTTTATTTTATATGGTGTATATAATAACATTTTAAAATTTACTATCATAAATAATTATTTATTTATGGTATATAGATTTTAATATTTATGTATTTCATCAAAGATTCTTTGATCATAACACTAATATGTCTTAATGTTATTTTATGACTCATATTTTTTTGCGTTGTATTGCTTTATTTACCACATTAATATTAAATTATTATTTTTATAATGAAAAATGATATCAATTTAGGTTGATCAACATTTTTATATGGATTTATATTTGTTACATGTAAACAACCATTTATTAATAAACTCTTAAATGTTATATTAATTATAAGGAATTATTTCATAATCTCATTCTAATAAAGATTGTCTATTTTTGAATTTTCAGTAATCAAACATTAATTATCAATGTAAATTTAAAAATTTAATTCTATTAGAATTTTATTATTCATGCTAGGTTTTAAGATATAGTACAACATTTTGAATATATGGTACACAAACTTTTTTAGATATTTTTTTTATGAAAACTGAGCATTAATTTTTTTAGTCATTAATGTATTTTCTATCTACACAATTTTTTATAAAAGTTTTTTGATAAATTTTATTATTATTTGTTTATTTTTTTAATAAAATTTTACCTCTTTTTATTTTTTTTCAAATTAATATACTTTCCACGTTCTCAAAATGACATTTTTATAAACTTTTACGATGAATAAAGAAATGTTCTTTTAAAATCATATGAAATTACTCACCATTATTTCATTAAATATTATATTTATATTTTAAAATATAAATTGTAAAAATAAAATTATTCTAAATGATATTTTCAATGACAAAAATATTCAAATTTATCTTAAAAAAAATTATATTTTCCCCATTAATGGTTTAAATATATAATTATATCATCAATGATCACAACCCATATTCTTAATCAAGAGGTAATATTAAATATTGATATAATACATAATGTTCCTATTGATATATTAGGATTAATTTGATCAAATTTTACATAAAAATTTTACTTTGAATTTTATTTCATTGTCTAGGGAAATTGGTATCCTTTAGAGAATAATATATTTAAGTAGGAACACTTCTTATGAATTAAATCAATTATATAATATAGAAGGAATTATATTAAATTTAAATACTTGAATTGGGGACTTTTTAATTAGTTCCCCTTGATGCATCTGTAATCTCACGAGATGAAATCAATTGGAGAAAAATACATCGAGTTCATTTTAAACTCTAATTAGATGAGTTTTTATAAAAAAATTATCTTATCATTAGATTATGTCATGATAATAAAATAATCATGTTAAATGGAATCATAACATCTATTATTTGAAATGTTCATTCATATTAACCTATTTAATGGTACCCATGATATTTTCGAAATGAAAAAATATATAAATGCATTTCATTCACAGTTTATTGATTTAATGTCATGTGTTTTATGTTATTTATCATTATATATTATTTAATCCCATCTGTATCAGTTGTTGATTAGGATTAATGTGTCTGGAATTATTAACCATTAAATATTATATTCTCAATTACTTCTAAGTTATTGATTATATGGCATGAGTTACCAGTTATTTATCATTACATATTCATTATTTTAATTGATTCCGGATTGATTCCACTATATGTTACCTTTACAGAGCATTTAATCTCATCCATATATAGTTTCCTTTCCCTAGGTTCTATTACGTTTAATATGACTGTCATGAAAGGATATTCTATATGGACTAATATCAAAATAAATATAAATTAGTTTTAGTTTTTATATTCATATGTAATACAATAATCAGTCATGATTCTGGATCACCATGACTATGAAACTATTTGGTACTTTGGGTAATATATTCTTGTATATATACCAGTGTTATTTTATAATTTCACCAGATACAAGCTCACTGACCTTGGGGAGCTAAATTTAATGACTCATATTTTTGATGTATTTTTTTAGATAACGAAAAACAATTTTGAGACCAGTTGCTAAGATGTTGTGAGATTCTGTAACATAATGTTCCCAAAATAAATGTTTCAAAAATATCAAAATATATTATATAGTATGTTTAAATAGTTTTCTTAAAATTGGTGAATATTATCTAAATATTGACTCAATCATAAATATGAGGGCACTATTTAGTTTAAAACACCACAAATGTCATATCATTGGTTTTCATAAGAAATTCCTACTAAATTTATCACAGGATTCAAATTAAAAATATTATTAGTTAAATTATTTCAATTTAAATCTTTTGATACAGTGAATGATGTTTCATTAAGTATGCTACTATGATGGAAATATAGGGTTATCCACAGAACACAATAGAAATTAGAGAAATCTTGTAGAGTGCATTGGGTTATATCTCTCCAACAAACTTCTACTAGATCATGGATTAAGGATCAATTTAAAACATAATCAAAGGATCTCACCAAAAAGAATGACACCTCTCTATTCTTCTACATCGATCTATATTAATCTATGTATGAAATTGTTTTGATAGTATTATTTTCTAGTCCATATATCATAATTATTATGTGAATTAATCGATAAATATATTGAATCGTGGTTTTTTCATCTTGTGTTATGGGTTTATTTGTGGTGCTATTTGGGAATATTCATATGGTTAGGATTGAGCATGTCATTTACCCCCACATGGCCATTGATTTGCCTAGGGTAAATGGATATACATATGTACAAATGCATAAAACAATACTTTGAAATTCCACCGCCCATGTATTGTTAGACGTACTAAAACACGATACATGGGTTGTGTACATGGGTTGGATCCATGGTCAATGGGATATGGAATGTTACCCTACCACTTGTTTTGTACATATTTATAGTTTTATTGAAGAACATTCCCTCTTTATCATGGAAATTTTTCATTAGTATTTTATCCCATATATATTCTCTATGGGTTACTTTGGTATCACCTCCTAATCATAGGAAAACATTACATTTAGTAGGAATTCATGGAATGTGATTCTATAATCCCTTCTAGATGGTTGGAATGTGATCCTCCATTCATCCACATCCATTGGTGGTGTTCGTGATAATGTTTTGAGTAATACTATCCATATATGGATATTTTACTTAAAAGAATAATCCATATTGAGTTTCTCTTAAACAAAATGGCCTTGTATGTGATCGTTATCATTGAATCATATCTCTTTGAAGAATTATTGTATAATTATTATAGAGACACTTGTTGAGAATAACCACTCAAATGGATGACATCAGAGTCATTAGACAAATAGTTCCTATGATGACATATACATATTTTTAGCTTAGTATATTCATTTATTTTAATCATGATACTTTCACAGGGCCATCCTTAGTACTTTTATACTCACCCAACCACAGTCATTCCTGGCTTGTTTCATGTATTTTGAATATGAATAGAGATTTCCTAGATTTATAGATGGATGAGGACTAAAACATGATTATTATTATTAGATTGACATAGATGTGTTTCTGCAGTATCTCGATTGTATCCGACAATTTTACATTCATTTTTGACTTCTTTCAGACACATTGTTTTCGGATATTATACTATACTATTTAAATTCGATTACACATTATCATACTCTAGTTGTGGGATTTAGATGTATGAATTCATGTCAGTTCATTTTTTTACATTTTAGAATTGTATTGTTTTAGAAATATGCATATGTGTATTGGTACATAGGATAATTATTTAATGATAGTAATATGATTACTCAATGAATGTATCCATCCATGGACTATTGGGGATGGAATGTGGAGTTGTATAATTGGTCTAGTTGGGATGGTTCACGATAGAGTTATATTATAGAAGTTTGTTCTATCACAGACCAGACTATTGGAGATTGGTATGGGGAAATAATGTTATGAGTTTTAGGTATAGATTACTTAAAATAGACTCTAGTTTTGTAATGTGTGTGATGTATCCAAAATCTAGGACTCTTATAACCTATTTTCAACACATAAAATGAGATAATTAATGCTAGTATGTAATGGTACATGCATCATATCAGAATGGGTTTTTGTTTCAATGAAATTCATGATTTATCTTCATATATAGACTAATTGAAAAAACAAAAAAAAATACATTTTGGATTACACCACTATGTATCCCAGCAAGGATTCAGCATCATGAACCAGATTTCGATACCTTGAGTGATGATGCATAGAAATTTAGATATGTTACATATGTTCTACATCCTAATGATGCTCCATTTCTACCACCACCTAAAGAGAGGAAGATTTTCCCCACAATACTTATAAATGAGGTTTTTTTGATGGGAACACTTGAAGAGTTTCATCAACAGAGAACCCTCGGGCATGGAGGCAATCTGGAAACATAAGAAAATAATGGATATTTTGAGGCTGTGATACATTTTTTATATATTTCCAGGACAGAATCAAATTAGATGGTGGTCTAGAGTTGATACTTCTCAATGGAATAGCTGGATGATAGTGGGGTTTAGTGACAAAGTATTTTGATGATGAATATATAACATGGTAAGAGTTTTATCATCTCCCTTATGATGAGTTATATTAAACAATGCTTAGGTATGTACGTATCCAAGAGAATAAAAAGCTCAATATAGGTAGCATAATAGTATATGATTATTCATCATGGTTTATCAAACATTATATGTAATCGATGGATATGCTTTGTGTCCAGTTCTTTAGGGATCAGACTATCGAGTGAGGATGGAGAAGAAACATTTGAGCCATTGGTATCACTAAATAAATTCATACCTATGATGAGATTATAGATCGAGCAATGGAGGTTGAAAATTTAATTGATACATAAAAACTAACAAGGATTTCTGGTTGTTGTCATAAAGGAGAATAAACCCTAGTACTAGAGAGTCAACATCAATATTATTTACATGAACATGAAATAACATTTAGAAGGATGTCCCAAGATAATTATTATGTGGTTCCGGGATATTATGATTGAAAATGTCATCCTTGGGAGAGGTGGTTCTACTTAGGTGATAGTAGGGGACATCGTTCACCAGATTTTTCGACCTACCATACAACTAATTGAGAGACTATATGGGAAGCTGATGTAGATATTGTTGTATGATCATCTAGGTATTCCAGGAATATGATTAGAATGATTATCCCAGAGGGATGAATTATTTGGTATATGCTTTGACATGATACAACTACCACCACCAGGGTGGTCCAAAAAAATCTCTGTGGGATGGTGGATAGGGACTGCCACAATAGATGGCAGTCGAAGCAAATAACTGAAAGGCTCTAGGAAGAATTTCAGGTTTGATCTATCTCTACAATACATTAAGTATGATACCGATATATAAATTTTCTAGTCATTCCATTTTTAAACATAAATTATCAGATATGTATTGATTTTAGTTGATCTAATTGCTCGACCATTATGCTTGGAGACTCCTACTAAAAGTGACAATGTGATCCCACCCTTTTGACAATTATGTGACAAGACTCATGGATTCTAGAGATTCTATTGGAGATCATATTGGAGTAGTGAGGAGGCCTTATGATGTCATGTGAGGTTTGGAATAGTTTTCAAAATTTCAAGATGAGATGGAATATTTTAGGCTAGATATGTGGTGTGTTTGCGGTGATGGAATTATATTCTCCTTTTCAAGGGAAATAGAATCCTATGATGTGGAGGATAGAATCATTCATATGAGGGTGCAAATGATTACTCATTAGTTAGACAAACAAACCCTCATTCAATTTATTGTAATGCATTATCAATTTTTTATAATGGAGGATCTGTATGGGAAATTCATCCCTGAATGTGTTTCTGAATTACCTCCCCACCAAGAGATAGACATCATAATTGATACAGACCGTGGTATGAAATTGATATCTGAGTCTTCATATTGGATGTCCATCGTTGAGATTCATTATTTGAGTGTGTATTTGGTCAAATTGTAGAGGAATGGATTTAATTGACCTAGTTTATCACCATGAGAATACCCTATTTTGTCATGAAGAAGATGCATTTATGATTGTGGTCATTGGTAAACTATAGGTGGGTGAACTAGGTGACCGAGGTGAAGACTTATCCGCTAATAAGGGTTAATGACATCATTGATCATGTGAGAGGGGAATAACTATACATGATGGTTTAACATAGGTTGGGTTTTCACCATTTTTGAGTATGGGATGTGGAAACAATGAAGACGACATTAATATGACACTATGGACATTATGAGTACAATGGTATTCCCTATGGAATAAAAAATTCTATAGAAATGTATATGGTAATCACAATCCATATCATTCATCATCTCCAAGACCAGTTTGTTTTACTCTTCATTGATGATATCAGAGTGTACTTGTCATCTGATGAAGAGGAAAAAATAAACTTGGGGATGGTTTGGGATATAATCTTAGAGAACAATCTTTTTTGGAGACCCTCAAATACTGAGTTAGTAATCAATTCATTCCACATTTGGTGAAAAATTATCTTAGAATATAGAGTCGTAGTGGACCTGGCCAATGTTGAGGAATTTTTAGCATGACATCCACCCAAGAGTTTAATATATACTCTATGATTCCTTGGCTTGTATGTAAGTTATAAGAGATCAAAAAAAACATTCAGTTTGATATTATATCCCAATACATATTTGAAATGTATGGAGTATCCCTTCATGTTGATATAGTGTTTCCATTAGTCTTTTTAGCAATTGAGTTAGAGTTTAATGAGTTCTAAAAGGATTAGATATCTATAAGAGAATGATAAGTTTGCAGTGTTGTATGATGCATTAGGAACTAATCTTGTTTTTGTTGTTATCCATATGAATGTTGTGATTACATATGGTCACATCATTTGAGACCACTAGAGTAGAACTATGTGACCCAAATTTTTGAGTTAGAAGTGGAGGTCCTCACGCTAATTATTTGGCCACACTAACTGACGAGGGAGTAATTTAGCATCTATTCTGATCATAATAGTCTCAATTATATATTCTCTCTAAATGATAATGAATTGATAAAAAGGATACATATCAATTTTTTTCTAGGATTATGAATTCTATATTGTCGACACTACAGGTAAGTGGAACATCGTAGAAAATACTCTCATTATGAGATATTGTTCATTCTCACTGAACATGTTTCCAGATACTTTGACCTCTATATAGTTATAATTTTGGGATGTAGAAATTGAATATTAAAATATATCTATGGTTTTAAACCCAACAATCATGTACACTGTCACCAAGAAAACCCATAGGGATATTAATATTCAGACCCTATGTATATGGATATCTAGTTGAGATTATCAGAATGGTTTTTTTGATGATGTGGAGAATGATGTACTTTTTAGATGATTCATGATGGTTCTAGTGATGTTGAAGGTGGGGTTTCTAAGAGAGTATGATAAAACTCCATTTTCTTTATATTCGTACATGGAAAACATGTACCAGACCATAAACATTAGTTTTTGTGTCTAGGGAGGAAGAAAAGATTTGTAGATTTCGTCTCATGATGATTTACTCCACAATATGAATAGGATTATCCCCAAGTCCTAGTGGGTTTAGCTTAAACCCATGAGGTACTAGTGTGATGTGGTATGAGTTATCCCTCGACTTCATTGTAAGAATAGCGTGCATTACTAGAAGACATGATTCTATCTATGAGTAAATAGGCCGACTCACCATATTTACCGACTTCTTATTTTTTCAAGAGACGATTTCAGAAGATTTCTAGAGACACCACTATGATGATGTGATAGTCAGACTCCATGGAATTCCATAGATTGTCGATTCTGATCATTATTCTCACATCACACACCAATTTATTTTTTTAGGAGGGTTTTAATGCTCAATTACACTTGATAACAACATTCCACCCCCAAAATGATGTCCATATAGAGAAGACCATACTAGTCAGCAAGGATATGTCAAAATATTATATGTTATATGTTGTCTATACATGTGTGAATACTCTACCTTTTGTAGAGTTTTTGTACAAAAAACCTACAAATATACCGTCTGTGTGGATTCATTCGATGATTTCTATGAGAAACCATACATGTCACCAATTTTCTAGATTATGTGAGGATAGTAGACACTAATGATCCAAGAGGTTGTGGGAGAAACCACCAAGATGGTAAAGATCATTCAGTAACATATAAAGACTACACATATCCATCCTAAGTCATATATATACAGACTATGGATGCCATTGGATTTGAAAGAGGGATACCATGTGTTTCAAAAAGATTCATAACAATATGGATTATGTTGATTTGGATGGGGTGAACATATATCTACAAAATTAATCAGACCATCCTGGATACAATGAAAAGTTGTCTAGGTGTAATAAAAAATATATTTTCCCCCACAGTTAGACATGGAACATGAAATCATCAACATGTCATATCTGAGTAGGTACGTGGATGACCAATTGAACATTATCGACTAGAATGACTGAGAAAAAAATAGATAAACATTTCTTGATTTCCCATTATATATGAAGGATTAATAGAAATGGATCCTTCCAGGGAGAGCGATTCCATTACTGTATGTCCAATAGAAGCAACTGAATCATCCAGATAGGTATATAGACTCAATATTTACATACATTGATATCACCTCAGAATTGATTTATATTTCATACAACATGTAAATCTCCATGATAGGCCTGTATAGGTATTGTTTCATTGGAAACTATTAATCATAAAAAACAGTTCATAAAACATATATATTGTCACCCGTTTATTTCATCATAACTGGACACCTTTTTTTCATATAATACTTAATACTTTTCTTCATGTCCTCTGTAAAAGAAACATATAAAATCTTGATCACAAATTCATAGTAAGGGTGAATATAATAAATAAAAGTCTTCTCATATTAATAAGAACATAACATTTGAAAATCATATCATACTTATAAATGATAACAATATCATATCAGGGGATAAATCATAAAAGCGAAATGTAAACCCAATATTCATAACATAATACATGAAATTTTGTTTCATACACAAATAATCATAGAAAATCATTTGGTAATTTTCATGGCTCATTTGCAAGTCCATCATAGTAAACAATGTCTAATACAGAACCGAGTTTTCTCCACATTCCAGTCCTGAATTACCGAACCAGAATAACGTTTCATTCTTGCCGTGTAAATCACATTAGATATATATATTTAACAAATACATTGAATATAGATAGAGGTCCTACCCATCTCATAATGGAACAATTCATATGTGTTCTAAAAAAACGTTGAAAAAATCACTATAGCATAAACCCTGAAATCTAATGGGTTTTTTTACTTTATTCTATCATAATTGATTTATAAAAAATATATATCATAAAAAACATTCCATCATAAAAAAATCAAATCATTGTAATTACAGTGATAGAAACATAATCATATATAATGTTAGATAAAAAAAATTGAAAAAAATGAACATAATTCCTTTGAAAAATATCATTTCTTCTTAAAAATGTTTTTTTCTCAAAATATCATGAAATTTTAAAAGAAAATAATTCAGTGGGAAATAAACATATAAATGTGTAGAATAATATTCATTGAAATATGGTTTTATGAATATGTTAAAACCCATTCCTTCCATTTATGTTAAAAAACATTATTTTCATTCTTTTTCTGGAAAAGTAAAAGAAATATATAAAATGTTAAAAAAATAATGATTTCTTCCAATCCATGTAGTAAATGTGAAAATGGATAAAAATTAGATTAAAAATACATAGAATAATAGAACAAATTTTATGAGAATATTTTTGGAATACATGTACATGGATGATAAATATTCTATCTGTAGATATTTACGAACAATCAATCTTAGATAAAAAGAGAATGGAAATGTTATCCCCTCTTATAGGTATGATATGATTTGTATGAATATAAACCTTATTTATAATGATTTAAATAATGTTTCTGATTTATTCCAGAATTATAATAATTTATAATTTATCTTTTATGATCATATTTTCAACCTTTTGTTGGTAAAATTTAATTTTTACTCGTTATTTTGGTATTAACAACTTTATGTTCTTATGTATGTTTGGTCCGAAATGTTTTTATTTAAAATTTTATGTTATAGTTATATAATTTAAAGAATGGTATTAGTATCATATATATCATATTTATTAATTCAATTCATTTCTAAAATCCTGGTTTAATGAAGATTAAGTAGAACAAATATCATCGCACCATGGAGATAGTAAGACGTACGTACACATGAGCAAAAATATAATTCTAATAAGTGTTGAATGGTATTAAAGTGGATGGTGTATAGTATTTCATAATTTGTAAAATTTTATAATGATCATATATGGTTATTATATACACAATTATTCTCATCCACGTAAGGTTGTGATTTAAACATATTACACCATGTCTTGGGGGTGCTAATTTGTAAGTACGTACACACGGTGATTTCATGTTTCATTGGATAGATATAAGGTGAAATAGAGTTGTTTCATTTTTATAATAAAATATTAAAATATTATAGATTCTTATTTTATTAGATTATTATTAATACAATTGTATTAGAGGAAGTGGAAGATGAAATAAATTTGAATGAATGAGTATAAGAGGTTACCTATTCCTCGACGTGCCCCCTTTAAATTTCCATATAGGGAAAAAGTGCTGGGCTTTTGAGGGGACCATCAAATATATAATGTAACTATGAATGTTGAGATGTGAAATGGGCAGGGTTTTTCAATGATTGAAGGATAAAAATGGAGTGAATATTAGAGGGAGGATGTTCCCTTTTATTTGAGAGGAGAAGGGTACTTTAGAAAAACTCTCAAATTAAAAATTAATAATAAATTCAGTTTCGACTATAAATGGTACTAATAATATATAATTGAAATATAAGATTTTTTTTGGTTAGAAGGAACATCATCTAATAATTTTTAGACATATATAGAATATCTGATTATCTTTATTATTTTGGTTTAACCGTTATTTTACCCTTTTTAATCTTATTGTGATATCATGTTATTTACACATTATGGGTCAATGTAGTTACCGTATCATGTAAAATGACACAAAAAATGTTATATATGACCTATTTGGATTTATATTAACAATTTGGACAAATAATATATTTTTAAGAATATAATATCATTTAATAAATTATTTTATTTTTTATGTAGCAAATTGTGTCAATTTTGGGGACTGTTCATACTTGAGTTTTTCTTCAAAATTCATAAAAACATGATTCCTTCAAAAACAAGCCACTAAATCAATGGTAATATGTCAATATCAACCATAAAATTCTTAGATGAAATCAAAATAACCAAATTACATTTTTTAAAATATTAATAAATTAATTTATTTGAATATATCATTATTGAGGTAATCAATACCTCATAATTACTTCATTAATAAATTTATATATATAATGTTTCTAAATTTTAAATAAATTAAAATTATTTAGGAAATCATATTATATTATTAATGACTATTTATAGACATATACATCATTTATATTTCCTTATATTTAAATCGATGTAGTAAAAGATATATGGTTAGGTTATAATTATCATTATTTAAATTAATTCTTATTAAATGTCATTTTCATATCCATGTGAATCCATGGGGTCCCAAAATCGTCCCATGGATGAAACTCTTGAATCTATATAAAATAATAGGATTAGGAAAAATTTTGGGTAGTTATTTATTATTAGATTATTATTTTTTACCCTTATTTACCAGATTTTCCCTTTAATCAGGGTAAATAATGTAATTACTAGTGTTAATATTAATAATGTCCAAAAAGAAAAGGAATTAGTTCCCACAATTTAGGCCCTTTTGATTGAAAATTTGGAATCCATTTTTCTGAATAAGAAACAAAGAAGTTTCATTAATTTATTTATATTAATCGCATTCTTGTAATGAAAAAACATGGTATAAAAGTTAAAACATTACAAAATATTGGAATATTTTTACCTATGAATTCAATGTAAAATTAATTATAATGAAATAAATTATATTAAATGAAAAAAAATATTCTATTTATACATGAAAACCATTTAATATTATAATTTTTCATAAAAAATTATCACCATGAATAAATATTTTTTAAAAAATAATTTACAACATGTTCACAATGAATCAAAATATGAATGTTAACAGGAATTTATAAGAAATTTTTGAAAAGTAAATTTTCATATCACGAATCAAAATAAAATATTTATGATGTCATATAGATATTATTAATGGTTAAAAATCATAATTTAATATGGGTTCTCTATTCAAATGTGTAAAATTATAATTTTAAAAAATATGTTTACAAACATAAAATATGGTTTTATTCATACCGTATGATTACAATAATTATTGGATGAATTTTCCTATGTTAGTTATAATTATTTTTGATAACCTAACATATAGTATATAACAATAATTTTATATTTTGGGTATCTTTCTATTCATTTAAACTCACACTTTCATTCAAACAAAGCTACTAATGAATTAAAATTATTTAATGAAAATATTTCATAAAAATATCATGGTGTTACATTCTACCATCCTAAAACCAAATTTCAACCTCAAAATTCATCACATTGAAATTAACAGAAGTGGAAACATCACCCTCATCATATCCTAAATTTCTAATGTAGCTTTTTCAAGTTGGGGTTTTCTCCAATAATCCTTAACGAAGCAAATAGTTATGTTTTGTAGGCATTTTTCGCTATGATGTATAATCTCAATTAGTTGTTATTAATAAGAAATAACTTTATCTAGAAGTACGAATTCTAAGCATTGTACATGTGAATGATTGGGTATATAATTTCTCAAGAGAGATACAGGAAACTCATCATGAACTTCTAAGAGTTTCTATGGAAGATTTAATCAGTACGCTAACATCCATACACGATCTAGTATCACAAAAGTACTGATATACCTAGGGCTCAACTTTCCTTTCATTCAAAATATCATTACTCTCTTCCAGGGAGATATTCATAAGAACAACTTATCACCCTCATAAAACACTGTTTTTTGTTCGGTTGTCAGAATAAATGTTTTGTCGCCTATCAGCTGATCTTATGAATTATTGAAAACATATGTCCTTTTCTGCCATTTCATTAACAATATCAGGTCCTAATAGACTTATTTCCCCTACTTCATCTCATAAAGTTAGAGTTCTACACTTATTTCTGTAGAGGTAATCATAAAAAGACATTTTAATAATATAATAAATACTTTTATTGTAAAAAATCCCACCAATTGTAGGTGTTGATCCTAACAACCATTGAAATCCATAGAGAATTCTCCCAACATATCTTCCATAGAATGAATTTTACTCTCATTATGACCGTCTATCTAAGGATGATAAGAAGTGTTATAACATAAATCTATATCCAGAGCATGCTGAAAGCCACGCCAGAACATTGAGGTAAACCTCAGATCCCAATCAGATATAATGTAATGTGGAACTCCATTAAATCATACCAGTTCTTTTACATTTATCCTATCAAGATGATCTATATAAAAATTATATATGATAGCAAGGATGTGTACCATCTTCATAAGATGATCAACAATAACCCATATATAATTAACCCATTTGGATATTTTGGGAAGTCTAGTGAAAAAGTCCACAATGATGTTTTCTTATGACCTTTCTGTTAATGTTATTGGTGGTAACATCCCATTAGACATCTATCTCTTTGCCATAACATATTGAAAATCCCAGAATATAGATGCATATTCTGCAACATCTCTTTTTTTCCATCACACAAGAAGTACTCTTTTGGATCAATGTACATCTTTGTTCATCTAGGGTGAATAGAGAATAAAGAAATATGAGCCTCATCCAATGGCTCCATATTTATTTCTATTATGGAAAGAACAAAATCATGATTTCTAAACCTTATTATTTCATCACAATCATGATTGAATTCAAAAACGTTTCACAAATGCTTTTGTAACACAATTTCATATTTCTATGCCTCTTTAAACACCAGTAGTATAAATTATTGAACAGTAATTTGAGAAATATATGATTTTCACCTTCAATTAAAATTTCAAGATACATCATTTGAAAATGCATAAATATTTTATCTTTTGTGATCCTCATCATAGATAATCTAGCATGGCCTTTTCAACTCAAAACATCTGTGACCTTGTTCACATTCCCATTGTGGTACTAAATGGATTAGTCATAATCATTATTCAACTTCAACTATCTTCATTTCTAATATGCATATCATATGGTGTAAAATATACTTTAAACTTTTATGATCATTCTATATATCACAACATTAACCATAAATAAAATTTCTGCATATTTTTAATGCATAGATTACTTCCGTGAACTCCAAATCATGAGTGGGGTAATTTTGATCAATGATATTCAACTATTTTAAAGCATAATTTCTGACAATATCATTTTGCACGAGAACACACCCCAATACCTTATTGGATGAATTTATGTATATCCAATACATTCTCCACTATAGGTCCATGTGAGCACATGTTCACTAGCTAACATTATATTTATATTATTAAAAATCACTTTACATTCCATCGTCCAAATGAACATAACTTATTTCAGAGTAAACATTATGATGGGATTAAATAATCACAACAAATCATTCAAAAAACGTCGATAATATGTATCCACAACATGAAAACTTCAGATTTTAGTTAATGTTATAGGTCTCGACCATTTTCTATAACCTCTTTCTTTTCATGATCCAAATATATCCCCTCTCTTGATATTATGTTCCCCAAAAATGAAACTTTTTTAAGAAAAAATTATTACTTTGTATATTTAGAATAATTCTTATCTATTATCAGGGTCTTCAGTAAAATTCTCAGGTGATATTCATGTTATTCCTTCATCCTTTTATTTACAAGTATATAGTCTATAAAGACTACCAAAAACTGCTCAAGATAAACTCAAAAGAAATTATGAATTTGATCTATGATGTTAGCATAGGCACTAGTAAGACCAAAAATCATAACTCTAAATTCATAGTTTCTATACCATGTACGGAATTCCATCTTTGGTATATCCCTCTTTTTCAAACTTAATTTATAATAACCTGAATGATGATCAATCTTTGAAAATAATTTTTCTCTATGTAGTAGGATAAATAAGTCATCAATGCATGGGAGAGGATAATTCTTTTATAGTGATCATTTAATATTCTTAATAATAAATAAATAGTCTCATTGATCCATCTTTTTTTAACAAACAACATAGGTTCTCCCTAGGATGATGCACCAGGGAGTATGAATCCCTTATCATTATTCACTTGAAGTTGATTTTTCTAATACAGAAATTCAATTAGGACCATTTTATAAGGTGTCTTAGAAATAGGCATAGCACCCAGTTTGAGTTCTATTGAAAACTAAAATTCATGAATTGGTGGAAGACCTGGTTATTCCACTAGAAAGACATCATCAAACTACAGTACAATGGGAGTATTATTAATCATGAGTCTCTCCCTAATCATTTTTGATATATAACCTTCATTTATTTGAATCGAGACCCAAAATATAGAGAAATTTCAAATAGAATGTGGTATTCATCCTTTAATCAATATATAATCATAGATTTATCTGGAATACGAAATGTGACTTCTCTATATGGGTATTGATATGAGTTCCATATAATGAAATTCAATCGATGCCACGAATCACATAAAATTCCACCCTAGTAAGGATTAAATCATTTGCAAGAAGTAATATCCCACAGTCATCAATTAGAGAGGAATTATAAGCATTTGATGTGACCATTGTTCCATTAGGAGTTGTCACAACATACTCGACATCAAATTGTTGAGGTAATAAAGTGATACCAAAAAAATAGAAACAAAAGACTGGTGGGATCCATAATCCAATAAAACATTTTATACTTTATAGTAGATGTTAAGTGTACCATTCACCACTTCATTATAATAATCAACACCGCTGATAGTAATTACATGTGACATTCTTTTAAATTTGGCCTTAATATTTTTTTTTTCATTTATTATCATCAATAAAATATATATCAGGGCATTGATTGGTATAATTCCCTCTTTCCTTTCAACTGTATCATTGATGTGTAGGAGGTGCATTATGCATATCCATTTCTTTGTTCACAAGACTAGATATATTTTTTACCTCACTTCGACATTCAATTTCCTGATGACATTCTTTTCCACAATAAAAAATTTACTAGTCACATTAAGAAAATTCCCTCCATGTTTCTTTCTACACTTTGAGCATAAGAGAAACTCATATTCTAATAAGTATGACCTTTATATTTTCATTTGAATTACATTTTTCTCTTCTTATGAACCAATATGACTGATGGTTTACTCCAATATCCATATCAACCATGAGATCACATTGAAAAATTTCATCATTTATATTGATTTCCTTTATGGATAATTCCCTTGGAGACTTGGTTTTACAACACTAAAGAATTTATGAATCATAATCTATGGTTGGATAGTAATTCAATTTGTGTACCATTATTGTCTTGTAAAATTTTCATCATATGAACAAAAGGATTCATCATCTATTTGATTATTTTCAAGGAACTTCTTCAACTTCTTGGTTTAATGAATATGAGAGATGTTCTTTTTGAAGAATAAGTTCATTAACTTGTCCCATTACATGGAGTAAATTTCATTGCATTGCCTCGTATTCATGATTAGATTCTACCATTGATCAGCTTCACCATCCATATGATATACTGCTAAGATGACTCTATAATGATAAGAATATTATAGAACTTTAAATATATTTTTAGTTGTACTGATTCATTGTTCACCCACAAATGTATCATAATATCCACTTAGTGAAGATAGATGCTACCTCATGAAGGATTCCACAGAATTTTGCTCCCTCCATTACTCGTTTGGAAGTCAGGTATGATTCATAGCATGGGAAACTTGTTTGATCTTGGATACAATATTTTTCATTCCTGCTCCTATAACATATGGTTTCTGAGGGGAAAATAATTTCATTTCCCATCGCATTAGGACATAACATAGTTTTCTTGGGTTATAATGATGAACTAAAACCAAGAATCATAGTGTGAGAAAACTAATGAAAATAGGAAACCCACACAATGAAGAAGAAAATTCCAATTTATGAGACATTAGGATTTATCCTAGGATATTAATGTTAATTTTTAAAACAGTATGATTCTGTCTTATACTATGACATATACTTTAGGATTTATCAAACTAGTTTCCAATGGTCTACTATACAGTTCTTCTGATACAAACTATAGTGACCTGTTCATTACAAGCATTGATATCACGTCATAATTGAAGTATATTTATTACAATATATAACCAAACCATGACATGACCATATAGGTGAAATGTATTTAGAAAATATGAAACATAAACAACTGGTTCATAAAACATATACATTTCTTTCTATCAATTACAACATAACTAGACTGCTTTTTGGGATATCACACTTAATATGCTTTTTCATGTTCTGGGAGAAGAAAGATATAAAAGTTTGATCATTAATCATTAGTAATGGTGAATAAATGAAATAACAATTATACCATATTAATAAGAACATAACATTTGGAAATATTATCCTGAATATAAAAGACCACAATATCATATCACAGGATAAATCATAATAGTGAAATGTAATCTCTATATTCAAAACACAATACTTGTAATTGTGTGGAATACACACAAAAGGATAAAAATTATTTCATATTAGTCAAGGATAAATTTCAGGACCATCACGGTGGACAAAGTCCATTACTGAACATAATTCTCTTCTCATTTCATTCCAATATCAGTGAACTAGATTAAATAATTGTTTCATCAAGGAATATTTCATGAGATATAAATCATTATAAAATTAATTTAAGGGAGGTATAGGTCTCACCCATCTCATCATTAAATAATTATTACTTTTTACACAAAAAATATAGAAAAATTCACCATAGTATATCCTATGAAATCATATGGTTTTCTTAAACATCCTTCCATAATTATTATTTTAAATAAAATGTATTTTTTAAATTAAATTCCATAAAAAACCTAAAACATAGTAATAAGAAGGATAGAAAAAGATTCCTATGTAATTTTAGATGGAAAATAATTTTGATGACACAATTGTGTATCAATCCAGTGGAAAATATCATTTCTTCTTAAAAAACGTCTCCTTTTCACAAAAAGTCATGCAATTTTAAATGAAAATAAATGAGTGAAAAATAAAATTGATCCATTTTAGTGGAATATTCATATATATAAGGTGTAATAAAGATTTAAAAACCAATTCATGATGTATAAGTTAAAAGAACATCCTCCATATAGTTTTTTCAAAAAATTCAAAAAATACCTCATACGGTAAACAAGAGAATGATTCATTACATACCATTTAGTACAAGTAAAATTATTAAAAATGAAATAAAAAATACATATAAAAATAGTACACATTTTAGGAGAATATTTTTAGAAATCATTATCATGGATGAAAAATATATTATCAGTAGGTACTAACGAATAAACAATCTCAGATAAAATGAGATCGGAAATGATATTTATTACCTAAGGTATGATATGATTTATATATATACAAACCTACTATAAAATTATTTAAATAATGTTAAATATTCAGTCCAGAATCATAATAATTTTTATGATAACATTTACGATCATATTTTCATCTATTTGAAAGTATCATTTTATTGTTACTCATTATTCAGGTATTAACTGCTTTATGTTCTTATGTATGTTTGGCCAAAAAAGTTCTTATTCCAATTTTTAGGTTATAGGTATATTATATAATGTATTTTATTAGTATAATATATATCATATTGATTCATTAAATTAATTTATATAATTATTGTTTAATGATAATATTGTAGAATGAATCACATTGCACTGTGGAGACGGAAAGCCATACATATGCACAAAAGACAATATCATTCCCATAATTGTAGAATGATATTAGTGTGGATGGGTTATAGTATCTCATAATTAGTATCATGTTATAATAATCATATATAGTTAATATTTAAACCATTATTCCCATCCTTGTATGGTGTTGGTGAAAAACATATTAAACCACGGCGTTAAGACGATAATCTGTATGTACGCACGCACGGTGATTTCATTTTCGTAAGATGGATATATAGTGAAATAGTGTTTTTTCTTATTTATATAAAAATATATGTAAATTAGTGATACTTATATTATTACATTATAATGAAATATCTAAAAAAGAGGAAGTAGAAGAAGAAATAAATTTGAAAAAATTGGTAGAAGATATTACTTCTTCCTCGACGCGCCTCATTTAAAATTATGATTTGGGCACTAGGGTTGGTCTACTAAGAATATCGAAACCTCTAAATGTATACAAGGGAAAGTGAGAAGAAAAATGTTATTGTTTTTTCCGAGAGTTAAGTCTCAAAATAGAGTGAAGTGGAGAGGGATGATGTTCACTATTATAAGGGAGGAGATGAAAACTTTAGGAAACTCTCAAAATATTAATTTATTATAAATTCAATTTAGAATTAAAATGGAATAATTTTTTAATTCAAATATAATATAAATTTTCTTCAAATAAAAGTCATCAAATAAATTCTACTCAAGTATATAATATTTTTTTATCATTATCATTTTGGATTAACCCATATATTACCCATTTTAATCATACTATTATATCATGATACTTAAACATTGTGGGTTAATGTAATTACCATATCATGCCGAATGACCCAAAATTTTTATTTATTTCATATGTGGTCATTTTTAACCATTTTTATGAATATTATATTTTTATAAATTTAATATAATTTAATAAACTATTTAATGTTTTATGTTATGATGTGTGTCCATTTTAGACACTATTCATACTAGAGTTTTTTTAATGAAATCATAATAACATGATTACATTGTAACTAAGGCATTAAATAAAATTTAATATGTCAATATAATCCATTATATTCATGGAGGATATAAAAATAACCAAATTAAAATTTTAAAATATTTATAAATTCATTTATTTGAATCTTTCATTAATAAGGCAATTATTAAATCATAATTCTGTCATAAATAAATATGTTTATCTAATGAATGTTAATTATAAATAAAATAACTTGATTTATTAATTGTGTTTATATTTATAATGACTATTTATACATATATATATATAAGTTATATAAACCTATATTAAAATCGATTTAGTTAATGATAGATGTTTATGTGATAATTATCTTTGAATTAAATTAATTTTATAAAATGACATTTTCACATTGAATTGAATATATGGGATTTTAAATAGACCCAACGATGCACATGGTTTGTAATATCTCCAATTAATATTATTAGGACACGTTTTAGGGTAGTTAAATATAAAAAATTATTTTTTTAACCTAATTTACCAAATTTACATTGTAACAATGGTAAATAAAATATTTACTGAAGATACAATTACAAATGTCTAGAAAAAATGCATGTATTCCAAAAATTTGGTCCTTCTGATTCAAAATATGGAATCCATTTTTCCAAATTCAAAATAATGATGTTTTATTAATTAATTTAAAATTAATCTCATCGTTGAAATGAGAAAACATGTTTCAAATGTTAAAAAATCGAAAAAGATTGAAATGTTTTTACCTATGAATTCAATGTAAAATTAATACAAAATGTAGAAATTATATTATATCGTAAAAATATATTCTACTTATACATTAAAACTGTTCAATATTATAATGTACCCATAAAAAATATCTTGATGAAAAAAGTAGTTTTCAAATAATAATTAGAAAATTTTTACTATTTATCAAAACATGATGTTTATTAATAAATTATAAGAAATTAATCCAAAGTAAAATTTTATATCATAGTTCAAAACGTCATGTTGATTTTCTCTTATATATAAATTATTAATGTTTCGAACTATTATTTAAAAATGGGTTCCTTATTGAAATGTGTAAAATTAAGCATAAAAATAGGCTCTTATACATAAAATAGGGTTTTATTCATCCCCTATGGCTAAAACATAAGTTGGATGAATATAACAACATTTTATTATGTATATAAAAAATATATATCATTAAATTCATTACATGAAGTAAATAACTTAAAAATACAAAAAACAATCTGATTTAAATTTTAATAATGTATTTATAGCCAATGAGTTCATAATGAATTTTTATAAGTTAGTTATAATTATTCACGCTAACCTAATTGCTTGGATATAATTATAATTTTATATTATGGGCATATCAAAGTTTATTAAAACTCATGATTGTGTGAAAATCATTCCACTAAAGAAGAAAAATTATTTAAAGTAAATATATCTTAAAAACATCCAATTGTTATAATACCACCTTGGAGTGAGAGGCTGAGATTGTTCCCCAGTTCCCACATCACATTATGTAGACCATATTTAAGAATTTTAGTATGTAAATCCTCATGGATGGGATAATGTAATGAATAATCTTATCCAAATATTATTTTGGTTTTTTGTTATTTTCCACTCAATGTGTTAAGAAGAAATTATATACCATGGCCCAATTTTCAAAGATTAATTATTTCAAATATATTAAATATTTTTAATATAACAAAAGTTCAATTATCCTAAAAAAGTATAATAATATTTATATGGTATCCTATATGATAATTTTAGTGACATGTTGAGTTTAGAATGTAGGTTATATCATAGGTGTGACCTAACTTTGGTCGGCAAGGGATATTATTAGAGAAGTCATCACAGACTTAAAATGACTAAAATAATTCCTTAAATTATGTTTTAAATTTTTTTAGGTAATGAATAATGTGTATTTTTCAAGGTTGTTATGGTGGAATTAAAAGGATTCCCTATATACCCTATTTTTATTCAATAACACGTTGGGAGAGAATTGGTGGATTTATTTAAGACGAACATCTACAATATTATGGAACGATGATTGACGTTCCATAGAAACAAATGAAATCGTCAACGATAATGGCATTGCTTTATTATTCAAATTTTTTTGATATTAATCCAGGAATAATTTATTATTTATTAGATTCATTTTCCATTAATTATTTCATTGATTAATTCTAATTAATCAACAAACATATAGATCGACATTCTAGTCCTCCTGTAGGGAGGGTTTTTTGTATGGTAATTTATAGAGTTTCTTTAGTTTATGTTGGATTATTAACATATCATTATAATAGTGATAAATCAGGTACATCATGAATTTGGTTCTGGATCATTCCCCATTTTTTAGTCGTGCATTTCTGCAATAGTTTGTTCATTCATCCATGGTGTTCTTCATTGACCCATTGTTCGAAATCCTCAAATAAATCGGTCATTTTAAATCTACTTCGTATAAAAAAGATCCTATATTATCTATCTAGGATCAATAATACATGAATGTGTTGTGATTATTGATGAATATATGTGTTATACTGTTTTGGAATCTAAATTTCACGTATTTTTTCATACAATGATTAATGGGAATGAAGGTCTATTTATGAATTGATCAATGGGAATAAATTCATAAATTTTCCATAGATAGGATCAAATGTCGGATATCCTGAATTTTTATAGTAATTAATAATTTATCCAAGGTGGTGGAGGCATGGAAAACACAGTTGGAGGAAACCTTGTGTTATTCTTATCCCGATCAACACAACATCTAATATATAATTAAAAAACATGTCGGTCCATCCATGCAACATCAATGGTTTTGAGAAAAATTTATGAATCACAAACTATATGACACTATTAGATGACATGTGACCACTCCACTATGGAAAAAATGTACCTCGTATGGTAAACAGTAATAGGATAAAATACATGTTCATGATCACTAAATCTACTCCCACACGAACCCATCAAAACCATTTTTACATGGGGATACCAATGTACTTGTACACAAGAAGAGTACATAGGTTAACCAGACAATGTGTACTATTAAATAGACCAAAATAGAAGACATGGGCCATTAAAATGGGTAGGACCTAAGGTCAAAGGGATGCATCTTGTAACCCTACTACCAAATGTGTACTTCCATAATGTATCATTTGATCCATTTTCATTTATATAATTTCCATGTTTCATTAGAGTGTGTTCCCCATAACCAAACAGTGAGGGTTATTATGAATCACTTCCTAATCGTATGAAAATGAACCCAACAACATAGATTATTTGATATTGTTGATGGAATTACTATTGGAGTTGTGTTGTGTGACACTCAATTTACCATTGTATATTAGGTTGACTTCATGGTATCCTAATGAAAAACAATATGTGGGCATCGAACCTCTACATATAAAGTTATTTTGGATAGATTTATTTGTATACACAATGTCTCTGGGAGGGATTCTCACCTATATCATACCTATTTGGACAATCAACTTGTACATTCTATAGAATGGCCTGAAGATCAATACCTCTCAGTCAGACATCTTTATTGTTATTAGACTTCTGAGTGTTTACACCTAGACTAGTAATATGTATAACCATCTATTTAGACTCATTGTCCTGTATTATATTTGTGAATTACATATAGATTGTGTGTCTATGATATGCATAACTAGATTGTATTTTTATATATGCATTAGATATATACCTATATATATAGATGACTATAATAATTTTTTCTAAGATTTGTGGTTTTAGGGTGTCCTACTGTGTATTGTTATACTCAATCATGAATGATATTTTCCTACACATGTCATGTCACTTGATGACGATCGATCTTTTGATAGAATCATAGAGAGAGAAAGACATGATGGTACATAGTGAGACCAGATATTCGGATGGGTTTTCCTATGTTATCTTGACATAAGTCCCCAGGATGACCTTCTAGTTTGACATGTTTAATACCCTCTATGGTGTTATTTTATTTTTCAATGTTTAAATTCCATTACGTCCTTTCATACACAGGATTTGACATTTAGATTTATTCAATCATGGTAGTTCAATTTTTATCATCTCTGAATTTTATTTTCTTGGAGTTCTGTGCTTGTGTACAGTTATATAGGCATTGACATTCAATGATTGTAATATATATACTCGGTGCAATACCCCATCACCTAGTCAATTGGAGGCACTCTTAGGGAGCCCTAGAACATGACCCATTTGGATGGTAGATTTAAATACTATTGGTATAAAATAAATTTTAGTAGCAACCTTGGGATCTAGATTTAGTAAAATATATACATCATAACATAACCCTTAGATAGATTTTGAATATTAAAATAGAAGCACATATGTAATCATTGTGATATGTATTTTATATTCCATTAATAGATGATGAGATTATGGTTGATCATAATTTCTAAATCATATACATCTATTTTTAGGTTTTAGGTGAGGAGCATCTACAGATATTAAATACATATTAAAGTAATTTCAAAATGTTTTCATTTTAGTGGAAATGATATTTACATAATAATGAATTTAAATTTTAGATACATGTGTTTACATTTATTAAAAAATTATAGGGTTGATATTAAAATATTATAAATATAATTTTTATGAAATGAATATGTCTTTTTGAAAACCCTGGTAAAATTCGAGTTTAATGTTTAACTTTATTTCTTCGATTTCAATCATATTTTTTTAGAAATTTTTTATAAATTAGAGTGATATAGGTTTATTAAATGGATAAACTGCATCCATGGTGATAACCATAATAAAAATATTCAATTTATAAAATTTTTAGAGGCTACTGTATGGACATATGGATAATAAGATCCATTAATTTTTGTGATTTGGGTATGAAATTTCATTTTATGATATAATGGATGAATTGGAAATTAAATGAAGAAAAAATAAATGTTGAAATTGTGTTTGTTGAATTATTATTATTTTATATATTTCTTAATATACTTATGAATAAAATAATCCAGTGAATTTAGTAAACTGGTTGAGAAGTGAATTTAATCTTAATACATTAATTTCATTTTACAAATCACTATTTAAATTGTAAAAGATTTACTATTCTGTGGATGTTTACATTCCAATGTTAAGTAACATATTTATGATCAATGACCTCAATCCCACACTATAAATATTTTAACTTTTTATTCCATGTACATTTTTTTACATTCATATATTTTACTTATATGTAACTACACAGTTATATGATATTCTTTATGACCTTTGTACATCTGATTCTTTCTTCTAAATACGTAATATTATTAAATATTTTATGATATAGGATTTAAAAAAAATTTAATTTTAAAATGCAAAACCCATGATTATCAAGATTGATTTAATATTTTGATGATTGAATTTATATAATGTGTGAATAATATACCAAACCAAAATTCTAACATAATAACATTTTATTACATATATTGAATGGTTCACAAATCCTAGCGTATAAATGAATATAGCATCCTTACAAATTATGAAATATTTAATATTATATATATATTTAATATATTATATTTCTTTTAATGCACACAATACTAAGTTATCATGTGTCACACATAACAATGAGTTTCTTTGAAAGCCAGTGTTTGGTGCAAGAACATGATTTATCAAAGAAAATTATATTATTAAAATATAATTATTTCATATTACATGATATAACATTCCATTTAAATTATTTGGTATGAAAAGGATTAACTATAATATGAATATATTTGATTTTTTTCATTTGGTACCAATTAATTAGAAATGAATATAAGAACCAAATGATTATAATGGTGATGTTTTTAAAAAACAATTATTGTGTGCCAAATGGTTATTTCATAATAAATTATATCAAATATGATTAGTGATTGAAATTAATTTAATATATATATATTAAAGGATGTAGTTTCTGTATTCATACAATATGTTTTATATAGACAATATTAGAATAAATCAACTTTTATGGTTTAAATTTGTACTTTTCTAGAAAAAAAATTTCACCTCCTTTTAATGGAACCATTAAATTAAATCTAAAATTTTTAAAATATATATATTTTATAGTTCAAAAAAAATATTAGTTTTTTTTGAAATAATTACTTCAAATTATATTATAAGGATTTTTTTTTATTTTTCAGAGACATTTCCTTTTAAAATGAATAGTAAAAATTACTAAATATTATTTGAATACTATTTTTTCTAATATATAATTTATATTGATATATTAAATTATAAATTTTATGTAATGATTTATTATTAAAATTTCAGATCTATTAATAAATTTTTTATTTTAATTATTTTTTCATTTATTTTAAATATAATAACATATAAATATTTTTTACATTTAACCATTAAAACCCAACTTTCTTGTCCCGTCTATGAGATTTATTTAAAATTAATTTCAACCACATATATGATAGGAATATAGAATAATGTATTCCAGATTTTGAATAATAATAATTTAAAATTTATTTTATGTTCATATTAGTTTTTTTCAAAAAATATTATTTAATGTAATTAAAAATAAATAGTTTAATTAATATAATAAATTGCTTATTAAGGGAATAATACTCACACTTATGGGCCAAAATGACCTATAATCAAGTGAAAAACATTTTTATTGTCATATATTGACCATATTTTCCATTTAATATAAATTTTATTAATTATTAAACGCAAATTACTTAATGGATACCTGCCAATAGTTCTTAATTTTTAATATTTATAAGAATTTCACTCCTTATCCAATATAATAGATTCATCACCCATCGTTAACGAATTGACATCATTAATGAATTTAATATTTTCCAAAACATTCCCAAATAATCTCCCAAAATCTATACCATTATCCAATTATCACAATTTTGTGTGGAAATCCATACACTAAATTATTTTCATATAAACCAAAAGGTCTTACCCTAAAAAGAGGTAATGTTATTCAATGTCCAATTTGGATTTTTTTTTATAAAACTCTAAAAAAATATTATATTGCTTTTATATAATAAAATAATTATCCAAATATATTGTAATTTTTTTTATTTTTTTGGAATGGAATGGAATTATCATTCACAAACGTCCATCAAATGAGATACAGAACCATCGTTTATGTGAACAGATGACTGTCATCCCACAAACTATTGTCATCCATTCTCCAATTACCTCTATTCAAGGATGAAAATAATGATTTATTTAAAGAATATATATTTTATAAATTATAATTATAATATCTTTGTGTTTATAAAAGTATTATATATCAAATTCCTTCATGATTTTAATTTTTTGTGAGTATGATAACACCATATGTGGATTTGTGGAATGCCAAATCCTGAAAGAAATAAGATTCATTCATATATTAAATTTAATATATTATAGATGAATTGAATTAAAATATCTTATTTATATGTCATAAATATGGCACTGTAATAATTATTTACACATATATATATATATCCTTTCCTTTTCATTATTTTAATATGGAATTTTATTAAAAAAAACATTCAATCATACATAACACCAACTTTCTCTATAAATAGTGTATTTCATTTCTTATATATACATTTTATGGAAAACTAAAAAATATATCAATAATATACATGATAATTAAATCATGGTTTACATTCATGGTATAATTAAATCATGATATATATAATACAAACTATAAATAATAAGATAAAACATACTCAAAAAAACATTGATATTACCTTCTAAAATTGTGGAATTAAAGAATGATTACATAGAAAAGAAATATGGAATTATAAGAATATCATCATATATTTAATTAATATTAATATTGTTCTTGAATTAGTTAGTATCATTTTTTACACTATTATACATGATGTTAAAGAGTGTTCGACCAAAAGGAAGTGTAAAGTTAAGGGATTCTATCTCAATTTCATTTCCTTGTGGCATATAGTAATGTTATGCTTCTATTTTTATTAATATATTATTTTAACTGATAATCTATCATTTTCAAGGGAATATTCTATTTAATAATGAAAATAATAGTTTCCTCATGTATTATTAAACATATTTTAATTTAATCAATGACAAAAAGCCTTATTCTTACTCTAATGTGTGTATGTCATATTCATACCTTACTAATTATTCATCTATATGAATTATGATCAAACTAAAAAAAGATATTATAGATATCAACTTCCTTGAATCAATTGTGTATTCATTATCTTCATATTGTGTTCTTCAATTTACAGTGGAACTTAAACATTATATTTCCCATAATTATCCATATATTTTATCTAGAATATTATTATTTTCAAAACAATATTCCATATTTACATATGGTGCATATATGGATTGATGTTTTATTTACTATAGAATTATTTTAAAATATTAATCCTTTACTCAATATAGATGTATGATAAGTAACACTTTTTATTAAATAAATAATTTTTTTGATATATAACGAATTTATTGGACATGAATGAAATTGTTTGGGGATCAGTCAATGCACAACCATCAATGCATAGGTAGTGTCCTAATATGAAATCAGTTGCAGATAAAGTCATGTAGTATGATTCCAAGAGGAATCAGTCTGGCTCCTACCCATAGAATTAAACTATTTTCATAATAGGTCATAATGGTAAATCACTCAGGTTCATATGAATCCTAACATTTGAAAATTAATCATTTCCTTCATTTTTTAGTTTTTTTATCCATGATATTTTCACATTGAAAAAATCTATATATGAATTCCATTATCAATTTATTGAATAAATAAAATAATTTTTAGTTATCTGTATTTATATATTATTTACTCACATCATTCTATGTTGTTGATTACAAGGAATCTTCACTCTTTATTTAAATTTCTATTTTATTTACTTATTTGTTCTCATAATTTGGTTACATGGCATGTGTTATCAATTATTTACCATTACATATTGATTATTATCATTAATTCTTTATTTATTACCCTATACATTACCCATACTATGAATTTTATTTCCCCAATGTTTTTCCCTTTCCCGAGGATTCAACGATGTGTACTAATACTCATGTACATAGATATAGTAGATGGAATAATGATAGAAATGAAAAATAATTTTTTGTAATATTAATATTCATTTTTAATAAATGTCTATAGTATGTATCTAGATTACCAAGACTAATAATAAATTACATCATTTGGGGTAGTCTTTTATTGTCTTTATTCATGTGTAATGGTAGCACGACATCGTCTCTGATATTATGGGGGTCAGGTCGTACATTACTACCTCATGATGAGACGTGAAGTGTTTTTCACTAACGTGTTACAAGGACGGTAATAAGGGTTAATATAATGAATATATATTATATACATGAAATCATTATGCTATTCATGAATCAATTATACTTCAATAAATATTATAAATCTTTTTCTTTTTACCATTTCACAAACTGAAATTCTTATAACCTCTTTCAGGGATGTGTAGAATACCATCTCCTCGAAGGGAATTGAATCGTTTTTTATTAAATGAATTTTGTATATAATGATATATATATGTATAACATTTTTTATGATATAAAGACCATTCAAGAATGATTAATATTGCATACATTCATTCCATAATAGATATTGAATAATGGAAAAATTACATGGGCATAAGTACGATCTACCTTCTCTATGATCCCAACATTGGAAAATTTTTTAAGATCAATATTTCAAGGAGGTCTTCAAATAATAATTTATGTATAAATATGATATTTATTTTATTATTATTATTATTCTGAACATGTTTAAATAATTTCCCCTTTATCAATAGTTGACCTAAAATTTCATTATGGAAACAAAACCATTATTTGGTTAAAATATAAGATATAATATTCATTGAGTAATTAATTTAATATAAATTGATATTAAGTGAAATAAACTTAATAATAATTTTATAATTTTTTTATCAAGAATGTAAATGATTATTATAAGTTTATTATTCTGGAAGATAAGTAACATGCATGACGTATCCAAGTCATAGTATAGATTCTCCTTGTCTCAATTTTATTTATGTGAGACACAATCCATTTTTAACAAATATAATTATTTTTTTGTGTATACGCATCAAATTAATGTATTTAATATATTTTTTTCCAAAAACATTATGTTTATTTTCATGTCCTTCTGGGGATCTATCTTTCTTGGTGTATGTTGTTTAAATGTTTACAAATTCCTATGGAAATTCTGTATCAAATTTTCTTATTTCAAACATATTTAATGTTATACTACTACCTTCATTTATGAGTTTATATTATTTTCATATGAAATTTTGTATTATGAATCACGTTATTATCTTGAAATTATAAATGATATTCATTCATGTGGATTGTGAATCAATTTTACCAATTTTCTATGTCTATTTTATAACAGTCTTATCATTTATCAATATTGTGTATAATTTAGTATCAAATTTTGAAATCTTATAATTCTCATAAAAAACGATCTATTATAGGGGTTTAATCAAAATTTATATTAATTTTCCCATTTTTCTAAATTTTTAGTTATATTATTTGATAATTTGTTTTTATGAAAATATTGTATCATTTTATTTATCAGTCTGAAATATAATTTAATCCAATATCATATTTTCTAAACATGTCTCTTTTTTTAATGGATAATGTATATTTTAATAATTATATGATTTAAATAATTATTAAAAGTTTCATATATAATCAATCATTATAATTTTAAAATAAAATAATTTTAAAATTGAATTATAATTATGTATTATATTTTAAAATTTTATATAGTTTTCTCATTAAGATGACCATTATGATATATTAACAATATTTCCATTCATCGGTGGACATGAAACAATTTGTATCCTCTTAAAAAATGGTCTTATTTTTAAATGACCCAATCCCCATTATTTTTCCATTGGGATTAATATTGTTTCAAGGTGATTTTTAATTTAACCCATTTATTTTTCATAGGTTATCAGTTTTTCGAATATGTTTTATTTAACATGTTTTTTTACATAATTTAACCATGATTATAAGAGTTTCTTATGGAACCCATTTTCTTACATATTTTTTTCTAACATTCAATGAGATTAACATAAAACCCATCTATTTTCAATTGGTTAATAATGTTTCAAATAGATTTACATCACTAAAATTTATTTTTTATCGGTTGACAAGTTATCAAATGAACAATTATTGAGTCTATGAGTGTTTTTATTATGGGTATATTTATTTTATTATTTTTTTAGTTATGATGCACTACATATTAAAATGGGATGACGAAAATTAAACCATTAAATCTAATTACAACTTAGCATGGGATGGAAAATTTAGCACATGGTAATACCTCTATAGATTATCTCGGGGTGGCCATGACAACATCACGTAATCCACTTACACCAAAACATGGGGCGGCAGAGATAGTTCCAGGTATACACATAATAGCTTAAATTAATGCTATTACAATATACTACTCTAATAAGCTGGGTAATATATATATTCTATGAATTAAATCTTGTTATTGAATTTAAATTCGACTTGATATGGTTTTAGGAATATGATGATCCACGTTTGACAAAACATGTTTAAATTTCATGTTATGGGTTTACAATGTATATCATGTTCATGATTTATATCACAAGTCTCATTATTGTGGACTCTAATGACCCATTTATATGATTTTATAATTGGTATTCCATGTGCTTATGTGAATGATCTATTTTAGGAACCAATTGTGTTATCTGATCATTTTTTCATAGACTAATCCCCTTATTATGCTCATTGATGACATTCAATTTTTAATTGTTAGGTTTACCTTATTGGTCATTTTATCTCACCATTCTTATTATTTATTTCAATGGTATATAAATAATAATGTTGAATGACTAATTTATTTTTGGTAATTTATTTCTATGATAATGGTGTCCAAATGAAGAAATAAAACCTGCGACTTTTGGGGGAAAGGACTATTTAATGTCATGTTAATAATTTATATATGAGTTTGATATGATTCACTAAAAAACTAAACAATTTTTTTTTCAAGATTGTAAATGGTATAATTAGTCATGAACCACCTTCACCATGATTAGGGGATGGAAAAGATATTGCAAGATCCTTCCTTCCTCAAGATAATACAGTGAAAATGACCCTTGAGACCTGCCTCCAATAGGCCTCGAAGTGGCGACTAGAACCAAGGGCATAGAATCACACATAATATGGAAGGCATTACACTTTATATAGTAGTATTGGGAGATAGTATTTTATATACCACAATAAACCAAAACTATAAGTAAAAGTAATCCCAAAACATCCCATTCCCATATAAATGTTCCAATAATAATTATTATAATTAAAAGAAAATCACTAAAGGTATATACCAAAGAAAATAAAAACATCAACATCAACTTTCCCAACTTCCAAATTAGTATAGTCCAGCATGGTCCTATAAGTCCTTCTAGAAACCAAGAAACATTTTAATATACATAGGGTGAGTATACAGGTATACTCAGTAGGGAAACCAACGATTTGCATTCCCAAGTAGGGAGGAATTCTAATTCCCTATGAGAAAAGTGATAACTAAAGCACTAATAAAGGAATCTATCTAACCAAATCTGACAATAGAACTCTCCCAAAATAGAACAAGTCATGAAAAGTAATATTAAGAACACATCGGTGATTGGGTAACCTTTACCACTTTCCCACTGGTTATTGAGGACATCCTATGTGTCAGACCTCCCATGCCATTCTCACTACAGTCCCACTACCTACCGCGCCTGCAAACACCTGGGCTATCACAACCACACATCTCGCATGAAAACAAATAGTCCACCAAATCCACATGTTACCATGCCAGTAGAAACCTAGGCTAGAACAACATCCACCACACCTGAAGACACCTAGGCCCAAACAACTACTTCAATGAAAAACGACACCTGTGCATCATCTCGAAGACACTAGATAATCAACCTACCCATACACACCAATACCAACCTCCACAACATTATATTACTGAAGATTCATGTTCTATATTTATCATTAGGCTATCAAAACCAGCCCATTGAATCATGGGCTACTCGGGAATGGGATCAAAACAGGAGCTAATAACGATCCACTCAAATGAGTGTTGGTAAAAACACCATCCCCCATAAAATGGGGGTGTTCTTCACAATGTGATATTTATGGGTAGTGTGTGAATACAAAACATAATAACTAAATTATACATATAGGTAGACAAGCACTCTTCAATAACTAGGGGTTCCAAAATAATACCATAAAAAATTCCCATGTTATTATTCATTCTTAAGAGGCATCACAACAACAACCAAGTCACAACTCAATCCCAAAAAAACAATTCCCCAGTGAACACATTATTGTTTTAATATTTAATTGATTCCATTAAAAAAATTCATCACTGCCAGGAAACTAAAATGCACAGCTATAAGAAAAGGAAGGAAAAACTGCCAAGCAGTAATTTAAGCATTCACACTTGGTTCTCTTGTAGTGTCACAAAAAAAAGTGATCAGTAAGATCCCTCAAAGTACTGGAAAAAATACAAGCCCAAACATACAACCCCACATGGATTTAGATCTAGAAACCAACACCTACACAACAAGGGATTCCATACCCATCTACGAAACCAAACAAATAGAACATTCACACATGTTAGACCAGGTAATGGAGTTTTCAGATTCAAAGACACTATTAAATAAGATACTTCTTTCAGTTTAGTTAACCGGGGTGACCACATAATGATTCATGTTCATTGGAAATCCATTTATTCAACCACGTCTACGCGATTAACCAACTTCCCTGTTACAACCATCCAATCACATTCTTATCCAGAAAACAGAGGTTTATCTGTGCACAAGAAAGGACCACCAATGACCAAGATTATCAGTGGATATAAGCACATACAATTCACTACATATAATCATGGATAAAAGAGTAAAATAGAATCATCAAACACATCAATTAATTCATTAAAAGCTCATTTATTATCATCATTAATGTTTGGCTTCATCCATCCCCGAAGGAAAGAGTATCATACCGACCCCACATGATACATAGTTAAGATAGATGAAGTAAGTACCCTACCTAGATGATCAGAAATTGATGTTTTTCTACTCATGCCATGAACTTGGGATGAACGAATTGTAGGGGAAGAAATCTGAGGACTCCATGAATTAGTAAGAAATGCTCCAGTATAGGCACACCACTAGCATCCGGAAGGGGGACTCCAAACACACCAATGAATGGAAAAGATACTAGCCAAAAATATGAAATAATCTATTGCTATAAAAGGTGGGATCCTCGAGTTATGGGATGTGAATTTTGAATCTCTTTAAAAGATTATCTTTGTTTCACCATGTGGCTGTCCAATTAAACAAGATGAAAATAATTATTACTTAATAATTTTCATCAGAGAGGTGTCCATAATAGGAGTGCATAAAGTATTTCATTTAAACCGAGTAAAAAAGATCACATGAAGATTTCAGCACTCTAGGGGGATTAAAAATTGGTTTAAGTGGAATAAAATGGTTTTAATCCAGTTTAAAAATGCTAAATGAATCAAAAGTGGTGTTATGGGAATACTAGGGAATGAAATCCCGACCAGCCTCTATGGCACTGATCGGTGACACACAAATCCCAGAATCACCCATCTGTGTCACTAATGGGTGACTCCATAGTGACATACTGCCATCAATACACCACCCTTCTAATCTAGACATACTGATTGGGTTTAGGGAGTCCCAATCAGTTGAAATTTGCAACGTATTGGACAAGGAGGGTAGTGAAATTAAATTAGATAACTCTCAAAATATTCTCTCCCTCGAGAATCATACTAAACTTGATTCTACGGAGTGGGGTTCGAACAAACACCTTGAAGATACCTCTCACGGAAAAACCACCTAGACATCTAAAAACACCTCTCCCTCAAGATACTACACATCATATTAAGTTCACCAGTCTAGTAAAATAGATAAGGGAGTCCCTTCCACCATGTCAAGATTTTATCTTCTTTGGGTGGAACTAACTTGCATGCAAGGGTAAAACTAAATCCAAATTAATGTGTCTAGATTAGGGATCATGTAATCTCCTTTTCCACTATCTGGACTCTTCACACACATTCCCAGAACATGGAAAACGACACATTTCATAGTTAACAAGGTCAACCACTACATCACAATAATGTTCAAAAAAAAAGAAAAAAAACTCAAAAAATCATTCTATATTGGGGATGCGTGTATGCCTCCAGTTCCCAGTAATCACCGCAAAGCCACAATGCCTCTGCATCACACGAACCAACGAAATGGTTCGTCCATGAAGCAACTTCTCCTCACGATCCTTGATCCTCACTCATGTCTCTACGAATGTTGTGTCATCATCTATATCCATGTTTCCTCAGTCAAAGATGTGTTAATCATCATGAAGATATTGACGGAGCTAAGACACAAGGAAGACATTGTGCACCCTCAGTAGTGGTAGTGGTTGCGTCAACAGATATGCTACTTCACCAACCCAGTGAAACACCTCAAATGGCCTTAGGAACCTGGGAGAATGATTTATCCCTTTGCCGATCCTATGATTCCCATGCTGAGTGGGGTCCTTAATGAAAACATGGTCCCCATACTTTAACTCCATTGGTACCCTCCTATGATCAGCATTTGACCTCTTCTTGTCCTGATCCACCTTCAACCAATCCCGTAAGAGCTGAACATTTTTGGGGTTTCTTTGTACCACCTTGGGACCATTAACACCCACTACCCTAACATCTGCCCATCACCTGGGTAAGCGACATAACCACTAGTACAATGATTCGAATGGATCCATTCCAATGGTTGATTTGCATCTATTAATGTAGGAGAACTATACTGGTGGCAAGATTCGTACCCATGATCCCCGAAAGTCCAAAACACATGTTGGTAGTATATCATCCAACGTCTTGATTTTGGGATCTATCTACCCATCTATCTATTGGTGGAATGCAGTGCTCATGTGAAACTTGGTGCCAATGCATGCCGCAATCCCCTCCAGACTCATGAGGTAAACTGTGCATACCTATCCGAAACTATGGATCTCAGAACTTTATGAAACCACACCATCTCATCCACGTAGCTCTGTTCTAGGGCATCCACCACACTCGACTCCTTGATTTCAAAGAAGTGATATGATTTCAGTAGCCGGTCTACCACTATCCAGATAGCATCGAATCCTCCTTGAACCCTGGGTAGTCCTGTGATAAAATACATCAAGATGTCATCCCACTTCCACATAGGGACATCTAAAGGTTGTAAAATATCTCATGGGGAGTAGTGTTCATCCTCCACCTACTGACACATGAGGCACATTCCCACAAAAGTTTCCACTACCAACTTCATCTCGGGCCACAAAAATATACTCCTCAATCCCTTGTACATCTTTGAAATGATCGGGTGTTCCACTAGGGGTGAGTTATAGAAGTCACCAAGAATTATTTTTTATATCACTATGAAGAAGAACAAATTTCCATGAATCATCATCTGATTGTGGCCATCTTTTGACCATCCATCCAGAGAATTTTCTTTTGGTAACACAATAACATATCACTTTAGTCTCTATGTCCACCCATTTAGATTCCTCCACCTGTTACAATAAAGGGGAATGCACTATCATTTGGAAGAAACATCATCTTCCATCCACCACCCTTGCATCTAGCTATAGGGTAGCCAACTCAACTATAACCATCGAAGAATCTTCTGATTGTTGAACCACATCCTTCTGTGACTTCATAATCAAGGAGTTACTCACCACATTCGCCTTTCTTGAGGTGTAAAAATTTTCAAAGTCATTGTACTGAATAAACTCCATCCCCTTCCAATACTGCATGTTTAGGTCACGATGGAAGAAGAAATTCCTCCATATCATGTGATATGTAAATACCACAATGTGCTCCCCAATGAGGTAGTTCCACATAAACTTTAGTGCGAACACAACCACTGTGAGATCCATGCCATGGGTGGAATAGTAACTCTTAAGGGGAAATAATTACCATGACCCATAAGAGATAACACAATGTTGTATCATCAAAACACACCACATGACTTAGCCTAAAGCATCATAGAAAACTTCAAACATACCCCCTTTATTTGGAAACCTCAGGACTAAGGAACTATCCAAATATCCATTTAGTTAACTGAAGAATGCATGGAACTGTTCAATCTACATGAAGGACTGGTCCATTTCATGAAAAATTTTCAATAGAGAAGAACCTCGAGATATGTCTGTCACAAACCTCCAATAATAAGCTACCAGACACAAAAAACTATGAACCTCCATCATAATTTTGGATCTACAAATGAAACAAATTGTTCATCATTTTATGGATCAACTGCTACCCCTTTTAGAGACACCCCATTTCAATGAAACTTCACTTGTTCTTTCAAGAACATGCACTTGTTAAAATTCACGTCGAGCTGGTGCTGTTGGAGGACCCCTAAAACCCTTCTTAGAAGTTCGGTGTGATCCACCTCGGATCTTGAGTATATCTAGATTTCATCAATAAGAATGACCACAATCCAGTCTAGATATTCCTTGAATACGGAGTTCATGAGTCCCATAAACATGACTGGAGTGTTCATAAGGCAAAGCAAAATGACTATGAACTCAATGTTCCCATATCTATTTCTGAAATAAATCTTATTGATCTAACCATCCTTCAGCCTCAACTGGTGATATATGTACCGCAGGTCACTCTTCGATAACCATCATGACCACTTCAAGAGATCAAAATGGTCTCCTACCCTAGAGAGAGGGTAACAGTTCTTGACTATTACCTGATTCAGTCTCTGGTAGTCTATGCACAGCCTGAGACCACAATCATCATTATTCTCCAAAGATAATGTAGTGAACCGTGGTGATGCTATTGGTTGGAAAAACCATTATTCATCAGATCATCAATCACCATCTGTAACTACTGCAACTCAGAAGGCTCCATCTGATAGGGCGACATCGTAATCAGACGAGCACTAGGTCGCACGTCTATACTGAACTCAACATCACATTGTGGAAGTATAGTTCCCACCACATTAAGGAAGACATCCATGAAATCACTAACGATTACCGAAATACAAACCATATCTTTATCCATTGACTCTACTAAAAACTTATCTAACAAGGAATGAAGGAGGTCCACTCACAGGCAGCCCTCCTGGCATCCCCGTTCACCGACGAAGGATACACTCCATCAGCCCACATATGAACACAAGACCATTATTCGGAAGCAATAAATAATGACAAATTAATATAACATAAACATGATACCAATAATGACAACATATTGTTTCATATGTAGCAAAAGAAGGTCCCCGCTAAACTGATATGGTCCTAACATCAATCTACATCCTGAACAAACATGAGACAATATTGTATGACTTCCGACAGTCATACTTAAATCTAGGGGCACTTGAAGTCTCTATGCTTCTTGACATAGAGATTGGGCTAGATTGGGTGAATAAAAGTATTGTGAATCTCTTGAATCAGACATGGAACATGCAAGAGTTCTAAACAAGGTGATTGTACATCTAACAACCTATGGGCCTTCTATAACGTTTGCCTCTACAGAATGGAACATCCTACGGCTTGTTCCTATTCAACTGAGTTGTCTACCGCCTGCTCAACCACACCCTAGTTCAGGTCCAAGAGGATTTCTCTGAGTTCGTCTCCTCCAGTAACGTCTACTCTTGGTGGAGTGGAAGCTCACTATTCATACTGCTACTACTGAATGTGCATGGATTTAAAATACTACTGCTGAGGTGGGAGTTGAACCAGCCCAACCAAATTGTTCTATACTATGTCCGAGCACTGATTTTAAGGTTCTCAAAACTGCAAAAAATGAAGCATCTCTCTCTTTCACATACATGAAAGGGTCTAGGACTAGGATATTGAAACTAGAACTGTTTGGGCCTACTCCCCACTAGTCAAAAACGTGAGGGTCCAGACGCTGGAGGCCTGCTGCTAACAACCTTCCCCTTTGACGAGACCAATTGGATCACTTCTCATTGTACTCCTCCGACTGTATGCATCCTCTCCACCACGTCAGCCTTCTTCTGGACCTTCATTTCTGTCAGTATATTGAAGGGAGTAACAACATACTGAGGAGAAAGTAGGAGTGACTCCACTAAATGTCTCGGTTAAGACTCATCATCTAGAAAGTTGTCCTGAGCAAAGCGAATGAGATCCTTGAAATTTGTCCCCCACTCCCTCAATGACATGATCCCCCCCTGAATGGAGATTAGTTTCAACATAATCCCTACCATCATCGGGGAAAATTGTATTTCCACCATGAACACTATCGTGAAGATAGTTGACAAAACCTCATCCTCCCTTTTCTCCACAAGATATTGTGTCCACCACTTACGCACTCCACCCAACATTTGGCAAACAACTATAGAAAACTAGTACTCTTTCAGTGCCAAAATCATGCTAAATGATATCACCAGCTTTTCAAGCTAGTTCTCTACCTCCATGCTTGAGAATATTCCCTCATACATCCCGAGGGTCTACCACTGAATGGAATGAAGAATCCTCTTCCACTAGCCATACTCCTCCTCACGATCATCCCTCCTCTGATCTTCCAAATCATCCTCCTAGGCCTCCATCGCCCAAAATATTCTTGGTCGTCTTCTAGTTAACATATCAGCAATGCAATGAAGGAATTCACATGCCTGAGTAGTGTAGAAGATTTATTTTAAATTATTCATAGACATTTTATTTATTTAAAATCAAAAAAATAGACATGAAACGCCTGAAGAGATGTCATTTTAATGCATGTTTCATTCCAAGGGTCTCTACCTTGCAATCAGTGTAGCCTCACTAGGTCATTCGGTGCATCCCGAGTCCTTGAATCAGATCATGGGGGCCCTAAAATTTCGTGTCAAATCCGGTCTTCCATAGCCTATTTCATGACCCACGATTTCCTAACGTTGTTTCCTTACCATCCCATTCTATCCACATTGTGCCTAACCCCGAGTGACATCCAATATATCATCCAACAACTCTGATACCTTTCTCTCATGACCGTCTTTCACCATTTTGAAGGAAGGGATAGAAGGTAGCCAGACCCTTCCTTCCTCAGAATGAAGGATATATAATGATCCTTGGGACCCACCATCAATTGGTCCTGGAGTGGTGAATAGAAAAAAAATTATTGAATAACACATAATATGGAAGGAACGAGCCTTTTAATTTCATAGGTTGAGAAGATAATATAGTAAATTCCAAACAACATCAAAAAAAGAAGTAATAGTACAGCCAAGACCATCCATTCCAATATGCATGTTTTAATAGTAAGTTCTTCAAGTACTAGAAAAACTCCAAATGGATTTACCAAAGAAAAGTAAAACAACAACATCAATTTTCTCAATATCCAAACTATTATTTTCCCGCACGGTCCTCGATGTACACCTAGAAATGTAAAAGTAGTTTGATATTCTTCGGGTGAGTTAACAGGTATACTCACTATGGAAAACCAAAGGCTCTCATGCATAGGTGGGGAGGAATTCTATTGCCCCCTAAGAAAAGAGATAACCAAAGCCCTTATTAGGAAAAACATACACACAAAACTCACTAAGGCACACTCACCAAATAAAAAAAGTAAAAAAGTTTAATAGTAATAACACATTGATGTTGGGTTCCCTAACACCACTTTCCAATAGGTTATTGTAGACAACCTATGTGTCAGAGGTCCCCATCCATTCTCACCACATTCCATATGCCATACCCAGACCACACACAACTGGGCTATCACAATCACTCATCCCACCTGCAAACACCTGGGACACAACAACCACTTGTAACCATGGCCACAAACACATGGGCCTGAAAATATACCACCATGCCTGAAGACAACTAGTCCCAAAAAACTTTTACCATGCCCGAAGACACCTGTTCCTCATCTCGAAGAAACTATGAAAACAACCTGCCTCAAAAAACACGGTCCAACAACCAAAATATAATTTTCCCGGGGAATCTTGGGTAATAATGTACCTCATGTGGTTATATCCTGCATTATTAATATTGGGCTACTCATGAAATAGATAATAAAAGGATCTAATAACTAGCAACACCAAAGAGTGTTGGAAAAAACAGCCATCCCCATGAAATGGGGGTGTTTGACATGAAGTTATTTACTTGGGTTGGGCACAAATAAAAACCTGAGAACTAAATTATACATATAGGTAGACATGAACTATTCCAAAACTATGAGGTCCAAATTCAACACATACACTAATACCATCATTTCTATTCGTTTATAAGAATCAACACAACCCTAAACAAGTCACAACTCATTCCTAGAAAAAAATTCCCCATTAAACCCATTGTAAATTTCATATTCTAGTGATTTTATTTAAAAAAAATCCTCACTTCCCGAAAACTAACCGGAATTTCCACATGGTAAGGAAAGAAAACTATCTAAGCGGGAATTTAAGCATCCCCCCATGTTCTCTAGTAGTGTCACAATAACAAAATGGATCTTCCAGATCCCTCAACATACTGGAACAAAAACAAGCTCCATCATATAACCCCAAATGTCCTCAAATCCACAAACCATCAAATAACTGATGACATAAACCCTTTCCTGACCTTTATCACGTTAGTTATTTTATAACTAATGTGAAAAACCAGTGGGGGAGGTTTTATCATGTCAGTTATTTTATAACTGACAAGAACATCTAGCAGGGGAGGGATTATCAGGTCGGTTATTTAATAACCGACGTGATAAACCCCAGGGAAATGGTTAATCAGGTCTGTTATTTAATAATCGACATGAAAAACATATGGGGGAGGGTTTATCATGTCAGTTATTTAATAACTGACGTGAAAAACCAGAGGGGGAGGGTTTATCACATCAGTTATTTAATAACCGACGTCATAAACAATTGGGGATGTTTATCTGGTCGGTTATTAAATAACTGATGTGATAAACCATTCCATAGGGGTTTATCACATCGGTTATTTGAATAACCAACATGATAAAACCTCCCCCCATTTCTTTATCACGTAGGTTATAAAATAACCGATGTCGAAAACCAATTTTTTCTTTTTAAAAAATAAAAATAAGTCTTTTTCTCTCCCAATAAACAACCAGAAACCAAACCAAGAATTCGTACCAGAAAAACATAAGGAGGCCAAAACAAGAACCAAAAAAAATTAATCATTTACATTGATAACATTTAAAACATACAATGTAAACTAAATTAACTTAAATACAACCAAATCTTTCACCTAATACACAATTACAATTACAATTTTCAAAATTAAATTTTACATTACTATCGAACTGAAATCCAATCCAAACTATAAAATAATATGACCATTCCACTTGTATGTGTTTGACCTCTTGAGAAATATACAGATTAGGGTCATCAAATAGCTACAAAGTTAAAGCAAAATAGTGATCATGTATAATTAATAAATCAGCGGAAATATTACGGCAATTTTCATAAGAAAAGATAACCTGGTCAAACATCAAATATGTTCCCATTTTATTTATTTCATATATAAATCTTAACATATAATATCCGCATTAGAAGAAACATTGTTGTTTATGAAATTTCGGTTTAAATTAGTGTCAATTAAATATAAATTTTTATATAATACTCCCAAAAGTATAAATTATAAATGAATATTTACCTTCACTTGTACATATTTGATCTTGGCACAACTTAGGTTTGTGGTTTTCAAATGTTGTTCCATCCCCTAGAAGAAAATAATATGAATGAGATAAATTTAAAATACATTATAATATAAAAAACTATTAGGAAATTGAAACATACTTCTCCAACAAATTCTTAAAACATTTCGGCACATCACCATGGACAGAGCATATCCAATATAGTGTTTTCTCTCGTGGACAAAAAACACCCAACATCCAATGATCACTGATAAAATGAAAATATTAGGTTAGCAGTTTTTTAAAATAGATATAACACTATCAGATATATATTTCATTCCTCTCATAATAAGGCATCATCCACCACCGTGTGATAATATTTTGATGAAATATTTCAGCAAGATAAATTGCTCTTTCATCCACATCCAATAAATGTGCATCAGGGGAAAACAATTCTTGTCCACGAACCCATTTTCATGTATCTGGACATTCCTCTCACACATTTTATAATGATACCTAATACAAAACAGAAATAAGTAATCGTTTTTTATAAATTTAACACAGGGACAAAATTGTGTTAAGACTTACATGGAATAAATCTGGACCATTTTGACGCCCAACATGTCTCTAGTAACAAGCTACATGATATCATTTTTCCAAATTCCCACATTTATTTCATGTCAAAAAACATGACCTTCTAATGAAAATTAATAATGCTCCGCTAATAAATTTTAAAAATGTGACAATTTGTCAAGACTACTAGAATGTGTATATGATGTCATAGCCATTTGTCTTTTTTTCTTATCTCTAAATTATTTCATTACCTTTAAAGTATTTCTTTAAATAAATTGATAAATATATTATCCTTAAAATTCTAAAAAAAGATTAATAATAAATTAAATATAAAATATAAAACACATACCTCTATGGTAATGAATCGCAGAAGTCTTGATTGCCAAACTAAAAATATTCTGATACTATGTCCAATGATCATCACCTCATATGTAGGTACTATAACTCGAGATGACATATCTATAATATCCAATACAGTGACCCTATAATGCTCTAACTCTAACTATGGATGATAAAATGTATCTCTTATACAATATACCATCCCATATTCCACTATATGATAGTGAGTATCATCAACATACAACTCACAGTAAGTAGGAAGATGTGGAGAAGGAGTAGGATAAAAAATGTGGTATGCAGGTTGAGGTGGAGCAATGGAGGACACGAGATGAGGTGTAGGAGTGGATGTTGCTGCCGTCGATGGGGGAGTGGGATCTGCTTCTGGGGGTGGGGGATAAAAAATGGGGTCTTCAGGGGGAGCTGGAGGAGTGGGAGCTGCAGTCTGAAATTGTCTTTGTATGTCTAAAAACATTGACTGTTCTGATGCTCTAATCTTTTCCTCCATCATCTCATTAATATGTTGAACTTCGGGCTCAAAAGAATCTATTTATTTTATACACACCCTCAATGGAAGACATTGAAGAATGTGGAAACACTTTTCTTACCGATACACCCATCAGGTATCCTCGTACACGAACGGGGAGATTGAGCTTTACCAATGCTTCAGTTAAAATATCATGCCTCCTAGCAGCTGAAAATTCCCAATGTGCGCTCTTCTCCTCAAGAGAATCCTGAATTAATTAATTAAAAAATTATTGATTCATGGTATATACTTCATATAAAATAATTTAAATAAATAAAATAAATATCTTACAATCCTATTAGATACAATCCTCTATTCATCTGAAATATATTGCCCCTTTATTCACATCTGAGCCCTCTTCCATTTTTCATGTCTAGATGGAGGAGATAGAGGAACAACCTCTCTTAAGCTTGAAGACTCAGCTGTAAATTTTTCTAATTTTTCTACCATCATTTGTTCTTCTAATAATGTATACCTTCCCCGAGATAAAAAATGAGGGTATAAATTATTAGCTTGTATCTCATGATGATATTTCCTTGTTTGCTGTAAATTAAGAATAAGAAATCATTAAAAAATTATTAATAAGTTTAGTTATATAAGAAAACATATAAAATATTACGTTTCACTTACAAAAAAGGATTTTGGTCTCCAACATAGAACAAATTTTCTCCACGTGTCATTATCTATGAGAGGATATATATGACATGAATTGTTATGATTTCTTTGAAAGTAAATTAAATCAGATGTGAGGGTCGATTTGAAATCCCTCCATCTTCTATATTCCATCGTTAAATATTTTTTCTTTAGTCCTCCGGTATCAGGAATATCAAATTTCATCTGATAAAGAAGAGAGTTTTTATATTATACTATTTTTTTTAAAGACAAGTCAAACTATATAAAAACATCATACCAAAATAGTCTCCCACAACTAAGCTTTTATTGTTTCGTCAACACTTTTCTAATAATTGTTCAAAATGCTAAAATTGCTTTTTCCTTGAGTTGATACAAAACTCTTAAAATCTTTTACATTTGCTCCTCATAAAATATAAGTGTCATCAAATTTAACTATTATCCTCTTGTCCTGGGAATGGGCAACTGATAATTTTAGTAAACATGTGCTGCCACATTTACCATCTTATGAACTCTTGGTTGTTATAGGAGAACATGAATATGATTGGGGAACATCAAAAGTAGCATGTAAATGTTCCTCTCCAGAGGAATCATCATTTTTCTCACCTTCAGAATCATGTGGCTGATCAACTAATTGATTTATCATTGTCTTTGAAATAATAAAAGGAAACATTAATTCACAAATAAACATATTCAACAATCACTATGGTAATCATATTAATAATGGATTTTCATGATAAATAATGGTAAATATGGTAAACATGGTAAACATGGTAAACATGGTAAACATGGTAAACATGGTAGTGTAATTTTCAATTCCACAAAATCAATAAATATATAACTTACTTAAAGGAGAAAATGATAAACTATGATAAAATATGGTAAAAAATGGTTAAAAATTCGTAAAAATGTTAAACATGGTAAACTATTGCAAACTGTGGTAAACATTGTAAACATGGTAAACATGGTAAACATAGTAAACATACATTACCTGTAATATTAGGAATGAACAAATGGATTGTTTTCCGAAATTCCTTCATCATGATCATTCCTTATGGAAAAAACTATGGTAAACATGGTAAACATGGAAAACATGGTAAACATCGTAAACATGGTAAACATGGTATACATTTTAAAAATGTTAAACATGGTAAACCTGGTAAACAAACGTTACCTATAATATTAGGAATGTACAAATTGATGGGTTTCCCAAATTCCATCGTCATGATAATTCCTTATGGAAAAAACTGTGGCAAACATGGTAAAAATGGTAAACATGGTAAACATACATCACCTATAATATTAGGAATGTACAAATGTATTCATTTCCCAAATTCCTTCGACATGATCTTTCCTTATGGCCCAAACCATGTCTACAACATGCTCATCATTATTTTCTGCTATTCTTTCCATGGAAGTTGGGATATCACTTTAATCAACATCCACATCAAGTTGATCCTCAACAAAATATTTTTTTTTCCTTGTAAATGAATATAATACTACATATTTGATTGATCAACAACCTAGAAAATCTGTTTTTCTAGTGTTTCAAGTATAAATGAATCTGGTGTGTCTTCAAATCTAATCAGATTAGCAATTGTCATTCAAAATCCCTCGTGTCTCACACTATTATTACCGACAATCCATTTGCAGTAAAAATCATGAAATCTAATTTTAATGTAATCAACCACCCATATTTCTTCAATGACTCCATAATATGCACATGATGTAGAAATTGGACTTTTGTCTTTAGAAGTCAAAAAATGCCTTACTTCTGCAAATACCAATACCCCACTATTCTAAACTGCAATTCTGTTGTGATGAGCTTTCAAATGATATGTATATCCGTTAATGACATACCCGTACAATGTTATCAAATTTAAACTTGGACCACCCACCAACCATATTAATGTCACTAAGATATTTGATATACCAGGTAGGGTATTTTTAAACAATGTCAAAAAAATTTGTTGTGCTCATTCAAAATCCACATTTCATTATTTTTTGGATGACATTGATTCAACTCATTAATATGAAATGTGATTTATGGGTGAGAATCAGCTATGTTATTCAAGATATATAAATGTACCTTCTTCATCTATTCAGCTGAAAACTATTTGACTTTCAATCCACAAATCCACTTTCCCTCAGTATTAACTCGTTAATGACGAGATATAAGCAAACCTATGTGCTCCACTGCAGACAAGTATATCGTACAAAACTCTTCAACATCCTCAAAAATATAATTTTCAATAATGGAGGCTTCAGGTCGATAATAGTTTTTAACATACCCCTACAATATTTTAATATTCCTTTTAAAAGGATACATCCAAAAAAGATATATTGGTCCACAAATCTTTATTTCTTGAACCAGATGAACCATTAAATGCAGCATTATATCAAAATTGATGGAGGGAAAAACATTTCCAATAAACAAAGTATATATATTTCATCCGTTCCCAAAATGTTCAATGCATTCACATCAATCACAATATTATAAATTGAACTGAAAAAATAACACACCTTCATTATAATATTTCTGACACGGATAGGAAATATTCCATGAAATGAAACCGGTAGAAGTTGTTGCATCATGATGTGAAAATCATAATATTTCATACCTATCAACATGAAATCTTTCAGAGGGACAATGTTTTTTACATTTTAGGAATAACCTTGAGGCACTTTGATATCATAAAGACACTAACAGAAGCTAATTTTCTACCTCATTGATAATGTATGACAAACTGGAGGATGAAATGTTCGTCTTCCTTCAGATGTCGGAGCTATCTCCATACATATTCCCAATAATAGTATGTCCAATCATGCATTCAATCCCTCAGTAGACTTTCCTATAACATTTAACAATGTTCCAATTAAAATGTCACAGATATTCTTCTCCACCTACTCGACATCAATATTATGCTTCACTTCATGATATCTCCAATATGGTAGCTCAAAAAATATTGAAATTTTATTCCAAACATTTCTATCATTACTAGATTTATGTGTCTTTCCCAATGTCACATCATGGTTTTTAACCCTCTCAAAATAATCATCATGGGTAAAGGCTTCAGAGCAATATCTAATTCTTGTGACCCATTGTATTCCTTTTTCGTCATCTATATGAGTGATCTATAGGTAAAAAAGTTTTATGACCCATGTAGACTATTTTTATCCAAAAATGAAATTGACAATATGAGGTATGTTGTTTGAAAATTGGACATGCTTTATGCCTCTTAAAACTATATCGATATATATTTCCATAGGCTGGGAAGTCATTTATAGTGAACATAAGCACTACATGAAGTTGAAAATAATTCATTTTATAAGAATCATACACTCTCACACCATCCTCAAATAAAAGTTTCAAATCATCAATCAACGGTGACAAGAAAACATCAATATCATTTCAGGGTTTCATTGGACCAGAGATCATTATACTCAACATGACATATTTGCGCTTCTTACAAGCTTCAGTAGAGAGGATGTAAATTACCAATAAAATAGGCCATGAACTATGAGTGCTGCTGAGACTTTGATAAGGATCTATTCCATCTATGTACAATCTATGTCTGAGATTACTAATTTCATTTCCAAATATCGGATATAGCTCATCAATTTTCATCCATTGTGGAAAATCACCTGGATGACAAATGTTTCCATCACATATCCACTCATCAGCATGCCATCTTAATCTTTTTGAATCATGTGAGTTAGAAAACAAACATTTCAAAGGCGGAATTATAGGAAGATACAAAAAATACTTTGGCAGGTATCTTCGTACCCTCTACATCAGCCTGTGATTTTATTTCAACTAATACTGTGATGTCCCACATTTAGGACACTCTTACAGAAATTTTTATTCCTTCCTAATTATTATACAGTCATTCGGACATGCATGTATTTTCTTGTATCCAATTACCATCGGGCATAATATTTTTTCGCTTTATAATGTGATTCGGAAAGATTGTTGTCTTTTGGAAGAATGTATGTCAACAATTGTAGAAGCGCCGTAAAACTTTTTTCACTCCATCCATGTTTCGCCTTAAGGATAATCAATCCTAACACTGCCAACAAACCCATAAAATCTGTACAACCAGGATACAATGGTTTTCCAGCATCACCATATAGACGTGAAACTGTCGGTTATATCTCAATTTTATCTATTGTAATATCTCGAATAATTTATTCAATTCCATCTAAGTTATCATCTTTTAAATCATCATCAACAATCGATCTGAAATTCTTTCCAATTTCACCATGCCAAATCCAAGGGCAATAACCTGGATTAAAACCATGAGAAATCAGAAGATATTTGACATCTATACTTTTTAACTTCATCATATTCAAACATTTCTGGCATGGACAGAAAAAATTTTTGTAGCATGGAAGATTTCATTTTGAAAATTAAAAAAAATCATCAACACCTTCCTCATATTCATAACTCATTCAATGTGTCCTAATCCAACTTAGACTCATTATTACCTATAAAAGACATCAAAATTAGACATCTTGTAAAGAATAGAAAATTTGTATATTATTATGAAAAATATCATATTTTGAATGAAAAAAAATTCTGAAATTTAAAAATTGAAATAAAACTTTTGTAAATGTTATTATTTGTACTAACAAGAAAAACAATTATGAAGACAAAAATGAAAAACATTAAACATGGAATTATACAAAACCCTTGTTGGATAAACCCATAATGACAAAATGATGATACAAAACCCGTTAGGGCTTAACCCATAATGACAAAAGGATGTAAAATATAGAATTTATTCAACATAATTTTCATAATAGACAACCCTTGTTCATTTGAAAAAAATCAATTTTATTCTATCATCATATTAATTTTTATGATGAATTGAAAACATATGTAAATAAGTGATAAACTGGATTATAAACTTGAACATTAAAATCAAAGTAAAAGAAATAAAAAAGTGAATTTAGGACATCATCAGAATATAAGAAATGAAATTGGGGTGGGTTGAAAGTCTTACTTTGGGATTGAGAGTTGATCTGAGAGATTTGGTAATAATAAATATGATTAAGGATCTAGACGAACCGATGTTGAGGGAATGAGCTCTAGGTGGGTTTCTAGGTTTTCTACGCGAGAGAGATGAGCCAGAACCCGCAGATCGAACAATAAATTTAAGCAAACGGGTCCCGATATATTATTTAAAGGGTTTATCACGTCGGTAATAAAATAACTGACATGATAAACCACAGAGACTGGATTTATCATTTCTGTTATTTTATAACCGATGTGATAAATCATTGGCACTTGATTTATCACGTAGGTTATTTTATAACTGACATGATAAACTGATTTTTTATGTTTATCACATCAGTTATAAAATAACAAAATTTTTAAAAAAATTAGGTATATCACGTCGGTTATTTTATAACCGACCTGATTAACCCCCCAAGCCTTAGATTTTCACATTGGTTATTTTATAACTGACATGATAAAATGATTTTTTTAATGTTTATAAAATCGGGTATAATATAATAGATGTGATAAATCAGGGCTCGAGAGTTTATCACGTCGGTTATAAAATAACCGTTGTGATTCTGTTTATCACATTGGTTATTTTATAAGCGACGTGATAAATCCAATCATGGATATTTATCACATCGGTTAAAAAATAACCAACATGATAAATGTCCATTATAGATTTATCAGGTCAGTTATAAATTAACCGACGTGAAAAATATAGTATCATGGTTTTCCATGTCTTTTATATATAACCACGTAAAAAATTCCTATGGGATAAATGTTTTCTGCACTAGTGAGAAGACCAGGAGGGATAATGAGTCTGATATGATCATTGTTATAATAGTTCACATTAGTGTATTTTTAACATAAACATTGCATTTTTTGTCTCCTTTTACATAGCTCATATTGGTACATCCATCTAAAACTATTGTATCTCATTCATGATTTTATTTTATCTCAAAATTTTTTATTATCAATAGAGACAAAAGTGTTTTCTTAATGATGAAACAATATCCAAAGGGGATTTAGTTTTAATCAATCATACCGTGAGTCACCCCTCTAATGTTATTAATCCTTGTTGGGTGAAAATATCCCATAAAATAGGGTCCATTGAATTATTATATGTATGATATGTATATTTTTTAATGGATTGAGATACCATAAATGGTGTTGGTGTTTTGATGGATTTATTTATTATACATTATGAATGATTAAAATAATTCAAGAAGTTATAGATATATAAAACTAAATTGTTTATAAAAGATTAACTGATGTCATGATACATGATTTTAATTTTATTATTCTTTCCCTATGTTTTTTTGGACATGATTATATTAAATGTAAAGGGTATTATATATGAAACAATTGGGAAAGGTGCCAAACCCATGGGGAATGGGACATGTAAAACTCTTGATATTTTATTATCATATTATATTAAAACATTTATTTGATAAATGACATGATTTATCCATGTTGAGGCTTGTAACACATATACATTTTTAGGTTATGTTCTATTCTCACTATTTTTACTATGCATTAAAATACATTCATTGTCTATTAAATGTTATTCTCTAGAGTGGATCCTTAAAAGTATAAAATTAACCTCACCCCATGGATATATGAAATATTTTTAGTATAACTAGATCATGCTCAGGATCATGATGGATATTAATAGCTTTGGTTTTTGCAGTAGTTTTTTATATGCTTCTCCACTTCCTAATTTAATTGTTTGGTACTTGAGGATTTTATCTAATTTATTACTGTATATAATTACATGTATGAAAATGGAATGAAATTTAAATATTTTTATAATTTTATTTTTTTTGGTATATATATTTTATCCCACTTATGTATGTTATCCTAAAGGTGAATTCCACCCATTTTGTGGTGATTGTAACCTTGGTACCTCTCTCTAACTTCCTTCCAGTTGGAAACAGGACATAAGAGTTCACCATCTCCCTTTTCTCATTTTAGGGCCAGGAGTGGTACCATTTGAGGGGGGGGGGTCATTATAGATTCATATCAAAGAATCATATTGTATGATAATATGGAGTTCAATGTTTTACACATGCTATATTTCATGGGGTTGTAGGGAAACAATTACATCTATGTTTATTATATATTCATAACATGGGTCATGGGATGAGATATGAGTATTTAAGTCATACATTGGTATAATTTATAAGAAATTAGTTTTTATATTCTTATGATATAATGTTGTATTGGTTATTGGTTAGAGACCTCAAAAATGACCATGGTTTATTCCTTTTCTCAAGAATGATTAAAATTTGTAGACCTTGGGGTATTCTAAAACATAAACAAGGAAAAAATTACTTAATTAATGGTATGAAATAGATATTATATGATTAGTAGTTTGTCCACTTTTTCATTTTTAATTGACGTACCGAGGACAACAAGGTCATCAATATCAAGAAAATGATGTTTAACTAGATGCTCATTCAAATAATTAATGGGTGGAGGCAGATGACATGGAAACAGGGATGAGGAAACATATATAGATTATATATATATGGTTTTTGTTGAATAATTAGGTCTTTGATTTATATTTAGTCATTGAATACTAGTTAGAAGAGGTTATAATATATTTCATTATTACTTGGACTAATTAGAAGCACATAATTCATTGGGTGTGGAAATGCAGTATGGGGAAATCAAGAAATGGTGGTTTTTGTTCCTTAGGGATAATAATTATTCGACATTCATAATAATGAATTTCCGTTAACAATTAAAATTAGAATTTCATGAATCAACCATGATAGTGTGTAGTATGTATATGTTCATTACCTATTAGTAAGAGAGTTTCAGTGTACATTAATGGATGATCTATTTCCGTACCCTTCTACTATATTCTTTATACAATTTTCTTGAAGTTGAGGATCTTATGAGGGATTTCATGAATGATATAAATTTTATAAACTCGAACCAGGATATCACAAATATTATTGAACCTTATCTAATGATTTTTAAAGATATTATACATTATTGAGTGTATTATCTACCATATTATATCACAATTAGAGTAATGTTTTATGGGTTACTTGAAAATAAGATATATGGTTTGGGGTTCCCAATTTCCCAGATAGATAACATTTTCATTAGATGGGGATATGTTCCATAAAAAATCATATTTTTTAAACCAGGGAATATTCTATTGAAAAATATTTCGGTTAAAAATATTTTTCATGTTCATGTATATAATGAGGTCATTAGAGGAGTGGGTTCCCATCTATTCTGAGTTGTCATTCTATGATAAGAGTTCCACTTAAGGTTTCTATGTTTATTATTTTTTACCCTAGGAAATAGAAAAAATATGTCCTATTTTATCTTTTTTTATGTAAAATATAGTGTGGGAATCAGAATAACAGAGATTATCCTTTTCCCCATATAGTAGAGTATGGTCATGGAGATGGTCATGAGTACGATTAGAGATGTTATGGATCAAGTCTTAATCAACTTCATGATTTATTATGCCTAGGATCAAGAAATTTATACATCATTAGATGTACCATTTTCTAGATATATACATTGATGAATTATTGGTTTGACTTATAATTGAAACACACCTTTATAAAAATTTCTATTATCTATACATTGGTATATGTGGTGTAGAGACATGCAGTTCCCATGACATTGACTATCCGTTTAGAGGTCGAACAGACATGCTTGAGGTATGTAAAGTGTATGTCCTTGTGTTATGGATGAATAAAATGGGATAATTTTTTTATATATCCTTATTAAATCCACGTTTACATGGATAAGTTTACTCTCATTAGGATATAATGGATATATATGGGGGATATATTGTATTCATTGATGTAGATAAAGATCCAAAATTCATTATTGGTGACAGAGTCCCTTAGATGAGTTAGAGGAATATTTTTTTACCTTTTATCATTGATGGACATGTTCATTATGGTCTCATAGAGGTTCAATATTCTATGTTTTATTGGGATGTGGTGGGGTACCATGTTGACATTCTAGAAGAGATTTTGACATTACCCCATTAACAAAAAATAAAAATTATGATTGATCTACAACTCTACATGTATCCTATTTTTATGTCAAAATATATGGTGTATCCTACAATGTTAAATAGAATTAAAATTAAAATAGATGATGTATTTTGGTATTGTTTTGTTTGCCTGATTATTTCACTGTACACTACGTATGTTTTCTTTTGTGGAGAAGAATAATTTTTTTATAGAATTGTATATATTTTTATTACATGAGTCAAGTTAAATTGATGAATTTATATCCTATTCACCAATTTTTTTATTTATTAAATCTAATGAAATGTGGTAGTTGGTAATTAATGATCCATATATGGTCAAGTTATCGTCAGATGTTGTTGAATGATGATTATTTTTACAATTCTATATTCTATTTACATGATATTCATTATAATATCAAATTCATCCATTTAGTGTGATGAATTCTATATCCATTTTCTAGGTAATGATGAATATTTTTTTCTTATAGTTGTACGAATAGTTCATGAGGGGTTCTAATGTTTTATTACTTGTGTAATATATGTATGATATTGAGTATGTATACCATTGTAATTCCATTTTGGGGGTTTATCATTAGAAGAACTTGTTCAATAGGTTTTTAGGGTTTGAGTTTTGGAATTATGTTATTATTTTCATAGTGAATGTAGTGTCCCAACAAGGATTATATGTGGATAATTTTATTATAGTTGGGGTAATTTCATGGGAATCACTTATGATAGTGGAAAATATGTAGAGATTACATGGTATTATAGGATGTTATAGAAGGTTCGTAGCTGATTTATCTATGTTTTATTTCTTAATACATTCTTGAATAGAATGAATATGATGTTATTGCATATCTAATAGTGTCTTATATATTTTTAGTAATTGAAAACAATATAGTTCATCAAACCCCAACTTTTTTTCCTATAGGGGGGGTTTAATTAGAGTTTTTTTATGTTTTGTTCTTTGGAATGGGTTATGTTCGGATTTATGATTGATCTATTTTATTATTTATTCATAGTAATAACATCTCTATAAGCAGAACTATGACACACATTATAGTGAGTTATTATTAGTTGATTTTTCAATGAATTTATAGTGACAATACCTCATTGCAATGTTTTTTATAACAACCTTTAAAATTTACTCCTTGATTCATTGCTGAAATAATAAAAATAACATTTCAATATTTGATGTCAACAAGGTTGAACCGATTTTATCATCCAAATGTATCAATATAAATAGAAAAAAAAATTATCACTTATATCCTATAATTATTTTTTACAATTAGTTTTATAAAGATTTAGGGAAAACTATTACATACTCAATTATCTTGACTTTATAATGTAATTTGTGACAATTGACAATCATTTACTTATTTCATGTTGCGTAATTTTCATCATCAATATGATATCCCATCTATAAATAATTCTTTCATCATCATTCATTATAATGTGGAGAAATGAATCTCAAATACTGTGATATCAAATTCTTAGTAAGTTAAAATAAAATAAATATGTAATGAAATATATCGCTAATCCAATGAAGAGAAAAAAAATTATTATTGAATAATCACATATAATGAATAAAACATATGAGTATTAATACCCATTAACACTGGGATAATGAAACATGAAAACATTTCATGAATATTTAATACAATAAAGAGTTTTAAGAATCAATAATAAATATCCATGTAGAATCATTCAGGATCAAAAGAAACATCATAAACCCATTAAAAGGATAGATAATACATATTTCTATTATGGAATATCATCCAATAGAAATCATTATGAATCCTTAAACATCGCTTAATAACTTGAATTATCATATGGCCAAATTCTAAAATAATTATCTATAGAACAAAATCCTTAACAACTGCATTGGATCACTATTCTTGTGCACCACTATTTTATTACACAATAGGATCACCCTATAAAGACCCATAATTCTTTAAATAATTTTATTTTTAATTATTTTAGATTATTAAGAGAATGTTAAATTTGATGGCACGTAATTTATGAGGGCTAGATTTCCAGGAATGATATGTTAAAAATTTGTTAATATTAAAATACCACACTTGATTATATATCATGAATGATTGGAATAAATCATAAACGGGTTCTCAGATCAGAAATACGAGGGAATCCTTGCATTCCAAGTGGAGGATTTATCATAGGGGTGATTTATGTTTAGTCGGCACAAGCCTCTAGTGAGAAAACCCAAAAATGGCATAAACATAAATAAATTAATTAAATAAAATTATATTATTTTTCAAATAAAAATAACACAAAAATGGTTAATCAGATTAAAAATATGAGACAATCACTGAACTCCTAAGGGTATCTGTTCCTTAGGAAGATCCAAACATTGGTTGGAACAGGCCAACAATGGATGTTTGTTTTTGGCTATAAATAAAATAATTTAGTAACAATTATTATATAGTTTAATTCTATAACTCCATAATGGTAACTCAGATTGAAAATCCTAGAGTACTGTTAAGCTCATGAGGCCGTATTTTCCTTAGGAAGAGCGTAACCTCGACCAACATTGGTCGAGGGAGACTTTTAATAAAATTTTGAACTTTTTTTAAGGTACATTCAATAAATGTGTGGGCAAAAATTTCTATATTTTTAACCGATTATTGAAATAGAAATCCTATGGAACTGTTGAACTCATAGAACTAAGATTCTTATAAGCAAGGCTTCACATTTACCATAGTATGTCAGATAAAAAATAATGTTTTTATCAATTTTAAGAATTAATAAATTAACAAAATTTTAATTTATTTTATCCTACCACATCTTGTGCGGTGTTGGTGGAGACCACAGAGGCTGTGATACTTTTAATAAGGGATATTAAATTCTTCGTAAAACATTGGTTGTGTATCCACCCCTAGAGATATTATTATGGCACATTAATTAAGTCAATTAATGAACCTCATTAATTCTTGGTACTTTACTCAACCATTACCTCCTCTATATAAATGGGGACCGGGGTTGAGTTTTTGGAACAATATCACCACAAGAGAAACCTAGGGAAATGTGTCGCGACACCTTCCAAAAACAGTGAATGATTCTTTGGTGGAAACAAACATGGATAAAAGAATTTCGGCTGCTTCATCGAATGTGGGATCTTCTTCCACCACAGCTATGTCTCCAAGAAATATTGAGGGTGGGGTTTTCTTTTAATTCATAATGCTCCCACATTTTTTCTCCATGTTATTGAAATTGAGGGTGGTCATTGAGGGGGATTTGAATGTGGTTTATCATAATTTTAATGTTATGTATAAATTAACCCCACTAGTTATATTTGTAACACGAAGGGCTTGAGCCAAACAAACAAGGCTCAGACCCTCCGCCTCTTTTTTCATTGTGTTCTTTAGAGGAGGGTAGTTCCAACATGACAGAACCGTGAAATTGAGAGGCATGCAGCGACAGAGGCATTCCAAGAGTACTATAGGTGCATCATGAAGGAATAAAAATTCACTGGAGCTCATCCGATGGCCTATAGAAGAAGCAATATCTCCATTGACCAGTGCTTGTGGAAGAGGATGGCGGCCGGTAACCCCTGGCCATTGTGGTAGAGTGGAGCCACTCGGTGCAGTGGTCGTTAGACAAGCAGTGGGTAGCGGTCTGTCATGGAGGTGGTGGCAGTGTGCCTTCATGACCCACACTGAAGGGAGCGGCGACTCGATGCTGTGATGATGCATCGGTACTGATCTCGGTGGGCCCTGTGTGTGTCGAAGTGGTGGAGAAACTAAAATAGGTGAAAGTATAAATTGCTCCATTCATGAGTAGAGGACCGCGTGACCCTACATGGGTCACACCAGTTGGTGGGCTATGCCTGCTGTGACCCCGCCCAATCGGGCCCGGCTGGGATGGACCCCGACCGTGTCGGGTCAGGCTAAACTAGGTGGGGATGGCATGATCCAGGTCATTTGACCGTAACCGGGTCTGGTCAACCCAGACAGGGTCACTTTAGGTCAGCATAGGCGAGGTCGGGCTAGGATGGGTTGACCAAGACAAACCAGACCCAAGCCCCCTATTGGGCCCATATACTCTTAAAATGTTGTATCAAGTGAACTAGATTTCTGTTTGACAAACCTTCTATAGAGCTTGGATCCTTGGAGCGATATGGTCCTTTGGAGAAACTCCACATGACTTAATGAGAAATTTGGTGATTGGCCTAGTTGGATAGTACTCGAATCTGACTAGTCCCTCGGCACTAAAATGACTATAGATTACATAATGGGGAGTCCGATTGAGGCGTTGTCAATTGAGTTGGAACCCTTAGTATAGGGTGGATCATTATGTTACAACCTTATGGATCTTCATGGCGGTTGAGTTATGGTTGATAACTAAAGGAGTTGAACCATAATGTTTTATGTTTTGAGAGTTAGGATGGATAATCCCATGATTACTCAAGGTGTGGGTATTCCTTACAATTTTTATCTCGTAGAGATAAGACTCCCCACATCTTGAGTTCGGGTTCATTTCCCTATGATTGGGTTTTCTATCATTGGAGTCGGTAATCCCCTATTGGACTAGGGCACGTGTCATCCATACATAACTCACAAAGAGTTAGGTACTCCCCTACCTTGTTGGGTGATGATTTCCTATGTTAGGAGTAGGTACTCCCCTATCTTCCCAACGTGCATGTCCTCCTTAGGCAGTGCTACAACATAGTCAGTACACCCCTGCCATGCCATTGAGTGGGTCCTCAATCCCGGGGTCGGTACTCTTCTGACATACTAGTGCCCGAGACCCCCACTTCAATCAAACTACCATAGCAGTTATCACCTATTGGGTATGGTACGGGTCCCCACACATTGAGTCGACACTCCCTTACCATGACATGGTGCAGTTCTCCTAACCTGCGATTGGTATTCCCATAATGTACTAGGGCACAGGTCCCCCATAGCAAACAAACTACCAGTGTTTTACTGCCCTACCGGGTAGTATGAGGGTCCTCACATATCGAGGTGCACTCCATCATATCCAATTAAAAATGATGAGAGGGTCCTTTCGAGGAGTTGGAGATCCCTCGACACTAGGATACAATGTCAAGGAGTGGTCTCTTCACATGGTTTACATTGGTATTTCCTCAGGTGAAAAACTATGATAGTAATACATTTTGTGTCGAGCAGTAGAGGCAGTTAATGTAGAAACAACATCATGGAACATGTAATCTCAAATGTTCCATTTTGAATAGTTGAGTTGTAACTGATATAGTATATCTCTCAGACTCGTGACATTAAGGATGGCTAGTTCATGGAGCATTTACTCATGATCCTCAAGTTATGCTTTGACCCTTCTTTAGAAATCCTAGAAATGCCTTGATGTTGGGGACATATGTTTCTTTTTTGATGAGACATGTTTATATGGTTTGTGATGGGACGTTTACATTGGGAATTTTGAAAGAGATCAGTCTAGTAATATTTATTTTTTGGAATTCTAATAGATCTTCAGGGGTCTTGGGGTCCCTACTGGATATTGGTATACTCAGCCCAATATGGGCTTTTCCCACACCTTGTTATTTATTGTGTATAAGACATGCATACTTGACTAAGACTCAAGGATCTAGGACTTGATGTTGTACAAAAGTGATGGTTGACATGGAGATTTGTGGAGACGATATATAACAACCCTTCAAGTAGGATCCCAGATGGACGATCTTAGGTATTGTTTTCTGTTTTCAGTTTTAGTTTTATATTTTTAGTTGGGCTTGTATTCAGGCCCCTTTACATTCATTACAAAATTTTTCTATTGCAGTGTCACTTCATGGTTGTATCTTTTTGTGTTCTAGTCATTGTGATTGTACAAGTTTAAAAGAAATTCTTTTCCGATGCTAGTTTCCAACACCTAGACCATGGAAGTTGGGTTTGGGGTAGTCTCGATACAGTCCCCATGGGACGGGTCGTGACAAAGTGGTATCAAAAGATACTAATATACTGTAGAACGATGAATCTAATCATTCCAATAGAGAAATATTGATATGTTTTTGGAGTGTGGTTTTTAGTTCGGCGAGTCCAGTGTTGGTGCAGTGGCCATTGTATCAATACACCAGGACCATGAATTCTTACTTATAAATCAATGAATAAAAACACTGATCGTCGGTGTTTCAGGAATTTTTTTCTTTTGATCACTTTTGAGTTAGATTGCCAGCTATAAAATATTGATTGAGTTTCATCTTGACTCTTTTTTAAGATGACTCTATGTAGATATTCATCCAGGATTTCAATTATTGACCATGTTATTTTAAAAAGATGCATCAAAACATCTACTATCTATACTAAACATGGATTATTTTGTGCTTACGTGTCACCCTCCCATGACTCCACGTCACCCAAATAATCTTAAAATCTACCTCCATACCCTAAAAAACACTGAATTCCGCTCCAGATCATGATTTACCTCAGGTGATGGTTCCGCTATACTCCTCGACACAACAATCCCCCTACTATTCCCGATTCTCATCTGCAGTAGCTAGCCCATCCATTTCTATGAATCATGCTCCTATTACCCCTCTGGCACCCCTCTTATGGTTCATGCTGCTGTTAGCTCTCCTGCGCTACACCAAGGGTTGTCTCTTGCATTTCCTCTCCCATCTAAAGTACCCAAAAAACACCAAAGTCATCATCCTCGCTAATTTTCTCATCATATACTATGGTTATTCATCTCGAATCCCCTCATCTCCTAATAGGTTTCCCAAAGCCCCTACTCTTTCAAAGAATTTTAGTCAGAAAACCTCCATATTCAGTCTATCTCATTCTCTAACTTCCTCAAGATTGTTATTTCTATCCTCGTCTACAACATTCAACTATTTCTACTCAATCTAATTTCGACTGATGTGATGCTCACCCGATAATAGGTATGTTCTCCTAAATCATTGAAATAATATCCTCTTCAATTTTTAGTATTTCCCTTCACATAAAAATTTTTCATGTGTTATTATAGTAAATATGTTTTTATGATTCAAAAATTAGAGAATCCATTTCATTATGTTTTATGGTATTTATTCATCAATTCATTGTTTGAATACTATTATTCAAAATTAAATATTATTCCTGATCTGTACATTGATTCTACATTTCATGATTATGAAAATGTGGATGAACGACTTCACATGTTTTTTTGATTTAGGTATCCATATCACCATCTCTTGACTGTCAAAGTAATGGCATCAAATATTTTGTGTAATTTGTTCTCACTAATATTTTTACAACCATTTACATAATGTTTCATTTATTGTTTTGTTGTTTGAGATCAATATTTGTTTGATATATAATTCTGTTTCATCTTCTACGAAATCATTGTTTCATTTACTTTTTTGTTATGTATTTTTGTTTCTACTCTCTGTTGTTAGTATTTTTATTTTTAATAATGTTTACTCAAATTATTAGGCCTTTTTATTTCATTTTAAATATTATTAAATAAACATTCATTATTTTTGGGTTATATCATTTTAAAAAATTACCGGTAACATTGTTCTAACACCACTTGTATATATTCTCACCATTCATTACTTCATTTTTTATGATACTTCATTGTGTTTAATAGTCTTTGTAGGCTTATATGTCATTATTTACCCTAGATAAATCATATTTCTTAATCTCATGCTATATACTATCCTTCAACGCTTGATATCTTTCAACTCCTACTAAAATCTTTTTCATTGAGCTTAATATTGTTTCAAATCCCACTATATTTCGAAAATTTTGATTCTCATCAGATAGTTGGAAATACTGACCATGATGGTAGGTTATATTTCTGAACACATACTACATCCAAGTGTATTTATTACTGTAGTATTTCTTTAAATGATTTGAAACATTGCGATGTCATTTTCTATTTTTGTTGATCAAAATTTAAACATGACATTATGTTTCTATTTTCAGGTTACCAGTACATATGTTTCACACATTAAGTATGCTCTTCATTGATATTGACAAGGGGTTTACACTTCATTGAGTTTTCATTTAAACAAATTTCAATCTGAGTTTCTAGAACAATCAAGGTTTGTTTACGTTTTGATATCAACTCATAAATTTCATTTTCTTTTGACTACGAGGCCTTATTTACCATAACATAATTGATGTTGTTATTTATTCTAATATTAGTGATTTTTTAGGTCAGACAGGGTAATGGAAGATGGTCTAGAGGGGGGGGGGCGTGAATAGAGAAGATTAAAAAGTTTAATCAAATAAATTAATTATCAAAGTTAATTATTGAATTTAATCAGCAGCAGAAAAATTAAATAACGCAAGGATGTTTTTTATAGTAGTTCAGTCCAATGTGGGCCTACTCTACTGTTATACCTCTCTACTCGGTGAGAGATATGTGGGCACTGAAAATGATTATTAATGGGGAATCATAACCAAATTACAAAATCTTTTTCTAGTGGTGGGATAACCATGACACCGACTTTTTTGCGGGGAGTCACAACCCTTACAACATGACATTAGATATTGGGATTCACAACCCAAATAGTCTTGACTTTAGATACAGGGAGTCACAACCCTAAGATCTTGAATTTATAATCCGTGATTCAAAACCCAAGGAAAAGAATAAAAAATAATGCTTTTGTGTGAAAAAGCATAAACAGAAAAAAAAGAGAAAGTGTGAGAGATGGAAAGTAGTGTTATAGACTCATAACCAGATGAAATAGAAGATAAACATTAAAGCACAGGTACCGGTTCTTGAAGTTTAGTTCAACACATCTCATCAATGAAATTGTAGTCAAAGAAGAATTAATTTAGCACTTGAGAGACCGAGAAGGTGGTGAAGCACAATGTAACAGGATGTTGCAAATGCACAACAGATTCAAAGTTCACAGCACTTTCATCTTTTATTGTGTCATCTATTGTTTTCTTCAAGAGAGAACGATATATATAGAGAATAAAAATATCTAGAAAGTGTAGTATCTCTGATTCCTTAGGATATTCAAAACTAATTGAGTCAAAAGATCCCATAAATAACTCCCTGAAAATAGCAACACTATTGCTTCATTATTCCCATAGAATACATAAAGGAATTCAAAATATTTCAAATAAGTCATCCAATAAAATATCCAGAATAATAAAAGCATTGAATGATTCAAAACATAATTTTATATCCATTTAAAATGATTTAAACGACGTCAAAAATGTTCTTGAAAACTAGCAACAGATTCTGAAATTAAATTCAAACATTTAAATTTAATCAATCTTGAAACTACCAAATTTATTTGTAAAAGACATTGAAGAACATTATTAATTTTCTCTCTCAATATATCACCAAAAATATTAAAAAATATTTCATTATGATCCTTATATTTAATGAGTATTTTACAAAAAAAAATCGTTAAAAAATAATCCATATATTTGCATATAATAAATTTGAAAAAAATTGCACGGAATGAATAGTAACTTCAGAATGAACATTTACTTCGAAGTGAATAGTAACTTCGGAATGAACCGTAACTTCTGAGTGAACAATAACTTTAGAGTGAAAAGTAACTTCAGAATGAATAATAACTTCAGAGCGAACAATAACTTTGGGGAAAACAGTAAAGTAACGTAGGGTATGAACAATAAAGTAAGGTATGAACAGTAACGTAGGGTATGAAAAGTAAAGTAATGTATGAATAATAACTTAGTGTATGAATAGTAAACCATACATTCATAAGATAAATAATGAACCATAATTTTGTGAAAAAAATGTACCATTCTTTTGAAAAAAATGAACAAAACTTTTGATAAAAATTGAACCATAGATTTGATAAAAAATGAACCATACATTTGATAAACAATGAACCATAATTTTGACAAAAAATGAACCATACTTTTGACAAAAAATTAACCATATTTTGATAAAAATGAACCATACTTTTCATAATAAATGAGCCATAATTTTGATAAAAAATTAACCATACTTTTGATATAAAATGAACTATAATTTTGAGAAAAAATGAACCATACTTTTGAAAAAAAATGAACCATACTTCTGATAAAAAATTGAACCATAATTTTGATAAAAAATGAACCCTACATTTCTAAAAAAATGAACCATACTTTTGAAGGAAATCTGGAAAAAAATGTATTGACAAACTTCAATGAATTTTTAAGGGCTCATAACAACAGATGCAAACTTTGCTCAAAACTATGTATTTTTAGCACAACATATTATATTGCCAAAAATAATCAATTAAAACTGACATCTACAGATCCCAAAATCATTAAAAAAGAAGAAGAAAAAAAATTATGGAATAACTGCTACTACAAAATAGCATATCATAAGCTCAAGTAATTAAAATTACATTCAAAAGATATTTTTAGACATTAATGTAAACTGATGAAATCAAGATAAACAGTTTATCATTCCATAGAATCAAGTTTCATGAAAATAGGATAACTGTTGAAGTTGCAGTAAAATAAAAACATAATGTTTTTTAAAACAGTAAAATGTAGATTTTCTAAAAACATAGTAGCAACGTAATTGATTTTTTTTGAGAAATAGATAAGAATTTCAGACATCCTCATTACTTAATAAAATATAGATAAATATCTTATATTTCCAACGTGATAAAAATCACAAAAATTCGAATAACATAAATTAAGATATCATCAAAATACATAATAAAATTAATCAAACAAAATCATATGAAATCAAATTAATGGAAATATACACATGCCCAAAATGGCGTATGTGACTGAATATGGTCTAGAGTCGGCCTCCACAATTCATGTCATATAGAAATGCTATTTGGGAAATATCTCAATCACCATCAGATGAGGTACGGTAGATCTTCTCATTGACTTACATGGATTTCATATCCCATAAAAATGTACAGATTTTAGGATCACTGAATCATGATAAAGCCGTTAATTATTTTTCTCATTTAAATTCTCTTATGATGAAATACCAATTGCCTCCTAAACTATAATGATTTTAGAATCAGTGTTGTCTCGTTTTTTACTACTCTACCAAATTTGGTGTTACTCACAATTTGTACATTTTTTTACATTCAATGATCATTGTAATGGTGCATAATGAGTTTACACGTCTTCTTTAATTTCATTTTATTTATCATTGTATGCAGTTTTTGAATGTAATGGTAACACAAAATCAAAAGAGCTCATGCAGACACTCTAGGAATGCATGTAAGAGCTGTTAAGGTGATCAATTCCCAAAATCATTGATTTCAAAAGCTACTAAATCATTATGTTATCTGGTTAATATGTTGTAATTTATATGTCGAGGTAATTTCTTTTTTTTAAACAGTGGAATAATTTTATTGGATTACAGACAATAGCATTTGTTTTTGATTATGAACCTAAACATACATATTAGTTTATCTATATTTTATTCCAATAGTTTTTAATAGTTTTTTAGTATTCCATATGTATTTCACATCCATATAAAAAATTTAGTTTACACAGGTCAAACACAGGTTACAACCCTTAGCTATGAACTACGTCCTGGCATGGCAGGTATGTTAATAATCTTGCATGTTTGTGATTTGAAAAAATTTCCATAAAATATATTGTCTTTAGTTTTTTTCATTCATATTTCATCCCAAGATGACATCCCTCTTTAATTTGTTGATAGGTACAATGAATTTTGAGGTTATATTCTTTTCATTACTACTAATGACTTGGAATCCTTGAATAGATCAAATAAAGTTCATAGGGAGCCGAGACAAAATCTCAAGAGAGCTCATGCAAATACTCAAGGGATGAAAATAGGAGATGTTAAGGTGATCCATTCATAGAATTCTTGATTTCAAAATCTATGTAATCATCACGTTATCTATTTCATATGTTGTAATTCATATGTCGAGGCAATTTTTTTAAACTATGGAATCATTTTATTGGATTACAAGCAATATCACATGTTTTTTATTATGTATAGAAACATACATATGAGTTTTCCCATCTATTTTTTCCACGTTTTTTAATAGTTTTTTAGTTTTCTATATGTATATGACATCCACAATAAAATTTTTGTCTACCGAGGACAAAAACAAGTTACAACCCTTAGGCCTGAAGTCCAAAACTGGTAGGTATATTAATAGTATTTCCTATTCATGAGTTGATAAAGTGGAGGGTATGCTAATAATATTTCATGTTCTTTAGTTGATAAAGTTGAGGTTATGTTAATAATATTCCTGTATTACATATAAACTATCACTTGATGTATTTTAGTGTTGGTGGGTGAAGGGGTAGGGCAGGGAGGGGGGGTTGGTGGGAAATGGGTTGGGCAGGGAGGAGGGGCTTGTTGGGGTTAGTGCTGGGCAGGTGGGAGGATGAGTTGGAAGCGAGAGGTGCTAGGATGGGGTGGTAGTAGAGTCTGTTAAGGGGGTAGGGGAGGCGAGGGGTTGGGCAGGGGTGAGAGGGTTGGGCATGGGTGGGGGTGGTGATGGGCAGGATAGAGGAGGAGTTGGAATGGGGGACGGGCCTGGTGGGGGTGGTGTTGGGAAGGGGGACGGGCCTTTGTAATGTTTTATAGTCATGTTTCTGGTAATTTCCTTGGTGACATAAATATATGGATGGTCAACATGAATATGCACATGGTTTCTGTTATATACAGGTATTTTGATCATTGATAGTGAAATATGTTCACTAATCCATTAATTTAAGGATTCCCTAATTTTAACAATTTTTTGTAGGTTCAATAGCAACATGGGGTGGGGGTGTATTTCATGTAACTCCATCAAGATATTCAGAGTATATGCTTATGTAATGTTACACATTAAGTTTTTATTGTCTCATTGAATGGCTTATATGAATTAAATTACACAACACATGATTATTAGATATCTTAGACTTGATTGTTTGACTACATAAACCAATCCTGTGAGGTTATTGGTGATATTCTATAATGCATATTTTATATTTGAAAGATGGTATTTCAGTGCGTTATTGTTATTAAAAGTTATCAACTTATAAACTCTTCAGTAGTTTATGCTACTTTAGTTACTTCTATAGTTGTATTAATTTTGTCTATAGATTTATGATTCCTAAAAAATGGTTTACATTTTGTTTTACATATAAATAAAAATGGGCTAGATAGTTTGATTCCTTTACATTCAGATGATTATCAATACTTGATGGTGTGTTAAACCATAGTGGAAAGACATTGCAGATCCATGATGGAGGATCTGCGTAGGGGGGACGGGAAGGGGAGATCTGGGTAGGGGGGAGGGGGCCGGTGTGGGAAGGGGCTGGGCAGGGGGGAGGGGACATGGGAGTGTGAGCTACTAGGAAGGGATGGGAAGACAAGATGGTTAGAGGGGAGGGGAGAGGAGGATATTGGCAAGGGGGAGTAGGAGGGGGGAGGAAAGGATGTGAGGAGAATTTGGTTAGTTGGTAGAGGAGTGGAGGGGAGGGGCTGGGCAGGTTGTAGGATAGGGGAAGGGAGGGGAGGGGATGGGAGGGGAGAGGATAGGAAGATGAGGGAAGGGGTAGGGGGATTGTGGGGGAAGAGGTTGTTTAGGGGAGGAAGGGGATGGGAGGGGGATGAGGTGGGAGGGGAAGGTGCTGCGATGGGGTGGGAGACAAGAAGATGAGGGGGAGTGGAAGGTTGGAGCTGGGATGTGGGTAGGAGGAGGTTCTGGGAAATTGTGGGGGGGGGTGACAAGCTGGGTAGGGTGGGGGAGAGGAGGGGATGGGAAAAGGAGGTAGAACATGTAGAGGATTATGGAGGGGAGTGGTAGAGCTGGGCATGTGGGTAAAAGGAGGGGATGGGAAAGGAGGAGGTGATAATTTCGGCTGAGGAGAGGGGAGGGGCTGGGCAACGGGGAGGTGAGAAGACGGGCTGGGAAGGGGGGAGGAGGAGGTGGGAGGGTAAGCTTCTGTGAAGGGATGGGAAGACAAAATGGTTGGAGGGGAGGGGAGATACGGAGCTTGGTAAGGGGGACTAGGAGGGGGGGGGGAGGATGGGGAGGGGCGGGTTGGAGGAGAATCTGGTTAGTGGGTAGGGGAGGGGAGGGGAGGGGTTTTGCATGTTGGAGGGGAGGGGAGGGGAATATGAGGGCAGGGGGAGGGGGATAATTGGGGAAGAGGTTCGACAGAGGGAGTGGTGGGGGGAGGGGATGGCGAGGGGGAGGCATAGTTGGGAGGGGGAGGTGATGGGATGGGGTGGGAGAGAAGAAGTGGATTTTAGGGGAAGGGTGGAGATGGGTAGGGGGAGGAGGAGTTCCTGGGAAATTGGGGGGGGGGGCGACAAGTAGTGCATGGTGGGGGGAGAGGAGGGGTTGGGCAGGAGAGGGAGAACAAGTAGAGGAGTGTCGATGGGAGGGGTAGAGCAGGGCATGGTGGTAAAAGGACGAGCTGGGAAAGGAGGAGGATATAAGCTAGGCAGGGGGTAGGTGTTGGGCAGGGGGGAGGGGAGAGGCTGGGCAGGGGGAGGGGAGCGACTGGGTAGGTGGGAGGGGAGAAGAGGGGCTGTGCTGGGGGAAGGAGGAGGTTGGTGGGTGAGATACTGGGAAGGGATGGGAAGACAAGCTGGTAAGAGGGGAGTGGAGAGGAGGATCTTGGTAAGGGGGAGTTAGAGGAGGAGGAGGGAGGGGGAGGAAAGTGTGGGAGGAAAATCTGATTAGTGGGTAGGGGAGGGGAGGGGAGTGGCTGGGAAGGTTGGAGGGGTGGGGAGGAGAAGAGTTTCTGCATTTTATAATAAATATGAATATACTATTATGTTTTTATTATACATGCATTATTTTCAGACATATGCAATCTCACTTTTAAAATCCATATCATTTCTGTTTCAAAGGTGGAAAATATAGAGACAAAGATGAAAAATCCATTGTTGTGCAGATTTTAGTTGTGGATTCATTTTTTTACCTTGAAGATGTTGTGCACCGTGGCCTAAATCCAGAGGTTTTTATTCTTGAAGCTGAAACTCTTCTTTTTTATGTAGTTTCATATTTTTCTTATTGTAACTATTGCCTTTGTGGTTTACTATAACTTCCTTTTCACATCTATAAATGAAGAAGCTGATATGAGGGTCATGGATATTGGCATTTCTGACTTTATTAAGCCAGGTAAGAAATGATGATTCTCATTGACGTTTTTATTCATTATGTCATTATCTATATTTTTTAGCTCATGTAATGATGATTCTATAATTTTTTATTTATTATTACAAAATATATATTCATTCCTTTTTATTGATATAATTTGATATCGTAGGAGATGATACTTTTCATTGTGCAATTCCTTTTGTTACATTTATTTTTTATTGTCATTTAATATTGTTATCCATTATTTAAATCGGATGTTTGACAAATTTATATTGATAAGTAATTTTTTCTATCGTTTCTTCTCATATTGTAGATCCATTGAATAGACTATTCAAAAAAACATAGATGTTGTTTTCATTGACAAATTTTTATTTTATTTAAACTGAGAAGTCCACAGTTAATTCATTTCTGTTGTATACAATTAATTGTATTGATACTGCATTTTATATTCAATATGCATATACTATTATGTTTTTATTATACGTGAATTGATTAAAAACATATGAAATCTCACTTTTAAAATCCATCTCATTTCTATTGAACAAGTAGGAAATATGTAAGGAAAGATGCAAAACCATTTTTTTCATATTTTAATTATGGTTTCCTTTTTCATCTTCAATGTGTTGTGCATTGTGACCTAAAGACAAAGGTTTTTAATCATGAATCTGAAACTCTTCTTTTGTATTTATTGTTATATTTTTCCTAGTGTATCTATGTTCTTTGTAGTTTAGATTAAATTTGTTTTAACATCTATAAATTATTAAGCTGATATGATGCTCATGGATATTGGCCTTTTTGAATTTATTAAGCCACGTAATAATTGAGGAATCTCATTGATGTTTTTATTCATTATGTCATTAGCTATATTTTCTAGATCATATAATGATGATTCTATAATTTTTTGTTTAGTATTAAAAAATTTATATTCATTCATTTTTATTGATATAATCTGATATCATAGGAGGTGATACTTTTTATTCTGCAATTTCTTTTGAAACATTTATTTGTGATTTTCATTTAATATTATAATCCATTTTTTACATTGCATGTTTTTCAAATTTATATTGAAAGGAAACTGTTTTCTATTGTTGCTTCTCATATTTTAGATCTATTGAATAGATTTTTCAAGATAATGTTGACGTTGTTTTCAATGATAATTTGTTATTTTATTTAAATTGAAAGGTCCATAGTTAATGACATTTTTTTATAGAGTTAATTCTACTGATACAACATTTTATATTAAATATGCATATATAATTAATTTTTTATTATACATGCATTGTTTGCAAACATATGCAATCTAACTTTTAAAATCTATCTCATTTATATTGCAGAGGTGGAAAATATACAGATAATGATGCGATAGCCATTGTTGAGCAGATTTTAATTGTGGTTTCCTTTTCTCATCTTTAAGTTGTTGCGCACTATGACTGAAAGTATTTTAATGGTGTTTTAATATTTTATCACCTACTATTCCATTTTTATGCACCAATAATTTGTGAAATATTGTATATGTGCTGTATCTATGTAATACAATATCATTGCAGGCTCTGTTTATGTTTTCTCCAAAAAATATTTTGCATTTCTGTTATCTGTAATAAAATATCTATGCAGTTTCTATGTAGTATCTATGAAATACATTATCTGTGTGGCCTATGTTTTCTCCGAAATATAAATTCCATGTAAATTTATTTTTTCTACATAATGTATCATATTTTTATGTCTATTTTTGTTAACTGAAATACTGAATTTGAAATTATTTTATGCAACAATTACATTGGATTTTTTCATTCATCTTGGTTTATGTTTTCTCTAATACTAATTACAGTGGTTCTGTTTTCTGTTCCAAATATTGTGGTTTTATTCTGAATAATGTTCCTGAACCAAACATGCTACGAGAGGAATGCAAGAGGAGTTGCACATACGGCTGTGAGAGGAATGTCGGAGGAGTTGTAATTTCAACATTATTATACATTTTCTTTTCAAATATATTCAATATTAATATAAACTATTATGTTTTATAAATAGAAATCTATAGCTAAAAATAATATTTAATTTAGTGTTGTGAATCGTACGGCTGGAGTACTAGTAATATATAATAAAGGATTATTATATGTATGATGTGTTTTGTATTTTATAGTTTTCCGTATCATACTCAAAGTATATGTATTGATTGATGGATGTAAAATACCAGATGTTTTAAATAAATCATAAAGAAATTAGTGACATTATAAATCTACCTTGTTATTATGAGGAAATCATAATGTGATTCAAGATGTTAATGTTGTGATATGTAGTCTAGGGTGTATGTGGTTTTCTTTTCTTAGGGGAGATAGATCAAGACATGTAGCATTATAAGAGTAATATAATCTAATATAGAAGCATATGTGGGGTACCCTTAAAGTTTCATTAATATACTATATACATTATTTTATGATATACATGGTTGTATTTACCTATGGCGAGGTTGGGATCTTAATACACAAGTTCAGGTTGTGAGTTATGTTCACCATTGGTCATAGTTCATTAGCATTTTTTCCAATAATTTTCATGTGATGATCCATAATGGATTATACCAAGTATACTATTATCCTAACCCAACACACATATAAAAAATTTCCATGTTATAAAGATATTTTTAGTTATCATAATGTATATTAGTTGGTTATGGTTTTTTATAAACTATTTTCGCATTGTGTTCATTATTGTGTTTACCATTTTGGAACGTTTAGTTGTTCTTTTTATTTGATATAGTTTTGTATTATATTCCATGTACAAGCCAGTGAATTGATTCACATTTTTTATCTAGGATGGTTTTTATCTATGAATATGTTTAATCACAATGTTATTTACGTTCTCATAATGGTTAATGACAACTATTGTCTTCTGATTATAACCTCTATTCTTGTTACCATCATATGTCCTACTCTAGGCGTGACTCAGCCTATCAAAATCTACCTTCACTCTCTACCAACCCAAGAGGTGTACCATTTTGGGGGATGGGGTCATGAAATAGTTGTATCAATGGTTTAGGTTTAAATTTTATATAGATTTTTTATTCTAAAAAAATTGAGTTAAATGTGTTGGTTGGAAAAAAGGTTCTTATATGATTATAAAGATACGTAAATAAGAAAATAAAAGTTGACACAAAGGTACTTATATCCCCTTGAGATACTTTTCATAGAAAAATATATTTACTACTACTACAAAACAAATTGATTCATGTTATGGTTTAGAAACCTAGGAAAGGAACACACATCATTCCTAATTGACATTATTTTTGAATTGGTTGATCTTGGAATAGGTTAAATCATAAACAAGGTGACATGTTATATTTTTAATAAATGTTAAGAAATCCTTTTTATCGGGTACATGATTAACCTTTTTTATTGAGTGTATGTTCTAGGTCAATATTCAGATCAATTTCATGTTGGAGATGTTCAATCATATGATATATTAGATTACAACATCTTGGACATTGAAAATGAGGGCCCATGGAAGATGACACTCATACAGATTATGTGCCATATACTACTGATGTATGAGTAATGTATATTATATTCAGTCAATAAATACTACTTGGATGAAATTAATATAATTTTTTATTACATAAATTTTTGTCTGAAAGGATAGTGGATTTTTCTATTACTATATCGTGTGGGGTAGTGAGTAAGTTGTGGTTCTTGTTTTATTATGAACATAAGGACTCTATAGTCATATGTGTGATGTTATAAGAAAAATTATGAGTGTATATTCTTTCTTCGACCATGATTTTTTAATCTCCTTAGGATCTTCTTATAATTTGGTTAGTGAGTTCCAGTGTGAATTTGTTCACGAACCCTTTTCTGACCATTCTATGATATTCTTCATACACATTTCAGTTTATGGCGGCTAGTGAGAGGAAATATTGAAAATTAGTTTCTTTGAATGATCTAGTTCCTGGACACCCCATATATTATGAAGGTGTATCTCAAGTTCATGATATATTAGAGGATATTGAGGTAATTTTAGAAGAAAATAGATCATGTATAGAGGGGATTCATATTGATTCCTCGTGATGAAATTAATTGGTATGGGGTTCCTAGTTTCCATGAGTTAAGAATTTTTTATAGACTCTGGTTAGTTCACTAAAAATTCTATTTAAATTATCACTTGGAAGAATATTTTAGACCTAGTTATTAGATTAGACATTTTTTCTTCACTAGTTCGAGGTCATAATTTTCATGAGTTTATGATTGTTCTACATAAGTATTGTGTAATAATAGTTCCTATTGAGGTTCCTCTTATAAATAATTTATACAATATAAATTAGTAGATGGGTGTTTCAGTTTAATATCATTATAGAAGAGACAGACTAGGCATAAGGAAACCTATAGATTCTTATCATCCTTAGAGAGCATAGTGTGGACATGAATGTGGGTTTTATTTGGTTTATATAACTCATTGAACATGTAGTGGCCAAAACCAGTCATTAGAATTTACAACTCATTAAAAGATATAAAAAAACAATGTACAGTTTTATTTACATCTATATTGGTTCATATTTGATTTTATTCAAGATTTAAACACTTCTTAATATCCCTTACCCACGTCCATTCATTAGAAATTTGGGTTGATACACATCCAGTTCCCATGGTTTAAACTATGATAGATTGAGGTCCAGATAAATTGCATGATGTATGTAGTGAATGTATTATCGATATAGGATATCACTAATGTTTGGATTATTTATATGTTTTTATATACAACCATATCACATCACCCTCAACATTTATTGGAAATTTTCATTGCTTGTTATCATGCATTTCATTAGGAGACTTGTTTTTTTTCTAGGATGTGGATGGAGAGCCAGTCCTTTTCATCGGTAAGAAAGACCTTCATATTGGATATTGACATGTTATATCCTTATTATAAATGGTGTCTAAAATTATTGTGATCTACTAGATAGTTTTATATTTTGTGTTTCTTTAGGATAGTAGGATTTTGTTAAAGACATTCAGTGGTAGGTTGTGGTGCTACCGCTTTGTTGAGAGATTGAGTTTTGTATTAAGATATAACTAGAAATCATTCACTCATATATGTATTTTAATAGTACAGTTCCTTCTATGTTGAATGATCTAGAAGTACAAATCGATGATAAAACATAAAACATTTTTTTGTTTGAGTGTGTAAACTTGGAGTGCACAAATTTTTTAATTGATGAAAATCGACGGGAGTTTGTAATTTTTTACTAGTTATCATATCTTGAATGATTTGATAGTGAAACATTTCTATCAAATCACATGGATTCGTAATTTTTTTGATAGGCTATGTGGAACTATTTGGTTCTTTATGTTCAATGTTTTTTCATGATATCAACAAATACATGAGAAATATGATGATTTTTATAAGAAAACATTCTATTTCCATCTTAGGAATTATGTGTTCATTGTGATGCCAATGTGTTTAATGAATTTCCTAGATAGATAAATAATGAGGATTAATCGTGTGTATATATATTTCATGGATAATTTCATGGTGCCTTTCATTGACTAAAATCATGTATACATTGTGTCTGAGGTGGAGCATGTGGAAAATCTGCCTGACATTTTGTGAGATCATCATCATGAGATTCTTTTCAGGATGTAGTCAATGTATTTATTTTTTTGTCATCATATTGTTTTCATATGGAATGTCATGTCTCATTATGGAGTACATATGGATCCTTCAAAGATAGATCCACATTATTCATTTTAATTTCCTATGATAGTAGAATTGATTCAAGGTTTCTTTTATATTAAAGTAGTTGCTGGATATTCATATTATATTTATCTTAGTTTATGAATCCACTATAGCCTTGAATTGAAAAGAATAGTTATTATTGTAGAATGTTCAGTGCTAAGAATATTTTCAGTGCCGCGATGAGATGTTTGTTTTCACAACCATAATTTTTTATAGAATAGGATGTTCAGTATGAGTTTTTATGTGAAGCATCACACCATTATTTGGGAAATGTTCTGACACATCATTTATCAATTTTTTATTATGGGCCATGAATATAATGTCTCCAAGATTTTAACAATTAAAACAATGGTCATTATATGGTATAAGTTCTGTTTTCCATGAAGCTATTGTGGATATACCTCATTGGAATGTGATTTGAGGTTTCCTAAATTAATAAGATAATAATTTATGTCTTATCCCAAGGTTACATTAATATGCATCAGTTGATAAGGATAGAGTTTTTTTTCAAGATTATGACATTGAAAATTTTAAGACATCAAGAAAGAAATATATTATAGATGAGGAACTATGAATGGTATCATGTATTGAATCCATTCAAGAATATTTTTATTTATGGAGAGTGATGGAAGATAATGCAACAATGAATATGGATATGGAAATTCTCAGAGAATGTCATTATATTTTTATGATTAAAGTGTAGTCATAATTTTTTTATCTAGTGGAGGAGTTATATTTTTGGGATTCTATGGTAGATGATTTTAGATATCATTTTTTATGTTGTTCACTTGAAGAATAGTATAAGGATAACATTCTTTATTTGTTATTCAAGTGTAGAAATTTTATCCCATCAATGACGAATGATATGATTCTTTAATAATTCAATATCATTCCATTGGCTATGCATCTCAACATGTTATGTATGTAATTTTTTTTAATATGTTATATTTAGTTTCAAGGGTTGAATCATGCATTTAAGAGTTTTTATAAGGCCATGACCTTAAACATTACTTAATATTGAATTAAATGAATAATTAACATTGAGGATCTTTTCATGGTTTATTGTTTTATAGAATCAGTACATAACTATTACATCTCAAAAGATTACAAAGTAGACACTTCTACTAAGTTTCCATAAAATAAAAAATATTAAAAAGAAACATGTCTAGTACTATGTTTTAGATAGCATGTCTTTCCCTTGAACCCATCCTTGACCATATTCCACATTAATTCCTGTGAGAAACATTTAAAAAAACATGGGGTGAGCATAAAAAGCTCAGTAAGGGATACACAAAGAATGAAAACTGTTAGTTTTTCAAAACAACACGTAAACCATGTATACTTTATCAGAGTAATACTTTTCACCTTTATGAAGTAATAAAAAACTCTTCACTGAATAAATGATCATTACATACCCTTTTGTAACCAAAATATTACCATAATATCCATGTAAATAACACACAACATATAAAGGTAACTTGGGACATAAACATACTTAAATGGAATAACCATACGGTCGACTTCCACAGATACTTAATAGAATAGCCATACGGCTGACTTCAATACCCAATGCATTGGAGGTTATAATGTAACCACCCATCCTATTATTCACGGAACCACCCATCATATGGTTTATAACATAACCACCTGTCAAATGTCCATGTACCATTATAAAATCATAACACATAAAGCAATTATAAAGGAAAGAAAAACATTTCCACATATCATGCACAATTTATCACTTAAATATATTGACATAAAAAATCCATTATCAAAACCATTTTTAATACCAAAAAGTTTATATGGTATTTATTTACTTTTAAAAACAAAATGGATTATTGAGGAAGCCAAAGATTAAATAATACACGTGGTGGTGGAAATTTCATTGTCATCGCGTACGATAAAAAGAAACATACTTTTTTGTCGTTTAGTAAACGCTTCATATAGAAAATATTCCTTTTGATTAAAAGTATAATTCAAGGGGTTTTATACACCATATAAAATAAAGCCTTGTATTAGAACTAAAATATGACTTAATGAAAGGAGATCGAGATGAAGTCCCTTACAAAGACAATATCCTTGGATTATGGATAAATCAATTACATAGTTATGTGTGACAAATGAATACAATGAATATAAGTGGATATTAAGTGTAAAAAATCATAGGTTATTCTCACATATTCATAGAACGAGATATTCCCTGAGTACAATTTTATCCCAAAGAATCAAAATTTGGTTAAGAAGTTCTCTTGCAAAAATTTGACAGCCTAACAGTGTCACTTTAAAATTCCGAAAATGAGTTGATGAGAGATAAAAATGGGTATCTCATTACTTTGACATAACATTTATAGAAATAACTATATATAAGAACATATCCCATCATATTAAGATTAAAATACCTGAAAAAGAAGACTTTTAAAATGAGGAGGGTGAAAGTTTCCCTTACTAAATTGGATAACTTCTGAAACGTACGCCCCATGAAAGAAGGTCTTTAAAACATTGATGTAAATACCCGTAAACAAAATTATATTACAAAAATAGTTGAATAATGGGCATTAAATATACCAATAAAAGTAAATTGTGGCAAATTTAGCATAAATATCATGGGAAATAATGTGAGATGAAAAATCCGTTACGAAAACTCGGCAGCCTAAAGGCGCCACATAAATCATCCAAAATCTGATTGATGAGATCAAATAGGGTCTCTCATAATATTAAAATAAAATGTAAACCAAGAGTAATATAAAAATAACTTCCCCCAACATAACAATGAGGAGATTAAAAGAAGGTACATGAAGGAGAGTACTTAAATAGAAAGAGATAGGTTGGATCTCTTACGAAAATTCGGCAGCCTAACGGCGCCACTTAAAAATTCTAAAAATGAATTGATGAGAGTAATTTGGGGTATCTCATCATATGAAAATAAAAATTACATTATGTTTAATATAAAAGAACATATTCCCACATAATAAAATGGATAATATATTAAATGACATAAAAGAGGGTACTTGAAAAGAAAGAGAGAGGTCAGATCCCTTACCTCAAGTCTGAATTGTCTGGTTCGTTTCTTTATATTCTTGAATAATAAAAACTGTTCAATTTATAATTTCTTAAGGACCTATTTTAAATATTATTATTAAGAAAATATCATATATTTTAATGTTATAATAATTTGGTTAATAATCTGAGTTCCTATTAGACGTTTTTATCGATGTTTGGTACATGAGTCAAAAATGAACTTCATTGAAAATGATTGTCCATGTAGCTATAAATAAATCATCTCCATAATAGTATTAATGATTTAAATATCATATATATCCAGTACATATTCATTTTATACTACTACATAACATTTTGTGATAGAAAGAAATGAAATGCACTGTTCATGGAGACCTTAGGTCGTACGTACGCATGAACGCTACTTTCATTTCATTGTCATATTAATGGAATTAAAAATAATTGAGATTTATATATAATATAATTCCAGTATAATATATATGTTATATAGGTCACATATGTTCATTAATTTCATTTTTTTATACATTCCATGTATTTCATGAACGATTCACATCACTTGAGGTGGCGGTAGTCCACACTTCCTCGTATGAAATTATCTCATTTGCACAACATGAAAAGAATTAAGGAATGTTTTAAATATAAAATTCAGAAGATTATAGAAAAATTAAATACCATATATATCATATATAATATATAGTTACATCATAATTTCCACCATTAAAGATGTTAAAAGAAGATTGAACAATCATCGTTTCGTGAGGCAGAAATTCGCCAACCACAGAAACAGTATGTTTCTTTAACCATTAGATGAAGGTGTGTGTAAGTGTAGCTCAAATAATTCACATGAAAAAATCCTGGTATATTGAAGATACTATTTTTGTTACAAAATAAAGGAATTAATATAGTTTAGAGGGTTGTATTAGAAAAATAATACAAAAGAACCCAAGTGAAGACATTACCTTAAAATCTGGTAACTCTTCTTGATTTGAGCTCAAAGGCTTCATGGAAAAGATTCTGCCCAAAGGTGAGGCTTCAATGATGAATAGAGGGATGTGGAGAGATGAAATGGTCAGGGTTTGTCCGAGCCAATGGCATGAGAGGTGGGGGTATGGTGGTAGAGGTGGGGAACTTTATAAGAGAAAAGGAGGGGCACTCTTTTAATGTTATAAAATATTACTTTATTATAAAACGATTTTCGCATTTTAAAGGTCCCAAAAGGATATATTTCAAGGATATGGGGGTAAAGTTTCTAAATCCACCAATACAATTGGTTTTTGACAAGTTTAGGTCTTATATTTTACATTATCTTTTAATTTTATTTAAATCGTTAAATAATGATGTAATCGCTACATCATCAGGGTGTCATAAATAATTTAATTTATTTAATTTATAAAAATTTAAAAAATATTATGATGTAGGATATATTTTTATCTTTATAATTAATATTTAGTGTAACAAATATGTCTTTTATAACCCCATTTAAAAATTGATTTCGTAAAACAACACATGTTTGTGACATTTTTATTTTAACATTAAATAAAAAGATATTAATGTCATTTTCCTACCAAAGTGGCTCCATGGGGTCCCCAAGTTAACCCATAGATTTTCATGGTCTTCCATGACACATAAAATAATGGTAGGACATGTTTCATGTTCATTTCATATTATTTAAACAATATTTTTACCTTAAATTACAGTAAATAGCTCTGAATCGCGATTAAAAAACATAGAAGTTACTATTAACCGAAAAATTATTTTAATCCCATTGAACCACGTTTTACTTCCTAATGAAAACCATGTATGTCGGATTTTTGAAAGTAAAAACACATAGGTTGTATATTTTAATTTAATGGAAAATCAGTTTTTTTACGTACCACTTAGTGGTTTCATTATTCATCAAAAATTGATGTTTTTCAGAAAAATACCTAAAATTCACCATAAGCTATATTTGATATTACGAATTCAAAAATGATATCTATTTTAAAAAATTCAAAACATATAAGTTACATTAATTAATTTAATAATTAATTCCCATTGTCAGAACAAATAGCGTGTTTTTATGAAACAATATATATCAAAAGATTAACATTAGTTTAAGTCCAATTTCAAAGTGAAATTAATTCCAATGACCACTATTGGATTAAATGGTAAAAATTTATTCAAATTTCAATTTAAAACCAATTAATAAGATAATCTAATCATATAAATAAATTAGATTAAAAAGAGGTTTTGAATTAAAATACAACATTTTTCACTATTCATTAAAAAAAATGAACTTTATCGGAAAAATACAAAAAATTTACACAAAGAAAATTTTGATGTCACAATTATAAAGAAGAATTTTATTTGGTCCAATATAATTTATAAGAGTTACAAAAACTATATTTAAAGAGGGTTCGCCATCAAAAGGTGATAGTTTGACCTTTTAGTGTATATTAAAAGATTTATGCTTAAAATTAGATTCATTTGCATTTTTCGCCTCTAACATTTATAGGATGAAAGTAAAAATATTTGAAAAACATATATAATCATTTTGTAGTTAGTTCCGTTCTTTCCCGCCATTACAATGGCTAGGAATTAACTACCATTTAAAATAATATTATTTTTTTATTATAGTGCAACGTAAGATTTCAAAGGAACTTGTTGTCCCGTATTGGGTACGCCATCGATCATAGCGTTCCCATTAAAGTAATATTAATATTTTATTAACAAATATGGATAAATATAAAAATTCATATTTTTTATTTACCTGGGGTGTTACATCCTTCCCCCCTTTTGGGAATTGCGTCCTCACAATTTTAAAATTGGGCTCGGAAACTTTATTGAAAGCCCCATATCAGAAAAGGAGTAAATTAAACTATCACTTTATAAGAATGAAAGGGAAGTACAAAGGTCATATGAGTTCACCCATACGAGGATTCCATGTATGAAAACATGGATATGGAAGAAAAAACAAAGGGTCATGTTCTGAGTGAGTGTGATATAAAACATGTTTAGGAGAAAGTTAACCACAATAAAATCACAAACTTGTGGTGGGTTAAACGGTATTCGATTACCCAATAAGAAAAGTTAATAGAAAACTTTTTTTAGTTACTTTTCATTAAAGAATTTATTTTTGAGCTTAACTAAAACATAAGGAAACATACTTACTTATCATGTTGACTTTAAACTTTTACTGCATTTCTTACACGAACTCATATTTTCTCCAAAAGATGAGTATTTAGGATGACTTGATTACATTAAAAGAGTTATTATCAACTTCAAGAGAATCACCTAATCCAAAAAAAATAACTGTATACTTCCCATGTCCTTAAACCTTAACCAAAACTGAAACCAAAATGGCTAGTATGAGATCAGATAATACCCAAAAAGGATAATCCATTATAAAAAGGAAATATATTCTTAATCTCCAAAATTTGTCCAACAAGACCCAAAGTTCAACGAAGACCAAAAGTAAAACAAACTAAGATTGAAACCCAAATATTTGAAGGATTTAATCACATAGTCTTCCAAGATAAATCGTAACATTTCTCTCCAAACAACCTCAATTGCTCTTAATGTCTTGTATTAAAAAGTAATTAACCTAATCACATATCCTCCATGATAGGTTAATAAATTTCCATAGATAACCCAAAATCATCTCAATCATAAATCATAAAATAATCTAACTAAAAAGAATTAGTCAAACTAACCAAGGACTTCATGTAGTCTAGTGGTAGGCAATAAATACCAGTTTCACTTTGGTTGTGGGTTCGATTCCCTCAGCTTTGTCCGACGCGATGTGTTGTCACACGGTCTGTGTGTTGTCCTTTTTCCAAAACTGTATAATTCTTAAAACATTACCCAACAACGAGATAAAATCTTCAAAAATAACCATAACATAATTTATCCTCAATTTTACCTCATGCCTTTCACTTTCCATCATAACATATAGTAACCCATAATTACCTCAAAAGTAAGGATAATATAAACCCAAATGGTTCTTTATAACTATGTCTAAAAAAGAACAGATAACTATTCTTCGAATAAAATTTTCATATATCAAACATCAGGGTTACACATAATATAAAAATTCTTCTAATGTTACCCCATCATCAAAAGAGACTTAATACTCTTACGAATTTCACCATAACTCTTGAAGCCCTTATATGTTGACTTCTTACTCATTCAACATTCTTTATGATCCAATAACCGTTCCTTTCCAACTTTTTCTGAAATAATTCTTTCCTACAAACAAAATCATGAATCATATCCTCAGATTCCAAAATAGGAAAACAAATTTTAAGAAATAATCCTTACCATTGATTGGTCATTGTCAGTTTCATCATCCTCAATCAGAATGTCATTAGGTATTGGTAAAGGAATATTTGTACGATCTTGGTGATCCCATTCCCGAAACATCATCATAGAACATTTGTTTTCATAATGACCATACACACCACATTTAAAACATTCAATTGATCCCTCAGAAAGAACTTCTTTCCCTTTCCTAAAGTCAACTAGATGCTTCCTTTTTCCATGGCAGGTTCTTGTTTTATGACCTTCAATTCCACATATATAGCATATTTATGTTCCTTTGAAACATTTTCCTAGGTGTTTCTTTCCACATCTTTGACAGATAGGTGTTTGAACACACTTACCTTTTTTATTATTCCTTATAGTTCCGTAGGGATTTGATTCTCGCATATATGATGACTTATAGAAATCACCAAGTTTTAGGTGGTCAATCATGACTCCAGATAGTTGGATGAGGATAAACCCAAGAGTTCTCATTACAGCTCCCATATCATTCAATTGCTTACTCAGAAAACGGTCACAGTTTCCTTCACATCCAATGTTACTTTGGTGCCTGGTAGATCTAGCCATTTACTAAAACCAAAAAGGTCAGTGTGAGTATATCGACAAAACCATCATTTACTAATGAGGAATATAAACACTAAGATATACTTACACATTCACTTGATATAAATCTAGGACTCTTTCTGAAATCCTAACCATTATGGTAATTTCACTTATGCTTAGAGAATACCCTAACCTCTAAAGTTATCTAAACCGACCTCTAATACCAACTATAAGGCCCCAACCATAAACCATACTTAGTTTTGAATTAAATGAATAATTCACATTGAGGATCTTTTCATGGTTTAGAGTTTTAGAGAATTAGGACATAACTATTACATCTAAAAAGTTTAGAAAGTAGACACTTCTACTATGTTTCCATAAAATAAAATCTCTTAAAACGAAACATGTTTAGTTCCATGTTTTAGATAGCATGACTTTCCCTTGATCCCGTCCTTGACCCTGTTCCAAATTATATCCTTTGAAAAACATTTCAAAAAAAACTTGGGGTGAGCATAAAAACCTCAGTAAGGGATACACAAAGAATGAAAACTGTTAGCTTTTCAAATCAACATGTAAACCATGTATACTTTATCAGAGTAATATTTTTCACCTTTATGAAGTAGTAAAAAACTCATCACTAAATAAAAGATCATTACTTACCCTTTTGTAACAAAAAGATTACCATAAAACCCATATAAATAACACATAACATATAAAGGTAACTTGGGAAATAAACATACTTAAATGGAATAACCATACGATCGACTTCCACACATACTTAATAGAATAGTCATACGACCGACTTCCATACCCAATGCATTTGAGGTTATGACGTAACCACCCATCCTGGTATTTACGGCACCACCCGTCATATGGTTTATAACGTAACCACCAATGAAATGTCTATTTACCATTATAAAATCATAACACATACAAAAAATATAATGGAAAGAAAACATTTCCACATTTCATGCAAAATATATCAATTAAATATATTGGCATAATTTTTTTTATCAAAACCATTTTTAATATCAAAAATAGTATATGGTATTTATTTACTATTAAAAACATATCGACTTGTTGAGGAAGCCAAAGATAAAATAATACATGCGGCGGGGGAAAGGTTATTGCCACCTCCTACATTAAAAAGAAACATACTTTTTGTTGTTTAGTAAAACACTTCGTATAGAAAATATTCTTTCTGAATAAAAGCATAAGTAAAAGGGGTTTATACACCGTATAAAAGAAAGCCTCATATTAGAACAAAAATATGCCTTAATGAAAGGTGATCTAGACTAAGTCCCTTACAAAGACAGTATCCTTGGATTAAGGATAAATCAATTACATAATTATGTGTGATAAACGAATACACCAAATATTAATGGATATTAAGTGTAATACAATCAGAGGATATTCACACATATTCATAGAACGACATATTCTAGGAGTAAAAGTTTATCCTAAAGAATAAAAATTGGGTTAAGAAGTTCCCTTGCAAAAATTTGACAGCCTAACAGTGTCACTTCAAAATTGAAAAAATTAGTTTATGAGAGATAAAAAGGGGTATCTCATCACATGGACATAAAATTTATATAAATAAAGATATACAGTAAAATGTCCCATCATAATGAGATTAAAATACCTAAAAAAGAATTCTTTTAAAATGAGGAGGGTGAAAGGTTCTTTTACCGAATTGGGTAACATCTAAAACGTACACCCCATGAATGAAAGACTATACAACATTGATTTAAATACCAATAAACGAAATTATATTACACAAAGAGTAGAATAATGGGCAGTACATATACCACTCAAAGGAAATTGTTGAAAATGTAGTATAAATCTCACGAGAAATAATGTGAGATGAAAAATCCCTTGCGACAACTCGGCAGCCTAACGACACCACATAAAACGTACAAAAACGGATTGATGAGATCAAATAGGGTCTCTCATAATATTAACATAAAATGTACAGAAGGAGGAATATAAAATAACATCCCGAAACATAACAAAGTGCAGCTTAAAATAAGTGACATAAAGGAGAGTACTTAAAAAGAAAGAGAGAGGTTGGATCTCTTACGAAAATTTGGCAGCCTAACAATGCAACATAAAAATTATAAAAATGATTTGATGGGAGTAATAAGGGTATCTCATCATATGAAAAAAAATTACATTATGGTTAATATAAAACAACATCCTCCAACAAAAGAACATGGAGCATAAATGAAATGACATAAATGAGGGTACTTGAAAAGAAAGAGAGAGGTCGGATCCCTTACCTCAAGTCTGACTTGTCTTGTTTGTTTATTTATATTCATGATTAATAATCTTTGGTAAAGTTATAATTTATTAATTACCTATTTTAAATATTATTATTAAGTTCATATAACATATTATAATGTTATAATAATTTCCTTAATAATGTGAGTTCATATTAGACGTTTTTGTCGATGTTTGGTACATGAGTCGAAAATGAATTTGTTTGAAAATGATTGTCCATGTAGTTATAAGTAAATCATCTCCATAATAGTATTAATGATTTAAATATCATATATATCCATTAAATATTCATTTTATAGTACTCAATAACATTTGATAATAAAAAGAAATGAAATTCACTATTCATGGAGACGGTAGGCCGTACGTACGCATGAACACTACTTTCAATTTTTTGTCGTATTAATGGAATTAAAAATAATTGATATATATATATATATATTATAATTAAATTACAATATAAATTTTATATAGGTCACATATGTTCATTAATTTCCTTCTTTATACATTACATGTATTTCATGAACGAGTCACATCACTTGAAGGGGCGGTTGTCCACACTTCCTCGTATGATATTATCGCATTTGCACAACATTAAAAGCATAAAGGCATGTTTTAAATATAAAATTAAAAATCATTAGAAAACATAAATACCATATATATCATATATAAAATATAGTGAAATCATAATGGCCACCATTAATGGTGATAAAAGAAGATTGAACAATCATCGTTTCGTGAGACAAAAATTCGCCAACCATAGAAACAGAATGTTCTTTAACCATTAGACAAAGGTGTGTGTAATTGTAGCTCGAATAATTCACATAATAATATCCTAGTATATTTATGATACTATTTTTGTTACAAAATAACGTAATAAAAAGAGTTTAGAGGTTTGGAGAAGCAAAATAAAAAAAAATAACACAAGTGAAGACATTGACTTAAAATCTTGTAACTCTTCTTGATTTGAGCTCAAAGGCTTCTTTGGAAAGGAATATTCCAAAAGGTGAGGATTCAATGATTATTTGAGGGATGTGAAGAGATGAAATGTGCATGGGTTGCCGAGACAAAGGCTTGAGAGGTGTGGATATGGTGGTAGAGGTGGGGCCTTTTATAAGAGAAAAGGAGGGGCACTCTTGGAATGTTATGAAATATTACTTTATTATAAAATTATTTTCGTATTTTAAAGGTCCCAAAAGGATATATTTCGAGGTTAAGGTGTTAAGGTTTAGAAATACACCCATACAATATTTTTCATACAAGTTTAGGTCGTAGAGTTTTCATTATCTTTTCATTTTATTTAAATCGTAAAATAATGAGGTAATCTATGCATCATCATGGTGTCATAAATAATTTAATTTATTTAATTTCTAAAAATTATAAAAAATATATCATGATATAGGAAATCATTTTATCTTTCTAATTAATATTTATAGTAAAAAATATGGTTTGTATAACACTATTTAAAAATTGATTTAGTAAAACAACACATGTTTGTGACATTTTTATTTTAACATTAAATAAAAAGATATTAATGTCATTTTCCTACCAAAGTGGCTCCATGGGGTCTCCATGATGACCCATGGATTTTCGTGGTCGTCCATGACATATCCAATAATGTTTGTACATGTTCCAAGTTCATTTCATATTATTAACATATTTTTTTTTACCTTAAATTACACTAATTACCTCTTAATCGGGATTAAAAACATAAAAGTTACTATTCACTGAAAAATTACCTTAATCCCATTGAGCCACATTTTACTTTCTAATGAAAACCATGTATGTCTGATTTTTGAAATTCAAAACACAGAGGTGGTACAATTTCATTTAAACGAAAAATCAGTTTTTTATGTACCACTTAGTGGTTTCACTATTCATCAAAAATTGATGTTTTTCAGAAAAATACCAAAAATTCACCCTAAGCTATATTTGATATTCCTAATTCAAAAAAGATGTCTATTTTATAAAATTCAAAAAATATAAGTTACATTAATTAATTTAATAATTAATTCCCACTGTCAGAATAAATAGCATGTTTTTATGAAACAATGTATATCAAAAGATTGACACTAGTTTAAGTCCAATTTCAAAGTGAAATTAATTCCAATGACCACTATTTGATTAAATGGTAAAAATTTATTCAAATTTCACTTTAAAAAAAATTCAAAAGATAATCTACTCATATAAATAAATTAGATTAAAAAGATGTTTTGAATTAAAATACAATATTTTTCACTATTCATTAAAAAATGAACATTATCGAAAAAGTACCAAAAATTTACACAATGAAAATTTTGATGTCACGATTCTAAATAAAAATTTTATTTGGTCCAATAGAATGTATAATAGTGACCGAAACTATATTTAAAGAGGTTTCACCATCAAAAGGTGATAGTTTGACCTTTTAGTGAATATTAGAAGATTTATGATTAAAATTGGATTCATTTGCATTTTACGCCACTACCATTTATTGGATGAAAGTAAAAACTATTTGACAAAAATATATAATAATTTTTTAGTTAGTTCCGTTCTTTCCCTCCATTATATGGGATAGGCGTTAACTACAATTTAAAATAATATTATTTTATTAATAGAGTGTAACATAAGATTTCAAAGGAAATCGTTGTCGCGTATTAGGTACGCCATCGAGCATAGTGTTCCCTTTAAATAAATATTAATATTTTATTAAAAAATATAGTTAAATATTAAAATGTCATATTCTTTATTTACCTGGACTGTTACAGTTTTTATCATTATTTTTCCTAATAAAAGGTGATGGCTGAGAACCATGTCAAAAGTGTTTTCCTTGAGCAATTATATTTTCACTAATTGAAGATGGAGGAAGTCACATTGGAACTAATTTATAGTTTACCTCATACTCTAGGATGGTATGATTCTATATAGTTTATAGTGGATAATTTGATTAAATAATACATATTCATATAAATTATAGAGTTGAGTACAATTACTATTCTGTAAAGGTATTATCTAAGGGTGGTAGTGATACTCCAAAATGGATTGATGATGAAAACCTATGATCTATAGACATTTTTCTTCCAGGTTATAGAGAGGACTCCAAAATTATTTTATCAATATGTAATTCCATTTAAATTCCTTTTATCTACATAAATATATTCATATCACATGGTCCATACAATATGTTAAAAATGTGTTGGGTTTTGATGTAATAGATTTTTGAGGTTTGTAGAATAGGTGCACAAATTAGGTTAATCTTGGTTACATTAGTTTAATTACTCTAACACATAAAGGGCCATATATTATGAATTATATATTATAACATTCCATTATCTATTACTCTATACTAGGGTTCAAGAGGTAATGATTCTTGGACCATATCTTGTATATATCATTACACATGGTGTTTTGGTAATTTGTGAATGTATGATAAGAAAAAAGAAACATCTAAAATTTAGTATTGATCATAGAAGAAATTATTTAGATTTTTTTGTTATATATCATGTGTTATTGAAGTTTGAGTCATACCCAAGGGAAGTAAACATTTAGACAACGTATTTAGATATATCTCTATATTGTTTTTACATTTTTTGTGTTGCAAAATTTTGGAGCAATTTCGTGTTAGATAGAATAATATATACAAATGATCTGAATGCATGATGTTTTTCACCTTCCTCAACATCAATATTAACATAATTAGAAATCTAAAATAACTAATGTATGTGGGACTGATGTTCACTATGATGGGACCATTGAGGGGAGGACTGTGAAGATCTACTAGAGTTATGAGAAGGTGTTGTGCTGGAATTCTATTTCCATAGATCATGAATTTATATGCTTATTGGCATAGAGGACAGTTCTCTGGATCTTGTGTCAAAAATATTTTCATTTTACACCATTTTATTTTATAATTTTCTCTTCTCTTTAATGTGTTTTTGGTGTTGAATCTTTTGTGTTATGAAGTGGATTCCTTTTTTTTACATAGGACATAATCACATTTCATTGGTAAATTATAAATCCTCGGTACAGAAGACCGAATTCGGTGAAATATTTTATAAATTAGAATGATACAATAAATCATGTCTTCAAGTACCAATAAATTTTGGTGTCTTGGAAAAATCTATTACATACATGAAAATTACATTAAAATTTATAACTTAAAATAGAACAGAAATAATTTTTTGATAATTCCATTATTCCCCTAGTTTACCCCTGCATATCCATCATAAAACACGTTTAGGTATCCTATAAAAATAAAACATAAGAAATGGGTGAGATTAAATTCTTAGAAAGGATAATAATATAGATGAAGCTATAATAAATAATCATAAACTTTTATGGAAATGTAAAAAATTGAAACAGAAGGTATTTAAAACGTTATCTTTAACATAATATGGAAGGAATAAATAATAAATTATTGTATAATCATTAAAATGGACATTCTACTAGTCTAATAATCACATGTAAAATAAATAACTAATATCACAATTATAGAATTCATAATTTTAGACATATGCACCAATATTATAGTTCCTTGTGCCCACACAATACACAAAATATATGTTGAGTCCTTATGTTAAAAAAATAGTTTGTCTCATTAGACCTACAAATTTATCCAGGGGATATAGTGGGCCCCTTCCATCACTTAATATGTTGAACTCATTCCTCATATGAAAATGATGATATATAACATAAAAATTCATATTAAAACAAGAATATAATATTCTAATACAAAAACCATAAATTGTATAAAAATAGCACATACATAGTCAATGAAATCATAACTCATTTAATACAATATGGAAGATTTTATTACAATAATTCATCCTCAATCCAAAATAATATCTAATATCGGATTCCTACAAATATGAAAATAATCAATACAATTGTTTGATAAAATCTTCCCTTATTTTATGAAATCTTTTAAAACTCACCAAATTTACAAAGTAATTATTTTAAGAGATATTTCTAAATCAATATTACCCATAACACTTTGACACTTTCTAAAGAAATAAAAATTTTAAAATAATCATTTCTATATAAATAAATCCCCAAAATCATGTTGAAAACATGGACTTTATATAAAATGGATTCATAATAATAAGCCATTAAGACATTTTATGAGATGATATAGTTAAAGAGTTACTTCTATAAAACCTCAAAATATTCTTTTTGAAAACATTTTTATGAAACATAGTCATGGATGATAAATATGTCCCAGAAAATACATACACATAAACAATCTTGGATAATATTAAAATTTAGGAATTAACCCCTATCTTAGGTTTGATACTCTACGTACGTTTCTAAAACTCTTATCCAATGATAATAAAAATATTTTTAACTTATATAAGAATAATAATAATATTTATGATTTCATATGTGATTCTTTTGTGACGTTATTTTCCCCGTTTATTATCAATTATATGTTAATGTAACATTATGGGTAATAATCTATTGGTTTATCGTACATGTATTGATTTTTTATTCCTGATTATATTACATATATCATGATTTACATAATTCCAGAATGTGCAGATTTCAATATAAATAAATACATAAAATCATATTGAAAACATGGACATTATTTTAAAAGGATTTAGAATAATAAACCATTAATCCATTTAGAGCGATGATCTAGTTAATGATTCACTTCCATAACACATTAAAAATATTGTTTTGGAAACATTTTTATGAAACAATGACATGGATGATAAATATGTCCTAGTAAAAACTAACAAAGAAACAATATTGGAGAATAAGGGGATTAAGAATTTACCGTTATCATAGGTCTGATACTCTATGTATGTGCCTAAAACACTTGTGTAGTGTTTTTTAAAATATTTTTTTACTTATATAAGAATAATACTAATTTTTACAATATCATATATTATTTTTTGTGACGTAATTTTCCCTATATATTAAAAATTCAATTTAAATGCAACATTACGGGTAATAAGCACATGTTAATTGTATGTATTTTGATTTTTTAATCTTCATAATATTTAATATACCATGATTTAAATACTTAATGAATGTATAATATGATTTAAATATCATATATATTCAAAATTTAAGTATATATAATCGTTATATACATTTAAATGGAATACATCGTTCATCAAGACGGTGGGTCATACGTACGCATGAATGTTGTTTTTTGTTTCTTGTCGTATTGAATAAAGGTATGTGAAATCCATATATGTACATAAATAAATAAATAAATACATATATATCATTATATATATATCTCTATTAGTATTATTATTTCATATATTTCATAACTATGAATAAAATATATTTTTTACAGTCATTCTTGGATGGTAAAATTGGATAATTAATCTCAACGCGTCGTTGAGATGTTAACCTATATGTACACTTGGGTGATGATAGCATTTAATTAATGGCTAAATGATATGGAATTGGATGGAATATGAACTGTACATAAAGAAATAATGTTAAATTTTTTATTTACATCCATTACATTCATCATTATAACCATATAAATAAAATGTATATGAAAAACAATTTACACCACGCATTGGAGACAATAAGTCGTACATACACATGTATGGTGATATTGAATTTCATAGGATGATTAAATGGTGAATGTTTTTTACATCATTATAATAATATATAATCATCTTGAATAAACTAGAGTTTTTATTTTTTTTATGGATAAAATAGATAAATAAATAGTATAAGAAGAAAAGAACATTGAAATAATGGATAAAATGAATACCTCTTCTTCAGGTGTCTCCTTTTGATTTTCTCAAATGAACTTTTTAAGAAAGATTTATCCCCAAATTGGATGCTGGGTAGATAAATGTCCTGGGTTTGGATGAGCCAAGTATCATTAGATGTGTGAATTAATTAGAATGGTAGTTTCACTTTTATAAGAGTGGTGAAGGGAACTTTTGAAAAAATTTGAAATATTAACTTATTAAAAATTTATTTTCAGTTTATAAAAGCTTTAATGTTATTTAATTAATGTATATAATGATTATGAATCGAAATCATCTTATAAAATAATTTTTATTCATGTTTAGATCATGAAATTGTCCATAATATTTGGGATATTCCTTAGTTAAACCGTTTAACCACTACTGTTTATTCCCGAATTTTTGTACTAAAGGGTTAGTTTTGTGACTATAAAATTACAACTGAACCTCTACTAGATCATTAATGACAGTTTTAATAGTATATAATTCAGTGGGCCTAAGATATATTATTAGGATTGTTATATAATTTAATATAATAATATTTTTTTTAAAAACTCATTTATGTCAATTTTGACATTATTTAGTGATTGGTTTTTTATGTCATAGAAGTGTGATTCTATTGAACCAAAGTCATTAAAACAACCATAATATGTCAATTTAATATATAATATTAGTGTATGGCATCAAAAAGTTCAAATTACCTTTATTTTAATATTTATAAATTCATGCATTTGAATCATTAATTAATAAGGTAATAACTGTATCATCATTTCTTCAAAAATAAATATATTTATCTAATGACTAAATATTATAAATAAAATATGATGATATATGAATTATTTTTATCTTAATAAGGATTATTTATAGTCAAATAGATTGGTCATATAACTATATATTAAAATTATTTTATAAATGATACATGTTAATGTTATAATTATCTTTATTTTAAATTTATTCTTATAAATGTCATTATCACACCCATATTTTCCAATGGGGTCCTAAAATCGTCATAAGGTTGCTCATGGTAGTGAATATCTCATTTAATAGGATTAGGGAATGTGTTATTGTAGATTATTATTATTATAATATTATTATCTACCATTACATATATGATTTACCCTTTAAACATTTTAAATAAAAATATTTACTAAATTTGTTGTTCGTATTGTCAAAAAAATGGCAACTATTTAAAAAAATTGGAAAACGTAATTCCAAATATAGAGTCCATTTTTTCCAAATTTAAAACACATAATTTTATGAAATTAAAATAAAATTAATTTTTGTTTCCAAAACAAGAGTATGTGTTTTTAAGAAGTAAAAACAATTAAAAGACTGACATGTGTGTTTTCCAAATTTAAATTTAAAATTACATGCATTAACAAAATTATATTAAATGATAATAATATAAACTAATCATAATTTTAGACCTTTCAAATGTATAATTTATCCCTATCAATGTTTTCGATTAAAAAAGTTGTTTTCAATTATAATTCACAATTTGATTTCTTATTTCTCAAAATATGAAAGTTATAAAAAAATACCAAAAATTAAACCAATCTAATTTCTTATGTCTTGATTCTAAATAAGGATTTAATTTAATCAAATTGAATAGATAAAAGTGTCAAATATTTTATTGAAAAAGGCTTCTCAATTAAAAGGTTGAAATGCAGGTTTTTTTTGAAAAAATATTTCTTTTAATTGAAAAATAGTATTTTTCATTATGTTCTGTCTTTGAAACACATAATATGAATGTTAAAATTATAAGGGATATATATAAAATATAAAACATGGTTAATACTATTGATAAAATATTTTTAAACAGTTAGTCTGATAGGACATGGTGAGCTCGAACATAGTGTTTCTTATAGATCAATATATTCCATTATTATGAAAAAGCATACCACAGAAGCAGGGTGGTAAAATTATTCCCTCCTTCAATAAATTACATCCCCCCAATTTAATATCAGGATTGAAAATTAGGGTTTTTTACATTTCAAACTATATTTGTTGAGATTCCATGTTGAATAATTGATTAATAAGACAACTATTTTAAAATAAGGAAAGGTAAGTATTACAGTTGATGAAATAACACAGACAAGGGTTCCATATAAGAAAAATAGTCAGGACAGAAAATTTAACAATCATGTTATGATGGAGAGTAATAGAGAATATTATTAGGAGTATGTTAACAATCTGAAATCCATGAATCTGCGATGATCTAAAAGTCTATTTGATTTATTGCAAAAAAAATGTACTCAGATTTTTTTTGGTTTTCACGATCCTTTCTTTAATGTTGAATAACATTAGAAGAGATACTTACATTATTTCATTAAAATCCCACCACTATTAATTGCTTGAACAATTTCCAAATAAACCCTTATTTATGAAAATGTAAATGAATTTTTCATTCCAAAAGTGTTGGATTATCATGTGATCCAAACATAGAATGATAGGTCATTACATCCATCTCAACAAAACCGTTAGAATGGTTTATCATATATCCAGAAAGCCACTATATTGAGGTAATCCACTAATGTAAAAACCATCAATTTTAGTATAAAATATACTATCTATAAATGGATAACCATAAAATCCTTCTTCAAATTGAAATTATACAACCTTATAAAGAGGTGAACAAAATTGAAATAGAATTGATCTCCCATATCCCTTAGTGTGATAATTTGTTGTAATATTCTAATCATGTTAACACCATCATCATTTATTCTCCCAAGTCATAGTAACAACCTAAATTATCATATATCCTTATTGAAATCATTCACGATTCCTTGTTACAAATCATAGCGGATTATTTATTAAGTCCCAAAAATTTGTAATCTTAATCTATAATAGCATAAACATTTATTGAAAAATACATAATTAGTTCTCAAGAAACAAGAGTCATTACAATTACTTATTCCAATCCAACATATCTTTATCCAAACAAAATTATCATAAAACTTGGAACATATATATGATTATATATACCTTAATCATATTTTCTCTAAATATAATTTTACCGTTAATCAATTTATTTGTCCTTATTAAATATTTAACACATTATTGAATATACTTAGAAAACAACAAAACTGAATAGTCCATATATAATTCATTATTAATAATTCAAAGATCAAAATATATAAAGACTTCAATAATTAAAATTTAATTTTTGGCATGGAATCCATCCTTCCATTGTTTAAAAGTAGATTATTATGTCTAGGAATTTATTTGGGTAAATCCCATGAATTCTTGATGTGTGAAATCAAATTCCCTAACAATTGGTCAATCTATGAAACTTTTTCACATAGAGATAAAATCTTCCCTCCATTGCAGGTATTTCTGAAGGTTCTTTCTCTATTCCTCTTGAGCTGTAGGAAACCAAATCTTCTATTCTCTATACTTCATAAATAAATTTCATTTATAAAAACTAATTTTTCACTTAAGAAATGTGTTAGGAAATTCATCCATGATAACATTGTTAATCTTATATTTGGATAATAGATTCAGTCGAATAACAATATCTTTCTCTCCAGTCATTATACAATTTTTTTGATAAAAAACACAATACTTTCCATGAAACTCAATTTAAATCAAATTCTTTCTGGTAAACTTAATTAAATAAGAACATAAATCACATGGTGAGAAAAAAAATCTCTTGATGAAAATTAGATAATGATGGGACTCAACATTCAATTTATAACATCGTAGGTTTTATCATAGATTATACACTATCAATATAGATATTCTATGACTTTCTACTATAATTATCGTTAATGTCTGTATAAGGTCTCGGCTTTAAACATTACATAATATTGAATTAAATGAATTTTTACATTGAGGATATTTTCAGGTTTAGAGTTTTAGTGAATTAGGCCAGTAATATTACATAACAACTTGAATATTACATGTAGACACTACTACTAAGTATCCATTTTTCAATAAAATAAAAACACTTTAAAGAAACATGTCTAGTTCCATGTTTTAGACAACATGACTTTTCCTTGATCAAATTCGTGACCCTATTCATCTTTGTGTCTTGTGGAAAACATTTCAAACAAATGAATCGATCTTAAAAAGCTCAGTAAGGGTTATAAAATAAGGAAGGAAAACATGATCCCATCAATAAATACAAATCAATGAAACAATACTTCTCAATCATAACATACCTACCAAAATCATAAGATTTATGAATAACACGCACAAATCCTATATCATAAAGGTTAATTATGGAATCCATATCAAACATACATTGCAGTTATCGTAGCTACATAGGGAGTTACAGTTGGATTACTTATCATAGTGTATTCCCTAAATCTCTTATGAGATGCATCATGTTTACCTCTGTCACATTACCCAATCCATTAGAGAGCTATCATGGGCTCACCCGCCCTAGGTTTATCACGAAACCACCCATATATATATAAAATACCCAATAACCATAAAATAATCATAACACATAACAAATGTATAAAAAAAAGATGACATTTCCACATTCAAATATATCAAATAAAGATATTGAAATAAAAATTCTTCTTCAAATCATTTTCAAAACCATTTCAAAAGTGATTTTTGAATAAAAGTGTCCCATACCACATTGATGATATTAAATGAATAAAAAATTTAAAACATAAATTAACATATAAAAAATAGTTAAAAACCATTTTTAAAACGTTGACATTAATGAGAAATATTTATAACAATAAATCTTTAAAACATTTAATACAATTTTTCAATAATAGTGTTCTTAACAAAATAAGAGACACTTGAATGAAAATAATTTAGGAATATAATTTAATCAAAACATTAAAATATCATGAGAATAAAGGTATTTATGATATAATATACTAAAGGACAGTATATACACCATTTAATAGTGAATTGGTGCATTGAAACAATGATGTCTCTGTGGAAATGTAAATTAAGATGAAATCCCTTATAAAGATGGTATACTAAAATTAAGGATAAATCAATCACATAATTATGTGTTAAAAATATAAATTCCCCCAATATAAGTGTATATTAAGTATAAAACAATCAGATGAAATTTACACATATTCATAGGATGACATATTCAAGAAGTACAAGTTGAACACAATGAATTGAAATTGGGTTATGAAGTTCTATTGTCAAATATTCGACAACATAATGATGGTACTTTAAAAATAATAAAATGAGTTGATGAGATAAAAAGGTTATATCATAACATGTAAATAATGTTTACATCAATAAGGATATATAATAACATATCCCAATATAATAATATGTAAATTAAAATACATAACAAAAAGAAGTCTGTTAAAAAACGAAGGGTAAATGGTTCCCTTACTGATTTGGTAACATACAAAACGTACGCCCTAGGAAATAAGGATCATAAAATGAAGATTTAAATACTCATAAATGAATTTAAATTACACAAAGTGTAGAATAATTTCCAGTACATGCACTACACAAAAGGAAATAGTGGAAAATATAGCATGAATCTCACGAGAATAAAAAAGTGAGATGCAACCTTATACCATGGTGTAATCAACTGAGTTTTATGAAAAAAAGTTAATAACCAACAAATTTATCATTGTATTCCATGAATATAACGATAATCAATATAATATATATAAAATGGAATTACACATTACCCCACATGTAGTGAATAAGGGGTGATGAATGGAAATCTCATGGAATTAAAAGCGAGATAATAAAATCACGTACCTCATGACCGACATGACTCATTTGTTCCTTGTTCTTCCTGAATAATAAAATAATGATAATTTATAAATTCTTAAGAACCATTTTAAATTTTATTATCCTTTTTATATCACTTATTACCTTGTTATAATCATTATGCAATCATTTATGTTAATAATGGTTGTTTGGATGATATTTGGTACTTGAGTAAAAAATGAACATCTTATAATTACAAGTTGTCCATGTGGTCAATAGTCCATTATCTCAAGAATAATATTCATGATTTATATATTATATAAATAATATATTCAGTATATATATATATATATATTTATAACAGTACATAACATTTTGGAGATATGAAATAAAATGCACTGTTCATGGAGACGGTAAGTCGTACGTACGCATGAATGCAACATTCATTTCTATTTAATTTTTTAATGAAATTAAAACATAATTATAACGAGGTATTTTATAATTCCAGTATAAAATCATTTATAATATCATTAAATCTATCTTTTTTACATCTCACATATGGTATTAATGAGTCATATCACTATGAGGGGGAAGTAGTCCGCACTTCCTCAAATGAAATTATCACGTTAACCTATAATGGAAAACATAAATGTATAAAATAAAATGAAGATAATGAATAATAAAGAAACCATAAATATAATATATATAATATATATTTACATTTCTATCATAATGGACACCATGAGAGGAAGTATGAGGTAATTGAACAATCATCATTTCGTGATGCGTTAGTTAGCCATCCACAGAAACAATATGTTCTTCAACAATTAGATGGTGGTGTGTGTATGTGTGGTTAAAATAATTCTCATAAAAAAATCCCATAATATTTTGGATACTTTTTTTGTTATAATATAAAGGAATAAAATGTGTTTAGGGGTTGGAGAGGTAATATAAAACAAAATAAGTAAAAAGAAACTGATACCTTTAATTTGTTTAACTTCTTTTGGTTTGAACCAAAAGACATCTTAAAGATCTTTATGCCTATGGTATGGATTATAAGTGGACAAGAGGGTTGTTGGGAGATAAATTGGGTAGTTTTTGGACGAGGCAAAAGACTTTAGAGGTGTGATGAATTGGTTTGAAGTGGTGTCCTTTATAAGGGGGAGGAGGGGCACTTTAGGAAAGTGTTAAAGGATTATTTTAATATATAATGATATTCGGTTTTTAATGGTCCAAAAATCATTAAAATAAAATATTAGATGAATCATGGTCTAAAAAAACATCCAATAGTAATTGTACATGTTTTTGAATAATATTTTAATCATTATTAGATTTTTTATTTAAATCATTTATTAATGAGGTAAATACTGCATCATTATTGTGTCTTGAATAATTTAATTATTTTGATTTGTAAAAATAATAAAAAAATAATATCATGAAGAAATAGTTTTAGAATTATATAGAATATTTATAGTTGAAAATATGACTTATATAACACTATATAAAAATTAATTTAATCAAATATTTTTTAATGACATTTTTGACTTTAATTTAAATTAATTAATATAAAGTGTCATTATCATTCATAAGTGGCTCTATGGGGTCACAAAATAAACACAAAGATTACCATGGTCTGAAATTACTCATCCAATATGTTTAGAACATGTTTTAAGGTAATTTTGAATTATTATAAGATTCTTTTTACCTTGAATTACCCTATTTAACTTTAGCCGTGGTAAATAAAACTAATAAGTTACTATTTACCAAAAATTATTTTCATCATATTGAACAAAATTCTACTAAATAATAACATCCATGTTTGTTGAATTTTTTTAATTCAATTCAAATAATTGGAAATTTTTTTAAAAAGTAAAATTCAGTTTTTTAACCACTACTAAGTGGTTTCACTATTCATCAAAAATTGAAGTTTTTCAGAAAAATACCAAACAATAATCCTAAGATATATTTGATATTCCAAATTTAAAAATTATGTCTATTTTTAAAAAAAAAACCTATAATTTTCATTAATTAATTTAAAATTAATTCCTGTTGTTAAAACAAATAGCTTGTTTTTATGAAACAATTACCATCAAAAGATTGACCCTTGTTTATGTCCAATTTCAAAGTGAAATTAATTCCAATAACCTAAATTGGATTAAATGGTTAAATATATTCTAATTACATGTTAAAACCAATTAAAATGATAATCTAACGATATTAATAAATTATATTAAATCATAGTTTTGAAAAACAATACAATTTTTTCACTATTCATTAAAAATTGATCTTCAACGGAAAAATTAAAATTTTTTACCCAAAGTAAATTTTGATTTACCCATTCTAAATATTGATTTTATTTGTTCAAATATAATGTATTAACTTGACCAAAACTATATTTAAATTGGATTCTCCTTTAAAAGGTGGTAATTTGGCCTTTTAATGGAATTTATTCTTAAAATTAGACTCATTCACATTTTATGATTTTAACATTTATTGAATAAATGTAAATACATTTAACAAACATGTATAATAATATTTTAGCTTGTTTTTTTTTCATTCCTTCCAATATAATGCCTATGATTTAACTTCTATTTAAAAAAATAATATTATATTATTAGTGTGCGACATAAGATTACAAATAAACATGTTGTTGCGAATCGGGTACTCTATCGAACATTACAACGCCTTTAAAATAAAATTAATAATTAATTCACAAATTTTACTAAATATGAAAATTTCATATTCTTCATTTATCTAGGATGTTACATACTTCCCCCTTTTGGGAATTCCGTCCTCGGAATTTTAAAATTGGGCTCAGAAACAGAATTGAAAGCCCCACATCAGAAAAAGTGTAAAAAAACAATCACTTTAAAATAAAGAACGAGATGTTAAAAGGGTACCCGAGACAACAGATACTTGGATTCCCTGAAAACATGGATATGGAGGAGAAAAAAACCATCAATTTCGGATGGAGTGTGATAGAAGACATGGCTATGAGAATGTTAACCACCAGAATATCACAAACTTGTGATGGTTTAATAAGTCATTGACTCCCTCATAGAAAAAGTTAACAGACAAGGTTTTTGTTTTATGTTACTATTCGTTGAGGAATTTATTTATGATATTAACAAAAAACATATGGAAATATAATTATTTGTCATGTAGACATTCATATTTTACATTATTTATAACAGAAACTCATATTTTCTCTAAATGATGAGTATTCATGATGACTTGTTTTCACATTAAGAGCACTATAATCCACATCGAGAGAATCACATAATCCAAAAAAGATGAACGATTTATTTCCAATGTATTTAGACCTTAACGAAAACCAAAATTATTGTTACAAGATCAAATAATCCTCAAAAAGGATAATCTTTTACAAAAAGAAAAGGTACTATTAATCTCCCAAGTATGTCAAACAAAACCCAAAGTTAAACATAGGCCATTAAAAAAACAATTGTCCATAAAATTCATAAAACTAATAAAAACTAATATTGAAACCCCAAACTCAGAAGGATTTAAATCACATAGTCTTCCATACTAAATCATAACATTTATCCCCAAATCGCATCGACTACTCTTAATGTCTCATTCAAATGTGCAATTAAACTAATCACATATTTTCTATGATCACCACATATACATAAAAACATATATTCCTCCAAAATACATCTTTGACCATTACTCCAAAAGAGAAAACATAATTATTCCTTGAGTAACAATTTCATATATTAATCATCATAGTTACACATACTATAAAAATTCTTCTGATGTAATCCCATCATCAAAAGAGACTTAATACTTTTAATCATTTCATAAACTTAAAATCTACTATAACATTTGAATCCCTAATATATTGACATATTACTCTTTAAACGTTATTCATAATCCATAAACAATTCCTTTCCATCTTATTCTAAAATACTTATTTCATATATACTAAATCATGAGTCAAATACTAAAATTCAATAATATTGAAACTTATGTTAAGAAATAATCCATACCTTTCATTGGTCATTGTATGTTTATTCATCCTCAATCATAATGGCATTAGGTATTGGAAAACATATAATTTTACGATCCTGGGGATTCCATTCTCAAAACTTCTTCGTAGGACATATGTTCATATAATGACCATGCACACCACATTTAAAACATTCCATTGATCAATCATAAATAACATATTTCCAATTCCTAGAGTCAACCAGATTCTTCCTTTTTCCATAGCAGGTTATGGCTTTATGACCTTCATTTCCACATCAATAGCATCTTCACATCCCTCTAAAAAATTTTCCTTGGTGTTTCTTTTCACATCCATGACACACATGTTTTTGAAAATACATACCTTTATGATTATTAACTGATCTTTCATGGGGATTTGTTTCTCGTATATACGATGCCTTATAAAAATCACCAAGGTTTGAGTGGTCAATAATAAATCGAGATAGATGGTTAAGAATAACCACAATAGTTCTCATTGGAGCTCCCATTTCATTCAATAACTCATTCAAAAAATCCTCTTAGTTTTATTTACATCTATTGTTACTATGAAGCCTGGTAGATCCAATAATTGACTACAACAAAAAAGGGGAGTGTGAGTATATCAGTAAAATCATCACATACTATATTATGAGGAGGGTAAATACTAAGATATAATTATTCCTAATATCATACACTCATTCACTATATAAAAAAAATATAATTACTCTTTCTGAAATCCTAACCATTATGGTAATGTCACTTATGCTTAAAGAATATCCTAAACTATAAATTTATCTAAACCGACCTCTGATACCATATATAAGGACACAAATTTATTCATTAAATAATATTTATTTTAATTATTAATTCACATTGAGGTACTTTTCAGGTTTAGAGATTTAGATATTTAGGCTAAAAATATTACAATACAACTTGAATATTAAATGTAAATAGTACTACTCAGTATACATTTTTTTCATAAAATAAAAACACTGAAAAGAAACATGTCTAGTTCCATGTTTTAGACAACATGAGTTTTCCATGATCCAATCCTTGACCCTATTCATATTTAAGTCTCATTGAAAACATTTAAAAAACATGGCATGAACATAAAAATATCAGTAAGGGTTATAAAATAAGGAAGGAAAACATTATCCCATCAGTAAATACAAATAAATGAAACCATACTTCTCAATCATAACATACCTTAAGAAATCATAAGATTTATGAATAACACACACAAATCTTAAATATTAAAGGTTACATATGGAATCTATATCAAACATACATTGTAGCTATCACATCAATATAGGGAGTTACACTTGGAATACCCATCATAGTATATTCCCTAAATCTCTTAGTAGAAAATCACATTTTCCTCCGTCACGTTACCCAATGCATTGGAGAGCTATCTTGGGGTCACCAGCCCTGTGTTTATCACAGAACCACCCGTATAAGTAAACAATTCCCAATTAACCTAACATAATCATTACACATAACAAATTTATAAAGGAATGATAACATTTCTACATTCCAATATATCAAATCAAGATATTGAAATATACAATGCTTTGTCAAATCATTTTCAAAACCATTTGAAAAAATAATTTTGAATGAATGTGTCCCATACCACATTGAAGCTTTTAAATGAATTAACATTTTAAAACATTAATTTCCATATAAATGAATCTATATGTTCCATTTTTAAAACATGGAAATTAATGAGAAATATTTATTAGAATAAATCTTTCAATCATTTAATACAACATTACAATTAAAGTGTTGGTAACCAAATGAGTGACACTTGAATAAAAATAATTAAGGAATATAATTTAATCCAAACATTATAATATCATGATAATAAAGGTATTAATGATATAATATGCCAAAGGACATTATATACAATATATAAGAATGAATTGGTTCATAACAACTATGAATTCTCAGTGGAAATCTAAATTGAGATTAAATCCCTTATAAAGATGGTATCCTTAACCACGAAAGTCCAGGATCCGGCCAAACCGGTCCCAAAAAATATTATTAAGCAAAAGAAACGAAAGAGTTAGGAAACAAAAGGGGTATTACATAACCGAGAGTGCAAAACACCACACATATCCGCCTCCACCAGCGAGGAGCAATACGCAGGAATCGTGAACGACCATAGCATGTCTGCCGCCATGATTGCCATCTTGGACAGAGCATCGGCCACCTGATTGACCTCTCGATAAGCATGCGAAACAATCAGATTTATTCGACTAACCTGTTTGAGACAATCAACCCACATTGGGAGTATTCGCCAAGGCACATTCCGCGTTCGTGTTTGTAATGCTTGGACCGCAAGCTGGGAATCTGATTCAATCCATATCATGTTCCAATTATAGAAAACCGCATACCTAATCGCATGAACAATCACCCATAATTCAGCTTCAAGAGCAACCCCAACGCCAGTGAAGTGATAAAAACATCCTTTCACAAAGCCACGATACGTACGAAAAACACCACCACACCCCGATGGGCCTGGTGTACCGGAAGCAGCTCCATCCACATTAACTTTAAGCCACGGACTGATCGGAGGAATCCAGCGAATATACCTACACATTTTCGGTTTCCGCGGCTGCCCAGAAACCCCAAGTGCGCGCATAATCTGCAGGTCGGAAACAGTGTTGGACATCACCCCGGATTGGACCCTTGAGGCAGCAAAAATCTCCTGATGCATCGCCATCATGCCATCCCGAATTGGCACCTTCCTGCCTTCAAAAGCTGCAGCATTACGAGCCGCCCAAATGGCTGCAACAACAGCCGCACCCGCCACAAGCAGGAAATTCAGCACTTGCTCACTACAGCAGAAAACGGACAGCCCTTCTAGGAGTTCTAACACCGTTGTCCAGTGCACCTGTAGCCCAAACAAAGCGCCAATATAATCCCACAACCGCCTGGCATAATCACACTCCACAAACAGGTGTTGAACATCTTCCTCAGCGCACATGCATAAGTAACAAGCAGATGCAAAAGAAAATCCAGACCGTTTAAGCTGGTAATGAGTGGGGATTCGATTCCTCCAAATCCTCCATATAGTAAGGAAGCGAGAGGGCCGAATGAAAGAGGACCTGTATTTCTTGAGCCATGCCGGAGGGTTACAAGAGCCCCCACATGCTAGCTGATAGTACTCCCGACTGGTAAATTGCCCATTCCTATTGTGCTGCCATATCAATGTGTCAGAGTCCATGAAAGTATACTCCTGAAGATCCAGCTCCACCTGAGGAGGTATCATATTGTCAAAAAGATGTTTATTAGAGATAAATTCAGCAATGGAGAAATGTCCAACACCAGGGGGTATGTCCATAATGTCTTGGAGTGGCCTGTCAAGCCAGTTTGTGGTCCAACAATTGAGATTAGAACCACGACAAACCAACCATTTCGTGTCATTCATAATCTGCATAAAAGAACATTTGATAGCAGCCCAAACAGATGAAGCAAGGTAGTATTTGTAACCATTCAATAGCCTGTCTCTGAAACGGTTACTTAAGAAATCGCCAGAAAATTCTTTGGATATTAGATCCCAGGTGAACTTCCCAATGAGCCCATCATTAAAGTTCCGGAGGTCTTTGATCCCAAGACCCCCAAAATCGACAGGCTTGATGCAATCCTTCCAGGCAACAGTAATAAGTTTGCGCTCATGGATTGACCCTGTCCAGATAAAATTCCTGATCAGACTTTGCAACTCTTTAATGAGACCCATGGGCCACCGATATAAGGAGAAAGAGTAAACACATTTAGATGTTATCACTGAGTTGACAAGACAGATCCTCCCAGCCATGGACATCGCCTTCCCTTTCCAGCTAGCAAGATGGTTCAGAATACAAGAATGAATCCCTTCCAAATACTACCTCTTCACCCTTCCCCAGAATAAGGGAATGCCAAGATATTGGAAAGGGATGGATCCTTTTTTAACCCCAAGAGATCTAACAATCCTGCTCTGCCTCCCATTTGTAACACCCCTGCCAAAAACAATGAAGGATTTATCCCAGCTGATCGCTTGACCAGCCACTTCCTCATAATGCTGGAAAAGGGCCTTAATAGAAGAGATAGTCTTCCTAGAGGCCTGCCCAAACAGCATAATATCATCAGCATACAACAAGTGAGATGGAGCAAAATCATTCATTCCGGCCCGAATGCGCTGGTACATGACCATATGTGCCAGATCATTAATACATCTGCTAAGGTAATCCTCAGCAAGAGCAAACAAAAGACCCGATAGTGGGTCTCCCTGTCGCACACCTCTGGTACACTGAAAGAAACCCCTGGGTGTACCATTAACCAAAATGGACAGCCTGGATGAGCAGAAAATGGTGTTAATCAATTTGATGAAGTCATTTGAGAAGCCATATCTTTTAAGGACTTCCAAAAGAAAGCTCCAGTTAAGTGTGTCAAAGGCCTTCGAGATATCAATCTTCAAAGCGAAGTTTCCTGCTTTCACCTTCTTTCTCATGAGATTGACACTTTCCGAGGCAATGACAAGGCACTCTTGAATATTCCTTCCAGGAACAAATCCAAATTGATTTTCAGTAATCAAGCCACCAACCACTCGACCCAGCCTAGTCATAAGGATCTTACTGATCAGCTTAGGGATAGTATTTCCCATAGCCACTGGCCTAAAGTCTCTAATGTCAAGAGCACTGTCTTTCTTAGGTAGTAAGGCAATAAAGCATGAGTTCATCCTATATGGCAAGTAAAAGTGAGTAAAGAAATCCTTGATGGCCAGCGTGAGATCATCCTGCACAACATCCCAGAAAGACACAAAAAATTTATTCGTAAACCCATCAGGACCAGGGGCACTATCAATATTTAGTGAGAGAAGGGCTGTTCTAATTTCCTCCTTGGAAGGGGGCATGACAAGAAGCTCGTTGTCATGATCTTCAATGCACGAGTTGATATTTCCCACCATTTTGTGAGTATTATCCTGTCCATTATCAGAATACAGCCCTTTGAAATGCTCCACAACTGCCAAAGCAATCTCATTTTCAGAAGTGGAAATCTGGCCATTGACTCTGATTGCTTTCTCCCTTTGCCGTGCTCTTTTCTCCCGGTGCAGCCTATTGAAAAACATCGAGTTCCTGTCTCCATCCCTTAACCATCTAACATTCAGTTGGTTCCTAGTCAACCTTTCCTTGGTAATTAAAAGATCATCCAGCTTATTAAGAGCCAGAATTTCCTCTCTTGATGGATTATCCTGCTGCTGATCACAGTTCTGAATAGACGAGAACATCTCCTCAGCAGCCTTGATGTCAGAATCAAGTTTAGAGAAAGATTTTCTGCTCCACTCCCGAAGACTGGCCTTGAGAAATTTCAGTTTCTGTGCAAACCTCTGAAGTGGACTTCCAATTGGTTCTGTCCGCCACACTTCCAACACCCTTTCCCTGCATCCAGGCTCCATTATCCACCCATTATTGAACCGGAAAGGTAGAGGACTGGACCTTTTGGATTGTGTGCAAATGTCAACCATAATTATGTTGTGATCTGAATGATGCTTAGGATGTGTAAATCCAGAGATCCCATGAGCAGCACTATTATCACTCATCTGAATAAAACATCTGTCAAGCTTACTCGCTTGCCTCCCATTACAGGTGTATCTACACCAAGTGAACTCATCCCCAACAATCGGAACCTCAATCAAATTACACTCATCAATGCAAGTGAAAAAATCTGAAGCAGCAACCCTATTGAAATTGCCACCAGTTTTTTCCTCAGGCCTTAAGACTGTGTTAAAGTCCCCCACAGAAATCCATGGGTGGTCCATTCGCCTGGATACCTCTTTAAACTCCTCCCATAACTCTCTCCTTCTAATGTAATAGTTGGATGCATAAACAAATGACACTGAAAAGTCAAAGTCATCAACACTGCGAGATACCAGAATACTCTGGGACTTCTCCAAGCAAGAGGTAATATATAGGGACTCATGCCGAAAAACCCACAAGTGATCCATCCCAATTTCATGCTTATCATGTGCCACAAACTTATATCCCATTGAATCCCATTTAAAACCATTCCACTTGTCTAAGAGAAGTTTCGGTTCAGCAAGTCCAACCAGCATAGGCTTATAGGCCATAATATAATGTCGAAGGGCTCTGGCCGTTTGGGGGTTCCCCAGCCCTTGACAATTCCAAAAGAAAACTTTCATTGAGGATGAGTCTTACCCCTTGTCTGGGGGCCACCCTGTGAGATCAAAGGCGTTTTTCCTTTTCCTTTCCTCCCCTTTCCCTTCTTCCCTGGGCCCTGCAAATCAGCAGGAATACCGGGCTTGCTGGTCAAAGCCCCATCACCTTTCGCAGCAACAAGGGCAGTAACCCCAGCACTCTGCAAATTAGCATCAGCCCCTAAGAAGAGTGGTTCAGCTTGCCCATGTGAGGTAATCGCACCATGCCCAGCGACCTCAACTTGTTGAGGTGCCATCCCAATGACAGCCCCTTGAGAAGGCTGCACAGGAGCACACACAACAGATGGATCCGCTGCACTAGCAGGTCTGGAAACAGCTTGGTCATGCGAGTGGGTCTCATCAACCTTATCAGTCCAGAGAGTTCCAGCACCCTTCACAGCGATACCATCCCCATCACCCAGCAGAAAAGCCTCAGCACCTGTGCTGGATGGGTCATTTTTCCCTTGTGCAGCATTCATACCATGTGCATCAGCCCCTAAGAGGGATGGTTTAGCTTGCCTGTGTGAATCAATCACACCATGTGCAAAGGCCCCGAAATGTTGAGGTGCATTCCTAATGGCAGCCTCTTTAATAGGCTGCACAGGAGCACTCACCACAGAAGGATCCACTGCCATAGCAGGTCTGGAACCAGCTTTTCCAGCACCCTTCACAACAATAGCATCCCCATCTCTCAACAGAAATTCCTCAGCACCTGTGTTTGATGGTTCATTCTGCCCATGTGCATCAATACCATGTGCAGATTCCTCAACATGTTGAGGTACATTACTAGTGGCAGCCACTTTGATAGACTGCACATGAATAGAGGGTAAAGGCACATCAACCTCATCAGACCAGAAAATTCCATTCAGCGGAGAGAATTTGTTGTGGGCTTTTATGTGGGATGGATCACCGCCCACTTGTGGTTTCCTCCTTGCAATTTTAGAGGGCAAAATCTGGGTGAAGTTTTCCCCTGGATCAGATTCAGCACACCCATCAACTCTGTTATCCGGTGTGGCAGTCACAGCAGCTAGAATGTTATCAGGCACATCCTGTACCACAGCACTGGACCTTGCTGCCATCGGATGTGTGTTATGCATTTCAGGAGACTCCTGAGCAGCAGGCTCACCAACAACATCAACCCCATCCAGGGTCACAGGCCCATCCACCACTACTGCATCCCTGATCAAACATGTTTCCTGCCCTTCATCAGGCTGTCCAGAAACAGCCCGTTCCCTCAACCCAGATTCCTGCCCTGCATGAGGTTCATCAGTCTGTCCAGGACCATTCCCTTCCTTCAGACTCTGGTCCAAGAGCACAGTTGAGTCCCTTTCCCTTGTATTTACCACATCCGAGTTCCGGGGGTCATGCAAGACTTTGTCCTTGTTTTTCCTTTTCCTGCATGTAGCATCATCATGCCCCTTCATCTTACATACACTGCATTCCTTATTTCTTTTACATTCAGCCATTAGATGACCAAAAATCAAACAGCCCACACAAAATTTAGGCTTCCGCTCATAAACAATATCCAACCTCATACTGTCATCCTGTGTAGTCAGAACAACCTCCTCCACAAGAGTAGCCGACATATCAACTTCCACTAAGACTCGAGCAAAGTGCCCAAACCTCGGATTAATTGTCTGTTGATCCAGTCTAATAGGATTACCCACAGCAGAAGCAATGTCCCATAAAATCCTTGGGTGCCAATAGAACCAGTTCAGCCTAAATATCCGAACCCATATTTGAGCATATGTGTTCCGGACATTCATGGGATCAAAATTACGGTCCCATTCCTGAATGTTCAAAAAACCAGGCCTCAGCGGGATGGAACCCTTGCTCCATGCCTTTCTCTTACACTCATCCGAAGGGAAGACCACATGGTAATACCCCTTTCCCATTGCAGTCATGGTCCAATCATCAAAACCCCACACCTCCGCAATCCTCTTGGTTAAATCCTGGAATTTCCAGAGGCTCTCACCCTTGGGAATCAATACACGAGCAATTATTGAGAACCTACATAAATTAGCCCTCTCCTCCACCGCCCCTTGATCAGCCGCCACATGGGCAACCCTTCCCTTCTTAATCACCCGGCCAATCGGAGGTGCATCAAAGGAGAAGGCAGGCCCACGATCACTCTTGACAACATCCGCAAAATTCCTCCTCAAACCAGCAGTCACTGGAGGAACGACATCAGTTGCTTCAACTGGCTTCTTCACAACCGAGAACATCTCCTTATGCCCGATGCATTCCGAGAAGGAGCCCCAGGATTGAGGATAAATCAATCACATAATTATGTGTAAAAAATATAACTACACCCAATATAAGTAGATATTAAGTGTAAAACAATAATAGGTAATTCACACATATTCATAGGATGACATATTCAAGAAGTACAAGTTGAACCCAATGAATTGAAATTGGGTTAAGAAGTTCCCTTGTCAAATATTCGACAGCGTAACGGTGTCAATTTAAAATACAGAAAATGAGTTGATGAGGTAAAAAGGGAATATCATCACTCAGAAATAAGTTTTACATCAGTAATGATATATAAGAAAATATCCCAACATAATAATATGTAAATTAATGGACATAACAAAAATAAGTCTTTTGAAATGAGGAGGGTGAAAGGTTCCCTTACTGATTTGGTAACATACAAAACATACACCACATGAAAGAAGGATCATACAATGAAGATATAAATACTCATAAATTAATGTATATTACACAAATAATACAATCATGTGTAGTACATGAACTACAAAAAGGAAATAGTGGCAAGTATAACATGGATATCACGAGAAAAAATTTGAGATGAAACCCTTTACCACGTTCTAATCAACTGATTTGTATAAGAAAAAGTTAATAACCATCAAATATATCATTGAATACCATTAATATAATTATAATCATGATAATATATATCAAATTGAAGTACAAAATACACTACATGTAATGAATATGTTTCGAATAATGGAAATCTCACGAAATTAAAAGTGAGATAAGAAAATCCCTTACCTCGTGTCCGACTTGACCCGTTTGATCCTTGTTCTTCCTGAATAATAAAATAAATTTAATTTATACTTTATTAAGAACAATTTTCAAGTTTTTTATCCTTTTTATATCACTTATTACCATGTTATAAACATTATGAAATCATTTAAGTTATTAATGGTAATTTGGTTGATATTTGGTACTTAAATCAAAATAAACATAATGTAATTACATGTTGTCCATGTGGTCAATAGTCCATTATCTCCAAAATAATATTAATGATTTAGATATCATATAAATCATATATCCAGTATATATATGTATTTATAACATTACATAATATTTTGGAGATAAGATATGAAATGCACCATTCATGGAGATGGTAAGTCGTACGTACACATGAACACTACTTTCATTTCGATTTCATATTTTAATTGAATTAAAAAAATGATACAGAGATATATTATAATTATAGTATAATATCATATATAAAATCATTAAATCTATCCTTTATAAATACCAAACATGGAATTAACGAGTCATATCACTTTGAGGAGGCAGTAGTACATACTTCCTCAAATGAAATTATCACGTTTACTTATAATGGAAACCTTAATGGTATGGTATAAAAGGAAAATACAGTAGCATAAATAAAACATAAATATAATATATATAATATATAAATACAATATCATCATAATTGCTACCATGAGATGTTGTAGTAGGTAATTGAATAATCGCCGTTTTGTGAAGCATTAGTTTTCCATCCATAGGAACAGTATGTTCGTAATCCATTAGATGGAGGTGTGTGTAAGTGTTGTTATAATCCTTCCCAGAACAACATCCTAGTATATTGAGGATATTGGAGTTTTTATAAAATAAAGTAATAAAACGCTTTTAGGGGTTGGAGATGAAAATTAAAATAAAACAGTTAAGAGAAACAATTACCTTTAATTTGGGTTACTTCTTTTGGTTTGAACCAAAGGACATCTTTAAATGCCTTCTCCCTAAGGTAAGGCTTCTAGGTGGAAGAGAGGGATGTTGGGAGATTAATTTAGATGATTTTATTCATGAAAAAAGGCTTGATATGTGTGATGAATTGGTTATAATTGGTGTCCATTTCTAAGGGAGATGAGGGGATCTTTAAGAAAGTGTGAAAAGATTATTTAAATCATTTATTAAAATCATATTTATTTAAAAAATTTATTAATTAGGTTAATACTGAATCGTTATTTTGTCATGTAAAATTTAATATTTTAGATGTCTAAAAATTATATAAAAAATACTATCATGTATGAAATTATTTTATCTTTCTATATAATATTTATTGTCGAAAATATGGCTAATATAACACCATATAAAAATTAATTTACTAAAATATTTTTGTTAATGTCATTTTTTCCGTTACATTAAATTAATTAATCAAAAGTGTCATTATCATTCATAAGTTGCTCCATGGGGTCCCAAAATAGACCCACATATACCCATGGTTGGCCATTACTCATTCAATATGGTTAAGACAAGTGTTAATGTAAATTTTAATTATTACAAAATTCTTTTTACCTTGAATTACCATATTTACCTTTAACCGCGGAAAATAAAAGTCAAAAGTTACAATTCCATAAAAATTATTTTCATCTTTTTGAACCAAATTTTTTTAAATAACAACAAAATTGTATGTAGTAATTTTCAAATTCAATTCCCAGAAGTGGACATTTTTTATTTAAATGAAAAATTCATTTTTTACTACTACTATGTGGTTTCACTATTCATCAAAAATTGATTTTTTGTCAGAAAAATACCAAAAATTAAGCCAATACATTATTTGATATTACAAATTCAAAAATTTTGTCCATTTTACCAAATTATAATAATATAATATCAATTAATTAATTTACAATTAATTCCTGTTGTTTAAACAAATATTTTGTTTTTAAGAAACAATATCCAACAAAAGATTGACTCTTGTTTATGGTCAATTTTAATGTAAAATTAATTCCAATTAACAAAATTGGAATAAAGTTTCAAAATATACTCTAATTATAAGTTAAAACAATTTAAAAATATAATATAACCATATAAATATATTATATTAAAACATAGTTTTGAATTAAAATACAATATTTTCACTATTAATTAAAAATGAACTTTATCGGAAATATTACAAAAGTTTAAAAAATGTAAATTTTTATGTCCCCATTGTAAAAAAGGATTTACTTGGTCAAATAAAATGTATTAATGTGTCCAAAGCTATATTTAATGAGGTTTCATCATTAAAAATCGGCAAATCGGCCTTTTAATGTAAATTATTCTTAAAATTAGACTCATTCACATTTTATGCATGTAACTTTTATTGGATAAATGTTAATACATTAAAAAAACATGTATAATCATATTTTAGTTAGTTTTGTTCCTTCGTTCCAATACATCGTCTAGGAGTTAACTTCTATTTAAAATAATAATATTATATTATTAGTGTACAACATAAGATTGCAATGAAATATGTTATTGCGTATCGGGTATGCTATCAAACATAGAAGCCCATTTAAAGAAAAATTAATATTTAATTAACAAATATTAATAAATATTAAAATTCCATATTCTTCATTTATCTGGGTTGTTATAGTCCATCATAGAGTTATGATACCTAAAATATGTTTTATAACTTTATTTCTACGGCTTCGCTAGAATTCCTTGCATGCCAAATGTAAAACCCTGACACCAGAATACTAGAGTCAGTGTATTATTTTTATACTTTGGTATTAAACACAGAATAACATCTCGAAGGACCGGTCAGTTTATCCATCCTGGAAAATATATTACATAAATGATATTGCCATTAAAATTTACAACATAAAACACAACATATATAATCCTTCTAGAATGATATTATTCCCAAATTTTAACCATTAATATCAATAATAATACACTTCTTGGAATTCTATGAAAATAAATAATAATAAAGGGGTGAGCTCAGATTCTGTGTAATGATAAAAAATATAGCAGATGTTATCAAAATTAATCATTATATTTTAATGCATGCTATAAAATTTAATCACAATACTTTTTAAACATTATTTTTAGCATTAAATGGGATGCATAAATCAAACATTGGCATATAAAATTGTACATGTATATTCCACTATTCAAATAATAAAATGTAAAATCAATAACAAATTTCATAATTAAGGAACAAAAAATTCGAGACACCTTAACAAAAAATTTAATCCCTCGTGCCAATACCATACACAAATATTTTATCAATTCCATGTTCCACGATAAGACCTACCAATGTATTGAGGTGCTATAGTTGGCCCCACTCCTCAATTAATACATCTAATGCATTCCTTATATGAAAAGGTTGAATCATAACATAAACATTCATATAAAAATACAATACGAAATGAAAATACATAAACCCCAAATGATATCATCATAGATGATCTATAGTCAAACATTTCATAACTCATTTTATAAAATATGTAATATTATATGATAAAAATTCAACATCAAACAAGAATAATATCAAAAAAGGATATTGAAATATATGAAAATAATTAGAAAAACACTTTGAGAGAATGCTCGCTTTATTCATGAAACCATTTAAAAGTAAAACAATTTATAATGGAATTAATTTTAAAAAAATAAAATTGAATCAATGTGTCATATTCCACTTTGAAAAATTTCATTTGAATCAATATATTGAAGCAATGATGTCCATATAGATAAATCCGTAAAATTATTTTGAAAACATGGACAATAATGAAAATAGATTCAGATAAATAAATCATTAAAACATTTAAAATGATGATATTAATAAATTTTTTCCTAATTAAACTATTACATTATTTCTTTTGAAATAATATTTATGAATGATGGAAATGGACGATAAATATGTCCCAGAAAATACTTACACAAAAAAAAATCTTAGATAATTATGAGATTGAGAATTAACTCTTACCTAATGTCTGATACACTCCATATGTGTTCAAAAATCCTTCATAATTTTTTGAATATATTATTGACTTATATCCAAATCATAATAATATTTATGATATCCTATATGGATTTTTTATATCAATATAGTACATGTTTATTAACAATTCTACGTGAATGCAAAATTACAGGTAATAATGAACTCGTTTGTCGTACAAATTTTCACTTGTTATTATTGATCATATTACATATATAATGATTAAATTACATATTGAATGTATAATAAAATTTATATATAATTTATATTCGTAATAAATAAATATATATATAATATATGAAATGGAATACACAATTCATGCAGACTATAGGTCGTGCGTACACAGGAACGTTGTTTTTGTTCTCATATAATACTGAATTTTAATATGTGAATGAAATATATTTGTATATATATATCATTATATTATACATATAATATCGTATATTTCATAATTATTAAAACGATATATTTTTCATAATCATGCTTGGATGGTTAAAGTTGAGATTGAATTTCATCGCGTTGTGGAGATGGTATGCTCTACTTACGCACGAGCGACAATATCACTTCTTTAATTGTTTAATGGTATGTAATTGGATTGAATATTAATTTTAAAGAAAAAATATCATTTTATATTTATTATTTTTTTCCATTATATTCATCATTATACGCATAGAAATAACGTGTACATGAAAACAATTTACACCACGGTGTGGAGACGGTAAGCCGTATGTATGCGTGCATGGTGATATTGTTTTTCGTTGCATGGGTAAAAGAAGTAATATGGTTGTATCATAATTATAACTACATATAAGAAATTTTAAGATACATGAGTTATTATTTTAGTAAGGAAACAATAGAGAAAGGGGAATTAGAAGATGAAAATGACATTGAAAAAAGGGATAAAATGATTACCTCTTCATTATGTGTCTCTTTTTGATTTTCACAAAATACTCCATAGGAGGTCTTTATGCCCAAATTTTAGCCTATATAATGAAATTATAGTGTTTTGGAAGAATAATTGGTAGGGGTTAGCAAATCCAAATGGCTTTTCTTTTGTGAATTAAAGAGAATGGGAGTTGCCCTTTTATAAGAGAGTTGAGTGTTACTTTCAAAAAAACAAGAAAATTTAATTTATTATATATTTATATTCATTTTAAAAACGCTCAAAAGTCATATATTTCAAGTATAATATGATTATGGGTATTAATATTATCATCTAATAACTTTTATAGAATTTTAGATCATGAAATTATACTTATAAATTGGGATTAACCCTTAGTTAAACAGTTTAACTCTAACAATTTCATCATGTATTTTTATTCTATAGGGTTAATTTAGTTACTATAAATTTTCAAGAAAACCTCAAGTGGTTAATAAATTACAATTTTAGCCTTATCTAATCCATTTTTTTGAATCATGTATTTTATGGATTTTTATATCATTTAATGAAATAATAGTTTTTATAAACTAATTTATGTGTAGTTTGACAGTATCTTGTAATAGATTTTATATTATGTGATAAAACCATGATTACAAAAAACCAATGGAATTAAATCATACCTCATGTTTTAGAGTCATTCATAAATTTCATTAATGAAATCAAAATGTTATATTAAAATTTATTTTTATATTTATCAATTAATTTATTTGCATCATTCATTAATAAGGTAATCACTGTGTCATTATTGTGTTATAAATAAAGATATTTATCAAATTTATAAAAAATATAAAGAAATTAACATGATATAGTAAATCTTTTTTACATTATAATTAGTATTAATTTTCAAATATTTAATTCATATAACTTCATATTAATGTTTTTTATTAAAAGATACATGTTCATGTTATAATAATCTTTACATTAAATCAATTATGGTATCATGTCATAATTTCACCCATGATGTCCCATGGGGTCCTAAAATGTTTTTCATGAAGACCATGGTCAGAAATATGTCTTCCAAGAGTATTAAGAAATGTTTTAGGGTTATTTATTATTTACTAACATTCTTTTCTCCTTGTTAACATGATTTACTATTTAACCATGGTAAATTGAAATAAATACTAATGTTACTATTCATAATGAAACTAAATAAAAGTTAACTATTTACATGATTTAGACATTATAATTCCAAATATGGAATCTATTTTTTCTTATCATAAACACAAAATTAGAAGAAATTATTTTTAGATTAATTCTCGTGGTTAAATAAGAAATCATATTTTTAAAAAATAAAAACTATTGAATGATTGAAATTTTCTTTTGTCCAATTTCAAGGTGATACTACATAAAATGAAATAAATTATATTAATTGAAAAAACATAATTTTATTATAATTTAAAACCACTCAAATTTATAATTTAACAATATAAATTTATTATAAATAAAATTTTGTTTCAATTATAATTTAGTACTTTTTCAGTATTCATAATAATATGAATGTTATCCGAAAATACGAAAATATTATCCCAAATGTATTACTATGTTCCACTTCTAAGGAATAATTAAAATATATCAATTTTAATATATCAATGGATCCAAAATTGTAATTGAAAATGGTTCCCCAATAAATGGTGGAAAAACATCATTTTTTGAAAAATAATTCTTTAATCATAAATTTGAATTTTCTATTATTTATGTCTAATAAACACATTACGTGAATGTCAATAGTTTTGGGTATATATATTAAATTCAAAATGTGATTAATTCTATTCATAAAAACATTTAAAAAAATGTGTTTGATCGATCATGGTGTTCTCAAAATCAGTGTTTCTTGTATTGAAATCATCTGAATTTTTTAAATGAAGCATACCATAAAATCATGGGGGTCATATATAATGGCTTAGGTGAGTGTTTTAAAGATTGATTTTGTTATTGAATTGTTTTTACTTTATCCTATGAACCATAGTAAAACTCATGTTATGGATAGGTCCTTTATAGGAATATTGTTGGGTGGCTGATCAGATGACCCATATTTATATATAGTTATTTATTAATGAGGTTGAGAATATTATTTAGATGTTTCAAATGTATGGGATTGAAAATATGTTGTCCAATCATATCTTTGATTCCAATTCCATTTAATAATATACTATATTTATGGATGTTATATTGGTGTTTGGTTTCTAATAGATAGTTTTATATGGAACATAAAACATATGTATGGGTATATAGTGAAATAGAAGAGTTAAAGATGTTAATATGTTTTACAAACATAAATGTGTTTTTCTTGATGTGAGAAAAAGTCCCTATAATTTACATTGTAAAAAAATTATAATGTATGTGAAATAAATTACTTCTAGTTTGACGAGATTAATTATTTGGAAGAACATAATGTTTTAGTGATTTATGTCATAAATAGATGATTGACATTGAAACTTACACCTAGGTAGTGTTGTTTAAAAGCTGTAGATCACTTTAGTTAACCAATACTAATAATATTTCATCCAAAAAACTCATGGTAGATTGTATCTCTATCTATAGGTGTTATATAATCTCTTTAATTATGATTTATTATAATCATCCTGTGTTCGGTCAATAATGATCTAAGGTATGTTATTGACATTATCTCATGGATCTTTTATTTAGATGCAAAAAAAAATTATTTTATTTTGGTGACTATACATCAATTTTATGTTATTTATTTAACTATTTATTTTATATATTATGGTGTTTCATCATGGGAGGTATGTAGTTATCACATATGGAGTGATCAGGATCCCCAACATTGTCTTGAAAAGATCATTGATTCCTATGAGGCAGGGGATTAATTTATTCTACTATTTATTTATGTGAAATTTTAATGATCGAATGATTTACCCTAATGTTTAGAAAATTAATAAAAAACAATGATTTAAATATATTATTAATTAAATTTTTGTAGTGATCGTATCTTGATGATATTTGTTAATATGATGATAATAGTTTTCTAGATTTTTTTCAAGATAGTGTGCTATCTATTTTATGATTGATATAATGTTTATTATACAATGGATTATATTTATATTCTGGATTAAAAATGGAAAATAAAAAATTCTATAATTAATTGATTAAATGGATTCAGAAATTAAAGAATATAAATTATTTAATCAGTAGTTTATTAAAATTTTATGGTGATAAAATTGATCCATTGTGAATGTTTAATTGAAAATGATCTTATATATGTTAATGTAGTTCATAAATAAATTCATTCATGTTAATTCATAATTATTATATAAATAGTATGGAATGAAAATTTAGAGTGGAACTTATTATAGTTGGATTAAATTGTTTCATGATATTGAGCATGCTATGATATATTATATTAGATAATTCCATATGTTTCATATAGTTGAAACCAAGGAATAATGAATATGTTATTTCATTATTTAATAATAATTGGTTGTTTGATAATTACAATAGACCAGACCAATGCTTCTACTTTTTTTACGATTTTTGATGATAACGGATTCTGTAGTTGTGAAAGATTCATTGCATTTGAAGGATAATTGCCATTTTTTGAGATCCAATCTTCTCAATTGATTTTTTTCCTTCATCATTAGTGATGAACCATGTATGTTATCTTCACTATGTAATGTAAAATGATTCCTAGATAGATGATTTCATATGTTGTGGGAGGCTTGGATGATGTGTTCATAGTTGAAATATGTTATGGAATGGTTCGTTGGGATATTTATGTGGGGTTTTATTATGACACTATATATGATGGAATGACTAAAATATTTAATTTCACATTGATGTGGTAAAATGGGATTAATCTTTTAAATGAATCTATTAATGGTTTGATGTTTAGGTTTATTATTTAATCCAAATTTCATTTTCAATTGAATTTGGTAGCTGGGTGTGAATGGTTTCTTGATTCCAAATAATGTTATATTATGAGGTTTTTTTCTAATGTTCATTCAATTATTAAATGTTGGTAATAATGTTAAGTATATGTAATAACCTGTGGGGTTAGTATTCTTGCAATGAAAATGAGTTACAATTTAGAGTACTCTTACATAGAATTTTTTATACATGGAGGGAATGGTCTTGACTAGAATGATTAATGTAATGTTTTCTATAATAATGAAAATTTATATTTAACAAATTATGAATTAAATCAAAAAAAAGATAAATAGTAAATAATTAATTTATCATATCTCTATAAAATGCTTATATGGATAAATGATATCTAGCCCCCATTACTAGATGTATGGGTTTTTAGAGATTATATCTCTTTTTGATAAAAATATTAGGTTATTACAATAGTGTTATATTGGGTTATATTATATATGTTATATTTTTTAAATTTATAAATCACTCTATTAATGTTTTCGAGGGAGAAGGATACCCAGTTGACTATGGTGGGGTATTTTCCCCAAAACCCAGATGGTAGGATGGATAGAATAATACCCCCTCTTTATATAATATCTTTTGTTGGTGGTTATATGTGTTGGTAGGGATATATATTTGTTTTATAATATAGGATTGTAGAGGGATATGAAGTACTATGTTTATTTCAAATATATGTATGTTTAGATATTGTATCAAAATGATTATTATAGTTATAATGTCTTTTGGTTGTGGTGGCATTAGCTATTTTGAACTTTGATGACAATATTTATAATACCAAATGTTTTATACCAATCATGAAGGCTACGGTGGATCTAGGAAACTATCTAATCCATATAAGATGATGTGAGGATGTGATTCATGGGATTTATGTGAAGATATATTGCATATGATTTTCGATATATCTTATTCTACAGATTGATGGATCCGGATGTCCAACATTGGGGAACATCATAAAATATAAGGGTATGATGAATAGGAGTAACATTGATGTTTTAAATAAATATTATTTTTTCTACAATATGTGATTTTTCGAGAGAGATTGAAATAGTCGACCTAGGAACATTGCATCATGGTTAAGTGATGATATAGTTTCATTGTTTTTCATTGTGCTTTATCATCCATTCGTTATCCTTATCATGAGAGGCTATAATGAGGATCATGTTGATCATAAATTTTTCCCATCCCGTGTAATGAAAAACAATTCCTATTAGATAGAAGAATGTTGAGATTGATATTGATATTACCAGCTTATTGTTTGGAAAAAAATGTTTGGGAATGATGATAACTGTCTTCTTTAGCTTCATTGTACATGAAAATTTACATTTAATTAATTATGTACTATATGAAATTAATAGTACTAACATGGTATTTAATTTATATATATAGATGAGTATGTTATAATGGGAGAATTTATATTATCTGTCTCTTCTGTATGTTCTCAAAGAGTGTATTTCGTCCTTTTTTTCATATTATACCCTCAGTGATAGTCACAAACATGGGGCATACTAGTGGTGATACTCATGAAGTCACAAAACTCCTTCTATAATTTCCATCTCAGGTGGTGTACCCTTTGGGGGAAAGGGTAGTAATAGAACAATTACTTGAATAATTATCAATTAAATGATATGATTTTTTAAGGATTATAAACCCATTTTTATTTCTAGGATACATAACCTATATCATGGAATTGTTTATTTATTGTTGTTTTTATACATCACCTTTTACAATTTATATAAATAATATCACTATATTCTTGGTTATCGATATATCATTTGATGATATCTATTTAAAATATTTTATTATTCAAAAGTATCCAATGTGTTTAATGTTTTTTTAAATGAGATCCATGTATTAGATATTTTTTCATGCTTCCATTAGTATCAGTATATGATATATTTTTTACTCAACTCTATAGAATTTATTCTTAATTTTTTTTAATTATATAATAAATTTTCTACATTAATTATCCTAACTTCAAAAAATAAATAATTTGAAATTATGTTCTAATGGAAACTAATTTTTTTTGTTTGATAATTTATTCCATACATGTATATATTTTTGTAAATGTTTTACAATAGTATATTTACTATTCAACTATGATGGATTAAAATATTTTTTTACATGTTTTAGATAATATAAGTATTTCTAATGTATAATATTTTAATTTTTGAAATGAGGAAATTAAAAAAAATAGTTGAATAGAATGATTCAGTATTCTTACAAAATGAATTAAATTCCCATATATCAGATATATTCTGTTATATGGAGGATCAATTAAATGTTATTATTGTTTATTCCAAATAAAATATTTTTCGATTTTTTTTAAATTTATATATTTTATATATCCATCAGTAAATTACAAATAAAATTTTCAAGAAATAATCACTATATATTTTAAATTTATTTTTTGTAGATTAGAGAATCATAAAATGAATCATATAATTTACTTAGGATATATGCTAATGATACGATCCGTTATATTTTTCATGATAGATAATAACCATACATAATGGGGAGAGTATTGAGATTCTATATAGATGTTATCCATAAATAGAATGTTAATATTTTTTTTTGGAATATAGAATTTGTTTTATAGTGTATTCATATGATGAGTATGTTAGAGTTATTAGGTTAATGTTGGGAATTGGAATTAAAAATACCCTCGATGCCTCATTATGTATCATGAGTCAAAATAAGTTGGTTGTTTCGAATTTCCATATAAAATCCATTTATTATATATCAGCATGAAAATTTGACGATATGTGTATGATATACTAAATTATACATTCTATAATTATGAAATTTGTTTTTAATATTCATGTGATTATTTGAATACTTATTATATCCAAGTGTATATTTCAAACTGATGTTATTAGTTATGTGTCATTATTTGATCATAATTTATTCAAAAAATATTATTCATTCTTCATTTATATTATGATAGAATCACATGAATTCATCCCCTTGCTGATCATATGATCTCACCCATTACATATAATTTATTTCCTCATTATTATATTATGTTTAACATGATTTATAAAAAATTATATTCTTGAGGAAAAAATGATTCATTCAAATTATATACTATGTTGTATTTGAAAATCTGATATCTGATAATGTTTATGGTTTTCCATGAGTGATATACTAATAGATTTATTAGACTGGCATTAGTTGTATTTTATTTTAATAAAATGATATATCTACATACAATAAGAATCTATATTTGGGGTTTTATAATTATACAATCACATTTGATCACTTTTTCAAATATCATTACTATAATATTATCATAAAATCTGATTTCTAATGAAAATAAATATGGTATATCTCCCATTAAAAACACAAACTTTTTCATTTTAAGAAAAAAAATTCCTTGCTTATAATATTTCTATTTACTATAAAAACTCACATAAATAGAACACAATAATTTAAATAATTTTTTATTTAAATAATATATCACCAAAATATACTCATATCACCATGACTAATCTATTCAGTGTTATAGATAATATATATTTACATCTTATTTTACCCCACATATAAATAGTTCTCCAGGATTTTTATCCTATATAGCATTTACTATATAGCTATCATGATAAATTAATATTAAAAAATATGGATTGGAAACAAAATGAAAGGGGTGATATCTATTTTTAATAAAGGTTATGTATATCATAACCAAAATAAAAGTTATTGGAAATCATAAATATCCCAATTCAATATCAATAAAATAAAATTTTAATTCAAAAAAAATAAATTACAATAAAATTATAAAATGATTATTTTGAAACAATAAAAATATTAACATTATGAAAAAAATATCCCAATTGAAATAAAAAGAAATATCATGATATAAATAATTGCATTACATAAAAAACCTTATCCTATAAACATTAAATTTTAATTATATTATATAGGTTGTAAAATTTTATAAAAATTAAGAAAAACTAGGAAATGAGAAAATCCCATTTTAAAAAGAAGAAAGTGGGAGAAAAAACATTATCCCACCGTCATGTGAACAAACTAATTATGTAAAAGGATAAACATGTAAGAAATAAAATCATTCCCACACTTGAATAAAAAATTATAATTCATTTTTATGGCTATCTATCCCAAGAATTATAAATATAAACTAACGAATCTGATAGAAATATTTGATCCCACTAATCAATATACATACAAATCTATGCCACTTAAAGTAAATCATCGTATATTTAATAACCAATGGAATTAAAAAATGGGTTTATAATATATTACATAACATGAACATAAAGAGTAATAGTATTCCAAATTCATATATTACAATAATGATAAATTTTTTATTATATATATATGATGTTTGAAAAATACCATCATGTGAGATAATATATAAAATGTAAATAAAATTTCCAAGACAATTTTTTTACAAAAAACATTGTTATGCCTATTTAAAAATAAATGTGTTCTTTTCAATCAAAAAACATTACCTTGTGGTGGGGATATAAACGTATATTGAAAAACATATATTATAGAGTTACTAGAAAAATATCATTGAAATGTCATAGTGGATTCAATAAGTAACCGTGAAAGTAATGTTTGAATATTACAATTTATAATATTATTTGAAAATGTATAGTTTTGAAGGAAAGTAAAATAACCTATAAATTTATATTTACCATTACATCCCAAATTTATAATTATTTAATATCATTATATTGGTTTTATATGGAATATTTCAACCATTATTTGTTACTATTTGTTTTAATTTTTACTTGTTTTACAATATTGATTTAATTAACAATCAACAAAACTTTTAATCATTTAATATACAATAATATATTTATTTTTTAATTATAAATATCATATGTCCTCACAAATTAGTTTTAGTTATAGTGTGTAAAAATTAAATCAATTTTTGACAATTTTATTTATTATAGTGAGCAAATGAAGATAAATTAATTATAAATTAATAATAAATTAAATTGATAATAAAATTTTAATAAAAACATATAATATTAAGAAATTATTATTATATTATAATATGACTATTTTAAATGTTATCATAGCTATTAGTAATAGTGTCTTATAAAATAATTCATGTAGGATGTAAAATTGAACCAATGATGATCTCACATTAATATGAATATTGAGTATGATTAATGAGGTTCTAGTTCAACATAATATTGATATAGATGTATAATAAGTAAATTATTTTGTTTATCTATAGAATTTTATCTATATTTTAGGATATTAGTTCTAATAAATATATTATAGAGGAAAAAAGTGAACATATCAATTTCTCGTTGAGAAGGTAATCTGCACAGACACATGATGGAAGTTCCTCTATAATTTTAGCTTGATTGAAATATATTACTATTTTTTTAATTTTAAAATATAAACATATAGTTATATTAATTAATAAAAATCCATTATAATGCACTATTGATATGATATTTGGAAGTGGAATATTATAAAAAATATTAAACAGATTATTCTTACATTATATATATGTTTTTTCCTTAGAATATCAATTAATATTGAACTAATTAATGTAAAAATTATTCACTAGTGGATTAAAGTTTTGTGATATTTTTATATTGGAACTACAAATTTGGAATTTAAATGCTTAAATTGAATGAGTATAATTATTTTTGAAGAGATTAAGTGATCCCCTTTTATAGTATAATAAAATGAGGATTTTTAGAAACACACATTATATTATATTAATTCTATGACACTATTAAAATATACAAAGCTTCCCAATATGATAAATAATTAATTTTTGGGTGTATTTAGGTAATTAAAGACTCAATTAAGGATTTCCAAATAATTTTATGTTATTTATTGGGTATTTACTATTATTTGTTCACATTAATTTATTTTACTTTTAATCATTTTCAGTCATTTTTAAGAACGCAATTTTATTCTCTATTAAAACTATAACATAAACCATAAAACTAAATTTTGGTTTTTTGGAACTAAATTAATTTTTTTTATTAATATAAATTTAAAACAGTAAGGTAATTAAAAATTAAATTACAAATTATAATTTATAGAAAACCTATTCTAGTATGAAAACTATATTTTGAAAAATATGGATTTATAATCATTTATATATTTTACTAAAAATTAAATGAGTTATAATATATATTTTTATGCTTTAATATATATTATTATATTATATATTAAATATAAAAAAATCTTCAAATGCTGATGAGTTTTTTTTGATATTAGTAATGTTGTTATTTAAAAATAATATTTTTCGATTATCATGTAATAAGGGACAACCTTGAGAATATAAAATTTATATCCCTAAAATAATATTGTTCAAGTTATTCAATATCTAAAATTTTATATCACTTTTATATAAACCATTATAAAATATTTTATTTTTATCTGATGGGATGTTAAATATATATTTTCTTCATGAAAAGTGTGAACCCCATTTTTTATACAAGTATATTTTTTGTAGTAATTTATTAAGATAAATTAATCAATATATCTTCTTATAATGATAGTAACATATTAAATGTGTTTAAAATATTATATAATATTTAAATAATTAAAAAAATTAATTTCATTGTATTATGATTTAGTTAATGAATCAAAAAATTACAACTTCTATAATATGACAAATTTTATAAAAATTATATTCAATGGATTTTAAAATATAAATATTATATATATAATATTTGACATGAAATATGTGTATTTTTTAACATCTAAAAAGATAAGAAACATTTATGTCTTTGAATTGTGATAAAACTCAAAAAATCCATTGATTTGAAATTTCAGAAAAATACCATTTTTTTAAAATTCTAAATGATAAAATTAAGATAATATTTATATTGTAACATCCAATAATTTTGTGATATTATTTTTAAAATTAATTAAATATTTTTAATATCTTTCAACACTCGTTATGTCTTTTTTTGAAAACATTAATTATAGATTTCATTATACACAAAACCCAGTTAACATTTCGCAGCACTCAACTCAAATATTAACATATAGTACATTAGAAACTACTTTCCTATTTTTTGATACATACAATACCGAGACCCATCGATATCTATTTTTACACACCAGTCAGTGTTTTAACAAACTATAATATACCGTAAATATTTTTTTATAAAATATTTATGATATATCCATTAAAATAGAATATTTGATTGGAATGATATAAATTATTAATCATTAAATTATTAATATATAAGAAATTAATCCTTTTGTAACTAATTACTTATAAATGAATATATGATCTATTAGATAGTAAATAAATTCATGTTCTTAGAAATCTATTTTTCTAAATAGGAAAAAAAATTAATCTCAATAAATAAATCAAAATATTAATGATTAATTTTTTACATGAAATCTCTATATTCAATTATAAATAAATATTTTTATACTCATACAATATATTTTATAGTAATAATTTATGAATACATCTCATTATATGAATAACATGATTTATTTTTATAAAATGTAATTTTTTCACATATTATCTCTAAAACAATTTAAAATATAATTTTTTATGAATTTTTATTTTTTATATAAAATTATAAACAAAATATGATAATTATTAGCATAAAAATTTAATATTGGATGAAATTTGTTTATTTTCATGAAAATTTTCATGTTTTCATCAATAGTGATAAATACTAAAATATTACTGAAAATTGATTTTACTTCCATTTAATTTATATTGTTAAATTATATTATAAATTTTGTAAAATATAATTAGTTACATTATGAATATAGTAATAAAACATAAGTCAGTGGAATCAATTTCACATTGTAATTTGAAATAAAAATAAGTAATGCATTGAATATTTTTCACTTTAAAAACCTATTATATCATCCAATCTATGAGAATTATTTAAAATTAATTTCATCTAGTGATCTGATTATAATATAAAGAAATGGATTCCCTAGTTTGAATCATCATTATTTATTAATTATTATATGTCATATATATTTTTGGACTAAAAAAAGGAAATGTAATTAAAATTTACTATATTGATTAAGGTAAATATGAGATTAATTTATAAATAAATTTATAATATAAGGTGTAAAAATGAAACAAAATATTCCTTCAAATATTTTCTAGACATATTTATACCACTAAAAATATAGGATTATAAAATGGATGATTTTGATCCCTTGGGGGATGATTAAAACATGGCCAAAAATCAAATATTTTCAAGGACACCAAATTTGTTCTCTTACCAACACATAATAGGAAATTTACCCTGATATCATCAGACATTGAATTCCCTATTGATCATAAAAAAACATGAAAAGATCAACTCCATGATTTCATCAACTCTTCCTAGGATCATACATTTGTATTGAAGGCCTACCATAGAAGTAATTAGTGGAAATCCAAATGTAGTTACCTGAAGAAGAGGCATCATCCTTTGACAAGAACTATTTTTATTTCATTATCCACACCCTAAAATATTCTTATTCGATTACAAAATAATATATTAATTATCCTAGATTTTAAAATATATTTAAATATTATGGTTTTCTCCTATAATCACACACACTTTTATCAAATAGGCTACACAGTCATCATTAGTTTATATAGCAGACTACCCCCTCACGAGATGACGTCATTCGTTCTTTCAATTGACCCATTCAAGGATGAGAATAATGTAATAATATATTATTTCAAATGAATATATGTGATAAATATAATTTGTTTATTCTTCATGAATAATAATGTAAAACATAACATTATGCATTAAATATTGTCTAAATATGATAACATTGTTTTTGGGTGTGTGGACTACCACCTCCTCAATGCAATGTGTTTCATTAACACATTCAAAGGAATGTATTAAGGATTGTTTTAGTATATAGATATGAAATATCTGAAATAATAAGTATAATATAATGATAATATATATATATATACACATATTGTCTGATTAGTTTATTTAATTATATATGACAATAAAATGAAAACATCATTCGTGAATAAGTACAGCCTACCGTCACCATTAATGGTGTATTAGATTTACTAGTTATATCCTACAGGATTTATTAAAAATATTTATATGATGAATATAAATGATATATATATATATAACATGTTATAAATTATGAAAATAATTAAATCTTGATGTATGTAGAATGATTAATAATTACATGTCAAAACATATATGAAAAACTGAGAGATTAATAATAGAAACAAAACCTAAAAATGGAATTTTTAATAAATGGGTAACATATGTTCATAATAAAAATATATATAGTATAATATATAATAATATTAACTTGTTGTAGATAAATAATAAAGAATTATTTATTATATATGTTTATTAAACATGTAAAAAGAATCTCAAGACATAAAGTATAGGATTTCTCGAAATACTTATATTTTTTTGAGATATAAGCAATATTCACAAATTTTAATTGGTGGGCAGTGTATATAACACCCTATGAAATGTTATATAATTAATTTCATTGATTTTATTGTATAAAATTATTCAATTAATGTAATTATCTCTTCGATCACATGATTCAAATGTTACTCATGTTTTAAGGGGATATCTAGACTGAATTTTATTCCTCTAAGACTAATACCATATTTACCACCGATTTCTTTTTTGTAGTGTTATTAATACCCATGAATATATTTTATGATTAATATAATTAAATTTATGGTTGTTTACAAATCCATTTTATTATATCTATTTGATTTGTTTTATGCTTCAAATGTTAAAAAATCATTAATGTAATTATGTTTCAGGTATCATTCTTTGAGACACATGTTTTCATATGAACCTATATTATTTTTCGAGATGTATATTTTTTCCCATTTACAGTTTATTTAATTTATATTATTATGTTATTGATATTAAACAATTCATGTTATTTTATTTTCACTAGTGAATAATGATTTTATGTTCTCAAACTGGTAAAATTTTATTTCTATAATCTCATTATTTATCAGGATTGTTTATCACTATACATAAATTGAAGAATTATTTTGAACCACATTTCAATGGGAAATAATGAAATATATTATTCTATTTTTATTATTGATATCTTCATGGCATGATCGTTTTTCCAATAATTCGTAAATAATAAGATTAATAAAATGATTTTTCTATAACCATATGTTATTTGACCATTTTGATGGAAATATGTTTTTTTTATTTAAATTCTAATAATATTTGGATATTTTTTAGTGACATTTTAAATTAATTTTTTACGATAACCTTTTAATATTTTCTAGTATTCTTATATATAAATTCAATGATATTTTCAATTAAAATGTTTATTAAAATATATCGAACTATCTTTTATTAGTTATCAAATATAATTTATAAAAAAAGATAAAAAAATTAATTTTTAATTGGAAATATTTTTTTTTCAAATATGAAAGGTTATTTTCATCAATAAATGTTTTAAAGGAAATTTTATATTATTATTTATAAGAATGTAATTTTTAAAATTGTTTAATGAATGGTATTTAAAAAGAGAATATTTATTGATGAAATGTTCCATGTGATCCTTCAAAATACTTCAACATATATGATGACATTTTTTTAGTTTATGGTTTACTAGGAATATTATCCATGAATACAATTTTTTTTATTTCTTAAATTGTCTATTTTTTAATGAAATGATTTTTATGAAAACTATTTCTCCTCCAGGGGATATATGATTTGGAAAACTACATCTTTTAATGGGTTATTCGTCTATGAAATGAATTTGAAACATTTTTATTTAAACACATTATGATAGGATGTCCTATTTATGATTCCCATTTCATTTCATCTATTATGATATAATGAAAACCTACACTTTTTATGGGTTATGATATGATTATTTTTTAATTATATTTAAGAATATATATGTATGGTATATATTTAAATCATAAAAGATAATTATTGGAAATATGTCAGTGGTCTTGATGAAAAAATAGAAAATAGCGTGTCTGTATCCTAAATGGGAAATAGTTCTATCTTGATGAACTATTCAAAGAGGAGGAAACTCAATCCTCTACGAGAATATAGTGAACCCCGATACACTGTTAGAATATGAGTAAACCTGATCTAATTTGGGAATAAAGGGAAACCTGATACCTTATAATAATTTTGAATTGGTATGGTGGGTTTTCCCTCTCATTATGGGTAGTCTTCATTATGTTCCCTTATATGTTTTTTAAATGAGGCTTGACTTCAAGAAAATGTTTTTTTGAGTGAACCTTGTTACATATTTACAATGCTATGTATCGACTTGGTTGCTTTACCATAAATTTTTTGGAGAGATATATTTATTTTTCTAAACTAAATTACTAATCCATTTTTCTATTTAAATTATTTATTAAAAATATTAGATAACAATTTCATCTCTAGACTATGTCTTCTTCCTATGATACAATGTCAAGAGATATGCTCTTTGACGTACTTATGATTTAACTATTACGAATTTCAAATATTTCTTCCATGAATATTTATTGTGATCATTAATATATATGGTTTTATCTTATATTGTTATGATCATGTTCTCATTCCCTTATTCTTAAGTTATTGTTATAAATCACCCTTGTTTACCATTACTGAGAATCATATCCCACCCATTTCTTATGATTCATTTCAACATGGTTTTATGAATGTTTTTAAGACGCATTACGAAAGGGGATGATCATGAAGGGATATGTTGATGAAATTTAAAAAAGATAGAATATTATGTTTACATGCTTCCAAAAACACAATACTATTTCAATCTGTGGGCATGATTTTTTTAATGTTCTAAATATTCATCTAAAATGATCTAAGATCAATGCATGTTAAGACTAGTTCTCTATAGATTGTATTAGTGAAATTGTACAATCTACCTATAGAGGCTATAATGAGAAAAATCATTGATACCCCTTGGGATATATCTAAGGATATGACTATGGATGTATCAAAGTATTAGTATAAGGATGAGTTGAAGTATATGAAAAGACCTAGATTTTTGGGCAAGGAATGGAAATAGTGGTATCTAAGAAATTATATCTCTTTCATGATAATAAAAAGGGATTTGGATCTAGAATATAAGTTCATACATGTAGATACTATAAAAACATCATATTTGGATAAAATTTATAAAGAACTTATGTATGACTATAGGATTTACTGCACAACTAGATTGACTCTCTCAGGGGATATTCTTGGGAAATTAAAAATCTCTTTATGAAGTATAATGAAATATTTATACCAAATATGAAAATGAATAACCAAGTATAATCCTATAGAGTCATTTATTAAATAAGGTGTCCTAATTTATATACACTATAACTATATTTCTAGGAATAAGTGGCTTTCTTCCATGAGAGTGTTTCTCACACTATACATAATGCTTTTGGTGAATGGATAGGAATATAAAGATGTACATCCTTGGATGTATTAGATGGGGCGTTTATCGGCTTCAAAAAAGTCTTTTTTAAGTGGAAATCACATGAATTGAATCTAGAAGATGGTATGTGTACTGGTTATACTATTGATGATAACGAGTCCAGGCATGACATGTGAATGTTATGAAATGATCAAACAATTTTGTCTATAATAAACATACGAATGATAATTTAATTTAGGATTAATATAGTTACCTTATATTTACCTTGTAATACATTGACATGTTTCTAAATATATTTCCATGGATTGGAACTAAGAGGATGGGTGATTCTATGTTACATTGTTCCCATAATTAATTTTATATAAATTTTAAATATATTTTATATTTCATGAACATATTTACCTTCGGAAAATTGGATAACTCATAAAATATATCTCTAATTAAAAATATCAAACAACTTTGGATTCTGGAGCATGGTGATCTGCATAGGTGTGGCCTAAAATAGTTCATCGCTTATTATATAGACATCTTCCCATTGATTATACATTTGATCAATTAATTAATTAATTCATTCATTTTACCAATACAATTTTCCAAAAAATAAATCATAATGGAATATTTTCCAAGCATTTAATCATCTTTATAGGATAACAAATGATGTAATTTACCTCATTATGTTGGAATAACACATCATATGATTATGAAACTCATTAATAGAAATTATTTGGTATCACCAAACACAATGAAACTCTTTAACAATTAGTGGTCACATTTTTCAAAGATAAACTATCCACTATCCATGTAAGACACATAATATTTTGGAATAATCCATATATAATTAATATTATTGATCAGAATAATCGTATTTATTATCTATTATAAATAAAAAAAAATTCTAAATAATTTTTCATGATATTCTCTCACTCAAAATATTTGTGTTATACATTGGTTGGACTTCTCGGTCTCAGTTCAACTTTGTTGGGTGGCACTGTGTCCTATACAACCCCTAGAATCATGATGAAAAAATTTGTGAGGGATTTATCGACAACACTAGAAATCTTGGGGTTGTTTATGTGGAAATGGTGATCATTTTTAATGACTGAGGTCAAATCCATAGCTATAAGATGAACTATGTAATATGTTTTGTTTGAGATAACTTCACATCATGTACAATGGTTAGCCGAATCTCTGTACTATGTTGAATAGAGACAATGTTCTATGACGATAGAATACTATGTAATGTATTGAACGCATGTTGTGTAGACATGTGGCTATAGAGGAAATGGTTGTGGGTGTTTATACTAGTGGAATGGTGTGTAGACCACTTAAAAGCCTTGTTACTCACTCTGGGATAGACGATCCATGTGTCGGATCACACAGGAAGAACTCTATTTGGATGTATATGTCCAGGATCCTAAATGTTGTACAAATGTAAATTATCAAATGATAATTTACATGAACATTGCATTCTGTACATGGACACTGATACATGTAAATACACATGAGTTCATGTACCCAGACATGGCTGAAAGGACAAGACTTGGTCCCAAATATCATGGACCCTCTCTATAGTCTAACATATTGGAGTATACATCGACATGGTTTTAGAGCTGTGTTCTTTCTAGTTACCTGGAATGGAGGTGGAGGGGGACAACATACCATGTGTCTCCCCCAACACTCCATGTACTAATTAGATTATTTTGATGATGATATAATGTACTAGATCTTTTTTATCTGGATTTATATTTTGGTCCAACAGTAGCTTATCCTGGATGTATTCCCATGTAGAATGTGATGGTACACATATTTGTTGATTTGGAGATATATTCTGAAATTTTATATGAATAGTGAATTAATTGGAAATGCTCGATGATGGTAGTGGTCTAATTGGATCACCAATGTATTCCCAAGTAGAACAATAGATCTAGGCTGAGAATCGGTCCCCAATTTCATTAAGAGTGGAACACTCCATTTGAGTTGAGCATCGGTCCTATACTGACTCCTTGCTTAGAACTCTCATGTATGAATATGGCATAGGTCCTTATAGGCTTTTTATGTGTACCCCTATAGTCGAAAATATAGTATTTCGAGAATGGGTCCCATATTATCTTTTTTAGAGGAAACATCCAGTCGAGCTAGGGATTATTCATTGATGGATTGTTTAGATTAATCCTCCAGTCAAATTGGTCAATATTAATAGATAACATCTAAACATTAACCGTACTTCTAGGAAGGGTATGTGTCCTCTATCACTAGAGTGGATCTATCTTGCTAGGTAGGTAAATAAGAAAGAATCAAAAATTTGATTAAAATACCTATATTGTACTGGTCCATAATACCTCTACCATGAAATCATACCCCTCAGTTATATGTCAAAGTGATGAGGTGTGGATTTAATTGAATGGTTACTACTTTGATGAAATGAAAGCTGCATGGCATCATTGATGGGCATTTTTAACTATTAACATCTATTCTTCATTAAATGACATGTGATATGGAGATCCCATTACTCTATCATTTGGGAATCATTTGACTAAGTATACACACACTCTCTATCTCTCTCTCACACACACACACACACGAACACATAGATATATATTTATATATATATTTTCACACTTTCATATATATATATATATACACACTTATAATTTAAATTTCTTCTCTCTTTCCATGAAATGGGAATATGTGCGGGTTATGTGATATGAATTTTGAGTTTAGAATCGTGTGGTTGGATGAGTTAGCTATCCTACTAATGATGAACAATATTGGATGTGTCGTTCTTCTACAAATCATGTTGATATCCTTGTGATTGGAAGAGGATAATATCCCTTGTATTGATATGATCTATTGGTATTCACTATTTGTTTCATCATGATTACTATGTATAATATATATATATATTCTTTTTATATCTATTAATACCATCCACTTCATCTTTTGGGAATCTAATTATGTATGTTTATACTCACCCCTGAATGGGATTTTATCAGACGTGTAATGTATTCTAAAAAAATTGACATGTCGGTAGGGGAATCATAGGTGGACAGAGATACATAGTATATTTGACCATGTATGGTGGCTATATCTTAGAGATTAGAAGAGAAGTTCTATCAACATTTTAATTTATAGTTTTGTTATGTTTGAAAACATTTTTGGGTGGGTGTGTATTTTTAAACTTAATATTTTATTTACAAGAACATACTCTTATAGAGTCTAGTTTTTTTTCATTTATTGTTGATCTCTTCTATTTTTTCAACATTCCCTATTAATCACTAAGAAATTTTGAATTGATAATCAAGTGTTTTTGTGTGTGTGTGTGCATAAAAATATATTGGAAAAGTTCTCCCTTTTATGTTATTCCATCGATGCTGGTTGCTATCATCTAGACCATGGAGGTGGGATAAGGGTAGTTCCATCTCAAAAACATCATAGGTAGGGTCATGAAATATTAAAATCAAATGTGGTATGTTATTTGAGATAGAATTTGGTGTATTACCCTTATAAGAATTTTGTTATGAATTGTCTAAGAGGTATAGATTGTAGTGAGTGAATCTCACATTTTAGTGAATCACGTGATGCTGTGAGAGGTTGACATACAAATTCACTATGACCATGAATGCATTCTTCTCAACTCGACATAATAGAACATTGATTGAAGTAAAAAATGGTTTTTGAGTCATACAGTATAGATTCATTGAATGTCCTTCTTATGATAGCTCTCCATTGATTTTATGTATATATATATATATGAATATCAATTTTGGCACATCTTGATTAAATTTCACTATTAATTATAGAAAAAAATTATCCCTGATACCAAATCTATGATGTGATAATGATCTGATGAACGAAAATGCCTTTGTTTTGGGCCTATCCTACTATATTATTCCACTAGGGTGTAGGTAGCATGTCAAACAATTGTCGAGAAGTATATATTACTAGTTGGTAAGGATGATGGTGCCCGAAAGCTTATAATTCTTCATGTGTTCCAAAACCAGAGGTCTTATAGGTTGTATGATGTGACATATCCAATGGAATTAATGTATTTTATAGATATGTTAGAATGTGTCTTCAGGATCATCATGAAACAAACAAATCATGTGGTTTTACTATTATCTAGCATTCATTATGGAGAATTTTGTTAGTGGTGGACCCTTGTTAGAAAGGCTAATAATGAGTCTCTACTCTCAGGTCCCTACATCTAGATGTTGTTCCATGTGGTATAAAAAATCTTATTCATGTGTTTTGTTTCGATTCAGTTGATTTTGGTGCTATCACAGGGATGTATGAAGTTCGATGAGTATTCATTGATGTTCACATACCATACTTGATACCCATTACATGTTCCATGATCGTTATTTTTGAGCACATATATTTGAGTAGGGATTATGAGGGGGTTATATTAAAACGTTCTTCCATTTGGAATCCAAAACTATACTAGGGTACTAGAGCAGGAACTACTGACTATATATTATTTTCCATTTGGATTCTAGATTTCTCTAGAATTTAGTGGGTGTCAAAGATCTGAGTCTTATTCAGTATCTAGAAGGAGCCATTGGTCACTATCTAGGATCAAGAGATCCTTTTGTGATCCTAATTTTGTGCTTGGTAGTTTTGTACATGGAATTTGAAATACAATAGGTTAGCTTCAAGAGGGTCAGTGCAATGCTTGTGAAGGGTGAGGTTACATAGTATGTTACTTCCATACCTGTTGTTTATAATAGTGTGGGAATATAGCTGATAGAACCCCATGGTAGATGTACTTCCATGATCAAGGATCTCCAAGGCGAGGGTAGGGTGGTCCCCTGGGAGGTGAAGCTATCATATGAGCATGGGGAACAATGTGTAGTAAAAAATTACATGAGAACCTTTATCCATCACCACCACAAGGTGACCCATGTGAGGATTAGGGAGAGAGCAATTAGGGTGACAAACATAGTCGAGATATAGTGGATTTTGACCGCACAATGAATGAGATGATTAGATATTTGATACATGTTTAATATAAACATTATTATAATTTAATAAGATGAATTTCTAGTTTTTCATTCATATCCACAATCCAGGTGTGATAGCTAGATCTCCCAGTTTAGGAGTTATCCTAAAAGCTTCGTTTTTTTTGTTCTAATTTGTAACTCTTATTCAATATAATTTATCTTTTGGATGTGTGAGATATTAAATGATGTATATAGGATCATGTGTGATGTTTTGAACATCAAAATTTTACCCTATAACTAAATTTTATGTATGGATTGGATTTCCGGAGAATAATACCTAATTGACTATCATAACTAAAATAAATATTCGTATGCCCTGATGGGATGAGATTCAATATTTTGGGTGATTGTGTTATGATGTTGGTATGCGTAGATTTAGTGAAAATGTGGTTGTATCCCCACACTAATCAGCTAGAGAGTGTAGAAAATAGAGCAGTAATATCTTCCTTCATCTAGAATATATAATTCATGGAGCACTGTCTGGAAATCTACCCCCAAATACATGGTGGGACTGTCTTTGAGGATATAGTTGGATTTCTTTCATTTACATGAATCACAACACTACTCTGATAACATTTTTGGAATATAGTATGGAACCTGCTGAGATACGGTGGGTGTAGATGGAGTTGGAGGGCCTTAAGGAGGAACTTTTCTTCATGCCCAAATTTTCCACTTAGGCAACTACATTGTTGTTTCTAAGATTGGTGTATGGGATCTTGCGGTATTGAATGGATTAGATATTCCAAAAATCGGTTATTATAGTGAACAACTACTGCTACCCAATAATTGAAAACATATATATGTACTTTTTAGGTTTAATATGGTTCTAGATGATCAATCTTCGTTTAGTCAACAATTAGATGAAGGGTTTCACAACTGATATTAAAATTCATGAATTTCAATGTCCCTACAAACATATGAGTTCTTAGTGATGACACTTTGTGATAAAAACAATCCATCTTTGTTTGATGTTTTTATGAACAATGTCTTTCGGACAAACATTGGTTAGTTCATGGTAATATTCCATGAAAAACATACTCATATACTCTACACCAGAGGAGGAGAATGAAAAGAACCTAAGTATGGTTTAATATATTCTATGAGAGCATTATAATTATGAAAAACACTCAATGTGTTAGTTTAAAATTTCTATGATTCAATTTATAAGACATTTTATTTCAAAATACGGGTTCTCCATTGACATAGAAATAAAAGATATATTGTTATCTTAGTATCCCCCCAATAGAATTTTAATGGTATATATCATTCGTGGCTTGGTGGGGTACTGCATAATGATTATAGTAGACTTCATTAAAATTTCAACACATTAAACCATTGTGATTTAAAAAGGATTTTCGTTCAACTAGATTGAAAAGTTTGATATGTCCTTCACGGATTTGAAACTATGGTAGGCATGTGATCAATGATACAAAATACCAATTTAGGTAGTAGAGCTCATAGTGTATTATGATTCCTCAAGAGTTGGTCTTGACTACATGTTGAAGAAGTGGAAGGATGTTATCAAATACGAGTCAAGGTAGTAAAATAAAACATAAGAAAATGATGTGACTCATGAAATATATCAAGAATTAGTAGTTTTCTCCCTATGGATATGGAGGCACTACATTTTGTGGGAGCATATTGTGGCTTACCCTATCCATCAGAATCACAGTTAATATTTCACGTGAAGAGACTTAAACATGATGTAATAGTGCAATTTTGAGTTCTTATTAGACCATGAAACTAAGACAATCCATAAATAGGGGATTGGAATCATATTTTATGATTCGTTTTTATAGAATCCCTTGGCTCATTGAATGTACAAGTATTCATAGTTACCGTACTCTTCGAAGCATACTGTTGGAAAAAATGATGGTAATTATTATCTTAAGTTGATTGTACATAATCCACCACTTCCACAAGTTTGTGATAGAGTCCCAACAAGGAGAAATGGAATGTGAGGTATTAATTAGCCACATATCAATATTGGGTTCACTAGATATATATTCTAATCTGTGTAATCACATAATATTTTTTATGTAATGAAGTTGGTTCCAATCATGATGCAGGAGGAGGTGACATGAGAGTTCATCACTTCTCTACATTCTATACATCATGGTGTAAGTAATATGTACATAGTCCCTTAGTAGGAGTATATGGGGTCTAGCCTGGGGTAATGAATAGTGAATTTTGTATCTCAATGCATCGCCTATCATCCAGTGAAGGATGAGCATCATGTTCAGACAAGTATGGTGTATCCATCTATGATCATAGAATGGAAGTTGAATGTCATATAGATATGATTTTTTTATAAGTATTCTGGGGATAATGAAGTGAAATGAACACTACTAGGTTATTTTTGATTGAATTAAAATAGTAGGCATGCTTCCTAGATTTAGGGAGAAGATTTCAGTGGAGCTATTGGGGAATTTGTACATACATAATATAGTTCTCCATTAAGGGTTGGATTCAACAATTGGCTCTATTTTTGACACCAGAATTACTTATTGAATTTGGAGAGTCATGCAGACAGAATATGTTCCTATATGAGGATGATTAGAAAATTTTACCCTAATTCCTATGGTAATATTAATTCTGTATACATTTACTGAAGAATATTATGAAATATTATTTGTGAATCATCATTCAGAGCTGGTTAGATCACTTATTCTTGGTAGATATTGAGTAAAACAATAGCTACCACTATCATTTTGAATGGATGATTTGATTCCCTTAACTGGAGGACCATTATGTCACCCTTTTATTAGAAAAATATAGGGAATACCTCTATATTGGGCCCAATGTTGGTTCATGTGATGATTGATAAGGTCTAGGTCTTGTGTGAGAAAATGAGGATGACTTAGACTGGGAATAAATTTTAAACAAATAAAAAACATAGACCCTTATTTTTTAATCACGGATACCACATTTTCAAAATACATTCCCCATAATGTGTATTTTAGAGTTTCTACTTGGGAGGAATGATATATCTAATGGTCATTGTGTATTTTTAGGTCATTGAAATGGTTTTCTTGGTTTTATACCACTTATAACTACCCCACATAACCAAAGTGGTTTTATAATGTATTCCATGATTTGTAGTAATAGATATTTGTGCATAACCCCATTCACATAATCAATTATATTGTGTTTGACATTGAGGATAGATAATCCTTTTTAGGTCACCCAATTGTGATAAATAATAGATGGTAATGGATCCTTAATAGACACAACATCCCTTTAGTTCCCATGTTGTGGCCACATGAGAAGGTTTTGGAGTGCTCCTTGCAATGGGGGATCCTAATATGGGATTAATTCCCTATGTTATCAATCTGGATTTTTAAAAGATGAAAATAATGATGGAGATACCCAATTTTTTCCTTGTTATTCTTTGATATATATATATTTAGACCCTTGATCTAAGACAATGTGTGATTTTGAAGCATAGTGTACCCAAAATAAATTTTATAAATATATTTTATATATTTTATATTCCATGTGCATAGTTACATAAATTAAATAGATTAACTCATGAATGGAATCTTGGAACAGAAATATTTGACCATGGGTGATTCTATAATGTGGTGTGTACACTTTGTCCAATGAAAATTGTTTGGTATGGATAACTCAGTGATATATCCCATTAATGGTACATTTAGTAGATTAATTAATTAATTTATTATATAATTCATTCAATTGACCTAAATTATTTTATTACAAATAAATTATCATGGAAAATTTCCTTGGTTTATCCTAAAAATCCTAGAATCTCCATAGAAACACTTCCTCTTCATCCATTGGCGAATCAAAAATGATTATGATGAAACTATGAATTAGTGTATATCATGGATAAATGTATAAAATGACTTCTTTCATGAATTAGATGGTTTATTATTTAATGAATAATAATCCATTAAAATGGAAGTATTGATCAATATTTGGTTCATTCACTCTTTGGTTAAATTATATGAGAAAAAATATTTTGTAAATGATCTACACCATTTCATGAACCATTTCATATGCCCATGTAGAAATTAAATTTTTTATATGAACTATTTTCTAAAACCTGATTATTGCTCTTGATCACTAGCCATGAATTCATCGTGACTGTTTATCCCATTATTTCATTTTGATACTCACTTTCTAAAACCTACTATCACATTTTGATGTGACATGGTCGTATTTATCCATATATGATTCCAAAAATAATAGAAAAACTATACGTGAGGGATGGATCGATCAAGAAATTATAGATATGGGACGTTTTAGATTCATGGGTGATCATTTTCAGAAAAGGATATTGAATACATGTATATGAGAAAAACTGAGGAATTCATTACATGAGAAAGAACATATGTTGATCAAAAAAGAACATTTGTGATGAATGATGGCCCAAAATGATGACCCATGACTAGATATTCTTATTTTTGGTAGAAATGATTTGGTATATATTATAAAATGGTTTTAATCAATCCACGGAAAAAAATACTTTATTATCTATGAAAAATTTGACAACACACAATATACATTTATTAACACATTGTGTGAAACCCTTTCCTACGAGGGAAAAGGTTATTGTATTTTATATGTATGGAATGTCATATAGACTTATAACACCTCATTCTCCTTATTGACCAGTGGAAAAGCAGTTTCATATGTCACATGAGTAGGAATATGTATTTAAGAACATGGATATGTACAATATTTCAACGAAATGTGGTAATCTAAAATTAAACTGGGTCATGTTAAAAAACATAAGGTTATATAGAAGATCATGGGATCTTGTACAATGGAATAGGTTCATGTACATGGAAGTAGATTTATGTACATGGGATCATCCAAAAGGACACAATCCACTGGTATATTTCTTAGTCACATAATCTAATCCATATGGATGACATGTAATCTGACATGGGTTTGGCTCATTGGGGTGACTATGGTCATGGAAAAGTGGTTGAACTTAACAAAACATTATGTGGTTCCCATAAAATTATATGTACTACTATCTTCCATTTTAGTAAACATCAATATTGTTTATCTCTCTCATTTGGACAAAGATATTATCCCAAAAGTAACATATCTTAAGTGTTATCCAATTTTAATGTGATGGTTCCCTCAGTAGTGAATTTTGTGATATTATGTGAAATGTTGTTGGAAAATTTTACAATTAGGAGATGCATGGCGATGATAGTAATAACAAATGAGCACCCGAGGGTTCTAAAAGGGATCTCTCCAACTGGGTTGGGCGTGGGTCCTTTATTAATTATTTAGTAGAACACTTCAATAGATCCTGAAATAGGACCTCTATCAAATCCTAGAGTTTAACCTTCCAATCATCATGGGGTGTGGTTACTCATCCTAATTTCACAGTGTAACTCTCTAGTAATGTTGGTAATGGGACATCGATTACTTGAGTGGAACCCTCATGTCACCATAGGGAATGGGTCTTCTACAATCATCTTGAGTGGAACTCTCCGCGAGAGATGGTCATGGATAATATATGGAATCTATAGTGGAACAATCCAATCAATATGGTCATGTTCCATTAATTACATCTAGAGTGGAAGCCTAATAGTGGTTTATACATGGATCCTCTACCACTGGAGTTGAACACTCCATTTAATAAGGGAATGGGTCCTTTATAGACTATTATTGTGGAAACCCCTTGTTGTACCAATGAATGGGAACACTACCTAGATACAGAGTCCCCTAAACTATTAATCATATTGAGTGGGCATGGATTGACTTTTATGGATACTTATTAGTAGTCATGGGAGATTTGATAGATGTTGAGTATAATTCAATGAATTTTTGAACTATTTGAGACACTTTTTCCCAGGTTGACTGATGAGATTGTGTCCCCCATTATCTCTCATTTGATCTTATTTATACTAATATATACACTCATATTAATCAATACATTTAGATTTGGTAGCACTAATTCCATGATATGAGATGATTCATGGGTAGGAAACATTATTTTAGTGATTAGATTCTCATGGTAGGATGATTAAACTCTCATTATATATCTGTGGAATAATCGACATGCAGTTCTCCAAAATGAAATATTGATCACCTTGTACCTGGAGGAGGTTAATATCTAATGGTTTGGGTAGAGCTATTCTATTTATCTTTATAATTAATCCTTTTTACTATCAGAATTCTTTATATTCTAGTTAAATATAATACTTCTCCCCCTTCATCTTGTGGAACATTCTATTTGGTATTTATATAATCACCATAAAAGGGCTTTTCCCGCACATGTCATGTAATATTCAGGTGATATACATGTTGACGTTGATATCAATGGCTCTTAGCGATACCTAGAACATTTGACCACATATGTTGGTGATGACTAGGTGATCATATGTTAGGGTGTCTTAGCATTTTTACATTTTATTTTTTTTATGTGGTGACCTATGTATAGGTGGGTGTGCATTTTGAAATTTACATTGGATTCTATAATACAATACTATTAAATTATTTAGAGGGTTCTCATGCATGTTTGTAACCACATTTTTGTCCTTATTTCACATTTACACCCATTATATTATTGCATTGAGATGGATGTGAATGTTCATACATGTACATTGAAAATTCATCCCCATGTTAGTTTTTCATTCGATGTTGGACACTATATAACAGTATATAGAGGTAGGATTGGTGTGGTTTCAACTCTCATCTATCTCAGGTTGGTTCATGAAATTGTGGATCCTTAAGAAATGAATCTTATTTTATAAGTTTAAAAAGAGTTATTGAGGAATAATATGAAAAATACGTATTATTATTCTTCATATGGAAGTGGGGAGACTAAATTGTTGATATTTTTTATTTAAAATATTTTGTTATATGAATCCAAAAATATATATTTATTTTTAATATATATATATATACAGTTTATGATTTAAAATGACTTTTGGAATCGTAATAAAGATATATAAATGAGATTTAACATGAAGGCTATATTTTCATTATGTTGAGGTTAACCTTAATTTGTTTAGGGTGTTAATTTTGTTTACCTTAGATAAATAAATGATTTTTTGGATTAATTAAATTAGATAGTATTAATGACCATTGAAAAAATTATCAATTTTTTACAATATCTTTGAACATACCTAATATAATTGCATATTAATTCAATTTAGGTGAACTTATCAGCAATTTTCAAAAAAAAATTATTGATGACTTTAATAGTTTATTGTCATTTGAATCATGGAAAATAAAATCTTCCTTCCTCCTGAATGATATTCCACCACTCTAGTAAAAGACTCCACAATTATTAATTATACTAAAAACATTTCTTCATTAGCCAGGTAATGGAAAAATATATAAGGGGTGATATCATATGATTAATAAGGTAAATAAAGGAAATGTGTAAGACTAAAATGAACAAAATGGTATCAAACATGAGCATAACATTTGTATATCATACCCTTAATATTATATTTCATAGGAATCATTGGATGTTCACAATACATTAATTATAAGGAAGTAAGAACCTAATCTATGAAATCTTAACAATGGAATAAAACAAGGAATTCTAGCAGACACATATGCATAAATTATTATTTATATAGTATATTGTAAATAGTTACCACGACCATCTTCATAGTATGGTTTCACTCCCCATACCATACTATTTTTTATGGTTCACTCTCATGGCCATCTTAGTTGCATTTTGTTCAATTCTTATACCATCATGGTAGTTGTGGTTCACTCCTACAACCATATTAGTAGTATAGGTTCATTACCCATAACATATTAGTCAATACCATGAAATATATATTTTTACATAATTAATTTGAGGGAGATATTATTCCAGCCCAACTCCTAGTGAAATGATACATACAGGTTCCACAATTTCCTAAACAATTATTTCATGTCGCATGATATCAAATGGGAATCATAAACATGTAATCATATCATAAGATATTGAAAATGATGGTTTTCATTATCATTTCATAAAATAAATAATCCTTGAAATAGAAACAGATTACATAAACATATAACCCATGGAGGAGAGAAAAGTTTCATAAACATAAAACTAGTGAAGGAGATATAGATTTCATAAAAATATAACACATGAATGAGAAACATAATTAATAAACATATAAACTTTGAACAAAAATTTTATTTTATAAATATCATGAAATTTTGAATAAACTATTCATAAAAATAATATCAATGGATTAATTAGATGATTTCCTAGAATTGTGTTACATCAAAATATGTCAACTTCAATGGAAAATAACTTTTAAGTATCTTTCAAAAAGGTTTCACAAGGAAAATATCATCTTTTCATTTAAAAATTATTTTTAATATATAAAACAATTTGAAAATTAATTTTCCTAGAAAATACTATATTAAATTATGATGAATAATTGAAATTATTTGGAAAATCTTTTTTTTCTAAAAAACTTATAATAGAAGCTTCAAAATAATTTTAAAATTTATTTTATCAAAAAAAACTAATACATATACTGAATCATTAAAATTGTTTTGAAAACCAGTCCTTTGTAAAGACATAAAAAATTTATAAATATTTCTTCAAAATTTTTTTAAATCAATTTTCAATGAAAACATTTAAAAGGATCTTGAAAAAATTTTGAAACTAATATTATAATGAAAAAGTATAACATAAGATCATGAGATATTCTAAAAAAAATTCCTGAAAATTATATTTTACAAAATTTTGATAAAAATTGAACATTAAACATGATAATAATTCTTCAAAGGATTGATAATGGATAAATCCGTTCACTTCGTTCAAGGAAAATGTTCATTCTTATTGTATGGTAATGCTTCAAGAATTCCTCCTTAAAAAATAGACAAGAATATTTCTTCTAAAACAATGGTAGGAAAATATAATGTGTAAAAATAAATTTTAAATTTTAAAGAGTAAAAGAACAATACTCTTGGAAACCAGTTTTTGAAAATATTGTTTGGATGGAACATTGATTTCTAAACGAATAAATGGTAATGTCAGGATTTCATAAATACCATTTAGTAACTATATTAATTACTAATGATTGGAATAAAAGGTAACTATATATTAATAAATAAATAATAACTAGATGATAAGAAAATTCAGAAATTTTCTTGATATATGGGTCATAAGATTTCATCAATTTAAACATAAATAAAAAAATATCAAAAATCTATGATATTGTTTCAAAAAACTCTTACAAATTTGTAACATGGGATCCTACTCTCCAAGAAAGAAAAAAAATTAAATGAAACATAAATATCATGAAAAGAAGGAAACTCATGAAATAACATGTCATATGAATGTATATACACCTCATTATAGAATATAGTTTCATAACATAATATGATTCCAAAAGAAAAAGTATTGAAAAAAACGATTTCACTAATTTGATATCATTTGAATCTTAATACCGATGAAGTAAAGATCATAAAATAGATATATAAATAGAAATAAATACATGCATAAGATAAATATAATAAAATCATGGGAAGCACATACTACACACAAAATAAATGAGTGGGTAACATTTCATATATCTCACAAAAATAAAAAGTGAGATGGAATCCACTTACCTTATGTCATCAATTTCATCGTACTTATTCTGAAAACATGTAATAAATATTACTTTTATATAACTATTTTACAAAACCATATTCTTAAATCTAATTCCATATATTATTTATTTATATCATCCTCGTACCAGTTGATATCAACCATATGTTATGGATTCACTAATGTAAGTATTTTCATTATTCTTTGTGAGTGTCTTCATTTTATATATCATTTGTACTTATAATTTATATCATGATTCAAATAATTTAAAACAAGATGTAAATTATATTCATATCCAATGTATGTGTACTATAGTTATCTATTTAATATATTTTTACAAAATGGAATACACCATTCTTGGAGACGATAAGCCATGCATATGCAGGAATGTTGATTCAATTAATATTTTTATATTGAAGGAATAAAAGAAAATGAAATATATTAATATATGTTTATCATAATTTTGGTGGATTTATTTTATCATATATATCATAAATGATTACTAAATCCATCATTAATTCATTCCATGTAGTGTATGAACGAATCATATCACACCGAGGGGCGGTAGTCTGCATTTCCTCAAACAAAATTTTTATTTTAACACAAAATTGAATTTAAAAATATGTTTTGTAATCATTAAAAAAATAATAAGAAAAATTATAAATATATTATATTACATATATAAATAGGTTTTCCATCATATTTTTGACATTGACCGGTGCTATAAAAAATTGAACAATCATTGTTTATGGAGACTGTACTTCACCATACACGTAAATAATATGTTTGATACCCATTAAATGGTGGTGGGTGTATGTTTATATCAAAATATTAGTTTTAAAACATACTTGTATATTGATTATACTTATTTTGTTATACATTAATGAAATATTTTTAGTGGAGGGCAGTAGAATGGAAATTAAAAAAGGTTATGAGGAAAAATGTTACATCATAATTAAGAAACTCATCTATGTTTTTGTTAATACCCTTTATTTGATGAAATTATGTTCAAATGGATTATGTTTAGGATGATAAGGAATCTGTTATATTTTTATTATTGTATGGGAAATCATAATGGCTAGAAATGTGTAATTTTTTAGGAGGATGATTCCCTTTTTATAGTGGAGGTGGAGTAGCAGTCTTGAAAATATTTGATGAGATAATTACACCAACATTTTTCTTGATGAATTTGGATATAATAATTATCAAAATTATATAAAATGGATTATTGGGTATAAATATAAAAATATAATGTGTTTTTACTATTTTATAGGCCAGTTTGGGTCATAAATTTATGATGTACTATTTAGTTATGTTTTATTTTACAGTAATATATGTAAATAACATAAATTGTATTCACTAATCATTTTGTTGAAAAAAATATGTTGACCTTTTTGTACATTATAATTTATGATTATTTTAAAAATTTAATCAATTTTGAAATATCTGAATCACATCATTTTATAAATTAATTTATATTAATATCGTTGATGGGATAACATTGCATGTTTTTAAATTATAAGTGATAAAATGATTTCTTGGTTTTTATATCCAAATTGAATGTGAAATTAGATCAAATTACATACATTTGATTAATTGAATAATATATTATCTAATTAATCATTTAAACCAAATTTAAAATATATTATACTTTTTAATTTGTTTTTATGAAAATGATGTTTTTAATTAATATCTAATATTTTAAAATATTCATAAAAAATAAAACCATATAGAAAAATAACAAAAAATAATCTTAACATAATTTTAAGGTTTCTATTTCAAATATTAATTTATTTTGAAAATATTATATCAATAAAGGTTGAATAATTGTGAGCTAAAATCAGTTCTACTTTAAAAAGCATTAAAACTACTATTAAACATTAATATAGTTTTTCATGAAGAACACTTGGGTGGTTCTTATCATATGTATATCAAATATATTGGATGAATATAAAAAATATTTTATTGAAGATATAACATATATATTACACTAATATCACACACTATTTGTTATTAATTCAATTTATTATGTTAAAAAAACTCTATGACCCTAATAATAATAATATTATTTTTATATTCAATCAGTTTTCATATTTATTTCTAATTAATTTGTAACATATATATTCATATTATATTATTATAAACAATATATAGTCATAAATTAGATATTATTGTTCATAACATCTTATTTAACATCATGTTGATAGATTATTAAATTAATTACTAATATTTTAAAAATATTATATTGTCTCATTAAACTCAATCATGCGTGTAGTGAATGCTAATGAAAAAAAGTCATTTTTTAATGTGACACAAGATAAACATGGTGTTATTTTAAGAGAAACCTAAAAATTATGTTCTATGAAGTGCATGATTAACATGATGTTGTGTATAACACATTTAAACATAGTTATTTACTATAAGATAGACAATTTTTCATGTTTGGTGAAATCAAAGAAATCTCACATGTCAAGATAATTTGATCGAATATAATACACTAAATCTAATGGTGTTATATTATTCCCCCATTAAAATGAATTTTTGTAGTCAAATTCATCTAGGTTATCATTGTTTTAATATGTAAAAGTTTCATTCATAAAAACCAACATCATAATTTTTTTTACTAAAACATCCCTTACAATTTAAAATATAGAACCTTAATTTTTACCCAAAGTAATATATAACTTGGTTTCTATATATGATGACATAAGTTGGGAGTGAAAATTGGACATGGAGGAAATGTGTAAATATTTATACGGGGTGATTGATGTGTTTAATCAAAACAATTTAATGATCAAATAAAAGGTGAGGGCCTAAATTTTAAAAAAATGCATTGATTTTAAAGGCCATCTATTATAAATTTTAATGTAATAGAACATCACATTTTATTTGATTCATTATCAAATCAATGAGTAAATATTTAATCAAACAAAAATATAAGTAAATATATAAACTTGTTATATTTCTATAAACAAAACATCATTAGTAATTTTTTAAACGATTTCCAATTCATCAATTACATCAAGAAATTGATGTATAAATATTAAAACTAAGGCCTTAAAAACTAAAATAAATTTTTTATAGATATTAAGTTCTATAACTGAATGAAAATTATAATTTTTTTCTACAAATATTCTCATAAGTCAATATATTGAATATTTTAATCTCTAAACACATAATATAACACTACTATTTTATCATAAATAATTAATAATTGAAATTAATAATATCTTAACTAGGAAATAGTGTCCGCTACTGGTTCGAGTTAAATCCTTATCATCCTTCAGTAATTGGTTCAAGACCTGCAGCCTTTTTATACATGATTGGTCCTCACCCAAAATACACGATTTCCTTTTATAAAACATCACTAATATAATTTTCGATGTATGTATGATAGACAAGAAAGAAATAATGTTATCCATTAAATGTAATTTTAACCATGACTAAAAAAAATATTTCATAAATACTTTTATCTATATTAATATATAAATTTCACGAATGGTTTTCCTTATAACCACTATGAATGGTGAAAACCGAAAGCATAAGAATGAAATTCATGAAATCATCTGAACATTATTTCCCATGTATATTAAAATGTAGCTCTTTGTTTTAACATTCCTAACATGTAAATACCCCATCCTAAATTCTCTTATAAAATTTCTATTCACAGAATTACAATAAAGCAATATAAAAAAATGCATTATTACCGATTAAATGTATATTAGATTTATACCTTAAATCTAAAATGTTTTAAACTTCCTTAATTATTTCTTAAACTAAGTTTCAACAAATCCATAATTTGTTACCAATTAATATGAACCATCCAATTGAATTATTAATACCACATATATTTATAAAAACCACATTATCATTACATAAGGAACATATTAAGGGTTATCTAACCCTTAATCATGTGTATTCCATACACATCACATTTAAATTATATGAACTTTTCATTCTATGACAACTATTAACTGTGTTATTTTTACTTTATAATGAAAAAATAATCTAAACAATCCATATATATTTCACTATTCATATAACTATCTTCAGGAATCCAATTATATAAAATATATTATTATCCCCCTTTATCCTGTTTCCCTTATCAAGAATACCTCATCATATTACACAGTACCTAATTTCATTCACATTTACCATGTAGTCTCTTCATCATATATACTGTAACCATTTCCCATACTACCATTTTGATCTTCATCGAGATATTTCCTTTTAAGAAAATGAGTTTCATTATGACTATCTATTCCACACTGAATACATGTAACCTTCGATGATTCCATAGGGTGTCCAATATTATCATCTATTAAATTATCTGAATAATTCATTTCCCCCCTCAGTCACATTATTTTTGCCTTTCCTTACCACAATCTAAATATATTATTATTTATATACAATATTGAAATGGGTGATTATATTGACAATCTTTAAAGAATGGAAGCCAAATTGTCATTCCTCTATGTTTTCCACTACTTGAACTCTCGGGTAACTCTTTCTTTATCATTATTAGGGACTCTGAGAGTTTGTTAAGGTACACATTTTAATAGTGTTCTTTAATAAATGATTTTTTCTAATCACAAGAGATAATAATTCAGTGATCATTCCAGTTGACTGATCATAAGAAAATCTTCCTTCACATTCAATGATAATCCAGTCCCTTTATGTTCCAACATTTCAAAAAACCATAAGCATTGTCTAAGAATTAATTTTCATATAAGAAAAACACATAGTCATTAAAATTATTAATTATCAGTTACCTAAATCATCAAACCTTCCTTAATCTATGAGACACTAGTTCCACACTAGGTTTTTAATATCCAACATATATTTAAATTCTTTAGAATTGTTTTTGGAGAGTTTGTGAATACATAAGGAATATCACCAAAGAGTTCCAAACTAGGTGTGCAGTGAGGCATGTTGTCTTTAAACAAATTACCTCGAGTCATGATCAGAACATATTATCAGAGTTTTTACACCTAGGAACACATATTACATATCCACATCAACTTATATTATCTATAAATATATTTATTTCCCGGAATCCACTCACTTTATCCGTTATAAATATTCCAGGACATTTTTATAAATGTTAATTAATCCTTATAATTTTCCTTTCAGATATCCATAGACTTATCATCACAAATATACCAAGGTATCTCACTATTTTTTTCTAGTATTAATTCTCAATGGTTGGAAAAAACCTTTCCATTAATTCCAACTATAATGAAATAGGATTTTCATACATGGATATTACATCATTTTATATTAATTCTCATCCCATTAATAAAATACATGCCTAATCACTGTAATATTTTACTGTCTTTGAAAACATGAAAAAAAATCTTATATCTGGGTGAAAAATCAGAATTCATACCATAAATATATATACCTTTAGTTTAACTTCCTAAAACTATTCTGCTATAACCTATAGAAAGGAAACTAAATAATAGAGTGAGCCCAGAAGATCAATTAGATAAATAAAGGAAATGTATCCTCATTATATGAACCAAATGGTATGGTACATGAGCATAATATTTGATGATATATACCTTAATATTAGATATCGTAAAAAACATTGGCAGTTCATAAGACCTAATTCATAAGTAAATAAATAACACAATCCAATAATCATAACATAAGAATAAAAATAAAATTTTGGAACACACATAAAAATAAAATATGATTTCCATATTAGCCATGACATAACTAGAAATAACAACTTTGAAGTAAGTATTTACTCCCCATACAATATTTTTAGTCGTGCTTTACTCTCATTCCCATCTTAGTAGAATAATATATCTCCTCAAACCATCCTGTTAGTCAAGGATCACCCCCATGTCCATTTTAGTTGTCAAGGATCATTCCAATGATCATCTAAATCTAAATCACAAGATATAAATATGTTCTCACTACATCGGAGGGAGATATAGGTCCCACCCCAGTCATAGTGAAAACATACATTCCAATACTATAATATCATGAAGAATCTCATAATAACCCATGAAATAAAATTTGTATCATAATCATGTAATCATATCATAAACATTGGAAAAATACATTTTTCATAAACATTTCACCAAAAACAGAACACATGAAATTAAAACATATTTATAAAAAAACACATGAAATAGATAAATATTACATAGAGATTAACTCATGAGTTGAAAACTATTTCATGAACATATAACCTATGAAAGAGAAATATATTTAATAAACATATAACATAGGAAAGAGAAACAATTTTCATAAAGACCATGAAATCAAACATGACACATTCAATGAAATAATGTTAATGGTTCCATTTTATATTTTCCTAAAAGGAAATAATTAATATCAATATATTTCACCTAATATGGATACAATTTTTGAAATATAATTCAAAAGGTTTTCATGATGATAATACCCTTTCTTCTTTGGAAAACGATTTTTAATACAAAAAAAAAACATTTCATAAAAAAATATCATTGAATATACCTTAAAAAATTATAATGTGATATTGAAAACATTTTGAAAACATTTTTCCTTCAAAACATTTAAAAAATACTATTAATTCGAAAAAACATTGAAAAATTATAAATAATGGTTGAAAATGTTTTGAAAAACATTTCATTGAAAATACATTAAAAACATATAAATATGTATTGAAATAATTTAAAAACCATTTTCCTTGAAAACATTTAATATAATATTGATAACATTTTGAAAATGATATTTATGAATAATTATAAAATTATTTTGAAATTCTTAAAAATAAAATTTCCTTGAAAACATATAAAATAAACATGATAACATTTTGAAAATAATTTACCTTGATAATATATTTTAAAATATATTTCAAAAATTATCCATTAAACATGAGAATAAATCATGAAATGATCGGGCATGGATGAATCCATACTTGTTGTATGAGGTAAAAAAACATCTCTTTTTCCTGTTAAAGGTGTGAAAATGAATTTATAGGAATGTTACAAGATGATTACATTGAAAATATTTTTAAAAATAAAAGGGGTAAAAATATAATTTAAATATTTATGTGTCACGAACCACATTCACCAAAAGGAGGGAAGGGTCAGCAGATTTCCATGCCCTTCCTTCTTTATGTTGAAGGAGAGATAATGACCCCCGATACCCGCCTTCAATAGGCCCCGCAGTGGCGACTAACACCAAGGGTATAGAAATTTCTCACAAATTGAAGGCATTACCCCTTTTTGTTTTATAAGATCGAGAGATGAGATGATGAAACTCAATAACACCAAGGTAAAAGAAAAGTAAAGTAAAAAATAAACCATTCCCACATGCATGTTCCAAATGTAAAGCCACAAGTACAAAGGGCGACTACAAAGGTAAGTACCAAAGAAGAAAAAAAATAGAAACTGCAACTACCCAAAAGGTCCGAGCTAGTACGGTCCTGCTCAATCCCCGAAGTCCTCCTAGAAACCTGAAAGCAAGTACACTCAGTAGGGAAAACCAAAGACTCTCGTTCACAAGTGGGGGAACGTGCTAAAGTCCCGTGAGAAAAGAAGTAAACCAAACACCTATAAAAGTAAACTATCCACCCAATCCTCACCAAGGCACACTCCTCAAATAACACAAGTCAAGTAATATAATATAATAGCACATCGAGGTTTGGGTACCCCGTGCCACTTTCCCACTGGTTATTGAGACATCCTATGAATCGGACCAATCCCTCCATTCTCACTGCAGTCCCACTACCACACCAGCCCGCACACACCTGGGCCACAACCACACGCAGTCCCACTGCCGAATCCCTCCCGCACACACCTGGGCCACAACTGTCACATGTAACCACGCCTGAAAACACCTAGGCTAGAACAACCACTACCACGCCCGAAGACACATGGGCTAAAGGATCCACTGCCATGCCCGAAGACACATAGGACTTATCTCGAAGACACTTGGGAAACCACCTGCCGCACACACCTGGCCAACCACCACACTACCCCTCTCGATGTTTCTTGGGCTAATAATGGACCTCAGGCCATCACAGCCTGCCCGAAGATACTTTGGCTATCTGGGAAAGGGAGAATAAAAGGATCTAATAACCAGCCACTATGAATAGTGTTGGAAAAAACACCCTCCCCCATGAAATGAGGGTGTTCGGCACTATGTTCTCAACTTGGGTGGGGCGAAAATAAGAAACAAAATGCTACAAGTATAGATATAAGTAACAATCACTCACCCAAAGCTCAGTTTTTTCTAACCAGCCAACAGAACAAAACACCACTGCGTTCAAGTCACAAGTCACGACTATCGCCAACAAAGCTCATCTGTCCCATTCTTGTTTCAAGTTCAATGAAAATGTTTAATTAAGTTCAAGCAGTACTGGGAAACTAGTAGGCATAGGATCAAGTCCAGGAAGTTAAACAATCATGCAACAACCAAAACGCCCACACCCAGTTCTCAACAACAGAGGATCCTACCCCAATTCGTGATATAAACAAGTATCCACCCAGTCCTAAAACTCACAACCACTGAATCCATACCAACAGTAGATCCCATCCACCCAATTTCACACAACCACTGAGGGTATAAAAGAACCGGGAATCCTATCCCCTCCCACATCTCCAGAAATCAGCCCGAAAGGAAAACAACCAACTACCACCACCAACACAAGTCATGGATTTTCAGATTTAAACGACTTAACACACTCCATGATTTCAAATTCCGTGTGTTCTAACCGGGAGTTATCATAGAAGGGTTGATCCTAGTGCTTTCAATTTATTCAGTCGGATATATGTGATTAACCAATTCATTTTTCACAGCAGGAGTTTACAACCACAAACAAGCCATTTAATACATCAGCAGGGTTCATTAGTGCACAAACAACAACCACCAACGACCTCAATTATCAGGAGGAATAAGCCATCAAAACTCAACAAGATGGTCATAAAAGAAACAGCATCAAAAAAATATAAGGCAACATCAACGATCACACCCCCCCCCCTATTTCTTTATAGAATTAATTCATTATCTTTAATTAGGTCTGGTTTATCCAATCCTATAGAACAGAAGCACACCCACCCTGTATGATACACAAAAGAGAGGAAAAGGAGAAATTCCCTACTTGTAGATAGATGGTCGACGGTTAGGCCAGGCACTGATCTTTACGGATAACGATGCACCCGATGCACTTCAAGTGGTTTGTGAAGAGACGCGATTGAGGAAAGGAGAAACCATGGCTAACCCTTAGTTTATAAGAGCCACAGATGGTTGAGGTGAGAACGCGTAACTGCGTAAGGCACGGGGGTCGTGGGTTGACCACGCGGCTGGGCCGTTACACGTGGAGGTACCTCAGTATTTTTAGGAATTAAATATGGGCTCTAAATGGTTCTAAAAGGAGTAAAAGAATTAATTTACATCGAAACTTAAGTTACAGGAGTGGAAAAGTCAGGTACTAGAAGAAGAACGAAAGGCTCGGCGAGGGGACATGGTGTCACCCTCACGGTGCCACCGTCATGGTGTCACCCTCACGGTGCCACTGTCATGGTCCCACTGTTTTGGTGGAACCTCACTTTTGGCAAAGTAATGGTCCAGGAGGTTCCGATACATTACATTAGATAACTCTTAAACGATTCTCATCCTCGAGAATCAAAACAAACCAAGAAGGAAAGAGAGGGTCCAAACAACCAACTCCAAAGATACCTCTTAGAAGTGAACCCATGGTAACCAAAAACACTTTTCTGTTAAGAGCCAAGCAACATACTACACTAAAATGCCCAGGAATGTGGGTTGGGGAGTCTCCCCCATGTCAAGATATTATCCGCTTTGGGCGGCACTCACTCGCCCGCACGGGTTCAATCGCATACACGTTAATGCGTCTTGATTCGGGGTCAGGTTCTCTCCTCCCCATATCCAGGGCTTTTCACACGTATCCAGAGGATGAAAAACCAGTACATTCATAGCCAAAAGACAAAACGTTCTACCACAATAGGTACAAAAATGAACAAAACTCAAAACAACTCTAGGTACTGGGTATGCATCTGTGCTTCCAAATCCGAGACTATAGACCTTGGAACTCCATGCAACCTCACCACCTCATCCACGTACTTTAGTGGCAAAGCGTCCACAGTACTCGACACCCTGATTTCCAGAAAGTGAGCCAATTTCGTCAACCTGTCCACTATCACCCAGATGGCATCGTACCCTCCTTGGACAATGGGTAGTCCCATGATGAAATCGATCAAGATGTCATCCCACTTTCACTCGGGGACATCTAGAGGCCGCAATAGGCTGCCTGGAACTCGGTGTTCAACATTCACTTACTGACACACTAAGCACATGGCCACACACTCTGCCACCGCTCGCTTAACTCTGGGCCACCAAAACTGCCTCTTCAAACCCAGGTACATCTTGGAAACTCCTGGGTGTACCGCCAGGGGTGAGTTGTGGAACTCACTAAGAACCTTGTCATGCATCACCCCTGGATCAAACAACCTTTTCTGAAAAACCATCCGGTTCTGACCATCCTCTGTCCATCCTTCCAGAGCATTACCCTGGTCAACTTGGTCACGCATCACTTCGCACTCTAGGTCTCCCCACTGAGAATTCTCCACTTGCTGAAACAGGGATGACTGCACTGTCATCTGATATAGGCAGCCTCTGCCACTATCCATCTTCGCATCCAAGTGTAAGGCATCCAACTCTTTAATTTCCTTCCACACATCCGCCAACTCTCGGACCACATCCTTCTGCTTCCTCCTGCTCAAGGCATCATCTACCACATTTCCCTTTCCCTCAGTATAAGAGATCTCGAAGTCATAATCCTGGATGAACTCCACCCATCTCCGCTGTCGCAATTTTATGTCCCACTGGGAGAAGATGTACCTCACGATTTTGTGATCCGCGAAGACAACAAAGCGTTCCCCAATGAGGTAGTGCCGCCATAACTTTAGCACAAAAACTACCACTGCATTCTCTAGGTTGTGGCTAGAGTAATTACGCTCATGGGGGCCTAGATTCCTGGACCCATAAGAGATCAACCCTTGTCACTGCATTAACACGCATCCCAGGCCCTTTCCCGAAGCATCAAAAAATACCTCATAGGCCACCCCTTCTTCTGGTAATCTTAGCACTGGGGCACTGACCAACTTCTCCTTCAGATAGCTGAAGGTTGACTGGCACTTCTCACTCCATTCGAAAGCCTAGTCCTTCTTGGTCAGAGCCGTCAAAGCGGATGCTACTCGGGAGAAGCTGGGTACAAATCTCTGGTAGTAAACTGCCAGCCCAAGGATACTTCGGACATCCGCCATATTCTTGGGTGCTTCCCAAGAAACAACCGCCTAAACTTTTGATGGGTCCACCGCTACCCCCAGCTCGGACACCACGTGCCCGAGGAAGTGCACTTCTCGTGTACAGAACTTGCATTTCGACAACTTCCCATAGAGCTGGTGCTGTCAGAGGACCTCCAAAATTGTCCTCAGGTGCTCTGCATGGTCCTCCTCTGATCTAGAGTAGACCAGGATATCATCGATGAACACAACCACGAACTGATCTAGGTACTCCGGGAAGATGGAGTTCATCAGCCCCATGAACACAGCCGGTGCGTTCAAAACACCGAATGACATGACTACGAACTCGAAGTGTCTATACCTGCACCAGAACGCTGTCTTCAGGATGTATCTCTCTTTCACCCTCAGCTGGTGGTACCCAAACTGCAGGTCGATCTTCGAGAACCATCCTGCCCCTTTCAGCTGGTCGAAAAGATCGTCTATCCTTGGAAGAGGGTAGAGATTCTTGATCGTCACCTGATTCAGCCTCATGTAGTCTATGAACAACCTGAGATCACCATCTCCCTTCTTTTCAAAAAAGACCGGAGCACCCCACGGTGACGCACTCGGACAAACATAACCCCTCTTCATCAGATCGTCAATCTGTATCAGCAACCCCCGTAGCTCTGAAGGTTCCATCTGGTAAGTAGCCATCAAGATTGGAAGAGTGCCGGGCTACAGGTCTATCCTGAACTCGATATCACATAGAGGGGGTAGTGTCTTCCCCACCTCAGGAATGATGTCTATAAAATCACAGACGATATCTAGAACTTTTACCATTTTAGCATCTACTGACGCCACTGTCATCTCGGTCAACAAGGAGAGGAGAGGATCCTCTCGCCTGTTTCCCCTCGGACTGCTCCACTCGCCAGTGAAGGTAACACGCCGGCCGTCCAAGTCCGAGAACACCACCCATCTTTGGAAACAGTCGATGACAGCAAAAATAGAGAATAGCCAGTCGATGCCTAGGATGACATCGTATGGCTGCATTTGCAGCAGAAGAAGATCCCTAACCGACTGATGTGACCCTATCATCAGTCTACATCCCCGACAAACAAACAACAAGTTGGTCTGACCTCCGACTGGTGTGCTCAAATCTAGGTGCACTGGATGTCTCTCTGCATCTACACCCAAGGCACGAGCTAGGCTGGGTGCAACAAAGGAGTGCGAAGCTCCGGTATCGAACAAAGCATAAGCAAGAGTGATAAACAGACTGATCGTACCTCGAACAACCTCTGGCCCTGCTGGAAGAGCTGCCTCTACAGCCTACAACTGTCCATACCCAGCTCCCCTGCCCCTCGGCTGTCATCCACCTCCCCGACCACACCCTGGTCGAGGTCCCTGTGGAGCGCCCTGAGGTCGGCCTCCTCCTCCTACATCTGCCCTCGGAGGAGTGGGAGCTCGCTGTCCCTATTGTTGCTGCTGGAAAGGTCTGGCTGGAAGCTGCTGCTGGGGTGGGTGCTACGGATGACTACCACTACTGTACTACACCCGGTCGGGGCACTGACTCTGGAGATGTCCAGTGCTCCCATAGACAAAACACCGCTGTCCCGGGCCCGAAGGGAAAAGGCGGGGGTCGGGGGTTTGAAACTGAAACTGCTACGGTCTGCTCCCTGATGGTCGGAACCTGGAGGGTCCTGACGCTGGAGGCCTGGTACTGACGGCCTTTCCCTTCGGTGGTCCCAATTGGATCCCTTCTCATGACACTCCCCCTAGAGCATGAATCCTCTCCACCATTTCGGCCTCCTTCTGGACCTCCATGTATGTCGGCAGGGTGAAGGGGGTAACAACATACTGGAGGGAGGCTCAGAGCACCTCCTCTAAATGTCTTTCCCAAGACTCCTCATTGGGAAAGAGGTCCGGAGCAAAACGTAGGAGGTCCTTGAACTTGATCCCTAGCTCCCTCATGGACATACTCCCCTGCTGGAGGGAGAGTAGTTCCTGCCTCTTTTCTGCCTTCATCGTTGAGGAGAGGAATTCCGCCCGGATCTCCCTCTCTAAATCCGCCCAAGACACCTCAGACTCTCTCCTCTCCCCCAGGTAATGCATCCACCACTGACGGGCCACTCCCCAGATCTGGCTGATGGCCAGGGGAACCCAGTACTCGGTTGTTTCCTGAATCAAGCCGAATGCTATAACTAGCTCCTCTATCCAGCCTTCCGTCTTCATATCGGAGGTGCTGCCCTCATACATCTCGAGGGCCTGTCGCTGGAAGGCTCGAAGAGTATTCTGCCACTATTCGTCCTCTTCCCCTCGATCAACTCTCTGCCGATCGGCCAAAGTAGTCTCTGGGGCCTCGATCGCCTGAACCACACGTGGTCGCCTTCCAGGTTCCATAGCTGCAAGGTAAACAAGGAATGCCTAAGCCCATGTAGTGTATAATATCGTTCTTAAAACATCTTAAAATATAATTTATTCTTAATCCACAAGACATCCCAGAAACACAAGAACACAAGTCATTATGATGCATTTACCTTTCCTAGGGTCTCTACCCTGCAATCAGTGTGGCCTCACTTGGTCGTTCGGTAGGTCCAAAGTCCTTGCATCGGATCACGGGGGGCCCGAAAATCTCGTGTCCTAGCCGGTCTTCCCTGGCCTAATTCACGCGCCAAGGTCACCCAACACTGTTGCCTTATCATCCCATGCATTCCTCACTGTGTCTAACTCCATACTCCATCCTATATCTCAACCATCACCTCCGATACCATTCAGTCATGACCCGCCTTCACCAAAAGGTGGGAAGGGTCAGTAGATTTCTAAGCCCTTCGTTCTTTAAGTTGAAGGAGAGATAATGACCCACGAGACCCACCTTCAATAGGTCCCGGAGTGGATACTAGCACCAAGGGTATATAAATTTCTCACAAATTGAGGGCATTACCCCTTTTTGTTTTATAAGATCGAGAGATGAGATGATGAAACTCAACAACACCAAGGTAAAAGAAAAGTAAATCCAAACACAATCCATTCCCACATGCATGTTCCAATAGTAAAGCCACAAGTACAAAGGGAGACTACAGAGGTAAGTACCAAAGAAGAAAAAAACAGCAATTGCAACTACCCCAAAGGTACAAGCTAGTACGGTCCTGATCTATCCCCGAATTCCTCCTAGAAACCTGAAAGTAGTTTTATATACGTAGGGTGAGCATACAAGTACACTCATTAGGGAAAACCAAAGACTCTTGTGCACAAGTGGGGGAACGTGCTATTGACCCGTGAGAAAATAAGTAAACCAAACACCTATCAAGGTAAACTGTCCACCCATGCCTCACCAATGTACACTCCCCAAATAATGCAAGTCAAGTAATATAATATAATATCACATCGAGGTTTGGGTACCCCGCGCCACTTTCCCACTGGTTATTGAGACATCCTACGCATCAGATGAATCCCTCCATTCTCACTGTAGTCCCACTGCCACACCCGCCTGGACACACCTGGGACACAACCACAAAAAGTCCCACTATCGAATCCCTCCCACACACACCTGGGCCACAACTATCACACGTAACCATGCCAGAAGACACCTGGGCTAAAGGATCCACTGCCACGCCCGAAGACACCTGGGCCTCATCCCGAAGACACTTGGGAAACCACCTGCCGCACACACCTGGACAACCACCACACTACCCTGACCGATGGTTCTTGGGCTAATAATGGACCTCAGGCCATCACACCCTACCTGAAGATACTTGGGCTATCCGGTAAAGGGAGCACAAAAGGAGCTAATAACCAGACACTATGAATAGTGTTGGAAAAAACACCCTCCCCCATGAAATGGGGGTGTTCGGCAGTAAGTGCTCAACTTGGGTTGGGCGCGAATATGAAACACAAATCTACAAGTATAGATATAGGTAACAAGCACTCACCCATAGCTCAAGTTTATCTAACCAGCCTACAGAACACAACACCACTACGTTCAAGTCACAAGTCACAACTCTCGCCAACAAAGCCCATCTGTCCCATTCTTTTTTCATGTTGAATGAAAATTTTTAATTAAGTTCAATTACTACTGGGCAACTAGTAGGCATAGGCACAAGTCCAGGAAGGTAAAAAATCAAGCAACCACCAAAAATCCCACACCCGGTTCTAAAAAACAGAGGATCCCACCCCAATTCGTCATAAAAACAAGTATCCACCCGGTCTTAAAACTCACAACCACCGAATCCATACCAACAGGGGATCCCATACCCCCAATTTCACACAACCTCTAATGGTATAAAAAAGTAGGGAATCCCATCCCCTCCCACATCTCCAGAAATCGGCCCGAAAGGAAAACAACCAACTACCACCACCAACACAATTCAGGTATTTTCAGATTTAAACGACTTAACACACTCCATGATTTCAAATTCTGCATGTTCTAACCGGGAGTTATCATAGAAGGGTTGATCCTAGTGATTTCAATTTTTTTTATCCGGATATACGTGATTAACCAATTAATTTTTAATAGAAGGAGTTTACAACCACAAACAAGCCATTTAAAACATTAGCAGGGTTCATTAGTGCACAAACAATGACCACCAACGATGCCGATTTTCAGGAGGCATAAGCCAGAACAACTCAACAAGATGGTCATAAAAGAAACAACATCAAATAATATAAGACAACATCAATGATCACATCCCCGCCCTCTTTATTTATAGAATTCGTTCATTATCTTTAATTAGGTCTGGATTATCCAATCCTACAGAATAGAAGCACGCCCACCCTGCATGATACAAAAAAGAGAGAGGCGAAGGAGAAATTTCCTACTTGTAGATAGATGGTCGACAGTTAGGCCTAGTGCAGAACGTTACGGATAACGATGCACCCGATGCACCACAAGTGGTTTGTGAAAAGCTGTGATCGACGAAAGGAGAAACCATGGCTAACCCTTAGTTTATAAGATCTGCGGATGGTTGAGGTGAGAGCACGTAACTGCGTAAGGCGCGGGGGTCGTGGGTTGACCACGTGGCTGGGCAGTTACTGATGGTGGTCCCTTGGTATTTTTAGGAATTAATTATGGGAATTAAATGGTTTTAATAGGAGTAGATGAATTAATTTACGTCGAAACTTACGTTGCGGGAGCCGAATAGTCAGGTACTAGAAGAAGAATGAAAGGCCCGGCGAGGGGACACAATGTCACCCTCACGGTGCCACCGTCACGGTGCCACTGTCACGGTGCCACTGTTTTGGTGGAACCTCACTTTTGGAAAAGTAATGGGGCAGGAGGGTCCGAGCCATTACATTGTGGATAATGGTACAATATTTCTGGAATCCAAATTTTTAAAACATTGGTTTTAAAAGAACACAACTTTCTGACCAAATAGAGGGTAATGTATGGATTTATAAAATAATACTTTGTCCCAAGATAATGTACCAAATAGTGAAATAAATAATAAAAATATATTAATATATAATTAATAACTATAGGAGTTAAAAATTCATTATTGTTCTTGAGAGATGGGTCATAATATTTTATAAATGAAAGCATATACATATACAATCATGACAAGTAATAACATTTTTTCAATAAACTTTTATAACTCATTAATAAGGGATCAAACAGTCCATGTAATAAATGAATGATACATAAAACATAAAATTAAATGAAAATAGGTAAATTCATTATGTAATAAGTAAAATGGATGATTATACTCCTTTAAAGTGACTTTTTTGATAAAAAACATCTGTTTTAATGAATACAAATTCAGTCAAAATTATGTCACTGACTTGGTACCATTCGAAACATAATCATCATTATATATTAATCATTAATTGGATATGATAATAGAAAAATTATATCTAAGATATATATAATTCAATCATGTATTTTATATACACTATACAAACAGAAATATTTGTAAACATAACATGTATGTCATTGAAATAAAATGTGGGATGAAATTTCCTTACCGTGTGTCTTGAATTTAGTAATACTCATTCAAAATAATTATATAATGAATATAAATATTTTATATAAATATTATGGAACCAAATTATTATATATAATAGCATATATAGTTTAATTAGGTCCTTATATTACACACATTATAACAATCTTTGGACAAGGTTTAACTTCATGTAATATATGATTTATTCATCAGATGTGTCTTAATTGGTTATGTCATTAGTAAATATTCATTCTATAATAAATCCTAGAATGTAATGTATGATATAAAAGAAATTTAAATCCAATTTTTTCAATTTTTTAATTTCATATATATAGAAAAAATTGATTACATCGTTCTTGGAGAAGGATGTTCATACATATGCATGATCAATGTTTTTGTTTTTATTATCATGTTGAATGAAAAAAAGAAAATGACATATATGTATATATATATAATTATTAAATTATATTTATTTTATAATTTATATCATATTTAATAACTAAATACATCCTTAATACATTTCATGTAGTGTATGAATTAATCATATCACTTTGAGGTGGTGGAAGTCCACATTTCTTAAACTGAAATTACTGTATTGACACAAAATTGAAATTGAAAGATATGTGTTTCAAAAAAGGAAGAAAAAATATTAATTTCATAAAAAATATAATATATAACATATATGAACATATTTCTCATCCTATTAATCTCCCATGAGAGGTGGTAAGGAAAATCGAACAATCATCGTTTTTAAGGCAATCATTTTCTATACATGACAATAGTGTGTATGTTACTCATTATATGGAGGTGTTCTTATATGTAGTTAAAAAAATTATCATAACCAAATCCTATTATATTGAGTATATTGTTGTTTTTATTATATATTAGTATATATAGAGTGCATGTGTGGAGAAGGAATAAAAATTAAATTAATTAATGGAAGACCATACCACTTAATCTGGTAACAACATTTGGTTTGATCAAAAAGGTTTCCTTGAAATTATTTAATCTCAAATAAAGTATTCAATAATGATTTGAGGGAATCTAGGATCATATTTATTAGAGTTTTGGAAAACCACGGGTCTTAATAGGAGAAAGTAATTTGGAGTAAATGATTCCATTTATAGTGTAGGAGGAGTGGAACACTTGTAAACATTTAAAGATATAAATCTTCCCCCATTATTCATGCTATATATGAATAAAATAATGATAACAAATATATATAAGGGATTATAGGGTTGAAATATGGTCATGTAATGAATTTTGGCAATAATTATAGGTGTTTTTGGGTCATTAAATTTTTGTGTAGTCTTTATCTAAACATAATTTTACCTTAGTGGATTTAATTAATTTTAATTACAATCTATTATTATATTAGTCAAAAACTAATTTGGACTTATTAAAAAATATTAATTATTATGAATCCAACTATAGAATCATTTTTTTTCCAAAATAGCATAACATTTGTAGAACTAATTAATTGAAAATTAATCCCACTAAATTGATGAAATGGTGTGGTTTTAAATCCTATAGGATAAAACTGTTTCTATGTTTTTATATCCAATTTCAATGGGAAACTGCTTCAAATGAACTACATTGGACTAATTGATAAAATTATTTTTTAATTATACATATAAAAAAATGTAAAATATAGTTTACTCATATAAATATATTATTCTTTTGAGTATTTTTGAATTAAAATATATTATTTTTAAATATTCTTTAAAAATGAATCAATAAAAAGAAATAAAAAAAATTATTCTATCTTAGGGTTTATTATTTAAATAAAATTATAAATTATATTTTTTCATATTTAATATATTATAGTTCACTAATTGTGATTTAAAATGGGATCTCCATTAAATGATGTTGAAACCACCTTAATTAAAAATATATTGTGTTATCCATTAAATTAGTATTCTTATTTTATTATGACTATAAAATCAATTAGATTAATATATTACATATTTAATTTGAAACAACAAAGATATATAACACTAATAGCTTTCAATAATTATAATTAATTTAATTTATTATTTTGAAATACCATTCTGACTCTAATAATAATAATATGATCTTTAATATTCAATATGTTATCATATTTATTTATAATTAACTTGTATCTTATGAATTCATTATATATTTGTGTAAATAATTCAATTTAAAAAATTATTTAGTAATATTCATAACTGATAATTTAACTGATAGGTTATAGATTAATATATTGAATAACATTATTTTAATAATATATTAATGTTTTATAGAACTAGGTCATGCATGTTACACAAGACATAGTGGAATGTCATTGTACATGTTGCACAAGATAACCTTGGGGTAATTTTTTCGGAATATGAGATTTATGTTGCATGTAGTGCATGGTTAACATAATGTAGTGTAAAACATAGGCCATATATAGTTATTTAATATAAATTTTAAGATTTTCAATGTTATGTGCAATGAAAAATATAACAAATGATAAATTAAATTAAAAAATATAATTCAAGAATTATAAGGTAGACAAATGCAAATTGAATTATTTTATCATGGATTAAGTTTATATCTTGTTTTATTTTAGAGTATATCCATGATTCTTATGATAAATTAAGAATACATGTATTCCAAAAAGATTTATAGTAATTAGAGTTATTACCATGCCACACCAAAATACATAATGATATTATTCACATGTTTAGTATGTGAAAAATAAGATATATTTAATGATATATGGGGTATAAATGTTATGATTATTTAGTGAAATAAATTAAAAAGTTCAGTATTTTCTTTTTTCATAAGAGATTCAAGGATGAACATTTATTGAATGTTTTACGTTAAAATTGGGAATGAGGTTTTATTGATTAAATTATTATCTCATTATATAATGATTTATTCATATTTCATATCCTATTGTAATATATATTTATTTATATTAATGAATGATATATGACATGTCATTTGAGTTTACATATGTATCGTAGGATCTATTTGTGATTCTTAGACACAAATTTCACACAATGTTTATTTAGAGTACGTCATTATCTAAAAATCAGTCAATACACAACCAAAAGGTATGATTGTGCATTTTAAATGAAATTAATTATTGTAAGAATAATTCATTATGTATATAGAAAATAAATTAATTCCTACAAAATAGAAAAAGGAGATTGAATAATATTTTTCCTAATTCCACCTTTTTAGTTGAATATATTTTCTTCTAAATATAAATACATTTATGTTTATTAGGCCATTAACATTCCATTTTTATTTACATATTTGTAATCAATGATCAATATCAATATTCATAAATAAGATAGATTTTTCTCCATGTTCAATATTCACACCCCAACTATGTTATACTATGTGGGTACCTATTTATGAGTTATTTGGGCAACATTTTTAGTTATAAATCACCTTATCAATGAGCGATATAGTAATCATTTATACTATGAGAGTTTATAATAGTGGATCTTTTATGATTTAATCCATTGATAATATTTATTTATTTTGAGCATGAAATTATTTTTATGGGGGATTTTAATGTAACACAATAAGATTTTGTTAATTGTTTCCCAAATTAATTTAATCTTTTGGATATTATTAACTAATGAATACATCGTTTTATAAAAAAATTATTTTTTTGTATTTTTTATATGAATTGCATTCTTAATATTACACTACATGGAACACATATATTTGATTTTGGCACGCACAACACTATGGTAGGATTTTTTTGTACACATTACTAAAATAATGATCACCAATTATTTAGAATGGAATATGTCATGTGGATTTATTAAATTATGAAACAATGATTAACATATATAATTAAAATTAATCCTAGAGTAATTTTTTTTTGAAATGTAATTAATAACTCTTTGAGAATAATAAAATTATTTTTCTATGAAAATAAATATTCAATATAAAAACACTATTCCATATCAATAAACTAAACAAACCAATTTGGATGTGTGTTTTGAATAATATATATATATATATATATTATAATCAATAAATATTGTTGATACACATCTAATAGATTATATAGTAATAATTTATATATTAAAAATAATAGTCATTTTTGGTAGTAATTTTTGACACATTAATAATTTATACATAAAAAGTAATATTCATTTGACAAAAAATAATATAAAATTTATCTTTTGGTGATATATTGGTTTTTTGTAGAACATCGATTTTGTGATGAATAATAAAAAATAATAAATTTTTATTGAATCTATATTTCCATATAGTTTATTTATTTACATAAATTATATCATAAATTATTTTTACATATATATTGATATATTTGTCATATATTAAAATAACTTCTTTAATTTGCATGAATTTACAATAGAAATTTAATATTAAAATATTTCAATAATTTGAATATATTTTCATATTAAAAAAATATCATATCATCACTTCTACATGTTTAATTGTAAATTAATTTCTGGAAATAATTCATTTTAATTTGAAAAAATTTATACAATGTTATGAAATTAAATTATTTATAATTTATAAAATGGTCAACATATATATTTTATGTTAATAGTAATGAATATTATTAAAAATAATTTCAATTAATACTGTAAAAATAGAATAATTAATGATTATATATAATGTCTAATGTAAAACAAATATCTTACACTTCCAAGACATATTTCTACCATACTCCATTCAAGGATATAGATTGATCTTTTTTTAACAGTTGGGGGGACAAAAAAACAGAGGAATCAATCAAATATTTTCTAGAATATAAAATGTGTTATCCACAATTATGAAAGTCATCCTATACTCCTCTCACTAATCCTCTCAATCATGATTGGATCATCCAAAAATTACATAAATATAATCCAAAATTACCTTTTATAATTGAATAATAATACCTTTTGAAATAAATTATACCATAGAAGTCCTTTGATGTAAACCGAAAAGAGTGACCAAATGAAGAGATAACATTTAATAACAAGATCTTTTTTAATTTCTTTTTCCATCCCAAAAAAATATTAGTACAAAATGACTAAATAATAAAATATATTTGAAAAATAAATTTAGCTATTTTTATATTATGTTTTATATTTAAAATCAACAACAATTACATCAACTGGGATGCACAATCATCATTCGTGTATATTGAAGACTATCATCACACAAAATGACGATGTTAGTTCTTCCAATTACTACATATAATGTTTGGAATAATGATATAATTTATTTTTTATATTATATAAAATATACTTATGATTTATATATTTCTATTTAATTTTAATATGACAAATTCCTTCATTAGTTTGTATTGTTTATAAATATTATTAAATTGTTTGGGGATGTGTGGTCTACCATCACCTCAAAGTGATGTGATTCATTCAGACATTACATAGATTCTATTAAGGATGTGTTTATGAAAATTATTATATATTGATATGATATATTAATTATAATGAACTATAATAAATATATATATATTCATTTATATCATTAATCATTCTGCTTTCAATATCTTAATAAAAATGTCAAAGGCATTCATCAGTACGTATGGCCTGCAATCTCCATGAAAGGTGAATTTCATTTAATTATTTTTATAAATTCAATGGTGTTATATTTACTTATATATTTAATATATATGATATATATATATATATATATTTTTTAAATTATTTAAATATGTAAATTATAATCATTATAAAAGGGTAAAGATTGAAAATTAAAACATATATGAAAAAAATGATTATTAATCAAAACATAACCTAAAAATGAAATTATTAATAAAAATGTTCTATAAGGACCAATAGAATAATATATGGAAGTATATATAATACTATTATTATATGATTGATTATTTATAAGAGTATTTTTATTATAATTTTTTTTGAATATTTAAAATGATGTTCAAAACACTAGGCATTGATATTCTTATATAATATTTATTTCTATAAGATATAAGATATATTAACCACATAAAATTATTTTGGACAGTATATAAATCCATATTACAGGTTCATGAATATAATAAATTTTATGATATTATAAATTTAAATTTATTTTAATTCTTTTATGGATATCTTTATTTATATTTTATTCAAGAAGTAATGGGATTTCAGGTATCACTTTTATTTCGGTAAAACATATGAAAAATTCACTACTAGTATCTTGTGTTTTGTGTATTTATATCCAATTGATTTATTTTATGATTCCTATCAAGAAATATATATAATATTAATCTTAAAATATTATTATTATATATTTAATTTGTATATCAGCTTACCCATTGTTCATTATTTGACAACCTATTGTAGGTGTTAATCATTTAGTATCAATGGTTAAATGTTTTTTCTTCAAATATAGATTATCCAATGAATAGAAACCATAGTTTCCATTATTTTTTTTATTTTCATTAAATTTATTTGTAAAATAATAAATTTTAATGATTTGTTTAAGAAATATGAAATTCAATTTATTTCGAGTGAAATACCTAAAATCCAATGGATTTCTAATTTTTGATGGTGTGTTAGGAATTATGGTTTTGTTTTTTTTGAAAATTATTTATTGATAGAATTGATTAAATGAATTACATATATATCATATAATGGATGGAATTATATTAATATAATAAAATGATTGAGTTTTTATTGAAATGGAATGAAATGATAAAAAACTTGTGTTCTGGGATTGAAAATGAATTTTAAAATTGAAATAAAAAATATTGAAATTGAATTTTAAATGATATTTTTTTCAAATAATTTTTAATAAATTGTCCAAATGAATGTATGTGTAGTTTTATAGTAATTTATGAAAATAATTATCAAATATCAATCAATAATGAGTGGATTTATGAGGAAAAATCTATCAAAAACCTAATTCATAATTATTATACCGGATGAAAAAATTGATGATTTATATTTAGCATAATCCTGAGGTATGTTTGAATACATGATTATACATAATAACTGAATAGAAATAATTTTCAATACAACATCCAGAAGCTAATGTAAATTATGGAAGATGTCTATGATGATTTCTTTGTATGAATTGATTATAAATTCCATTTATTATACAAATATTTATCATATAACAAATAATTTATGTAACTGATTAAATATAATTTAATTATTAAATCCATGTTTGAATTTGTTTTATATATTGAAAATAATTACTTATTTATTTTAAAATTGAAAATGATATTTCATTCAATGCCCTTTTTAATTTGAATTAAAATCATGATTTTTTGTTGATTTGGAATCAATTATGCTACACATGGTGGGTCAGTAATGAGATTTATACCTCACACCCGACCTTTTCCCTTTGTCATTTATTGATATTCTTATCGATTGTATGAGAAATGGAATGATCTTATTGGTGGTTGTGTGTGTTAAAGATACATGGGACTATATAGTAATGATTGTGACCAGTGGAGTTTAGGTCAACTCATTACATAATGTGTTGATAAATTTTATTGATGGTTGTATGGGATGATGTTTCACTGTGCTGCTTATCTGTCTACTATATAACTATTTTACGAATTTGAATGATTGAACATCCAATTTTATGATTTTTGACATATCATAAAATTTTTATTCTAAAATCATTTATTATGTTGAAAATTTCTTCCCTCATTATTCATGTATGATTAGAGTTTCTAGTTTCCATCACATGGGGTTACTGAATTTCATTAGTGTTTTGTCCGTTCCCGCTCATGAATCAGGGTACCAGTTTGTTTGGGATACTTCTGGAAATAAAATGTCTCAAATTATAGGTTTATTTTATTTTAGAAATATAGAATGACCTAAAAAATTCTCATATATTTTTAAAAATTGGAAATAAATTTTTAGACAATTATTTTCAAGGAAATAAAATTTATCATCAAATGTAATCATTTCATAATGAAAACCCTAGAAATGTTTAATATCAATATGCATAAGAAAAATCATGTCATATATTCCATTATACCTATGCGTATGTGAAAAAAATATATACACACATAATAATGTCATAAAAATCATTATTCGCATGGCTGTATGAACAATCCTATTGGAAAAGTCTCTCATGGTTACATTGTACTGTTTCAGGGTTGATTGTTTTTAGAAAAAAGATGTTTTCTAGGGTACTTTTTGTTGTTCTAGATATATTTTTGGAAATCAATGTTGAAAAATATTCTAAATAAGGTAATGAATGTTCTTGAGGTGGTACAAACTATATGTATACATGGTGATTATATTTTCTAGTGCTTTCCAAATATGTTGTCCGAATCTGGAGAAAGAAAAAAGGTGTTCTTGGAAGAGGATGTTGTGTGAAATTTGTATGAAGATTCATAATGTTCATTAAAATTCAATACTGAATATTTTCACATAAAATTCAATATTTCCAATAATGATTTTAAATGGAAATAATGATGAGTTCACGTGAAAGATGATTATTATCTCAATGAATATCCATAAATGGTTTTATATGCTCAAGGGAGAGCATACATAATTTGAAGAATATGTGTAAAGATATTGAATTAAGGGTTGGAAATGGTTTTGAATAATTAGTTTCACACCCCCCTTCTCAATTAGAAGCTATATCTATTTGATAAAGTCTAGTTTTTTGATCTGGTAATAGTTGAAGGAAAAATGTACTTCATAAGAAGTGTGGTGAAATAAAAATGGTTATGTGTAAAGGGTTTTGTGCTCAAATAATTTTTTTGAATGAAATGTGTTAATTATGGAGGAAATAACTAAAAGATACAAAAATGTTATATGTATCTCTATAACACAATGCTAAATGGGTATTCAACATGTATATGGAAGGGGGAAATCAACAGAGAATCTACCTATAGTCAATTTTTCATTCCGTTGTGTAAATAAAGGGACTAATAAGTTCAGAAACTATATCTATATCCATTATAGTGTAGCAAGAAAAGGAAGAGGAATACGATGATGCATTCCACTAAATTTAATGTAGATAAAGAGACCATTGATTTTACATTTGGAAGAGCAATGAGTTTACCCTGAACATCGAAAAGTTAACATGTCTAGTAATAGATTTTGTTTTTCCTAAAAATTGAATTTTGGTAGTGCTCCCTAGTTGATTTCATACATCGACCAATTGTTGTTGTGTTTTCCATGGATGTGTCATGGGTTAGTGAACCATATAAAAGTTATGTTTTCGATGAATTATTTCATTTCTATTCATACATTACTAAAGATAAAGAGATAATATTTTTTCAATTAAAAAAAATATATAATAAAAATTGGAATTATTTTTAATCATCCATACCATGATTATCACCCTATATTAGTTTATTTAAAAAATATGGTCTAAAAACCAATTATCTCCATTATATACAATCTCATGAGAAAAATTAAGAAAAAATTACATTGGAAATCAATTTGTGACCCCAAACATTATCATCTATAAACAGGTGTTCCAAATAATGCCTACCATAATAATATATTAAATAATCCATGGAAAAAAGAATATTTCTATTAATTATATATATTACAGAATTATAGGAAATCATATGATATAAAAATAACATTATCCATGAAAATTCATATCATGATATCATGTATATGAATATTAAAACATCATGTTCTGTGATACAATCATTGGGAAAAATAGTAGTGAATACTAACAAAAATAATAAGAAATTTTAATTCATTGTTATAAAAGGTGAAGGGAAATTCAATGTATAAAAACATATTATTGAGATGGTAGTAAAAGTAAATTTTAAAAATAATGTTATAATGTGTTCCCAAAAACAAATCATAGAATGACATAATGGTTTCAAAAAGGTAAATTGAAAATAATTTGAAAATTTAAACATTGAGAAGAATATCTGAAAAAATACACATTATAAAGGAAAAAATTATTTATAAAGACTTTGTGGAAATACTTTTAAAATATTTAAATTTACCAAAAATTTAGTAACAAAAATTTGAATAATAACTAAATTTTATACAAAAAATAAAGGTTTGTAATATTAAACATTTATTTACCTTGGCCGGAATTACAATATGAAAATTTTGAAATATTCTAATTAAAAACACACATCCTTAAATTGAATTTAGAATATATTTTTTTCAAGTGATAAATATTTTTAAAAGTTTATTGCTAAAATAGATATTTATTATAATTTCCAATATTATAGGAGATCATTAGTGGAATGTATGACCATGTATAATATTGAAAATCGATAAATGAATTGTGATTATACTTATAAAAAATCCATATTTATAGAAAATTATAATCATATAAGAGAAATATTTTCAATTGAAATAAGATTGAACTCTAAAATAATGTATACATTCATATTAAAATAAAAATATGTCTGAATTCACAAATATTATAGGACAATAGAAAAAAAATCATGATTATGTCTTAAGGAAGAAAAATGATTTTTGAATCCCCAAATGTCTTTAGTTATTTTTAAATTAAAATTTAAAGGATGACTGAGAATCATATGGATCAATAATTAAATGAAATAAATCATGTTTTTTGAAATAATTTTTTCATTGATTCTATATAAAAAATATAAAACATGAATTGGTGTATAAAAGTAAAATATATCTCAGAAAAATGATGTTGATACTAACGAACATTACCATGATTTCATACTTCGTTTGATAAAACTATAACATCATATAAAACAAACATCACTACCTTAATCTTATATTTAATAAAATTATTCTTATATATTTTCTATTATATACCTAATTTATTATTTTTTTGGTGGTTATATTGGTGAATTATAACATATTTCAACCATCTAGTGCTATTGATATTAACAATTTTCACATATTTTAAAATGTTGATGAAATTTCACATATTTTTAGACAATGTTAATTATTTTATATATAATAATATATTTTTTATATTTTTTTATATATCTAGTATATCATTTCAAAAAATAGTCAAACTATGGGAATATTTAATTAGTGTTTAATTATATTTGTGATTTTTCCAAATAAAATCCATTACATTAGTGATTAGTAAAAATATATTATAAAATAAATAAAAAATAATATTTCATTACTAATTATTTTTTTATAATATAATAAAAATACTTACAATTATCCCATTTTTAAACACAATTTTTTATTATATAACTATTCAGGTATTTTATAAAACTGTCCTAAATAAAATAGCCATTAACACGATTGGTTAGTACACTTAGTAATGATTGAATTTAGAAATACTGTGATTATAATAAATTATAAAATATATTAGTTATATTTTTTAGGATGTAGAACCTTATTTGATCATTAATATGTAAATAATGAATAACTATTAGAAAAATGTTGAAAATTATTCCCCATGTTTGTAGTACTCCACCCACACACATGAATGATGATGATTTATTTTTCTATTTTTTATATGAAATTAATAAATATGAGGTTAATTATTAATATAAAATAATATAAATATGATAATGTTTCTTAATTTTTTATATCATTATAGAGATATGATATTATTGAAGTCGATGTTTAGAAGAAAACTGTTATAATGAGATATTACTTATGTTGGAGTTACATTATTCATTATTATTCCATTAAAAATTATGTTCATAGGCTAACTATTTGTAATATGGGGTAAAATTTTATGAGACTATAATATATATATATATATAGTAAAAGTATATATATTTCCAATTTATTCTTTGAGGGGGTGTTTTTGTTATGTGTTTATGTGAATCCCATTTATAATTTAGTAAAATGGATCTTTTGGAAACAATCGTCTTTATTTTAATATTTCTTGGACATTATTCCATAACAAATTTCTCAAACGATTTAAATAAAATATTTTATGTCATATTAGGCTTTTAAGAGTAATCGTAATCCTTCCACACATTACTCATACATTAATTTAGTTTTTACCATTATGATAGTAAATTTTACAAATTTTATTGTAAACATGTTTACTGGTTTTTTACTAAGGTATATTATGTTATTTAAAATATATAATATATGAAACATAACTAAATTTGTGTTTTATATATCTAAATTCAAAATCTATTTAATATTATTGAATTTAAAATCCATATAAAATCAAAATATAAATTAAAATAGATAATTTTTAAAATAAAATATTTAATTGGAAAAATGCAATCTTTCCATTAGAGATTAATAATATTATTTTATTTTTATTATGAATTAATTATTTTTAATATATTAATTTAGGTTCTTATAGGTAATATTATATTAATATGTTTGATTTTGTAAATTAATGTGGTTAAATATAAATTTGATGATACAAATAATATAATTATTTTAAAATATTTATTTCACTATTGAAATAGAAATTAGACTAAATCATAATATTGTGACATTAATAAAAGAAATAACAAATAAAATTTTATTAAAAAAATTAATTTCATTAATATTTGATCCTATTTGTAAAAGTGTATTTCTATGTGTTGGGAAAAAAATCTTAACATAGTCCCATGTAATGCATAAATACACATTTTTTATAAAAGGTTATTTTTAATATAATTTTGATGTATTGGAAAATAATATTCAATTATATTTATTCTAATTATAATTATTTGAAAATAATTTTCCACATATGATTTAAAAAAAATTAATTTTCCAATGAAACAAATTTCCATATATAAATTTAATGTATGAAATAATTAATAAATATTTTTCATAAGATTTAAATGAAAATTTTAAAATGGTATATGTTGGATAAATATATTTAAATATCACATTTAAATGAATTATTTTATTTTATAAATATTTTTTATTAATTTTTTTTTTGAAAAGATCTTAATGGGAGAAATGAGAAGTATTTGTAAAAATTGTATTTTCTATTATTCATAATAGGTTCTATTACTATATTAAAATATAAAAAATTAATTTTAATTAAATATATCCCTAAGAAATAACAAATTATTTTTATTTATTCAAATTGATATGTTTAATTTATAAAATATAATTAAATATAGAAATATATAATATAGTCAAAAATATTTTTATAGAAAATGACTAATGTATAATAATATTTTTGACCTATTTATATATGTTTATGATATATTATTATTATCCAATAAAAACCTTAAATGCTTCAGAAAAAATTATATAAAAAACTAATTTATTTATAATAATTTTAGTATGGAAAAAATTAATGACCGAAATAATACAAAACCCGTAATATATCATTATTTTAATGTATTTTTTTCATTTTCATATGATTATTTTTTAAACTAAATTACCCCTTCTGATGTATTTATATGACCTAATAATTTGATAGGATTTCATTTAATTTTTGGGAGTTCATTCAGCTAGCACAGTTATAGTGGAATTATAAAAAATATCGATCTTATTTAGTGTACATATATTCTAAAATTGTAACTGATTATGTTTTTCAAGCACATGTTCAATCTAAAACCATAGTGATTCAAAATCCAATCAAAATAATTATAAAATGGATTCATTGGGAGACATAACCTTTTTAATTCCTTTTGTTATTATATTCACCATTGATTTGGGATACCGTTACATCAGTTTATATAAGATAATTTAGTGTTAGTGTTTCTTATATTATGTCAAATCCTCAAAATATATCAAAATTTACCAATCATACATTTTTCATTTGAAACACAATATTGAAAAATATTTATTAGGGATATTATATAGTTTAATGTCATTTTGATACATTCTCTCCCATAAATAAATTAAATCTTCCCAATTTTTATTACTAAATAATTAAATAATTATTTATGTTTTTTATAATACAAGTAATTATTTTATATTATATTTTTGTATCAGTAACATATATTAACATATAATTATCATAATTTCAATTCTGTCATTCTTAAATACCATTTTAGTTGAATAACTATAAATTTATAATACTTATTGTAACAATAATTAAAATTATATTTTGGACCTACAATTTTATATTACTATATGTTGTTTCAATTAATAAGTGTTATTCTTGAATTTAAAGGTACTACACTACACTCAAATATCTCATATCTCCCTTAGATTCTTATCATAGTATTGATGGTGTAATTTTGAGGTGAAATAATGATGTTGATGAATATTTATCTTCTTAATTTTAATACTTCTTAAGGTCCATTTTTATCCCATTCACAAAGAAATTTGTTGTAACAATAACCAATATACAGGTATGAAACATCGTTACCATATAAATTTTCATTATTAGATTCTTTAACTGATAATCACCCAACACATTTTTTACATGTTATAAAATTTCATATATTTAAAAATACATAAAAGCATTTCAGTTAAATGTTTAAGGGGTGTAAAAACCTTTCCATTTACTCTTCCAAAATGCATTCCATGATTCTAAAAATGTACAACCATGAACTGAACAATTGCCTACAAACATCATATGTGTTCACATTCTCTAATTTATTACGCCTAATTTTCAAACTAAATATGGCAAATAATTCTTTATATGGACTCATATTTATCCTTTCTTTTTTTTTCATTTTTTAGTAGAAGCTGTGGGGATAATATTAATTAACAAATATTTGAAAATTTATTCAATCCTAAATGAAATCATCGTGTCTGACATGTAGAATGGGTGAAGTGATTGAAGATTATGTATATTATTCATCATTATCACAATCACTTATAGTTATGATGTTAAATATTCATGGTATTTAACATTTTTTTTCCATACACCCAATCAATTTTTTATATTGTCATTTTTGTGGGTAATCAAACAATAATCCGTGAATATGGTGTCTAAGATTAAATTGTAAATACATTATTAAAAATCCATCATATTTATACCTACATTGATTTATATTATAAAAAAATTATGAAAATAACCCATCATTGAAATAACTATTTAATTTAATAATTAATAAATTGGGTGTATACTAATAAAATAATCCATGAAACATAGATAGGGTATAATTAATAACCCTTTTAAAAAATTCTTTTAGAGTTGGTTTCGTAATCAGAATCTATATCATAAGATTCCATTGAAGAATCTCTACATTATTACTTTTGTTTTGGTAAAGATTTTTTCATTTTCATTTTATCACCCTTAAATTTCTAACACTACTATAAAAAATTTCCATGTTTTACAAACATGGGAAATTGGATAAATAGTATTGTATTAAATAAATATTGTCTAATCATATAATTATTACTTATATATTCTTATTGACATTTTTTTTGGATCTATGGTCCCTACTACAGAACTATATGTGTCTCTAAATCCCATAAAATAAATATCACTGGTTCTTCATAAAACATTCTTGACATATATGGAATTTAATATTTTTTGAATATTAAAGTAAACAATTTTTCATTCATGTGACACCATATTTACTTTATTGCTGTGTTTGGAACATCACAAAATTTATTATCCCATCAAAAATAAAATTTCATATATGTAATCAATATATTTTATCTATCACTAGTTCTTCTTTTTAGTTCAGCCATTTAACAGAAACAAAACAGTAAAATGATATACTATATAATAACAAATCAATTCAATTTTCATTATAAAAAATTTATTAAACCTTAATAATTTTTTAAAATTCTCATAGTTATCAATTATTGTTTTTTATATCACAATTCACATTTTTTTGTCAAACTATCCCAATTGATAAAATTCTTTAATTCGATTGGTGATTATTTTGAGTGATGTGTTTCTAGTGAAATAATATCCATGAATAAAAGAATAAGGATATTTTTATATATTTCTTTTTATATAGAACTTGATTATTATTTTTTATAATAATTAAAAACTAAAAGAAATGTTATGGAAAACATTACTATCTGAGTTTTTAGTCATAATAGATGAATTATTAACATTACAATATTCTTTTGAGTGTGTGGAAGTGAATAACTAATAGTTATAAAATTAATATAACAAATATTTTACAAAATTAATTATATATAAGTCATTATTTTATTTTTGTGATATGGTATTCGAATGTGTTATGTTGTAATTAATGACAAAATAATTATATTATTCAAATGTTTCGGTCTATATTTTTACATGAAATTACATCGAAAATGTAAGAAATTAGAAAACAACTAGTGAAACAATTGATTATTTATTTAGGCTAGGGTTCTATGTAGAGTAAAAGAAAATATTTTCTAGATGAATTTTAGTTAGCAGATCAATTTCAATTAGGTTGATATGATCACAATTTATTGGAGAGATAGAAAGGATCTTATGAAAACCCCAATTAAATTATAAAATTTACATAAAATTATTCTAGGATTAATTATAAAAATATTAACAAAACTTCCATGATGTCTATCAGGGACTATCTAAATTCAAAAAATTCCTTTTATTAAATATTTTAACTTTATATAGTGTTTTTACTATTAATATTTTTAATTTTTTGATTTACATTATAAAATTTTAATTTCTTTTTAATTAATGGATTAAACATTTTATTAAATTTATAAAATATCCCATATATAAAAAATTAGTGTTAAGATATTTTATAAATTTTATATTTATTCTTATTCATTTTATAAATATTATAAAATTAAAATTTAATATAAATCATATATTGTGTATAAAATTTGTTTTTGATAATGGAATTTTAAAAATTATGGATTTATAATATATTTTTAATAATAATAAAAAAAACTCCATTATTATATTTAATTATGTGATTAAAAATAATATTATAAAAATTATTTAAATTATTTAAATTTTATTCATTCAATTTAAATTTTTTGAACGAAATAAATAGATAATTAAAAAAATCATTTCAATATTAAAATGGTAATTATCAATAATCCTATAAATTTAAATATTGTACTAATGAAATTTAAATGTAATTATTAATTTATATGAATGTTAGTATCAAACAAATATAAATAATTTAATCAACTTAACATTTAATTTATAGGGAATTTTTTTATGATGTTAAACCATGTTGCAAGTAAAAACATATTCTATTGAAAAGTTTATTGTTAAGAATAATGTTTATTTATATGATAAAATTATCAATTTAATTAACTCTAATTATAATATTAGGTTTATAATTAGGAAAAATTATCATGTGTAAACCCTCACACTCGTTAATATAAATGACCCTTGAATTTTTTGGTTTTTTATATTTGATATTATTTTTCTGAACTCCTATCATGTGGTATTCAAATTTTTCTCTTGGAATGAATATTATCATATTTCTATATGACGATCATGGTCCTTTGGATTTTGCCCATGAATTTTTGTAAATTGTCTCTAAAAATTTGCATTGATTATGTGCCTCCCATAACCAATGTTTGATTGGGATTCCTTTTATTTCAACTTCATTATTTAATAATGAGGCCCTAGATTCTATTTTAGACTATTATGAAAACATCAAAATTTAGAATCTACAACTACGAATTTTTATTATCCATTACATTCTAGAATGTGTGTATATATTTTTATTTTTCATCCTCTTCCATCATTTGTTTCAATTTAAAATTAAGACTATGGTTTTTTTCAAGTGGTTTTCATTGAAATCCATATGTTTTATTTAGTTAAATGTTTTATAATTGAGAATTTTTATAAGGGATGTAGAAATAATAATTCCCATACTCACTCTCTTGCTTGAAATATCTAAATATGGGCTGAGAAAAGAATATTTTTTGGGGATGGATGTTACTTATTCTGATCCCTCTTGGTTTATTATTGATAAGAATCTTATCATGAATCTAGAAGGATCATATAAGACTCATAACTCATTTTAATCCTTATCTGAATTTGTTGATGTAATTTATATGAAAATTCATTCCAATAAAGATAAGGAAAATATCATAAAAAATTTTAAGCCTAAAATTTCAAGATTTGTTAAATTAATTCAATAGTTACAGAAGAATGACCATTGTGACTATAATGAATCATAGAAGGATGATTATGAACAACTCTGTATGATTGAAGATGATATCTTATTGTCGATCACTATGAATGATAAAAATAAAATGTTTAATTTAGATGTATTCAGCTCTCCAATACCATATAAGGAAGATAAAAGTGTATTTTGTTCTATAAATGAGAGAACTATTGTAACTCATTATTTATAGTCCTCTATGAATGAAAAAATGGACCTCCCATAGCTTGTGACTCTACCTTATGGTAATGATGCTTCAAAAAATATATTCATTTTTAATGTTGTGTATTCCTATCTATGGGAATGTTACCTGATCAAGTTCTACTATGGGGATGAAACATTCTTTACTAGGATCGGGGAAAAATATGTTGTGGTTTTTAAAAACACAATGACAGTAAAATACATTAATAAAATTACCGTAAAATCATGGAATGTAAGGATAATAAATTTGTGGAAGAGTAAAAATGAAATCCAGATTTAATTAAAAAGAAATAAATTTTCTATGAACTGAATGTTGGTATTTATATTTCTCTTCTGATGGAAAGTATGTTTTTCTTTTTTGAATGTAATTAGGCTTTTGTGAGAGGGAATTCGATCAAAGAAATTTTATTTCTATATTAGGGAAAAAATTGACAGAAAACCATGATAATGTATTTTTAATGCATTCATAATATTTAAATCAAATAGATAGGGATTATTTGATAGTTCAGTCACTCGGTTTCCCAACATTTAGGGGTTTTAAAGTTTGGTTTATTTAAACATGGATTTCTATTTGAGGAATTCAGAATTACAAATCAAGACACAATAGTTTTGTTTTGTACTTTTTATTTTCCATTTATTAGGAGATAATAATCCCTTATAGGTGGTAATATTTTAAAGGGGTTATTTTTTCGGAGTTTTAATATGAGTATATTGTTACATGTAAATTATGTGTCATTTATAATTTTTTTCTCTTTTTGTAATTTGTGGTACCTACTATAGATGTAGTTCTTGATTAAATGTTTGATATATTCTTCATTTCATGTATATTCACCCCAAGAAATTGATTATGTTCTCTCATAATAATGGATTATTTGGATTATATAATGAATTATCATATTCATCATTGATGTATTATAAAACCACGTGATGTGTCTCCTAGAGGATACATTTTATTCTTACATGGATTGTAATCTATTTAGAGTAGATATAATCATCAGATTATATGATTTTTGGGACGATGGATGTTTGTTTTCTAAGATTCATTATTGTATGAGTCTTCACTACCTTATCCCACTAATGATTTTCATGACAATGTAGAAAAAAATTGGTTCCCATGTCATTGAAATATGTGTAAAAATTTTACAATATTTTTGATCTTGTCGACAATGATCTTGTGGGTGATTTTAGTGGAATAGTCATTTTGTGGGGGTGTTCATGATATTTTTGTTTTTTTCTTATTTCTAGTTATTATTACTATGGATGAGAGCAGTTTTACTTTTTTTTTGTAATTTTGGCATGTCTTATAAAATAAAAAATGGTTACTAAATATTATTCTTAGGATTACATGTACCCTACATGCTCATGTATATTCATATTCTAAATGGTCATTGAACTATAGCTTTTTTATTATATTAATTTTTTCATATGTATAATTATATTTGGAGAAATTTAAAATTCAAATTCATATTAACTTTTAAGGCACCAGTGGAAACAAAAAATTTCATGTTGTTATTCTGTTCATTTGACAGTTGAGATTGGAAGAGTGGTCTGTGATGATTTTTTTTGAATTATTCTGATAGAATAATCTTGATTGCATGTTGAAAAGCTATAATGTGAATAATATGATATATAAATGATCCTTCCAAACCTTTATTGAAGTCATTTTATTGGTCCCATATTTAAAATGTGATACTAGATGAAACATTCACATAAAAATTTAAATATATATCAGATCTGTTTTTGTCTACAAGTAATTGTTGTTCCACATCGATTACGTGATGAACTTTAATTAGAACATATTGGTGTATTTTTATCATTTATGTTTGTAATAAATTTTAAATTATAGATGGGAGAATCAATTTGTACCTCGTGTTTTGTATTCAAATCATTTTTTTATTGATAATTATTAAGGGCCTTGATTTGGGAAACATGGTTAAGACTCATTTCACTACTATAACATTATAAATATTTAAAATATAGTTCTGTAAAATTAATATAATTAAAAATTGAAAATTTTCAATGCATTAATTTAATTTATTTTAAAAAATAGTTTTCATATAACATTATATGATATTTTTAAAAGATAGTCATGATATTAATGAATAAAAATTGATGTTTTATATGAATATCTTCACAAAAGAAATTTAAATTATTCATATTGAATAGGTATCAAAAACATATAAGTCATACAAACATTAAAGTATTAGAAAAATAGTTAATTTATTCTATAAAAATATAAATATATTATTTATGAAATTATCAAAACATTTATCTTAAGATAAAATTCTAAGGATAAATCCAAATATTGAATTAATGTTTTAGTATTAACATCCTAAAAGATATAAATATTATATATATATATATATATTAAAATGTACAGAAAATATTTTATATAAATTTTATTTTGTTATAATATCTATATATCCTTTATTAATTATGTTTCAATCGAGTTTTAAAATATATATTTTTTATTTTATCAAAATAATATTTTTCCTGAATGAAAATTAAAATTTCAAGGAAAGTATAATTTCAATAAAGAATTTAATTTATAAAAAAATTAATATTGAAAATTTCATTAATTCTTGATATATCTAAAAATAAATATATATTAAAAAAATTAATATATTTCTAGTTTATACATACATATCACCTTAAAATATACATAATAGACCTTTAAATTAGGAAACTGCCCTTGGAGTTTTGGGTGGCTTTCCGCAGGTATGGATCTTGTGGAGATCTCTTTTACACTAAACTTATAACATTTATGTGTTTTCCAACCCAATAATTTCTCTAGTTTTGTATGGTATTTTTTATGGAAAACAAATAGTAATGATACCAACCATTTTATTTTGGACCAATAAGATTATTAGTTAAGAATGAAACTTCTATATTCCATTTATTATTACGTCAATCATTGTTTTTTTTCTACAATTACATCAATTTGTATCGTTTAGTTTAATAATGATGTTTTATTATTCATATCAACTATTCATAATATTTCAATATTTTTTCTAATTATATTTGTTATTCATATAAAACACTTTATCCAAACTATATATATTTCTGTATATAAAATTGTAAAAACACATTTCATTTTTTTTACAATATATTACTATATCAAATCCACTCCCTTTATTATTACTATATTGACCCCAAAAATGACCAATATGATTAATGATAGTTTGCTCTTATCCCATTTTCATTGAGTAATTTATATATAACCATTATTATGTAATATTTTTTTATATTTTTTATATAGAATAACTTTACCTATTACATTTAAAGGATTAATTTGATATAATTTGTAAAAATTGAATAAATAAATAAATGTATAAAACTAGAATAATACAATTTTCAAGGTAATCCTGAATATTTAAAAACTAAAACTAAATCTATAGAAGATGAATCTATGAAATAATATTATTTTATTACAAAAGAGAAACCCTATACAATTGGCTTCTACATGGGCTATTGGTAAATTATCTCAATTATATTTCAAATTTTACATTAGATAGTGATATGTTCTTGCTCCGCACAGTTGATGATGATTATTTCAAATTTCTATTTTACCATATTCATATTTTTATTATTATTAAAATAAATATTATTTATGGCACTTATATCTTTTTTTAAACAAGTCTTGTCTTCCAAACATATAAAACTATACACTTCCATATAGGCAATCCTCAGAACTAATCTACACAAACATCATTCAAATGGGAAATTTTATATGCCAATTTATTTCGTGGAAAAAATTCAATCCCAACTTTACATTTATCACCTAATAATTAAAATTTATCCATGAAACCGTTTTTCTTTTAAAAAATTATTTCCGTAATAATTTACACCATTCAATCTCTTCATTACTAACAAGGTCTCATATTATATTAATCATTACTTGATGAGGTATTAAACCAAAATGGAATTCATAAATCAATATATAACATTAAATTAATATGATTTGTGTATATTTATTTATTCTTTTCATTATAATAACATATATTCAAACATATTCATACTTTTATTAATCAATTGACTGAATTCCATGTTGATTTTGGTTAAATTGTTTTAAGGAAAATATATACTAAAAAGACGTTTTTTTGTCTTATTACTTAATATAATCAACATCATCTATATTCCTAACATTTATAATTAATTTTAACTCTTTATATACATCTCTCATTAATAAATGTTTATGTTATGTATCTTCCTCCCTTTATAAAATAGATAAAAAAAACTAAATTTTATATATATTTCATCCATTTATCTATAATCAATGGATCATATGGTCCCTTAAATTTTGTTGGTAAATATAACTTGAATGATTCAATTACTAATTACTCATTTGATGATGTGGGAAAATCAAAATGGTTCTATTGATTATTCATCACCAAATATAGATTCCCCCTTATGTATTCAAATAACTATCTGATTTTTTATGGGGGTTCATCATTTCATTTTCTATTAGAATATTTATCTACAGAAGAACATTATTAAGACCCATTATACTCATCGAAAAGTATTACAAAACTTTGGTATAATATTCCATACATTTCATTGTAACATTTTTTATTGACAATAAAGGTTTTCTATCTTCAGAATCATGGATATTTATACAACATGCTAAAGGGAATCATAATAATTAGTTATATCATATTATAGGTTATATGAATAATAAGAGATGATAAAAAAGTGATACTAGCATAAGAATATTGTTTTTATTACATGATCAAAACATACAATACTCATACCCTAATAAGTAAATCATATTTAATCATGAATCATTGAATTTGTTTATGTTTGAAAAAAAATAACATAACACATAAGAATAAGACATCATAAATAGTAAATCATTATCAATAAAAACATATCATAATAATTAATAATATGTTATTTATATAATCACAAGAATAGAAAGATATTTATTTATCATTTCACGTTTATATAAAAAACATGGTGCATTGGATTCACACTACATTACATCATTTCCATAGTCAATATTTACTCCCAAATCTATTTAATCTGAGAATATCCCTAAATAAATTGGTTTCACATATCATTGTAGTCTTTATTTTCAAATGATAAACTAGTATTTACTCAATTTATTAGTTATATATAAATCACCCATCCAACTTTGTATATTACATAATCATCCACCTTTTCTATATAATATTACCACACATCATATAAAGAAAACCATACAATTGTGTACCATAATATATCAATACATACATCATATAATTAAATCATAACCAATATAATGAAATAAAAATAAAAATAAAATTATAAAATTATAATAATGATCCATTCATGTAATGAATAATTATTATATCATTGGTTTATAACCATAGTTAATCACATAAAATATAAAAGTTTATTCTCATATATAATAATACCTATAAATGTTCTCTATAACATTTTTAATAAAATAATAATTTCATTTTAGATAACATAAATAAATTATATATTTTTTCAAAAATATTTATGATATAAATTTATTTGAAAATATAGTTTTAAACATATAATGGAATCATTAAAATTTATATTAATATTTATGATAGGAAAATGTTGATATATTCTCTACATAAAAACAAAACATCAGTTCACGATATTTTCAAAAAGTCCAAAGTAATTGTTTTCAATAATACATTAATATTCTACAAAAAATTTAATGAAATATTATGATCTATAAAAATAATATTAAATATTGTTTTGGATAATTATAAACACATACATTTAAATTTGGTAAACGGAGTTTTCACTTGGAAGAAATGATTCCAAATTAATGAGAAACCCATGATTTATTTTTTATAAATGTTGTCTTTTGTATCATAAGTACTCAAAGAGTGGTAAAAGAAAAAAAAAATTAAATATAATGATATTAATATATTATAACAAAATTATAAATTTATTGAGGTAAAAAACCATATAATATCATTATTATTATATTTAATAGTAAATAATCCTTTAAGAACTAATATCGTAGCATATAAACCTTCATACGGAAGGATTATTTGAATAAAAACCACCACGAACAGAAAATTGTCAAGTAAAAACTTAAATTAATTTAAATTAATTATATTTATTATACTAAATATGAATATGATAGTAGATAAACCTTATTAAATAATATATATTTATAATATTAATGAAATTTAATTAAATGAAATTGAGAATAAGAACCCACATTACTTTAGTATTATTTTATTTGAAAATCATTAAAAGAGACCAAATAATTGTTTTTTAGTAAATAAATTGAAATAAAAAATTGTGTATTCAAAAATAAATTCAATATTATAATAAGTACTATATATATAATAATTTTATTAATACAATAAAATCATATGTTAATGTATAGATATTGATATGTATAATCATTACATTAGATCTTCCATGATTTGTATGAATTATAACATCCATTGTAATAAATTTAAAATTTTAGATAATAAATAATATAACTATTAATATTATTATAATATCTTATACTATCATATAATATCAATTCATCACACTATTATTAAAAATTATATATATATTGTCATCATTTTTTGTGTTAACTAATTCATTTTTCATGTATGATTAATTTTAGTTGTCAGGGTCATTGAAATTTTTTAAAGATTTCCTAATCTATAAAATGTTAATGAAAATTTAATTATAAAATATATTCATATTATTCATATTTATGAAAATAATATATGGAGGTGATGAAAAATTAAATGCACAATTATTTTGTGATTATAGTCTTAAAATATTCACGTGTTACATTTCTATTTTTCTATTGATTAGTTGAATGAAATTGAAATGATAGTTAATCAAAAAAATTAATTTTTAAAAAAGTATAATATTATATAAATAATATAAAAATCATAATCACCAATAACTACTGATTGTGGGGGAAATTTGTCCATCATGTATGTGGAGATATTTTTTCACATGTTTTCATAATGTCATATTTCGACCTTCAATTCAATTGTGGATTTCTGGTAAATGGATCTGAATTAATCATAATAAAATCTAAATATATTTATGGATATTTCACCATGAAATTTATGTATTCAATATGCATAGATTATTTAGGTGAAGCCAAAATGTAAAATATATTCTTGAAGATCGATACATCATCTTTTAGACACCTCCTTTTTGTTGCAAATTAAATTTTAATAACAATTATCCACCAAATTAATGTTAATATAAGATAAATATAAGGATTATATCGAGGTTTTTTAATATATATTTTATGACTAATAAGTATCAAATTGTGTTATTAAGGGGGAGATAATAGACTTTTATAAGCAATGGGACAAACAGACATGAAATTTATTAAAATAATTCAATTATATTGAGTCACATTCATTTTTATATGGATTCAAATAGTGAAATATTAATATTTTGTTTAATATAAGGTCAAAATATAACAATAATAATAATTTCATAGTAATGGTAGAAAATGAAACCCTTATCTCAATGATTTTAACCCCTAAAAATTATAGATTAACCTTAGTTAAGGTATCAAAATGTCACAGTTGTTTATGTTGACCATAAAAAATTAATTTAAACCAATTATATAATATTAATTAATTTGATAAAAATTGGAATAATTTTTTTATTTTAAATATCTATAAATATTAAGTTTTTAATACTAATTAAGAAAAAAAACATCAATAAAATTTTTCTTTTCAAAAATATTTTTAAAATAATTGTGTCCTTGCATTATTAAGAATTTTAATACAAAACAATTAATGATAAGATAATTTAATGAACATAAAATCTGATAATTTCATAAGCAATTAGTCAATAAATATAAAATTAATTTATTAATATAAACTACACTTTGTTCAAATTAATTTTTTTGAATATTATATTTATAATCCTAAAAATTCACATGTACAAAAATCATGAATCATGATGTTTCGTCGATAATTTATAACATTGTTTATTATTATTCAAAGATTATGTTATATTATGATCAAATTAAATAAATTATCGGAAATTTATCTAATGAATAAATAAATTATTATAGTAAACAATAATTTTCAATATTAACTGTTAAATATATATTTTAAAGAAAAATATTTACCCTATGATATTTTTATGCAGACAATTTTAAAAATAATATATATTTATTAAACAAAAATTTCTAATAATTTTATATGTTATTTATAATTTTCAAATATGAAAATTGAAAAAAAAATTGAATATAATGTTTTTTTTCAATTCTACAATAACACTATTAATAATTGTGTACATGCTAATTAATAATTGTTAAATAAAATTTTATTTAACAATATGAAGTATTCATTATTTTAAAAAGTGTTTATTAATATTTATTTTTTAAAATGAAATTGGAACATTATAGTGGTTTTTATATCACCATTTATATACACACAGTCAGTTGTACGAATAGTTATATTGAAATTAAAGCTTTATTTAAATAAAACTATTTATAAAATATAATATTGTTGAATTTTATGTACAAAAAATTAATATATCCATTTTAATTCCACAATACTTATAACATAGTAATAATAATATAACATCATCATCAAAAGATAAAATTTCCATATTTGTTCATTATGTTAATGAGATCTATAATGTAGTTTAAGATATCAATTAATGCTTGTTAGACGAGGAATGTTTCACATAATAACTATATGTTTTGTTTTGTATAAAACACACAACACCATGTCTTAATGAACCAGATAATTCTATTAAAATTTATAATGTATTAATTACAACATAGACAATGAATTTTTGGGTTTTAATAGAATTAAATGAATTATATATATATATATGTCATGTGTGTACTGATGTAAAAAAATATTTCATAATTAATAATGAAAATTTCCTAAATTTTCATTACATAAAGGCTATTCGTCTAAAATAAGTTGTGTTAAAAAATGATATTTGTTAAATTCTTTAGAATTATTGTACATAATGTCAATAAAATATATGAATATAATTTTATAAAAATAATATATTTTCTGAAATAATTATATCAAAATTTGATTAATTTGAAATATTGGTGGTTTTCTAGAATGATTAATTTTATTGAGAACAATGATAAAAACTTATTTGAATTCAAAAAATAATGTTTTGTTTAACCATAAGAAAATTTATAATTCATTTTGATATTGATAGATTTATAAATAGGCCATATAAAATTATTAATAATACAAAGATGTTAATTTTATTTTTTATATGTATTAAATTTATTTAGTAACATTTTTATACAAATTTTTTTTTCGGGAAAACATTTTATATACATTTAAAATGATATTAATATAATGAATAATACCTATCAATAGTAAAGTCTTATTTTAATTAAATTTATATAATATATACTCAATAAAATATATTATCATTAATATTGTTTTTTATAATTATAGGGATATGAATTAATGTAGTTTATGATTAAAAACATCATTTTTTAAAAAGAAATTTTTGTTATGTTCATTGATGTAATTTTTTTAATTAAATTATTCTTTAAATTTATTTTAAATTCTTTAAAATTAAATACATATTTTAAATTATGATGTTCAAATTTGGAAAATATGCTCATTTTATATTTTTTAAATTGAAGATTAAATGTGGTAAAAAAAACTCACCTCTGTAAATGTACATTCAATTAATCTATTTTACAACTATGTAATATGTGCACAAATTTTTTCATAAATATTTTAATATGAATATAATTATAACCGTACAACCTTAGTATAGAATAAATAGTGTTTAATGGGTTCACTTCTTTGAAAATGACCATAGTAATATTTAAATCAATAAATGTTACAAAATGTAACTCTTTTAGATTGAAAAATCTATTATGTTCCCTAATCTAGATTAAAATCAAGTTATGGATATATTTAAATTCTTGTTTGGAGTGTAATAAAATTATTTTCATGATATTGACTAATTTAGAATTTTGAAAAAATATATAATGATTTTAAATGATTATGTAACACTAATAAAATATTTATTTAGTTAACAATAAAATAAAACAAATAAGTTATAAATTATTGAAACAGATATACTGACAGATATAATGTGTTCCAAGATATTTCTTGATCAATATTAAATGTTATGATTGTTTTGAGGTATTATATTCGAGTTATACTTTTTCGTGATGTTTTAATAAAAATTAAATGAATATTATCAAAATTATCATTAATGATATTTTCGTAATTTTTTTTATTAAATTAATAAATATTCATAAAAAAATTTCATAATCAATGTGAATAGAAATTTTTTGAATAAATGATACATGGTATATTTTTTTGAAATACAGATATTTATAATAATATTATTAACCACTATTGTTAAAATATTGGTTATTGTGGTAATAATAAACCATAACTAACATAGGGGTTAATAAAAATGATAAGGAATATAATGATATAAAAGTATTTCCACATTTAAATTAGGTTTTCATTTAAGATAATTAAAATTTCCATTATATATCATGATCTTTTGAATGTTATTGGTTTTAATCGTGTAATTATTTTTCAACCCCTTTAATGAAATAAAAAAAATCCACTCACATCAATTGTAAAAGGGACCAACATTCAAACAATTCATTACACGACATGGAAAATATAACCTGATTAAATCAAAACCATCCATGTTTCAAAAATCCTAATAAAATTTAATTTGGTAATTATACTCTAGAATGACCTTCTTTAGGAAAATTAATTAGATATCTAGAAGAATTCTATCGAAGAAGACGTATTTATCATTAACAAGTTTTTCATGATTATTTCAAATTATATTTCATTCTATATTGTTTTACATAATCTAAAATTAAAAATATTTATTCATATATATTATCAATTTATTATGATTTTGGTATATCTATATTCCATTATGTTTTTATCCCAAAAAATTTAAAACATCACCTATGAGTATATATGTGATATTATCTCCACGTAGTGGTGTAATTAATTATCACCACTATTTTAACTATGTGGCTATATGTAAATAATTGTGGCCACTTTTTTATACATGTTATAATTTTGTTTCTATTACAATAATATCATATATAACTCCATAGCTTCAAATTAGTTAGAAAATGATTACATCACAAATGTGTACGTGTGGACTACCACCTCTACAGTGTGATCTCGTCCATGTTTCATTTACATTCCACATATATTGTAGAAATGTATCAATTTAATAAATATAAATAAAATATACCATATAATAATTATTATGAATATTATAATTATTATTTTCCAATATTTCAATATATCCCTATAATGTTAAAACCATGTTCAATTATCAATACAATATACAGTCACCATGAATGTTGTAATGCATTTTTCAATCTCTTTATATTATTCATGAATATATATATATATATGATATTAAAAACATTAATTACATTATTAATATGATTTTTTCATAATTTTTTTGAAATTACTAGAAAAACTAGATAAAAAAATAATAGAAAATCAAAGTAGTTAACAACCAAAAAAATTGTATTAATAAAATATTCATAAACAATATGTTATAAAATTTTATAAATAGATAACATATGAATATTTTTTATTTATATTTTTCTATTATGTATTTATTATTATTTTAATTTTTCTATAGTCGTTGGTAGTGCACTTTCTTGAGAATACGATCATAGTGTAACTGAATTTTTTTAGATTTCCACTACATTAAGACATTTAATATATCCTGAATCTGTTTGTCATTATGTGGTGTATGTAATATCACAATGAAAAAAATGGAAAAAATAAATAATTATTCATCGTGATTAATTTTCATTTCATGTATACTCTTATAATGTGATTCCATATATTCTTCCATATTTTAAACTCTTATGTAGTCGAATCAAACAATGAAATATATAAAAGGAACAATGATCATATTTTTTATTTTATTGGTAATATTTTTCATCTGTATCCAAATATTATATAAAATAAAATATTTTATTAATAACACATCTAATTAATTATTTAATTATTTTTACACATTTTTCAATTATTTCAAAATGTTTTGAATGTAATATTTCAGTGTTGTTTTGGAAAAATTGTACTTTTTGAATATTTGAAAACAATTATTGAAGTAATATAATTTCATATAAATATTAAATTATAAAAAAATGAAAGGATTTAGCATACATAAGAAAATTATTTTATCTAGAAAATACTTTATTATTTTACAAGGTTATTTAAAAATAAAATGTTTTAATTTTTAATGGAACATTTTTTAAATTTTTGATTTGAAAATTTGAAAAATTATTTTACACAAATTTTTTATAATAATATTTTAATGAAATTTATATTCATAAGGGGTACAAGACATTATTTTACTTATTCAAAACTAGGGGTATGTTTTAATGTTACATTCCATTGAATCATTCAGTTATAAGGGATTATTGGAATTAAAATTTATTTTTAATAAAAAAATTATTTTTACCATCTATATTCTTATTGACAAGGAAATATACCTTTTTTACATAGGGTATAATATATTTAAAAATTTGACTTATTATGAATTTATTCCTAAATATAATGGATATATTCAATGTAGAACTATATTTATGAGGAATATTGTTCGAGAATGAAATCGACCATTTGATATATTAGGAATGAATTTGACCAGAAAGGATGGGAAGGGCCTCAAATTGTATTTTCATCAATATTGATGCACTAATATTATTAATGGATGATATTTTCAATTTTATTGGTTAAAGTGAAAATGTGTTTAGTTATTTAAATTTCTATAATTTTTATTTCTTATATAATGAAGATCGTATTTTTTAGATGTAACCCTATTTAAGAATCGAATGCCCAACATTGATTTGTTTCCTTTTTTCCATGATATGAAGAGGGATATTATGAATAATATATATTATATAAAATGATTTTATGATATATTTCCAATTTAATATGTACAGAATTATTGTTTATTTTTCATCATATTATAAAAATATTTCTTCCATTGGAATATGTTTACCTATGTCTTGTGTTAATGTTAAATGGTAATTACTAGCTATAATCTAATAGGGATGGTTTTCTTACGTGAATGATAAGATGTTTAGAAGAGTCCATTATGGACATAATTTTTACAATCAATGATTAGGTGTGAATTATGAAAATATCTAATAATATTAAACAAAAATTTTTAATTAATGTATTTTGTTTTATAGTTCAAAAGTCAGGATGATTATGATCTATACTAGTGTGGTCCAATATTTTTCAATTGAATAAAATGGAATATGTGATTAATATACCATACATAATTATGGTGTTTACCTTCTATGAAAACCTATATATATGGACATTGAATGTTTTATATAATTCCAATAATATTGTAATTTACTCAATTTATGAAAAATAACATTGATGGTAAAGAACATCATATCATTCTAAAATATGATACTCATAAAATGGATCACATCATGTTATATAAGCCTATATCATTTAGTGGAACTAATAAACATTTTCTAGGTGGGAAAAGGATAAATTATCTGAAAATTATATTCTTATCATAGGTATTTAATGAAATTTAAATGTCTATTCTGGTTGTCTTTTTAATGAGATATTGATTAATGTATATTACATCAATTAAAGTCAAAAGCATATGATGATATAGAATGTTTTTAATTAAGAACATAGTTATATAATATCTTTATGAAATTATTCCAATGATAAAATTATTCATAAATATAGAGAATTCTACCCAACAAAATGAATAATGATAAAGAAAGTGTCAAATAGTATGAGGTAATCATTAAAACTCTATCCACACATCACATTGAATACACAAATAATCCAAATAAATATAATGGTTCTCAACCTAGTCTATAAAGGGAAGTAGTTGTTAAATCATTTTTTTGTTATGATGATCTATTACATGGTATTATTAATATATTAACAGAATATTCCATATCATATATCTTTATGTTAAATCATGATAATAATAGTTTGAATGAGATCCCATCAAAATAAATATATTAGTGGGGATGAAAAAAAATTTAATTTCATTAATGTTAAAATTGTAGAAGGAGTCTTTATGGAAAATTCATCATAATTATGGTTGTTTTTAACAAGTGTGTAGAAAAGATTATTATGAAAAATGAATTTAATAAAATGAATGAAAAATCCATTATAATATTTTTCAACTATGTTGATACATAGAATTACTCAAATCAGCTCCTTATGCATCATTGGTACATATCACATAAGATGCCAATTTTAAAAGGCCATTCATATGGTTATTTTATAGATGAAGTGGAAAGAATTATGTTAATATATATTTTGTTAAAAAAATATGTTAAAAAAATTGATTATATTTTTTATGAGACTCATGGAACATATAATGACTGTTCGATAATTGGAATTATTGAGGATTTTAAAGAATTTGGTGAATGATTCATTTTTTTATGAATAAGATTAAATTGTAAAGTGATAATATTTTAGAATACCTAATAAATGTAATTTAATCCATTAAAATGCTCTAAAATTTGTGTTAATAATTTGATATATAATGTAAAAGTGATTGCATTGGTGACCTTGAAAATTTATTATAATTGGTTTCCAATATAATTTATGATGGAGTTTACTGCATTTATAATGTACATTGAATCTATTAAAAGAAATAGTGATTTATGTCATTAGTATGTGTAATGAATATATTCACATGTTTGTACTATGACTATATGATATGCGTGGTAAAATATTTAAATTTATTTACATGTAAACATTTTCCGAATGATATCAATTGTTTCTCAAGAAAAATCACTCCTGTGATGAAAATGGTTAACATCATATTAATTTTTTTTTAGTAAAAATATGAATTATCATACTGAATAAATTTTGTTAACAACATTTTATTTGATTAATAATAAAAGATATAATGAATTTATTATCGATCTTATAATTCAATAATAGTTCTTCTAGAATAATAAAATCCTCTCAAATATTTCCTGACATGGGATATGAAGTAGAAGTCAATAAAATCACAAACAAAATGATATAATAATACATAAAATATGGAAATATATCAAGAAATTTAATTTTTTTTCATGGTGTTTATCAGGTTAACAAATTATTTCTGCGATATTAAGAAAATAAATTTAAAATGAAAACATTATTGATTTACATTTTTTACAGAAAAATCTAATTCCTTTAATCCAATAAATTAGTTATCAATTTTATGAAGGTTAACTTCTTCATGATAAAATTATCTATCTTTATATTTATCATTGTGTTTTATTTGTCTCCTCTATGGTCATATTTCTACATCCCATTATTATTCTCTTATTTAGAAACCAAATAATGTTGTGATCTTCATTCTACAATTTACTTCCATTCAAAAGGGTATTTTGTAACACATTTAACGATGTGTTTTATGAAATTTAAAAAAATTTATAACAAAAATCATCTAAACAATTTTAGTATTAAATTAATTTAATTTGTAGAGAATACAAAACCCTGAGAATTTAAAATTATGTCATTGATATCGATAACATAAAAAACACACAACACCATGTCTAATCAAATCCAATTACAAAAATTAAAATATTTTAAATAATAATAATCACCTAGTTGTTGACTTTTCATGTATTCATAGTTTTTTAAAAAAATTCTGAAATTTTTATATAAAGGAAAATCTTAATTAAGAATCATTAATTAATTATTATGAAATAATTAGTCAATTTTTAGTATAGATAATTTATACTTCAAAAAAAAATTAAAATGATATGCATAAAAATAATTAAAAAAATTTATAATTAATAAATAATTATAAATAAATTTTATTTTATCAATATAATATCATTTTTTTATTTATAATAACAAAATGTTTTTAGGGTGATCTTTATTGAATTTTCCAAAGAGATTCATCTTCCATTTAATAGTGATAAATAAATTTTTTTATTGAAAACTATATTGTTCTTTTAACCATTTCATAAGTTACATTTTTAAAAAATTTAGTTTAAAATAAAAATAAATTCTATTATATTATAAATAATCTAAATAATTTATTTTTTTATCATTTTATAGAATAATTTATCAATAATAACATATTTGTACATAAAATGGAATTTTTAAAAAAATCTATTCTTATACATGAATCATGTTTTTATTTTAATAAATTTTATTGATATGAATTTTAGAATTATATTAATTAAATTTATATATTATATATTCATGTTATTATTTACTCATTAAGTTGATTTTTTTACTATACATGAGACAATAAATAATCCATATTATGATTCAAAACCACAATTTTCTAGAATGAAATTTTTGCCAAATTTTGAAAAATTATATTATATTTAAATTCTTCCATATATTTTTATTGAAATTTGTAATATGGATTATATATATGTAGTTATGATTCCCAAATTTGATTTATATGACACATTCAGGTTTTTCTACTTCAAATATTAAACATTGTAAAATTTATAACCATGGAAAATGTTTCAGAGCAGTTAATATAGGTTATTACTATGTGATAAGTCCATAGTTTTGCATAATGATTCAAATTAGAGGGAAATTATTTGAATAAAATTACCTTAGGCTTGAAATTTTATTCTTAATGGACACATTTCCCAGAAATTTACCATTCTACTATTTAAATCAATGAAAGATACATACAAATACTCACATTTGTTAAATATATACGATGTGGAAACATTGGTATACACTCATTAAAATAACAAATTTAAATGTATATTTTCGTATTAATATGTGTTTTATCATTATTTATTTTTTTATATATTTTTTAAGAATCATATAATTAACTTTAATTTATTGTGCAATTATAAAACCTTTTTAATTTATTCAAAAATTAATGTTAATGATTTATAAATATTAATATTGATATAATTTGATTAATGATATGCTTATTATAAAATTAATAGATATATATGACATTTTAGGGTTGTATTAAAGGGTTATATTTGAATTCCCTACATGTCATCATTCATTTAATGTCAAATATAAATACTTGTGTGGAAATTGTAATTAATGAAACATTATTGAAATAATATACTATTAAATTATTTCAAATTTACAAAATTATGATATTCAAATTTTTTTAATGTAAAATGGTTATGATCTTATTTCCTGGTAATTTTATGAATCACATTTACATTTTCAATAAAATTATTAATCAGTTTTGAATAAAATAGTGGTTACAATGATTATATGAAGAAAATATTTATCCATGGGGTTGATTAAAATAATAACAATTAAAATGATATAAAAAATATATTTTATAATATGGTTTTATTTCAACATTATATTATTTTTATTAAAATTAATTATTAGATGGAATGATTTAACACAACAATGGTATTGCAATATTTTTATTTAAAAAAATATTAAATGCTTAACCCAACATAATTTTAAAAGGCCACCACTTACATTAAATCATTAGACAATATTGAGATATATATGACTACCATCCCATACAACTTAATCAATAAAAATCATTATCCATGTTATTTCTCGGAGTGTATCACTAATAAAACTACCCTACGCCACCTAGTAAGTGATCTCAATGACTTCTACCAAAGAAGAGGTAATAATATTTACCAAGTCCATCAAAAAAAAATTATCTACATCTTATTATAGAGGTTTAGACATACTAAAATAAATAATCATGTATAATAAATTCAATATATAGTTTTTATTATTATGTTACAACCAAATTCCTTCTATTTTCCATCTTATAAAAAGTGAATGAATTTTCCATACAACCGAACGACGTACCATATCAACTTAGTGTTGTTATTTGTTTTTATCACCACCTAACTAGGATAGGTAATATTTTTTAAATTGAAATTATTTATGAATTTTATGACATTAATATTAATCTATAACTATAAAAACATTTATATCTCTTCACCATGAAATCCATTGGAAAATGACAATGTCTCTCATGTTTATGTGTGAAGTGCCACATCCAAGAAGCGATGTGATTGGGTTCTCATTTAATTTATTTGTGGAATGTAATAAAAATTAAATTAATTAATTAATTTGATATATATGATATAATAAAAATTTGTGAAATATTAATTGTTATTTATGTTCCCGTTATTCCATCCATATATTATTAAAAATAATAATCACATGTATGTACAACATACCATCTCCATGAGAGTTTTAATTCATTTATATCTTAATATTTTATAATATAAATGGATCATAAATGATGTCATACATATGAATATTGTTTTATTATGTACATATCATAAAAAATATTTACTATATAAGAGACTAGATCTACTAGGCGACATGTTTAACCTTTGTTAAGGGATTTTATCTCAATTTCACTTGAATGATACATATTTTCTTTTATCATTATTATTATTATTATTATTATTTGTGTGTTTACATCACCAATAAGGTAAATAATATGAAATTTTATTTATTCAGGATGATTACAACACATTTCATTTTTTTTCTCATCATGTATTTCAATATTTTATTATATCATATCATCTCTTTGTGACATCAATCAAGAAATGAAATTATTTAAAGTAAAAAATATATTATTTTATTTTATTGGATAAATTCATCCAAAATTTTAATATTTTCTCTAATCTATTTTCATGAATATATTTCAAAATATATTTTTATTTTCAAATATAATTTGTTCACATTTTCTTACTTTTTAAAAAATGGGTTGAAAATATTATTTTTGTGTTTTTATGAATGAGATACTTGGTGACATTTAAAAAAATTAGTGGGAATGTTTTCATCATTTATAAGAAATAGAGAATTTTTACAATGTGTGGACTAGTAATATATTTGTATCAACCATTAAAGTTTTCCTATGTTATTTTCATAGAGAATTATTTACATATTAATTACATATTTTTATTAAATAAATAATTTCATAAATTCAAGGGTTGTTTTCTCCACGAATGTTTTCAAAATATTTTATTAATATTTTATTAAATATTGAATACAAAAAAATATTTTAACAAATCAATACAAGAGATATAATGTAATGATACTACCATTTGAACTATTAACATTCTTTAGATCATTAGATAATAAATTTCTCTTAAATATACATATTTATTGTATCATAGATTTGTTTTTTGTGAAACCATATATCACATCAATATAAAGTTTTATAGGTTTTACATTTTTGATTTAAGGTCTAATTATTAGTAAAAATCAAATTAATTACTCAATATGGATATTTTTTTATAAGGAATATTTCTCGTCAATTAAATTGAACAATTGATAAATGATGAAATTCATTAGAAATGTGGTGTATAGTGAGTCCAAGAAATATATATCCCTTGATGCATCAGTATCTCACCTGATATATTTTATGATGATATAATGAAATGATATTTTGTGCATTTCTACCCATATTTTATATATTTTCACTATTTAATGGCTTGATAGTACAGATATGATGATAAATGAGATCATGAAATCAAATATATTGATTTTACATCATTAAAAAACCTGTTATAATAATTTTTATTATATTAATGCACTAATATTATACATATATGAATTTGGGGTCATGTTAGTGATTAAATATATAGTTTTATACCATTAATTACAAAATCTGATTGATTATTCCAATTTATTAATGATATATATCTCTATATATAATCTTTACCGAGCATCTGATCTAAATCCTTTATTTTTTTCCATTAAATTGGTATATTATAAAGGATATTGTGAATAATACCAAGGATATAATATTGTTTTAATCAATATATCTAATGTTATAAGGGAATATTGTATATATATACTACATAGTGTCTAATAAGCTAGTCATCAATTTTGATATGTATACCAATATCTAGTGCCAATATAATAAGGTTAGAACAATCTATGGTCTATTATTGTTTTTTTTGCTACATCATTATTCAATATACGTAGATCAATAAAATATAATTTTTATCGATTTATTTCATTCGAGTGATCTTGTTGTAGGAGTATAATTTAAAACAATTATGAATTTTCGTAGATAATAATGGTTAAAAATACATAGCTTTACTTAAATAGGTCTAAATAAATAGTTTTTTATTCTAACAAACTTCAATGATGTAGGATAGAATAGAGGGTTTCACCCTAGTATGAAATTTTTGTTTTTTGATCAATGGTGTGTAGGACTCTATGTATCCAACTTTTGAAGGATACTAATTATTTATCCAGGAATAGGAAGCAATAAAATTTAAATCCGACTAATTTGATCTATATATTCATTGGGTGGATATACATTAATGTTTATTTAGGATAAATCTATAATATATGGGATATCTACTCACTAAATTGACACAGAATGGACTAAAATTCCATTTTATTGATAATTTTTTTGAAAATTTCATAGTGTTGAAGAAAATACAGTAGTGTAAAATTATACTCACAATACAATATAGTGTAAATGGGTTGGTGATATATATAAATTATATTAATAATAGGATTTGATTTTATCTTTTATATAACCACATGGTGATAAGTTTTATATCTCATTAATTAATGGGTCATGAGTAAAATAAAACAATTCATTTTTTTGGAGATAGTAGTGATATTATTTTCATTAATTAATAGAGTTATTGTATTTGGGGATAAAAGTGTGAAATACATTATGGTAATTATTGATTAATATTTAAATTCCTACAGAAAGAGTGGAATATTATGAATATAATATTTTTATATTTGATTAATGATTTTGAATAGTTAAAAATACAAAACATGATAAATAATATAATGTGGGTAATGCTATGAGTTGATGGGATCATACTATATAATACGTGAGGATGATAAAAAAATGATATCATATTTATTTATATTAAAAGGATGGACCATTAACTCTTGAATGAATGACAGAAAGCATATATTTCTCATATGAGTGTTCAACAATCCTTTTATAGGAATAAAATAGAATGAAAAGTGAATGTTGTGTGGTTGTAAAAGACAGTGATAAATTTTCCTTTTTAAAATCGTGATTACGGTGGAATGGTATGGTTTAGGAAAGAATTATGTGAATTAGAAATATGTGAATTCTAGTTTTATGTATTGGATAAATCCCATATCTCAAAATTTTCAATTCATCCTAGATGAATTATGAATTATTGAGACATTGAGGAATATTTACTAGGGAAAAAATGTATTGCTATATTTCAATGTATGTATCATTGTTCTTTGTGAGCTTAAATGTTAGGGATTTGTAGTCAATGTATAAGGGGATTTAACAAATATTACTCATTCCAGCATGAAATGGGGAAACATTCACCCAATATTTTATCATAGGACTATCTCATAAATCAAAATTTGGTCATTATTTCTTTATTTTATTATAACCATAAGGATTTTATATAATTTATCATGATTAGTGAATCTTTATCTCATTATCATCATTCTTTGATCTAAATTCTGAAATTTGTATGGTTTCATGGATTACCATAATCTATCATATATATTGATTAATAAGGGTTAATTTATTGATCTATTTATGTAATAAACATTATATGGATATCAAGTTATGTTCCAATACATACTTTTATCCTTAGGTTGATAAATAGTACATGGGAAATTCAAACCATATAGGATATGATAATATATATGATTAAATATTTCAGATGTGGTTATCACTTAAAAACCCCCCTATAGAATAATCTAATGATAATATATTATACTCAATCAATCAGATTGATCCTGATCAATACCACTACAAATATATTTTTATAAGAACAACATGGTTAAATGAATTTAGAGAATTAATGTTTATTAGATATAATATTTCTAGGAAAATAAAGGAAATTGTTAGAACAATTCATCTCAAAATCAAGGAATCATTGTCTCATCATGAATGTATTTCTGAAAATCACATGTGAGTTATAGATTTATATGTTTTGGGATGGTATTGATAGGTATTTCTCAAGGGAAGAATGTAATAAGATTCATAATTAATAGAAAAAAATACAAAGGTTTTTCTTCCACTTTAAAATTGTTGATTGAGTAGTGGAGTATTAAATATGGGAGAATCCGTCGATCCACTCTCTGTGTCATGATGTGTTCTATGTATCAATTTTCTGGAACTATGTAAATAATTCAAAACATATACTATAATGAGTTATTTTTTTATGAGACAAATAATCTTATTTTAAATAAATACTGGTATAATTTTTATTATCATACTGATACGGATCTATGGAACATGAATAATTAATAACATAATTTTCATTAGAGGAATCCTAATTTTGTTGAAACTATGTGGGAACACAAGGAATTGATGAGGGTGATTCATCCATGGTTATATTTATAATAGTGATGGGATTTTGACTGAGAAATTCATATAAATATGTAGAATGTAACACCTTTAGATATTATGTTATATTTTTCATTATAATAATTTTATGGCTTGGATCCATTTCGTTATATACAAGAACCAATTTATAAAAACCATGAAATATTATAAAAATCCTATTAGATAATGTTATGGTGATCCCATAATAATTGTATTGGAAGATATTTATTGGACTATTTAATTTATGAATGAGTATTTTTTTGCACAAATCTAAACATTATTCATTTTTTAAAATAGTATATAAATGAATATAATTTCTTATGTAATTAAAAGGATACATTTTTTTGAAAATCGATTTTTATTCAAGGATCATTTTATTATAATAAACAAATTAAATTAGTCACTATTGAATAATGATTTTTTAATGTATATATTAAACATAAAGTAAAAATTATTCACTATTCTATGAGATTTTACTAGAAATGGATGGTGAATAAATTCAATTTTAATCTTCTAATGACATTGTTTAATAAATATTATGTCTTTTATCCTGTTGATTTATATGAAAACTAATTTTTTCACATATAAAAATCAGTTTTTTCCAAAATATTACAGTATTTTAAATCAAAATGATTAAATTTTATTAACATTACCCTTTTTTGTTTAGCAATTTTTAAAATTTGATACGGAAAATATGTGTCACCTCAATATTGACAAAACTGATAAAATTTGGTTATGAAAAGGGTTAATTATTTAAAAAATCTATAACACCTATCATTATATTATTTTAGGTGTCTAGGTGAAAAAATACATCCTAGAAATAAATATATGAGAAAATTATTATCAACTTCATTTGAATGTATCATTATTAATATTTTGAGAGAATATAAATATAAAATGTCATTTTTTTTATTAATTTCCCAAATAAGTAATAATAGCAGAAAATATTTGAAATGAATAAATATAAATAGTAAACATTAAAATAGATAAATTATTATTATATTGTTATTTTTTTTGAACTTTTTGTTACAGTTATAATTACATAAATTCCTACCAATTAATTAGTCAATCCATATCTAATTTGACTGAAAATTTATTTCATGGATTTTAAAAATATTAAATTAAATATTTTTTTATGAAATGTAATTTTACATGAAATAAATTTTCAGAAATAATATTTTTTTAGTTTTTTAATTTAGATTATATTTTAATTCCCTCATTATATAATTTAGGTTAAAGGGTTGTTAAATAAATATTTCCAAAAATGGATTTATAGATTGCTTTTGTAAGATAAAATATCAATAAATGATGTAAAAATAATAATAAAATACTAACATTTTAATGTATAGTGAATCTTACAAAAAACACAAATAATGAACAACACATGATATATATTTCTTTTATATTTTTAAATTTGACAGCTTATAAAATACTCAACTCCAATTCAAAATGAATAGTAATAAAGTTTATTATTATAACCTCGCTGTTAAAATGGATTTTATTAATATTTCAAATTATATTATTAAATTTATGCTCATGGAATAATTAGAAATAAAATAATATCTATTTAAAATAAAAAATAATTTGATTCTCAAAAAATTATAGTTTATTGTAAAATAAATTTCAATCATCCTTTGTGTAGATAATTTAAAAATAATTTTTTCCAATTTTATAATATTTATTTAATAAAATTTACTGAATTTTTAAATCATAATATAAAAATTTCCATACGATTAATTTATTGTATTTTTCTAACAAGGTGGACTTTTTGATGAATAAAGAAAAATAATGAATTTTAACAAAAAAATTACATTTTAATTTTAATTATTTAAAATGAAATCATTAATATTATATGGTATTAAATTTAAAATTAGTTATATTATATATCATTTACCAAATTTTATTTCATTTTATTAATTTTAAAATTAATATTAGATATTAAATAATTTTAATATTTTAATAATTTTCTCTCTCAAAACATATTTCTCTTCAAATCTATAGGGTTTATAATACTTGAAATATTACCATTTATTTAAATGTAATTTTTAAAAATTGTATCCATATTTTAAATCATTTTAAAAAATATTATATTATAATGTAAAATTTATTTTTGAACTAAATGTATACTAAAAAAAGTAAAAATTATTTACTATGTTTAAGGGAAAATCGTTTTAGTATGGATTAAAATAAAAATATAATGGACAAACATAAAAAATAAACATTTCTAAAATATTTTTCATGGAAAAATTTAGAAAATATAGTGTATAATTATACATAAATTTTCATGTTTACCCCTTTTTAGTGAAAATATGGGCAAACAAATTTCTTTTCATAAATTACACGAGTGTCACAATCAGAAAATATAAAAGTCCACCACATATCCACTCATCTTCAATGTTACAAAATAAAGAATATTCAATTAAAATAACTTCTACTAATACCTCCTCTCATAAATTAATCATATTTTTTTTCATAAATTCAACATTGGAAGGCTTATGGTGAAACCAAAAGAGGTTACAAAAAAGAGTGGCAACATTCTACAATGAGCGGTTTCATTTTATTTGTTCCCTAACATTATTCAACTATTTTTAAATCATTCTGATGGAATAAAATAATTTTGATTCATTTAAATAAATTTTTTTAAGTGAATGTCCAACAAACATCTCCAATTCCATCATATTTGTTCTCAAATAATCATTCGCTTGTATTTCAATCTAATACCACATTAACTGATGTCATTCAATTTTTCATTACCTCATCTAACGGTTTAGTAAAATTATGGATACAAATAATATATATTGTATATATAACATAATTATATCACGTTATTCATTATACATTATGAACCAGTTTATATTACATTTCTTATCGGTTATGAAAACATCGTTCGTATCTACGATAGACTATTTCCTTGTGAATTGATATTATTTTTTAACTAACTCATTAAATATATGAAAATAATGAAAAATTAAATGAATATATGTGAAATTATTTAAATAATAATTATGGTCATGAAATATATATCATTGTTATAATATATAATTCCATGTTCCTTGTTAGCATTACAGTGATTTTAAAATGATAACATCATTCATGGATATTTGGAAAACCACCTCCATGACATAATGTGACTATCTTTTCATCAACATAAAAAAAGTGTGATATATATATAATTATATGTAAATAAATAAAATTATATTATGATCATTCTGGAATGGTAAAATATTAAATACATTATTTTCATAGTGTTTGTTAAAAATGGAAGTTATGTGCAGGTGTATATATGAAAAACATTCACCTTGATCAAAAAGTAAATGATTTCTCAAAAAACATTAAATTTTTTGTAGAAAAAAGATAATAAATGAGAAAATATGATTATTATTTAAATATTATCATTTTCATATGACTTATCTATATAATATTCACATGATTTAGAGCTTTCATGTGAAAAAATGAATTATAAAAAAAGGATGTTAACATTAGAAACAATTAATATAGTGAATGATTATTAATTAAATAGGGATACTATGTTATAATGAGATAATTTAGGATATTATAAATATTAATATGGTTATTTTATAACTTAATGATGTGTTAAAACATATATATATGAATTTAAACCGCATTCAATATAATAAAAGTGAGAGGTAAGAGACATCATCACAATTTTCCTTCATTTAAAAATATTGTTATATTGTGCACATAATTTTTTATCTGTGCACTATATAATTTTTCATTGGCATGTAATATAAATAGTATTCAATAATTAAATTTATTTAATACTTTTCTATGAATGATCTAATCTATGTGGGTTATCATATTTATTTTACCAATAGGTATGTTTCTTCATAAATTGATTTCTATGCATTTGCTTACATCACTCTATTATTGGCATTGATATTATATAATTTTTTGTGTAATTAATTTTTAATAACAATTAATGTATTTATAATTAAATTTTGTGTATTTAAATATTAATACACGTGGATAATAATTTTTTTATCATTCAATTCAATGTTCTAATCATGGTAACAGTTTGTTTCATGTAACATTATAATTGAGATTGATTATTATATAATTTATGTTCAATTAATAGATTTTAAAATTTTATAGTAAACCTTTTTAATTTGTATCTCCTATATTTTTAATGATGACTTAAATTAATAGTACCATTTTTTAAACTCCATGGGACATAAAATAAATTTTAATTGATTTCTTGAAAATCCAACAAAATTTCTCTCCTCAATCAAGAATCTGTTTAATACCAAAATAATGTTCCTAAAAATTATTTAGATTATAATTATTAACACTTATAAAAATTATTTATTAAAACAATTAATTATTTTTATGTTTTAAATAAATTTGAAATCAAATTTTATGCCAATTTCTGGAAAATTCCAATGTTTAAAATATATGTAAAATAGATCATTTTCATCATATATAACATCAATGGAATTTTCATACATCAAGATTAGTAAAATGAATTAATGAGCCCTTAATATTGTTGAATTGTTATATTAGTTGAAAATTAATTTCCATTTTTTTGGAACAATTAGTTTTTAAAATATAATTTTCAAAATGATATGGATATTTTAGGCAGGAATGCTTATAATGTTACTTATACAGTATTTATATTCATCTTATACAAAAAAATATCTATTTTTACTCAAATTGATTTATGTTGTATTTTTTCCATCCATATTTCTTATATGGATAATTGAGAATTAGTTTAGTGATAGAATTTATTGAAATTCACTTTCTTGATTCATTTTAGTAGATATTAACTTCCCTTTGAAACATTCACACTCTTTTGATCATTGTATAACTCATCTATCATATGAATCCATACTAATTGTATAATATATAAAATTATTTTTTAAAACACCTACCATTTATAGATGTCATAATTATAGTTTATGATATTTAATTTCCTCGGTATTATTGATAAATCCTAATTATTTACTCAATAATGAATTTTTTTGATAAAATTATTAAATAATGAATGAAATAAATCATTTAATTTATAGGTAATTATTTAGACCTATAGATAATGGTGGTCTCAATAACTATATATCCCTTTGATGCATCATTATGTCACATTAGTTATAACATTGTGCAAGTATTAAATATATTTAAGCCATTAGTTTTAAAGTTTCATTTGAATGGTTTTAACAGTAGAGGTATAAATATGTTTGGGATTATATAACATAATAATTAAAAAGAAAATTTATAAGAATTTATATTCTAATATTAATAATATTTATAAAATTACATTTATATTTGGATTCATTTCATTCTTATATTTTTTATTACCTGAATGTTTGTTTATTTATTTATCAGTTCATATTGATTATTCCTTCTCATCATATGATAGTCTTATTTTTTAAATAGCATGTGTTCGTATTTATTTACCATTTTATTTTCAATGTGACTAGTGTTTTGAGATATCATATATGGTACATAATGATTTTTAATCATTTTTAATCACCCATATTTTTTCCATTCACATGAATTGAGGAAATTTTCTAAGAATTATTTGAACAGATATTCTTGAGGGAATAATTATAATATATAAAAAAATTGTTTTTATATTTTATATAAAAATATAATATTAGAATAATTTATGTATCTAATAACTATTAATGTTAAACTATTCTATCTTTTTTTGTGGAACTCTTTATTTTATAAGATATTGTAAAAAATCAAGACATTTTCATTGGTTTATTAGAGATGGGGTTGATATAATATGTATCCGAGATTGTTTATTTTTAATCTTGGGAACTAGATTTTTGATAATATAGTAATTTTGACATTACAATATGATATTCATAAGGGATATGTATGGAATAACATCCAAATATTTTTTAGTAAGGATGATATTTTTTTGTTTTCCCCCCTATAATACATCGTTTTCACGATTCTACATGTGGTATATGGTTCTAGCACATATTTACCACGGGTTAATAACACTTATAAGGGTTTATTAGGATAGAGCTGATCATCACATGGTGTATGGGAACATTTCTTTATATGCACCAAATTTGACACACCATGTGATATTTTTAAGATAATTCACATTTTCATCATAGACCAATATTAACGATTTTAAAATTGATTTATCCAAAATTAAACCTTTTTTTAATATTAAGATATTATATATGAATAACATATAAATTTACATTATGAATTTCACTCGTTTTTTGTACCATATATAATGTTTCACAGTGATATGAACACATATAGTTCATTACATGATATATAAAATTTTCTTTAAAATTTTAATTGTTAAAAAATCAATTCCCATAATCAAAAGAGTATGAATGACTATTTTTTATGGGATTGACCCAAAATATTAAAAAAAACATCTTCCTCAAATATCTCATTATATGAGAAAAAATTATCATGTTATGACAATGAAATGAAATAATTTACAATTAATTATTGCATTGATGGGATTCCAAATAATAACATGGAGGAAGATAAAAAATTAATTATGTTATGAGGGGACATGAGGTATTTCTCAAAAGTTATAATTTTGAAAATAAATGCCCAAGTACATTAATATAGGTAATATGAGTTTTTATCATGTTTGAAGAGAATGGAATCCATTCCCATTATTGTAAGGGAGATAAACATATTTCCACTGATAATTTCATTAACTAAGTAGATAAGGGAGACTACACTAACAATACCCCAAGAATCAATAGAATATACCTTAAAAGAAGATAATGGATCTCGATCAAGATTATATTATTACCACAAACATAGTGTAATGATAAATCTAGTTATTTTGAGATTCATCATTTATTTAATTTCAGTATTTTATAAATAAAAACTATGTTATAATAAATATGAAATGTATATGGATTTTTCAATAGATTTTCTTTACAATGGATTTGAAATCCTACGTTGAATGGTACTAATGAACATGACAAATGATTTAGTGGAATGTTAAAAATATGAAAATAAGAATATTAATGGAAATTTATCCCCTACCATTTTCAAAATTATGAGTTAATGATGTTGGAATAATGTATTGATTCCTATGTATAATGAAAATTTGATGTGTTGACTAATTTGGAATTAAGTATTGATATTTTTACAATGCGTTTTTTGATATCATTGAGGGTGTTTTCGAAATTTTTGGATTTCTATAATATTTAATATAATCTATGTTTTACTAAATCAACAAGGAATAATTAATATTTTGAAAAAAAAAATTAATTGTAATTAATGTTATTACTATGATTAAATAGAATATATGATGAAATAATTCACATTTATTGTATGTGAATATTTATAGATACATTATGCCTTTTATGGAATCAATGATATGTTGATTTTGGATATTTAATAACCTTCATTCCAAAATTCAAGACCATTTTTTAATATAGGTCATATGGATAACCATTTCATATATAGTTTATGTGGAAATTTTTATGAGTTCATAGAGATTGATATATTTTCTCACAATATAAGAAATTATGCATAATCGATATACTATGCTGGAAATTTTCACATTAATAATAATTAGAGATTTAAAGAATGAAATATTATACTAAGAAACATATTTTTATTCATTAAAAGAAAATTACTATTTTTTAGGAATAAAATATTTATTTTTGAATATTTTTTCTCCGTGTATTCGATGGATTGTAAATTTTATTATGCACAACTAAAGGAGGAGATTGGAATTATGAAATAAAAACATATCAAATAAGTATAGTATGTTATATTTTTAAAAATTAATTTTTTTAATAAACATTAAGAAAATGATATTGAATCCATATTATTATCTTATAAACGTTATATATGATGGATAATATTTCCTTTAAATTTTTTATGGATTTATAGTTTTGAGGTCTTTAATATTCAATTGATCATTTACTTCATCATTATAAATAATTGTTATGATTCACTATAATTAATTATGCTTTTTTTAATTTTTAACATAATCAATTGACCCATATTTTTAGTACATATAATCCAAGTTTTATTTTTTCCATTTGAACTTTTAAATTATCTTTTCTCTCTTATTAAAAGGATATTATATTAAAATTTGTGTTTTGTAGGTTTTCAACAAAAGAATTCTCTAATATCAAACTGTTGATTTTATTAGCACAAAAAAATTGATTGGTCACAATTTAATATTGTAGAATATAATTATATATGAGTAAATTAAAAAATAAAAAAGTTTAATCAATTGTATATGTTTCATAGAAAACCGATTTTGATAACCAATCAGATGTATCTATTTAATTTGAAGGTCTTCTATAGCTTTTGGAATACATAACACTGAGTCTAAATGAAACATAATATGTTTTATCATTATAAAATAAAATTTAAATTTGAATGTATGAATATTAGCCACAAAAAATTTAAAATAATTTTTATCTATTTGTTAGAAATTATATAAGAATCATTTTAATGAAAAAAACATTACTGAAATAACAATATTTTTCATAAAAGAGGTTTGGTCATTAATTTGACAAAAAAATTAAAAATAATTATTCCATGTATTGGAAAAATTTATTTGATAATATAAATATAATTTAATATATAATAAGATTAAAATGCTCAACTATTGACATTTTTTTATTTTTTTTAAATGATTCATTTTTTACAAGTAATTAATCATACTAGTTTGTAATAGAAAACCACATTATTTTTTGAATAATTTAATATATTAAATAATATTAGTAATAAGTTTAAAATTTATATTTTTTAAATATAATATAATTTTATATATTTTATTTTATTTTAATCATATTCAAACTATACTTTGCTTTCAAAATATTTATAATTTTGAAAAAATTATCCATGGACCCCACTATCATGTCATGTGTGCATGATTATCCTAAATTTATCATTTTCACATATGGAAATGAATTAAAAAAATTATTCTTTATTTTTAATTTTATTAATATTTATTATCTATTAATTTATTAATTTTGATTGAAGAATATGAATATTTGAATATTGTGAAAATTAGTTACCCTGATTACTGTAAAAATTGATTAACTAAGATCTTAAAATGATTTGATGTGGGTTAAAATGAGATAAAAACACCATCTAAATTATTTTCTTATGGTAAAACAATTTACCTCATAATGAAAAAGAATCAATAAATATATATTTTTGACTCTTTTTTCTTGTAAAATATTGGAGCTCAATTTTTTATATTAAAAAAATACACATGTTCCACACACCTCTCTTTCAAAAGGCCAATTACTCTAATATCTTATTGAAATAATGAAATCATTTAAGTTAATAGAATACATAACAAATATATAATTCAAAAATACCTACTGTAATCCTAGAGTCATTATTAGGGCAAAAATTACCCTATGAATGATTTTGTTGAAAACCTATGGAGGATATCCAAATTAGTTGTAAGATTCATCAATTAGAATCTTTATTTTATTACATCCTATGCCTCATTAAATTATTATTTTGATACTATAATATAATAAAATATTTAAACATCATATTCTGAAATTTTATAAGTTATTTTCATGACCTATAACTGTCTCGACTTCCATCAAATGGGTTATGGAATCGTCATTCATGTTAATGGGATGACTATCACCTCGAAAACTAATGTCATTTCATTTTACATTATAACCTATCGTGATTGGGTATGATGATGGATAAAAAGTAAATATATTATATATTTGTAATATAATTATACATATTCATTCATTATATATCATATTCATTTTTACATTTATTATCAATGGTGATAAGATAACATCGTTCGCCTGTATGGAGAACTACCTCCTCATTAAGAACATTTATTATCCTTTCAATTTCGTGGTAGATATTAAAGATTATTTTAAAGTATATATGTTATATAAATTAAAAAAATATTATATTATTTATTTATTTATCATTATTATATTATGATATATAATTTTATTAATCATTTAACTCATAAAAAACAACAATCATTTATGGGTAAAAACAACCTTCCTGAAGCGATGTGACTCTTTTTCACCACCATACCACACTATTCTATCCATCCAAATCAAATTTTCCCTTTTTATAAAAATCCTCTTTAAGGATAAGTGGGAAAACATACATTCCAAACACAATTACATTCAATTAAAATTACCACATTCAAAAACATCATCATCATCTCGATTACCATGAATCTCTGGTCAAGAACCTGCCTCGAGTCACAAAACTTCACTATGTCGGAGATACCCACCAGAATCCTCATCACCGTCAATTTCAACTTCACCGTTGTCTCACAGAGATGCATGTTATCATCGTCACTATTCTTCATGCTGATATGATCTAGTTTCACTGTCGTTGTCGTTGTTCGAATTCCACACTAGTACACTAGAGAATGTTGTAGTTTATCAAGTTGTACTATACCAGAATAATCTGTGAGTTCACCACCATCAGCATGTCTCCAGCCAAACCCCATCATTCTATTTTTGTCAAAAAATAATCGAATTCTCCGTCTACCACACCTCGTCACTGTCGGAAACTGCAACAACGACGCTTGGACTTCAATGCTGAAACAATCTACGGTGGTCGATACCCTAAACTAGCCTCTAGATCTAATGACCCAAAGAATTATGAATACCACCTCACTAATAAACCTCGGAGACATTAGGAGATCCTCAGAACCAGAGTAGATAAACAGACTAACTAGGATAAGATGAAATGACTGTGAAAATTATCTCGACATCATGGTGTCGTCATCACCGCAACACAACATCAGGCTCTGCAATAACGACGACCTCCTTCACAACCGACAACACTTAGACCTTCGTTGCTAAAACAGGACACTTCCATCGATTACCCTAAACTGTCTGCTCGATCACATGATCCAAAAAACCATGACGACCACCTCACTACTTCACCTCAGTGAGATTGGGGAAGCCTCAGAACCATAGTATAGAGCCAAAAGAACCAAGATAGGATGAAATGCCAGTGAAAACATCACGACATTGTCGCATCGTCTTCACCATCAACACAACATCATAAGAGATAGAAACATAAAGCAAACCAGATTTAAATCACATAGAATCACATATGTATAAATGAAACCCCTTAAGACATGGAAAAAATCCATTGATGAATGGCCACGTGGGGCATGATGGCGACCGCCGCTCCGCACATCCAAATTCTCACCATTACCACTACACCTGATCCACCTAAAAGGGGCGTAGAAGAATGAGAGACTATAGTATGGAAGGAGCAGTCGAGGGATTTGAGCTTTTGCACTGTCACCGAGACAGATGAACAGAAACATACAGAGGAAACACTAGAAGGCCATCACCCGAGTGAGCGTAGAGACAACCGCCGGAGACAAAAAAGAATAAGGAGAGAAATAATAAAAGGGGGAGGGGGAGACAATGTCGTAGAGCCCCTCACATGCCTACCCACTCTGATCCTCCATTGAGAGAAAACCCTAGCCTGAGAGAGGAATCAGGAAGATGTCGCTCTGAGGCCCTCAATATCATTATCCACCATAACAAACTGATGATATATGTATATATAATTAATATGACATTATGATAATTATATAATGGTCAAATATCACTGAACTCCGTTATATATTTATTGTTGACAAAAATATATGTTAGTCATGCATGTATATGACCAACCATATCATTGATCGCATGTTACATCATTTCTCAAAACCATCATTAATTATTCTCTATCAAATACTAATGAAATCATAAATATTATAAATATTTCTTTCAGATTTTATTATAAATGACAAAAATATATAATTTTTAAAGGATACCGAACTTTTATGAAATTTCATCACTGAGAGAATAAGTAAATTAACACCTTAAACAACATAAAATAATGAATGATTAATAATTAAAGAGTGAAAATATTAATTAAAAGAGTTATACTATATATTTTAAATAATAATATAATTTTTCATGAGTTCGCAACATTTATAGAACCAAATTAGAGGAGATAGAATTATATTCAACTAGAAGGACAAGAGAGGTAATGAACTATGTCTCAATTTCCTTTCATTGAGATATATTGTAATGTTATACACATAATAAATTATACATGGTGTATATACTAACACTTTTATATCTAATATCATAATTAAATAACTTATAATTTTATTTTATATTCCAATATGAAATATTTCATCAATGAGAGATTGGATATAAAATTTACATAATAGAAATGAATTCATAACTCAATTTTCATTCAATGGGTTATATTACTCATTCATTGAAATCTATATTCTAAGATTATTTTTATACTAAAATTTTACATTTTATTATTCTATTTATATTATTTTAATTTTTTTTAAACATTTGGCACACATAACAAATTCCTTGGTTATTCACACGTCAACTCTATGATCAATGTACGGGTTAATTTTACAATCCAATTCAAATTCAGATAGTGTACTCTTGAATTTGAATTGATTGATTTTGGTTAAAATTTTATAATAAAAAAATTCATTTAAACATTTTAGAGTTATTTTAGAAATTTTCATATAATAGTAAAAAAACAAACACTTTAAGTATTAATTTTTTTTTAATTTCTATAGAAAATACGTCTTCATCAATTTCATCAGTTAGAAATACATTTTATACCAAAAACTAAAATTCCAAAAAAAATAAATAAAATTGTTTTCATACATTTTCAATTTATTTATTACATAAATTTGATTCCAATTTAATATTTAATGAAATTTTTTTGAAAATTATATTTTAGAAAAATTTAAATCATGAACTATTTGTATTTTACAAAAAAGTGAAAAGATCAATTATTTAATCTTTTTTGTAATGATGAGAATTTTCATCCAATTTGGATAATCAATTTTATAAAAAAGATTATTTTAAATGTATAAATTGATATTTTAAAGGAAAATTAGTTTCTAATTTTCATTGGTAATTATTGTTATGAATAGTTTCTTCTCAAAATAAAATATAATTTTTCATGAAGAAATTTTTAGAGATATATTTGTGGTATTTAAACTAATAAATGAAAAACCCTCTAACATTATACCAATTAGTATATGTTCTATTGATACCATCCATATTATAAAAATTTATTGTTGTTTTTTTTTCAAAACTATATATTAGAATTTACTTAATTGATTAATTTAGGTAATCATTGACAATATTTTAAAACATTCACTATATTGTGATCATTTTAAAAATAATATTATTAAAATATTAATAATCTATGTATAATGAAATGATTATTTCATAAACTAAATACCATTTAAATATATAATTTTTACATTTAATGATATTAGATTCACTGTAAATTTTGATAAATACACATTCTTTTAATAAAACATAAATTTAATTATAAGTAATATTGAATCATGAATTAAATCAACAATTAAATTTATATTGAATTACATAAACCTACATTGATGTATATGGTGAAGAATTTTATATCCCTATCATGCATTGGTAGTGGGGCTGAGACAAATAACTAATTTAGTATTTGTAGCAACACTACTTATTATTTTAATCCATCTTATAAATGGTTATGATGGTTGAGATAACATGATGTAATAGACCAACAAAAACTCTTTTGAATTTAGTACAAAAAATTACAAGTAATATTTTTAAATTATTGAAAAATGACTATTAAATAGAACAGTATACATTCGAGGAACATTTTTGGTTTAGTTTGTGTTAAGTTACAGAAAACATCCCATATTGTTTTGAGAAACAATAATGTTCTAAAAGTTACATTATTTTATTTTCAGTCATTAACTCATTTTACAGAATTAACAAAATTTTAGTTTCTAAAATTAAAATAAAAAATTACTACATAACATTGTATGATTAATAAATTGAGGAGTAATGGGTTTTAAATAAAATTAAAAATACCATTCCATAAAAACATTGATTCACCTTTGAAAAAAATAAATAAATGAAATATTGGATAGATAAAATTCATAACATAGAAATATAATTGTCAAATTATTTGATTAATTTCATTATTAATTAACATTTTAAATAATCATTCGATTTATCCTTTGACAACATTAAAATGGATAAAATGTTTATGATGGAATATAATTATTCTCCCATTAAATTAGAATTATGTCGACACTATGTAGTATCTATTATCGTATCAAGTACCCTTATGGTCATGAGTTTACTCAATATACCATATCATATCATTTTATACTGTAATTCCAAATCTCAATAAAGCATTTTTATCATTCCTTAATTCCTTACTCATAATCAAAAAACCATTAAAAATCTTTTATAAATAATTTTAGTAGATGAAAATCATTTTATAAAAATATTTCATGGTAAAATATAATTTTCATAAATTAGTATTAATGATTTAAGAGAAATAAAATCATTCATTGTAATTATTTTATTTAGAATGAAATAATGAAATACCATCAAAATTAATATTTGTGTTTGAATTAAAATTCATGAAATTTAATCAATAACAATATATTATGTCCATATCAATGGTAATAAATGAGACTCATAGATTTATAATAAAATTTTACAAATGAAATAATAGATTTTATTATTTATCTATTGCTATAATAAGAAACCAAAAAACATGATAACATAATATAATTTTCTCTAGTGCATGCATTAAATTAAATTATAACTTCTCTCATTATCATATCATATATCCTTTGACCATTATGTGAAATAATATTAAAAATGATTTCCTTATTGTATCACATCATGTAGAAAAATACATATAAATTTAATTACTTATATTAAACCTTAGAATAATTTTATAAAATTAATTCCATTATAAGGGTTTATGAGAAAAAATAATATAATATATATTTTGAAAATAAATATAATGATTGAATTTTAAAAATTAAACATACTAAAGAATTATCATAAATTAATTTTCATGCATAATTTTGATAGATATAAAATAAATATAAAATTACATTACTTAACTAAAATTTATTCAAGGCATATATTTTTACAGAATCATATAAATTTTTAGTGGTGGAATTTGGGCCTATTCTTGTTTTAAAGGTGAATGAAATGTTAGATTTATATAATATAGTGTTAATATATTTTCTAGTCTTTTCGTGTTTTCTTTTGAAAAAGAAAATAATTAAATTGATTTTCTTATTTAGCCAAGGGTGATATTTATTTAGATTAATTTAAATATAATATATATATATATTATGATTCAAACTCTACATGTTTTAAAAATATGATAATGTATTTTATAGTTTTACAAAAAAATTAATGAACGAGGGTGTTCATTATATTTTTATAATAATCCTAATCATAATTGTTCAGAATATTTGACATGATGGAAAATATATATATAATTGGATGAATTTATATCTATTATCTAAATTGATTTATCTGATATACATATTATTTAATATAACAAATATGAAATAATACCACAAAATATAAAAAGTGAAATGATGAAAAGAATTGACTTGAAAATAATTGATGAAGAAACATGTTTGATAACAATGTGTTTAAAAAAATATTAATCAATTAAAATCATAAGGTTGATGGAAAAAAATATTGATTTCTTTATATTTTGATAAGTAAAAATATGTGTTTTTGACATTGATAAATAGAAATCCTATTAAAAATTCAATAAAAATATTTCTGAAGAAAATAATCTTTAACTATTCATAAGTGTCACGTGCCACTATATAACATTTGAATAGTAATCCCCATGATGAAAGAACATAAAATTAATCATAGATTATTAAGGAAAATTAGTAAATTCATGATATAACATGTAAAAGGGGTAGTAAATACACATTATAGGAGAAGATAGGTTTTCAAAATAACAATCTCTCAAAAATAGAAAATTTTGACAAATATTTGTTACCATATTGGTAACATTGAAACTAAAAACCAAATGAAAGATAATTCATAAAAAAGATATCTGAATCATAATTAATTCAATTATATGAAATTTGAAATACATTCTAAGGTAGTATATACACCACAAAAAAAATTTCAAATATCACTTGACTCTTGGAGAAATCAATGTGAAACTAAAAATCCCCTTACAAATGTGGTAACATTTGATTTATAAACTAAAAAAGTAATAATCAATAAATTATGCATTTAAATACAATAAATCTGAAATAATTATTTATATATTATTTAAAAATTGGATGTTTATATACTAAAAAATTCAAGTGGTGATTATGTTATTTATCTCACATATGTAAAAATTTATATGATAATCTTTTACAAAGATCATATCATTTGAGTGAGAATAAATTAATGAAATAATTATCTATGACCAATTATTATCCTTAAAATAAAATTGTATATATTGCTGAATAAAATTTGATATAATTTTAAACATATTAATTTAATATGATATCCAATAATATTGAATTTTTTCCAAAATAATGTAAATTTATTAATGAAATCCTATATCATTAGTCTGATTTTTCGTGTTTGTTATTTATCAACCTCTCTAATTTAGTAATGTAAATGTTTTACATTAATAATAAAATTTGAAATTTTTATTAATTCTTTTATATAACATATAAAAAATTTATATACCTTTAAACTATAAATAATATTCATGTCAAATTTATTGACCATATTCTATTTATATGCAAGAAATAACATTGATTGGTCAACTATGGTAAATGAGGTCATTTTGATATAAGTGTATAGAAAAATAAAATTGGAATAATTTTAAAAATTTAAGGAAAATTATAATTCGAAAACTATACAAGAATTTGTGATTCTTAAAAATGATCCAATGTTACGATCATTGAGATAATAACCCATACGTATACTGGAGTAACATTGCCAATTTTTAATGATCTGTATGGAAAGAAGTTAGGTACTATTTTTCATAAAATAATGATCTTTTTGGAATAAATGAAATTTTATATAACATTATATACATATATATATTATTAATAGAATGAGGTTATGAAAAAATAACATTCACTTCACTTAGAGGAGGTAAAAGTCCACAAGTCCAAGAACGATGTTATCACTTTTTCAGTTTGTGAAATAAGAAAAATAAAATTTAAATCATTTATATCGAGATAGATAATTATTTTATAAATATACAAAATATTTCATTTGTATCATTTATTTTTTAAATCCATTATTAATACATTCTATGAAAATTATGAAGCTATCATATCTCTTTAAAGAGATGGGTGTCATCAAATTCACACAAGAAGTCATCATATAACCATGACATGGAAAGAATGTAGGTATGTGTCATTTAATAATTTCATGAGAATAAAGAAATTATTAATATAATATGTATCATATAAACACATTATTTCCATCATAATAACCAACTATAGGTGTTGGAAAAAAATGTACGACATCGATTCACGAGGCGGTAGTTCATTATACACAAGAACAATGATTTCGATACCCATTTGGAAGATGTGTGTGATGTTATTGGTGAAAAAAATATGTAAACACATCTTAATATATATAGTTATATATATTTATATATGATGTACCCTCCGTTATATAATATTTTTTTTGAAAAATTTATTTGGCGTATAAATAACTAAACCAAAATTCGTTATTGGATATTGTTACATTTATATTGGATACATGTTTTGATTTTTTACCGAAGGACTTCCATGGTTTCATTTCAACAAATTTTGGGATTAATTGATATTTTAAATAGTTAAGTGTGATTAATTGGGATGTGTCTATATATGTATAATCTGTTTTGTGGTTTTAAGAAGTGGGGAGAGGTGGTGGCATTATATATTTGGGGGAGATAACAAGTTTGTATTTTTGAAAAAAAATGTTGGGGGTGCCAACATTTTTACATAAAAAAGGATTCCATAAACCCAAAAAATTCAATCATGTAGTTTTAATGGTATGTACATGTCCATAAATTGGGGAATGGAAATGTTTGGGGATATTTTTCATATTAATTTTAATGAGTACTCACAAGTAAAAATCATTTTTATCTTAATCCTCGTAATTTATTTTAATTACATTCAATTAAAATTTTTCTAAAAATAACTTTTAAATTATTAGTCCTTTAAATTTATTATCATTCATGATATGTAATCAGTAATTAGAAAAAAATTACATAATTTAGAGAATTTATTTAAAATTAATCCCATTAATGAAATGATAAAGAGAGTTGTTATGTGAAAACCCAATTGTTTGAAATTTTTTATTATAATTAGTCTTTTAAAATGAAGAAAGAATGACAGTTAGAACAATACAATTTTTTATGATAAAATTGGATTTATTCATATTTGATGCCAATAAAACATATTAGATGAATAAAAAATTAACATACTGAATATGTAACATATAAATTTTATTAATATCATTCAATAATGTTTTTTCTTTATATTTATTACGATAAAAACATTTCTGGGCATAAAAAACACTTATTTATAAAATGAATCTATTATAATAAATTTATTTTAATATTCAGTTATAAATAAAATTACCAAAAATGATTAATAATATAAAAAAATGTAATCCATATATTCATAATCAGGATAATCATATTCATTACATGAATTTTCATAGCTCGTTTATAACTATCATTTTAAATATTAATATTATATTCTTTTTCTATAAGACTTGATCATTCTTCTATGTCTATTTCAAGAAGACGATCAATGTTTTGTAAAATACATATTAAAATTTATGTTTCATATAATGAAATATAAATATTATTTTTCATGTAACATAATATTTCAATTAATTTAAATTAATTTAAAAGTTGATATTTTAAAAATCTCATGATGTTACATCATAGACCCATTAAACTATATTAATCCCTCAAAATCATTCATGGTTTTCAAAGTAAAATAATTTTTGGAATTAATTCTTGAAAATACACATTATAAAAGTGTTTAATAAAAATTAATAATTAAAATTTAATGCTATAAATATTATGTTCACTGGATGATTCTAATTACCAGAATTGAACATTAGATGGAAATTAAAAGATGTATTTGGAAGGTATAACTATTATAATGGAGTAATAGATAGTGATAATGGATGTTGAAAAGTGTAAGTGTGGGATTTCCCTGAAACATATTCCACAATAACAGGTGCCCCATATTGGGTCAACACATGACCTCAAGTGCTCCTCACTGTAAGCTAGATGATTCAATCAAAAAGTGTATGTCTATGGAAAAACTTTGGATGATTATACTCGCTTATCATAGTGAATCTATAGTATAAGTGGAAACAATAGAAGAAATCTCAAACATGAAAAAATGGATATCATGAAAAAAAATCCAATAACGTATCATGTACACATGTTATAATAAAATCTAAGGAATATGCTACATGTTAATAAGTCATAAACTAAAATACTAAACAATAAAAACAAAATAATATAAACCTGATCCCGAGTCCCCAACCTATTATATCCTTCATGATCCAACCCACATTCACATGCACAACCAAAAAACCATATCCATGCTATGAACTTATACCTAAAAAATATCATCTTATCAGGTTCCCAAGTTCCACAATGACCAGATAATGGAGTAAGTATGATGCAGTAGACCACCACCAATGGTTTCTAATGTTATATACTATATGTTTTGAAGTGTATGATGATATCCCAATTAAATAAATAATGAAACACACCAGGGCTTACATTCAAAATTATCAGATATCCATTTACAAATTATGTTATCTAGTATAATCAAATCAAAAAATATATCTCATGTCCCACTAGATGTCTAATCCTAGGCATTGTGGGTGATACACACATTCAACCATAAGGGACTGTGAAAATCATAACTAACCTCATTCACATTATCGACAATATTTTTTTAATTAATTTTCATCATTATTTCCATTACACTACATATTTCATCTTCATTACTAAATGATTATTAATCTCATATTCTATGGTATTGGCATTTACATCATTTACACTACAGATTGAGGTGGACAATTTCCATGCATCATGGGATATATAAACTTCTTCTAAAAATTGATTTAATAACTCAAATCATAAACGTAACAAGGAACCCCATAGAGTTAATCCAGATTGGTTCATGCATTTTGGAAGCATAAGGCCTCAGTCTGACATCCCAACCCACACTATGACAATATGTAGGGATGAATGGAGACTCATTCAGAATTCCGAACCATTCAGTACATAACACTTAATTCTTAGTCTCATTACTAGTAGTTTCTCTGAATGCATCCATTAGGGGAAAGGGAATCTATTTGACACGCTAACCCATGCATTCATGGGTTTGATAAATATTAGTCCAATAAGACATGGGGGAGCCTCAGTCCTTTATCCCAACACTATTCCATGTTCACTTTTATTTTTAATCATTTAACACATATTCCAACATCACAAAGGTAGTGAAATACTAACATGACATTGACAATTCTTAATTCATCAATACATAAATCATTCGGATTCTATATCATAATAACATATTTACAATTTATAGTACATATACCATAAAATCCATTTCTCATTCCCATTCCTCATCACATTGGCTACATTCAAAAAAATATGAATTATCCCAATTATTAATTTTATTTATCACCTCAAATGTTTTTTACACATTTTTATTATCCCATTAAGCCTTTTTTCAAATCATCCAAAACAATCCATTATATATTATCTTCAACAATGAACATTCATAATTTAGTTCATTTCATTATCATATTATCATTTCCACACATTTGCCTTGGATTTTAACTCACTAACACAAATTTCTAATCAATTACTATGGCCCTATTAGACCTTAATAAATAGAATCATAGTAATAAAAACAATTAAAAATATTCATTGAAATCATCTTGAAACCACCCTTTAAAAATCTGGTTCCACCCTCATAATAACTAAATCATTCCCCATGATTTCACTTCTATTTCACCCATTTAACCATTTTTAAAACAATTGTAGACCTTTCCATCAATTCAACATCATTTGAAATATCACTATAAAAACCCAATATTAAAATCACCTAGAGGTCAACACAACCCATAAAAAAGAAAATTACATAAAAACATCATTTAAAAAAAAATAAATCTATAATCACGTCAAGGATGCAAACCATACTAACAAAACAATTTTAACACCACTCAATCATTTAGAAAAGCCGACACATGATTGTTTCAAATAAAAATTAACACTACATATATTCTAAATAAAAATTTATTATCCATTCACACTCATAACACCCCTATAATAAGGATTATGATTTTTTTACCAATTACATAGGTCTGACATATCCCATGGGTAGCCCAATGGTATGTCTCCCATATTCAAAAATCTAATTGTAACTAGAAAGTATTTCACAACTCAATTTAATGCCCAAAAAGCATTTACCAACCAAATTAAAAATACTACCAATAATGTAACAAGTAGTCACAACAATATATATATATATATATATATATATATATATATATATATATATTCATGACTAAATGAAAAACATAAATACCACCTACCTCATGTTATTTTATAAACACTTTCTAAATCTCAACCTTTTATTAAAACTAAAAAATACACTAAATATAAAAAGTAATGTCCAATATAAAACATATGGTTTTAGGTATTTCAATGAATATGATATATTTTACAACACCAAATCAAGAAAATTGATCTAGGAGGAGTGTTAGAGTAACTAAGATATTTGATTATCACACAAATGTGCTCTAAATTACTAGTAATCGAAAGATATTCATCAATGGATGATGATTGGGATTCATGTTCAATGCCTATGTTATAAGGGGTAAAATTGGGGGAATGAATGTGTGGGATATAAAAATACTAAGATGAAAATACAATAAATTATTAAACATTTATTGGGGTGAACAGTTTATCCATTATTTTTTAAAGAGTGCACAAACTATTCCCAAATCCATGTCTAAGGGATATATAGATGGACAGTTACCTAGTGATATGTACATGATTCATATAACTATATAGTAACATTACAATATAAGTCACTAAAAATTGGTTTCCATGCCATAAAATTTCTGAGGCCAGGGACACAGTTTTCACTAACAGTGCATCTACCATATTCTAAGAACGTTTTGGCCACTGTTCATCTATTTTCTTGTACCATACCATCAAAACAACCATGAAAATACTAAATCATTCCAAAACCAATTATCAACCATAAAATGGATATTATAAAATGTAATAGGGATATACCTTAATGAATGATCAGAATAGTACAACCTCCCCACCTTACAATTCTCTTCTTCAAGACGAACTGTCATGAAATTCAGAGTGTTCCATAAAAAATTATTTTGACACGACTGACTCATAAAACATCATTTTCCATTTTTCATCCTAAACTCGGCTGTGTTACAATAATGATCAGACCAAGGAAGTATTTCTACATCCAAAAAGTTTCTCCACTATGAACCATGATTGAAACTTGTTGTTACTAAATGTTTAATCCACCTATTACCATCATTAATTGGTCCAAAGATTAATATGAGTGTTAATTGAACACTGATGGGTCAGCATAAGAAATACCACCAAGAGTCACAATATTACTGTGGGAGATCCAACAGGAACACATTCGGCCTAATACATCCCATAATTTATGTCCACGATGCCTCATTTCATTTCAGAACATTTGGAAAGAACTACCCCAACACACTACTAATCTCAAGGAACACAATTGTTCGTCATCCGAGCCAACACCCATCATCTGCACCATTTCACCAATATGGATCCCTCATGATTCCATCCAACTCAACCCATTGGACATGAAATTAACTAGTCACTTTCCAACTATGGTAATATAAACCATATTATTTCACCCATATCCATCCATTGTCACAATATTTAGTACTTCCAAAAGAAGAAAATATACTAATAGGATCATATCTCAACATTCAAATTTTACTTGATGCATTTTTCCAACTCAACACTCCCAAACATACATGAATACACCCTCCAACATTTACTATCTTACCTTCCATAAAAATAACCTAGATCAAAAACATCGATTATCCATACTCATTCAAATAGGTATCTTGATTCTTTCTTTGGACTTGTCCCATTAATCGAAACAAACTTATCATTTCAATGTTAACCATATGTGTCCTATAAGCCACCACTTCCATTACTACTTTCCTCAATTGATTTGGTCCATCCCTAGTCGACTCACTCCATTCATGCACAACATCTACTATTGGAACGCCACCACATTACCTTGATACAACTCCTATTCACTTAATTAATACCACCATTAACTGCCTAAACCCACCAAATTCATCCCTGATGTCCGGTAAACTCTTCTATAAAATCATTAAATCTTTGAAAATACTTTTTTTGTCTCCAATACCCTTCAATATATCCCTATGGTTACTAATCTAATTAAATTAAGAAGTAAATTAAGAACAATAACAAACACTCGGCATGATCGACCGTCACATACAAATATAACCATACATTATTTAGGAAACCAAACATTCACATAATTGGTTTCTTTTTGGCATCCCAATTCCAAAAAAATAAACTCCACTAAATCTATGACACATTCATGATGATTGTAATAGTCTTCATGAAAGTTGAATTTACTCAATTTCTTTCCTTAGTCATTTCAACGTCTACTAATCGTGTTCAGACACATACAATCTTTAAAACAAGAACTTCATCATCTAGCATCCTTTGAAATATAAAAAAATCATCACATACTACTCTTACATAACTACAAATAGAAACACCCATTACATTTGTTGGAATTTGTTCCACAATGAGGACCTCTACCACAATCATCTGATCGTGTACTCCCACCACAACATCGACACAAATATTTATCTATGTGTTTCCTCTATGATATCCCAAATCTGACCAAAACACAGTCCTTAAAATAGGAAAAATTAGTATCTTTATTAGTGAAAATGGGATGATGTTATGTTATTGCGAATGAACTACTGTAGTTAGGAGTATGTTACAATGTCATCGATGATCTCCACCACAAAAAAACCACAACCATGATCTTCTATTTACTAGAAGACACCTCAAATTGATAAATGTCTCAGTCTACCTGGATCATTAATTTATTATCAACACTATAACACTAAAACATAAATGAAAATTCTATGAAAACTCATTTCCTCCTCTTGAACTTCTTTCACAATGAGATCCTCTCCACAACGATTCCATGGATGACATCTGTGCTACTACCAACCCAACATGGGAAATATCCCAATTGCATCATTCCTCTCATACATGTTTCTATCAGCCAAGACATTTCATGTCCATCGAGTTCTAACGCTATCTTTAAAAAAACTAAAAATATATCTTTACCTCACATGATTCAAAAATCATCCACGAATACCCAAAAAATCATTTTCTTCAACATTTTACTCCAAAAGAATCATATGATTATGTCTCTAAATGATTATGTCCTTAATAACCACTCCTACAACTAGATGTTAGCAACCTACTGCTTCATCGCGGTTAGTCTAATGGATACATGTACATTTTTACCAAACCTCAACGGAGGCCACTATGCATCGATTTCACCTCTAAATCACTAACCAATTTTTCACATTCCATGGCACCTACAACATTGTGTTGGCCTCCCTTGAGGCTACTCTTCATATCTCTAGATTTTCAAATCTTATCCAAAACACATGAAAACTATCCAAAAACCATAAACAATCCAATTATCCCTCTATGATAATCCAGCACATGGAAACACATTATGTGTGACACTACCAAGGTATAAAACATTAACTATACAAAATTCACCCATTACCATCGAGAGCCCAAACAAACTCTCAAATAAGTCAAAACCAAAAGGAAAATTAAAACTACCCCCCAAACTCGAGTCACGCCAAGAAAGGTTCACTCGCACTATCTATGACATTCAAATGAAACTTCAAACAATCGGCTACTCATGATGGCCATTCTACCCCCATTCGAAACACCCTATGTCTAATTGACCAAATAATGATTAAATCAATGTCCCAAATTAAATATACTTACACATGTACATCAATACATTGATCAAAAATCCCACACTATATTCAAAAATAATAAGATCTCAACGAATAATGGTCAGCATTTCCTTGTTAACAGACATTATCTCACAACATCATGGTCATAAAATAACCCCAGATAAACCAAGTAACATCTAATTTAACCAATGCATCATAAACAATAATATATTATATCCAACAACAAGTTTTCTAATTAAAAGGAATATTAAATACAAAAACAACCTGTTAACATTGGTAAAAACCAATAAAAGCGAGTATCCATCAATGTTGTCCCTAAAATATTACACTATGTTTCCCATTTCTCATCTTAATTAGACCATAGAATTTAATCAATCTATTTCACATCTCAAATTTATTCATTTTCAAAACATAATCATTTATAATTTCTATAATATTTAAAATAACCCACACTTTTATCCAGTTTTACATTATATACCCAATTGGTTCATTATCATGTAATTTAAAAATCAATCATAGGAAACATATGAATGACATGTCTATTATATGTTCCACTGAAGAAGAATGAATTCATAAACACTATTTTGACATGTTAGGAAAACATTTAAAACATCACAAATGATAAAAATCACATCATAGTAGACCACTGAAGGTGGTAATATAAATTAATCATATATTCCAAAAAAATAACATTGATTCCCACCCCTAGAAACATGTATTTTACAATATAAATTAGGATATAGGCACCCATGCATGAACCCATTAATAGGCCCTGACATTATCATATTATTTTATCTACCATTACCCAAATAGATAAAATAATTTAGTCATTTTATCATACTACTTTGTAATGTCCCTAAACCAGAAGCCACTATAACTGGTTCCCCGTGTTGCATGATCGGCTGAACTTAGGTGTGCCTCTGCTTATACTAGATGATACTAACTAGAAAATCAATTAATTGGATAAACCTAGTGATATTGTAATAACATATCAGAGTGATGTGAAAAAATAGGTGATATCAATAGAAGAAAATAAGAAAAATTGTATAAATAATGAAACAAAAACCTATAACTGAACATGTACACATACTATACCAAATTATAGTAAATATACTATATTTCATATAGTCATAAAATATAATCCTAATCCCAAAATATCATAATACACTAAAACAAGACACAAGCCTTGAACTTGTCCTGACCTCCATGCTCCATCGTGTCATCCCATGAACAACCAAACACCAGGTCCCTAATATGAACTTGTATACGAAAACAAGTAGCATCTGATTAGGTTCGCATTTGTCGTAGAGGCCTAAAATGGTTGTGAGTCAATCATAGTGTTCCATTAAAAACCAGGTCTAATACAATTTAAATTCTATATGGATGTATATGAGGATAACACAATCCAATACATAAATAATGAAATCAATAAAAATGTGCAATTACCTAATATCCATTTACCAATTAAGGTATCTAGAATAAACCAATCCACCATTCTAAACATGGTGACACCTAAATTATAATACACGGAACCATGGGTGACCCAAAAATAAAAACATAAGGTGTTTAGTTAATTACACCCCATGAAATAACCATTAATTATGAAATACATTTAATCAGTTGTCATCATTACTTATATTTTATCACTTATCTCATATTCATTACTAAATTCATCATCATCTCATCTTCCATGGAGTATGAATTTATAACATTTGAAACATTTCATTAGTTGTTAAATTACATTGCATTATGGATTATATAAACATATACCGACACAGAATTCACGAATCAAAACCATCAAACATACCCCAAATCCTCAATCTAGTAATCATGCCATGCCCATGTGATTGGGAATAATACAGCCCTAGTCAAACATCAAAACCCAGAACATGATATTATAAAAGATATCATACTTCTCTATTCTTATATCATAACCTTTCATTACATAACACTTTCCATGGAGCCAGTTTTTAATTACATTCATTGGATGAAACTTTTGGGGGCATAAAGAATCAGTCTGACTCCTTATCTTGCTCATTCCATTTTATGTTAAATATATATTCTAACCCAATGCAGGGGAGAATCTTCAGTCCTTTATCATACCTCCATTCTTTTTTCATGAGTTTATTTAATCATTTGATACATATATCTTATCACAAACATAGTCAAACCATAATACAACATTTATAATTCATAATTCATTAATACATAAATCATTCCTATTCTATAACCCATTAAAATATTTTCCATTTACACTCTAAATCACATGTAGCACACATCCCATTATCATGCTTCAACCCACTAGGATATTTAATCCACTATCCCGAGTTAACACTCGTATGCATTTAAATTATCAACTCAAATGTATTTTTATATAGTTACATTGTCTCACTTAATTCATTTCACATTATTCTATACACCCCCTTTTGAAATATCATGAAATATGAACAGTCATATTTAGATCATTTCATTATCATGATAACATTAAAAAATAATTCTTTTTTGTTTTATAAAAATAACACTTATGTGAATTCAGTTACAACGGTCCTATCCTATATTTATAAAATACAAAATAGTAATAAACACAATTCAAAATTATTATTGAAATTATCTTGTAACTACCGGTAAAATTATCAGTACACCATTTCAAAAACTAAAATAGGACCTAGACAATCCCATCCATTTCAACCATTTATGCATTCACAAATAAAGGAGATATTTCCATCAATACAATTTCACTTTAAATATCATTATCAAACCCTATAAAAAAATCACATTTTTTTGACAACCGGCCTTAAAAATGATAATTACATTAAAAAAATCATGTTTCATTTGATAAATCTATAGTCGGATAAAAGCCACAAAACATACTATCAAAACCCTTCCAATACCAATAAACAATTTACAAAAATCATCATATTTTTTTTCCCAATTTTCCATTAAGCCTCCTCACATTCCATTCATATATTTAATACCCAATCCCTCTCATAACAAAATTGTCTCATGTTTTACTAATTTTTTAAAATATTACCTGGGTTCAACACATCCAAGTTGTAGGAATATGGTCAGTATAACATCATTGATGAACAAAATGGGGTCCTTGAAGGGGTTTTCACCTCAATATATGACCCAAAAAACTTTTCAAATCCAATAATGAGGAAGTCGAACAATGGAAAACATATGAATATCCACATACCCAAATATTATATCAAGGCCATGGGAATGTATTAAAGACCCCCTAACTCATGTTCATTTATGAACACATTCTTAATATCCACCCCTGATTCGATCCCAATCATCCACTAAGTCCAAAACCTAATGTACTCCATAATTGTGATTGTTTTTGGGACTCATTATAAGTGGAGAGATTATATATTCCATAATCTCAAAAAAAAAGATAAAGGGTGAGATTTAAAATCTCTATGATATTTAATTCACACCCAAAAATGCATTAAAAGACCATGAATCGAATGAGAATCAATCGTGGAGGGGAGGGGGACTTCTTGCTTCACCACCTTTGGTATAAGGGGTCTAATGGGAGGAAAATTAGAGTGGAACCTAAAACTCAAAAGGTGAAAAGACATTAAATTATTCACTTTTTAATAGGAATCATGGTTTACATGTACAATTTTTCACAGCATTCACAAACAATGCCCAAAGACACTACCTAAGGGGTGTTGCACCCCAATGATACCTAGATATACCTGCACAGTTTGGAAAATTCTTCAACAACTGTGTGTTGTCCCCTTATCTGAAATAGTTCACATGTTTCACAGTTTCCAAGTCTAGGTGCACAATTTTCTCATACCTTGCGCAAAACATGTTCTCTGAAAAATTTGGCCACTTTCCACATCCATTAATGTCCCACACACTCAAAACACCCTCAAATCTGTTCATGCACCCCAAATCATTATATAAACCATAAATGAGGGTTAATCAAAAATATTTTGAAGGATTCAACTTCAAGGATGGTTTAGATTTTACAAATTCTGTTAAAAACTAACCACAAACCAAATAGGTTTTGAAAAAGTGATTACTATCACAAGAAAAGATTGAAAAATTATAAAATATTATTTTGAGATTATTTTCTAAATATAATGGATTTATTTCACAATCAAAATAAAAAATAAATAAATATACATACTCGATGAGTATAATTTCATCCTTCATAAAATTTCCCCCAAATATGATCTTCTTTCTCCAATTGATGAGTATTCAAGATGAATTTTTTAATTCTTATAGCACTAAAGTCAAAATTATAAGTCTACAGGAAAATACATGTGATTTTCATGATATTCCACCTACTAGTATAAAATAAAATATAAAATTTGTTTTTACCTCTTAAAAAAAATTACTAAAAGAGAAAACCATTATATGATAAATTTACCATCAAATTTAATATCCAATGATGTAAATAAACTATTACATAAAAAAAATTCCATGAAATTATTCAAACATTTCATTACTGTATTTGAAACCCATTGATAAATTATTCAAACATGTCCTCTTTGATAAATTATTAAAAAAATAAAAATTTATGGGTTCACGAAAAATTTATTCAAAAAATTATAATCTTAGGGAAATAAAATAGGTTCCATATAATTATATTAGGAACATGATTATCTTATAAAAAATGATATTTCTTACTATAACAATTGCATTAAATCATGATTAAACAATGGAAAATAGTTTACTTCAATACATGTTTTTTTTCAAATGATATTAATTCATAAATAAAATAATGAGGATGACATCATTTAAGATATCCCATTAGATGGATAATAAAAAATTGTTTTAAAATTGATGAATGGAAATACCATTAAATTGTCATTAAAAAAATTGATAAAATTTAACATAAATCTTTCCAATGATATATATACCACATTGAAAAATATGAATCATATTCTTTATGAAAAAATTATAATTTAATGACAATTATCATATAATTAAAACTAATGAAAAATATGATATAAAATATCAATGGGGAAAATTATAATCCCCTTAAAATAATATAGATTTATCACATGAAAAACTTCTCAAAGAAAGAAATTTATGAAGACAATAAATTACCACTTTGGTAAGATTGTAACCATAACCCCCATGAAATAGTTATCATTATTTTTATTTTAAAATCCCCATAAATTCATGTATATGAATCATAAAATACATTTAGGGGACGTTTATACCCCACAAGTTAAATTATAGTGGTGAATATGGAATAATTCTCATAGAAATAAAAATGATCCATGAAATAACCTTATAAATGTGGTAACATATGAATTGAAACACAAAATTTAATAATCATCAAATGAAGAAATTATAATAAATTAAGATAAAATAATTCAAGAAATAATATATCATAAGTAGTTGTAGATTCAATATTAAAAAAAAAATTAATTGGGGACTATGACATTTATTTCACAGATATACAAAGGGGGCTGAAAATACCTAACAATGTTCTTACGAGTGGAGAGATAATTATTAAATGAAATAATTAGGTTTGAAAAATTTCATTCCAAAAAATAAAAGATTAAATAAATTATAATGAATTTATTTGTAATTTAACTCATATTATTGGAATAATATTGCCCAAAACATTTACGTTTAACCAAATGAATAAATATTGCATTATGAAATCAGTTACCATGAGTCGGTTTGGTCCTCCTTGTTCTATACCATACAAAATAACAAGATTTATTAATTATTAAATTACATTAAAACCTTTTATAAATTTTTTATTACAATTATTTCAATAATATACAAGTTATATTTAATTAATTAATCAATAATGTTTATGTTTTATGTTCTGACAATAATTGAAATATCTATCAGAAATGTCATTAATATGTCAAATATGGTCAATATGGCCATTATTTAAGCATTCCTAGAATAAAAGACATGATATAAATAAATAATTATTTCATAATATAAAATTGTTATCCTAGAATAACTATGTCTTGTGAAAATTAACCAATGTAATAATCATGGAGGGGGTTGGTCGTACGTACGATTGACTAATCTTCACATCATTCTAGGATCATGATGGGAAGAATGTAAATAATCATTATCATTATATAATGATTATTATAATATTAATTCCATATTATTTCACTATATAAATACTAGTATAAATCATTATTGTGATGTGGTGATGAAAAATTAATAATCACATCACAAGAACGAGGTAGTTGTGAACACATCCATGAATGACATGTTGGTTTTTTTAGTGTGAGTAATGGTATAATGAAAATGATATTTTATATATAAATATATATAAATATGTCATTAATATTATAACTATTAAATTTAAATCATTTATTTTTCATAAATAATTTCCTTAATACATTTAACATAATCTGTGAATATATCATAAGGAATTGAGAAGCGAATAGTCCACATGTCCACAAACGATGTTATCATATTTCCAAAAAATGGGAACATGATATTTTATTTTATATAATATTTCTAGAAGTATGAAAAAATTATAAATTTAAAATATATATTATAAAATGTTTATTAAATTCATAATTAACATTCATAATCGATGGAAAAATAAATATTTAAGACATAAGTTCAGGATTCTACATTTTGTCATACACATGAACATTGATTTCATTAACTATTCAATGGAAGAATATGTAGGTGTAGTCAAAAACCATAACATAAAAACAAATCAGTATCATTATGATGCTATAGTTATTATTTAATTGTTTAATATGTATAATTGAAGGGGTTTAGGTTTTAACTAAACAAAAGTCTTTCATTGAAGAATGTTACATATTATTCAAGAAACTCCTCTTAGTTTGAACAAAAGGAATTATTTTGATTGTTTCACGACCTAAGACCAGATTCTTGGAATATAGGAGGGATGTTGTAATATTACATGGTAATGGTTTGAATGTGAAAAGGGGATTGATATTTCTAAATAATTGGGGTTATATTTTTTCCTTTTTTAATTAATATAGATAAGACACTTGGTATTTTTGATAAGAAGGTTATGATTAACAATTTTTTCCCTAACAAGAGGTGTCAATAACTCTCCCAGTTAGATAATATATGTTTAATGGTAAAAATACGTCCAAAAATGTTAATTTTAATTTTTGGGGTCAATTTAACACCTTATAATTAAGGATTAACTATTATGTAAACTAATTTTTACCTTAATCTTCATAATATATTTTAACTAATTTTACTAATTTTTTTTGAAAAACTTTTTTGACCATATTATAAATTATAAATTTATATTATTAAAAATAATGAATAATTTTTCCATGTTTCAATCAAATAATTTTTATAAATTTATCTATGAATAATCATTTAAAAATAAAGAGAATGTGTGGTTTTAAATTAAAATCTCAAAATCATAAAAACATATTTTTTCCAATTTAAATGTGAAATTGATTCCAATGAAATTAAATTTTATAAATGATATTAAATTGATCTAATTATAATTTTTACCAAATTTATAATATAAATTATAACTATATATTTTTTATGAAAAATTGATGTTTTTATTTAATTTTCAATGTCAATATATATTCATTAAACTTTTAAACCTCATATAAAAATACCTATAATTCACCCAAAGTAAATATTGATATTATTCTTGAAAAAACGATTTTAGTTTTATCAATAAATGTTATAAATTTGTAAAATTTTAGATTAGAAAAATTTCTTCCATTGAAATGTGGGAAAAATACAATTTAGAATAATACTTCCTTTAGATCATTAACCTGGATTCAGTAATATTTCATGACTTTAATACTTTTTTAATGATTATAAAATATATTATTGATTATATAATATATATATTTTCTCTATATAATCTAATAATTATTATGTTTATTTATTAAGAAGAAACACCATTGTTGGCGTAAAAATTAGTTTATCATAAAACAAATACTTAATATTCAATTTATTTTAATTTAGTTTTCTAATTAGTTTTTTTTTTCACCAAAGTTTAAATTATATACAATTTTGTAAATCATTGATTTATAATATAGAAAATAATATTAATTATATCCATTCCAACAACGACACGATAACAATCAAATTAAATATTAACATTACATTATTGTTTTATAAAACTCGATCAAGTGTGTATCCAAATATATTGAAGAGGAACAATTTTGTGTTCAAAAAAATTATAAGATTGTGTTGGACATATTACATGGTAATTTTTTCTATTATTGTAAGAAAATATATCAACAAATTTAAATTAATTTGAATGGAAATACTTCTGAAAATTTGTGCATTTAAATAAATTTACTCGAGTTAGGGATATTACATAACATGATTTTTGGATAAATAAAATGTTATTAAATTTTATCCATGTACTATTTGTAGGCCATCTCTCACTTTATATATAAATCTATAGTCTTTATGGGATAACTACTTTGTTTCTAGGGATATGTTAAAATGGTATAATCAAGGGATCAAACCAATTAATAATCATTAATATGACACCAAAAATAGAATAAAATTTTATGTAAATTAATATCATCGATATCCCCATTATCATAGAATAACTATCCTTTTGGAAGCATTTTACTTGAAAAATTTCATCTTTATATTTTAATATTTTAATATATTTTTTATGTCTCCTGTCCAAATATATAAAACAAAAACTCCTTTATTCCTTTATTTTTCATGTAAACATTTACAAATTCAAATTAAGAATTATATTATTCTATTAATTTTCCCCAAATAATTGATTGATCTATTAAAAATAAGGATATGTTTATATAAAAAAATAATTTGGAGAAAAACAAATTCAAATATTTTTTTTGATGGTTAATTTTTATTAAAAAAAATTAACAGTTATTTATGATCGTGTATATACATGTACATAAATATGGTGGGATATTCTTTATCTTGACACAGGAAATTAATTTACAACAATTGGTGCATAGGAAAACAGATGTTTTAATTAGAAATGTTGGAAATGTAAATACATGGATCACCTATGATTGAAAACACTATCTGATAATTATACATTGAGAACATATTCTAAATCATATAAATTAAAATTGGGATCAATTATGTCAACTATAACATCCATAAATTGGAAATTTGAATTTTGTCAATTTTAAAAAACCCAAACACTTAATAATAACCCCTTCAACCATTATAAATTACACATTTCAATCAGACACTACAATTAATGATTCTACAGGGCCAAATGATATTAATATAGATAAAGTATAATGATAAGAATATATGAAAATTCAATTTTGGTACTATATTTATTAAATATCTAAATTAATTATGATATAATCATACAGAATAAAATAATAAAAATGAGACACAAGAAATTATATTATGCATTCAATACAATATTTTTGTAAATCAAAAATAGGAACATGGTACGAAAATGAAAATAAATTTATAACCAAGCCACTATTGATTGAATCAAATTCATTGATGATAAATTAGTATATTTGACATTGGTTATATGTACATTAGTTTTATTTCATTTTTGTGTATTCTCATATAAATATCATAATAATATTTTGTAGAATTATACCTTTTTGTATCTCTTTCTTGAATATGAGCTCTTGTACTCATGATGTCGAGTAATTGACATAAGGAATAATCAGATAGTGTAATTTGGGTCAATAACTAAATGATTGAATATTTATACATTAGGAAAATCTATAATTTATTTATTTTCAGAGAAATCATTAATGTAGTAATATATTTCATGAATTATCATTCACGTTGATTTTCAACTTAATTATAAACATTCCTATGATACAAAATGTAACCATGATAACAGATAATTGTATCTCACACAATACATCATTATTTATTCATGTTCAAATTATAATTTCAAAATTATAATTCAATGAAATAAATACATTTCAACCACTTCACTAACTTTTCATTTGCAATTTGATTTATTAAATCAAAGAAAGTAAACTCAATAATAAATTTCTACATGGATCCATGGATATATATGTAATAAAACAATTTTTATTAATAAAATTAATTTTCAAATTCCATGGATATGTATAAAACATCACTGAAATGTGAAAAATATTTTTCCATTATAATTTCCATATTTATAAATCTCTAAGTTTTTCAATGTGTTATTAGTGTATTAATTAATAATCCATGAATAAATTATTGCTGCATTATATAAATTTCTTATGGATACCCATTTTATTTTAAAATTTTAATAATAATTTATCGTTAGAAAATTTGAGCCACAAATAAAAATTGAATCCCAAAATATCATCCAGAAATTATCGCATCAAAATATACTCATAATTTCTATTAGTACTTACTAATGACTAGATGATTAATATTTAATTTTGGTAAGAATTTATAAATTTAAGATAATTTATATAATAAATCACCAATTAAAATACATGTTGTATCACTAATATTTTAATGAACATAAATTTCATAATATATATATGTATAAAACATATATCTTTGGAAATTTCCCACATTATCTCAATATAAATAAAATATATATAATCATAAAAACCCATTAAAAGTTTTTCATATCATTGAGTTACTCGAGAATATTATGTTCTATTATTCAATGAGAAAAATTACTCATTGATAATAAAAAATCAAAAATAGAAATTTTAAATTGAATTTCCAATTCAATATATCTTATGAATTAAAACATTATTGTTCCTAATTAGTCGATCTGTTTTTTAAATTTTCAAATATTTATGATAAAAATAATATTAATTATATATGATTCGTGACCATATTTATACTTTAATTTTTGAAAAAAATACACATTAATATATAGAAATACTCTTATGTATCAAAAAACCTAAAAAATTGAATCTATTGTTTTAAATTACAAAAAAAACCAAATTATCTTTACATTACTTTTATCCTTTTCGACGGAGTTCAAAAATTAAAAAAATCTAACAGTACTAATAAACAACCAATTTTTTTTTGTTTTTGAATATGATATATATATTTAATATGATGTTGAAAAATATAATAATCTATAAAATAAAATTATCAAATTTTTTTTTCATGAAATATTAATTTACGCTAGAGTAAACTTCTTTTAATCTATATCCTAAATAAATTACCTAATATTGAAAAAATAATCCAACATTCACAATGAATTATTCATGGGATTAAAATATCAAGATATGTCTCTTTATCTTATCAATATATCCCCCTATGACATCCTATATAAATTAATATTGATGGAATTGTATTTTATAAGAGTATATATCATATCGATATAAAATGATTCATCACATCTAACTCAACTGATATGAAATAGATTTATTTTTATAAGAAAAATATACAATTCAATAATTTATAATACTTGAATTTGAAGAATATATTGTTGAAAAAAATTGGTAACAATAGTTTTTATACATTCCAAATTGAGATGAATTCATGATCTCGAGTACGATAAATTATTTTCATATATCATATGATTCTATGAAATATATGGCACAAACATTTAATAACATAACAATGAACACCGAAATCCTCTATGAGATGCATCAAAATATAATAAATAATACAATAATATTTACAGTAATATTATATTATGTATTACTATAAATTTTATTACACATCCTAAAATTTAGTTATATATAATTTTTTTTTGATATATCATATATTTCATTTTGAATTATTTCATCAGTTAATTTGTGTTAATAATTACTAAATTTTATCAGTTGAAAGTAAAAAACATTATAATTTTTCTCTAAAAAAGTAATCAATGGATTTCCCCATTTTATTTTAGATACAAAATTCAAAATGTACAAAAATATTCCAGATCTGGTGGAATAATGGTAATAAAGTACTACATCTATTATCTAAAAATATCATTTGATGACATATAATATATTTTATGGGATCTCATGGGTCTAAGAAAATTGAAAAATGATTTCTATATACCATAAAAGATATGAAATATTATTATTGTGAATAATTAGGCCTCTCAGTATAGGATGATCCAAGAGCATTGTATGGATGAATGTGTACCACCATATACACTAGATGATATGGACTATCATAGGGTTCCTAAAACATGTGTTTAAGATACTCATACATTGTTATCATTATAATCATTAAAAAAATATGTCAAAATTATATATAATTATGTATTCTAGATAAATAAACATTTAATCAATTATTATAAAAAAAGAATCTTTTTATTTAAATAAAACATTGATATCCAACTATGATGGTCCCAAATTATAGATATAAAAATTAAATAACCCACAAACGTTATTTACATCAATCTATACACCTCATCACAATAATTGATAATTTTTTAACTTCCATAATTAATCCCAAATAACATAGCATCTAGTGAACAAAAAAATATGAAATATGGATACCACTGATATTACTATGTAGGGTTGGAGAATATAACATAATAGTTTAAATTAATGAAAAATTAATATATTTTATTATATAATTATTAATACATTGAATAGGTAAATACCTAAATAATCATGATCCCTGGGTTATCATGTACTACCTAGAAACCATGAAAACGAATGAGGTACATTCACTTCTTGAGGAAGGTTTTTTTAATTATGCCACCATGGTGCCCAACCATAGTAACATTTTCTCTATAGTGGAATATATTCATCATGTAAACTCCATCTCATACCAAAATACTCATTATTTGGATTTATCCAATCCTCATCCCACTATATATGGGAATATTTTACAAATAAAAAATCTACTGGTCAACCCACTATACTTTTAATCATGGTAATTTTTTTAATAATATCTCATATTGAAGATCGAGGAAATCAGCTTGAAATATAGTGGACCATAACCATGTCCAAAAAATCAAATAATTTTACTCTATAATCCATAAATGCATGAATTTCCACTGATGATGTGGTCTTTTATGGTTTACCACATATGAAAATGTATCATTTCATAACCGTTTCATTATCTCAAAAGGTTTGTATCCACAATATACATCGGACCCTCCCTTCCAAAGGAAGCAATTTCCATGGAAACAAATATGGGATATATTATATATTTTTATTGAATCATACCCTAACACAACCCTTTCAAATATGGTCCTCAATGTATTCCTAAATTTTATGTGTTAATAATTTTGACTATAATTCTCAATCCAAGAAAAGTTATTCCTCGAGATCCCAATCCAATAGTTTTCCTTCATAAAAAAACCATGCAACAAAATATGTTCTAAAAAACTATTATATAGATCAAAGACTTGTGAAAGGGTTCAGGATGATTGAGGCAAATCATGTTTTCCAAAAAGAGACTCAGTAATCATGTTATCCTGTTTAAAATATCATATGATATCATATTATACACTACCCAGAATTACTATTTCATGAACATTGGCTGTCAATTAAATGTCTTCATAAATGATAATCCAATCCATGGCCACATTTGGTGAGGTGAAATGGAAAAAACAACACATCACTATATATATTTCAATAGAAAAACTTTTAAATGATAACACATTCTACATGAACATATCCTCAAAATTTTGGGTTCAATACCAAAGGATAAAATCAATGGAATTATTGTTAATCATCATTAAACTATAAATATACCCTTACATGGGACCCATCATATATACCTTATTATTGAACTCTCAACATTACACTCATTAAAAGCACATACCGTTATTCCCACAACAAGGCCCAAAGTCTCCACATTGTGTCAGACTATATTATGAATTGGCTCAGTAAACATCATCTAATATCACTACATAAGAGATGATTTTCAATATCAACTATCACCACTCAACCAAAGGACTCACATGAATACCCATAATCAAATGTATTCTAGCCTATTATATCTTGGCTCTAATTTCATATCTTATAATTTCCAAGGATATCCCTCATATTAACATCCATTAACCTATCTATTTGTATACAACATCATCAGGTGAACACACCATAGGGTTTCATTTCCTCAAATTAAAACATTATATTATTCTTACCTCCTATAAAATTCACATATTTCACTCTCTACCATTATTCACTATTTTGGATCTCCATGCGATATGAATTCATTCAAATGATATATAAACAAAAAATTTGATTCATAATAATGGTTCCACCATTCTAGAACATGGTGTTAACCCCCACAATTATCGAACTTTGATTCCCCAAAGAAATTTTATTTTCAAATAGATAAAATATAACCGATCTTTTATTAAAATTTATTCCTAAATTATTTTTGGATTAAATTATTAGAAGTTTTTTTTAAAAAAAAAATTATTTCATAATTCCATTCATTTTTGAACAAGACATAATTATTTCCACTATATAGGAGACATCATAATCAATAATAATTATTTAATATCTCACAATAATTAATCATAAACAATAGTATTCTTGAAATATATTACTTTTTATGTTTCATTATATCAAAAAAAATGTAAATATAGTAAATAGATTGTCGTAAATGATATGTAAGGGATACAAAATAGTATCAGAACATGTAATGGGTATGTATTGAGCCATAATATAAAAATATTAACATAATAACATGAGGAAGAGTACATGAGCCCTATAATGATTATACCAAAATGAATTATAACATTAAAATTTTTATACAACAAGAATATTAGAAATTTTTTTGTACATCAGTATACATGACCACAAAGCTATCACAAAATAAATATACAATAAATATTCAATAACATAATTTAAAATATTTCAATGGAATTTTATAGATAAATAATAAACTTCTCTTAATTAGTTATTAACATATAAACCAATGTATAGAAGAACTAGTAGGTTTTAAATTACATTATAGAGTTTTTTCACAATATAATCTTAACTGATTACTAAGTAAATATACCATGGTATACAAAAAGAATATCATGCATAAAAATTAATTCATTTCAAAATACATTGGATTGATACTTGATATCTTCAATTATATGTGTATAATTATTTGATTCTCAAAATTAAATCATACATATTTACATAAATAGAAAATTAATCTAACAATTAAATGGGTTGAATCATAATAAAAAATAAAAAATTATCTTATCCAGAGAAAGAAGGCTGATGGAATAAGAATATAAAATTATAATAATTAATAATGGTTGTTTTCCTATATATATTATACTTTAATATAGATGTATTACAAATATTTCCTTATAATTAATATTGACCATTTTAAATCATTTAATAACTTAACTCTTTGATTATTTGTTTCATAGTGAATAAATGTACTTGTATATAAAAATCACACAATAAAGACAACTACAATTTAAAAATATGTTTACATGGATGGAAAACAATAATAAATATTTTATAAAACATTTTTATCATTTCTGTAAAAGGATTATGATATATATCACATTCAAATGAATTTTCCAAAAATGAAAATTGAGAACACTATAGATTAATCACCATTGAAAATTAATCAATAATAAATTATCATTGAGAAAATATATTGTTTATAATGAAAAATGATGTTTATAAGATAATTAATATAATTTTGAATTGGATGAAAAAAATTCTAATATTTTTTTATATCATCACATAAAACCCACCTCATATATATAATATATTTCAAGATTATTAAAAATTATAAAAGAAATATTGTTGTAAAGTGAGATAATTGATAATTTATATTTACATTATTAAGAGGGATATTTATAGAAAAGGAATATATGATCAACAAGGGTATAACATCAATAAAGTGGTCAGAAATTACAAAAAACCATGATATTATTTTTGGAAAAAATATCAAGGAAAATTATCGTAAAAAATATTATAATTCTCACTAATGAAATGACTACGTAACACAAAATAAAATATTTTTCTTAGATCAAATAGTCATAGAATTTAAAACATCATTAAGTCGTATTTTTTTTATTAAATTGTATTTATTAAAATAATACACTTTCTTCATTGATATCTATGATGTAAAGAGTAATTTGATAAAAGAACATGATATGGCTATTCAAACCCAATAAATTTCAATAACATAAAAAAATAAATTCAATAGTAACTAATAACACCATAACAAAGATAAAACTGTTAAAAATGAGGAATACATAACAATGAATTGAATTTGAGATAAAAAAACTTCATACAATAATTCCGTACATCAATAAAATATATTTAATCTCTAATATTGGAAAATTACTATGATGATGTCATATTTCAAAACCATTTTAATTTAAATATAATTTAATAATAATCGTTTATAATTATTCACATATTTTCTAATAATGTATTTTAAAAACAATCCATATCTTTTGTAGGTAATGTTTATTGTTTTCAATTGGTTTCATAATTACATGGATGTTTTCCTTTTTCTCCAAAATTTCATCATTTTGTGATCAATCAGGCCACTATAATTTATATTTAAATAATTTATATAGTGTTATAATTTAATTTTTTATGTATTTTATTTGTTATATCTATTTATAGAATTGTTGAAAATCCTATTTTGGTAATTTGTAATGAACAAATATTGTTAAATTTATTGATGATAATAATGTTGTTTTTAAAATAAAATGGAAAATCATAATTTATTTGTTAATATATAATTATAATATACCAAATTAATCTTTGAAAATAAATATTGGATTTCTTTTGGGCATGGTTAATAAAATTAAATAATAACCTTCTATTATATATGTGTTATCATTTCTATTTAAGAGTTAATTTTGATATAATATAATTTTAATAAAATATAATTCAATTATTTTTTATTCGGGTTATGATTGATTATTTTCATTATTGAAATGAGTATGTTAAAAAAATTATTTTTCACATATAAATAAATAAGATTTTGAATTTTAATGTTTATTATATGCTGTTATGATTTAATTCCCTTCTATTAGTAACATTGCATATAGGATACATTATTTAAAATTAAGCAATATAAACGGTCCAATATATACCGTATATACTAATGAATCAAATTTCTATAAAAATTATTAATACAGGTTATGAATAACCAAATAATTTTTTAATATAGGATATAATTTGAAAACATTCATGTGAATCACTTTAATTTGATCAATTGAATGAGATGGGATGATATAATGTTAATACCATGAAAATAATAACATATAAATATGTTATTTTTACCAATATAATTAAATATATATAGTTCAAATTAGATTAGATGATGGTAGATTAAATGGTTATAAAATTCATGTAAGAGGGTATGTAATACAAACATTGATAACTTTTAGCTTCTCATGATGTATACAAGGGATATGATGAAATTGATGAAAAACAATGAGTTATAGGATTTAAATCATGAATATTTCAATAGGTTTATTGAAATAATGATGGTTAATTGTTAATATGAATTAAAGGTGAATTATGCAATGGGTTGGAGTTACCTTCCTTTATTGGATAAAATAGGGAAAATATATTGTGAGAAAATTTTAGGTAATATGTTAGAATGGAATTACATTAGATTTATGGATGTTTGGACTATAAAAGTTTTTTATTATTTTAGTAATGATATTATTTCATTATTATTGCATTCTAGATAGCCTATATTTGATATGTTTTGTGGAAACATTTGAGGTACATTTCATAACATGCTAAAACGCATAATAATTTTGATTAATATTTTACTATTGTACATATTATTCCACTAAACATATTTATGACTCTTTGATTTAAATTTATATATTCAGAATTACCAATATTCAACTAATACATCTAATTAAATCTCACTATATAAGAAAATTTAGATTTATTTGAAAATATTTAATGTTTTGAACGAAAAAGTACTAATAATGGTCATTATTATCTTCATGGATTTAAAATAATATTTATCATTAATTAATGATAATATATTAATAAATTTATTTGGTTTAATATATAAATACTTCAATATGTATTAATAAATAGATCTATTTAATTTAAACACACAAAATAATAATAAATCTATTAAACTTTTAAAAATTAGTAGTTTACAATATTAACTAATATGTATCTTGGATACATAATATTATTAAAAAAATGAGTCATTCCGTATTACAAAATTCATATTTTTTTTTTCAGTAAACAAGATTACATAATTTATTATAATTTAATTTTAAAATATAATTACTGTTAATTTTAATATAAACCTGCATTAAAAAATAAATAATTAAATAATAATCCTCTAAGAATAAAATAAATTTATTAATTATCTCATAATGATAATGGGATGGAGGATGACATATTTTATATTATATAATAATAAAATATTTGAGTCCAATGTAAAAATAAATTTTTTAAAATATTATTTTTTTAGTAATAAATGATTTGACATCTTTTAATTCTATTTAATTGAATTTTATTAATGAATTGGTTTTATAATATTTTTTTTCTTATTTATAAATATATTTTATAATTCATTTACATGAATATTTTTACAATATTTTAATGACAACATTTCAAAAGTTACAAAATGTTTTTCGATTAGTTTGACCTTTATGAGGAATTATTTTAAAAAATAATAATATTTTAATATAAAAAATATTTCAAAACTGAAGGTGTTACATTCCCCCAACATAATATTTTATAAATATAATCCTCAATGTTTTAATTTTCACACACATTTGAAATTATTTAATTTTGTCTAAATTATAAAAATGACAGATAATATTTTTTCCAATGAGGTGTTTAGCATGTTATACAGGTTATGAATAGGTAACCCGTATTTCCATTTCATTAGGTTTTTTATTTCATTATTTTTCAACATATTTTTTTAAATTATTACCACCGTTTACACATATGTGGATATTCTAGTTCCTTTGACACATTCTGATGAGTTCCTCTACATATATTCTTCTTGTAATGAAAATCAAATCATCCTTTCATCAACATATTTTCACTAAAATATCTTTGAGACTATATACTTTTGGTCTTTTATATGATCAGTAATTCTAATATCATCATATTTTTAATAATAATTCATAATTTATAGTTCATTATTATCCAATGATATCTCACTTCAAAAATTATTTTTCTATGTTTATGATTTTATAAATCTAATCTTTCTTGTTCAATTTAACGGTTAAAATTATTCCTTATGTCTTCCTCAATTTATAAGATAAAAAAAGTTAACATTTCTGAAGACAAATTGAAATATCTAATGTATTATTTTAAAAAGATAAATGATACCACATGGTGTCATAATCATTGAAATTATTTTATTTTCATCCAGTCTAGCCTAAACCACCCTTATATGAATCGGTGATTCGTTAGATTTGTTTTTCATGTATTATTTATCCTAATTACAAAAAAAATAAAAAAAATTATATAGTAATTTACTGATAATATTGTTAATAAAAACATTTTTCTTGAGAGTGTTCATGGGTTTTTGTTTCTATAATACAATGATTATTCACCATTTTTATGTTTAATAGATACTAACCCAAGCATATTAATGTGTATACCCCAAGGAAAATATTTGTTACAGCCATATCCACCTTCCATTATCCATATTGATAAAAAATTTCAAGGAGAACAACAAAATCGATTTTTTACAAAATGATCAACATTTATAATATTCACAATCATAATAATAGGGATAATCCTGAGGTTTTTCACTAGGTTTTACTTATCTGAATATATATAATATTATTTACTAGTTTAGCTATCATATAAAATTTATCTAAACTTTTTAAAATACAAACAATCATATCTTATCAATCCATAAATCATCCTTCACCAACCTATTATGATCTAAATTTATATAAATTAGTAATGGATACTAATTATGATTCCACACACATTTGGTCATATCATATATTATACATATAAAAAATATGTCTAAATAATTAATTTAAAATACCTTTATGGTTTAATGTTTTTTAGGGATTTTAATGAATTATATCTAAGATATTCTATTTAATTTTTTAATACTAATCATTTTTACACTGTATGATTTAATTGTTAATCTATAACATGTATTAAAAATTCCGAAAAACTCCCCACATTTGATATTATTCATGACACATATAGAATACAACATTTCATTATTACCTATGGAAATTGAATCATATGAATGATTTGATAAAATATTATCTGAAAGGGGAAAAAATTAAAACCATAAAATATCATTTATATGACTTGGTGTATGAAAGAAATCATAAACATAATGACATGAAGAATTGTACCAAAAGAATAAAATGATCATTAGTATATGAAACATTACATGGAATATTTGGTATAACATAATCATTATAAAATCACATGTGTATCACTATATTTCATCATGATGATTTTATTGAATAAAATTACCATGGTATTTCAACAAGGGATTATAAATCATTATCAAGGAATGATGTCATGTTACCATGAACATGTCATCTCTATGCATTTATTCATTTTCCAATGCATTGGTATGCTATTTGGGTGTACCCTTTGTTACCATGGATGTTCAAAAAATTATCAAAATACATTACCAAGGAATGATACAGAGGTATCATAATCATGGTATTTAAAAGAATCAATTTTTTACTCAATGAATTAGAGAACTATCATGGTTCACATTTCATATGTCTAGCATTATGTGCTCAACATGAGAAAAACCATCATAATTCCATCAATAAAAAATTAATTAAATAAAAAAATGTGTTATATGATATAACACAATATAAGAATAAGTAAATGATAACAACAATCTGGATTTAATATTATGGTAAAATCATATGATCTAATAAAGGGTGTTAGAAGGGATAGAAATAATCACTTTAAGAGAACTTGTAAAATATAATTGAATATAATAAATATAATTATATATTATAAAACATTAATTTATAACAAATAGAGTGTAATAATTTCATTATCAAACTTTTAAGTTGTAGGTAGGATTATTAATTTAAGAATAGAATATTGGAATAATGTTATGTTCACGTCTGAGAGTAATAAATACAATCACTATATACAACATTTTTATCCCCATCATAAAAATATGATTTTATAGGTAACATTGTTAATATATATTCAAAATCGTGAAATGAATTCACAATAAAAATTTTAATTTTTATAAGGAATATTCAACAAAATATCCATGACTGAAAATAAATATTAAAAAGAAAAATATTGGGTGAATGATAAAAAAAATATTTTTTAATGATGGAAGAAATTATTAATATTTAGGAAATATATTTAATGAAATGAAACCTCCTAAATTGAGTAATAAATCAACCAATATATATTTTTACAAGGTAATGGTGTATGTAACATGATTTAAATATTATATATGGTTTTTATTTTAATGAAAAATATTGGTGGGATATAACAATTTTATCACATTGGGGAACCATTGTTAATGAATATGGTAATTACCTTATAAAATGTATAATTATTTATAATTACAATTTTCAGGGATTGAAATTTGAAATAAAAAATCATTTTCCACAATAGTGGAATATTATGTACAATGAAATTAAATTATTTTTTTAAATAAACCATGTATTATATAAAAAAGTTCAATTAGAAGAGTTTTAACTCAATGAATGTAGTAGAGTTAACAAAAAGCATTCAACGTAGATATCATTTGAATAATACTTCATTTGATTAAATTATATTTTATATAACATCATTACACATTTATATCATGAATATCGAAAAATAAATTCAAATGGAATACATCACACAATATCAATGATAACGTATTGCATAATAAGAAATGCAGATCCTTGAATTTAATTTTTTATAAAACCCCTTAAACTATTTCAAGAATTTCCCTAAAGAGATGGATTCTCAATAAAATATAATTAATTATAATAATAAAATTCTAAAAAATTACAAACGAAATATTTATATAAAAATTATTTATAAATATTTCCAACATTTATATTCATTATCTATTATTCGATTTCTATAGTAGCATTGATAAATCATAATCATTTTATACTAGTTCCAATATTTCATTGTCGTTTTTCCTTCTTCATATACATTTTATCATTCCATGATCATATAAAGCACTATAATTAATATTTTACAAATATTGATAATGTTTTATTTTATTTTTGTATGTATTTTATTTAATATTTCTTAGGATGAATTTGACAACATGAGGGTTTTGGAAATTTATAACGAACAAAAACTGACGTATTAATTAATTAGTTAAATATGAAACTACCATCATTGAAAAATATCATTAATTAGTTATAAATATATATTAGTGTGTGTCAATAACTATCATGAACAAACCTGGATCGAACCTGAACCGATCACCCGAGTCGGCCCGCTACATGGACCGAGGAGCGTTTCTTATCCCCACGGGCTGGAAACTAGTGACAGGGATCAAAACTAAACATGTGGGAAAGATTTGGACTATAAATGAAATACAAATAAAAAAACATACCAATGAAACAGAAAGTAGTACCAATATGAAAACAATGTTGTACGTACCTCCATGTGACCCTATGGGTCACCACCAACCTGAAACCAACGTCTTGCTATGGCGACTAAATCCCATCAAGGGGCAGCAACCAAGGCTAAAAAAAAAGTTAAAACTATAATCCTGATTATTAAAGAATTTTAGGAATTTCCAAACAATCTATTCCCATATGAATTTCATTTAAATATAATATCCATCAATTTCTGGTTTGAAATACAAACTATAAAATTTAGGCTTTCATTATGTTACTCAAATGAAAAGTACGAGTGATTTCCCTTATTCATTTCTGAAAACCCAAATCAATCATTTCATGAGACCAGAGCATTTTCAAAGGGAATTTGTGGTTTATATTTTCATATTTGTACAAATTTGATTAAACACTTTCATTTGAAAACTATTTTTAGAAACCTATCCAAAACTAGTTTACCACTTTCCAAGGAAATCAATATACAAAAAATGCACAATAGAAATCACACAGAAAGGGAAATGTAGGTATACACATAATCACCATAATAACTATGAAAATAAACAAAATACTAGTAGACATAGGTGAACCTAGGAGATTTAGAATATTATAGAAGACACCAATACATGAGACGAAATCCTCGTTGACATGTCACACATGATGAAATCAAAATGATCAAAACACATGGCCATCCATTCTCGAGCAGGATGAGGGAAATTCCAATAGCAATAAACACAATATATCCACCTATTATGGGCCACTGGTCAGTACCACAACCTACCAGTGCATCAATCATTCTTAGAATATTCTATCAATATGCCATGTTCCCATGTATGAAGTATTTAAAAATAGGGGTGAGCCAACCGATGCCATCCAAGCATCCAATAGCTAATATGTATAGTAATATTGCATGACATGTCTCCCCCCATGTCACCCCAAAGAATATTCACCGCACCTTTCTACCATTGATTACAGGGATGTCCTATACAACAGACCCCTATAAAATATAACTCAACAAAAGAAAATGGACTACATCTGAGGAGATTTTTCATAAGATAACAAGTTTTACAAAAGTGCCAACAGGGCCTCACATGAATATTTTTCATGCCAAACCATTTCATAATAATCACATGCACAACACTTGGAAAACCAAAAATAGACACCTAAACCCATTTATGAATCCCAAACCAAAATTTAAATCTAAAACAATATCACAAAGGACAAAGGGTAATTCTATTCAGAAATTAATGTCAAAACACGATCAAAACATTTACTGCAACCTAATAAAATAATCAAACCACTCTAATTCAAGTCATAAAATTTACCAAGAGTTCAATAGGAATAATTAATATTAGAAATATTTTTGAAAGTCAAGAAATAAACAACTCATAAATTTAAAGGAAAGTGCATTGGGAGACCTACCTCAGGGAAGGAAGCGAACTAAGCCGAGACGCTTCACCTCTTGAAGAATTCGACAAAAAATTCTCACATGAGCACCCACATAAATTCGCATACATATACATATATATCCTTAATCTAATGGACATATTCCCCACGCCATGAAGGAATATGTGCAAGGAAGATATATATATATATATACATATGTACCTGTGGATGTGTGTGTGTGCACCACTATGAAGTCACCCAAGCTCCAATTAATTAACCTAGAAGAACCAACATTATTTAGAACCCAATGGACCATTCAAGAAATCAAGATCAAAAGAAACACTATTTTAATGTGAGCAGTTTCAAAAAAACCTTTACGTTTTTCACACCACAAATACACATACCATAGAAACATCAAAAGTCATTTTCCATAAACAATCCTCTTTCAATTTCCCAAACACCAAAAATCCATTTTTCAAATGAATTTAACATTAATTAGTCAATTCATGAATCCCAATTTTTAAAAAGCCATTATCAATTCATTTGCATATCATGTGCCTTTGAAAACACATTTCACACATTCTGCATAATCGTAAAAGGACTTCCAAGTGGTACCCTAAAAAAGCAAACATGAACACAAAACCATATCATATAGAAAATCATTTATCACCACATAATCATGTCATAGCACTTACGAAATTTATTACTAACCACATATAACATCTAATTTCACTATGAAAATCCAAATAACATTTGTCCCAATAAAATTGCTAAAAACATATTCATAAAAAACATCATCAAAATCTTTTTCTAGAAAAGTATACAATAAAAAATACCAACACACCCCAAGATAATTAAAACTCACCTCAAATAAATTTAGGAACCTAATTTAGACCATGTTAATACAAGCAGAAGGATTTACTCCTCGCCTCAGATAGTAGAGACCAACCGAAACATATAGAACTGCTCTGCCTTCAGTAGAGGATGTCGGAACATGGACCCAAGGGTCCCGAGAGACCAATCGCACACCTCTAGAATAAAAACTAAATAAACTGAACATAACTCAATCCATTATGATTCGACCAAAAAACAAAAAACCCAAATATGAATCGCCACAAATGAATAATACCAATCGATAGGAAAAGAGGAGAGGTCGAAAGCGCCAAAACGAGAAGGGGGAGCTGCCAGAGGTGTCATGTGACGAAGAGGAGTCTGACGATAGAGCGTTGCCGGTGCGAATGGAAGTTGGGCTTGGGTGGGTTGCGAGTATGTCAAACGTGTGGGAGGAACTGAGGAGGGACCTCGTTCAAGCTGAGGGAGAAGGGGGAGATGTGGACGGAAGGGAGGCCGACTAAAGTGATTGTGAGGGATGGGAGATCTGAGCAGTAACAAAAGGGGATGTGTGTGGGTATGAGCGGGAGATGGTCAAGAGTTGAGGTTTTTAGGGGTGATCGTGGAGGTCCAAATAAGGAGACGGTCATGGTGGCATGGGAGACGTTTGGGCGGCATGTAGGAGGTCAGGGAGGGAGGCTGCAGTGCAGGACACTGAGCGAGAGCCCGGGTGAAGCGCCACAGCGTAGAGGGAAAAACTGGGGCAACTGCTCACGCAGAGAAAGGGAAAGGGGGGAGGGATTTAGGGGTTGTAAATAATCATTTTATGTAATAATATTAATAATAATAATATTACTAATAATAAAAGCTACCAAAAAATGTTAATATTCTTAATAAAACTATATTATTATAATTATTATTATTATTATATTCATAAAAATTGTTTTATCATACACTATTTTATTAATATTTTATTTTAATTAATTTTATTTCACTTTACCATTAATTAATATATTTACTTATTTCAAATGTTGGGAAATCACATGGCCCGCGTGTCTCCATGTGTGTGGTTGAGCGTTGTGCACTCGAACCATGACACCCGATATTAACCGCCAAATGAGTCAGATGGCGTGTTTTTTCACAGATTTATAAGTCTCATGCATGTTGCATGACAAACCATGTTAGGGTGTGACAATTATCCTCACCACACACACTTTATTCCCACAGAATGTCACTAAGAAAAAGGATATTCAAAGCATGAGGTCATTCCAAAACCTAGAAAAAATGAAAAATAAGAACCTCATATTGATGATTCAATCCCCAAATCACAACCGACTAGTCATGAAGAAACTATGACATAAAATAAGGGATGAACACGAGAGGTTTCTCCCTACCACAAGAACTCGACTAACCTGGAAACATTAAAACCCACACACTCCAACACGAGGAGGGTCAGATATGACAACTCCCAGCCCAAACATACAAAATTCTCCAAATGAGTTGAACACGACCATTGAGATTTAATGGGAGACCACTACTAGTCCACCTGACATACCATGGCACCAAAACAATGAACTCCCTATAACAACACTACAGGTACTAGAATTTCCCCCAAACCGATTAAAAAATCCCAACACGTCCAACTCCCTTAGTATGAGTGAGAAAACACTTCCACTAAATCCCAGAACTCATGACACAATACCAAAACTCCCTACACTCACATCTCCTAACGATCACTAATAATACTAGGGAAAACACACCTAAGGGATAAATACACTTTTAAGGGAAAAAATGGATCAAAAGGCCACATTCAGATTAACAAAACTACTACAATCAAGATAGAATATGTTCATCACAAAATCACCACAAAGGACGAACTTACAATAGTAGTAAAAAAAACAAGGAAACCATGAATGTCTTTATTCCATGACGAATGATAAAGAATCAATTGAAGGTCTCACATGCCTCTGACACCCTGACGGTGTGCTATCTTTACCCCGAGACCTAAGGTTGGAGCTCTAATGGCTGAAGCATCTTATGCCTCATAGTTAGACATGAAAATTCCCAGATATGAACTCCTTCGAACGACACTTATTTAGGATCCTTTCCTACTCACACGAACGGTCACAAAATGGGAGGAATTCGGAGGGATGAGACAATATGGATTAGGATGCAGAAGCAGCCATACTAATGGCACATTAGAAAGTAGTACGAAGAACCAGAAGTCGACACCAACAAAAGGGATTTCTGTAGAGGAGGGTTCCTCTTGTACAACCTTCTCACAAAATGGGGAACCCTTAAGAATGATAAGAGGCACCAGATTTCCCTAGCACTTGCGATCCAGATGATGACTCCTTAAAGTGGCTGACATAGGGCTTCACTAACCATTGACCTTTTTAACTAAGAATGAGATCTCACCACTTTTCTCCTTAATCTCCTAATGTATGACCCATTGGATAGAGATGAACTTTAAAACATCCCACATCATCCAAACTCCTTGTATGATAAGACATACACCCCCATTGGTCCAAGGCTGGACCATCCACAAAATCCAAGACAATATAAAATATTTCAAATTCGAGAGTCCCCCACCACCCAAATACATTCTCTACTCCCATAAAACCACTTCACTACCCCTAAAAACCCAATAATTCCTACAAAGACTAGAAAAAATATATAGAAACCATAATTGGGCATGACTAATTAACAAATTTTGAGGACATTTTTAGGTGTCATATTTATAAAAATAGGAAAAACAAAATTAAAACTAGAATCACGCCAAAACTCAATGAAACGAAACACCCCATGCTGAGACAACCGGCCTGGAATTTCGAACAATCATAAACACGACCAAAAGAAACACCACAAGCCAAGGGTAATAGACTCATAAATCAAACATACAAAAACACAGTTGAAATGATCTTTTCGAAATACCAAAACCCACTTTTAAAGAAAAATAAATTCATGAAATCATCTATTTCATTCATGTCTATTTTACCGAAATCAAGCCAACCATAAATTCCAAAACCACACCCATGGAATCCTATGAACCGCCGGCTAAGCCATCATCCCTTTTCCACTCAAATCAATTGTTCATATGTGTCAATGTGCACTTCACATATCTACCCACACATATACGAATGATTCTAGGGAATACAAAGGGTTTCAATTTCCATTATATTACTATATCCCAAAATAATCCAAAATTTTCTAAATCCAAACACTTAATATTTAAAAACCTACATCACCAATTTCCAAAAAAACAAGATAGAAAAACCATTTTTACCAGTTTTAAAAACATTAGAGAAAAAACCCTTTCAATTAAAAACCAACTACATTTTCAAAAACACTCTAAAAAAAACAAAATCAAGACAAAGCACAACCATCAATGGACAATTGGAATGAGGATCTAGTGCTTATTCCCCACCCTGCGACATGGTAGTTAGCCATGCCGCATGTAAGATATAACACTAGAGGACCTTGAATCTGGAACCTGGGCTCCACATGGTTCAGTACTCCAAGTGGGGTAATAATGTGAAACTGAGTCACCTCTATTTTCATCCCATAATCCAAAACATCGAAAAAAGACTCAAAACTTGGAATACCCCTGGTAGCACATGACTCATCACAAGTGGTTGTGATTAGGCATCAAACCGAAACCTACTTTATATGCACCGACAGACCAAATATACATCTACCAGAAAACCCCACATAACAAGGGCCTACCTCTGATACCATTATGTCACGAACCTCCCCAGGTCTACCCTGAAATGATAACATGAGTCGTCCTGCGACGTCGCCTGAGGTTGGTTCCCGATCCCCACGGCCTGGTAACTAGTTTCGTGTATCAAAACTAAACAAGTGGGAATGATTTGGCCCTGAAATGAATGAAAAATAAATAAACAAAAACTAAAAAATGTAAATGAAGGCTAGGGGCAGGGAGAAAACATTGTCACACATACCTCCATGTGACCCTTTGGGTCACCACCAACCTCAATCGAATGTAGCGCAATGGAGACTAAATCCAATAAAGGCGCAACAACAAAGGCTAAAAAACAAAGGTAAAAAAATAGGGATGAGTATTAAAACTCAGTAGGAATCCCCAAAGAATACATTCCCAAATACATTTTATTTTATGAATAAAACCATCAATTTTAGGTTTGAAATAAAATATATAAAAGTAAGGTTTTCTATATGTTACTCAAAGGCAATGTATGAGTCATTGCCCTTATTCATTTCTCAAACCCCAAATCAATATTTTAGTGAGACACCATCATTTTAGAAGGGAATGTGTTATTTATATTATCATATTTGTAAAAATAATATTAAACACTTTCATTTGAAAACCATTTTAACAATCCTAACACAGATTCGTTTAAAAGTTTCAAAGAATTACAATATACAAAAAAATGAACTAAAGAAATCACACAGAAAGGGAAATGTTGGTATACACATAAGAATCATAATCAGTACTGCAACAAAAAAATCTAACTAGATATAGGTGAACCCAGAATATCAAGAATAAACTAAAGGACACCAATACATGATACCTCATCCTCATGGACATGTTACACATGATGAAATCAAAATGCCCAAAATGCTCAGCCATCCTTTCTTATGCAGGCTGAGGGAATGTCCCGTAGAAATAAACCCAATATATCCACCTACTATGGGCCTCATGTTAGTACCATAACCTAACATTTCATCAATAATTCTCAGAATATTCTCTCAATATTCCTAGTTCCCATGTCACAAGTATTCAAAAAAATTGGTTGAGCCAACTGATGCTAGCTAAGCATCTAATCACGAATACATATAATAATATTGCACGTTAGGTCTCACCCCAAGTCACCCTAATGAATATGTCCCTCACCATTATACTATTGATCATAGGGAATTCCAAAAAAGAAGAACCCCATAACATATAACTCATCCAAAGAAAATGGACAACATCCGAGGAGTGTTTTCATGAGATAAATAGTTTTAAAAAAGTGCCAATCAGGCCTCACAATATTTTTTTACATGCCACACCATTTCTTAAGAATCACACACACACCACTTTGAAACCATTAATAAACTTCAAAACCTATTTAAGAAACCCAAACCAAAATTTTAAATCTAAAAAATGTTCACAATGAACAAAGGGTCATTTCATCATCCAATTAATGTGAGAAGATGATCAAACCTTTCATTGCAACCCACTACAAGAAACAAACCAATCTAATTCAAGGAAGAAAATTTACTAACAACTCTATAACAATATTTAATATTAGAACTAGGTGCGAAATGAAATAAATAAATTATTCTTAAATTTAATGGAAAATTCATAGGGAGACCTACCTCAGAGAAGGAAGTCGGCCAAACTGAGACGCATCGACTCTTGAATATTTCGACGAAAGGTGGTCACACTAGAACACACATACATTCTCATACATATAAAAATATAACCTTAATCCATTAGACATATTCCTTGTTCAATGAGGGAATATATTCAAGGAAGATATATATATATATACACATATGTACTGGTGAATGTGTATATGCACAACACCAAGAAGTCAACAATGCTCAAATTAATTAACCTAGAGGAAAAACATTATTTTGAAACCAACAGACCATTCAAAAAATCCGGATCTAAAGAAACACTATTTTAAAGTGAGGAGTTCCAAAGAACTTTTACATTTTTCGCACAACAAATACATTTACCAAACACACTTCAAAAACAATTTTCCATAAACAAACTGATTTCAATATCACAAACAACAAAAAACATTTCAAATACATTTACCATTAATTAGACAATTCATGAATCCCCATTATAAAAACCTACTATAAATGCATTCACATCTCAAGTGCCATTGAAGAAAAATTTCTCAAATTTTGCAGAGTCCTAAAAACACTTTCAAGAAGTACCCTTATGAAGTACACCTGAATGCATAAAAATTTAAGTAAGAAAATCCTTTACAACAATATATTCTTGTCAAAACACTTCAGAAAAATATTATGCAACACATAAAACATCTAATTTCACTATGAAAATCTGAATAACATTTATCCAAAAAAATTAGAAAAAACATAGACATACTAAAAAAATTAATATCTATTTCTCGAAATTTCTACAACCTTAAAATACCAACACACCACAAGTTAATTTATATGCACCTCAAAAAAATTTAGGAAACTAATTTAGACAATGGTAAACCAAGAAAGAGGATTTAAACCTCACCTAGGAAAGTGGAGACCAAATGAGACAAGTCGAACAGCTCTGCATTCGGCAGCGGTTGCTGGATCATGGACATAAGGGTCCCAAGAGACTAATCACACAACCCTGGAATGAAATAAAAACTAACCGAACATAAATCTATCCATTATGATTCTTCCAAAAATAAAACCCCAAATAATAATCACAAAAACATATTCATACCTACCTATAGGAAAAGAGGGGAGGTCGAATGCACCAATATGTGGAGGGGCGGTTGGTGGAGGTGTTTCTTGCCAAAGAAGAGTCTGGATATAGAGTGTTGCTGACATGAATGAAAGTAGGGGCTGGTTTGGTCGCGAGCATGTCGAATGTGCGGGAGGAATGAGGTAGGGTAATCATTCATGCCGAGGGAGAAGGGAGAGATGTGGCCGGAAGGGAGGCCGACCGGAGCACTAGTGAGGGAGGGAAGGTCCAATCGGTTATCGAAGGTGAAGGGAATGGTCGTGAGAGGGAGGTGGTCGAGATTTTAGGTACCTGGGGGTGATCGTGGAGGGATAAATTAGGAGAAGGCGATGCCCGTAGGGGAGAAGTGCGGGGCAGAAAGAAAGATGCCGGGGAGGGAGGCTACAACGCAATACAACAACTGAGAGGCAGGGTGAAGCGTTGTATAATTGAAGGAAAAACTGGGGCAGATGCTCACGTAGAGAAAGGGAAAAGGGGGGGGGGGGGCGATTTTGGGTTATTAAAATAAATCAATTTATTTTATAATAATAATAATAATAATAATAACCAAAATATTGATACAATTATTACTAAAACAATATTATTATTATTATTATTATTATATTCTTAAAAATTATTTTATCAAACTCTATTTTTTAAAATTTTTATTTTACATTATTAAATTTCACCCTACCATTAATTAATTTATTTACATGTTTGGGATTATAGGAAATCACACGGCCTGCGTGTCACCATGTGTGCAGTCAATTGAGGTGTGATCGATCCATGCCACCCAACATTAACGGCCCAAAAGAGTTGGACTACATGTTTTCAAGCAGTTTTATAATTTTTAGAAAGTCGCATGAAAAACTTAGTAAGCTTGTGACAATAACCTTCGAATGTATTAATTTATATAATTTTTCATGTTTGTGTTAAAATGAATTCAAATAACATGACACTATTTATGAGTTACTATGGCTGTGAAAATATTTCCTTTAAAAAACAATATCAAAAAATAATAATGAAATTATTGAAGTGATATAGAGTTGATCAATCATAATTAATATTATTTATAATAATAATCTCAAAAAAAATATGTTTTCAATTATAAATAAATTTTTATTCCCTAGGTGATGTTTTTTTAAATGGTTAGTTCAATAGTTATTTCTTGTTTATTATAAATATTTTATAATTTCAAATTTATATTTAAAAATATTAAATGTGGAATAGATAATTATTATTTACCAAATTTTTTTTAATTTTCATTCATTTTTTATAAAATATTGAACATTAAATTCAGGGAAGCAGTAGTATTCACACATGCCAAAGAAATAATTTCCTATTTTGATAGAATGTTATGGGAATAGATAATAAAATTACATTTAGAATACTTTAACATCGAGATATTATTAATACAAATAAAATTATATAAATTAGTTTATATTTGTTTTAAAAGAGTTCTCTTTGGATGGATAATTAATTGTGGTCAAAGGATACATAATATATTCCATGATAATTTGGATCTACTATTTGTGTAAGTGATGAAATCCATGAGCTACTAGAATATTATGTTGTTTATATGTTGAAATGTAATTGAACGGGAACTATGGAAATTAAAATAGTTTCTATTTCATATGAAATTTTAAAATATCATATGGCTTGAAATTGGTATTTGTGTGCTACTTTTATGGAAAAAACAATGGAATTATATTTGGAAAAAAATATGTGGTTAGGGGTATGATATAAATTTCAAGATTTTATTGTAATTTATTTGGAGTATTTTTTTCATATATATTGGTAGAAATAAATGGAATTCAATTTAACAGTATATCGATTATGCATAAAATGGAATAAGTAAATTCTATATATATTAGTTTACCCATAATGAATAATATTGTTAATAATCAATATTTAAAATTAATATTTTTCCAAATTAATAAAAATATAGTTTTCTTGTATTAAATATATTATAATGATTACTCCATCGTGTTAATTCATTTAATTTAATCATATTTGAAAATATAGAAAAATATATATTTAAATTAGAAAAAAAATGTTGGAAATATGTATTTGTAGTAAAATATTACTTTAATAAATAATTGTTTATAATCATATTTATAGAAGATTACCAATAGATTATATTTTTATTTATTTTTAAATATGATTAAATATAAATTTACCATATTTATTTCAAATTATATCATTATAATTAATTTATAAATTATATTTAGATAAGTACCATTCATTGATTAATAACTGTTATACAATGGTATATAGTATTTTTCTTAACTGTTAATTTTATGGATAAAAATTAAATAGAATAGGTTATAAAATATTAATTCTCAAATTAAAACAATATTTTAAAAACTGATAAATTTTAATTATAATATAAGTTTTCATAATTCATAAATAAAATTTTATCAAATATTTATTTTATGAGTGTAAAATAATATTTTTACTTTCATTCTAAAAACTATTTGATTGAAATTATTTTTTTTAATTTTATTTATTCCATGAACTTTTCCTATAAACAAATATATACAATTACACAATAAACACAATTTTACCGGAAAATATATTTTCAAGAAAATTATTTTTTGCAGATAAAAATTTATTATCAATTTAATTATATTAATTATAATTAGTCAACTAATTAGTATTAAACATTTCATTTACTTTCATTTATTGTGGTATTGAATAATTTTTTACCTCTATATTTAACTACAAATTAAATTTATATAAATTAATCGTTTCATATAGTTCTATGTTTTATTCAGTTTGAGTGTTTCATAAGAAAATATCAATTAAAACCTTTCGATTTTAAATGTAATTATATATTTTAAATCATAAGGATAGGTGGCACTCAATTCACATTAAATATCATCATTAACCATCCACGATATATGGATATTTTCTCATGGAAATAATAAAAAACAATTTTTTATTATAGTTTATATTTAATTAGTCAATTAAATTAAGTTATGAAATAATTATAAAATAATTGGTAATGCCACAAACTCTTCATAACCCTACAAAATGGTCAGAGGTACACACTTGAATATATTATTATCCTATTCCCGAGACACACCCATTTATACAATTATTCAAATGCCAAATTTCATTAATTATGTGTAATAATAATAAATATTCTCAATGAGATATACTCCATCATATAAACATTTTACAATGAAATAAGAATTAAATCCTAGGTCATCCACCATATATAATTAGAAAAATACCAAATCAAATAATATGATTTAACCATGATTTATAGATATAAAAATCTAAACCCTATTATAAAAGAATATGAAATCAATTATTCTCAATGTTTAATTATATTGGAAGGTAGAACAGACACTCTAACATAGAACCTCAATATACTCGTACTAGAATTAGCATTGGATCATGATTGAATAAGTTGAGAAATATAGATGGAGGAACATATAGAAAAACTCTACTTGCATATGTCGTGTCATCCAAACCAAAATGGGGAAATGTTTTATTTTTAAAAGAATATGTTTGAATTTAATTGAATAAGCCCATTTTTCACACATTAAACCATTTATAGAAGAGAGGGAAAAATATAAAATAGAATAATTCACATCATAAAATCTATGGTAACAGATTAAATTATTAATAATTTGTGTTATCCCACCTTGAATCCCTGTTAATATAAAGAATAAATATTCATTACAAGAGTGGATAAATGACATTGAATGTTAAACTTTAGCCACTTTGGCCTTTTTCTGATGATCACCTAATAACTATTACAAACAACTAATCCTCATTCATATTAGATCATCATATTCCTATATTTATCTAATTCATTTTTTTCAAATACATTTCATATGTAATGAAATATCACATTCAATGTAATATAAATTGAAATTAATTTTAGAAATAATTTTCCATAATGACATTAGTCTTTAAAAAATCCAATACCTAGTAAATATTTTTATAATAGATTTTTGGGAGTCTATGGGCCATATATCTCATCCATGAATAATATTAAATCAAATGTTGAACAACAGTGTCAATCATTGCATGTTGGATGTACATTCATTCTGAATATACAAGTACAAAATTGATCGTTTCTCAAATGTTGATCCACATGCTCACCACCAAACCTTCCCATGAGATATTTCTCGCAACCCCAATCTCCCCTTGTAAATTTTAGGGAAAATGGATAACTCATACGGATTCTTATAGATATCCACATCAATATATTCTATACATGTTAAATAATTCCCAACCAAGGATCTCCCAAAAAAGGAATGAAAATACTGAAATCACACTTAAACAAAACCATTGAATGATCATAACTCACAAACTACCAATTTACCATGATGGATTTCCATCCACGAATGATATGATTCTCCCCACTATATAATTATCATTATCATTCCCATTTAAAAAAATAAAACACTATGATCTATTATTTTTTAGTAACTAATAAATGAAGAAGACCATAACTTTCCTATAATAGTGCCAATATTAAACATCAACCTCCACATGTTCCCATGATACCTATAATTTATTCCTGATTATGTATTGGTTTACTCTATAAAATAAAACATCCCTAGAACCACTCCCCGAAAACTCGCCAAAATGGGTCCTGAAACAACACCTCAAAAAATTAATTGTTGAATCCACTGACATACACCATAAAATGGTTCTTGGTCCATTTATGATGTAACATAATACGACATGAACATCCCATATTTTTTTTATATTTTCCACAAAATTTATCAATGAAATTTACCTTATATTAATTAGTTTATATTTATAAATCACGAATACTCTCATAAATAAAACAATACAAACATTATAAATTAAGGATGCATGAAATAAAAAGTATATATAGAAATTAATGAAACTAATCCAATTTAATAATAACATGACATATGGAATTGTAATGTGACACTAATGAATAGTAACCGGAATAATAAAATAGTATCTTTGAATATTAATTTATAAATATAATTTATCCACTATATAAATAAAAATATGATATTATTATATTAAAGTATAAAAAAATAATTGTTTTAAAAAAGATAAATTAATTAACAATATTTTTATAAATGAAAAATGATTAAATACATTTTTAAAAATAATATAATTATTTAAAATAAAATTATTTTTTATAAAATAGATTCATAAATTTAAATTTATTTCTTATAATTATAACATAATTTTTTGTCATTTTTTAATAATATCAAAATGTTATAAATGAAGTTATAATTTTAAAATCAATATCTTAAATGTAAATTATGAGATTAATTTAAAATTATGTTTCCCATCTTTAAAAATTATTTTAATAAATTTGTGTACATTTTTTAATTCTAAACATAGAAAATAAATTTGGGATAATTTTTTCAGTTTTTTTAAATAGTTGGTTTTTTCATTGATAGAGAATTATGATATCTTACGATCTAATTTAATAAATGTATTTTTTGAGTCTTTAATGACTAAAGGTTGATTCAAGTGCATGTTATTGGATATAAAATGAATAATTTACAATTCTAATTCACAATAATCCACACTATTCATAGTCGTGAGAAAAAATTATAAACTACTAAATAAAATAGTCAAAAAACACTCATATCCTCCTTTATGAATACCACACTCACCACCTATTTTTCTCATACCTATAAATCCTTGAATATTTTCGAAATTATAACCATTAAAATCGTAAAACTACCCCCCCATGTATAGGATCATTTTAGAACAATAATAGACAAAATAGAAAAGCCTCACGGTGGTTCTCAAGGAGAAAATTTAAATATGAAAAATCTATTTCATTATCGTTAAATTTGTTTCAAGTTTAATTTCATTTCTTATTAACTCTTAAACACCCCATACATAGTGGCATGTTAACTCCAGTATCTCACATATCATAAATTTTTATAATGTTAATGAAATTATCCATAATCATTTCCCCTCAACATTGAATTTTATAAAAGAAAACATCATCATTGATGTGTTAGTTGATTTCATTTCAGGATGATCATGTTATAATTAAAATTACTGCCTTCAATGATGGTAAAAACCCATTTTAATGGTTTATAAAAATTATAATATATTTATTACTACTTATTTAATTTTTTATAACTAATATATATACATAATCATGAATAATAGTACAAAATGAGATCGTGATGATCCAGAAACCTCTTGACCAATCTATACAATTTTCATTAATATTTTAACATAAAGAATAAAACTCATAAAATATTAATAAAATATATATATATGTCAAAATATAATTATTTATTGTCATTAAAATCATGAAATTTCAATACAAAACAACTATTCTCATTCTATATGATCATTGATAAATGCATAGAAATGAACCGGCCATGAAAACCTAGAAAATGAACACCCACAAACGATTAAATTGCACATTATAAATATTCAAAAGAATATATCAATAAAAATTATAAATTAAAATAATTAAATAAAATGTGTAAATGGTTATGAAACATTTAAATAAGGGATTTAAATTGGTGTTTTAGGAAATTATGTTCATGTGCCCTACGCTTTTAGGCAATATGTGAGGGATTTTTTTTGAACCACCATTTTTCTATCATGTTACACTTTATCCCTTTTAAAAATAAATAAATTATTTTTTATTTTTATATAAATCATTTATATTTTATTAATATGATCCAATATCATTTATCCAGATCATTTCAACATTATTTTTGTGGGATATACATGATTTAAAAAATGTACCCTTCTCAAATCTTAATGATAAGAAAACCCAATAAAAATGAACTTCCAAATTTATTTCCAAATTAAATGTTCCCAACATAATATGTTTTACGACAACTTAATTCATATAAAATAAATAATATCCCCCTTAAAAACAATATCTTTTTCATTTCGGTTTTTAATTAATTATATACGAATTATCCTTTTTAAATGATCTTTAAAATTTACAGTAAATCACCCTAAACTATTTTATTAATAATTATTCTTAAACATAAATTTTACATTATTCAACAACAATTGAACGTCATTTATCGTATTCTATTCCAATTTTACCTTATCAATTACCTTGTATGATTTAAATTCATTATTTCATGGACTCTTTAATGATACCAATCATGGTAATTATTTATGACTATATTATGATACCCATATCTTTCAAGGGGTAATCTTTATATTTATATTTTATTTTTCATGTGGAACATATGTTCAAGGAAATTTTATTATGGGTGTGCCAAAATAGCACTCTATTACATTGGTAAATGTTTAATATCATGATATTTCATTAAAAATGGCCTTGTTGGTCAGCCTTTACTCGTGCTTCATGTGTGATGGCCTTTGTGGTTAACCTTGACTCTTAATCCTCCATGTAGAATTAGCCATGACTCATGATTTAGCCATATTTTATGATGTTTCCAAATTTATATGGTTCAATGAATACATGATACCATGTTTTATATATTATAAATACATATGTTTATTCAGGTTCAATGATTTTTAATGACATCATGTTATTCCTTCTAACCCATGTGCTATGCTTTATTATTTTGAATTTTTCATTATTGGGATTCTAAACTAATACCCTGTTTCATGTTTTCATAATGATATCTTATATAAATATAAAGGATCAATGTGTATTAGGGGAACATTAGGAATAGTAAAAAATGATTTTATTTTTTATAATGTATTTCTAAGTATGTATCTAATCTACCATGTACACTATAATTTATGATCGGTAGTTTGTATTAGAAAGATTATTATTCATAAAATATTGTACGAGTATGAGGTAATTTCTAGGGTTGATATATATGGAATCAGAGAAAGGACTTGTACTATTGTAATATGGACATTATCAGCACTAGAAAAGGGTATTAAGAGCGCTATAAAAGTTCCTTTAATCAAGATTAATATAGGGGGTTTCCTTTTATCAGCACTTCAAAAATCAAAGATAAATGACCCCTTTATGAGCACTTAAAAAACCCTCTAATAAAATGGTCCCTTATTGGTTCTTTTTTTGTGCTCATAAAATATACCTTTTATCAGTGCTTTTTTTATGCACTCATAAAAGTAAACAAAATTAAAAAAATAACAAGAATATATAATGCAGGGGCGTTTGATAACCCTTGACCCCACATTTTTCTGTGTTAGGCGAAGCCCCCTCTCTCTCAATGCATGTTGCCTTTGCACATGAAACCCCCTACACTTGCATCCTTGACACTTGCTTCCAACAGAAATCGAACCAAGAACTCCCCCCCCCTTGCGCCTTTACACCATTTACACAAAGCCATTTAGTTTTTTTCATTTAATGATATATATATAGTTATTTTTATTCACATAGTAATATATATTCATGTTAATATAAAAAATTTTAGTTATATTAATACATATATATCTGTTCATATATTAGTATATATATATATATATATTTATTCATATAATAATATCTACTTTTATCAATTTATATATATATTTAGTTATAATTTTTTATCCATCTAATTAATTGTATATTAATATATATGCATAATTTTAGTTTTAAATACATTTATAAAAATTGTTTAATATTTTTTTTATAAATAAATAAATACATACATATATAAAACACACACACACACACATATATATATATATGAATAAATACAAATATATGTGTATCTATAAATCCATAGAATATTAAAATGAATATAACATCTAATCCAGATGTCTGTTTCAACTACACAACCAGTAAAATCGATGAAAACAAAACAATCATCAATATGATATGGGTACATGCCTAGAATAAATCCATATCAGATTTTATACCTGTTTGAATGTTAAAAAATCAGGGTATCCCGAAAAAAACACAGTTTGGGTGGCCTTATGGGCCTTTTGGTCCTCCAAAAATGTGAAAGAATGATTTCTTCGATAAATGGAGTGTATATCTCATCACAAGCATCAGATTGATAAGCTGTAGAGATCAATAGAACACCTGGATCAATAGTTATGGGAGTTTGAAATTTGAGTTATATTTTCAACATATTTCAGATATTTTATTATTATTTTTTGATTTTTTTCTTCAAATTGATATTAAATTATTAGTAAACGATGATAATTAGAAAATTAATAATTAATAATTTTTTGTAAATTATTTAATCCCAATTTCACTCTTTTTATATATATTAAATGTAATAGTATGTCTATACTTATCTAAATCATATTTAAAAAATAAATACGATATTTATATCAATATAAATATACATATATAACAATATTTTTTTCATGATTTTTTTGGAAATATATCCATTCTTAGAAAAAACACTGATAATGTCCTACCCTTATTAGCACTACAAAAATAAGTGATGATAAAGGTGACCCCTTTAACATCTCTATATAATGTGTTGATAATGGGGGGACTTTATCAGTACTATAAAACACATATGGAGGGTCACTTTTAACAGTTCATTTTTAGCACTATTAAATCCTCCCCTTATCAGGTCATTTTTTAGCAGTGATATATGGTGGCACTGTGGATCCCCAGTTTTGTGGTATAGTACTTATTTTTAGACATTAGTACTAAAAAATTTAAGAATTAATCCTATTGTTAATTATTCCTCCATGGAATACTGTAATTGAAACATAGGATATCCTTATATTGTATGTGATTTTAATTTATAAGATTATCAATATATATTAAAAGATTTACTTTTTGTTAATTATTATACAAGTATTTATTCCCCAATAATTGTACATTACATTTCTTAATTAATGGATGAAAATATGATAACCAATTCAAAAAATCAATGTGATAGTTAATGTGAATATTTCCCAAATGGGATGGAATAAATGATGGGAGTAGTGACTGAAAACATGATGATAGTGATTTTGATAATGACACAAGTTATGTATAACAAAATGTATCTCTTGGACCACGCCCTTATCCTTACAAGTATTATGGTTCATTAAAATAAATTATATGAATGAGTCCTCCCACGTTTAGAAGATCATCTCATCCCCTCTTAAAATAATAGTGGGTCAACTCGTTAAAAAAGGTATTCATTTTCCTCTTGTGATTAGAATAATAGAATTCTGTGTTGGTAGTAAATAAGTTTGATGTGTAATTTGATCAAGAATTGACACTAATCTAGATCATTAATTCTAAAGAGTAAATTTATTATATTGTGTTGGAATATTTGAAGACTATACTTTTCATTAAATATTTTCCATGTACTCTAAGTCATGTGTTGGGGTCGTTTTTCTTCATTTTGATGAAAAACAAGGAAAATATATCTAGTCTTATGAATAAAAAATCACAATACATTCAAAATACGCCTCATGATTTTTCATGACCACTGATAGAATGTTGTTTCTCTTCTATATCTTATTGAAGTAGTGTCTAAGAATCAAATAGGTGATTCGAGACTTTGAATGATATGAATAAATTTTTATTATACCATTAAGGATGATATGTATATCAAAGAATCTCAGTGGTCTCATGGGAACTAATATAAAAAAATGGAAATATAGTTTAATATTGTGGGATCTACATATAAAACCCTTGATGGAAAGAAAACATTATATCCCAAGTGTACAACATTAGGGACGAAGCATCCTAGGAATATCAAATGGGAACTAGGAAAATCATCAAATGTGGATGAAATGAGAATATTACTAAAAGAATAGATTTCATTTGAAGATTACAACAAATGATAAAGAATAAGGGAGGGGAAAAACAATATGTTGTCTATAGTGTGGTTTCTAAAAATAATGGAACACTGAAATTATGCGAACTATTTCCATAAGACCTTGTTTTTTGGCGGAAATCAATAATAATAACATATAAGTTAGCATGAAAGGGAATATAATTTCAATACATCTGAGGTGGAGCTCAATAATTATGTAGTGACACGTATTATTTCTATTAATAATAAATAGTGAAGGTACTATTTTATTTTGGTTGTATAAATTATTTCATATCATGCATGTTTTTAGATAAATTCAAACAAAACAACAAAATATAGAGGTTGAGTTATCTATGAGACCAGTAGATGTGGAAATTATTATATCTAATGATTTTAACTTCTCCATGATTAATGATTGTGGAATCAAACTCCAATAATTTTTTATACATCATTTGATAGAGTTTTTTTATAGTGGGAAGGTATTGGTTATCTTCATTAAAATCAAACATCAACATTTGAAAAAGGGATATCATCCATCAGATTTCAAGGCACCCTACAACAATATATATGTGTAAAAGGAGGATGATACTAAATTTGCATCATCATCTCAATTATGGATATTCTCCCTTTATGAGAAGGCATATCAAGATGATATTATTGATACAAAAGAGTTAATCCGGCTCGAATACAAGCCCATTGTGAGGGACTATAATTATGAGTTCTGTCCCGAATAGTTTCCTTATCTTCCCCTTAATATAATGGATAAGTTCTCAGTTGATCATATTCCTGGATATCATCATATTTCTAGGTACCTATATTTCATGACCACTATTGATCTGAATGAATAGATGAAACTATATCATGAGAACATTGTAAAGGGTTTTATATTCCATAGTGTTTCACTATAGGGTGAACAATTTCACATAATTAGGACGATTTATTGATCCATGTGTCTCTTTATTGATTATTTAATGATCAATAAAGTCATGATAAAGATAATGTATCTCTTACCATGGATCGATGACCCGGTTTGATCAACTACATGGTGCATTGTATTCTCTAATGTGTACCTCTGATCGGGATATCACCAAAAAAGGTAAAGGAGGAATATAATCCAAATACTAACAATAGAATGGGGTTTTGACATAATGAGCTCATATTCATTCTTATCATACTCACTAACTATAAAAAAATTTCCTAATTTAATGAATAGCTTCATTAAAATTCACCTCTAATAAATTATGGTTTCCTTTATTAATGATATTATGAAATACTCATAGAGGAAGGTGGAAGATAAGTACAACTTGAATACTATTCTAACGAAATTGTGAAGGGAAAAACTATATGATAGGTTAAAAAATTTGAATTATGGATGGAGGATTTTTCATTCATGCGGCATGTAATTTCCAGTAAATAAATATTTTTAGACCCATTTAAGACAAAGGTAACTGAATAGTGACCTAGTCCATGAATATAATGATGTTCTGTAGGATCCATGGATATTTTTTGTATTATTGGATACTTATAAATATCATATTAAAATTTCCAATCCACTAACCAAGTTGAATCAGAAGGGAGGAAGGCTTATATGGACAAGTGAATTTGAATATTGCTTTAATGTGTTGAAAAATAGACTAATCGATACACTAGTCCACACACTACCATTGAGTGGGGAATTATTTTTTGTGTATAGTGATGCATACAAATAATTATATTGGTCATATACTGATAATAAATTTCAAATTTATAGACTATTCATCAAGGTAGAATAAAATTCATGAGAAATAGTATCCCACACATGATCTATAGTTCATGTCTAGGATCATTTCCTTGAAAATAGGGAAGAATTATCACTATTGGGTGAATTTTTAGATATATAATTATCATAAGTTCGTAAAATATGTATTCACATAATATTTAGTTAATAGTTTCTAGTTAATATGGTTAGATATCATCAATGATTATGAATGATCAATCAACTAACATCGTAGTATGAAAAATTGGGTTGTAGATTATCTATGTAGTAATGATCATACATCATTATCAATAATGAGAATTGAGAAGGATAAAATTTTCATTGGAAATAAAATGATGAAATAGTAATAATTAAGGATGTAACTTAATCAATAAAATATCAAATGAAGAATAAACCATCTCTCATGGATAAAAAAATATCAAATAAATGATGTGTAAATTAAAAAACATAGAAGCTTTCAAAAATAAAAAATATGTATAGTTCATAATTGATGTGGAAGGTGTCTTAAATTTGTTCCATGACTATATATATATCATATAATCTAGATGTAAATAATGATCTTTTGACAGTTTCACATATATCATCTTTTTCTTGTTCTGCTAAGAAGTTCAAAGATGCATCGAGTTCTCTGAGAAAACGACTGTTGTGAAATATTTAGAAGATGATCGTTGAATATTCATCAAAGAGATAGGATTGTCAAAAGGTGAAGGATGAAAATAAAAACTCTATGGGGATGATTCTACCATTACCTATAATAACCTATAAATGGGAATTCATCACCATATACATTGTCAATATTAATGTAACGATATCCAAAGGAAACAATTCTATATTTCTTGTTGTAGATCATCTTATAATAAATCTCACATTATAATCATTCGAGAAGAATTTTCACAGGATTTTATTTCACATATATATATAAGGGATGTGGTAATGATTCAACTAACACCACTATTTACTATATTCGAAGAGTATCTACGATTCCCCCACATGGATTGGAATTTTCTCCATCATACTCTAAACCTTAATCTAAACTTCGGAACGTCTTATAATCCTCTAACTAATGTCCAATCTAAACATACTATTTAGATTATGGAATATATGTTTAGGGAATTCTTTCAATATTTTAAAGGAGGATGGGACAAACATATTCCTTTGGTCGAGGTATCCTTCAATAAAAGTTTCCACTCAAATATCCAAATGGATCCATATGATTTCCTTTATCAGAAAATATGAATAACACTGACATGTTATGATGAGTTAGATAAATATAAGATTATAGGATTTGAAATGGTCGAAGAAATTTTTGAAATGGTGAAATCCAATGTGCATCATATCAAGGAATCCCAATGTAGCGAAATGAGTTATTCATACAATATTTGATATGGCCTAGTGTTTAATATTAGTGACATGGTCTTATTCTATATATCTCCATGGATGAGAATCGTGATATTTTGAATGAGAGAAAATATATTTCCATAGAACATAATCCCCTTCGATATTCTTTTTAATTTTGGAGTTTTTGTATATCAAGTAGCTCTTCCACCGACAATGCCTCGAGTAAATGATATATTTCATGTATCCCACTTGAGAAAGTACACATCAGATACCACACATGTATTGAATTTCGAGGTGGTATTCAATGAGCATTCCCTGATGATTATAGATTAGGGAGAAAATATTCTCCGCAAAAACACAACTCATCTAGTAAAACTACTGTAGTGGAACCACATGTATAAATTGGAAACAAGGGAACTAGAGGGCATGATCAAGGACTATTACCCTTACCTTTTTTCCACATTGTTTTTAAAATTAAATTTTCAGGGTGAAATTTCATATGGGGGAAGAATACAACAGATAATAATTTTTCACTGATAATTACCATCTTATAATTTTTTTATAGTCTAAATCAGATGAAAAAACATAGAGTATAGAATAATCATTTTATAAATGAATAATGAATGAAATAAAAAGTATTTATAGAAATTAAGGAACCTAAAACAATTGTATAGTATCATAATATATATTTAATGGTAATCTGGATCTATATAATAGTAACCATGACAATAAAATAGTTACCTCCGCTATACAAGTATAAATAATATTTATATATTTTATAAATTAAATTATTATATAATTATACGAAATTATAAATAAATTAATGTATTCAATAATAAAAATTATGTGTTTGTATTTTTATTAATCATAAATTTTTAATTAAAATTTCATAATTTATATAATGTCTTAATAGAAAATTTATTTTCATTAAATATACTCAAAAATTTATATTTTTTATTTTAAAATTATAATATTATTTTATGATATAATAATTAATTTTCTAAATTTATATAAAATTAGTTATAATTTTAAAATTGACATATTCATGTAAATCAGGAAATTAATTAAAAATCAAAAAATTATTCTTTCGAAAATGCTTTTATAAAATGTTGTCCTTTTCGATTTCTTATATTTCAAAAAAAAATTTGGTGAATTTTTCGGATTATTATAAAGTAGTTTAATTTTTGGGGATAATGAAATACAATAATATACAGTATAAGTTATATAGATGAATTTTTAAATCATTCTTGACTCATATATGTTTTAAGTGGAAATTGTTTGGAAAAAATTTGAAATAGTTACTTTATTTAGTTACATGAATCCTCACTTTTCATTTTCTTCAACCATAATAATTAAAAATTGAATACAATAATAATTAAAATAGCAGTCTTCTCCATTATAAACACCACCCATCATATCCTTTTCTCCTCATACCTATAAATCCATTAAACATATCCAAATTCTATAAAATACACATATGATGTCTATACACTATGTCTGGGTTCCATTGGACTCAATATAATACCATCCTAATATGCCTCAATGAAGTTATGATGGAGAATAATTGGATAGGTAAAATCTTCTTTTTGTTTTAGTAAATTTCACTCTAACTTATTTTCTTTTCATAACATCACCTCACCACCCCTTATCCACGTGGAATGGTAACTCAATAATAACATATATATATATATATATATATTATGTTATTAGAATAATTCATTATCATTTCTCCCCCTTTAAAAATAAAATCATCATCTGTGTTGTCTTAATTGATCGCATTCAAGGGAGATGAGTTTCAAATTTACTTTACCTCATTCATAGGTGCTCATAAATGCATTGTATTTCTCAAACAATATTATATTATATTTATTACAAATTATTTAATTTTGTGATACCTATGTATATATATAATAATAAATAGTAGAGGAAGGCTAGAGTATGATATTCATGATTCACCTTGATTTGTATAAATGATTATCAATATCATTTTGTTGAATGAATCATCCTATTAACATATAATAAATTTAAATATATAAGAAAAAGTAAACTATTTTATTTTCAGTAATAATATATAATTTCAATTCAAGACAACTATTCACATCCTATGTGATAAATATTACATGAAAACGAACAAAATAATTATGAAAACAGAGGAAACAAACACTCTCAAATGATGAAATTGTATATTATAACTCATAAAAAAGAAAAAAAATGAAATTAATAAAATCCAAATGAATAAAATACATTTATAAATGTTTTTGATTAAAATAATTAATAGATTTAATTTTTTTATCCCATACATTAATTCATGTGAAAAACTCTTTTGTAAAAATGGTTAGGGATTCACTTGTACCCTCTTTATTTCCATTGGGTTGTTCTTTCTATAAGTCCCCAACCATAAAACATTACTTAATCTTGAATTAAATGAATAATTCACATTGAGGGTATTTTCAGGTTTATATTTATAGAGAATTGGACCATAACTATTATATATCAAAAGTTACAAAGTAGACACTTCTACTCAAGTTCCATTTTTTTATCATAAAATAATAACTCAGTATAAAAAAGTCATGTCCAGTTCCTTGTTTTAGACAACATGACTTTCCTTGATCCCATCCTTGACCCTATTCCACTTTATGTCCAATGAAAAACATTTCAAAAACTTGGGATGAGCATAAAAATCTCATTACGGAATAAATAATGATTGAAAAAAATAGTTTCTCAAAACAACAAGTAATCCCCTAATACATTAACATAAGTTATACTTTTCACATTTATGAATTATTAAAAACACTTCACTGAATAAAATATCACTACATACCCTTTTGTAACCTAAATATTACCCATATAATGAACACATAACTTATAAAGGTTTCTTGGAACATAAACATACTAAAATGGAATAACCATACAATCAACTTCCACACATGTCACTAAATGGAATACCCATACAGCTGACATCTATTACCAATGAATTGGAGGTTATAACATAACCACCCATCCTGGTTTTAATGGCACCACCCATCATTTGGTTTATCACATAACCAACCATCAAATGTCCAAGTACCATTATAAAATCATAACACATACAAAAAATATAAATGAAAGAAAACAATTCCACATTTCAATCACAATATATTGAAATATCAAATCCATTATCAAAACCATTTTAAATACAAAAATACATAAAAGAGTATATGGTATTTATTTTCCTTTTAAAAACATTAAAACTTGTTAAGGAATCCAAAGATCAAATAATACTGGATGCGCCATAAAAGTCGTTGTCACCACATACGTTAAAAAGAAAAATATATTTTGTCGTTTAGTAAAACAATTCATAAAGAAAATATTCCTTTTTAATAAGAGTAAATGTGAAATGGGAATATACAAAATATAAAATAAAGTTTTTTATAAATCAAAATATGGCTCAATGAAAAGATAATGAGACGAAGTCCCTTATAAAGATGGTATCCGTAGATTAAGGATAAATTAATTACATAATTATGGGGGACAATTATAAATACACCTAATATAAGTTGATATTAAGTTTAAAACAATCATAGGTAATCCACACATATTAGAAGCATGTCCTCATCATGAAGTAGAGGTTTATCACAAAGAATCAAAATTGTGTTAAGAAGTTCCCTTATAGAAAATCGACAGCCTAACAACGTCACATTAAAATTTAGAAAATGAGTTGATGATAGATAAAATGGTATCACATCCCTTGGACATAACATTTATGAAAATAATTATATATATGAACATATACTAACATAAGAATATGTAAATTAAAAGACCTAACAAAAAGAAGTCTTTTACAAAGTGGAGGGTGATATGTTTCCTTACAGATTTGGGTAACTTTCCAAACATACTCCCCATGAAAGGAGGGTCATAAAATGAGGATGTAAATTCCAATAAATTAAATTAAACTAGACAAAGAATACAATCATGGGAAGTACATACACCACACAAAAATAAATAGTGGGAAATGTAACATGAATCTCATGGGAAAAAATGAGATAAAAACTCCTTACCTCGCTGTAATCAATCGAGTCATATGACCAAAAGATAATAAGAACCAAATGAATCACACCATAACATTAATATAAATATAAAAATGATTATATATATATATATATCAATCGATAGTACACAACACACCACATGACATAAATATGTGGCAATGAATGGGCATCTCACAGAATTAAAAGCGAGATAAGAAATCCCCTTACGAAAATTCGGCAACCTAACAACACCACTTAAAATATACAAAAATGGATTGTTGATATCAAATAGGGTCTCTCAACATATGAACATAAAAATTACAGTAAGATGAATATAAAATAAAATCCCCATATAAAAGAAATAGGAACTTAAAATAAATGATATAAAAGAGAGTACTTAAAAAGAAAGAGAGAGGCATGATCCCTTACAATGTGTCCAAAATGAGTGCTTGTATGATCCTTGTTCTTCATGAAAGATTAAATTAAATTAATTTATAATTGATTAAGAATATATTCCATGTTTATTATTCTTTTTATATCACTTATTACCTTTCTATAATAATTTTTAATTGTTTCAGTTCATAATGGACATTCTGTCAATGATCGGAACATGAGTCAAAACAAATGGACTTCTTATAATTAAATGATGTTCATGTGGTCCAAAGTTAATTAAAAATATAATTACATTCATCATTTATATGTAATATATATCATATATATCCATTATATATATGTACTAATAATATCACATAACATATGGAGATAAGAAATGAAATGCTTTGTTCATATAGACGGTAAGCCGCACATACGCATGAACGCTGATTTCATTTCTATTTCATAATTTAATGGAATGAAAACATAATGATACATAGGTATATTATAATTACAGTGTAATAATACACAATTTTATAAATTCTATCCTTTATACGTTCCATGTATGGAATGAATGAGTCATATCACTTTGAGGGGGCAGTAGTCCTCACTTCCAAAAAATAAATTATCGTGTTTACCTATCATGGAAACCATAAAGGTGTGCCATAATAGAAAAAAACAGAGGCATAAGGAAAATATAAACATAATATATATATCGTATATAATTACAGTGACATATTAATGTCCACCATGAGAGGTGGTAGGAGATAATTGAACAATCTTCATTTTGTGAGACAGTAGTTCGTCGTCCACAGAAACAGTATGTTCATCACCCATTAGATGGTGGTGTGTGTAATTGTAGATCAAATAATTCTCATAAAAACTTAATATTATATGTTCTATACAGGTGTTGTTACAAAATAAAGGAATAAAAATATTTTAGGGGGTTAGAGGAGAAAAATAAAACAAAAGAATATAATAGAAGATATTACCTTTAAATCGGGTAACTCGTTTTGATTTGAGCTAAAGGCTTCCTTGGAAAGACATATACCCAATGTAAGGCTTCTAGGGGTAAGATAGGGATGTGGAGAGATAATATTATCAGAGGATGTAAGATCCAAGATCTTTATAGATGTGGGTTATTGGGGTAGATGTGGGGGACTTTTATAAGAGGGAAGAGGGGCACTCTTGGAAGGTCCTGAAATGTTACTTTATTATGAAATGTTTTTTGAATTTTAAAGGTCCCATAATGATATATTTCGATGATAAGGTAATAAGGGTTTGAAAAACACCCATACAATAGGTTTTTGATAAGTTCAATTCTTATATTTTACCTTATCTTTTCATTTTATTTAAATTGTTAATTAATGAGGTAATCACTGCATCATCATGGTGTCATAAATAAATTTGTTTATTTAATGATTAAAAAGTATAAAAAAATATCATGATGTAGGAAATATTTTTAGATTTACAATGACTATTTATTGTCTAAGATTCCATTTATATAAACAAAATAATTTTTTAGTTAGGTGATACATAATTTGGTTATATTTTCCTTTCTTTAAAAATAATATGATAAAAAGTCACTATCTGAATAAGTGATTCCATGGGGTCCCTAAGTTGGCACAAGGAATCCCATGGTCGGCCATGAAAGCACCAACAGAATTAGGACACATTTTGGGGCCATTTGGTATTTTTATGATCTTATTTTATTACCCTTAACTACCCTATTAGTAATTAATCATGACAATTAATGGTAAATGCCATCATTACTATTCATAATAACCAAAAACAAAAGAGTGTTAATTACATAATTTTGACCTTATGATTCAAAATATGGAATCCATTTTACCAAATTTAAAACACATAAATTTCAGTAAATAATTTAAAAATAATTCTCGTTGTCAAAACCAAAGACGTGTATTTAAGAAGTTAAATTTATCAAAAGATTCACTTGTTTTTACATCCAATTGAAAATTGAAATTACTTATAATGAACAAAATTGTATTAAGTGATAAAAACATAACACAATTACACTTTTAAACTAATTAAAGTGGAAAAATATATATTTAATAAAATTATATGAAAAAGAAGTTTTGATGTAAAATATAGTATATTTAACTATTTATTAAAAATGAACATTTGTCAGAAAAATTCCAAAAATTTATCCAAAGTAAATTTTATATTCCAAATTCAAAAATTATGACCATTTTACTAAATTCATAACATATAAGTTACATTAATTTATTATATAATTAATTCCCACTTTCAAAACCAATAGTGTGTTTTTTTGAAACAATATCTATCAAAAGATTGACACTTATTTATGTCCAATTTCAAAGTTAAATTAATTCCAATGACCACCATTGGATTAAATGTTAAAAATATAGTTTAACTAAACATTAAACCCAATTAAAAAGATAATATAACCATATAAATATATTATATTAAAATGATATTTTGAATTAAAATACAACATTTTTACCTATTCATTAAAAATTGAACTTTATTAGAAAAATGAAAAAAATTACCCAAATTACTTTTTTATGTCTCGATTATAAAGAAGGATTCTATTTTGACAAATATAACATATAAAATTGGAAAAAAGTATTATTAAAAATATATTTCCATCAAAAGTCAGTTAATGGACATTTTAATGAATATTAGAATATTTATGCTTAAAATTGGATTCATTCGCATTTTAAGACTCTATATTTTATTGGATAATTGTTAAAATATTTAACAAAAATATATAATAATTTTTTAGTTTTTTCTATTCATTCCCTCTATTACAACGACTAGGTGATAACTACTATATAAAATAATATTAATATATTATTAGAGTGCAATGTAAGATTTCAATGAAACTCGTTGTTGCGTATTGGTTACGCCATCGAACATAGCATTCCTCTTAATGTAATATATACATTTTATTCACAAATGTTAATAAATATGAATATGTAATATTCTTTATTTACCATGGATGTTTCATCCTTCCCCCTTTTGGGAATTGCGTACTCGCCATTTTGATATTGGACCTGGAAACATCATTGAAAGCCCCACATCTGAAAAAGAGTAAATTAAACTATCACTTTAAATGAAAGAAAGATAATTACAGTGGTCACCCGAGACAACTGCTACTAGGATTACATGAATACATGGATATGGAGGAGAAATAAAACCATCAGGGTCTGATAGAGAGTTATAGAAAACATGATTTATGAGAAAGTTAATTACCATAAAATCAATAACTTGTGATGGGTAAAACTGTTTTCGATTCCCTAGTTGGAAAAGTTAACAGAAAACGTTTTCTTAGGTTACTTTTAATTTATGATTTTATTTATGAGCTCAACTAATACTTTAGTAAACCTACATAATTTTCTTGTATACATTCATCTATTACTATATTTCTAACACAAACTCATATTTCCTCAAAAAGATGAGTATTTAGGAAGACTATTTCACATTAAGAGTGAGTAATCAACTTCGAGAGAATCACCTAATCAAAAAAAGAGAACTATATATTTCTCATATGTTTAGAACTTAACCCAAACCAAAATGGTTAGTACAAGATCAGATAATCCCCAAAAATATAATCTTTTAAAAAAAGAAAAACTACACTTAATCTCCAAAATTTGTCCAACAAACCCAATGTTCATCAAAGACCATTCAATAAAGATCTAACAAAAAATTCTTCAATGTAATAAAAACAATGATTTAAACCCAAATCACATAAGGATTTAATAACATTGTCTTCCAAGATAAATCTTAAAATTTATCTCCAAATTAGATCAGTTAATCTTAAAGTCTCATATTGAAATGCAATTAACCTAATAACTTATCCTCCCAGGTAGGTTAATCATTTATATAGATAACCCAAAATCAACTTATTCTTATTTCATAAAATCATCTATCTAAAAAAATAGTCCATATTACCAAGAACATCACATAGCCTAGTGGTAGGTGATAAATACCAGTTACACTTTTGTTGTGGGCTCGATTCACGGAACCACGTCTGATGCGACGGGATGACACACGGTCTGCGTGTTGTCGATTTGTTAAGAGAAATCATATAATTTTAAAACATTCCTCAAAAAGTGATAAATTCATCACTAAAAACCACAACATAATTTACCCTCACGTTTATCTCATGCCTTTCAATTTCCATCATAACATATAGTAACCCATAATTACCTCAAAAGTACGGATCATATAAACCCTAATGGTTGCCTTTATAATTATTACCTGAACTGCCGAATCTAGTTGGTTCTCTTGTACATGATGAATTAGAGAACTCCCCAAGGTTCAAGTTGTTAATCATGACTCATGATAGTTGGTTTAGAATAACCATGATATTTCTCATTGAGTCCCCCATTTCATCCAATCTCTTAACAAGGGAACAACCACAGTTTCCATCAAACCCATTGTCACTTTGGAGCCTGCTAGATCCATTCATTTACTAAAATAAAAAATCATATTGTGATTATATCAATAAAATCATCATGTACTAATGAGGATGATAAAAAATAAGATATACTTATCCAAGTTATCTCAGACTCATTCCAATTTTCCAAAATTACAATGACTCCATCTAATATACTAACCTTAGTTATTATACACAACTTGTCACTTATGCTAAAACAACAGTCTAACCTCTAGAGTTATCCAAACTGACCTTTGATTCCAACTATAAGGCCCCAACCTTAAAACATTACTTAATCATGAATTAAATGAATAATTCACATTAAGGATCTTTTGAGGTTTAGTGATTCAGATAATTAGTTCATAACTATTACATCTCAAAAGATACAATGTAGATACTATTACTCAGATTCAATTTTTATCATAAAATAATAACTCATGATAAAAAAGTCAAGTCCAGTTCCATGTTTTAGATAACAGGATTTTCCTTGATCCCATCATTGACCCTATTCCACTTTATTTCCTGTGAAAAGCATTTCAAAAACATGGGATGAGCATAAAAAGCTCAGTAAGGAATACACATTGAAGAAAACAATTAGTTTTTCAGAACAAAAAGTAAACCATGAATACTTTAATAAAAGTAATACTTTTCACCTTTATGAAGTAGTAAATAATCTTTACTGAATAGAAGATTATTACATACTATTTTGTAACCAAAACATTACTCATATAACGAACACAAAACATATAAAGGCAACTTGGAACATAAACATACTTAAATGGTAAAACCAAATGGTCGACATCCATAGTTGTCACTAAATGGAATAGCCATACGACCGACTTCGAGAACCAATGCATTAGAGGTTATAGCATAACCACCCATTCTAGTTGTCACGGAACGACCCATCATTTGGTTTTTCACGTAACCACCCATCTAATGTCCATGAACCATTATGAAATTATAACACATATAGCAAATATAATGGAAATAAAACATTTCCACATTTAAATCACAATATATTTTCATATCAAATCCGTTATCAGAATCATTTTAAATACCAAAAAACATAAAATAGTATATGTCATTTATTTTCAATTTAGAAACATTACAGCATGTTATGGAAGCTAAAGATCAAATAATACTCACGACGGCAGAAAGGTCATTGTCAACATGTACATTAAAAAGAAACATAGTTTTTTGTCATTTAGTAAAACAATTTGTAGAGAAAATATTCATTTTGAATAAAATTAAAAGTCAAAGGGGTTTATACACAGTATAAAACAATGTTGTGTATAAATCAAAATATGTCGCAATGAATGGAGATTGAGACAAAGTCTCTTACAAAGACGATATATATAGATTAAGGGTAAATCAATTACATAATTCTGTGTTACAATTATAAATACACCCATTATATGTGGATATTATGTGTAAATCAATCAGAGGTCATCCAAACATATTCATAGAACGACAATATCAGGAATTACTGGTTTATCCCAAAGAATCAAAATTGGGTTAGGAAGTTCCCTTACAGAAATTCGACAGCCTAACGACATCACATTAAAATTCAGAAAATGAGATGATGAGAGGTTAAAACAGTATATCATGACTTGGACATATCATTTACTCCAATAAGGATGTATAAGAACATATCCCACCATAAGAATATATAAATTAAAATACCTACGAAAAAAAGTCTTTTAAAAAGATGAGGGTGAAAGGTTCCCTTACCGATTTGGGTAACTTTCGAAGCTTACTCCCCATGAAATGAGTGTCATACAATGAGGATGTAAATATCCATAAAATAAATTATACTACACAAAGAATACAATCATGGGCAGTACATACACCACACAAAAGGAAATAGTGGAAAATATAGCATGAATCCCACGGGGAAAAAAGTGAGATAAAAACTCCTTAACTCGTTGTAATCAATCGAGTCATATGACCAAAAGATAATAAGAATAAAATTAATCAATGAATAAAATTAACATAAATATAATATTTATAATTTATATATCAAATTTCAGTACACATTAAACGAATTGCAATAAATAAGTGGAAAATAATGGGAATCTCACCGAATTAAATTAAAATAGTAAATCCCCTTACGAAAATTCGGCAGCGCAACGACGCCACTTAAAACAAACAATAATGGATTGATGAGATCAAATAAGGTCTCTAATTATATGAACAAAAAAGGTACAGTAATAGTAATATAAAATAATATCCCCCAGCATAATAAATATTATCTTAAATGAAATGACATAAAATATAGTACTTAAAAATAACCAGATAGGTAGGTGTTGAGTCAATAAGGTTTTCCTTATGACTTTTCCATTCATTCTTGTTTTGAAAATCAACAAAACCTTATCTTTAAGAAAATTTCTTTTATAAGGAAAATTTCTTTTATAGTGAAAATTGCTTTTATAAGTAAAATTGCTTTTATAAGGAAAATCGCTTTTGTAAGAAAAATTATCCTTATCATATTTTAATACATATTTTTCTTAAGTTTAAGATTCAGATTCATTTCTATTTTCTCGGAACTCCATGAAACTTTGATGATGAAGTATTCTATTTTAGGATCCATGTTCTGGATAAGAACTGTGACAATGTTTCACTCTGAAATCTAGAATGAGAATTGTGATAAAGTTTCATTCCGAATTCCAGTTACAGTTTTACTCCAGATTCAGGATACAAATCCTTATGAAATTCGTCAACGAATTCTCATTGCGAATTCTGATGATGAATTATCATTCCGAATTCTCATTCCGAATTGACATATTAAACATAATCTGATCATCTTTATTTTAAACACTCCGAATTTATTTAGACTCCGAAAATTATTTTTTTTCTCACTCCGAACATTCACTCCGAATCTTCACTCCGAACTTTTGAGTTAGATTTTAAATGGTGTTGTACATTATGTTACAATTGTTTTGTTATAAAACGATGTCGTCTATTCTGTTATAAAATTAACCGTTGGTTAAGTGACACATGTACAGGTCCCTCTGATTTTTAAGGAAAATATGACCGTTGGGAAGGAGGCCAACCTTACCTATAAATAAGAGCTCATTTGAAAGAGCTCGATACGATAGAGAATGAAGTTGATCGATCTAGAGACCACACGCTGCTAAGCTGATTTCTAGAGAGAGAAATATTTTCATGCCTGGTGTGTACTGAACGGCTCATTCATTTTTTTCTTCGTGCGACTCCAAATATTGGTGATTACATTCGAGGACTTCTGGGGATAGGAAGATAGAGGTGACAACTACCTTGAATTTCAAGGTCTTCTATGCTGAGGAAGACAGAGGTTGCCAACTACCATGAAGTTGAGGGCTTGCAGGGATAACAAGATAGAGACTCCGATATTCATATCGAGGTCTTACCCTGGTGTGGGTAAGACAGACATGCTTGAATGTATAAATCAAGGGACCTTTATCCAAGGTTGTTGGATACCCTTCTCTATGGGTTAAAAGACTTATATCTTGTTACTTTTAGTTCTACTACTTGTTTATATTCTGCTGCATATTGTATTGTATGGAAAGTATAACTTTTTTATACTTCATTATTTGTAATCTGTTTCATTTAGATTCTATACGCTTTAAGGTAGAATCTCATATTGTAATCTTTTGTTAAGTTTAAATTTCCGGAACCATATTTCTGGAACCTACTATCAGAATATCGTTCCATGTTTTCATTTGGTGTTAGAGGTGTTGTGAATTTTCTTAGTTTAATCTTTGTTAAACTTATCCCTTTCCTTTGCATAAAGAGACTATAGTTATTCATAACTAACATTAATGGTTCCAAAGTAATTTTTTAAGTATACAATTCACCCTCCCCCCCTCTTGTAAATTGAGCATCTATATCATCATTTCGATCCTACAATTGGTATCAGAGCAGGTCTCTGAAATAATTATACTCACGAATATGTTTTTCTTGCTCATTTTCACATTCCGAACTTTCCCATCCAAAATTTCTCATTCTAAACATTGTTATTAAGAACTTTTTCTACTAACAAGTTTGTGTATCGAAGGTTATTTTAAGTATGGAAAGTGTTAATGTTGGTTCAATTGATAATCTAAATCCTACAAGACCACCGATCATTGATAGTAATGACTATGAATACTGGAGAGATCGAATGAAGACTTTTTTTATTAATACTGGAGTGGACAACATTGTTATGCTTTCTAGTGATTATAAAATTCCTGACAAGGAAGTTAGAAATTTTACTAACCAGGAAAAGCAAGAGTATAAACTCAATTATAAGGTACGCAATACATTACTGTGTTCAATGACAAGAAATATATATAGCCAAATTTCTTCTTGTGAAGCAGCTAATTGTATCCGGAAGAAGTTAGAAGTTACACACTTTGGAACATCTAAAGTGATTGAGACTCTGAGAGGTATGCTTAGAGCTGAATATCATGGCTTCAACTTTCCTTATGGTGAACCAATCTATAAAGATCAACAAAGATTTATCACTATCGTCAATAGTTTATATTCTATGGGAGAGAAAGGTTTAGATGATGAAACTCTTGTGGATAAGATAATTGATATTATGCCCAATGAGCGGGAATCCAAAAGAACAGCTATAGAAGAGAACAGGAAGGTCACTCAAATTTCTCTTGATGAGTTATTTGGAACTCTTCTACAACATGAAACAAGAATGAAGAGAGATGTTGACAACATCAAAAAGAAGAATGGAAATGGTACTATTGCTTTTACAATAACATCAAATCAGATGAAAGCTAAGACTCCTGAGAGAGTAACCAGATCCAAATCTAAGAAAGTTATTTTCCAATCCGAATCTAGTGAGAGTGAAGTCTCTGAAAATGAGTTAGCCAATCTTTCTCGAAGGATGAACAAGATAGATCGACGAAAAAATTTCCTATCTAAGTATAAGAAAAAGGACAGGAAAGATAGAAAAGATGGAGAAGTTACTTGTTATGAATGCAAGAGACCTGGACATATTAGACAAGATTGCACTTTTCTCAAAAATAAATAAAGAAAAGAAAGGTATTCAGATAGGAACAGAAAGAAATATTATAAATCCAAAGCTAAGAATGTTCTGAAAGCTAATGACACCTGGAGTGCCAATGGTGGTGACTCTTCAGATGAATCTTCTGATTACGAATCTTCATCATAGAAGAATCTTGGTCTTATAGCCAAATTACCTATTGATAATCATTGTTTTATGGCTAAGATACGAAATGATGAATCATTGAGCAATGTATCTTTAAATTCTAATAATAATAAGTATTATAATTCTTCTGATGAAGAATCCTCTTCTAATGAGGAAAATACTTTACCTACTTATGAAGAAGTCTCTAGGTTTGCTGAACTTCTTGAGATTGAAAATTCTAAACTCAATAAAAAACCTGATAAGGAAAACTCTAGAAATTCTATTCTTACAAAAGAGATATCAAATCTTTATAAGGATCATGATAAGAAAAATACTGATTTTGAAAGTATTTCAAAAAATTGTGAGGAAGTAAGTTCTGAGAAGAACAAACTTTCTAAATAATTAGAAAAAGTAATTTCTAAGAAAAATGTTTTCGAGCCTAGTTCTAGTTCAAAAACTAATGATTTTTAGGATAAAAACTTGGTTATAAAACTCAAGTCCGAATTTTTTCCTTAAAGAAGTGTTTATCAAACATTACCCATAGTAAGGAAAATTTTGATTAAATGTATTCTCAAAACCGACCTTTAAGAAATAAATCTGGATTTCGATATACCCATGCAAAACCAATTTTTAGTAACAATTATTTTGTTCCTCAAAGTTCCCTATTTTGTACCAAGTGTCAATGTGGTGGTCACTGGGCAAAGAATTGTTCCTTAAACAAAACCCAATCCTTAGGATTTCACAAAGCTTATTTTTCTAAGAAGATGTGGGTTCCTAAAATTTTATTATCTGTTAATCTCAGATCCAAACAGGTTTGGATACCGAGAGTCTAACTTTCTTCTTGGTTTCAGGAAAATAAAGAGAGTACCAGCAACAATACATGGTACATGGATAGTGGACGTTCCCGGCACATGACTGGTAACAAAATCTATTTTGAAAATATTATCAAACGGAAAGGATGAAAGGTAAATTTCGGAGATAATGATAAGGGAGAGATTTTTGGTATTGGTAATATTGTTCTTCTTGGTAAAAGCTTGATTTCAAATGTTCTTTTTGTTATGGGTCTTAAGCACAACATCATAAGAATAAGTCAGTTATGTGATGAAGGTTACCTTGTGAATTTTAGGAATGATAAATTCTTAGTTCACAATTCCAAGGAAGAATTTATTCTCTCAGCCAATAGGTAAGAGAATATTTACACATTGAACATAGAAGACCTTAGAATCCAAGATTTACCTTGCCTAAGTTCAATGGATGATCATTCATGGTTATGTAATAGAAGACTAGGTCACTATAATCTTAGAAACCTATGTGAAGTCTCTAAGAAGAAACTAGTTAAGGATCTACCAGAGCATAGATTTGATTCTTATAAATTTTGTGATCCTTGTCAATATGGAAATAAACATAAATATAGTTTTAAATCAATCGGTGAAGTCTTGACAAATGATGCATTACAGTTAGTGCACATGGATCTTTTTGGTCCAACACAAACTGGATGTATTGAAGGCAAATACTATGTGTTTGTTCTAGTTGATGATTACACAAGATTTACTTGGGACTATTTTCTAGCAAAGAATTCTGAAGCTTTTTCCTATTTCAAAAGTTTTAGAGATCAAGTTAAAAATGAGAAAAACCTTCCATTGAAAACTATTCATAGTGATCATGGAGGATAATTTCAAAATTCTGATTTTGAAACTTTTTTTAGTAGAAAACGCATTACTCACAATTTCTCAGCGCCTAGAACTCCTCAACAAAATGGTGTAGTTGAGAGAAGAAATAGAATTATTCAAGAGATAACAAGAACCATGTTGAGTGAATATTCTATAGCAAGACATTTCAGGGCTAAGCTGTAAGTACTTCTTTCTATACAATAAATCGAGTTTTGATTAGACCATTTTATAATAAAACTCATTATGAGTTATGGAATCGTAGAAAACCAAGACTATCCTACTTCATGGTTTTTGGTTGAAAAGTATTTATTCTAAATACTAAATATAATCTACATAAATTCGCACTAAAATTTGATGAAGGGATTTTCTTAGTCTATTCCACAACCTCTATGTATTATAGAGTTTTTAATAAAAATACTTGTACTATTGAAGAAACAGTACATGTAAAATTTGATGAGTCAGATCCTTTTGTTTTTAAACCACGTCAACCTACATCATCGGATGTGTTTTCAAAAACTGTATGTCAACCTTTGATAGAAGAACCTTTTGATATGGAAAATGTTCAAAAGATACTTCTGAAACATTTACCCCAGAAGACGTTCTACCCTATGTTGATGAACAGGTTTTACAAAACCCAAATCATGTGTTTCTTAAGAATCATCCCAGTGATAGTATCATTGGTGATGTAAATCCACCTTTAAGGACTAGAAGTTCCTTAATAAATGAAGTAGAACATCTAGCATTTCTTTCCCACTTAGAACCTAAAAGCACTGATGATGCTTTAGGTGATGATGATAGGATCAGAGCCATGCAAGATGAAATAAATGAATTCGAAAGGAATAAAGTCTGGAACTTGGTTGAAAGACCTAAGGAATCATCTTTTATTGGAGTAAAATGGGTTTTCAGAAATAAATGTGATGAAAATAGATTCATAGTAAAAAATAAAGCTAGACATGTTGCTAAAGACTATAATCAGCAAGAGGGAATAGACTATGAAGAAACCTATGCTCCAGTAGCCAGACTTGAATCTATCCGTATTCTACTTGCCTTTGCAGCATTCTTTAATTTTAAAAATTTTCAAATGGATGTGAAATGTGCTTTTCATAAAGGTTATGTTCAAGAATAAGTATTTGTTGAATAGCCTCCTAGCTTTGAAGATACAAAACATCCTGATCATGTTTTTAGAATTACCAAAGCTTTGTACGGCCTTAAACAAGCCCCACGAGCATGGTATGATAGACTCACTGGATTTTTGCTTCAAAATAACTATGTTAAGGGAAATTCATATCCAACCATTTTTATAAAGAAAGATAAGATAAATTTTTTTATTGTTCAAATTTATGTTGATGAAATCATATTTGGTTCAACTCAGCAATCTTTGACCAACTATTTTGCAAGTCTAATGAAATCTGAGTTTGAAATGAGTATGATGGGTGAGTTAACATTTTTCCATGGTTTTCAAATTTCCCAAAAACCAAAAGGAACCTGCATATCTCGACATAAGTATATGAAATATCTTCTTAAAAAGTATGGTTATGAGAAAACTAAGAGTATAAGTACTCCCATTGGTACCTAAAACTCTTTAGATCATGATGGAGCTGGGAAACCAGTAGATCAAACATCTTTTAGAGGTATGATAGGAAGTTTACTTTACTTAATATCTACTTGGCCAGACATAATGTTTTCATTATTCTTATGTGCAAGATATCAATATAATCCTAAGTAATCTCACTTAAAGGCAGTAAAAATAATTTTTCACTACCTTAAGGGAACCATGGATCTAGGATTGTTTTATACTTCTGGAAATGATTTTGTTCTAAAAAGATTTTCTGATGCTGACTTTGGTGGATGTAGAATGGATAGAAAGAGTACATCCGGATCTTGTCATTTTTTAGGAGATTCATTAGTTTATTGGTCCTACAAGAAGCATCATTCTGTAGCACTCTCCACTGCTGAAGCTGAATATGTACAGCTGGATGTTGTTGTGCTCAAGTGTTGTGGATGCAACACACACTCACAGACTATGGATTGTGTTTTAATAAAACTAAAATTTTTTGTGACAACACAAGTTCAATTGCCCTTAGTAAGAACCCTGCACATCACTATCGTGCAAAACACATAGATATTAGGCATCACTTTCTTAGGGATCAGACACATAAATGAGATATTATTATTTAGTTTATTGGAATGCAAGATCAACTTGCTGATATTTTCACAAAATCATAGCCTTCTGATAGATTTGAATACATTAAACAGAGGTTAGTAATGATAACCGTAAGGTAATCCACCTTAATTAACTTTCTGTTGAAAAAGTCTCCTTACATCAATAAACTCCTTTTCATTGGGGGAGTACATTTGATTGTTAGAATAAAAAAAATTTGTTTTGAAAACTTTTCGGAACTAAAATTCCGGATTGGAATTTCCGGAACTAAAATTTTCCAGAATGGATATTTTTTTCATATAGAAAACCTCTGGAATAGAAATTTTCATATTGAAAACTTCCAGAATGGAAAATCTCATACTGGTATTTTCATAACGGGATTTTCGTACCGAATCTTCCTTAAAGAGTTTTTCGTTTTCAAACTTTGTAATGAGACTTTTCGTACTGAATTTTACGTACTTATTTGTTTTTCGTAGTGAGTTTTGCAAACTATGTCTTTTCATAATGAAGATTTTTCGTAGTCATTTTTATATTACCCATTATGAATAATCCTCCTAAGGAAATCTGAAAGGTATGATTTCCTTACTTAAGTTTTCATAGTCATACTTTTCTTGCTGGCATTTTCTTATATTTTGTTTTCAGATTATAGTTTTCTTAATTGATTGTTTTAATAAAATCATTAAAAGATCGGATTCAAGTTTTCTTGAGAATTGGTTTTCGACCGTCAGATCTGATCTAATCTTGTCTCAACTGTTCGATCAACCGTTGAAGTTGAACCGTTTTCTCATTGGCTATATAAAGGGGACTCCAAATAGTTATCCCACATCGGTTTTTAAGCTCTAGAATCCTGAATCTCTGCCTCTCTATTTTAAAGAAATTCTGAACTTCATTTATCTCAGTTCCAAACTTCTCACAGGTCTTCAGATCCGAATGTCTATAGAAGTAGCTTCTCGAGACATGTCTTCCTCTAAGCCAATTTCTAAGTGGTCAGTATATAGAGAGAGGCTGGTTCATCTAGATTTATTCAACAAGTATGATTCTCTTATTTCCAATAATATCAAGCTTAATGGATGGGAAGATGATGCAGTGTCAAAACCTGGGAATCAAGATGAAGTGTATTCAGATTTGCTTATAGAGTTCTATAAAACAGTCTCCTTTCATAAGGAAGATGGAAGGGAGATGTTTTCTTTTAAGTCTTATGGTAAGGCTTATAATCTTTCATATGCCAAGGCAGCCATCTGGGTAGGGCTGAATAATGAAGGTGAAGCTGAATTCATATCTCATGTCTTGCCGGATTCAAAGGGTAGCTTCGACAACGAAAAAGCATTAGAAACTCTCGGACTGGCAGATGAAAAGTCTCTGATGATTCCTAGTTTATCTATACATTTTTGGATTCTAGAATTATGGGTACAAGGCCTTATCGTACCGAGGAAGGGCGACAAAGATAGCTTAAAGAAGAGTGAGATCTACATTCTAGATTTTCTGATAAATCTAATGAAGATTAACCTCATGAAGAAAATTCTTATCACTCTTGAGAATGTTAAGAAATGGAATCTAAGAGCTCAGATTATAATGTATCCAGCAATCCTCTCAAAGTTGATAGTTCAATGCCATGAGTCATTCAATGAGGCGTGAAAGTCTAAACCCAAAGTTTGCAAAATTCTGCTGGTGAGTGATGGTACACTCAAAAGGATGGATGTAGCCTTTGACAAGAAGACTGGTCAGTTTATTGATTCACCTGCTCAAGAAGAAGCAATTCCGAATGTTGCTAATCCGGAATCCTCTAAGCCAGTAAGGAAGATAATGTTGAAGGAAGTTGTAGTTGAAGCACATAATCCCAAGTCTAAGAATGTTCATTCCGCACCTCCAAAACCTAAGAAGAAAAAAAATCTTACCCAGATGAGGTAGTTTCTAAATGGAGGGAGATGAAAGAGAAGAGATTGCAAGGGGAGCCTCTGTTTGGCTTGGATCCAGCAGAGGCTAAGGCCTTGAATGAAAGGACTGCAGATGAGATAGAAAAACAAGTGAATGAAAAGAAGCTCAAGAAGAAGATGTCTGAGGCTGAGGTTGCTCATGCTTTGTTGAAGTTCAGTGAGATGGTTTCTGTGAACATTCCTGTTTCGAGATCTTTTTCTTTGAAATCTCTACATGAGACTCCAGGAAGAGACTTTGTTGCTCCGGAAGAGGCAGTAGCTAAGCTTGTTGAGGAAATAGAGCACATTGAGCAAGTGGAAGAAGAAGAAGATATTGCTGAAGGAAGTGGTGAAACCGGAGATGTGTTGAAGCACGTAGATAATTATAAGGGGACACCTTGGGAACACTTATCGCTCTGAACCTCAGAAGCTGAATCATCGAAGCTAGTTACTGCAGCGTTGGATGAGGTGAAAGGAGAAGAAGAAGTAGCTTATCATGCAGAGGAAGAAAAACTTCTACATGATATTTCTCAAATGGAAAACGTAGAGGTTGGTGCTCAGAAAGTAGCTGATGAGGAAGTCCATGTTGTCTAAGTATCTGATAGTGAGAAGAGAACTCCGGAATAGGACTCCATTCCGAAAAAAGGACAAGGGAAAGAAAATTGTTGCTGATACTCTGAGCTTAGGAGTGGTGAAGAGAAAGGAATTTGGTAGTTCTTCAAAGAGAAAGCTTGACCAAGTTGAAGAAGAAAATTCTCCAAGCAGAGTCTCGGATTCTGAGTCATCTTCGATGGGGCATGATTTTGTTGTTCAGTCTTTAAAGAAGTTGGTAGGTTCTATTCAGACTTTCTCAAGCATTGATTCAAGATGTCAAATGCTGCAACATGCTTTGAATCATAAAACAGACTCTGTATCTATGGTTATGGATAAGTGCGTTGAGATTGAGGCTCAGTTCAATACTTTTTTTGTTGGCTACGAAGCCAATAGAAGATCTTGCAAGAGGATGACAAATTGGTCAAGGAAAACTTTTGAAGAGATGAGACTCTTTGATGAATTTCAAGATAATGTTAAGGATGCTTTTGAGACTGAGGACAAGAAGATAAATGAGCTGACTTCTTCCATTGAAGAGAAGCTCACAGATGAAAAGAACCTCCATATTCAAGAAGTCAGAGATCTGAATGGGAAGCTGAATTCTGTTTCTCAAAACTGGAAGTTTGAAAGGGATCATTGGATTGAGTTTGAAGAGAACCTAAAGGCTCAGGAAGAAACGATTAAAGCTTAAGAAGAAAATATTCCAGCCCATGAAGAAATTATTGAAGCCCAAAATGCAAGACTTGTTGTGTTAGAGAAGCAAGCCGAAGAAGACCATAAAAAATTTAAGAAAATAAAGACTATTCTTAAGGGTCTCATGGTGAAGGAAAAAGATACAAAATAGATAGATCCAATCTTTTGTTGTATCTAAATTTCTTTATTGTTGAGCTTTTCAAACTTAATGAAAATCTGTGCTTGCTTGTTTCATTTGTTGTTACTACTAGTTTTTCAGGTACTCTGTAATATTTTCCATTCCCTCGAATTCTTTTTCAAAATCACAAATGGGGAGAAGGAAAAGAACTCTAATGAAAGGGAAAAAGAATCTTTTAGGGTGAGAAAGAAAAAAAACTCCAATAGAGTTTATCTAAGGGGGAGTTTTACATTAAAGAAGACATTCTTTTTCATAATTAAAAGACATTATGGAAATCTAGAATACGATCCGTAGAGTTTCAAAGCCTAAGGGGGAGTTTGTCGTATTCATCAATATTATTAAGGAAAAGGGAGATAAGCCTTATTATTTTTTCTTCTTCTTATAATTTCTTTTTTGTAAGGATGTTTGTGCTTTCCAAAAGGGGGAGATTGTTGAGTCAATATGGTTTTCCTTATGAATTTTCCATTTATTATTATTTTGAAAATCCCAAACACCTTATCTTTATGAAAATCCATTTTATAAGGAAATTCGCTTTTATAAGGAAAATTTCTTTTATAAGGAAAATTGCTTTTATACCGAAAATCGCTTTTGTAAGAAAAATTATCCTTATAATATTTTCATCCATATTTTTCTTAAGTATAAGATTCAGATTCATTTCTATTTTCTTAGAACTGCTTGAAACTTTGATAATGAAGTATTCTATTTTAGGATCTGAATTCTGGATAAGTACTGTGATAAAGTTTCACTCCGAAATCCAGAATGAGAACTGTGATAAAGATTCATTCCGAATTCCGGTTACAGTTTTACTCCAGATTCAGGATACGAATCCTTATGAAGTTCGTCAATGAATTATCATTACGAATTCTGATGATGAATTCTCATTCCGAATTCTCATTCTGAATTCACCTATTAAACAGAATCTGAACATCTTTATTTTAAACACTCTGAATTTATTTAGACTCCGAAAATTATTTTTTTTCTCACTCTGAACATTCACTCCAAATATTCATTCTGAACTTTTGAGATTGATTTTAAACGGTGTCGTACATTCTGTTACACTTGCTTTGTTATAAAACGATATCGTCTATTCTGTTATAAAACTAACCATTGGCTAAGTGACACGTGTACAGGTCCCTCCGATTTTTAAGCAAAATATGACCGTTGGGAAGGAGGCCAACCTTAACTATAAATAGGAGCTCATTTCAAAGAGCTCGATACGATAGATAATAAAGTTGATCAATCTAGAGACCACACGCTGCTAAGGTGATTTCTAGAGAGAGAAAGCTTTTCATGCCATGTGCGTACTGAACCACTAGTTCAGTTTTTGCTTCGTGCGACTCCGAATGTGGGTGATTAAATTCGAGGACTTCCCGGGATTGGAAGGCAGAGGTTCGGACTACCTTGATGTTCGAGGGCTTCCTTGCTGAGTAAGACAGAGGTTTCAAACTACCATGAATTTGAGGGCTTGCGGGGATAACAAGACATAAACTCCGATCTTCGTATCGAGGGCTTACCCTGGTGTGGGTAAGACAGACTTGCTTGAAAGTATAAATCAAGGGACCTTTATCCAAGGTTGTTGGATACCCTTCTCGTTGGGTTAAAATACTTATATCTTGTTACTTGTAGTTCTACTACTTACTTATATTCTGCTGCATATTGTATTGTAAGGAAAGTATAACAATATTATACTTCCTTATTTGTACTCTGTTTCATTTAGATTCTATATGCTTTAATGTAGAATCTCATATTGTAATCTTTTGTTAAGTTTCAATTTCCGGAACCATATTTCCGGAACCTACTTTCGCAATCTCTTTCCAAGTTTTCATTTGGCGTTAGAGGTGTTGTGAATTTGCTTAGTTTAATCTTTTTTAAACTTATCCTTTTCCTTTACTTAAGGAAACTATAGTTATTCATAACTAAATTTAAAGGTTCCAAAGTTATTTTTAAAGTATACTATTCACCCCCCTCTTGTAAATTGAGCATCTACATCATCATTTCGATCCTATAGTAGGATCTCTTACCACATGTTTTACTTGACTAGCTTTTATGTTATTTTTTATTCCTGAATGATAAACATAAATTACTTTCTACTTGATTAAGAATGTTTTTCAATTTTAATATTCCTATAATATCACTTATTACCTTTCTATAACAATTATTAATTGTTTGAGTTCATAATAGAAATTTTGTCGATGTTCCAAAATTGAGTAAAAAAATGGACTTCTTATAAATACATGCTGTTCATGTGGTCCAAATTTCATTAAAAATAGAATGATATTAATCATTAATATGTAATATATATCATATATATCCATTATATATATGTACTTATAATATTACCTAACATTTGGAAATAAAAAAAGAAATGAATCGTTCATGGAGACGGTATGTCGTACGTACGCATGAACGCTACTTTCATTTTTATTTCATAATTTAATGGAATGAAAACATAATAATACATAGGTATATTATAATTATAGTATAGTATTACATAGGTTCATAAATTATATCCTATATATTTTCCACATATGGAATGAACGAGTCATATCACTTTGAGGGGGCGGTAGTCCGCACTTCCTAAAATGAAATTATCGCGTTTACCTATCATGGAAACCATAAAGGTATTACATAAAAGAAAAATACATAGCCATAAGGAAAGCATAAAATTAATATATATCATATATAAATATAGTGACATCTTAATGTCCCCTATGAGAGGTGGTAGGAGATAATTGAACAATCATCGTTTCGTGAGGCAGTAGTTCACCTTCCACATATACAGTATGTTCTTCACCAATAAGATGGATGTGTGTGTAAGTGTAGCTAGAAACCTTTTCATAACAACATCCAAGTATATTTAATATACTGTTGTTGTTACAAAATAAAAGAAAAAAAGTTTTTAGGGGGTTGGAGAAGAAAAATAATACAAAAGAACATAAGAGAAGACATTACATTTAAATATGGTAACTCCTTTAGATTTGAGACAACGGATTCTTTGTAAAGACTTATGCCCAATGTATGTCTTCTAGTGGTAATAGAGGGATGAGTGGAGATAATATTAGCAGATGTTGGATGAGCCAAGGTCTTGAGAGGTGAGGGAAATTGGGGAAGAGGTCAAGGCCTTTTATAAGAGGGAGGAGGGGTACTCTTGGAAGGTAATGAAATGTTACATTATTATGAAATGTTATTTGTATTTTAAAGGTCCCACAATGCTATATATCTAGTATTAGGTGATAAGAGTTAGAAATCCACCCATCCAATATGTTTTAGACAAGTGTATGTCTTTTAATTTACCCTATCTTTTCATTTTATTTAAATCATTCATTAATGAGGTAATCAATGCATCATCATGGTGTCATAACTATATTTATTTATTTAATGTATAAAAAATAAAAAAACCATGATTTATGAAATTTTTTATCTTTCCAATGACTATTTATAGTCTAAGAGATAATTTATATAAACAAAATTAAAATTCTTTTACTTAGGTGATACATACTTTGGTTATATTTTTCTTTCATTAAAAATAATATAATAAATGGCCACTATCACACTAATCTGTTTTCATGGATTCCCAAAGTTGGCACAAGGAATCCCTTTGTTGGCCATGAAAGATCAAATAGAATTAGGACAAATTTTGGGGTCATTTTTTATTTTTATAATATTATTTTATTATCCTTAACTACCCGATTTCTAATTAATCATGACAATTTAAGATAATTGTCATTGTTACTATTCATAATGTCAAAAAACAAAAGAGTATTAATTACATAATTTGGACATTCTGATTCCAAATATAGACTAAATTTTACCGAATTCCAAAAACAGAAATTGCTGTAATTAATTTAAAACTAATTCCTTTTGTCAAAACCAAAGACTTGTTTTTACGAAGTAAATTTTTTCAAAAGATTGACTTGTTTTTAAATCCAATTGACAAGTAAAATTACTTCCAATGGACAAAATTGTATTAAGTGATAAAAAATAATTCAATTACACATTAAAAATTAATAAATTTTTAATCTATCTATATAATTAAATTAGATGAAAAAACAATTTTGAAGTAAAATGCAGTATTTTTCACTATTTATAAAAAATGACGATTTGTCAGAAAAATACCAAACAATTTATCCAAATAATATTTGATATTACAAATAATAAAATGATTTACATTTTAATAAATTAAATATATAGAAGTTTCATTAATTTTTTTATAATTAATTCACCCTTTCAAAACAAATAGCGTGTTTTTAAGAAATAATATCTATAAAAACATTGACACTTTTTATGTCCAATTTCAAAGTGAAAATAATACCAATGACCACCATTGAAATAAATGGTAAAAATATATTTTAACTAAACTTTAATCCCAATTAAAAATATAATCTAACCATATACAAAATTAGAGTAAAAGGAGGTTTTGAATTAAAGTACAATTTTTTTCACTATTCATTAAAAAATGAACTTTATCGGAAAAATAACAAAAATTTACACAAAGTATATTTTGGTGTCTCAATTCTAAAGAAGGATTTTATTTTTTCAAATATAACATTTAAAATTTTCAAAATTTAGTTTTAAAAAGGGTTCTCCTTCAAAAAGTTGTTAATCGGCCTTTTAAAGAATATTAGAATATTTATGCTTAAAATTGGATTCATTCACATTTTAAGCCTATATTATTTATTTGGTAATTTTTAAAATATTTATAAAAAATATATAATCATTTTTTATTATGTTCTATTCATTCCCGCTATTACAATGTCTAGGTGTTAACTCCCATTTAAAATATTACTATTATATTATTAGTGTGCAACGTATGATATCAAAGAAACATGTTTTTGTGTATTGGGTACACCATCGAACATAACATTCCCCTTAAAGTAATATAAACATTTTACTCACAAATATTAATAAATATTGAAATGTTATATTTTTTATTTACTTTGGATGTTACACTTTCTCTCTCCTTAAGAAAAAATAATTTATTTTAATTTTTATATAATTAATTTAAATTATGTATATTTAATTAAAAATATTGTTTCCTAATAATTTCATCATTATTTTTCTAGAAAATACATGTTTTATAATGGTCCCCATATCAATTAATATTGATAATATTCCTTTATTAACAGGAACAATGTGATTTATTAAATATATTTAGGTTAGCATCATAATATATTTGAAGCCACAAATATTCATATAATATCATTAATTTAGTCATGAAAAACAATCTGGGTTCATTTCATTTTTATAGAAACAAAAATTATTTTTCCTCTTTAAATGAACTTTAATATTTCTCTAAACCACATAAAAATGTTATTTTTCTAATGATTTTGAAATCCACATTTTACATTTATCCACATCGATTGGATATAATTTATCACAATATTTGTATGTACCTATTTTAGATTATTAATTTTCTCTTATGATTTAATTCGATTCATTCATTGACACTTTTATGATACATCCATTTTTGATGATCTATGACATTATTTAGATACACAAAACTATCCATGTGAAACACTTATGTTTATGTTTTATATTTCATGTGCAACACATATTCATTAAAATAATATGATGGATGAGACCAGATAGAGCTTCAATACATCGGTTAAGGTTTTGTGTCATTAGATATGTTCTGTAATGATCTTGGTCGTCATCCAAGACTCATCCTCCTTGTGAAACATTCTTCGTGATTATCCTTGACTCATTATACTATAGGTGAAATGATCCATGACTAATACTTATGTCATGTTTTAGGATGTCATGAACTTTGCTAAGTTGACCCTAAACTAGTCAGTCTGGCTTCTCAGCCACATGTCTAGAATGGTGTTCTCGATCCTCACGGGATGATGACAGGCACTGAGGGAATCAATACAGTTTACAAGGGAAATATTTCACTCAAATATTAAAAATATGATAAATAGTAAAAAAAAATATAGCCCAATAAAAATTTATATAAAAATATAACTGTCATCATTTATACAAAAAAAATAAAATTATAGCTGTAAGATACAACTAAATCAACCAGACCAAATGACCAACTATATCAATGTGACCACTTTGGTCACTGTCCAACACAATGATATCTTGTGGCTGTAGGTGACCGAACTCAATGTGAAAGCAACACAAGGGATAAAAATAAAATAAACATATAGGAATGAGTTCTAAATGTCCCTAGGGTCACCCAATATTCTAGCCCCAATATATTTCATTCAAAATAAAATAAACATAAAATATAAATTTTAAATAAAATATATAAAATTATTATTTCCAAACATTATTCCACGATATATTCATTATAAAAACAAATGTTTAAAAGTTTTCAAAACCAATAAGTGCTAGTATAAATTTTCAATAAGATGAATCTTTAAAATAAAAATAGCTTTCAAGATGTAAGATTTATTGAATTTACACATTAACATCAAATGTACAGACTATTGAATTTATGATCCAAACAAACTATATGTCGATGCTGAGTACAAAATATCAAATAACCTAGGTCACAAGAACACCCCTATAAACATGTTCATTATGGGCCCCATGTAACTCGTATCTTAGATTAAATGTAAAAACAAAAAAAAATATCTTTTATCATTCACATCCTACTAGTAGGGATTAAATACCCATAAAATAGTGGCCCACAACATCGTCATCATTGTTTAATTAGCGTTGTCAATGTCAAGCATGGTATGTGAAACAGGGACGAATCCTCTCAAGATAAATAGAATATAAGTACATGTCTACCCACCATGATTCTTGAGTTTCTCATTAGTGCCCAATCATGTAACAAATATTATAAAATACACTTTTCGCATTAAAATTTCATTCAAAAATCATACACACAGGAACATCCCTCAAACATTCTTCACATCTCATTCATGGGTCAATAATCAACCTAAAATTTTAATAAAACAATTTCAAGATGTATAATGAAGATTTTCACTTAATATACATTAAAATGGTCTTTTAAGGCCAAAAACAAATGATTACCTTTTCAAACAAGATATTTTAGCCCCAATACATTTAATAAATCAGTTTCATGAGTTATAAAATGATTCCAAATGATATAACATGAAGTATTGAGGAAAAAAATCTTTATAAGATTAATAAAAAAAGAATTTTAATAATTTCTCACAAAACAACTTTTATAAATTGTGAAAATTCAAACATTTAGAAATAAGTGTAAAACCTCTGTTTTTAATGAAAATTTACTTAATCCCATTAAAAATCCATGTTACACTTTCAAATCCCACATGTTTCAATAATGATTCCAAACATGTCTTAAATTGGAAACACATGACAATGTACCTTAAAATCAGATTCTCATTTCATTATAAAACACACAACCAGAATTTCAGCCAAATAATGAACCCAAAAATAAATTGAGTCATTTGCAGACCACATTTTTAAAAAGCTAAACCTATCATTTTATAACACTGTGAACATAAAAGATCCAACCGAGCACTTTCCCAATAACAAGGCATGCATCATTTAATAAAATAATCTCTATTTATGCTTGAAAAATTAATAAATACAAATTTTCAATCCAAACACTTATTAATGTAGTGCTACATGGTCAAAAAATAAAAAATATTATGTGAAAACTATCAGAACATTTATTTATACATACAGGGAGCACGTTTATAGAGAAAAACTCTATTTTATTGAAATAAGTAATAAATAACAATTTTTAATACTAAATAGATCATACATAGGTTATACGTCAATTATAATAATGTATAAAAGATATTAAAAGAAAAAATATTAATCTAAATAATAAATCCAATTTTTGGGTGAACCTACCTCCAAACCTATATGGAATAGAAACACATACCTGAAAACACCTTATGGGGGATCATAAACCAAAGTCCTATAATTACTGACTCATGAAGAACAAAAACCCCATTAAAATCATGGGGTAACGTAACCCTTGGTCTTTCATGACAATAAATGAATAGAGAGACAGTAAATAATTAAAGGAGGGGATAGAAGAAGAGAAGTCATATTTATAACTAGATAACTGTCCATCATCTCTTGTATCTACACCATTAGAAGAGATGTAACGATTTTCACTCAATAGGGATGTTATTTAGGTCTGGTAGAACCCAGGAAATATTATTTAGGACAAAAATCTAAATGATACAATTATTTTTGAATGAACCAAATTACCTCTTCCAATTTGAATGATTTCATCAATGATCAGGATCATTGCTCTAAATCCTCGTGAATATGATCTCCAAATAGGTATAATGGAAAATTTTGGGCTCCTAGGGTTTGTGGGATCGAATGATATGTTGAATGATTGATAAATATTAAAAAATTATTATGATTTAAATGAAAAATAAAATTTTTCTATAACAGGAAATGGGATCACATGTTATCTCAATAACTAAATAAATAAGCCAAATCGGTCTAGTTTATGACTTATTAAGCAGTCCAAATAGATATGGTGGTTTGAAAATGTTATTCAACACCATGTGTGTAGATGAATGAGTGAAAAATTATGAAAAATGTATTAGTATAAAATGAAAAAAATTGTTATTAATTTTTGGAAATGGACTTACTGTTTGTCCCAAAGCATGTAGTTACCACCCTGTTCATCAGAAACTGCGAAACAATCTATGGGGAACCCAAGGTAGGATAGTTAGACATATTTGGAACATAAAAACTCAACATTAATATCACCATAATCCTCTTAAATGGATCAGTATTTTCAATGAACGGAATTAACAATACATGAGAAACCATGTGTGACAATTATCCACACCATTAATTGTTTCCACCCATGGAAAGAGATAACTCATCCCTATTATTTAATCAAAACCTAAGGATTACACATCAAAACAATCCATACTCATATTCCAAATACATTTCACCCACCAAAATGGAACTAAATAATCTTTTCTAAAAACAAAACAACAACTCACAATCACATCTCAAGAATCAATGGAAGGATCAAGCCACTCATCCACAATAGATTAAAGACTATATAGTTTGGCCTTCTCACAAAGATCCTAATGACCACCCCAAACCAAAGAACATCATGAAATACAATGAATTCATGGGATTAATGAAAAGACCCCTACTATTAAGAACCAACCAAGTATGACCAATCACAATTTTCCCATGATCTAAAATTTGGCTTCTCCCATGGAGGACAACCAAAAGTCCATCATAATGGCCTACCATCCCAGGCCATAAATGAAAAAACTTATCATTTAAACTGCTCTCTCCCGAAGGGAGGGAACTAAAACATAGCCATAACATCTCACACATTCCAAAAACCAACACCACACTGGGAGTAGAGCAAAGGAGTCCAATGATTGGACCACTAAAACCAAAGCTGAAAACCACCAACCACACTTCACCTATGGATGGAAAAAATACAAGGTCACACCTGATTCACATGTGTGATCCATACAAGAACCCTGACTAGAATCTCACATCGAAGATGGTATAACCATAGAATCTGGATGAGCGGTATGTATACAATTCCATTTGCAGAGGATGGAAATTCACAGTGATGATAAACCACAATAGAAATGTCAAAACCATCTAACCACAATGGTGGTTGAACCACCATTACTAGACACCACCACCTCTTGTATTCCTAACTACATGCTATATTCAGTAAAAGACATATGGTGAGAGCACTGATTGTTGAACCATCCACTACATCATATTCATGAGTTATGGATCATGACACCTGATGAAACCCACTAGCTAAAAAATTCCTTTACCGAAACAGATATTTGGAAGATATGGGTCACCATTATATCTCACTATGAATGTGTAGTAGAATAATCAATGAACATGGTAAATCTAATCAATCGAACCATGAAAAGCCACAACAACTGGGAGTATCACTATATTAGCATGGTGCATTAATCCGAGCCAAAATAGATCTACATTCCAACAACATGGCGAAGCCATTATTCAAATAGGCGGATTTAACCGATTCAAAAAAATCTGTATACTGATCAAATATAAATAATTCCAACGGAGAACCATTTGTGACCACATCACAATATCCATCATATACTTAGAAATACTCTAAACTTTTCTCCAAAATGAAGTAAACAACATGATTCCAAATCAATTCACACCAAGAGTATAACATCCAGATCATGAAGAAGCATACCAAATGAACCAAAAATCCTAAAATTAAAAATTAAACCTACATAAACACTGGTTTATAAAAAATACAAAAAAATTTCAGTGTAAACTCTTATGAAAAAACCATCTAACTTGTTTGATTTTTGAATTCAGCAATTGTGTTTCATAATGTCTCACTCCCATGAAGATTACAATGCTTCCCCATGCACCCAACCACTATTCCGTACTAGGAATATGTCATCATTTCTATACAAAACCATGCATGTGAGCACCCATGAACATAGTGAATGATAAAATAGACATCCTCATTTTATATGAAAAAATTCCTCAAATATCAAAAATCATGTTCCTTCTATAGGGACAGTTACCACTATATCAAAATCCATTATAATATTTACAAAGAAAAAACCATTTTAACATGTTTAAAAAAGGAACCCCATAGGACACCATTAAAATACACTCCCTTTATTTGAAATATTTTTCAGAATCACATCAAACCACACTTTTTCAAGAAATATTTTATTTTGAACCCCTTTAATTTATATTAAAACATCTACCATAATAATCATTGTATTCAAACATACATTACCCATTTTCAATAATTAGAAAGGGATATTTTACAAATCTGATGAAACTAGTGTCCAATAACATTTCTAGGAAAAAACCAATATCTGAAAACCAATTTCCAAAACCAGTTCATCATATTAAACCACATTTTACTAGCCCAAAACATCCAATTTATAATAATGTTTCATAATAAGATTAAACTAATACATGCATTCCAATCATTTCAATTCAATAAACCAAACGTTTAGATTGATCCTGTTAAATAATTTCATTTTATCAAAAATATTTGTTTCAAAAAAACATTATCATAAACTTTGATTCATTATTCATTGAAAACCCCTTTCCACAATTCTCACACAATTAGCTTCAAAAAAATTCTGAATTCAAGAATGTTCGAAGAGACCCACAAATAAAATATTATCGATGGGTGACTTTTCCATGTGGTTGGAGACAATATTTAAAACACATAACCAACTCAAAGAGACTTCATATGAACATGCCATAGCTCCAAATTGCATTCCAAGCCCTGTGAGCTCACGAAGTACATTAATACAACACCCCTTGTTATATCCCAACACCATATAATCAACAAGAAAAAATGACTCTAATAAAAATGAACTTCTCATTGAATCGAAAGGAACAGAATAAGAATGCATTTGTGATGATTTACTCAGACTTACCACTGAAGTCCAAAAAAATATAAATCATCTATATTGATATCCCCCAAAAAATGTGTTGTCTAAAAATATAGGTCCACTGATAGTTTACCTCCTTGGATACCATTGTTTCATGAACAAGCCCATGTAAAAACTGAACTAGTCACTGGGGCCATTACGTGGAAAGTCTAGAATGCAATTCCCACCCCCCAGATTGAGATAGGAACCGAGGAATTCAATAATTTATAAAAGGGAATGATTTCTCCCTAATATAAATAATAAGAAAAATATAGAGAAAAAGGACAATATAATAAATATTTATTGAGAAATTGAACTGACATCATTTATATGACAATACTAAAAGTACAACTGAACGATATAGCTAAACCGACACTACGATCTGACAAAAAAACTCTACATGACCTATTGAGCCACTATACGATTGAAAAGTCCCATGTCTTTAAAGGATACCAAACACAAGATGAAACCAACCCTGGGATTAAAAGTAGATGGAATCTAGAGGTGTGATTATTAAAACTCAGTAGGTTAGTCAGATATTATATCCCCATTGCAATTATTTTAAAGTAAAAGAATAATAAATTCCATGATTGAAATAATAAATATAAAAGTGTATTTTTGAACCCTGGTTCCATGCTATAATCATTATAAAATAAAATGGTTCTATGATTTCATAACCAAGAAATGTTTGTAACCAATTTCCAAGAGATGAAATGTTAAAATAAAAAATAGTCTTCAAGACGTATTCTTTAAAATTTTTCCAATAATAAATAAAAAAACACGCACATGAATTTATGAACCAATCACACCGTATGATTATAGTGATTTCAAAATATATTTTTAGAATAAGTAATAAGAAATCCCCTAGGCACGAGTTTCTTGTGGTCCCCAAGTACCTAGTATCTTGGTGTAAAATTAACCATGAAAAATATATGTTTTCATGAATGAAACATTAATATGGAAAAAATACCCATAACCTAGTGGTAACCAAAATCCTCAACATAGTTTTTTTATTGTTGTCCCTGTCAAATGTGCTACATGAATCAGGGACAAAACCACTTTGATTCACTAACATACTATTACATTTCTACCCTCCATGATAACTGGGTTTCCCTTTAGTGAACAATTGTGTTTCACATATTATCAAATAATCATTTCCATGAAAATTTCAATCTTAAATCATATACACACAAAAAACCCTCGAACATGCTTCACATTTCTTTCACTGATCAATAAACCACATTAAATTTTCTAAAATCAATTTGAAGATGTATAATGGGGCATTTCACATAAAATAAATTCCAAAATTCCCTTTTAATGAAAAAGAACACCCATTACCATATTAATTCATTTTTTTTCATCCACAAAACATTATTTTAAATCTCATTAATGAATATTTAAATAACACAAAATAGAACAACCTGAAATACATATGAAACCCATCTTTAGAAGAAAAACTCCAAACGAACCATTACGAAGTTTTCCACAAAACAAGATTTATCAAAAGGTCTAATTAAAACACTCATTACTAGGAATAAACACACCTTTCAATGAAACCAAAAATTTATATAAACTCTTTAAAAATTTTGGTAACACATTTAAAACCAACCCACTACTAAAAAGATTCCAAACTTGTCTTCCATTGGCAATACATGACAAAGCACCTTATAATCCCACACACATTTCATCCTATAAACCAAAACCAGAATGTAACCCACATAAGTAACCCAAAAATAATATTTATTCACATGATGGAAACATTTTTCATACTCCATTCAAATCATTTTATAACACCTTGAACAAACAAGTTCAAACAAAGAACATTCTTGAAAAAGAGGCATGAAATATTAAATAAATTAACCTATATATAACATTAAAATGAATATAAAGACACATTTTCTAGCTGAAAACATATCAACATATATAATCTAGGTCATAAACATCACAAACCAAATTCTAAATGTAGCGGAACATTTCATTAAAATAACAGTGTGCACTTTTATACGAAACGATCCCTTTTACACCAAAAATGTATTAAATAACCATTTTGCACACCAAATAGATCATAAAAGGTTATAAAGAATTACTAAATAATTATAAAAGGTGGTAATAATATGAAAAATATGAAACATCAATAATAAAGGAATGTTCATTAGGAGAACCTACCTTATTACCGAGGTGGAAAGAAAATGTGCACCCAATAACTCCTTCTGAGGGTTTATAAACCCAAAACATATTAATAAAAGCCCCAAAAGAGAAGACCCCCCACAAAAAATCATGGTATAACATAACACATAGTCATTCATGACTGTGTTTAAGGATAGATCAAATAAATAATTGAAGGAGGATGAAGAAGAATGATAATGGAGATGGAAAATCACATTTATAACTTGAAAAGTAATCATATTATATAATATCAACACAATTTGAGAAGAAGTAATGCCATATTGCATAGTGTATATCATTATTATGTCTGAAATAAATAGAGAATGATGATTTGGGGGGAAGAGTGTAAAATAATGATCAATCAATTAAAAAAATTACCACTTCAAATTTTGACAATGTTGAGAAACCATGAGGAAGATCACCCTAATTCCCAATTAATTTGAGCTCCAAAGAGGTAAAATGGAACATGTAGATTAAAATAGGGTTTTTTGATTTGAGGGAGATTTTTAATGTACAAAAAAATATTAAAATTTAAATAGGATAGAGAATAAAAAAATATTTTTTTAACGTTAAATTGGATCACGGGTTGGAAAAATACAAGAATAAATAACACAAAATCATCATGTTAATGAGTTAATAAGAGGTTAAAATTGATATGGTGTTTGTAATAGTTCATTTAAATGTAATTGGAATGTGTAATGAGTGAAAAAATTATGTAAAACAAGGGGTAATGAAAGAAAAAATTATTTTTAAATATTGAAATGGGCTCGCGGTTTGGCCCAAATCTTGATGTAAGCCTACATTCTCTTAAAATCACATAAAATCTATAATGATACCATTGTATTATTATTATAAATTGATGAAACATAAAATATAAAAATTCATCTCACCTAAATAAAATTAAATGGATTGTTATTTCCAACAATCATAATTGAAACCAAGTCATGATGAACGGGGTGTGACATGTGATGCTAAAAAATTAATATGATCCCATGTTTACATTAGACCTTGTTCTATATTTTATAATTATATATTTTTATTCATTTTCTCTAAATTTATATTTCATCATGTTAGGCCTTACAACCAATACAAAATACATTATTATTATACTTACACCCTTACATGGATTTTTAGATCATCCATTTTTCATGTATTCCTTTTATTATCCTATTCCTATGTAATAGATAAAATGGTTGTAAGATACCAATATAATTATTAAATAAATTATATTTATATTTTGGTTTAATGTTATCAAATTATGTATCTAATTTTTTAGAGTCACTAGTTATTAAGATCCTTGTTTTGTATTTTAAGTCTAATTATGATAAAAAATGTTGTAATAATCTAGGTTTAAATGAAAGGGATATTATCGTCATCCAGGTCTATAGTCTTCCATTCAAATGAGAATACCAATACCAATTTACCACTAATCATACCCACCAATTAAACTACTTCTTATGGGAACCGATATGACAATGTTAGTAGTATACATATCAAATGGACATTATGCATATAAATAATACTCCAACCATCAAACAATGAAATATTCAAAAATATTCACCCCAATTATCACTCTTCTCCAAAAAAGGCAGATTGATACATCCCAAACCCTCTCATGGGTACTTTATAATTACAACACTCTGCCTCATAAAAAACATGTATTTACACACCCATTTACCACCCAATCAAAAAACAAAACTCATCCAACCATGAGTCACATATAAAAAATATCATTCTAATTATTCTTACGGACCATACCCCATTCTGATTTGAACTTATTATAATATATAAAGTAATATCTCAAACCATGTCTCACCTTATGGCAACCTTGTAAAATATCATAAAAAAAATACATGATAATTTACCCACACTCAAATATTTCTACAGATATTGTATCATGAACCAACTGGTCTATGCATTCAACTAGTATAGTCATAATGACAAGGATCAATACCTAAAAAACTCCAGGTGATTAACCTCCAATTAAATTTAAATTGAAATGTTGGTTTTGACCCTAAAATTTGGTTATATATAGTTCTCCCACAATTCATTATGGGAATAATATGTATAAAATGTCATCGGAACATTATGTAACCAAACATGCATCATTAAAGAATGTTTTTCCCATCCTTGGATCACCCCTATGGAATAATATTGCCTCTTTGATTCATTACTAGGTAGTCATTTTCCACCATTACAAAGTAATGGTCTCTAAACCTCACATGATGAACGTTCGGTATGGAAACCCCCATATAACCTCACGATGTATTATCCACATACCCTTCCATTAGAATATACTACTCATGGATTGGTATAGTAGAGTCCCACCATTAATATATATAGTAAAAATCCAAATAAGTTCTTGTTGAAATACTATATAATTGATGTTGTCATCAAAAAATACAACAGGGAAGCACAAGAACATAATTAATATCATATATTCCAAATAATAATGATTGAATGAAATCTATTATTAATTTAAAATCATAATTAATAGAGAATTAATAAATACAAAACTCATGTGAATAATTTAGTTTATATCAGAAAAATATAATATTAAAATCAAAAATCTAAATCCAATACCAATGTTACATGGAAATGAATTCCAAAAAGGTTATTCATAATGAACCATTTTTATATCTACCCAAACATCAAAAATATGTAAGAACCCGTATCTTTTTTTAGGTATGTTTCCTTTCTTCTGGTCATTTTATAGAAAGAGTATAATTTCTATAAAATTCTAAAGTACATGAAATGTACTTTATGAATACATGCACTATACTGGGTCACCGTAGGAGGTCGTGTGCCGGCCCTATGATGGCAACACAAACGGGCATGTGGGGGTGACTTGGAAGCCTCCTAAAGAGGAGTAAGGTAATGGAAAGTACACACCGAGTACATCCAATGTTCAGGTCTTCTTCTTTCATTTTTTTCATTAAACGTACCAGGGTCGCATCTAATCACTACAGACACCTTCTTCTAGCTTCCTTTTCACCAAGAGCATCCTAAAGGATATGATATTCTTCCAAGCCCCCGACCGAGCATCTGATCTCTCAGTCAACTTCCATCGATTGAGTTGGGATTGCCTCGGTAATCTCCCTCTTCTCGAGATTCATTTCCCAATTCTTCCTCCTTCTCATGTTGTCCCCTATTGAACTATTTAGTCATTTTTTAGATATTTGACATTATAAGGTAATTCAAGCCCTGAGACTCATGTACATTGTCCTCCAACAACGAATTAGGTGGTTTTATCCATTCTGTTTAATGTATTTGAATATTATATAGAATTTTATCCAATACCCATGAACAGAGTATTGCTTGATTACTTTTTTAACCTTGGGGATTTCCTACTATGATCGTATGCGTGAATGGAGGTTATGTGGATGTGAATATGTTTTTTACTATGCATTGGATGTGTTTTCCCATGCATGTTCTGTTTACAACCATTTGGTATTATTTAGCCATTCCACTTCCTTGATGTTTCTCATGCCTAGTACTGTAGTATGGATTTATTGTATAATCTGACATGCTTGAGATGTTGTAGACTATTTACCCAAGCAGTTCATGTGTATTACATTGTCCATAATGCATTTTTATGCACTTTTGACATACACAGGGACACAAGAACCTGGTGTAGTAGACAATAAGGGGAATTGGCCATTTGGGATTCCTTATAGAGTCATTATCACTTTTGAATATAAGGGGAATTGACCATGTGATCTTCCTTAGATATTCATTGTCAACATTAACATTAAGGGGAATTGGCCATATGAGCTTCATCAGAGAGTCTTAAACCCATGGGACTATAAGGGGAATTAACTAAGAGAGCTTCCTCAGGGAGTCATTGTAGAATACTTGTTCTGATTGAACAATAGTGGTTAGGCTTAGAGAACTACCCAGAGGGTTACCTTCTTGATTTGTTGTTGTTGATATATTGAACTAATTGAATTGAAACTGTAGGATTGGTTACTTGTGAGTACTTCCATGATTACTGCTTTCCTTTGTTTATTTACTACGATATATTAACTGAATGTTAGGATCCAATCATGTCGTAATTTCCTATAGGGATTTAGTCTCACACCCAATATGGGCAATGCATTTCGTCCCAAATATATTACATTGTTGTTGGTATAGATAAGGTCAAACACCCTTCTACTTCTGGTACATGATTTTTTTGTGGAGATGGAGAGTGTGGTTCCAAGATGAGGCTTACAATACTGGGGAGTTTTTTTATCTATTTCTTTTGTACATTGGCTTTGTACTATTTTTTATTCCATCATTTTAAATTTTTTGGACGCTTTCCTTGAGGTATGTATCATGCATCATTTATATATATGTGTGCTCCAATTTATTATTTATAGTATTACACTATTTACTTTTGTATGGATTATTAATGCTTCCATTTTTTCCATTTGTTTTCCCCTGTGTTACTCTTCCAAGGAAAGAATAGTTTTCCCACTATCACAGCCAAAGCCCTCACTACTAGTCAACAACCACTGGTGTTAGGGGAAGTTCTCTTGAGGCCACATGACCAACCATTTACGGGGCTCCTATAGGTGGCTTCCCGAACCGGGACTCTACAAAGTGTTTTAAGTAGAGTTTCTTATCTTTGACCTACTATTTGGAGCCTATAATAAGTTATATGACTGAATAGGTACATGGTAATATGTTTTTTTCCTGAAGTAGCATTCCAATGTCGATTGAAAAGCCAATTTACCTCATGTTGCAGTTTTTCTGGTTTTGTAATTATTACAATTTATTTGATTTCACCTTGAGTGATTCACATGTTTTGTGCTATTATTGTTGATGTTATTGTGGTTCTATTTCTATTTCAACATGATTAGATGTGGGTATTGCATATCATTCATCTTATAGGCACATTAATGAAATCACATATCATGCATGTTTTCCATTCCATAAAAGTTTCATTAGAGATTTCATGTAGTTGTGATAGGTGTTGTGCTAGATATGCATGTTGTCGTGATAGATGTTGTGATAAAAATACATTTTTTATTTGGGTTTTGTTTGTGTAATGTTTTATTTGATTGAACGCCACACTTTGGTTCTTATGGTGTTATGGGCCATCATGGACAATAATTTGGTGGTTCATTGCACTGTTATCCTTGTTTATATCATGTATAAGATTCCAATCATTGTTTTTTGAAAAGTACATGCCCTCATAGATCAAAATTAGGCACTTTGATGTTCATTTTAATGTTTTTCAAGGCTCCAGTGTAGATTCTGAGGCCTACTATTCAGAAAAACCCATAATACACATTGTGTAGTTTTGACAACGCGACTTGTGTTCTTATATTCAGGAAGAAACTATTTCTATAAATAATCACAGTGTACCTTATGTACACACCATGTAGTCACTAACCGCATCATAGGTCATGTGGGCAGAGACACAGGATAGGGAAACTCCTGTGGGAACATGTTGTGTACCGGTTGTACATGCCTTGTAATGCTGAACCTATGTCTTCCCATGTGGCTAACATAATGGATGTATAAATATTATTTTATACATTCCATGTCATTTCTAAACACGTTTTGTAGTGTAATAGTTGAATCGGGTCATGTAACTAACAAAAAAGGTCAGTAAAATCTACTTTAACACATCGTTTATAGAACTAACACTCCATTTATAGTCAGCCTTGTGTTCACTTGTGAGACTCAATGCAGGCTATTGAAACCTAATTAGTACACGTCGTGTCCATCTAAGACATGTCGTGTATTGCGATCTGTGTCTCTGGACATTACACGAACAACATGGGACGGTGAAGCTCATCTCATACACGCTATGTCTAGAACAAACAGGATGTGTATTGTTGTTCTAATGGGAGTTGGGTTTCATAGACTTGTAGAAGGAATCAGGCATGGGAAGATAATTCAAGTACTTGCCTCATTTAAGGAAAACACACAGGGTGGTTGGGGTGTTACATGACCAGTTCTGGAAAAAGTACTCACCCATGTGAAATTGTTAGGGGAACACGTCCTGTAGTTATTCTACACGTCATTTATTCTGGTTTTTTAAAACAAGAATGTTTTCCTTCACATGTTCCTAACATACACTTCCAGTTTTTAGTCCTTGATGATCTTAATCTACGCTGTTCACTTGACCATGGAGTGTTACGCCACTAAGAAGTCCTCGGGTTGTATGCCAGTAGCGATGTGATGATCTAACACTGAATATGGCTGATCAAGGACTTCTAGATGATCCTACAGTTGTGGCAGTTTTGGCACCAGCAGTTATACCTAGAACAGGTTCATATGCACAATTCAGGGAAGGCATTATGTGGATGATTTCGACCTTCCATTGTGCGCCGCTTCATACCCCGTCAATGGTAGAATTGGCTAAGGTCTTTCAGTATCACCAGTATCCTAGTTTCACTGTGGAAGGAGGACCATAGGATGCAGAGTAATTTATAGATGCCACATTGATGAGCATCGTTATTCTGGAGATTCTACCATAGAGGAGGGTCAGGCTCTCTACATACATGCTTCGTGATTCATCCAAGAGATTGTGGCATGTGATATCACAGGATAGATACCAGTAGAATATAGCTTGGGGTGAGTTTATGCCCACCTTCTATGAATACTTCTATCTAGAAACCTTTAGGGCCTGTCGAGCCCGAGAGTTGATGAGTATGGAGTAGGGCACTCTTTATGTTTTGGAGTATTTCTCTCGTTTCCATGATCTTCAACATTTTACACCCCTTACTAGAGGTTATGAGTTATTCCTGACATGGATGTTTGAGGATGGTCTAAGGGAAGAAATCCAATCTCATGTGAATATCATCAGGTCAACTTTTATCTCTTCTATAGTCAACCTGTCGCTGATCATGGAGAGAAATCTGAGCGATTCTGGATCTGTGATCCAAGGAGGTTTGATATCAAGATTTAGTTCTCTGCCATCTAACAGTATTAAGCATCGTAGGGAGACTGCACGAGGAGATCATAGTAGGCGGGATGTATCTTCTAGTTGACATGTGGAATTCTACCAATGCGGGAGGAGCGGGCATACAATGCCACAATTCCTAAGAGACCCTGTGATGTTAAAATATTGTTGCAAGATGGGTCATCTTAAGCACTTATGTATCATCTTCTCACCAGTACTGGGTGACATGGGTTCTTCTATGATTACTCATTCAAGATCAGCACCACCAATTTCTCACCAGTATGGGAACTAGAGTTCATCTAGACGTTAACGCCGAGGTGGAGGTTGTGGCTATTATATCAAGTCCCCAGATTATCAGCGACATCGGGATGGATCAATTCAGAGTGGTCAAGTAGGGTTACATGGTTGTGGTACATGCCAAATTTTTGCAGTGGAGTAGACCAAATAGGAGTAGGATCATGGAACTTCTATAGTTCGTTGTACGATCTTAGATTCCTCAGTTGTAGCTTCTTATTTTTTTGATACAGTGTCTTCACATAGCTTTATATCTATTGTGGTAGTGGAGAGCCATGGGCTATGCATTTTGTATTCTACATATATCTTGATGCTAGACAATCTATTGGGGACTAGAACATCAAGTGTACATAAGTGTGAAAAGTTACCTCTAGAGGATGGTGGCATCACTTTTTATGGGACCTATATGTCCTAGAGATGACGAGATATGATGTCATTCTCAGAATTGACTGATTAGTTCTATTTAAGGCATTCTTCGATTTCTATCACTTTAGGGAATGTTTAACATCACCAGAGGGTAGAAATTTTCTACATAAGGGATAGTGGGATGTCAAGGTGAGCAGAGTAAGACCTGAGCATCATGGGTCAGGAAAAGTTACATCCCATATTTCTAGTCCATATCTAGATGACCATGGGAATGCACAGATGAACATTATTCCAGAGGTGGATCGTTTCAGAGATATCAATCCAGAAGACATTTCAGGTTTTCCCCTAGAGCGTGAGGTAGGCTTTTTCAGTGTTCTTGTCCTGGGGGTATCACTGGTGTACATTCCTCCTAATATGATGGCTACACGAGAGTGACATGAGATCAAGAGGCAGTTGGAGGAGTTGCAGGCAGAGGGATTCATCCAAACCAGTACTTCTCCTTGGGGTTCACTTGTCCTTTTTTTGAAGATGGCAGATGGTACCCTCAGGCATTATGTGAATTATCAATAGTTGAACTAGTTGAAGGTCAATAACTGATATCCATTACCGAGTATTGATGATCTCGTTGATCAGCTTCGTGGAGCCCAGGTGTTCTCGGAGATTGACTTGAGATCCTGTAATCATCAGTTGTGCATTAGAACATCGGATATACCTCTTAGTTATATACTAAGCTCACAAAATGTAACTTTTGGATGGACTAGATTCACTTCTTGGGTAATGTTATCTCAGAGACAGAAGTAACTGTAGATCCCGAGGAAGTGAGAGTAGTAGCTTCCGAGGAGTAGTCAAAGAACGTATTTGTGGTATAGAGTATTCTAGGGCTGGATGGATAGTACATACATTTCATTCAGTACTTTTCACGCTTATCATCACCAATGATGGTTATGACAAAGAAGGAGACAATGTTTTTGTTGATAGATTCTTCTCAGGTAGCCTTTCAGGAGCATAAATGAATGTTGAATTTAACACCGATACTAGTTTCTCTAGATCCTAACAGGAGTGATACTATGTACAGTGATGCTTCAGGTATCGGTCTAAGAGCTATGATTATGTATGGAGAAGGAGTCGTTTCATACGAGTCTTGGTAGTTGGGGCCACATGAGAGAAATTACATGACACACGATCTCGAGTGGGATGTTGTTGTTCATTCCATTCTTTGTTGGATTCATTATGTTATGGGAGTGCATATTGTGGTTTTAACAGACCACAAGAGTCTCAATTACATCTTCACTATGCGTGATCTGAATTTGATACAGTGAAGGTGGGTTGAGTACCTCAGTCCTTTGACATTGAAATTGCCTATACGCCTAGGAAATGCAATGCAGTAGAGGACGTGTTGAACCAGATGACTCAGATACATGTAGTTCAGGAGGCCTATAGTGAGTGGAAGCTTATGGCTCTATTCTCTGAGATGCATTTAGAGGTGCATGACATACAGGGGAAGATTTTTCGTTCTTCTATGATAGTTACCTCTACTCTTCTTGATCGAGTGCAAATGATGAATATATCATATTTACAAGGTATAATCCTATTGGAGAGTGTGTTGGGAGAGGACCATATTCTAGGATGGACCATAGGAGAGGATGAGATCTTGCATTCCTAGGTGTCTTTATGGGTACCAGTAGACATATGCACTGATATGATGCGGGACATTCAGTCCTCAGTTTGGGAAGATCATCTTGGTGTCACTAAGATGTATTGTGATCTACAACATTAGTATTAGTGGCATGGTTAGAAGAAATATGTTTCAGGTTTTTTATTATGTTACTCATTCCTGAGTGAATCTAGAAGGATGTCACAATGGATTACGTGAAAGGTGTACCGAGGTCTTCTTGAGGAAATGATACAGTTTGGATTTTCATTAATACACTCACAAAGGTTTCTCACATCATGTTGATCAATGTGACTTTCAGTGTTGATGAGAGAGAACATTTTTACATCAATGAGATCATACATCTACTTGGAGTTCCACAATCCATCATTTTAGATAGGGATTCCCATTTTCATATCAGGTCTGGTAGGGGATTTATAATTCTTTGGGTACATAGGTACTCTTGAGAACATATATTCCTCCCTAGACAGATGCCCAATCTGAGCGTACGATTCAGGTGATTGAGAACATGCTTTGGGGATGCATCCTGAATTTTGAAGGTTCATGGTAGAATCTTACACCTCTTGTGGATTTTTCTTCCAAAAATAGTTCTCATGCACATATTCAGATGGAACCTTATGAGTATTTATATGGTATGCCATTCTGATCACCCGTATGAAGGTCGATGGCATGAGAGGCCGCAATTTTGGGACATCATCTTGTCCAAGAGACAACAGAGCTAATAGAGTTTATTTAAAAGAGGATGGGTACTGCACAGTCTCTACAGAAGTCTTATACTGATCAGTGGAGTCGACCACTGGAGTTCGAGGGCGGAGATCAGGTTTTCATGTGGGTCACACCATGGTTGGGGAACATGAGGATTAATAGACATGGTAATCATTCTTCATGGTATGTCAGACCATTTGAGGTGTTGGAAAGTGTATGGCTAGCTGCCTATCCGTTGCAATTGCCTCTGAGGCATTGGGCTATGCATCACCTTTTCAACATTTCTCTGCTTCGACGATACTTCTTAGACATATCTCATTTCTTCCATCCTGAGGAGGTTGAGTTGGAAGGGGATGAATCTTTTGAGGATAATCTTATCCAGATTGACGATCGATGTATGAAGGTTCATCGTTGTCAGTCTGTCCCTATGGTACGAGTGCTATGGAACCATGAGTGAGTATAGGACAAGACATGGGATATGTAGGTCGATGTATGGGAATAGTGGCCAGAGCTATTCATAGTTTCTTCTTCAACGCCACCTTGCAACGGAAATTAAAGGACAAATTTCATTAAGGGGGATGTTTGTAAGAACTCATAATTTTTTTCAGGTATGTTTTCTTTGCTATGGATGTTTTTGAGAAAGAGGGGAATTCCTGGAAATTTCTAAAGTACACATCATATACATTATGAGTACACACTATATACTAGGTCACCGCAGGAGGCTGTGTGATGGTCGTGGGATGACCACACACACAGGCATGTGGGGGTGACTTAGAGGCTGGCTAATGCATAGTACGTAAATAACAAGTACACGCCATGTACTTCCAATGTTCACACCATGTATTTACTTTTTTTTAATTAAACATACCGGGGTCACATCTAATCACCATAAACACCTTCTTATAAGTTTTGTTCAGCCAAAAGATATCATATGACCGCAATCTTCTTCTGAGCCCCCGACCATGCATATGATCTCCGATTTGACCACCACCAATTATGTTGGGATCGAATCAGTATGATCTCTCTTCTGGCTGATCTTTGATTCCCAATTCCACATCCTTCTCACATTATCCTCTATTGAAAATATTAAACACTTTTGTAGATATTTATCATTCTATGGTGATTCAATCCCTGAGACTCATGTTTATTGATCTCCCAACACCGAGGCAGGTGTTTTGTGCCTTTCTATTGAATGTATTTGAGTATTATGTGCAATTTTGTCCAGTACCATTGAACGAGGTATTGCGTGTTTACCGTTTTTAACCTTGTTGATATCCTGATATGCTGGTATGCGTGAATAGAGGTTTTTTGGATTTAAATATGGTTGTTTTCTATTCTTGGGATGTGTTTTCATATGCATTTTATTTTTATGGTTTTGGGTCTGGTTTAGCCATTATGATTCATTGATGTTTCACATTCATAGTACTATAGGATAAAGTAATTATTTTATCTGACATGCTTGAGATGTTATTGACTATTTAGCCAAGTATTTCTTGAGATTTAATTTGTCCGTATTGCATTGCTATGATCGTTTGACTTACACATGGCCATGAGAACCTAATGTAGTAGACTATTAGGGGAATTGACTATGTGATATTCCATAGATATTCTTTACCACTTGTTACTATATGGTGAATTTATCGTGTATGCTTCCATAGAGAGTCTTTATCACCTTTTACTATAATGGGAATTTACTATGTGAGATTTCTCAGAGATTATTTAATGCATGGTAATATAAGGGGATTTTACTATGAGAGCTTCCTCAGAGAGTCTTTGTAGTATCATTATTTGGATTGAACCAGAGGGGTTTGGCTGAGGGAACTACACAGAGGGTTACCTTTTTGTTTTACTGTTGTTGATATATGGAATAGATTGCATTGAAACTGTAGGATTGGTTACTGCTGAGTACGTCCTTGATTACCGCTTTCTTTTGTTTATTAGCTACCATATATTCAATGACAGTTAGGAACAGATCATGTGGTGATTGACTACTGGGATTTAGTCTCAGACCCTATTTGGGATATGCATTTGGGCCCAACAGATTATATTGTTTCAGGTATAGATAAGGGAAAATACCATTCTACTTTAGGTACTTGATTTTCGATGGAGTTAGAGAGCATGAGACTGTGCTGAGGCTTGCGATGCTGATGAGATATTTATCTGTTTTCTTTTGTACTTTTCCTTAGTACTTTTATGTATTCCAACATTGGTATTTGTTTGGTTTCATTCCGAGACGTATGTATCACGCATCATTTATATATGTGTGTGCTCCAGTTTTTTATTTCTAGTCTTCTATTGTATACATATTTATGGATTATTACTTCTTCCATTTTTACCATTTTTATTTACACTGTGTTACTCTGCCGATGAGGGCATAGTTTCCCCACAATTGCACCGAAGGCCCTCGATACTAGTCAGAATCCAGTAGTGTTAGGGAAAATGCACTTAAGGCCTTGTAACCAACACAGAACAATGTGCCTATTGGTGGCTTCTGGAACTGGGAAGTTAAAAATATTGCATGAATCAAATTATACTATCACCTAAAGTGATATGAATAAACAATTATCTAATAAAAATTCGCAAAAGCACAAAATTGGGATAGGTTGTTGTGTTTAGTTTTGGATAAAACATGGAATCAAGTGCACATCCTAGTGGGAATGATTCTACAGAATATTGACACTAGACTTAATAATCAAATTGGAGACTATAACCCAACTACCATAATGACAAATAATAGTAAATAATTGAAGAACATCAATATCAGAGCATACAAATAAATAAACATCGAGCCACATGTTAATTTTTAAAATATTTTCATATAATATATATATTTATACCGTATTTGGCCTATAAAATGTTGATGATGATGATAAATAAAATCCATTAACATTGTTCATTCTATCATTCAATGACCTCATCTTAATATGTGATGCATATTCATCACTCATGTCCTTATACACTAATGATCCCATAATCTTTGATGAAATTTCTACTTATGGTCTAGATGGAAAATGAATTAATGAAACATGTGTGAGTATATAGCTCAAGAGGGACATACCAATCGACACTAATATGTTACCCATATTCATTTTCAATAAAAAGAAATATTAATATGTAAATAAAAATGTTTTTAAAGGCTTCATTTTTTATCTAATAAACCATCAATGTCGAAAATGATGAAAAATATATTGTATAGTTTTATTCTAATTAGTACACCATGGTTCCCAACAATCAAAACATTTCTCCAATGTTGGTTTCTATTATTTATATAATATCGTAAAGATGTTCAACTCGTAAATAAATATTTGGGGAATGAAATTATTTATAACACATCATGAATTCCATATTAATTGTCTACCACAATGCATGCACAACTCAACCCAATTCATTATCAATCATGGTGTGATATTTCATAAATGTGCAATGTCATTTCATAATCCATCCCTCTCACTTATGTGTGTCCAATGACACTATGAAAGACACTCCTAAAAATTACTTATGCCAACTTTCCTAATATGAATTATTACTGTAGAATTAATCATCCAATATATCTAACACAATGTTATGAGATCTCCTATAATGACAATCTTCAAATAATAATGTATGACCCAACTATATTCAAATGATCCATTCCACTGAGTATTCGATGAACCAAGCCTCGTATTTGAATGAATATAATCCATATCCTAAATAATAAAATTTATCATACCTCTCGTGGAATTTCAGTTTAATCAATCCCGTATAAGAATGGTCATTCAATATGATCATCCCACATAATCATGTCCTGGATATGCCTTAGGATCCCACTCCCACTCCAGGGTTATCTATTATCATTATCCCTGAATCATATTCAGTTTTAGAATCCCATCAAAATTATCATCTCTCATCAAAGGCATGAATTTTTATAGATCAATTCACACATAAAATATAATAAAAATCACTTCCATTATTCACACGACTAGTTTATCAAGAAAAATAATGGACCCTAATCACTGATTTTAGCTCATGACCATATCCAATCAGTGTAAACACATCCTAAAGGTCCATCTATATCCAATCCTCATCTTTCATGGACCAATTGCCACCCATACCCCTCATCAATACATGTCCCACAACATAAATGAAAAAATAATACAACATTTTCTACAGAAAAATTAATTCATTAAAGGGGTACAATATGGACATAAAACCTTCCTTGGAATCATAATGCCAATAATTGAAAATTACAGAGACCCTTTCTAATATATCATTTCACTTCTCCAAGGGATATCCCTCAATAATCCAACAGGTCAAAAACCTGTCTATAATTATATTTATATTTATGATGGTTTATACTCACTCTATAAACATATAACTATATGGCACAATCACCATGATGTTTTTCATGTCCACCTAGGAGATATACATGTGTCAATCCCGTCAGAAATTTACCCTCAATTAGTGATTCATATCCAATATACTAGGATATAATCATATGGAATTCTAATTATAATCTATCAATCCAAGACCACTTAATAGACTATTTTCATCTATTTTAATTCCAATATCCATTCAAAAAATATACGCCAAGGGATAATAAATCACCCAAGTTATAAAGACAAATTCAGCAAAACATTAAAATCCTAGACCCATCCTTTATCATCTAAGGATGTCAAACATGGTCCATAAAACCAATTCTCAAACCCAATTGATAGTGATTTTAGGAATGGACACGTATAAAAATGTAAATTTTTTAAAAGGTCATATTTCTTTTATTATTCTATGAAACTAACCACAATTGGCTATCATCCCTCTTCAATGAACATATAGCCTGATCCATGATCCATGGAAACTATCTCAATAAAGGTTTCACCCATACTAAATAAAAATATTAATAAATAATTATTCAATTTAATATAGTTGTAATTTTATTTATAAAATATTACTTTAGTAACATTTTTTAATATCTAAAACTAAACGGTGTGTTCATATTTCAATTCAAATATGGAATAATAGAACAAAAGAATCCTCAATTTTTAAATATTATAAAATGTATAATTTCATAAAATTAATGAAAAACCAAAAGAACAAATCACTCAAAATAACTTTAGTAAAATGGTGTTTGGAGATACACAAATAATTCACATAGTTATTTCGAAAATAATATGAAAAATACCCAATAAAATTTACCAATTACATTGTGCTTTGATGAACCCAAAAATAAACATGACTGAATTGAGTCATTAACAATTAATGAAAAATAATCAAGGAAGATAGACCAAAAATATTAACTTATATGCTATATTCTATAGCAATATGAATCACCCCTCATAATCCATGTATAAGGATAAGAGGATACGAGGGGCACTAAACATAGAACTCTTCATGCATGATTTTGGAATTCCAAACCAAAAAGAGTGGTCAGTATATATTTTTGGAAAAGATGTTCTCCAACTAACATTTCATGTCTTGAAACTCTTATTGGAGTGGTTATTAAAATCTATCCATTAAATTCATATGTGTATCCCTTATTTCATGGAGTGGGATAAACTTCTGGGAGTATTCTCTTATTGCCCATCATCCATTCACACTATAAACTATTAAACAAGACATGACTAACATAAAAATGTTGGATCTCTAACTCTAGTCTCATAGACTGCTATATACTAAAATCCTTGATATGTTTAGAACAAACCATCTATTTCCTTAAAAATTAATTTGTCTATATTAAAAAACACTAAATATATATTAAAGAATAACGAAAATAAAAAACAATGATATAGTAAATAATAATTATTATATATATGTTAAAATTATTTCATAGTTATTAAATTAGATGAATTACTATTAAAAAACAACTTTTTGATAGAAAATATAAATTTTTTATATAAAATAATAGTTTAAGAAAAAATGAATTCATTGAATATTTACATTAACAAAAATTTACGTTTTAAAATATGATTAAATCAAATATGGGATTATAAAATTTCATGTTTAGAAATTATAATTGGGTTAATTTGTTTTAAAAAAAATAATATACATATGATTTGTTACGATAAATGAGAAGCAAATAAATTTTTAAATGTATGTGCATGATTTATGTATCATTATACATCAAGACCTAGAACTACGTTCGGAGAAAAAAATAATTAAAAAGGATTAAAATACATAAAAATAAAAATAATAAAATAAAAATATATAAAAAAGGTATGATAATAAATAACAAAATAAATAGAATATATTAGAGGAATAAAAAAATTTCAATATGGAATTTTTTCATTTTTATTATTTTTTTCCATTCTCGCAACATTTATTTTAATTAATCTCTAATATTAATTTATTATCATTATTTATTCAACAAATATTTATTTCTTTTCAATGTTTTGTTTTTTTCTCACCTCTCATATAATGCCTCATTGTGTGTCTCACCCCCATTGCCCAGGTGGTGCACCACCCCTTCCCCCACATAGAAAGACGACTTCACCTCTGTCACTCCTCTGTTTTCAACACCACTGAAATCATTTTGATCATCTTGTTAAGGATAATAATTCACACCAGGAAACATTGAGTATCATCCACTCCCATATCGTGTTATCTGCTGCATAATAGTTTTAAAATACACTGGTGTTTTTCAAAAATCCTCCCATTTCAACTATTTTATGTTAAATCAAATGATTCCATAGGGTGTGGGATATACTAGCACTACGAGGTATGGATAATTTGAACATTTCAATAATTTAAATACTTTATTTATTTCACTTTATTATGTTTCTTGTTGGTTTCTACCTACCATGCCTATGTGATGTGTTTAATTTTAAAAAATAATTTCCCATCATCATTGTGACTCTTGTTTAACGATAACCCATCCAATGATTTTCTCATTCAATTAGATACCCATTATACTATATAGACATTGTTACCTGATTTTATTTGGCCTTGATACATTACATCATCTTTATGTGCATGTGTGAAATAACGTGGGTTGATGTTTTAAATTTATTACATTATTTTGGATGGTTCTTAAACCATGTATTTTGGTTTACTCTAATTTTTATATTCCTAAATAATCGTCATTATAAAAATTAATATTTCTTTATATGAAACAAATTAAATTCCTCTAATTACTCTAATAATGTGTGACATTTTTTTAATATTGTGAAATTATTAGTATCTATAAAGGTTGGGTGAAAAGAATAATAAACTTAGCATTAAATTCGATAATTAAATTGAAGCAATTATAAATTTATGATTTGTCATAAATTTATATATATAAATATATATTCAGTACTTGTTGTTTTTAATATATCTATCAGGGGAGAGATTGTGAACTCTGTATTAAGGACCCACATTAGGACTCCCTGTACTCAATGGGTTACCAAAAAAATGTTGGGAAAGTGTTTTTTATCCTCGACATGCAAGGGATTTCTTTGTTATTTTTCAATAATATTATGTGATACTAACTTCATAAGGGGAATCTAATGATTGATACATTGGAAAATTTGATACTCCCATACTCAGATAATACACGTTCCCTTATGTCTGATACCTAGGATGGACTCGTAGTTGCTATGCTGAGTGATACTTAGACCCCTATGTAGATTGCAATGGATGAGCTTATTGAATTTTATTAAATTGATTGTATGCTATGAAAGAGAACCTAAATAATGGGTTCAGAATCAAATTTTCAACTAGATTTTTTCCATATGAATTCTCATGATGTTTCATTTATGTTACACCAATTATTTCATCTTGCATTATGATACCTATCTTGGGCCTTTCATGCACCATGTTTGACACATTTATTAGACCCCATATCCAAGCATAAGATTTGGGGTATGTGCATTGATTTGTGTTCTATTACATAAGACAGACTATATATATATATATATTTGTATTTCTAAATATTCCTTTAGACTCCTCGAATATTCTAGATCACAAGGTAGAGAATGGGAATCCTCTTAGTTAACTAGAACAAGTTACATTAATTTTCAATTATTTTAATGCTTGCATTTATTATATTTGACACAATAATATTTATTTATAGAATGAAATAAAATGCTCTGGAAAAAGTGGGTTCTATATTTATGCTTTATTGTTTTTCTGTTTTGTATAGAGCGTGGGGGTAGAGGACTGAGCCAATGCATGGGATGTTGTATGGTAGTATTTGGTCATTTGGTAATTTTTTTAGAATGTAGTATATTATTGTACCCCATATCCATATAGATTAACTATTTACATTAGGAATAATTCATTGACATCATCTTGGTATTATTAATATTGTTCAATATCTTCAATTTATTTAATTATTGGGTTATTTTCCCCTAAATACTATTATATATTTTATTTTCTATATATCTTCTATTTCTTGATTGAAAATTTCTTTCTGTTGTGCAATACATTTTCCAATGATGGCATAGTATCCCCACATAATTACCAGTGGTCATCGATACTAGTCGAAAGCCTATGGAATTTGTGGATATGGGCTTTCAGTCTTGTGTCCACCATCTAACGGAGAACTTTAGAGGAACTTAGGGTGGAAAATTACAAATTTCATCCTATTTTAATGGATTGGTTATAATAATATTTCATTATTCATAAAATATACGGATTGCATGCAATGTAATTTAGGGAAGATATTAAATTAAAATACTAAAATACCAAAATATATTAGAGTGTTACATTCTCTCATATATCATTTATTAAAAAAATCAAAATATTAAATTGAATATTAAAAATCAATGTTTGAAACAATAATATTATGTTGTGGCATACCAACATTGTAAATAGGGTTGATAAAACATCCTCTTCATAAGTGTGAATGGAAACAAGTATTTCAACACAAATGAAGGTTTTTTAATAGCAAAAAAAAATTAGGATGTGAATAGTTGAAAATTTAAAAAAACTCTAACTGTTATGTTATAAGGGGGATGGATAGAAATGTGTTCCTTTATAAATTTAACCATAAATAACCATAAATATCTGATCATTTAAAAAGTGAATTTATTCCTCATTATTAAAATTAAGTGGATTACATTTTATGTTCCAAAATCCTTTTCTTAGTGTTGGGGTATTATTTTCATATGTAGAAATCAAACTCAAGAAAATAATATTTATTTATTTCATTCCATTTCAAAATAAAAATATCATTCTTTGGTTATGCATAGATCCATATACACATCATTTAATCCGACTATTTATGGATATTCAAGATGGATTTATATGTCTGAATGACAATATTCCATTACTTAAACAATTAAACATTCACCAAAAAATTGGTTTGCATATGAAATACTTCAATATCAAATAATAACATCTAATGTTAAACATAATCCCATCCATAATTACATAACCTTATCATTGGTCTAAAATACATATTTCCAAATTCATAGTCCAAGAAATCATGAAAATTCCAAAAATCGATAATAACATTATATTATATAATAAAACATAATGTATCTCTTATTGTCACATAAAAAATATATGAATACCATGATCAACATAAAATTTTTTTGAAAACATTTATGATTCTAATAATATAATATCAGGTATGTTTATTAAATCAAAACATTTTGGAAACCTATAAAGTATTGTATAAACCATTAAATAAATGAACACTTTCATAGCCCCCAACACCATTACAATAACATATATTTTTATACTTTTATCTCAAAATATTTTTTATATTAAGGGTTATTTTCTATAAATTGTGTGTTTTTTATAATGATAACTTTCCGCTCAATAACATTTCTAGTTCATCAGAATCATTTAACATATGCTCACATTTCCATAATGAATATTTACAATAATACAATCCTTATAAATCTCATGATTCTTCTAAATAGAAAATAATTCAACAAATAAATCTTGAATCAAGATAATAATGATATTTAATCATTCTACATCATTATTAAACCATTTAGAAATTTTAAATACCTTTTTACTTTAAAATATGATTTGAAGTCTTGTCATCATTAGTAGTATAATCATTACTTATATAACATTTCTAAATCACTTTATGCCTTTTCCATCAATGACATAGGGTTCCATAATAGACAAATTTTATAAATTTAAAATATTATACTATCAATAATTATATAGGGAGACATTTAATCAAATATTTTATTTATTTGTTGAAATTATATTCTCTATATACTACAATTGAACACCCATAACCAGTTCTGGTTCCTCTTAGACATTCAGATGGTTTTTTATTCTGATAATCATGATATTTAGAAAACCAAATATACTTTCCCCTATGGATGTTACCACTAGATATCTTCACAAATTCAATTCTTCTCTTATTTTATGAGTCCAATTTTTTGATAAATGTGAAATTTGTTAATAATATATAATAATAAAAATATCATTCACTAAATATATTGTCATTTTTTGTTGATTATAAACAAATTCTATATTTCATTAACTATTATTATAGTTCTTCTAGTTATATACCTAGACTAGTACTAAAATTTACACTGTGAGAAACACTAATCATATATATTCATGAGGTGTGTTTTATAGGATGTCTAAATAATGACATATACTTGCGAGTATTTGAGTATTTAGGTTTATCATATTTTATATATGGTCAGTATCAAATATATTGGACGTCAAAATAATGATGTATTGATGTGTTAAAAAATGATTGGATGAATGAATTAATGAAATGGTTAGATGTGTTTTTTAGAAAATTTCTAAAATTTAAATTTTTAAAGCCATTAATTTTTTTGGAATGTTAAGGATTAAAATGATTAAATCCCGATGTTTTGTTTTAAAATTTAATAGATAAATTGAAGCTAGAAAATTTAATTTTAGTTATAGATTGAGATTTGTCTTGAAATGAGATATGTAACCCATTATTTTTTAATTAGTTAGGGACATGCTGTTATATGTAGTTAGTATGCCACTACAACAGAATCGTCTTTTAGTGGTGGTTTAAACCACTAAGACATTGTTTGGCGGTGGTTTATAGAAACCGTTGTCTAATAGGGCGTCGACAATCTATTAGCAGCGGTTATTTACGTTTCGCGGCAGTTTTAGGAAATCCTCATCGCTTCCTCATTTCTCCGTTGTTCCCCTGAATTTAGCGGCGGTTTTACGATCCCTAGATATCACTTTATTCAAGGCGGTTATAACCGCCGTGAATAAAATCAAATTGAAGAGGTCGTAAAACCACCGCTAAAGTCACAGGAACCGCCACGGAATGAGGCAGCCACGATGCTCTTATTTAGTGGTGGTTATAACCACGGCTAAAATTAAATGTAATTTTACGTTTAAAGGTGGTTTAAACTGTCGTCGGTATAAATTTCGCGACGGTTATAACCGCCTTGAAATGCTGCCCCGAATAAAAGAAATAATTATTTGCTTCTCCTGCACCACTACCCTGAAAAACAAATAAAACCAGAAAAAACTATCACCGGCCTCCCACCAATAACCAAGAGCTGAATATCCAGAATAAATCACAACATCCAAAAAACATGTTTTTCTCTCAATGAGAAATAATATGCAACTTTAATATTTAAAAATTGAACAAAAATATGAAACTTTTAAAAATAGGACTTCATATTAGAGAAAGAATTATTAACACAACAGTCACATATCCATCAAATCTTCCAACACATTCCTCATACTCATGTATAAAATATCCTAAATAGTAAATACTAGGAAGATAGAACTCCATTGATACAACATTGTAACATCCCAAACTGGATTCCACTAAATCTTATAACTTCGCTTTCTTAGGATAGATTATCCATAGCAATTATACTCTACTTATAAAAATTGATAATTGATGAATTATTAGTTATATTAGTACCAACCCATTTATATAATGATTTTTTTTAGGTTTTGTGGCCTAGAAATGATCCTTAATACTTATAATAAATTTGAACTGATGGAATAGCATAAATAACACATTAGAAATATATTGTTATAAAATATCTTATTATGGGAATAGTTTTAGAGTTACATTTTGATATAGATTTTATAGGAATGTGGATATTTCTAGTGAGCCATAGTTGACATCTTTTTTATGTTGGAATATAGGTTAGGTAGGAGATTCTGGTGACCTTTTAAGAATAAACCTAGAATTAGAGTTGATTCCTCGTGTTATGTGAGGGGTTGACCTTGTTTTTCTAGCATCCTTGGAGATATTAAGCATCATTGGATGCATCTTTTTAGTTTTTTGTCATAGAATGTGTTTTTTATGTATTTTGGGATTGAGTAGGACTCTAGTTGTGGAATGATTTCCCAAGTTGGTAGGTGATCATGAGATAAATAAAACTTCTAGGTGTTATGAGCATCTTTAATGCTTGAGATTAGTGGGACTGACATGCCAATCTAATTTTATTTAGTTTAGTTAGTTGTGGGAGTTTAATTTCAAAGGTGTATGACTCCAGAAGTCATCATCTATGTTAAATGGTTATGTAGGATAACGTTACCCATGGGTTTGATTTATTGAGTAGGCTAGAAAATACCAAGAATGCATAGCGTCATTGGTCCTATGAATTATATGAAATGGGTGTTCCCATTTCATTGATGTAACATCAATTTAGTATTCATTATCATATAAATTTCCAATTTAACTTAGGTTTAGTGGAGAGATTTGTGTGGTGTTTTGTGAAAAAATTTCTAGTCTCTGAGAGTTTGAGGGATGAAATCACAGGTAACACCTTGAGGGGTATTACCACATAACTACTTGGTTTAGGGTTGTGGGATCTAAAAAGGTGGTGTTAACCGATCACTCCCTGAGTGAGGTTACCTAGGTATTAACAATGTTGTGGTGAGAGATGTAGAACAGAGTTTTTAGTAGAAAATCTATGTTATCCTACTCTTATGGATGACTATGTAAGAGGATCGAGTTTTATAACATCATCAATCAGGGTTAAAGCTCATGATGAAGTTATTGATGTTGATTGAATGTGTGCGCATGAAATGAGGACTGCATAATGCATGTAATTATGAATATACAATATCTATTTATTATTATGTGGATGATGTAAATCTATGTGGTAGAATGTGTACCACAGGTTGTTCAAGGATAGAATATTAGTTCTTGATGAGGCTTCAACGTATGACAAGGATGGATTGTCTTGATGGAACATTGTATAATTATGTTGAATCACATCCATAAACCATGTTTAGTGGTGGACAGAGTGTTTTTTATGGGAATTAGTTTCCTATTTTTATTAAAATGATGGATATTAAAATCTTATGGTGGGGAGAATCACACAAGTCATGGAAAATGTAACCTTTGCGAGAGTGGTTGTAGAAAGAATAGTCATTTATTGTAAAGAAGAAAGTTCTAGAATTCCAGTAATTAAAGTTTCATGACCATATAGATTGTAATGATTCAAAAAATGGAATTAAGAATCATAATATAAATTATTCAGGGATATAATGGTAGGTAATAATTACCCGACAGACCATGATTAAGTGGAAATTGTGTTGGGAATGTATTTCAAGTCATGTAGTAACTGTTCAGTGATCAAAACAGTCATGGTTGGAATCCATTGTAAAAATCCTAATATTGAAGTATTTGGTAGAATTTATTTTCTTAAAATTCATGTTTTTATAATACATACCAATTGTGCGTCAAGTCGACATCCATCTTTGAGATTATAATTTGATTTATAAAGTATTCTTACCTATATTCATGGAGTTATGCTAATTTATCACCCCTCAATCATAGCTATATCTTTGTGAACCACCCTTTATTTAGAACATTCTCATGACATTTTAGAAGATCTAGATCATGTTTATATACATTTGATGCTTAAATCAGACATTGTCAATAGTGGGACTCACCAAAGTGTCCACAACACTATCCCCTTGATCACTATGAAATGATACAATTTATTCAACACATCAACAATGGGTTTAGCTCCTAGTCATCAAAAATCATGAATACCAATTCAAACACAGACCTAAATGGAATGATGTATACCAAACTCGAGAAATGAAGACATAAAAAAAACATCATAAATCAATAAAATGCATAAAAAGAAACATGAGAAATCAAGGAAATTATAGGACATGAAAATGTGTGGTGGAAACTATGTGCCACAAATGTTATATATACAAACCAACTGTTTCCATTTTTGTTCAACACATCAACAGTACAACTACTCAGAGTCCGATGATGCATCGCCACCCTCTCCACCTTTATTTAAACTTTCTGATGTCACCTGTAAGAACATTATATTGAAAATTAAATACGATTACATATTTATATTAAAACTTAAAACAAATGAATGTTATCAAACTAGATGATTTTTATTTTCTGTGATTTACCTGCAGAAAACCAATCGATGCACTCCCACCAGGGGCATATCTGCTCATCTGCAGACGTAGTTTAGTCAGCTCTTTCTGCAATGCAGATATCTGATCCCCCTGCTGGTGAACTGTGTTTCGTAAAGAAACAATCTCTTTCTTAACATCTCCAGGATGACTAAAGTCATAAGTAGATGCAACAGCTATCCCCAGTGGCATGCTAATAACCTCATATGGCACAGGTCCCAAACCCATCCCACGCACTCTCCCTATATGCTCCTTCCCAAGGACTTTAGAAACAGGGTCATCCTGGGAGACATAGTAGGAATGTGCAGGATTGGCATCCCATAGTTCATTAATATTGACCTATAAATAATATATCAACATATATTAACACAGAAAAAATTAATAAGAAGTTATTACGATTAAAAATTGACTTCATACCCCAACTTCTTTAGCAGGCTCATTAACAAAACATCCTTCTGATTTCTTGTGAACATCCAACCATAGTTCAATTCTGGATGCTTCATGGCCTAAACTCTGTGACTGCATTAATCAAATATAAATGGACAATTCAATATACTAAATGGTTAATATTTTCATATAAATATTTAAACTAATTAAAAGATTACCAATGTACATAGATTTCTAGAAAAACGTTTTGAGCCCGCAGTGTGCGGGATGACTTGCTTTGCTCAGTTTGACGCATTCTGTCTTGATAAATCCTGAAATAATTAAAATGAAATTTAATACTGATGTATTTAATATCATGTCCTTTTCATATACATGTATAAATGTAAAATGAGTATAATATAATAATATATATATTTTCAATACCATCCGCTTCTGATCCCGATGCCTATCAACAAACTCTTTCCACTGCTCTTTTGGTAACCCACTGGGTAGCTTCTCATACATTTGCAGCATGTCAACAAAGCATCGTTGACATCACACCATAATATCCATTTAAAATCATTCCACTTCTTACCTATATTTTTCAACATCCACTTTTGTGCTATCACATCAGCAATGATAAAGTGGAAGAACATATGTATACATAAATTCATTTTGAACATATTAGTAACATGACATTAAATTAAACCATAATGTAATAAATTTACCTTGATTTGAGAATCAAACACTTCATTTTTCCATCTCGTAGGCATATGTCACCAATCGTTATATGAAATGGGATGGGAAATGGGCTCTGCTACCAGCTGGCCTAGAATCTAGCCAAGCAACCCTGTGACCTCATCCGTAGGGACCCCGTAAGAATCAAATGGCACAACCATCTTCTCTCCATTCAGGTTCCAAACATCTGAACATTTAATTTTTTTATCCACGGTTTCATTTTTTTCATCTTCAATTAGAAAACAAATAGTACAAAGAAAATGCAATAAATTTATTTAATTAAAATGTGTACCTATAATAGTGACACTCAAGTATGTTCGGGATGAACTGGAAGGTGCGCGTCGTTGCCCCAATGCTGAGGCTCCTAAAGGGGGATATGATGAATCAGCCTCTACTGGGACATCAAAATATGGTGTGAGAGATGATGCATGGGGAGATGGTGCAGGGTTGTCGGCATCTGGGTCATCAAATGTCGTGGGGAGGGAGCCAGATGGATAGTCATATGTTGCAGAACTGGATGAAATAATGTAAATCTTCTTCCTTGGAATTCATGTCATTTAATCAAATAAAATTATGTTCAGAATATATATTTCAAAAATATTATGCTGAAAAAAATTAAAAATGATAACATATAGAGTACTAACAGACAAAATATATATAACAATGATAATGAATGACTACAGAAATGAAACAAGTGGTTGCTGAATAAATAAATAATTGTACATACAATCATTTTCCCCTTAAATCATATTATTTTTCTGCTCCATTGCTTCATCCACTTAATTCATCCTTGCTAGACTAATATTTTCAATATCATGATGGACAAATAATTCTGCTTTATGTTAATGATTAAATTAAATTTCAGAGGTCAAATTTTTCACTTAATCGCCCATATCATACAAATATTTTGTATTACGTGAGCTACTACACTCCACCCTTCATCGACAACATCATTCACATAATATACCATTTTTTCATGAGATGCTAAGTTATATGGATCATGCAATTCACGATCACCATCATCCATCAAGCGAGAGAAGTTCACAGAAGTAAATTGAATGGAATCTCTTTTAACGCCTCTGATAATATCGACCCATTTGCATTTGAATAAAAAAACCGAAAAATGTCAGCGGTATTTTAATTCAAAAATATCATGAAGCTTTCCATATTATTCCACTTCATTAAATATAAATATACCACTATTCTGTGTTCTCAAACCCACTTCTCGATCGACTGTACGAAATCTAAATCCATTCACATTATAAGAGTCGAACTTTCTAACTTCTTTTAGAGGACCTCTAGCAAGAAACATAAAATCTTATGATACCTCTACTCGAGTATCAGTATTCATGATCTAAAAAAGGAAATATACTTTATTAGATTTAAAAAATTTATGTGTCAAACTAATATTCGTATTTATTGAAATATTTATCAACTTGCACGTCGTGCAAACCATTCTACAAGCTCTTTATTAACAGATTTCGTTATATCTTTCTCATTTCGTGTTTGGCCTCTCATTCGTATCTTTGTTTGTATCCTCAACTCTTCAATAAATGGATTTGAAATTTCACTATTCAACAGCACATATCTATGTGCATGTAATAATTCCAATTCAGTCAGTGTCACATTTGAGGTCCTTCCAACTGATCGGCCAGTAGCAAGAAATATTTTGGATTTCTGATGTATTTGAGATTGAGTCGATGTGTCATCAACATGTCCAACTCAATTAAATATTGTCTCAATATCATCCAAGTATCAAGAAAAAATGCTAAGACACTCCTCAGCCACATAGCCTTCAGCAATTGAGCCTTCTTATTTAGCTTTATTTCTCACGTATGATTTAAAATGCCCAAGATATCTATGAAATAAAATAATCATAATTATGCATTTAATTAAGTTCCAAAAATTGTTTACTTAACTGGAAAACATATAAATAAAGTACCTCTCAATTGGATACATCCATCGATAATGAACGGGGCCTCCTAATTTAGCTTCCTCAACCAAATGCACAGTTAAATGCATCATTTTAGTAAAAAAAGACGGAGGAAAGATCATCTCCATTGCGCAAAGGGTCAATAAAAACCTATACTAAAGGTTGTCAATATGAAATGGATGTAGAGATTTATCACATAGTTTTCTAAAAAATGTGCATAACTGGAGTACAGCCGCAGTAATTTTTTCAGGTAATAATGTACACAATTCCAATGGTAGTAACTGTTGTAACAAAATATGAGAATCGTGGCTTTTAAATCCATGTAACATACGATTCTTCAAGTAAACAAACCTCAAGATGTTACTTGAATACCCATCAGATACCTTAACATTTTTTGACATTCGAAGGAATGTATCTCTATCCCTATTTTTCATTGCAAAAACTGTCGGAGGATACTTTCCATTATCATCTGGCCAGAGATCGTGTTCTATGTTCATTTCCTGTAAGTATTTGCGAGAATTGAGATGATCCTTCGACTTTCCATGCTCATTAAGAAATGTGAAAAGCAAATTCTCATAGACATTATTCTCAATATGCATCACATCAAGATTATGCTGCAACAAATTAAATTCCCAATATGGAAGTTTGAAGAATATACATTTTTTCTTCCATTGTTGCATTCCGGTTTCGCTTGATGATGTACTTCAGAACCGTTCTCTGCAATCATTCAAATGATGAACCTTCCCAAATTCCATTTCAACATTTTCAAGTTGTTCCAATATTTCAAAACCATTTACCAACTTTGGAGATGGTCTACGATCAATGAAACCATTAAATTTTGATCTGTTCAGCCGAAATCTATGAGATGCATCGAGAAATCTTCGATGACACAAGAAGCACCATTTTGTACTACGAGGTAGCCGTTTGGGCTCAAAATCAAATTTACAAATGGGACAAGCCAAACACGTGTAAGTGTTCCAACCAGATAAATTCCAAAGCCCAAGGATGTCACTAATGGTCCACATTAAAGTAGCATGCATTTTGAACATTGTTTTAGAAGAAGAATCAAATATCTCAACATCGTTGCTCCTTAACTCTTGGAATTCTTCAATCAAAGGCTGCAAGTATACATCAATAACATTTCCAGGAATTTTTTCCAGGAATAATCATCGAAAGGATAAAAAATGGTTGTTTCATACACATCCACAGAGGCAGATTATAGGGGATCAAAAAACTAGCCAAATGCTATAATTGGTACTCAAAGTCCCAAATCGGTTGAATCCATCAACAGCTAATCCCAATCGAACATTCCTAGGATCAACTGAGAAATTGAGATGTAATGAATCAAATGGATTCCATGATTGGGAATCTCATGGATGTCTCATTAACCCATCATTGTTATTATCTAAAAAATTCCACTTCATGTGTTCAGAGGTTTTCTATGAGATGAATAATCTTTGCAATTGAGGATTCAAGGGAAATTAATGCAAAACCTTTGCAAGTATGCTCCTTTTCTTCTTCTCCATGAAATTATGTTCATTAATACTTCCAACATCACCATTTTACTACCATATAGAAGAAGAAAATTTCATGCAATTCTGTCTACGTGAATCCTCTCCCTAATAAAGCATACAATCATTGGGAAACACATGTATTTTTGTATAATTCAGACCAAGCTTGTTACAACTTTTTTATAAAATAAAAAGATTCAATGATTTTTTCTTCAGGAAATCCATCACCAATCAATTCCAATATCATGGACATTTCCTTATTTGTAATTCTACATAGACATTTAAAATGGTACAACTTCAGCAAAAATGAAAGCTTTGAATATTATAAATACCAACTATACATCTCTTGATTTCCATTATCAACTAAACCATGAAACACATTTTCCTCAGTGAAGTATTCTCTTACATTTGGATCCACATAATAAATAAGAGTATCCAATGATATGTGACAATCTGGATCTTCTTTTGTTACTGTCTCAAAAACATCACTTGTCATGTTGCAATTTGTAGCACCCTCTTCTGGTTGTTCTGATATGTTTTGAGGCAGATAGTGGTGTCTTGCAGTGCCGAATACATAATTTTTTAGGTTTTGAATTTCATTTTCCATTGTCGACGAACTTGGGACCTCATTATATGGATTTACATCAGTTCTCAATCTTTCTGTAATGTTCGATTCTCCATGCCAAATCCAACACAAATATTGAGCAGGGAATTGCTTCAGTATTAAATGTTCATAAACCTCATCTCTCTTCAACTATGTTATAAAATTACATTTAGGACATGGAAATATTATTCTCCCTTCAACGGATCGATTAGAAATTGAAAAATCTAAAAACTCATTCAAACCCTTAACATACTGAGGTGTATTCCTCGGTAATGTGATCCAGCTTTTATCCATGTATATCACAATGTGCCTACACAAAAAAACAAGGAATCAAACATGATACATCCTCTATAACCCCATCATCAAAAAAATAATGATGAACAAAATTTCCATAATAGAGAAAAATTCAAGGATATATCAAGTAATGGGTCTCAAAATTCCTCAAAGTCCCTATACTAGAAGCACAAAATGGATGAACTCTTTCTATAAGAATGGGTCTTTTCATCATGTTATGGTTCATCCTACCTATACACCTTGCACATTGAATTCTCTTCATTCCCACTATTAATTTGTTGCATACCTGATAAAACTATGGAACGAAAAACCATTGATTTCCACGAATATTTAGCTTCCATTCACATGTCCCTAGTGACAATGTTCAAATTTGATGTTATGCCCAAAGAAAGTAGAGATATACAATGGTATGGTGAATACCATCACCAAAGAATTGATATTTCTCATAATTGATGACCCCTATCTTTGGAGAATATATAACAAACCTTGAAAGGTTATTGACATACTCCCATACTGATCTGTCGCCAATAAAAATTCTCACGACCTCAGTCTATTTATCTGCATCCATTCCCTTAGGAAATAACCATTAAAAAATTCAATCTTTATGAGATTCCAATTCATGCATTCATGAAGTTATGAAGGTACCACTGACTCCCACAAGACACTACTGAAACTATAAATCTAGTTCTAAAAAATTCTCACACACAAAGTGATTCAGGAATCCTATAATGGTGTCTGAGATTGAAAATGATTTATCATTAACAAATCAACACATATTCTAGGTCAGAATAAGAACTAAATAATCTTTTTTGAAAATTATAGTGGACAAAAATAACATATAAATGAACTATATCAATTAAATACATAAATTATATTTATAGGTTGATACAAGATAGGATATCTAGATGTATCTATGTATACTATAAGAGTAGGAATCATGCTCTTTGTAGTTCTAATAAAGGGACTACTATAAAGATCGTGCTCAGTCATTAAAGGACTAAATTTTAAATATATGTACATTGATGAATAAGCCTCTAGTGAAATATATCATGTAGAAATATATCTTATGTATGATAGTGTATATCATTAACATACCATGGATTCATGGGTAGGGGGACATGTTTATATTGAGATATTTTATTTATCTGACTCTCACGTATATATTTATAACTAATAAAGTTTTTATACAATAACCAGATTGAGGTCATGTAGAATTTACTATATATCAAGCAATTTCATCCCATGCAATGATGAAACAGTACCCTTAGGTTGTTCATGAGTATAAAATTTGTTATCTAACACTATCCATGTTTGAGTGGCTTAGTGACTATATCCCTATTTTTTCTATGGTTGAATGGTTGTCCCTATGTGATTTTTATTATTTATTTTCACCGTAATTTTTTCATGAGTCATTAAATGTGGGTTCTAGTGGGAATAAAAACGAATTTATAGAAAGATACACTTTTTCTAGGGATTAAGTTGATAATTTTTATAGATTTACCATTTTTAATGAATTATAATACTTTTCATATTTTTTTCAATGTGCATTCATAAAAAGGGGGACTCAAATACTTCCATAGGTTCTTATTGTATTTTTCTATCACAGTTAGTCCTATGTATCTTTAAATTAATATTTTAAATTATTGAATGTTAGTCCAATATTTTTATTTTTATGGAAATTCATTTTTAATCGAATGTAAGGTGGTTGGAATTTTGAAATGTGTTGAATAAAATGATGTAAGTTTGGTGCCGAATTTTATTATTTCAGAAAACCATGAGGTGTTGTGCACATATTTTAATGTAAAAAATATATAAATATTTTTATTCTATTTTAGGATCAGATGTATTGAAATAATATTATTTTATTTTAGTCCCATATATCATGGATATAATTGGCGGGTTTGGAATATTATAAAACAATGGAAATGAGATAATTACATGAATTGTGATCCCAATGATCATAAAAAAATATCATGGATATTCACACTATGTTTAATTTCATTGTTCATAGACCAATCTATGTATAGAGATTAAGGGATTGTATCCTTGAAAATAAATTATGTGATATATATAGCGATATAAGAGAGGAATAAAAATATGATATGGAAGTAGATCTTGATACACATGAATATATCATTTGTGGATGACTCAGATATTTTATGGTCATGGTTCTCAGACCTGTAGCTGCCAACATTTTTATATATAAAAACATAGAACTAATGATAGGTTAGTCATCATAGATATTCCAAAACACAGCCTGATGTGAATAAAGGATTATTAGTATCATATAATTCCTTTTAGGGGGTCATTAATTTTATGGTCATGATGATTAGACTATTGTGTCACAATGTTTAATATCCTATGAAAAGGACCATGGTTCTGATAAGACATTACAAAAGGAGAATCTAATGTTATGTATTTGGGGTATCCAAAACAAATTCATACCCAAATTGGAAGGTGCAGAAGAATATAATTTCAATATTTGTTTTAATGTTAAAATGATTCTCAATTGTTTAAACTTCAGGGTACAAAAATCACATTGAATAGAATGATTTTGGAAGGTTTAAAACATAAATTATGAATTCCTGAGTCAATAAAAAATAGAGACCAACTGGTGAAGAATGACCATTACAAATAGTTGAATACTAATACCATTCTCATTCAATAGAATCTAATTATAGTAGGTTGGATATTTTCTCAATCAGTCCATTGATTGATTATGTGGTTTAGGTGGAACTATCTTCCATGACTAAAATATCCCATAGGGATAACTTTATACCCTTCCAGGAAGGGTGTGATATTCAGTATCAAATCCTAATAGGTTAGCCTTAAATAAATCAACATCCACAACCAATTTTTATATGAATATAGAAAAAATGATTGATTAAATCATGTTTAAGGGATCGTAAGAGTAGTATATCAACTTGGAAAATTTATCAGTGTTGCATCACACATCAGAGATATGAACTGGATTCATAGAGAAAAAAATATTCAGAAAGAATTTTAAAACATTATATGTTATTCCACCATGTACTGAATTATTTTTGTTTGATCTAATGCAACATGATACTCCTGTATATTAAATCACTTAATGTAGTGATATATTCGATTTAAAGACATAGTATTTTAATTAAGTAGAATGTACTATTAAAATTTCATAAGTCTAGTTGAAAATGTGATGGGATATCCAATATAACTTTTTCCATGATGAATCGTTTATGGGGAATAGTAATAAATTATCAAGGATCACATAGTGAACCCCATGAAATTTTTATGATAGTATTCTTATAAGAATTATTTTTCCTAATCCATAAAAGGGAATAACATAGTGGGAGTGAAACATGACACCTCTAATGATTTATTTAAGAGGGTTTATACCTAAGAAATAGTTGTGACTATTTTGATTTTTAGTTTATGTAATTTTAATTAGGAAAAAGGGTTAAAATTCTAGGTCATATAGATTTGAAAAAATGTTTATGAGGTTCAACGTCACTTAGCATAGACATGGAAGGTAGAACTTCTCGTACATCAATGGGGAGGACATATCCAACTTCAGTTGGGATCCCAATTGATGTATATTTTTTCCCATGGGTAAATTCACAATGTTTATGTTTGTAGTACATGTACAATGTATTTGTGGTCATGCCTATGAAAATAAATATCATTGTCACCATGTATTTCACTAGAATGAGAATAAATCCGCACATAGTTCTTGATATGAAAATCACTCTATCAAAGATATGAATCATATAAAAGGAAAGGGAACTTTTATTCTTATCATGGGTCTATATATAAGATAACCCATTTAAAAATATACTACATTGATTCACCACATATATAGGTTATAGTAATTATAATATATTTAAAAGGAATATGGTAGTTGGTTCCATGGTAGGGTACCTAGATAACACTACATATCCTAATGTGATGGGAGTCAATCCAACTTGTAGTTATACTTATAGATGATTCATTGCATAGATTTTTATCACATGTGAGGAATATGTGCATTAATTCTCTAATATACATGTCAACCATGTGGAAAATACTTCTATATTGATCGAGATCTCATTTAGTGGGGTTTAGATTTCAACATCTCATCCTTGTATGGTATTGTAAAAAGGTGATGATCTATATCTAATACCCAATATATAAGATACATTTTTTAATAGAAATAAAATATTCAACTACACAATTAGTATATAGTTTGGAATAATCTACATTATACCATTACATGGATGAAGATCTCATATTGGTAATGTGTCACATAGAAAGGAAAAATTGTCTTGAAATTTATTTTAGAAATACAAGTACTCATGTGATGAGGGATGATTTTTATGATGTTTAATTGAATGCAATTAGGAAAAATTTCATACAGTTTAAAATCAGGAGACCAGGAGGTTTTAAACTAATGTGGAGATTATACCAAACTATATATTAAAATCCTACCTACTGGAAAACCAAAAAAACTAAATAAGGAGAAACAAAAATCTACCTAGATGGGAAGACGGTGCAGCTTCCGGGGTCGCGGGGGGTCTGGGGTCGCGGGGTCGCGGGGTTGCCGGGGTCGTCAGGGTTGTCGTGGTCGCTGGGGTCGGGGTCATGGGGTCGCCGGGGGAAGCGGGGGCCAGGGTCGCGGGGGAAGCAAGGGGCCAGGAGAAGTGGTGAAAGGAGGGTCGGGGTGGGGGGATGTGTCAGGTGTTAAAAAACCAATGTTTTGCGGTGGTTTATTATAAACTGCCTCAAAACCTTTTTTACATAAGGTTTAGCGGTGGTTCCTAGAACAGCCACTAAACAGCAGTTTTGTGGCAGTGTGTTATACTAGACATGAATGTTATGATATTTATTTCCTAGTAAGCCATTAGTGATTAAAACACTAAAAAAACCAGTTTGACAATATTATCCATGATGAGATGTTGATTAGTCCTATACAAAGAGAGCATGAGGCACATGTTCAGACATGATTATTTATGAAAAACAATTTTTAATATTTTAGTATCTTATATCATAAAACTAATGTACATTAGGGAATATAATCGTGGTTGTTATTATATTTGATATAATCTTATATTCCACAATTTATAGAACTATTTTACACATTCCAAAATTATAAAGTAATGTTTTATGAAAAAAAATTATTTATTCCTTGTATTAAATGGATGATATAATCTAAAAATAAGGGATGATCTGTATTTAATATGAAAATGATAAATTTTTTATCATTAATTTTATATTTAAATTTCGATAAATACTGAATGTTTTTTATTTCATATTTTATTTTACATTTTGTGAGACCCTATTGGGGTATATGTATCACACCCTAAAATTTCTATCACTTGTTTGTAGACATATTTTTTCTGGTTTCATGTAATGAGAAATATTCACTAAGATGGGGGGGAAGTTCTTAGTCAATGAGATTTTGCAGCGATTATGGTGACTGGTGGATCTATTTTCTACAAGTAACATAGGGTTGTGAAACTATTTATTTTTAGTTTATGTCATTTTGGATTGATTCTTCATTTAATTATTTATCTATCTTATTGGGTAATATTTTACATCTTTCACATCTGGTATTGTCATTAATAAGCGATTTGATATGTTCTCTTTTATGGTGTTTATCTTAAACTATTCTTTTAAAAAATATTTCCTTATGTTATCTTTTATGAATCGCGGTGCTAGTCACCAACCTGAAGAGATGAGAAATGCTCTTTATGATAATACAGTGTCGTCTGAGGTATCAATGAATCAGGGTATCCGGGCAAGGTTGTGACATGTAAATACACGATTTTATGAATTATTCTCATGTTATGGTTATTTTAAATTTTAAATTATAATATTGGATATCAATAAATATATAATAATATATATTCTAAATATTGATATCCAATTAAGTGAAAAATGAGATAATGTTATCTACATTAATGTTTATACTAGTGGATATATTAGAATTAACCCAAATTGATATTTTTTTATAATATTAATTGTAAAGGTGAATAAAATGATAATTTTCAATGATACCATAATATATTTTTATATTCATTCTATGTTTTTTTCTGTAAATATTTTTTATTTCAAAATGTAATAATATATATTTTTATTAAATTTATTTTTATTATCTTCTTTATTGAGAAGTTTTTTTTGTGGGATCTTGTCCTTTATTATGTTAAATAATTCATAATAATTTTTATTTTACTAATTATTATAAAATAAATTATGAAAAAATTAGGGTTTTGTAATTTAATCCATGTGTATTTAATGAGAAATTTGACATCATCTATAATTATATAAAAATTAAAATTTTGAATAGGGGTTTTCGTGAACATTCAGAAGTAATAAGCGGTTAACATTATTTTTATATACCATATTTAGATATTATTATTTATTTTTTGAGTTTAAAATTTATTAAGATGAAAATAAGGGTGTGGAATTAATATATCTTGGTAAATTGTTACATGAAATAAATATATAAAATGATTTAGTAATGAAATTGGAGTAAATAGATGAGAGACTATTTTAGTGGAAAAATAATACAACATTAATAAATTCGTAGTATTATATTTAGTGGTTTTTGTAATTATTCAAAAATAAATAATTTTAATATTATTTAAAATGTAAAATATATAAAACCTTATTATAAATATTATAATAATTGGTTGAATATGTTATGGGTCATTATGGTGAGTATCAAACATATTTTAGATGGAATATGATTTCAGCACCACATTTAGTTTCATGTATGTTTGATAATATTTGATTTGATCTCCAGAGAAGAATTTTTAGAAAACTACTAGGTACTATAGAGATTTTATGTGTGAAACATTCCTATAGAATTTTGTAATGTGTATGGATATAATAGTCAAGCAGAAGGTTGAAAATTTTGGAGACACATTATTTTAAATCTTCCCAAATAAATTTTGGAATCATGGATTCATTTACTCGAAAGAATAATTTACACTGTTTTTTCAAGTGGGTGATGATTTTTAACATCTAAAAGGAAGCAGAAGAATCTAAATGAGAGACTATATGTTCTACATTCACTAATATGGTCCCATGAATGTTATATATAAATAATAAAACAAATCATTTCAAGATATTACTCTAGTATAGGTCATAAGAAATATTTTCAATGGGAAAAAGGATACTAAATCACTATTAGTAAGATTTAAAATGTAGAACAGTGGAGTATAAGAAGACCATGTATTTAATTTATAGAATCAATCATATCACATTACAGAATAAATATAATAAATCAAAAATTTTATAGATAGTTTATGATATGGATTTAATTAATCTCACTGTAAGGATTATTTCATTATATTGGTAGTTGGAAATTATCATTTACATTGTTAAATGGAAATTGGGACATGTATAAACTATGAAAATTTAGATATATTCACTCCTATGATTTATTATTGTCAATAATGATGACAAAAAAACATACTACTTCTGTTTCCAGGTATTTATAACCCCTTATATTGTATAAGCTTCAGTTGTGTATTGTTTGGAGTTATTTCAGGTGATTTTATAAAACATTTAGTGGTTTATAGGTTGGAGCATGGTTTGCACATGAAATTATAGTAGATTTTCAAACCATGGACTAGTGACTTGATATATACATTGGTATATGAACATTCTTCAGATGGTTTTCTCTAAACATGCGTAGTTTTCCCAGAAACCATGCAGATGGTGTTTTCTATATACTAAATTTTTATTAAAATTTTCTAAGACATCTTTTTAGGTCGTTAACGGATCCCAATCAACAAAAAAAAATTCTCACTTTTTAGATCTTACAATAGAGATTTTTTCCCCCCAAACCACTTTAGAATGTGATAGAATGCTAGGAGAACGATGGCCGATTGCCGTCTAGTTAGACTACTCCTCTAATTCTACTACTATCTTGATCTCTTTATTTCTCCATACAGTTCCATAGATATTGGTACTGATTTTTTGATCTAATACCATTTTTAGATCATAATCCAAGGATTTATTCCCATATGTATTATCTCCGTTCTTTATGGACAAATATCAATTACTATTTTGCATTGTGAGATTTGTTTTTTTTCATTAGGGTGTACTAATATGATGCCCAATTTTTTTTGAAAATAATTTCAATGATTAAATTTCTATAAATTGAATTTAAATTCAATATATTATATTTTAATAAAATGTATTTGAATATTTTTTTTATAAAAAAGACAATTCTTATTAATTGGGGGTTTTAAAGAAAAATGGTTTTTGGATTTGAAATATAAATGGTTAGATTTAAATTGTGAAATTTAAATTCTGGTTTTTATGGGAATTTAATAAATTTAAATGATGATTTTAATGGATGAAAAATATATATTTTTTAGTGTTTTTGAAAAAGAAACCATAATCATGTGAATTTGAGGGTTTGTGAGGAAACTGACGTAATTGTTGAATTCGAATGTGAAGCGAAAGATAAAATTTGATGATTTACATTCAAATCAATGTTTTTTAAAATATTATTTAAAATTATATGAAGTAAACCTTTGGGTCTCATCATGGTGAAAAAGAATGTTTTTGAATAAAAAATAATAATGGTTTTTAAGGTGAAAATAGGATTATTTGAAATGGAGATGGAGATGAATTTCATTTTCTATTATCAAAATAATTTCTAATCATTGATTTTTACTTGAGAACATTAATGATATAAGAAGTCAAGGATTTGTTTTGGATGTAACTTTATGATTCACAAATGATCTAAAACATCATATAATCACATCCCATTCCTTAGGTGATGGCGATGAGATCACTTTTCTGGAGGCCAAAATGGAAATATGTACATGTTTTTCTAAATTCAATTTTTTAATCCATGTTACCTAGAACTGTCATACCTATTTGGAATATTATGATGTTTATCACATGTTTTCAATTTTTAATGCATAAATATACCATTCTTATAAAATATTTTTCATACCTTGATAATTTATTTAAACTATTTATATAATGTGTGTACATAATTGAATTGTAAGAATTGATGTTTTTGAAATGTATCATTTGATTAATGAAAAGTTACATCTTCAATGTATAACATGATTTTATTATGGTTTTTCAAAAATTTTAACATTATATCATTATTTTATTAAACATAATTTGTTATGAAATTTCAGCTTGTTTTACAATTGAATGATGTTTTTGGAAAAATTTATAAAGGCATCTATTGCAGAATAATTTTTTACAATCCTAATGGGATTTATATCACACCCAATGTTTTCATTTTCTTGTTTTTATATTATCTATTTCTTGGATTGAGATAAAGAAATGGATCTTCTATAGGTGGATAATGTTGTTGATTTTTGGTCTTATAGAGTTTTGTCCTTAGGTTCTATGGGTGGTTTTTCCACTTATTTAACATGGGTAGTAGTACAATGTTGGTTGGTCATATTTAACTTTAGTTAAATTACACCCAGTGGAGTTTTCTAATGAGATGAATACATTTTTGTATTTCTGTTTCCACGTTATTGGTGAAAAAATCATTTACACATTTATTTTGTATAATGCTATGTGCTTAGTGCCAACCTATGTGGATTGAGAATTCCCTTCGAGATATGTCAGGAAAGACTCATTTAAAAGGTTATTGTGGAACCCATGTTGGTTCGTGACACATTTGTTTCAGGGATCTTGGTGGATAATTATTTTGAAGTGAATATGCATTTTTAAATCTTTTTGGGATAAAGGGGGTGTTTCAATTTATTTCTTTGACATTTATCATCGAAATGAGCATTAACTATCTACGGGTGGTAAGGAAACGGTGTCTTGTGGTTTAGTTATTGTCTTTTCTCTAATTTTAGTTGTACATCATGAAATCTAAATCTTGTAAATCCTATATCATTCTAGTATGTTTCTCTCATTTCTCATTAGAAGCATTACATAATGTCTTCCTTATTACATGTTTATGTTTTGTAGCATCATGAAACTTTGGAGACAAGAAAATCAGACCTAGGAGGAAGAAAATGCTGAACATTAGTTAGTGAATCCTATTGTACATCTAAATATGACTGAGGTCATTATGTGCACTCTCCATGCTATGAGAAAACCACAACCTCGAGTTACCATTCAGGCTCCCATTGTGTAACTTCAGAGGGACGTTCTCAAGATTAGTTCTCAAGTGTACCTTAGCTATAATCCATCACTGTTAATGGGGTAAAATAACCCTCATAAGGCTAATAAGTGGTTGACAAGTTTGGAATTGTTATTTTTGTTTTTGGACATTCCCGATGAGATAAGTGTGACAGGGTTCACATTTATGCTGGAAGAACTGAGAAAAATAGGGAGGGACACTATAGTGAAAACGATGAAACTTGTGGTATTAGAGTAGGAGGACTTCAATGTTCTTTTCACCAACCAATTTTTTCCGGATCAAATTCAATTGTACATGTCTATATGGTTTTTCAGTCCTGAGCAAGAAGATAGGTCTGGGATAGAGTATGAAAAATCTTATACTGAGATTGTACACATTGCACTACAGATATTATCTAATGAGAGGATGAAGGCTCGATGGATCCAGTTGGAACATCGGTAGTATATTATTTCATAGGATAACTTACTAAAGCTTCCCTAATATTTTTATGTATTGTATAGATCACTAATGTTCATGATGGACCTAGAGGGTACCTCCGGGATATCATTACTCTCCTTTTCTCCTAATGGTAGTGTTAGTTCCTTCAAAGGAACGTTGTAGCATGATTATTCACATGGGCTATCTCGATGGCAGCGTTTTTATATACCTCCTTATGTACCAGGAAGTGGCCCTATTATTTGTTAATAGTGTGAAATGATAATAAATTCTATGTTTTTTTACACATAGGAACCCATGAATTGTGACTCCTATGGCTTTTAGGGACCTTTTATAGGTTCTTCCATGTTTATTCCACTCAATATATAAAGATTGGATCATCAGATCATCCTAAAACTATGGGGAAATAAGATGATTCATGTTGAAAATGGTTACATCTACAGGTATCTGAAATAAATATTCTTCAAGCAATGAATGACTCTCTTGAGGAAGCATAATCAGGTCCATAAATTGTTATAGGCACCTTCATTATAGTTTCCTCAATAGTGATAGATTTATTTGATATGGGTGTTTTTAAATCATTTATTTAACCTCAATTTGTTAATCTTCTTAATTGACCTATTGAGATATTATCTTGTTCAATGGTTATTACTACCCTCCATGGGATGACAATAAATCAAGGTTTATGTAGTCCAACATGTGTTTTATCTTTATCAGTTGTTGATTTATCCTGGACCTTTCTACATCTCGAAAAGAAATCTTTTGCCATAATCAAGGGAATGGATTGGATCATTGCTAATAAATCAAAGAAAATTTTCTATCAATAATGGGCCTCTATCACTACAACGAGTGGTTAGTGTCTCATGTTTCAGGGAGATTGTGACCCATGATCAAGCAAGGCCAAATCATTATATAGAATGTTGGGGAATGTAATATTAGTGTTTGATTTTAATTTGGGGTGAGAACCCTTGAGTGGTGATCTATATACTGTCATCATTGGGCATTCCATGGACAGTGTTCAGATTTCTTCCTCACTTCATGAGATTATTTTTTATGATCAACAACTTCATGATGAATTCCATATAATTAGATATTCCCATAATTGTTTGGAGACAGTTTCCCAGTTTTTTTTCTCTATGAGGGAATTCTATGCTATCAAAATGGTTTTATGGTACTATCCTTGGTAAATAATGGAGTGAAGGGTATTTCTATATTCCCTAGTCGTTTGTTCACCTTGGAACCATAAATATGTTATAAATCATGAGGAACTAGTTTTTCTGGCTAGGTATTAGGAGAGGAATTGTTGATTTTGTCTATTGTTTCCATATATGAAAACAGGGGAATGTTGGGAATGAGAAACTTTTGAGTATCTTCAGCCACATCCAGCACCTAATTGGACAGGTGATGTGATCATTACAGAAATTGTGGCCTGGTTTCAACATAGCCAAATGACTACTAATGTGATTTGGGTGGTGATCTAAAATAAAATTAAATAATCTCACATTATACTCATTTTTATATATATATATATATTTGATGAGTTGGTGAGTCTCTATGTTTATGAAATTTCCTGGTTTCATGGTATTATATCTACTATATTCTCTATAAGTTATCACCAATGTACATCTATCTTTTTAGGAGTCCTTAAATAGGAATTATGATCTCACATCCATTTGATGATGGAATACCATCCAGAATTAGATGGACAGATAGAAATTTTTATATAGATTATTTAGGGTATGCTTCGGGCTTGAGTTCATGTCTTTGGTTGATCATGGGATGATCATTTCGGGATGTTTGAATTATCTTATAACAATAGTTACAAATCCCCGATAAGGATGGATACTTTTGAGTACATTAATAGTCAATCATGTAATTCAAAATTGTGTTGGTCAAATATTGGTAAGAGTTTCATGGTTAGACTGAGCTTGGTCCAAGAGATGATATAATAAATTCAGATGATTCATCCAAGTATGAGGATAGCTCAAAGACAATAAATTTCTTATGATGATAATCATCATATATATATTGAGATCCCATTTGGTGACCAAGTATTCTAAAATGTTTCACATCGGGTGGTTCATCATTGGATTTAGAGCCAAGGGAAAATTTCTACACATTTTTTTGGGCCATTTGATGATGATGAATATAGGGGAAGTTTAAAAAAAAATTAGAACTGCTGCAACATCATAAATCGATAAATAATGTGTTTCATGTATCTCATCATCAAAATTATATATATGATCAATCTCATGTTTTGTGTTGGTGTAATATTGAAGTGGAACATGATTTATCTATGACTAAATTACAAGTAAGGATAATTGACTCTAAGCCTAAGGTATATTTTGGGAGAATGATACCTTTGGTCCGTGTACAATGGTAGAATGATTCTACTTCTCACGAGACATGGGATATGGTGGAAATAATGACGATGAATCAGTCTCATATTATTGATAAGTAGGATTTTTAAAGCATTTTGGTGATAGAAAGTTTGTATAGTGGGGAGAATGTAACAACTCGTTACTATTTTCAGGTGTTACAAAACACCTCTTTTTTCATCTTTTGTTGGGTTTTGTTTGGAGTAGTTGAAAGTGTTTTTGTAAAAATGTTAGAGGTTTCTAGGCTGAAGCATAATTTTCACATGGACGGTACGCCATTTTTCATAATATGTACTAGTTCCATGTTTTGGAAAATGGGATCTTCATAGTCTTCCCAATGATTTGCTAACCAATCATAGATTCCATAGAAACCGAGACAATGATATTTTATAGAGCCCAAATTTTTATTAAAATTTACAGATCCAACTTTTTAGGTCTCAGACAGACCTCCTTAGACCAAAACATATTTCTTCTATACTCAAAAATCCAATTAAATATTATTGGCCCGTCTAAAATATTCAAATAGTGATCTGAAACAAGGATAATGTCGGTTGATCTCCTTCTGGTTAGTTTCCTCCACTCGTTCTATTCATCCCTTGATTGAAGACTTTCTCCTTATGGTTCCCTAGATCTTATTATTGATTTTTTCATCTGATATCCTTATTTAGGATGTTAAACCATGGATCGATTCTTGTTTGTGTGATATTCATTGTTCATGGAAAAATCCATATAAGGGTTCGGTGTAGTGAAATACATTGTTCTAGTAGGTAGTACCAATATGATGCCAAATTTTTATTGAACCAGATATAATTTTTTAAATTTTAATTCTTAGTATTTATATAAAATTTCCTATATTTGAATCAAAATTATTTGAATTTTTTTCTTGAAAACCTATTTATGATGAATTGGATGTTTTGAGGAGAAAATTGGTTTTTTGCTTGGATTTCGATTTGTTGATATATATATTTTCCAATTTTTTTTTTATTGAAATTTAATCAGTTGAACAATTTATTATAATTAAAGAATCAATTATTTAAGTGGGTTTTGTTAAAAAGAAACCTGATTCTGCATAATATGGGGTTTTGTTATTAAAATGATGGAATTGGTGAATTCAAATGTGAAATAGATTTTGAAATTGCAATATTTGGTTTCAAATACCTATTTTATAATAAATGGTTAAATTTTATTTATATAATACATAGGGTCTCATCTTGTTGAATGGATATGCTTTTTATTACAAATATGTTATGGTTTTCAAATTGAAAATTGGCATATTTGAAATAATGAATGGGTTGAATTTCATCTTCTATTTGAAAATAAATATTCCATTATAGATTTCTAGGTGATCAAGTGTAACCATTAGAATGATAGATAAGTATTTTGGGTCAGACTTTATGATTCTTCAACATTCTAAAATATCCTATTTGCACATCCCATTCCATAAGAGATAGTGACGAAATCATTTTACGATTAGCCTAAAGGGCATATGTAAAGACATTTCCCAATTAAAAATGTGACATCCATATAGCATGGAAAAATCATAATTATTGGGAAAATGACCATGTATCTCTCTTGTTTTAATTTTTTAATGAATATATATTCCATTTCTAGAAACTATTTTTTACTGCTTCATAATTAATAAAAACTTTTTATAAAATTCTACTATTTAAGTCGTTTTTGAGTGCTTTTTTTATAAAATGTATCCATTTATTAAAAGAAAATATATATTTTAAAATGTTTTCTATCATTTGAAATTTATAAAATAATTTTATAAATTTATTCTCATATTTTAAACTAGAGGGATATATTATTTTTTAATATGATTTATTAATGCAGAAATTAACTTGTTTTAAAATTGAATGAAAATTTGGATTAAATTGATATTAAATATGTTATGGAATCCTTGGGTGAAATCCTGTAGGGATTTGGCTCACACAGTACTTGTGACATTGGGATTTTTTTTATTATATTATTCTAGGTATGAAAAAAGCAAAAGGTTCTCGTAGAGGTGGATCATAATACTCCACATTTGTCATGAGGAGTTGTGTCATAAAGACATTTGGAAATTCTATACTATTTAATACTTTTGTATTAGTACATTGTCCATTTTTTTTAACTTCTAATACATTAATCCAATTGTAGTTTTCAATTGTTATGTATATTGTCTTTTCTTCTTTTCTTTATGCATTGTTATTAGAAAATCAACTGAAGTTATTGTTTTTTTTAATGTCAGGTGCTAGTTGCTGACCCATTGGTATTGGGAACACCGTTCAGTCAATGTCACCACTGACTATGTCATCATATTTACATGGTACACATGAATTCAACAAGATTATATATGTTCACAAGGGTAACATTAATAATATGTATGATGTGTAAAGAAATAATATTCTTTCTAGCGATCATGGGATCTAAATCCAAATCCATAACATATTCCATTTCATACATTGTTTTCTAGATTTTCAATATAGGTGATGAACTAAGTACCTTCTATCTCCCTATATCTTCTGTTTTATTTCTCATCATAGCTTCTTTTAATCTTTTTTATCTTGTTCTAACCATTGTGTGTAAATAATGTTTTTTAAATTTGGAAAAACCATGTATTATCTGTGTAATTAAATTTGTGTGTGTAGATTTGTTTATAAAGGATAATATGAATGAATTTGAATATATAAATAAATGTTTTATATGAAATGGAATGAGGTTGTGATTCCAATGTGATAATTAGTTGGGGAAGAATTTGTTCCTTGAAACTCATAGATCATCATTTTTTGTTTATCTAAGATAGAATAAGTTTTATATAAACATACGAGAATATTATTAAAGTGATGTAATAATGATGAATATTTCCTAAATTAACATAAATATATATATTTCTAAACCGGATAAATGAAATTAAAAATTAAGAAATATAGATTCTTCAACATTTTTCTAATTCCTTAAATGAAATGGTATAATATATGAATGAATTTTATAGTAGGGTTTTTGAAATTATTTTTTATGAACTAATATGATTAGGTTTAATTTTAAAAAAATTAATAACACTGCATCTTTTAATTCTATTTTAGATTGTTTGAAATTAATTAAATATTTCTTGAATCTACCTAAATGAGATAGCCAAATTACAAGGAGTTATTCTCAATATAATATCTAATAGTGAGCGTAGATTTAAATTTAATTTTTATAAAATATATAATTAATAATACGGTCAAAAAAATAAATAGCATTATTTATTTTAATTGAAAATATTTTTATATTATCAGAGTGCATTATTTAGACATTATGTTATTCCCTCTAAGCATGATCATTTTATAACAAAGGATTCAATGATTAAAATAAATCATGAGTTAAATTTTGGTATGATAAAAAATTTTATTATAGAATAAATATATATCCTTTTGAATAATTATATAGAAATTGGTGTCTGACTATACATTATTTTGGTGAATTCCTAGTAAAAAATTCTATTAAAAAATTGGGTTTAAACATTGTTTGGAATATAAAGATAATTTTGTATTATATGAGGGAAACATAGTGTTGAAAAAAGAAGTGAAAAACAATTATTAATTGAACCTGAGGTAAAACGATAATTGTGAAATTTCATTAACGGGGTATAATGTAACAAATAAATAGTTAATTTTTTTTTAAATTATACTTTATTACATAGTACATTGAATTAAAAAAGAAATAATCTTAAATAAACCACAATGTATATATAGGAATATTAATAAATTTTTTTGTATGTGATAACATAGACGATGGTTTGAAGGTTATCAATACTAAAAAAAATTCAGTGATATATATAGAAAAATAGTTTCTCAAGAAATATAATAATTAATCATATATTTATTGTTAGTATTTTATAAATCAATATATAAACTATTCTATTAGAAACATATATTTAACTTAAAACAATATTAATTTGTGTAATAAATTTTTTCCATTAAAAATTATATCAATCACCAATGAATAATTATTTAAATTAAATTGTTAGATTTTTTATATAATATAAATAAAAATAATTCATTTTTTGGTGTTTTTTATATTAAATGAGAATACATTTATTTTATGGTTAAAATATACATTTTCATCAAAAATATTATATTTTAAAAGATATTTTAATGAATTTATGAACTAATTAAAATTTTATTATAAAAAATGATCATCATTTTAGGTTTTATATTATGAAAATTTTCATGTATATAAATATAAATATTTATATTTATGAAAAATATTGATTTTTGATAGAATATTGAACATTAATAATTTTTAAAATAATGTAATATCATTTTATAAAATAATTTAATTTGAAATAAAAAACTATAGTTTTTATTTCAATTAAATTTAAAATATGACTCATTTTATTAAAAAATATTATTTCCATAGGAATCATGATTATATTTTATTTCTGTATATATTATTTTGTAGGGCCAAACTCCTTTTTAATGTGGTTTTTTATTAAAATTATGAAAATATATAAAAATATATGTAAACCATGTATAAAAATTCATTATATCAAAATTGATTTTATATTTTTATTTATGGGGATAAAAATTCTTAATACTAATAATATAAATTTTTCATAATGAATTGTTACCCTGGAAAAGTGATCTCACTAAAGTAAAGGGAAAACAAATCATTTAATGAAAAATAAATTGTTTATGGAGTAACAAAAATGTAAATTTTATTAATATATTAGATAATTTCAACCCTTCTCATATAATAATTAATAAATTACAATTTTAATTTCAATATTCCATTAATACATCATTACATTTATTTAGATCATTAAAAATATATATGAGTGACTATATTAAAATTTATATATGGGCATCATATTCCCTCATTAATTCAAATATGATAAGAAAATTTTCATTATATATACTATCTAAAATACTATTCAATAATCCTCCCCACATCCTAGAGTTCATGGTATCACAAAAATATCAACCCCGAAGGATTAATGTATAAGCCAACTGTGGTTTCCCAACAAAGTGGTGTAACTAAGAACTAAGTATTGTAATGTTTATATCATCATCAATCTCCTTGAAATATTCTATAACTATAATTATATAGTATAATAAGTATCCTTAATATAATACAATTTTATTGTGTTTGTGTAAAAATATTTTTCATCTCATTTTGCATCATATTGTATACGAGAACATAACTCATCTACAAATGTTTAATAGCACCTCCATTATGTGATATGTTTCATACTATAATTCCCAATACATAGATGGTAGATATGTTTAATTTTATAAATATTTATTATATAAATGATATAATATTTATTTTTTATTATTATATTTTAATTACCTTTTTACCCTTCCATCCACTCAAAATGATATCATCACTCATGCGTGCGTGTAGACTAACACCTCCAGAAAGTGATGTGATTAATTTTTTTAGTTATTATTTTAAATATATTTATAAAATTATATTTAATGAATTTATATATAATATTTATTTTTTTCATAAATATTATCAATATTATTTAATAATGTACCAATTTCTAGTAGACATTTTGTTAATTTGGTTTTGGGATTATGAACGAGTCAACCTTTAAAAGTAAAACATGAACATATAAAAATAATAAAAAATTATTAAAATATAAAAAATTGTATAATTATAAGGGAATAAAAAATACATATCATCATAATAAATATGATATTAATTTTATTTTTATAATTTTTTAATATACATTATATGCATGGATATTAGGGAGATTTAGTATGCGATTTGTAATCTCAATTTCGTTTTATTGAGACTTACTTATTCCTCATAAAAAAAATTACCCTGTTTTTTATAAACATCAAAATGTGGGTGTTTCGAAATTAGTTTACTGAAAATTATATGTTTTAAAAATTAATTACATTTTATGTTATTCATATTTACTTATATAAAAATAATACTATTGTTGATGTTTATTTTAATTAAACTAGTTATAAAATGCTTTAATCGTTGTATTTTCCAAATAGATGTTCTTGAAAATGTTTCAATAATGCAATTCAGGGTAACATAATTATATTATTTTGTCTATTTAAATATTCCTTCTATTTTTTATTTTTTTTAATGAAATATTATTAAATTTTTTTATTTGGGTAACATTTAATCATTTTTCCATATTGAAATGTTATTTTATAAATTTTCAATACATGAATGTGTTTTCGAATCAGCTTATTAATTATTGAATATTATTCTTCCTCTATTTGATCCAATGGTTTTACCCCAAATATCCACATGTGTGTTTCACATGGAATTTCTCAGTTATATATTATTCAAAGGAAATTATATTTTCATCCAAATATTTATTTGTATCCTGGAAGTAAATATTTATATGTGAAAAATATTATTTTATCAGTTTCTTTTATTGAAATGAATATTTATTTAATTAATTTCCAGTTACATAGTTATTGAAAATTCTATATTGTTATAGAAGTAGATCTAATAATATGTGATCATGATATATTAATCCAATTTATTTTATAGATTGATCGAATTAATAGTAATTGGGTTGCACCTAATGGATATGTTTAAATTATCTAGTATGGTGATTCATTTGAATATGTTCTTTTAAGGTGGAATTGAAGGATATTGTTCCTATATACCTATAATATTTTTTAATTCATTATTTTTATTTTAAATACCTTTTATCATGTGATAATATAATTAAATAATTAAAAATGTAATTTTTATGATCTTATACTTATAATTTGTTTATTTTTCAGGTGTTCTCATGTTTCATTAAGTAATTATCTATCTTATGAATATCAATTTATTATTTCATTAAAATTTATATATTAGATGAAGTGTATTTAATATCATTTTTATTTTTATATATCAATTATAATGAACACAATTTTTATTTTTTTTAATATATAATCCGTATATGGGTTTTCCATTAATATTTAATGTACAAATGAGAATCCTTTATTTTTAATCCATTAAAAATAATAATTCAGATTATTCTCTGTCTTCAAATTTTATTCACTAAGATTAAATATGTCTATGTATTGTAGAATCATCAATTTTAGCATTATTCAGGTATTAGAAACAATTTATTGAATGAAATAGATTTAAATATATTGAAACATATTTTTATAAAATAATCATTGTTTAGAAATATCAATTATGTTACATAATAGATTTTTAATTTTTATAAAATTCGAAAACATGAAGTACATTGAAATATAATATAATTAAACCCATATTATAAATGTTATAAAATTTCATTATCTATTTTATGTAGTACTATATTTACATTAAATCTATTACACACAATATGATATTATTTCACATTACAAAAGGATATAATATTGGGGTTTGGGTTGGAGAATATTCTTATGAAATTCATTATTTTTATTTTTAATTTGTTTTAGCAAAGATATTTGGATATTAATTGTCTTCCATAATTAATTTATTTTATAGGAAGCAATGATATTATTAAAGTGTCTATAATATTTATAACCTAGTGAGATTTAATGTCACGTTGTGAAAGAAATATGAATATATATATCCAATAATTTATATTTCCCTTTTAATTTATAAGAGTTTATAAGAATATTTTATTTTTTATGACATATTCATTTTTTAATAGTATAAAATATAGATTACATATTAATGAAACGATAATTTTTTTTTATGGCAAGTAAGTGAAAAAATGGAGAAGTCATTATGATGTATATTGAAATCACAGAGAAAGGGGATTTCTATTTGATGAATCATTGAATATGAAGAATTGATATAAGAATTTTTACTGAAAAAACCACCCTCACTAGAATTTTGATTTTTTGTTATAAAATCATAGAATGTAATCATAAAATTGTCTATTTCATAAATTTGGTAACAACTCTGTTCACATATAGACGTGAAGAGGTAGTTTGCAATGTATCATTACATCATCCTTCCAAAGCCACATTATTAGATATATTGATTATTTTTATATTACTTCAATGATGACATAATATCATTATATATTATATGGAGTATCCTTTTGAGGATAAAAATTAAATTTTATCCGTCATAGTCTTTATTTTTCAATATTTAATAGTGTGTCTGCATAGTATATGATTATTTTGTGGACATATTTTTAACCATAGAATGTTATATATTAATAAAAATATAGAGTATAACCATATTTTAATCCCTATAATATTATATTAGTCATTTTGGTGGAACACAATGTTACATTCTATGGAAAACCAAAATAAATACTCAAGATCTTGATTAAAATAAACTCCATCATAGCACAAAAAATCACATCACAATGAACACATTATATATAGTAAAATATGATATAAAATATAATGACATTAAAGATAAGAGTATAATTTAAATAATTAGTCATTGACATCAGAATTGATTGATAATAAAATATCCCACATAATATTCATCACTAAATCCTCCAAATTATTATTAACATTTTAATTTTAAAACATTTCTCTCCTAAATTTGTATATAATAGATAAATATTAAAATAACCTCCCCATATATAATATCCCTCCCACAAAAAATATCCTCAATATTCTATAATATTACAATATTACAATGTAATAGAAACTGAAAAATATAAGATTTTACATTTAATGTAGAATTAATTATTGTATTAATAATAAGATTCTACAGACTAAATGAACAAGTTTAATTCATAATTTTTGAAATATTATATATTTTTTCAAAAATAATTTATATTTAATATCATGTTATAATATAAGAAAAAATATAAATAACATTAAAAATTAAATCCCAGAATTTTAATTGAATATTGTTTGTCCCAAGCAGGAAGCATATGAAGGTGGGAGAAGTATTTGGTAAAATTAAATAAATATAATATTTGACTTCAAAAATTGTTTTAATAAACATATAAAATTTATAATTAATAGAATAAATTTAATAATAAATTCAAAAAATGTGAATAATTAGTCTCAAAGTACTATATTATTTTAATCAATGTGTTATGTTAGGCTATTCCAGTAATATTGATTCGATCAGTGACATCCTACATTGTATCTCAAGGTGTATCTATGTGAGGAAAACGAACATTGAAATGAAATTTTTCATCCATTGGTGGATTTCATTAGTTTAATATCTGTTCTCAGTGGGTAGTATATTATGGCGTAATAGGAAAGAATTCAATATATTACTACAAAACAATGAGTCCATTTGATGTAGATTGTGGTTCAATAATGACTAGATTCAAATACATTGTAACAAATAAATTGAAAATCTTCCTAGGTAGGATATGTGAGGTTCACAATGATTCCATTGTGCATGAATTTGGTTGACAAGGAAACACTCCGTGAAAAGTGAGAATAATATTTCTTCATGTTACATACCAAGTTAACATGGTACACATTTATTTCTGGCACCCATCATGATTATAAATCCACAATTAAATTAGTATTGGATTTGATTAGTGTCTATATGGGTGACATATTAGAATTAATCTCATTTTTTTTATGTGAAGATAATGAATATTAAAATAAAATGGGTTGTCCTATCATAAATGTTATTATTATGATATTTGACCATAGTGGGTAAAATATTGTGGTGTTCTCGAAATGAAAAAACATATTAGTAGAGTAATATGGGGTCATTTTTCCAGGATCATATCTTGAGGAAGTTTGGGTTACAACACATTGTCTTAGATACAATAAGCATTCAGAAGAATAGTGGTAAAACATGGGATTTTTTTTCGGTTTTAGAATATGGGGAAGATGTGATTTAAATTGTTGGAGAGTGTAACACACACATATAATTTTTATATAATTAAATAATTGTTGTGACCAATGATAACGAGTTTCAACATTCTTTTCTAGAGCCCATAAGATTATAACTCCAGTTTTTCGTTAGAATATTTTTATGTTATATTAGCTTGAATGAATTCATGAGATGATTAAAAGGTTGTGTGGGAGGGAGAGAAGAGAAAAATAAATGAACATGTTTTTTCCATTTTGGAATGCCTATTGTTTAAAAGGTGACCCTATTAGGTTACTTATTATTTGGACTTTTGAAGGAATCCATTTTATTACTAGGGAACTATGTAGATTTTTTACTATGATTATGTCCATATTATGGCTTGGTTGTGACCATGGATGTTAGTTATGATTAGTCATCATCAAATACGAGGTCCTCAATAAGTTGGTTTTTAATCAACACTCTTCACGATGAAACATAAGTTATGAGTAAAAAATTGGTTTTTATTTTGTTTTGTTTTTTGATTGAATTATTGATTTTGGGGTTTTGTTCCTATATACCATTTAAAGGTTTTATTATGGAATCAAGAAATAAGTTTTTTTTAAAATTATGGTATTTATTATCCGAGGACTATTTAGATGATGTGTAATCATGTGTAGTGAAAGAAGTAATTTTAAATAAATTTTTGTGGTTGATGCATGATTGGTATTATGTAAATCCTCATGTAGGCCATTGAATTCTTGGTATTCCACCTTTTTTCTTGATAATTAAATAATAATTAATTTAATATTCTTTTTATGAGATAATTAATGGTATAAATATGATAATATTATATTTTTTGTACTTTTAAAAACTATATTGTTTTTTAAAATCATGGATTTATAGAAAAATATATTTAGTATTAATGTGAAGGCTAAGGTGTGTTTTTTTTATATTGGATTCTTTTGGGTTGTTTTATAAATAGAATGGAATATATTACACCTTCAGATTGAAATATTAAATTAACTTTAAAAATGATTTATTTTAATAAAAAAGCGTTAAAAAAACTAATGCATGCAAGTGACAATAAATAATAATGATAGTTATAATTATCTTAAAATGGTAAAAAATTAAAAAAATTTCAATTAAAATATATAGAGTTAATAATTTTTAAATTTAAATAAAATGATTTTTTAAAAAATTTTATTAACATTTTATTTAAAATTTTATTTTTATTTTTTGAACTAGATAAATTAATCAAAAAAATTTTATTAAACATATCATAATTCCCTTAATAACATTTTCACTATTTTCTTAAAAGTTTTTTGAAATATATGGTAGTTAAAATAATTTATAATTTACCTTATTTTATCATATTCTATGAATCACAAATAATATTAGAAACCGCATAATTTAATCATATATGAAAAAAACAAATTATACACTTTGAATTATTCTTCAAACATAGAAAGCCATTGCTAAAAATATTTAGATTTAATGTAAATTGTTACTATAATATAATAATTTTTTTTGATATTCTATTTAAATCAACTATTTTAAATGTAGAGTTCAATATTTTTTCTATTTACAGTTATAATTTATTTTATTCAATTCATAAATATGAAATTTATGTCTTTAAAATATATAAAATCAATAATTTAATCATATATATAATTTATAATTTTTATAACTTTATTTATCAAAACAAAACGGTTTTACTTATTTAAGTATTATTACTTTAAAATTATGTTTTCATAATTATATATTTTTTTATATAAAATTGGTTTCAAATTGAATGAATAATTTTTAGATTATAAAATTTTTTTATTTTAAAATTTTCACTTTAAATTAATATATTTTTTCTTTGTATATTGAGTTTTATATTTCACTATTAAAATTCAATGTTGTTGTCAAAATTACACATACATTATCATAAAAATCAATCTACTGCATTTATACATATAAAAAGTCTAACATAAAATTACTACATGAAATTTGGACATTTTACTCTTCCAGGAAGAATATCCCACTAAAATAAACCAAAGATGAAACATATTTATCTTAATTCCATCATTTTTTAAAATATATATCCATGGGATAATGTAGTCCCTAATATAAAAATTATCCCCTCATCAGTTTTCTTAAAAATATTACTAATAAAAACATATTTCCATAATTAATATATGATTAGTTCTGTAAAGACTGAGGTATTTGTAGAATATTACATTTTCATATCTATTAATATTTATGATTAAGATATTAATTTAATCCTAAAGAGGAAACATTCTCTGAATTCATACTCAACATGCAACAACAGATTTCATTGAAATTATATGTTGCATAAAACATTGAGTTATACCAAAAAAATGTAATAATATTATTATTTTAATTGATATTTAACACCTAATCGTTTTATTAGCAGGAATGAAAAGATATAACTAAAATATGTCTCATAAAAGTCATTAAAAATGTTTTCTAAATGTTTTCACTTTTATTCAAAAAATTCAGAGGCATAAAATATAAATGAATCTGCTTTTAGATATGAAATACTCTAATATTCTTTAAATAGTCTGTTTACCACCTTTGATGGAGATCCATTTTTAAATCATTTTATTACACTTTAATATGTCCTATTTTTTATAATAAAATTTTCCTTAGAATAAGGACATAAAAATATTCTTTTGGTAAAATTTTGGTATTTTTCTAATAAAGTTCATTTTTTATGAGTAATGAAAAATACTGCATTTTAATTCAAAAATACATTTTAATATAATTTATTTATTTATTTATAATATCTTTTTAATTTATTTTAATGTTTAATTAGGTTAGATTTTTAATTTTTCATCCACTTTTGGTCATTTTATGTAATTTAACATTTTAAATAGACATAAACACAAGATAGTCTTTTAATAGACATTATTTCTTATAAACAATATTTTTGGTTTTAACAACGGAAATTAATTTTAAATTGATTTCAAACAATATAGTTTTTTAAATTTATATAATTTGATTCTATATTTAGAATCAGGATGTCCAAATTATGTAAATAGATAACTTTTATTTTTAGGAATTATGAATAGTAACTTTTGTAAATATTATATTTACCATGGTTAAAAAGTAAATATGGTAAATAAGGTTAAAAAATAATATTATATTAATATAAAAGTACCATAACACATGTCCGATACATATTTAATGATAAATTCATGACCAATGAAATCTGTTTGTTGATTTTAGGACCCCATATAGCCACATGTATGTGAAAATATAGTTTTATAAAAATTAATATAAAGTTAACGAAAATGTAATATAAACATATTAATTTTAGTAAAATACTATTTATATTGGGTTTTGTTAGTTATATTTTAGACAATAAAAAATCAATATAACTATAAAAATATTTCCTACATCATGGTATTTTATTTATAATTTTTATGACATTATATAAATAAATTTAATTATGACACAATGATGATGTAGTGATTACTTCATTAATAATGTATTCAAATAAATGATATTATAAATATTTAGTAAATTTTAATTTTATTATTTTCATGTCATACAAGAATTTTTAATCTTATAGTTACATGTTATCATTGTAAAAATGTAGTTGGTTTGAATAAATCAGTTTTAATGGGTTTTTTAAAAAGTCGTGATTTGAATGGAGTCAAAATAAACATAATTCATATTTTTAAAATTTAAAATAATTAATAAATATTATAAAATTCCAAAAAAATTATTTTCTATTTCCATGTAGTTATCATAATTCTGAAATTTTATTAATTACTATTTAATTGGATATTTTTCATGTTTCAGTAACTATTTTGATTCTCATAGTGTTAAATGGTTGATAAAATGGTAAGAGTTGAAAAGGTGTATAATAAAAAAGTTAAGGATTAAAAAATATAAAAAACAAGCCAAATTCTTATTCGATGATTTTATTTAGAAAAAAAATTCATCTTATATTATAATTTAATGATTTTTAGTCCTTTAAAATTAGAAAAATCATTATAATAAAATAATATTATCAAGCTTTCCTAAAGAGCCCCAAGTCCATTATAAAAGGACATAACCTCAATCCCATTACTAATATCTCTCAAGCCCATTGGATCATCTGAAATCTTCCAAAATAACTTCCCAACATCCATATCTTCTTCCTAGAATCCTTCCCCAAGATAGAAGGTAATTCAAGAGAGCCCTTTTGGCACAATTCAAAATAAGTTACCAGATTTGAGGTTACATAACCTCTAAAGTTTATTTTCATTTTGTTTCTTTCTCCACTCTCTATGCTATTTTATTCATTGTATATATAAAAACGCCAGTATCCTATATTTTCTAGGTTTTTATAATGATATGGATTGAAACTAATTTTACACACTCCTCTATATAATAGTTATATAACATACTATTTCTGGGGATGACTAACTACTACCTAATTAAATGATGATTATTCAACATTCTCCTACAATCTATTATGGAGTCCACTATGATTTCACATTAATTGTATATGATATTTATGATATTTATTTTTTCTTTATAATTCTTAAATTCTCATGTATAACATACCTTTATTATTTTTGTGTTGCATAAATACGATAATTTTATTTCAGGAAGTGCATACTACCGCCCTATCAATGTGATATGACTCGTTAATGCTATACATAAAACGTATAAAAGATATAATTAATGAAATTATGTAATATATATATCACATTGATATTATAATGTAATTATAATATACCTATGTATCATTTAATATTTTTCTTCTAAATATGAAAATAAAATGAAAGTAGGGTTCATGCGTACGTATGGATTACTATCTCCATGAACGGTGAATTACATTTCATATATAAAAATGCTATGAAATATTATAAAAAATATATAAGGGGTATATATGATATATATTATATCTAAATCATTAATATTCTTTATGAGATAATTAAATTTTTACCACATGTAAAATTTATTGTTATAACAAGTTTAATTTTTACTCAAAATACGAACATTGACATTATATACGATATGAACTCAAATAAATAAATATTTATTATAGAGAGTTTATAAGTTATATTAGAATAATATGAAAATTCGAAAAGGAAATAAAGAAGTATAAATTAACTTATTTTTATTATTCATGAAATTAATCAATGAGAGAGTCAGGTCACACACGATGTATGGGACTTGTTCTTAATCTACATTATTTGAGGAATATTTTGATTTAGAAATGACATGATTTTATACGTAGTATAAACCCCTATTAATTTTAATTTCATTCAGTGGGAATCTTTTTAATTCTTATCATTTTACTAAATGATAAAGGGAATATTTCTTTTTAACATATGAGGGGACAACAACCTTTTCACTACTAAAAGAATCATTTAATTTTTGGATTCATTAATGAGTCATGATGTTTTCAAATCGAAAATAAATTCCATATACAAATTTTACATATTTTGGTATTAAAATTAGTATTTAAAGTCGATTTACAATATCAATATCCATAAATTATTTCCTGTGATTGAAAATGAAATTTTTTTATTAAATGATGATATTTAAAATCTTTTATATTTGATGATTATATAATGGTATTTGTAAATTTGATGGGTGGTTACGTAATAAACCAAATTATGGGTGGTTACGTGATAAACCATGTAAGGGTGGTTACATAATAACCTCATATGCATTTGTAATGGAAGTCGGTGATATGGTTATTCCGTGAAGTTATTTTTGTGGAAGTCGACCATATGGTTATTCAATTTTAGTATGTTTCTTTCCCAAGGTTCATTAATATTCTACACCTTGTTTTCTATAGGGATTATGGTAATTTTTTTTTACCAATATGGTATGAAATTAGCGATATTATGTGAAGTGTTTTTTCTACTTCTATAAGATTAAATGTATTACATTATGACCTTGTATGCATGGTTTAATTTTGTTTTGACTCCTAATAGCATTCCTTCTAAATGATTCCCATTCTGATATTTTTTAGCTCATCCCATGTTTTGGAAAAAAATTCAAATAATAAAAGGTGATATAGGGTAAAGGATTGTATCATAGAAAAGTCATTATGATTAAAACATGAAACTAATATTTTTTATTTTATTTTAAGAGTTATTATTCTATGAAAAAATGGATAACGAGTAGTAGTTTCTACATGTAATATTCCGAATTTTTTTATAAGTTTTACCCTATTTAAATAAATCTCTAAAATAAAAAAATATCCCTAACGTGAATTACTAACTAAATTCATGATTATGTAATGATTATTGGGGGTCCTTATAGTTGGAATCAGAGGTTAGTTTAGATAACATTATAGGATATTGAATTATTTAAGAAAAAGTAACATAAACATATTGGTAAGAATATTAGAACAAGGCATATTTATTTTTTTTAAATAGAATTAGTTTTTGATAAAATGAATAAGTATATCTAATTGATTATCCTCCTCATAATATATTATTGATGAATTTAGTGATATAATCACAATGACCTTTTTTTATTTTAGTTAATACCTAGATCTAGAAGGAACCAAAGTAAAAAAATGGACATAAAGAAAAATGTGATGATTTTCTGAATAAGAAAAATATGGAAAATGGAGCTACAATGAAAATTTTTATTTTTATTCTCAAAATACTATCTAGAGTCATGATTTAAAACCTGAACATTGATTATTTTTACAATGAATCATATATGCGATAAACGACTCATAATTGGAGTTCAGGTAAAAATCATAAATGTATGTATATTAATAAAACATATTTGTCATCGATGTGGAATGAAAGTCCTATGAAAATGTTTTAAAGGGATGGGATTTTGTTTGAGATGTGGTAATAAGGGTCATAAATCAATAATTTCCATGGAAACAGGAATCATCCAGTTGACTACATGAATGGAAAATAAGTTCATTATTAAAGATTAATTGAATGTTTTAAATTTGGTTTTCATGGTCATTATAAAAATAGAAGTCTTATCAAGATAGTATGAGGGTGGGACCCGCATGATCATACAAACATATGTTTACCAATTCCAAATCCCATTCCTATTAGTGATAATGAATTAGAAAATTACATATGAAATGTATGTATTATTTCTTAGCTCATGTTTTTACAATACTAAAATCTTAGGACATTATGCTTGATCTTGTTTGAAGGAATGAAGTATAAACGAATAAGATTAAAAACATTGATAAAGGATCGTAAATAATGTTCAATGATTATGATACCTCGAAAATGAAGAGTTATGTTTGATCAATAGTTGATTATATGTTAAAATGTGTTAATGATAGAATTACTAAGGAAGGCTTTTCTCTTTTATGTGTAACCCTATAGTTTTCTATGTGAAAATGTTGTTTAAGGATGAATTAACTTATCATATATGTATATAGTTTTCATTAAACATTTGGTATTATAGGATCCTTTAATTTGAGTCAATTATAGGTTATTATAATGAATTTATGAACTAATTAAAATTTTATTATAAAAAATTATCATCATATTAGGTTTTATATTACGAAAATTTTCATGTATATAAATATAAATATTTATATTTATGAAAAATATTACTTTTTGATAGAATATTGAACATTAATAATTTTTAAAATAATTTAATATCATTTTATAAAATAAATTAATTTTAAATAAAAAACTATAGTTTTTATTTAAATTTAATTTAAAATATGACACATTTTATTAAAAAAAATATTTCTATAGGAATCATGATTATATATTATTTCTGTATATATTATTTTGTATGGCCAAACTCCATTTTAATGTGATTTTTGTTTCAAATTATGAAAAAATATAAAAATATATGTAAACCATGTATAAAAATTCATTATATAAAAATTGATTTTATATTTTTATTTATGGGGATAAAAATTCATAATACTAATAATATAAATTATTCATAATTAATTGTAACCCTCGTAAAATTATCTCACTATAGTAAAGTGAAAACAATTCATTTAATGAAAAATATCTTTTTTATGGAGAAACAAAAATTTAATTTTTTTTATATATTAGATAATTTCAACCCTTGAGATATAATAATTTATAAATTAAAATTTTAATTTCAATATTCCATTAATACAACATTACATTTATTTAGATCATTTAAAAATATATATGACTGACTATATTAAAATTTATATATGGGCATCATATTCCCTCGTTAATTCAAATATGATAAGCAAATATGAATTATGTATACCATCCAAAATACTATTCAATAATCCTCCCCACAAGCTAGATTTCATGGTATCACAAAAATATCAACCTCGAAGGATTAATGTATTAGCCAACTGTGGTTTCCCAACAATGTGGTATAACTATGAACTAAGTAATTTAATGTTTATATCATCGTCAAGATCCTTGAAATATTCTATAACTATAATTATATAGTATAATAAGTATCCTTAATATACAACAATTTTATTGTGTTTGTGTAAAAATATTTTTCATCTCATTTTTCATCATACTATAAAGTGGAACATAACTCATCCACACATGTTTAATAGCACCTCCATTATGTGATATGTTTCATAATAAAAATACCAAAACATTGATGGTAGATCTGTTTACTTTAATAAATATTTATTATATAAATGAAATAATATTTATTTTTTAATATTATATTTTAATTACTTGTTTACCCTTTCATCTATTCAAAATGATATCATCACTCATGTGTGCGTGTAGACTAACACCACCAGAAAGTGATGTGATTAATTCTTCTAGTTCATATTTGAAATATATTTATAAAATTATATTTATTGAATTTATATATAATATTTCTTTTTTCATAAATATTATCAATATTATTGAATAACATACCGATTTTTAGTAGACAACTTGTTAATGTGGTTTTGGGATTATGAACGAGTCAACCATTAAAAGTAAAACATGAACATATAAAAATAATAAAAAAAATTTAAAATATAAAAAAGTGTATAATTATAAGGGAATGAAAAAATCATATCATCATAATAAATATGATATTAATTTTATTTTTATAATTATTGAATGTACATTATATGCATGGATATTAGGGAGATTTAGTATGCGATTTGTAATGTCAATTTCATTTTATTGAGACTTACTTATTCCTCATTGAAAAATTGCCCTATTTTTTATAAACATCTAAATGTAGGTGTTTTGAAATTCATTTACTGAAAATTATATGTTTGAAAAATTATTTACATTTTTTGTTATTCATATTTACTTATATACAAATAATACTATTATGGATAGTTATTTTAATTAAACTAGTTATAAAATGCTTTAATCGTTGTATTTTCCAAATAGATGTTCTTGAAAATGTTTCAATAATTCATTTCAGGGTAATATAATTATATTATTTTGTCTATTTAAATATTCGTTTTATTTATTTAATTTTTTAATGAAATATTATTAATTTTTTTTCATTTGGGTAATATTTAATCATTTTTCCATATTGAAATGTTATTTTATAAATTTTTACTACATGAATGAGTTTTCGAATCAGCATATTAATTATTGAATAGTAGTCATCCTCAATATGATCTAATGGTTTTACCCTAAATATCCACATGTGTTATCCACATAGAATTTCTCAGTTATATATTTTTCAAAGGAAATTATATTTTCCTCCAAATATTTATTTTTTTCCTGGAAGTGAATATGTATATGTGAAAAATAATATTTTATCTGTATATTTTATTGAAATGAATATTTGTTTTATTAATTTCCAATTACATAGTTATTGAAAATTCTATATTTTTATATAAATAGATCTAATAATATGTTATCATGATATATTATTCCAATTTATTTTATAGATTGATCGAATTAATAGTAATTGGGTTGCACCTAATGGATATGTTTAAATTATCTTGTTTGGTGATTCATTCGAATATGTTCTTTTAAGGGGGAATTGAAGGATAATGTGCCTATATACCTATAATCTTTTTTAATTCATTATTTTTATTTTAAATACTTTTTTTCATGTGATAATATAATTAAAGAATTAAAAATGTAAATTTTATGATCTTATACTTATAATTTGTTTAATTTTCAGGTTTTATCATGTTTCACTATGTAATAATCTATCTTATGAATATCAATTTATTATTTAATTAAAATTTATATATTAAATGAAGTGTATTTAATATCATTTTTATTTTTATATAACAATTATAACGAAACCAATTTTTAGTTTTTGAAATATATAATCCTTATATGGGTTTTACATTAATATTTAATGTACAAATGTGAATCCTTTATTTTTAATCCATTAAAAATAATAATTCCGATTATTCTCTATCGTCAATTTTTTTCACTAAGAATAAATATGTCTATGTATTATAGAATCGTAAATTTTAGCATTATTCAGGTATTTGAAACAATTTAATGAATGAAATAGATTTAAATATATTGAATCATATTTTTATAAAATAATCATTGTTTAGAAATATCAATTATGTTACATAATAGATTTTTAGTTTTTATAAAATTTGAAAACATGAAGGACATTTAAATATAATATAATTAAACCCATATTATTAATGTGATAAAATTTATTTATCTATTTTATGTAGTACTATATTAACATTAAATCTATTACACAAAATATGACATTATTTCACATTACAAAAGTTTATAATATTGGCGTTTGGGTTGGAGAATATTCTTATGAAGTTAATTATTTTTTTTTTAATTTGTTTTAGCAAAGATATTTGGATTTTAATTATCTTCCATAATTATTTTATTTTATAGGAAGCAATGATATTATTAAAGAGTCTATAATATTTATAACCTAGTGAGATTTAATGTCACGTTGTGAATGAAATATGTATATATATATATATATATATATCCAATAATTTATATTTCCCTTGTAATTTATATGAGTTCATAAGAATATTATATTTTTTAAGACCTATTCATTTTTTAATAGTATAAAATAAAGATTACATATTTATGAATAGATAAATGTTTTTTATGGACAAGTAAGGGGAAAAATGGAGGAGTCATTATGATGTATACTGAAATCACAGAGAAAGGGGATTTCTATTTGATGAATCATTGAATATGAAGAATTGATATAAGATTTTTTTTCCTGAAAAAATCACCCTCACTAGAATTTTTATTTTTTGGTTATGAAATCATGGAATCTAATCATAACACTGTCTCTCTCATAAATTGGGTAACAACTCAGTACACATATAGACGTGAAGAGGTAGTTTCCAATGTATCATTACAACATCCTTCCAAAGCCACATTATTAGATATATTGATTATTTTTATATTACTTAAATGTTTACATAATATCATTATATATTATATGGAGTGTCCTTTTGAGGATAAAAATTAAATTTTATCAGTCCTAGTATTTATTTTATTAATATTTAATATTGTGTCTGCATAGTATATTATTAGTTTGTGGAGCTATTTTCAACTAGAGAATGTTATATATTAATAAATATATAGAGTATAACAATATTTTAATCCCTATAATATTATATTAGTCATGTTTGCGGAACACAATGTCACATTCTACGGAAAACCAAAATAAAAACTCAAGATCGTGATTAAAGTAAACTCTATCATATCACAAAAAATCACATCACAATGAACAAATTATATATAGTAAAATATGTTATAAAATATAATGACATTAATGATAAGAGTATAATTTCAATAATTAGTCATTGACATCAGAATCAATTGATAATCAAATATCCAACATAATATTCAACTCTAAATCCTCCAAATTATTATTAAAATTTTAATTTTAAAACATTTCTCTCCTAAATTTGTATAAAATAGAAAAATATTAAAATAACCTCTCCATATATAATATTCTTCCCTTATAAAATATCCTCAATATTCTATAATATTACAATATTACAATGTAATAGAAACTGAAAAATATAAGAATTTACATTTAATGTAGCATTAATTAGGGCCTTAATAATAAGATTCTAATGACTAAATGAACAAGTATTATCCATATTTTTTGAAATATTATATATTTTTTCAAAAATAATTTATATTTAATTTCATGTTATAATATAAAAAAAAATATAAATAACATTAAAAATTAAATCCCATAATTTAAATTGAATATTGTTTATCCCAAGAAGGAAGCATATGAAGTAGGGAGAAGTATTTGGTAAAATTAAATAAAAATAATATTTGAAATCAAAAATTGTTTTAATAAACCTATAAAATTTATAATTAATAGAATAAATTTCATAATAAATTCCTAAATGATGAATAATTCTTTTCTAAGTACTATATTATTTGAATCAGTGTGTTATGTGAGGCTTTTCCAGTAATACTGATTCGATCTGTGACATCCTACACTGCATCTCAAGGTGTATCTATGTGAGGTCATTGGACATTGAAATGAAATTTTTCAGCCATTGGTGGATTTCATTAGTTTAATATATGTTCTCAGTGGGTACTATATTATGGCGTAATAGGAATGAATTCAATATATTACTACAAAAAAATGAGTCCATTTGACGTAGATTGTGGTTCAATAAAGACTAGATTCAAATACATTGTAACAGATAAATTAAAAATCTTCCTAGGTAGGATATGTGAAGTTCACAATGATTTCATTATGCATGAATTTGGTGGACAAGGTAACACTCCGTGAAAAGTGAGACAAAAAATTTTCATGTTACATACCAAGTTAACATGGTACACATTTATTTCTGGCGCCCATCATGATTATAAATCCACAATTAAATTAGTATTGTATTTGATTAGTTTCTATATAGGAGACATATTAGAATGACTCTCAGGTTGTTTTATGTGAGGATAATGAATATTAAAATAAAATGGGTTGGCCTATCATAAATGTTATTATTATGATATGTGACCATAGTGGGTATAATATTGTGGTGTTCTCAAAATGAAAAAACATATTAGTAGAATCCTATGGGGTCATTTTACTAGGATCATATCTTGAGAAATTTTGTGTTATAACACATTGTATTAGTTACAATAAACATTCAGAAGAATAGTGGTAAAACATGGGATTTTTTTCTGGTTTAGAATATGGGGAAGATGTGATTTAAATTGTTGGAGAGTGTGACACACACATATAATTTTTATATAATAAAATAAATGTTGTGACTAATGATAACGAGTTTCATCATTCTTTTCTAGAGCCTATAAGATTATAACTCCACTTTTATTTTAGTATATTTTTCAGTTATTTTAGCTTGAATGACTTCATGAGATGATTATAAGGTTGTGTGGGAGGGAGAGAGGAGAAAAATAAATGAACATTTTTTTCCATTTTGGAATATCTATTGTCTAAATGGTGACCCTATTAGGTTCTTTCTTATTTTGACTTTTGAAGGAATCCATTTTATTACTAGGGAACTATGTGGATTGTTTACTATGATTATGTCCATATTATGGTTTGGTTGTGACCATGGATGTTAGTAATGATTAGTCACCATAAAATAAGAGGTTCTCAATAAGTGGGATTTTATTCAACACTCTTCATGATGAAACATAAGATATGAGTTAAACATTTGTTTTTATTTTGTTTTTTTATTTTGATTGAATGTTTGATTTTGGTGTTTTGTTCCTATATACCATTTAAAGGTTTTATTATGGAATCAAGAAATAAATTTTTTTTAAAAATTAAGGTATTTATTATGTGAGGACTATTTAGATGATGTGTAATCATGTGTAGTGAAAGAAGTAATTTTAAATAAATTTTTGTGGTTGATGCATGATTGGTATTATGTAAATAATCATGCAGGCCATTGAATTTTTGGTTTTCCACCTTCGTTCTTGATAATTAAATAATAATTAATTTAATCTTCTTGTTATGAGATAATTAATGTTATAAATATGATAATATTATATTTTTTGGACTTTTAAAAAATTATATTATTTTTTAAAATCATGGATTTATAGAAAAATATACTTAGTATTAATGTAAATGCTAAGGCGTGTTTTTTTATATTATATTCTTTTGGGTTGTTTTATAAATAGAATGGAATATATTACACCTTCAGATTGAAATATTAAATTAACATTAAAAATGATTTCTTTTAATAAAAAAGAGTTAAAAAACTAATGCATGGAAGTGACAAAAAATTATAATGATATTTATAATTATATTAAAATGGTAAAAAATTAAAAAAACATTTCATTTAAAATATATACAGTTAATAATTATCAAATTTAAATAAAATGATTTTTTTAAAATATTCATTCCCATTTTAATTAAAATTTTATTATTATTTTTCGAACTAGATTAATTAATAAGCATTATTTTATTAAACATATCATAATTCCCTTAATAACATTTTTACTATTTTCTTAAATGTTTTTTGAAATATATGGCAGTCAAAAAAATTTATAATTTACCTTATTTTATCATAATCAATGAATCACAAATAATATTAGAAACCGCTTAATTTAACCACATTTGAAAAATGACAAATTATACTCTTTGAATTATTCTTCACACATAGAAAAAAATTGCAAAAAATATTTAGATTTAATTTAAATTGTTACTATAATATAATAATTTTTTTTTGATATTCTATTTAAATCAACTATTTTAAATGTAGAGTTCAATATTTTTTCTATTTACAGTTATAATATATTTTATTCAATTCATAAATATGAAATTTATGTCTTTAAAATTTATAAAATCAATAATTTAATCATATATATAATTTATAATTTTTATAACATTATTTCTCAAAACAAACCGGTTTTACTTATTTATGTATTATTACGTTAAAATTGTGTTTTCATAACTGTAGATTTTTTTATATAAAATTGGTCTCAAATTGAATGAATAATTTTTAGATTATAAAATTTTTTTATTTTAAAATTTTCCCTTCAAATTAATATATTTTTCTTTGTATATTGAGTTATATATTTCACTATTAAAATTAAAAGTTGTTGTCAAAATTACACATACATTATCATAAAAATCAATCCACTGCCTTTATAGAAATAAAAAGTCTAACATAAAATTACTACATGAAATTTGGACATTTTACTCTTCCAGGAAGAATATCCCACTAAAATAATCCCAAGATGACACATATTTATCTTAATTCCTTAATTTTTTAAAATATATATCCATGGGATAATGTAGTCCCTAAAATAAAAATTATCCCCTCATCAGTTTTCCTAAAAATATTACTAATAAAAACATATTTCCATAATAAATATATGATTAGATCTGTAATGACTGAGGTATTTATAGAATATTACATTTTCATATCTATTAATATTTATGATTAAGATATTAATTTAATCATAAAGAGGAAACATTCTCTGAAATCATACTCAACATGCAACAACAGGTTTCATTGAAATTATATGTTGCAAAAAACATTGAGTTATACCAAAAAAATTTAATAATATTATTAATTTTAATGATATTTAACGCCTAATCGTTTTATTGGTGTGAATGAAAAGATATAACTAAAATATGTTTCTTAAAAGTCGTTAAACATTTTTTCTAAATTTTTTCACTTTTATTCAAAAAATTCATAGGCATAAAATAAAAATGAATCTGATTTTAGTTATGAAATACTCTAATATTCTTTAAATAGTCGATTTACCACATTTGATGGAGAGCCATTTTAAAACTTTTTATTGCACTTTAATATTTCCTATTTTTTATAATACAATTTTATTTAGAATAAGGACATTAAAATATTCTTTGGGTTAAAATTTGGTATTTTTCTAATAAAGTTCATTTTTATTATGAGTAACGAAAAATAATGCATTTTAATTCAAAAATACCTTTTAATATAATTTATTTATTTATTTATAATATCTTTTTAATTTATTTTAATGTGTAATTGGGTTATATTTTTAATTTTTCATCCACATTTGGTCATTTTATGTATTTTAACAATTTAAATAGACATAAAAACAAGTTAGTCTTTTGATAGACATTATTTCATATAAACATTATTTTTGGTTTTGACAATGGAAATTATTTTTAAATTGATTTATACCAATATAGTTTTTTAATTTATATAAATTAATTCTATATTTAGAATTAGGATGTCCAAATTATGTAAATAGATGAGTTTTATTTTTAGCAATTATGAATAGTAACTATTGTAAATATTATATTTTCCATGGTTAAAAAGTAAATCTGGTAAATAAGGGTAAAAAATAATATTATATTAATATACAAGTACCATAACACATGTCCTATACTTATTTAATGATTAATTCATGACCAATGAAATCCATGTGTCGATTTTAGGACCCCATGTAGCCACATGTATGTGAAAATAAAATTTTATAATAATTAATATAAAGTTAAGGAAAATGTAATATAAACTTATATATTTTAGTAAAATACTATTTATATTGGGGTTTGTTAGTTATATTTTAGACAATAAAAAATCAATATAACTATAAAAATATTTCCTAAATCTTGGTATTTTATTTATAAATTTTATGACATTATATAAATAAATTTAATTATGACACAATGATGATGTAGTGATTACTTCATTAATAATGTATTTAAATAAATGATATTATAAATATTTAAATAATTTTAATTTTATTATTTTCATTTCATCCAAGTATTTTTAATCTTATAGTTACATGTTATCATTGTAAAAATTACGTTGGTTCGAATAAATCAGTTTTTATGGGTTTTTTTTTAAAATTCATGATTTGAATAGTGTCAAAATAGACATAATTCATATTTTAAAATTTAAAATACTTATTAAATATTATAAAATTCCACAAAAAGTATTTTCTTTTTCCATTTAGTTATCATAATTGTGAAATTTTATTAATGACTATTTAATTGGATATTTTTCATATTGCAATAACTATTTTGATTCTCATAGTGTTAAATGGTTGATAAAATAGAAAGAGATGAAAAGGTGTATAATAAAAAAGTTAAGGATTTAAAAATATACAAAACAAGACAAATTATTATTGTATGATTTTATTTAGATCAAAAGTCATCTTATATTATAATTTAATGATTTTTATTCCATTAAAATTAGAAAAATCATTTATAATAAAATAATATTATCAAGCGTTCTTAAAGAGCCCCAAGTCCGTTATAAAAGGACATCACCTCAATCCCATTACTAACATCTCTCAAGCCCATTGGATCATCCAAACTCTTCCAAATTAACATTCCTACATCCCTCTCTTCCTCCTAGAATCCTTCGCCAAGATAGAATGTAATCCAAGAGAGCCCTTTTGGCACAATTCAAAATAAGTTACCTGATTTGAGGTTACATAACCTCTAAAGTTTATTTTCATTATGTTTCATTCTCCACTCTCTATGCTATTTTATTCATTGTATAAATAAAAACGCCAGTATCCTATATTTACTAGGTTTTTTAAATGATATGGATTCAAACTAATTTTATACACTCCTCTATATAATAGTTATATAACATACTATTTCTGTGGACGACTAACTACTACCTAATTAAATGATGATTATACAACATTCTCCTACAAGCTATTATGGAGTCCACTATGTTTGAACATTAATTTTATATGATATTTATGATATTTATTTTATCTGTATTCTTCTTAAATTCTCAAGTATAACATAGCTTTATTATTTTCGTGTTTCATAAATATGATAATTTAATTTCAGGAAGTGCATACTACCGCCCTATCAATGTGATATGACTCGTTCATGCTATACATGAAACGTATAAAAGATGTAATTAATGAAATTATGTAATATATATCACATTGATATTATAATGTAATTATAATATACCTATGTATCATATAATATTTTTCGTTTAAATATAAAAATAAAATGAAAGTAGGGTTCACGCGTACATATGGCTTACTGTCTCCATGAACGGTGAATTACATTTAATATATAAAAATGCTATGAAATATTATAAATAAATATATAAGTGGTATATATGATATATATTAAATCTAAATCATTAATATTCATTATGAGATAATTAAAATTTTACCACATGGCCAATTTATAATTATAACAAGTTCTATTTTTACTCAAGATACGAACATTGACATTATATACGATATGAACTCAAATAATTAAATATTTATTATAGAGAGTTTATAAGTTATATTATAATAATATGAAAATTAGAAAAAGAAATGATGAAGTATAAATTAACTTATGTTTATTATTCAAGAAATTAATCAATGAGAGAGTCAGGTCAGACACGATGTATGGGACTTGTTCTTAATCTACTTTATTTGAGGAATATTTTGATTTAGAAATGACATGATTTTATATGTTGTATAAACCCCTAATAATTTTAATTTCATTCAAAGGTAATCTTTTTAATTATTATCATTTTACTAAATGATAAAGGGAATATTTCTTTTTAACATATGAGGGGACAACAACCTTTTCACTACCAAAAGCATCATTTGATATTTGGATTCGTTAATGAGTCATGATGCTTTCAAAACGAAAATAAATTCCTTATACACATTTTACATATTTTGGTATTTAATTTTTTTTAAAGTCAATTTACAATATCAATATCTTGAAATTATTTCCTGTGATTGAAAATGAATTTTTTTGATTAATATGTTGATATTTACAATCTTTTATATGTGATGATTATATAATGGAATTTGTAAATTTGACGGGTGGTTACGTAACAAACCAAATTTCGGGTGGTTACGTGATAAACATTGTAATGGTGGTTACATAATAACCTCATATGAATTTGGTATGGAAGTCGGTGATATGGCTATTCCGTTAAGTTATTTTTGTGGAATTCGACCATATGGTTATTCAATTTAATTATGTTTCTTTCCCAAGTTTCATTAATATTCTACACCTTGTTTTCTATAGGAATTATGGTAATATTTTTGTTACCAATATGGTATGAAATTATCGATATTATGTGAAGTGTTTTTTCTACTTCTATAAGATGAAATGTATTATATTATGACCTTCTATGCATGGTTTAATTTTGTTTTGAATCCTAATAGTGTTCCTTCTAAATGATTCCCTTACTGATCTTTTTTAGCTCATCCCATGTTTTGAAAAAAAATCAAGTAACATAATGTGCAATAGGGTAAAGGATGGTATCATAGAAAAGTCATTATGATTAAATCATGGGACCAAATATGTTTATTTTATTTTAAGATTTATTAGTATATGAATAAATGGATAGTGATTAGAAGTTTCTATATGTAGTATTCCTAATTTTTTTTAAGTTGTACACTATTTAATTAAATCTCTAAAATAAAAAATATCCCTAATGTGAATTACTAACTAAATTGATGATTATGTAATGACTATTTGGGGTTCTTATAGTTGGTATCAGAGGTCAGTTTAGATAACATTATAGGATAGGGAGTTATTTAAGCATAAGTTACATAAACATATTGGTAATAATATTAGAACAAGACATATTTATTTTTTATAAATAGAATTGGTTTTAGATAAAATGAATAAGTATATCTTATTGATTATCCTCCTCAAAATATATTATATGATGATTTTAGTGATATACTCACAATGAACGTTTTTTATTGTAGTTAATACCTAGATCTAGAAGGAACCATTGTAAAAAATGGACATAACGAAAAATTTGATGATTTTCTGAATAAGAAAAATATGGAAAATGGAGGTGTAATGAAAAATGTTATTTTTATTCTCAAAAAACTATCTAGAGTCATGATTTAAAACCTAAACATTGATTATTTTTACAATGAATCGTATATGCGATAAAGGACTCATAATGGGAGTTTAGGTAAAAATCATAAATTTATGTATATTAATAAAACTTATTTTTCAATGATGTGGAATAAAAGTCCTATGAAAATGTTTTAAGGGGAATGGATGTTGATTGAGATGTGGTAATGAGGGTCATAAATCAATAATTTTCCATGTATAAAGGAATCATCTGGTTGACTACATGAATGGAAAATAAGTTCATTATGAAAGATCAATTGAATGTTTTAAATTTGGTTTTCATGGTCATTATAAAAATAGAAGTCTTATCAAGATAGTATGAGAGGGGGACCCGCATGATCACACAAATATATGTTTACCAATTCCATATTCCATTCCTATTAATGATAATGAATTATAAAATTACATATGAAATGTATGTATTATTTCATAGCTCATGTTTTTACAATACTAAAATCATATGACATTATGCATGATCTTGTTTTAAGCAATGAAGTATAAGCGAATAAGATAGAAAACATTTATAAAGGATCATAAAGAATGTTCAATGATTATGATACCTCTAAATTGAAGAGTTATGTTGGATCAATAGTTGATTATATATTAAAATGTATTAATGATAGAATTACTATGGAAGACTTTTCTCTTTTATGTGTAACCCTATAGTTTTTTATGTGAAAATATTGTTTAAGGATGAATTAACTTATCATATATGTATATAGTTTTCATGAAACATTTTTTATTATATGATCATTGAATTTGAGTCAATTATAGGTTATTACATTTTGGGATAGAAATGAAATGTAAGAGATACCATATTTTGTTGATATATGTTATGGTTATTTTTTAAAAAATAATTCATTTTTTATAATTTTATAAGAATGATATGGTTTTAGAATAATGAAAACATGCATGATGGGTGAAAACCCATTGTGTCCAACTAATATATGGGAATCTAACATACAATTGAAGGGATACAAGCGAGTATCACCTACCACTAACCTACATGAATTCCTTAGTTAGTATGACTAATTATTTTTAGTTAAGTTAATTTATGGATCATGAATAATATTTTTTGGATCTTCTGTTTTATCAAATGGATATCCATAGTATAGGAAAATGATTTGGTGATTATGTGATAATGATTATCTAAAAATAATTTCTATCTTTTAAGGAACACTGTTTGCATAAGGAAAATAAGCATACTATGGGAATTAATTTTGAGGAGTAACAGTGTAATTTTAATGTGCAAGAATATATGTTTTTATTGTGGACTTTTAGAGATTTTGGATAGTTATAGAAATGATTATCATATCATAGAGAATATTTGATTAGGTTAATTAAATTTAAGAACAAGACATTAAGAGAAGATTATGTTTTTTAAAGATAAATGTTTAGATTTTTAATGGAAGACTATTTGATTAAATTCTTTCGAGTTTTTGGTTTCAATCTTAGTTTGTATTATATAGATTAATTTTAAGGAAAATTGTTTATTTTATGATCTTTGTTTAAGGATGGGTATAGTTTGAATAATTTTACAGATTAATATTAGTATTTTTTTTAAATGATTATCCTTTTGTGAATTATTTTATCTCATATGAACCATTTTGGGGTTCGTCGTTGTAAACAGTCAGGGGAAATATATAGTTTATCCATTGTGCATTATTGGATCATTTAAATGATGAATCTAGAAATTTTGATGTGACCAAGTCATATTGAATACAAATTGATGTTATTAATATTTTCATAACTTAGTATATACTATATTTACTGATTTTATATGGAATGTTCATAATCTGTGTGAAATATTAATGTATAAATATTATATATAAATTTAAAATCACTATTTGGATTCATCGAAATTCAAGACATATTAATGATTTAATAAAATCTATCACCCTAATAATAAAAATTCTATTTTTCTTGTTGTGTAGGGTACCTTTAAAATATTAGAACATATAATTATAAGTTACCTTTTTATAAATAGTCCATTTGTAGGGGAATATGATGTACAAATGAAGGCCTAAACAATTTGTTAAGAAACCAGACTAGCCATGATGATTGAGTTACTGGTCTAAATATGAAAGAATAAATTTTATGAAACTCCACAATATGTTCTTGATTATATAATAGAATCATGTATATCAATTTTAAGGTCCAACCACCTCAAAAAGAGTCATGACTGATGCATTGAAGTACAACCCACAATTCTTGGCATGTAATTAAAATCTGAATACTATTCGTCACATTTATCATGATATATTAATCACATAAAGCTGGGATTTTGTAGTATGAAATATATGATATAAATGGGAAATAAGTTATACAAAAATTTATTTGAGGACATATTCCTGTTCAAAAAACCCATTCACATTACAACCATTGAAAAATTGTTTATAAACATCAACAAGTGCCATATGTTTAGTAAAATAGACATATATATATATGGATCCAAATTCCCAATGGAAGAAACATTATGTAGTATGATAGTAGACATAAATATATAAAACCTAGATGAAGAGAATATTTCGAGCATCAGCTGTCTATATGTCCAAATTTGTGATGATGTGGAGGGGCAGATTCTGAATAAAAACTACCCAACTCCTTGGGGTATAAATACCTCCACCTAATCTTCATCAAATGGGATGGAATTTCAAAAGATAAGAGCATATATTTTCTCAACCTAAGAATTGGAAAATTATTTGGAGGATCTTCCAACTCATGCTTTGACATATGATACCATGTCTCCTCTCTTTGTTTTCAACTTCTCTTGTGTTTTTCATATTAGTAATCAGGTAAGACTGTATTCATTTAAAAATAATTATAATTCATGTTTTTTCATATTCATCTATTATTATAATCCCTGATCTATTAAATAAAATTAATGGTATTAAAATAGTTTCAATACATTTGAATACCCTTTCATTCTTTTGAATTATCATTCAATCGAATGTCTATTTTTAATTATCATCATTGTTCACGTGTGTGTGTTTGACGCACCACTCCTTTATTATCCCATTATTTTTCTTCTCATATAATTTTTATAATCATAACAACAAATATTAGTATATATTTTAATGGCTGAGTAAATTGTTCATTAGGGTGAGTTGTAATTTTGGGATCATTATTGATTGCGTGATTTTTCTCGGTGAATATTATTTGAATTAACATTGTGTATGTTAGAGTTAACATGTCATGGATGAATGGATTGTATTGTTTAATTATTGGTTTCCATGGATTAATGAAACAAATAATAGACTACGATAAAACAATATATGATTAATATTAGAACCCTACGTTATGTTAAGGATTGGATTAAATCCTTAACACTTGGGAATTCCAATCAACATAAACTTGTGACATGGGTGTTAATTTAATCTAATATAAAGAAAGGGTAAAGGAAATAATTAGATTATCTAAATAATATTAAACTCAACGTAATATTTTTCAAAATTTTAAATCAATCATAATAAATAAATCAATTCATATAATCTCTGCAAAAAAATGTCACAATAAAAATACAATCAAAAATAAAACAATTGACTATTAAAATGTATCATCACCGAGGATTCAAACTGAGTGATTATGTACTCATTAGCAGAGAACAGGAACCTTAAACAGTCTATAAGAGATAATCAATCATGCTAAAAAATGGTGTCATTTATGAGGATGGTACAAATAAGTGGTCGTTATTTTTTGTTTTTGTACAAAAAAAAATTAAAAACTTAAGAAAAACACAAACTAAACCGTCCTTATCATAGTAATTATAAATAGAAAAAATAGAAAAAATAGTATTCCTCTTTCTTCATAAATCCCTCTGAATACCCTGTATCCTTCCGAAAAATTCCTCTTATTTTTTTACCCAGAAATTGAGTGAACACTTCACCAACATAGGAGAAAAATATGAGATAATTAACTCATTCAAGAACATATCCTTTTCCACCTAATTTATTTAGATATGGCCAATCCAATAGAATGAACACTCAAAGAAAATTATTCCCCGGATATGTATTACCAACAACATGGTATTCAATATCCATGTATATAGGATGAATTCAAACTCAAATATGGTTTGATTCATCTTCTACCTCATTTCCGTGGGATATTTGGGGAGGATCCACATCTGAACCGTAAAGAGTTCAAGTGGTGTGGTCTATCATAAAACCTCAAGGAGGTTATGAGGAACCAATGAGACTCTAAGAATTATTTTTATCCCTTGATGAAGCGGTTAGGTGATGGCTTTAATACCTTCACCGTACTTCTATAACTACATAGAATGAAATGAAGTGTCTATTTTTAGAGAAGTCCCTTTCTACTTCTCGTACAGCTTCTAACCAAAATGGAATATGTGTTATCTATCAATTCCCCAAAAAATCCCTCCATGAGTATTGGGATAGGTTTGAAAGGATATCCAAAACCTTCCCACTCAAAAAATACCTTACCAAGTCTTGATCACAAACTTCTATGAGGGGTTATTGGCTATGGTGAGAACTCCCATAGATTCCTCAAGTGGTGTTGCAATTATTGTTAAAACTCCTACACCTGCAAGAGAGATCATAAGAATCATGGCTACAAACACACAAAAATTTCATACACAATCACATGATCAAATCATACAATCCCATGATATTCAATATTTAGACCCAGACATGATGACATAGTGGATGAGTGAACTTACAGGTCTTCGGCGATAACTAGTAGTGGAATCCATAGATCCAACATCATCTTCTCGACAATATCTGTTCCCTGGCCCTATCATGAACTATGGAATTTGCAACTCTCCATCTCTTCCAACTGATATATGTTCAAAACACTAGGAGGGTACATCTAATTCATTTGGACCAATGGTTCCCAATGCATCATATGCTCAAAATAAACAAAAACTATTAACAATTGGGTCTGTTTGTTAGAAAGTTCAACAAAACTCACTCTGATCCCTTCTCTTCAGCCTTTGTCCAAGGATTAAGTTATGGTAATCACATTTCTCATCCACCTCAATTCCCTCCTCGAAACCTAAACCAAGTCCAATACGGTAAATGTGTTGTTAAATTCCAATAATATTTCCCTTTTTTTCTTTAACCTCAAAGGATTAATCCTACTCTTCATCGTACTAGATTCCACTATCCAAGTGACACTACAAGAAAACCGCTGTTTAGCGGCGGTTTCTTCATGGCGATTTTTAAAACCGCAGCGAAATGCACTTCGGGCCGACATTTCGCGGCGGTTTTTAAAACCACCGCGAAAAAACCGCTGCTAAACGGGAAAAAAAATTTATTTATTTTTAATTTTTGTTAATATTTTTTTAATTTTATTTCATGATTAGCGGCGGTTTCAGTAAAACCACTGCGAAATTAAATGAAAAAATAAAAAAAACATGAGAAACTCTGAAATCACTAAAACGACCATAACTTTTTATCCAGGCGTCCGTTGAAGTGCCACGACTAGTCAAATCGAAGCTCATGAAGAGATCTAGAGGCACATATAATCAAAAACATGAGACGGTCTATGGTGAAGATGATATTAGAGTTATAAGAAAGTTAAAAAATGTTCTCCAACTTCAAACGGCTATAACATTCGCTCTCGGTGTCCGTGTGGGCTCTACCACATATCATATCGAAGCCAGTGAAAAAAGATACGCATGATATCAACACAAGAAAGCTTCTGTTGTGTTTTTCGACCCCAAAAACCCCACCAAAGGCCTCCAAAACCCTATTTTGGTCACCAGTGTCTCGTCGAACTTGTCTTCAAAGGGAATTAACTTTCAATCTGTGTGTCAGTTCGGCCTCCTCCACCTGCCAAATCATAGCTCGTTCCATGAGCTTCAGTTTGAGTAGTCGCGGCGCCCACCTGTACTCATAGATCATATGTTATGGCCTTTTTAGTGGGTATCGGGTTTGTTATGTTTTTCAATGCCTTGTTTCTTGCACCCGTTCCCCGTCAGCTTTTTTTTTAAATGGTCATAACTTCCGATCCGCCTATCCATTTGGGAACATTCAACTTTGAGGTCGAAGATCATTTCAAGATCTTCGATTTGATAGGTCTCGGATCTAAAACAGACTCTCGGATCATAATTTATCTCCTTTAATGTGAGTCCAATGTTTTTCTCTCTTTATGACCGTTTTGACGAGTTTTAACGGTAGCTCCATTTATTACTGTTTATTTGGGTTTCCATGACTTGTTATCTTTATCAATGATTTTTTGTGGGTTATTATGATGATTAAGTTGCATTATTAAGGTGTTTTCTAGAATTGTCATGAGTTTTCAAGCGTTCTCATTCTTTCTAATGCCTCATTCTTCATATGCTTCTCCATCCTTTTTCATGCGTTTCCATAATTTTTCATCCCTTATCACGTCTTTTCATACTTTTTCATGTGTTTCCTTTATTATTTATTATTTATTATTTATTATATACTTTAATTTATTTATTATCTATTATTTGTAACTAGTTATTTATTATTTATTATTTATTCTTCATATTTATTAATTATATTTGTTTATTTATTATTCATTATTTATTATTTATATTTATATTTATTTATTATTTATTATTTATTATTTATTATTTATTATTTATTATTTATTATTTATTATTTATTATTTATTATTTATTTATTATTTATTATTTATTATTTATATTTATTTATTAATTATTATTTATATTTATTTATTATTTATTATTTATATTTATTTATTATTTATATTTATTTATTATTTATTATTTATTATTTATTATATATATTTATTTATTATTTTTTAATTATTAATTATTATTATTTATTTATATTTATTTATTTAATATATTTTATTTATTATTTATTATTTAATAATTAATATTTATTATTTATTATTGATTGTGTATTATATATTATTTTTTATTTATTATTTATATCTATTATCTATTATTTATTATTTATTATTTATTATTTATTATTTATTATTTATTTACGATTTATATTTATTTATTATTTATTATTTATATTTATTTATTATTTATTATTTATTATTTGTTTTAATTTATTAGTTCTTATTTGTTAGTTATTGTTTATTATTTATTATTTATTATATTATATTTATTATTTATTATTTATTATTTATTATTTATATTTATTTATTATTTATTATTTATATTTATTTATTATTTATTATTAATATTTATTTATTATTTATTATTTATTTTTTATTATTATTTATTATTTATTACATATTATTTATATTTATTTATTCAATATTTAATATTTAATATTTATTATATATTATTAATTATTAATTATTAATTATTTATTATTGATTATTAATTATTTATTATTAATTATTTATAATTTATAATTTATAATTTATAATTTAAAATTTATTATTTATTATTTATTATTTATTATTTATTATTTATTTTTTATTATTTATATCTAATATTTATTATTTATTATTTATTATTTATATCTATTATGTGTTTATTATTTAATATTTGTTATTTATTATTTATTATTTATATTTATTAATTATTTATGTTTATTTATTATTTATTATTTATTATTTATTATTTATTATTTATTATTTATTATTTATTATTTATCTTTATTTATTATTTATTATTTAATATTTAATATTTATTATTTATTATTCCTTATTTATTTTTTATAATTTATACTTTATTATTTCTTATTTATTATTTATTATTATCGAGTTTATATCTATTATTTATGTATTATTTGTTTTTTCAATTAATATATATAAGTATATTAAATTCTGTTTTTTAACCACATGGTGAGAAAGCTGGAGTGGTAATGTTTTTGGAAAATATGCAAGAGGTAAGGGCACCGATGAAACCGCAACGTCGATAATTGCTTAAGAGGACCTTTTCTGAAGGTGTGTTTCCTCAGGGAGAGTTGTTTAAAAAAAGTGTGTCACTTGAAGAGTGAAATAAAAATACGTGTTACAAAAAAAAAATTCTTTTATAAGTGGTTATATCCTACTTTTAGAAGTTGTGATGAGACCCACTAGGTTGCTAACTTCTCTTGTGAGGTTAAAAGAGAGGTGGGGCCCACACGACCTACCATATTCTCATATTCCCTAACTCCTCTAAACTCCTTCATAAGTGTGTAACCCTTAAAAACATCCAATTAATTTGTGACCTCCCCTCTGCGCACATTAATTAAATGCCAAAACATTATCTTCATTAATTATGTAAAGTGTTTTGAAATTTTTCATTTTGAAAGGCATGGCTTAAGATAATAAAATGAGAGAAATCATAATTTTTTTAAGTTGGCTTGTTGTGTAAGGAGATTGGGGGATGAAAACTCTAAGTCTTATGAACTTCTACTTCTTCGCTGAAGAATTCCTTGACCTCGACGACGAATGTCATCACCGCAAGGAGGGATAAATATTTTGTTCTTCTCCTCTCCAAAGCCGGTGTGAGACATCAATCCCTCCTTGGACGTATCCCGATATCGTCAACCACGACACCGACTTTTGTCACTATTGTTGAGGTAGGGGATTAATTTCTGAATGTTAATAAACCCATGTTTGTTTCCTTCTAAAACAAAGAACACGGATCAACTCAATATTAAGTTGATCCGTGAAAGAATATGTTTGCAGGTTGGGCATATTTGATTGCGGGTAAAAACATAGGGGTTAAGTTCAAATTTAATTAATTAAAATTGCACTTTTTTTTGACATTGTAAATACCCATTCATTGGCCGCGTGTTACCATCACAATGGGAGGAGGTCGGATCACACAAACAAGGCTGATCCTCCTCCCCTTAACTTGATTACCTTGTTTTACTCGGTGACGAAGATGGCGGTGTGTCGTAGCACCGCGCAAGAACCAGGGATCTGCGACTGGAGCGGGCCGCGGTGAAGGTGAGTGGCACCGCCGCGAGGCGTCGGTGAGGCCAAAGGAGGCCGTGACCAGGAGCGGGCCACGACAGATCGTTGTGGCACCATCACGCCATGCCAGAACACCATGGAGGGCCGCAGACGGGGCGGGCCGCGGCGGTGTAGAGGAGGGTGGCCAGACTCCGCCAGCTACTGGCGCTTCAAGAGGAGGGACCAGTTGGTCACGGTGGGGAACAAATGGCCAGCCATTACGGCTGGACGAATCCGGGATGTCCGAGGGTTGTAACCCTTGGCGGATGGAAAATGGTGGTCCCCTCCATGTGGGGGTCTGCCGCTTCAAAAAACTGGTGGAAGCGCCCCCCTCCCCCCCCTCAGCGTCCACTCAGTGCACGGGCGCCTGCACAAGGCCAGACCAGCCATACCGCGCCGGACCACCCGCGACGGGTCGGGCCGCCCGCAGTGGGATGGACACCTGTGCTAGGCCGGGCAGCACCGGTTGGACCAAGCCACGCCCAACCGGGCTGGACCCAGACCCGGGTCGGGTCAACCCTGTTCGGTCAGACCTAGGGGGTATTGGGCCGGGTCAGACCGGGCCCAAACCCTCTATTTTTGAGAATTTTTGTTAAAATGCCCATAACATGGGCTACAGACCTCCGTTCGATGCACCGTTAGTTGTGTGGGATCCTTGGATCGAGATGATCGTTTCGATATATTACACTCAAAGTTTCGGAAAACATTCAGTACGGCCGGGTTGGTTCGAACCCAAAACCAAACGGGCCATCAGAGCGTAAATGCTTATATCTTGAGCTCCGGATGTCCGATTGACATGCTATCGACATTGTTGGATTCCTTTCAGTGAGGCGGATCTTTTGGAATACTTCACATGAAGTTTGAACATGGTTGAAATATGGGCGTGTAGGATTGTACCCAAAATCCAACCGGGCTCCTGGAACGAAAAAGCTGATAACTTTCAGACCGGACGACAGTTTGACGAACTATCAGCAGTGTTATTAATCATGTTGAGAAACTGTCTCTATGAGTATACCCTATGAGAGTTTGGGGTGCAGTTGTGATGCGGTCAGGTTGGTCATACACGAAACCAACCGGTGGGCCAGGACAAAAAGGCTAATAACTCACAGACTGAGCGTCCGATTGACGCGCCGTCTGTTGCGTTGAGACCCCAATGACGAGGTGGTCCTTTGACATACTTCTTCGTTGGAACTTATAATACATGGATTATATACCAGTAGCTCTTGGAGTGGACCCTCCCAGAGACGAGTGTACGGAGTATGGAGACCGTGTAGCTAGATGAGACCTCTTGACTGCTTGACCGATTCGAGTCTGAGTGAATTGTATCGCCTAGTAGGGAGCACTACTGTGATTGAGTGGAAGACCCACGACAGGGAGAACTACTATGTTTGGGTGGAAGACCTGTGGTAATCGACAGGAGGAGTACCTCTGTAGGCTATTAGGGGGGGTGGTGCACTAATGTGTTTGGGTGGCAGACCCCTGCGGGAAGCAGTACTGGGTTTGAGTGGCTGACCCACAGTACTTGATAGGAGGAGTACCTCAGCAGTCTTTGGTTATTGAGAAGTGCCTCAGAGTCATGACAGGATCACTATACTTGACAAGGATAGAGCTCTTCAATAGTTACGGTTTCGATAATGAAAATCTTGGTTTGAGTTGAGTCAAAAACCTTTGTGTTTTCCTCATGAATTTGATGGGTTACTTGATAACATAGGTATATGTGTGGGAATATACCTACGTAGTGTTTATTTGTTGATTTCATAATCTTTGTGTTACTTCATTATTTAGATGGGTTATTTGATAACATAGGTATAATTATGGTATTATACCTAAGTAAGGGTTATCTGTTGAGAACATTCATTGTGATTATCCTGGTTGGATTTAGTGATACCTTGAGGGTCTCGGGGTCCCTTCTGAGTAACGTTATACTCACCCCTGCACGGGATATACACGCACCTCGTTTTGTTGGATGCAGAAAATGGAAAGTGCTAACTGGGATTGAGTGTTCGAGGACTGGACAGAACCCATAGGTGGACCTCATGACGAGTCAGCACTAGGAGGTGGAATACACAATGAGATGGTACTAGGAGGAGGTCGGTGGGCAAGAGCGTTGATGAGGCTATCTATACCTACACTTCAGGTAGGATCCAAGGTGGTTTCCCCATGAGCTGCTTCTATCTTCCAGCTGTTGTCTTCAAGTTGTACTTTACTATCAGCTGTAGCTGTGCTTCTCAGTTGGATTTGTATTCTGTTCCATTTACATTTCATCACTTTCTATTGTACATAGTGTTTTACTTCCGCATGTACTCTGTTTGGATGTGTTATCTTTTATGATGGTAATGTCTTCCCAATGATCGGGATTTATGCCATTGGTGCTAGTCGCCCACCCCTGGACTATGGAAGATAGGCTTGGGTTAGTCACAGCACGGGCCCTGAGGACGGGTCGTGACATATGATATACCATGTTATTAATTCAACATTATTATTTGAGGGTACATCATCCATGGAATGGTTTGGTAGTTCTAGATGGGGTTCCCTATCATAATTTCATAACATTCTTACAAATCAATGTTGGAAATATAAATGAAAAAATATTATTCATAGGACACTTAAGGGGACTTTTTTTATAACTTCATTAAGTATGTTTAATGAATTAATGGTAGATTGATTATATTATCCTCTAGGAATGATTTTATTAATGATTAAATTTCATGTAATATTCTATTTTTGTTTATTTTCATTATATTAAAATATGTTTTATATGGAGTTGTAAAATGGTTTTGGGAAATATATGGACATTTTTTAAATTATGGGTTCTTTGGGAGGATTTCTACATGTATTTTTTTTCTAAAAAAATTTTCCATGATGATTAGAAATATGGGTAAATGATGGTTTTGGATAGTTTTCCTATGGTTTTAGAATCCTTAATTCCATAGAATAATATTATAATTAAAATTTATGACAATATTTTTTTATGTTTTATAAAAGAGTGTTTTTTGATAAATGTGTCAGTGGTATTTTTATATATGTTTTATGAAGAATTTTTAAAAATGTTTATTTCCAAACATATTTCAATGTATCATGGAATGGGCATATGAATACTGGTATTTCATTAGTAATGGTAGGTATAAGCCTAATATATACTTATATACAATCACTTATATTATTATATAAGATGATAATTACTTTTTCTATGTCATACCACTTTTTGTGAATTTATATATCATGGATCATTGAGGTGAATCATTTAGGTTATCAAATTTTGAATATGGTTCCTCTTATTGATTTTTTGTAACATTCATTTATATATAATGAATGTGTGATTAGTGGTTATTTATTTTATTTACATTGAATTATTAGGATTTCACTTCATTCTAATGATGAACAAAAGGGATATTTGTTTTTTGACAATGAAAATAAATATAAAGGATGTTTTCCTGAATTGGTGCATTGCAACAGAGGGAGATTAGTGGTTAATAGAGGAATTGATATTTTAACTTTATTTTAAAAAAAAATTAATTTCAAAATATTGGATTTGGAATAGATATTTGATAAACGAATGACTAATATTTGTTTATTAATATATTTATACTAATTCTTTTACATTGGTTCATAGGGGACATCATTGACTTGTGTGTTCCTATTTTACCAAGGAACTACATTCCATTCCATGGGGATCAACAAAACCATTTTTTCTAGTGGATATCTAGTGTAGGAATCTGATGGATGAATTTTATGGTTTGGTTTAGAAGAATTATATTATTTTGATTCATTTAGTCTATATTAAAAATGAGGATAAACTAATGGGGATTAAGAATTTCTCAATGTGATGTTATATTATTTCACATAAATTCCACAATAAAATCAATTTATATTTATAGGAATATGAGGGTCATTTATTTTTATTATGTAACACCATTACCTAATAATTTTGGCATAAATAGATTCAATTAAATTCATTATTAGAATCATATCATATGGAATGTGGTTTTGATGTATATCATAAATTAAGATAGATTTATTTTGAAAGTATTTTTTCTACTATTTGCGTAGAATTATATAATGTTTAAGAATCAATATTAATTTATATTATTTTCCAAAACGTTAATGAAGAACCCCCTATTTATTGTAAAATAGGATAGTTCAAATGAATATATGAGTCTTAAACTATTATGTTGATTTTTTAGAAGTCATTTTAGTGGCTGATGAGTGAAATTAAAAATAGATGAGGTAACTGAGATTTTAAGAAATGATATTACGAATGTATAAAATTAAAAATCAATAGTTCTTCTAATAACGTAACCAAATTTTTTTGATTTGTTATATTATGGAATATTTGGATATTAATTACTTTATTAAATTAGTTGAAATGAATTTCAATGAAAAAAATAGAATCCCTGATTAATGAACATACACTATATTAAAATTATAAAATTATGCTAATGTTAGTGGAAATTTTTTTAGAATTGTTCAAATTTCTATTATTGGTCCTTATTTGACTTAATGGTCCAATATCTATTTTATCCATTCGTGTATTAAGTTTCATACGCAACTTGTAGAAATAGTTTAATTCATTGATGGTGGGTAATAGGTTAGATGGAAGTAATATAGAAAAAGGGATACATGATGACACATTATGTACTTATTCTCATTATTATTCAATACATCTAACATATCGATTTTTAAAAAACACTATATTCAATAGCATGCATGAAAAACATCATACAGATTAAACGAACAAAATAATTTAATTCTTTAAATGTTAACATTATAACCTATATATTAGTTTGACGAGAATTAATAGTATCATATTAAATATAAAAATATGGTTTACAAATATCTAGATAATGATTTATTTGATACTAAATATATTTGAAATAGAATTAAAACAACTGATTGAATTTGCAGGATGTCATTTAATGATAGCCTATTTGAAAAAAGAATAACTGTTTTTATAAAATCATATAACACTTTATGAATTTATATTAAATGAAAAATATATGTTTTATGTAAAATGTAATTTTTTAATGTTTTTGAGTTATTATATAATAACATATTCAATTTCTCAAATAAATTTAGTATGTTTTATTGAAATGGTGTTTTACTACCATTTCTCAAATAACACTTTTTAAATTTAGGTTTTGAAAAACATATATGTTCTATAAAAAAAATTATTATTATTTTTAACAGGATCATGAAATGTTACGTTGGATGAAATTTTGATATGTTTTTCATAACTATCATGTTTTTTGTATAGTAAAAATATAGAAAATTTTAATTAAAAACATCTTTTTCTATACATATAATTTATATTAATAAATAAGATTATTCAATACTTGTAAATTACAAATGTAACATATTTTTATCATTTAATCCAATTTTGGTCATTTAAAGTAATTTCTCATTTAAATTGAATATAATTAAATTTCAATCAATTGATAGTTCCTACATTTAAAAACATGCTTGTCAGTTTTGACAATGTAAACCGATTTTAAATTAATTCCTACCAATTTGGTATTTTGAATCACGATGTCCAAATTTTACAAATAGGTACTATTTATTTTTGGACATTATTAATAGTAACTTTAATAACTACTCTTTTACCATGGTTAAGGGGTAAATATGGTAAATAAGGGAAAAATTATATATTATAATAATATAAAACATCCCTAAAATGTGTCCAAATACTATTGGATGAGTTATATCCAAAAATGAGAATCCTTGGTTATATTTTATGACCCCATAGAGCTACTATGAAGTGATAAGGAGATGTTATAATAAATAATTTAATATAAATAGAAAATTAACATAACCGTGTATCATTTTAAAAAACTTATATGGGGTTATTTAAGTGAAATATTAGACTAAAAATATTCATGAAAAATATAAAATATTATCCTACAAAATGATATTTTTTTTAAAAAAATTTGACCTTAAATTAATAAATTTAATTATGAAATAATAATGATGTCGTGATTGATTCATTAATAAGGTATTTAAATAAATGATGTTATAATTATTAAGATAAATATTATTTGACATAATTTATGTCATACAATATTATTCTTGATGAATATGATAGGTTATTATTTATTTAATGTTTTTTTCGAATGAATGAGGTTATTATTTATTTTCAAAATATCATCTATTAATAGTGACCAAAATTGACATAATTCATAAGTTATAATATAATTTTTTTTATTAAATTAAATTACATTTATAAAAGTATAATATTCATTAATATGGTTTAGATATGTCCAAATATTTCCTAAATAGAAATTTTTGTCTGTCTTTTGACTAGTTATAGTAATTACATTAACCAATAATTTGTTAATAACAAGATCATTATAATATTAAAAAAGGTAAATTGAGGGTTAAACCATGCAAATAATGATAACTAAATATTCCAAAAATTTATTCTAATTATTTGATGATGGTTATTAGAGGAAACAATATCAAATATTATAATTAAATTAGTTTTGGACAATTTTTATTGAAATTAAATTTATAATAAACAAATATTTCTAGACATTCCAAAAGTTTCTCTCGCCTCTTCTATGAAAGGTCGCTTCATTTTTTCATTATCTCACACTTCCAGTTCATTTTAGTACAAATAATATATATCCCATAATCTTCCTAGAATCCCTCCTTTACTCAATGATTAACTAATTTGGGCATAAGTAAAATCAAGACACAAATGTTGGCTCAAATCAAAAGATGTTTCCAGGTTTTGAGGTAATATCTTTTCTCAAGTTACATTCAATTAATTTTCATATATACATCCTATGAACTTATTATTCTTTTATTAAATTAATAAACTAGTATCCTAAATAAAAAATTATGTTGATATAATATGGATCATAACTAAACATTCACACACCTCCATTTAATGAATACGAACATAATGTTTCTCTGTACACTGAACTGTAGCCTCATGAACTGTTGATTGTCCAATTTTCTCTCACCACTTCTCATGGTGGCCATTATGATAGATCTATATTTATATATGATATTTATTATATTTTTCTTTTTTTTTCTTATATAATATTTATTTACAATATATCTGTATTCTTTCCATGCTGTGTAAATTTGAAATTTTAATTTTAGAAAGTGTGGACTACCTCAAAATCAATGTGATGTAACTCAGTTAGGCTATAGATGGAACATATAAAGGATTTTTTATTAAAAATATCTGACATAAATGACATAAATTTAATATTAGTATTGTGTTATACATTTATATTATTTTAATTTATTTTTTTCAGATGAAAAAAATGAAAGTAGTGTTCATTCGTATATACGACCCACCATCTCCATGAATGGTTCATTTCATTTCATAAAAAAAATATTATGGAAATTATAAATATATATTTAATAGATATATATAATATTTAAATCATGAAACATATTCTTTAGATGATGGAATCTTACCACATGTAATTTTTACATTAAAACTATCCCATTTTTGACTCATTTATAGAATATCGAAAAACAACCAAAATGTACTTAAATAATTGTCTAATTATCATAGAATGATAATAAAAAATATTAAATGAATAATAAACATTAAAATAAATATGAATTAGGTATACATTATCCAATGTTTAATATTCAAGAATATAAATAACAAACGAGACAATCCAGACTCAAGGTAAGGGAACATCATATTCCAATTTCAATTCGTTGGGTAAATCTTATACTTATCAGATATTTTGTTCTATAATTACGTGAAAAATAAATTTTAACATATTATCTTCAATTTACACTTTATTTATATATAATTATATTGAATACTACTAATAAATCAATTCTATTAACAAAAACATTCTTTAAGAGAATTTTGAAACTCATTTTCTAGTCCTTGGGTTTACGCATACTTCGTTTATTAGATTACACCATGATTATGTGTGGAATCATTGATTTTTATTAAATTTTTAATTTCGTCTTCTTTTTGTGTGGATATAATTAATATACACATAATATTCCCATTGATAAATTCATACGTCATTTACAAGAAATTTGTAAGGGAAATATTAACACAATCTCCATTCATTGTGTTAAATATCCATATAATTGGTTTTGTATTTCCCATAATATGTGTGAATTAAATATGACTATTTTACAATGAATATCGATTTATAATGGGTTTATTTATATTTTTCCACATATTAATGTCAATGATTTTCCTTATACTATAGATATGATTATTCTAAGGGACTTTGTCTCTGTCTCCATACGTTGTGTCATATCAGGATATTGTGAACCTTTATTATCTAATAGGGTTTATATACAACCCTTATGACATTTTATATCATGAATTTATATATTCACATGATTTTTAATGTTTCATTTAATTTTATTCTTGAATTATTTTTTTATGTTTTTCTAAAGTTTTTCAAGACTCATTAACTGAAACATTATTTTAAATGATTAAAAGAATAATTATTCTAAATATTTATCATTTAAGTCTATGTTATAAATTGGTTTATGGATTTATTTAGATGGAAATGAATTTCATAACATTTTAATTCATTTCAAAGATTTTAATTTTATATGGTACACATTGATTAAGACATTTCAATATTAAATGTTTTAATTAGTTTTCAAAATAGAATGACTATTTCAATATTTTTAATTGATTTCATTTGATTGATCAGTGAAATGGTGATAATTTCATTATTATATGTGTGATGATAATGTAATGATACTTATTCATTTTATATTTAGTTACATGATAAATAAAATATGGAATGTTCTCTGATAAAACAGGGAAGGTTGAACCCGTGATAGCTCTCCAATGAATTGGGTAACATGGAAATGGTAATTAGTAATGTCTCCCATAAATGATTTAAGGAATATTCATCAATGGTAATTCAAAACACTAACATAATGGTTACTCCCTATGAATATGTGAAATCATCAATGTAATAATGATATGGATTCCTCTGGTAACCTTTATGTTTTATGATATCTACGATGTCTTGTAGGAATCATATGATTACATGAAGTATGCTATGTAGTTCATGTTCTATGAATGAAATGTATGATTTCATTTATTTGTATGTACTCATGTACATATGTTATCATTAAAATTATTATATCCATTACTAATATTTTTATGCTAATACAACATTTTTGAATTAATTTATCAATGTATAATGGAGGGTAAGAGAAAGGATGTATTCATTATGATTTTTATCATGAAAATATTTCTTGTTTTTTAAATGTGTTTTATTATTGTGAAAAAATTGGATGAAGTAAAAGTGTATAAGTTTTTATATTTTAGGTGTAATTCAATAGTTTTTGCCTTATTATATAATACTCTAAACCTAAAAATATTCTTAATTTGATAGAATGTAACATCTCGATCAAAACTAAAGATTATGTAATGTTTTAGGTTGGGGAAATATTGTTGGTATCATAGGTCTATTTAGACATCATTGGAGATTAGAATTTTATCATATGGGTTGTGGATAACATCATGGGTTTATAAATTTATTGTATATTATATGTTCAGTGACATAGAAACATATTTTGGAGATTATTTTATCAAATTTCATGGTTATTAAAGATATTTTCGGAGACATTAAAACTTGATGAAATTATGGGTTATTACTTTTTGGATGAAAAATGTGATGTATGAAATAACCTTTTAAGATCAAATATGTTATGGTTATTTGTGATATTTTTATCACATTTTTTAATATTATTAGTATTATACTGTTTTAGAAAAGGGACAACATGTAGACCATCTGACCACCCGTCGCATCAGACTACATTGTGGGAATCGAACCTACAACCAATATGATATTGGGATTTATCGCATACCATTGCTCAATGTGAAGTCCCTAGTTAGTATAAATTATTGTTTTTAGATAAATGATTTTATTTCAGAAGGATAATTCTTTTTTGGGAACTTATATGTTTATCAAATGGATTTACATAGTATAGGAAAATGATTTGGTCATTAAATGATAAATGTTAATTTAAAATACTTTCACACTTTTCAGAACACTATATGCCTATAAAAAAAGAAACTATTATGTGTTTCTATTTGAAGAGTAATGGTTTAAATTTATTTTGAAAGAATATTTTATTTTCTCAACATATTGTGATTTTGGTTAATAATGGATATGATTAAACTATCATAAAAGACATATAATTTGGTTAATTTCATTTATGTAAGAGACTTTAAATGTAGTTGATGAAATTTGAAGATGAATTATAAATTTTTTGGGGATGATTATGTGATAAAATAATTCAAAATTTCTAGATTTAGTAATTAGGAATTTTTTTTAGTGAATGTACTTTGTTGAACATAGGGGATTGATTATTGAATTTTGGAGATTATGATTAATATTAATTTTTATAAAGTATTATAATATTTGGGTATTATATGATCATGTACTATTTATTTGGATGTAGTTTTTTTCAAATGAAAAAAGGAAATATATAGTTCATATTTTTTTCTTATTTTATTCTTTAGATGTTGATTATAGTACTTCATGTGTGACCAAGTCATCTTGAATACACGTTGTTGGAAGAAAATGTGAGTTTTTTGTAGACAATTTGTAATTGAAAAAGCTCTACTTGAAATGTAACTCTGTTTCATTATGTTCTTAGTCATGCTCATAAATAAAAGACTCAACATTATGAAAATGAAATTAAAACAAAAATATTTATGTTTACTTTTCCTATTGGGAAATCGAAGACTGTTTACCCACTCAAATTTTTATGGGTTTATTTATTTTAGATATCTACTTATCATGTTTTCTATCATTCACAATCAAAATATTATTGTTATTTTTCTATTACAAATCCATCTTTTCCAACATGTAATTTTCTTATGTTTTATCTAATGTTACCATTTTACCTCTCTTTATATTTTTTAATGTGATAATATTATTGACACTTTTTTTATTGTGGTGTTATCAATAAATGTTACAATAAAATTAAAATTGTAGAGATGAAATTTCCCAAGGGGGTAGATTTAACATACTGAGTTTTAAAAAACACTATATTAAATAGAATTCTTAATATGCTACATTGAGATAAAATGAAAATAAAAATATTATTATTTCAATGTTTTCATTATAACATAGTAGTTGGAATTTTGAGAAATAATAGTATCAACTGAATTAATATAATACGGTTTAAATATGTTCAAATAATGATTTATTGGTTTACAAGTTTATACGAAATAGTTATAAATAACCAATAGAATTTAAAGGATGTGTTTTTATGAAAACCTAATTGAAAATTAAATAGTTTTATAAAAAATAATATCACCCATTTTTTATTTTTTATTTAATAAAAAATATATTGTATATATACAATGTAATGTTTTAATTTTTTCAATATATGATATAGTAATGAATTCATTTTTTCGGATAAACTATTTTTTTTCTAAAAATGTCATTTTACTACCTTTTGATGGATATCCCTTTTAAAATTTACTATTCAGTACCATTATATATTTTATTTTACAAAAAATAACTTTTAATTTTAAAGTGGGACATGAAAATTTAGTTTGGATCAATTTTTGATATTTTAAAGATATCTATAACGTTTTGATGAATAGTAAAAATACAGTGAATTTTAATTAAAAACATATTTTCCCAATAAGATAATATATAACGTTAAATAATATTATTAATGGGTTTAAATTAGAAAAGGAATAAATTTTTATCATTTGATCCAATGTTGTTTTTTTGATGTAATTTCATAGTTAAATTTGACATAAACACATGACAATCTTTGGATTGTTTTTACATCTTCAAAATCCACTATTTGGTTTTCAAAATAGGAATTAATTTTAAATTAATTTCTTCCAATTCTATTTTTTGATTTTTGAAAATTTAATTTCATATTTTGATTTAGGAGGTCATATTTTTATAAATAGATACCTCTAATTTATTGACATTATCAATAGTAACTTCAGTGATTATTTTTTAACATTGTTTAAAGGGTATATCAGGTATATAATGGCAAACAAATATTATATTAATATAAAACAATAATAAATCATATCCTAATACTATTTCATGAGATATATCTGACCATGGAATTCATTATGTCAATTTTAGGTCCTCTTGTATCCTCGTGGGAGTGATAATTATAAGTTATAATTATTAAAATAATGTAAATAGAAAAATAACTTATGCATATATCTTCTAAATAATTTTTTTAATACAAATGTATATAAGTGATATAATCAAATATAGATATTAATTAGAATGATAAAAATATTTCCTATGTGAAGATATTTTATTTATAATTTTTAAACAAGAAATTTATAAATTTAATTATTTCATAATGACGATTGGGTGATAGATTCATTAATAATGGATTCTAATAAATTATATTATAAATATTAAAATCAATATTAATTGACGTTTTTATTTAATACATGAAATTTATATTTTAATATGACAAGTTAGTATTTATTCAATGTTTTTTTGAATTAATCAGTTTATTGTGAATTTGCAAACAAATTCAAGTATGAATAATGACCAAAACAATAATAATTCATAACGATAAAATATAAAATATTTTATTAAATGATGTTAAATTAATAAAATAATATGATTCATCCAATGGGTAAAGATAAGTCCAAATATTTTATAAATGAAATTTTTAGGGTCTTTTTAAAGGACATAATATTTTTATTAATCAATAATTTGTAAATAACATGATATAACTATAATATTAAATAGCGTAAAATAAGGGTTAATCCAAAAGGATAAAAATAGAAATATATTAAAAAACTATATATAAATTATTGTATGATTAGTATTATATCCAACATAATGTTTTATTAATCTTAACTTGTTTTTCCTTGAATTTGTAATTGAATTTTTGTTTTTAATAAATTAATATTTCAAGACTATAATAAAGTATTCCTCACCTCTTCTTTAAAAGGGATCTTCTTTATCTCTTTATCCCACACTTCCAATGACTTCATGATAATAAAAAATATGTTCTATTCTCTTCCAAAAATACCTTCATTCCATATAGAATCCTTACCTTTAGAATAAGGAAATTCAAGAAATCCTTTTGGCTTAAATCAAAATAAGTTACCCAATTTTGAGGTAATGTATTCTCTCAAGTTCATTTCAAATATTTTCCTTCTCCATCACTATGATATTATTAATCATTTATTAAATAACAACACATGTATACTCATTATAATAGTATGTTTTTATGATATGTATTCTATCTAAAATTAGACACACTTCAATCTAATGGAGCCGAACATATTGTTTCATTGTACGACAACATACTGCCTCCCGAAATGATGACTGTTTATTTATCTTATACCACCTATCATGGTGGAAATTATTTATGAAATGTATTTATATATGTTATATATTATATTTATATTTTATGTATTCCTCAGTAATATTAATTTTATACATACCTTTATTCTTTCCATGATTTGTAAATATGACGATTTCATTTAAAGAGGTGTTGACTTCTGCCGCCTCAAAGTGACAAGATTCATTAATTATATACATGAAACATATAAAGGATGGTTTTATTAGACCTATTAGAAATAAATTACGTCAATATAATACTTCTATTATTATATAAATTTATATCATTTTATTTTTATTCTTTTAGTATGACACAAAGAAATGAAATTTATGTTTATGTGTACGTACGACCCACCATCTTTATGGACAATGTATTTGATTTATTATATTGAAATATTATGGAAATTATTAATATATATATACTAGATGTATATGATATTTAAATATGGAAAAATATTCTAGAGATGATGGTCCCTGACAACATGGACAATTTATATCAAAATGAGTACATTTTTGACTCAAGTTCCTAAATATAGACAAAATGACCGATATGAACATAAATATTGATGTAATTATTATAACATGATATTGAAAAATAAAAAATAAAAAATAAACATAAAAAAGGATATTAAGTAAGTATAAATTAACTTAATTTTATTATTCATTAATATAAAGAAAGAATGAGACAAGTCGAATGCATGGTAAGGGAACTTTTTTACCCAATTTCCACTCTTTGATTTAATCTTATACTTATCGATTGTGTCATGAAATTATTATGTGAGAAATAAATTTTTATTTATTATATTTTATTTATACTTGATTTATGTATATTTATAGTGAATATACATAATTGATATATTTTATTTAGAAAATGATCTTTTTGAGGGAACTTCTAATCTCAATTTATACTCCATGGGGTTTTCAAATTCTTTTTAGATTATAATATGCCAATATTTTGTGGGGATTCACTACATATTTATTTATGATGTAATTTACACTTATTTTTGTGTGGATCTATTTTTTATACATATAATCACCCCAATAAGAAATTATTAAATAATTTATATGAATTCTCTATGGGAAATACTAATTCAATCTATATTCATTGAATTAAATATCTTTTGCATTGGTTTTCTATTTCAATGAATATATGTGAATGAAAACTAATTTTTTACACTGAATATCCCATTATATTCAGTGTATTTTTATTTTTAACACGTATTAATGTCTTGGATTTATCTTTAATCTAATGACACCGTCTTTGTATGGGACTATGTCTAATATCCTTTCATTGAGGAATAACTTGATATTGTTCACCTTTCATGTCCTATAAGGTGTATATATAACCCTTTTGAAATTGTATATCATGAATTTGTATATTATAATAATATTTAATGTTTCGTTTGATTTAAATTTTGAATTATTTTTATTAATGTTTTTCTCAAGTGTTACATTAATCTTTAAGTAAAAGATCATATTAAATGTTTTAATGAATTAAAATTCTAAATATTTTTCATTGTTTTCTGTGATTTCAAAATGGTTTAATGGATTTATTTTTATGGACATGAATGTTTAATCTTGTTAATTCCATTCAAAATTTTCAATGTGATATGGGAAAAATTTATTCAAAAATCACGTTATTAAATGTTTTATATAGTTTGGGAAATATATTGAATATTTCAATATCATGAATTTTTTAATTTTTAATTGATGAGATAAATGTTCATAATTTCAATATTTTATATGTAATTATATAATATGGTAATTCGAAATTTGACAGGGGGTTACGTAAAAAACCAAATATGGGTGGTTTAGTGATAAACCTAGAGTGGTAGTGCCGTGATAGCTCTCAAATGAATTTGATAACATGAAATAGGTATATAATAATATTTTTCCAAAAATATTTGGGCAATATACTGTGTTGGGTATTCCAAATGTAAACATAAAGGTCACTCCCTATGTAGCTGTGAATGATACCATGTCAGTAAGATATGTATTCCAACAGATATCTTTTATTTTTATGATTTCTATGAAGACTTAATGGAATATTATTATTACATGATGTAAGCTAATTGGATTATGATTTATGAGTAAAATCTATTATTTCATTGATATTTATGTACTCACTGACTAATGGTTTCATTCTGGATTTTACTTCCCTATCTAATCTTATTATGCTCATCCTATGTTTTTAAAAATTTTTAGCACCGTATCTTGACGGGTGACAAAATGTATGTATTCAAGAATGGATTTACTAAGAAAGGAATTCATGTTTTATTTAATATTTTTTATTATTGTGAAAAAAATTGATAGAGTAGACCTGTGCACATTATAATATTTGAGATGTAATGTAATAGTTATAGACTATCTATCTAAAACAGTAAACCTCAAAAGTTACTCAATGTTAAATAATGTAAATTCATTATCAAAACTCATTAATATGTAATGACTATAGTTTGGGACTTATAATACACGTGAATATTCTTTAAATTAAAAAAAATCATTATAACATCATCATTTTAGATAAACCTAATCTTTTATTTGGAGGCGTCATCTTAATAAATTATTATTTATAACTCTTTGGTGTTTATCAATTTATACATAATCATTAACATATATAATCATTTAATATAAATTATTAGTAAAAACACACTATATAAATCACTAAAATTAATTTAAATTCATTAACATATATATAATCCAAGCCATCATATAAAATAATTTAATATACCAAATATAGATTATTTTATTTTTATTTAAAATCATTTTAATTGTAACAGAAATCTTACAACATTCTATTACTTTCTATGAAATAATATTTCATATAAACTTTATATCATTGATAAAATTTGATATATCACTTTTTCAGTATTGATTGGATTGGATTATTCACATTTAATTTATCCTCAAACTGAATTCTCAAGGAATTTTCCATATTTATATGATCTCTATTTGTCCCTTTGGATTGAATCACATGGCCATCAAGGACAATAACATACCCTTTTATACATTGAAAGAGCCGATTGATTATCAGTATTTTTTATTTCAATTTTAGGAGAGTTATAATGATAATGTAAAAATAACATAACAATCTCAATTCCATACATCACTAACAATTTCAATTTAGGAAAAAAATGGTGACAATAAAATTTTAGGTTCCATTGAAGGATTTTAATAAGTATAAATCATTTCATAAATAATTTTAAATGTTTATAAAACATTTCATAATATTTATTTTGTTAACATGTAAATCCCTCCATAACTCAATATCTATGTTACATGATTTCCAATGTAAAAAATTTTAATTTATGTGTAATAATATAAAAGAAAAAATCATGTAACCCTCTAAAAATAATATATAATATTAAATTGTATTATATCATTAATTTATCATCATTTTAATCCTCCATTAATATGTTATGATTCATTAATGACTCCCAAACAAATATTATAATGTCATTATCCTATAAATCCTTGAAATCTTCAAAATATCCCCAGCATGATGTCAATGTTATCAGGTTATTTCAAAATCCTATTATTACATTCCAATTTCACAATAAACAATTAATTTTCAGAAATTTTTTCCCCCTAAAATATTTCATTATATTAAATTTATACATATATCCAATACTTCAAATTCAAGAAATAATATTCCGACTTAAAAAATTTCTATCAAAAATCAAATTGTACAAAACAAAAATAAATATAATAAAATTTTAAATTTTTGGAGGAAAATTATGTTTTTCGAACAATATTCCGATTAAAACAATATTATTTAATTAAACACTAATTACATTATATGAAATATAGAAATTTTATCATATTTGTATAACACATAATATTCACCTAGAAATTTGTATATGACATTTTGAAATATTGGAAATAATTAATTTTTATTTTCAGTAGTAATAAAATCAATTTAAACTAATAATTGGAAAATTATAAAATATTAATGATATGGATGAATACCGAAATATATAGAAACATTAATAATTATAAATAATTGATGGTGACATTTTAATTTTGTAAATTAGATCCAAAACCAATATAATAATCATTCAAAAAATTAATTTTAATATAATGACATTCTTTAGGTACTTTCAAATTATGTTAAATGAAAACATATTTATATATAGGGTCATAATTATCTAAAACATAAAAAATTTATTATATAATTTAAATGTCATTATTAGTGGGATATTTAATACCAAATAAGGTAATTTATCCCCTAGTTATATATAATAATAAAATAGTATTCACAATGGAAATGAATTGAAAAATAATAAGGAAGTGAAATTTTATGAAAACAAATATCATCTATTATGAATTCAAAATCATTTGAAAATATTATTTTTTATATCCATTATATACTACAAAATATCAATAACAAGATGATAATTTTAATTAAATGATAATAAAAACATTAACAATCATTATGATTGAATTATATAAAATAAAATTATATAATATGGATGTATCATTTAATATTTCACATTGAATTTAAATTAAATTTATAAAAACATATGAGTCTAAAAAATAGTTTATTGTATGTCTAAATAATTAAGTAACATACTTTTTGATATTCATATTAATTCTGGTAAAAAATCAATTGTAATGAAATTTTCATTTGAATCCCTAATTAATCAGTATGTTAATATGATATCTACACAACGTGATAAGAAATTATTTTCAAATCAGTCATTAATACAATTAATAGTATTTTTGTTAATAATTAGTATAATAGTATAATCAACAATTTATATGGATATTATTTAATAATTCTCTTTCTGATAAAATATTTGCAAATTGTTTTTAATTATTTTTCCAATCATATTTCCACACTAATTTTAGTAATTTATTAAAAGATGAAAAAAATGATACATTTAATAGAATGTTTCATGATCTATATGATAATAATTACAAAAATACTATTTTGTATTTGAGCCCAAAAGAGATGTTTAATATTATTAATGTCAAATAAATATTGATTTAATAAATATGAATGATTATAATTTGTATCATCGACCAATAAATCAAGAATGGCATAAAATAAAATGATAAATTAATATTTATATTTATTTTATAAAAAACAATTAAAAATTCGTGTTAACGATCATCTAGTTTGTTAGTGAATGTTATTAAGTGAAATAATTTGTCATGAACATTTCTAACATAATAATATTTTATATTTTTTTAAATGGTTATTATAAATTGTAATAAAAATACAAAATACATATATATTGTCATATAAAATATTTATTTTAATTATTCTGATATTAATATATTTCATTAAATTATAAATATATATGGTCATTTTCTAATTCATTATCATAAAAACATTATATGAACTGTATATAAAAATTTTCTTATATATTCCATATTTTAAATTACATGAATTTTCTTCATTGTTTTTTTAGAACCGTACCTTGAAAAATATCAATCAATTTTTATAATTTATTTAATTAACTTTCATTAATATTACAAAAATATAGTTAAATGACTATATATATTGAATTTATAAATTATATGGTGTTAAATTTTAATGTAATTATAAAATCATTATAATAAAAACTATTTTATATATTATAATTTCTCTTTATTATAAAAGTTTTTTTTATTTTGACATATTAGTTGGGTGATATCCATTGTGGTAAATTCATTATGTAATTATTTATATAAACATGGTTTATATCCCAAAAACATTCATTATGATGTATTTCATGGATATTGGTCATCAATGACTTAATTGATGGCATAGATAGGGGTGAAAACCAATCTACACAGTAACAGAGTAATGAAAATTGGGATAGGGGATTTGGTCAAGGATTATTAGGCCTTCATTCCATCAAATAGGGGGTATTCAGACTTTAAAATTTTCATTTAACTTGCTAAAGAGATGGTTAACTATTAATGGAGATTCTGATATTTCTTTATTATCATAGGGGTCGGTTTGTGTCATTTAGTATCATATAACATATCAGTAATAAAATATATTATTATGTTTTTTATTTATGATAAACATTAAAACACATATTGGTAATATATTCATTGTATTCAATGTTTTTATCATATATTAAATGATTAATTTTTAATTATTCATATCATATTTGGAGTACATAATTGCTTTAATAAATTTCAAATATTCATATTTAATTTAGGATATTCAGAGTTGTAGATTTATGATGAATTTCAATTATTTTTTTTAATTATTAAAAAAATATAATTTATTTATAATATTATAATGTAGAAAAACACCATTATCTCTTAATATAAGAATACATATATAAACATATTAATTTTCCAATGATAGAAGAAACATAAAACCAAATCATATGTACTATAAAAGTTGTTTTAAATAATCTAATTGATAATAATATCATCTTAATATAGCATTATGTTTTTAATTCAATGGGTGAAAATAATATCATAGGAATTGATATTTAGGTTGAAAATCATTGTCTTTATAAAACTCAATCATCTTATATAATGAAAATTATATCATCCTCTATAAAATAAAGAAAAAATCGAATTTCGTATACAATTAAGTATATTTAAGGTGGAAAGATTATTATTTATTTTTTGAAGTAATAAAAAAACATTTCATATTTTCCACAAGATATCAAAATTTAAAATTATATTTCAAAGAATCTAAAAAATAAATGTTCCTCATAATTAAAAAAAGTAATTTTATTAAAATTTTACTATAGAAAAATAATAGTTTAATATTCATACATTTTATGATAATATCTAAAATTTTAATATTACATATTTGAGAATGTATAAATTGCCAATATGGAAAAAATAATGTACGTTTGTATATATAAAAATATTTTTCACATGGGAATAATGTATAAAATATTCTTAATAACATATTGTGATTAATAAAACAAATTTAAAAATTCTATTATATAGACCATATAATCCTTTAAAAAAATACTTAAAATGATTATTTATTTATATATTATTAATTTTTCAGTTTTAAAATATATATATATATATATATATTTAATCATGAATCACAAAATTCTTATGTTTTTATTTATTATGATACTAAATATTTCCATCAAATTTCTAATGAAAAATAATTTTTTCGAAATCAATCTAGTTTTGAGTTATTATTTACAAGATCATGATGATTTAAAAATATAAATTGAAGATAATAATTATAAAATATTTATTATTTATTCCTTAATTTATATATATAAGAAAAATATCATAGAATAATATATGGGATGCAAAATATGTAGTTATAGTTATTAAAAAATATATATATTTATGATTTCCTCGTGTAGTAATAATCTCAAATAAGAAAATTGAGTGGGTAAAAATATCATTCCATATAACATTTCCCAAATATAAATATATTTATTCCTGATGAATCTAAATCAAAATTGATTAGATCATATAATAAATAGGTTGTAGATATTTTGGAATAGTTTTTGTTAAATTAAAATTTTTATGATGACTAAAATGGGTAAGAATAAAGAATGTTTTGATCTTACTGAAGGAAAATTGGAATTGGATGTAATGTTTTAGTAATTGAATGATACAAAATCAATTGAAAAAACAATCAGATTATAAATAAATATTAATCAATTAAATTTATAATTTATTTCAAATATTTTTTTATATTATAGAATAAATTATTAATCATAAAAAGCGATGAAGAATATAATAATAATTATTTCTATTGATAAGAAAATATTTTCTTCAATTACAATTGAATAATAATTCTAATGGAACCGAAATACGATAAAACCATTTATATGATTAAATAATATCAATTTTAGAGATGGGAAATTTATAAGTGATTTGGTGAGAATATCGGTTACATATCTTGAATAAATCAATTAAAAAATAATTCTACATTATAAAAAAAATTAAAAGATGGGGTTAAAATTAATTATAAAGAGGGTTTATGTTTGGAAATAAACATCATGGATTTACGAATAAATAATCAATATATATGATATTTTTCATAATTAACCATTTTAAAATTTAAAAACAATTGCTGTAATCAATGTAGACGAAACTAATAATAAATCTAAATCAATTAGGAATCATTTGGGATCTAAAATTATTATAGTATTTGAACATTTTTATATGGAAAATTTAAAAACAAAAAAAATATTTTTCTTTCCACTAATCTAATTTTATAAAATCCATATATTTTCCCATACATGGAATAAGAAAATATTTAATTTTTGTTGTTTAATTATATAATACTCACATATTTTAAGTGATTTTTATAGACCATAAATTTTTATTATATATGTGTAAAGACCTATAATTTCCATGTCAACTTCTTTTTTTAAATATATGTTAATTTTATGAGTCTGCATAATCTGATGGCATGCGATTCCGATGACCGAAGTGCCCAGAATGATCCGTCGAAGTTTTTTTGAGCTAACGTTAACGCATGTAAGTAGTTTTCCTAGAAATGATGAATAAAACTTAAACTATAACTCAGATCAGAAATTTGAGGGTACCGTTGAGCTCAGAATGGCGGATTTACCCTAGGCATGACTTAATATTAGTCGGTGCAGGCTTCCTCTGTGAAAACCCAAAAATGGCATAATCATAAAAAAATAATATAAATTATTTTATTTTTCAAATGACTTTAACTCAAAAACAGAAACATGGATTAAAAATTTGTGACCACCACTAAAATCGTGAGGGTATTCTTTATTTATGTACACACTACCTTTGGCCGGAGCAGGGAACCAGAGAAAGTTAGTTTTTGGCTGCAAATAAAAAATTTAAGTAACATTTATTTTATTGTAAAATTCATAACTTCTAAATAGTAACTCATATTGAAAATCCCAGAGTACCATTGGGTTCGTTGGGGTGTGTTTCACCTAGGAAGAGCCTAACCTCGACCAGCATGTGTCGAGGGTGTCTAATAATAACTTTTCGAACATTTTTCTTGTACGTTCAGTAAATGCCAGTGCGACGTTTTATAACTTTTGAACTGGTGCTTAGAATTGAAATCTAAGGGAACCGTTGAACTCACAGGGCTAGTATATGCATAAGGATACGTTCACCTCAATGGTATTGGGTCAATAATAAAAGTTAGTTTTTGTGTTTTTTTGTGGGAAAATAAAAAAATAAAATGATCTCCACATTATATTATTTTGAGCATCCATGTGGATATATTAGGTGGGGTCTACTGGAGATAAAAATCTACATAGAAGATGGATGTTGGGCCACCACACCGTAACCTCCCATGAAAAGTTATGGTGTTGGGGACCACCTTAACCATAACCTCACCTGAGAGGTTATGGTGGTGAGTATAACCCGCTTTTTAAACCTACTTTAAACCTCCCATTAATTGGGAGAAACATCTCAAGACCCTATTAAATATGGAGGGGAGCCTCTTGGTATCCTCCCAATAATTATAGACCAATCACCTCTTAATCTGTTCCAGCAATATTTAATTTTCTTGCTCCTTTTAAATTTAAATAACCACGTTGTTGTAATTTAGGAAGGTTCCTAATAAATGAACCATCATAAATTCCAACGATTTTTACCTTCCTTCATCCCTTCCCAATATATTGAAAGCTTGGGAAGAGGTTTTGGGATGGCTTCACCAAGTGATGAAGCACTTGTATTTTGTCCTTGTTGTATTTTTTGAGACCTTGAGGGACTCGGGGTCCCTACTGACTATCGTTATACTCACCCCTTCACGGGCAATGCCCGCACCTCGTTGTGATGAATTTAGATGATGGACAGTGGTGACAAAGATTGGGAGCACTAGGACCGAACAATACCCGAAGGTGGACAATATGGCGTGACGATACATGGAGAAGAGGGATGGACCTGGAGTGCTGAGGAGGCAATATATACCTACCCTTTAGGTAGAAAACGTGGAGAATGACCCTATGACATCTGTTCTTTTCTTCAGTTGTACTATTTGTTTCCTTGATCATTATAGTTGGGCTTGTATTTCAAACCCCCTTTTAATTTTAGTACACATTGTTATATTGTTTTACATAGTTTTTTTCTTTCATATTATGCTCTTTGGTGTTCTTATTAAGGTTATAAAGGCAATGCCTTCCCCGTTTTAGTGATTTACACCTTTGGTGTTAGTCGCTAGCCCCTGGCCTATGGATGGCAGAAATTGGGTAGTCGCGGCACAAGCCCCAGTGGAAGGGTCATGGAAAATTGGTATCAGAGGAGTCAGTTCTACTTCATAAATTAGGACTCTGATCTTTTCTGTGAATCAATAGTGTTATGTGCAGTGAATTTGGTTTTTAGTTCAGGTTTTCCAATATTGGTGCGGTGGTCGACGTATCTAAACACCCAGACCCTGATTTTTGATTTTCGACTCAGTGAAAGAAAAAACTGATTACCACTGTGTTTTATTTGGTAATTCTTATGTCATCTCACAATGTATAACATTTTGATAGTGTCACATCAGTTACTTTTAAAATTCCTCCATGAAGACATCTAGTTAGAGTTCTGAGAGTTGTATGCACTGATAGCCCACCGAACGACAAGACTTAGGTGTAGGTCCATCATACTCTATCAGCACCTTTGGGTGGTGTACCAGAAGAAAAACCAACCATTGGGAATCAGATACCACCAGACACAATAGCGGATAGTGCACACTAACTGAGCACGTTGCGCGAGTTCCAGCAGTAGAGGCCTCTGAGGTATTGAGGCGAGGTAGATTCTCACGAAGATAAGGGATGGATGGAGGCGATTGCTAGTGTTTTTCTTAAAGTTGAGATGCCAGTAGAGTAGACTTTGATCTTAGCTACTATTCTTTTTCAATGAGTTAACATGTGTATGGTCTTCATAGTTATGGAGATTTGGTACATGGATCGTTGCCCGAGATAGTACATTCAGCTAGGGTGTGAGCTATATCACTACCCATTGGTCAGCAGTTACAACAGTAAGTACTAGTAAAGGACACATGTAGGAACAGTTCCTTACACGTGATTCATCATAAGATTCCCCTCGAGTTTCGAGGCAAGCCCAAATCATAGGTGGCTGAGGACTAGCTCGAGAAGGAGTCTAGAGTCCTTTAGAACTTTTACAGCTTCGTCAGGATGACATGTCGGTAGCTAAGTATTCATCGAGGCATACCGATCTTTCCAAGTACTCAATGAATATGATATGATCAGTGCCTCAGGGATCAAACATCTGAGTGAGGTGTGTTTAAAGGAAAACCGAGTAAGCACTATTCCTCTATGCATTCCTAATTATGCGAGGGTGCTAGATAGAACCTTTGTGGTTGAATGTTCTTAGGCTGAACAAATACAACCAGTGAATATTAGCATTTGGAAAGTAGGGAACTGGTTCAAGTCGTAGAGCCTTAGGAATTTTAAATGATTCAAGAAGAGGATGTATTAGGTACATATGAATCTGTAGTGTATCAGATGTGGATGTAGAGATAGAAGAGAATAATGTGGTTTACATTTCAAAAAATTACAACCACCCCCCTTTTGGGGACCCCTCCAGGCTCATGGAGCTGGAGGACAGGGGAATAGAGTTGTTGCATGTGGTCAAAGAATTCCACCCAAGTGATCTAGGAGTGATTAGAGGTATGGTCTATAAATACAAATGGTTTTTTATCAATATACACAGGTACCAATCATTCCTTCATTCCACGACTCTTGTCTATGACCAAGAGTTTCTAGTTAAACCGTTGACCTGTCCCTCGCATCTAGAGATACCTTAAAGAGGATAATAGATAATCACACATACGTTGATGGTGGGATATGACCCTTGTGGCGAGTGGTTTGGTTGGATCCTATTGGTGGCAGCATTGAGGCCTTACAACATTAGTTTGGGTTTGGACTTGACATTCATAGATCAGACATAGATTGACTCTATTATGCAAAGAGGTTGTTGTTTATCTACAATGTTGTTATGGGGTTTTCCTTGGTCAACGAAAAAGGAAACACAGGAAGAACAGGATAAACTCATCCCATGTATGGTGAATTCAATAACTCGTGACTCGGCCATCCTCCCCATCTTGGATAGAGAAGATGTCATTGAGATTGAATCTACTCTTGGGAAGGGGAACATGGTAGCGAAAACACTCAGTAGGAGGTCTGGCCTGTATCTGCTGAGTGTGGAGATAGAGTAGCTAGCCTCTTTGTAAATATCCATTGTTGATAAATATAGAGTATTTTTACTATAATCTCTTATAGTAACTCTCCCACTATATCAATGAGTCATTGAGTCACAACATGGTGACGCTAACAGCGAGACACAACGTTCTTAGATATCCACAAGGTAGGAACCTGATAAATTTTCTAATGGTGGGGATCATGTCATCTTCTTTGGAGGATGTACTAAGGTACTGGTGTCACTTCATTAGGATTTGTTGAGGGAGTATTACATATCACATCTATAGGTATAACCAGGAGTGGAAAAGATGTAAGAGGAGCTTCAACGACAGCACTGGTGGTCGAGAATGAAGAAAGCAGTTGCAGAGTTTGTCTATTGATGCATTACATGTCAGCAAGTGAAGGTGGGACACCAGGTAGCAGCAGGATTGGTTGAAACCTTAGATGTCCCAGAATGGAAGTGGGATGGGATATCCATGGATTTCATGACAGGACATCCACGTATATCCTAGGGTCATGACTTGATTTGGGGGATCGTTGACCGACTCACCAAGTCATCCCACATCCTACTGATCATAGAGAAGGGTTCATTGGATAGATTGGGACACCTCTATGTGAAGGATATTGTGTTGTTATATAAAGTATGATCAATTATTGTCTCAGATTGTGAAGTATGTTTTACTTCCTAGATATGGATAGGGTTGTAGGAAACATTTAGGATGCTGCTTCATTTGAGCACCTCCTTCCATACTCAGACGGATGGCCAGAACGAGAAAACCATTCAGACCCTTGAGGAAATGTTGTGTGCTTGAGTACACGACTTCAGCCGCAACTTGGAGGATCACTTACCATTGGTGGAGTTTTCACACATCAGTAGCTATCACACCACCATTGGGATGACACGTTTTGAGGCGTTATACGGGCGACATTGCAGATCACCTCTGTGTTGGACTGACCTAGGGAAGTTAGCACCTGTGGGACAAGTGATGGTACGGGCTACCACAGAGAAGATGCAAATCATCCAGGAGTAGATGAAGACTCCACAAAGCAGGCAGATGTCGTATGCTGGTTGGAGACGGAGACCTCTAGAGTTAAAGGTTGGCGACCACATCTTTATATGTGTCTCACTTCGACGAGGAATGCATTGATTTGGCCAAGGCGGCTAGTTATCTATGAGGTTTATCAGACCTTTTCAGGTACTAAGATGAGTTGGAAAGGTGGCCTACCTCTTATCTCTTCTACATCAGTTGAACCGAGGGCATGGCTTATTCCATGTATCCCAACTATGGAGATACGTGCATGATAATTATCAAATCATCGTGCCTGGAGAGTTGAACATTGATGTTAGTGAGGCTTTTACGGAGATTCTAGTTGAGATTGAGGATCAACAGGAGAAGGTCCTTTATGGATGTTCAATACCTCTGGTGTGCATTTTCTGGCATCACAAGAACCTCTAGGAGAGAATATGGGAGTGGGAGGCTCAGAGTCATGCTCAGTACCCCTCCTCTTGTTCCCTTAGTTATGATTTGTGTCTTATAGGGACATAGTGAACTATGTTGTGGAGAATGTAAAGACCTAGAATTTCCATGTAATGTTTTTTATTATTATTTAAATATATGGTAATTTTACGAGTCTGTGAAATCTGACGGCGCGTGATTCTGAGGCCCGGAGTTCCCAGAATGATCCGTCAATGTTTTTTTGAACATAAGTTAACCCGTGTAAGAAGTTTTCATGTTAAAGTTGAATTAATCATAAACAGTAACTCAAATCAGAAATATGAGGGCATTGTTGCGCTCAAGAATGGCGGTTTTACCCTAGGGGATACTTATGATTAGTCGGCATGTGCCTCCAATGAAAACTCCCAAAAATGGAATAATCGTAAATAAAAAAATTATATAATTTATTTTATTTTTCAAATGCTTATACCTCACAAATGGTAACTCTGATTAAAAATCTAAAACCCCGACAAGAACTCATGAGGGTATGTTTTCTTTATGTGTACACTAGAATTTGCTGGCCTGGGCCACCATAAAAAGTTAGTTTTTGGCCGCAAATCAAATAATTAAGTGACAATTATTTTATTGTAAAATGAATAACATATAAATGGTAACTCGAATAGAAAATCCGAGAAAAATGTTGGGTTTTTTGGGGCATGTTTCACCCAGGGACAACCAATCCTCGACTGGCGTGGGTCAAGGTTGTCTGATTATAATTTTATAAACGTTTTTTCGGTTACGTTAAGTAAACACACGAGTAGCGTTTTATAACTTTTGAACCTTTATTCAGAACTGAAATCTGAGGGCACCGTTGAACTCACAGAGCCGGTATTTTCTTAAGGAGACCTTCACAATGACATTAGAGTTTCGATAATAGAAGTTAGTTTATATATTTTTCATGGAAAAATAATAAAATAAAATCATCTCAACTATATTTTATATTGATCTTCTATGTGTATATTTCAGGTGGGGTCCATCAGAGATAAACCTCCACATGGAAGATGGTAGTGGGGACAACCATATCATAACCTACAATTAGAGGTTATGGTGGTGGGGATCACCCCAACCATAAATTCCCATGATATTTTATTTTTGTGGGGACCACTTGGGTTTTAAACCTCTTTGAAACCTACCAATAATTGGGAGAAACCTCTCAAGACCCTATTAAATATGGGGGTAGTCTCTTGGTGTCCTCCAAATAATTATAGCCAATACACCTCTTAAATTGTGCCAGAATTTTTTAATTAGATCTCTCCTTTTAAATTTAAATAAATGCTTCATTGGAATTTAGGATGGCCCCTAATAAATGAACCATCATCAATTACAACAATCATTACCTACCTACCTCCCTCTCCTATATAAATGAATCTTGGGAAGAGTCTTTGGGATGGCGTCACCTAGCAACAAAGCGCTGGTAAAGTGACATGACGCCCAACACTAGGAGGATTCGCTTCCTCCATGAAGAACGAATTCATCAATTGAAGAACACCGGTGATGAGAAACTTCTACTTTCTTCCTCGGAACCTACTCTGACATATGATATATTCGACTATGATGATCCGACAAAAAAATGGATGATCGAGGAAAATGCCAATGACACTGACATCCGTCTTTTCACAACAGTCGGTATTCTTCCCTACACCAACGTCGAGAAGCATCAAACAAAGGTAGGGGTAATTATAATTTAATTGAAATGCTCTTCCATTCATTAAAAACGAATGGTGAGGATGTTTTACGTTTTGTGGGTGAGGTGTTGTGCTTGGTTCTTATGAACTGATTGAAATCACCCTGAATGCGTAGAGTGCGAGACAAACTAACATGGCCCGACTCACTCTGTCGATCTCTTTTGTGATTTCATCGGCATATAGAAAAAACTAAGAGGCGACGAAGGTGATAGGAAATGATCGTGCTCCATGTGGTCTCCACAACCCATGCCACCCTCACGACGCTTTGTTGAAACCGGATCCCAAGCGCAACCGACTTCTCGGGCGCCTGTCAGTCACCCGACTGCCTGCTGGCCTCCCGGCTCCCAGCCGCTCCCGGTCTCCCGTGACCCCAGCGGCCACCCGGCGGCCTGACCGCCTCCCAGATTCTATCCCCTTATAGCCTCCTATGTGCCCGCTGGCTGCCCGACCGAACCCCGTCCTCCCTGCTCCCGGCTACTTCTGGCCCCTCGTGTGCCCACCTGCCCCCCATGTGCCCGACAGTCTCCTGGCCCCCCGCTGGCTTCCTGGGCCAAGCCTCCTAAGCCGCGCCCCTCGCGGAACTGGCCGAACCGGCCTCAGCCATCTTGGCCGACCCACCGAGCTTCTCCCCATGCGTTCCTAGACGATCTGGCATTCCATGCCCACCGCGGTGCCTCTGAGATGAATCGCCCTTAAACCGACATGCGGTTGGTCCGTACCCTTGCGACCGGTCCGCACCCTCCTACTACTTACAACCTTCATGGCCTACTGGGCCGGGCCTAACATGTCGGTCCTGATCCAAAAGGTCAGGCCAGGTCAACTCAGATCGAGTCAGCCCAGACTGGGTCGAGACGGGTATATCTGACCGGGTCGGACCGGACCAGGGCCTAGATCGACCCATTTATGCTCATTCAACAATATCTTTGCCAGCAGACGTTCGTTTGAAGAACTGTCAGCGGCGCTGGAAATATTGTAGATTGACGGTCCCATAGAGTAAACCTCACTAGTTTTTTGGGTATATTTGAGATACGTTCTGGTTGGATCGTACATGAATCTAATGGGGCCCTCGAGACTAAAAGGCTAAAAACTCTTAGACCAGGCATCTGATTGATGCGCCGTCTATTGCATTGAGACCCCTATGATGAGGCAGACATTATGGATTTTATCTTCATGGGGTTTTGTGGATGTTTATGTATTGAAACTTGGCTTGAGGAGTGGAACATCCTAGAATCAATCGTGCTTCTGAGGAAACCCTATGGATAGCTACTCTCTGACTACTGTTATTGAATCCTATGTGGGTTCGTAGTTCTAACTGTTGTTCCAATATCCTATTTGGGATCGACAACTCTGACTACATTTCCTGGATCATGTGTGGGTTCGACAGTTATGACTACATTTACTAGATCCTTTGTGGGATCGATAGTTTTAACTTTTGTTATTAGATCTTGTGTGGGTTCGACAGCTCTTACTACTGTTCATGGATCCTGTGTGTGTTTAACAGTTCTAATTGATGTTCATGGATCATGTGTGGGTTTGACATCTCTGACTACTATTCTCAAATCCTATGTGGGTTAGATAGTTCTGACTAAAGTTCCTGGATCCTATATGGGTTCGACAGGTCTGATTTCTGTTCTTGGAATCTATGTGGGTTCGACAGCTTTAACTATTTTTCCTGGATCCTGTGTGGGTTGGATAGTTCAAACTAATGTTTCTGGATCCTCTTTGGATTTGACAGTTTCAACTACCGTTCATGGATCCTATGTGGGTTCATCCGCTCTGACTACTATTCCTGGATCCTGTGTGGGTTCGATAGATCTTGCTGTTGTTCCTGGATCCTATGTGGGTTCGATAGCTCTAACTACTATTCCTGGATCTTATGTGGGTTTGATAGATCTGACTACTTTTCTTGGATCCTATTTGGGTTCAACATTCCTAACTATTGTTCCTGGATCATATGTGGGTTCTATATTTCTGCGTACTCTTCCAGGATCCTGTGTGGGTTCGACAGCTATGACTAATGTTCCTGGATCCTGTGTGGGTTTGAAAGTTCTAACTGATGTTTTTTGATCTTGTGTGGGTTCGATAGCTCTGACTACATTTCATGGATCATATGTGGGTTCAAAAGTTTTAAATACAGTTCGTGGATCATGTGTGGGTTCGATAGCTTTGACTAATATTCCTGGATCCTGTGTGGTTTTGACAGCTCTGACTACTGAACCTGGATCCTGTGTGGGTTCAACAGCTCTGATTTCTGTACCATGATCCTACATGGGTTCGACTGAATAGATTATTTAGTGGATACATATAATAATCAGTAACTCTATACCAAATTTGTATACCTCTGTGAGCTGAGTCAGTAACTTTTGTGTTTACCTCATGATTGAGATGGATTACTAGATAACTTAGGTATATGTATGGGCATATACCTAAGTGGGGTTAACTGTTGATTTCATACCTTGTGTTTTATCCTTGTTGTATTTTGTGAGACCTTGAGGGTTCCGGGGTCCCTACCGAGTATCATTATACTCACTCTAGTATGGGCTATGCATGAACCTCATTGTGTTGGATGCAGATGACGGACAAAGCTGACTGAGGCTGAGAGCACTAGGCCCAGACATTACCTGGAGGTGGACCATATGGCGTGACGATACACATAGGATATGGACGGACCTGGAGTGATGAAGAGGCAATATGTACCTACCCATTAGGTAGGAACCTCATAGGAAGACCCATCTGGAAATTTTCTTTTCTTTAGTTGTACTTTCCATTTCCTTGTAAATTATAGTTGGGCTTGTATTTCTGGCCCTCATTTACTTTCAGTACACTTTGTTATATAGTTCTACTTAGTTTCTTTCCTCCATCTTGTACTCTGTTGTGTGCGTATTCAAGTTATAAAGGCAATTCCTTCCCAGTTTTATGGATTTTTGCCTTTGGTTTTAGTTGCCAGCCCCTAGCATATGGAAGGCGGGCTTAGGGTTGTTGCGGCATGTGCCCCGGGTGACGAGTCAGGATAATATGTGGTTAAAATAATTTTAAAGTTAAATTCATAGTCCAATTTATCTTATTATTGGAATGGTATATAATAAAACATAATATTTTTATTGAATTATTGATAACTCTAAATATGAAACTATGCAATCTATAAATTATTTTTACAAGATAGGTTTATATATTTATTTTAATATATATTAATTAAAATATATTTAAATTATCATATATCATAGATCAATGGAAATTTACTTAAATATAAACATGTATACATTTTTATCACATCATTTATAGTGATACACATATTTTTATACAATTTTTTTTAAAATAGTTTTTTAGAAGAAAATTTTCTCTTATATTGGAGTTATAGAGGTAATGTGGATTCATTAATATAGATAGAAACATTTTCTATAAAGTGAAATGAATTGTGTTTCTGTTTTTATAAATTTATTGATAAAGTTGTTGAAAAATTCTTATATTTTAGAGGATTAGTAAATACAATATATTATTTTACCCATATCTAAAATATACATATATTCGTTACAAATGTTTATAATGAAATAATTTACATATAAATTAATAAAAATAAATATATACTCTATAATTTTTTCTTCTATTTATTTTTTATCACTAATTAAAAATTTCAATTTTATTTTTAGTATTGAAATGATTATTTTTTTTAATTCCATTTATATATTGTAATTAGATTTTTTGAATGTTTGAAAAATTAAATTTTTATTTAATGTTTTTTATATTTTAAAATTATTTCAAACTATTGTTATTTGTAGAGATTCATTCATATAATATTATCTATCAATTTTTAAAAATATTTTCCTTAATTTTTTTATTTGAGGTGTCATGATTGTATGTATTATTTATTTCCCCGTTATATATTGTAGATTATTAAATATAATTAATAAATTTTTATTAATTATTACAAATGATTAAATGAATGAGTTATCAAGATATATATTATAATTAATAAAATGGTGTAAATACATTATTAATAGGTTTTTATATTGTTTAAATAATAAAAAAATTATTTTATTATATTAATTTATAATATGATAAATAGATTTTATATTAATGAATTTATTATATAAATTATATATTATTTGAAATTTCATGAAATATATATAAGATTAAATCTCAAAAATCACAAAATATTGATTTTTTGATTTTGTTGAATTTACAAGTTAAATGGATTTATCATTTTCATTTTCTTCAATTTATTATTGTAAATAATGTATGACCAAAAAAATGATATCTACTAATGGTTGAGATATATCAATAATTAAAATTTCAAAAAAATTAAATATTTTATTTATTAATTATTCTTATGCAAATATTATTGATAGAATCTTTTAATTCACGTGTTAATGATTTTTTTCGTAGCCTCTTAAGAATAATTCATTATTTTCAATTTCATTGAATTTTTTTTATGTGTAAAATTTATTATTCAAGTGGGTTTTCTCTTTTTATTCAAATTGAAAATGTTATTATGGTTTAATAATATGATTTATCTAGATTAAATATTGTATAAAAGGATACTACATATCCAGTTGTAGAATTTACATTTAATGAAAATTGTTTTTAGATGTTAGAGGTGTCTGAGTGGACTTTAACAGAATTTTGATGAAGAATGGATGATTTTTTTGTCCATAAGTGTTGAAAATAGAAATTATTTTGTGTTTACCTAAATATCTCATTGGATAAACAATCACAATTTTTATATAAATCATTTTTATTAGTGCGTCATACTTTAATTATTATTGTAGATTTAAAATCACCCACCATAATTTTTTAAAAATATTGTATATCTGAATTTTTTATTCTATAGAAAATCTACCCTTAAAAATAATTATAATTAAAGGAATTAATTTAATAAAAATTATAAAAATTATTTTCCTCTAAAATATGAAGTACATATTCATTATTAAATTTTTCTTCATTACACTGTTATTAAAATATTGATTTTTTGATTATATTTTTATATCGATTTGGTATTAGGTTAAAGATTAGTTAAGGTTGAAGGAAAGTAATTAGTCTAAAAATTATAATATAATATTTGATGTTGATTTTTCATGAATTTTTTTATATTTTAATAAACATTAATAATTTTTTTTGCAATGATATGTATTTTATTATTTAAATATTTTTTTTGAGATCTTTTAGTATAGAATTATTGATACAATAGAGCAAGTAGAAATGACATTTTTTTGTGGAGTCACTGTTTACTAATAATGTTTATTAATAGATTTTATTGATAATATGGTAAAGTATATGCTTTAGTTATATGGATTACTTTCCCATGAACAGATGTAAATTTGAAGATGTTTTTTTTCTGTAATTCTCATAGAAAATTTTATAATGATGGATTATTTTAATAAATGTATTTACTAGAATTTTTTGGGAATGTGTGACATGAAATTTATTGAAAGTATTATCTATAAATTTGGCGTGTAATTGAAATTCATTGGTTAATAATGTTTCTTGAATATAATATTGAAATGAAATAAGCATTCTATTTTTAACTATTAAATTTTAACTCATAAAATATAAATTGTTTTAATGTGTTAATGATAAAGTATTCTAAATCTATTTATTAATATATTTCATGTGGTTATATCAGAGGTTTTCATTATTTGGAAGTGATGGGACTGTTTGGATTAAAATATATTTATTATGCATATTACAATCAAAATGCCCTTCTACTCAAGTCAGAAAGAGAAACAACTCCCATGTTATGTTTTGGATATTGGGGTACCGAATTCTTGGGATATAGATGATATATATATATATCTACCCAACCATATCGTCTCTCCCATTAGAATTAGTATTAGAAATAAGGCCTTGATATTATTTGTTTACTATTGTAGTGATGATGGGATGATAATAATTAAATGTTATATGTGGTTATGGTATATAGTATTTTGAAATAGATATTATTATATGGATACGATATCATTATATGTTATGTGTTGTAGTAGATATATATATTACGGGAGAAACCTCTAATATGTATTGATGAATGAAGTTTTATATTTTATTAAGGATGAATTTCAAGTATTGTCTATGATATATTAATTATAATGTATTACATTACTCATTTGAGGTTTTGGGTGGGTGGAACATGGTGAAGTTATGAAATTAGGTGATGAAGTTACATAAAAATTTAGTTTATCATTTTCATCAATGAATCAATAGTATGATTAATGAATATTTGTAGAAGTAATACTTAAATGTATCATACATATTTAAATCTTTAACATCACCCATATATTCAATACCATTATTTTATGTGTTTTATACAATAAATTTGGGCTATACTAAGGATAAGTTACCATTTTTTTAGCCTTATAACCTTGGATATATGATATATAAATGGTCTGAAATATTTTGGGTCTTAATATTATGGAATTAGGCCTAGAACCATTTCCCTGGTAATATATTGTAAATTATTTAGGTGATTTTCATGGAAATGCCCTTTGAAATGATGATACAATAGATATGTGTTTTGTTTTAAATGTTCAAAATGTCTATCTCTATGTGTGATTGCAATTACAAATAGCCTAAAAAATTAATAAAAAATAAGATTCTAATGAAAGACACACTTCTTCAACATATATGACTTTACAACATCCTTGATTTTGTTTCCTCCATGAATTTAATGGTACTATATCCCCTTCGCAATAATCAATATATGTTATTATAATTTAATTCCTTTATAGTTAAAAAATAAATCCTTTTGGAATCTAGGACCCTATGGCCATATCGAGGACACAAACATGTTTTTTCCCTCCATATATACATAAAAAATGGTTGGGTTATACTCATGGAATTAGTCCTTCTAGATAGACATAATACTATAGTTGTGTAATGAATGTGTTTGTCGGATTCCATAAAACCACTATTATCACTACACAAAGGATTTGGGTCTACATGATCCGTGAATGTGGGTATAGATAGTTCATGTATTGGAATGTGAATTCATTTAACAATGTTCAATCACTATCAAGAATGTAGAATACCCAAAATCATAGGCACCTACCTATTGTTATCATAGTATACAATACAACTACTTTCATATACTAATAATGGCTATAAACATTGCTGTATTTAAAACTTGTAATACTTTTCTAAAAGTTATAATAATTTATCGTTTTGAACATTAATAGATAAGGATATATATTTCGAATAGTTATAATCAACACTATGGTGGTTTGTTTCACATCTATAAGGAATTTTATTTATATATTAAATTTTATATATAATATTAAAATTAATTTAAATGAAACTATTTTTTAACGTTGACATTTTTGTATTATATAAATATTTGAAATTTTTTAATAAACTATTAATAGCTATTTAATATTACAACCATTGTTGATAATTTTTTAAGGTGAAAAATTATCTTTTTTCTACACGAATCACATAAATCTACAATACCTACATCTCATCGGAAAAGTAAATGGTCAGTTTTGATTGTTTATTAGTCAAACTATGAGAGGTTTTCAAAATACATATTGATAATATGTATTTACAATTATAAATATGGGATTATATTTATATAATATAAATGAAAATTTTTACGTTCTATAGATAATATATATCATAAATATAAATTTTATCCCATGTTATAAATTATCAAATTTAAGAGTTACTATTATTTCCAGTAATAATTCCAAATAGTTATCGAAACAAATTAACATGGAATGAAATTCAATTTGAAATAAAATTAATCATGAATGATATAATATTAATAAAATGTTAATCATTAATTAATCTATTATATACCCTATAATGCATCATAAATAGTACTCAAATTATAATTGTGAAAAAATAAAAAATATTTATACTCACACAATTAAGAAAGGATTGTGATAATCTTCATTATTGATTGTAAATACTAATAGAAAAAAAATACTAAAATTATATGAAATATATTCTTAATTGTAATATTATGATAATTAGAAATAATGTGTGCTAAATTAATTATTATAGTGATATGATATGTTAGAATATAATTAATGTACATGTAGGGGAAAATGGTGGAATGAAGGGCCCACATGGGAGTGCAACCATTAGATAAAATGTACCAAACCATAGAAAAGAACATAAATCCCTTGTTTATATCTTTATTGGATGAAATTAGTAGGTTTCAGATTCCCATGTATATTAAAATTCCACAAAATATATTGTTCCGAATAGATATTGAAACAATAGTTTCTCAATGATGACTATTTCCATGGAAGTTGTGTAGTCTCATTTTCTTGATCTACAAATAGTACATGTTAGATTTTTTTATTATCTATAGAACCTCAATTATATTTATGTGAATGGAAATGGAAGCTACTAGATTTGTTAACATATATGGTTTCCTATTGCATACTTTGAATGTGGATTTTTTTTCTTCATGTTTCAAAATGAAAAAATATCATCTATGAGAGAGAGGATTGTAGACCATCTATTATTTTTAGATTATTTTTTTGAAATGGTCCCTATACAAAAATACTGATATTAATTGGCCATTCACCCCCCCTTCAGTTTGGAATCATTATATTTTAACTTGTGTTTTCTAATCAAGATACCCATTTTTAATTGCTATCTTAATTTGGTGACATAAACAATTTGACATTGTGACTAAAAATATATGATGATCATCAGTTTCTAGAGTCATTATGTTGATCTTAAATTGATATTTTTTTCAAAAAATAACTATTTGGTAGTGTATTATGAGATGCATAAATAAAAAAAGTTTTTTTTCAATGCTAAAAATGAAATTTAACATTGTTACCAAGGCACTAATAATCAAGGTGTTACTAAAATGGGTCTCTTTTATCATCACTATAAAAGTTACTAATAAAGACCCCATTTATCAACCAATAAAAACCTTGTAAAATTGGAATTTTAGAAGCACTAGAAAAGTGTTCAGAGAAGTTAATAAAATTAAAAATCATATTGTAAACTATTTTTGAAAATCAAAGGGTTTAAACAATTCTTTTATGCATTTAAACCACTCTATTCCCCCGAGTCTGCTTGCCACATCCACCCCCACCAACACACCCACGCCACCCCCACCATTTTATAGTGCTAGCCACAATTTCTCCTTGGCACCCACTTCAGCCTCCCCCTGGATTCAATTTCGAGACCTATCCCTTACATTCCATGACCCTTTACCACTACTAATTGTTTCTTATTTATCCATTAAATAATATATATATTTATATTTATATTTACTCATATATTTTTATATAACTATATATTTTTATATTTAGATATATATATACTAATATATATTAGTATATAGTTATATATATATATATATTCATATATTAATATATTTTTATATTTATTTGTATATTCATATATATTTATAAGATCAATTTTAAGTATATTTATAAAATATGTTTTCTATGTGTGCATAAATAAATAAATATATATATTCAAAACATATATATATATATTGTGTATATGTAATTATAATTATACACATTTATATATATTTAAGTATATTATATATAAATATGTATTTATATCTATCAGAATATATTGATAATATATTCCAGTATGTTAATACAGACAGGCACAAATACACAAACACATGCACATTTAATATGTATATAAATATTTATATATTTTTATTTTAATTAAAATGGATATTATTTCTTATTTATATAAGGATTTTATAGTGAGAAATATATTTTATGTGTAAATTTGATTAATTATTTATATATAAAATAAAAATTTTATGCGTGAATATATAAATTTTATCTATATACCAGGAAATCATAGACAGAGGTAGAACCCATGAACGTTTATTAAAGTAAAAGAAAAGATAGTAAAAAAGCATTACAGACCCAGCACAGTCACTGAAAATCCTAAAAATCAGACCCCACACCACCTCCATGATAAACAGAATCTTCCTCAGTCGTTGTTTCCCAAACAGAACTCTCGTAGTGCTTTAGAACAATGGCATACTTCCTCCTCAGATTCACCCTCTCCAACTCAAGAAACTCATTTGGAGATTGAATAATTCTAACAGTAGCTCTGGTAGGCATTGGCTTTGGAAAATGAGAGTATTCCTTTCTCATCCTTCCTCGCGGAGAGGTAATCACCTTGTCCTTGATCACCAGCAGTTCTTCGTTCCCCGCTTGGACAATCTCACTTGAAGATAGCCTCATCATGTTCCCATGATTCTCCTTATCACTGTCAGCAAGGTCCCCCAATTTTTCATTGTACTACATCTGTTGATACCACACTAACTGTTTTTGCTTAAACTGGTTATTTATGTCAATCATATCCAAACATTGAGGCTGCTCCAATATTGTATCCTCAGCATTAAACGCACCTTTTCATATTACTGCATCCTCTTTTAATGCATTATTCATGCTGCCACCATAACATAAAGGAGGATTCTCATCCCCATTCGTTGTGTCTAACTCTTGAGAACGATTCCTTGTGGGTACGGCAATCATCACACCATTAGCAACAATACCCTGCCCACCGCAGCTGTCAACAATACCCATGATTCTGTTATCCTTGCAACCAACAGATTTCATCTTCTTCACCGAAGGAGTAGACCCCTGCATGTGATCCATTTCGAACATCGAAGAAGACCCCTTCTTTCCATTACACACAGCCTCACTTCTATTCCCCTTCCATTGATTGTCCGCACCAGCATCAGACTGACTGAATTGAGCATGGAATTCCCTCCCCGACACAGCAGAGGTCTCGGTCTCCTACGGAAGGTCGGCTGTAGGGTGTTCAACTGAGGTGTGTGCCACACCACCACTGCCAGTACCCTCAATATTGAGATTCTTTAGCCCCTTCCCCCCCTTCAGATCCTGCCTTAGCTGTGTGAATACAACAGACACCAACGGGTTCTGAGGAGCACCCGTGGAAGTGTCAACAGACAAATTTCCCTATGGTCCTAGATCGCATGGCACAACATCAACCACAGAAGGTCCCCTGTTCTTCCGGTAACCTCCATCATTGAATTCCAGCATGACATCTCGAGAAGGGGTGACCCAATTTCTTGCATCTTGATCAGTAATCCACCCAGGACTCATAGATAAAAGACTGCTTCCATCGAAAGTCCTCCCCAGCTATGATCCAGACCCATTCCACCGGTGGTCTAGAAATGTCCACCTCAACGCAGCAGCGGAGGTTAATCGGATGACTTAGAGTCGACGTACGCACATATCAACATAAGAATCGTCCTATCATGTTCCCAAGAATATGAAAAATTACTGGATTTTGAAAGGGTAAATGAAGATTCGGGATAATTACCCAGATCGAAAAGGCAGTAGGATCCCGGTTCATACAACAGTCAATCGTCTGCCGAAAAAGAAATAACCTGCAGCCATTGCAATGTCGAGGGGCGCTTGACCAAGAACGAACCAGGTCTTCATCAGAGGCAAATCGGATCATAATATGATGATTATCAAGGAGGCCAACCACTGCTCGATCGCGCAAATCCCATTTGGCAAAGACGAACCGATCAAAGTCATCGACAGACGGCCTTAACGAACTGAAGCGATCCACAAGCGTCAGATCATGGTGCTTCATCGCATCAGAGAACTACGACACCGAGATCGGAAGATGAGGATTTCCAAGATGAAGATTAGGAACCTTCAGGTTTAAAGCAATCGACGGAAAATATGGATGAAAGATAGGGTTAGTAAAGGGAACAATGGGACTCCGGGGCTTCAACGGCAGAAGCATCAGATCATCCTCCCCCCTCCTGCTTCCAGGAAGGGGGGGGAGCCTCATTCAGCTTCCGCTAGGGTTCCCGCATCGCGAGCCCCGAGCAGAGGAAAAATCGTGTTATCGGTTTAATTTTATCTATATATTGTTATATATTTGATTATAAACTAAAATATATTTTAAAAAATTATAAAATTTCAAAGACAAAATATCAATATAAATGTAATCCCTAGGAAACATATCAATCTCCAATAAAAAAGTTGAAAAAGACCCCCTTAAATAAGACTGAAATTCCATTAAATTTTAATTTTTTAATACCCTTAATAGAAACACATTTTTTGGAGGGATTCTAGGACTTTTTGGCCTTGAAAATGTGGATGAAGGCTCATTTCTATTTAATGTGTGTAGATCAAATTGTAGGATTCAATTTGATATGTTGTAGTGCTCAAAAGAACTCTTGATTCAAAAGTTATGGTTGTTTGATTTTTGAGATGTGTTTTTAAATCATCTAAGATCTTTTATTATTTTTTTCTTTTTTTCTATCTTATAATTTTTATTAAATGATTATTACTAGATAATAATTGATAAATTATTAATATAAAAAATATTTATAATTATTTAATATGTTATTTTCATTAATTATCATATATTTGATGTATATATATATATATTTTTAAAATCAATAACACATTTTAAAAATATATATTTAATTTATATAAATTTATATATATTTATGTATTTATATATTTATATAAATTTTTTTATGAAATGTTATTTTTTATAAAATAATGTCTTCATTTGTGAAATTAAAAAAGTGCAAATAAATACCCCATCATCAGCACTTCTATAAAAGCGCTGTCAACGGGGGACCCTTTGACAACACTAAAAAATTATGTTAAAGGGTTACTGTTATGAATTCATTTTTAGGATTGATAATGGTAACACATTCAGCTGTACTTTTAGCACATTTAATGGGTGCAACTATGAAAACACATTATGGGGTTTTTATGACTCCCAATGAATATTTATGGACTCATAACTTTGGATGTCATGCTTAATAAATTAAAAAAGTTGTTAAACAATGATGATTGATGAACTAGTCTTCAATGAATAAAAATATGTGCTATGGATTTTGAACATTATTTATATCAAGATAAGTTTATCAAAAAATATAATTGAATCAAGATGTCATGAATAGATGATAATAATTTTCTATGTAAATTTAATTAAATTTGGCCATGGGAAAATATTTGTTATTATATGTTTATCATGTAGAATAAGTGATGAGGATGAATAGAAGAGGAAAAGACTTAATTTTTTTGAGGTAATAATTAATTTTGGATATAAAATTTATTTTAGGAATATTGATGGTGATACTAATAAAAGTGTTTTTCCCATTGTAAAAACAGTCCATAGAAGAGGTGGACCATGTGAGAATAAGTTGTTCGGGATAATTTATAAGTCCTAGAGATTGTTCATAGAGGAGTTTCAGGATGTACCACAATTTGGGGAGGCCTGAAATCATGGGAAGTAAGAGATAATAAATTAGGGTTCAAATATGGTGGAGGAAGACCGGTAGCTATTATTTGATATACCACATACTCAACTGATAGTTCCACTAATGTGGGATGCGCAAGGGTTGTCACTTTAAATCCTTCTTAAAAAATATTGATATAATTTGGGTCATTGGATGATTTTTGTCTTAGACATTAATACATCCTCTTCTACACTCGCAATATCATTTACCATCATTGACATAGAGATCTCAAGGCAATTGAAAAACATAACAATTCACATTTTTGGCCAAATTATATGTGGTTGAAAATAGGTTTATATTCATTCAATTATTCCAATATCATTCATGAAATAAAATATTTCAAGCATGTGTATAAATCATTGAAATCACATCTGATGAATTAATATGTGATTTTTAGATAAAATCTAAGATGGAGGGGTTTGATATTCCCCAAATGAGAAGCATGTGATGATCACATGTGTGACAGAAACTTAATATAATGGAGAATAACAATATCACTGAAGAAAAATGCTTATTCTGAATTCTGTAGATAATGATCGATTCTGAGATCCCTCCTTCAATATGTTGTGATTCATCACTGATCCAATGTTGGTTATACCTCATTTTTTGGGGTCTGTGAATCTATTTTCACAATGGTCTTCTCTCCATCTTATGTAGTATGATATCTCATGTTTCTGATGGGGATTTCCCTTGGTTTTTGGTTAGTGTGGTTGTGCGACAATGTCCATGGGTGGGTGCAGTTGTTGTGGGAGTAGAAATTAGGATTTATTTTGCTAATATTTTACCATAAGATGAACGTTGATGTCCTTTTGAGGGAGGGGATTTATTTATTCTCCATTTACTTATGTGTAAATCTACATCTATCATGATTTACTCCTTATATCAAAATGAAATTAACTAATATAAATACATCAAATGAATTAATAATTAAATGTCAATCACATAGTGATGTTGATTTTCAGTATGATAATGGTTTTCCACATGATTTCCAAGATTGTGTGATTTCTATGACATGACTATATTTTCATGTTGTTCTTGATTGAAATTGGTTATTAACATAAATTCCGAATTGATTGATAATTAATTTGATAAAATATAAAGAGGAAATATTAATGAATCTATTTGTTATTTTAATTTGATATTAATCAAATTGTTGAATCAATTAGAGATTAATTGAAATAGTTACTGAACATAAAGAATGTTGGTTTTTATTGGTGATTGAATTAATAGATTGTTAAATTAATTACTGAATTAATTTGTGATAGCTTGTGATAGCTCATTACTCTATTCATCTATTGATGGAACCTGTGATTAATAAACCAGTTAATTAAAGATTGAATAATGAAAAGGTTGTGTGATAAAAGGTAAATCCTTCATAGGGATGGGTGAAACATTTTAGTGTAAAGGCCATGTTGCATATGTTTTGGGATCTATGAGAGATTTTTGTGTGTAAAAGAATTATTCTTTATCATGTGGTTGTGATCCAATTTCTATTTTTGTTTCATGGTTCTTGTCATTTGACATGAGCCTATTATGGCCATGCATGGATGACTATTTTGGTATGTGTGGAAGGGAGGCCCAGATGTTATGTGATCTTAGGAGGACTATTCCTAGAGTTTTGTTGTGGCATGTGACAAAGGGCACCCCCGTTGTTGTGGCATTATTATGTTCCATGGTGGAAATATGCACCAGTTTTTGCATATGGGTTTAGGGGTGGTCATCAGATATTATGGAACATGTTGAATATGAGCTGACCCGTTCTTATGAATGTAGGATATTTTTTGAATCTGCTATTTTTTTTCTAATTTCTCTTCACCGCGGATTGAGTTAGAAAGATGTGTTTCATTACAAACATTCAATGGGAGGTGAATATTTGTAGAGTATTCTATTTTATTTTTGCGTTTAGCTACATATTTTTGCATGAGCTTACTCTCATGATATAGGTGGAAATTACATGACCGGTTGTTCATCAACTCACTGTGTTGTTCCCCATGTGTATGGTAATAGTAGAATGACTTATTAATGAACATGATAATAAGAAAAGAGGACATGATGTTAAATAAATGAATAAATGTTTAACTCATATGATTAGAGCATGATGATATGCAATGCTGAGGTTATAAGTTTGAGAATTCGTGGACTTTATTTTCTTATGCATAGATTTCATGGATCTCTGTTGGAATAGTAATGAAATGTGATATTGAAACGGTAATGGTTAATTAATTTTTTTGAATTAATTAACATAAACTCTTGGAAAAAAGGGATAATTTAATTTAATATAGCTCTTTAAATGTTTGTCTCCTTATATTATATCTATTCATAACAATAGAAGTTGGGAGATCGAGAGATGTTGGGTGTAGTTGAGTTTAAGACTAGTTTTTTCCCATACTGTGATTTTGAGATATATTATATCATATCCTTTTTGTGTTTAAATATTCTAATCCACTTTGTCTTTTAGGGAAACTAATACCGTAGGGATTCTAATACATGGGGTATTTTCCCCAACTTCTGGGTGGTAGGAAGGATGGTTAACTACCCCATATCCCATCTCTTCTCATGATAATTACATGTTCATGTATAAATTATGGTTATTTATCCCATATATGTTTCTAGAGGGATAAATTGGACCTTGTTTGTTTCACACACATATATTCAAGATATTGTTTCTTATAGAATGCTATAAGAATAACGTTTATAGGCTGTGATGGCTTGAGGATTCGTACTCTGTTCATGGGATCTAATAGAATGAGCAATAATACCTTATATATGATACATATTATTTGAGATTTGGTCGCTCCTGGTAACTACCTCGTGACTTTCATTTTGTGGATTTGGTTGTTTATTTCATGAGGTTCATGATGTGGTGATTCACTCAGGTGTCTGCAGTATAGCCTTTTTGGAGATAGATGCTTAGGATGTGTGACATTGAGGAAATGCTACAAACCAGTGGGGAAGAGGTAGCAGGGTACCCTTGATATTATTTATTTTATTATATTATCTTATATGAGATACTATGTGAGAGTTTCGATGGCGTTGCTGGGATATTATTATACTTTCCTAGGTGATATATTAGTTTCACTTTTGTCCACTTTGCTTTAGCATTAATTCTTTAATTTTTTCACGACAGGATCCATAGAAAATCCTACTAATAATACAATTATAATTTCCCTGATAGAATAATTTTCTTTTACATCAGTTATATTTGGTTGGATATCACATTATTTATTTGTAACTTGAGGGTTGTAAGAGTTGTTTAGGCTTCATGGTCACAATTGTCTCTAAATTTTTTAGGTACATGATGCTTTCTATTTTAGTAGTAATATTACTTTCATGAAATTACATATGTGTACTTTTTTTTCATTTAAATTATAGTCTGATCAGTACTTGATTTATTTATTCTTTATATCACACTTCGGTATGTTTTTCTATTAAACAGTAATGTCTGCCATCGATATTTTTATCATACCCTCATTGCTAGTCACTAACCTGGGGAAAACATGATGCATGACTTAGAGGGACACTATTTTACTTCTACCATTCTCGGACCTAGAGGGGTACACTTTTTGGGGAGAGGATCGCGAAATAGTGAAAAAAATGTGATGGGATTTTAGATTCAAATTTAAATTTTGGAAACACTATTGACCTTTTATGAATGTTATATCAAAATCAGAGAGGAAAAATAAAAAATCTGGGTGACCAAATTTGATGATGTTATTTTGGTTAACAATGAATGTGTGGAGGACTATTCCATAAAGATAATTTTTTTATCCATATCAGTTATTTTTTATGATAAATAGGACATTTTAAATGTGATCCAAAAATTAAGGGGAAATGTTCTAGATATATTTGTTATAATGGAATCTTCTCTTGGAGAAATATAGTGCATTAATGAGATAAATTTCTTTATATTATAATAGATATAAAGATGATAAAATTAAATGTTTTCAATAAATATTAAATGGCAGAAAAATATTTCGAATCCATGAACAAAAAAATATCAAATAGGAATAAATGATTCAACCCCAAATTAAATCAAATATTTATTCTGAGAGTGATGTAAATTATAAGAAAATCAATTATATCATTACCAAAAATCCTTTAATGAGAAAATAGAATCATAAATGAATAGAAAAATATAGTTTTTCAATTATGGTTATATTAGAAAATTTTCAATAAATTTTTTGATGAAGATGAATGTTACAAAATTAGATAAATAAGAAGAAGAAAAATAATATAGGAATTAAAAATAAAAATATAGTAAATGAAACATGAAATTTTATTAATTAATAATGATGTATTTTTATAAAAAAATAGAACACTTTTATGAAAGGTTTCTGAAGAAAATTATTCCCCTTGTGATAAATTTTAAGATTAATATTATATAAAAAAACTATATTTTTATTTGACATGTTACAAGAAAAGAAGATAGTTCTAATAGAAAATATGAAATAGTAAATAATGTTTTTTGATCCACATGTAGAAATTAAAACTTGATGTCTATCTGGAATGAAACATTATTCCCTAGTTGAAATTAAATTCATATAAAAATGAAGCTAATAGACATAATAATATTAATCATGTGAACATTTATCTGATTAACAATATCATGTAAAAATTTTCTTATCAATAAAGAGTTATAAGATCATTATTAAAGTAGATGGCCACACATGAGGAAACTCATAAAACGTCTTATTCCTGAATACTCAAGTATGGTAAGACATATAGAATTTTCATGGCAAATTATAAAACCTTAATTAAAATAAATGATTGATCATAAATAAATTTGTAGAAATTTTCTATAAATTATCAAGTAATCATTAAAACTAAACAGTGCTTGTTTGATTATCATTCTATAAGAACTAATGTTTTAAATGAACTCTAAATGATATTTTTCTCCCCTGGGGTGTTATAGAGAGAAAATAATAATAAATTATTCCTTAAAACCTCTGAAAATTTATATAGGATCTATTTTATAAGAACATGTTGGCCTTCCACAGCAGAATCAACAATTTATTCAAAGATCATAATTGATTATTTATAACATGTGTTGTTGAATTTATGGGCATATTTCTTTCATATGCTAGTACAATATCATCCTCTATTGAATCAAAAATGACAATAATGTAAGGGTGTTTCTCAAATAATAGAATAAACATGGTTATTAGAAATCAAATAATGACTACAAACTCTTATATTTTTTTGAATAAATATTTTTTCTTGGATTAAGGATGATTATTGATGATGTGACCACCAATGTCATTGTGATAAAACAAGTGTAAAAATTCTTCCTCACCAATAATATAATCCTTTTTATGTTTGAATATTAAACACATGTGGAAATCCAAAAATTCGATTGTTGTGGAGATGTTCTTCAGATATGATATGAGATGCTAAGATTCAAAAATATTTGTAGGAGTGTGATGAAGATGTTTTTATCCATTTATATATGATCTTATACAAAATGAAGACTGTCGGTTCAGCTAAATTCCAAACATATAGAATAAATTCACAATACTTATCAATTTTTAATGGTCTTAATTATAACTTATTAAGAATTATTGAACTTTTAAATGATTATAATGAGTTAATTTTATACAATATTAATTGTATTATTAATATAATGGTTGATATAAATGTTATTATTCTATGTGAATAAACTGGTGGAATCAATTTCATATTGGAGACCATTGTAATAGTTATTATATAACTGAAAAAGAAGAAAATAATATGTGGAATCAACGACATGGTCATATTGGTCTTTAAATTTGATTATTGTCAATAAAGAGAATATGGTTATGGATCTTCATCAGTTAGGATAAGATAATGATAATGTTTTAACAACCTGTCAGAAATGGAATATTATATAAGATAAACACATGAGAGTGGCCATACAATCAACAAGAACTATATTTTCATTTCATTCATTTTTTGTGGACCTGTGTAGCATGAATCTTCATATGGTTACATTGTATTATAAAATTCATTGATTATTTCAAACTAATGATAATGTTGATATTTTTAAATAACAAATCATGTGTAATTAATATTCTAATGATGTATATGATAGATTTTAAAAGATATATGGAAATTCACCTCAAGAAATTTAGATCTAAAAAAATGTATACACTGTAATTTATATAAAATCTTAACACCAAAATATTGAATAAGATAAAAATATAAGTCAATATACCCGCAACAACAAAATGAAGTTCAAGAAATAAGGATCCAATTTTTTATGGAAGTGTGGAGAAATATTCTTATTGAGTTCCCTATATCCATGTTCCTTCAGAGGGACGTAGTGTGTACTATTCTAAAAATTCAATATCATAATTTTTATAAAATAAATTCAAATAATTATACATATTAAATCTATAATATTTTTAAATATTAATATTGTTCTTTATTTTGGAGTCCCTACATCATCAAAATCAAAAATACAAATTAGGGTAAATTTTAGGAGAATGTTGAGGTATGGGTTTTTATTGGATATTTATCTATTGGGTCTAGATATTGATAGATTAATAAGAATGTTCACAAAATGCGTGATAGTTATGATGTCAAAATAATTGGGAACCAATCAATAAAGGGTGATTCAAATGAAAAAAAATGGTGATGATGCTAACAACATGCAGGTTCCCAATGTGGTTAGTGAAAAACTATTTTAAGATTAAACATGTACCAACATGTGTGGAATAAAATAATATAGTTACTAAATATAATATTTCAAAAATATAAAAAATATCGTTGATTTAATAAACATGTGGAATGAAAAAATATCATTTGAGAGTAGTCTGCACCTATGGGTACCAAATGGATTTTGATATACAATAGGGACACAAAATATCCAACAATAAGATGATTGAGTTTTGAAATAAAAACATAACATATAACTAAAATTGATCCCAATTCAATGAGGTATTAATTTTTACATGATTATTTGATTGTAGCTATTAATGGGGAGATAGTTTAAATTGAAAATAATTACACATCAGATCATTATCCCAAACCCAATGATAAAAATAACTTTGGGTTCAAGTCTTTCTATAGAAACAAGATAAATGATTAGGGATTCTGTGTCAAAAATATGTCTAGACATTATTGAAAGTGAGACTAACAAGTTAAAGGTGTTAATTTTAATTGTTAATATTCTCTATGTCCAATGTTGGAATATAATAAATTGTTTATTTTGGTTTCATCATTCCAAAATTATAAAATTTATCATTTTGATATCAAGTAAGCCTTCTAATATGGTGATCTAGAAAAAAAAGTTTATATTGAGAAAGTTGACGATTTTGTCTCTAATAATGATATATAATAGTGTTAATAAAGAGGAAGGATGTATTTGGATAAAAATAGTCCCCTAGCTTCTAGATTTAAATCGTTCATAAAAAAATGGATGAATAATATTTTTTCAAAGGGAAATAGGGTAGTATATAATACAAAATGAAATTAAGAGAAATTGATTTATTTTAATTGTATATGTTACTGATTTGATTTATTTAGATTATCATGAAAATTATTGTATTATTATTTCAATACAAATGAAATAGTAGTTTGAGATTTCTATTTATATTGAGATGATATACTTATTCATATTACAAATCATGAAAAAAGATGTATTTATTTATAATCCCATGAAAATCACTCCAAATAATATTTGAAACAATTTGAAATGGAAGATTAAAAACCACTGTGTACACTCATTAATGTTGGTATGATTTATTTAAAAAATATAAATGGATATATTTTTAATCAATGAAAAATTATAAGACTTATTGGGTGTCTTCTTTATCGAATATATTCCATACCAAATATTATTTTTCAAGTTATAGTTTATGCTAGATATGAAAGTGATCTAAAGGACAAATATCATATCACTTAATAGATAATTATAAATAATATTAAATGAAATATAAATTATGGTATTCATTATTTGAAAAGATTAATTTGATTTTTTAGGATTATAGGGGTTTATTGGATTGGTGAATTTGATGATATATGGTCCAACATAGGTGGAATTTTATTTATAGGGAGAGGACTGTGTAAGTTTTAATTGCTTGAAACAAATAAATGTAACACTGAGTACAACAGAGGATGAATATTTTTCTTCCACAATATCATCCACTCAAATTATTCTATGATAGGAAAAATTATCTAATTTATGGGTGACAATTGATAGACCCGTCCATATTCACTATTATAATAAAGGTAAAATAGATCATTCTAAACTTACATTAAGACATTAATGATCCAAGAATATCGATTTATGTTTTATTATTATCCCAGGGAATTTTTCAAATAGATATGTTAATTTGTTATTTATTCTATGTCAAGATAAACTAGAAGAGATCATCCCCACAGTTGTTCTTAAGGAATGATTTGAGACAGAAATAATAAACATGGGAGTTTTGCCCCTTATATGATATTAAAAACTACCTAGTTGATACCCTTATAATTATTTTATTTTCATTCATAACATGAGTGTTATAGGATATGAAAATTGGAATTATTTTGGGACTCCATTCTTTGAGTTTTGTAATGATCCATGTTTCGATCCATTCAAAAAGAGAAAGTTTTTTTTTGAATTTTTCAACTACCAATTGGGTGGTTTTTAAAACCGATAATATGAAATACATTATAAACATTGTAACTATTGAAACTGATGTTTTTGAATTTATGTGGATTATTTTTTTTCTCTAGTGGGGAAATGTATTTCATGGGCACTGGACCTAGAAAATCCTTGTTTTGAAAGGATGCAGACGGTACGCAAATTGTCTGAAAGCGTGCTTTCCAACGTAAGTAAATGTGTGTCCGTGATTGAGGTTAAAATGGAATTTCTCATAGTCGGTGAATTTTTTTCTAAACCATGTAATAAAACAATTCTGGGTGCTTTATATATCTTGTAGAGGATGCACGATTAGTGCCTGGTTTTCCAAATCGTTCGCCATTACAGTTTGTGACATGTAGTTTTTATGAATTTTATTATATAAAATAAAATAAAAATAAAACTGAAACCTAAAACTGAATCGTCACCCTACCCCCCACATAACCAAATGACACAACTAATGGTCAGTTCCCCCTCTTGTTGTGTGTGACCCCCCTCCAAGAAACTCCTCTGATCCACCATTTTGGGATCAATTTCCTCACATCATTTTTCTGATTCACCCAATCAGAGTCTCTCCTCCAGTTTGCTCCCAATTTATAGATTTAGTTTATCCTATCCTTCACCCCATAGTGATCAGCCAAACCCTATGTCATTGGGTAATCTTATATATAGGTATTCATTCATTATAGGGTTGTGGAAATGATCTCGGGTGACCCTTATCCATGTGTTCTGACATCTTTGCTGAAGGTGATGCGGACCAACTTGTTTTTATTTGTCAACCCTATATGAGGTGAATATTTCTCAATATATATCTATTTCTCACCATATAAATTTCTTAATTTGTGTGTTTTATGTTTCTTAGTAATTATCTTTTAGTGTTTTGGCCACTACTTTGTGATTTCGGGATGTAGGGTCAACAAAGACCGCCCTTTGTGTGCAATAGTAAATATATATATGTGTGCGGGATCCCTAATTATGTTCATAATCATCCATGGTAGTGATTATACATGTATTGGTCTTGGTTTGACCATGTATATATATATATATATATTAATATTTAGGATAACAGAGACCAATATATGCATATATTAATATATGTAAGGATCCTCTTGCACATGTTCATATCCATACTGATGAGTGCATCAGGGATATGTGTCCTTACATGAATGTGAAGATGAAAATTCTTTTTGGGAATTAATATCTAATAGTATGAAAGCCCCAAGATCAGGATTGGATGGTGTGGTTCAACATTGATGTAGGGTTGCTTTACATTACCTCTTAATTTAAGAAAGAACCAATAAATTAGGTAATTGTTCATTCTTAAATTATTAATGATTATTTTCCATTTATAGTAGTTTCTGATAAATGTTTCTCTCTGGTAAAATGGAATGAATTATTAAATAATAGAAATAGTATTTTGTTAGAAAACTCATGATTTCATAATAAAACCCCTACAATGGTGGTGTGTAACCTTCAGGCTAAATATATAGTGATAGACTTTTAAAAATATATTCATTTTTTCATTGGTCATCTTATAATATTGAAACTTATATTATGGAATGTATAATTTTAATTTTAGGACATGAACCATATGGATATTACAAAAAATGAGTGTCCAGTAATGCTCTAAGGATTGTTGACAGGAACATATTCTTGGTTGGGGATTAACTATTAAATTTAATCATTCTGGCATTATAAGGATCTTACTGATTTTATTAGGATGAATTAAATGGGGAATTGACATCCCTTAATTAGAATTTCCAAAAAAAATGAACCCTTAAACCCATTTTCCATGTTTAGGAAAATTGAGTAAGAATGGCTAGGAGTGAGAGGACATATTCCAAATGGAATGTCTAGGGTAAATGGTTTATCCATAGATAATTTTTTGACTTGTATTAATACATTCAATAAATATTCTCCGTGTAATGAAATATAATATGTCTAATTAGAAGCCTCTGATGCCCTTTCCACGTGTATTAGAAATGAATGTGGTTAGCATGGTAATGTTTAAATTGAAATACATAAGATGGATTTACATAAGTAATTTTTGTATGTGTTTTCATATTAGTGTGTGATATGGCTCTTTTGAAATGAATATGATCTAATTCCATATGCAATATATTATAACTATCAAACTGTGTTTAAATGTCTATGGATGTGAGGCAGGTCACCCCATGCCTAGATTTAAAGCACACACATGCTTATTTAACATATTGAACTATGTATTAAATGTGTGCACAAAATCTATTCCACTTAATGAACTTTATTAAAAGTGAGAACATTATGTGAAAACATAATGAACTATGTATTAAAAGTTTTCACATTCTAATTATTCTTATTAAACTATATTAAATGGTCACACATGTTGATTCCAATTAATTAAATAGATTATAAGTGAGAACATGTTGAAGCCACTTAATGAACACTATCCTAATGTGTGAATATATTGAGGCCACATAATGAACTATATGAAGAGTGAACACATGATTCCGCCACATAGTGAACTATAACAAAAGTGAGAATATGATGAAGAACATTTTGAAAAATATTATTTTTTTATGGGTTGGAGCATGCTCACCCAACATCATACATAGTATATGTATTTTTATATACATTTTTTAATTAAATGAATAGATTATTAACCCTGCATCAAGCCCAATATGGTATTGCTGATACATGTCCCCTAGGAACATGGGTGAGAGTTTATTTATTTATATTGTTCTATTATTATCTCTATGTATTTCTATACTTCTTAATTAATAATACACAATCTGGATCGGACTTGACACCCGTGGTGCAGACCTACTTAGATTTATATATCAAAACCTACTCGGGCCTACATGGTATTGGGAAACACAATTATACCTTTCATTTCATAGGACTATAGAACATGGACCTTTCTTATTGTTTTATGCTCATACCTGGAGTTAGGATCAAAGGATAGAGTTGGATCTTAGGATGCTCGTGGGGATTGGCTTGTGAATTTTAATTCTTTTCATTATTTGTATCATGTATTGTTTTGTTTTGAAAATCATGTAGAATTTTAGTGATTTCATTCATTTATCACTATCATGGAATGCATTCATCTATTATATGAACTGATGTTGGCCTCTTTTAAAAACTGATATTATCTATCTTCTACTGCTTTCTCAAATTTTGGTATATTGCATACACTATTATTATTGATTATTCATGCTATTTCCTACTGATTAAATTCTAATATTATTTTATATTCTTCACACTAACACCACCTGAGACCATTATTGGTAGTGGGAAACTACCAGTATTTGGGGAGATGCTATTAAGGTCATGGGAACCACTGGTCTAGCTACCATGTTATTAGACAATCGGGCTTGGACATTACAATGTTTTAACAATTTTTTTTTTCAATTTTCCATGTCTTACTATATTGGGATAGTAGAAAATAGTTATGAATGTTGAAGTGTTTGGATAACTATCATTAGTTGGATATATGAGCTCACACATGGAAATAAAAAATTGGTTAGGGTTGGGATTTTATGTTTTATATATTTGATATTACAGTTTGATTCGATTTCACCTAGATTGAGAAGAGTAAATTCTACTACTTATTTTTTATAAACATTATGGAATTTTATCCTTTGATTAATTTGGCTATGAAGTTAAATTCTATTCACCATACTAGGCACATATGAATTATCATGTCAGGCATCGTGCCATACCATGTAGTTTCATTGTAGTTTTCATGAATATTTGACTATGCGCATTGAATTATATGTCATTAATTGAGTGATATTATATTCTTTGCTTCTTTATCATGACAATTTTTATAACTTTCTTCAATTCTATTTGATTTTAATTAAATATTTCCTTGCATGTTAGATGCCATTCTAGGTTCTAAAATTACATGCTATATTTTACATTCTTAGGTAAATTTTTATCATTTACTTTGTGTTTAACTCTTATGATAACATGAATTCCTTGTATATAATGGTTTTGAATGATTGGGAACAAATATTTTATTGTAATTTGTATGGATGCCTCACAACCAAGAAAAAGAAAACACTATATTCTAACCATTTTTAGAATAATATGACTACATTTTAAGGATCTTAATATAATATAATGGTTGTTGACATTAAAATACAATAAATAATTTATCTTGATTAAATGGGGGTCCAACATATAATCTATAAAGTTTATGGGTGCTTTATAGGTTGGTAGATAGACACAGATATGTCCAAAATGATATATATATATCTGTGTGTGTCTGTGTCTGTGTGTGTGTGAACACATTAAAATTATAAAGTTGTTTGGTTTCGATAAAAGGGATAAAATTTTCAATCAATGAAGTGTATGAGATCTTCAAGAATTGGGAAATGGAAATTGATATTAAATGTAATGAAACAATTATCTCTGAAATATTTATTAATGTTCAAGATATTAATTTTTTATCTGATCTGAATTGGATTAAGGGGTACAGGGTAGGTTTCCTTAACTTTTAAAATTAATTTATTATGAAAAAATACTTGTTTATGATAGTATTTCATTGAATGATTAAATGTTTGAAATAATATTATAGAAATCTTTTAGGTTTTTCCCTTGGAGAGTTAGTTTAAAATAAAGTACCTTCAGTTTGGTTTTGAAAAAAATCAGCACATGATGAAGGATTAAATCTATTTATGTTTAAAGTATAATTTTGAATAAATATAATGGTCTTGGAAATTAAACCTTTAGTAGTTTGTTGATAACCTTTTGAATGATTAGTTTTGAGTTTCTCTTTGAGTACATAATAACCAAAATGGTAGTGTTCTCTGTAGGCTATTTTATTTTTATCAACGACATAAAATAATAGGATATTGAGCCTAGGACTTATGTTTGTTTTGACCCAATTCTAGGGTTAGAGCTTGTTCTTCATATGTGGGTAAAATGTTGTAAGTAGAGCCATTAAAACATGTTTATCATCCATGATTCATATGTTTTTTGTTTGTTGGTGTGGCTTACGATCCATTGTCTTGGGTAGTAGTTCGAATTTTAAAGTCAAACACATGTTTATATGGGTAATATTACATTTCATTGCCATTATTACAAATGTGAGCATTGGGAATGCATAGATTTAGCAAGATAGACAAGCCTTATGCATGGTCAGTTGCTCTGGTGATTGTTTGACCCTTTACATTTTCTCGACAGTGGATGATGATCGTATTAGGAAATGTGACATTGAGACATATATTTTATGTTGTTTCATGTTGCCTCAAGTCATCTCCAAGTAAAGTGGCCTGAATGTTAACGAACCACTTTCTTCCCAATCATCTGGATGGATTTTGTAAGACTCTAGGGGAGCACCATTATGGTTTCAGTATTACTTTTCGTCAAGGAATAAGGGATAAATAAACAAATATAATTTGGAAATGGTCAATTTTCATAAAATATCATGGGGATTTTGGGTTTGGTAGACCTCACTAATTACATAGAATTGAATTTTAGAGATCTTTGGGCTTTGTATGCCACCTTTGAAATCACCATTGGTCTAGTATGACATCAGAGGTCACATCAGGAATGATCATGCAGTGCCTTTGATGGAATGTTTTTGTGATCGGTCAAAGTGATTCATCATCAGATTAATCTGAGTATCTTCTTTATGTTTTTCCATTTTTGGTTTGAGTCTTTTATCATACAGTAGTCATGTAGGATTAACTAGAATCCATCGAAGATCGTTTTTAAGTGTTGTTCTAATTGAACTGCATGTCTCCTATATTTTCATCATTCTATATTCACTAAGAGAGCATTATTCATAAACCATGCTATTGTTTTAAAACCATTGGGATTGATTTCGTGTTTCTATTAAAGAGTTACATGGGGGATACATAGTTTCCCTAGTGGATTGATCATAGATAAATCATGAGGAGTCTGTTGAAGCCTTCGATTACCATGCTTGTTGTAAGTGTGGTATGCCATGAAAGATGGAATAGCTGTTAATCTTAGAAAATTCCAATCATGTAATCATGCCATCTTCTTATTTAGTCATCTATAGTGGTTTGAACTTTTACCATTATATCTTAATGTTAACAATTTGTGATGAACCATTTTTTTGGAAAATCATCAGGTGAATACAAGTGTGTGTTGTGTGGTCTATTGATTTTAGTGAATAGAAGCCTCGACGTCGGCATTATTTTCAATAGTATATTGACTGTTCAATTTTTTTAAAATTACTCCATGCATGTTTTAAAAAACTTAATGGAATACTAGTGATGAAATTGATAATATATTTTATGTCATATAATGGAATTTCCAGCTTAAGGCCAATGCCTAAGGTGGGATGTACCGTTTGGATAGATTCTTGATGTGATGAACACATAACTGTGTCATTATATGGATATTATTGGGATGTTTCCTTCATGATGTTTGGATTGGAAAATAATAATTGGCTCATGTCTTGGTGGTTTGAGTTCCCTATTTTTAAAGGGGCGATCAATGGTGTATAGGACATTGAAAACATAATACATCAATTTCCATGATATATCAAGACCATTGTTGGTCGAATGAGGTGTGAGTTGTTTTCCTAGGATTCTCAATTACAAGAAGTTATATGGTGGGAAGTTTGTAATGATTTGTGATTTAAATCAGACTAAAATACAATGGATTTTAGACTTTTGATATTATTAACTAGGTGGTCTTTAAAACAATGATCCAAAACTCAAATCTGTGAGTTCTAACCCCCCAAATTGGTGCTCATGGAATTGGGTGAATGATTGTTATTATTCTATGGTGTCTTAATGTGATTTTGGATCACTATACCAAGAATAATCTTATTTTTAAAGGATGTAGACAGCGCACAATTTCTCTAAAATCTTTTTTCCCATTACAACGGACGATGTGGCCTTATTTAATGGTACATTGATTTTTCACATTCATTATGCCTAGTTTTAAAAACTATGATCTTAGGCCATAGGGTGTTCTCACGATATCTAGTTGGAGATGCATGGTTGGAGCACAATTTTCCAAACTGTGTTACTAATTTGTGCGGGACACCCATTTTTTAGAAATTAATTTATTTTAAATTTAATTAAAATAAAAATAAAACCGAAAAATAAAACCTGAAAATAAAACATAAAAATTAATCCTTAAACTCTAGTCCTCCAAATCATCAAGACACGCAATAGGGGGGGTTCCCAATCGACATATATGACCCCCCCTCCACAATCATCCTTCAATCTGTGATTTTGGGTTGGATTTATTCGCATTCTTCATTCAAATATCCATGTTAGACTCTATCTAGCCATATCATCCATGTATCTATATTTTTTTAAGACTATCCATCACCACATAGTGTTTTATAGAACCCTCGGTATTTTTTTAATCGTATTTATCTGCCTTCTATAGTTTTAGGGTTGTGAAAATGGTCTCTCCGGACACATGGGTGTGTGTTCCAGAATCCAAATTCAAATGAGAGGTGGTTCTGATTTTTTTGGTTGGTATCTGCTATTAGAGTTGAGTATTTATCCACACATCATGGGGTTTCACCTAAAAAAATTATGTTCATTATGTTGTTTAAGGTTCATACTAACTATTTTATAGTGCATTGGTTTATTCTTGGTGATTTTGGGACCCATGGTGATGGGTGACTCAACTGTGGGTGCATCGCTTAGTATGTATATATATGTTGGTTACCCAGTTTCATTTATAATCATCCATGAAAGTTATTATATATGTTTTGGGCTAGGTGTTCCTATTTATATATAATAAAATACAAACATTGTTGATTGTTGAATATTATATTCATTTAAGCTGAAATATACGTATCCCCTTGCACATGATTGTGACCATAAAGATGTGTTTATAGTTGTTAGGGGTTATTGAAGGTATGTGAATTTTTATTTTCATAGTGTTGGAGTATAAGATTTAAGCTATAAACTTCCATGATATGAAGTTGGAGGCTTGGTTCCACATTGGTGGAGGTTCCCTTTACATGCCCATTTAATTTATGTAATAATTAATTAATTAATTAATTGTTCTTTTTTTTCATATTAATGCTTTTCCATATATATATTATTTTCTATTAAATGAGTCTCTATAGTGAAATGGATGGAATTATTAAATAATATAAATTTTTATTTGCTAAAAAATCGTGATATTGTAGTAAAACCTCTCTAATAGAGTTTTATTTCCTTCAAGCTAAAAATGTAGTCGAAGACTTTTATACATGATTGACTTTTTTAAAATGGTTTTGCACTATACTTTAAAATTTGGTTTCGTAAGGTATGACAACATGTTTAGAACATGACTTGTATAGATACTTGTAATATGATATTTCCTTAATGGCTCCATTCTTGTTTCATTAAACAGCTTCTTGGTTCCATATTAACTATTTTATAGAATTTTATAAGCATTATAAGGATCTATAAAATTTAATTAGGATGGACTAAATTTTGATGTGAAATACTAAAAGTGGATTGAAAAAAATACTTGAACCATTAAAACCATTTTCAATATTTAGTAACATTATGTAATAATTAACATTAGTGGGATGAATCATATCAAAGGGAATGTATGTGGTAAATTTGTATGGCATAGAGATTTGTTTATGTTTTATTATGTGGTCGAATAAAAAGGATACTTATAGTGAAATAGAATATGGATAAATAGAATTTTGGGAGGCCCTTGCCATGTGTATCTGAAATTAATGTGATAAAAATGATAATGTTTAATTTAAAATAATTAATATTGTATGTCATAACTAATTTGTGAATGAATTTTCTTATGTGTGTATGATATGAATATTTTGAAATTCATATGTGGTAATTCCTTTTGAATTATATTATAAATGTGAAACTACATTAAAATGGATATGCATGGGTGGATGGTTACCCCATTTCTATATTTAATGTTTACACATGATGATGAAACTTAATGAACTCTGAATAAATAGTTTGCATGGGCTGATACAACTTAATGAACTATATTAAATGTGACAACATGCTGAGACGACTAAATGAACTCTATAATAAATATGTAGAAATTTTTATTCCACTTAATGAACTATATTGAAACTATTCACATGTTGATTCCACTTAATGAACTATATTAAATGTGAGCACATACTAAGGACACTTAATGAACACTATATTATCTTGTGAAAATGCTGAGGAAATGTAATTAACTATAACAAAGTTGATAACAAGTTTAGGCCACATAGTGAACTATATTAAAAGTGTTCACACACTAAGGCCTCAGGATAAATATTATTATTCTATTTATTGGTGGGAGGAATGATTAACCCACAACATCCATGGTATATATATATATATTAATAAATGTGTTTCTAGTGACATGAACCAATAATCAACCCAACATCCATCTGAAGAAAGTATAGTCTTCAGGTGCCACAGTGGAACTTGGATGGGAGTTTGATTATTTATACATTTCTGTTATTATAAATATATATATTCACAGTGATTAAATAATATTACAGTATCTTGATTGGGCTAGACATCGGTGGTTCCGTACTAATGAGATTTTTATCTCACACCCTACTCAGGCCATCATTGCAAAGGGGTACCCTTGTAGTCATAACATGTTCATTAGAGTGTAGACGTTGACCCTTTCTGGTTGTTGTATGTGAAAACATGTAGATATTGGAAAAGGATGGGGTTGTATATTAGTTTTCTTGTGGGGATTTTTTAGGTATTTTTAGTTATTTACCTTAATTTATTCATATATTGTTCTGTTTTGAAATGAATCTTATTGATTTACTAATTTATATCACTTATCACAATCATGTCATGCATTCATATGTTATATGAATAGGTGTTGGCATTTGTTATCAGGTTTATATTATCTATCTTTAGTTATTTTTTAATTGTTTTATACTCTTATATTGTTTCTATTGATTATTCAGGGTATTTCCAACTATTTGAAATCTAATATTAGAGTATATTCTCCCCACTATCACCCCTTGAGACCATCGTTGCTAGTCATTATCCTCTTATGTATGGGGAGATTCATTTGAGGCCATGTGACTAACTGTGCTGGCTATCAAGGTGATGGTGTGTTGGGATAGAACATTTCATTTTATTCAAAGCATGAGGTAACATATAGGTTTGTTATTAGAACTCCGAATCCTCAAACATTTTATATCTCATGTTTTCTAAACAAACAAATTACATTTGTAAATAGAATTTATTAATTAAAGCCTCTTTGAAAATATATGCACCTAATAAAAATTTTAAAAAAAATTTGCAATGTGTATATCCACAACCTATTCATTGAAAATTGATTTACAAAAAGGGTGAGAAAATTTGGTGCCACAAATTTAATTGTAATATTTGATGATATTGAAAAATAATGAAAATGGGGGAATTTTTTAGGCTAAATTACATTTGATCTCAATAATTCAATACGTCATTGAGAATAAAAGGATGGTGAGTAGATAAATCTAATGAAGTCATACAATTTTATTCCACACTTGATAAATTATCTACGATGTATAAATATGATGCATTTTGAACTAATATTCAATAATTAACAACATGTTTTAATGTTTCTAAACAATTTATACATCACTGGATGTCTATGAATATATGAGATGCATGAAGAAGACTTGTTGAGTTTAGAATATGTTTCCTTTCAAATATAATTGTAGGCATCATTGTAAAAAATGAATCTTCATTTCTATTTTGGATAAAAAATAAGTAAGGAATAAGAAGATAACTGATGTTGGCTTATAATTCTATTCTATGGGTGGAATTACATTTGATACATATATTTATTCTACATATATGGATTATTATACTAATTAAATTTTCCAACCAACTGAGAAAACAAATATGGCTCGAACACAACCATATGTGGGATAGAGATGATGGCCATGGATAGGGGAGCTTTCCTAAGAAAACAAATATAGGGATGAGTATAACACCATGAGTTTTTATGGACAATTTTTTTCAAATAAATTAAATGTAATTAACATCTTACATTTAACTAATTCAATATTTCCTCTCACATGGCACCAATTTGTCTTGCGCTACATGTAAAACTGAATTGGATTATTTTACATGGAATACTGAGTTTTTATGAAGCATCGTATTGTTTTAAAAATATTAAATTGAGATAGTTATATTCAATATGTTAAACACTGTTATATGAATAGTAATTAATGATTTTAAAATAATTTTTATAATAGTTTTACATAAATTGAACATATTAATAACGAAAAATAAAAGTTTTGGTGAACTCAATCGATGTTTTAAAATACTATTTTATGAAATGAACCAATTTTCATGTCATTATCTTAGAAGAATAATTAAATGAAATTTAAACCCTACTATAAATTTAATATGGTAAAGTAAAATTTATTTTTGAATATCTATTGTCTAATTTATCATATAGATAATTTTTAGGATTTTTCTGAGAAACATCATTTTTATGATTATTGAATATTACAAAATTTTAACTCAAAACTGATTTCCCATAAAATTTTATTACAATAATAAATTATATTAATATTTTTGGAAATGTTCTTGTAGTTAAATTTTTTATCAACTAGTCCAATGTTGGTCACTGTAAGCAATTTTACATTGAAATTTGATATAAAAACATTACAAACATTTGATAATTTTTTTATTTTAAAAACTTGATGTGTTTTTCTATATAAGGGATTAATTTTAAATTGTTTAATGAAAATTATGTATTTATAAATTTTTAAAATGTAGTCAACACTTGGAATAAAAATAAATGTATAATTTCTAAAAAGTCCCACATAGTTTTAGGCCAAAAATATTAGTGAATACAGTGAAATTTAATTATAGTTATTATGTTAAAATTAAGTGTAACAAGGGAATTAATCTTAATATTAAGGGCCTAAATTACATATAATCTTGTCAAAAACCCATTTTTTTGAAACATGTCTTCTATATAACATCAATTATTTATTTTTCTAGTTTTTTGTGTCTTATTTTTGGAAACAACACTGGTCCAGTAAACAAGTTTTAAAAAATTTAAGGTTTGTCAACTCTATTCTATATAAAAGGAAACCACCACTACCCTTTATTCACACAAATAAGAAATATTGGATCTTCCATTATCCTACAAATAGGATTCCATAAATTGATCTATTACTCTTTTAATCCTCTGATTGGGTACAAAACCTTCCATGTAATCGCTTTGGATAACACTAAAAGGAGTTACCTGATTAAGAGGTAACACCCTCCTTCAATATTCTTACATTTATTTTCATTATCCACTATTTAAATTCTTCTTATTCCATGATTATTTAAATTATACATAATAATAAATATAATGATTTATTTTTATTCTGAATTTTTATTCGTATACTGACACACACTTCCATCTAATGATTAATGAACATACTATTTATGTGTGTAGAAAATGACCGCCTAACAAAATGATTATTGATGGTTTTTCATAAACAACTCTCATGGTGGGAAAATGATGGAAACCCTATTTATATATGATATTTATTATTTATATTTTGTCATTATGATTTTTTAATTCTTTTAAAAGACATATCATTATACTTTACATTTTCTATATATATGACAATTTTTTTGAGGAAGTGTTGACTAACACCCGCTTGAAGCAATGTTATTCGTTCACACACTACATGGAATGTATTAAAGATGATATTAGTGAAATAATTTCATATAACTGAAATAATAGTTCTATTAGAATATATATATATATATCATTGACTTTTCTTTCAAAAAGACAGTTCAACCGAAACAATGTTCGTGCATACGTACGACCAACCATGTACATGAATGATGTAATCCATTTCATTACAATATATTCTTTGGATTATTATAACAAAAAAATATATATAACACATGATATTTTTATCATGGGAGATATTTTAGAAATCATGATAAAATTATAAGGAAAATAGTTATAACCAATTAAGAAACTTTCATTGTACAAAGCAGATATTACCTAAAATGAAATCATATCGTACATTTTTTTCAAACCATGTAATATAATATAATTTTCAAACCATATATCGAATTATATATAAGGATATCGTTCTATATAATAAAATTATAAATTTTATAGAAATGGTATAAATGATAATTAAAATAGTAGAGACATAAGGTAACATGATTTCTTTTCTTTTAATTCTATGAGATTTACGCCTTATTCACCACTAATCTCTTCTGTTTAGTGATTTTACATCCTATGAATATATTATAATATTTTTATCATTAATTATATGTGTTATTAAAATTAAATGTTATGATATCTCTTTCATGGGGTTTATTTTTCAAGAGTCACCTAATCATAAATGTATTTTATGTGAGATGTGGATTATCCATAGTGGGGGAAGGCAAGACTGTAGGAAATTTATTAGGTTGTATAGTAGAGGTAAATATTTCTACCAAATTATCTGAAGTAGTTTTTTGATATATTGTGACCTTGAGAGAATTTTGAATTGATGTGGTATGCAAATTGGATATCATAGTTCATCTATCATTAAAATATGTGTATAACATGTGCCTTTATATGAGATTGATCTCATTTGTCCATTATTTATATTCAACCTCAGCTACGTCATCGACCATTAATCGACCAACATGCTCGAGGAAACAAGAATACATAGATGCATAAATTACTGACCATATATTGTATTGTTTCTAATGAAATTAGGCATTTTCAATTATCCCGATATTATTCAATATATTTCATATTGAATACCTGAAAATAATTAAAATAACTCACTTTGACCAAAGTGAAACATGATTTTCAGATGAAATCAGAGGAGTTCAGGCATCCAAAAATGAGTAGCATCAAATGTTTAAATTCACTCCAGGATCTCACCAATATGGATCATCATGAAATCCAAAAAAATGTCATATTTCATCATACATTGTTTAAAATACTCAATGTTTTAACAAATAAAATTCCGATATGATTAGCTTAATGAGGGTGCCTCAGAAAGGAATTATTATTGATGGTTTTACGTGGAATTATACAAAGAAAAAGTATATTAAATTTGTATTCTTAAGTCAAAAGGATATATCAATCAACCAAGAGTCTACTGTATGTCATCATTTTGGGATAGATCTTGAATAATAGGTCAATAGTGATATCATTCATGAATAAAGGCGCCTTCCATGAATCATCTATCTTAAAAAATGAATAAGGTATATCCCATGGGCCTTTGAAAAGTGTATAACATTCCAAAAGATCATCTCTAATAATTTTGTTTAATTATATAATTCAAATTCCATGATAACATAATTATAATTATATATTATTTTCAATTTTTTTGAAGAACTATACACCAAAAAAAAAATTTATGAGATATATATGATTCTTGTATTGCTACTATTTATTTCAGAAGGAAATTGAATAAAGGTTGTGGTAGAATTGTATAGAGAAAACATTATATTCTAATATTATTGAACCTGAACTAAAATAAGTATATTTTGTGTGTTTGGATTGGGTTTTAATGAATGATGAATGTATTCTTTTGTAAAATAAGAAGAATTCCAACTGGAAGAGAGAAGTTAACAATCAACATTGTGTGAATTCATTCCAATATGATTAATAGCACCGTCAGATATTCAACATCATCATGAAAAAGGAGGATATTATTTTTCATTTACTATTTATAGGATATGGATTTTACATATATAATATTTGATTATTATTTCCCATTTAATCACTATAAATGTATAATGATGATATAATTATAGAAAAAATAACATGTTGACCAAGTAATGAAGAAATGTTTTTCTAATACTTATAAAAATCCTTGTCTGCATTCCATTTTTTTGTAAAAAAGTTCAAATTAGACTATATTTAGTCAGATATTTCATCTTTATCAATCATCATATATTTAATAGAATATGTAATTTGGAAATTTTACTATTCTCCACATTATTTATTTTTCTGTTCTTTGGATTTTCTATTTTTATTCAAAAAACAACACTTATCAACTACTATCATGCCGTATATGGATTTAAATAGTAAAATTAGAATTTCTACATGCTTTTTTCTTAAATAAAATTTACTATTTTTGAATTAATTATCTTAAAATCAGATACTCTGTAATAGTATGAGGAATCATGTCTTAAAAAACCAATCCTTAAACAAGAAATAATACTATTTTTATTGAAACGTATATTACAAGGGGATGGTTTTTACTTCCTATATACCCTTGAGGGGTCTTTATGACAGTCAGATACATGGTAATATGGATAGAACTTTAATATCTCTTCACAATAATAAAAAATCATTGGTTTTGTTGATGGTTTTTAAATCTACAACATTATCAATAAAGACAAAAACAATCTAAAAATGCTTGCACAATATCCCATTGATATCTAAGGAGTTTATCAACCCATACAAGAATATTATTAGGATTTACATTATAGTTATCATGAATATGTAGATTTTTTTCTTAAAAATGTTTTCATATTGAGGTTTTTAATATGAGGTTGAGTGGTAGAATAGGTAAAGACAAAATGGTTGATCCAGAAAAATTCATTAATCTAGGTACTAGGATGGGTGGGAAACATTAATTTTATTATGATATAGACAATTTATTTACTAGATCCATATAAGACATTATTAATGTTGAAATCATATTCTCTCGTATCCTTTGTGTAATGTTCATTTTATTTCTGGAAATGTTGAAGATGATATTGATGATATTATGATGATTTATGATAGCAATGTTGTTTTAGAAGATTTTTTTTGGATTTTAATGAACATGAATGATACAGTGATCCTAATGAGGAAGCTATTGAAACCCTTGTGTAGGATTAATATCAATTTATAGATGACCTATGTAAAACCCCTATCTCTTATTTCTATGAACAAGTCTATATTGATTTCTGAAAACACAATATTGTAAATTACTTGTGATTATTTACATTCAAACACGAAAATGATTGTTCAAAAATATTAAAGAGGACTATAATTTAAATATATTGATATTACATAAAAATTGATTTATATACATTATGAAATATAATATTTCAATGACAGTACCATATAGGTATAGTGTCTTTAAAAACTGGGAAACATAAAAAAATGGTTCATTAATCATCTACATTGTCTCCCACTTATTCCTTCAATACTTGATCGCTTTTTTGGAATATCATTCATAATACACTTCTTTAGGACATATAAATAATAAAAATAGGAATGGTTGAGATCAAATACTCATAAATGGTAACTGAGGGAAAATATCAATCATATCACAATAATAAAACATAAAAACATAACATTTGGTAGTATTATTCTGTATAAGAAACAACGTGATATCATTTATTTGGATAAAAGTTCATAAGAATTATTGAACATAATCCAAAAATTAATACATATGACATCACATTTTTTTTGGAATACAAATAATCATAGGAAATCATTTCCATATTAAACAAGGCTCATATCTAAGACAAGTATAATGGACAATGCCTATTACTAAATCAGGTTCACTTGTCATTCCAGTCATGTGTTACCGAACCAGATTTACCTTCCATTACAGTCATCTCTATATCACAAGATATAAATATGTACCCAATAAATTGGAGTGAGATATAGGTCCCACCCATCTCATAATGAAATCATTCTTGCATGTTCCAAAAAAACATAAAAAGTTCATCATAGTATAACTCAAGGAACAAAAATTAGTTTGTTAAATATCTATCAATCATAATCCATATAAAATAAATGTATTACAGAAACTTAATTCCATCAAAAAGTCAATCAATTAAAATAAATATTAGTGATATAAACATAATACTATTTCATATTATATAGAAAGTAATTTTGATAAAATAATTGAAATTAATAATTAAGGAAAATATTCTTTCTTCTTATAAAATAATTTATTTTCACAAAATGCAAGTTAATTTCCAGGGGAAATTATTTTATTGTAAATAAAAATGAAATATATTAAATTAATTTTCATGTAAATAATAATTTATGAGAGAATAAGAATCTATTAATTCCATATATGTTAAAATCCATTATCCTCGTTCTTTTGCAGGAAAATTCAATAAAATACCTTTTATTAAAAAAACAAAACGATTCCTTTCACATCATTTAAAAAAATCCAATGTCTAAATGTGACATCAAAAATTTTACTAGAATACAACTAACATTAATTATGTTGAAAATATGTATGTGGATGATAAATATACCCTAGTAAATACTATGTATAAACAATCCAAAACAACAATGAGACTGTGAAATTATTCTATACCATAGGCCGAATATCTATTTTATGTATCTGAACCTCCTATATAATGAATTAAATAATGTTATATCTTATAATATGTCTAATATTTTTCATATTTATTCATTGAATTTAGGATTATTATATATGTTTAATAAAGATTATGTAAAATGAATCACATCTCACCGTATAGATGGTAGGTCGTATGTATGCACAAGCAAGGATATCATTAACTTAATGGTTTAATGATATGGTATTATATGGTATATTTGTTGTATATAATAATTAAAATGTTATATTTATAATTTACATCCCTTAAATTCATCATTATACCCATCAAAATTATGTATTTTTGAATATCAAATAACACCATGTGGTGGAGATAGTAAGTCGTACGCACACACACATGATAATATTATTATATGTATGATATATAAAAGGATGTATAAGGTTATCCCATAATTTGAAAAATTTAACAGCATTTAGAAGATTCTGTATTTATTAATTATATATAGAAACAATATAACAAGAGGAAGGTGACGAAGGAAATTTTATCAAAATTGGTGATAAAGCAATTACTTTTTTTCGAGTATCTGATTTTGATTGGAAAAAATGCATCCATAGGATGGATTTCATACAAATGTTTAGACCCTAGGATTAATTTAGGTAATATTGTAGAATAATGGGTATATATTGGCTGAGAAAAAGGGCTTTAGAGGTGTGATTAAAACTGAAAGATTTGTTCAGTTATATAAGAGATGGGAGGGAAATATTTGGAAAAACCAAAAATATTAAAATAATATAATTTAATTTTTTAATTAAAATTTATACAAAGCTAATTATTTAGAAGTTATGTTGGGTATGTGGGAAAATCCACTAATTAAATAAACATGATAAAGATTTTTCTTTTATTTTAATCCTTATAAATTTGTTTTATCCTTATTATATCTATATAATTTTAATTGTTGTAATAAAATTATAAATATTTAATGTGTATAAATAATTACTTATATATTTTTAATTGAAAATAAATGGATATTTTAGGACATTTTAGACCTTAAAATTATCACTTTGTTTGTTTTAAATATTTATAATATTTTAAAATAAATAATAATATGATAATTTTATAGAATATCAATTGTGTGAATTTTTGACACTACTAATTTCATTGATTTTAAATAAAAGGAACAGTGAAACTACCATCGAACCAAAAAATTGAATATAATAAAAACATGTCATAATCACATTTAGTATTCAAGGAGAAACATATTAAATTAAAATTATATTTTATTTAATATATTTGGAATCATATATTTGATATTTTTATTAATTATATTATTTTTTTATCTATTATCTCGGCATTAATGGTGATTATTTTATTTCTAAAATTTAAAAAAAATTCATTATGATTAAGGTAATTATATTTATTTTCTAGAGACTATCCCTTATTGAAATTTTCTAGATACCCACGGTTTCACGGAACTGTGGGAAACATTAGAGTTATGATAGACCAGGAGTTATACCCAAGGTTTAAGAAACTATTGGTATAGGTCATTACCCCCATATAACTCACAATTACACCATGTTATTCACCTATACACACTGTTTTAAAACAAAGGTTATTGCATTGACAAAAAAATTGACATGGTATTTTATCCATGTACCACAAATTTATTCGTTCGACACCTATCCAAAAACCCATACAAATTATTGCCATAGAAATATATATTTAGTAATAAAATTTTATATAAACCATTGATAAATGTAGAAGACTATGTGAATATGTGTTTTAGTGAAAAAAAATTCCCACATAAAATTTTTTCACGCTATAAAGTGGGAAAGCTAAACACACAATTTTGTAAAAATGGGGGTATAAGTCTTCAAAAAACAATCCTATACCCATGGTTTTTGTTAAATAGTTGTTATGGGTCTAAAAAAACTACACTATATTCCCTGGATTTCCAAAAATTAGGGTATATGGGAGACTATACCTATGATTTTTGAAAATCATTGGTATAGGTTCCCATACTATACCTATACCCATTGTTTACACAAACATTTTGGTATAGGGGTGCTTATACCCACAGTTTTGGAAAAAATATGGGTATTGAATCCCATAGAAAACATGTACCCATCACATTGTACAAACCATTATGTATATGTATAATTTACTATACTGTATCTATAGTCATTATTATCTCTTTGTTCTACATTTATTAAAATTTATATACTTTTATAACAAGAATGTATGATATTTTTTTACATTAAATAATTTAAATAAAATTAATTTAATATTCATTGGTATGTGTCCATTTTGTGATTGCATTTCAAAAAATACATGATAAGGGTCAAATTTAGTCATCAAATAATATTTTGATAGGTTTTATGGTAATTTGATAATATTAGTTGTACCTTTAATTACAATATTTACCCTTAACTGTGGTGGGAAAAAGTAACTACTGTTACTATTCATAATGTCCAAAAAATTAAAGTAACAAATAAACATAATTTGGACCCATTGATTCCAAATATGGAATAAAATTTTTAAAATATAAAACATAAAAGATGTATGTAATTAAATTAAAATCAATCATGTTGTCAAAAAATAAGGAACATGGTTTATAAGGTAAAATATTACAAAAGAATGAATTTTTTCTATATATGGATTCAATTTATCAGAAAAAATATTAAAAAATTCCTCCAAATAAAATTTTTATGTCCCGATTAAAAATAAAATGTTTACATTTTCATATAAACACTATTAATTTTTCGATATCATTATTTAAAATTGATCTCCTTTAAAAGGTTTAAAATCACCAATTAAAATAAATATGTTTTTATAAATTAAATAGGGTTTATTCATGACCTATGATTAAAGTATTCATTGGATGAATATGAATAATATTTTATATGACATATATATCTCATTAATATCATTAAAAAAATTTATTCACTCAAAAGTAAAAATAACTAATTTTTATTTTTCATAAATAAATGATATCTAATGAATTCAAAATGAATTTTCATAAGTTAGTTATACCTATTCATGCTAACCAAACACCATGGATATAATGTTAATTTTATATTAACTATGTCTCGGTGTCCATTTAAAATATCTATTGCATCAAAGACATTAAAATGAATAATAAAAATAATTTTACAAATATATTTCATAAAAAAATACATGTGTTACATTCTACCACCCATTAACTAAATTTCCACCACAGAATATCTCCATTCGAAACAAAAATTTATCATAATTTTCCTACATAATAACCTCAAGTTACTATGAAGATTTCTTAAATTTTTAGTTCTTCTATAAAACATTAACTAAGATAGTGGTTTTGTTTTGTGTAGCATTTTCTCTACAATGTAGAATATATATCAGTTTTTCTTCATAAGAATGATCTTGTTCTAGCAGTATAACATCTAATTATATTACATGTGAAAGATTAGGTATATATATTCCTGTGGGAGACACATGGGACACATCATGAACTAGTGAGAGATTCAGTGGACGTGCCAATCGGTATGCTACCTTCCCAAAAAGATCCAAAATTTGAAAAGGACCGATATAACTAGGGCTATGCTTTCCATTCATTAAAAATCTCATTTCTCTATTCCAAGGTGATATTCATAGAAAACAATTATCACCCACATCTTACTGTTGGATTTTTATGTAGTTTTCACCAAAATTATTTTGTAGACTCTAACATGCTATTATGTGTTGTTGAATTGATCTAGCATATTTGGCCATTTTATCAAAAAAAAATCATGTCATAATAGATTTAATTCACCATAATTATCCTATAAATTTGGAGTTCTTTACTTTTTTCCATAATGGAATTCATTAGGATCCATCTTTAGCAATCAGAAACCAAAATTCACACTTGGGAAGTTTACCATAAAGCGTTACTTTTCTCAGGGTCCTTAATAAAATTATCATGTGGTTTTCATGTTATACCATGGTATTCTTATGAAAAAGAATATTAACTATAAATACTACCAAAAATGATCAAGATAGTATCTAATGAATTTATTCAATAGATCCATGAATATAAATGGAGAATTAATAAGACCATAATACATAATTATAAAATCATAGTGTCCATACCTTCTACGAAATTCCATATTTGGTATATCCACCTATGTGGCCCATAAATGAGTATATCATGAATGATTATCAATAATGTAAATGTATTATGATTTGTGAGGTTGGTCAAATAAGTAATCATTGTGGGGAAGAGAATATTTTTTCATGATATTGATCTTGTTAAGTTCTTGATAATAAATGCATAGTATCATTGATCCATATTTATTATTAACAAAAAATAGGTGCTTCCAAAAGTGACATAATAGGATGTATTAATTCCTTATCAAGATTATCTTGGTTTTTCTTCTTCAATTCATACAACTAAATTGGGTATATTCTATACGGTGTTATTGGCATTGTCATAACATCTGATATGAGTTCTATTGAAAACTCAACAACATGATTTGGTGGAAGAAGTGGAAATAACACTATAACGACATTATAAAACTCCAATATAATTGGTGTATTATTAATCAGGAGTTACTCCCTAACAATTTTTGTTATCTTACCTTCATTTAGAGGAATGAAAACCCATAAAATGGATGAAATTTATATTGGAATGTTATATTCATCCTATCAATGATTGATTATCTAAAATTGATATGGAATATTAAATGCGACTTCCCTTACATTGAAATTGATTTACGTTCAATATATATAATTCTAATCCATGTCAAGATTCATAAAAAAATTACACTTTATGAATAATTACATGATTATTAGGAAGTATGTTCCCATAAACAATAACCAGAGAAGTATTATAATATTTTTATGTGACTCTTCATACATTATTAGTCATCATAGATTACTCAACATCTAAATGAAAAGGTAATGAAATGATACCCTTATATAATTATTCAGAAAAAAATAGTGGATGGGTCTAGAGTTAATAAAACAATTTCTACTTTAGAGTGGATGGTAAGTGTACCTTTAATCCGCTCATTACTATACTCCACATCACTGATATTGATTTCATGTGAATTCCATTTTTCATCATACATTAGAGTTTTTTGAAATCGATAATCATCAATAACCCATGGATTATGGAATTGAATGGAATAATACCCCATTTCAATGCACTTTTTTCATTGAAGTGTAAGTGGTGCATTTTGTATAGCATTTTATCTATTCAAATTTAATGACATCTTTTTTCCATCTCATTGGAATTAAAAAAAAAGATGACCTTATTTTCCAAAATTTAATCATTTAGTAGAATAATTAAAAAAAATTATCCATGTTTCATTCCACACATTATGAATAAGGGAAAACTCGCCTTCTTTTTAGGGTGCACTTTAAATTTTTCTTTGAATTCCATTTTTTCTCTTATTGATAGACACATAAGGCTGATGGGTTACTACAATATCTATCTCAACCTTCAGAGCACATTGAATAAATTATTCATAACTATTAATGTAGCTCATGTATAGAACCCATTGAATACATTTTTAAGGCACTAAATAATCTGTATATTTTACTCTCATGTTGGATAATAATTCTAGATTCGTACCATTCAAGTCATGCAATATTTTCTAAATTGGTACCAACAAATTCATCGTAATTTTTCTTAAGTTCTTGGAAGTCCTTCTCCATATTCATTCAAAGAATACATTGAAAGTACTTATTGAAAAATAATTTCTTGAACTCAAACTATTCCATGGACTCAATTTTATCTCATTACCTTTAATTCTTGATAAGATTCCACCACATATTAGAATCGCCTTCAAAATTATAGACATATAAGATGAAATTTTAATGTTCAAAAAAATTTAGAACTGAAAAAATAATTATAGTGGTACAAATCCATTTTTTATCCAGTAATGGATCATAATACCCATTGAATGAAGGTTGACAATGCCACATTAATGACTCTGTAGAATTTTTCTGCCACCTTTTCTTGTTTGGAATTTTATAATGAGTCATATATTGATAAAAATGTTTGATCATGGACACAAGATATTTCATTCAATCTGCCATAACATTTGGTTGCATAAGGGTACAATAATTGCATTTCCCATCACATTCAGAATTAACGAGGTTCATTTGGGTTAATCTATTAACTAAATATAAGAAGTATGGTATGATAATCACTAATCAAAATATGAAATGAACAAAATCATGAATTAAATTTCTATTTAGTACATTTTAGTTTTCATCTTATGTTATTCATGGACATTTCTAAAACACTATGATTGTTTCTTATACTTAGACATATTTTTTGGGTTCTTCATATGTATTTCTCTTCGTATATTCCAAAGGATAATTATACCATTCATATGATACAATAAACAGTGACCTATATATTACATACATTGATATTAGTTTATAATTTATGTATATTAATTCCAATATGTAATAATTCCATGAAAGAACAACATTGGAATAATGTATTCAGAAACAGGTAAACATAGACACCTTATCCATAAAAAATATATTTTATCTCCTGCTTATTTCTTCATATCTAGACTCATATTTTTCATATCTTTCTTAATACCCTTCTTCATGACTTCTGGAAAAGAAACATATAAATGGTGGAGATAAATTTCTCAATAAATGTAAATAGATTAAAATATCAAACATATCAGAATCATAAGACATAAGAACTTAACATTTTGAAGTCTTATCATGTATATAAAAGATTGTGGTGTCATGTCATTGTAAAAATGTTTACAATAATTAATGGACATAATCCAAAATTTAAAAAACATAAAACATGATGTATTATAGAATACACATAAGAATATATAATCATTTCAATATTATCCAAGGCTCATAGCCAAGATCATCATAGCATACAAATTACATTACTAAAATGGGTTTACTTATTGATATAGTCCTATATTATTGAACAAGATTTACTTATCATTCTAGTAATTTCTATATCCTAAGATATAAATATTTACACAATGCATTGGGGGGAGATATTGGTATCACCCATATCATAATGAAATTATTCGGACTTGTTCATCGAGAACATAAACAATCCATCATATCCTAACACAAATTAAAAAAATTGGATTCTTAAACATAATTCCATCATAATACTTATCAAATAAATATATTTAATAAAAAATCATTTTTAAAAAAAAGGAAAAAATTTAATAATACATATAGAAACATAACCAAATTTCAAATTACATGAAATTTAATTTTGATTAAATACATGAATTGAATTCAGCAGGTAAATATCCTTTCTTCTACAATAGATTCCTTCCATAATATTAAATAAAAATTTACCAATTGGTTAAATTTAATTTAAAAAGTTATATAATAATAAAAACAATATTAAATTTTATGGTAACATGGATATTGATGACAAATATACCCCAATAAATATTTAAGTATAATCAATTTCTAAAATAACTAGATAGTGAAATTGTACCTTACGTATAGTTCTATATTCTTCGTATATATCCTAACCTCCTATATAATGATTTAAATAATGTAATATAAATATTACACAAAAATAGTCATTTTCATACTATTGTATATTATTTTACCATAATTTGTTTTTTGTTAAATTTATTTCTCACTCGTTATTCGTATATTGAAAACATTAGGTTCTTGTGCAAGTTTTGTCGGATTAGTTCATGTTACACATATTATGATACAATTATATAGTTTACAGAATGTTATTTGTATAATAGGTATCATATATATTCATTCAATTCATATATATAATTATGGATTAATGAGGAAAATATAGAATGAATTGCATCACATTGGGAAGACCATAGACGTACGTACACATGAGCGATGATATCATTGAATTAATGGTTAAATGTTATTAAATTGGATTGTATATTAATTATAAAAAATAATTATAATTTTGTATTCATTATTTAAATTTATTATAATAATTGTTATTCCAATACAAATAATGTATTTTAGTGTTTCAAATTATACCATGGTGTGGAGACGAGAACCCTTACGCATGCACGCAAGGTGATATTATTATTCATAGGATTGGTAAAAGGATGTATAAGGATATACCATAATTATAAAAACCTGTTATATTTATTGATATATGGGATTTATTTATATTGTATAGAAATAACATATGTAGAGGAAGTAGAAGAAGAATATAATTTTGAAATAGGTGGTAAAACAAATTACCACTTTTTGGAGTATCTATTATGAATTTTCACAAAATGGCTCCTTATGATGGATTTCTACCCAAATTATAGCCTATGAGATGAATTTAACGAAGTTGGGAGAGTAAATGGGAAGGTTTTGGTCAGGAAAATCTCATTATATGTGTGACAAAATGAGAAGAATATGTACCATTTTATAACAGTGGACATGGGCTCATTTAAAAAAAACAAAACTATTATAAAATTATAAATTAATTTTAAAATAAAATAGATAAAATGTGGATTATATGGAATATAATATGAGTATTTGTCGAAATCCTCTCAACCAATAATTTTTGTACATGTTTTTTATTTTATTTTAAACATTATTATGTGGATTTATCTTTAATTAATATATTTATTTTTAATTGTAGAAATATAATTCTAGATATTTAATTATTATAATTATATTTCTATATGGTGTTAATTCACCATTAATTTATATTTTATGAAATTTTAGACCTTATAATTATCACATTGTAAATTGAAAATATTTTTATGATTTCTAAATTATTTAATACTATGTTATATTTATAAAATATCAATATTGTTAATTTTGACAATTGTTATTTCAATTATTTTATATAAAATACACATAAATGATAACTTCAAAAAAATTAATATACATAAAAAATTACATTATATCTCATAAAATTAATATATAACATTAATGAATTCATATTTTATTTCTTTTAATATTTTTAAAAATATTTATTTGACATTTCAATTAATAAAATCATTTCTGCATCACTATAGTTTCAACCTTAATAGTGATAATTATATTTAAAAAAATATAAATAAATTTATATGATGTCGGTAATGATTTTATATTTCAAAAGAATATACATAATTTATATTATCTCTTATTTTCCTCTGAAGTAAAATAAATATTATTATATAAAAAGAATGTGTGACATTTTTTCATATTCAATGATTTTAACAAAAATAATGTCATATTAATGGGAATTTGTACAATATGTGATTCCATTTGGTGCCACAGATTATAAAGGTATAATTTATTCATCTAATAAGATTTTGACTTGTGTTATAGTAATTTTATATTATTATTTTTTCCTTTAATTACAGGATTTACCGTTTACTGTGGTAGAAAAAAATTAATATTGTTATTATTTATAATTTTTAAAAAATAAAAGTAACATATTTTAAAAAAACTGAACAGCTAATTCAAAATATTGAATCAATATTTTAAATTTTTAAAACTAAAATTTCATTAATTAAATTGAAATTAATATCATTTTCAAAAAGAGGGAATGAATTTTAAAACCAAAAATATTTCAATACATGTAATTGTTTTTATATCTATATACAATGTAAAATTAATTCTAATGAAATATATTATACTGAATGATGAAAATATATTATATTTAGACTTCAAAACCAGTTAGTATTATACTGTAATTATATAAAAAAAATTATGAAATTTTATTTCAGATAAAATTTAGTGTATTTTTACTATTCATCCAATCATGACACGTATAAAATTTTTTTTAAAAATTAATCCAATGTAAATTATTATATCCCACATAAAAAAAATTATATTCTTTCATATAAAAATTATTATTTTGTAAAAAATTAATTTAAATGTTGTTCTCCATTCGAAGGTATAAATTCCCCCTTTAAAAAATATAGTTTTTTTATAAAAAAAATAGTTTATTCACACCCGGTGATTAAAATATCCATTAGTTCGATACTAAATATATCTAATATATCTCATTAATATCACTAAGAAATGTAATTAAATCAAAAAATTAAAATATATAATCATATGTTTCATAAATAATTGACAACCATTGAATTAAAAATTTAGTTTCTTATGTTAGTCATACTTAATCTTGCTAACATAACAGCTGGCTATATTGGTAATTTTATAATAAGTGTGTCCCGAAGTTTTTTTAACTCACGATTTCAAGCAATGTATCCTACTTGAGAATAAATATTATTTAAATAAAATATTTCTTAAAAACATATGTGTGTTAAAATTATTGTGGAGGAATTCAAAAAAATTAATTATTTTAACTATAGTCACATCCTGTGGAAATTCATACTTTATAATATACAACTATTTTATGATTGATTCATTTGATTTTTCAATATATGTTATAGGGTGTTTGAATTAGTTTATTATTTATCTATTTCTATTTTGTTGGTAAATATTATTTCACCTTTTGAGTTATCATTGTGATTACATAATAAAAAGGTATACATATTATTAGTGGATTATGACGATGGTTTTATACTAGAAGTTTTTATTTTTAATAGTGTAATTTACTCATATTTTCTTTTTGTATTTTTTTCTGATGGGGTTGACTATTATTTTGCAAATTAAAATAAAAAAATAACTTTATTTACATTAAATTTATATATTTTTTATGCTGTGATTAATGTTCTCTATATATTTGAGGGAACTCCATACTTATACGAGGATTTGGTGAGATAATGATAGTTTGGATGATTTTTTTGATTACAATAGACGTTTTTCACTACATATTTTTAACGATTTGATCAATAAACTGAACACCTCGTGAATAATATTATATTCCAATTTTCATTAGATGTCATTAATGATAATTAGAGTCTTATTCACAATGATGATGTAGACATAAATTTGAAATTTGGATTCTTATAATGATAGTTATTGAACATTGTTAATGGAATTACATTTTTTGAATAGATTCTTCATTTATGATGGTGGAAGAAACAACTTACTTTTTTATTGTTCCTCTAGGAGGTTTGGAAGTCATGTTTGGTACATATAGAGTGTCTACCATCATTAAATGCAATAATTTATTTTATATTGGAATTATGTTGTTGGAAAGATGAATAATTGTTTTATATGCAAAGTTCATGACGCAATAGAGTTATTTTTCCATTCCATTATGCTTGGAATAATTTTTTCATATATTTTTCCCACATATTTTGGATTTATAATCATTCTGTTAATTTATTGATTTTGTTCTTTTAACAAGGTAGAAATTTTTTTATGAAAGTATATACAAGATGGATTATTAATAATTATCCATTTTATGAGGCTAGTAGGGATGATGATTATTGCTCCTATAGAATATATTTTTAATATTCACTAGGGAAATTAAAACTTGTTATGTGACTTTTAAATCATGTGTAATAGATACAATGTTGATGTTTTTTAGTTCTTTTCTGGGGTCATTTAATTTTAATTTGTCTAATATTGTTGATATTTATTGTGTTGTCCTTTTCCTTTTAGATATAACAAAACCTGGGATAATCATCCTAAATGTAGAACTATTGTCGAACTAACTAGGAGTTCATGGAATGGAAGGGCCAATGATATTTCATGTGTCATAAATCTCAATCCCCTTAAAATAAATTTGAAATTCTGGAGTAAATTTCGTTTTAGTTCCCTTGATTCTGAAATTTCCTCTCCTGAGGAATCTCATCAACAAATTCTGGAGAAGAATTCCTTAAATGACTTCTCTAATGTGGTTTTGGGTGAGATTCAGCCGGTTTCCAAGCTTAATAGTTTGTTTAATCTCAAAGATGCTTTGCGAAGAGACAATTTTAAGGCTAATTGGTTGAGAGATTGGGAGAGAAATTCTAAATTTTTCAATTATTTTAAGATAAACAGTAATGTCTCAAGGACTGTCTCTTTGGATTGAGATGGGAATAATGCATTTGACAACAAAAGGGATCTTTATGAGAATTCTGTAACTTATTTTAAGGATCTCATTACCTATCATGCCCATCTTGATGATAATGTGGATAGTATTATTCAGACTAATGTTAATCAATAGTATAATTCCAAACTTTCATCTATCCCTTTGGACTTTCAAATCAATGAAGTGGCCTTTAGTCTAATGTATGACATCTCACCCGGTCTAGATGGTTTTGGGAATTTTTTCTTTCAGACATATTGGGTCATTATTCATGATGATATTTACCAGTTGGTTACTCATTTTTTAAAGGTGGTTCACTTACTCAGGTCCTGAATGGTCAATTCCTTTCCTTTATTCTAAATACGGAGAATGAAAATGAAATTCACATATTCAGATGAGTTTCCATGATAAATACAAATTTTAAATTTATTTGAAAAATATTGGATACGAGGTTGTCCAATATTGACAGTTACATTGTGCCTCCTAATCAGTTTAGCTTTATTAAATGTATGTCTATTCATGATTGTCTTATTACTGCCTTAGAATGTGCTAAACTTCTTATGAAATCCACAAGGTATGGTAATATTGCTGTCAATATGGATGTCAGTAAAGCTTTTGATACTATAAATTGGAATTAAATTTATAAGGTTATTCATTTTTTTGGTTTTGATGATGTTTTCATTAATTGGGTTAAAATCATTTTTGAGTCATCTCGTATCTATGTCCTTGTTAATGGATCCCTTGAGGGCTTCTTTGCTTGTTCTAAAGGTGTCACATAAGGTGACCCTCTTTCAGCCTTTATATTTTCCATTTACGAGGATTTTTTAGTAGATTAATTTCTATTATGCCTGGAAATTGGAAACTGATGTCTATTAGTGCGGGTTGAGGTTTTGTTGCTTCCACACACTTGTTGTATGTTGATGATATTATTCTTATCACTAAAGTGGATTAAAGAAATATTAAAAACATTAAGCATGCCCTTTTACATTATGAAAAAGCCTCCCAGTAAGAGATTAGTTGGAATAAGTCCTTTTGTTTATTTTGGTACGAATTTTCCTATTTCTATGAAGATGGGAATTATTAGTGATATGTCTATTAATGAAGGTGTTTTTACCTTTATATATTTAAGTGTTCCTATGTTTTGGGGGAGGCCAAAATCATGTTATTTTTCATATTTTATTTTTAAAATCAGAAGAAATATTGCTACATGGAAGGGTATGTCCCTTTCCTTGGGGGGTCGGGTTTTCGTGGTTAGGGTTTTGATCATTTCTATGTTTGTTTATTCATTAATGTTCTATAAGTGGACGATCTCTATTATCATGAGCATTAAGGTTTCTATTAAAAGTTTTATTTGGAGCGGTAATATTTCAGAGAGAAAATTAGCTACGGTCTTCTGGAATAATTTTTGTAAACCCTATGATGTTGGGGGTCTTGGTATTAAAAATCTTGAGGTGTTTAATGATTATTTAAAGGATTATTTCATTTGGAGGCTTATCAATAGTAATTATGAGTCTCTAGAATTTCTCCATAATAAATTTAGGGATAGGCTCAAGAATGGGGTTTTTAATCATTTGGATTCTTATGTTTGGCCTGCTTTTAAATCCATTTTTTCTTCCATTAACTATTATTCTTGATGGCTTGTTTCAAGGAACTCATCTTTATCCTTTTGGAAGGCCAATTAGAATGGTTGTACTTTAGCTGATTTCATGATGAATGATGTTTTTAATGTTGATCTGGATGCTATGATTACTGATCAGCTTGATAATATGTGGGGTCTCTCGTATCATATTGTTACTATTATCAATAGTTACCGTTTCTCTAACATAGAGGATTTTTGGCCTTGGGAACCTGCTATAGATGGCCTGATGACTTCTAAAAATTTTAATAGTAATTCTCTATCATGCAATATAGGATGTAAATTGATGAGTGATCATTATATGAACTTTACTAGGCCCTCTAAGAAAACATTTTCCTGGAGACTGGCGCATGGGAAGATACCTACTAATAGATTCCTTCAGAAATGTGGCATCTATCTCTATTCTTCATGTGTGTTTCGTCATCAACATAGGGAATATATTGATCTTTTGTTTCTTAGTTGTGTTAATGCCTCATCAATGTGGAAGGATGTTTTTGATATTTTTGAAATCCCTTTGCCTAATATGTCTTCAATTCATCATTTCCTTCAAGGCTAGTATTCTATTTCTCTTTCTCCACAATTGATGGATCTTTTTTGAGTCGCTGCTACTGAACTCCATAATTTTATTTGGTTTTGGTGGAATAAGATAATTCGCGATAGATTTAACTTCTCGGTAAGTGGGGTTTTATCATCTATTCTTGGTGCTATGCATATTATTGATATTCCAAGGAAGCATTTTTTCTTCAACTTGGTTCATGAGTTGTTTGTTCTGATCTGGATATGTGTTAAGGGAAATTTTTGGCCTCCGTGTGGTACATTAGATGTTCTCTAGAAAGAACCTTTTTTTTGGAAAGTTAAAAGTTAATTCGGGTAGTGCTTCTAGGGGTAATCCAGGGCTTTCTGGTTATGGTATTGTTTTCAGAAATCATTAGTTAGATGTCCTTGGTTGTTTTCATGGTTCTTGTGGCTTTTCCTCTTCACTTGAGGCTGAAAGTTTTGGCATTATCGTTGTTTTGGATCATAATGTAAAGCATGGTTTGGAAAATATATGGATTGAGAGTGATTCTTTTATTGTTATTTCTGTCATAGGATGGGTCTTCATCACTTGTCCTATAAGCTTACTAATCGATGGATTAATTGTTTGGAGACTCTATTTTCCATGAATCATATTATCACTCACATTTATAAGGAATCCAATTCTGTTGCCGATGGCTTGGAAAATAAAGGTGTTAATGGACTTGATTTTGTTTGGTATCATCAAGTTCCTAATGATCTTCTTTCTTTTATTAAAAATTGATGTGACATGTAACCCATTTTTAGACATTTTAAGTTGTCTCTTATATATGATTGTGGGTGTTTTGTAAGGATTTTTTCTTCCTTATGTCATGCCTTTCTATTTGGTGTCTATTTTCTTTAGTATTATTATTTTTTCTTCTTTGGAGAGGCCTGTTTCTATCTCTACAGGTTGCAAGTAGAACTTTCAGAGCTGTATTAAATTGCAGTGGACTTCCTGAAATCTGGTGAGCTAGCCATAATTCCCCCGGACCACCGCGTGAAGGAATTTTTTCCGGCTTGGGCCACTAGAGCTTCTTCAGCCATGGTTAAATAAGATATGATTCGACCAATGTGTCCACTACCAGCGTGGTTGCATCCTATTTAATCAATGGGACTGAGGAGAAAATAATGGATTTATAATGAACCTCAATGGCAGCAATGGCGACCGGAGAGGCAGGGGATGAGCATCACTGGGTTCATTCTCGGAAACCAGTTTTTTGTTTCTCCTGCTTTCAATCCAGATCCCACCCTATTTTAATGGGGTTTTCATCTCTACTTTAGTTTTTCTCCTTTTCACCTTAACCATTCATTATGGTTTTGGTGTTTCCTGTTTGATTTTTCTTGTACTATTTTCTTTTTTCATTAATAAAATTTCATTTATATTGTTGATGTTTATTGTGTTTAAGAATAAGGATAGTGATTTCGTGTGAAATTTTTTTATTAATGTTAATAGTTTTGATACTAGATGATAGTTATTTCATATTTCTCATAACATTGATGGTCTATATTCTTATGGATGAATCATTTTAGATGGTCCTTTTAATGTACAACACTCTAGTTAACTAGATTTGTTTGAGGATTTTGTATAGGAAGGTTATAATATAATAATGATTCCATTTTCAATTAATCTGGATTTTTAATAGATGGCATTGATTTATTTCTATATACATTTTAAGTGGAGTAAATAAATTTCGTTTTTATGAAAGTCCATTGTATATCATATTCTCACCAAACCCACCACTTATTATTTAATCAATATTAGGAAATTGATCATAATAAATTATCAAAAATAATTTAGGTAATATAATTGTTAGTATATTTTAATAATATTAATAAATTCATGTTGTAAAATATATGAAATATTAAAATCTAGTTTTTAATGAAATATAAATAATCTATTTTTTATAAATTTTTGTTAGTATAAATATTTTAATATTATAAATATTAAATGTGACTACAAATATTGATTTTATGAAAAAATACTAACTCATTTCTCTTGATTGGTTTTCTTCTAATCAATTTTTTGGGAATTATTATATATTATTATGATTATTAATTTCAACAATGGTTTTTAGTTATATATAATGAGAGTTCTTTTTTAAATAAATTATAAAATAAATAAATATCATCCTTTTATATTGTATTGATTCATACCTTAAAAAATACTAAATATTCCTGATCATGTAAATACATGTTATTTATAAATAATTTTATTATTTTTCATTTTTTATATTAATGTCAAAATTTAAATATCTAAAACATGATATTTAATTCATTTAAAATATTATTTATATAATAATATTTTTTTTAATAAATGTTCAATTTTAATTAAATAAAATAATATTGGAATAGAAGTCATTTTTAAAAAGTTTATTAAATTATATTTGTCTATGTGTTCATTATTTTTATTATAATTACATAATCTAATGGCTATTAAAAAGATATTTTCAATGAAACATAATATTATCAATTAGAAAGAACTATATAAGTGAAGAAATAAATGGTTTTTTACTCACATACCTGTAATAGACCCACACATAATAAAAGATGATGTTACAAACCAAAAACAGAATAAAACTAAAAAATAAACAAATTGACCAAAGGAGAAGATGTAACTGTTGAATCCCCACCAACTAAAAATTTATGGTGGTGGAGTTTAATTTAAATATTTATTGTGGAATAGTTTCAACATTGATGTCACCTCTATTCATTTTGTAACTTCTTATACGAAACAAAAAGTTGTTATATCTTCTAAATATTTGGATAATTATTTATCATTTAAAATAAAATTAACTTTTGTGATAATTATACATGAAAAAATTAATCAAAAATTATATTAGGATTATTTGATTTCTGATGTAGATGAAAATTAATATGGTATATGGATTTTTGTAAAAATAAATATTATGTGAAATATAATTGGAAATTAGAAAACATATATCAACATTCCATGAGAATATTGAATTTATAATTTTTCTCTACCATTAATACCATTACCCATATTAAAACTATAAAATATATTTTATGTAAAACTTTTATTGTCCTAGTGAGAGATAAACAAAAAATTTTGGTTTTTCTGTGAGATTATTTTGGAATGTAATAAAAAAAGCTCATATATAATTTTGGATTATAGGGTCATTGATCATAGATATATGTTGTAGATATATGACCATTTTTCTTCAATAGTTTTTTGATAGGATACCCTAAAATTAAATGATCAAATTAATTATTTTATTTTATGAAAATATTAATTTTTTATGAAATCATTTTTTGATGTTTTGTAATTTATCTTAATAAATTAAATACATTCGAAATATGACGATGAAAATATGTTACATATAAACATGTTGATTAACATATTATGATTCATTAAATGGTTGTTCCCCATAATGTCATTTTCCACTAATATGTTTTTATTTCATTTGGTGTGTGGCGTTATAATTAATCAATTTATATTTTCGAAATAGAATTTTATGAAAAGAAAATATTTTTTCAAATAAATTTATTAGTACTATATTATAATTAAATTATTGTATTTATCTAAAAATATCAATTTTTATAGACAATAATGAAAATTAACGATTATTATAAAACCATCATATAATATCATTAAATATTATAATAAAAAAATTTAACATTATTTTGAAATTTGTAATATGGATTTCATTGGCACCGGACGACTGATTGATGAACTGTAAATGGTGCAGGTGTCCATGGATCACAATGGTCCCTTTGAGTATACCCCAAAAGAGTTCGAGGTAATGTAGAGATACGGTCAAGTTGGATCGTGCAAAAATCCAAACGGGCCCTAGGGACAAAAATGATAATAACTCAAATACTGAGGGTGTGATTGGAACACCATTAGTTGAGTTGATATCTCTATGACGATTCGAACCTTTGGGTTACTTCTTCATGGGACTTTTTCAAGTTTGATAATTGACCAGTATCATGTGGAGAAGATCTACCGAGAACGAGCGAGTATTTGTGTGGGAACATAGTAGCTTTATGATACCTGACGACGACTGACTGTTCGAAAAAGAGTGATTCTACTAGGCCATTGGGGAGTTCCTGGGAGTCACAGTAGACTCACAGGGAAGAGTGCATTGGTAGCATGACAGACCCATGTTACTCAACAGGAGAAGTATGTCAGCAGGCTTCGAGGGGGAGTGCCTCTGTGTGTGCGTGATAGACCCATGGTGGGGAGTGCCTCTGTGTGAGCATGGCAGACCCACGGTACTCAATAGGAGGAGTACCTTACTTGTCCAAGGATAGTGGGAAGCACCTCTGTGTGAGAGCGGCATACCCACTATACTCAATAAATGATGAGTTCTACAAAGGATGGGGGTTCAGATTGATATTATCCCTAGAATAAAAAACTAGTTGAGTTGAGTCAGTAACTTTTGTGTTACCTCATGATTGATATGGATTACTTGGTATCATAGGTATATGTATGGGAATATACCGATGTGAGATTATCTGTTGATTTCATACTTTGTGGATTATCCTTGTTATTTTTTGTGAGACCTTGAGGGTCTCGGGATCCCTACAGAGTATCGTTAAACTCACCCCTACACGGGCTATTCCCACATCATGTTGTGTTGGTAGAAGATGACAAACAGCGCTGACTGAGGATCGGAGCAGCAGGACAAGATGGTACCCAGAGGAGGACCTTGCGATGAGCCAGTACCCAGAGGAGACTGACAGAAGTGGATTCCTAAGGAGGCTATCAGTACCTACACATCAGGTAAGAATCCACGGAGGATGACCCAGTAGCTGCAATACCTTTTCTTCAATAGTACTTGTTTTTCAGTTGTACTTGATCGTTCCTATTGGGATTGTATATTTGGCCCCTTTTACTTTTAAGAACCCCTTTGTATATAGTTTTGACAAGTGTTTTACTTCCATCTCATACTCTATTGTGTGTGTTTACACATTATAATGGAAATTCCTTACCAGTTTTATAGATTTACTCATTTGGTGCTAGCCTCCAGCTCCTGGCCTATGGAAGGCAGGCTTGGGGTAGTCACGAGATGGGCCTCGAAGGATGGGTCGTGAAAAATTAGTATCAGATCAGTCAGTTATACCACAGTACTTAGAATTTTGAACCTTTTTTTTTTTAAGGAATAGTGTTCAGGGTACTGAGTGTGGTTTTCAGTTCAGGGGGTCCATTGTTAGTGTGGCGGACGACGTATCCATACCCTAGGACCCTGAGTACTGATTTCCGACTCAGTGAACGAAAGCACATATTTCATTTGTGTTTTGAAATGTTTTTCCTAAAGTCATCTCAACCAGGTCATCTCACCAGGTATAATATTTGACCGTCTCACATTGGTTTCCTTCATAATGCCTCCTTCCAAATGACCAGTGAGAGTACCAAGAGTTATATGCATAGATATCCCACCATGCGACGAGGCCTTGGTGCAGGGCCCTTTTCCAGTAGAGGCACCAACGGTACCACTCCCGTTGAGCCATTGATGCAAGAAGCCCCAGTAGTAGACGATTCATGCCACTTGAGCGCGTTTCACGAGTTCCAACACCAGAGGAAATGCATGTTCAAGGGAGAGACGGACCCACAGTCGGTGGAGGTTTGGATGGAGGTTGTGGGGATAGTCTTTCCATTCGTAGAAACACCAACAGAGTTCATGGTGATTCTTGCAGCCATCCATCTACAGTTATTAGTGAGAAGATGGTAGAGCTTGATGCTCCATGTTCATGATGAGATGACGATACTATAGAAAAACATTGAGAGCCTGTTTTAGATGGTGTTTGTCCCAGCCACCCTTCGTGCACTACGGATATATGAGCTACTTCAACTGCAGCAGGGTAGCATGAAGGAGACATTGTACTCAGTGAGGTTCACTGACCTCTCCCACTACTCCACAAATATGGTGCGGGACCCATTCTTCAGGGCCCATACCCTTGAGCAGGGGATTAGGTGAGAGATCATGTCTTTGATGATCTCCCTCAGCATACCGACGGAGGATGGGGTGTTGGAGGGAGGCCTATAAGTGGAGAGATTCCTTGCTGAGCAGTCTCTAGTAGTAAAACCCACCACTTGTAGACATGTAGTGGAGTTTTCTACAGCTGGAAGTAGACAAATGTCATAGAGGTCCTAGACGACCAGACATGCCAAGAGAGGACAATGTTACTCATGTAGCGGGCAGGGTCACATGGCTCATGACTGTCCCACCCGACGTTCAGATGATCATCAGATGGTCGAAGGACAACCCAAGAAGAGACAATGATGCGATCGAGGTGGTCCATAGGGATCAGGCAGACGTGGCAGAGGATCTGGTCGTGCAGCTGGTGGTGGGCGACGTTTCGAGGTGTTACCACCACCACGTCAAGGATGTACACACTATCCCTAAGGAGCAAGTGGACATGGCAGAGCTTAGCCCCATGTAATTGAGGCATACGATTGTGGATCTCCGGAGATGATTCGAAGTACAATATGTGTCTACTCCACCTTAGTTGCAGTTCTTATAGACACAGGTTCTAGTCACTATCATTGCCACTGCCCCTATTCAGAGATCGGAGACTATGACAGAGCTATTGGCTCGATCCTTACGGCTAGAGACTCCAATAGGAGCAGACTCATCAATTACGCACCGGTGCCAGTAGTGAGACCATACTCTAGGAGGTGAGATTTTCAGCTGAGATCTCCTCGTAGATGTGTCGAGGCCTTATAATGTTGTCATGGGTATGGACTGGTTATCTAGAAGTCAATCTTAGATTAAGTCTATTAGATGAAAAGTGCGGTGTGTCAGCACAAATTAGAACATGTTTATCTTCACCAGTGAGAAGGGATCCTTTGTAGAAAATGACAGATTTACATAGAGGACGGTACAGTTGATCACCAATCAGTTGGCCTGCCTTAGCCTCGGAGTTGTTGATGTGGAGAGTCTGAGCTATACTATAGTGGTGCACCGGAATGTGGATGTTTTCCTTGAATATTTTCCATGGCTACCTCCTCACATAGAGGTGGACAATATATCTATCTGTACCCTGGGGCGACATCGATATCTACACCAGCATATCAGATGGCTCTCAATAAGCTTTGGGAGCTACGAATACAACTAGAGGACTTATAAGGGAAAGGATTCATCCAACCTAGTGATTATCCCGGGGTAGCCCTGATTCTATTCTCCAAGAAGGAGGATGTTAGATTGAGGATTTTTGTCGACTACCGTCACCTAAACCTGGTGACCGTGAAAAAAAATTACGCACTTTTGAGGATTGACGACCTCTTTGATCAATTGAAGGGAGCATGATGGTTCTCGAAGATAGACCTCACATCAGGCTATCACTAGCTCAGAGATCGAGACAAAGATGTGTAGAAGATAGTTTTCAAATGTCATTACGGCCACTACGAGTTCTTGTTTATCCCATTTCTGCATAACCGATGCTCTGGCAGTGTTAATGGGACTCATGAATAGGATCTTCTAGCCATACCTCGGTCGCTTTGTCGTTGTCTTCATCGAAGACATTCTGATCTACTCGACTACTAAGGAGGAGCATGCCTTCGATTTGAGGGTAGTACTGGACACACTCCGAGAGCACCCGATTTAGGATAAGCTCTCGAAGTGCTAGTTTTGGATGCGAGAGGTTCACTTTTTAGGTCATTTCATCTCAGAGGCTAGAGTTGGAGTGGATCCAGTGAATATTAGGGAGTTACTTTCTGGGGAGCCACCCAAGAGTGTGATGGAAGTACAGAGTTTCCTGGGATTGGTTGGTTACTACCAGGGATTTATGCCAAACATTCACAAAGATGAAACACCACTATCATCCTTGACGAAGAAGGGAAACCCTTCATGTGGTCAAAGAGATGCCTGTAGAGATTTCAAGAGCTGAGACAGTGGCTGACTAGTTGCCCCATCATGAGGCTTACATAGGAAGTCACAATGTATGTAGTCTACTACGACACATCAGGGACCAAACTCGGGTGTGCACATATGTAGGAGCAAGTAGTGATCGCATATGATTCTTTACATCTAAGACTACATGAGCAGAACTACGCTACCGATGACATGGAGATTGCAACAGTGGTATTTTCTGTGAAGATATGGAGACACTATTGGATGGGTAAGGGTTTTACCATGTACTCTGATCACAAGTGTCTCAGGTATGTCATCTCTCGGATGGACAATAACTAGAGACAGTGGAAATGGATTGAGTTCCTCCAGTACTATGACTATGATATAGTCTATACTCCTTGTAAGGGGATCGTTGTAGCAGATGCGCTCAGCAAGAGATCTGGTATACAACTGCTATGAGAGGTGATAGAGAATATAACTTCCTACTAGATATCCCTTGTGGATAGAGACCAAGAATCCTTTATACAATCTCTTATAGTAACTCCCCCACTACTTCATTGAGTCAGGGAGGAACAGAATGGGGAAACTGACTGCGAGAAACGACACGCTTAGAGATCCATAGTACAAGTACTTGATGGATTTTCTGATGGTGGGGAGCATTTCATCTTCTTCAGAGGATGTATTGTGGTACCAATGTCACTTCAAGAGGATGTGTTGATGGAGTACCACACTTCTCCTCTAGTTGTACATCCAAAAGCGGTAATGTTATACCAGGGCCTTTGATGACATCACTGGTGGCCAGTAATAAAGAGGGAAGTAGAGGAGTCTGCCTCTCGATGCCTCACGTGTCAGCATGTGAAGGAGGAGCACCAGGTAACAGAAGGCCTGGATCGGCCTTTAATGGTCCCAAAGTTTAAGTGGGATGGGATATCCATAAACTTCATGACCGGACTTCAACGTACATCATGGAGTCTCGAATCAATTGAGGTGATCATTGACCGACTCATCACGTCAGCCCACTTCCTACCGATTAGAAAACATGTTTCAGTAGAGAGCGTGGGATGCCTCTATGTGTAGGAGGTTGTACAACTACATTGATTATATTCTTCTATTTTCTCTGATCGTGACACACAGTTTACTTCCTGGAAAATGGAAGATGTTGTACGAGTATTTCAAGACGTAGAATTGTCTGAGAACCGCCTTCCATCCTCAGATGGATGGCCTGAATTAAAGGACTATTTATACTCTCGAGGACATGCTAAATGCATGTGTCCTAAGATTTGGTTGCAGATGAAAGTACCACTTACTATCGGTGGAGTTCATACAACAAAAACAATCACTCCACCATTTTGACGGAACCTATTTATTTTTTATATGGAAGACTTTGCAGATCAGCTTTGTGATGAGCTGACCTAGGGGAGTCAACACTCGTGGGACCAAAGATGATGCATGCTACCACAGAGAAGGTTTAGATCATCTAGGAGTGGATAAATACGGCACATAATTGGCAGAAGTCGTATGCTGACTGGAGACGGAGACCACTGCAGTTCGAGGATGGAAGCCACGTCTTCCGATGGGTCTCACCTCATGATGTCTATGGAGATTTGGAGGAGGCGAAAATTTATATCCATGATTCATTAGACCTTTTCATGTCATCATCAGAGTTGGCGAGGTGGCTTATCGCTTAGCTCGTCCACCTCAGTCACACCGGGTGCACGACTTCTTCACCGTATCTCAGTTAAAGAGATACATGCTTGTCCCATCTTACATCATCAACCATGGAGATATATATTTCAATGATGGGGATACTTCTAAGGAGGTTCCAGTGGAGATTGACTATTTACATAAGCGTGTCCAATGTGGATGGTCGAAACCTCTGGTGCACGTTCGCTGGTAGCATGGGAACCTCTAGGATATCGCATAGGAGAGGGAGGTTTAGATGTGTTCTTTGTAACCCCACTTGTTTTATTAGTTAGAGTTGTAGCTTACAGGGACGTAAAGCCCTGGGGAGGGGTGAATTTAATGACCCAGAAATTCAGTGGATGTTTTTTTAAATACATGAGAATTTACAAGCCCGTGAAAACTAAGGGTTCTTGATTCAGAGGATCAGTGTTCCCAGAATATTTTTCTGAAGTTTTGTTCAGGTATGTTCATTAAACATATGAGAATGTTTTTATAACATTTGAACCAGTGCTTGGAACTGAAATCTGGGGGCACCGTTGAACTTTCAGTGTGGGTATTCTCTTATGAATACATTCACTTCGACAATAATGAGTCAATAATAAATGATTATTTTTGGGTTTTAATGGAAAGTAATCAAATAAATCAAGCTTCAATTTATTTTATTTTAGACTCCATGTGGATGATTGGTGGTTAGAACCTCCTCATTGAAGATGGAGGTTCGACCACCACACCTTAACCTCCCAAGAAGTGTTATGGTGGTTGTTCCCACCCCAACATAACCTCCTATGAGAGGTTAATACGTGGGGACCAAATAGGGCTTAACCCATACTGATGGAAGAGAGTAAAACCTCTCATCTATCCCTCATTTTTGATAGAGATCCTCTTGACCTTACCTTTAATTCAATTGTGCCAACATACATAATTAATTTGTGCCAACCCTTCACATTAATTAGGTGGATCCATGTAATTAATTCATTATTTTTGGTATTCTTGAAAAACAATTAAAATATACTCTAATCTATTATTTGGCACAACATTTGAATTTGGGTGGGAGTTGGGGAAGAAAAGATCTTGGGAGGGTTAGAATTCTTCCAAATAAGAATGAAGAACATAGAACAAATTCATCCAGCAAAGAAAAATTTGTGACGATCCTTCTTCAACTTCTTCCCTAGACACCTACCAAAGTGGAGCGTCTTCCACAGCCGACACAACATGGAATTGGAAGTGTGCGGTAGACGCAGCAAACAACGAAATCCTTCATCTTCTTCTCATTACATCAATGTCAACGACAGACAATAAAATGTACCCGGTTTTATTTTTGTATTATAACTTTTCTCTTCTCATCTTCAGTTTGAAAGGAATCGATGAAGAGATTGTAAAATATTTGTTGTTCATCGTACTTCTTTGATGAATCATTTGATATCACCCTAAATGCGGAGGGTGTGAGCCAAACCAACATGGCCCGACCCCTCTGCCGATCTTGTTTCTAATTAAATTTCAGAATGGAGATAAGGCGACAACACAACGAAGGTAGTGGCGACAAAGGACGCTCTACCCACATCCTTCGTGAACCGCACCTCCCCCACAACGCTCCAGTTCTCACGGCCAAACACCACCGGCCCACACCAACCCGAACCATGCTGAACAAGCCAGCCCAGCTGTAGGCCCGCCTGGCCACACTCTACCCGACTGAACATCACCGGTCTCCGAGCACGCCCCGTGCACCTCCCTGATCCGACCCACATGTTGGCCTCCGTAGTGCCCCTCATGCCAACCGAATCGGGCCCCTCGCAGCCACCCGACAGAGCCAGTATTATGAACCCCTTGCGGCCTACAGAACAAGCCGGCATCCCGTCTCCCCCATGGAAACACATCCAAGACTGAGTCCCGGCTACCTCTTGGCCACCCGACCGATACAGCGTCCCGGCCTCCTCGTGGTCTCGCTGCTGAGCTGGCATTCCAACTCCCTCATGGCCACATGGCCCAGCCGATGTCCCGGACCCCCTCGGGGCACACATGCCAAACCGGTCCAGCCACACCCTCTGTACCGAGCCACGTTGGGCCACTACCTCATAATACACTAGGCCGAACCGACCTAGAACCCGGTCCCAACTGCCCTGGCGGCAGGCTGGGCTGGGCCTAGTGAGCCGGGCTGAACCTAATAGGGTGGCATGCTCAATTGGCCGAGCTAGACCCAATATGTCTGACTGGGTCAACCCAGAACGGGTTGACCAAAATTGGGTGGGACTGGGTAGGTCCGACCGGGTAGGACCGGACCCAGGCCCACCATGACACTATACATTATTGTGGATATATCTTTGGCACTAGATGACCATTTGACGAACCATTAGTGGCACTGGTATTCATGGAGCACGACGTTCACATTGAGTATACCACACTAGATTTCGTGGTAAAGTTGAGATATAGTCAAGTTTGACCATGCATGAATCCAATAGGGCCTCTAGGACTACAATTATAATAACTCCTAGATTAGGCATCTGATTGACGCGCCGTCAATTTTGTTGAGGCCTCTATGAAGTGGCAGACCTTTGAGTTACATCATCGTGGGACTTCGTGGCAGTTGAAGCATCGACCAATAGCTTGTGGAGCGGGCCTATAGTTTAGACATAGAAAGTTGTTAATATTCATTGTTAATATCTTAATATTAATGTATTTAAATGTTCATAAACATCAATTTTAGTCTAATTCAGAAATTGAACTTCATTTCCCATCATAGTGCAATTCATTCTTAAAGTGTCAATTTGGGACCACTCAAAAAATTGCCTGTGAAAAATAAATTGTTCATTATATTAATTTGATATTTTGGTATATGATTCATAAATTTATTTGGAACATTTTAACTTTTTGGACCAATTGATGAATCCCAAGGGAAGATGGATATATTTGCACCTGAATGGTGAAATTTTCCTAGAAAAAGTATAATGGGCATAATGCCCATCATACAAATTTGGAGCCCACAAACCAAGTCCAATGAAGCTCAAATTTTTACAATAGAAATATAGAAATATGAGAATAATTTTATTGAACTGTGATCAAAACTAATTATGATGTTTTCATGATGATAATGGTATCTGAAGTTGAGATTTAAATGTTGGGCCTGACATGGATGCACATAAAGTCGTCCCACATTTTCGACTATAACATCAAAACAGAAGAGCCAAATTTCCTGATATTTTTTCATATCATAGAGGATAGATGGATGATATTTTTTTCTTCTTTTACCCCTACGGATATATCTTTTTCAATTAAAATTCACATATCAAATGGTGGACAAAATTGGCTGGTTTTGTGGTCAACTTTGTTACATCAATTTCATTTTGATTCTTCGCCCTCCTTTTGTCTCTATTAATTGTTTGTGGGAGAATTGATTGTTGGGGGTATACCTAAGGCTCCTAATATGCCTATATAATGAGATGGAGGTGAAGGGAATAAGCATCTCATATATTTCTTTTCATCTTTTGTTTCTTGTTTCATTGTAAGGTTATACATCCAAATTTCATTTGTAATGTTTTCCATTTCCATGTATGTTTATTTTTTGTATCATTATGTTATTAATAAACTTATTTATCATCTATATTTTACATTTTTTTATTAAAACATCATTATCACAAATCACAGTGTTATCTCTTTGTTGTTGTGAATTATTTCACACATAAGTGTAAATTTCATTCACACAGATGGAGGAGTGCTCATTATCTCTGCGGTTTTAATTTCTTCAATACAATTCTTATTAGCTATCTTCCACCCACCATTGAAGGTATACCATCAATGGATGGATAAACCATAAATGAGTTTATCGTATGAGGATGCAAAGGCTGGATTGAATGTTAATTTATGAACGAATTTTTGTTAATTGGATAATTAATTTAAGACTTTCATTCTTCAGGTATTTCTACTCATCATATTCACTGTTTTTTAGAATTCTAATTTCAAGTACAATATCACCATATACCATGGATAGATCATTAATTTGGTTCTATAAGTATTTAGGGGACAAGTAATTGTGTTTAGTAATCACCAAACCAGAAAATGATGAAGGTAGTGTTATTTTTGAAGAATGAATTCATGAAGATTTAATAAAAACAAAATTTACTAAACAAGTAAAATTCATTCAATCCAACCTTAGCATAATCCTAATACCAATCCATTTTCATTGAATTTAATTCACTTATGTTTCTTAGTTTTCTATAAAACTATCCAAAATAAACACCATCAAATCGCCTTCAAAGAATGATTGTTTCTTAGGTTTCTTCATAGGTCTCTGAGGATCGATAACCCAAGCCATACAACAATGACTTCTTACAACATACAACTTGGGTATATTTGGGTGAAACCAAATTTTTGAACTATTGTCGAGGACCATGTAAGTTACCTTAAAACATCTTTCTATTCTCCCCCGTTTTTCTTTTCTCATCCCGTTTATCTTCTCTTTCCCGATTTCTCTTTTTTTGGCTCATGAAAATCACGATTCCAAATTTCCAAATACATAAAATTGAGTATAATCATCAATATCCCATCACAAACTCATGATGGAATAAATTAGTAAATCTACAATGTGAATCAACAATAATTATTAATTACTTTGAGAAACTTTTGAATGAATACCCCACACCCGATAATATGAATGATATTTGTAATGATGAATGATTAAAAGATCATTTTAATACCTATCAAGAGATATTAAAAAGATAAATAATGAGTAATTACATGATGAAAAAACATCTATCAACCCAAATCCTGAAAAAATTCTTGAAAAATTGTATGAAAAAATGGTTAAAATTAATTTACAAGTTTCATCTGGAGGAAATTGATTTCTAGGACTCAAAAGTGGAAAATTTGAGCTCATGGATTGATTTTCCAAAATATAACTCCATTGATAAATTTTCATAAGTACCAATAATTGAACCATTATAAGATATCAGAAACAATGAGTCCATACCCATTCCTGATATTCAACTAGACAATTTTGGGGATGAATAATATTTTCAAAAAAACCAATTCCTTCAAAAGGTTTTGTAGAAGAAACACATTTTGATTCAAATATCCATTATTCGTTAGGAAAATTAAATCAAAATTAAGTTGAAGTTATGACTCTTCCATACCAACTCCAGAATCCCTCCATTTATGATATCCCAGACCATTCAATTATCATCCATTTTCATCAAGAATCTCACAATATAAGAATGAACCATGAAATCATAGGAATTACTTGAGACAAAACTCAATCAACCATTACTAAAATTCCTTGGACATTCACACTCATTGTTAATCCTGGGATTTTACATGGAAAAACTTATAAAAAAATAAATAATCTAAATCTTGTGGATGTTGAGAAAAATGGGGTCCTAAAAATTTTGAAAGATGGAATTGTATAATTTTCGGGGTTTAAGTCAAGCTAACTATGTTAAAAAAATGAACTGAAAGGGAGGCAACCCGTGGTTTTCATGTTTCCAATCATTGTGAATCATATTTTTCTTCTTTATTCTTCATTTTGTTTTTATTTTAAAAAAAAATTGATTGTTGACCTATTCCTCTTTTATGAGTAAGGATGTGTATGAAAGCGGAGCACCATGTTCATCCGTGTCACATGGTGTGATCCCTAAGTAATACCTTACCCAGATATTTAAAATAAGAAAATGTATCATCTGTTTATTTTAATTTATTTTATGTTTTTTAGGTATTTAAAAAAATAGATTGTTGACCTGTTCCTTTTTTAAGAGTAAGGATGTGTATGAAAGGGGAGCACCGTATTCATCCATGTAACGTGGTGTGATCACTGAGTAATACCTTACCCACAAAATCTACACGAGACAATGTATCAACAGTTTGATATTTATAATTTTAAATAAATAAAAAAACAAGGAAACCATAAAAATTTTGATACTATGTTTTAAATAAATTTTTGTGTTGTTTTTTTGGGTGTGTTCGTCTTTTTATGGTTCAGGGACTGTTTTGGGTGATAGATATTCGATGAAGGCGGTTCCTACATCTCCCAAGAGTTCAAAGGAGTAATATGGAGCATCATGAACTTCAACTTCAAAACCCAGGTGAATTTGTTCTATTTTATTTTTTCAATTTCTTTTTAGAACACCTCTCATCTTCCTCTACCCCCTTTTATATTTTCTTTAAACACTAGGGACAATGTTATTCTATGTTGGGGGGAGATGAAATAAAAAATGTTTTTTTATAATAAGAACATTCATGGAAAGAAAAATTCAATTAACCTTGAACATGATAACACACATTGATAACCATGAATTTAGATATCAAATAATTTTTCATGCCTTCATTCTGATTTTAATGTATGTTTAAGTTCATGAGCATAGTTTATGGAAAGTGCATTTGTCCGATGTGATTTTTCAAATTTTACATTTTCACCCTCTTAATAAAAATTCCACAATTCACGTCTACTAGATATTTGGTGTAAATTTGAGTTCTGGGGTCCCTTTCATTATATCCTAGGGCTCTCATGTCACTTTTAGTTTAATTTGAGTAAAAAAAAAAACAAAAAACAAAAAAAATTCAAAATCAAATATTTTTTAAAAACAATAGTGACCACATAGAGCAATTATTTCTCTAAATGTGTTGCTTCAGGCACTTGGGGATCATGACTCTATAGTTTTCTTTCCCAGAGATAGGCTTTTTATCTTTATTGTATAGCATGGAATTGACAATATATGTGGCGTACGACACTTGGGGATCATGACTCCATAGTTGTCTTGCCCAAAGTTAGTCTTTTCATATCAATTGTTGTTAAAAAAATGAAAAAGAAAAAAAAATCGATAGTCATCTTAAGGTTTAATGTGATTCCCACCTAGCGCTTCCATTTTTTCCCTTGAACAATAAAATGGGCCTCATGTCGTTTGTGATGCACAACACTTTATCATGCTTAATTGAAATTGGATGAAATGTGGCGATGAATTTGAAAAAAGTAATAGGCTTATGCTTGGGATATGATTATGGACCTAGATTTTTTTAAATTATTTTGATGGGTTTCATAAATATTTTTGTTATGAGGTCTTTGGTTGAGCAATGTGTGTTAAATTGTTTTTGTAAATGGGAATTTTAATTTCATATTTGTAATATATTTTGATTGGGACTAGAAAAAATCAAGTTGGGGGGTGTGATTAGTCACTGAAATTGGTTAATATTCATTGTTAATATCTTAATAGTAATGTCATTCAAAGTGCATAAACATCAATTTTAGTCCAATTCATAAATTGAACTTCATTTACCATCATTGTGCAATTCATGCTTAATGTATCAATTTGGGCCCACTCAATAAATTTCTTATGAAAAATATATTGTTTATCATTTTAATTTAATATTTTGGTATATGATTCATCAGTATATTTGGACCATTTTTTCTTTTACTTTGGATTGATGAAATATATAAGAAATATATCTTATGATTTCACATTTATTTACAATATACAATTTGGATCATAGAGAGAATTAAAATTTTAAAAAATTAGGGACTCTATAGTTAAATAAAATCATGAAATATAGTGAAAAAATGTTCATATTTGTAAATAAAATATTAACATTTCAACATTTCTTTATACCATCTACATATCAATTATTAATTAATATATTTGTAGTAAAAGGTTCATATTATTGATATATTATATTTTTTAAAATTCATTATTTATATAGTATCTTGAAATAGGACACAAATTTTAGAAAAATATATTTTATCTTCATTAATAAAAAGTTTCATGAAATTGAAATACATATTAGATAAAAAATAAATTTTATTGAAAATTAATTTTTGATGTACAATTAAACACGATTTAAATGTTATTAATATTTATTTAAGTTAATTCATATTAAATCTAGACATTATTTTCATTCTATAAATATTTCATCAATTGGTTATTACAATTTTTCCTAATATTAAACAACTTGGATTCCTCATTAACATATAATATATATATTTATCTAAATATACTATGTTATTATATTAATTAATTTTTTCATGTGGAATATAAAATTGATATAATTTGAAATATTTAAATGCATGTATATATATTAAAATTTTGGGGTTCCACAACCTTTGATTGATTAAAGTAACTATGGAAAAAATAAAAATACAATGGCTTGAAAACCCGAATAAATGGAATACTATAACTTATATGGTATAAAGTGTTTTTTATACTAAAATATTACTTTATTACATCTATAAACATATTAACAATGAATGGTATGTGGGAGATCATCTATAAAATTTTTTATGATGATTATGCTTTTTTACTCATCATGTATTCTGATCCAATTTCATTGGATGAATATTTATTCATTAAATATTGATTCGAATCCCACAATTTTATTTCCTAGAGATCATAGGACTTGAGTCATTTTGCTCTACACTACAGGAATTTGAAATATGGAAGCATATCAGTGCATAGTGGAATAGAAAATAATGAATATGTTAGTATATGTAAATTTTCTTCACTAAATGACTCTATGCAATAGATTTTGTTTTATTGGGGATTCAAAATACATGTAATGGAGAATCATGATGCAATCATAGATAATATTTATCTTTGTTCATATTCCATTATGGTGCACCTCATTTTTTAATATTAGTGGGAAATAATTGTTTAATGTGGACCTATTAAGGATTATTTTAAAAAATATTGTCTTCTCATACTGGGGGTTAATTCCATCTGGTAAAAATTATATTCTTATTCTATTTAACTTCGATGAACTAATAAAAAGTAAATGGGGTTATTGACCAATATCACAATATACATGATTCCTTTCATTCCATAATTATGATTTTCATTTGAATCATTTTAGCCTCATGAACATCCATTCTCAAATTTTAAGTATAATTATTGGATTGAAAATTATTTAATGGAATCCTAATATTATTGATGATATTTAATTTCATGTTTGTATTCCTATTAAATTGGAAAAATCCATAGAGGGTTCTAGATTAGGTTAATATGAACTATTAATTATTCTATTTTTTCCATTGTTTCACCCATGATGATAATGTAGTGTTTTCTATGGATGAGGATGTTAATATTCTTACAATAAAATATGAAATGTATTGTACATTATATATGTATTTTTAATCCATCAGTATTCATTAGGCTGGTTACAGAGGGGCTACATCATACCATTTTTTCTACTTAAAGGGTCATGAAAAATAAATAATTTTAGGAGGATGAATTGCTCCAACACTTTTATAGACAAAAATAGTATTAACAACAACTATATTGATCATGTTGATAAGGTTTTTTATTGGAATTGTGTATCCCTTGAGGCTGAAAATGTAATGAATTTAGACAAAATTCCGATAAGGTGTAATGTGAATCCCCATGTCATGAATGAGTCAACATCTCATAATGTTACTAAAATTTTACAAATTGAAATTAAAGAGTTCAAATCTTGATATCTAGTTTAAAATTAATATCTGAATGATTCACATAATTCTTATCCACTATAAAGGATACAAATTCTGGGTTTGATCTTTCATAAATACTAAATGCATCATATATAAGATTCATTATTATGTATTCCCTTGTTATGGTTTCTCAGATATAGCATATTGATAATGCTTAATAAGAAGAAAACTCTAATCATGATTTCGATGCAGTTGTGGTAGATGGAAAACAATTCTTGTAGGAATAATAAATGAATCAAAAAAGTAATGGTTAGAAAAAAAATTTAGTTCCTTTATAAAAAAATGGTAAAATAAAGAATTTTTTCCCATTTAATGGTCAATAATTATCCACCATCATATCATAAAAAATTTTGACCCCATGAAAATTTTGAGAGAGATTCATGTAAAAGAATAAGAATGACTATATAGTTCACAATTAAAATGAATAATTTATTTCTATTGTGTGGTATATTGTAAAAAACAAGATACTATGATCTATTTTACTAATTAGAAGAATGGTAAAAATGTTCCTGAGGGACTTGTTACACCTAGAAATAAGGGTGGCTTTGTAGATGATGATCACAATGAAAAAAACGCTACTTATTTTTGTTCTGGTGTTGGTTCTTCAAAATTAAATCTTCAAATTCCAAGATACATCTTGGGATATGATTATATTGTACCTTATTTTCATGTAGAAATGGAATATTCAACTAAATTGATTACTAAACCATTCAGTATGATGAAGGGTGATATTTACATTGAAGGCTTTAAAGCTTTTTCATTAGGTAGGCCAACATCCCATGTGGTATATTCATCTCATTTGATCATAGATGGTAATGATTATTACAGAGAACATAACATAAATATGAACATTAATTTAACTCTATGTTGAATTTCCTCTTCAAATCAGCTTTTTTCAAAAGATATTAATGGTTCATCTCAACCATGTAAAGTTTTTAGTCAAGTCACAAAATTAATTTCTCTGGTTTTCTTGGCTTTTTTTAGAGAGGTGGTGCCTCATTCAAAGACCAGGGCGACATTTATTACCAAAAGGAATGGGAAGTTGATCTAATGGAAGTTGATAAAGGATGTTATCATTATTAAATCATTTAAAATTGAACTAATGTTGGGTGAATAAGGTCATTTCGTCTGACATAGTGGTTGTGTCTTCCTGTAAATACAATTTTCATATAGAGTATAACATAGCTTATATAAAGAACCCATGGGAACCTTCTAGAGCATGTAGGCATGTCCATCATCCTCAATGTCATCGAGGTCTAGCTTCTCATCAAAATTTTGTAACTCTATCACATGTTAGAAAATTTTTTAATTTACACTTTTCAACCTCAGATTGGTATATGCATATAATTTTTATTTGATCTCTTATATACAAAAGATCCTTGGTATTAACAGAGTCAATATTTTGGTAGACCATGTCATGAAATGTTTTATTTAATGTTATAGATTACATTTGCATCAGTATAGTTATTTTCTTATGTTGTAGTATATCCAACTATAACTGATCCTCAGAATGGATAGACGACTATGTACTTAGATTATTCTATTGATAATGTTGAAATGGAACGAATTATTCTTGGTCCTATTTTCTATGATGAAATAATGAATATAAATAATAATAATCTTCTACATATATAATTTTCAAGAGGTAAAAAATCATTAGGAGGATTGCTCATGTCTACTGTTGAATATTCTTATATATATAGGGAAGAGATATTTTTAAATATGTTTTACATTTAGTGTTTGGATCCTGATTTATAATATTTATGTAGTGGAATAAATTTTAAAACATCAGATTATAGGGGAGATATTTGACTTTTATATCACATAACTATATTCATTGATATTTTTCCTTTTAATTTTCTACTTTGATCATATATTCTTTAAAAAATGTGGATATCCTACCCCCACGAAGATATGGATGTTTGTTTTTCATATAGATGTATTAAATTTTTACCATTAATCTAATTCCAAAATAATCTATCAATATTGATTATATATATAATAAATGTAATGAATTGGTTAATATGAAATATACAGTAGATGAAAAAGACTCAAATATAAAATAATGAAATAAAATTTTATTACTCATGATTATATTTTGGCTAGATGTGGATGAAATTAAAGATGAGGTATTTCTCTAATTTTGATCACATTGTGAGATGTTATATATTGTTAGCGAATTTTTTTTAATATTGGTTATATAAAAACTCAAAAATATCATCGATCATAAATTATTATTGATTTAGATAATTTATAATTCATTTTATGTTTACCTTTTATGTTTTAATTTATATATTATCAATGTTGTATGGGTGTTTTTGAAATAATACACTTTAATTTAAATTTTTCTCCCCTTTTACAATGAAAATATTCGTTTCATTTATTTTATAAAATGTATATCTAATATTTTAATTATAATTATTTCTAATTAATTTAATCTTATTCATCATAATTTTATCTTATTAATAATATGACATTTTATAAAAAATTACCACTTATTTTTTGAGTATTTATCTTCTATGTTAGTATTCTGTATTACTTGTAATGTTACTTTTTTCGTACTATGAAAGCTATATATATTTACTCTCTGCATATAAATTAATATATCAATTTATCTAAAAAAATTAAAAAAAAATTAATATTCTTGTTATAAATGCAGAGTACTTAAAAACCTTATGATAATTGAAGAAAAAATATATCATTCCTTTATTTATTATTTATAGCTTAATACTTGATTCTATAAAATTAGTTTTTTTGTTTCTAAAATTAATTATCTTGAGGGATAGTTATTAATTACTATTTCTTATAAAATTTTTCTTATTTTATATTTTTCATTCAAAATCTACATATTTTTTAATGAAAATTTTCCCAATTTATTTTAAATTTGAATTTCAATAATATTGTTTGTGTTTTTCATTTTACAATATTAATCATAAAATCCATTTTTCTATTATTTTAAACCACAATATAAACTAAAAATGGTTATACCATGTTATATACACAGAGAATAACCAATATTTTACCATCCTAACAGATGATTATTATCATTTATAACTACTCTAAAATTATTTAACGGGAAGTATAATGTCTTATTCATATAGAATTTAATTCATAGAGAACATTATTAACTCGGATAAAATTTCTCAAATTAATAAGTATTTACATACATAAATTCACTCATTCATTGTATGTTTATAAACATTATATAATATTACTTTCATTCCATATTGCATCCTAAAGTTAAATAGTTTATGATATATTATTTATTTTATTTCCCAATGTTATTAAAGATATATAATAATATATCTATTATGTTATAAATAATATATCCCACATATTTATTGGTTAAAGAGTTAAAAATTTAATATTTATGTGTAATATAGTTAACAAATAAAAGATAAAACAATTATTTTGTGTCTGTTATGATGCTTTAAGAGATATGCTAACTTCTATGAATACTAATTCTTATTCCAATGTGTGATGGGGAAATTGTATTGGTGTCGTGGCCACATTTTTATGATGTTCACTATTTTTAATATATAAAAATACAATGAATTCTTTATGATAATTATTGAGACATATTTGTTGGTTATTTTTCCATTTCTTTTGATCATTTCTCTATGATTGGTGATTGGATTGAATTTTTATTATTAAACTGAAATGATTTTTCCCTCCACATACATTATAAATTATTAAAGGATAAAACATGAGACATTACAATCACTTAATTGTATATTATAGGATATTCAAAGTATAAAAAAGTTTTGTCAAAAATCGGAGGGATATATTGATGCATTATTATTTAATAATATTGTTCTACAAAACATCTCCAAAGAAAATAAATGACTATTATATAAAATCTATTTAATTTATAAGATATTATTTTAATCATTTAAATGTGATGTTACCTCATTTTCATTCATGATAGGGGGAAATTATCTTGTATAAATGTATGGATTATATTTTTCTGGGGGTAAATTAATGAAAATAATATTGTATAAATTTTTGAATAATATCTGTAAATCAATTTTTCATAGGATAAAATATATTTTCTTAATAGGACCTATGATTTCATTTATACAAATAATATTTTTATATTTTGTTAAAACATATCAATTATTGAAATATTTTTCTTGAGGTATAAAAAATTTATGAATTGATTTAACTTTATCAGATGGAAGGATACAATAGATTTATATAATAATATAACGACATTAAAAAAAATTTACTATTCTATTATTTTTAAATAATTTTTATAAATAAAAATTCAATGGACTATATTTCTCTTTATACTCACTTATCTTATTCAAAATTAATAAAGATGTTTAGAAAATATATAGAGTATTTAATGGATCAATAAAGTAAGATTATGAGAAATAAAATGTGTTTTCATGCCTTTCAATTGATTTTTAAAATAATTTTCAATTAGAAATCAAATAATTATAAATTAATATGTTTGTGATAAACATTAAATTTTTCTTTATAAATATTAAATTATAATATTTAGGTTAAATCTATATAATAGGGTTAAATGTTTCATCCTGAATTTAATAATTTAATTATAGTCAATTATTTATTTTTATCAATTATCATGGTATAAAACTAAGTAATATATGATAAAAAATAAAATTAATAAAATTTGATTCATGAATTATAGAAAATCATAACAAATGTTTATGAAATCTAGAATTACATACCGAATATTATGTCATTTCAGAGATTAAAAAAATTAAAATTGAGATATGAATATATTTTATTATAATTATTAAACATCATTGATCAAAATATCATGTTAGTATTAATGTCAGTTCATATAATTGTAATAAAATATAAATATCATGAATAGATATGGGTTATTATATAATTTTAGTAAAAATTTTATTAATTGTGGACCATTATATGAGAATTAAGAATGTATTGTTTCTATTGAATTTAATTTTATTAATATTTTCCATATATTAAATTTATAAATTGGTCTTTTGAAATTTCTAATAATAATAAAAGATATATTTGAAATTTCATGTCAGTACGATATGGTTATTAGAAACAATAACCATTTGTCTACTAAAAATATATATTTTCATGATTATTTTGTTTCATAAGATTAACCATATAATATTTAATAAATATATATATAAAATAATTTAAATGATACCAATTAAAAATTAAAATTATAAAGTAATTAAAATTTAACTAAATTGTTACTTATAATGTATTATTTTAATAAAAATTTAATAATAAAAAATTGTAATGGTTCACAGATTTGTGTCCCATATAAAGGATTATTTTATTTGATGGAGATTCAAATAGGATGTATACTGAAGTGAGACTGGTGGTTGAGAATTAATTGTATTTTATATTTCTTCTAATGATGTGCAGTAATGTGATATGTTATGAAGGTAAAATATTAGGATATATTTTAGTGTGGAAGGATTGTTGTTACATTGATTTATAGTGTCATGATTAGGATGTCTATACATGTTTTGTTTTACTACATACATTAACTTATGATTAATAGTGGATTTGTTCTATGGTTTTTTAGTTTTTGTGTAGGTTTTGAGGTGATAGTGTAGTTATCCGGGCTATGATACTGAGTCCTGAGTAGCTAATTTCTGGTACTACTATTTCTGATATCTCTGTGCTCTGGTTCTTTAGTTCCATAATGTTCTGAATCCATATTATAGTTACTATGGATTGGTGTGTACATTAATCCACGGTCCGAACCATATTTTTACAAATCACGATAACATATATATCATGATTTTAAAAGGTTTTTTTTAAATAGGGAAATTTTTATATGGAGATCCCTATTACACTATTGTTATTATGAGAAACCTAACCATTATTGAATTCTCATTGAATTAATTTATATTTATAAATTTTTTAAACATAGTATAAATTTTTGTTCTCCCTATAAAATACATTCAGTTCATTTTTTTTCTCCGTCCCTTAAGACACAACAAGTGATATATGTGGAGAAACTTTAACCCCTCTTCCCTGAATCCCTTCATCTACTTCAATCGATCGATTAATGGTAATCCTATGTTAGTTCCTTTTAATTACCTCTTAAAATAATTCCAATCATCAATTTGAAATTTGAAATGACTATTTTGGATATATTGTTTTTTAGGGGAAATGATTTAAAAAATCTATGATGATTTTTCATCCCATTATCTATGATTGTTCATGTCGTCAGTTATTATATATAACTATGTATCAAATATAATAAATAATTACATAATTTGTAAAAATGGATTTGTGGTTATATATTCCTATGATACTTTGGGTATATAGTTTATCAAAATTATGAAAAACATTTACTAAAAACAATCCATTTCCTCAAAAAGTAAACAAATTACATAGAATATATTCATATTTTGGAAACACACACTAATTAATTAAAATTTTACTTTGATCAAGATGTGTCAGGATTTACCACTCTATATTTAAATAACATGATTATTCCCTTTAAAAAAAATTTATAAATCATTATATCTGGAAAAGAATGTTATGTAAGCGATATAACAAGAAATGAGGACCATTAGTACCATTCAAAAACATGAAAATTCATAAAGATGCGTTAATTTTTTAAATAAAAAAAAGATTTTATATTACTAATAAATTATACAAATGAAACATTATCAAACAAGATTTTTTCAAATTAAATATTTAGTAAGATGAAATACAAGATCATAACAATGAGATATTACTAATAAAATACATGATCTCATGAAAAACATCTACCCAAAAAAAAGTTATTATTTAAAAGGTAAAAACATCCATAAATACATTTACATACCTCATAAAATCAATTTATTTCCACTATAAACTCATAAAATATATATATAATTCATTTACTTATATTGGGACATTTTTTTAACAATCACCCTCATAAGAACCCTTCAATGAACATGTAAAAATGAATAATAGTTATGTTAAATTTTATATTTCCCTAATACAAATATGATTATGTTAGAGGGATATATCTAAATCAATCAATATCATAAAACAATTAAAATATCCCTCTGATGAGAAAAAAACACATAAAATACATAATTTAAATACTAAAACTCATAATATTTCGCATTATGTCCCTTATGCAAAAGAACAGTCAATTATTAAATATAAATTTTAACAATTATTCAATTTTAATTGAAAAATATTAAAATACGAAAATACATAAAAAATAGTAATATAATTATCTATAAAAAATAATATTAACATACAAATTATTATTGACTATGAAAAATACATATGATTGTGGAAAGTGTTAGTGATATGGTAATCGTTAAAATAACTAATATCATTTTTTTTGAATAAAAAAATAGCTGAATAAAAAAGGTAAATAAATTTCATTTCAATTAAAGATAATGTAATTTTTTATTCACATGAAAATTTCCATTAATATTCATTTATTTATAAATATGAACATCTTTAAATCATTAACAAGATCATGTATAAGGATGAGAAAAAGTTTAAATCAATTAAAAAACATTTCATTGGAAAACCCATTATGAATTTTGTAACATCTAAATAAAAAATTGAATAGATGGGGGGAACGTTATAATAAAATGTAATAAACTAGAATTTATAATTATTAATAATAAAATATATCTATATCTACTCTTGTACATATTATAGAGATAACATGTATAGAATTACGAATATTTCTAAACGAATTAAAATTGAGGCATGAAATACATTACATTGTATACAAAGTTAATTATTAAATTATCTCACCCATTATATATATATATATATATATATATATATTTCATAATATTTATATTCATAATTATTATTATATATTCCAATTAAATCAATATCTTGTTTTATTTAATTCTGATATCAATTATGTTAACATTAGACATTTTGATTTGGATTATACTTTAACATTTAATTAAAATGAGTGAAGTAGGCTTGGTAAAATTCTTCAGGATTCCATAATATCTTGAATTATATCAATCTTACAATTATAATATTTATATAGTCAACATAACATGAAAATCATCCATTTATGGTAGTTGCAAAAACATTAATATATAATTTTACAGAGATGACAACATATTTGAACACATGAGTAAGAATTTCCTTATTGTGACTATTAAATTGAAAATTAAAAAATGAATGATTAACTTTAATGAGCTATAATATAATTATAAAAAATAATATATATTCATTTAATTGACCCTTAATAACATCATTGTGATATCGTAAAGAAAAAAATAACATCTCTTCTTGGAGGTAGTATTCTTTACATACAAACATACAAACATTTCTTTTACCAAAGGATAGAATGTAAGTACATACTTTTAGTTATATATTCAATGTTTTTTTATTATATTACATATAATTATTTTATTGTATTATTATGGTTACAATAATTTTTTAGGTAAAAGGATAAATAAACATGAATGAATTCATTTAGGACATACTCCTCCGAAAAAGATATTATCCATTGGCTTAGACATTAAATCTTATAGGATTGGCCTTTTGGTGGGGCCCAAATCAATTTTAAATGTTGGAGATATTTTAAGAGGGATTTTATCTCTTCGTGGTTTATCTATTGAACTCAATGTTTTTGTAGATGTGATGATATATACTTTTTTTTAATATGGAGTGGAATATCACCATTTTAAATATAATGATCATTAAAATATGAGAAATGTATATCTTATGGAAGGTGAATTAAATTTAATAAAATTAAGAATAAGAAAATATTTATATAAAATATAAATTCATTCAATCATATTTTTCAATTTTCGTGATATATTTTAATCTTAATCTCAATGATTAACCCCCAATTTAACACTTCTAACCACTACCATGGTGACAGTTTTTACCTTTGATACTATTCAATATGAAGAAAAATTAAATTACAATAATTATGAAAATTGGACATGAAATTTTCAAATATATTATTCAATTTTTATTATTCAATTTTTTCACTTTGTAAAATTTACTTTAAATATAACTTCTAAAGAGGAACTGAAAAATTACTTTTAGGAAAATGACTTTTGTAATCCTAAAATTTACTTGACACCAATATCACATATTATTTTCATAAATAATAATGAATTTATTTTTATTAATAGAAGGATTTTTTTTATTAAAACCATTCGAAGAGAAAATGGACCCTTTTGAAAACATTAATAAATTATAGAATAAAAATGTAGTTTTTATTTCAATTAAATTATAACTTGTATTTAAAATTTTTTATAATTTATATCTATGTTGAAATTATTTTCTTCAATTGATTTATTTTAATTAATAAGTATAAATTATATATATATATATATAAAGGTATCATAAACCATTAATTCATTATCAAATCATTTTCATCTCATAAAAGTGATAACTTTTTCAAATTAAATATTTTTAATTATTCTTTTTAAACCATCATATTCATAAGTACTTTGAAAATTCATCATTAAATGTTTCAAAGTGAATAATTAGAAAAAATAAGATCATTAAATTAAAATAAAATTAAAAATTATCTAATAAATACTTTACAATAAAATACAAAATATTATAAAAATTTTATTTTATAGAAATATAACCCTTTTTATCATTATGTTTTTATAATCTTATTACATATAGTTTATCAAAGAGTTTTAGTTTATTTTATTGTTTATTTCCAGCCAATAATTTATCATTGTTCACATCAAATTAAATAATATATTTATATATTATATTAATTTGATTATATTGATCATTATTTAAAAAATATTTACATAATGTATTGCATTCTAAAATATTAGGGTGTAATAATGTCTCCTCAAAAAGAAATGTTGTCTTGAATATTATATCTGCTGGAAAAAGGATAAATATTTTTTTAATCCATTGCATGGTGTGTGAAATGACATATATAACAATTAACTAAAATTTATAATTAATTATATATCCTTATAAATTGGAAAATATAATGAATATGGGAAAAAATTACATATAAGTGGAAACAAATATATTTTAACTAAAAGTTTTCATATTTTCATTTGAAAATTAAATTAACATTAATTTTTAGTCATTAAAATATAACATTCCATAAATTTATTATAAAAATTTAATTTACATCTCAACCCTCAAACATGTGAATGAGTTAAAAAATTTCTACCAACATGGTTGATTGATATTTCACATTGAAGACTCAATAGATTTATCTTCCTCATTCTATATATTAGAATCTAATTAACCTTAACAATACAAATTAATAAAAATTATAAATACATAATTTATATCAATATGAATAATTATATTTTTTTGGATGTGATTTGAGTTGTTTTTCATGTTTGTTTCATCACATTTATATATGATAATAATTCATGATGAATTTGTTTATACCTAAAGTAACAAAACTACCATTTCATGGATTATATGTTTCATGATATGTTGGCTAGTTATTCATCTTATTTAACTACATTATCCAAATCATAATTGGTCACCCTATGTTATAGTAAAATTATATATGAATACACCGCTCAGTGATGAAATTGTACATTGTTCTCCAAAAACATAATAGTTACACCCCAATTTAAACATAAATCATTCCATAAGAGCCTAATCATAACCAATTTCAATATATGAAACAAAAATTAAACCCAAATATTATAATGATTTGATAATATATTGCTTCAACATAAATTGAATGTTTATATCAAAACAACATCAATCACACATAATGTAACATAATATAAATGGATACAACTTAATCATAAAATCACCAAAATATTATAATATATTTCAATAATATAATAAATTATTATTAAAACCAAATAAAATTATATATTATTCAAAATTATAACTCAATGTGTATTCACAACATAATATAAAGAACATTGAAATAAAATCCCATTATTTATAATAATATCACATTTACCATAATTCTTATAATATATGAAAAATATAGTGATTGAATGTTATATAACATTCTCCACATCATTATCATAAATAAAAAAATAAATATATGGTTCATATTAACATCAATTATTTATTAAAGAAAAACTAAACAACATTTAAAATTTAATTATTCTTATTAGAATAATATAACATCAGTAATTTACAATCTTATAAATGTATTTGAAATTTTGATCACTGTTAATCATATAAATTATTAAATAAAATACCACCACATCCTAACAATTGAAACACTGTATATAGATATCAGCCATTAAAATTGTATTATAGAAAATAATTCATTTTATATGGATCTGACCACACTATGATGTGGGTGGGGATTATGTAGTGATAGTTGACTTGTGTCCTGTTAAAGAATATAACCCATTATTATCTCCCAACATGTTCTGTTTTTTAATTTTTCTCAATAATTAATTATATTATATTTATTCAATAATAATTTATTTTTTGAGTATCAATTTACCCAAATAAGACTTCATGATCATTGATGTTTTTCACATACAAATGGATGAATATATCCCCAGTATATAGTGTTTTTAATATCACAGACCCACATATTCATTATTATCTTTGAAAATAAATTAATCACATTCCGCATTAAAGAAAGAGATCATGTGTGAACATGATCCCATACTATACTATATAAATTAATCACTATTCTATACCATAAGAATTGGGAGGGCTTCCGTAATGTTCCTTACAACTCTATCATATTAGAATATTTTATCAAATTGATACAATGAATTATTTTTTGTGATGTTCAAAATGTATTGTTCCACTCATAATCACTTTCTAGTAAGTTTTTGTCATATTATTTAGTGAATACACTCTTTTGTATATATGAAATAATAGATCTTCAAAATATATCTCAATTGTACATAAAATTCTAAATGTGTTATTCATAAGATCTATATCATGACTCAAGAATTTATGTTTTTTGAATAATAGATTCAACATAATATTTTTCATTATCATTATTTTGATATTTTTATTCATTTTATATGCATAAATTTAAAATTATTATAATTACAATAAATACTTATATAGAATCATTCATTAATAATCATTATGTAATTATTAATATCAAAATTAAATATTATAAAGAGTAATCATTATTTATTCATAAATAGACCATCATCCACGATATTTAATTCCTATGTACATTATTGAAATATCATTCTATAAATACACATGTATCTCTGTATTTAATTACTTACAGGAATCAAATTATTTCATATAAATCTCTTGTTAATTTTATCCAAATTATAAGGGCTTGTACTTAAATGTTAAAAAATCAGGTTAATTCCTTTATAATACACCCATTACATTCCCAAAGAACATTTCAGATTAGTGTTTTAGAATATTAAGTCACAATTCATATATATAAACACCCATGAATAAAAATAGATACTACTAAAAAGAATATCCATTTAATCCATAATGTTATTGTTTTTAATAAAACATTGATTATTTTCATGAAATATCATCACAACATTAATTTATGATACTTATTTTCACATACACATCAATAAACACTATGAAAAACATTTTTAATATTTGGATGAGCCTGAAAAGATCTCTACAGGACATAAAATAAATGATTAGATATTATTTGAATACATAAAATCATTTGATTTCATTTTTACATAGACACATTTATCACCACTAAAGTATTATATCCTTACCATCCCAAAACAAAACATTTTCCCAAGACAAAGACAACATAAATAATCATTTAGGTAAATTGGGGAATTACATACATGAAATTATAACCATGACCACTAAAATATTGTTTATAACCCTCATGCACACCATATAATTTAACCCTCCCAACTACCTTCTGATGTAACCATCATTTCCCTCTAATGATGTAATCTATAAAATTTCACATTGATTTACCATTACATTTAACTTCTACCAAAAACATAACCAATTCATTAGAAATAGTTATCGGTCCTATAAATAATCAAAAATAATCTCCATGAACCCAAACATAATCATAAATCATGAATACATTCACCTTGAAATTATTATTTTTTGAAATTTTAAAATACTATATATTTAAAAGAGGATTTTTAGAAGAGTCTCTTACCATTGGATTGACTTATTTAAAATGCGTTAAAACATCATGTATAATGGTTCAAAGATTTTTAATATTTTATTATAGAAATATATTCATACTTATAAAATTTATATTTTCTTTTTATGACATCCGTTCATCTATTTATTGAAAATATTTTGTTATTTTTTTTGTTTCGTGAGATATTATTTCATGATTTTTATTGATGGTTAAGTATGATTTATCATTTGAATTGGATGAAAAAATAAATAAGTTTAAATAAATGGTAAGACTATTTTTTAAAAAATTTAAATGATACCATAAATCATTTAGTTTTTTTATATGTGTTTGATTAATATGATAAATCAATAATGAAAAATATTTAAATAATTTTTTAACTATTTTACGACCATTAAAAACTTATATCATTTTATTTAATAAAATGTTTATATATTTTTCCTAGAACATTATATAAAATATAATATTTATAATAAAATCGTATTTATACATTATAATGTTTTTATGACTAGCATTGATGTCGGTAAAATAAAATGAAAATACATCATCCTTGTTGATGGTAATTCGACACATCACAAACAATGTCTTAGTTTTTTAGAATAAGAGGATTAGAGGATATGGTTGATGATGAATATTAAATTAACATAATAAAAATAAAGTATATGTAATATAATATATTTATTAAGTCACTTGGATGATCGGAGGTATGTATCGAATAAAACAAATGAAATGAAAAATGATTTGACCTCTTGAATTCTTATCCTTGACAACTTCTTTATTGACATTGGTGTTACAATTTTTGTGAGAATAGTAGACCATGTATATTTGGAAGAGGATTAATATGTGAATTTGGATTATAATAAACATAATATATGTATTTCGAGGAGCGAGGAGGGGAGGTGGGGATGGGGGTATATATAGTGGAAGAGATGGGAGATTTTTCATAATTTTATACATTGGATTTTTATATTAGATCGAGACTACGAGTAATTATAGAATTATCACTAAATATATTGAAATAATTTAGGGGAGTTGTATATTATGGTTATTTCATTAAAAATGACATAAATAAAAATGTTTTTAACATATAATGTAAATACACCAAAAAAATATAGTATTTTAATATTCACAAAAAAGATACAATTTTAGAAAAATAAAAAAACTCACCTTTAAATTTTTTTTATATTTATAAATCCAAATTTAACAACATTTTATGAAATTATGTTTCTGACTATAATATATTTAATTTTTTATTAAAATCATCATTTATTCCGTAAATATTGATTTTATGATTATATCTATTTTTTACACTAATATGTTTTATTTAATGTTTAATTATTTTTCTAATAAACATAATATAACAAAATATTAATTTCTGAATCATTTTTATGAGGTTAAATTTTATACTAATTAATTATTTTTTATATAAAATTGTAAATAAACTAATATGTGTCAAAAAACTGTCAAACATTAATTTATATTTTTCAAAACATTTATTTACTTATTCTATGATTTAAATGTATAAAATTTTCACTTATTTGACGAAAAATATATTTATAAATTTATATGTGAGTCTATTATTCTATTTTTATATATTTCATAATTTATTTAAAAAAATTATTTTTTTATAAATTTATAATGAATTATACTATTAAATTCCAAAATAAAATGAATTTATTGTATATGTAGATGGGTTGTTATGATCTCCCCCTTCTGGAAATTATGTCCTTGTATTTTTTATTCCCTTGTTAAACATGTGATGAATCCATTCCCTTATATAATATTTAGATTCTCATGTTACTTATTCAAACATGTTGTTTCTCCTAAAAACCTAAAATATTGAATAACCATATACTACAATACATGATCAGTATGATCAATAATACGAACATGATTATCCTCATATTAATAGTTCACTTCTAGCTTAATTACATCTATGCACAAAAATTGACATGATTCTATCAATACATTCTTAACTTCAATAAATGAAAATCAATGTCATCCTAAGATAAATTTTAATGAAAATCTAATTGGTTAGAAACTAGTCCAACATTCCCTAGGATTTAATATTTTCTAGTGAACCATGGAATTATAATTAGTTTCATACCAAATAACATCACACTTTTCGAAATAGTGATTTTAAGGAAAACACAACAACCTACCTAGAAATAAAATTATAACTTCATATTATATCCATAAGATTTTTTCCTATTTGCTATAGTACTCATATGTTAGTGGGTCATCAAACATTTCCAGAGCCACTTCCTCTAATAATTATGGTCCCATCAACAATCATTCCATATCTTCATCCCAATTTGCTGGTGTTTGATAATGAATTCCATATAATTTCTCCAAAGTATCCATATGTATACTAGAATGAAAAACATTATTTTATGAAAAATCATGAAAATACATATATTGATCCCTGCTACCATAGAAATACATTTAACAATCACATGACCTGCCATCTAATGTCATAATTGTTTTCTCGCTCTGTCCATAATATTAAGGATGAAAGGATGTGATGATATGTAATTATGTTCCCAATGAACTCTGAAATAATTTTAAAATGTTTAACTTGGATCTAGGAATAATGTCAGTAACAATTAATAGGGGAAAACAATGTAATATAATAAATCAGTTTGAGCTAAATCTATTAATGTTCATCTTAAGAGATATTATCTCAAACAACATTGAAATGTGTTGATTTAGTCAGTCGATAAACAACACACAAATTTATATTTTTACCTATAAATGTATTTGGTTGTCCCACCATCCAGTCCATTACAATACATTCCTTTTTCCACTTTATAAATAGAAAATAATGAATCATCCCCTCTAGTAGTTTTCTATCATCTTTAACATATTGAAAAGTAAAGTATTTTATTATAGAATTAATGATATATATTTTAATTCCATCCAACCATTAATACAACAAAGGTCCATATACATATATGTTCATTCAAGATGATTTTAAAATGGAGAACTATGTTCATTACTTAAAAATTGTATCTTTAGTTGGGAATGATAACATATACAAAGTCTAATTCCAAATATCAAGACATTGTTTTTATCACCATAAAATTTTTGAAACATAAATTCTATATTCAATTCTAATTTTCACATCAAACCATGGTCTTCACACTACACTTTCATATGTCGTTCGGATAGACAAAACTTCAATAACTCCTAAAAAATAGTTTAATTTCTAACACAAAAAATTTTTGCTAAAATTTATGATTTCATAAACTAATGGTCCATGATCAAAATATAACATCGTTAATAAAGCATGTTGTATTTTTATGCAAGTCATCTTGCACTTTGTTTTCATTTCTAGGATGGTAATTTTTTATGTAATCGTAATCTTTTATCAGATCATCCCATCTTCAGTTTCAGATATTAAATTCTTTCTATGTAAATTTATACATCAAATTTTTATGGTCTGTGTATATTTCATATATTCCTCCATATATAATTTATATCTATATTATTAAATTGAAATGAATATCTATTTATTCATGTGTGGGATATTATAGAACATGGGGATTAAGTAATCATGAATCCTATGAAATTATATGATCATAATGAATTAGAATGTAACCATGTCCATTCAATTAAAAATAAATCTATAGGAAAAACACTCCCTTTCTAGAAGGGAGATACAATAATGGATAATTCTTCAATATTATTTTACACTCTTGAAAAAAACATCACACTATTCTGTTCAAATCACCATAATCCATTTTCTTTTTTACATTTTTTTCATTTTTGAGAACCATTAAATTTTTTTAATAAACCATTGATAATAACCTGATAATAATTGAAAACTATGATTCTATGAAACATTTTCAAGTGAGGTAAAATCATCAACCACTATTGTTTTTGTGGGAACAACTATTATTTCATCCTTATTTATAATGTTCCCAAGAAAAGTAATTTCTTTTGACCAAATTCCTCATTCCCTAAATTTATTGTACAATATATTGTCTTTTTGTATATTGAGAACAATCCATAAATTTTTTTCATTATCCTGGTTAATTTTTAATTTTACCATAATATCATCAACAAATAAAACAAAAAAATTATCCAATTATTAATTAATAATTGTCTTTAAAATATTTATAATTATTGTTGGATAATTTTTCACATAAAAGGGAATAACATAAATCTCATAATAACAATATATAGTTTGAATAACTATTTTTTGGATTTTATCCTATTTTACCACTAGTTGATGGTACCAAGAACTCATTTCATTCATTGAAAAATATTATTCTTATTAGTGATGATCAAAAAAATCATTGATATGAGGTCGTTAATTCATATTCATAAGTGTAATGTAATTCAAAAACTGCCATCAATGCAACGTCTAATGGATCCATATTTCTTTTTAATGAACAAAATTGGATTACCCTATCGTGATGTGAAAAGACAAATGCTGTATTTATCAAGAAACTCCTACAAAATATATTTCAATACATGAATATTTACTAGCTCCCATAAATATGCTGGGTTCGAAATAGTCATGTAATCAAGAATGAATTCAATAGTAAATTCAACTGCTAAACCAGCTATAAAACCATAAAACTCAACAGACATAATATATATGTTTTCATTTACCACCAGAACAACATTAATATGAAATTTCACATTTTTAAAAACAATATAAGAAAAGAAAATTTCTATTTTCTAATAGTTTATCTGCATCCTGATATGTTGTCAATGATATGGGTTTATTATTATATACAAACTAATTCCCATTCTAAAAATCTACATCATCAGCTCTATAATCAATCATAGAATTATAAACACAAATATAATACATAGCTATAATAACAAATAAATATATACAAGTTGAAAACATTAATGATTGGAGAAACATTCATTCCAAATTCATCAACAATTGGATTACTCCAATTCCATTATACATTAATATTCCCCCATGGGTTTTAATAATTTATTCTGGTTTCATTTTACTGGGTGAAATTTTTATTAAAATAATAAATTTATCATAAATAAATGAATTTGTAGACACACATCTTACAAGAGGATAGAAAAATATTATTAGACAAACCATTTACATGATACTATTTCACTGGATTAACTAATGCCGATAGATTTTTTTGTAATAGATTTCATTGCATGTTTATAATTATAATTTAACATCATTACATCATTCATATCTTTTAATGGGAAGGTACATCAATCATTCCACATATCACCAAATTTAAATCTCATTAATGTTTTCTTATCAAAATTATAATTAAGAAAATTTTCATTTAAATACCAGTCTATATGTAAAAATATACTACATAGATTGAAATTCACTGATTTGTTAATGCATTCCACATGGTTCTTTTTACAACACATTCTACTAACTTGAAACTATAATTTATAACAATAAAATTTATTTGATTGTGCATACCCATTTACTTCCATCATTACCATTTCATTTCATTAATTTCAATGTACATGTGATAATTAACAAAATCTATTTCTACTATCTCAGCACTGCAGAAACTTTTTTCATACCTTTCAAATTCAAGAGTGTCCAAATCCAATTTATATCATAGAATATATCCTGAGTAAATCATATTTATTTTTTTATAAATATCCCAAATATGATTTAGAGCATACACTAATAATAGAGTGATGATTATTTCATACATGGATACTGAATCATCCATTTTTTAATGAATTTCATTTCCATCTTATGTCATACCACAATAGTAAAACACTTTTCAAGGAAGAAATTTTTAATTAATCCCTTTTCAAGAAATCAATCTACTTGATATCAAAGATATTAAATCCCATTTACCACCACATTACATCATTATCTTCAAAATGATTAATATAAATTCAATCCTTTGGATTTCTGAACACTCCATATCATCAAATAACTCTTTAATGGATTTAATCGACCCTTCATCTACCACTAGGATTTAATCTCCACTGGAAGCCATAGGTTAATCCCTCATTATTTTTTCTATTCTCATCATGTTTTTTATTGGTAGATCCATATATTTTCATGAGTTGATATCGACACAATTTATAGATTATCTCAACCATGCATTTATTTTCAATAACTTCTATATTACAATGCCCACCATTCTAAGTTACATATTTGGAAGGATTAATACTCTAGATTCCTTATTACTCCAGCTTCAATATTTATTTTGGGGAAAACTATTGTATATAGGCATATCATAGATAAATCAAAATGGTAATATTTAAATTCTATATCATTTAAAATTAATAATAATGTAAAACTCATGTATTATATTCTGTTAACATCATATTATCCCCTAAATTTATCTAAATCATGATCTGATACCAACTATAAATATCCAATAATAAACATTACATAATATAGTTAATTAAAATGGAATGAACATATTATATTCATAAAATTGTTTCAGTTTAGTTTTTTAGAGAACTAGGTCATAATTCATAGATATCTAACCATATTCATACAAAGTGAGTGAAAATAAAACCGAAACCATTTCTACTGTAATACATTCATTTTTAATTAAAATAGAAAATTTTTCATTAATTGTATCCACTACATTTATTTTGGTTATTATTTTCACATACCAAACCTTAAAACCAAATAATAACACTCAAAACCATGGGATGACATCAAAAAGACCCAAAATGTACATAACATAAAGGAACTGTTAGTCCATTATCACTTATAAACATATGAAATCATATTACCAAAGAAATACATCTCATGAATAAAGTATCATATACATCCTTATGAAAACATTTGATTACCATAAAACATATAAAACAATAAAAATACCATTATGGTAAATTAGGGAACTAATTTCTTAATATTGTAACCCCCACAACTAACATATGATTTATAAATGTCAGGGATATCATACAATGTAACCCTCATGGCTACCTTATGATTTAAACCTCCCGACTACTTTATGGTGTAACCATTATAGTTACACATGGAATAACCATTACGGTAGGCTTCTAATATAAAAATATCCCATGAATTAGAGGTTAATATAGGTACCACCCTTAAGAATAAAAAATTCCTAAAAAATGTAACATAATCAAAATACCTGAATATTTCAATCATAAAAACAGTAGATTTAATATTTTTAATACCAATTTAAAAAATTATTTTTAAAGAAAATTATTTAACTTACTATTAAAATACATCAATATTGTAAAAAACATATTATATAATAGTTTAAAGAGTGTTATTAATTTATTACAGAACTATTTATCATTTATAAAGTTATGCCCCAGCCCCAGATGCCCAAAGTCAGTGCTTTATTTTAATACATTCACATTATTACAAAGAATCATGTCCCGAAGGGCCGATCAGTTTATTAGTCTTGGAAAATAGATTGCATTCATAAACATTCCATTACAATTTAAAAAATTAAATACAACATAGATAATCCTTTGTGATTTCCATTATTCTTCTATATTGAACCTGTATATAAATCATAGTACACATCATAGCATCCTAGGAAAATAATACATATGAAATGGATGAGCTCAGATGTTTAGTAAGGGTAAATAAGTTAGTGTAAGCTGTAAACTTTTAAGGACATATGTGTAATAAAAACAACAGCCTTTTGTAATGTAATATTGAACATGAAATAAAATAATTTGTCAACCATTTCATTATAAACATGCTCATGGATATTCTAATGGTCAAATAATCACATGTAGTAACAAATTTCATGATGGGGGAAGGACTAATGTTGGACAACATTACCACATAGTCAAGGCCATGTGCCAAGACTATAGATAATATTTTTTCAAGGTCGTGTTCCAAGACACTATTTTGTCTCACAAGACCTAATAATGCATCAAGGGGATATATGTGTCCCCACATGTCCCTTACTATGTCTATTGCATTCCCCATATGAAATTTTTTTAATCCTAACATAAATATTCTTATTAAAAAATGCATACGGAATGTCATTACATTTGACACAAACCATGAATGTTATAAAAATATCGCATCCACAGTAAAACATACAATAAGTAATTCAAAACAATATGGAAGATTTTATTATATTAAATCATCCTCAATAAAGAATAATATCTAGTAAAGGATTTAGTTACAGATGAAAATGATTAGTAAAACTCTTTGAGTGAAATGCCCCTTTTCAGGAAATCATTTAAGTGACACACAATATAAAAACGATGAAATTTAAAATAGATTTTTGAATCAATGTTTCACGTACCACTTTGATACTTTTCAAAGGAATTAACATTTTAAAACATTCATTTTAATACAAATAAATCCTTAAAACCATTTTGAAAACATGATCATTAATGAGAACGATATAGAAGATTAAATATTTAAAACATATAAAATGATATTTTAGTTATAGAGTAATAGTAATAGTAATTTTTTGAAAACACATTTATGAATCATGGTCATGGATAATTAATATTTTCCAGTAAAAATATAAATATATACAATATTGGATAATAATGAGATTGAGAAAATAACCCTTACATTGTAAATTGCTTTAGTCGAGGCTACGTCTATCCTCTTGTATAAGGACATAGTATGTTATTATATTATACCAGAACAATATTAATATATTATATATAATAAATTATTCATTTTTTAATTTATACTAAATATATAATAATAATTTCCTTGTTAATTTAACATTTAGGTTAATAATGACATTCATTATCATACATGTTTTAACTTGTTATTCTAGATCATATAACATATTTCATGATTTTAATAATTAAAGAATATTATAGATGATTTATAAATAATATATATTTAGAATATAAAAATTTATTGTAGATAGATAAATAAAATGGAAAACAATGTATATGGAGACGGTTAGTCGTACGTACGCATAAATGTTGTTTCCTTTTTCATATTATTTTGATGGAAAATTAGTGAATGAGATATATTTAAATGCGCACAAAAACACACACAGATATATATATGTATATATATATTTATTGTAGCATTATTATTTCATATATTACATACAAATTTATAATATACATTTTTATAATCATCGTTTAATGGTGAACCTGGAAATGAATCTCATCACACCGTGGAGACGGTATGTCATACGTACGCACGAGCGACGATATGATTATATTGATGGTGAAATCATATATAATTGGATAGTATATTATATATAAAGAATCATTAAAATTTTATATATATTATTTTCATAAATTATACAAATTATTATACTCATCCAAATAATGAATTGTTAAATAACAAACTACACCAAAATGTGGAGACTGTATGACGTACATACGCACGTATGGTGACTTTTTTATTAATAGGATGGATAGAATAATGAATATTGTTGTACCATTTTTATAATAACATCATTTTATTTATAATATATTGTATTTATTATTTTTTTATGGAATCAACCTTGAAAGATGATGTGGAAGAAGAAGATAACTTTGAATGAGTTGTTGAAATTAGTACCTCTTCTTTGGGTTCTTTATTTTGATTTGATCAAAATGGGTCCATAGAAATGATTAATGATCAATTAAATGCCACTATGATGAATTAAGGTTAGTTGGGAAGGTATTTTAGCAAAATATTTCTGAGAAAAATAGATTTGGAGGTGTGAAATTTAGATCATGGTAAGTGCCTTTTTATAAAAGTGGGGAGCGACACCATATGAAAATCGTGAAATTATATTTTATAATAAAATTATTTTTGGATTCTAATTATCCAAATGAATTTATTTTGATTCTAACGTGGGTATGTGTATATTTCACTCATATTATAGGTTTTCTACTAGATTATGTCACCATATTAACCTTATCATTTAGATTTATCTTTTTTGTTAAATAGTTTAACTTTTAACAAGTCCTATTTATTGTTATAATAACTGGAAAATAAAATTAATATAATGAGCCAAGATAACCACGAGTATTTAATTATTTACATATATATCATTATATTATTATTTTTTTATGAACATTATATTTTTATAAATATTATATTATTTAATAATATAGTATTTGTTGTATGTATTTATTTATGTAAATTTTGACACTATTTAGTATTTGGTTTTTGTGAAAGCCATAACAATCTGATTTCATCGAAAAAAACACATTGAATCAACCCTATCATGTCATATTACCCATTACTATTATAGGAATTCATCTATGTCTCAATTTACATATATTTTAATATTTATAATATCAATTACTTTAATCATGCATTAATATGGTAATTACTGCATTATCATTGTGTCATAAATAAATTTAATTATTTAGTGTCTAAAAAATATAAATAAAATACCATGATATACGAAATCATTTTGAATTAATAATTAATAATTAACATCTAAATTATATATTAATAACCCAATATTAAAAAAATTATTTTATTAAAATTTGAATTTTACACTTTTAACGATTCTTTAAATAAAATAATAATAAATGTCCTAATATAATCCATGTCTATAAAAAATATATATTATTACTAAGGTTTATTTTAGTCCAAAATAATAATCCAACATAATTAGGACATGTGTTACTATAATTATAATATATTTTTACCTTTAATTAACCTATTTACTTTTAACCTTGGTAATTAAAATTCAAAAGTTAAGATTCACCAAAAATTATTTTCATCATATAAATCCAATTTTTACATATTTATGTAAACCGTGTCTATCATATTTTTGAAATTCAATTCAAAGAAGTGGTAAAAATATTTTTTTTGAAAAGTTGAAAATCTTCCAAGAATTTGCGTGAAAGACGTTAAATGTTCTATAAAATTTTATATATCTAATCATATTATAAAATGAAAAAAATGAATTAAATTTGACTAATATAGGTATTTTGATACTATTTTTAATTTACAATAAATTTGAATAAAAAATAATATTTACTTAAATAAATGTCGGTTTTAAACAAAAACGTAGTTCTTTCAAATATTCATAAAAAATTGAATGTTTTAAGAAAATAACAAAAATTAACCCAAATATAATTTTGATAATAATAATTCAAAAATGAAGCCTATTTTACCAAATTCAATACGTATATGTTACATTAATTAATTTAATATTAATTCTGATAGTCAAAATCAAAAGGTGGGTATTTAAAAAGATAAGACTATCAATAGATTGACATGTATTTTTGACCACTTTGATTGTGAAATAACTTATAATGACCTAAAATATATTAGGTGATAAAAATATAATCTATTTATTCATCAAGACCTTTCAAATTTGAAATTTAGTAATATAAATTATTTTGATTAAAAATGTTTTTTTTCATTTTTAATTTAGTATCTTTCACTATTCATCAAAATATAAAAGTTATCAGAAAAGAACCAAAAATTTATCAAAACAAAATTTTGATGTCCTAGTTCTATAGAATATGTTTATTATATAAAATTTAATATATAATATTGTCAAATAGTGTATTTAAAAAATGCTCTCCAATAATAAGAGGTAAAATTGCATTTTTTTTTTGAAAAATACATCTTTTATCTTAAAAATTGAATTTGTTCTAATACTATGTCTAAGTAACACATAATATTGCTGTGAAAATTATATGGAATATATAAAATACAAAAATCAGTTAATACTAATCATAACCTCTTTTGAATGTCTAGTTTAGTAATTCTTGGTGTGTTTGAACTTGGTGTTGCGTGTAGTGCAAACTATTAAATTACATTAAAGAGATAACATACTAAGAAATTTGGCAGTGTTACATTCTCCCCCCCTTCAATAAATTTAGTCCTCACAATATGAAATTTTTCTTCCAAAATAAGAGGTTAAAAATAGAAAATACCTTTGTGGAAAACTCACATCATAAATATGCTTAATAAAATTTACTCTTAATAAGATGGAAATGGAAATGAATAAGTCACCAAAAATTTATAATCTCGAATAATTGGTCATTGGTGGAAATGAGAGACACATAATTGGTTGAAAATATAAATATTTATAGGGAGTGATTTAGGTGATCAATCAAAAACAGGTGAATAAAAAATGGATTATCGATGTCATCAAATCCATACATCTATTATAATTTCAATACCATAGGTTCAAAAAAAGATAAGATTTTAGGATAAAATTTTTTTTGTTTTAATATCCCTTCTATAATGATTAAGAATTTATTTCCTCATAGAATAATAAGAATAATATACATAACATGTAGAGTTCCAACATCAACAAACTTCTACAACAAACTCTTCATTCACTCTAATAGACAATAGAATTCAAAAATATTCTATTTATCCTAATCGTATAGGGTTTCAAAAAATAATAATTAATAATTCATCCTTCATATCATTTAAAAAAACAAAATTATACAAACCAGGACATCATGTAGGCTAGTGTTAGGTGATTCAGCCATATAGCCCTTCTAATACAGGTTCAAGTCTCGAGGCCTTACCGGACATGACAGGTTATTGCCTTACCATCGTGTTGTGATTTTTATAAAAAATAAAAAAAATAATCTTATGAAATGATTAAATATTAAACCATTGTAATAAATGTGCAATATAATCCATTCCAACCATTAGACTTATACAAAATACTTGTGTCCAAACTCATTGTCCAAAAATTTATAAGGAAGGTCATCATAACCTAATGAAGATCTATTTTTCCACATAATAACATGTCAGTACCTTCATCATGTATTCTATTGAAACATTGTTACACCATGAATTTCCATAAAACCATATTTATTACCTAAATTCTCCAATATAATATTAGATATAATCCTTAGATCCAAAATTTTTGATAACTCCTACAATGATGGAATAAACAATCCATTAATCAGTTGCATGATAGTCAATATTATCTAATATAATTTATCCAAATCAATAATCTCTTATTTAGAATTCACTACCTTAGTATCTGGAAAATATTAAGATTTATCTTTCCTTAAAACAAATATTTTCCATAATGTTTAACATTATATTGAGTCACTTTTCATTGTAATATAAATCCTCAAATCCTAAATGAAATAGTACGTCAGTACAATCCTTATTTATATCCATAACTAATATAATCAATACACGGTTGATACAACACTAAAATGACATAATATAAGAACATTATTTATTCCTCCTAATTTGAGGTTTAATTATAACATGATTATATTCCAATAGCATCATTTGGGGTATAATATAATGAATGGGTCATTGATTCCCATAGTGTCTCAACTCCTTGCAGATGAATCATTGTACATTTGAAACCATTTTCTTTCTCTTTCAATCACATACTTGGTGTAATTTTCCCCACACTTATAACAAACACTCATTCTGTTCAAGCATTTACCAAGGTGATATTTTTCATATTTATCACATATAGAAAAATTCTTCTTTACCATCATCCCTTTATCCATCATTCTCTATACCATCCTTTTTTCTATGGATTCATTTCAAAGCCATATGACTTAGTGAATTCATTACTCATCCAATTAACACAAGATACAATTTCTTTATATGATTAGAATACATAGGAGACTATTTCAATTATAACAGATGGATTAATACCATGAATGATATGATCCTTCTTACTCTTTGTATCATGTCTATTGATGGAGTTATCATTCCTTATACATGGTGAATTTTCTAAATGAAGACATGTAGTAGGTTTTATCATATCATAATGTGTAATCCATAAAGAAGAAAAATTATCAAAATTAAATGATGATTATCACACATCAAGTCACATAATCATAAAAATGGTTTCTAGGAATAAAACTTTACTCCTAAATCATTCATAATGGTTTGTAAAGATAATCTAAATTATCCTAAGCATAACCCCAAGAGTCTCGTAACCAAGAGTGAAGCAACGCCCATTATTGTGTACCAAGATACCCTAGGTCAAGCTTGAAACTCCTTTTTTGATTTTTCGCTCCTAGGATCATCTGTGCCAGATCTTCTTATACCTTTTCATACTTAGACACGGATGTATTTGAAAGAAAACTCACAAAATCTATACATTACCAAAATAATAGGATGTTCCTCTATAATAATCCTCAATGTCTAGCTTAGGGTAATGTTCTCTAATCAGAGTTTTTCTAAATCAAAATTTTAAGGTTTTTACTAAACATACACTAATACCAACTGTAATGCCCTAACCCCAGAATCCTAGAGCTAGTGAAATAATTTTAATACATTGTTATGATTAAAATAATTCATGTCTGGAAGGACTGATTAGTTTAGAATTCTGGGAACATAGATTACATACATGAACATTATATTACAATTTCATACATAAAATTTAACATAGATTAACCTTTGAGAATTCCATTATTATTTTTTCTTAAACATGAATATAAATCATAGTACACTTCTTATCATCCTGGGAAAATAAAACAAAAGAAATGGGTGAGCTAAGATCCTCAATAAGGGTAAATAATTTAGCAGATGCAATAAACATTAAAGGAAAGATGTATAATAAAAAAAACAACCTTTTTAAACAAAACCATGAACACAAAGTGGAAAAAATATATCAAACATTACCGTATAAATATGAACATGGATATTCTACAAGTCGAAAAATTACATGAAGTAACTAATTTCATAATGAGGGAATGCCTAATGCAGGACATCATTTGCACAAAGTCAAATAAACCTTCCAAGAATACAAATATGATTTTGTTAAGACCTTGTGCAAAGATACAAGTTTGTCTCATGAGTCCTATTGATGCATCGAGGGGCTATAGCGGGCCCAACTCGTCACTTACTAAGTCAATTGCATTATTCATATGACAAATGATGAAACATAACATAAACATTCGTATTAAAAATAATATACGTAATGCCAATACAATATCCATAAACCATGAATGGTATAAAAAATCAATTCCATAGTAAAAGGTATCATAACTCATTAAACACAATATGTAATATTTTATTATAATAAATCATCCTCAATCAAGAATAATATCCGGTAATGTATGTTTATATATTTTAAAATGATTAGTAAAACATATTGAGTGAAATGACACTTTTAAATTAAATCATTTAAAAGTCACACTATTTATAATGGAAGGTTGTTGAAATATATTTTTTTAATCAATATTTCCCAAACCACATTGAATATTTTTAATTGAATTAACATTTTAAAACATTCATGTCCATATAAAATAATCCTTAAAACCATTTGGAAATCATGGACATTAATGAGAATGTTTAAGAAGAATATATATATAAAACCATTAAAAAATTGTTTTAGTTAAAGTGTTCCATTAAAATAATCCTTTCGAAAACACTTTTGTGAATCCTGAAAATTGATAATTACAATTACTCATTAAAAAAATTCACATAAACAATCTCAGTTAAAAATGATATTGGGAAATTAAACCTTACCTACTACATTCCATTAGTCAAGGGTATGCATAAACTTTTATATAATTACCATAATATGTTATTAAATTATAACTGAACAATATTAATATTTATGATATCATACATTTTTCATTTATTATTATATACTAACCATTTAATAATAATTTCTATGTTAAATAAACATTTCGGGTAATAATTTCTTTTTTTATTATACATGTTTTAACATTATATTCATGATTATGTCACATATATCATGATTTATATGCTTCCAGAATGTATAACATTATTTATATATCATATATATTTAGAATATAAATATTTATAATAGATAGATATATGAAATGGAAAACACCATTTATGGAGACAATAGGTTTTATGTACCCATAATCATTGTTTCCGTTTTCATATCGTATTCAAGGGAAGTAAGTGAATGGGATATATGTATGTATGTATATATATATATATATATTCCAGTATCATTATTACATCATATATTAAATTCTTATTAATAATATACATTTTTATAATCAGCGTTGAATGGTGAATGTGGAAATAAATCCCAAGCGTCGTGTAGTCGGTAAGTCGTACATACGCACAACCGACGAAATAAAACTATTGATAGTGAAATAGTATATAATGGGATGGTATATTATATATAATTAATAATTAACATTTTTAATTTATTATTTACATAAAATGTATTTATTATTAATCTCATCCAAATAATAAAGTGTTGAAAATAGTATTTAATGGGATGGTATATTATATATAATTAATAATTAACATTTTAGATTTATTATTGACATAAAATGTAATTATTATTAATCTCATCCAAATAATAAATTGTTGAATAACATACTACACCACTATGTGGAGACGGTAGTCGGTACATACACGCATATGGTGACATTCTCATTCATAGGATGGATAAAACAATTAATATGGTTGTACCATATATATAATAAAATCATACTATGTATAAGATAATTGATTTATTATTTTAGTATGAAAACAACAAAGAAAGTTGAAGGGGAAGGATATGTTAAAATTTAAAGAGGTGATGAAATTTTTAACTCTTCTTCGTGTTCCTCCTTTATATTTGATCAAAAGGGAACTATAGGTTTGATTTATTTTCAATGTAATACTGCTAAATTGAATTTGGGGAAGTTGGGATTATATTTTAGCAGGTTTGTTTCAAGGAAAATGGCTTTGGAGGTGTGAAATTAAGAGAAGGGGGAGTTCCATTTTATAAGAGAGGTTAGAGTCACCTTAGGAAAATCTTGGAATATTATTTTATTATAAAATCATATTATATTTCTAACTGCAACAAAAGGATTTATATTGAGGCTATGGTGGGTATGGGTCAATATCCTTTCAACCTATAGGTTTCAGATAGGATTAGTTCAACATATTAAGCTTATCCTTTAGATTTAACTCTTAGTAAAATTGTTTGTCTTTTAACATGCCTTCTTGTATTATTATAATAAATGATTAATAAAATTATAATAAAGATACAAGATAACCCCATGTGGTTCATTATTGAAATATCTATCATTATATGAGTCTTTTGTATGAACCATATATTTTTTTAAATATTATATCATTTAGTAATATAGTAGTTTTTTTATATTCATTTATGTCTTTCTGGAAACTATTGTGTATTTGGTTTTTTTGAAATTCATTACAATCTGACATCTTAAAAAAATTCATTGAATCAACCCTAACATGTCATATTAAGTTATAAATTCAGTGTAATGAATCATAAGTGTCAATTTAATTTATATTCATATTTTTAATATTTTTAATTTAAATCTTTCATTAATAGGGTAATTACTACATCATAATTGTGTCATAAATATGATTAATTATTTAATGTATAAAATTAGAAATAAAATAACATGATATATTTAATATTATTATCTTTCTAATTAATATTTAGAGTTGAAATTATCATATATATAAATTTATATTTAAAATTATTTAGTTATTTAAATTTTAATTTAAAACATTTAAGTCATCATTAAATAAATGAATAATAAATGTTCTAATCGAATCCATGTGGATCATTAAAGATCATATTTTATTCATATGGTTTATTTTTGTCGAAATACAATTATCCAATTGAATTAGGACATGTTTTAGGGAAATTATAATATCAGTTTAACCATTAATTTCCCTATTTACTTTTAATCATGGTAAGTATTATATAAAGGTTAATTTTCACCAAAAATTATTTTCATTCTATTGAACTGTATTTTACTTACTGATGTCAACCTTTTCTCTCTGTATTTTGAAATTCAAATCACTAAAGTGGTAAAAAACATTTTATGCACATTTGTAAATGTGCCTTGAAAGTGGATAAAAGATGTTAAAAGTCCAATAAATTTTTATATATTTATTCATATGATAAAATGACTACATTGAATTACATTAGAATAATATAGGTATTGTGTATCTATTTTAGACTATAAAATAATTTTTTTTAAAAACAATAATTTTTTAAATAAAAGTCGGTTTTAAAAAATAATACATTGTTTTTCACTATTCATTAAAAATTGATAGTTTTCTGAAAAACACAAAGCAATTTCCATAAGATAATTTTGATTATCTAAATTCAAAAATAAAGACTATTTTACCCAATTAAATAAATATATGTTTCATTAATTAATTTAAAATTAATTCCCATTGTCATAACAAAAAAAAGGGTTTTAAAAAGTAAAAACTGTCCAAAGGTTGACATATGGTTATGTCCAATTTAAATGAGAAACAACTTATAATGAAATAAATTGTATTAAATGATAATAATATAATCTAATTTTACATTAAAACATTTGAAATTTATAATTTAACACTGTATATTATTTTGATAAAAATGGTGTTTTAAATTAATATTTAGCACCACTATGTATTCATCAAAATATGAAATCTATGGGTGTTACATATAGTACCATTTGTAATGTAACATTCTGGTTCTGATTGTCACCCTGAAGTGCACCATACTCGGTTGGTCACATAACCTCATGTGAATTTCCCAAAACTCAAGAGGATTCCAACTAGTAGAGAGGGCCATGGTATGATTATGGGGAATCGATTCCCTCATTGGCTGAGTATACATAGAGAAATATCAACAATAACAAAAAAGGAAGCATTAATACCACACAACAAGAAAACATTGGAATACTAATAGTGAATAAACAACTAGAGAACATATATAAATGATGCATATCTAATTTTTCTAGGAAAGAAGTCAAACAAGTCACAATGATGAAGAATAAATACTAAAACAATTTCAAAAATAAACAAGTAAACATCAGCAGCATCACATGCCTGAGCATGGTTCCATGCTCTTCTACTCAAACTGCAATCAAGTACATGATGAAGAATGGCACTTTCCCTAATCTATACCTACAAACATATTGTAAGAACCCGGTTTATATGCGTGAGGGACATGTATATTTTTTTCATTTTTCCATAAGTGTTTTTTAGAAAATAAAGATAATTGGAAACAATACCAAATTTTGTGGGTACATGCCGTGTACTTTTCCACATGCCATGTACATTGGTCGTGTGGGATGAGTACACAGGGCGTGTAGGCCTGTCGGTGAAGAAGGGTGTAAAAACATACTACAGGCAGTGTACTTAGTATATACACATCGTGTAATCAGTCGGCAGGTGAACAGTAAGGCGGAAGAAGTAGCCTCCAGTGGAACAATATTACACGCTGTGCATTAAAAAATACACGCCATGTAATCATGTCCTCAGATGAATAGTGATGTGGTAGAAAGTGGCATCTAGAGGAACAGTAAAAAATGAAAAGTACACACCGTGTACATGAGAGTCCATGCCATGTTGTTTTTTTATTTTGTTATAAACTGGAAGTATCCTCCTCATTCAATATAGAAGCATAGAACTCTATTGGAGCGCAGGAGAGAGGGTTGATGCTTGGAGGAGCTCCCGACCGTACACCGAAACTCGGATTCCTTCGCCAATGATCATGTTATGATCATGCAGGTAACCCCTTTCCTCTCCTTGGGTGATTCCTTCAAATTATTTCACAATGAGAAGTTATTTGACTTTTAATGGGTTAACGTTTATCCCAGATCTGTGCCATTCTCGGTGGTTTTGGTAGGCATCGTTCATGTATACTGATTAGAGGAGATCAAGGTAAGTGGTCTTGTGTTTAATTCCAACTGCCCATTTATTTGTGTACCATTGTTCTACATTCCCATGTTTATGGTGTCATTTCTCTAAGTCCATGAATTCTTAAATAACTTTAATTTCATAGGTAATTTAATGAATTTGTATAAATATTTGTTTGGGATCATTGCCTTGATCTAGAGCCACCCTGTGGGTACGTTTCCATTGTTTAGCCGTTTGGCCAAGATACCTATGGGTATGCCATGATTATAGCACAAATTGAGTTTTCTTGAGATAAAATATATATAATATCTTGCTTATGTGTTGGGATCAGCCCTGTTACATGGTGTTTCTGAGGGCAATGTTCTTATTAGCCTGAGGGAAAGGTACTAATCAGCATGAGGTAAATGTTCTCTTATGCCCAAGGGAAAGTGTTTGTTTTTCCTGAGGGAAACGTTTCAAATGCTTGAGAAATGTAGACTCTATGCCTGATGGAAACCACATGAGGGCTTCGTTTCTATTCATCCAGAGGGAAAGATTCTGTTTAGCTTACGTGAAATATTCTATTTTTCCTGAGGGTAACGGTTCTTATTTCTGAGGGCACTATTTACATCGTATATTCACTATGGTGATTTTACATGTTATACCCACCATGCTAAAGCACATGCTTGGTATTGTTTTCCCTTGTACCTATTATATAGCTTGATTTAGTTCTGATGCGGCATTGTATAAGAGATTATCAGTAGAGTATTAGTCTTGGGAACTTATCATTCAATCATATGGAATTGTTAAATAATAATTAAATGCAAATGGAACTGGTTGGAGTAGATTCCTTTCTGCACTTCCTAGTTTATTGTATTTCGTTATTGCATAGTACTGTTGCACAATTTCACTAACAGTTGGGCAAAATCATTTTGTGGTTGCCTATTGGGATTTATTTCTTAAGCCCTGTTTGGGTCATGTCATGATCCAAAATAGATCATATTGCTGAAGGGGTAGATAAGGGAAAGAGTTCTTTTACAGGTACTTGATTGTTGCAGATGAATAGGAGATAATGGGACTGGGCTTAGGGTTGCAATGCTACTGAGTTCCAACTATTCTGTTTTATTTTGTGTTGCTATATTTTTCCATTGTACTGTATTATTTCATATTGTAGTGTATACACTTTTGGATTCATTCTTAGACTAAGGGGCATATATCATCATCAGATATATGACTATTGGTTGTTTATTTTACTTCTGTTCAGTTTTCCTTTTCATTTTGGTATTATTTACTACCTCTGCTTTTTTATGTTTATATTTCTCTGTTGTGCTACACATTGAAAAATGAGGGCATAGTTTCTACACTATAAGACTTGGGCCCTCTCTACTAGTCGGTAGCCTTTGGCGTTGGGGGAAATGCTCTTGAACTCATGTGACCAACCGAGTTCGGCACACCCATTGAGTGCCACCCCGATCATGGATGTTGCAATGTGGTATTAGGGGACTTTTCTTTTCTATGAGTTATTTTATTATTTGGTGATGACAAAAAGAGGTAGACTGTTAAAGGATTCAATAATAACTGTGCCAGGGAGTAGCTACCCCGTTTATAGGTAAAGTCTCGATTTTCTCAAAATTAAATTGTGATTTTCTGTTTATGATTATTACAATTGATTTTATTTTCACCGTTGGGTGATGCACTTGTGGTGTGTTGTTTATATTTTCATAATAGGTTCTATTTCGTTGAAACCATATGAGATGGGGGTATTCCATATCATGCAACATTTAGGCACATGTTTGAATCACATGTCATGTATAGTTACCATGCCATGTAGGTGCATTATAAATTTCATGTTGTTGTGATAGACGTCATTCTATAAATGCATGATGTTGTGATAGATGGCTCGATAAAATACCTGCTATTTAATAGGATATTATTTTGTAAGGTTTTGTAAATAAACACCAAACATTTGTTTATGAGGATTACGTGCTCACATCAATCGGAATTTTGTGGATAATCACCTTGTTGACTTCGTTAAAACATTTAAAATATTCCAAGCATTGATTCGTGGGGAGTATGGGACCTCACAGGTCGGTATTTGTCACATAGGTGTTGGATTCAGTGTTTATGTGGGCTTCAGAGTAGATTCTAAGGCTTACTGTCTGGAAAAACCAAAGAATACATGACGTGCAGTTTGTACTACATGCCATGTACGCTTCTGTTCGGAATGAAAGGAAAAAAATTTAAGTACACGCCATGTATCTTATCTACACTCCGTGTAGTTTCTGACCGTGTCTCAGGACATGTAGGTAGAAACATGAGATTATGAAAACTCTAGAGGGAACACGTCGTGTACTGACTGTACGTGCCGTTTCGTGTTGACCCTGTGTCCGCCATGTAACTAACAACACGGGTGGATAAAACATTGTTTAAACATGTTGTGTAGACCTTATACACAACATGTAGTGTAAACTGGGAATCTGACCATGTAACTAACAACACGGGCTGATGTTATCATTTCAAGTACAAAATGTGTCCGTATAGAACATGATGTGTAGTGTGAGCCATATATCCGGTCGTGTCGCGAACAACACGGGTCGGCGAAGCACATCTAGTACACGCCGAGTACATAAGGGACACGCTGTGTAGTCTTAACTAGTGAGAGACCATGTGGACTTTGCCATGTGGCTTGTGAGATAGGGTGGTGTACACATCATGTGCATGTGTAACATGCCATGTAATGTCAACCTAGTTGCCGATTATGTCACTAACAACATGGGATGTTTGAATCTAAGATGTACATGTCATGTCTATATAGATCGCATCATGTAGTTTGATCAGTGTACCCGATCGTGTCATGAACAACAGAGGTCGGTGAAGCTTGTCTAGTACATGTCGTGTAGACCATATACACTCACTGTTTAGTCTTCTTCAAATGGGAGCTATGTGTCTAACCCATGTAGAATGACTTGAGCAGGGGTAGAAAATTCATGTTCACGTCGTGTGTGCGGAAAACACACCATGTGTGTGGAAATCATATTGTGTGAGTGGACAACACGATGTGTGTGTGGACAAAACACCGTTTGTTAGGTTGTTACCCGACTAATTTTTGCAAATGTACATTCCCATATGAAGGACTTGAGGGAACACATCGTGTAGTTATTATACATGATGTTTAATTTTTTTGTAAAACATGGATGTTTTCTTTCACCTGTTCCATTATTATGTGTTCCGTTCATAGTTATCAATGATCTTTATCTCAGGCGTGTGTTTGACCTAGTATAGTCATGCCACAGAGATGACCTCGAGTTGTTTGCCAAGAGATCGACAACGATTATAATCTAGAGACGGTAGGCCATGGGCTACCGATGGATCCTCCAGTAGAGCATGATGCAGCACCAGCTGTTATACTGGACAAAGATGTGGATGTGCAGTTCCGTGAAGGCCTCATGTGGTTCATGAAGACCTTCCATGGAGCACCGCCAGTTTCCAAATCTATGGAAAACCTGACACGTATATTTCAGAATCAGAATCTGCCTACATTCTCATGGGATGGAAGACCACATGCTGTGGATTCATGGTTAGGTTCTATGTAGATCATCTTTGAGAATCTAGAGATGACTCTTGGGAAGAGGGTGAAGCTGGCTACTTACATGTTGTGTGATTCCACCAAGAAGTGTAGGGATGTTACCAACCAGTCTGGGCCTCACCGAGACATCGAGTGGGATGATTTTTAGTCATATTTATTTGAATTTTTCTCTCTGGAGATGCTGAGGTTAGATAGAGCTCGATAGTTCATGAATCTACAGTAGGGTTCCATGCCAGTTATAGATTATTATTCCCGCTTCACCAAACTACAATGTTTTCCACTTGTTCTGGTGGATTTTGAGACATTGTGGGATTGACGCTTTGATGATTGTCATCAAAATGTCATCCAAGCATTGGTGAACATTTTTACGTTGCTTACAGTGCATTCCATTGTGAACCAGACACTAATTACTGAGTGGAACCTGTGGGAAGCTAGTGGTGTTGACCAGGGTGTTTAGGCACTATTTTTTGGTAAAATTTCTACTGAAAAGAGGAAGAGGAAGAGGCATTTCTCTCATGATGGTAGTACCAGCCCAAAGATTTCTTCAGGTGGCCTGATAAGGTGTTACCAGTGCGGTAAAGAGTGGAACAAGAGACCTCAGAGTCCATGTGACCCAGTGGAGTGCCGAGCATGCATCAAGATGGGTCATCTGCAATGTTATTGAATTACATTTCCACCAATGGCTAGTGAGAGTGGTTCTGTGAAACATTCACGTGCAAGAACATGGCCGACATCTTCTTACTAGTCAGAAAATAGGAATATGTCAGGACGTTCAGGTTGAGGTGGTGTTCGTGGTCGTGGAATCCATATAGTAGGATCTCAGAGACAGCCGGGCGGGTTAGCTCAGGGGGCCAGGTAGTGTCGTAGGGCTGCAGTACTGGGCAGACATATGTAGTTCAACATACTAAGTAAATGAATGATCCCAAAACTTCTACTATCAGAGGTACTATTATAGTTACTTCTGTTTTATCTAAAGTAATTTTTGATAATGGTGTTACACATAGCATTATATATGTGCTTGTTGTGGAGTGCCTTTTGATCTATGTTTCTTCATCTTCAGATATCTTGATTCTAGACAGTCCGTTTGGGACTAGAACAGGTGGTGTGTGTCAATACATGGACTTCTCCTAGAGGTTGGTGGGTGTCACTTTCTATGGGACCTCTGTGTTATATAGATGACGAGCTATGATGTCATTCTCATAATGGACTAGTTATACCCTTTCGAGTCTATGTAGATTGCTATCATTGTATTGTGACTTTCACATCACCAGATGGTGGAGAGTTACAATACAAGGGTGAATGGGATTTATAGGCGAGCCGAGCTAGTCCTGAGAATCATGGGTGAGGTGGAGTGACAGCCCATATTGCGAGTTTACATCTGGATCACTTGAGAACATTTCATAAGGATTTCCCTCCAGTAGTTGATCTTTTCAGGTATGTCTTCCCGGATGACTATTCAGGTCTACCTCTAGAGCGAGAGGTGGATATCTCTGTTGAGATTGTTCCTGGATCATCACAAGATTCCATTACTCATTATTGGATGGCTACACTAGAGTTGTAGGAGCTCAAGAGGTTGGTGGGTGTCAATACATGGAGTTCCCCTAGAGGTTGGTGGGTGGCACTTTCTTATGGACCTCTATGTTATATAGATGACGAGCTATGACGTCATTCTCATAATGGACTAGTTATACCCTTTCGAGTCTATGTAGATTGCTATCATTGTATTGTGACTTTCACATCACCAGATGGTGGAGAGTTACAATAAAAGGGTGAATGGTCTACCTCTAGAGCGAGAGGTGGATATCTCTGTTGAGATTGTTCTTGGAGCATCACGAGTTTCCATTCCTCCTTATAGGATGGATACACTAGAGTTGTAAGAGCTCAAGAGGCAGTTGGAGGAGTTGTAGGCAACGTGTTTCATCCGACCCAGTACTTCTCCGTGGGATTCTCCTGTCCTATTTTCAATGAAGGATGACGTTACCCTCAACCTTTGTGTGGATTATATGATGTTGATTTAGTTGATGGTTATTAATTGATATCCCTTGCCAAGGAATGACGATATTTTTTATCTAATTCAATGAGCATGATTTCTCTGGAAGATTGACATGAAATCTAGATAACATCCATTGCGTGTTTGACCATTGGACATATCACTTACATCATTTCGGAGCACATATGTTCTATACGAGTACTTAGTCATGCCGTTTGGACTCATGAACGCACTAGTATTTGTAATGGCTCTGATGCAACATGTTTTCAACCCATATCTATATTATTTTGTTGTAGTATTCGTGGACGATATCTTGGTGTTCTCTCACACTCGACATGACCATGCTACCCATCATGAGATCATACTGAGTACACTAAGAGAAAATCATCTATTTTCTAAGATCTCAAAGTGCCACTTTAGGATGGACCAGATTCACTTCTTGGGTCATATCATCTCAGTGGAATGAGTTGCGGTAGACCCAAATAATGTGAGAGAAGTAGTTTCTTTGGATAATCCTAAGAAATTTTTTGAAATATGGAGTTTCATGGGGCTGACTAGATACTATATCCACTTTATACAGGACTTATCCTATATAGAATCATCATTGATGGGTTTGACTAAGAAGGGTGCAATATTTTTTTGGTCAAAAGAATTCAAGACTTCCATTCAAGAGCTAAAAGAAGTTTGACATCAGCACCAGTCCTGATACTTCTAGAGAAACAAAGGAGCTATACAGTTTACTGTGATGCATTAGGTATTGGGCTGGTAGCATTATTGATTCAGGGCAATCAAGTAGTTGCGTACTGGTAATGGGAGTTGATTCCACATAAGATTAATTACCCAACACATGATCTCAAGTTAGTTTCAATTGTTCATGTGTTACGTTGTTGGAGAGATTACTTCTTGGGATAAAATTTTGTGGTGTTTACAGATCCCAAAATACTCAAATACATCTTTACTCATCGTGACCTAAATCTGATATAGCGAAGGTGGTTGAATACCTTCAGTCCTTAAAGTTTGATATTTCCTATAAGCCTGATAAGGGTAACACAGTTGCTGGTTAACTAAGTTACAGGGCTCAGATACAGGCACATTAGGAGGCAAGGAAACTGGTGAGTGGCGGCTCATGGATTTGTTCTCTGAGATGCATTTGGAGGTGCACGATTGTTAGTGGCAAGCCTATATTTCATCATTATCTATGACTTCAACCCTCCTAGATAGTGTGAGGATGAGACAACTATCAGATTTAAAAGGCCATGTTCTATGGGAGTTGGTGGCAAGTGAGGACCCTCCTCTTGGTTTGACAATATGTGATGATGTGGTACTTCTATCCATAAATGAGTGTGTGTTCGAGGGGATATATGTAAAGAGTTGATGTAGGAGTTCCATGCTTCATCTTGGGAATTTCATCCCATAGATACCAAAAATGTACTGTGACTTGAGGCGTTAGTATTTTTGGTCGGGTATGAAAAGAGAGTTAGCTAGTTTGGTTACGAGATGTTTCACTTTTTAGCAGGTGAAGGTGGAGCATTAGAGGCCAGCCAGACTGTTACTAAAGTTATCCATTCTGAAGTGGAAAAGGGATAATGTCACTATGGACTTCATGACTGGGATGCTAAGGTCACCTCGAGGAAGTGATGTCATGTGGGTTGTTGTGGACACACTTACGAAGGTAGCGTACATTTAGCAGATCAAGGATACCTTCTATATTGACGAGCTCAGGAAGTTGTATATCTAAGAGGTAGTACGTCTACATAGGGTCCCTCATTCTATCATTTTAGATAGGGATGCCCGCATTACGTCTCGTTTCTGGAAGAGTTTTCAGAGGGCACTAGTTACACAGTTGCTTCTGAGTACAACTTACCACCCTCAAATCGATGGACAATCAGCGCATACGATACAGGTTCTTGAGGACATGTTGTGTGCGTGCATCCGTGACTTTGGGGGATCTTGGGAGAATCACATACCCCTGGCCGAGTTTTCCTACAATAGTAGTTTTCAGGAAACTATTGAGATGGCACCTTACGAGGCTTTATGTGGTAGGTCATTTTGATCACTGTTGTGCTGGTTGGAGGCATGTGAGGTAGCTTCAATAGGACCACATCTCATGCATGAGACATTAGAGCAGGTCTAGTGGATTCAGAAGCAGATTTCCACTCCACAGTCTTGTAAAAAATCTTATGTTGATCATCACAGACGACCCTTGGAGTTTGTGGTTAGGTATCATGTTTTCTTGCGTTTTTTACCGTGAATGGGACATAGGTGGATCAGGAGACCGGGTAAACATTCACTGAGGTTTGTGGTGCTGTTTAAGATATTGGAGAGAGTAAGGTCAGTTGCCTATCGGTTGCAGTTACCACAGAGGTACCAGGACATGCAGGACGTCTTCCATGAATCTCTGCTACACCGTTATCACTCAGACCCATCTCACATCTTTCAGCCTGAGGAGGTTGAACTTCAGGCCAACACATCCTTTGAGGAGAATCCGATTCATATTGTTTATAGGAGCACAAATGTTCTTCGAGGCTGGTCAGTTACTCTCGTACGGGTGCTATGGAAGCATGGCCAAGTGTAGGATTGATCTAGGAGTGAGAGACCAAAGTACATGCTCAAAGACCATAGTTGTTCTCAACATAACCTTCACCCCCATGGAAGGGAAATTCGGGGACGGATTGGAATAAGGGGGGACGTTTGTAATAACTCAGTTCTTATTCATGAGGTACAATTTTTTCGTTTTCATTTTCTTTAAGTGTTTTGGAGAAAATAAGGAAAATGGGGAATAATCCAAAATTTTGTGGGTACATGGCATGAACCTTTACACACGCCATGTTCTTTAGATGTGTTAGATGATAACACATGGTGTGTAGGCCTATAGATGAAGAAGGGTGTAAAAATTTACTACATGTCGTGTACATTGTATATACACGCCATGTAATCAGTCAACATGTGAATTGAAAGGCGGTGGGAGTAGCCGCCAGCGGAATGATAGTACACTCCATGTATTCATAAATGAACGCTATGTAATAATGTTGACCGATGAATAGTGAGGCGGTGTAATGTGTCCGCCAGAGGAAGAGTTCAAAATGAAAACTACACACCATGTACTTGAAAGTACATGTCATGTAGTTGTGTTTTTTTTGTTATAAACTGGAAGTAGCCTCCTCTTTCAATAGAGGAAGACCAGAACTCATTTGGATCGCTAGAGAGAGGGTCGAATCTTGGAGGATCTCTTGATCCTACAACAAAAATCGGATTCTTTCGCCGATGATCATGTTAGGACTGCGCATGTATTCCCTTTCCTATCCTTGTGTTTTTCTTTCCAATACTTTCCTAAGGGGATGTAATTTGAGTTTTAATGGGTGATTTTTTATCCCAAATCTATGCCGTTATGGAGAGTTTTGGGAGGCGTCATTCATGTATTTTGATCATAGGAGATCATGTTAGGTGGTCTTGTGTTTAATTCCAACAGCCGAGTTGTTTTTTTACCATTGTACTACGCGCCCATGTTTGGGGTGTCATATGTCTGAGGCCTTGAATGATTAAATACCTAGAATAACATAGGTAATTTATTGAATACGAATAAAATGTGGTTTGGGATCATTGTCTTGATCTAGGGCCACCTCGTGGGTGCGTTTCCCTTGTTTAGTCGTTTGGCCAGGATACCTTAATGTATGCCGTGATTATAGCATGATTTGAGTTTTCTTGAGAGAAAATATATATAATTGCTCGCTTATGTGTTGGACTCGTCCAAGTTACATGATGTGCCTGAGGGCAATGTTCTGATTAGCCTGAGGGCATGGTACTATTCAGCCTGAGGGCAAGGTTCTCTTATGCCTAAGGGAAACTATTTGTTTATCCTAAGGGAAACGTTTCATATGCCTGAGGTAAGTAGCATCTGCGCCTAAGGGTAATCACCTAACGGTTTTGTTTATGTTCATCCTGAGGGAAAGATTTAGTTTAGCCTGAGGGCATGATTCTATTTAGACTGAGGGAAATGGTTTTTATGTCTGACGATAATGTTTACATAGTATATTCACCGTGGTGATTTTACATGTTATACCTACCAAGATAAAGCACAACCTTGGTATTGTTATACCTTATACTTGTTTGATATCTTATTGTAGTTTTGTGGTGGTGCGATATATGAGATTGTAGGGATGAGGATGAGTCTCGGGAACATATAATTCAATCATATAGAATTGTTAAATAATAATTAAATTGAAATGGAACTTGCTGGAGTATCTACTTTTTAGTAATTCCTATTTTACAACATTTCATTATTTCACACTACGGTTGCACAATTTCACAGAAAATTGGGCATGGGCCTTTGGTGGTTTTATACTGGAATTTATTTCTCACACCCTGTTTGGGTCATGTTATGGCACCAAATATATTATACTGATGTAGGTTCAGATAAGGGAATGAGTCCTTAAACAAGTACTTGATTGTTGTAGAGGATTAGTAGAGCATGGGACTGAGCTTAGGCTTCTGATACTGCTAAGTTCCTACTGTTCTTTTTAATTTTTCTTGGATTTGTTTTCTACTTGTACTATATTGATTCAGATTGTTGTGTATCCTGTTTTGGATTCTTTCTTAGACTTAGGGACATATTGCATCATTATATACATGATTGATGGTTATTTCTTTTAATTATGTATTGTTTTTCATTTTAAGCTTGTTATTATTTACTGCTTCCTCTTTTGTATAATTATATTTCTGAGTTGCGCTAAACTTTGAAAAATGAGGGAATAGTTTCCCCACTATCAGACCTGGTCCCTCTCTGATAGTCATCAGCCTCTGGTGTTTTGAGAAATGGGCTTGAGGTCATGTGACCAACCCGGGTTAGGGCACCCGTTGAGTGTCACCTGGATTCAGAACATTGCACATATATTCTATTTAAGTAAAAAATCATGACCCAAACATTTTCTGAGATTATTTCCAGTATGTATCCACAGAAACATATGTCCCTAACTATATGTGAGTATGAAAAACATGTAATATATAAAAATGAATCAATAAACTTGGAAGTACTCAGAAGTAAACAATTCTATTATTTTCAATTAAATTCATTTACATTTAATAATTATTCAATATATTGAATAATGTAGCCTTGGGATATACCCTATGATATGTATCCCATAGTACTAAAATAACAACAGACATCTCAAATTACAATCTAAACAATAATTAGAGATGAATTCTATGTGTTTTCTATGGCATGGAATACATTTCTTAATCATAAAATCATTCACAAGAAACCCCATGGAAAATTTATCATAGTCTAATCCCCTAGGGGTTAACAAATCGTCAATAAAAAATAATAAATACCCTCTAGGAAATATTACATGGTCTAACCCCTTTGGTCTTACATATCACTATTCATTTACAAACAACCTCTCGGGTAACTCTCATAGTCAATACCCCATTGGTTAGAATTATAATGACCCTATAACAACTGTCACATTCAAAACCCTATGGTCTAACATTTATTTAATAATGACTATCTGTGTAGCTATCACATTCTAACCCCTCTAGTTAGTGTCCCACGACAGCTCTCACAGTTAATACCTCTTGTCAATTGAAAAAACAAAATATAATTAAATGATCGTACACCAGGATGCTCTCATAGTTAATTCCCCATGGTCATAATTTTATAATTTGTAACCATTTCATTTTATATAAATAGTATCTCTATCCTAACAAAACTAGGCATGGAAAACAAAGAAGACATACATGCTTTCTTAGACCTAACGGTCATTACCAAAACAAAATTGGGAAATTCCTCCATAAACAAGTTAGTAATCCATAGACAAAATCAATAACACTTTCACAAAAAAAAAACAAACCATATATGGAATTAATCATGGGTAAATTCAAAAACACACAATACCATAAACAAGGGTATTACGCACGGTTAGTATATATATAATCCAAAGACAACCAATTAAATGAACAAATAACATACCTCGATGTGGAATGATGGACACTCTTGAATGTCCACCCTTTAATCGGCAATGAACTTCATAGATCTATAAAAGGATCCAAATCATTCAACCTTATATATCTCCCTAAAGAGGACAAATCATGAATAGATTCTTTAGGGAAGGAGATAAGTCACTAGTGGGAATCTAACGCACCTAATGTCACCTCAATCGATGCTCGAACGGAGAAACGAGATGATCTAAAAGATCTTCAGTCATCTCTTAGATCTGTTGTATGAATCACTGGATGAAGACATTGATTCTATATATGATATGCAACCCTTATCTGATTAGTAAAATAAATGTAAAAAATAAATTTCATGTTCATTAAATCTAAATGTCATGCACTATCCTCAACCAGTCCCCACATTAGAAGGTCTGTTAGGAAACCAACATGGAAATGTACTCGACCGTTACACCGCCTGTACATAGTTATGCTTAGAAACTGTGTACACGACTTACAATCAAGAGTAAATTCCATGTAATCAAAAAATTTCCTCTACCAGATGAACAGAACATCTATGGAGATTCTTCGAGCTGCGATCCACAATCCATATTCGGTGCATCTCAAAGGATGCAACCACCTTCAAATCAACATCCTCAGGTTAGAAAACAAGAGATAAATCTGAAATGTATCATTGTAGCTAAGAAACGTGGAAGATTTAATTCATATCTCAGTACATCTGAGGAAATTAAAACAAAAAGGAGATCCACCCGAATCTCTCCAAAACATAAAATGTCTTGATGTATCTCGATGAATGATTTCTATGTCTCATATTCCTCTTTTCTCCCAACCTCGGTGAGAAATGTATGAAACCTTGATTGCCAACATTGATCTCCATAGGTCTTCTCCATCGATCATTATAAGATTTCTGGTGAGACTGTACTGTATCCATCCTCACGGAAATAAAATCCACCTCATTAGTGGTCTCTAGGACGAGACGATGTCCCAACATAGCTACCTCACTAACCTCCATTCAACATATGGGTGATTTGCATGGACTACCATATGAGGCCCCATAAGTTTCCATATGAATTGTCCCATGAAAATTATTATTGTATGAAAACTATCCAATGGGTATTTGTCTCTCCCATGTACCCCTAAAATCTAGAATGCATGCTCAAAGAATTTCCACCCGAACATAAATCCTTCTCTCGAATTTTCCATCTGTTTGGGGATAGTATGCTTTACTGTGATGTACATATGTACCCATGGCCCTTTGTAGTCCTTACCAAACATGATAAGTGAAACAAGATTCCCTTTCTGAAATGATTGAGTGTTTATCCCCATGAAAACATACAATCTCTCAGATTTACAACATTCCATGCTCATCAACACTGAAGGATTGCATGATCTGAAACAAATCTCCAAACTTCATGAGTTTTTCAACAAAAACCCATAAAACATCACTCCCTCAAGGTGACCTCGATAAAATGATCATTAAATCCATTATGAATACCATACACTTCTAATAATAAATTAGTTAACGAAGTAAAAGTCCTTTTGGTTACTGATTCTCCGCCTTCAATTATTGATATTTGGAATATATCATTAAAACCCTTCTACATCTATCTTCATGTTTGGCCACCAATACTGACAGTGTAGATCTCGATACAAATTCGTGACACCAAGATCATCTTTCCAAATCGAGGAATGAAAATTACACATCAGATCCTCATATTTTTCAGGTGACACCCATACATGACAATAAAAATGCAAGAATTCAACCTCACCAATGGTCCACCCAAGATTATGGTCCTCTTCTGACATACTCTCCCATATGACATGGCCTTCAGAATCCGATAGTTACCACATTCACACTCAATCCTATATATTGGTGGTAATAACTATAGAATAAATAGACGTCTTCCCTTGTCTATCTTGCACCTCCAAATGCATCATAGAGAACAGACCCCTAAGATTGAACTCACTGATGGCCTCCTAAACATCATGTATCTGAGTCCTCCTAACCATCACATAACCACTATGTGGCCATTCCAAGGTGTGTAGTCATGCTTAAATATAGATATATGAATGTATTAAACCCACCTTCACTGTCTCAAATTCATATAATGCTAGGTAAAGATGTGCATATCGATTTTGTGGTCTATGAAAACCTCCAAATGGACTCCCAAATTATAATTCCTCTAGAATTGTAAATCATGCACAACTGAAGATAACTCTAGTTCATGCGTTGTGTAATTCCTCTATGGAGGACTCAACTGTTTAGACCCGAATGCAACAAATCCTTTCACTGCATAACTACATCTCTCAACTCAATACCTAATGCATTGTAGTAAATGATGTAACTCATTGATAGATCTGAAAAAATCAATATCGGTGTAGATGTCAATATCTCATTCATCTCCTCAAAGGATGAATCAAAAGAATCTGTCCATAAGCACATTGCAAACTTCTTAGTCAGGTCCATCAGTATTGTTGCTAACTGTTATTAGTCTTGTATAAAGAACCATTAATAATCATCCATTCTCAACAAACTCTGTACCTCCAAGGCATTATTTGTATGATCCAAGGAAGCTTCTACTCTCTCATTCTATTTGCCTACTATTAATTCTTTCAGTATGATATCATGACCCATGAAGTGTATTTGATCCATTAAAAATTGGTATTTTGATAGGTAGGCATATAACTAATGACCTCTTAGTGTACTCAAATTAATCTCAAGATTGGCGGCATGATCGGGTCGAGTGTGATTGTAATCCTAGATATTATCCACAAAGACAAAAACAAAAGAATCCATGTATGGATAGAAAAATCAGTTCATTAGTTCCATAAAGACAACTAGAGTATTAGTTAGACCTAGTGGCTAACCACATACACATATCGAGCATACCAGCTCCAAATGGTTGTAATATGTATATATGATAGCCTAACACACTACTGGTTATCATCAAAGTTACTTTTTTTATTGAGAAACCACACAAAAACATACAAAACCCAACAGAAAACATAGAAGCAAAAAAACATTGGGGGTCTGAAATAGTGAAAATCAATGGAATGCTCTCTAATCAGATTAAAACCTTCGGGTTTCAAAGAAGGGAAATCATGCAGCCATACCAGATCAGGACCCCGAACATCCATGGATGCAAGGTAATATGCCACTTGATACCCTCCACCACAAATGACTAATTTTTGTGCCACTAGAAAGCATCCCATTGCACATGTTGATAATATAAATGATGGACCAAGGCAACAGAAAAAAATCATTAAGGGAATCACGAAGAATTTTTGAATCGGTTTGAACCTGGGAGATATATAGCTCCTGTTGGTGGCATAGCGAAATACATGTATACATGGCCTTGGATTCATCTTGGAGGGAGGACCCATACCCTAACCAAGAGGATAATTCCATAAGAATTGATCCCCCCTGGTCCCAAACCGCACCACCTCCACACAAAGCACCCACTGTATAGAACCCATCGATATTGAGCTTGAGACCTCCGGTGGGAGGAGACCGACATACCCAAGATCTTCTATGGCCACTCGACGGATAAAACATGCTACTGAAAATAATAAAATCTCATTTCAATATTCGAGAACACTAGGGATCCATGAATCAAATTGAAGAGATTGTCTATCCCTTGAAAGGGATATTGTTCTTGATAGTCAATTGGTTCATCTTTTGATAATCCACCCAATGTATGGGGGTATTTTCTTCTCTCTTCACAAACTTTATTGGGAAAGCCCTAGGAGAAATACTGGGTCGGATGAAACCCTTTCCTAAAACTCCTCTAACATCTTCATGAGCTCCTATATCTCATGTGTAGACATATTATAAGGTGTAATTGACACTGGTGACACTCATTGATCATGATAAATAGAGAAAACTACCTCTCACTCAAAAGGTAAACTTTAAACATCGTCAAGAAAAACATCCGTGAAATGATCCACCACTGGTGGAAATTACATCTGAGAAGTCCCCTAATCCTCTAGATATTGAAAGAAATATGGGATATAACTCCTCCCAACCCATGATGATGGGGTCCAAATCTATTCACCTAAGCACCCCATTTCCCCTTATGTAGAAAATAACCCCATTATGGTGACATGAAACTCAATTTGCGGTGATAGAATTCCAGAAAAACCTTAAATGAGAGTATGCAGTACTTTCTGAGGATAACATCGATGCCCATAGTCTCTAAAATAGAGATATCCCATAAGAAGTGCACCCACCAACCTAAAAATGTCACTCCTTACACTGTCATACACTAGTCGTCCTAAACCTTAACAGAGTATCTAGCATTATAACATATTTAGATAAAATGTCAAAGATCCCATGGATATCCACAAAATAATAAAATATAAAACTTTTGGAATCCCTAGTATAAAAAAGAGTGTATTCTAAAAATATGCCAACTATAATCGTACCTCTAATTGTAGAGGGTTTGAGATCCTACACATTTGGGTCTACTCCACTACAAAAGTTTGACTTGTACCATGTCCTTATGACCCTTCTTGATTAACCTGATGTGATACAATAATCACTAATCTTTTTTAGCATGACTACCACTACCAAGACCAAATTTAATGTCCAGACGACCTAAAAAACTCATGTTCAATGACTAATGAGAAGCTGGAGGTCTGGCTCGTGAACATGGGGTCATAGAATAACCCCTATAAGCCACTATTAGTGAGGAAATTAGGAAAAGTTCTTGATGATGACCCCATTATCCCACAATATTGTCACTGTAATGGGTTTCTCGAGCACTGAGGTCTCATGTTCCCACTCTTAGTGTATTGGTAGAATACCACCATGCTACTAGAAGAAACATCATATTATAGCTCTATACAACACTTCTTGATATCTGTCAATCAAGTTACAGCCCTATATTATGATCCACCATGGCTCGTAGCTCCTAACATCCTCATATTACACTTGGTAATCAGCACATGGTTCACAAGATCCATCACTAATGTCAGCCTAATGACATTCACCAGTGATAAGATTTCAAACATGATACAAACCTCAAACTGACTAGCCATAGATAACTCATCACCACCCAGAACATGTGTGGAGCGATGTACCTCTATAAAATTAGAATATAACTACATCACTGAAATATCTCACTTCTAAAGATCCATTAAATCTCAAGCTCGATCACCCCTCAATACATCAGTATAGAAGTATTCATATAGGATCCTTTGAAAACACATCCAAAATCATATCCTGATGATGTCCAACTTGTGAGATAAAATTTCAACATCTCAGGGTCAAATCATGTATCTTTTAGGTCATGAGCTTCACCCTCCTCACTTTAGGCATAACCAAATGCTCAATAAAAAAATGATGGCCACAAACCATGACTCAACAGTTTTTAATCCCACCTCCCCTAAAAATGATGGAGGATGATGCTGCTGAAACACCCGCATCATATCTTCCATAAACATGATAGAATATGGTGCTCCCTGAGCATTCTGTAACATCCTCAAAAACCCTTCATGTAATAGTGTATCTACTCTTGTGTCCTGAATAATAGTTGGTTCTAAGAAGATCAAGATGGGAGGATCTATTGGTAGTCTAAGATATTTCCTTTTCAGTGTCTAGTCATCGACCTGCACCTAGAAAACTACTGTTGGACATCTCAGTGGAATGAAACTGCAAGGTAAAGCATAGACATCAGTACAAGATTTTCAAGGACAAAATATTAGTGGTAAATAATGTAATAGTATAATAATAATTCATGTTTTACAAAACTGGGTTATACTTCATGTATAACCCCACACGTTTTGTTCCCTTAAGCATATAACATGGCATGTACCTATGTCAAACATGGTCGTGTAACACCCATTCACATGGAATGTTCCCTCTATGACACATCATGAACATGATTTTTCCCTCCATCCTGAGTTATTCTACACAGGTAGAGCTACACAATTCTTTCCTGGGTAACAATACATGTCATATTTGTTAGGACCACTTTGTGTATGAAGATTGTATTTTTTGTCAAAAATTGTCAATGTCGGTCAATATGAAGTAGGATATGAAGAAGGACTCCCAAATTAATGGAGATCGGCTGAAGTGAGGATGCCTGGAGAATTGTTATGAAGTCATATCATTGAATGTCATACATGGGTAATTCTCTATGATGAAAATTCAGAAAATTGTTATGATGATCCTAGGTTCAATGCATGTGTAACAAATGTGATACAATGTCAAAAAAATGAAGAATAGTGATTAAAATAAGAATATTCTTTATAGTTATGCATTTCAAAAATATCATAAGTCATGAGAACTTTTTATTCGTGTCTTATGAAGGAAAGGGGTGAAAAGGATGATTCCAGTCATATACAGTTTTGATTGGAAGGAATGATACTTCTAGAAGGAAGGGAAGTTTCAGTACATTCCATTGTAATTCTAATAATGCCAAATTTGGTCTATTAAAGGATATGAATCATGACAGTGGATTTTGTAATGAAAGCAGAAAATGGTTATAGGAAGTAGTGAAGAAGTAAATGACAATGGAATGGAAAATCTAGAGATGGCACAAAAGAACAGTTTAAGGGGGTGCTGTTTTCCAGTATTTACAAAATTTTAGGGCATGAAAATCGGTAGATGAATATGTGTATTTGTGAATGGATGTTGCACACAAGATTGAAGATGGTTTAGATTTTTGTGCGCAAGGAATGATTCAAGGTAAGAACATCAAAAAATGAAAAAGGCATGAAGTGCGCAAAAAAGTGGCTGAGTGCGCAAAAAATGAAGGTTGCGTGAAATATTAGTGGGATGCGTGAAAAATAAAAAGGTTGCACAAAATATATATAGGATGTGCATAATAGCAACTTGATTCATGAGAAAATAAAGTCTGTACGAAATATTGATGTGTTGTGTGGAATAGTGGAATGAATTTTTTCACACAAAATGTGGTTCAAGATCAGAAGCTCGATAATAATCAAAGGCATGAGGTGCACGAAATATTGTAGAATTGTGTGAATTGTGATGTTGCAAGAAATAATTTTTACGCATATGAAGAGGGTTTTAAAAGCCGATTAATGGTTTTCATACTAGGTCATGATACATATAAATATGATGTGAACCCTTCTCATTTGTTAAGTTTCGACACTTAGACAAATCATGAGCTCTGACATGTGAAAAAATTGAAGTATTGAGTAGTGCGCGAAATGAATAAGTGGTCCGCGAAAAGGAGAGTGTTGTGAGAAATCATCCAATTCTACGCGAAAAAGAATGTGCTTCACGAAAAGGTCTGTGTTGCATGAAAAACAGAGTTATGTGTGAAAAATTGAAGTGCCGCGCAAAAAGCCTATGCTGCGCGGCAAAAGGAGAGATGCGTGAAAATCCATTTTCACACCAAAAGGTGTTTTTACACCAAAGATTTGAATTTTACACACAAAAAATCTATAAGGGTGCGCAAAAAATTTTAGGGTACCAGATGCGTTTAACATGTTCAATGCACTCTTGATGTGTCTTGAAAAGAAGGAGAACCACACCATCTATGTGAAGAAGAAGGCACAAGCAAGCGACTAGTTTACTCAATCCCTCGTGGTGTTTTGTGAAGTAGATCATGTGAATACACAAATGGTGAATACTCACCCATGTAGTGCTTCATGAAGAATGATCCATGAATCATCCCTGGTTCTATGAAGATGAATCACACGTCCTCTATGTGAAGAAGATGACCTGTGGAGCTCTCTGCTTGCATGAAGGCGAACACTATTTGGTTTCATGATTTATAAACATTTTTTGCAGGGGTGTTGTTGCTTGTGTGACGAGGAGATAGACGTTCATCTAAACTCATACCTGCATGAAGGAAGATGGACGTATACCAATACACTAATGTATTGGTATTGAGAATTGAAGAAAGAGATTAAGACATTGTAGTACTATTTTTTATTATAATATGTCAAATAGAATGAAGTGAAGAATAATAATAACAGAGTATTCCCATCTGAACACTGACAATTATTTAGGGTAGTATGATTCAAATGATTGCAAGTGAACCAATTTTAATTTATTGAATAATCACATTGATGTATGTGATTTATTCCATGAAGGGAGAAGATTATTTAGTGTAGTTGGTTCATGCACTAAGAATAAGAAAGAAGAATTATAGTGCATTTAGCGTTCCACTAGAGAAGAAGAGAAAGAAAGAAGGAAGAAAGTCTTTCCTAATACATTGCATGTAATCAAGAAATGTTCACTAATGAAGAAAAAGAGTAGAACCCACCTTATCAAGAAGGAAGAAGACTGTATCCATGGGTAGTATAATGAACCAGATTGAGGATCTATGATGGACTAGGCTATCACCAGTCTAGGGAAGAGGATTGTTTCCCACCCCCTTCTAATGTGTACAGACTCACACTGGCTATGGGATTTCATTCCTAGCCCCTCCACTATAATATCATATCACATCATTGTAGAGAATCAATGTACTAGTCATATCCATGCATGGAAAAGAACGTAGATACTCTTATTGAGTGGTGAACCATGTAAAAATACTGTGAGCATATTTTTACTGCATTCAATTTTTGCATGCGACAGGGATAAAAGAATAATAGAATCAAGATCCTAATAGGTCAAGAGGTACAGGGACAAAAGTATGAGTTGGTTTAAAAATTTTCCCACACCGATTCACCCCTCTCAGTGTTAGGTATATCCCAAAGTGGTCATCTCAATGTTCACCCAAGACACAGAGTGTACAATTTCAGTTCGAGTTACCGGTGACATTGGGAATATAGTAGGAAACATATTTGACTCTACATGGAGAGAATAAATTAGACATGGTGTGTACAACCTATGTTTCATCCATAATTTTCAATGGTCAAATGTTCGGTTACATGATTATTTACAACACAGTGTGTACAATCTAGACACAGAGTGTTCTACCAAAATTTTTTATTCCATTTTTCTCTACTCACACAGTCATTCACATGGTTAAAGGATATAAGAAATGTAAATAACGTACATGGCATCTACATAAGAAATTTTTTCCTTCCACAGTAGATGAATAGATGGCATGTGTTCAAAACACCACATGCCATGTTATCTGGGTTTTTGTAAAGTAAGCCTCTGAAACATCACTGGAACCCATGATAACATACATTTCCGACAATGGAATGATAAATTTCAGTCCCGGAGAGCCCATAATCTGCAAATGAATGATTGGTATCCAATACACAGAAAAAAATGACAAAAATTCAATTAATGTTTATAAATGATCCACCAAATTCCAGTCAAAGAAGGACCATAACACCTCAGGGACCAAATTTGGGTGTCCAACCTAATAAAACATTACGTATTCCAATACCCTATAAAAAATGTATGTATTATAGCACAAAAACATGCATATCTTGCACGAAATCTATCAAAACCACATGCAATCAGTAATGTAAACTAAATGGCATAACAACAATGAATGACATGGGATCTCTATGATGTGTCTATGTGATTCATGAGATGGCATATCCTCATTTAATTGGGTTGAATCGGAAATAAAACCTCAATAATTTCAATGATAATAGCACAAAACAATTAAGTCACTTAAGGGGGAAATCAAATCAAATGTTTCAATTGAAAAACATGAAAAAATTGCAAGGTCTGGTAGTGGGAAATGAATATTTTTTTATAATACATTGTTATCTCCTGGTTTCAGGTGTCACACCGATGTGCCCCGGACACGGTTGTTCAGATAACCTCAAGAGACTTTTCCCAAACAAAAAAGGTAACCAAATACCAGTGAGTTCCAAGGTCTGGTAGTGGGAAAACTATTACCCCATTTATAGAGTACACATATAGGTATAACAATAATAAAAAAATAGATGTAGTAATACCATAAAACAAGTAATCTGCATAAGACTAATAGTAAATAAACAACTGGAGCAAATATATAAATGATTCATGTCTCATGTATCTAGGAAAGTAGCCAAATAGGCCCCAATGTTGGAAATACAATACTAAACCAAATTATAATATAAACAAGTAAACTCTTGTATCATCTCAAGCCTCATATTGGTCTCATGATCTCCTTCTCCAATACCAATCATGTACCCGATGAAGAAAGAATCATTCCCTTATCAATATGTGCAACCACATAATCTATTTGGGTCATAAGGCATGACCCAAACATGGTCTGAGATGCATCCTATTAGGCAACCATCAAAAGATCTATTCCAAACTATTAGTGAATATACATAGGGGTTTATATAATGAAATGATACAATAAACTAGGAATTACTTAGAAGTAAACAATTATACAGTTTTCAATTAATTTCTTTGACATTAAATTATTATTCAATCCTTTGGTTGATGTAACCTCAGGATATGGACTAAGAGTTGTATCCCCTACTATAATAATAAAACCAGACGTATCAAAATACCTATTAAACAATCAGGAGGGGCTGAGCCTATGTTTTTTCATTAGCTTTACAGACTCATCATAATCATATAATCATTCACAAGTAACCCTCTAGGAACATTCTCTTAGTATAAACCCCTATGTATTCACATATAATCAATCAATATTTAATAAATACCATATTTGAAAGCTCACACAGTCTAACCCCTTTAGTCTCACATAACACTATTCATTTACAAACCACCACCTAGGTAGCTCTCATGGTATATACCCCCTTGATATGAATTATAATGACCCCTTGACAGATCACATAGTCAATTTATTATGGTCCAACATTTATTTAATATTTAAACTCTAGGTTTCTCTCATAGTCTAACCCCACTGGTCAATGACCCACGATAGAATTCACATTCAATACCTCTGGTCAATCCTAATAACAATTTATAATTAGAAACCCCTACATTGAGAAGCCCTCAAATTCAATTCCCATTGGCCATAAATTCATAATGTAAAATACATGCATTTCATATAAACAAAAACATTATCATAACAACACTAGGAAAATAAAACAAAGCAGTCGAACATGATTTATAGACCAACTAACCATAACCAAAAAACACTTGGGAAACACCTCCACAATCAAGGTTATAAACCTTATGCACTATCAATAACCCATTATCTAACAAACAAACCATAAAAGGCAATAAACAAGGTTAAATTCCAAAACACCCAACAACCAAAACATGAGTATTCCGCACTTTTACCATATATAATCCACTGAAAACTAATGAAAGTCACAAAACACCTACCTCGATGTGTTATGGTGACACTCTTGAAAATCAGCACATGATTTGACATTTAACGTATTATATCATCAAAATGATCAAAAAAGTTCAACCATTCATAAGTCATGTGTAATGTCTCGATCCCAGTTACCCAGAGTCGGTGCATTATTATAGAACATTGGAATGATCACATAGGATAAAATCCTATGAGACTGATTGGTTTAGTAGCCTTGAAGTACTGGATACATATATTTTATTTACATTACATTATAAAATGAAAAAAAATAAAATTGCCACGTTTGAACACATTCATATCCCATAGAAAATCCATACAGGTCAGTCATAATATAACTCTTCACATCTTGGAAAAAATAAAACATAGAAAGGGGTGAGCTCAGGTACTCAGTAAGGATAACAGTATAGTGGATTCTTTCATAAATAATAATAAACATTAAAGATAATTTATAAGACTAAAAATCAAGCCTTTTAATAATAAACTTTATCATAACATGGAAAAGATAAAAAAAATAATTCTATTTAATTATTTAAATAGATATCGTATAAGTAAAATAATCACATGTAATATCAATATCCAATTTCATAATGATGGAATACGTAATGATAGACTTCATAACCACATAGTCAATGCCTCGATCCAAAACTACAAATAAGATTTCATCATGTACCTATTCCAAGACAGAAGATTGACTCATGAGACTACCGATTCATTGAGGAGCTATATAGGTCTCCACCCGTCACATCTTATGTCCAATGAATTCCTCATATGATAATATTGAAACATAACGAAAACATTTGTTTTAAAAATATCATACAATATGTTGATACATTAACCATAAACCATGAATGGTATAAAACTAACACATCCACATTCAAAAATATCAAAAAAACATTTATAAAATATGATATTCTGTATCAAAATAAATCAATATCAAACAAGTGTTAAATCCATCAATGGATGTTGTCATATAAGATGTAAAAAATAATTGATAAATATATCTCATTGTATTTGGAAATAATTTAAAACTTGCATAATTATAATAGAAATCATTTATTTTTTTAATATTCTTATAATATAGTAAGGTAATATTCAAAGGTGTTATAACTGCATAAAATAGCCGCACACACCATATAAGTTAAAAAACATTATTTCCCTAATTTTATCGAAAATGTCAGAAAGTACCTAGTTTGGAATATAATAGAAAGATTCCTTTATAAAAAATTTTAAAATTTGAAATAAGGGTATAAATGTTTTTAACCCATTTTCAAGGAAATAGTAAAAAAAATATTGAAATAAGTTTTTATTAAACAAGGATGTGGATAATAATGAGGCCCTAGTTGATACTCACGTATATACAACATCAGATAATTAAAATATTGTAGAATTAACCCAATCCATGTATATTTCTAGGGTCAAGGGTTCTTAACATCCTATAAAATAGTTAAATAATAGTTATTATGTTATACAAGAACAACATACATTAATACTATATCATATATGATCTTCTAATGTTACTTTTTTCATAATATTTCAGTAGTATCATTGTTTTGGTTGTTAACTGATTCATTTTCCGTTATAAGTTTTTTTATATAAGTCAATTTTGTTATGGATATGATATATTTTTTTAATTTCAATAATTATATTATGTTCCTAAAAATTATTTTTTTAATCATAAAATGAAATTTATTCTTGAATGATTATGATGGAGAATGAATCTTATCGTGTTTGTGGAGAAAGTAATCTGTATGAACGTAAGTGTGACCATATCATTATTTTGAGGGTGAAATAATTTGTAAATGGATGGTATAAAATATATAAAGAATCATTAATATGTTATATTTATTATTTAAATATGTTATACACATTATTATAAACATCCAAACAATGTAGTGTTTGAATAACAATCTACACCACGACATGGATACGGTAAGTCATACGTGCATACATATGGTAACGTGGTCATTCATAGGATGGATAGATTAATGAATATGGTCGTACCATATTTATGATAACTTCACATAATGAATATGGTACTTTATTTATTATTTTGGTATCTTAATAACAATGAATGTGGAAGTGGAAGAAGAAAAAAACTTGAATGATGTGGTGAAATAATTATATCTTCTTCGGGTGCTTCCTTTTGATTTGATCAAAAGGGCTCCCATGGTTGGATGTATGATCAAAGTTAGGCCTATAAGATTATGTTATTTTATTTATTAGTATATTTGGGAATGGTTTTGTTGAGACAAATCACATTGGAGGTGTAATTTTTAAGGATGTGGAAGTGCCCTTTTATAAGAGAGGTGAGGGTGACATTAGGAAAAGCCTGAAATATTATTCTATAATAAAATAATTTTCAGTTTTTAATTGCCTAAAAAAGAATTTATTTAGAAGATATGGTGGGTATGGGTCGAAAATATATCAACCAATAGGTTTTATATAGGTTTATGTCACCATATTAATGTTAACATTTAGATTTAACTCTTAGTTAAATAGTTTGACATTTACCATGTCTCCTTGTATTATTATATTATATGGTTAATAAACATACCATACACTACAAAGTGAACCCCAAGTGGATCATTATTGATATGTATATCCTTATCTACATCCTTTTCATGAATCATAGAATTTTTGGAATATTATAACAATTAATAATATAGTATTTTTTTTAAAATATAATTTATGTTAATTTTGACACTTTTTATTTTGTTTTTGTGAAAATCATAAAAACATTATTAACTCCATAAAAATTCATTTAATAACCTCTATCATGTCATTTTAAACTATAAATTTCATAGAATTAATCTAAAGGAAAAAAATTACGTTCATTTGGTTATTTATAATATCAATTATTTCAATCAACCATTAATTAGATAATTACTGCATCATCATTATGTCATAAATAAATTTAAATATATAATTAGTAAAAATTATAAATAAAATACAATTATGTAGGATATATTATTAGATTCATAATGATAATTTATAGTCAAAATTATCTTAGGTATTACCCAATATTAAAAAAAATTATTTATTAAACATTAAATATTACACTTTTAACTCTTCTTTAAATAAAATAATAACAAATGTTATAATCTATTAAAAGTTGACCAAAAGGATCCTATTTTGTATATGGTTGATTTTGGTCGAAATACACTTATCCAATAGAATTATTCAATGTGTTAGTGTAATAATAATAACATTTTAACCTTTAATTACCCTATTTACTTTTAACCGTGGTATGTAAATGTCCAAAGATACAATTCCCAAAAAATTATTTTCATCTTATTGAACCAAATTTTACATATTGATTTCAACTATGGATCATAGATCTTTGAAATTAAATTAATAGTAGTGGAAACATTACATTTTATGAAAATTTAAAAATGTTCCTTGAAGTGGGGAAAAAGACTGTAAAATGTTCAATAAAATTATATATATATAATATTATTATAAAATTACTCAAATGAAGTATATTGAACATATATTAGTAATATCTGAATATTTTGACTTAAAATAAATTTAAATAAAATGAATAATTATTTAAATTAAATGTCAGTTTTAAACAATATCACGGTGTTTTCACTATTCATCAAAAATTGAATGTTTTCAAGAAAATACCAAAAGTTTTCCTTACAATTTTTTTGATATTACAAAACCAAAAATGAAGTCCAATTTAAAAAATAAAATTTATAAAATTTCAAAATGTTTTTATTACAATTCATAACTGCTAGTTTGATTGGTCATTGTGTGTCAAAACTCAAAGTTGCGTGCAACACATGCTAAAGAATTATTCAAATAAAACGTATTGTGGAAGCTTGGGGTGTTATTTTATCTCCACCTTTAGATAATTTTACCCTAGATATGTAAATATTTTCACATCATAAAAATATTTGGGTGGTTCTTCATCATATGTTCCTCAGGATCATGCAATGCCTCTTACATCTTATGATTTCTCTATAGATCATTCACCATACAAGTCATTCGGTTTCATTGAAATTTATTTCTGATATCTATAATATTAACAGGCTCTTCACAATAAAACAAATCGGGTTCTATATCAATTCCATAATAAGTGAAAACTTGCATTGGGTCATGCATGTATTTTCTTAACAATGATATGCGGAACACATCATGATATTTGTAGAGACTTGGCGGTATTTCCAATTGATAAGAAACAACTCCAATTCGTTCTAGAATTTTGAATGGTCTGATGTACAAGGGACTTAATTTTCCCTTCTAACCAAATAGTATAACACCCTTCCATGATGATACCAAACAGAAAACATGATATCCCCCTTGAAATTCGAAATCCTTCCTTCAGTTAATGGAATAGATCTTTTTTCATTATTGTTACTCTTTGATGTGGGTTTGGATATCCTCCACCATTTCCATGGTTTTATCAACATGTTCTTTTCCTATAAGTTTTCTTTCACCAACATAATCATACAAGATGGTGTGAAACATCACTTTCCATATAATGATTTATATTGTTCTATCTATATACTAGAATGGAATCTATTGTAATAATAAAAGTATTCCAGAGGTAAATATTGATCCCGCATACCTTTACTGTCAGTTGAGAATCATCTCAACATTTCTTCTAAGGTTTGAATAGTTCATTCTAACATTCCATCAGTTTGATGGTTGTAGGTTGTGCTAAAATGAAGTGCAATATCTAGGGACTTATGATGACTTTTCCAGAATGTTTTTGTAAAATAATGATCGTGATCAGAAACAATCCATAGCGGTACTCCATGATGTCTTACAACTTCATTAATATATACTCATCTTAAATGTTCAAGTGGTAAATAATCTACTTTAGATATAAAATGTGATGACATGGCAAGTCGATCAACAATTACCCATATTGCACTATTTATTCCGGGAGTCTTTGGTAGCCCAAAGAAAAATACCATTATAATATCATCCCATTTCCAATCGGGTATGGGAAAAGGATTCATGACCTCTACCTTATGTTGCCTTCTAGACATAACCTATTGAAAAAAATATATCTGGACACATAATCAGAAATATCCCTTTTCATGTTCTCCCACCAAAATGGATCCATCAAATATCTATACATCTTTGTGCTACTAGGGTGTATAGAGAAATTGGGACTATGAGCATAATCCAACAATTCCATTTCAATATCTGGTATGTCGAGGACAAAAATTCTCTTCCCAAATTTCCAAATTCCATCATCATATATTATGTTGATCAATCTCTCATCTTTCACAGTATTAATTATCTTAATAATATCCTCATCATCAGTCTAAGAAACTTTTATCATTTGTAGTAAATATGTTTTGGTAACCATTTGAATAATATTTGATGTTTTATATTCCATGATTATTCTCATATCCATCATTACAAGATCGATGAACATTGGATCCCTTTAAACTCTCATCTTGTTCAAAACAACATGATCCTTTCTGCTCAAAGCAACATCCACCACATTTTCCATCCCCATGTGGTAGTGTATAGTGAAATCATAATCCTTGAGTAGATCGTGCCAACACATTTTCCTCATGTCAATTTTTTTGTGAGAAAATATACTTGAAGCTCTTGTGCTCTATATGTATCTAAATTTTTTACCATGGAGATAGTGTCTCCAAATCGTCAAATAAAATATTAGAACTGCTAACTCAAGATCATGAGTGGGATATTTTGTTCATGAATTTTTAGCTACCATGATGAAAAATGCAGTAAATCTATTATTCGGCAGAATGATGCAACCAAGTACTTTCCTAGAAGCAACACAATAAATTACAAACCCATCATTCTCTGATGGTAGATTCAATATAGTATTATTCACTTATCTTCTATTCATTTCATCAAAAAATACTTTACAATGTTTTGTCTAAACCAATTTAACCCCTTTACATGTGAGTTTAGTTAATGGGTTTTCCAATTGGGAAAAATTCTGGATGAAATGCCGATAATAACATGAAAAACCAATAAAACTACAAACCTTGGTTATACAAATCAATGATGGACATTATTATATTGACCTCTTCTTTGAAGGATAGAAATTTATTCCATACTAAGAGACAATATTTCCATGAAAAACAATTCTTGAATCCATGATTCACACTTGCTAAACTTCCCTTATAATTCTTTTAATTTGAGGTTTTTCCGAATAGTGCAAAACAGATTTTCATGATCTTCATAAATTTTTTATTATACAATGATATCATATATAAATACTACTACGAAGTTTTCATGATATTTTTTGAATGTTATATTCCTTAGATCCACGAAAACAGAGGGTGCACTTGTGAGTCCACAAGGCATTGCGGCAAACTCATAATGCTTGTACCTTATTGGAATTTTTTTTCGGAATTCCATCTTTCTTCATACACAACGGATGATATCCAAATCGAAGATCAGTCTTTAAAAATATTGATCTCCATGAAGTTGGTCGATTAAATCATCAATTTGAGGTTGGGGATACATGTTCCTTATTATTATAGCATTTATCTCTCTGTAGATAATGCACAACCTCATAGATCCATCATTCATCATAACAAAAAGAACATGGGATCCACTTGGAGAAACACAAGGGAGAATAAATACATTATTACTCAATTAAATTAGTTGTTTCATTAGTTCCATGAATTCCATAGTTTCCATTACATAAGGGGTCTTCGATAAGGGCCTTGAACTAGGAATTAAATTAATGTAAAATCAATTTCTCATTCTGGTGGATGTGCAAGTAAATCCTCTAGAAACACACCAAAAATTTCATACAAGATAGGTACATACTCTATTTGAACAATAATTACCCCACCCATAGTTATTTCATTCTCATTCCCCAAAATAATTGAATTCATTATAGTTACTAGGGTGGATTTAGATAAGAATACGGTGGTTACATTTCTACTCCAAAGATAAGGTACTCCATCCCATCATCGAATATTGTACCCTCTGGCTTCTTACATTAAATTTTCAAATCATGGTATGAAATCCAATAATTTTTGTGGATTATATTAAATTAAATCAGGGGGATGACAAAGATATCGGCAGATAAGGAACATTTATATTCCCCAAAGTGAACTGATTCTCAGAACATTGTTACAATTATCTTTTCCATAATAGTTTTGACTGACAACTCCCATGTTTAATCTAATTTGAAATATCTAGTTTTCTTAGTAAATTGGGAAGATATGAAACAATGCAATGATCTAGATTCAAATAAAGCATTAGTTAAACACAAGGGAACCATTAAATTACCTGAAGCATCATCATATGGATCTTTAACATCATTTTTAGTGATCCCATAATTATGGACATGTTCCCTTGGACTTTTCTAAGGTATGTTTTATTGGATCTTAATAAATTCATTTTCATAATTCCCAAACTCTCTACAATTGTAGCATTCAACATTGACAACCTCTTTCTTTCCTGTGCAATCACTTGCATGGTGTATTTTTTCACAACCCTTGTAATAGACTCTCATTCCCTTCATGCATTTATAGGGTGGTTTCATACAAAATTTACCACAAGATGGATATTCAGCTTTTCCCATATTTTCCTTTTTTCAATTTCCAGAGTTTTCAGCAAATCTCTTCTTCTAATTATTTTCTTTATAGTCACAAGGCATGTAGAATTTCTTTTCTACCTTAATATCACATGAGAAAAATGTCCTCGTATGATGAGAAGGATTGTGAGACTAATCTAGATGGATAAATTGTTTTAACACATCAAATAATCGGTAAATCATACTCCTTTTGTTACATGTAATATATGTTGCATGTCATGCTGACCTCGTAAATATAGACTCATACTTTGCGATATTATAATTCTCCTTTTGCTATAGAATTATAAATTGTCTTTCTATATTCGCTCGATGGTCATCAGTAATGTATTTTTTTTTTGAAAATATCATTAATCTCATTTCATTCCCTTTTTTATACATCTTCATCCTCTTTTGTGTTTTGAATTAATGACCACCATTTATATCCATTTCTCGTGAGGTGACAATTAGCCCTGACAACATATATCATTTCACTACTCCCCAAAGAATGAAATATTCTCTCTAAGGAACTTATCCATTTCTCTACTACAAATTGATATGTAGACCCATAGAATGTTGGGGGTTTTTTTCTCATGAAGTAGTATGACATTGCTCCTCTGTGTTGTAGATCAGGGCACCCCATATGGGTAAGTTTATTATTCATAACATAGGTGAGTTTACCATGTCTATTGATAAGATGATCAACACCAGTTGCATCACCAGCTCAACTATAATTTTTGTGAGTAGGAGGAAAATCCCTACATGGATTATGTGAATTGATATGTTTTTCATTCCTTCCACTAGGAACCATTTCTAAAGAATGTCACAAACAATATTAGTTTATGAATGTAAATACATACTTCCAAACTTCATAAATAGTTAACATAAATTTAACAATTTATGAGTATAATCCATAACCATAAAAATGTTTTTTTGAGAAGATATATAATCATAAATCCTAGTGTCAGTGCATTATTACATAACATTGGAATTATAACAAGGGATAAAATCACAAAATACCAATCAGTTTAGTAGCCTTGGAAGTACTATATACATACATAAGTTTTACATCACATTATAAAATGAAAAACAACAACAACATTGAATCCTTTGAACACATTTTTATAAATTGTACAATCCCTACAGTTCAGTATTAATACACAGCTTCACATCCTGGAAAAAATAAAACATAGAAATGGGTGACCTCATGTTTTCAGTAAGGTTGACAATATAGCGGAAAATTTCATAAATAACAATAAAAATTTAAGACAATATATAAGACTGAATCCCAAGCCATTTAAACTTAAACAGCAGCTTAAAATGGCCAAGATAAAAAATATAATTCCATTTACATATTCAGAGGGATATTATACTAGTCAAATAATCACATGTATTATCAATATCCAATTTCATAATGATGGAATGAATAATTCTAGAGTTCATAACCACATAGTCAAGGCCTCATGACCAGACTACAAATAAGATTTTTTCAAGACCTTGTTCAAACATACTAGTTTTTCTCATGATACCTACTAATGCATTGAGTAGTTATATCAAGCTCCACCAATCACATTCTATGACCAATTCATTCCTTATATGAAAAAAATTGAAACATTACAAAAAATATCATATTAAAACTATCATACGAAATGTTAATACATTGACAATAAACCATGAATGGTATAAAAATAACACATCCATGGTCAAACATATCACAAAACCTTTAATAATATATGGAAGAATGTATCCTAATAAATGAAAATCAAACAAGTGTAAAATCCATCAATGGATGTTGACATAGATAAAATAAAAACAATTGGAAAAAATATATCCTTCTATTTTGAAATAATTTAAAAGTAACATAATTAAAAAATAATACATTTATTTTGAAAATATTATAAAAATATTCTAAGGGGTGTGTTGAAGGTTTTATTAAGGCTTAAAACAGTCACACCTTCCGTATATGTTAAAAACAATTCATTCCTTAATTTTCATGAAAATGTCGTAAAGTACCTAGTTTCTAAAATGATGAAAAAAATCCTTTATAAAAATTTTATTAAAATAAAAACACTGGTATAAATAACATTATCCCATATTCTAGTAAATGGTGAGAATTTTTTGAAATATGATTGTATGAAACATAGATTTTGAAGATAAAGAGGTCCCAATTGATACTCACGTATAAACAACCTTTGATAATGAAGAGATTTTGGAATTTACCCTTACCTAGTACTTTTCCATTGTTGATGGTATGGTAAACACATGTATAATTTTTAAATAATTTTTATTAATTTATACAAGAACCACAAACATAAATATGATGTCATAAATGATTTTTTAATATTTCATTTTCAATAATATTTTATTAGTATCATATTTTCGGTTGTTAACTAATTCATTTTCATTTATATGTTTTGTTACGTAAGAATGGTTTTTACGGATATAATGTATTTGATTTATTTCAATAATGATATTATTTTCATAAAAATTATTTTATATCCTAAAATGGAATTTATTTTTAAAAAATTATGATGGGTAATGAATCTCATCGCATTTTTGGAGATGGTAATCTGTACGTACGCACGAGCGACAATATCATTCAATTGATGATGAAATCATATGTAATTGGATGGTATATCATATATAATGAATCATTAATTTGTTGTATTAAATATTTACATATTTTAAACTCATTATTAAAAAAATCCAAATAATGAAGTGTTTGAATAATACACAACTCCACGACGTTGAGAGGGTTAACTATATGTATGCACGTACGAGGACTTTTTCATTCATTGGATGTATTGAAAAATGAATATGGTGTACCATATTTATAATAACTTCCCAATATGAATATGGTACTTGATTTGTTATTTTGGAATGGGAATAACATTTAAAAAATAAGTGGAATAATAAAAGAACATGAAAGAGATGGTGAAATAATTACATCTTCTTCGGGTGTTTCCTTTTGAATTGATCATAAGGGCTCCATAAGTTGGATTTTTGATCAAAGTAAGTCTTGTAAGATTATGTTAGGGTAGTTGGGAAGATATTTGGGTAGGTTTTAGCTGATTCAAATGGCTTTGGAGGTGTGATTTTGAAAGAAGGGGAAGTGTCTTTTTATACGAGAGGTGAGGGTCACTTTTGAGAAGGCTTGATATATTATTTTATAATTAAATAATTTTCGGTTTTTAATTTCTAAAAAAATCATTTATTTAAAGTCTAAGTTTTTTATGAGTAAAGAATATATAACAAATAGATTTTATACACCATATTAACCCTATCATTTATATTTTACTCTTAGTTAAATAGCTTGACATTTTCCACGTCTAGTTGTATTTTTATATTATATGGTTAATAAACTTTCAATAAAATTCCAAGAGAACCCCAAGTGGTTCATTATAGATATATCTAACCTTATCTAAGTCCATTTTTCAATAATTACATTTTTTGGAATATTATATCAATTAATAATATAGTATTTCTTTTAAAACTCATTTATGTCAATTTTGACACTATTTTGTATTTTGTTTTTGGGAAAGCCATAAAAATTGATAACATTGAACAAAATTCATTTATTCATCCCTAACATGTAATACTATCTAATAAAATTATTTTAATTCATCAAAAGTGTAATGAACCAAATTTTTTCAATGGAAATTCCCTTCTTATATTTATGTCATAAAATGACATGCAAGCACAACATAATGAACTAGTAAGTGGTAAGTGGCCTTAAAACATACGTTTTTCACTTCTGTTTTTGGAATTTCGAAAATTTGGCATACGCGGTTGTGTTCAAGATGATTTTTGAAGTCTAATAAAACCAAAATAATTTTTGGTGAATAGTAACCAATGCTAATGAATAATAACATACCCTTATAAATAGTGATATACCCTAACAAATAGTATCCTGACCTATGGTGGTATAAAAATAATATTCAAGTTGTAAGTATGATATACCTATATTTTAGAATGAGTTAATGAATGTTTTAAAAATTGTTTTGTTAATAAACTATTATTTTAATTAAATATTAAAATAATCATATTTAGAAAATTTATTTTTGAAAAATGGACTTCATTTATGGATTCTACATGTCGAAAAATTGTTGCGGTGTTTTTTTGGGAATTTTCTGAAATACTTGAATTTTTTATGAATAGTAGAATCTGATAATTTTCAATAAATGCTAAATAATAGATTAATTGAGTAATCGATGATGCTCTTCTGATGTAAGCCCACTGGGTTTTGGATCTCATGATAATATCAATATTATTGGTCATGGAATACTTACTATTCCCTGTCTTGGGAAAAATACTAAACTAATGATTATAATATCATGAAATCCCTCCTCTCCTCCACAATAAAACACCCCTTCACTCCCTCTTCTCTCCACTCCTCTCAATCTCCATGAATTCCCTAAATTATACCCAAATATCTCCCCAAGTTCCTCCATCACATTTAAAAGCTCTTAGACTCTTCAAAATACGAAAACCTCTCCCCATAAGATGTTCTCAAAGGAGGAAGTCTCAAGAGGTAAATTGCTCTTCCCAAATTTATTCTTTTCTTTTTAGTTCTTTTCTTTTTTTATTTTCATTCCTCACCTCCCTTCACCATAATAGTATCATAAATCCCATAAAATACATGTACTAGAATGTATTCATGCTAGTGGTATATTTCATTATCTACTCCCCTTTCCCAACCATTTATTTGAAGAAATGAAAGCACCGTTTGAGATGTGCTAATTTAGCACATTCAAGGATAATCGTTTATTAATTTATATTATTGTCATTAATTATGGTCATGAAACCATTTGTGTAATGGTTGAACCAGTTTATTATATATGTAATATATCATATTTGTGGTTCTGTAATCTTTTGGTACAAATGGAATTAAGTTATTAATAAAAACACATTCTTTGTAATCAAATCCAGCGATCAACAAAAATAGTTATCACTATGTGTATATATATATAATAATTTGACATCATGCTAAGTAAACTAATTGAAATTGAAACCAGGTAATATCTTGGATATGAACTACAGAATAAAACTTTAATTATGGACAAACACTTTTTTCTTCAATAGAATCCAAACTTGAATCTAAGTGAACCGATCTTTTAGTGACAAGTAAACAAACGACCTCGAACAATGAAATTGAACCTTATAACTAATAAAAAAAACTTTGAATGAAATAAAAAGGGATATAATAAATAAATTAAATATAGAAGTGGTTCTAGAATTATGAATTAATAATCCTAATTTGTTTATTCAGGTCATTAATAACAAGTGATGAACACCACCAGATTTAAGGTAAGGTATCCTCCCCTTTTTCATTCTTAATAAATATTGTTCTCTATGCTATGACTTTTTGTGTAATAAAAAGTAATGGGTATGCTTATACACCTTACCCATACTGACTTAAAAATTTATAGGTGATGAGATACCCCTTTTCTCTCTCATCAATCCCTCTTAGGTACACTGGACACCATGCCGGTAAAATCATAACAAATTCTACCAAAACATTCTTCATTCTTTCGTGTTGCCTTATCTTTCCTTCTAAATAATGTTACCAAAAACATTTTTGTGAATCTTAAGAATTATGTATAGTTTTAAATGATTCTAATATCAAGACCCTTTCGTAACTTTATTTCGGGGATATACATGTTTTTGAAAGATTCCCTCTTGAGGACTTTCCGATAAGAAAACCTGTTTTAAGGGGACTTCCCGAATTTTTACCCAAATTTGAAAAGCAGTATATCCTCTATTTTAAGACAGCATTGTATTTGTAAAATCAGTATTTTATTTATTATAAACTCCTTGTTTCAATTCTGGTTTTATATAAAATAATGTTTTCATTACAATTTTAAAATCTCTATATATTTTCCATATAACTGCACAAAAATGTTTTAATGCTAATGTTTCTAAAATACATTTATAATATGTTTTCACTTATTTTTGAAACCACATACCATTTTATAATCCTATTTTACCCTTTTAAAATCCTTGTATTTTCTAATTCATTCCTTACATGGACACTTTCATGATACACCCATTGGTTATGATTTATGTCATGATGGTGGTACCCATTTCATTCCATGGGTACCATTATTTTTATGTATGGTTGATTATGTAGGATTTTATATGTGGTAAGAATATTTATGTCATAAAAATATACATGAAAATGTTGAGTTGGGTGCGGGAAGATAGAGATCTTATGCATTGGTTAAGCATATGTCTCATGATATGCGATGTGAAATGAGATTGGCGGTTATCCTTGACCCGTACTGAAATGGGAAACGAGATTGGCAGTTATCCTTGAACCGTACTAAAGATATGATTTATGATTCTGTCACATTTACATAATTCCATGATTATATGACCCATTCTTATATTTAATGTCTTTATAAATTTCATGCTTTTGGTATCATTATGTCATGCCTCGTAACTCATGTGTGTGAGATGTATCCTTATGTTCATTCCTTTACTGGGCTTTTTAGCTCATCCCTTTGTTCATGTGTTCCCCAGGGTACCCTATGAAGATGTAAGAGATCAAAGGAAGATAGAAGATCTTTATGGAGATTAAATAAATAAGTTTTTTAGATCCATGTTTTATGTTATATGTACGTAGTCTTATAAGACACTAGATGTAACGATCCTTGTCTTGTACTCTGATGATTAATTATGTTTAAATCATGAAATGTTTTATTTAAAAGGATTGGGTTTCTATATTTGGTATAAGAGGATGGTCTAGTTTTTTTTATGATTAAGAATAGAGCATCGTAGCGAGAACCTTAAGGATGAGACTAAGTATAAGAAAAGAGTCCTAAATTTTGGTGTGTATAGAGTAAGTGGTTTATCAAAAAAATACATCCCTGTTTGGATACTAGCAGGTAGAATAGACTCTAGAACAGATGTATCTAGGGGTAAAACATGAAAACACCACTTTGAGGTAGACTCAAACGGGAACTAATGCATGAAAACGGGCCTTGCTGCACTATTGGTTATGACACTCTCTGGGGATATGCATTGTTATATTCACAAGCATAGAAAAAACCATTATTACGGGGCAAAAAGAAGTCCATAAGAATATATGATAAGAAATATATCGAGGATAACAAAGATATACACCTATGGAATCACAAGCCAGGATATAAGTTTTCTTTATAAGTTCAAACTTTTATGTTAAATGTTTCTTTTTATGCCCAATAGATAAGTATTCAAGACCTCTAATTATATGTTCATTATCTTAGTTAATAGTGGGAAATAGATGAAAAAGTTCCAAAAACCAATGTTATGGGAAATGTAATGATTACCCAAATGACATGCCTGATGTGATGGAAGTGGGTGCTAAAAAATTTAGGATAGTACTTGCTCAACTGGCACGAGTTGTGAATAAAAACTTGAATCAGGTGGAACGTCCCACTCCTACAAGGAAAGAGAATGTTGTCGTAGAATCCTTCATGCGGCAAAGGCCTCCCTTGTTTAGTGGTTCTACTAATCCCCTCCTCGCAGAACAATATATTAACTCCATTGAAAAGATTTTTTATGTCCTCCAGTGCTCGGAAGAATAGAAATTTGTACTGACAGTCTATCTTTTTTATGGGGAAGCTGATTAGTGGTGGAGAATGATCATGAATACAATGTCCCAGGAGAAAATTGGTTCCATAGATCGAGAGGAATTCAAGAGGATGTTTTTTAACAAATAATATCCTTGAACCCTCCGTCTCAAGATGGAATGAGAGTTCCTTGGACTCTTACAGGAGGAAGATGAGTCCATCGGGGCGTATGAAGTGAGATTTACAAGGCTTGAAAGGTATGCCTCTGTCTTTGTCAAGAACACCGAAAGCATGGTGGATCACTTCTTTAGCAGACTAAAGGCAATTCTACTAAAAGTTTTGGAAATTAGAGACTTTGAAAACTATGAGTAAATTGTCTATTGTTCCCTCAAATTTGAAATGGAGATTGGAGACTCCCAGTGGTCTTAGGGGCCTAGTGAAAAGAAGCGGAAAATGGAGAACAACATGGGCGGTTCATCAATAAAATCCCAATATGGAAATAAGCCTCACATTACCATTTGCAAGAAGTGTGGGAAGAAGAATCTTGGTTACTATCTCAAGGGAACCAGGAATTGCTTCAAATAAGGAAAGTATGGTCATCAACCAATAATTGTTGAAGGGATATGAAAAATCCTGCTAATGTTGAAGAAGAACAGAATGTTCAGTTCAACACTCTGCCTGTAGTGTATTGTTTTAACAGCAAGGAGCTTGGGTATTATGCGAACAATTTCACTATGCCAAGGGTAGTCATAGGCATTCAGCAACAACATCCAAGGCAAGAAGGAAGGGCTTATGTTATCACTACTGCTGAGGTGGATCTAGAAAACAATATGGTGATAGATACTCTTGTTATTCATTCAATAATAGAAAACGTACTATTTGATTCTGGTTCTACGCATTCTTTTATATCATGCATGTTTAGTAGACCTATTCAAACACCAATTCAAAATTTGGATGAAATGTTATCTATGAGAACAGATAATAGGGATATTATTTCTTCCGTGGTTTATAATTCCTCCTAGGTTAATGTTTATGGACTGAACCACCCATCAGAACTTCTCATACATCTTTTAGTGGAGTTCGATGCTATCATGGGCATAGATTGGCTCTCTTTGTACAATTACAACATCAATTGATGGGAATGTGAGATTACTCTTCATATCCTGATGCATCCTCTGATTCTTTACATGTGCCAGGAGGAAGATGGGTCTCTTTTAAAATATTCGTCTCATGTTTGGATATTTCTTCCTTATGAGCATTCTTTTCTATCTCAAATGATTGAGACAATGGAGGGAATCTTTCTTTAAGACATTCCCATCATGAGGGATTACACTGATGTATTCCTTGAAGAGTTTTCTGGTCTTCCTCTTGACCGAGATGTTGATTTCTCAATTGATCATATCCCTGGATCTCTTCCAATATCAAAGTCACCTTACAGAATAGCCATCGTAGAGCTAAAAGGTCTGTAGAAGAAGCTACAAGAGAATATGTAGAAGAATTTTATATGCTTGATTTATTCATTGTGGGGTGCTCCATTCCTCTTCATCAAGAAGAAGGATGGATCAATGAGCCACTACATTGATTATCATGAGCTCAATAAAATCACTATAAAGAACAAGTATCCCCTTCCATGGATATAAGACTTGTTCGATCATCTTCGTGTGACCAGTTATTTCCCTAAGATGGAACATTGGTTAGGATACCACCAACTAAAGCTGAGGAAGGAAGATATTCCCATGACATCCTTTCGAACAAGGTATGGACACTATGAGTTCTTGGTGATGCCCTTCGGACTCACGAATGCACCAGAACTTTTCATGGATTTAATTAATAGTGTATTTAGAGATTTCCTTGACAAACTAAAGGTGAGGAAGGATAATATTCCAAAGACTGCCTTTTGAACAAGGTATGGACACTATGAGTTAATAGTGATGCCCTTCGGACTCCCGAATTCTCTAGAAATGTTCATGGATTTAATTAACAGAGTATTTAGAGATTTACCTCAACAAATTTGTGGTGGTCTTTATTAATGATATTCTGATATACTCCAAGAGCAAGGAGGAACATGAGGAGCATTTGGAAATAATGTTAAAAACATTGAAAAGGGAGAAGTTGTATGAAATGTATAGTAAATGTGACTTATGGATAGAAGAAGTATCATTATTGGGGCATCTTATCACCAGGAAAGGGATATCTGTGGACCCTTCCAAGATGAAGGTAATTGAAGAGTAGTCGAGGCCAACTTCTATAATGGAGAACTGTATCTTTTTTAGGTGTAGCTGGTTATTATTGATGATTTGTAAATAAAGTTTCATGATGTTCAAACCCAATGACCAAGCTGACATAGAAGAGAGTAATGTTTTTATGGACACAAGAATATGAAGACTGTTTCATGGAGTTGAAAAAGAGGGTTATCACAGCGATGGTACTCACACTCCCATCAAGTAGATAACTCATTGTGGTGTATAGTGATGCTTATAAAAATGTATTAGGATGTGTGCTAATGAAAAATGATAATGTGATAGCCTATTCCTCAAGGTAACTGAAAATCCATGAGAAAACAATCCCACACATGATCTAGAGTGTGCAGTTGTGATATTTGTATTGAAAATCTAGTGGCATTATCTCTATGGTGAAAAATGTGACATATATACAGACCACAAGAGACTCAAATATATATTCACACAGAAAGGGCATAATATGCGCCAAAAAAGATGGATAAATCTCATCAAGGATTATGACTACTCAATCCACTACCATCTTGGTAAGGCCAACAAGGTGGAGAATGCTCTATGTTGAAAGGATCCTACATCTTTATCTATGATTAGAATTGAAAAGGATCAGATCTTCATAGATTTGAAAAATATTGACAAGGGAATCCTTAAGGGTGTAACATCATCAATACTTTCTCAAATTATTTCTCAACCATCCCTCATTGAGAAAAAAATGTTTACTCAAAGAAAGGATGTGGAAATTCAGAAAAGGGTAAAAGCTATTAAAAAATTGAAATCCTCCCATTTCAAAATTGATGAGGAAGGAGTTGTAAGATTTGGGACACAATTATGTGTACCATATGATCCAGAAGGATCTATTGAATGATGTACATAGCTCAACATTCTCTATCCATCCTGGGAGTACCAAAATGTACTGTGATCTCCAAGAATAGTTCTGGTAGGATAACATAAATAAGGATATTTTAGAATATATATTAAGGTTCTTGGTATGTCAGCAAGTTAATGATGAGTGAAAAAATCCCAACGGTATGATGTAGACATTGCCTATACCAATGTGGAAATGGGAAAATGTTACTGTGGACTTTTTCACGGGTCTCCTAAAGACATCGAAGGGAAATAATACGATATTAGTTGTGGTTGACCAACTCACCAAGACATTCCATTTCATCACAATTTGTGAAAATCTCTCACTTGAACAACATGAAAAGTTATATGTGATGAAAGTGGTGAGACTGCAGGGTGTCCCAATCTCAATTATCTCTAACCGTGATCCAAGGTTCACATCTACATTTTGGAGGAGCCTTCAACATTCTTTCAGTACTGAATTGAATTTCAGCATGGCCTATCACCACCAAACTGATGGCCAGTCTGAATGAACTATTCAAACGCATGAAGATATGATTAGAGCATGATATCTAGTATTAAAAGGAGGATTGGATTAGAATCTCACATTTTTTGACTTCTCATACAACAATATCTTCCACTCGAGTATTCAGTTTGATCCATATGAAACTCTGTATGGAAAGCGGTGTATAACTCCAACCTGTTGGGATGAATTTGGATAAAGAAAGCTACTTGGACCCAATATTGTCCAAGAGATGACAGAGAAGGTTCAATTCATCCAAAAACACATCAAAGCAGCTCAAAGTCATCAAAAGAGCTATGCTGACAACCGTCCTAGGGACATGGACTTCGACGTTGGAGATAATGTCTTCCTTCAAATATCTCCATGGATGAATCATGTGATTCAGGAAGAAAGGGAAGCTAAGCCAAATCTATATTGGCCACTCTGAGATCCTTGACCACATAAGAGTCATGGCCTATTATCTTTCACTTCCACCAAATATAGATCATGTTCATGACATTTTTCACGTATCACTCTTGAGGAAGTACATACCTGATCCCTCACATGTACTAAACTCCGAGGTGGTTCAGCTGGAAGATGATCTCTATTATGAGAAGATGCCAGTAAAGATTCAGGATTAGAGAGAAATGTTTCTACACAAAAAGGCAACCCATATTGTCATAGTTTTTTTGAGGAACCATAAGGATGAGGAAGCAACATGGGAACTGGAGGAAGAAATGAAGGAAAAGTACCCACATCTGTTTTTGGCCTAGAATGTAAATTGAAATTTTGAAAGTGAAATTTCATAAGGGGGGAAGAATGTAATGATGTAAAGTTTTTCAATGGAAATTCCCTTCGAATAATTATTTCATAAAATCACATGAATGCACAACGTAATTAACTAGTAAGTGGTAAGTGACCATTAATTTTTTTTTTCACTTTTGTGTGTGGAATTTCAAAAATCTGGCATACATGGTTGTGTTCAAGATGTTTTTTGGAGTCTAATAAAACAAAAATATTTTTTGGTGAATAGTTACCTACCCTAATTAATAGTAACATACCCTTATGAATAGTGAAATTACCTAATAAATAGTAACCTCACCAATGGTGGTATAAAAATAATATTCAAGTAGGAAGTACGATATACCTATATTTTAGAATGAGTTAAAGAATGTTTTAAAACATGATTTGATAATAAATTATTATTTTTATTAAAAATTAAAATAATAATATTTATATAATTATTTTTGAAAAATGGAATTCATTTTTGGATTCTACACGTCAAAAAATTGTTAGGGTGAGGTTTTGGGATTTTTCGGAAATACTTGAATTTTTAATGAATTGTAGAATCCGATAATTTACAATAAATGCTAAATAATGGATTTATTGAGTCATCTATGATGCTATGATGATGTAAGACGAATTGTTTTAGGATAACATGATAAAATCACTATTCATGGTCATGGAATACTTACTATTCCTTTTCATGGGAAAAAATTTAATAAATTAATGATTATAATATCATGAATTCCCTCCTTTCCACCACTTTAAAACCCCCACCCTTCACTACCTCTTCTCTCCACTCCTCTCAAGATCCAAGACATCACAAAATAATGCTCAAATATCTCACCAAGGTCCTCCCCCATGTCCAAAAGCCCTTATACTCCTCAAAAAACCAAAACCTCCCCCTTTAAGAGGTTCTCAAAGGAGGAAGTCTCAAGAGGTAAATTCATCTTCCCAAATTTCTTCTTTTCATTTAAGTTCTTTTTTTTTATTTTATTTCCTCACCTACCTTCACCATAATAGTATTATAAATCCACTAACATACATTAACTATAATTTCATCATTATAGTGATATAATTAATTATCTTCTCCCATTTCCCAACCCCATTATTTGAATAAATGAAAGAACCGTTTGAGATGGGATAATTTAGCATATTAAAGGACAACAGTTAATCAATTTCTATTATTGACATTAATTATGGTATTGAAACCATTTGTGTTATGGTTGAAGAAGATTATAATATATTTACTATATCCTTTTTTCTGTAATCGTTTGGTTCAAATGGAATGAGTTTATAAATCAAAACACATTCTTTGTAATCAAATCCACCGATCAGAAAAAAAATGGTTAGCACTATGGTTATATATATATATATAATCATTCGACATCACACTAATTAACCTAAATAAAATCAAAACAAGGTAATATCCTAGATATGAACTAAAGAATATAACTTCAATTCTGCACACACACATTTATCTTTCATATAATCCAAACTTGAATCTATGTGAATTTATCTTTTAAACCCAAGTAATCAAACGAGCTCGAACAATGAAATTGAACCTTATAAATAATAAAAAATGATTCGAATGAAGTAAAAATGGTTATAATTTATAAATTAAATATATAAGAGTTTCTGAAATTATGAATTAATAATCCTAATTTTTTTATTCAGGTCATTAATAACAAATGAATAACACCACCAGATTTAATATAAGGGATCCTCGCCTTTTCACTCTTAATCGAAATTGTTTTCTATGTAATGTATTTTTGTGTAACACCAAGTGATGATGTAAGTTTATACACCTTCCCCATACTGACCTATTGTTTTATAAGTGATGAGAAACCCCTTTCATCTCTCATCAAGACCTCTTAGGTACACCCGATACCATGCCGGTAAAATCATAACGAATTCTACCCAAACCTTCTTCGTTCTTTCGGGTTTCCTTATCGTTTTTTTGAAATGGTGTTATCAAATCTATTTGTGTGAATCTTATGAATTCTTGATAGTTGTAAAATATTCTAATATGAAAAACCTTTCATCGTTTTCTTTTGGAGATATACATGTTTTTGAATGATTCTCGCCTTAGAACTTTCCTATAAGCAAACCTTTTTTAAGGGGACTTCCTGAATTTTTACCCAAATTTGAAGTTCACTCTATCCTCTATTTTATGACAGCATTTTATTAGTAAATTCAGTATTTTTATTATGAAAACCTCTTTGTTTAAATTCTTGTTTTATATAAAACAATGTCTTATTTACTATTTTAAATGCTCTACAATATTTTCCATAAAACCGCACAATTTTTTTTAATGATAATGTTTCAAAAATACATTTATCATATGTTGTCACGTATGTTTGACACTAAATACCATGTTATATTCCTATTTTATCCTATGAAAGTTCATGTATTTTATAATTCATTTCTTACATGGACAGTTTCATGATACGCCCCTTGGTTATGATTTATTTCATGATGGTTGTACCAAATGTTTTCCATGGGAACCCTTATGTTTATGTATGGTTGAATACGTATGATTGTATAGGTGGTAAGAATATTTATGTGGCCAGAACATACTAGAAAATTTTGAGATGGGTGCGCCCAGATAGTGCTCAAATTCATTGGGTAAGGATAAGTCTAATGAGATGCGATGTGAAAAAAGATTGGCGGTTAGCCTTGACCCGTACTGAAATGGGATACGGGACTGGCAGTTAGCCTTGACCCATACTAAATAAATGATTTATTATTCTTCCACATTTATATGATTCCATGTTTATATGATCTCATGATTATAATAAATGACTTTATAAGTTTCATGCTTTGGATATCATTATGTCATGCATCCTAACTCATGTGCTTGAGATGTATCCTTATGTTCATTACTTTAGTGGGATTTTTAGCTCATCCATTTTTTCATTTGTTCCCCAGGGTTCACTATGCAGATATAAGAGCTCAAAGGAAGTTAAGACCTATTTATGGAGATTAAATAATGAAGTTTTTTTTAGTCCCATATTTTATGTTATATGTACAAGTCTTCCAAGACACTAGACATAATGTTCTTTGGCTAGTACTCTAATGATTAATTATGCTTAAAATCATGAAATGTTTTTTATAAAAGGCTTGGGTCACTATAAAAAATATCAATTTATATTTATGTGGATATTTATAATATAAATTATTTTAAACATTCATTTATAATGTAATTACTGCATCATCATTGGGCCATAAATAAATTTAATTATATAAACTATAAAAAATCTAAAAAAAATATCAATATATCGGAAATATATTTAGATTTAAAATGAATATTTATATTTTAATTTTTCTTATGTATAAACTTATAATAATATTGGTTTAGTTAGTAAACAATGAATTTAACACTTTTAACTCTTCTTTAAATAAAATAATAATAAATGTCTTAATCTAATACAAGTGGATCAAAAAGATCATTTTTTATTCCTAAGGATGCTTTTGTTCGAAATATACTTATACAATAGAATTAGGACTTGTGTAAGGGCAATAATAATATATTTGTACATTTAATTACCCTATTTACTTTGAACCGTGGTAAAAATAAATGTCAAAAGTGACTAATCACCAAAAATTATTTTCATCATATTAATCCAAATTTTACTTATTGATGTCAACCATGATTCTTGGATTTTTGAAATTAAATCCACAGAAGATCAAAAATTACGTTTTATGAAAATTTTCTAATGTTCCTAGAAGGGGCTAAAGGACGACAAAAAGTTCAATAAATTCTATACATATAATATTATTATAAAATGACTGCGATGAATTATATTGAACTTATATAATTGTTATGTATCTATTTTTACATAAAATAAATTTAAATAAAATAAATAATTATTTAAATTAATAGTCTATTTTAAACAATAATGCAGTTCCTTTCTCTATTCATCAAAAAATGATAGTTTTCAAAAAAATACCAAAAAATCACTCATAGTTATAATTGATATTCTAAAACCAAAAATAAAGTCCACTATGATAATTAAGATTTATATAATTTCAAAAATGTGGATATTACTATTCATAATGCGATGTTTGATTGGTCATGGTGTTTTAAAACTCCAAGTTGCATAGAATACAAGCTATTTCATTATTTAAAGGAAATCGTACTGTGGAAGCTTGCAGTGTTACATTCTCCCATCCTTCAAAAAATTTAATCTTCAATATTTTTAGAATATTTCTACATAGAAATATTCGGTTGGTTCTTCATCATTTGTTCTTCAGGATCCCACATAGCCTCTTCCATCTTATAATTTATCTATAGAAATTTCACCAGACTAGTCATTCAGTTTCATAACACTTGTTCTCTGGTATCTAGATTCTTCAATGGATCTTCACAATAAGACAGATGAGGTTATAATTCTATTTCTACATAGGTGAGTACAATCATTTTTCCTGGAATGTATTTTCATAACAGGGATATGTGGAAGACATCATAAACATTGGATAGACATGGCACCATTACCAAACAATAAGCTACAACTCCAATTTGTTCTAGAATTTTGAAATGTCTATTGTACATAGGTCCTAATTTTCCCTTCTTACCGAATCGTATAACATCGTTCCATGGAGATACCAACATGAAAACATGATCTTCTACTTGAAATTCCAAATATTTTTTTTAGATGTCCACATTAATCCATTGCCAACATTGAGCTGCATTGATGTGGGATTGGATAACCTTCACCTTTTTTATTGTTTCTTTAACAAGTTTTGGGCCAACGAGTTCTCCTTCACCAACATAGACCCAAAACGTTGGTGTGTGACATCTCTATCTATATAATGCTTCTTATGGTTCCATCTAAATACATGAATGGAAGATATTGTTATATGAAAATTATATCAGAGTTAATTATTGATCCCACATACAAAGAATGTCAAGTGATAAAGATCTCAACAGGTCTTCTATAGATTGAATAGTTCATTCAAATTGTCCATCAGTTTGAGGGTGCTAGGAATTTCTCAATAATTGTTCGGTATCTAGGGAATTCTAAAGATATTTCTATAATCATGGTGAATGTTGGGATCTCGATCTGAAACAATCGATATGGGTACTTCATAAATTCTTACAACATCATTAATATATAATTTTGTTAAACGTCCAAATGGTAAATCATCTATTTTATCAAGAAAATGTGTTAAATTGGTAAGATGATCAACAATGACCCATATTGCATCATCACTTTTTCGAGTCATTGGAATCCCCATGATAAAGTCCATCATAATATCATCCCATTTACACTCAAGTAATGGAGGAGGAATTTTGACTCCTCCAGGATGTTGTCTTCCAGAATTAAAATGTTGACAAACCATATATATTGACACATAATCCGCAATATCTCTTTTCATGTGTTACCACCAAAAATGGTCTTTCAAATCTCTATACATCTTAGAGAAACAAGGTTTTATGTATAAATTAAATCATTATGCATCATCCCAAAATTCCCTTTCTAGATCAGGTATTTCAGAAACACAAATTATCTTCCCAAATTCAAAAATTCCATCATCATATATGATGTTAATCAATCACATATCATTCACGGCTTTAATTTTCTTTTGAAACTCCTCATCTTTAGTATGAGAACGTTTTATCCTTTATAGTAATGATGGGTTAGAAACCATTTGAAACATTCTAGATGTTTCACCTTCCATGATTATTCCCATATCCATCTTTACTATATCCATTAAAAACGTATCCCTTTCAACTGAAATCTTGTTTAAATCTCCAATAAAATTTCCTCTCAATTCATCTGCCACTTTATTTTCCTTCCTCGGGTGGTAGTGTATAGTGAAATCATAATCCACGCGTAGCTCGAGACAATTCTGTTCCCTCGTGTTGAGTTTTTTTTTTATAAAATTTATTTGATGTTCTTGTGATCAGTATATATCTCACATTTTCACCGTATAGATAGAATCTCCAAATATTCAAAGAAATTATTACAGCGACTAACTCTAGATCATGATTGTGGTAGTTATGTTCATGAATTTTTAGCTATCGTGATGCATGGGTAATAACGCTATCCTTCTTTATAAGGACAAAACCACGTCCTCTCATTGAAGAATCACTATAAATAATAAATTCATCATTCCCTGATGGTAGAGTCAAGATAATACAATTACTATTATTCTCTTCAGTTCATCGAATCATTCTTCGGACTCTTTTTTGGAAACTAATTTAACACCTTTATGTGTGATTTGGTTAATGGGTTTTCCAATTGGGAAAATTTTTGGATGAAATTCTATTAATATCCAACTCTACCAATAAAACTGTGTACCCCAGTTATAATCATTAGTGATGGCCATTATTTTATTTCTATTTTCATTTAATTATTTTTAGTGATTCCATCCTTAATGTCAATAAGGTCAAAAAAAGAAATTTACTGAAGCTAGAAATAAAATTTTCTAAACTGCCCATATAATTCTTTACTTATAAGGGTTTTTAGAGTAATTCATAAGTAATTTTCATGATCTACATTGCTTTTTATGTATATCATGATATCATCAAAAAATACCACAACAACGTCATCATGATATTCCTTAAAAAATCTATAACATATATCCATGAAAATAGATGGTGAATTAGTCAGTTCAAAATGAATTATTGTAAACTTGTAATTCCCATACCTTGTTCGAAATGTTGTTTTTAGAATTTCAACCTTCTTCACACACAACTGATGATATATACATGCACAATATTTGATAAATATTGAGCTCCATGAAGTTGGTCGAATAAATCATATATGCGAGGTAAGGGATACTTTTTCAATATTGTTATTGCATTGGTCACGCTATAGTCAATGCACAACCTCATAAATCAATTTTTCTTATTAACAAATAGAATAGGGGTTTCCCATGGAAAAACCTAGTGTGAATAAATCCTTAATTACTCAATTCCCCTAGTTGTTTATTTAATTCCACTAATTCTACAGTGTCCATTCAATAAGGTGTCCTACATATGGTCGTTGAACTAGGAATTAAATCAATGGAAAACTCAATTTCTCATTCTCTAGGATGACCATGTAATCCTTTGGAAATACATCAACATATTCTTGCACAATAGGTACATCCAAAATTTTAAGATTCCTTTCCTCACCCATAGTAATTACATTTTCTTCCTCCCTAGTAATTGAATTTAGTAGATCTATTGGGAGTGGATCTAGATAAGAATCATATGGTGACATTTCTACTCTAAAGATAAGGTACTTTTTATCATCATTGAAAATTTTACCCTCCTTTTTCTTAAAATAAATTTTCACATCATGGTCTGAAATGAAATCCATTACAGGTATTATATCAAAATAATTCATGGGTATTATGACAATTTTAGCAGATAAATAGAATTTATATTCTTTAATGGGAACTGAATCAAAAAACATTGTTGCATTTATACCTCCGTTCGGATTTTTGACTGACAATTCCCTTGTAAAATCAAATTTAAAATATCTAATTTTCTTAACAAATTGGGAAGATATAAAAAATGTGATGATTCAAAATAAAAAAACCATTGGATGAACATGAGGAATCCATTAAATTACCTACGCCCGCATATTTTGAAACTTCAACCTCAGTAGTAGTGATCACATATGCAAGGACATTCTGCATTGGCCTTTTCTGAGGTAAGATTCATTTTCTCTAAAGAAATTCATTTTTATAATTCCCTATTTCTCTAAAATTCTAGCATTAAACATAGAAAAACTCTTTTTTTACATTTCATGAATGGCCCAAAGACCTTCATTTTTTATTGATTTTTGATAACCCCCCTTTCAAGGTATGAGGGGGAACCCTTACAAGGACCGTAGGCTCTGATATTACATGGCTGATAGGCTTATGAGATTACATGACTCGGAGGTCTTAGGGAATTCAACCATACTATCTATAAGGAACTACCCCTCCTTAGTATCAACATCTTGATAGTATCTCTCCACCTTTGCATGGCCATCTAGCTAGGCTTCCCATGCAAGCACAGGCTGGTACCGATGCCATAGCCATACCCTGTCATTCTGACAATCCATTTGGCTCTACTCTGGGGAGTGCACCAGCTCTGAATCCTCTTATGGGGATGGTCCTTTTTTGTAGTGTGTCTAGGGACTTCATTCATGTGGCCCGAAGGCCTTGGGGTGGCCTTAAGTCCTTATGGTGGCCCGATGGCCTTGAGAATCTGCTGGCCTAAAGGCCTTGGGTGGCCCGAAAGCCTTGTAGGACCCGAGGACCAAACTGGTGGCCCGAAGGCCCAGATGGATGAATAGTTCCGACTGCAATAATACCAAACATTTCCTGCTACATTACTGCTACAATGCCAGCTACAGTACTACTATAGTACTGCTATAGTACCCAGAAATATTCCTCCACCGGGATTTGATCTCGGGACTCTTGGATGCACATAGAGAGTCCTCACCAACTAGAATGAGGCTCTTATGACAAACGTGTGTTGCTAACACCGACTACCAGAGGGGGCCCACCTTCCCAAGTGCGTGTCACATTCCCCAGCTAAGAAATGGCTTTGAATTTCCCTGTTCATAATATGAATAGTGTTTGAGCCTGGTGGGACTCGATCTTGTCCCAGTTCCCATGAAGAGTGAGGGGCACAACCAGCGGGTACCAGTCGGCTAACACCCCATGGGCCTATTTCTTTCCATTGAAATGAAGAGCATGTTGGCCATTTTCACCACACTTATAAAAGAGTTCCATTCACATCTATCAAGTACCAGGGCGTTTCATCTAATATTTTCCATAGGATAGATATTCGTATTTTCCCTTCATCCCCTTATATCCATTTCTAGAGTGTTTAGCAGATCTCTTCTACTGTATCTTTGCGTTAATGTCGTAAGACATAGAGAATTATTTTTCTGACATGATAGAACATGAGACAATATATTTGAATGATTATAAGGATTGTGAGAATAATGCTCGATAGATAAATGGATTTAACTAATTAAGAAATTGATCCATCAAACTTCTTGGGTTTCATATATAATTTATTGCATGCCTTGATATCCATTTAATGTCAGCCTCATACATTACGACATTATCATCTCTATTTTTCCTCAGACATAGAAATTATCTTTCCATATACCCTAGATGGTCATGAGGAAATTATTTTTCAATGAAAACCTCCTTAAAATCCCTCAATTCCATATTTGATACTTTTTCATCCTAGTTTGTGTTTTGAATTAATAACCACTATTGATCTGCATCTCCCGTGAGGTGATAAAATGCCATTGAATCTTTTTCCCTTTCACAACTCCCCAAAGCATGAAATATTTTCACTCAAAACTTTTCATTTTCTCTGCTAAAAATGGATTTGTAGTCCCATTGATTGTTGATGGTTGTTTCCTATTGAAGAGGTCTAACATCGATACTCGGTATTATGGATCAGTTTGGTCCATATGGGTAATGTTATTATTCGTAACATTAGTGAGTTGTCGTACTATGGTGATAAGCTGGTCAGCACTAGTTTTATCACCAACTCCACTATAATTTTCTTCTGTATGATGGAAATACATTAATGGATTAAATTCATGGATATGATTTCCATTCCATCCACTAAGATCCATTTCTAAACAATGCAATTCACTAGATTAGTTTTTGAATCTCATTACATAATTCCAAACAAGTAAAACACTAAACATAAATAGAATAGTTTATGAAAATAATCTATAATAATAAAAAAGTTTTCATTGAGGAGGTACATACTCATAAATCCTTCATAATGGATTGCAAAAAAATATGAATTACCTTAAGAATATCCCTCAAAAGTTTCGTTACGAAATGTGCAGCAAGTCCCAATCTTGTGTACCATGATACCTCTCGTCAAGATCAAAACTCCTTTTCAGTGTTTTCACTCCTAGGTACATCTGTTCCAGAGCTACCTCTACCTACTCGTATCCATAAAATGATGAATTTCAATGAAAATTCACAAAATCATTAAATTAATAAAATTCGAGGATGTTCTTCTATATTAATCCTCAATGATTAAATTTGGATAATGTTCTGTGATCATTGTTTTTTAAATTTAGCATTCTATGTTTGTACTAAACTTTTTCTGATACAAACAATAATACCCTGATCTATTTCACCTATAGTTACTGCATTATTACAAAACATTGGTTTAATCCAAAGGGATCAAATCATGGAGGACCGATCAATTTAGATACCTTGGATGTACTAGATAAATAAAAAAGTTTTAAATTTCATTTTAAAATGAAAAAATAAAACTATCTCCATTGAACACATTCATATTATTTATAATATTCATGCCATCGAGTCTTAATATACTTCATTGCATCCTGGGAAAACTACATAGAAAGAGGTGAGATTAGGTGATCTATAAGGATGATTATATAGAGGAAACGTTCATAAATATTAATAAACATTTAGTGCAATGTATACAACTAAAACACAACACTTTTAAATACAATCGTTACCATTACATGGAAATTGATAAAACAAATAATTCCATGAACTTATTCACATTGATATTTTACTTATCGAATAATCACATGTAATATCAATATCCAATTTCATAATGATGTAATGAATAATAAAAAACACCATATCCACATAGTCAAGGCCTCATTCAAAGACTATAAATTAGATTTTGTCAAGGCCATGTTATAGACACTAGTTTGTATCATGAGGCATACCGATGCATTGAGGAGATATAGCAGGATCCAGCCATCACTTACTAAGTCTAATGCATTCCATATATAAAAATATTGGAACATAACATAAACATTCATATTAAAACTTGAATACATAATTGTTAATAATTTAACCCTTAACCATAAATGGTATAAAAATAACACATCCACATTCTAACATATTACAAATCCATTAATACAATATAGATGATTGTATCATTATTAATCAGCTTCAAACAAGTGTAAAATCCATCAGAGGATATTGACATAGATGAAACCAAAACTATTTAAGAGAAATAACTCTTTCTATGTGGAAATAATTTTAAAGTCACATAAATATAAAATAAACCATTTGTTTTGAACATATTCTTATAATATATTTTGGGAAGTTTTGAAGGTGTTATAACGGTGGAAAATAGCCTCACACAGCATATAAGTAAAAAAAAATTACTTAATTTTGTACAAAAGGCCGTAAAGTACCTTTTTTGAATAATGATGGAATGATTCCTTTATAAAAATTTTAAATAAATTAAAAAACGTTTATAAATTAAATTAACTCTTGGTCTTATAAATAATAAAAAAAATTAAATACATTTTTATGAAACGCAAATGTGGATGATAAATAGGTCCTAGTAGATTATCAAGTACAAACAATCTCAGATAATGAAGATATTGTTAAATTAACCCTTAACAAGTCATTTTACTTGGTCAAAGTTAAATTAACCTCATGTATAATTGTAATTAAATTATACCTAAGCCGAATACACAAATATGATATCATATATGATCTTATAATATTTCATTGCTAATAATATTTCAATAGTATATCTATTTTAGGTGTTATCTGATTCATTTTACTTTTTATGTTTTGTAATAGATGTCATGTTTTTTATGGATTAGATGTATTTTATTAATATCTAGAGTTATATTAAGTTCACAATTATTATTTTTCTATTCATAAAAATAAATTTATTCTTTAATGATTACGATGGGGAATGAATCTCATCACATTCTTGGAGATGGTAGTTTGTTCGTATGCAAAAGCGACCATATTATTATATTAATGGTGAAAAAGTATGTAATTGAATTTTATATCATTTATACTGATGAAAATCATGTTATATTTATTATTTACATCTGTTATTCTCATTATTATACCTATCCAAATAATGAATTGTTTGAATAAAAAACTACTCCAGGATGTGGAGACAGTAAGCTATACGTACACACGTATGATAAATTTGTCATTATTTGAATGGATAGAATAATTAATATGGTATTCTACTAGAGTTATTATTTTGGTAATGGAATAACAAATATAGTGGAAATTGAAGAAGAAATGAACTTGAAAGAGGTGTTGAAATGATTACCTCTTCTTCGAGTGATTCCTTTTGATTTGATCAAAAGGCTCCATAGGATGGCTTTCTGATAAAATGAAGGGATCTATTATTATGTTAGGGTAGTTTAGAGGATATTTGGCTAGGGTCTGGCCAATAAAAATGGTTTATGAGGTTTGATATGAAGATAAGGGTAAGTTCCCTTTTATAAGAGAGGTGAGAGTCTCTTTAGGAAAAGATTGAAATACATTTTTATAATAAAATAATTTTTTCATTATAATGTCCCTAAAAGAATTTATTTAGAGGATATGGTGGGTACGGGTCTAAAAATATTCAACCAATTGGTTTTATTCATGTTTATGTCATCATATTAGCCTTATCTTTTATATTTAACTCTTAATTTATTAGTTTTACATTTATCATGTCTCCTTGTATTTTTATATTATATGGTTAATAAACTTACTATGAACTGCCTACTGGAACACAAGTGGTTAATTATTGATATATCTATCTTTCTCTATGTCTTTTGGATGAAGATAATTTTTTTGGATTATTATATCAATCAATTATTTAGTATTTATTTTTATAACTAATTTATGTCAATTTTGACACTATTTGGTATTTTGTTTTTATGAAATTCATAACAACTTGATTACTTAAAAGATAATGCATTTAATAAACCCTAACATGTCATATTAACATATTAAATTCATTGAATCCATCCAAAGTCTCAATTTAAATTTATTTAGAAATTTATGATTTCAATTATTTTAATCTTTCATTAATAATGTAATTAGTACTTCATCATTGTGTCATAAATCAATTTATTAATTTAATGTCTCAAAATTATAAATAAAATACCATTATGTAGGAAATATTTTTACATTTACTATTATTATTTATAGTTTAATTTATCTTATTTATTACCATATATTAAAAAAATTTAGTTATTAAACCTTGAATTTAACACTTTTAACTCTTCTTTAAATAAAATAATAATTAATTTCCTAATATAATCAATTTGGACCAAAAGGGTCATATAATATTCCAAAGGTTTATTTTGGACTAAATACACTAATCCAATATAATTAGGACATGTTTTAGGGTAATAATAATATCATTTTTCCATTAATTACCATATTTACGTTTAACTATGGTAAATAAAATTCAAAAGTTACTATTCTCCAAAAAATTAGTTTTCTGGCATCTCGCCTTTTTATAACATAATCATTCATTATATTAGAAAAAGTTGAGGATCTTTAAGGTTTAGTGTCTTGGAAACCAGGAACATAATACATTAAAACAACATAAACCATTATTCTTAAACATTTTAGAGGCTTCACCTTAAGTTCATCCTAGGTTCATTACTGCATCTCATAACCTGGGGACATACATCAGAAGAAAGGGTGATCAGAAGGCCCAGTAAATGAAACAAGAGAAACATTTTACATGTGAACTTGAGATACTTCAATAAGTTCATGAAAAGAACTTTAAGGAATGAGAAAGAAATAATGAGGCATATCATAATAAAAATAAAGTTTCTCATAAATTGAAGATATGGATACAACATTTAATATTGAAAATCATTTCTTTTTCAACAAGGTCAATCCCCAACGTGTCATTAAAAATTAAGAAGGTTATTCACCAAGGCGTCGTTAAAAATAGTCATATCTAGAGATTAAGACTTTACCCAATGCATTAGAGTGCTATCAGGGCACACCCTTGAAATGACTTTATAAAAATGTGAGACAAATATATCATCATAAATCATTTCATAAACAACCCATATATCATAAAAGTAATGGGTTTCATTTCATAATCATAACGTTTTAAAAAACTGCTTTAAAGACATGATATTTCTGTCACTTTAAAACCCACAGAAAATGAAGGTGGGTCTCATGTAGATAAATCCCAGAATTTAAAATAGAACATTATGGTATATATTTTAATACCACTATTGAATATAGAGACATTTTGAGACGAAAATTCTGCAGCATAATGACCATGTTTTGGGGTTTTAGAAAACATTGAAAAGAGAGGGGACATGGGTCAAAAATTCATAAATGAACCATAAAAAAGTAGAGGGATAGAATATGAAGGATATATGAACATGGTAATGAAATTTTAAGGACATACCATTTGAAATGAAAAACATGGAAGGATGACAAAAATTAGATTTATCTTATGAAAATTCTGCAGCCTAACAACATCACTTAAACTTCAAAAAAAAGAATTGACAAGATGAAATAGGGTCTATCATCATATTAAAATATGATATCAGTATGATAGATATAGATATAATACCCCAATATAATTAAAAATTAACCTGAAAGACTTGAAATGAATGTCGAACTTTGAATAGAATGAGAAGGGTGAAAGAATCCCTTAAAAATTGTGTAGCCTAACGACGCCACTTAAACATTCTTAAAACGAATTGATGAGAGAAAGAGGGGGTATCCCATCATATGAACATGAAATGATCAGTAGGATTAATATAAAATAAAATCCTCCAACATAAGAACATGGAGCATTAAAGGAATGACATAAAAGATATTACTTGAAAAGAAAGAGAGAGCTCATATCCCTTATCCTAAACGTAACGCTTAAAACTCAATGGATGGGACCTTGAGAGGCTTGAAGGAACATTGGGAGGACTCCTTGGGAGGTAAGGAGACCATAACATCGTTGAGGACGGTTTTGGAGTCGAATCGATGAGAGGATGGCATGGTAATTATAGGGAATGTGAGGGGACAAGGCATTAATGGCTAAGGGACACCTCATTAGTGGTTTTGGAAAAACCATGGGCTTGCCCATAGTATTTGCCCATGGTATTGTCCACCTGGTACACCTTGCACAATAATTCATCCCATTTAGTGGACCATCCCTTAAAATATCTCATGAAATCATCATGACACAGTTATGATGTCATTTAACATACCGAAACCCTAAAACTGCAATTTTACTATTCACTGAAAATACATCTTTTTTAGAAAAATATCAAAAAATTACCTTAACATAATAATTATGCTCTGAGTTCAAAAATAAAGTACATTTTAAGAAATATTATTCTATATATTTTTAATTAAATTTTTAAATAAAAAAACTATTCACTCGAGAAAACTAATAATTGATTAATAATTTATGAAACCAATATTTAACCATTTTATTGAACCACACTACTTAATAAGGGTGTCTAAATTATATTAAAACTTTCTTTAATTGAGATTACTAATCCATTTGGTCACATTACTAATCCTAATCATAAAATTACTATATATAATTTACTATTCATGAAAAATTATTTTGATCTTCTTAGACTCCAAATTGCTTACTGAACACTTTTGCGGAAGACCATTTTTTGAAAATCATTACACATCATTAATTATTTAATATTTACATAAATATTTGAAAATATTCCTTTTTTTTCAAAAATTCATCAATAAAATACATCCTAAAATTATCCGGACATTTGAAATATCACAAACATCACTAAAGGAAGAAATATCAATTTATTCATCCTAAAGGATTACACAAAGAAGTTATGGTCTTGTCACATATCCCCTTATAACACCGGCATATGACCTTTGTGTAAGGTGTGCTATGGTTAGAGAATCTGAGGGAGGATCAGATAACATTGCCGTAGTAGTAATCTCTACATACTTGAACTTCTCACACAGGCATTTCCATTCAAGCATGACACGCTAGACATCGGCGTGGGCATGGTCCAAAGAGAATCCCAAAGATTCCACCTCCTTCTGAAGCTCTGATAAGTGGGATTCAAAAGGTTCGAGTCTTCTGGATGAAGCCATCAACTCCTCTTTCTTCATTAACCATTAACATCTCTATTAAATCGTTATGAGTATGTTAATATACTATTCAAAAAGTTTGGGTCGTTACATTCTTCCCCCTTAAAAAATTTCTTCCCCGAAATTTTACACTTGAGGCCTAGTCAAAAAGGTGAGGGTACTTTTGCTTCATTGTTTCCTCAGGCTCCCAAGTCGCTTCTTCAAACTTATGATTCCTCCACAACACTTTCACAAGGGGGTAGTCTTGTTTCGTAGAACCTTGTCTCTATGGTCTAAGATCTCCCCTAGCTGCTCCTCATAAGAGAGGTCTTGTTCCAGTTGTACAACCTCTCGGTTCAGTACAATCGAAGGTTCAGGTTTGTTCTTCTTCAAGAGAGATACATGGAAGACATCGTGAACTTGATCTTGGTTCGGTGGAAGTGCTAGATGATAGGAAACTGCTCCTATGCGATCAAGGATTTCATAGGGGCCAATGTACCTAAGGCTGAGCTTCCCTTTCTTCCCAAATCATATGAATCACTTCCATGGAGAAATTCGAAGGAAGACATTGTCTCCAACACCAAACTCCAAGTCCCTTCGACGGTTCTCAGCACAGCTCTTCTGCAGGCTCTGAGCACCCTTTATGTGTTGTTGGATGGCATGAACTTGTTCTGTCATCTCTTGCACAAGATCAGTCCCAAGAAACTTTCTCTCCCTAGTTTCATCCCAACAAGTAGGAGTTCTAAATCGCTTTCCATATAGAGCTTCATAGGTTACCATATGAATACTCAAATGGAAGTTATTATTATATGAGAACTCAACTAATGGGAGGTGTTGATCCCATCCACATTTAAATTCCATTGAGCATAATCTCAGAATGTATTTGAGTGTCTGAATAGTCTATTCAGATTGGCCATCAGTTTAAGGATGATAGGCCGTACTAAAATTCAATTCAGTATTCAGAGAAAGTTGAATACTTCTCCAAAATTTTGAGGTGATTCTTGGATCACGATCAGACACGATGGATAGTGGTACCCCATGCAGCCTTAAAACTTTCTTTACGAATATCTTGTCAATTTGATCAAGAGGGAAATCTTCCCAAATAGAGATAAAATGGGCGTTCATGGTTAGATGGTCTACAATAACCAATATTGCATTATTTCCTTTGAATGTTTTTAGGAGACCAGTTAAAAAGTCCATAGTGATATTATCCCACCTCTATACTAGTGTGGGTAGTGGTTGTAATACCCCCTTAGAAAGTTGTCATTGTTACTTTACTTTTTGACACACCAGGAACCTTTTAGTGTAATCAGCAATCTCCCTCTTCATGTGATCCCACCAATAATGATCACGAAGGTCTCTATACATTTTACTTCTTCCCGTTTGTATAGAGAAAGTAGAGCTATGAGCTTCATCCATCAGTTCATTCTTCATCTCCAGAATAGATGGAACACATAGTCTTGTATGGAATTTCAATACACCTTCTAGATCAATATTGAAATCATGGAACTTCCCATCCTTTAGAGCCACAAACTTCTCCTGTAGCAAAGGATATTCTTTTTGAGCCTTCTTGATCTTCTCTAGTAATGAAGGTTGAGAAATCATTTGGGATAAGGTTCATTGTGTCCCTTCCCATACAATTCTGATGTCTAGTTTTACTAGATCATTAATCAAGGGATCTCCTAGGATCTTCATTGTTTCCATAACAACATGAACATCCCTACATAACGAATACGCGACTTTGTTTTCTCTTCCAGAGTGATAATGAATTGAAGAATCATAGTCTTTATTAAGCTCTAACCATCTCCTTTGTCTCATGTTCAATTCTTTCTACGTGAAAATATAATTTAAAACATTGGTGGTCGGTGTATATATCACATTTCTCCACATACAGATAGTGCCTCTATATCTTTAGAGCAAAAACAACTGCCGCTAGCTCTATATCATACGTAGGATTATTATGCTGATGAATCTTCAAATGTCAAGATGCATAAGAAATTACCTTTTCATTTTGCACGAGGACCCACCCAAGCCCTTTCAGAGATGCATTGATAAAAATAACTAATCCTTCTCCGATAGAGGGTAGTGTTAACACAGGTGCAGTAAAAAATCTCTTTTTTAGCTCTTGGAAACGTTCCTCGCATTCCTTTATCCAGATGAACTTAATCCCTTTTTCGAGTCAACATGGTTAGCGGATTAGAAAGCCGTGAAATTTTTTTCACAAACCTCCTATAATATCCCGCTAAACCATGAAAAATACGAATCATAGTTACTATTGTGGGTTGAGGCCACTCATCCACAACCATTGTCTTTGTAGGGTAACCCGAGATTCTTTCATTGGTTATGATGTGCCCCAAGAAATCCACTTGTTGTAACCAAAACTCACATTTGCTGAACGTTCCAAAAAGCCTCTCCTTCCACAGAGTTTTCGAAATAACCGTCAGATGATCTTCATGCTCCTCACGACTTTTTGAATATATCAAAATATCATCAATAAAAAGTACCAAAAAGTTATCAAGGTAGTCTTAAAGACTATATTCAACAAATCCATGGAAATACTAGGAGCATTAGTCAAGCCGAAGGGCATAAAAGTAGACTCATAATGCCCATATCTTGATCGGAAGGCAGTCTTTGGAATATCTTCCTTCTTCACCCTCAGTTGATGATAACCAGATCGAAAGACAATCTTGGAGAAGAATTGAGCCCCACGAAGTTGGTCAAATAAATCATCAATTCTTGGAAGACTGTATCTTTTCTTCACTGTGATCCCATTCAGTTCTCTATAATCAATGCATAGATGCATTTATCCATCCTTATTCTTCACAAAGAGAACTGGTACTCCCCAAGGAGACACACTCAGTCGGATAAACCCCTTCTCCAACAAGTCATGGAGTTGTTTCTTTAGCTCTTCTATATCCACATTTCCATTCTATACAGGGACTTTGATATCGGTTGAGGTCCAGTTACGAGTTCAAGGGATAACTCTACCTCTCATTCTAGGGGAGGTCTAGGTAACTCCTCAGGAAATACATCCATGTATTCCTGAACAATCAGAACATATTCTATTAGTATACTCTAATTTACTTCTTCATCAACACTGATTAACTACATAATAAAGCTATAGTATGTGCTTCTAGATAGGGATCAGTTCAAGATATCTCTCCTTGGAAGATAATTGTAGGTCATTCATTCATGACTACTGAAATTTCCTTACGTCTGCATTTGATCTCCTTATTATACATTGAGAGACAGTCCACCCCTAGTATAACATCGAATTCCAACATGGTAATGAATACTAGAATTGCGATAAGATTTTTCTCACTAAATTAAACACTAGAGTCTCTAAACACTGTTGATGGATGGATAATCCCACATGGATTCATGACTGACAACTCTACCTCAAGCAGTTCAGGGATTGATCTATATTCTTTGCAAACATGGAGGAAAATAAAGGAATGCATAGAACTAGAGTCAAACAAAGTACTTTCTAATTTTGAGGGGACAAAAAGAGTACCTACTACCACGTGGTTCGAAACTTCAACTTCAGTTGTTGTGATAGAAAAAGCAAAACCTTCCTCCCTTGTCCACACTTGAAGCATTTGACTTCAGGTAGGGCCAGAACCATCTTTCCTCTGTTGTTAGTGTTGGGAAGTTGAGGCCTCACCTCACTACGACAATTCTGAGCAACATGGCATCCTCTTCCACACATGTAGCACTTGCCACTTCCGATCAAGCAGTGCCCCAGATGCTTCTTCCACATTATTTTCATGTGGTAAGTTTATTTTTCTTTCCAGCTCTTTCCAGATCAAAAGTCTTCCCTAGACTGGGCTCTAACGATCTCTTATTTTCATTTGATTTATGAGACCACTGTGTCTCACCAAACTCTAGCTCGACTTTCATTGCACTCTGCACGATCTCCTCATAGCTATCGTAGTCCCGGTTGGCTATATTATTCCGTAGGTGAGGCCTCAGTCCACCAAAAAATCTGTCAACTATCCAACTTGGATCCATGACAAAGCTAGAGGTATATCGTGAAAGTCAAGTGAAATTCATCTCATAGCTTCCGACAAATTCATTCGCCTTATGCATTAGATCGAGAAACTCTTTCTCCATTCTCATTCTCATGGAACGAGGGAAATACATATTAAAGAATAATTCCCGGAACTCTACCCACTACATAGCTTCCATATCTCCTCTAGGATTCGTGTTTTTGACCGGTGACCACCACTGATCAGCTTCTCCCTCTAGGCGGTAAACAGCAAGGTTGAATATTTATTGTCCCGAACAAAGGAGTACAGAAAAGAAATTTTCAATGGAGCTTATCCACTGTTCCACAACCAATGGGTCAGTAGATCCACTAAATGTCAGTGGTCGTTGATGCATGAAGGACTCAACAGAATGTTGTTCCCTTCGTGGTGGGATCGGCCTCACAGCTTGATTCAAGTTATTACTCATAACTTGAGTCTGGTGGTTCATCATTCGCATGAATTTTTCCATTACAGCATCCATCAGAGGGTCGTCAGTACATGGTGCATTGCCATCACCATATGCATGGTTCCTCCTATTGCCCATCATTTTCTAAAAGAATAAAACCTTAGTGAGAAACGTATTTCATTTATGAATCTTTTAACAAAGACTTCATGCTTAGCCAATTACATTTCTCTATAATTCCTTCATAATGATTCCTAAAAATCTTGTGATTAACCAAACATATCCCCCAGGAGTGTCGTAACCCAGAGTGCAACAAGACACATTATCGTGCACTAGTTCCCGTTCGAGTCTAGCTCAAAGCAGTGTTTTTGGGTTTTACCCCTATGTACATCTATAGTAGAGCCGCCTATTCCTGCTCGTATCCAGACAAGGATGTATTTGTTTGATAAAACACATACTCAATACTTACCAAAATACAATGAATTTTTCCTATATTTAAACTTTCTAATAGGTTTCTTCCTAAAATTTGTGTATCCTAATTTTCACAAATAGCTAAACCATCCATTGATACCAACTTTGGCATCCTGCCTTTTTATTACATAATCTTTCATTACATTACACAAAACTGAGGATCTTTAAGGTTTAGTATCTTGGAAACCAAGAACATAATACATGAAAAAAAACATTATTCTTAAACACATAAAAGGCTTCTCCTTAAGTTCATCCTAGGTTAATTACTATATCTCATTACCTGGGGACATACATCAAAACAAAGGATAAGCAGAAGGCCCAGTAAGGGAAACAAGAGAAACATTTTACACGTGAACTTGAGATACTTCAATAAGGTCATGAAAAGAACTTTAAGGAATGAGAAAGAAATCATGAGGAATATCAAAATAAAAATAATTTTTTTCATAACCTGAAGATATGGAAACAACATTTAATATTGACTATCATTTCTTTTTCACCAAGGTCCATCCCTAAGGTGTCATTAACAATTACCAAGGTTATTCACCAAGGCGTCATTAAAAATTGTCATCTCTAGATATTAAGTCTTTACCCAATGCATTGGAGCGCTATCAAGGCACACCATTGAAATGTCTTTATTATCATGTGAGGCACATATATAATCATAAATCATTTCATAAACAACCCATATATCATAAAAGTAATGGGTTTCATTTTATAATCAAAACGTTTTAAAAAACTGCTTTAAAGACATGATCTTTGTGTCACTTTAAAACCCACATAAAAGGAAGGTGGGTCTCATGTATATAAATCCAAGAATTTAAAATAGAAGAATTTGGTATATATGTGAATACCCCTATATAAGAGATATCTTTGATTATTCACTTAATAAAATAAAATAACTTTAGAACAATTGAGAGAGACATTTTGAGATGGATATTCTGCAGCATAACAACTATGTTTCGGGGTTTTAGAAAACATGGAAAAGAGAGGGGACATGGGACAAACATTCATAAATGACCCATAAAACTGTAGAGGGACATAATATGAAGGATATATGAACATGGTATTGAAATTTTAAGGACATACCATTTTAAATGAAAAAACCTGGAAGGAAGAAAAATACTTGATTTCTCTTATGAAAATTCGGCAGCCTAACGGCGTCACATAAACTTCAACAAAAATGAATTGACAAGATCAAATAGGGTCCCTCATCATAGGAACATAAGAGTTAAATATGATAGATATAGAGATCATACCACAACACAATTAAAAAGGAACTTGAAAGACTTATCATGAATGTAGAAAATTGAAAATAATTAGAAGGGTGAATGAATCTCTTAAAAATTCGGCAGCATAACGATGCCACTTAAACATTCTTAAAACCAATTGATGAGAGAAAGAGGGGTTATCCCATCATATGAACATTAAAAGGGCAGTAGAACCAATTGATGAGAGAAAGAGGGGATATCCCATCATATGAACATTAAAAGAGTAGTAGAAGTAATATAAAAGAACATCCTCCAACATAAGAACATGGAGCATTAATGGAATGGCATAAAAAAGATTACTTGAAAAGAAATTCAGAGGTCGGATCCCTTACCATAAATGTAACTCTTAAAACTCAATGGTTTGGACCATCAGAGGCTTGAGGGAACCTTGGGAGTACTCCATGGGAGGTAAGGAGCCCAGAACTTCGTTGAGGATGATTTTGGAGTCGAATGGATGAGAGGATGGCTTGGCATTTATAGGGAAAGTGAGGGGATAAATCATTAATGACCAAGGGAGACCGCATTGGTGGTTTTGGCAAAACCATGGGCTTTCCCATGGTATTGGCCAATTAGTACACCTCACATAATAACTCATCTTCTTTAGTCGACCATCACTTAAAATATCTCATTACATCATCATGACACAGTTATGTTGTCATTTAACATACCAAAACCCTAAAACTGCATTTTTACTATTCTATGAAAATTCATCTTTCTCAGAAAAATCCCTAAAAATTTAACATAACATAATATCTATTCTTTGAGTTCAAAAATAAATTCCATTTTATAAAAATAATTTTCTAAATATTATAAATTAAATTTTTTAAATAGAAAGCAGTATTCACTTGAAAAAACTAATACTTGATTAATAATTTATGAAATAGTTATTTAACCATTTTATTGAATAAAATTACTTAATAAAGGTGTCTAAATTATATTAAAACTTTCTTTAAGTGAGATTACTAATAAATTTTGTCACATTACTAATCCTAAGCGTAAAATCACTATTAATAATGTACTATTCAACAAAAATTAAGTTGATCTTATTAGACTCCAAATTCCTTACTGAACACTTTTACAGAAGACAATTTTTTGAAAATAATTACACATCATTAATTATTTAAGGATTACATAAATATTTTAATATATTCTTTTTTTTTCAAAATTCATCAATAAAATACATCCTAAAATTATTCGGACATTTGAAATTTAACAACCATCACTAAAGGATGAAATCTAAATTCATTCATCCCAAAGGATTACACAAAGAAGCTATGGTCTCGTCACATAGCCCCCTATAACACCAGCATATGACCTATGTGTAAGGTGTGCTATGGTGAGATAATTTGAGGGAGGGTCAGATAACATTACCCTAGTAGTAATCTCTGCTAACTTGAAGTTCTCCCGCAGGCATTTCCGTTCAATCTTGACATGCTGGAGTGTGGATTGGGCTTGGTCCAAAGCGAAGCCCAAAGATGGAACCTCCTTCCCAAGCTCTGATAAGTGTGCTTCATTAGGTTCGAGTCTTCTGAATGAATCCATCGACTCCTCTTTCTGCATTAACTATTAACATATCTATTAAATCGTTAAGAGTAAGTTAATCTACTATTCAAAAAGTTTGGGTAATTACAAGATTCATCTTATTTAACCAAATTTTACATAATTATATCAGCCATTTCACTCAGATTTTTGAAATTGAATTCACATAATCGGTAAAATAATTTTTATAAAAATTTCCAAAAGCGCTAGAAGGTGGGTAAAAGATGGTAAAAAGTTCAATAAAATTTTATACATTTAATTTTATTATAAAATGGCTCCAATTAATTATATTGAACTTATATAGGTATTATTTATATTTTTTGAAATAAAATAAATTTGAATATAATAAATAATTATTTACATAAAATTTTGGATTTAAAAAATAACATAGTTATTTTACCTATTCATTAAAAATTGATTATTTTTAGAAAAATACAGAAAATTCACCCAATGATATTTTGGATACTATGAAACAAAAAATGACGTCCATTTTGAACGTAAAATTTATAAATTTCCAAAAGAGGGTATTACGATTCATAACATCTCATCTGATTGGTTGTGGTGTGTTAAATCTCCATGTCACGCACATCGCAAGTTATTGCATTATTCGAAAGGAAATGTATCATGGATGATTCTGGTGTTACATCACGAGAGAGGATAAATAATGAATAGAATATCTACAAAAAAACTCATCGATGGGAATTTAACGCACCCAGTATTGTCTCAATCAGAGCTCAGATAGAGGAACAAGAATAACTCAAAGCTCAGTTGTCGTCTCGTCGCTCTCCAATATGAACCACATGAACAATATATGTGTTCTTAAAATGAGACATGACCTTGGTCTAATTAAAAAAATAAAAAATAAAATTATACAGTGTGTTCATATTATGTAAAAATTGTGTACTAGCCTCAAGAATCCCCTTTTTAGGTTGTCTCCTAGGTCACCTACATGGCCATGTACTCATTCGTTACGCTGCTAGTACATAGTTATATGCACCAACCGGGTACACAACATGTACTCAGGAGTACATGACCTATAATCATAATATTTCCCCTTTCTATATTTTTTCCTAAAAAACAACCCAAAATAATCATTCATTCCTGAAATTATGATACTTATTTTTATATATAATCATTTTATAACAACATTACAACCATTAATTTAATTTTTTTTCGAGGTGTGTTTATATCAAGGTTTCTATGGTTAGTTCATTACGAGTTCTCATGTAAAATGGAAGAAAAACACTAATTGTGGGGAAAATGGTATTAATATATTTTTATAATTTTAAATGATAACATATATCATTTTTTGTAATATAGGGATGATTTATTAGATAAAACATTGATGAAAATGATTTAATTTATATTGGTGGTTTTTATGACCTCGATGAATTTATATATTATTATTTAATATCATGTTTTTATATTGGTTACAATATATTATATACCATATACTATTAATGAGAACATATTATTTTACAATAATAATGGTTCTAAGACAATACTTGTTAGTGGTAATGTAAAAGAAAAACACATCATATATGATGATGGTAAACCAGCACATCATAGACAATGAATCCATTTTTAGAATAATAAGTGAAGAGGAGATGATAGATAAAGAATATTCCATTAAGATAATAAAATTATAATATATTTAAAATTATGCAGTTACCATTTTACTTGGAATAGTGGAATTGAGAAGAGAATATAAAAAGAAAATAAATTAAAAATAAAATTAAATAAATTGAGTAAGGATTGTAGCTCTTGAATTCATATCCTTGAGAACCTCTGTAAGGCTATTGTTTTGCTCTTTTTGGTGAAACCATTAGTAATTTGACATGGAAAAATGGGTTGATATGGGAAATGAGAAGAAACTAAACATGATACAAGGCTTTGTCTGTGAGAGGAGAAGAGGTGGTGAGGGGTGGTATTTATATTGGGGGACAGGGGTACATTCACATTATTTAATTGATTACATTATTATTTGTTCTCAATAACATTAATTACTAGATAATTTTAACTAAATATATACAAATAATTATAAGGAATTAATGATTATGTTGATTACATCAAAAATGTATAATGAAATAATGTTTTTAACATATAATGTATATATACCTTAAATTATGATGTTTTACTCTTCAAAAAAATTAACTATATTAGGAAAATTAAAAACATCACTGTAACCATTTTCTGATTTGTAGAATTCCACATTGAACTCAATTTTATAAATTTCTTATCAAAATATATGAACTTTAATTATTAATTAATATAATCATGTTTTAAAAAAATACGTATTTTAAATTTATAACTAATGTTATAACACATTAAAAAATTATATAAGGTATCTTAATTTTTCTTGTATTAATCACACATAAAAATATTAATTTATGTATGTTTTTATGAAAAAATATATTCTTTAAATTAAATTTATTAATTATATAATTGTAATTAATTATATATCTATAAAAAAATAACAACACATAATTTTTCATTTTTAATACATTTATATAATTAGTCAAGGATATAAATGAATCCAATTTTCAATTATAGGGAAAAAAGTATTTATACATTCATATGATTTTTTATTTTAAATTTATATAGATTACAATATTTATGTAAATAATAATTATTTATTTGTACATTTAAAATGTATATAATTATTTAATACCAAAATGAAGAAATATTATTTTATATCTACCTAGGTTGTAACATTATCCCCCCATCGATAAATTTCGTTCTCAAAATGTTTATTCATTAATTAATTAAGTGAGGAAAAACTTCCTGCATATCATTTTTATATTCCCATGTTTCTTTTTAAACTTTTTTTCTCCAAAACACTTTTACCTGGTGAATTAACATATTTCCCAATTGTTTCTCTCTGTGATAAATAATATGAATAGGATTTTATATATAAAAATGGTTCTCTTCTAGGTGAACTACTTCTAGGATCAAAGAAGATATCAATTTGGGTAATACATTCTTAACATTAAAACATGAAAAATTATATGTACATGAGATAAAATCAGAGGTAAAGAGAGTTGATGGTCTTTATTCATCTAAACCATTTCAAACATATTATTGAGTATAAAAAATGATTTAACAAAAAAAATTATGGATAAAATTATTTATTTCGGAGTTCATGGAAATCTTTAAATATTTTCCATTAAAAATAAAAAATGAAAAAAGATTACGGAAAATATTATAGAATACAGGGTGTGTACAGATTAATACACAACATGTCGCATTTTTTAGATATGATATAACCCCACTGAGTACACCCCCATGTATCCATATATATATAACACATTGTGTACATATTTTAAACACACTGTGTATGACCTTCTATATGCATTTGGTGGTTGAAGAAAAAACTAAATCCAAGGTGGGTAAGCATTACATGTTAGGTACCCCTACACGCTGATAGTCAACACTTCCAAATCAAGAGGTATCATGGAGGATCATCAATTGGTAGTGAAACTGAAGACATTCAATGATGAATTGAATACAGACCATTTAATTTATGGTACATTTTGTTAATATCAATTTCTAAAAATATGAGTTATTCCCCACTATTTATCAAGATAGAAATCTATGGGGAGGTGATGTCTCTATATCGTTCGAATCTCCCATGCATCAAAATTTTATTTTTATTATATGTTTTCAATTATCTTTTTAAATAATTCTTCACTTTAATGTCTCCTCTCATATCATTTTATTTGATTGAGTTTCCACTCAATCAGCACACCATGAACCCGGTCATAACATGCATTTTTCCCCATATTGGAGTTCTAATATTGATTTTTCATGATTTTTAATTGAAATTCCATTGTTTTTTTTCTCGTAATGGGTTTTATTAATTTATTATTTAATGAACCTCAACCATTATTCATCATTGTCGCCACATTATTCCTAAAATTAATCCAATGTAAAAATTGGTGGAGTTTCAATGAGGGAATTCATGACGATTGGGTGAGACTTTTGATTCTTATTTAAGGGGCAAAGAACTAGAAAATGTTTAATGTAGTTAATTTATAGATTGGGGGGTTAATCATTAAAAGTGTAATTGTTTTGTTCAGACCACACAAAAATTATTTTAATAAATCCTTATGATAAATTAAATTCATTAATAAATCCAATGATAAATAAAGAATAATGAAATAATATCATATCAAAATAAAAATAACAAAATACCTTTTTATATTCTTATTCTATTTTAATTAATATTTTCACAAATACAATCACATTTTCCAGTTTTCCCATCACTGTTTTTCATCTAGTTAATCGATTGATAATTTTCTGACTGGTAGTAGTTCTTGCTTCTTCATTCACCATATGGGATCATCCAAAAAATCCACTTAAAACCTAGATATTGTGTTTATAATAGAATATTAATGACAAATCTATATTGTACCTTACTATGGGGATGGTTTCAAATTCTCAAACATCTTTTGAGGAAATGGAACACGACATTAATATTCTATGTCTATTGTTAGATTACTTATAATTTTCTATTTTGCATTCTTTATTTTATTGATTCATCTTTTTCAGATCGTCGACCCCAAATCCCATTGATTTATAACTATCTGGTGGTGGTGCAATAAACATGAGAGGTTTTTTATCCACATCTTCCAGTGTTGTTGTACTCATACCTCAATGATTATTAATGATATATATAAGATGGGTAAAAATGTGAGGAACTTTCTTGTAAATTCATTACCTCACCTTTTCTTATTCTCTTCAAAACCCATCTTCATGTATTACCAAAAGTCCATTATCAATGAAGGATTCAATTACCACACACCATTTGGACTAAACTAAAATGTCAAGGTGACTTGAAAATATAGTAGAATAGCTCCCAAAGATAATTTCATATTTTTATAATTTTATTGAGTTTGAGGATGGTTGTTCTGATCCCTTCTCAAATGAGGAGACATTTTATAATGTAGGCCCCACCTAACATTGACTATAATTTTATAAAACTAAATTTAAAAAAAATAAACATTGAATATAGGAACACATCACAACATTCTAATATTGAATTTTACTAATTCATTATCTCTATCCACTTTGTTGATTATTTTCCAATTCCAAAAGAAGTCATGTTATTATTTTTTGGGTATTCAGAATTTCCATGCAAGATCCTTAAAAGGTGTAAAATGAGACAGATCAAACCATGAACCAAGACCACCTTTTTCAACTACTGGCCACAACGTAAGGACAGTTTATGCTACCACCTTGACCACCTAATGGAAATGAATCATGAATAAAAGATAAATTTGTTGGACACATGTGGTGGTTTTCATAGTGAATTCCAAATCACCCATTGAATTGTGGGGATGTACCCCTGATTCAAGTCAGTCCAAAGACCTAAAAAAGGTTCTTGTTTATAGAAAACCTTTCTAATCACTTCTCTCTACTTTTCAATTCATAAAAAACAATGAGTTTATTTCTTCATCAATATCTGTGTACCACTTCATTCTTCTCTGAAAATGATTGAACTGTAGAAAAAGGTATCTAAACACTGTTTGTGTTAATTTATACATGGAATGTAATGATCTTTTTTATTTATAATTTAGTATAACTTTTATAATATGTATATAATAATCATGTTAATAAACATGTATGAGTCATGTGTCGATTGCATGGTTGCTGGAGTATATCTGAGCTGTCCCTAGTTTGAATAACTCCACACCCAGCATTGGTACATATTCCATTCATTAGGAATAAATTGTTTCCATAAAAATCATGTTTTATGTCTTCCAAACGTAAAGAATAAAATTTATAACCAAACAAAATCACATGGGGGACATGAATTTGTTGGGAGGTTCACACCACTATTATCCAAAAAATACAGGTTCATGTCAAATCAAACCATTTTTTTAACCATTTTTCACATTACTAAAACTAAAAGGTGTGTATTTAATTAATATTTATGTGTTTCATGTCTTATGTAATTACATAAGATGTTCTTAGAAAACTAGTAATCACTCAGAGGTGATGATTTTGATTAGTAGAGTCGTAGATCAGGATCCAAAAATCTGAGTACAAACTCAATTAATCCCCTTGCATCATGTCAATAATTGAATAATTAAAACCACATTCTTGTGTGTTATTATATTCCTATGTAGAGCTAAAAATATAAATTAAATATATAAAGTCCAAAAAAATTTCCATCATTATTACCTTTTCTCTAGTATTTGAGGGATTTAATTTGGATCGGCCGAGTCTTCTATTCGGATCTTGCTCAAACCACAATACTGAGTGTTGTAGTTCACATTTTCAAATTTTAGAAAACACAACATGTATATCTATAATAAATTTCTAGTATAAGAATTATCTCTCATAAATTTATAATTTATATTTTTATTTACTTTTAAATTATAAATAATTATTATTATTTAGTTTATTAAAATTATAGTTTTAATATTTATAATATTAATTAAAAAATCTTCTTTAATGTTATGTTGGACCCTCGACACCTCGTGTGGTTCACCTATAAATTTCGGGAAACCTACCAGACGAGACCCCATGTGGTGACCCCCCATCTTTTTTTAATCTCTCTATGATTCTCCAATATGTCATAACTCTCCCACACCATCATTCCTCCATTTTTGTGCATTTATGACAGATTTATCAACCCTATTGTGATACAAGATCATGTTAAACCCTTTTACATCATATATTTATGTTTTTTAATCACATTTAAGATTACCATTCAACTGGTAGACTGTTCCGCTTCAAACTAGATACATAAGAGTTTCGATGAAGAACAAGCATTGTGTACCATCGGTACATTACCACGCATGCACTTTTTCTCAAATTTGAAAATACATCATTGGTATATAGACAACTTGTCATGTACAGTTCCATTTCCCTAGTTCGTTAATGAATTCATGTTCAACCAGACCTACGGCCATGATCCTATGTAGACACACAAGACATGTATTTTCGGTGCACGACTTATATGGGTACTTCAACAAACCACACATCATGTTCTAACCCATGGCATGTACACCTTCCTGTGTTATATGTATTGGATTTTCCCCACCCACATGCACACTCGACAAGTTTATCTAGTGTACATGTGTATCAAACCTGATCAAATTACACACCAAGTACCCTATATCTACAGACCATGTAATTATTTTAATGTTTTCTCACATTTAATATTTTTTTCACCATTTATTATTTTTTGTTTTATTTTTGTTTTTATATTTTACCTATGGAAGATGTAGATCACCATGTGGAATGTATCTCAAGTCTACAACTGATAGAGATTTACCAACCCATATCCAAATGACATGGTCAAAGACACCGTCCATGACTAAGAATCATACAGTCTCTCAACTTATATCCTTATCAATATTTCCCCCTATCATACTGAGAACCACATATTCACCATCCTCATGTTCAGCTACCACCATGGCACTTTCTTCGGAAGCCAATTCTCCACCTTCTATCACATCTAAACCATCCACTGCTACTAAGGGTTCCAATACAGTAGCTCGCACTTCCATCAAGGCACATATGTATCCATACAAAACATCAAAAAAATCTATAATTTCTATACCACCATTCACCACTCGCATGTTCTATGTACCAACTATATAATTAAACATTGTTGCACCCACAACCACTATAGATGGACCTAGCACATCTGCACCTGTGGCTCTACCTCACCATGTTATTATGACACATAAACCCTAATACATCCTTATATTATCATGTAGAGCGACATCATTCTATAGATATGTTCAGTAATTTTCATAATTCTTGATAAATATGAGTGACTGCTTCCACATTGATATTGTTATATAGCATCCCAGTATATAGGAGGAGATTGAGTATCTCATTGGATACACACATCTTCATGTAACACTCTGGGCCATATATCCTATATTCCAATATTTTTATTGGAGTTTTTTGTTACCTTTGAGTTTGATGGTCCCACGTACTAATCCATGCCCACCGATACATCCAACCATGTTTGATTCTACCAGCACAGATAGCACTTATCACTAATCGTAGTTGTGTTTGGCTGAGAGTGACCGCATCCTACCACCCCACCTCTTATCTCCATCCACACCCGAACATATCACTCTGACCTCATTTCCATGTTGTGTATGTTTGTTGGTTCTGGAAATTGGTATACCCCCACCTCTCCTAAGAGTAAACCCATCATTTCCTCACCTACTTGTTTAATCCATCTGTGCTTCAGAATCACCCTTTTTCCATGCCACGAGGATATGGGTGTCATGTCTAAACAATACCTAGATCTTCACACCTATATTTTATGGAAGTAATTTATGATCCAAAATTTCCTTACCACCTCTTACTTCAACTTCATGATCACATTCCATCAGGGAAACCCAGATTGAGGTTACTATGCCACCAGGACGGCTCACTATCTCAGGGTGTTTGAGCCATATCTCTCTCATGATTAGTTGGGATCTCCTCAATGTATGAACTTTGTCATTCATATCAACGTGATTATAGTTTAGGGATGTGGAGATGGATTTGTGATCATTCAGGACATCTCATCACCCATGGGGAAGAGAGATGACCCATCTTCCCCCACTTGTGTTGTTGATATTATCCCATCCTTTCCAATACTGGATGTTCCATGTCCACAAACCCCCATGTTCAACCCTTCCATCATCATCCACATCCCATCCTTTAGTCACACACTTGGATGATTTCCACATCTCCCTCCACCTCAGCATAGCAGACAACCATATGGACCTCATAGAGCACCATTGGGATTTCATAGTTCATTCCCATGTCTGGATCGAGTAGATATTAGCCCTTACTCTTTAGCATCAGGTCATTAATTTATCCCCAGACGATGCTCATCTATCTAATAATCATCCTTCTACATCACCAACTTAGTTTACTATACTAGACACATATTCAATTCTTCAAATATATTCTGGAACAGTTTCTACTTCCACTGTTATCCAGTCCATTCTAGTTAATCCTCCAACAATGGGAAATGACCTAGTGCATACTGTTTCCACTATATATGCTCCCACTCTTCCATATCCCTCTATTTTTGTTAGTGACTTCTCTATGGTAACCTGGTGACTGGTTTTTTCACACATGTTTCATTATATAACTCTCTATTGGGGTTTTCTATTCTTTGAAGGTTTATATTATTGAATAATTCATTTTAAATTACATTGACACTCACATGTACTCTAGAGTGATTTATGGGAATCTCTTTACAACTTTGTTCCATCTTCTTATGCTCGACATGAGGGATATATTATTTTCTCCATTATTTTCTTTTTCTTTATGATTAATTCTTCTAATACTACACCTAATCTTGGAACACATATGCATTCTCACATCTTCTTCTCTTCATTATTATTTCACTTCGGTGACCATGTTCAATATTAATTGTAGGGGAGAGTCTCTAACTACACTAGTATTTTCCAATAAAACTAATATAAGATACATCGTTAAAATTGTATGTATGTAAAAATGTTGAATTTTTTGGTTTATTTATTATTATAAATGATAATGTCATAAAAGATAATTTTAAAATATACACTCTTATTTAAAATTTTAATGTATTTAAAAATTATTGCTGATATTGTTTTATTTATTATTTAAATTCTTATAGATTTTTATTTATTAGGCTTCACATGAATATTAATTTTATTATACGATTGACCACTTTTCCCCATTCCTGGGAGGTATTCTAATGCTTTTTCTTATATTCATTATCATACCATAATTCTCGATAAATAATCAGGATATGCATGACTAATAGAACATGAATGTTTTTTCTATTGATTTAATGATTATAGAGGTTATTTGGCTATAAAAGGTACATTTTGGTGAGTATGCATGAAATTATTTAGGATAGAATGTTCCTGTTCTCATTTGGGAAGAAGGGTTCCAAAAATATTATTAGTTGTATTCATTGTAGTCCACTAATTAATATATATTCAAAAGTGGGACAAAATTCATCATTAAGAATATAGATGGTTTATAGAACAATGAATTCATGGGACTATCAGTTTTATTTAAACCATTTTGAAATATTTTGTTAGGTAATAATTTTAAATATGTAATATTTTTTATTACAATTCATCATTATTTATGAATTCTTGCCCATTTTTCAATCCCCTATGATATATTTCACCTAAATAACTACCTACATGTTTCCTAAAAATATTCTGAACCTTAGTAAATTAATTCATGATTTTTTTAATTTATTTCTAATTTAGATAATGTCAATACTTGAAATCCTATGGATATGGCACATATTCTTGAGATTTAGCTTAAATCAGATTAAATTATATTGTGTGAGGATTGTAATTTTTCTGGTTAGTTAAATCATCATGTGGCATATACATTTAAAAAATATTTATAATTTAAATAAAATATGGTAAAATAATTAATTGAATTATATAGGTTCCATGATTAGAATATATATGAAATTGAAATATGGTTTGTGCCTTTTTAAATTCAACAATTATGCCTCCATAATTTAAATGTATAACTAGTTAAATACATTCCTTTTAGAGAATGGAATCTACTGATTATATAATGAAAATTTTCATGAACAAAAGTAAATGACTATTGGTGGGGGAGTTTGATGTGTCCAATTTGTGTGTACCTTTTCATTAATTTTATTGATTATAAATTTTTTTTATCAAATACGTATTTTTTATAGATAAAATGTTAGGTTTTAATGTTCATAGTGATCTTCATATGGTATCTAGCTAAAATAATAAATCATGAAATATTAGAGAAAAAATTGAAATATACATAACATGTACACCACAAAACGTTTCATGTAACATTACATAGACATGGTACGACAACAATGAGTACATTCCCATGTAGTCATCTAGAGATAACACACCATGTATGTACCTTATACACATCATGTATGACATTATAGAAGCATTTTGTGGTTGATGTTGAAAACACATACCATGTAGGGTGGTGATACATGTCAAGTACAACCACAAACTAACCATTGATGCTTCAATGTCAATGGTTGGCATTGTGAATAACCTACCGGTGGAGAAACCGTAATCAAGTCATGTTGACATGACCACATGCCATGTAATTTATAGTGAATTACATTTTTTCTATATATATATAAATATGATGGAATCACTTTTATGTTTATAGTTGGAAATTCATATGGAGGTGTTAGTTCTTTATAATTCAATCCTCTCTGAGATTCAAATATGAGTTTAATTTAAGGTTTTCAAATCTTTTTTAGTGCAATTCCATTCTTCTTCTTCTTCACTTATATCTTACGAAATGGATTGATTTTTTTCTCAATCTACACACCGTGACAATGATTATTAGAGACTATTTTTCCCTATGTTGGGGTTGTAATTAGGATAGTTAGTGATTTTCAATTAAAATCCCCAAGTGTTTTTGTTATGTTTTTTTGTAAATCATCTTCCATGATCCTTAAATACTTATTCACAATTAGCGTCACATCAGTCTAAAAATAAAAAAATTGTAGAAAATAGAAATATTTTGAATGAGAGAATCAATGAACATTGGGTGACCCCTTTCCACCTTTTAAGGCTTTAAATAAAATAAATAAATATATAGATAATTATAAGACATTGTATTTAACCATTAAATTGTTAATTATTTTTTCGAACCAAGAAATAACAATTTTATTGAATCATGTGGCTAAATAACATTAATTAAAAAAATACAATTTAAAAAATTATTGCATTTATCCCTGATCATAATTACAACACCGATTTTTTTTTTATTTTTTTGTATTTGTTCTTCTTCTGTTTTAATTTTAAAAATTTAAATAGTTTTAATTTTTGATTGGTTCCCTTATATTTTTTTCATCTTTATAATCGACTAAGATTCATCTCGCTAGCAAAATACTTTCTCTTACATTATCTCTATGGTATCGACAACAACGATAACTTACTACCATGTTATTTGGCTAGATGGGAACCAAAATTTCTAATTTGGGCCACACCATTCGATGGGCACAGTACCAACAACATTTGTCACCATCCCCTTCAAAAGTTTTTGTCCAAATTAGAAATAAAATTTCCCATGTAAACTCACTAACTATGTATTAAGAAAAAATTAGTTTATAATTTAATAACACCTTGCAATGGGGGAACTACCAACAGAATATGGCACTTCCCCATTGAAACGTCCGGTCAAAATTATAAATTAATGTTCCCTTAGTAACCAGCTAACATGATAGTAAGTGGAAATTTTGATTGAAACCATAGGGAGAACATAGATGAAAGGGCTAGTGTATGTCATTTGAATCTTAGTAAATTATATAGTTGAAAAATCTTTAATGGAACATATGGCTTAGTGAAACTATTTTAAAAAATTGTAAATAAATATAAAATAAGATCAGAATAAAACCAGAGAAAAGATTATTGAGTTTATAAAATTGATTAGGGATTAATTCAATATTTTTTCACTATAATTTCATTTATTAATAAATTTTATATACAATTATGATTCAATAAATTAAATTATTAGTATGAAAATAATAAATTAAATATTTATATTATAACTCCTTGGTCTGGTAATTAACTTCTTATAACTTGATTAGAATCTTTACCCCTTAAAAATGTTTTAATGGGTTCACCTAATCGTCATGGATTCTACCATTTTCATAGCTCCATTTTTCTCCGTTCATGTTTTTATTGTTTTTATATAACACCAATGGTGACAATTAATTTGTGTTTGTTGATGAAAGTTATAAAAAAGTAATATAAAAACAATACATTGGGATTTCAATTACATGTCAATCAAAATCATTATTTTAACCACTTCACGGGGAAAACAATCCTTTTATGACGATGGTCACACTATTCTGATTATGAATAATGTCAATCCCTAACTTGGATAAAAGAGGATATGGGTAAGGGGAGAATTACATTATAATAAAATTCAACACCAGAATTAAAATTCAAATTTTGATATGTGGGATGCTCAAATGGTAGTGCAGTAGAAACTCCCCTAGATTTCCATATCTAAATATATATTGGATTCCATAGTATTTTTAGAGATTGAGGCTAAATGGAATTTCAAATATCGTTCATGACATGTAGTCACGTCAACTTGACATATTTGGGGTTTCTCCACTGGTAGGAGATCCACTGTACTACCCCTTGACAATGAAGCGTCGACAGTCAGTTGGTGGGGTACATGTAATATAGAACCACCCCACCTAGCATGTAGGTTGAACATTATAAACCATCCACATCTAGATAAACTAACAATGTGTGTATAAAGTATCTACATGGCGTGTTATCTCTGTACCACAACATGGGCATAAACATGGTGGGGTCGTACCTTGTCTATTTAATTGCACATGGTGTGTTTTTATAATTACAAGTCATCTATATACCAATATTTTCTAGAATATTTTATGATTAGTTAATTTGTGAGGAAACCATTTTAATATCACCATGAACAATGAAATATTGCATTTTATCTGTAAAACAAGTTGTATTTTATAAAAACAGAATTTTATACACTATAATATGTAGGATCGGTTAAACAGAAGTGCGGAGTATGAATACCCAATAGGTAATTGATCCAAAATTCTACAGGATTTAATAATTTTGAATGAACCATATACATACCATTTGTTTCTTACCAAAACACATAACACTTTTTCAAAGAGTTATTTTATGGAAACCATGATCTCTTTCCTAGAAAGAAAATCATATCCTCTTATTATCTACACAACTTTTCTACCCCAATATGTTATCCTCACGAGTTAATTGATCATCTCCACTTTTATAGACACTTACAATATGATTTATTGTGCCATATACTTCTATTCCCATAATTCATCTCATAATATTGGAGTTTGACACTTCTTTCCATATAATTCCTCAAAAAGTGTAATCTCTATTCTGGAATGAAAACTATTGTTATATAAAAAATTAACTAATGACAGAAATTAGTCCCAACAACCCTAGTAATAAATTGAACATATATTTAACATTTCTATGAATTTACAATGTTTTTTTAGTTTATCCATCATATTGGGGATGAAAGGATGTACATAAATTTAATTTAGTTCCTAATGACATTTGAAGGCCTTTCAAAAATTTACGATTATTCATTTGATAACAGTCTGATAAAATGGAGAGAAGGACACCATGTAACCTAAAATTCATTTTGAGGTACAACAATGATAGTTGATCAAAGGATTTATAATCTTATTTACAAAATCAAATCATTTTATATATTCAGTCGATCAAAAAAAACCCAAAATCACATTTTTATGTCGAGTAATCATCAGTTGTGCTACCATGAAAAGCATGGATATATTTTCCCATTTTCACATTGGAGCATGAAAAGGATAAAAAATCCTCATTGGTGGTTATCACACTTCTTTATCATGTTGACCAGTCAGTGATGTCATTATAAAATAAATAATATATCTCTTCATTCCATCCCACCAATAATACAACTAATGGTACTTGTACAGCTTAGTGATGCCTAGTTTAACTGAAATTAATTGTCTATGAGATTCACATAACAATTCTTTCTTCATCCAGTAATCATAAGGCATACATATTCGTTTCAAATATAAAGAAATAATATTTATAAATATTAAATTCATTACACATAACTTCCTTAACAAAAACTACCCTTTTCAATAACCCACAATCTTTCTCTTACACTTGAATAATTCTTTATGATGGAGATGACTACAAAAACACCTAATACAAAACATTGTAATTTGCATTAACAATAGCTTCCAGGAAAATATTCATCAATTCATAAATGAATGGGTTATGTTCAAAACGTATCGTGGCTAATGATGCCTGATGTTTTTGAATCATGTCATATGCAACATTGTTTTATTTTCCATGATGGTAATTGATTGTTCAATCATAATCATTTATCAGTTCTATATATCATCTTTGACTCATTTTCAATTCATTTTGATTAAATATATACATCATACATGTATTTTTAGTATATATATCACATTTCTCTTTATAAATAAATTTCTCCAATTTTTTTTATGAAAAAAACATAGCTGCTTATTCCAAATCCTATGTGGATTAATTTAAGTCATGAGGTTTCTCTTATCCTGAAGCATAAATAATTACATTTTCATTATAAATTAGAAAAAAACCATTAAATGAAGAATAATTTTTGATTACAAACTTTCGCATTATTCATTGAAGATCCAAAACAAAATAATTCACCAATATTCCTTTATGATGATATAAAATCATATTTTTATATCCATACACATTGGAATCCTTTCCAGGTTAACACATTTATTGGTCTTGATAATAAATATATGTTTTTAGGAAATTATTTGTAATATTCTATTAATACGTTAAAACTAGGAATCTATATTAAATTTGATGGTCATGGAAATTCATCAAAAAAATTTCTTTTGTTTTGACCAACTCTTAATCCATCCATATTTATAATGTTCTTAATAAATGAAATCGATTGCAAACAAAAGTTACAATTTCAAATTTTCTATTATAACATCTTTTGATATAGTGTATTCTGAACAATCCATATATATTTTTCATTATTGTCATTACTTTTTGAATAAACCATACTATAATAACTAAAAATAATTTTAAAAATATCCAATTATTTATTGATGGTTCTATTAATAAGATCCCTAAATAACACATGAGAAGTTTTCAGGGAAACATGCATAACAACGAACTCATAATTCTCATATAATATTTGGAACACTAGTCAGATAATGTAATCTTATTTTACAATTAGTTGATGGTACCCGATTCACATGTCAATAAAAAAACTTCAGTTCTCTAGAGTTGGTCAAATATGTCATCTATATTAGGCATTGGATATATATTTTTAACAGTAATAATATTGAATGTGTAGTAAAAAGTTTTGTATATTATGAAACCATATTTTTTTAATGAAAAAATATGATCACCCCATGGTGAAGTGTTAGGGAAAATGAATCATTTATCAAGAAACTCATAAATATGCTATTTTAATTCACGAGGTCCCACTTAATCCATTTGATAGGGGGATTTAAAATTGTCTTTGAATATTGAACTATTCCAATAGAATATTCTACCTCCCGATCAGGTATAACACTGAGAAAATCATCAAAAAAATTCCATTGTATTGATTTACCACTAAAAAATCATTTAGATGAATAGTTACACGATTTTCCACAATATGTTCATAATAAAACTAATTTCCATATGTTAATAGTTACTCATCTTATTAATATATTGTCAATGGTATGGGTTCATTATTTTATATTAAGTAATAGTCGTTATTAAAATAAACTTCTTTATCTCTACAATCTATATTAGATTGATAAATAGAAATAAAATCCATACCAAAAATAATATAAAACTCTATTAGGGAACAATAATTGTGTTTTAATGTTTTTTTTCCGCCGACAACAATATAAATATTACTATAATTGTTATTTCCATTAATATTTCCCCTAGTATATTGACTATTTGTTTTTTTTCTTTTTTATAGGTGAAATTTCAAAATAAATTGATTATTTTGTAGAAATAAAGGAATGTGTAGTCCTCGTATGAAACAAGACAATAGGAAATTTGGATTAAAACAACAATGTAACTGATACAAATTTATTACATAAACCATTATATGCTGATGTATTTTCAATTGATTTCACTATACCATTCATATTCTAATATGGATGCTTTCCATTATTTTGATAGTTCATTGGAATGTTATCTTTATAATTCACCATGTCACCAAATTTATAACAATTAACATTTTACCTATCAAGATTATACTTAAGATCATTTTCTTTGTAATCTCAGACCATATATCCCAACATACCCCATCATAAAAACATCCCATATTTTTTATGGAATTACCAAGGATTCCTTTTTCAACATTTTAAAAAAACAAGATACTAGACTTTATTACATTCATATTTATTTGATTGATTTATACACATTTCCTTCCATGTGGACCTCTTCTTTTCCTCATTTTCAATGTACAAATGATTATTAACAAACTTCATTTATAACCATTGAGCATAATGGAAATGTTTCTAATAACATTTGGCTTTAGGAGTAGCCAAATAAATTTCATAATTAATATTAATAATTAGTATAAATGATTCATTTTTATATCAATCTACCAAATAATATTTACAACATACCACTCTAATCGATTGATATTTTCTTACAACATGGTGTTAAATATTTAACTTTTTGTTCAAATTCTAAGAATTTATTTTCCCTTATTATATTTAACCATATTAGGAATTTTTTTACAAGGAGAAGATATTAAAAATCATCCATTTATAGGGAATAAATATCATTGTTATCACTAATATTCATGATTGTTGACCACTAATGGTTGAATGTAAATTTAGAATGATAAATAGATAGACTGCGAATTTGATTATATGAACAACCTAAGAAATACAATATATTTTAAATACCTTTAATAGGCCCTTAATTAATCTCTAGGATATATTGTCATTTGAAGGTAGGAGGATATTTCCTAATAATATTTTCCACAATCATCATGTTACTTTGTGGCATCTCTATTTTTTCTTTAGAATGGATTCCACCGTAATTTATAGCAGACATCCAATGAGAGAATACTATCACAGAATACTCAATTTCAATTTCTAATACCCCATGTTAAAGATTCATAAATATATCATCATATTTGTTTCTTCCTACATCAGCTTCATTGTTTATTCCATAGAAACTTATTCCAACCCGCTATATTTTAGATAAAGAATCATGGGATCATTTAAATTATATATCATCTCAAATTAAATATAATGTATGAAATAGTTATTTTATATTATTAACATCATCCTAACCACTGTAGTTATCAAAATCATTCTTTTGATACCAACTATAAGGACCCATCCTTAAACATTATATATTATAATAAATTCAAATTGAGTAAAAATATTACATTTCCAAAGATATTTTCAATTTATTATTTTTAATAATTAGTTCATATTTAATACATATCAACCAAAGCTAATAAAATGTGGGTACTAATAAAACATCATCCATTTATATCATAATACAGAAGTTTTTAATAAAACATCAAATATATTCACAAAATATCTTCGAAACATTATAATTAATTTCTTATTTTATCATACCCATCCTTTATCCCTATGAAAAACATTTGAAATATAGGGATGATCATAAAATGATTATTAAGGGACATAAAATATAAGAACTAATAGTCCATGAAAATTAATAAACATATTAAATTATATTAACAAGGACATATTTCTCTCCCATAATTTATCAAATTTCTACCTTCTGAAAACATTATAATTCAATAAAAAAGAGATAAAAAATAAACCATTTTGGTATCTTGGGAAATTAATTACATAATATTTTAACCTTAAAAACACCATTTTATTTTTACCCATCATACTACATTAAAATTTAACCCTCATGGCTAACTTATCATGTAACCCACACCTCTACCATATGGTTTTTCCATCATAGTGACAATTGGAATAACCATTATAGTAAACTTACAACATAAAAATACCCAATGAATTTGAAGAATAATAGCCTTAAAATTCATTATATATATCTACCATAAAATATAACATAATAATAATACATGAATACTTGCTCCAAAAAGGCATTCCTTTTGAATTTTGTATGTTAATAAATTTATAAGTATATTTTAAAGAAAATACACATACCTTGGGATTGACTTCATTCAAACATTTTCAAACAATCTACATAATGGATTATAGAGTGTCATTAATTTATTATCGAGATATATTAAAATTTCTAATACATTATATGATATTTTTATAAAAAACATCCACCAATTTATTGATTATATTTAGTTAGTTTTGTTGTTTCTGATGTGTGTATTTTGTTGTTTCCATGGTTGGTTCATTTTGAGTTTTCTTATCGAATGGATGAAAAACTGAAAAAGTGGAAAAAATGATATTAATATTTTTTCTTATAAATTTAAATGAAATAATTTATCATTTTTATCTAACATAATGATTATTCACTTGATAAAATATTAATATAATTTATTTAATTTATTTTGGTTGTTTTTATTTCCATCACAAAATTGCATCATCTTATTTAATATCTTGTTTATATATTTATTAAAAAAAGTATAACCTATAATATGTATTATAAAATATTATTTAACTATTATGATTTTTAAAAGACCATATTTGATGGCGGTATAAAATTAATACACATCTCCCTTGATAATGGTAAATCGATACATCAAGAACAATTATTTCATTTTTTAAAATTAAAGGAGAAGAGGTCATGATTGATGATTAATATTCAATTGACACATTAAATGTTTATTATATATATGGTAATTGAGTTATCATTTCATATGGATGATGGGAGGTGATTGGTTAATAGTAAAATATACAAAATAAAAATGAAAATAATATAAAATGAATGATGATTTTACTTATTGAAATCATCTCCTTAGGATCCCCCTTAAAAGCATTAGATGTATAGTTTCATTATGACTTGAAGGACATGGATGTGGGAAACTTCCTTTTTATTGTAATTCGGTAGAAATTAAACATGATAAAATTTTTTAGGGATATGAGGAGAAAAGTGGGTGTGGTTGTATTAATAGTGGATGATAGTTTGTTTTCTCCCAATTTATTTCATTAGATTGAATTATATGATGTAAATAATTTATATTAAAATAATTAATTAGGATGATGATTTTGGTTATTACATCATCAATGAATCATGTAATAGTTTATTTATCATATAATGCATATACACAATAAATTATCATATTTTACATATCACTAAAAATTAACTATTTTATAAAAATTAAAAAAATTCCCATTAACCATTTTTTGATGTGAAGAATTAATAAAATTCATCATTTCATGAAACTAATTTTCAATAAATGAAAAATGCAATTTTAAATTAAAATAATTTTTTATTAAGAGAATAACAATTTTAAATTTATAACTTATTTTCTGAAATTTTTAAAAATTAATTATAGCCTCCTAAAATTATATTATAATACTTACAAAAATAAATAAATTTCATAATCTAATTTATGGAGTTAATTTTTTTCATTATAATAATTATTCAAATGTAAAAAATTTATTTTTAAAATAACATAACAACACCGAATTTATCATTTAAAGAAATTATTTACATATTCCAGGATAAAAAGGTATCATATTTCTAATTATATGGAACATATATTTATATATATATTCGTATGTGCAGTTACTATTATATTTGAATAGATTCCTTAATTTTTTTACAAACAAGTTACTTTCCTTACAATTTTCATGATTTTTACTATTTATTTCAAGAATGACCAAAAATATTTTATCTATTCCTGGGTTTTTAAAATAATGCTTCAAATTAATTTAATTATTTAATATTAACTATATTATTAATTCATTCAAATATCTCCATTCTAAATGAAAGATTCTTTCACTTCAAAATTTAGTAATTTTATAGGGATGTAATATAGAAAATAGATAAAAATAACTACATCCTTCTTTATTATTCACTATTTAACATTTCATTATGTTACTTATAACACCTTATTATTTCATAAAATATTTCTTAATTAATAAAATCAACAATTCATCATATTATAATTATGTAGATTCACCAATACAATTTTACTATTAATTAACGATATTTCATTCTAAAATACTGGTATCATGGATGATTCATATGACATTCATAATATATTTTCAATGGAATCATTTTCTTACTTAAATGTAAAAACCCACAAAATGATCCTTTTTCGAAGAATATTGAATAATATTTCATTTATGGTATAATCCACAATTCATCAATAAACATTATTCACAAACATGGAAAATTTAATAGTTAGGGATGATTCTAACTCCAGAATAGATATTTATCATGGGTTATTTTTGCTTTATTAACATTAATAATTAATAATTAATGTAAATTATGTTTTACTTTATATATTTTTCATGAAAAATAAATTTATGCATGATAAGATCATATGTAACATGAAACAATTTTCATTGGGTTAAATTTTTTATGAACATCAGTATTATGTTACTATGGCTTGATGGTATATGCTCCCCATGAAACATGACATTATAATGGGTGATAAATCACTTATATATATAAATTTTTCATGAATTCATACAAATGTTCATGCAAGTATGAGTATTTGAAAATAATAGACACTTTACCTGAATCCCATTACTTGATAATAATTTATAATGGACAATCATTATTCGCATATTTTCTGACATGATCCATTGACACCCATCATGGAATATACAAGAATGATTAATATAAAATAATAATTATAACATGGATAGTTCATTAATTTTATCATACAAATTTTATATCAATATTACATTCCAACCTCATAAGGGAATATTTAATGATGTATCTTAATGGAATGTATGATCAATGTAGCTGACATCTCATGAATGATCTATTTGACTCATTGAATATCAATATTTTCATTTATAAATGTGGAATATCATCACTAAATTGGTTTAATATATATTTATATAATTATTTTCATTCTTCAAGTCATCATTTTAACTCAATGAATATCAATGTTAATCATATTGTCATTAAAAATGGCACACAGTCACTCCTTTGGCAGATGAATGATCATTTAATTTTAAGGTATCTTCCCATTATTTTGAAAGGAGTTTTTTTCCAAGAGTTCACTTCAAATAAGTTATACCATATAAACCATGATGTTTTTGAATAGAAAATTGTCTTACAATTGAACATTGAATGATCAACCCGTAAATCAAAGGTTCTGTGTTGTGATAAATTTAGTGTTTTAGTGGGAATAAACTAAGGGCTAGTGGAAGTTGAATGAAGATAGTTATATTCATAAATTTTAATAAAGTATATTAGATTATACATTAATTCATGTAAAAAAATATTATTTTCATGAAATTGTTTTTATATGAAATATTATACCCAATGTCATCTAGTTTTGAGAAACTAAATCCTTAATATGTTCCCTTCATGTTACTACCACACCATGCATCCTCCATATAGTTGTGCAAACACTAGGTTTATAGATTCAAATATGTGAACATGGATAGATTAATTTTATTCATAATATGACTTATTATAATCAATCTATGTTGGATCATTATTGGACTACAATAATCCTCTAATGATGAATTTATTTTGATATATGTGCTGGTAAAAAAACAGAAAATATTAGTGTTCTCCCATGTATACCACCTCAAATATCCCACATGTAATAATTTCAATATTAAATCACAAATTTAAATTATATAATATAATAGTTATATAAAATTTATCACACATCAATCAATTTAAAAAAAATATACATCTATAATTAGATACATTTTTGTTCCTCAAAAGGATAGATTTTCATCACTTTTATTTTTAATAAATATTTAATTATCCTAATTCTAAACACTATATGGAATTTTTATTTTCTAAATAAGTATTGATAATAAAAATGGTGGATATTTGAACCTAATTAAATTCCCTCCATTCCAATGCATGAGAACACCATCAAATGGGGACACAGATCTTCTTCTCAACATTATTAATAACTCATGATTTCTTCCAATATATCCTTTTATAGAAATTTTACATATAACCTTAAAATATAAGAAATAAATATTATCATTATAATCTTAAATTGTAAATATAATAAATATATATACAATCATACAGGGATAGAAATATCCCAACTTTTATTTTTTTCATAATCAACTATATGGATTCATTTCAATATCTTCTTTTAAATTTGTCATTCATTATATTCAATCCCACCACAAACACGTAAATAATGAAATAAAATAAGGGATAATATCTCATAAATCTTATATATGATACCTCAATATTTCCAATAATATTCTAATTCATCATTTAATATTGTAAAAATTGGATGGATGTATTAAAATAATAATTTAGTACATTTGTTAATTGAAATATTATACCAACCCTACTTCATTTTGTTTCATAAATTATCTTCTATGGAGATTAATCATTTTAATTCATTATAATCTATGTTTATGATAATTGGAATAATTTTTTTTACATATCTTTATCCAAATTTTCATAAACCATAAATATAATAAATAATAAAATTTCAATTACTACAATAATGTTTCATTTTATACTGCCCAAAAACATGACAATATCTTTTCATTTTTTTCATTTTTTAAAATAACACATTACACAAAATGTTATGATAAATTAATGGTCTCAAATATTGAGATAACATAATTAGATACAATTAAATAATTTTACCTCAAGTTCCTTCTTGAAATTTCATATCATCATGATATATAATGTTTGGAATGCTTCTCAAGAAGCTTCCCCTTTTGGAATTAACTCTTTCAAAAATCATGACATATAATTCAGTAAAAAATTCATTAATATTTTATATGATAAATCATTTCTGGGTAAATAAATTTTAGAATTTTTTTAGTTATTATACAATACATTTCCTATTTTTTCCCTTTTATAGAACCACATTAACCTTCAATTCCTTTAATGGTAAACAAAAATAAGTAAAAAAATGAAATGAGAATTGTGTAAACATATAATTTTTCTCTATGAGGTTAACATGTATATACATATACCCAAATAATTTAAACTTATACCTTTTCAAATTTCATTCTAAGAGATATGTAAATGTATATATTTTTTGGTTTGAAGTATGTTTTTTGTATAATAGTAGAATATTATTTCTCAAATTATTATATGTGACATAAATTATGCTTATTTAAAAAAACATTAAAATAATATTAATATTCAATGATTAAATTATTAATGAATTATTATTTTTATGGTATTATTTTTACACATTTATTTGATTTTTGATGAGAATACTTGAACATATGACATTTGTCTTCAAAATATATATGGTCTTAATCACATGACAACCCCCGAGGAAATTTAATATCACTATTATTTTTTAACATTATTATTATTTTTTAATGAATATTGTTATAAATCTTAATTATTTATTTCATTTTCAACATAAAATATCACAATGACCTTGAATTTTCATGGGATTTTAATATATTATTTGGAAATTCAACACCAAATATCATGAATATCTTCATTAAAACAAATTATTCTAATTCATATATGAATGATTTTTTCCTGAGATTCGTCACCTTTGATTACATAAATGATTATTCAATGGATTAGTTGCAATAATCCAATGGTATTGTTGAGGAAATTAAATTCTGCATAAAGGTTGTGACATCCTTCCACAAGTCAAATTTTTTATTTTAGAGGGTTTTTTGTTTGAATTAAATGAAAGGATTTTTCGAATTATTTTTATATGGTTTCCATTTATTGTTTAATATAACTCATCATAGTGAAATTGACAATACAAATTCTAGACATGAACTAAAGAAATGATGTAATAAATTTACTATACATGAAATAATTGAGTAATGGTTGAAATAAATATATGTTTACATTCGATGAGATATTATTAAATATAAAATTAGATGGAGTAATTAATAAAAATGTTTGGTGAATTTTAGACTACAAATGTATAATGTTTAATGTCTTGGGGGGATTCTTGTCTTATTGGATACCATTTTTTAAATGTGTGGGTATTGGTTATGGTTATTTATAATGAAATGGTGGTAGTGTATGGGGATCATATTGGTGTGATATTTCTAGAAAATGGTTTTAATTTTTTCTCAATAATATAAATATTAGTTAATGTGTGATACATCATTTTTTATTAATTAGTATATCCATGAACACCTCAGTAATGCTTAATCACTAAAATAATGCCAAATGTTATTTCAATTTAATATGTTTTACACTGACACCATGATTTGGGAAAATATATAATGTTTAATTATTCTATTCACTTATCAAAATTAAATTCATAGAAATTTTCTTCAAATATCAATATTCATGTTTAAATGTTACAATACTATATGCTAACAATGTCGTCTGGGTGAAATATTATTGTGATGATTGAAAGGATGTGCAATAATAGGCCACACAAGGTATGGATGAGGAGGACCATAATGAAAAAGTATAATGTGTTTTAATCAATGACATATATTTACATGACGTTGACTTTTTATAATAGGAAAGGTCAAAAGGATGATTTTCCTTCAGTTATTTATATCATACTATGTATGACATTTAGTTTATGGTTAGGACATGATATGTAGACGTGGAAATTAGATAATATGGAACATATAGATGTGTTATATGGTATATTATTTTAAATCATATATTATCTATATTGATATCATTTTAGAAGGTATTGAAATTAGTTGAGGTTAAAATGGAGGCCAATGAGTGATGAACTATTTGTTAAGCAGTTATATGGTAACATCCATGTCTTTTAATTAAGAATATAAGAAAATTGGTTATTATAATTTTAGAACCAACCTTGTGGATGATTCATTGAATTTATTAGACATTTTTTACTCACATATATTTTCATAGATTCATTTTTTTTCTATATCAATTTATTCACTAATTATTATTTTAATATCCCAATCAATTTTATTATTATACTATGAAATCTATATAGAAAATTTTAATATTTTCTTGATTGTGCTTTTTGATATAATAAGATTGTATTATATGGGATCATGGGAATGGACATGGAATTATAACTTTCTGTTTCTAAACTTTTCAATTTGCGTTCTTGGATTAGTCTAAAATATAATGCATTATAGATTAACTTATGTCATTGATTATTTTATTAAATATTATAGAGTACCAGATTTCATGATACGTTTCTATGATTTAAAAGGTTAACTCTCCCAATTAAAATGATTCACACAGTTATTTCTTGTCTATTACCTAATAATTAATGGAGAATTTATATATGGTTTCACTAAAATATACACTTCAGTCTTTGGTAGGATTTATAGTGGTGGTGGGAAATGATACTGTGATAGGAATAAAATTTCGTAACAGTTATGATAGAGTTTTTAGATAAAATATTTTTAGGGTTTCATTTTTTATAGAAATTTTTTATGGAATACTTTATTGTTATACCACATCATTTTTTCAATTTAATGGATAATAATTTTTATAGTACGAGCAACAGAGGACCCCATTCATTATAACAAATGTGACATATTATGTAAAAATTATAAAAATGTTACTGTTATTATATAGTCATAAAATTTTTAGTATGAATATGAATTAAAATATAATGAAAAAATATAAATGTTTTATAAAATTTTAATTTCAATATTCATTAATTTAAGATATGTAAATAATTTTCAGTACATATGTTTTATTCATAAAAAATAAGTTTTATCCAAAAATGGTTCTTATTATAAATTGTGTTGGGTGATTAAAATTATTATATTGCATTAATATAAATTTTAGTTTTTGAATTCAATGTCAATTTTTATATTATCATTTCAATATTTTATTCGGTAATATTTTTATGATTTATTTAATATGAATAATTTTTATTGAGTATAGAAAACCTTGATTTCTATAAAACAATCATTTCTTTTCATTTTACCATATTATATAATTGTTCCAATATATTTTATTTTAATATAAATTATATATAAATATATATTATTTAAAATTAATATAAATAAATATATAAGAATAATTATTTTACTGAATTAGGATGAAATTTTATTATTTTTCATAAAAAAGCAATTGTTTATAATATATTTTACCTAGGGGACGATTTTTTAATATAATAATTTTAATAAATAAAAATTAGTTTTTAATGATAACGAAATGCACATTATTTTTATATAATAAATAATTTTAATATTATTCTAATCATTCATATAGGGGTGGAATAAAGGTAAAATCAGTTTTATGATTAAAAATATATTTCTCTAAAAAAATGATTTGTTGAATTTATAAAAATTATTTAATGTTAATTATTCCAATTATAGAAGTTGAATATTTTTAAATTTATTACGTATTTGGATGAATAATAATTAACTTAATCTATTTTGTTTTTTTCTTAATTAATAGTAACAAAATTATATTTTGGTTGTCATTGTGATGTTTCAAACAGGTTTATTCTACAGTTAAACTAAAATAAAAGTGTAATAATGTCTCATAAAATTTTCCGATTCATATTATTTTAAGATATTATGACCATATATTATCCTAAAATTTAATTCACGTCCATATAGAGAAACATTCACAAGAATGTGACATTATATTATTGAAATCATTTATGTAATTCCATCATTGTCCCTCGCATACCATAGAAATGGAACATCTCATCAACCATTATTTGTAAATATTAAGAACTATATTTTAGTTAATAGGTTTTATTTTAATTCATAGAAATTTAATTTCCACCACTTTTCCATCATTTAGAAAACAAAAACATCACTCTTGTAGGTGTATGTCCCATCATCCCTATATAGAACACTAATTTTTTTTTCATCACCAAATTATGTGGTTGGTTATAAATATAGAACTATTTTATATATATATTAATTTTAAAAAATATGTTTTTATTCAAATATTAGATAACATTAACCTATTTTCCATTCCACCAGTTAATAAATTTTATCGTCGCTCAGGAAAATGTATGTATAACCACCTCTACAAAAGGAAGAAATTATCAATAGTGAATTTATTTAATGGATGATTTTAAAAATATATAAAACTAATATATAAGATAGTTATATATTGAATGAGTATTTTTATACGATGATACATTGGTCAAGAGCTCTGGATCCCAAAATAACAGACAAAAACATAGAAACAAAAGAAATATTAAACACTCACAAATGAATATTTTAATCAATATTTATTAATAAATGTGTACATAATTGATATAATTTGAAGATAAAAGTTATTATAAGTCACTATTTATTTATCTAATTATACTAATTTCAATTTTTTTAAAATTATAGTTAAAAACATATATATATCATGTTAGTCTTTAGGTTTCGGTTTATTCGTCAATCGCGGCTTTATTCTTGATTGTTTGTTTATGTTTACACTGAAAAAATATATGTTTAATTTAGCATAAAATCCATTTATTTGATTATCCTTTGATTATATCCAATATTTTGTAATATTTTTTCCATTTGAGCTTTCATTCCAAGTAAAAAATTTAATTTTTTATGGAAACCCGAAATTATATTTTTATTTGTACGTAATCATTTTATTCCATCTAAATTAATTCAATCATATTTTAATTTATTTTTCAAATATATAATTATTTATTAGATTCATGAAATTCCATAAATGAAAGTATATAATATTTATTAATGAAATAATCAATTCAGTTTTATGAATTAATAACTATTTAATGAAGGTGATAATAGAATAATTATTTTAACAATTACATATTAAAATGATTATTTCATCTTCAAAGACTAATCGACTATTTTATGCTTACATTAAAATTTTTTTTCATTATATTCACATAAAATGTTTTTCTAAACATTTTAAATGAATATAAATTTTAATATCTATTCTTTCAGAATGATAATTTTATTTTCCACAATAATTCTGCCCATTATATTTTCATATTATTTTCATCTATATCAAAATCTATTGTTTTATATTATTATATTTATTGGATAAAAAATATTGACAAATTTACCAACATTATGCTTGATATCATATAATAATATTTTAATTTTTATGATGAATCCATTCTGAGAAGAACTAGACTCTACTTTATTGAAAAAATAAATACCACCTTATAAGTGTCTTGAAATATAAGTTTTACATTCATCCCTCTGAGTTAGAGATAGAAGATATCTAGGAATACCGTAACACCATAAGAAGTCGATGACATTGACACCCATTTTTACAATACCATCCTTCATAGAATTGGCCTCCCTGTTGATAGGATTAATGAGATGTTTCATGGGCGAGAGATTATCCATTCATTTAATAAACCTATTAGTAATCATCCGATATAAATGTCAAGAACCAGTCCCGATGGCATGTATAATTATTGTGGAGTCACATTCACGCCAAATATTGTTCCACCCACGATGATAATATTTGTCTTCTGTTAACATATTACCAATCATTTCAGCTTCAACGGAATAGAAAATACCATAGGGTCTATGTAAACAACCCAGGGTAACCCCTTATGATATCTCAAAAGGGTTCATAACTAGATAGACTTATATTAGCTCCTGGGGAACAATAAGAGTTTCCATTAATCTAGCATTCAAAAGGAACCTTTAAAAATAACTCAATCAAACCATGATCTGCGAGAAATCATCACCTACCACAAATCATATTGAAAAGTGAAAATTAATGAACTAAGATTGATAAATAATGCTTCATCAACAGAATGGTTTCTAGGACAGTCGTAAGGATCATGCATATAGTATACCAAACTATGAAATGGAAACTTTTATGAGTCACTTTATTCCTAGAGGACCATAAGGAGTGAATATATACTTTTGTAGCAACATTGAATAGATCCTTGAGAATTGAAGAGAGCACAATGCCTCATCAACAAATGACGAATTCATTAATTGAGGCGACCCTTGGAAGAATCAAATAAAAAATATCTGAAATGCATTTCCACATTGAAGATCTAGTAGAACATATTAAGAAATGATAATTAATATCATCACTATGTTGATTACAAATGGCACAACAGGAACCCATTGATATTCCACACAATTGAATAAATAAATATGTTTTCATATGGATATGTGCCAATATCCATACAATAGTGGATTGAGAGTGTCTGATGAAATTTTTAGTCAAAACACCTAGTCACTTCATGTATATATATTTGTACGTAAAATTCCTATCAAAACATTTGGAAATGATGATTCCATTTGAATAAGGTTCCCAACCCCAAAATTCATCTCTGTATAAGAAATCAATATTCTCCACTATTCCAACGATATGATCTGGGAGGGTCTCCATGTAACTGAGATAATACGTCATAGAGGTTCCCAAATTATGATTAATCACTTCCCCTACAATTAAATAATTTAATTTGGTATCAGTATAATTTAATATCAATAATTGAATATAGGAAACCATATTGATAAGACATCTAGAGTAAGAATCAATACAGGAAAAAATAGACTTGAAGGCATGCCACACCGAGGAGCTAAATTAATTTCAATTTCATATCTTGATTTGATGAATAAAAAATAGCCTGAAGAAAAACAAGGCCATCAATGATTCCATTTATGAGTTTTCAAAAATATAATCATGAGATAAATTGATGTGGTGGCCAATATTCGTTACGTTTAAACCCCTAGAATCATAAGGTTTAAAGTATGAGATATATTAAATTATGGAATGGTATCATTACATTTTGATACCACTACAGAAAAAAACAATAATTGAAATATTTAAGATTTTGATTAGATAAATTGGCCATTTGGAAACCACAATAGATTAGATAAATATATAAATAATAATAGACATCAACAAGAAAACACATCTAGCCAAGAATAACGATTATCCCTTCCATGAAAAATTTCCCTTCAAATATTCCTAATAATTTCAGAAAAATAACAGGCCTTTGGTCCTCCCCAAAACATAAGAAACACAATATAAATAATAGTATTAAATCCTTCATTAATTTCCAAATCCATGATAATTTCAAAATTCATGATAGTAGATATGTTTCTTCTTAATGTAGACAAAATATTTTCCCCACCTGATCTCCTTCCTAGAGACCTTCTCATAGTGAAATAAATCCTTCGTGATTTTATTAATATTCCATCTATAATATTTTGTAAAAATGATAATATCTTCATCAAAAAAAAAATGTTTGTGAGAAGAAATATTTTTACTAGCACAAATCAATTACATTTTCCCATTTCATGTTATGATGAAAAATTTACTACTGAGATAATTTTCAGCAATAAGAAATATAATTTCAGATAACTTATCAACATGTCTACCGCCACTAGAGTAATATACGTAGCCTTCAGGATAACCATAATTAAAATATAAATGTGAGAAAATATTAAGATGACTTTAACCCATGTAATGGAATCACTATCAATCCCAAATAAGGATATAATACTGAAAATGAATATCCAATCAATCATATAAAAAGCATTCCTGACATCAAGTTTAAGAGTAATATTTCCACCCAAGGAATATTTCTTATAAATAGTCACACATATGTGGCAATGATTTTACAAACATGAATTGATCAACCTATAATGAATCCAAATTGATTTGGAGACACAATTTTATAGGTAATATGTGAAATCATGTTATGAAGGATTTTCTGAATAATCGTGAAGATGGTGTTAACCTTGATGACCAGTCTGAAAAGATGAATCCCAATGGATTAATCCAATTGTGCGATAAGGGCATCAAACTGATGTCCTAGTTCGCCTCATGTTGCATCCTTATTTTGGTATTTAACATTTTCTTGGACAATTTATTATGAAGTATTTTCGTATTACCTTGATGGTAAGATTCCGATATCATGAATTATGATTCATATCATTATAAAACTAATTTTTGATAACCTTTATATTATTTTTGTTTCCATGTAATCCATATATTGATCCCCCGTATTATGATATTAGTTTTTTGAAATATTTTAATATTAAATATTTTTTCCATATAAATCATGATTTAGTTATTCTATTAATGATTATTTTATATAATTTACCATACATATAATATGAACTCACCCTTTATTATGTTATAATTTTCCTAGGATTTAATAAATAGGTCTATAGTAGATCTAAAAGAATTAATAGAAAAAATATTAATGTTATCACAATATTTTTTTACATTTTATTTCTTGTTTTTTAAAATGTGATTTGAGAATAATTAATGTATCTACTCTCCCAATAAAACTCATATATTCAATCAATATAAATATGATCTAATTAATTTTGTTCAAATGTTATAAAATAACTACATGAACTATTTAACTAGAGTTTGAGAGTAATATTTATTATCAAAATCTTCTTATTGTAAAAATTAGGAATAATATTTTTGAAAAAACATAGTTTAATAAACATATTACGGTGAATGGATCTGAGAACATGACTACAATTAAACTAGATTTTTTTTAATTTTTAGATGATGTGGCTTTATAAGAAACTATATCACTTTCTAAAATTGAAAAATTGATGTGGCTATAGAATATATGAACTTTAGGTAACATATATGATTCATATCGAATGATTATTTACTCGATCATAACATATTCTTGATGAGTAGGTCTATAACTACATAGAGGAAAGTAAACCCTATGAGGACATTATTTAGTTGTTTCAGATTCACATTATTGAACAAAATGGATGGTATGAAAAAAACGTTATTATATGATCATTTAAAAAAATACAATAAGCATATAATAATATGACTACAAATGTATTAATTTTCAATTTATTTTTAATATTTCACTATATTATGAATTATAAAATTTTATTAATAGTGATATGGGAAAAATATTCAATTTAATTCTTTATAATTGGTTGTGGCCTCTCTCTATGCTTTTTGAGAAGGGAACTTATAGCAATCATCTTCTTCTTTAATATAGGTTTTCTAATTTATCCCTCAACATCTCCCCATCACAGTCAACTCCAATTTTACTTATCCATAGGTTCTTTCTATTATTGGTTTTCTACCACAATCCTATTTCTTCATTCATCAAATATGCTATTATGTTGGGTTTTTAAAATCAGCCACCTCAAGTGACTCTGAACTAGAGTTTCAACGCTTCTCTTGAAGTCAAATTTGTAGAAATGGGACCATAATGTTTAGGAAAATAGTTTTTTTCTCTGTGGTACATTTTGAGGTTTTCCTTAGACCTCTTTCAGGATTTCTATCATAGCCTTTCTAGGGTGTTTCCCCTAGTTTCATGTTTGTCTTCTTTCTCGAAGGAGGTTTTTGTTTTCGTTGGATTTATTTTCTTATTTTTCTAGTTATTTGTTGAGGGATATACAATTTGAATTGTTTTTGATGGAGATCATAATTCTGGTGGGATATATGAACAACGCAAGTAGTATGGTTAGTGGTTTCGAGCAAGTGATGTGTTTGACATAGTGTGTGTTTTTTAGTGCTGTTGTTGGTGTTTATGGCTTCAGTAGGTGATGCTCGTGATGTTGTAATGATGTGAATGTAAAGTTATGGGGTCAAGATGTGGTCCATTCTTCAATTCATCTAGAATCTCTTCACTTGATTGTATACTCTAGATTGGGACTCTACAAATCTTTCTGAGGTGGAGTATAAATTCATACTTCTTGGTTCTTTTGGACATCAGTTTGAGTGACTTGGTAAGGGAAATTGACAATAATACTAACCTGTTTTGGTGTCTTAGGTCAATGCATCATCGGTTGTGCAGGTGTTCTTCATATCTGTACAGCCACGTGGTGATGTAGTATATATGATGAAGACTTTTGTGATGTGTTGAAGTGTATATGGTGATGGTGGTTGGCTGGTAATGAGTTGATGCAGGGAAGATAGTGTTATTTTATTTTTAATATCTCCGACATAGGGTGGTTAGTGTCTCCGAGAGAGCATGGGTCATGAAACCATTCGGTTTGAAGTCATTTTTGGATTTAATATATGAAAACATTCAGTGGTGGTTTTTACATTCGATAATGGGCGGTATAAGACAAATAATTTTTGTATTTGGTATTATTTTGAATTTTGTGTGTGAAAGAATCCAACACACTATAAACATCAACTCATAATGAGGAAATTAAAAGGAAGGATTAACTAGTGAATTTCCATTCAAATTTGGAATATCGAGATGGTATGGCTCTTCCATCATTACCAATGTCGTGCAACCCGGCATGGCATAACTTTTAGCCATGTAATACAAATGTGGGATCTTGACATCATGAAGTAGTCACTTGGCTGGGGAGGTTTCTTTTGAGTTGATTTAGATTAATACATTTTATGATTTTATTTGGATGTATTGTATAGAACATGTGGTTTCAAACTTTTTACTTAAATGTTTTTTGATAATAAGAAATAAACTGTTTATTAATTAAAAATGCTATGAGTTGAAATCGATATATAGATTTATATCAAAATAATTTCCACAAGAATAGTGTGGGGGTTGAGATGGAAATTACTATATTAGGACTATTGATTCTTGAAAGGAGAAATAAATATTCTTGTTTCAGAAAAATTTATTTCTTTAAAACATGAATCCTTGATATTGGACTACTTCATTTGGTAGAAAACTCAATGTATTAGTTGTACTAAAACTCCATTTATAGGCTGAACTCTAGATCATTCCCCTGAAAAAGGTATTTATGGATTTGATATGTCATAGCAGAGATTATATTTTTATGATAGTGTACGATATTAAGAAACATAGTGATCCATGGTTAACATTGATTAAAATTATAATGGACATGATGAGTTAAAGATTGTGCAAGGTAATTTTTTTATTAAAAAAACATGGAAAATTACTTTCCCCATATGAAAAAAGATGAGGTAGAATGAAAATTAATAATTTGAACATGGATAGTAGATAAAATTGTTTTTGAATATGAGGAAAACATTAAAATTCTAGAAACAATATAAATAGACTTCATAAGTAATTTGAAATATATTATTTAGAGTATTCGACTTCCATTGTCCCATCCTCAAACGAGATCGTTTTTTTAATCTATTTCAGCGTAAAAAGATATGGAATAATGTTACATAAGATTAAAAATTATTTCTACATCAAATATTTTTTGAAAGGGAAAAAAGTGATGATGGGACGATATATCTCTATGAAAAAGTAAAATTTTAAAAGGAATTGGAGGGATGGATGGACCTTCCAACATGTAATAATTTTGAAAATCAAATCACCCATACATAAATTAATGTAATGGGAGTTTTTTTATGTGTTATTGAAATATTAACTAGTATATTAATGGATGGATAATAAAGAATATTATCATGATCAGTCTATCAATAAGAAGGATATAGAGCACTATGAAAGTGAAATAACCAAGAATTCATTGGATATACAAAAAAGTTATAGAAGGTATAAATTTTAGGAATATGTAATTACTACAAATGAAATTGAAATCCCATATATTGTTATTGTATTTTATTTGATACTAAAATAATTAGTTATTTTATTCTTTATCTCCTCGATAATTTATTTCATAACCCGAGATTAAATCATCACATGAGACATTGTGGAATGAATTTTCAATCAAAACACTTAGTAGTGAAATGATTGAAATGATAAAATATCAAGTAGGTTCAATCATTGTGAATAACTATTATCTAGTTTTGAACATTTTTTTTACAAATTAATGGATTTAATTGAATAATGTTTTTTGGGAAATAATTTGTTGTTTGGATTATGGAATATGTATATGAAATAAAAAATATTCACTATTATACAGTTTTTAAAAATAAATGATAATTTATTTTATTATTTTATTGGTTTTTTTTGTTTTTGTTTTGTAATATAGTTAATTACATCATCCATACATATTTATTCATAGTTAGTATTACCATAAAATGTATTAATAATATTTAGAATGGTGAAATTACTTATCAAACTTTAATAGATCATTTGTTCCATTAAGGGGGGATTTTGTTACATCAGATATAGGAAATTCTTCATAGTCATTCGTCATTAGAATCATTTGTGAGAACTAATTAAAATATCTAGTCAATGATAAATAATTTCATCTAAATATTTGGAAGGAATAAATATTGTATAATTTCATATATATCAGGAAAATCAATAAATGGAAGTTCATTATACCACTTTTTGGGTGTACATTATCAATTAATCAATATCGAACTATTTTTGAAATATATTCACATGTGGAATTATTATAAAGGGATGCTATTTTTTATTTTTTAATTAAAATGATCCAATGACATAATCGAGAAAATACAATTCATGAAAAAATAAATTAAATTTTCTTCATATTCACCAAATGATTTGTAACAATGAAAAAAATATGCTTGTTTGAACGAATGTGACACAACAATATTTTAGAGTCATTTAATTGAATACTACAATTTATTTCTTGCATCTTATGTAACCCAAAAAATTATGGAAACTATTATATGCTATAATATTATTATTAAAATGTGATCATTATAATATCTTAATTAAATAATACTAATCATATTTTTGGGAAATTAATATCAAATTTTAAACCAGCATATAAATTTTGGGTTATTTTGAATATATGTTTTTCTCTAAATCATAATATATTTATTTTATAATGAAAAATTAGTATATTTATAATATTTTTATAACATTTCATAATTCAAAGTAATGTATAGGTTAATTTTTTTATTTTTTATTCATCTAATTCTTTTATAAGGTGAGGAATTAATTTTAATTCAATTTTCAGTTGATAATATTATATTTATAATTATATATTATGTTAGGTATTGGAATGCTTATTTAAAAAAATCATTCTCTTATTGAAGTTAAATTATTTTAAATTTATTCGATAATTTGATTAGAATTATTTATTTTAATTTATTTTAGTCAATGTAATTATAGGTCATGCATAGAATAAAGTAACAATACAAATTTATCACCACTATTTAGGTCAAAACCGTTATATCATGGGTTAGATTAATAGATATGGGTAATATTTTTACATAATAATGAATAACTTTTATGACATATATCTATATTATAGTAACTTAAATTTAAATTTTTATCCATTTTGAGACACATTCAGATGAATGTATCCACATATTTTTCAAATATTTTTTGTACTTATATGTTTGTACCTCCAATATAATGTAATAGGATACCCCCAATCCTCCATTATCACTTCTAAAAATTCATTCTACACCAATGCCTATATCCTAATGGTGTAGAAGCACCATTGGGATAATTTTCCAATACAAACGTTTTGTTGAGAACCATTGGTATAGGATTTGATAAGGTGTTTTTCCCTAATGGTTTCCAAACCATTGGGATAGCCCCGTGTAGAGAGTGTTTTCCCAAAAAGATTCAAGAAAACCGTTGGTATAAGTGACATATTTTCCAATGGTTTTTTAAAACTGTTGGGCTAGAATGACACAAATAGAACCCCCAATTCAGACCGGGATCCTCCTAGATTTAACCCTAAACGAGAGCTCACATTGTTTCAGTGTGGAATCCCTTCTTCTTTGCAAATAAATATTTCTTCATCCACATAAAATATATATGTTATAACTGAGTTTTATGTTCTACCTCAATTTATTCTATTTTTCATTCTGATTTTTTTGAAGACAACATTGATTTTTGTTTTGATTATTCTTAAATGACTGCTCCCCTATTCGTTGTGAACCCTCCATCCATGATTCAAGTAAGTGTCTTTTTTCCACCTCAAATAGTGTCACGGTCATGTTCTATTTAGGTGTTCAATTGAGACTCTTTTGATGTGAAATTGTAGGGGTTTTGATCAATTGGAGGGGGTTTGCTATGGGGGGATGCGTAGTGGGGAGAATGTTTGGGGGGGGGGTGTGCAGTGGGAGGGGCTGAGGGGGGTGTAGTTGGAATGGGGGTCTCTATAGTGGGAGGGGGATGGTTGTTCTACAAGGGGATGTTTAGTGGGAGGGTGTCGAATGTGCAGTGGGATGGGGTTGTAGGGTGTGTGCAATGGGAGTGGGGGGGAGGGGGGGGTTGTGTAGTAGGAGGGGATGGATGTAGATGGTCTATGCTGTGAGGGGTATAGGGGGGGTTGTTGTGCTGCAAGGGTGAGGGGTGTGCAATGTGGGGGGTGGGGACTACAGGGGGAGGTGGGATGGGGGGACTAAATGGTTGATGTGGGGGGGTTGTAGGGTGGATGTGTAGTGGGAAGGTTTGGCTATGGGGGATGTAGGGGGTGTGCAGTGGGAGTGGGTGCGGGGGATATGTAGTGGTAGAGGGTTGGTTGTGGGACATGTGGGGGGGGGGGGGGTGTGCAGTGGGGGGGGGAGGGGGCTGTAGAGGAGGATATGTAGTGTGGGGGTTGTGGGGGATGTAGGGGGAGGTTGTGGGGAGGGGGTTGTGTAGTGGAAGGGGTTGTTGGGAGGGGTTGCATAGTGGGGAAGGGGGGCTATGGGAGGGAGGTTTGCAGTGGGGGTTGGTGGGCTATAGGGTTTTCTGCAGTGGGAATGAGGTTGTACATTAGGAGGGTGTTGGTTGGGGGGGGGGGGTGCTATAGGGAATGGATGTACAGTGTGGGGGATGTAGGGGGTGAGGGGTTTTGTGCATTGTGGGGGGTTGGAGCTGCATTCAGGAGCTATGGGAGGAGGGGCTTGGGGGGTGTGGTGTGATGGGGGCTCACACCCCACTAGTGATTAACATCACCCATTGTCACATGGGCCATTACCATCACATAACCATGTAACAAAAGACAAACACTATGGATGCATAACAATAGACAACACCAGAACCCATCCACTATACATGCATTTCTAGAACCTACACCATCTAGAGTATCTTATCCCCCATCCAACATTCCATCAGAAAAACCCTCCAATCCAACAGCCTAAACCCTCACCCTAGGGCAACAAAAGTATCTCACACACTCCAAACCTATTAGCACCACAACCCAGCCTCGAGAATACCCCTAAAACTAGAAACACCACCACCATATAACCATAGAATTAATAATAATTACAAAAAACTCCAAGAGAATATAAACAACAAGTATAAACCCACTCACAATAATGTATCCCAACCACCATCCAAATAACAAATAGCCAGCTAGAACTCAGACCCTCCTAGCATGCATCAGAATTTGCATACTTTCTTAAGAAAATAACTTAATGGTAACACATTAAAACCAACTCCTGATAAACCTTATTATTAGGGAGAACCCATAATATCCATTCCATGGAATCCTTTCAAAATCTTCTTCCATTTTCACAAAAAGAAGGGATATCCATCCCGATATCCATGAGATTTGTGGAAACAACAATTAGTGGATTCCATGACCATTAGAGATAATTTCAACAAATTAGGTAAACATGGATAACCATGAATCATATATTATTTTGTCATCGATAGAGAAGAATAAAGGTCCATGGGATGCCAAGAATCAAAACATAAGAAAATAACATATACATTCCCTACCAAAATGGAGTTGTTCTCTAGGAAGATCACATATCCCCAACACTTTCCTCCATTTCCATGACATATTACATGGGACTTTACCACCCCAAACATGGAGTGACCAAGTAAGATAATGTGATCCTTCTCAATCAAAAAAGATGAAAAATAAGGATTAAAAATATCCTGAACATTTTAAACCAGGGAAGACAGATTCCAGTACTCATCCCACTTAATACATATGAATCCCTCCTCCTTAGTATAAGTCAGTAATTACAACTCCACTTGATTCCCAAATTAACAAGACGATGGAATTTTGAAAGAATTA